>CM042020.1:110283206-115105706 GCA_023525975.1 Smallanthus sonchifolius | reverse complement strand
CTATGGAACAAGCTTTTGCAGCCTTTGTATTTTACATGTCTAGGGAGTTAAGTATTGTGAAAGATGCTACTGATGAGATACCTGACATTCTGAAGAGAGAGTCTCAAATAGAGGAGAATAAGGTAGGGATAGAGCTTTTGACTGCTGAACTATCAGTAACGGATCAAGTCCATAACGTCTTGGTGTATCGGGTGACACATTTGGAGACGAGGGTGGACACCTCAGATGATGATATGGAAGGGGTTCTGGAGAGAGTGGCTGCTCTGGAAGCTCAGCTACATGTAGCAAACCATACCGCCGAAGGTCTTCAAGAGAGGGTGACTCACTTGGAAGCCCAACTGCAAGCATCCCTATTTCCTGAGGAGATTCCACTTTCTGACGGCGAGGAAGAGCCCTTCGAGGAAGAGCCCTTCGAGGATGAGCCCTTGGAGGAGGATCCACCTGAGGAGGAACCAGTTGAGATCGATGATGCACAATCATATGTTTCTTCTGATGACGAAGATGTTTGATGATCCTCCTATTCTATCTTCCCTTTTCATGCATGTTTTGCTTTTGTTATTTCTCTTTTTAAACCTAGATGGGTAAGGTTGTTCCCATTCAATAAAAGCATGAGAAGTTTAATGTTTGAGTTATTTATTTTGTAGCCTTACAATTTATTTAATTTTCAAAATATTAGATGTTGTATTTCTTTACTCGTACATAAATAATGTTTAATATGCGATATATTTCTCATTGTTTTGTATTTGTGAATGTGAAGAATCATGTCAGGAAGAGGACGTGGAGGTCATGCTGGTGGCCGAGGTAGCATTAACATGACGGCAGCGGAGCTAGCGGCACTAATAAACGATAGTGTGGCGGAGGCTCTAGCATCACAGAATGTTGCAGGTAAATTCTTTAGCTATTGACTAATAATTTCAATTCATCTCTTTAAAAGCCTATCCTAAACTCTATAATCCCAATCCTATTTTGTTTCTGACTCCAGGTCCGCAAAACCCGCAACCAGCCTACACCTTCAAGGCATTCGTGGATTGTAAGCCCCACGCCTTTAGTGGAGCTGAAGGAGCTGTCGGACTACTTCGTTGGTTCGAGAAAGTAGAATTAGTGATTGCCATGTGCAACTGCCCGGTGGCTAATCAGGTCAAGTTCGCCGTTGGAACTTTGGAGGGCCCGGCTCTTACATGGTGGAACGCCCAGGTCCAGATGTTGGGTCTGGCCATGGCAAATGGACTCCCGTGGGAGGAGTTTAAATCAATGATGAAGGAGGAGTACTGTCCTCGCGATGAAATTCAGAAGTTAGAGGGAGAATTCTGGAAACTAAAGATGGAGGGTTCTGAAATTGAACTTTATACCACGCGTTCACATGAGCTTGCTACTATGTGCCCGCATATGGTGACCCCTGATTACAAGAGAATTGAACTATATATTGGAGGTCTAGTGCCTCAAATACAAAGCATGGTTACTTCATCCAACCCTACCACTATCTAGCAGACTATCTGACTTGCCCATAAGTTAACCGATCAGGCGGTGACTTAAGGGACTCTACCTCTGAGAGGTTTGGTCTATAAATCCACCGACAATCACAAGCGCAAGTTTTATCACCACTCCAACACTCACTCCAATTCCAAAGGACCCCAATTCAACCAACCCCAGCTTAATCAACCGCAGCAGCATCGTAAGTTTGAGCCCGCTAAGAACTTCAACCAGTTGACCTCTTCAGGTCAAAACCAGGGTGGTTACGCGGGAAAGTCTCCTAAGTGTAACAAGTGCAACTTCCATCACTTCGGGTTTTGCAATCGTTGTCAGCGGTGTGGCAAAATAGGTCATGATGCCAAAGATCGTAGGGGTGAGTTGCAAGCTAAACAACCTTTTCAACAACTTGGATCCACAAGGGGTTGTTTTGAGTGTGGAAAGGAAGGAAATATCCGGAAGAATTGTCCTCAATTGAAGAAAGGGGGTAATGGGAACCACAACCCTAACCAGAATAACAACAATGGGGGTAACAACGGAAATGGTGGAGGAAATGGTGCGAAGGGACGAGACTTCGTGCTAGGATCTGGAGAAGCCCGTTATGATCATAATGTGGTCACCGGTAAGTTTCTCTTAAATAATTACTTTGCTTCTGTCCTTTTTGACACTGGTGCTGATAGAAGTTTTATATCTAAGAAACTTAGTGATATGATAAAAAGAACTCCAACTCTGTTAGAAGCTAAGTATATAATAGAGATAGCTGATGGCCAAATAATTAAAGCAACTCACATTCTTAAGGGATGTAAGCTTGAGCTAGCTAGACATATACTTGATATCGACCTTATGCCGGTCACACTTGGTAGTTTTGATGTAATTGTCGGCATGGATTGGTTATCTAAAAACCAAGCTGAAATTATCTGTCATGAGAAAATTGTTCGTATTCCTCTCCCGAGTGGAGAAACCCTTTCCGTTCAGGGCGAAAAAGTTGGTGCAGTCATGGGCATCATATCTTTTATGAAAGCACAGAAGTGCCTTCGAAAGGGACATACGGCTATTTTGGCTCTCGTTGCTGAGCAGTCGTCAGAAGAGAAAAAGATTGATGATATTCCCATCGTTCATGAATTTTTAGAAGTATTTCCAGAGGATCTGCCTGGTCTGCCACCACACCGACAGGTTGAATTCCAAATCGATCTAGCACCCGGAGCGGCACCGATCGCTCGGGCACCTTATCGACTAGAACCTAGTGAACTGTAAGAGCTATCCACTCAATTACAGGAGTTATTGGATAAAGGTTTCATCCGACCTAGCTCATCGCCATGGTGAGCTCCAGTCCTGTTTGTCAAGAAGAAGGACGGGACCTTCCATATGTGTATCGACTACCGTGAACTGAATAAGGTCACAATCAAGAATCGTTATCCTTTGCCTCGTATAGATGACCTATTTGATCAACTCCAAGGATCAAGTTTCTATTCCAAGATAGATCTTAGGTCCGGCTACCATCAATTGAGAGTCTGAGATGAGGATATTTCTAAGACTGCTTTCAGGACAAGGTACGGCCACTATTAATTTATGGTCATGCCTTTCGGATTAACCAATGCACCTGCGGCATTCATGGACCTCATGAACCATGTGTGTAAGCCTTACCTTGATCAATTCGTCATCGTTTTCATCGACGACATTCTCATTTATTCCAAGAACAAGGATGAACATGAGGAACATCTACGCCTAATTTTGGAATTACTTAAAAGGGAGCAACTATATGCTAAGTTTTCCAAGTGTGAATTTTGGATCCGGGAGGTTCAATTCTTAGGACATGTGGTTAACGAGAAAGGAATACATGTCGACCCACCAAAGATAGAAGCCATCAAGAATTGGGCAGCACCGACGACTCCGACTGAGGTGCGACAATTTCTGGGATTGGCTGGTTATTACCGTCGATTCATTGAGGGATTTTCAAAAATTGCACAACCTCTCACTGCCTTAACTCAAAAGGGTAAAGCCTATAACTGGGGCGATAACCAAGAGTCAGCATTCCAACATCTTAAACAGAAACTTTGTAGTGCACCTATTCTAGGTCTTCCAGAAGGAACGGATGATTTTGTGGTGTATTGTGACGCGTCTATTCGGGGTCTAGGTTGTGTGTTAATGCAACACGAAAAGGTGATTGCATATGCTTCACGTCAACTAAATATTCACGAAAAAAACTACACCACTCATGACTTAGAGTTGGGAGCTGTAGTTTTCGCACTTAAGATATGGAGACATTACTTGTACGGTACCAAGTGCACTATCTACACCGATCACAAGAGTCTTCAGCACATCTTCGAACAGAAAGAGTTGAACATGCGACAGCGTCGTTGGGTCGAACTCTTAAATGATTATGACTGTGCGATCCGGTACCACCCGGGTAAAGCTAATGTTGTAGCTGATGCCCTAAGTCGAAAGGAAATGAAACCCAAACGAGTTCGAGCATTACAGCTTACTATTCACCCTGGATTACCTGACAAAATCCGTAGTGCTCAACTCGAAGCCCTGAAGGAGGACAATCTACCGCTGGAAGGTACGCGCGGTATGGAAGCACAACTCGAGGTCAAATTTGACGGTATTCGCTAGTTCATCGAGCGAATATGGGTTCCAGTATTCGGAAACCTAAGGGAACTAGTCATGGATGAGGCTCATAAATCTCGTTACTCTATACATCCAGGTTCCGACAAGATGTACCATGATCTAAAGGTGCTATATTGGTGGGCAAAGATGAAGGCCGATATAGCCACTTATGTGAGTAAGTGTCTGACTTGCGCGAAGGTCAAAGTTGAATATCAAACGCCATCCGGTCTTCTCCAACAACCAGAAATTCCCATGTGGAAATGGGAACAAATCTCCATGGACTTTATTACAAAATTACCACGAACTCCTACCGGATGTGATACCATTTGGGTAATTGTAGACCGTTTAACAAAGTCCGCTCACTTTTTAGCAATCAAGGAAACCGACAAAATGGATAAGCTTACTCGTACTTACTTGAAAGAAGTAGTCTCTCGGCACGGGGTGCCAATCTCTATCATTTCGGATCGTGATGCACGATTCACTTCTCGTTTCTGGCAGTCGTTACATAAAGCTTTAGGCACGCGTCTAGATATGAGCACAGCATACCATCCGCAGACTGATGGCCAAACAGAACGTACTATTCAAACTCTGGATGACATGCTACGAGCCTGTGTGATTGATTTCGGTAATACTTGGGAGTCTCACCTACCTTTGGTGGACTTTTCCTACAACAATAGTTATCACACTAGCATCAAGGCAGCTCCATTTGAAGCACTATATGGACGGAAATGCCATTCTCCTATTTGTTGGGCCGAGGTTGGGGATAGTCAACTTACAGGTCCTGAACTCGTACTTGAAACTTCTGAGAAAATCGTTCAAATTAGAAACCGTATGGCAGCAGCTCGTGATAGTCAAAAGAGCTATGCTGATAGGCGTCGTAAACCGTTAGAATTTCAAGTAGGGGATATGGTCTTGTTAAAAGTTTCACCTTGGAAGGGTGTCATTCGTTTTGGGAAACAAGGCAAACTGAATCCTCATTATGTTAGACCATTCAAGATAGTGAAGAGAATCGGACCAGTAGCGTATCAACTGGACTTACCTGAAGGACTTAGTGGTGTTCACAACGTCTTTCACATCTCAAACTTGAAGAAATGTCTAGCAGACGTGTCGCTCGTGGTTCCTTTTGAGGAACTACACATTGATGAACAGTTGCGTTTCATCGAAGAACCCTTGGAAATTATGGATAGGGAAGTCAAAACGTTAAAGCACAGTAAAATCCCTATTGTCAGAGTTCGTTGGAACTTGAAACGCGGACCGAAATTCACATGGGAACGCGAGGATCAGATGATGCGTAAATATCCTAATTTGTTCAAGCACTCCGCGTCAAATTCTTAAGCTACTATTTTAATTTTCGTGACGAAAATTCTTTCAACTATGGGATGATGTGACATCCGGAAATTTTTATTTTATTTTTTATTTATTATTTAATTTTCAGGACGAAAATTCTTTCAACTAGGGGATGATGTGACAATCCGGACTTTCCAGTTAATTTCTGTTAGAAATCCCGTTAAGTTTCCTGTTAAAACCTAACCCTGTTAACTCGATAGCAAATCCAAAGGACCAATTTTGCCTTTTCCTAATCTCCAACGTCGGGGACTAATCATGCCAAATCCCTAAACTCAATTTATTGACTCTCAAAGTCAAAATCAAGAACAAACCAATTCGGTTGACTTTTAAAGTCAAACACGTGACATTTTTTATCCCAATTCGCATTCATGATCAATGTTATACCAAAATTCGTAACTGGTGTATACAAACAGACCCTTAACGAACTTAATTAAGACTTAATCATCACCATTACACTGAAATTAAACTGAATTAATAGGTATTAAACCGTAACCGTCGCCTCTATCATCTCCGATCATCAAATTGGTCAAAACCATGTATCATTTTCAAAAATTGAACTTCTGCACACAACAAACAAGACACTGCGAAGCTTTTACACATACCACATTCACCGGACACGCAACCAGAACCGCCGGGATTAAGCCATTCGAAGTCGGGCCTGCATTTGGTCGATCACCATCAATCCGGCAACATTTCTGGTAATTGTTTGCATCCACACTTTCGTTTTTATCCACAGAATGAAAGCCCTATCATTACCAGGGCTTACATTATCAATTCGATCGAAATCAAGAATCTAGGGTTCATCTCAGACCGGTTTAATCGAACCCTAGTCTAGACCCAATCAAAATACAATTAACCTATTCAGTTCGATTCGCAATACCATCTTCCTTGAAAGCCCTTTGTCAATTCGATGTTTTATTATACAAATTGTTGTAACCCGTAATCTAGGGTTCATATGAAACCAAGTTATCGAATTCAACTCTAAACCGTAATTAAATCATACCATTAGACTCGTAATCATCTGTAGAGTGAATTCCCTATGAAAATTAGGCTTCCATCATCGAATTGATCTTGATCTAGTAATTAGGGTTCATCCTGGAAACGATTTGGGGTTTTCAATCTTAAACTCAAAAGAAATACAATTAAACCACATCATCAGATTCGCAATGTCGTCCTTATTAAAAGCCCTATGATTCTATAAACTTTTATTATCAGAATATTTCAAATCGATTAAGTGTTCATAAACTAGGGTTACAGCTTTTCTTTCTGTAATTAAACAATCTTAAACATGAAAACTTTGCAATTAAACTTAACCACAGGACCGCCTCAACTCGATTATCAAAACCCCTCTACCTTTCGATCGATTAACACCAGAATCGATGGATCAGAGCCGGGTTTCGATCGCGAATGGATTTGGGAAGAAAATCACTTGAACCTTGATGTTAAAACAATTTAATCCAGGTATCTAACACGATACCCTAGTGGGCGGGACTGGTTGGGTCAGTGTGCGTGTATGGGAGAGACCCGGGTTCGAGACCGGGCTCCCACAACTATTTTTTGAGCATTTTTCTGTTATATTTAATTAATAAAAATCAAACTCTATAATATTATATTATTATATAAATGTGTTTTAGCCCGGAAAACAGCCCGTAGGCTCGGGTTTGAATTATTAACATATTTTTATTCCCACTTTTATAAATAAAATATTATTGTTATTATCAACTAAAAATAATATGATTATATTATTTTCAAACCGTAGTTTCGTATAAGATAATATGTTTATATTATTTTCAAACCGTGACCCGTAATATTAAATAATATACATATTTATATTATTTCGAATCATTTTATAACATCGTGTATCGATTGAGACTAAATAATAATATAATTAGTTATATTATTTACTCGTATATATATATTATTATTTTCTTAATTTTTGTGAATGACAAAACACCCGGTTATATTTATTATTATTTGTGTCACTCGTCGCGTAAAGTAATTCCTAACTCCGTGGACACTTTCGTCCACTCTTGAATATTAGAGCGCTTCTTTAGGACGTTTCTCATTCCGTGTCACTGTCACAATTCTCATTTTTATCCCTAATTTATGTGTTTATAATTTTAGGGCATTCGTAAGTCTTTTGAGACTTACACACGTGGTTCCAACTTATCCTTTGTGCGATACTACCTACAACGCAACGCAGGTGAGTTTTCACAGCCCCTTTTTACTGTTTTAACTTGGGGGAGAAAACATGATTAAACGATTTTGAGATTTTGTAATTCGTATGATATCGATGTTAAAGCTAAGCGTAACACGCTATCACAGAAAGTGCTCATCTTATATCGGACCGTTAATATGGATCTTAGCGAGGTAATGTTTAGTAGTACTACTGGGTTTGACAAATCCCACTCGCGTTAGTCGCGCTAACTCGATTAGAGATCGAACGGGTGAAATGTTAGCCTACTCACACCGCCAGTGTTGATAGACCTGGTAGGAGGCAATAAACAAATAGTCAACTTCGGTTGCGAGCGCTTGAGTTAAACATGAACATAGGTTAGCTACCTATAGATGCATATTGAATGATTATAAATCTGGTAAACGCTTATTTATATATTGAAACCTGTGAACTCATCAACCTCGTGTTGACATATTTTCTTACATGTTTTCTCAGGTTGCTAAGATAAGACACAGGTGCACATTAGGGCATGCATGGGATTCATCTATTTTGATTGTCGCTTATTTATGTTTGTTTGAATTATTTTGTATTGTACTTGGTTTGGTTGGACGTTTGGACTTTTGGACCTTTGGTTTGGGCGCGTGTGTTTTGCGCATTTACTTTTCTTTACACTTCCGCATTGAAACTCTGATTGATATGATATTTGCATTTGAGTCCCATGTAGAGTTGTTCAAAGTAACTAATGTCTGAGATCCTGGTTCGTCACTTCCCAAACGGTAAAACTCCGTTAGTTAAAATTTGGGGGTGTGACAGTATTTACAGTTATTGCTTCTGTGAACATAGTAGCTAAATAATCCCAACGTGTTACATAAGGCAAATATTGTATAATTGTTCGATTTTCCGCAATTTTTTCCATACCTCTGTGTAAATAACCCAATATTGGTTCATAGTCAATAACATCTTCACCATCTAGAGTAACAATGAGTCAGTGGACCGTTGATAGTATTGTGGAGCTTGCTTGACATGTGAGTTCTAGATTCCCTTTTAGCCTACTTTTGGGGTGTGTGCATATTGTGTGTGTATTTATTATAAATATGTGTTAATAAACAAAAGTGTATGATGTATTTGCCATAATTGTGTGTTGGTAAATAAAAGGAAAGCGTTTTACTATAAATGTGTGATGGTAAACGAAAGCAAGGAAATGTTTTAAAGTAAGGTTTTAAAAGAGGCATAACGTGTGTTTAAAGAATGTTTTTAATAAACTAAGAAGGTAAATGTTTTTAAGAAGTCATTACATTGTCTAAGTCTGGGAAAGGAAAGGGAAGGGAAGGGTTCATACGGGAACAAGTGCCAATACAATTTCAGGCTTTGCCCCCTCTAGAAGAGCCTTCGTGGTTAACTAACAGTTGTATAATTGGTTTGTGTGTAAGGGTAACGACTATTATTCATAGGGGTAACGTGACCCTTCGTGTGTTATGCCTACATCATGGACGGTCGTCAAGATAAGGGCAAGTAAGTACGCTTCATGGACAGTTGACGGATGTGGTATTCATTCCATGGACAGTAGTCATGGATGGTACTGACTTGATAGTGAGTGTAAAAGCAGATTAGACATAATATTGTATGACTTGAAAGGTAAAGTATATGAATGTTCTGCCATTACATGCAAGTATAATAGTATGTGTAAATCCTTCTTCTTTTATTAAATCGTGTGTATGAATGTTTTATGTAAAGCTAGAACTCACTCAATATTATCTGAATTTTAGTATGCACATCAGGTTAAGTGTAGGTATGAAGAAAGCTTTAGATTGCTTGGCTGGCAGAGTGGAGTTATCTGACATCGAAGGCTTCTGGCATTCAGTGTGTTTTTGAAATAAAGTTGTAATAGATGAGACAATGTTTTAAATGTTTTAACTGTTTGACAATTTAACATAATGTATGAAGTTTAAGTTTCGCTGCTATGATTGCATTTAAAGTTTAAGAACTGTTTGTGAATAAGTAAATGCAACACGTGAGGCCTCCTGGGTTTGGAGCCTTACAAGTTGGTATCAGAGCAATAGTTTGAGAGACTCAAACATCCCCGGTGTCTGGACATAAACTGAGATTGGGACCAAGTACGAATGCTAGAAATGGGTAACTCACTACCAAGGATCAGACCACTGTAGTAAGTACAGTTTTCCCTCATTAGACAGAACATATTGGGACAAGTGTATTTAATGTAATCATTATAGGTGATCAAATAGAAATCAAGAAGTGGTGTAGTAGTTAATTGCAGTTGGCCAGTGTATATTAAAAGCTTGCCTTACTTGTTGTGTTCTATTTGTTAACTAGCATCATGTAACATCCCAAAAATAATAAAACGAATAAATATAGCGAGACCGGTGATTTGGTTGGAATATTTAAACAATAAGGGAGCGGGCCTGGGCCCGACTTCAAAGGGCCAAGGGAAGCCCATGCACATAAGAGGCAAGGCAGCCCTCTTCCCTACTCATTTCCCTAACTCACGCAGCTTTTAGAGAGAGAAAGGAGAGCTCGGGTCTAGAGAGAGAAAGTGACGGACCAACTCGGGAATTCAGGAGAATGTTGCTGCTGTTCTCGTGATCATATCCTCTGAATCAGAAATCCAATCCAGGTAACGATTCGATCACATTATGAGTTTTTGTTCGTTTTGGGAGTTTTCGGGTTTTGGCTAAAAAGATAACGATTTTGCGGATGAAACTTGAAAGTGAACTTAGGTATAGCATCTACAATGAAAAACGAACGTTTTGATCAAAGAAAATTTAGATATCGACATGAACAGATTCGCATGCAGAACATTCGGATTTTTGGGGACGGCGATATGTGCAGGTCCATCGAAACTACTTAGTTTCGATATGTGCAGGTCCATCGAAACTACTTAGTTTCGATATGTGTAGGTCCATCGAAACTACCCAGTTTCGATATGTGCAGACCCAATCGAAACTACCATAGTTTCGATATGAGCCCCCGATCCGAAGCTAAGATAATACATAAGTTACCTGTCGAAACTACCTGTCGAAACTACCTGTCGAAACTACCTATCGAAACTACCAAGTTTCGACAGAAACAACCTATCGAAACTACCAAGTTTCGATATAAGCTAATCAATCGAAACTACTAGGTTCAAGCATAGTAATGTCTAGTGTCATCTAGGAGCACCACCTTATGTGTATGACTTTATTATACAGATCGTGAGCGACATTAGTGAAGCTCAGTAGCCAGCTTAGTGTATTACAGAAACTACTCATCAGGTGAGTTCTATGTGCCCCCTTCTGGTTATGTGCAAATGTTTTCAAATGTTTTGGGGCTGAAATGTATACACTAAGTGAATAAATGTTATGAATGTCAATGTGATCATATGTGTTATACAAGTATATATATATATATACCTATACACGAAAGAGAAATTATGAACAAAGAATGAAAAGCATGATTATAAAGAATGAATGAAAGTATAACACAATATGAAAGAATGAAATCCTGCTTTATATCCATGTATATATTGCTTGCCAAGTACAGAAAATGTTATGGACGCTTCGATGATAACGGCTACTTCGGTAGACGGACGACCATGTGATTATTTTACAACCGGGACAAGTGCGTTCCTTCATCAGTTAGGACGTACGAATGCCATTAATAGACGGCCGAAGCAATTGGCATATTATAGTAGAACGGTTGTATAAATAATAGTCGCATGGGAAACGGATACCTTCGGGTAGACGGGCGAATTACGGCCTACGACGGTAGGACGGTTGTAAGTCATGACGGACGGACAAAGATTGCCGGACGGTTGTAAGAATAAAATGACGGACGGCACTAGTTGCCGGACGGTTGTAAGTATAGGCGGGCCATGACGATGGACCGCGGCGATTGTCTTTGTGACATTCGTAAGCAAATGACGGGTTGATCACCCTTATATAGTATGACCCATGAAAGTAAAGAAAGAAAGAAAAGGGTGAATGCATATATATATATATATGAAATCAAAAAGATACAGAAAAGAAGGATGAAAGAAAGACAAAAGTTCTGAATACGTATTTATATGAATGATTATACAGTAATGCATACTTATACCTATAAAGAAAAGAATGTTTACAGCTAATTGTATTAAACTAGAACTCACCAGCGTTAGCTGACTTTTAGTATACATTTCAGGTAAAGGAAGATAAGGTCGTGCGATGGCGTGGAGGTTACCCGGCACGAGACTGACATCCCTCTTTTGTTTTATATGTCTTCGAACAATGTTATGTTTTTAATTGTAAAGACTTCCGCTGTTATGATTATGTAATTGGATGACGAATGTTTTTAATATAAATTCAGTATTTTATGACTATGTTTATGAGTAAATCCAACAAGTGAGGTTACCCGGGAAAGGGGCCTTACACATCATAACATTGAATTCCCTATTCCTTGTCTTGTAGTTAAGTAGAATGGTAGGAAGAAGAGGCGGAAGGCGTGGTGGGGGTCGTATCGGACGTCACAGTGAGACACCATTTAACCAGATAGAGAACGAGGAAGAAAGCGTCCATGCTAGCCCTGAGGTTAGCTTACATGAGACTGAAAGGACCCTAGTGGTTGACCAGCAGTTCACCTTTGAACCAGAGGTGAAGGTGGCTTTGGCGCTGGAATTCGCCGAAATAATGAAAGCCTCCCTACCTGAGATGTTAGCTGAGGCTATTATGAATGCTAGTGGGGCAGGTGGGACGAACCCGACACCTGAAGCACCCATCACTAAGACAACCAATGCACAGGTTGCTTGCGGTTGCGACTACAAGATTTTTAAGGTGTGTGACCCGCCAATACATACCGGTAAAAAGGACATACCCAAAATTTTTTAATGGTGCACCAATGTTGTAGCTTGTACGCAGAAGACCGGGAGCAAAGGAAACAACAAAAACAGGTAACTAATCAGACCCAAACTTCTGTTTTGAATTCTAAAGTGGGTTTTGGGTTAAAAATGGGTTTAAGCTATAAAGATAAGATTTTTACGCATTAAACGGGAAACAAACCTTGGATATAGACTCAGGGATAGAAAACAAACGTTTTGAACGTAAAAAGGTACGAGCTTGGTCGATTCGATCTCAACATGCAGATCTAGGGTTTTCTGCGAAGGGAATTAACTAGACCAGGTGAAACTAACGCAAAAGCGAAACTGCCTTAATTTCGCTCAAACATAGTTTCGCTGGGGGTTCAGGGAGCGAAACTACTCTAATTTATCTGAGGCATGGAAAGCGAAACTAAGGTATAGAAAACGAAACTAACCTAGTTTCGCTTTGGATAGAATAAAGTATAGACCTGATATAATTATGACCAACCCAAGATTGGTGAGTGACATTAGTGGACAGTTGATAGTATCGTGGAGCTAGCTTGATAGGTGAGTTCTAGATTCCCTTTTAGCCTACTTTTGGGGTGATGTACATACTGTTTGTGTGTTTATTATAAATGTGTGTTAATAAACAAAAGCGTATGATGTATTTACCAGAATTGTGTGTTGGTAAGTAAAAGGAAAGCGTTTTACTATAAATGTGTGATGGTAAACGAAAGTAAGGAAATGTTTTAAAGTAAAGTTTGAAAATAGGCAAAAACGTATCCGAACCCTGCTTAGCAACGAAACGCAATCTGTATACAACTACTATTACTATGATCGAAGTCATTTAATGGATTTAATAATATATAATTTAGAGTAAACTTCGTTTTTGGCTCCTGTGGTTTGGTCTGTTTACCCGTTTTAGTCCAAAAAATAATCTTTTAACATATCAGCCCCTGAGCTTTTATTTTTGTAATCATTTCAGTCCACTACACTAACTCTGTTAACTTTTATGTTAAGTATAAGGGCATTTTAATTATTTTATTTTAAGTAAACTAGTTAATTTTTTCAGTTTAATAAAAACTTTTTTAGGCTTTTTCATAAAACTTTTTTTCTACTTTTTTTAAAAACTTTTTTTTATTTTTTAAAATCATTTTTTTTTCATACAAACGTTTTTTTAATCTTTTTAAAAACGTTTTTTCACTTTTCTAAAAAACACCTTTTTAACTTTTTTCTAAAAAAACGTTTTTAAAAACATTTTTTAGTTTTTTTTATAAAAAAGTTTTTTACCTTTTTGGTAAAATGTTTTTTTAACTATTTTAAAAACGTTTTAATACTTTTCTAAAAAAATATTTTTTTAACTTTTTTCATAAAAAACGTTTTTAAAAAAAATTTTAGTTTTTTTTATAAAAACGATTTTTAGCTTATTCATAAAATATTTTTTGAACTAATTTAAAAACGTATTTTTTTAAATAGTTCACTATTTTTAAAACTAGTTCACTCAAAAAAGCTAAAAAGCTAAAAAAAAATTATAAAAAATCGTTTATAAAAAAACGTTTTTTATGAAAAAAATTAAAAAATATATATTTTTAGAAAAGTTAATAAGCATTTTTAAAAAGGTTAAAAAAAGATGTTTTACGAAAAAAAGAACTAAAAAAATTATTTTTAAAAAGTAAAAAAAACGTTTTTATAAAAGTAGAAAAAAAGTGTTTATGAAAAAGCCTAAAAAAAGTTTTTATTGTACTAAAAAGGTTAAATTAATTCATTTAGAAATCAAATGACTAAAATGCCCTTATACTCAACAGAAAAAGTTAACAGGGTTAGTGTCATGGACTGAAATAGTTACAAAAATACAACCGTAGGGTCTGATATGTTAAAATATTCATTTTTAGACTAAAAGTGTTAAATAGTACAAAACATAGGGGTCAAAAGCAAAATTTACCCCATAATTTAACTCTAGACAGCTACATTTGTACCACATATAATAATTGGTTTTATTTTCTTTTTCTTTATAATTTAAAATATTCACCATGACTTTATTTGGGGCGAGTAATTTATTCAAGATTTTGAAGACACTACAAGCGTGCGTATTATTTTTTTAAAACAACAAGAGTACAGACACAAATAATGGAAGTTTTTTTTATTCTTATAATCATAAAAAATCTAGAACATTTAACAATGAATAAAGGGGAGTATTAAAAATATGATCAAGACTTATTAATTATGAATTTGTGTCCAGTGGCCATCTCCGGTTTAATTAATTAAGCTCATAGTTGATTTAAGATTTTGTTTTTTTATAGTTAACCTTTAAAATATAATCTTTTATAAAATCTCGGAAGTGTCGTTTCGTCGTTCTTATTTCTCTAAGTGTTTCGACTCGAACTTTTTTCACGGAGTGAATACCAATGTATAGGTCTTCAAAACCAAGCCTTAAAAATTTTCACAACCTCGCCGCAGGGCGCGGTTTTACATTGCTTTGAAATGTGTTCCTGTTATTTTATTTTAAATTTTTACATAAACAAATATATATATATATATATATATAGAAAAATGATCAAATGTGAACCAATATTAAATGTGTAAACCCAAAAACCAAATCCTGAACACACACACACAAACACACATACACACACACATATATAACCGTACAAAACGTGTATATTTCGCTTCGGTGAAAAAAGTAAAATCGAACAATTATGTTTTATTTATCTTTTCTCACTCTTAGTTTGAGTTTATCTCCTCTCTCCTGAATTTTTTTTAAAAAAAGTATAAAAATATGCATATATGCATTCATTTGTGTATATAGTGTGAGTGCATATATGTATTTAAAAAAATGACTATAAATTCCAAGTCTTTTAAAACAAACCTTAAACATATTGAAATCTACATAAATTCTAATCAATTTATATTTTAAATAGTGGAAGAGTTAATGCGGTTCTCACGGTTCTTAACATATTGTTGGTTCTCAAAAGAATGTATCCCTATATATATTTAGAATATATATATATATATATATATATATATAGAGGAAGAATCATAAGAAAACTTATTGTTAATTAGAAAACCAAAAAACTATTTATTAAAGGTAAAAAAATAATAAAAAAATCATAACACAAAATATAAATAAAAAACTAAAAAACCGCTTCGGAGACCTTATTCCCCACGTCGTCCTCTTTCAAAAAAAAAATCAGCGCCATACTACATATGTGTAGTAGGGTTAGCTTTTCGATTTAGTTTTTTGGGTTTAATTTTGCTTTTAGGTTAGGTTTTTTTTTGGGGGTGGGGGTGGGGGTGGGTGGGGGGTTTAGGTTTTTGGGTGGTGGGTGGGGTGGGTTTAGGTTTTTGGATGGGGGTTAGGTTTTTGGGTCTACAACAAATAGTGATATATATATATATATATATATATATATATATATATATATATATAGCGATGAGTTCACTAGAAAACTCAACACCTTTAATGAGGAGTTGCTTGGTTTTCTCATGAAAATGAGTTTTTGGGATTTCTTAGCAAAAAACCACTTATTAGTAGAAAACTTATATGTGAAGTACACCCAAAAACCTAACCCCCACCCAAAAACCTAAACCCCCCACCCCACCCACAACAAAAAACCTAAACTCACCCCACCCACCCACCCCCCGAAAACCTAAACCCTCCACTCACCCCCACCCCCAAAACCTAACCTAAAAGCTAAACTAAACCCAAAAAACTAAATATAAAAGCTAACCCTACTACACATATGTAGTAGGGCACTGATTTTTTTTTTTTTGAAAGAGGACGACGTGGGGAACAATGTCTCTGAAACGGTTTTTTAATTTTTGATTTATATTTTGAGTTTTGATTTTTTTATTATTTTTTTAACTTTAATAAATAGTTTTTTTGTTTTCTCATGAATAATGAGTTTTCTTATGATCCTTTTCCTATATAATGGACGGTCCCACTAATAAGTGATTTTTCGTTAAAAAATCCTAAAAATGGGTCAAACGAACTCCGATTGAGCTCATTCCGGCGGCGTTGGAACCGTCTTATCGAACCCTAACCCCGACCCAAAAACCTAAACCCCCTCTACCCGCACCCCCAAAAACCTAAACCCCCCCCCCCTCCAACCCTATCCCGAAAAGCATAAAACCCCCACCCCTTAAAATCCTAAACTCCCCCACCCCACCCACCCCAAAAACCTAAACCCACCCCCAAAAATCTAAACCTCTCACCCCCCAAAAAAAAACCTAAACCATAAAATCTAAACACTAAAAGCTAAACACTAAGGCTAAAACCCTAAAATTCAAACGTAAAATCTAAACCTTAAAAGCTAAACCCTAAAAGCTAAGATGGTAGAGTTCGACGAGACGATTCCAACGCCGCTGAAATTAGCTCAATCGGAGTTCGTTTGATATCGTTTGTTAATGTTTTTGTCATTTCTTAGATTTCTTAGCGAAAAACTACTTTTTTATTTGATACCCCCCTATATATACAGGGGACATATCATTTACAAACCATCCATAATTGTAAAAACCCAAAAACCCTCTCCTAGCCACAAATTAATTTTGTTGGTTTTCAGATTTATTTTTAATCTAAAGGGGTATTATTGTAATTTCAGTCTTACCATTTATATACCCACTATCTCTCTCTCTCTCTTCAACCTAAAAAAGACCATATGAAGATCTCATCTTCATCTTTCTCTCACTCAATTCTTTCTCTCTTTTTTCTAATGATAAATCAAACCCTAATTGTGAAGGTATGACAACGACAGGAAGAAGCCGTTGTCTTTAAGTTTTTGCAGAAGTCGAGATAAATCGGTGGTCGATGGTTCAGACCATCGACAAGAAAGAGGTCGCTGCTTCTCGTTCAGAACATCGACAACAACAAAAATATTGGTTTCTTCTCTTTCTCCGGCCGCCACACTCTCGTTCAGATCTGATGAGGATCTATTAGCCGCCACATCTTCCAGATTTGTAATTTTGTAGAAGTCGAGATTCAAGGATTCATGGAGCTAGGGTTCGTGGTAGCTTCTTGTGTTCGTGGTAGCTTCCAAACTTTCAGATCTCATTGCCTATGAATAACAAGACTTCTGTTTAAACCGTCACTTAAGGAAGAAGATGATTTCTGTATGAACCGTCGCTGAAGTAAAAAAGATAGCTTTCTATTTGACTTTTTTATGCTGAAGGTAGGTTTCCATATTTGTATTTATGATTTGATTTCTTCTTAGTGTGTTTTCTTTCTGTTTAACTTTTTTCTCATGATTTTTTGAGAAATCGACAAGTTCCTGCAAGCTTTGTTCCATTGCAGTTCAAACATTGTGTTTCTGTTGTTTAAGTTTTGGGAAGAAAATGAGAGGGTGAGACCCACAATCTACGGATCAAATGACAGCTAGGCCATGATGTTTCATAGTGATAAATTTACAAAGGGATTACTTAACTGTGTTAACTAGGATTTGTTTTTTGTATTAATATGTATTGATTATGTTAAATACATAACCAAATCTTAAATAGAGAAATAACTATTATGCCACCTCTAATTATCTCATGTTACTCTATTTACATTGAATACATTATTTGTTTTCTTATATTTCGTAGCATAATATTTCAGGGATACTTGTTAATCTCCTTGATTAATCATTTTGAGATGCTGGTTTTCAAACACTAGTTAGTAGTCATATATGTAACTTTCATCTGGTAGTGTTGTTCTACTTCTTATATGGGTGGAAATACTAAGTGATTAATGTTTTCTGAATTGTGTACATATTTTTTACACATGTTTATTTGATAATTACACAAGTGTAAAATGAATTTACACATCTGAACCTTTTTAAACTATATATATATTTGTGGTTTTACTAAGTTTGTTGCTCATTTTTAGGTTATATTTAGCTCAGAAGTGTTTTCAAGATCTGGGTTCAAGATCACAAAGTGAAATGGGTTCAAATTCTAAAGACGTTTCTCTTGATCTACAATATTTCTTAAGATTTCCCAAGTAAGGGTTGATATTTGGGTTTTTTAGTTTGATTTTACAAATATGGTTTGATTTTTACAAACGTGTATTCGATTTTTAAGCATGTGTATTTGATTTTTTACACAACTGTAAACTGAATTTACACTTGTGTTAAGAGTTTTTATTCATATGTATTTGATTTTATTCTATTTAACATCAACTCAAGAGTTTGTATATGGCTAGAAATGAGTTGATGTTCTTGAGTTTGATAATTAAAATGGTTTGATTTTCTGCCTTTGAATCTCTTCAAATGTTTTAAGATTAAAGTCTTCAAATGTTTTAAAATAAAAAATTGTTTAATATTGAGGTTACACATTTTTTACACATGAATACATTTGTTTCTATCAGTGTGTGTTATTTGATATCATTTCATTGTGGATGTTAGAATTGTAATACTGACATTTTTATTAACGTGAAGAAACAATCTTTGTTCATCAAGGGTGTTGGTAGATTTATCAAAATTCAGGTCAAGTCTTTCACCGGTACAATGAAGGACGGTCATTTTTAATATATTATACGGGTATTAGTTGTGACGGAGGTAATCAATTTGAATTGCATTTAACGTACTCCGCCGTAACGCGCGAGTAATCATACTAGTTTTATATACATATAAAATCTAAATAGAATTGTTGTTTTGATCTGTGTATATACTTTTTACACATGTTTATTTGATTAATACACATGTGTAAACTGAATTTACACATGTGTAAAAAGTTTTGTTAATGTGTATATACAAAATATAAACTATCTTTTACAAGTGTAAAATTAAATATATATGGGTTTTACTATTTAAAAATGATTAGAATATTTGGGTAAATTGATTTTCACATGTGTAAACTGATATGGGCTTTTACACATTTGTAAATTGATATTTACACCTGTGTAAATTGGGTGTTCTTAGCCCTAATTTTTTGTTAAAATCCCAATCGGATGATCTTGAATATATAGGTTTTACACATGTGTAAACTAATTTTACACATGTGTAAACCGGGTTAAAATCTTTGTTTTCCTTCATATCTACATTTTCAAGGCTTTACACATGTGTAAACTAAATTTACACATGTGTAAAAAGTTTTTGATCGTGTGTATATGCATATGTAAATTCAAGATCTACATGGTTTGATACAAGTAATACAAGAAGATCTTGGTAAAAGACGGTGTAAAAGTCAAAATTTTAAAGGATCTGGGTTCAAGATCTACAGGGTTTGATACAAGTAAGGGTTCAAGATCTTCAAGATTTTTTTTCTTCTATTTTTCTGATTTGTATATATGTTTTTTTAATAATTTTTTTTGTGTATTTGGATGTAGAATTTTCTGATTTGTGTATACGTGTAAACTAATTTTACACATGGTGTTCTTTAAATATAAAGTTTTTTGAAATTGATTTGGATGTGTAGAGAGAGAGAAAATAGAGATATGAGAGAGAGTGTGTGTGTATGATTTTTATTACCTAGATTTAAACAAAAAAGGAAAAAAAAAGGTCTAATTACCCTTTTACCCCTCTATTAAATCTACACCACATATTTTTTTCTAATATAAATAAAAAACCTAGATTTAATCATAGCCATAAATAAAATATATAGAAAACTAATGTGTGATCCGGAATGAGTTTAAAGGTTTTCACAATAACTCAGGGTTTACAACCGATACATCTCCTATATATATATGTGTGTGTGTGTGTGTATATAAGGGAAGGATCATAAGAAAACTCATTGTTCATGAGAAAACCAAAAAACTATTTATTAAAGGTAAAAAAAATAATAAAAATATCATAACTCAAAATATAAATCAAAAACAAAAAACCGCTTTGGAGACCTTGTTCCTCACATCGTCCTTTTTCAAAAAAAAAATATATATATTCAACGTTTTGCTACATATTTGTAGCATAATTAGCTTTTGGGGGTGGTTTTTTGGGTTTAGTTTAGCTTTTAGGTTAGGGCTTTTTTGAAGGGGGGTGGGTGGTTTAGATTTTTGGTGTGGTGGGGGGGGGGGGTTTAGGTTTTTAGGTATGGGTGGGGTGGGGGGTTTAGGATTTTGGGTGGGGGTTAGGCTTTGGGGTGTGATACACATATGCAACATCTTTAATGAGTAGTTTTTTGGTTTTCTCATTAAAATGAGTTTTCTAGTGAACTCACCCCTACATATATATATATATATATATATATATATATATATATGTGTGTGTGTGTGTGTGTGTGACGTATCAAATGAAAATCCTGGGTTGTTGTGAAAACTCTTAAACTCATTTCTGGCCACACATTCATTTCTTAATATTTTAATTTGTGGCTGAAATTAATTCTATATTTTTAATATATTTAATATAAAAACTTGTGGCTTAGATTAAGTAAAGGGTTAAAAAGGTAATTCCAACTTTTTTTCTTCTTTTTTGTTTAAATCTAGATAATAAAAATCAATCTCTCTCTCATATCTATAATCAGATAACAACACAGGAAGAACAATTTTAAGAAACATATTTTTTAAACATGTGTAAAACCAACATACACAAATTAGAAGAAATTTTTTTTTACACTGTCTTGAACCCAAATCTTCTTCTCATACCTCGATCCCTTATTACACACTGCATGTGTAAAAAAAACACATGTAAAATCAAAATACACATATATATGAATAAAAAAAACCTTGTGAACATTTATTACACACTGCATTTATTACATACTGCATGATTTTAATTCTCTCCACGTTTGTGTACATTTGTGTAAATTTAGTTTACACTTGTGTAAATGTAAATTGAATTTACACTTACACTTCTGTAAATTCAATTTACACTTCTGTAAATTCAGTAAACTAAATTAACAGTAAATTTTTACAAAAGAAACCTAAGAAACTAAAATTTGTATTAGAATCTCAACTCCAATAAAAAAATCAGATTGGATACGGAAGCACATTAAAGAAGCTAAACTGAAGAATTCAAAAAACCTTGTGAACATTGTGATATTTGTATGAATCAAAAAACCTTGTGAACATTTATTACACACTACATGATTTTTATCTCCAGGTCTGTGTACATTTGTGTAATTTCAGTTTATACTTGTGTAAATTAAATTTACGCTAAAAATAAATCGCCCAAACTGACCTGGTAAACTCAATTTACACTTTAGTCCTCTCGGCTTCAGATTTTAACATTATCGATTAACTCCATAGAAAATCTTCCTCCTTCTAGTGTCGAATCTATAAGTTCTGCAGGCGTGTCTGCATTCGTTAGTTATGAACCCATATGCACAAGCTCTAAATCTTCTGAGTCGGAACCCGAATGTCACACCCCAACCGACGGCGGATTATACGTCGGGGCGGACGCGGTTGTTCAATAGCACAAGGTTAACTATTAAAGTTTTGATATTTCATTAATGAATAATTTAAGATTCAATACAAGGAAGAATAATACGAATACAACATTTAATTTAAGTAGTCTAAGTCCAAAGCATCCTATGTGATCACGAATAAGTCTCATGATGTAAACCTGAAACATGTGAAAGAATCTGTCAACTACAAAATAGTTGGTGAGATACAAAGGTTTTGACAAAGTTTAACAAGTATTTGAGAAGAATTACAATTCACTATGATTTATGCATTCTATAATGTAAGTATGAGAAAACAAACATGTTAGACATTGTGCATATCAACCCTCTAACCAAGTTTAGGCATAACTGTCACACCCCAACCGACGGCGGAAACGTCGGGGCGGGACATGTAGACTGTTCATAAGCTCATGGTTTGCTAAAGTTGTAATAATTAAACAATAAGTTTCATTTCATAACTCAAGAAATCAATTACATAATTTACAAGAATTAAAGAATACATAAATCTCCATATTAAAATTTAAGACTAGGTCCTCAACCCTAAGTGAAGTAGCTTGAATCTTAACTCAAACATTTGTACCTGAAACATGATAAAATGAGAGGGTCAACTATAAATAGTTGGTGAGCATACATAGGTTTTGATACCACAAGTAAAGTTCAAACGTTTTGTGTACAATTCAAATGATACATGGTTTATACAGAATTTATGGAGAATCTATGTTAAGCTAGTTGCACAATTGAAACGTTGTAATTGAAGGGCATAACAACACATGTTATCCTAATGTAGGGCATAACAACACATGTTATCCTAATGTAAATGTAGGGCATAACAACACATGTTATCCTGATGAAAATGTAGGGCATAACAACACATGTTATCCTGATGTAAATGTAGGGCATAACAACACATGTTATCATGTAATGTGTTAATGATTGTACGAGTATGTCATGTATATATAGCCTTAACAAATAGCATTCAAGCATAAAGCACAAATAAACACATATGATCATATTGTAGAATTGTACGTGTGTAATTGCAAATAAGGTTTGTTGAGTAATCATGTTTCACCCAAAAAATGTACAAAAGGAAAAGGGGCTATGTAAAATCACCTTGATATTCGTGATAGTAAAGTTCTTGAACAAAAGAATTTGAATAGCCTTGAGCGCCTAAGGATGCCCTAAAATGTTGAATTGAATCATGAGGTGTTACTACTAACTAATCGTATAGTACGGGTTTGAAAACCGATTGTTCGTGAGGGAAGAATCCCATGGATGGTATATGAAATCATGGAAACCTAAGGATGTTAAGAAAACAATTTAAAATAGTAGCTAAGGGTTCACAATCGTTGGAAAAATCGTTTTAAGAAATCACTCGAAGGTTTCGTCAAAATGATCTGGTTTTGACATTTTTTGTGAGACCCAAACATTCTGCCAAAAACATAGCTTAGGGTTTTAAAGGTTTTAACAAGATTTAAACCGTCTGGTGCCATAAGAGGGTGAGATAATATATTTTAGGCTATGAAAACTCCATCTTAGTGATGTATTTCATACCTTACTTGCTTGTTCTTGATATGATGAAGGATAAGCCAAGTTGTCGAGGCGGATTCTTAAAGAAGAGTCACTTCCAAGACATTCAGTTATTCAATCACCAATTAGATGTTCAAGCGGGTCATTTAAGCAAAACCACTTCAAGAACAAATAAGTTAGAACAAGAGGGAGGGCTGGGATTTTCGTATTTAGGGTGGTGTGGTGTGTGATGATGTTTACTAAAGCAAGATAAAAGTAAAAATGTAAGAACAAGAAGAATAGAGAAAGAACTCACCTAGGACTCTTAGGTTGTTGCTAGATGAGTGAGGTGAGTTTTAGGAGGTGTAGGATGGTCATATTTATACTAATCAAAGAGGGGGGAGTTGTGAAAATTTGAAGGGTAGTAAAGTGTGAAAATTGTGAAAGCTAAAAGGGGAAGGAGGTTGGAGTGGTGAACAAGTTTTGGCATGGTCTAAGTATGGTAAGTTGTTACTACAATTTAGATTAATCAAACTTATGATATAATAAAAGGTGTGACAAAAAAAATACTTTAGGCTATAATATGACTTAGGAAAATAAATAATGTATGAACTATCTTGGCTAGGTAAAAATATTGGTTAACTAGAATAATTAAAGATTGGTGAATATACCAAATTTAATAAAATTCCAATAATATTATTTAAAACTTTTGAATTTTTTTCATAAACTTAAATAATAAATTTTACGAATCTTTTGAGGAGTAATAATTATTATATAAACTCATTTTATTAAACTTGTTAAAGAGTTGTCGACATAAAATTTATGTATACATCTTAGTGTATGTATATATATATACGTAATTTATTTCATGTATATTCATAAAATATATGGAACTATGTATTGTTAAATGATTTGTAGACACGAAACTTATCAAAAAAATTAATTGAAAATTTCTGATTGTTACAGTCTCCCCTACTTTAGGGAATTTCGTCCCGAAATTGTTTAGAAGGAGTCTGCAAGAAGGAGATGTGAAAGTTTTTAGCGATGAAGTCCATCGGATTCGAGTTTGTATATCATGATAGTAGATAGGCTCAAAAGTTTAGTGGGATGAATTTCGAGTTTGCAAATAGGGGGTTAAATTCCCGAAGATATTTGGGAGGATGGTTATGGATGTGTAGTCTGGATCTCAAAGGATAAGTGTATTGTTCAAAATTGGAATAATGAGGATTGTTTGTGCAAAACTGGTTTAGAATAGCGTATAACTTGTCTACTAGATATTTCTAAACACAAGTTCATGCTAACATTGGTCCAGGTTAAAATAACATAAACTTTACGTGACACGAATAACACAACTTCTGATAATATGACAGGAACACTTATGTATAGGAAGTACCAGCGACGTATCCACCATGTCCTTATCATATCACATTAGTTTTGTTATTATGTAACACGATAAATTTCATGTCATATCACTCAACAGATTTCACTATGTCTCCCATGTGCTGATTTTTATAATTACGTGTGCACCCGTAATTATCCAAATCGTCGCATGGTCCGTATAGTTCATCCCATTGCGTGTGTGGGTCGGGGGGGGGGGGGGGCTGGGGTAACACAAAATCACTTAATTCGTAACTCTTGTTATCACATATGTGTTGCTTAACAAGTAACTATGTCCATAGATATTAGAGTCAATCAGGTACTAAAGAGTAATAACGTGGCATAATTTAGGGTTCCATAGCTTCCTCGTGTTTGAACAAGAATACGTCAAACCCCGAGTAGCTTTCATGGTTAAGGTGAGTAATCATGCCTTGTGTATGATGTACTTAATCAATTGCATCAATGTAAACAATCTAATTCTGTCTATAATATAAAAGCATAAGTTCCATGTATGATCTAGTGTCATGTACATTGTAAGCAATTTGGTTTCATGTATAGTGTGAACAATTTTATATCATGTAGGTTGTAAACAAATAAGTTTCACGTAGGCTGTGAACATGTCTTATGTGATCAATCCAGTATAAGGTATATTGCAAACAAGTTTCGTGTATTATGTGATCGGTGTAACATTATGTATATTGCAACTAAGTTTCATGTATCGTGTATAATATGTTCAATATAGTGTCATGTATTAGAACAACAAGTTTCAGGTATCATGTGATTAACCTACTATCATGCATATTGTAAACAACTAAGTTTCATGTATCATGTGAATGTTCATATGTAAGTTACTGGGTCTCATGAGTAATGTAAACTATTGGATTTTTGCAGGTAGTCGAGTGTTGCAGAAGAGCTTGTTGTTTGGCGTTCATGTATAACGTGGGTAGTTGGATTTTTTTTTTCCGAAATCTTGTTGAGGTGTATATGGATGACTAAAGTCTACGCGAAATGATTCAGCTCATTGCAGTGTCTAGTAAAATAATGCATTTCTGGGTGTGTAAGATAACGAGAAGGTTGTGTAAAAATTCAGAGAAGTGTACTTATGAATAACTTATTTGTTCTCTTTGTTTGTAAATAAACAAGTAGTTGAAATTTTAATTTTGTTGGTAAATAAAATGGTGAAAAATAGTTGAATAGTTAACTATATGGATAATTGAATGAAAACCTTTTTATTTAATTTTAAATTATTATAAAGAGAATATTTTAGGAGAAAATAATGGCTAATTTATTTAATAATTAAGCCAAGGTTTAATAATAAAAAAAGTCATAATTAATTATCCATTAAAAATAATGCTTTTATAAAACAAGTTGTATTAAGTTTCATTGCAAGGAGAAAATGTTTATAGAAAATTTCTATTTCAGATACTATCTAAAGGTTTGATAAACGTTTTGTTGAACAAAATAACGATTTTGTTTAATTCAGATAATAAAATGATTAGTTACAAAGAAGGCTTAGGTACGTGTAGTAAATTGTAATAAACGAAATGATGGTGTTTAGGTTGTACTCATTTGATAATATAATCAAATGGATATTTTGACAAATCAAAGTGATTCAAATTCTTATATTTTGAAGAAGACATGCTTTAGCCTATAGGTGAACACTCACTTCGGGAATTCCCATGAAAGCATACGGATCCTTCGGTTGATTTGGATTTATATGAAATGCTTTCCTAGACAGAAGACCCAAAGTACAGGCTCCGGATTGCACATGTTCTTTACTAATTTTCAGAATTCAAAACTTTGACTGGATTATAAAATCTAAATAGTCTTTAGGCCTAAGAGTTTAAATTTTTTGTTCACAAATGATGATGGTGACATGTGTGCAAGAATGAGGGTGCATAAAGGATTAGATATGAATAGGTGTGTGATAAGACTAAGGATAGCATTTAAGGGCCTCAAATAAGCAGCATGTAATCAAGCAGTGGTAAAGAAGGTATCATATAGGTAGCAATGCTTTTAAGAATATGAGTTATCAAGTAGTGTAGCATATAAACTATCATGCATTGTATCATGTGATATAACACTTAGAATAACAAGTAAGAAGATTACACATAGTAGTGAACATGTAACACGTAGAAATGTGGCAAAAATCATATAACATAGAGCATGGCATTTGATGGATGTCCTAAGGTTATAGTCTAGGTCAAAAGTGTCTAATAACCTAATTCCCTGTAACCAAAGCTCTGATACCAATCTGTCACACCCCAACCGATGGCGAAAACGTCGGGGCGGTACATGTAGACTGTTCATAAGCTCATGGTTTGCTAAAGTTGTAATAATTAAACAATAAGTTTCATTTCATAACTCAAGAAATCAATTACATAATTTACAAGAATTAAAGAATACATAAATCTCCATATTAAAATTTAAGACTAGGTCCTCAACCCTAAGTGAAGTAGCTTGAATCTTAACTCAAACATTTGTACCTGAAACATGATAAAATGAGAGGGTCAACTATAAATAGTTGGTGAGCATACATAGGTTTTGATACCACAAGTAAAGTTCAAACGTTTTGTGTACAATTCAAATGATACATGGTTTATAAAGAATTTATGGAGAATCTATGTTAAGCTAGTTGCACAATTGAAACGTTGTAATTGAAGGGCATAACAACATATGTTATCCTAATGTAGGGCATAACAACACATGTTATCCTGATGAAAATGTAGGGCATAACAACACATGTTATCCTGATGTAAATGTAGGGCATAACAACACATGTTATCATGTAATGTGTTAATGATTGTACGAGTATGTCATGTATATATGGCCTTAACAAATAGCATTCAAGCATAAAGCACAAATAAACACATATGATCATATTGTAGAATTGTACGTGTGTAATTGCAAATAAGGTTTGTTGAGTAATCATGTTTCACCCAAAAAATGTACAAAAGGAAAAGGGGCTATGTAAAATCACCTTGATATTCGTGATAGTAAAGTTCTTGAACAAAAGAATTTGAATAGCCTTGAGCGCCTAAGGATGCCCTAAAATGTTGAATTGAATCATGAGGTGTTACTACTAACTAATCGTATAGTACGGGTTTGAAAACCGATTGTTCGTGAGGGAAGAATCCCATGGATGGTATATGAAATCATGGAAACCTAAGGATGTTAAGAAAACAATTTAAAATAGTAGCTAAGGGTTCACAATCGTTGGAAAAATCGTTTTAAGAAATCACTCGAAGGTTTCGTCAAAAGATCACACAAGATAAATATTAACAGCCTTGCATACTGATTTCGTGCAGCGCTTTTGATGGTCGAAACGGACGAGTTAGGTTACAAACCTTATATGGTTGGAAAGTATACTCAAAGTAGCAGGTTTTAGGCTCAAGAAACACCTTCATTAGTTTAGGAATGAAAAAGTTATGAAGGCGTGAAGTTAGGGCAGTGCTGCTGGAATTTGGGGTTTTGAAACAAAAACGACTTTGTGAGCGGATTAAACCATGAAATTTCGTGATTCCAAAAATATGGATTTGTTATATACATCATGATTATGAATTCTGGAAGTTGACTTAGCAAAAATCCTATTTTTGGTATGTTTAATCATTGAAAAATAAGGACACAAGAATAGACTCAGATTTTCAGCTTTCGTGCATGATTTTTAGGGATGTAAAAAGGTAACCAAATGGGTGTGTTAGGTAGAATCCTCTTATGGACATAAAGTATTATGTTTATAGAGAGTATTCATCAAGAAAAACCTAGGTATTGTTTTAATAAAAATCGGCCAACAAGAGGATTTGCATTCGAAAGTCAGAATATAAAATATTCTGACGTTTGTGCCTTGTGAGGGCTGTTTACGAACCCAAATCCACGAATTGGCCAAAGTTGTCAACATAAAAATTGTAGAAGAAATCAATATTCAACTTCCAGAAGAAAAATCGCATAAAAATGAGGTCGTATGATCTGGTTATGACATTTTTCGTGAGACCCAAACATTCTGCCAAAAACATAGCTTAGGGTTTTAAAGGTTTTAACAAGATTTAAACCGTCTGGTGCCATAAGAGGGTGAGATAATATATTTTAGGCTATGAAAACTCCATCTTAGTGATGTATTTCATACCCTACTTGCTTGTTCTTGATATGATGAAGGATAAGCCAAGTTATCGAGGCGGATTCTTAAAGAAGAGTCACTTCCAAGACATTCGGTTATTCAATCACCAATTAGATGTTCAAGCGGGTATTTTAAGCAAAACCACTTCAAGAACAAATAAGTTAGAACAAGAGGGAGGGCTGGGATTTTCATATTTAGGGTGGTGTGGTGTGTGATGATGTTTACTAAAGCAAGATAAAAGTAAAAAATGTAAGAACAAGAAGAAGAGAGAAAGAACTCACCTAGGACTCTTAGGTTGTTGCTAGATGAGTGAGGTGAGTTTTAGGAGGTGTAGGATGGTCATATTTATACTAATCAAAGAGGGGGGAGTTGTGAAAATTTGAAGGGTAGTAAAGTGTGAAAATTGTGAAAGCTAAAAGGGGAAGGAGGTTGGAGTGGTGAACAAGTTTTGGCATGGTCTAAGTATGGTAAGTTGTTACTACAATTTAGATTAATCAAACTTATGATATAATAAAAGGTGTGACAAAAAAAATACTTTAGGCTATAATATGACTTAGGAAAATAAATAATGTATGAACTATCTTGGCTAGGTAAAAATATTGGTTAACTAGAATAATTAAAGATTGGTGAATATACCAAATTTAATAAAATTCCAATAATATTATTTAAAACTTTTGAATTTTTTTCATAAACTTAAATAATAAATTTTACGAATCTTTTGAGGAGTAATAATTATTATATAAACTCATTTTATTAAACTTGTTAAAGAGTTGTCGACATAAAATTTATGTATACATCTTAGTGTATGTATATATATATACGTAATTTATTTCATGTATATTCATAAAATATATGGAACTATGTATTGTTAAATGATTTGTAGACACGAAACTTATCAAAAAAATTAATTGAAACTTTCTGATTGTTACAATAAACAGCATGTTACCCTTATAAGTCTCAAGTTTAAAGTTTAATTCAGTAATAATCACCAAGGGCTCCCCCCGAAGGGGTCAATCAATCAAGGTGGATTGGTCAAATACAATAGATATATCATTATTACTATAGGCTTGATCAAAGTTAATGAATATGTTAGTTTTAAGTTTAATCTAAGCATACAAGTCTCAATTTTAACATAAGAATAAACACGTAGTCATAGTTGTACAAGAATTGTATAAGTTAAAGAATTTTGAACATGTTTCACCCCAAAAGCATAGAAAGGAAAAAAGGGGCTAAGTATACTCACATGGATTGGATGAAGAGTATCCGACGAGAGTAAGTTTGCAAGACTTTGAGGGAGAATATCCTCACAATAAGCCTAAGAATATAAGTCTAAAGTTTCAAGTTTATTTCTATAAGTCTAAGACAACGATTTGGGATTTCAAGATTCGACTAGGGTTTCAATGGGAGATGGGAATGGTCGTGTTTGTGAAGTTTAAATTAAGTTTAAAATAAAGGTTTTGAATGAATGATACAAGACTTGTGTGTCAAAGTTTTATAGATTAGAATTTAAATGTTTTATCATTATTAATTACTCAAAATAGGTAATAATAATTTAAAGAAATTTTCTAAGTATCTTAATAATATAGTTGGAAGGATATATAAAGAGGAATAATGATTAAGGATCAATAAAAATTATTTAAAATAAATAATTATTAAGAATAAATAATAATTCTTTAAGAATAAATAATTTCTAAGGATAAATAATAATTATTTACGAATAAATAATTACTAAGGACAAATAATTATCCCAAAAGAATAATTTATAAATCATTCAAGATTTAAAGTATTTAAGAATTGAGTATTTATCTTACAAAACAATTTGTAATTTAATAATGTTTAGGATGTGGTTATAAGTTTAAATAATAATGAGCATTTATAGGTTTACAAAATGTTAAATAGAACTTCTTATAAAGTTTAAATTATACGTTTAAAGTTTAAATAAAATTATGAGTTTATAGATGTCCTAAATAAAGTTTCTTATAAGCATTTTAAATAAAGTTTACAAGTGTTTTAGAGTTTCTACTTTATTTTATAAAATTTATAAGTTCATAAAGAAAATGAGTGAGTATATTTATTTTCTTATGATTTAAATTTATATAAACAAATGGATTTCTTGTTTATATGAAATATAAAAATGTATAAGTTTAAAATTTATTAAATTAAAGTTTTAAACAAAAGTAAGTTTATTGTATATAAAAAAGAATAAGGATTTAAGTTTCGAATTTTATAAAACGATTTCTATTGAATGCCCAAGTTTTATAAATTTCGGAAGTATTCTTTTAAATGTTTAAAACTATTTTTAATAAATTTATTATCGTAAGTTTTAATTACGATTAATTAAATAAAATGTTTTCAGAAGATGAAAGTGTAAATAAAATTCATATTCACGTTTATAAAAGTGTCACAGAATTTATAAAAATTCTTAAAAGTTTTAAACTGTTTAAAATGATAATGTAAAAAATAAAAACAAAAACCTGGCAAGACCGAATCGAACTCGGGTCTGCCCCGGGTAAACATCACACACAAACACTTAACCATCCCGCCTACGGGTCTCGGTGGTAACATATCCGAACAAGAAATTTTTAAACAGATGCTTTGATTATCCCCAAATTGACATGAACCCTAGAACCAAGAATCACCAATTATGCATCGAATTGCCCTCTGTTAATGGAATTAAACAGAGGGCTTTCAATCTATGAACTATGGCGCGTACAATGGGCACAAGAATTACCTGATTTGAAGTCGTTATGGGGGAGAACGAGCTCAAGCTTCGGCTTCGGCTATCGCTGACCGATTTGAACAATGTAGGTATCGATCGATGGAATTGAGAGTGTAGGTAGTTTTGGTGTGGTTTTGGTGAGGTTTTGCATTCGCTATTTATAGCAAATTCGGGCATTAAATGATCGAACGGGTTGGAGGATGGTGGTTGAGCATTAATTCGACAATCCGCATGACCATAGCTGGAATCGAGCGTTGGGATACCTCGGGTTAGGGTCGCACGCCGGAGGCGAGACCCGGGGTTCATTGAATGTGGACGTTTTCGCGGTTTTGAGTAAAAATGGGGTGAAAACCTGTGTGGCGGGTTTCGAACCTGGGACCGATTTTGGAAGTTTGGGTTTAATACAGAATAGGTCCTTGAAGTTCCGAAGCTTTATCATTCCATGTTAAAATGTAGTTTCAAGTGTAAAACAAGTTTTAGGATTTGACAGTTTTGGTCCCTTGATTTTATAAAATAAATAAAATGTTTTATTTTATAAAAATCCAAGTAAGCTTTATAAGTTTTATTTCCTTTTATTTTCCTTTTATTATTTTATACTTTTATAAAATAATTTCTAGGATTTACCAGTTTAAGTGTTTTAGAATGAGTTTATAAATTTATATGGTTATAAATTCATAAAGTTTTTAATAATTTATTTACAAGGTATATACTTTTAAATAAGTCTCATATATATATATATATATATTTATATATATACCTCAAGTATTATTGTTTCTCTTAAATATATATCCATTAAATCAACATTTATTATTCAAGAAAATAGTTTTGATATTAATTCAAGTTTTGAATTAATAATACGTGCAAAGGTTTTAGAAAAAAGATAGGTCGGAAAAATACCGGATATTACAGTCTCCCCTACTTTAGGAAATTTCGTCCCGAAATTAGAGTAGAAGGGTTTAGTTCAGGATTTAAGTCTATGATAAGCACAAGGATAATGAGAAAGATGCTCTACGTTCCTAAGTCAACCCTGGGTTACGTTTAGATTTTTAAATAAGTTGTAAGGATAGGGATAAGATTGTGCTCGAGTTTCTAAGTTTTCAATGCATATGGTTATCAAGAGTTTCTCTAAGAAACATATAGTTTTATTCAGATAGATGAAGATTCGTTTTCAAAATCATTGGAGAGGATGACTGTTGAATTTCTATCCAAGATTTAAAGTGAGATGTATTCACTCAGGATGGATTCGATGATAGTTCAAGAATTTGAGTTTGTAGACTAATACGTCTAAGGATTGCTACGGTACCTAAGTTCTGTGGCTACCTTTTACGATAAATCTTAGATCATAGCACACGACAAAGTTTACTATGTCTTCCCATACGCTGATTTTCATACTTACGTGTGCACCGGCAAGCATTCAAATCGTCGCATAGTCCGCATAGGTCCTTCCGTTTGTGTGTGGATCAAGAAGGAGTACAAGAATTTGTTTAACTCACGACTAGAGTTTCCACATAAGAGTGATCATTGATTACGAGTCCCTCAGAGAGAAGCGTCATTCAATGAGTAAAGAAAAGAATGTGACAAGATTTAGAGTTTCAAAGTTTCCTCGTGATTGATTAAGAATACTTCAATCATTGAGTAGTTAAAAGTCTTTACACTTTCCTCGGGTTTGATCAAGAATACATCAAACCTTGAGTAGTTTAAAAGTCTTATACGTCCATCGTGTTTGAATAAGCATACGTCAAACATGGAATAGTTTAAAGTCTTATACGTCCATCGTGTTTGAACAAGCATACGTCAAACATGGAGTAGCTTAAAGTCTCATACGTCCATCGGGTTTGAACAAGCATACGTCAAACATGGAGTAGCTTAAAGTCTCGTACGTTCATCATGTTTGAACAAGAATACGCCAAACATGGAGTAGTTTAAAGTCTCATACGTTCATCATGTTTGAACAAGAATACGTCAAACATGGAGTAGTTTGAAGTCTCATACGTTCATCATGTTTGAACAAACATACGTCAAACATGGAGTAGCTTAAAGTCTTATACGTCCATCGGGTTTGAACAAGCATACGTCAAACATGGAGTAGCTTAAAGTCTCGTATGTTCATCATGTTTGAACAAGAATACGCCAAACATGGAGTAGTTTAAAGTCTCATACGTTCATCATGTTTGAACAAGAATACGTCAAACATGGAGTAGTTAAAAGTATTATACGTTCATCATGTTTGAATAAGAATATGTCAAACATGGGGTAGCTCAAATTGTGTTTGAACAAGAATACGTCAACATAGAATAGTTTAAATTGTGTTTGATCAAGAATGCGTCAAACATAGAATAGTTTAAATTGTGGTTGAACAAGAATACGTCAAACATAGAATAGTTTAAATTGTGTTTGAACAAGAATACGTCGAACATAGAATAGTTTAAATTGTGTTTGATAAAGAATATGTCAAACATAGAATAGTTTAAATTGTTTTTGAACAAGAATACGTCAAACATAGAATAGTTTAAATTGTGTTTGAACAAGAATACGTCAAACATAGAATAGTTTAAATTGTGTTTGAACAAGAATACGTCAAACATAGAATAGCTTAAAGTCTCTTAGTTTAGCTTCAGTGTATGGAAGTATACGATTACGTTTTGAGTATAAAGCGGTTATCTAAATACTCTAGTATTTAAGAGAGGTATGGGACAGCGTTTGGAACATGATTAACCGTTATACGCTTTCTCACAGAAGATTCGAGTTTTCCAGAAGATTAGTGGATCCCGATGTTTGGTTTAGATAGGAGTCAGGGGATGTACTCTGCTAAAGAGAGTAATGTCCTCCTTCCTGCTAGTGTCTAGTATCAAGAGTGAAGTTTTCTCGTATATATGGAATGTACGTTTATCAAGTCTTATAGGGTTTGGTTAAGATGGGCACACAAAGTTTTCAAGACTAAGAATCCAAGTATAAGTTTGAAAATAGGATAAGTCAGTTGAGTTTCAAGTTTCAGTATTAAGTTTTACATGATCCTTTATTGATCATGTTTAGTTTTAAGAATACGGGATTGAGTATTTGTACAAGTTTTACATGACTCAAAAGTCTCCGATCTTATAGTGGTGTAAACGAAGTTTAATGTTTTAGCAACGTGTATTCAAGATTTTAGTCCCTGTTGTGATTTATAGTAAGTCTTTTACGTGACAAGAGTTGAATGAGGAAAGTCTCCAAGCATAGGGCAACGGGAAAAGTTTCGATAAGGTTTATGATAGTGTGTTTACAAATGATTTATCTTGATTCATAACAGAAAGTATAGTTTTCTTTTGTATAGAATGTAATTAAGATGTTCAAAAACGACGAGTTAGGCATTGATAAGTAGTACAAGTAAGATTTATAAAAGATAGGTGTGATTGTCAAGCGAAAAGTTGGTCAAGTTTACAAGTGTTAAGTCTATACAAGAAGTAAGGGTCATGGTTGTTTAGGGTAATGATTCGTAAGTCGGGTTGTTTTTGAAAAAGTGCTTACGAATTAGAAGATTTGTTTAAGATTTATTCCTCATGTACACGTGTCACTTAGGATTTTTATAGTTTAATGCAACGTTGTTAATTATTTCAAGTACTAACGTAAGTTGCTTTTGACGAAAGTGTTTGGGTAGGTGTGTTAAGTTTACAATGATGAAAGGAAAGTTAAACTAGTAAATTATGACAAGATGAAATTTCAAAATAGTTTCCATTTAGATGTTTCAAAATTGGGACTTCTAGCCCTTACATAATACAATTTAAACGGAAAATTAAAGTGTGTAAGTAAGTTGATTAAATATGTTCAAAAGTTTTTTTTTCTTATTCATAATACTGAGTTATCACAGTAATATTTTCAAAAATAGGTTTTAATTGGAAGTTGATGGGCTAACGAGGAGAATTCCCGGAAGAAGGGGTGGGTCACGAGGACTCACTTATGTATCCTATTTCCCTAGCCAGAACTTCCTCATGGGCCTACAACTTCTCTCAGTTGTTGTCACCGACGTTTGGGTTTATGGTAATCTGTCGAGGTTCATTATGGGTTTATAGTCTTAAACGTGGAGCTTGTTTATTCTATAGTAGGCTTCTTCCCTTGCGGGAAAGCGATCATGTTACTAATCACTTTGTTAATGTACTTTAGGTTTAAAAAGACGTTAAGTTTTTTTTGCAAGAAACGGTGATGTGTAAGTTTTAAGGACGTATGAAGGTTTTGAGATTAAAAGTGTAACAAAATTTTTGAGTTAGTCATAAGATGAAGTTTGCTTGAGTGACGAAAAATGAAATGAGACACAAGGGTTTCCCCTTATGTGCCAAGTTTATAAAATAATGAAGCTTGTAAAAAGACTTGTATGTCAATACATAGTTTTAAATGTGCTGGTATTACAAGGATCATGAAGTTTAAGGATGTATGAAAACTTTGAGATGTGTAAAAGTGTAACAAAAGTCTTGAGTTAGTTATCAATTGAAACTTGGTTAAGTGCTAAGGGGGTAAGGTAAGAATACAAGGGTTACCTCTTAGGTGTCATATTTATAAAGTAATGAAGCTTTATAGAAGAATTTGTAGGGTAATACATTGTTTTAAGGGTTATATTACAACGATCATGAAGTTTATTGGGTAGTATCTATAAATATAAGTTTATGTATGTAGTTTTTAAGTATAATCTCGTAAGAATTTCTCCTTGAAGGTAACTCCTTCAGGTCATGACGAGTAAGCATGCTGTCATGTGACAAGACGGGACATAAGAATCATAGAATATAGGTTATAGAGGAAAGTTTTTGAATCATGAATTTATGAAGCGTAAAGTATTTGAGATGGCACTCATTTAGTGTATATCACTAAGTGAGTACTTTGACATATCAAGAGAAATTTGAGCTCACTAATGTTTAGAGAAGTCGTGCATTCCTATAAGTGGATACTCATCCCAAGAATTCCCAGGAAAGCATACGGGTCCAACGGTTGATTTGGATTTGTACGAAATGGTTTCCTTGACAGAATTTCCCAGAATACAGGTATCCACCCTTCCGGTCCGCACAAGTTCTCACACATTATCTAGAACTTAAATATTCTTGACGAGAGTTTAGTGGTGGATTAGGCTTGAAGCCTAAGAACGTGTCCTTGATGTAGTAGCCTCTTGTAGCACGTAGGTAAGTAGAAACGTAGAATCTCCAAGCGTTCACGTATAAGATTTAAGAATAGAATGAGAAGAAAGTTCCTAGTAAAGGACATGAGATAACTCATGTTTGGGTCTCCTAAGTTATAGTCTAGGACATGTGTCTAATAACCTAATTCCCTATAACCAAGGCTCTGGTACCAATCTGTCACACCCCAACCGACGGCGGATTATACGTCGGGGCGGACGCAGTTGTTCAATAGCACAAGGTTAACTATTAAAGTTTCGATATTTCATTAATGAATAATTTAAGATTCAATACAAGGAAGAATAATACGAATACAACATTTAATTTAAGTAGTCTAGGTCCAAAGCATCCTATGTGATCACGAATAGGTCTCATGATGTAAACCTGAAACATGTGAAAGAATCTGTCAACTACAAAATAGTTGGTGAGATACAAAGGTTTTGACACAGTTTAACAAGTATTTGAGAAGAATTACAATTCACTATGATTTATGCATTCTATAATGTAAGTATGAGAAAACAAGCATGTTATACATTGTGCATATCAACCCTCCAACCAAGTTTAGGCATAGGCATAACCCGCAGGTTACCCTTATAAGTCTCAAGTTTAAAGTTTAATTCAGTAACAATCACCAAGGGCTCCCCCCCGAAGGGGTCAATCAATTAAGGTGGATTGGTCAAATACAATAGATCTATCATTGTTACTATCGGCTTGATCAAAGTTAATGAATATGTTAGTTTTAAGTTTAATCTAAGCATACAAGTCTCAATTTTAACATAAGAATAAACACGTAGTCATAGTTGTACAAGAATTGTATAAGTTTAAGAATTTTGAATATGTTTCATCCCAAAAGCATAGAAAGGAAAAAAGGGGCTAAGTATACTCACATGGATTGGATGAAGAGTATCCGACGAGAGTAAGTTTGCAAGACTTTGAGGGAGAATATCCTCACAATAAGCCTAAGAATATAAGTCTAAAGTTTCAAGTTTATTTCTATAAGTCTAAGACAACGATTTGGGATTTCAAGATTCGACTAGTGTTTCAATGGGAGATGGGAATGGTCGTGTTTGTGAAGTTTAAAATAAAGGTTTTAAATGAATGATACAAGACTTGTGTGTCAAAGTTTTATAGATTAGAATTTAAATGTTTTATTATTATTAATTACTCAAAATAGGTAATAATAATTCAAAGAAATTTTCTAAGTATCTTAATAATATAGTTGGAAGGATATATAAAGAGGAATAATGATTAAGGATCAATAATAATTATTTAAAATAAATAATTATTAAGAATAAATAATAATTATTTAAGAATAAATAATTTCTAAGGATAAATAATAATTATTTACGAATAAATAATTACTAAGGACAAATAATTATCCTAAAAGAATAATTTATAAATCATTCAAGATTTAAAGTATTTAAGAATTGATTATTTATCTTACAAAACAATTTGTAATTTAATAATGTTTAGGATGTGGTTATAAGTTTAAATAATAATGAGCATTTATAAGTTTACAAAATATTAAATAGAACTTCTTATAAAGTTTAAATTATACGTTTAAAGTTTAAATAAAATTATGAGTTTATAGATGTCCTAAATAAAGTTTCTTATAAGCATTTTAAATAAAGTTTACAAGTGTTTTAGAGTTTCTACTTTATTTTATAAAGTTTATAAGTTCATAAAGAAAATGAGTGAAGTATATTTATTTTCTTATGATTTAAATTTAAATAAACAAATGGATTTCTTGTTTATATGAAATATCAAAATGTATAAGTTTTAAATTTATTAAATTAAAGTTTTAAACAAAAGTAAGTTTATTGTATATAAAAAAGAATAAGGAATTAAGTTTCGAATTTTATAAAACGATTTCTATTGAATGCCCAAGTTTTATAAATTTCGGAAGTATTCTTTTAAATGTTTAAAACTATTTTTAATAAATTTATTATCGTAAGCTTTAATTACGATTAATTAAATAAAATGTTTTTTTGAAGATAAAAGTGTAAATAAAATTCATATTCACGTTTATATAAGTGTCACAGAATTTATAAAAATTCTTAAAAGTTTTAAACTGTTTAAAATGATAATAAAAAAAATAAAAACAAAAACCTGGGCCAGACCGAATCGAACTCGGGTCTGCCCCGGGTCAACATCACACACAAACACTTAACCATCCCGCCTACGGGTCTGGGTGGTAACATATCCGAACAAGAAATTTTTAAACAGATGCTTTGATTATCCCCAAATTGACATGAACCCTAGAACCAAGAATCGCCAATTACGCATCGAATTGCCCTCTTTTAATGGAATTAAACAGAGGGCTTTCGATCTATGAACTATGGCGCGTACAATGGGCACAAGAATTGCCTGATTTGAAGTCGTTATGGGGGAGAACGAGCTCAAGCTTCGGCTTCGGCTATCGCTGACCGATTTGAACAATGTAGGTATCGATCGATGGAATTGAGAGTGTAGGTAGTTTTGGTGTGGTTTTGGTGAAGTTTTGCATTTGCTATTTATAGCAAATTCGGGCATTAAATGATCGACCGGGTTGGAGGATGGTGATTGAGCATTAATTCGACAATCCGCGTGACCATAGCTAGAATCGAGCGTTGGGATACCTCGGGTTAGGGTCGCACGCCGGAGGCGAGACTCGAGGTTCGTTGAATGTGGACGTTTTCGCGGTTTTGAGTAAAAAGGGGGTGAAAACCGGTGTGGCGGGTTTCGAACCTGGGACCGATTTTGGAAGTTTAGGTTTAATACAGAATAGGTCCTTGAAGTTCCGAAGCTTTATCATTCCATGTTAAAATGTAGTTTCAAGTGTAAAACAAGTTTTAGGATTTGACAGTTTTGGTCTCTTGATTTTATAAAATAAATAAAATTTTTTATTTTATAAAAATCCAAGTAAGCTTTATAAGTTTTATTTCCTTTTATTTTCCTTTTATTATTTTATACTTTTATAAAATAATTTCTAAGATTTACCAGTTTAAGTGTTTTAGAATGAGTTTATAAATTTATATGGTTATAAATTCATAAAGTTTTTAATAATTTATTTACAAGGTATATACTCTTAAATAAGTCTCATATATATATATATATTTATATATATACCTCAAGTATTATTGTTTTTCTTAAATATATATCCATTAAATCAACATTTATTATTCAAGAAAATAGTTTTGATATTAATTCAAGTTTTGAATTAATAATATGTGCAAAGGTTTTAGAAAAAAGATAGGTCCGAAAAATACCGGATATTACACCAAAGAATCTGAAAGTCATCGAATTAAAGAATCCTTCACTAACAAACATATGTCAATTTGAAAATAAAATAAATTAGCATGACAGTAAAAAAGATGTGTATTCAAAATGACAACAGCAACTTGACGTCCATTCAAGAAATACAAGTGTTTGATTTCTTTAGATTCCATTCAACTTTTCTGCATCTATCTCAAACAGACAACACAAAATTATTCAGGCAAACATCCAACTTACCGAGAGCATAAACCATAGAGGTGTAAAAAATCACAAAAGCTCCACCATTGTTTTTCCTCTTTGTACCTATAGAAAAAAAGAAGCAAGATTATTCAAAGTTGGATATGCGCTTGTGTTTATTTTATTACAAAACAAGAAACACAACTTGCAAAATGTTTGGTAATAATTTCATTGTCAAACAAAAATCATAACTTAGATTACATTAGAAAAGAATTCACACTAGCTTTTGATGATTTTAGGAGAATATTATCAGCATCCATATAAAAATGTTTGAGATCTCCATTGGAACACTCATTTCCACAATGAGCAGTAACGATTGGTAGTTGTAAAAACCCTAGATCGGCAGGATCTGGACACATTTTCCCACGACTGGGCGGAGTGGGAGCTTCATCTTCTCCCTACAGCGATTTCCACCATAACCGATATCGATACAAACCTATGACAACGGGGGTTCGATGGTTTCAGATAGGAAAGCGACGGGGGTTCGATTGGTCACGAAATAGGAGCAAAGATGTAGGAGGAGCATATTGGTGTGGTGAGATTTGGTGGGTGAGGGATGAGATCTGTGATGGTGGGAGAGAGATAGATCTGATCTTTGAAGAGAGAGAAACAATAGGGGATGGATTTAAAGAGATTGATGGATGAAAAATGACTTAAATGCCTCTGCAGTTTAAAAATATAAAAAGAAAACAATAAAAGTAATGTGTGGCTAAGAATGGGTTTTTGGGTTTTCACAATAACTTATGATTTTTATTTGATACGTCCCATATATATATATATGTATATATATATATATGGGAGGGTTAATGAGAAAACCAAATACTTAGGCGAAAAACGAGAAAACTAATAAGAAAACCAATTTTAACCAGTCATATAATAATAATAATTTTTTATTTTATTTTATTTATAAGAGTATCAATGTAATATTACACATTTTTATCAAAAAATCATTTTAAGTATTGGCTTACATATACGTAAAGAGAAAACAAAAAAATTGCAGTTATGTATACGTAAAATAATTTTTCGGTAAATTGTGTAATATTATATTAATACATTTACAAATAAATTAAAAAAAACATAAAAAATCTATAAATTATTTTATTGGTTTTTGACAGTTATATCGATTTTAACCTAACCAGTGGCGAACCCAAAATTTTTTTCATGGGTGTCGGAAATATTTGGGTCAGTTGAATATCAATATATAACGCGTATATAAAACTAAAAAATTTTCATGAGAGGCAATCCGGAGGCGGTCAAAAAATTTTATACGGTGCGATCGAGATTTTAACCGCATATAAAACACTAAACATTTTTTTTCATGGAGGGTGGCTGCCCCCCATTCTCAATACATAGGTATGCCTATGAACCTAACTATGTAATTTTTTCACGATCCTTTCCCTTTATATATAAACACACACACACACACACACATATATATATATATATGTATATAGGGGAAAGATCATAAGAAAAGTCATTATTCATGAGAAAACCAAAAAAACATTTCGATTATTATATATATATATATAGGGAATGATTATTTTATAAAGTCTAAAAACTGTAAAACTGTAAAAAGTCTTTTAAAAACCCACCACCACCTCCAAAAGCCTAAAACCCTCACCCCCCCCAAAACCTAACCCCACCCCACCCCGAAAAACCTAAAACCCCCCCACCCCCAAAAACCTAACAAAAAAACTCTAAAAAGCCGAAAAATTCGTCTAAAAACACCACCACCCCCCCCAAAAGCCTAAATCTCCACCCAACCCCCCAAAAACCTAACCCCCACCCCACCCCCAAAAACCTAAAACCCCCACCCCCAGAGCCTAAATACTAAAAGCTAAATCCCTAAGGCTAAATCCTAAGGCAAAAACTAAATCCTAAAATATAAACCCTACAAGCTAAGATCGTAGAGTTTGACGAGACGGTTTCAACGCCGCCGAAATGAGTAAAATCGGAGTTCGTATGAACCGGTTATGAGCGTTTTAAACGACTTTTTACATTTTTTTGACTTTTTAGCGAAAACTCACAATATATATATATATATATATATATATATATATATATATATATATATATATATATATATATATTTATATAAACCACTTAGGCTTCGGCCTGAGTGGTAATCTGGTGTTGGAGTAGAGTTCAGTACCTAATAGGTATTTATCTTGATGGCTTGGTGCTTGACTCCTATTTTCATCCTAAGTTGAGCAGGTTGGGTCGGATTTTACCGATCCTGAATTCTTAAATGATGCGTATTTTTATTTTATTATTTTTTTTAAATAACGTTACATATATTATAAGATCATTCGCATTATTTAATAATTTAATTTGTCAATTATTTAATACTTATAAATCATTTTTACAAGTTCAAATCGCCTCCAATTTCAGTACGGATTAATGTTACAACTTTCATTTAGACAAAGGGATTAATGAAAAATGTGGAGGTACATATATGAATGACAAATAACAGGCTCGTCTCATTTTAAAAAATATATCACATAATCATTATTATAAGATAGATTAAAACAAAAGCTACTTGACGCTACAACAAAACTTCTCTGATACGTCGACCTATACCGACGACATCTGGCCATATATGTCGTTGGGATAGCCTATGCCAACGACACGTCGTCTATATAGACCCCCCCAAAAGGCGGGGTTTTTTAGCTTTCCTGTTTACTTTGTAACAACGACGTGTCGTCGAGGAAAAGTAGGAATTTTTATTTTGGCACGGCCCTGTACCGACGACAGGTCATCGCCATAGCAACCCTATTCCGACGACTTTGTGTCATCTCGTATCAGACAAGTTTTCTTGTAGTGTTAATAGTAGAAAACCCGTTGAATTTCGGCCATGTAATGCTTTCAAAATTGTTATTTTTCTCGTTTTCGCCCATTATACTATATATAATATACGCTTTTAACCTGTTCATTTTTGTAATAATTTCGTTTTTCTTTAATAACTTTGGTTCGTTAACTTTTTCCAAAAACCAGAGTGTGCGGCTGTTTTTACTTTTTTTTGTAAACATTCCGATATAATTAAATTTATTTGAAAACAGACTTGTATTCAAAATCAAGTTTTTTTTTGTAGCCTATATCAAGTGCGGTTACCGTTGTGGTATTGTTACGAACCGAACCTATTATGAGCGAATTAGTAGACCTGACACCCGCCACGAAGCGCGGATATTCAACTGGTTTATATTATTAAATAATAAGTGTTAACTTTTCTCTGACTTGTTGTTCTTGGATAATATTTTAAATTATTGTACAAATAATAAAATATTTGATTAATTCATTCATCACATACAATTTTATATTTTTATGTATATTAATAGAGCATGTGTGATAGATAATACACATCAGTGTCTGTGAATCGTAGTATTTCCAATAAGTAACATTTACATCTTCATCTATATATACACACATGCATGATAACAATAACTTTATAACGGTTTACTACCTTTTAGCATCTCTCTTTCAAGATGGCCTCAATATGCTCTTTTTCTTGTTCAATTCTCCATTACAAAAATCATCATGACAGATGTAGACAATTTAACATTCGGAAGCCACTATATTCATCACAATCCACATCAAAGGGGCCTGCCACTGTGAAGGCTGCAACTGCAGCTGAACCCGTCATTAGACGATCAGCAAACTATGCGCCATCGTTATGGTCATTTGATGAAATTCAATCACTTTCTAGTGAATACACAGTGCGGTTGCGATTTCATTTCCATTAGTTTCTAGTAGTTTATATGATGAATAGTTATGTTAATAGAGGGAAGTTCATTTCAGAACAAGGAAATTTTGCGTAAACAAACAGAACAAACTTAAATCGTTTACAAGAGTATGTATGTTTATGTACATATATAGAAAACAACTAAACTAGTTTTTTCATATGTTTTTATATATTTAAAAGTTTCCTACACATGTATAGGTTATGTGTAGGTAAAAAAGCTTACACATGAATTACACATGTGTAGGTATGTATATAAACAAAAATTGTTCATATGTTTTTGTTTGAATTTCATGAAAAATGAACAAATATTACATTTATATTATTTTCTTTTATTTTAAAACCTTTTAAGATTGAAAAAGTGAATGATTCATTTTATTCCGCATGTTCTCGCAATATTTAGTGTTTTGAATTGAATCATCCCCTATGCTAATATTCTCCATTTAGGGAGAAGATTACAAGGCAAGAGCAAATACTTTGAAAGACGCGGTGAAGAAGATGATACGTAATGTGGAAAGTCCATTGATCAGTACCCTAGAGTTGGTTGATGACTTGCAGAGACTCGGAATATCGTATCATTTTGAGGATGAAATAAGAAATCTAGTGGAGGTGATTTACTACAAAACTCATGACAAGTGGAATACAATGGATTTGAACCTGAAAGCCCTTGGATTTCGACTACTGAGACAACATGGTTATCAGGTTCCTCAAGGTATACAACATTATAATTAAGTTTATATTTGTATTGGTTTTTCGTTCAAATATTAAAACATACATTAAAGCTGGTAATATTTAATTAACTTTGCTTTATATTTAGAGATATTTCACAACTTTAAGGACAAGACTCAAAATCTTAATCCGCACTCACTCAAGGATATGATGGGAATGTTGAATTTGTACGAGGCTTCGTATCATTCGTTCGAGGATGAAAGCATATTGGACGACGCTAGAGACTTCACAACACAATATCTTAAAGAAAATCAAGACAAGATGGGTGAGTGTATATCATCATTAGTAAGCCATGCTCTGGAGCTTCCACTGCACTGGAGAGTGCCAAGAGTAGAGTCAAAGTGGTTTATTAAAGTATATGAGAAAAGAAGTGACATGAATCCCACATTGCTGGAGTTTGCAAAGTTGGATTTTAATATGGTTCAGGCTGTTCATATTGAAGATATTAAACACGTGTCAAGGTATCATTTCTACCTCATGTTACACACATGGGTATTTATTTTAAGAACCTTTAAAAATTAAGAGTAAAATACTATGAATAGGTGGTGGAGAAATACAAGATGGGTTACGAAGCTTAGCTTTATTCGAGATAGCTTGGTGTCGAGTTTTCTGTGGGCTATTGGTCTTGGTTACCTACCTCAGTATAGCCTTGGAAGGAATTCACTAGCAAAGGCTGTTGCCATGATTACTACTACAGATGATATTTACGACGAGAATGGCACTTTGGATGAACTTGAAAAATTCACTGACATTGTAGACAGGTAAATGGTAATGTACCTACAAATTGTAGTAAATTTTAGTTTTAGTTCTGGATCATAGTTTGGCTAAAGTAACTCTTTTAGTGTAATAGTTCTAATTTGGTCTTTTAAGTCCATTAATTTCATTTTCATCTCAATTAAGTCTACCTGATTAACACTGTTTTCTTCCGTTAACCTTTTACAAAAATACAAAAATACCCTTGTTATTAAAAAAAATCAAATTAAAAAACAAATAAAGCCCAAAATAACCTAAAGTAAAAATTGCATCAATTGGGTTTTGATCTTCATCATTTCATCTTCTACAACAAACGATTTTGGTTTCTAGTGTTCCCCGTCGATTTTGGTTTTTGGTCTTCACGTGACCATTTCATCTTCTTCACCTTACCATTGCAAACACATGATCTATCCAACCCAACATTTTCATCTTCTTCGCCACCATTTCATATTTTTCACTATAACATTTTCAACGATTGCAAAGCCATCATCTATCCGGACCAAACCCAAATCGAACCAAAATCAACGTCCAAATCAGCCGGAAGGAGAATGGTTGTAGAGGCGTTTGAGTGGTATTTAAGAGACGGTAGCCGGAAGCTCGTTAATTGGGGGAATATGGGCGAACAACCTGATGGTAGTGGTGAATACCTCCTCGCTTGGCCACCATGTGGCTACACCATCTCTATGATCATTTTTTCCGACAATGGTGATGATCCACGATTTCTTCATGAGGTACGTTACATCCAAGTTCACTAAGTAGCAAACACCCTAGTCAAGCCACATTTTCATGGCGTAGGTGAGGTAGCGTGTTCCACGTCATCTATTTACTGGAAATAAAGGCCGATGAATGATTTGGTCATCAGCAAAACTAGGTAGCGTTGTCGGTGTGTGGTGCGATGAAGAAGACAACTAAGTCGGGGTGAGAGGAAGAACCAAATTTAAGATGGAACCAAATTGCGGATGAAGAAGAAGACGGCGATGGTGGTGATTTGGGGGTCTAGGGTTTGGAGTCGCTTTCTTGCTTGACCAATATTGAACCAGCGGGAGGGATGTTCATGTTCTTGGTGTTCTAAGGCTTAGATTAACAAGAAGAGGGTGGCCGGCGGTGGAGTTGTATTTTGGGTTAGGGTACAAAGAGAGAGCAAGTAGAGAGAGAGACTAGTTGTGGAAGATGATAAGAGAGAGAAGAGAGGAGAGAGGATAGGAGTAGTGTTTATTTTTGTTTTGGGTTTTTTTTTGTATTTTGGGTTAGGGTACAAAGAGATAGCAAGTAGCGGGACCTAGATATGAGACTGAGGAGTGGCGGGAGGCCTTACAGCGCAAAGGCGTACGCATCAATCGGTCTAGAACCGAGTATATCTATTGCAACTTCAATGGGGCAAACAACGAAGGGGACACCCAGTTGACTATCGGAGGTGAAGCAATAGTGCAAACAACTATGTTTAAGTATTTAGGTTCGTTCATACATGGCGACGGGGACATTTTCTGTGATATAACACACCGCGTTCTGGCAGGGTGGTGTAAATGGAGAGCAGCCACATGCGTCTTGTGTGACAAAATGTTTCTAGAGAAACTAAAAGGGAAATTCTATAGGGTGGCAGTTCGACCGGTTATGTTGTACGGAACCGATTGCTGGCCAATCAAGAAGACTCAAGCGTAGAAGTTGGAGACAACTGAGATGAGGATGCTGAGGTGGATGTGTAGCTACATGAGGTTGGACATGATAAGGAATGAGGTCTTTAGAGACATATTAGGGGTAGGACGTATCTCAGATAAAGTAAGGGAGGGGAGATTGCGATGGTTCGGGCATGTGCGAAGGAGACCGTTGATGACACCCGTAAGGAGCATGGAGACACTCACCGTGGAGGGGAAGAGGAGCAGAGGTAGACCAAAACTGACATGGGATGAGAAGATTTTGCATGATTTGATAGACTTGCACCTCTCTGAGGACATGAGCAGTGATAGGAGTTCGTGGAGATGCCGGATAAAGGTTAGGGATTTCTAGGGGCGAGTATAGGTTGCGCCATTGGGAGGATTCATCGCTTGACTGTTGGTTCACTTAGGCTACCTTTAGGTTGCCTTTAGTGTAGATATTAGGTTTGCCCTTAGTTACAGGTAGGCCTCTAATTTGTGCCTTTAGCCTTAGGGACTTGTATGTCATAGTGGTCTTTATATATGGTTGTGACACGTATTTGCATGCCTTTGTATCTATTATGACTACTTGATTCTTGGTATATATAGTTTTTGTATGCTTTCTTTATGACTCATAACATTTTATTTAGGGACTATTATGTCTGCTGCTTGTTCTGTATGCTTATAGTAAGAACTTCTATGTCTTGTTCTTATATATGCTTTTGATACTGGATATTTGCTGTCTATTGCATGCATGTTTTGTATGTTTTCCTAGTTGGGGGTCTCTCTTGGTGCAACCTCTGTACCCCCTAGGATAGAGGTAAGGTTTGCCCGTATCTCACCCTCCCCAGACCTTACTCTTTGGGTGAGATTTTTGCTGGGTATGTATATTTGTTTGTTTGTTTATTTTTGTTATTTTAATAACTAGAATATTCTTGACTTTTTATAGAAAGTTAATAGAAGAAAACAAACAGTGTTAATCATTTGGACGTAATTGTGACAAAAATGAAACTAATGGACTGAAAAAGCCAAATTAGAACTATTGGACTAAAAGAGTTATTTTGGTCAATCCACAAGGACTAAAACTATAATTTACTCTAGAATTTATAGTTATTAGCTAGTACGTTCGTTTACAAAGTTTATGAGAACTGATCAAATATCTAATTGATAGATGGGATATCAATGGGATGGAGGAACTCCCAGATTATATGAAGATATGTTTCCTTGGATTCTACAACACGATCAATGAGATCTCATTGAATACATTGACAAACACGGGAATCCTCATCCTTCCATACCTTAAGAAAGCAGTAATTAAACCATCTTTGATCTTTTACTATAAAATTGTTATGTTTGATTTATTATCTCTATATTAGTTTTGTTGGACTAATCTTGTCAAAAGTGCAAAGTTGAAGGGTTTGTAGAAAGTTAGTAGATAGAGTCGGCCAATTAGTCAGGTTAATGAGTCGGTTATTTAGCTTAGAGATCAAGATATTTTTTAGTTATATATAGAGGGTAGAATTTCATTCAACGGTATCAAAGATTTTATTATTAATCAAAAGGTCGGAGTTTCTCCGATATATATATATATGGGAGGGTTTAACGGGGAACCATAAAAAAAGGGAATTAGGAAACCATTATCAACCAAACATTTCAAAAAGTAAAAAACAAGCTAAAAGCTAAATGTTAAATGCTAAAAACTAAACCGTAAAAACTAAATGCTAAAATCTAAACCCTAAAACTAAATGCTAAATGATAAAAGTTAAACAGTAAAAGCTAAACGTTAAAAGTAAACCGTAAAAGCTAAACGCTAAAAGTTAAACGCTAAAAGCTAAACCTTAAAAGATAAACTCTAAGGTAAAAGGTAAATGCTAAACATTAAAGCTAAATGCTAAACACAAAAAAACTAAACCATAAAGATAAACGTTAAAGCTAAATGCTAAACACAAAAAACTAAAAACTAAACCTAAACCCTAAAAACTAAACCATAAAATTAAATTATAAAAACTAAAACTAAAATTAATAAATAAAAAAAAGCCAAACAATACATTTAAATATATTTGAATTGGATTTATAATTTAAATACTTACAATTTGCATATCGGGAACATCATTGCCTAAGGTAGAAGACTTCATAACATGAGATCAACTATTTTGACTTTAGTGGGATTTTACACTTGAGTCTCTGATTATAACATATTTACGTTTTAAGCTCCTAAACTTTAAAAAGTTTTTTCTTCATTTTTTTTACATAAATTTATACTATAGCCCATTAATTTTAATAAAGTTATCATTTATACATTTTGTTAGATTACTTACAATTCTCAAATAGCTAACCTTTTATGCACAACTTACAACTCCATACTTCATGTTTGAGCGCAAGTTTTATTTTTTTTAATAATGATTATTTTATTATTATATTTAATTTTGAAGTTCTTTTGTTTTTCCTCTATAACTTTTAAAATATGATGTTTTATAAAATTTCGAATATGTCGTTGCGCCGTGCTTATTTTTATATACGTTTCGATGTAAATTTCATTCGAAACTGAGTTGGGCGTAATAATGTACGAGTCATCAAAGCTGCTTCAAGTTTTCAATTTTTTCATAGTTTTTTTTGTTTTACATTTACAACTTTTAAAATACGATGTTTTATAAAATTTCGAATTTGACGTTGTGACGTGCCTACTTTTATCTACGTTTCTACGTGAATTTTCGTAACGTCATTTTTAAACCGATCATTTGTTTTAAACGTTTTTTTAAAACCGTTTGGTTTTTTAAACCATTCAATTCTCATCTCCAAATATACCGTTGCGGGATTCCTCTTTTTTATTTTATCTACATTATCCGCCGCAATGTGGTCCGTATGAACAGTAACTTGATTTTTTTTATTCTACTTTTTATTTTTAATTGAATTTCTTTCGTAAAAAGAAACAAATAGCGTCCTTGGACCAGCGATTCACGTATGTACACGTACTACAACCCCATCCGTATCTACATTTCGAACCCGTCGTAGAATGCACCATTTTAATAAAAAAAAATAAAATGATGTACTCTTACGACTTTTAAACTATGATATTTTTTAAAATTTTGAAATTGACATTGCGACGTACCTATTTTTATTTACATTTCGACGTGAATTTTCATAACATTATTTTTAAACCAACCGGTTGTTTTAAACGTTTTTTTTAAACTGTCTGCCGCCCATCTCAGACACACCATTGCGATTTTTTTATCCACGTTTAAACAACCCGCCGTAATGCGCCACCGGCGTGCTTATTTTTATCTACATTTCGATGTAAAATTTTTTCGAATAACTTCACTTTAGTATATAACAAGGTAACATTTTCGTTACTATCGAATATACCGCTGCAACGTGTTTTTTTTAACGTCACGTGGAATGTACCGTCACGATTTTACTATTTTTATCAACGTTTCGAACCGTGTAAGTCCCGGGTTCGATTCCAAACGTTTTCGTTAGTTATTTTCTTTTTTTTTCAACACAAAATGTGTAGCTGAGAATGATTCCCTGGTTCTTTTTTTTCTTGGTTCCCTTTTGAACCTTCTTTTATATACATATATATATATATATATATATGGTCCGGTTATTGTACAAAGGGGTTTTAGCGTACGAAGCGTATGAAGGCACCAGCATGCGACACGTGTTCATTGGGTGAGGGGTAAATGCGTCCGCGTTTTAATCACGCATGTTTTATAATAACGCATGAGCATAATCACGTATGTTCATAATAACGCATGATCATAATCACGTATGTATTATAGTAACAAATGCCCATATTCATGCAATCACGCATGCTTTATAATAACGTATGACCATAATCACGTAACCACGCATGTTATACACATGACCATAATCACGTAATCACATAATCATGCATGGTATACGTACAGCACATCGACATTTTTTTAAAAAAGTCATTTTTTTAATAAAAGTATAACAAGACTATAATAAATTTAAAGAGAATAAAATGCTCGATTTTATGGTGTAATTTAAAAAAAAATAATGTCATATAAAAAAGTTATGCTTGTTTTAAAAAAATGAGGGAACTTGTAAAAAGTCAACAAATGTATGATATTCCAATTTTATCCTTTTCAGAATTTTTTCATGCTTAAAACAATCACCTTTGATTTTAACCATTGATTTCCTAGATCAACGCTTCAAAATTCTTCGTACGCTTCGCACAAAAAATTCCTTTGTGTTCAAAACTTTCTCTCTTTCTCTCTCTCTCTCTCTCTCTCTCTATATATATATATATATATATATATATATATATATATATATATATATATATATATATATATATATATATATATAAACGGGAATACCGATTAGTTGAGCTTCATTTGGTATTAGAGCCACGATCCTAAGAAGTTGCAACCAAGAATCAATCGAATTGAAAAGAAGTTGTGACTCGAAGAACTTGCGATCAATACTACATGAGATCAATACCATTTGCGATCAGAGTCTTCTTTCAATCAAAACCGTCTTGCGACCAAGATATCTTGCAATCAAGCAGTATTGATGAACAACAAAAATTGATGGGTCTTTTCCATCTTTAGTTTTTATTTGAATAAGTAGGAACAATAATCAAACCTTGCAGATCGTTTGATATTCTTGAATCAGCAGGATCGTTAATCAAAGATCCAAGGCAAACCAAACAACAGTTCTTGTTGCTTCTACTTAGTTCTTGATGTAACACTCGAAATTTCAAACCAAATTAATGTTTACAAAAACATGTGAAAGTTGGTCCCATTTACAAATCCAAATTAAACCTTGACATATTTAATACTAAACAACTAACACCAGACATTTAAATTCGAAAATCCATGTTTAGTTGAAGAAACCCAAGACATGGTTTCACTATACATTCAATTATAATAAAATATTTGTTTAAAAGTCCTCACAAGAGGCAAGGTTTAAGTACCACAAAGACACGACAAAAATCTTCATGAGAATCCAATCGCGCTTGACTTGAGTCCCAAGGCTAGACCGGAGCTTTACCTACACCCAAAACACCCCACAAAACTCCATTAGTAAATATATACAACTCTTGGAACAACCCCTAAGACAATACCCCAAAAGCCAACCTCAAACGCCAAACGAACATCCACCATCGTCGGGGGGGGGGGGGGGGAGGTAGGGCAGGCCACTCCCGCGTAGTCTACGCCCCCACCTGGGCAGTTTTGGTTTTTTATTTCTGATTTTCGGTCATTCCAACCTATCACCATCAATTCACATTGTGTTAAGCCACAACTCAACCCCAGTGACATACATACAACACCCATATACATCTCCTTAGTTTGTATACTCCCTATTACCTAAACCACACCAGTTCCCATGAGATTCTTATGATCTCGATCACCATTTCACCCTTGTGAAGTTAACAGATTTCAATAACACCCCATGTGAAGTTCAACGACTTCAATCATCACTACGCCCTTGTGAAGTTCATAGACTTCAATTTCGATTACGTCCTTGTGAAGTTCCTAGACTCCAATAACACCAACATGTGAAGTATAAAGCCTTCAATCACCATTACACCTTTGTGAAGTTCATAGACTTCAATCACCATTATATACAATCAACACATCTAATTTTTGACACCAAATCAACATACATACAAGTATACATCCATAAAAACAACATTCAACATGTATGCATATATGCATATCATAACCATGTACTAATTACTAAATAAGTATAAAGACACTTACCTTTAGATTGAGACGTTTCTGGTTGAGCTTTAACCTTAGCAACTTGATTATCAAAACAACTTCTCATTTTTAAGAACTTCAAGAATTTTACGGAGACGGCAAGCATGGTCGCTCTCATTGCGTGAATAGATAAGAATATCATTGAAAACTATGATGACTGAATGATCAAGGAATGGTCTACACACCCGGTTCATAAGATCCATGAAAGCTGCGGGCACGTTTGTTAGGCCGAAATGCATAACTGTGAACTCATAGTGACCATAACGAGTACGGAATACCATTTTAGAGACATCCTCTTCTTTCACCTTCAAGTTTTGATACCCGGATCGCAAGTCAATATTTGAATAACACGACGCTCCTTGTAGTTGATCAAAAAGGTCATCAATTTGAGGTAACAGGTACCGGTTTTTTATGGTCAACTTATTCAACTCCCGATAGTCGATGCACATCCACATACTCCGTTCCTTTTTTTTCACAAAGAGAGCGGGCTCGCCCCAAGGTGAGACACTTGGGCTTATAAAGCCCTTATCGAGTAACTCTTGGAGTTGAATCAGTAACTCTTTCATCTCCGGTGGAGCTAACCGATATGGTGCTTTAGCAATCGACTTAGTCCCCGGGATAAGGTCAAACCCAAATTCCACTTCCCTCTCAGGTGGAAATCCCGGTAATTCGTCTGGCAAGACATCACCAAAGTTATTCACAACTGGACATCATGAATCTCCACAACACCCCGATTAGTGTCCGTGACACAAGCCATACACGCCTTACACCCGTGAACCATGCATTTCACTGCCTTGAGATAAGAACATAATAGTATATCACCTTTTATCTCGCCCTCAACATAGAAAGATGTTCCCTGTGGAGAGCTAAGTTGCATCGCCTTTAGTTCACAAAACATATTGGCCTTGTATTTAGAAAGCCAATCCATACCACAATCACATTCAACTCTCCTAAAGTGATGGGAATTAGGTCTACAGGAAAATTCTCTCATTCAACCTCCAACTTACAATCCTTAAAGACATCAAACACAAAAAAGCTTCTATTATTGGCCACCTCAATTTGTAACGGTTCACCTAGCCTCTTACTTAGAAATGAAGTAAGGTGGGCAAATTTCAAGGATATAAAAGAACGACTAGCACCCGAGTTAAATAAAGTAAGTGCAGGCAATGAATTAATAATAAATGTACATGTCACTACACACGGGATAGTCTTAGCTCGTCGGTAGTAATTTGAAACGCCCAGCCTTTAAGCCTTGGAATCTCCACCTTTCTTCCTCCTCCTTCAATGTTCTTTAGCTCAGGGCAATCACTTCGGACATGCCCTGGTTAATGACAATGATAGCACAAATTAATTAGACTTGAACATCGTTGTGCAATGTGTCCCGACTTCCCACATCTATACCATGATTGAGGGTTGAACCTACATTCCTCCGAATGCTCTTTGCCACATGTCCGACAATGTCGAGGGTTAACTTTCCCAAACAGTTTCTTGCTTGGGCTAGCATGTTTAGCTTTCTTTGAAGCCACCTCGAACTCCTCCCTTTTTCGTTTCTCTCCCCGTTCAACTTGCCTCTTTATCTCCACTTCCCTCTCCCGACACTTTTTTATCATGTCTACAAGTGTCGCATATTGGGAAGGGGAAACAAACTCCCTATAGTCGACTGATAGCATCAAATAAAACCAATCGATCTTCATTTTCTTCGTGCTCACCAGCTCTAGAAAAAATTGACTCTTGTCATAGAACTTACCCTTAAGCTCATCAATAGACTCATCCACTTGCCTCATACGTAGGAATTCTTCAGCATTGTGATCCACCGCCGCTTGTGGACAAAAGTATTTCAAAAATACTTCTTTGAACTCTTCCCATGTCATTGCTCCCACACCACCCTTTCCTTTCTCCTTACAGATATTTTCCAATCAATCTTTAGCCCGCCCTTTTAGTTGATTAACTGAGAACGTCACCTGATTTTCCGGATCACAATGACATGTTTCAAAAGTCAATTCCATCTCAGTTATCCACCGCTGGCTCATAAACTGTAGGTCCCCGGGTGTCTCGGATCGTTACGTGTGGGTGTGTGACTAGTCGGACTGGGTGCGGAATGCCCGTGACTAGGTGGAGAATCAAGCAACACAAAGTAAACCGACAACGAAATCACTTTCAAAATCCGTCTATTATAAACTTGAAGGTTACAGAGAGAAACTACTGAGTGCAAATGTCTACGTGCATAAGTTCTATTAACCTATCCTATTTATACTAGACCTGATCTCTGCGCACTTAACAAGTGCGCAGGGCAAATTGTTCATGCGTACTTAGCAAGTACGCAGAGTATTCTTACGTACTTGCTAAGTACGCAGGAAGTAATTCCTGCGCACTTGCTAAGTGCGCAAAACATTTAGAGAAATCAAACAACAATAACATGCATTAGTAATTATAACTCGATAACTAATACATACAGACACTAACATACAAAGACTAATACATACAAGACAAGTACAAAAAGCTAAGACAAAGTCCAGAGTGTCTGTCACACAAAAGTGCTTCAACATGTTTTAATAATCTTATGCCCCATTCTATCTATCAATTGGGATTCATCAACCCTTGACCTAATGGTTATCACCCTCCACTAGTTTTGGTTAATTAGCTTTAACCAAACACCAAAACACTCATTCACCGTTACAAAACACTATTCAACCCAACAACCGAATTGACCCGTTAATGTTTTTCTCAACTTCAACCCAAATCCTCAAAGTTCTTGATTCACCAAATTGATTAAGGATTTAACTAGGTTTTATGTCTATAAACATAACAATCACTTACAAATCCTTAACACATCATTTTAACACCCCTAAAATCAAAAACCCCAAATTTAACCTCAAGAACCCTAATTTTCAAAACATCAAATTGGGTGTTAGTATGATGTTATCTACAATCCTCAATCTTTAATCAAGCTAGGCTATCACTTTTATCCAGTTATTAACCTATTAAACCACCTAAATCAGCCAAATTCATGACTAACCAAAAACCCACCAAGAAAACTTAAAATGGAGGTTCAAAGGAAGTAATTGATACTTACTTGATGATTTGAAGGAGATGAGTACACCAAATCCTTCAGATTCAAGAATGCAATCACCAATTTTGAGTTCTTGGGTCTCCTCCTCTCTCCCCTTGCAATTCATGACATAACACAAACACCAGAGAAAATGTTTGCATGAACCCCCCAATACAATCAGACAATTGAAGAAGAATCAGATCTGAGCTAAGTCCGAACAAGATCAGAAAAAAAACTAGAGTAGACGAGATAGTTTAGGACTGTGTCGAAGCAACTAAGGTCGTCAAAATCAAAGACAGTTAATCACACTGTTTAAGTGATCACAAGAGGTGTGAAAAATCTTGTATTTCGATCAAGGTGTGAACACATCCGACAAGATCAGTGCAAACATTCAGAAGAGGTGTGAAATCTTGTAATTAGATCAAGGTGTGATCGAATCCGACAAGATTAGGTAAAGCAATCATAATAGGTGTAAAAATCTTGGATCAATGTGTGATCGAACCTGACAAGATCTGTCACAGATTAGTTGGTGGGAGTTTCTACGGATATAGAAACCCCCTGCTAACTCAGATTCATTCATAACCGGTGTAGGTGTGATCAGATGTTTCCGAAAGAGAAGTTTAAATTTAAATTATGGAAGAAGGTGCCCACAGTGGAGGTGAAATCGTGCAATCGAATAACCAAGATCCAGTGGCGGGAGCAACAGTTTATGCAAGGAAAAACTATACAACCAAAGCGGTAATTTTTCCAAATACCACACCAGGATATTCTGGTTCAAGTTGCAAGGTATAACCTTGCAAAATATGTGTGGGAAGCAATTTAGGTTCGATATCTTGGAGCCGAACGAGTGCAAAAAGCGCGTTTGCAAACACTAAGAAATGAGCTACAGTTGATGAAGATGAAAGACGAGTCTATAGATGAGTTCGCGGGGAAATTAAAGCTAAGTTTAGGAACCTTGGTTCAAATCTTTAAAATTAGGTAATTGTGAGGAAGTTGCTTAATTCGGTCCCAAAGAAATCGATTCCAACCTTTTAAGAAAGTTGTTGGGTGGTTGAAGGCATATGAATAACGAGTTAAAGACCCTGATAAGAAAGAAGATAATCAATGAAAGTTGATCCACTCTAAAGCCAATGGACAAGAAAGGTGAGCTCTGTTGTGAAAGTTGTGGGCGAGGGTGCTTAAGTCAAAGTAATCGTGGACGAGGTAGAGGTGTTGGAAGAGGTCCAGGAAGCTCGAATTGGGATAAAAGTAAAGTTAAATGTTTTAATTGCAATGAGTATGGACATTAATCAAGCAAGCAAGTGTCCCAAGAAGGAATAGGCGGATTTAAGTCAAGAAGATGACAACCGACAATTCTTTGAGAAGATAACGAGTCCAAGACAAGATTAGGGGGGTGATTGTTGCACTAATCTTGTCAAAAGTGCAAAGTTGGAGGGTTTGTTTTGTAAGGCTGGTTAATTAGATTTTGAGTCTGCCAAGGTTAGTAGAAAGAATCGACCAATTAGTTAGGTTAATGAGTCGGTTATTTAGCTTAGAGATCAAGTAATTTTTTAGTTATAAATAGAGAGTAGGATTTCATTCCATAGTGTCACACCCCTAAAATCCACTAACGGAGTTTTACCGTTATGAGCGTGACATGCCAGGATCGCAGTTATTAGTTACGTTGAACGACTCTATATGAGTTTAAGAAAAACACCAGTATTGCTCATAGTCACGATGCAACACTAGTAAATGAAAATACCAAGTAAATGCGTAATGCAGAAGCGAAAAGGTTTAACGAAAAGCATGCGCCAAAAACAAATGCGCCAAAACATACAATTTGAAATAAATAAATAAATAAATCCTGTGTTTGAAAAATAACTGAAACTCCAATGCATGCATGCCCTATCTCGCACTCGCACCTTAACGACCTGAGAAAACATGCTAAAATGTGTCAACACTAGGTTGGTGAGTTCATAGGTTTCAAATGTAAGTAAAATACTAGATAAAACAATTTACCATTATATCAATAGGTAGCTAGCCTAATAACATGTTACTAAAGCGTTTCGACACCGAAGCTGACTGTTTGTGTTTGAACTGCCTCCTACCATGTCTATCATGAACAATGGTAAACTGTTTAGGTCAATATTACACCCGTTCGACTTCCTGTCGTGTTAGCGCGACTAACGCGGTCGGGGTTGTCAATGCCCAGTAGTACTACTCAAGATTACCTCGCTATCCCATATATTAAACGGTTCAAAATGTAAGGACTTGCATGATATGTTTGCGCTTAATACAACAAGTGATATACAGGAAAATGTAACATCTAAATGTTTGCGCTCATGTTTTCTCCCCCAAGTTTAAACCATAGAAAAAGGGGCCGTGAAACTCACATTAGAATGCGTGCAGATGAAAGCTAATTAAAATGCTTGACAACTAACCGCCACCTATAAACATCGGTTTATAAGTGTGTGTTTGTGCAAGTTGATAGGAACCCTAAGTATCCAAACAATCACATTTTTTTAAGTGTTTAGAAAATATTTAATAGTTTGACTAGGTTTGACTAAGTTTGAATAAGTTTGACCCGACGACCCGTTGGAGACCCTTTTAGTGATTAAATGTTTGGTTTGAATACTAACACACATAGCATAGCAAGTAATTCAAGTTTCATGCTACTTATGTTATAACTAACTTAGCATGGCACCTAAACAATGCACGTTCAACTAAGTTCTTATTTTTAACAATATATGAACTCAAGTTTGGTTTCAATAGATCACACCGTCTATAACACGTTTGCATGATCATCACATGTTTATCTACACATACTAATGCATGAAAGATCATTACAACATACACTTCAAGTCTAGACATCAAGATTCAATTTTCCAAAAGTTTCTACTTTTAGTAACCTAATATCTATGTATGTAATTTGTATCCAACAACACTTTAACAAGCTTCAGTACATCCATAATAACATGCTAACATCATACAATAACCTCATGCACGTAAAAGAAACTCACATTCAACAATCATCTTTCAACAAAGTTTCCTCTTTAGGAAAGTCTATCATTTCTAGCTTTGTTAACAAGATTCAACGCATCCATTCAATTTTAAAATACCTAATTAGCATAATTACGATCATAACAATCATCATTCACATCTAACATGCAATCCTATAACATCACATAATCAAAAAGTCTCTACTTTAGTCAAGTTATGCATCATATGAAACTAGGGTTTTCTAAATAACAATCTAATCATCAAATAGTTGTAACAACATCAATCAAATAATCAATTCATCAACATTATTTCAAAAACTCATGTTTGGATGAACTAGGGTTTCAATCATAACTTTTATAATAAAAAAGTAACGGAATTTGATGAAACAACTTACGTAGGAGTATTAGAAACGCCTAGACTAGCTCGTATCTACTTCCAATTCCAAGATTGAAGATCGAATAAGGGTGTTTTGGGTTGCTTCTTGGTCTCGGCTGAAGGGAGGGGTGGGGGTTTGGGTCGCGACGGCTAGAGAGGAGAAAAGAGAATAGGGTTTTGATTTTTTTTATAAATTTCCTTTTATACATTTTTGCATGCATGGGTTTTAAACAAAAAATGGGCTTTCTAAAGGTCCATGGGCTAATTTAATACAATTAACACTAATAATAATTAAATCTCTTAACTATTATTTTTATAAAAACTCTAACTTCTATAAAAATAATTAACACGATCAGTATTTGATAAACACGCGCGATATCTAGGAAATTCACATAATTCACATAAATTCACATAACACGTAAAATCACATAATTTATATTAATTATAAATTATTAATTGTTCGAAATATTATTCTTGATTAATCACCAACGTTCCGGGTTAGACTCAAGTGTGATCCGGTAATTCTACGGATTACCGTTGTGTGTGTATTAACTGACACATTTAATTAACCTAATTAAATGCAATACACGTGTGACTAACTGAGATAACTAAGTTTGCATGAACAATGTTTGAGATAACGATGTTTGTGTTAACGGAGTTAACCTGAATTTGCCGGATGTCACATCATCCCCTTGTTGAAAGAATTTTCGTCCCGAAAATTAAACGAAGTCGTTAAATGTCTGAAACAAAAAGTTTGGGTTGTCACATCATCCCCTTGTTGAAAGAAATTTCGTCTCGAAATTTAGTTAGTACCTTCTGTGTTTGCCGTTGACTGTTTGAAAAGGTGAGGATACTTTTTCATCATCTGATCCTCACGTTCCCACGTGAACTCCGGTCTACGCTTCAAGTTCCAACGAACTCTGACAATAGGTATCTTACTGCGCTTGAGAGTTATGACCTCTCGGTCCATGATTTCGATTGGTTCCTCAATAAAACGTAGCTGTTCATCGATTTCCAACTCCTCGAGTGGAACTACAAGTGTCTCATCTGATAGGCATTTCTTTAGGTTTGAGACATGAATGACATTGTGCACTCCATTGAGTGTATCTGGTAGGTTCAGTTGATATGCTAATAGACCAATCCTTTTCACTATCTCGAATGGTCCAACGTAACGCGGGTTTAACTTTTCTCGTTTTCCAAAACGAATCACACCTTTCCAAGGTGAAACCTTTAATAATACCTTGTCACCCACTTGGAATTCTAGCGGTTTTCTGCGCTTGTCTGCATAACTCTTTTGACGGTCACGAGCTGCCGCCATACGGTTTCGGATTTGCACGATTTTCTCTGAGGTTTCGTGCACGAGTTCAGGACCCATAAGTTGGCTATCTCCAACTTTAGCCCAACAGGTTGGTGATCAGCATTTTCACCCGTACAAGGCTTCGAATGGTGCTGCTTTGATGCTAGTATGATAGCTGTTATTGTAGGAGAACTCCACTAAAGGCAAGTGAGTCTCCCACCTGTTACTGAAATCGATCACACAAGCCCTTAGCATGTCTTCTAGGGTTTGAATGGTACGCTCACTCTGGCCATCTGTTTGAGGATGATATGCTGTGCTCATATCCAGGAACGTGCCTAGAGCTTTCTGTAATGATTGCCAGAAGCGTGAGGTAAATCGGGCGTCTCTATCGGAAATGATGGAGATTGGCACTCCATGTCGGGATACTACTTCTTTAAGATAGAGGCGAGTTAACTTTTCCATTTTGTCGGTCTCTTTGATAGCAAGGAAATGAGCGGACATGGTTAGGCGATCCACTATCACCCAGATTGTGTCACATCCAGTAGGGGTTCGGGGTAATTTGGTGATGAAATCCATAAAAATATGCTCCCATTTCCACATGGGGATCTCCGGTTGTTGAATTAATCCGGATGGCTTTTGGTACTCCACCTTGACCTTTGAACAAGTCAAACACTTGCTCACGTAGGTGGCTATGTCAGCTTTCATGTTTGGCCACCAATACAAAACTTTGAGATCGTGATACATCTTGTCAGATCCCGGATGGATAGAGTATCGGGATTTTTGAGCTTCATCCATGACTAGATCTCTTAGGTTTCCATATACTGGTATCCATATTCATTCCGCGAAGTAGCGAATACCATCTGCTTTAACCTCAAGTTGTTTCTCCATACCACGAGTGGATTCCAATGATAAGTTCTCCTCTTTTAAGGCTTCGAGTTGGGCATTGAGGATTTGTTCGGGTAGTCCTGTATGAATAGTGAGTTGTAATGCTCTAACTCATCGGGGTTTGGTTTCTTTTCTGCTTAGGGCATCGGCCACCACATTAGCTTTGCCCGGATGGTACTTGATTGCACAATCATAGTCGTTTAAGAGCTCGATCCAACGACGTTGTCGCATGTTCAACTCTTTCTGCTAAAAAATATGCTGAAGACTCTTGTGATTGGTATAAATGGTGCACTTGGTACCATACAAGTAATGTCTCCATATCTTTAGTGCAAACACCATGGCTCCCAACTCCAAATCATGAGTCGTGTAGTTCTTTTCGTGGATTTTTAATTGTCGGGAAGCGTATGCGATAACCTTCTCGTGTTGCATCAATACACAACCGAGACCTTGGATGGAGGCATCGCAATACACCACGAAGTCATCTGTTCCCTCTGGTAGAGACAGGATGGGTGTGCTACATAGTTTCTGCTTCAGTAGCTGGAATGCTGATTCTTGAGTCTCGCTCCAATTATAGGGTTTACCTTTTTGGGTTAAGGTGGTGAGAGGTTGGGCAATCTTTGAAAATCCCTAGATAAAATGACGGTAGTATCCAGCCAATCCTAGAAATTGTCGAACTTCGTTCGGAGTTGTTGGGGCTGCCCAATTTTTGATGGCTTCTACTTTGGCTGGATCGATATGTATTCCTTTCTCATTAATCACATGTCCTAAAAATTGAACCTCGCGAATCCAAAAATCGCATTTGGAAAACTTAGCATACAGCTGCTCCTGCTTCAGTAGTTCAAGGATCAAACGCAGATGCTCCTCATGCTCCTCCTGACTCTTAGAGTATATGAGGATATTGTCAATGAAAACAATGACAAACTGGTCAAGGTAAGGTTTACACACATGATTTATGAGGTCCATGAACACCGCGGGTGCGTTGGTTAATCCAAATGGCATGACCAAAAACTCGAAATGGCCGTACCGGGTTCTGAATGCAGTCTTGGATATATCCTCATCTCGCACTCTTAGCTGATGATAACCAGATCTTAAATCGATTTTTGAGTAAAAACTAGACCCTTGAAGTTGGTCGAATAGATCGTCAATGCGGGGTAGTGGGTAGCGGTTCTTGACTGTTACTTTGTTTAACTCTCTATAATCAATGCACATACGGAAAGTCCCATCTTTCTTTTTGACAAATAGGACTGGGGCTCCCCATGGCGATGAGCTAGGTCGGATGAACCTTTTATCCAACAACTCTTGTAGTTGAGTGGATAGCTCCTGCAACTCACTTGGTGCAAGTCTATACGGTGCTCGAGCAATAGGCGCTGCTCCGGGTGTGAGGTCAATCTGAAATTCGACTTGACGATGAGGTGGAAGACCAGGTAGGTCTTCAGGAAATACTTCTGGGAATTCGCGAATGATAGGGATATCTTCTAAATTTTTCTCCTCGGTGGACTTATCAGCGACAAGGGCTAGTATTACGATATGACCCTTACGCAGACACTTCTGCGCCTTCATGAAAGATATGATGCCCACGACTGCACCACTTATTTCGCCCTGAACGGATAGGGTCTCTCCACTAGGAAGGGGTATACGAACGATCTTCTGACTACAGATGATCTCAACTTGGTTTTTAGACAACCAATCCATGCCACAATTATGTCAAAACTGCCGAGTGTAACTGGCATGAGATCGATGTCGAGTTTGTGACCAGATAGTCCTAACTGACATCTCTTGAGGATGTGGGTTGCCTCGATTACCTTACCGTCTGCTATTTCTACGGTATAATGATGTTCTAGTAAAGTTGGGTTTGTTTCTAACCGACTACTAAAGTTGCTAGATATAAAACTTCTATCGGCGCCAGTATCAAAAAGTACAGAAGCAAAATGATCGTTTAAAGGAAACATACCGTTAACAATGTTCCGATCATTCCGAGATTCCCCCGAGCCAATCACGAAGGCTCGACCTTTAGCACCGTTGCTGTTATTATTTCCGTTACCACCCTGGTTGTTGTTACCATTTCCGTTACCGCCCTGATAATTGTTACCATTGCCATTCCTGTTTCCATTACTCTTCAACTGCGGACAATTTTTCCTAAAATGCCCTTCTTTCCCGCACTCAAAACAGCCCTTGGGTGCTTCATCGGGTGGCGTCTGTTTGTTCTGCAGATCTACCCTACAATCTTTGGCCGAATGACCCATCTTTCCACACCGGTGACAACGGTATCGGTCACATGCTTCTTGATGGTGGAAATTACATTTGCTGCACTTCGGGTACTTGCCAACATATGAACCCTGATTCTGTTGAGGAGGGGTAGACTGATTATTGTTCTTTGAAGGTTCGAGCTTACGATGCTGCTGCTGTTGCGGTTGAGAAGGTGGGTTTGACTGGAAGGTTTTGGGGAATGAACTGTCTAACTTCCGCTTGTTGTCAGTTGTCTTTGATAATGCACCTCTAGGGGGTAGGGTGCCCTGAGCGACTGCCTGATCGGTTAGCCTGTGAGCTAACCTGATAGTTTGCTGGATTATAGTAGGATTAGAAGATGTCACCATGATCTGAATTTGCGAAACCAAACCATCAATGAATTTCTCGATCCTCTTATAGGGAGGTGTTACAATTTGTGGACATAAGTTCACCAGTTCATGCGAACGAGTAGTGTAGGCTTCAATCTCAGATCCTTCCATATTGAGGTTCCAGAACTCGCCCTCAAGATTCTGCACTTCATCGCGGGGACAATACTCCTCCCGCATCATAGTCTTAAATTCGTCCCATGGCAATGCATTTGCCATCTCCAGAGTTAGCATTTTCACCTGGGATTTCCACCAAGTAAGGGCCGGACCCTCAAGTGTGCCAGAAGCATACTTCACCTGATTGTTCGGCGGGTAATTGCACATTACAATGGTGGATTCAGATTTCTCCATCCAGTGGAGTAAGCCAACAGCACCTTCGGCTCCACTGAACGAGTGGGGCTTGCAATCCATGAAAGCTTTAAAAGTACAGACCTGTTGATGGTTGTGTTGACCTGAATTGTAAACAAGAATGCGCTTTAAGAATACCATATTCAAATTTGAGTTTAGGATGAATGATGACTCACTAGAGTCGATAATAATTTGCTTTACCTCCAGTATTAACAGCGGCTTGACTGGCTGCTACAGCTTCAGCCACACGCTCATTTATGAGTGCCGTGAGCTCAGCTGCAGTCATGTTAACACTTCTGCGACCGCCACGTCCTCCGGCGCGTCTACCACGTCTATTTCCTCGTCCAGACATTATCTTTACATTCACAACATACAATAATGAGACAAATACATCGTATTTTGTCATCATACAAGTACAAGTAAACAAAGAAAATTTAAACCACAACATCTAACATTTCGATAATAATAATACTTGATAAAATAAATTGTAAGGGCTACAAAGTAAATTCAATCAAACATCAAAATCCAGAAACATCTGTTGGATGGGACAACCCTGCCCATCTAGGTTTAAAGAAAAGACATAAATAAGTAATGTAGATAAGAGATCAAATGCCACTGCTAGCTTATGTAACATCAGATGCTGCATCCTCGTCCTACGCCTGATCTCCTGCGGGTGCATCATCTGGTGCAGCTCCTACTGCTTCAGCAGCTGCAAGTCGTGCCTCCACTTGCTCAATCCTGGTGTGGAGTATATCTAGGTTCCACTCTGCAGTGTTCAGCCGGTCTTCCATATCCACGCATCCATTTTCCAAATTCTCATGGACTTTATCAGTGACTGCTAAATTTGAGGTCAGTTTGGCGATTTTCTCATTCATCAGAATCTCTCGCTCTAATATACTAGAAATCTCCACCGCTGCGTCCCTCATGTTCCGGATTTCCCGGTCCATCCTACCTACGATGGCAGCTAATACCTGCTCATAGGGGTACTGCAATGGTGGCAAAGCTCGCACAGAAGATGATGAAGAAGAAGCAATGTCAATGGTGAGTGGAGGTGGGACTTCCTCCTCACGGACCCAGCTCCTGATCCTATCGGGATACCAATCCCAGTCCTGCATGTTGCCTCTGACACGCACATGAATAGGCTCATCATACCCTACAGTGGTGTTGATCGGGTTGAGCCGACGTCTCCTTGGCTCTAGCAAAGGTACGGTAGGAACATCTTGCTCCTGAACGACTGGGGATGCGGGTGAATTGGGTGGTGTTGAAATTTCCTGTAACGGGATGAGTGAGCGTCATGTATGAGTGTAAGTGCTGTGTAACTAATGCATGTGTGTGGTTATAGTCTAGTATGCATTTCCTAGTTCTCTATAACCAATGGCTCTGATACCAATCTGTCACACCCCCAAAATCCACTAACGGAGTTTTACAGTTATGAGCGTGACATGCCAGGATCGCAGTTATTAGTTACGTTGAACGACTCTATATGAGTTTAAGAAAAACACCAGTATTGCTCATAGTCACGATGCAACACTAGTAAATGAAAATACCGAGTAAATGCGTAATGCGGAAGCGAAAAGGTTTAACGAAAAGCATGCGCCAAAAACAAATGCGCCAAAACATACAATTTGAAATAAATAAATAAATAAATCCTGTGTTTGAAAAATAACTGAAACTCCAATGCATGCATGCCCTATCTCGCACTCGTACCTTAACGACCTGAGAAAACATGCTAAAATGTGTCAACACTAGGTTGGTGAGTTCATAGGTTTCAAATGTAAGTAAAATACTAGATAAAACAATTTACCATTATATCAATAGGTAGCTAGCCTAATAACATGTTACTAAAGCGTTTCGACACCGAAGCTGACTGTTTGTGTTTGAACTGCCTCCTACCATGTCTATCATGAACAATGGTAAACTGTTTAGGTCAATATTACACTCGTTCGACTTCCTGTCGTGTTAGCGCGACTAATGCAGGTAGGGCTTGTCAATGCCCAGTAGTACTACTCAAGATTACCTCGCTATCCGATATATTAAATGGTTCGATATTTAAGGACTTGCATGATATGTTTGCGCTTAGTACAACAAGTGATATAAAGGAAAATGTAACATCTAAATGTTTGCGCTCATGTTTTCTCCCCCAAGTTTAAACCATAGAAAAAGGGGCCGTGAAACTCACCTTAGAATGCGTGCAGATGAAAGCTAATTAAACTGCTTGACTACTAACCGCCACCTATAAACATCGGTTTATAAATGTGTGTTTGTGCAAGTTGATAGGAACCCTAAGTATCCAAACAATCACATTGTTTTAAGTGTTTAGAAAATATTTAATAGTTTGACCAGGTTTGACTAAGTTTGACCTGATGACCCGTTGGTGACCCTTTTAGTGATTAAATGTTTGGTTTGAATACTAACACACATAGCATAGCAAGTAATTCAAGTTTCATGCTACTTATGTTATAACTAACTTAGCATGGGAAGCTATGCCTAAACAATGCACGTTCAACTAAGTTCTTATTTTTAACAATATATGAAATCAAGTTTGGTTTCAATAGATCACATCATCTATAACACGTTTGCATGATCATCACATGTTTATCTACACATACTAATGCATGAAAGATCACTACAACATACACTTCAAGTCTAGACATCAAGATTCAATTTTCTAAAAGTTTCTACTTTTAGTAACCTATGATCTATGCATGCAATTTGTATCCAACAACACTTTAACAAGCTTGAGTTCATCCATAATAACATGCTAGCATCATACAATAACCTCATGCACGTAAAAGAAACTCACATTCAACAATCATCTTTCAACAAAGTTTCCTCTTTAGGAAAGTCTACCATTTCTAGCTTTGTTAACAAGATTCAACGCATCCATTCAATTGTAAACTACCTAATTAGCATAATTACGATCATAACAATCATCATTCACATCTAACATGCAATCCTACAACATCACATAATCAAAAAGTCTCTACTTTAGTCAAGTTATGCATCATATGAAACTAGGGTTTTCTAAATAACAATCTAATCATCAAATAGTTGTAACAACATCAATCAAATAATCAATTCATCAACATTATTTCAAAAACTCATGTTTGGATGAACTAGGGTTTCAATCATAACTTTTATAATAAAAAAGTAACGAAATTTGATGAAACAACTTATGTAGAAGTATTAGAAACGCCTAGACTAGCTCGTATCCACTTCCAATTCCAAGATATGGTGTTTTGGGTTGCTTCTTGGTCTCGGCCGAAGGGAGGGGTGGAGGTTTGGGTCGCGACGGCTAGAGAGGAGAAAAGAGAATAGGGTTTTGATTTTTTTATAAATTTCCTTTTATACATTTTTGCATGCATGGGTTTTAAATGAAAAATGGGCTTTCTAAAGGTCCATGGGCTAATTTAATACAATTAACACTAATAATAATTAAATCCCTTAACTATTATTTTTATAAAAACTCTAACTTCTATAAAAATAATTAACACGATCAGTATTTGATAAACATGCGCGATATCCAGGAAATTCACATAATTCACATAAAGTCACATAACACGTAAAATCACATAATTTATATTAATTATAAATTATTAATTGTTTGAAATATTATTCTTGATTAATCACCAACGTTCCGGGTTAGACTCAAGTGTGATCCGGTAATTCTACGGATTACCGTTGTGTGTGTATTAACTGACATATTTAATTAACCTAATTAAATGCAATGCACGTGTGACTAACTGAGATAACTGAGTTTGCATGAACAATGTTTGAGATAATGATGTTTGTGTTAACGGAGTTAACCTGAATTTGCCGGATGTCACACATAGTATCAATGTTTTATTACTAATCAAAGAGTCGGAGTTTCTCGGATTTATTGTGCGATCGAGAGAGAGAGAGAGGAATCTGGAAATACCGATTAATATTCAATTTTTTTTGGAATGGTAATATTGCAGTGGGCCGATTTATTGAAGGCTTACCTAGTAGAAGCACGGTGGTACTACAGTGGGTATACACCAACACTCCAAGAGTACTTAGATAATGGTTATGTATCAGTATCCGGTCCCGTAGTTCTCATGCATGCTAAATTTTCAACATCGGTTGGTGCAACCCAAGAAATCTTGCAACACATGGCACAACTTGAGAATATAGATCACTACTCGTCATTAATCTTACGACTGGCTAATGACTTGGCGACATCCACGGTATGCATTTTTATTAATTAATATCCATATCCTAAACTTATTTCAAATTTGAAAATCTTACAAATATCAAATACAGAAATAAATAAACTTACACATTCTCATGTGCCTTTAAGGATGAAATGGCAAGAGGCTACATTCAACAATCAGTCCAGTGTCACATGCGTGAGAGTGGTGCTACCGAAGAAGAAGCTAGAGGGTACATCAAAGAAATGATTTGGGACACGTGGAAGAAACTTAACAAAGAACGAGCACTTGCTAATTCTCAGTTTTCACGAGAGTACATTGAATATGCAGCAAACATGGCTAGGATGGCACAATTCATGTACGGTGAAGGAGATGGGCATGGTCGTCCCGAAATAATTAAGTCTCACATTTCATCATTGATTTTTAATCCAATCCAAGTGACAAAATAGTCAAGCATGTGTATCTTTCATTGGAGGTGAAACTTTATTATAAAGTAAGATGCTACAGCATTGGAGTAACTATATTGTAACGGATTTGGAACAGTTGTCTTTGTATTGTCATATTTGCATTTTAATCTCCTTTGTATTTCTCTATATATAGGATGAGTGTACCTTTTGTTGTTATAAGAAAAAAAAAAAGCAGTACAAAAATTCCTCCAAACTATAGTGTTTTCTGTTGGAATTGAATCAAGCAAACCCGTAGGAAACGAACACAGGGGAAACCCATTAATGGTCCATTAAGAGTAATTAGGCCCATCAACTAATTACTAGCAATAGGTTAATAAATAAATAAATAAAACATTTGATCATTTAATAATAAGATAAATGATTATAAGAGCCACACAATAAATCGTGTCTTACATTCTCCCACTTGGTTGAGTAATAATTTATTATGAGCATTAGTAAGTCTGCGGAGATTTAATACTCATTTTAGTTCTAAACTGTAACTATAGCAGAGAAATACAATTATTGAATCAGTATTCAACTCAATACCCCCATTAATCAAACTATAGCACAAATTTAAAACTTAAGTAAACTTTAGGATCAAATTGATAAATAAGCCATTTAACGTTGATTTGTATAGTTAGTGTCTATATGTCATTAGGCATGCATGAACATATTTGGAGACAAACAAATTCAAATAAGTGAGGAAATTTTAATAATTAATCATTCATAGTACGATATGCAATTATGTATGGTCATTAGTAAAACCCGTATTTATTATAAGCGCTTACAAAAGACTTATGGGTGGTAGACCTTTAGTTATTTGGATCCATTAGCATATCATGAATGTATTCGATACAAAGATTTAGTTTCCTCTACTTGTTCACAAGTGAACAATAATTTCGTATCGAAATTTAATGCAGCTCCGCTCGAACTGTTACTGTTCGAGAAGCAAGGGTAGCTGACTTATCACAATAAGTCTTCGATATGATATTTATGTGGAGTTATTAAATTATGAGTCCACTGATAAATTTTCCAACAACATTTAGTGACAATTATGTTGTGATCAGCAACATATTATGTCATTGAAACTTAGGTTGTTGTTAACAGTTCCTTATAACTCCTCCATGAGATAGGTATATCTGCTGACATAAGGATATACCCCGAAGTTGACATTTTGTTACCTTTGAATACAACAAAGTTAGAATAAGAGTAGTCAACTGTTTTAAGTTCTCACTTCTTCTTTAAATTATAGTCTCTGATTTCTTAAAGATATTGTAATATTCCATTAGATGCTTCACTATAGTCTAGACCAGTCTAGTGTTCAGCAATGTGAGCAATATCTAAATGAGTATAGACTTTAACCTTCATAAGGCTTCTAATTAATGAAGCATGAGGAAATAATTTTCCATTTATCCTATTAGCCTCTAAAGGAGAACAATTCAAATGTTACATGTGTAAGGATCCGCTTAGTGTAAAGCTTATGGGATAAAAGTAATGTCCCGTTTGATCTATGTCAGTGTATTTTGATACTTATCATGTAAGAAGTATCTTTAAGATCCATCATGTCAAAATATGAGTAATCAATGCTTTGACTCATGTAACATATACTTGTCAGAAGAATGTCATCTATATAAGGACAAGTTTACATTAGTTGCTCCCACTCATCTTGAGGTAGATGTACAAATTTACTTAGTTGTTGATGAAGAGAGTTGCATTATGATTTCAATCAACCCATACGTGGATTTCATTGACTTACAGAATAAGTGTTCTTAATCTACAGTTTAGAACTTTCAGGTTATTTTATGAACATGTAGGTCAATGTTAGGGAAAGTTGTTTTAATGTCCATCTAATGTAGCTTTAAGTTATTGTAAGCTACTAGAACAGTAATGATCCTCAAAGAAATCTTTGTAAAACAAGTAAGAAGATTCTTTGATAATTTATTCCTTCTTGAGTATAACCTTTAGCAATCAGTCGTGCGTTTCCATTCGGATTTTGTTTAGTTATGAACACCCTTTAGGTAATTCAACCCGAATGTTATTCTAATTCATGGAGTCAGGCTTGCTAATAATAGCTTTATTCCATTTATAAGATTGATTAATGCTAATGACTTAATTAGAAGAAGCAGGATCGGTAAACTTTCCAGAATCCATTTCAAATTCAGTCAGGTAGGGCATATAATCATCAACGTTAGTAGGCCGTTTGGACCTAGATGACCTCCTGAGTTGATTATTGGGTTTATTAGGAGTTTCAAGTTTATATATTAGCTCTTGGTTAGATGCTTTCATTTTCAGGTATATTAGGAGCAACATTAGTTTCTAAGTGTGTAGAAGTTGATGCATTATGGTGTACAAGAGGTGTAATCGAAGTTAAATTCAGAGTTAAATTTAACGAGTCTCTCCCCCCGCCTCTTGTACTACTCCCACTGACCTTAGAAATTTTACTACTCCCATTGACCTTAGAAATTTTAAGTAATTCAATATGCTTAGGGTCAACATTTGTAAGGCCCCTAAACCGGGTGACCTCACTTGTTGGATTTACTCATAAACATAGTCATAAATACTGAACTTTAAATTAAAACATTCATAATTCAATTACATAATCATAACAGCGGAAGTCTTTACAAATAAAAGATAACATATTCTTATCAAACAAAAGTGGGATGTCAGTCTTGTGTCGGGTAACCTTCACGCCTTCGCACGACCCTTTCCTTTGTTACCTGAAATGTATACTAAAAGTCAGCTAACGCTGGTGAGTTCTAGATTAAAGACATTCACACATAACATTTATCTTATCATAAATATAATAAATGAATGTGTATTCGTACTTTTATATATTCTTTACTTTATTGTTCTCACATAACATTCATTGGGGGTACATACATATGTATATACATACTTTCATTGAGAGAACACATATTGGCCATAATCTTAAGGGAGATCAACCCATCATACTTGTCGCGAATGTCACAAAGACATCGCAGTCAGAATTACCGTCGTAGCCCATTTCATTACCGTCCGGCTCTAGAAAACCGTCCGTCATATCGTTAATTTCGTCCGGCAACCTTTGTCCGTCCGCTCTTTACCGTCCTACCGTCGTAGTCCGTCATTTTTATCCGTCTGCCCTAGGGCATCCGTTTCCCACGTGACCATTATGTATGCAACCGTTCTACATTAGTTAAGGCTTGCTTCGACCGTCCATTTATACATTTTCATACGTCCTAGCTTGCGAAGGAACGTTTTTGTCCCGGTTGCAAAATAATCACGTGGTCGTCCGTCTACCGAAGTAGCCGTTGTCATAGAAGGATTCATAACGTTTACATTCATTCATAACATGCAATATATATAATATAAAGCAAGATTTCATTCATTTACGTTATGTCCTTCTTTCGTTCATTCTTTATTCATAATTCATTTTCACATATATAAGTAATTATATATATATACGTATGATCACGTTGACACTTATAACATTTATTCATTTAGTGTATACACTTCAGCCCCAAAACATTTATAAATCATTTGCACATAACATAGAAGGGGGCACATAGAACTCACCTGATGAGTAGTTTCTGTAATACACTAAGCTGGTTACTGAGCTTCACTAATGTCGCTCACGATCTGTATAATAAAGTCATACACATAAGGTGGTGCTCCTAGATGACACTAGACATTACTATGCTTGAACCTAGTAGTTTCGATTGATTAGCTTATATCAAAACTTGGTAGTTTCGATAGGTTGTTTCTGTCGAAACTTGGTAGTTTCGATAGATAGTTTCGATAGGTAGTTTCGATAGGTAGTTTCGATATGTAGTTTCGATATGTAGTTTCGATAGGTAACTTATGTATTATCTTAGCTTCGGACCGGGGGCTCATATCGAAACTATGGTAGTTTCGATTGGGTCTGCATATATATCGAAACTGGGTAGTTTCGATAGGACCTGCACATATCAAAACTAAGTAGTTTCGATGGACCTGCATATATCGAAACTAAGTAGTTTCGATGGACCTGCACTTATCGCCTTCCCCAAAAATCCGAATGTTCTGCATGCGAATCTGATCATGTCGATATCTAAATTTTTCTTTGATCAAAACGTTCGTTTTTCATTCAAGATGCTATCCCTAAGTTCACTTTCAAGTTTCATCCGCAAAATCTCTATCTTTTTAGCCAAAACCCGAAAACTCCCAAAACGAACAAAAACTCATAATGTGATCGAATCGTTACCTGGATTGGATTTCTGATTCAGAGGATATGATCACGAGAACAGCAGTAACGTTCTCCTGAATTCCCGAGTTGATCCGTCACTTTCTCTCTCTAGACCCGAGCTCTCCTTTCTCTCTTTAAAAGCTGCGTGAGTTGGGGAAATGAGCAGGGAAGAGGGCTGCCCTGCCTCTTATGTGTATGGGCTTCCCTCGGCCCATTGAAGTCGGGCCCAGGCCCGCTCCCTTTTTGTTTAAGTATTCCAACTAAATCACCGGTCTCGCTATATTTATCCGTTTAATTATTATTATTTTTTTTTTGGATGTTACAAGTCTACCCTCCTTAAGGAGGTTTCGTCCTCGAAACTGCTCATACGTTAAACAATTGAGGGTATAGTCCCCTCATCTCGTCTTCCTTTTCCCATGTAGCTTCTGACCCTTTTCTGTGCTTCCATTGTATCTTGACTAGCGGTATCGACTTATTGCGTAGTCGTTTTTCAGCTCGGTCAAGAATGGCTATTGGTTCTTCTACATAATTTAGACTGTTATCCACTTCGATCTCATCGTAAGGTATGTGAGCTGTGTCGTCAGCTAGGCACTTGCGTAAGTGCGACACGTGAAACGTAGGGTGTATTCCACTAAGCTCAACGGGTAGGTCGAGCCTGTAAGCAACTTGACCCACTCTTGCTAAAATTTTGAAAGGTCCGACAAACCTTGGACTTAGTTTGCTACGCTTTCTGAACCGAATGATTCCTTTCCACGGTGATACTTTCAACAGTACCATGTCCCCTACTTGAAACTCTAAATCCCTCCTTCTCTTATCCGCGTATGATTTCTGTCTGTCTTTTGCGGCTTTCATTCGAGCCTTGATTTGATCAAATTTCTCAGAAGTAGCTTTGACCACTTCGAGACTTGCAAAATCCTTCTGTCCAATTTCCCCCCAACAAACCGGGGTCCTACATTTCCTCCCATACAACATTTCAAATGGCGGCATGCCAATAGTCGAGTGATAGCTGTTGTTATATGAAAATTCTGCCAATGGTAGGTGGCTGTCCCAACTCCCACCGAAGTCAATGATACAGGCCCGGAGCATGTCCTCCAAGGTCTGAATGGTCCTTTCCGATTGTCCATCGGTTTGGGGGTGGTAAGCGGTGCTGATGTTCAGTCTAGTGCCCATTGCTTCGTTAAATTTCTTCCAAAACCTTGACGTGAATCTAGTATCCTTGTCGGACACAATCGACAGCGGCATACCATGTCTGCTCACAATTTCCTTGATAAATATTTCTGCTAGCTTTTCAGAAGAAGAAGTTTCTCGTATTGGCAAGAAGTGAGCACTCTTTGTCAAGCGGTCAACGATCACCCAAATGGTATCATTGCCTTTAGCTGTTCGCGGTAGCTTGGTAATGAAGTCCATTGTGATTTCTTCCCACTTCCATTCCGGTATTGGTAAAGGTTGCATTTTACCGCATGGTTTCTGCTGCTCGGCCTTAACTAGAGAACACGTTAGGCACTTGCTCACGTATTCTGTCACATCATTCTTCATGCCAGGCCACCAGTATTATTTCTTCAAGTCTTGATACATTTTGTTTGTCCCGGGGTGAATAGAATAGCGAGACTTATGGGCCTCATCAAGTACTTTGGCTCTAAGCTCGCCAATCTTAGGTATCCACATTCGGCCAAACCTAGTTCGTACACCGTATGCATTTGCACCCAAGTTCCCTTGTTGTCCTACTATTCTTTCCCGTTTCACATTTCTTTCTAACAGTGCTTCATCTTGTGCTTTTGCTATTTCACCCATCAAATCTGGTGTTATAATCAGCTGACACGCTTTGATCCGGATAGGTGCCGATTCTTCCTTTCTACTTAAAGCGTCAGCCACTACGTTTGCTTTGCCTGGATGGTACAATATTTCACAGTCATAGTCTTTCAGTAGTTCTAACCACCTTCTTTGCCTCATGTTTAGTTCCTTTTGTTCAAAAAAATATTTCAAGCTTTTGTGATCGGAGTAGATGGTGCATTTAACTCCATACAAGTAGTGCCTCCATATTTTCAACGCGAAAACCACTGCTGCTAACTCTAGATCGTGCGTTGGGTAGTTAACCTCGTGAATCTTTAGTTGTCGTGAGGCATAAGCAATTACCTTTCCTCGTTGCATAAGTACACAACCCAAACCCTGCCCCGAAGCGTCAGAGTAAACTACCAAGTCTTCATTTCCCTCAGGTAGAGTTAAGACTGGGGCTTGGGTTGGATTTGTTTTTGGTTGCCCGGGTGAAAACTTCCCAGGGGGTCACCCATCCCTGGATTACTCCCACCCAAGCACGCTTAACTGTGGAGTTCTCCTCTCATCCACTACATTAAGCCCCAAAACGCGTTGTTTTGGGTTTGACCCATTCATATTTCACTTCCTTCCGTGTCAGTTTAGTTGGTGGCGAGGCTATCCTTGAGAAATCTTGAATGAACCTTCGATAGTAGCCTGCCAATCCTAGAAAACTTCGTATCTCTGTTGGTGTCTTTGGGATGTTCCATTCCTTTACTGTCTCGATCTTTGCAGGATCCACCATGATGTCGTTTGGGTTTATTACATGACCTAGGAATTGGACTTCTCTAAGCCAGAACGCGCATTTGGAGAATTTTGCGTACAGCTTTTCCTGCTTTAGCACTTCCAGAACCTCTCTTAGGTGACAGTGGTGATCACCCTCGCTTTTCGAATATATCAAGATGTCGTCTATAAAAACTATTACTGATCGATCCAACATGGGTCGACACACTCTATTCATCAAATCCATGAACGCTGCTGGAGCGTTAGTCAACCCGAAGGACATCACGAGGAATTCATAATGTCCATAACGTGTGCGAAACGCGGTCTTTGGTACGTCTTCTCCCCTTACTCTTAACTGATGGTAACCCGACCTAAGATCGATCTTTGAGAACCAACTCGCACCTTGTAGTTGATCAAAAAGGTCGTCTATTCTAGGCAATGGGTATTTGTTCTTTACTGTCCTCTTGTTCAATTCGCGGTAGTCGATGCACATACGCATGCTGCCGTCCTTCTTCTTTTCAAAAAGTACCGGAGCGCCCCATGGTGAGATGCTCGGTCTAATAAATCCTTTTTCGGTTAGTTCCTCTAGTTGAGACATCAATTCTTTCATTTCTGACGGAGCCAATCGGTAGGGGGCTTTGGCAACGGGCTCAGCTCCTGGCAGTAAGTCAATCTGAAATTCTATTTCCCGATCGGGTGGCAACCCAAGTAGATCCTCAGGGAATACTTCCGGAAAGTTGCACACCACGGGTACATTCTTGAGTTCTTTCGTTTTCATTCTATCATCAATAACATACGCCAAATAAGCTTCGCAACCGCGCCTCATGTAACTTTCGGCCTTAATCATCGAGATGACGTTCGACATACTGCAATTCCAATCCCCATAAACCGTAATTGGACTGCCGCTTGGAGCTTTGAGGTGTATTCTTTTACGTTTACATATGATTTGAGCTTCATTGGCAGCTAGCCAATCCATACCCAATACTATATCGAATCTTCCTAAGGTGAGAAGGAATAATCTAGAAGGAAACTTATGACCCTCTATTTCTATGATACAATCCTCTGTTACTTGGAACACTGCCGAATTTTTACCCACGACAGTTTGTACGCTAAAGGCCTTTACTATGGTGTTGATAGTGCAATCCAGTTTACGACTAAATGCAGTTGATATGAAGCTTTTACTAGCACCAGAATCGAATAAAATAGCAGCATTTTCATCATTTACTAGGAACGTACCTGACACAACATCATGGTTTCCTCTTGCTTCTTCTTCGGTCAAGGCATAGGCACGAGCCCTTGCCTTTTGCGGTTCCTGCTTTTCCTTATCTTTTCCCGAGCCAGATTGGCCGGCCTTCCTGCAGTTCTTTGTCAGATGTCCAAACAATCCACATACTTGACATTTGACGTCCTTCAAACAATCTCGAGAGTAGTGCCCCGGCCTCCCGCACTTATAACACACGGTGGTGCCGATTCGACACTCGCCAAGATGTTGTTTTCCACATCTCTTGCACGTTTCATATCCGTCCAACCTCGGTTTCTTAATTTCACTTGTTTCATTCCTTTTTCTGGTGCCTCTAGACGGGTTCTCCCACTTTCTCTTTTGTGTCACAGGTGCCGGGTCCTCATTGGCATAATCGTCGTAAACGATTCCAGACAGGTTGACTACCGACTCGAAGGTCGAGGGTAGGTTGGCTTTTACGTGGACACGGACCCTTTGCGGCAGACCCTTGACATAGTATTTGATCATACGTTCTTCGGTTTCCACCAAGTGTGGTACTAGTTGGGCCAGCTCGTTGAACCTTGAAGTATATTGGCGATGAGTCTTGTCGCCAGCTTTGAAGTTTAGGAACTCGTTCTCCACATGATCAATCTCGTTCTGTGGGCAGAACTTTTGGATTACGAGCTTTTTCAGGTCTTCCCATGTCATTCTGGCAAGAGCATGTGGTGACTTTGTTCTTTGAATATTTCTCCACCAACCTAGTGCTTCATTGGTGAAGGAATGAGCAACATATTTAACCGCCTGGTCTGGTCGGCACTCGCTGATGTTGATTACAGCGTTCATTCTCTCAATCCATTCCAAAGTAGCCACCGAATCCTTGCTACCATCAAACTTGGGTGGGTCTCCATCCTTGAAGCCTTTATAAGTGCACCCTTTAGCGCTTGATGCCACTTTTACTTCATCCCCGTCACTGTCATAAATTTTCTCTTCATTGTTCCCTTCATCCTCTTCTTTGCTTTTCTTTAGTGCCTCAGACAATAGGTCAGGCAATATGTTCTTCAGAGTAAGTATAACCTCGCGGGCAATAGCATCCCTGACTTCAGGTTCCAACTTTATAGGCCCTGGACTGTCGTCCCTAATTGGGGTCACTTCTGTTTCGTGCACATTTTCGGTGTGATCTGCGTGCACACTTTCTTCTTCTTCAAATCTTGGGTTCAATGGAGGTCTACCTCGTCGGCCAGTGCGACCGCCTCGAAGTCCTGTTCTTCCTCCGCCAGCCATAGTTCTTAATTTCCTGATATTTATAAAGGGAATACATCAATGTCATTTCTTCAGATCATAGTTTGGAATAGTACGAGCAAGGTAAATTCTTAATTACAGTGACCGGTTTGTGATTACTAATTTACATTGCTTTTCGGGTTCAAAACTCTTCAAATCAGTCATGGCATTAACATCTATTTGTTCTAAGTTATGTTATCTATTCTTATGCGAGAGCATTAACTTTATTACTTACTTCCCGTGCTGGCGTTGGCGTTGGTTACCCATACTGACATCCGTGCGTTGGTCCCATAATCAGTTTGAGTCCAGACATTTAGGGATGTCTGAATCTCTCAAACTATTGCTCTGATACCAACTTGTAAGGCCCCTAAACCGGGTGACCTCACTTGTTGGATTTACTAATAAACATAGTCATAAATACTGAACTTTAAATTAAAACATTCATAATTCAATTACATAATCATAACAGCGGAAGTATTTACAAATAAAAGATAACATATTCTTATCAAACAAAAGTGGGATGTCAGTCTTGTGTCGGGTAACCTTCACGCCTTCGCACGACACTTTCCTTTGTTACCTGAAATGTATACTAAAAGTCAGCTAACGCTGGTGAGTTCTAGATTAAAGACATTCACACATAACATTTATCTTATCATAAATATAATAAATGAATGTGTATTCGTACTTTTATATATTCTTTACTTTATTGTTCTCACATAACATTCATTGGGGGTACATACATATGTACATACATACTTTCATTGAGAGAACACATATTGGCCATAATCTTAAGGGAGATCAACCCATCATACTTGTCGCGAATGTCACAAAGACATCGCAGTCAGAACTACCGTCGTAGCCCATTTCATTACCGTCCGGCTCTAGAAAACCGTCCGTCATATCGTTAATTTCGTCCGGCAACCTTTGTCCGTCCGCTTTTTACCGTCCTACCGTCGTAGTCCGTCATTTTTATCCGTCTGCCCTAGGGCATCCGTTTCCCACGTGACCATTATGTATGCAACCGTTCTACATTAGTTAAGGCTTGCTTCGACCGTCCATTTATACCTTTTCATACGTCCTAGCTTGCGAAGGAACGTTTTTGTCCCGGTTGCAAAATAATCACGTGGTCGTCCATCTACCGAAGTAGCCGTTGTCATAGAAGGATTCATAACGTTTACATTCATTCATAACATGCAATATATATAATATAAAGCAAGATTTCATTCATTTACGTTATGTCCTTCTTTCGTTCATTCTTTGTATCATACGATTCATTCTTTATTCATAATTCATTTTCACATATATAAGTAATTATATATATATACGTATGATCACGTTGACACTTATAACATTTATTCATTTAGTGTATACACTTCAGCCCCAAAACATTTATAAATCATTTGCACATAACATAGAAGGGGGCACATAGAACTCACCTGATGAGTAGTTTCTGTAATACACTAAGCTGGTTACTGAGCTTCACTAATGTCGCTCACGATCTGTATAATAAAGTCATAGACATAAGGTGGTGCTCCTAGATGACACTAGACATTACTATGCTTGAACCTAGTAGTTTCGATTGATTAGCTTATATCGAAACTTGGTAGTTTCGATAGGTTGTTTCTGTCGAAACTTGGTAGTTTCGATAGATAGTTTCGATAGGTAGTTTCGATAGGTAGTTTCGATATGTAGTTTCGATATGTAGTTTCAAAAGGTAACTTATGTATTATCTTAGCTTCGGATCGGGGGCTCATATCGAAACTGTGGTAGTTTCGATTGGGTCTGCATATATATCGAAACTGGGTAGTTTCGATAGGACCTGCACATATCGAAACTAAGTAGTTTCGATGGACCTGCACATATCGAAACTAAGTAGTTTCGATGGACCTGCACTTATCGCCTTCCCCAAAAATCCGAATGTTCTGCATGCGAATCTGATCATGTCGATATCTAAATTTTTCTTTGATCAAAACGTTCATTTTTCATTCAAGATGCTATCCCTAAGTTCACTTTCAAGTTTCATCCGCAAAATCTCTATCTTTTTAGCCAAAACCCGAAAACTCCTAAAACGAACAAAAACTCATAATGTGATCGAATCGTTACCTGGATTGGATTTCTGATTCAGAGGATATGATCACGAGAACAGCAGCAACGTTCTCCTGAATTCCCGAGTTGATCCGTCACTTTCTCTCTCTAGACCCGAGCTCTCCTTTCTCTCTCTAAAAGCTGCGTGAGTTGGGGAAATGAGCAGGGAAGAGGGCTGCCCTGCCTCTTATGTGTATGGGCTTCCCTCGGCCCATTGAAGTCGGGCCCAGGCCCGCTCCCTTTTTGTTTAAGTATTCCAACTAAATCACCGGTCTCGCTATATTTATCCGTTTAATTATTTTATTTATTTATTTATTATTTTTTTTTTGGATGTTACAACATTGTATCTAACATTTGAAGACCAATAGATTCTAATAGAGAAACAACTTAGTGATGTTTATGTTAGTTTCTCTTGTTGAGGATTACTAATTTAGTTATGATGAGGAATCTAAGTTTGTATCTATAAGACTTTGTTAGGAGTAGCATTAGATTCTAAGGAGACAAGTTGTGATGGAGCAGTGTCGTGTACAAGAGATGTAGTTTGAGGTAAGACCAATTTGTAACTCCCCCACCTCTTGCAACTTTCGCAAGCTATAATTAGGACACTTGGTGCTCCCACTAATTTTTGAGGTCTCTAGGAACTACACATGACAAGTTTCAATGATGCGCGTGATGTGGGAACCTTTCATAAACCTTAGACTTGATTTCCTTATCGTCCAAAATTTCATAAGAAATTTTATAGACAAATTTAAAAGGAATTACATTAAGTATATATGAATTGATATATTTAAAGCTTTTGGCCGTAGGAAACAGATTAGATACAAGTAAATATTCTTCTAAATGATAAATGAATTATGTCTGAATATTTCATTTGGGATAACTTCTGGTGGACCCTCATTTATTCCCTTAACCATTCGATATTTAGGGCGTTTAACACATGATTTAAAGTCACTGAGAATGATACTTGGTAACAATTCATCCTGCATTGACCTGGTCATGATTTCTCATAAAATTTGGTCTTAATGGATGAAGTGCATAGGTCTCATTTATCTTTTATTAAATTTTCATTTTCATGATAACAAAAGTTGTGAAAGTTTATTGTATCAGCTAGTTCTATGTCATAAAGGTTTCTATCCAGATAATGATAACCAATAATATGAGAGTTTAAGTTAATGATGACTTTGTTTTGACCATGCAAATCTCATAACTGTCAAAGTGTAGCTTTATTAGTTTTTGAGTATTCTCCAGAATATGTAAGGTATCATAAAGCTTAATACAAAGATCAATAATTTCATGGTTCTATGTAGCCTTAACATTTAAATCCACCACTAACTTCTCATCTTAATTATTAGTTGAATTCTGGTAAGGAAACGTATAGAACTAGACTCAATGCATCATGTGTTGATAGGAATATTAGTAGTAGTGGACTTAAAAATCATTAATTAGTAACTACCTTATCTTAGCCAGCTAGTCCCTTGGCTTATGGATGGTCTCATTGCTTATGCCTAATATAATGACATAGTTTTGCAGTGAGACTCCTCCTTGAGGAACTTAGACCTGGAAGTAGTACTTGTATTTTGTTTCTGGACCTTAGAGCTATCCTCTCTATAGTAAATTTTCTTCCTCTTTTTAGGTTTAGTCGTAGTGAGGTGAATAACATCTGGCTTTTTAGTTTTAGGCTTTCCTTTTCCTGTACGTATGTTGCTATCAATACACTCATTTTCCTTTGGTACTTCTGAGCGTTATAGTTGATTTTTAAGGCAACTAATCGTACTTAGTGAAAAAAATATTATGTACGCACTGAAAAACTTCACTGATTTCCATGTATAAGCCCTTAGTTTATGGGTCATGTTAGTGTATATGATAATGTGTTCACAGATGCCACTTAACCTTTTATTTAGAATTAGAATGTTTGCATGTGTCTTAGAAATTATTTTGATTCTTCCATTTCCACAGAGAATACATTAGTCTTAGGAAATGCAGAATCTGAAGTAGCTCCCCTAATAGCAATAATGAAAGGAGTTCTTGATTACCATAAGAGACATTGTGTTTGACTTATCCTATTTTTTATGCTCTACTTTTCTTTTGTAGTACTTTTATCAGAAAGAGTAGTAGGAGTGTCATGTCTTAAGGGATAATCAAGACTCAATAAGAGAAAATATTTATGGAAACCCATAATTAAACAAAACTCATCTTAGAACTTAGAGTGAAAATAAGGTACAAATAGCTAAAGAAGAACTTAGAGTGATCTATGGGGTAATAATCTAAGGCAGACAGAAATAATAAATTGTTTAGTATATCCAAGTTTCTTTATTTAAAATAATAAAATAATATTTTAATTCAAAATATTGGATATAAAGTTACAAGATTTTAGGAAAACACAATCAAAATCATTATTCATCCCAAATTAAGGGGATTTCATTAAAAAAAATGATGAATACGAAGAACAGTTTATGAACATCAGATAAACTGTTCTTCAATAATATCAGATTAAAGCCTGGAATGGAAATCTTGAAACATAATTTTAATAGATTTTGAAAAACATTAAGGATATCGAGTTTAGGAGATCAAAAAAACGTATAATATTGAAAGACCAGATCCGAAAAAATAAGAATTAAAAAGTTTTTTTTATTACGGTTTTAACAAAACTTTTGTTATTCGATTTTAATTCCAGTTTAGGGAAAGAAACAAGAACTGATTAAGCAACATACGCTCTGATTAAGCAACATTAAGGATATCGAGTTTAGGAGATCAAAAAAACGTATAATATTGAAAGACCAGATCCGAAAAAATAAGAATTAAAAAGTTTTTTTTATTACGGTTTTAACAAAACTTTTGTTATTCGATTTTAATTCCAGTTTAGGGAAAGAAACAAGAACTGATTAAGCAACATACGCTCTAATACCACATGTTGATCAGTTCTTGAAACATGATAATGAAAAACAAATAATAATAATAAATCATACCTGATAAGCTAACCGGAGAGAGGGAAGATTTCCTGATCTCTGATCTGGATTGGGTTCCCGTTTAATATATACGGTTAGGATGGCTTAGCGTGAGAAGTAAACTCATGGTTCAGAGAGAGAGGGACGAATTTAGTGGTGATAGTATTGAATGATTCATTAGTAAATTCTCTCTAATTATCTCTCTATTTATATGTACACCCAAGGGGAAACCCATTAATGGCCCATTAAGAGTAATTAGGTCCATCAACTAATTACTAGCCATAGGTTAATAAATAAATAAATAAATAGAACATTTGATCATTTAATAATAAGATAAATGATTATAAGAGCCATACAATAAATCGTGTCTTACATATTCTTGACAACTGTAACATATAATGTAGCTTTTTATCCCGGTTTGCTCCTCATTCACCTCAATCTTCATTCCCATCTTGACTTATGATTCATTCTTCGTAGGCTCTCAACCTCCCAACGACTTCTTCGAATGGCGTAGAATCCACAATCTGAATGTACTTCTTTGAGACTGAATTAAGTAACTTTCTCATGATAACTTCATCCTCAAGATTTCAACTAAGGTTCCCAAACTTGACCACTAAACCACTAAACCACTTAATTTTCATGCATTCTCATATGGACTTCTTGTCTTTCATCTTCATCAACTCTAACTCGTTTCTAAGTGTTTGCAAACACGATTTTTTCACTAGTTCGACTCAAAGGTATCGAACCCGAATTACTTCCCACACATCTTTCGCATGATTATATCTTGCAACTTGAACCAAATATCCTCGGGTAGTGTTTGGAAAATTACCGCTTTTGTTGTATAGTTTTTCTTTGTATCCACTGTTGCTCTCGTCACCGGATCTAAAGCATCCCAAAGGCCTTGAGCTCTTAAATCATATCCACCATGATTGACCAACACGAGATGTTACCTTGGTTATTTTGTGGTCGTTAGTTTAGGTCATTGCAACGAGATGTTACCTTGGTTATTTGTTTGCATAATTGCATCTCCACCGCTTGCACCTTCTATTGTAACTCGAAAGTGGTCTTCTTATTTGTTTACTTGCGACTCAAGTAACTACTATCACTATTTTTTATCGGTTCCCACATAGGTTCGATTGTTCCCACACACGTTGTATTCGACTTGTTTTCTTGATCTGCCTAAGATAGTTCTTCCCACACAGGTCTTGAACTTTCTCATCTCCCACACATGTGTTGCTTCAAGCGTTCTTCATTAACACATGTTCCACACTCGTTCGATAACTCCCACACACGTTCCTTCCTTTCCAAACAGGTCTCAACGCATAGATCTCCTATACATGTTTCTTTTTCCCAGTTATGGCCTTTATTAGAGTGAGTCGTACTATACAAGGCTTGATTTTTGTTGTTTTTTAACTCGATCACACATCTTCACCGTACAAATCTCAATTAACAATTTTATTCTTGATTTATGAATTGATTTCTTGGCTGTCTATTTTCTGGCTAGTAGACTTACTTCAATCTTGTTTTGTTGATTATTATCGAGTGATAAAAAAAAAGAATTATAGATTAAAAGAAACCAATCGATTTTCTTTGTGATCTTCTATTCTTGTTTGTTGTCTTCAATCGATCAGAGGTGACTAGATAACCGAACTCGAAGCTCTGATACCAACTGTTGAAATTGGATCAAGCAAAACAGTAGGAAATGAACACACGATATTTTGTAGCAAAATTACTATGACTCTATTTTATTAATCCCAAAATTTGACCAAGACCCGTATACTAATTAAAACGAATAAAAAAACTTAAATAGATAACTCAAACAAATAATTATCTCCTAACACTTGATGAATCTTTCTATATCACGATTACCAATTGTTAAAGCAAACCCTTCTTCTTTCTCTTTTCTACAACTCAGCCCTTTTCACTTAAAATATGAGAGCCACAAGTCATTCCATGGCTGGAATAGATTTCTTTTATGCGAATAAAATCTTCTCACAATTTGTAAATCAATTAAAGGATCACCCGAAGCATCTTCAGTTTTCGTGATTAACAAATGTTTTGCTGCTACACCTGTTAAACTCGTATACTGGATCTCAAGAAGCTAAATACCGGAAAAACACACCCAAACTTTAACAACTTTTTTGACTCTTTTTATTATAACATGGAAACGATTACAAGTTTATTCTTAATGTCAAAAAACTAATCACTTATTTATAAATATTCAAAACTTGTTGTGCAAGTTGTAGACTCCTTCTAAAATACTAACTTAAGTAATTCCATTATACTTATAACAGGTCTTGATAATCGTTCTTTGTCTTCGTTCATATAGTTTGAGCACCTGGAGTCTACGATCCACTCACCAAATACATTCTGTTTTGTTTCGGTAGTTGTTGTGAAAGCATAAGCTTCTTGAACCTCTACCACCTGAGCTTCTACGTCCGAGGGTTGCTCTACTTTAACAACGATCGAGTTCCCTTCTTCCTTCGAATGTTGACAGTCCTTCGCCATATGTCCCTTATGCCCATAATTATAACATGAGTAGGGAAAGCATTTGTTTATTCTTCCCTTCTTCGTACTGATGGCTCGTCCCTTAGATTGTCTTGGTCCTTGTTGTTGTACTCCATTTTCCACGGTTTTCTTGATTCCTTGAATTGTTCCTGATATACCGCCTCTTCCTAAATTTTTCAGCATATAGAGCCTTCTCTTCTTCAGCCTTAATCGTGACAGTACTAAATTGCTTTGTTAAGGCTTCTTGACATACAAGATGGTTTTCAAGGTGGATTAAGGATAACCGGCTCAGCCACCCCTGTACGTCTGCTACGAGACTCTGAAACTCTAATCTCAAACCGTGTATGAGTATGCGTTTCATTCTTGAATCACCGATCTTTGCTTGTTGATCCAAATCCCCAATCTTCCTACACAATGATTTCCCTTTAAGAAAGTATGGTGGCATTATCGCCTCTTTCTATCTAACCGATAAAAACTCGTTTTCACGAAGCTCGAGTTTCGTGTCATTTTTCTTTGAGAACAACGAAGCTCATGTATCACACGCCGACTTTAGGGTTTCAAGATCAGGAATATGAACCATGAGTTATTCTCCAATCGTGGGTTTGAGTAGAAAGATGGCTCATCCTATCTTGAGGGGGGGATCCTCTCCCTTAAATAGCCCAAACACACCCTCATTATCTCATTTTGCAATATCTAGAGAGAGAAACCCGTAGAGAGAGAAAGTGATAAATCGGCCCGAGATCGCAGATGCGTGTTACTCCATAGTTCGTAAGAATAACCTGGGAATCAGAAGCTCGATACAAGTAACGATCTGATCTAGATCTGAGTTTTTGTTCATTTTGAGGTTTTCGGGTTTTGGATTAAAATGTGACATTTTTACGTGTGAAAGTTGGAAATAAACATAGATGTGGCTTCTAGAATGAAAAAAGAACGTTTTGAACGTAGAAAGTTGGGATCTTGACAAGATCAGATCCGCATGCATGGATCTAGGGTTCTTGGGGAAGAATAAAGCCCCGCAGGCGAACTTCTGGGGTATTTGAGTGAACTTGGCCAACGAACTTGCTATGTTCACTTGAAGCCTATGGGTGGCGAACTTGATAGATTTGCTAGGCAGATCCAGTGAACTTGTGAAGACGAACTTGCCAAGTTCGCTTGGTATAGATCAGACGAACTTAGCCTAAGTTCACCTGTATGTTTGCTAGGTTTATAAGGGGCGAACTTAGTCAGGATAGTTAAACTGTTAGAGTCGGGATTGATAGGATGTGTATTTTAACTAATCAATTCAGATCGTGTGTGACGCTTGTTAGACCATTGTTAGGACAACCCGAAGCTAGCTTATCAAGTGAGTTCTACAGCCTTCTTTTAAATGTTTTAAATAATGATTTTGGGATGGTGTGCATACGTAACGATGTGACGTTCTTATGAAACGATGTTTTGGAAGGAAAAACGTTATGAAATGTGTTTACGTAATGTTTTGCCAAAAGAAGTTTACAAATGAATGATTTTAATAAAACATACGAATGCCTTAACTGATGTTTTGAAGTAAAGGAGTGAATGTTTATGAAATTCACAAATGAACGAATCTGCCATGATTCCTTCAGGAATCGAAGCTATGGGTATGGGATGTATGTTATGAGCATTTCCTTTATAGGGGCCTTTGTGGCTGACCAACTGTTGTACAACTGTGGTGATGACGGTCACCATGGGGATTATTATTATCCTTGAAGTTTGGTACTTGTGCCTTACGGGGTACAGTACTTGAAGTTTGGTACGACTACTCCAAGGAGTATCGTGCTCGAAATTTGGTACGTGTCATCCTTGTGATGCCATGCTTGAAGTTTGGTACGGATGCCCTATGAGGTATCGTACTTGAAGATGGAATTAACGGTTACGAGAAGGCATAGATTCGATATGTTTGTTGACTTTATGTTATGTTATTGCATGTTTACGTACGCTTTTATTAATGAAGTTGAATGTTATGTTTTTGGCAAATATTTGAAGTTAATGTTTTATGTAAAAGCTAGAACTCACCAGTTTAGCTGACTTTTTAGTATGCACATTCAGGTTAAGGACCAGTTATGATGATGGACGGTGATGCTTGGCTAGCGAGAAGAGTTACCCGACTGATACGAGGATTGGCATCCATTTATGATTTCAATTATATATGTTATGTTACGTTAAGACAATGTTTATGTTTTGAATATTGAACAAGTTATGTTATGTTTGAATGAAAGTTTTCCACTACGTTATTTGATATTCAAGTTTAAGAACTGTATGTTTATGAGTAAATCCTATGAGTGAGGCCTCCTGGGCTTGGGGCCTTACTAGTTGGTATCAGATCAATAGTTTGAGAGATTTGGACACTCCTTGTGTCTAAACTTAAATGGTGAATGGGAGCGAGAGCGGATGCCGGTACGAGTAACTCGAGCCACAACATCAGGATGAAAGTAGTTTATGTATAGTATGCCTTAGAAGGTATTAGGTAGGACTTGTGTTCTGATGAAAATCATAAATGTGGTCAAATAGAAGTCAAAAGGTAGTGTAATGGTTAATTGAAGATGGTCAGTGTATATTAATATCTTACAACACTTATTGAATTCTATTTGTTAACTAGCGTGATGAAATTAGATTCCTTGTCTTATAGAATGAAATAGCGGGAAGAAGAGGCGGAAGACGTGGTGGGGGCCGTACTTGGGTTATACCGGACGACACGGTAGGGTGCCCGCCCAACAAGTTCACAATGAAGAAGCAAGTGTTCATGCAGAACTAGAAGATAGTGTGTAAGAGACCGTACAAACTCCCGTTGAGAAGCAACAATTAACCTTCGAACCGGAAGTGAAGGCGGCCCTAGCGCGGGAATTTACTGAGATGATGAAGGCTTCTTTACCAGACTTGTTTCCTGAACCATTGAGGAAGGCTAGCGGGGCGGGCGGGTCTAACCCGAAAACTGGTGCCTCGATCATTGAGGCAATCAACGCGCTGCTACTTGCGGTTGCGACTATAAGTGCTTCAAAGCACGAGACCCGCCAGTACTGACTGGGAAGAAAAACACACGATGGCTACTTTTGACTGGGTAATTCGTATGGAGGCCACCATCCGTCTCAGCGAGTGTCATACTCCTTAAGGGAGGAAGCGTCTCATTGGTGGGAAGGTGTAAGGCAGGCTAAGTGGGACGAGGTTGTTGACTCGATGATGTGGAATGACTTGAAAACTCTGGTGATCAAGAACTTTTGCCTGAGAAACGAGATTGAGAAAGTGGAGAGGGAATTCTTTGAAATAAATGCTGGAAACATGACACACAGGTAGTACACCACTCGGTTCAACGAACTGGCACGTCTGGTGCCACATCTTATCACTACCGAGGAGAGGAAGATTGCGTGCTATATACAGGGGCTGCCAGACCAGGTATGCACATATGTTAAGGCAGACGCTCCTACTACCTACGTTTCGGTAGTAGAACTGAGTGGCGTGGTGTTTGATAACCTGTCGCTGAATGTTGTCGCCATCAATGAGCCCAAGAAGAAGCTGAGCCTTCCTGCCATGCGAACCGGTAGGAAGTTATTTGTGGCTCATGATAAACAAGCAAGACTGGGCGAAACAATGGTTTGTAAGAAGTGTGTGGGAAGACATGGGGGTGAATGTAGGCTGGGGACGAACCTGTGCTTCAAATGTGGCAAGATCGTGCATTACTCTCACGAATGCCCACAAGGCTTCAAATGTTTCAATTCTGGGGAGAATGGTCACATGAGTAGGGAATGCCCTAAGCCGAGGATGGGAGAAGGCAGGAAAGGGAAAGGCCAGTAAAAGAAAGATGAGAGGCCCTAGGTGAAGACTCGAGTGTATGCACTAACGCAGGAACATGCCAGGGGAGACCCCGATGTGGCGTCAAGTACGTTCATCCTCGACAATACTTTTGTTTCCGTATTATTCGATTTGGGTGCCAGTGAGAGTTTTATATCTACTACTTTCTGTAAACGGGTAAAATACACCGTCAGCAAGTTAGGAAGGGCCTTTAGTGTAGAAACTGCTGAGGGAAAGATCACGAAAGTAACTGACGTAGTTCACAATTCCACAATAAAGATAGAAGACCATAGGTTCCCTATTAGATTGTTTGTTATGGTCTTGGGAGGGTTTGATGTTGTATTAGGTATGGATACGCAAATTATATGTAAGCGAAAGATAATTCGACTCAAGGCTCCAGTTGGTAGCGAAATCGAGGTCCTCGGGGATCGTGACGTCCCGATGCCAAACGTCATCTCGATGATTAAGGCAAAGGATTACTTAAGGGGCGGATGCGATGTAACATCCTAAATCTCTTTTACTTAAAAACACAAGATTCGTTTAGAACTTAGGTTGTCAAAGAAATGAAATAATGGTATTGGACTTTGACAACTAATGGAATTACAGGCTAATAATGTAAATTCTACAAAGTTGAGGGGAGGGAGGCAAATGAAACTTCTTTAAAACCTAAAATCCTTTCCTCCTCATTCAGCCGCCAAACCCGTTTTGTGTTTTCTTCTCCATCGTCGTCTGCGAAACAAGACCAGGCACCACAATCTTTTCCAAAAACCCTAATCCGACCATTTAGACATCAAGCTTGCTGGGTTCTCAGCTCCGTTTCATGCTCACGAGGACGACAACAACAGAAACTGGTGACGGAACTCGTGTTCGATCGGGACTGAGGAAAACGATGAATACGGGTATTCCGGTCACCTATCAGCAGCAGCGAAAGCATGTGAGCTGCTGCCATAGCTCGGCCGCAGCAGTGGGTAACGGGAAGACAAAGATGGTGATGCTGGTTTACATGGTGACTTCACGGTAGCAGCAGTGACTATTAGTGGCGTAATGGTGGTTCATCCCAGGTTTGGCAAGTACCCGGTAACAACGGTGGTTAATGGGTGGTGCACGAATGAAGTCCATGGAAATGGTAAGGATGGTAGTAAGACCTGGTGTGCAGTGGTGGTAGTTTCGGGAAGAAGGGTTCACGCGGGTAGTTTCGGGCATGGTGGTGGCTGCGTGATCACTGCATCAGTAGTGATTTCTTGTTAGGGGTTTCATTATTAACCAGTTAGTATGGTACACGATGATGGTGGTGTTGGTTGTATCAAATTTCATCGTGAACGGTGGTGATGTTATGGCAGCCTTAAGGTGGCGGTTCACGAAGGTGGTTCACGGTGGTGGTTCACGGTGGTGGTTGCGATGATGTTAATATGAAGCCGAGATGGTAGTTTCGATGATGAACATTATGAGGTAGTAGTTTCGATGGGAATGATTCTGTGATAATAGTTTCGATGATGAGGATTAGATAATAGTAGTTTCGATGATGACGATTCCATGATAGTAGTTTCGATGATGATGGTTATACGATGGCGAGGATGATTTCAAGATAAATATGATAGCATAATGATGATGGTAGTATTGTTAGAAAGTATAACCGGCGAGTTGCGGGTACAATTGAAAGGAACGGTTCGGGTCGGGTCTCGGTTATACTTCGGGGTCGTGCTCGGGAAGGTATATCCTTTAAGACTCGTAGAATATTAATTATTTCTATTAGTCGGGTCATAAATAGCGCATTGAGGACGTATAGAAATGACCTTATTTAATAAATGATAACCGACATAGGCTTATTATTGTTATTTGATAAAAATAGAGAAAGATGTTGATGCTAGGGTTAAAACTCAATTATGAGGGATTATTAGTTATGATTTGGTAATGGAAATGGGCAATTTATATTGTCGGGTTTTAGATAAAAACAAAGGGGACTCTATCCGATTTTCGTTAAATTAAAGAAGTATATATTTACAACTTAGACGTCCCCTATACGGATTGGGTCGTTTGGGAAGGAAGACTGATGTTAGCGAAACTACTAAGTTTGCTTGAATTAATGTAGGGAAAACTTTATCTAAGTTCGCCAAGCCCTAAAGATAGAAACGAAGTGTCGGTTAGGTCAATTATCTTAGAACGATTTATACAGATTATGTGTGACACCTAGAGACGCCTACTGACCGGTGATTGTATCTCAGAACCCGCTTATCAGGTGAGTTCTATGTGCCCCCTATGTGTTACGTGTAAAGATTTTAATAATTTTGGGGCTGATGTGCATACATGATATGATATGAATATTATGCGTGTTACGTGATAATACATGAAGATTATAAGTATTGACAAGTGAGTTATGAATAATGAAATGAAAGTATGACATAATATAGAAGAATGAAATCTTGATTTATATATTATATATTGCATGTTATGAATGTATGTGAATGTTATGGACGCTTCGATGCTAACGGCTACTACGGTAGACGGACGACCACACAATTATTTTACAACCGGGACATATACGTTCCTTCGTCAGCTAGGACGTACGAAAGACATTAACGGACGGTCGAAGCAATGGCCTTATTATGACAAGTAGAACGGTTGGATAAACGATAGTTTGCGTGGGAAACGGATGCCTTAGGGAAGATGGGCGATTAGACGGACTACGACGGTAGGACGGTTAAAACGGGCGGCCGAAGGTTTGCCGGACAGTATAGCATAATAGATGGCCGAAGGTTTGCCGGATGTTGTGGAGGACGGACTATGACGGTAGGACGGGCGTCTGTATTCGTGACTTACGCAAATGAATGTTGGGCTGATCACACTTATGTGTACGGCTTATGAATGTTCAATGAAAGTAATTATACGTGTACATAGTTATATGTATCCTTATGAATGATATTTATAAAGGTAAATCGAATGTTAATGTGTGTATATAAATAAATATATATGCTTTTAAAGATATAAAGTTTATACCTAATTTTTTTAAACTAGAACTCACCAGCGTTAGCTGACTTTTAGTATACACTTCAGGTAAGAAGAAGAAAGGACGTGCGATGGCGTGAAGGCTACCCCGATGCAAGACTGACATCCCGTTTATTTGCTTATGCGTTAAAACAATGTTTACGTTAAATGTTAAGACTTCCGCTGCTATGTTTTGTATTTGAATGATACGCTTCCGCTATGTTGAATGTTTTTAATTAAAAGTTCAGTATTGATTACTGTGTTTATGAGTAAATCCAACAAGTGAGGTCTCCCGGGAAAAGGGGCCTTACATGCTAGGCTTAACTGGTGTACGTGTTTGACAAGTGTTAGGAAGCAAAGGAACTAGACGACGTGCCCGTAGTGAGTGAGTATCCGGAGGTGTTTCGAGAGGATTTTCCTGGAGTGCCGCCCGACCTAGAGATTGAGTTCTGAATTGATTTAGTACCAGATGCCTAGCCCATGGCCAAGGCCCCATATCGACTAGCACCGGTGGAGATGAAAGAACTTATGACACAATTAGACGAGTTACTGGAAAAGGGATTTATCAGACCGAGCATCTCTTCCATGGGGTGCTCCGATGTTGTTTGTGAAGAAGAAGGATGGTTCTATGAGAATGTGTATTGACTATAGGGTGTTGAATAAACGCACCGTGAAGAACAAGTACACTTTGCCAAGGATTGACGACCTGTTTGATCAATTACCGGGCGCAAGTTGGTTCTCAAAAATCGACTTTCGGTCCGGGTACCATCAGTTGAAGGTAAGGGAAGAAGATATACCAAAAACCGCGTTTCACACGCAATACGAGTGTTTTGAATTCCAGGTGATGTCCTTCGGTTTGACTAACGCCCCTGCAACGTTTATGCATTTGATGAATATAGTGTGTCGACCGATGCTGGACCGATCGATAATATTGTTCATCGATGATATCCTTATCTACTCTAAGAATGAGGTCGTTCACGTATGTCACTTGAAGGAAGTGTTGGAAGCCCTGAAGAAGGAGAAGTTATATACTAAGTTCTCCAAATGCGCGTTCTGGCTTAGGGAAGTCCAATTCCTAGGTCACGTTATCAACCCGAACGACATTATGGTCGACCCAGCTAAGATAATGACGGTAAGAGATTGGGATGTTCCTAAGACGCCAACTAAAGTCTGTAGTTTCTTGGGATTGGCGGCCTACTATCGGAGATTCATTCAGGATTTCTCAAAAATAGCTTCGCCCTTGACAAAGCTGGTGCAAAAGGAGGTGAAGTACGAATGGGGTCCGAACCAGGAAGAGGCTTTTAAGGGACTGAAATAAAAGCTAACACAAGCTCTAGTCTTGGCCCTACCCGAGGGAAATGAAGACTTGGTAGTTTACTCTGACGCTTCGGGTCAGGGATTGGGGTGCGTACTGATGCAACACGGGAGAGTGATCACTTACGCATCACGACAGTTGAATGTTTATGAAGTTTAATTATCTGACCCATGATTTGGAACTTCCTACTGTCGTATTTGCATTGAAGATCTGGAGGCACTACCTTTACGGAGTGAAGTTCACCATTATTTCCGACCATAAAAGTTTGAAGTATATCTTCGAACAGAAGGAACTGGACATGAGGCAGAGGCGATGGTTAGAACTCTTAAAGGATTACGATTGTGAAATCAGTTACCATCCTAGAAAGGCGAATGTGGTAGCCGACGCTCAAAGTCGAAAGAGTGTGCCAACTCCTATTAGGGTGAAGGCTTGCCAATTGGTGGTGACAACGGATGTTATGACTGAGATTGAGAAAGCTCAAACTGAAGCCCTTAAGGATGAGAACATAAAGAAGGAAAGAATGGTAGGTCAACCGGACAAAGTAGAGTATAACTCCCTTGGTGTTAGAACACGTTTTGGACGGGTGTGGATAACCAAGGGTGGCGAACTTAGAACCAAAATCTTAGATGAGGCTCCTAAGTCTCGTTACTCTATCCACCCCGGTACCAACAAAATGTACCAAAATCTGAGGAAGGAGTATTGGTGGCCTGGAATGAAACATGAGGTGACGAAGTACGTGAGAAAGTGCTTTACTTGCTCACAAGTGAAAGCCGAACACTAGAAGCCGTATGGAAAGATCCAACCTCTCGATATACCAGAATGGAAGTAGGAACACATTACCATGGACTTCATAACCAAGCTACATGGTACAGCTAAAGGTCATGACACCATCTGGGTAATTGTGGACCGGTTGACAAAGAGTGCTCATTTCCTGCCTATTCGCGAGACGTTATCATCGGAAAGGTTAGCGGAAGTATTCATCACCTAAGTTGTGGCGCGATATGGGATGCTAATGTAGATTGTATCTGACCGGGACACACGATTCACATCGAGGTTCTGGAAAAGATTCCATGAAGCAATGGGCACACAGTTAAATATAAGCACGGCATACCACCCACAAACATATGGTCAGTCCGAAAGGACCATTAAAACGTTGGAGGACATGCTCCGTGCTTGTATTATAGATTTCAGTGTTAGTTGGGATAGTCATATGCCGTTAGACGAATTCTCCTACAACAACAGTTGTCACTCGATGATAGGTATGCCGCCTTATGAAATGTTGTATGTGAGAAGATGCAGGACCCAGGTATGTTGGGGAGAGATCAGACAGAAGGAATTGGGAAGTCTGGAAGTTGTTAAAGAGATATCAGAAAAGGTTTGACCAGATCAAGTCACGAATGAAGGCCGCCCAAGATCGCCATAAATCCTATGCAGATAAACGACAAACGCCTGTTGAATTTAATGTTAGAGACTGATGTGTTATGTTTGATATAGTAAAATATTATATAATAATATTTAGAATTTTTGGTTTCACGAGATCAGGTTTTTGAATTTATAAAATAAAATGATAGTTAATTTAAACTTAAAACACACATAATAGGCAAGTGTACCTATCGCAGCGTAATATAGTTTAGGTAAGAACCAAGTATCGAACCAATGGACACGGTCGAGTTCCAATACTCAACTTTTCTTATCGTTTAGCCGGTTTAATTAGTGAGTGGGTTATGTGTGCTTGTGAAGCAGAAAAGTAAATGACGGTAAAGTAAATAACAGAAAAGTAAAAATGTGCGTGATGTGTGTAACAGGAATGTAAATAACAGAATAGTAAATAGCACGAAAGTAAATATCTCGGAAATGATCAGGTCACGAAGAGTATTGCTTTGGGCTTCGAATCCGCTTGGTATATGATAATGTTAAGTTGACTAATCCAATGGTATGACTAATACAGATGTGTGACCCGGGTTACCGCTAGAGCCTCGTCCTCACGACATTTATTTCACGAATTATAATACTTAATGATAAAATGGTAGGACTCCCAGCTTGGGACATCGTTACCCTTAACTCTTTGGTATTATCTTCGAGTTGGTTTAGGACATCAAACTTAAGTGCTTAGTTATTATTATTAAAAGAGTGATTAGACTTTGTTCACCTGGAGGAGGTGTAACAATTGGACGATGTATAAAGACGTACCGTTCCCAACATGAGTTCACCAATTCTTGGTCTCATAACAAGTTCATATAAAGACGTACGACCTTATTAATATTAACCAAGCCTTGGCTTATCAAGATCCACTTGTATAAAGACCTACAAGCATCAAGAGAAGTTTGATTAAAATGGTTTTATGGTCTTACACTTTAAAATCAAGAACACTCACAAGTGTAAAGACAACTTCAGATAACAATAAAAATCCCACCTAGAAGGTGGTTTTAAGAGCGAATAATTAAAGACATAAACACACCACTAGATTAATACGTTAAACATTAACATACACCAAACTTAATCTTCACCCTAGCAATACAAAGAGTTTAGCCACGAATGGCCAAACTAACTAGCGTAACGCTGAGTTTTGTAGGCTCCCCTATTGCGGAATGAAGAGGAGGAGCCTCTCTACTCTAACTACGAGAATAATCTCTCTGTAACATCCATGACTTTTTGCATTTATTATTTTAGTTAATTTTGTGCTTTAATAACTTTGTGACTGCCATATTATTTCAATCTCGTTACAACGCACTTGTACGTTACATCATAATATATCATTCGACGTGTAACGACTTGGAGATTTGAGATTTCAAACTTTTATTTTATATTTTTGTAGATCATATATATATATATTTTGTCAAATTAAATAAATTAATTATAAACTTTAAGTTTTATAAAATGGAGTTTTATTTTATAATAGTAAATACGTAAGTTTCAAGTTTTAGGTTTTATAAATAAAGTTTTTATTTTATATAATTAACTCAAATGAATTTTGTATCAATGAATTTAGATTTGAATCCTCTCTATTACCTTAGAACCCCTTTTATTTGCATTTGAACCCTCCTAATATCTTGAACTTTTTTTTGAACCCCTCTTGAACCCTGGAACATCAAAAGGAACCCAGTTTTGACTTGGGAAAGTCAAACCCGCATCCAATCATCCATCAAACCCTGAAATTACGGGATTTAAACTCTCCCAAATCATTTCCCTGCTCATTTGCGATCGTTTGGAATATGTAATCAATCAAAATGATTGAAAAATCAATTCCTTTGATCCATTTTAAAGTTTTTCGGTTTTGGGTTGAAAACCCACGACTTCATGCTCTAATCCCGCTTATTTCTTCCGATTAACAGTTGTTACACACATCTTAATCATCAGTTAACACCCTTTAAACCCCCATATCACTTCACAATCAAAATAATTACATAAATTCGTTTCTCTTTTCTATCTATTCGATCGACGCAGGAAGGGGAGAGCCCCTCAAATCGATGACATTCTAGTCCAAATCGTATACTTCAGGTACCCCTTTACTCGTCGTTTTCACACCTCTGATCTTGTGAACTTTGTAATCGATTTGGGTGTAGGGTTTAAATGGATCTCTGGTTTGCGAATGGGGGCTGTAAAGGGATGAAGAAGATAAAACAGAAATGGTGTTTTTAAAAAAATAGGCTGAGACAGCAGGTCCAGTTGTTAAACAGCTTCACCCATACAAATAAGGTCACGGGTTCTAACCCTTTGATTGACTTTTTTTTCCTTTCTTTTATTTTGTTTTGATTCAATTTACACACACACACCCATTTATATATTATTGTTAAGTAATTATTAATAAACAAATTCTTTTATAGTATTTCAAGAGTTTATAACTAATATCATTTATAAATAAAAAGAAAAGTATTTATACTTGTTTTATTGTTTACTAAAAATGTTTCGGTTATTATTATATATACTTCGTTACCACTATTTGAAAAAACATGACAAATGTTAAGTGTATATTTCATAAACACTATTCTATTGTATAGCTTTTAAAATTATGAAACGATCGTATTTTATAACGTCATTAAACGAAAGGGATTATATATATATATATATATATATATTTAAAATGACATATTACGATTTTATTTGCATTACTAATATTATAAAATTTTAATAATTGTTTTATTTATGTATCTATCTTATTTATGATATTAGTAGATATTAAGCAAATAATCTTACTAATTGGTCCCTCATAAATAATAATATTACTTTTCGCTTAACTAATTCATTTATTATCTTTATGAATATTACTATCTCATAATATTTCAAAATAATGATAGCCTAATCACTTGTGACATCATCTTAATAATGCAAAGGCATTATTAAAACTATAGTTGATATATTTAATAATATTTATTGTTGACACAGAGTTTTCGTTTTTATAAATAAAATTTATAAGACATTAAATTTCACGAATATTGGCTTATTATCACTTTATTTAACTTCGTATCATTAAAGTTCGAATCTTTAATATTTTCGTTCGCTCGCCCATTCCAAAACCCTAAGTCCCCCAAATCGTTCCATTCTTATTTCTTTTAATCGTTTCCATTTGTTAAATGACGTATCTTATTTTAACTTAGGGCATCCTTAAATCTTATTATTGCAAGGTCAACCATTTATTTATTCAAGGTGAGTTACATAGCCCATCTTTTACATTTTTACATATTTTGTGGTGGAACATGATTTTCATTGAAAATATTTGCAATTACATTATACAATTCTACATTATGAACATGTGTGCAATTTGTGATTTGTGCTTGAATACTATGAGTTGAAACTACATATACATGACATAATCGTGCAATCATTAGCTCTATACAAGCCAACGGTAACATTGATAGATCTATTGTGTCTGACAAATCCACCCAGGTAGGGTGATTGTTACCGACAATACATTAGGGTAACCTACGTATTATGCCTCAATCACAAGGTTTGATTGTGCACTTAGTTTGACTATAGATTCTCCATAAATGCCTTATTTACCATGTGTCATATGAATTGCATAAAACACTTGAAATCTAATTGAGGTGTCAAAACCTATGTATGCTCACCAACTATTTTTAGTTGACCTTGTTTTTATCATGGTTCAGGTACGAATCTTTGAGTTATAATTCAAGTTGCCACACTTAAGATTTGAAGACCTAGTTATTCAAATAAGTGAACTTTATTGATGTATTTCATTTTCTTGTAATGTTTGATTTTTGTTATTTGAACTATGTTATGAAATTAGATGATTTAATATATAAAAACTTTAGCAACTCATGTACTTATGAACAGTCTACATGTCCCGTCCTGACGTATTCCTCCGTCGGTTGGGGTGTGACAGATTGGTATCATAACCATAGTTATAGGGAATTAGGTTATTAGAAACCCATGACCTAGACCTATGTTATATGATATTTGCTACATGCTACATGCTATATGTTTACTACTTTATGTGATAATCTATTTGATGCACTATTTGTTAGACTACATGACTTACTAGGCTTCATCTAAATAATAAACTGAACAATAATACCCATACCCTTATCCTAAGCTTTACTATACACTCATCCTTATCTAAGACTTCATACACCCTCATCCTTACACTGTAAGAATTATGTCACCATCATCATTGTGAACAAAACTTAAACTCTTAGGCCTCAAAGCCTGGTCCATAATAATCCTCATCATGACCATGAGTCCAAACAATAGTGTTAACAATACATGATGGCTAGAAGAGTGTGTAGGCCCATAAGAGATTCTGGCTAAGGAAAGACCGGGTACTTAAGTGTGTCCCTTGTGACCCACCCCTCTTTCCTGGGAACTCTCTTCGTGGATACACTACTTATAGGTCAAGTGTTACTTCTAACACACTATTGTGAAAACTCGGTGTTATGAGTAGTCAAACTCTAAAAACTTCTGTACCTAACAATTAGTATTTTACTATCACTCGCAATCTCTTTCTTTTCTGCTAGACATGGACTCCTACTCTCCTCCCTCTCCGGTATACTATCCCGAGACAGATTCTGAGCAGGAGGAAGACATCGAAACACTATCACCAGACCATCAGTCACCGACACCTCCAGCTGCTAGATCCATGTCTGACATAAGAGCAGATTGGATTGGGAGCACCGACTTGAGACTCCGAGCATCTGAACCACCCCCATCAAGAAATCCTTATCAAGCACTTCACCTACACAACCAGCTACCACCCCCGCTGAGAGACCCTTACTTAGCACCCGATCCATACCACCCAAACCCAGGAGCAAGGCAGACCATGGCACCCACCAGTGCTATAAAAGTCCCAGCTGATGCCACTCACCAATATGTGAGGACCACAGAGTTTATGAGGCAAGGGATGGAGCACGGGATAAGGCACGACCTACTAAGTCAACGAATAAACAGCCTTTTAGGTCAAGTGAGGTACCAGGAGGACCTGATTGCAAATCTAGGTACCCACATTGACATGATGGAAAGAGACCGGGAAATATTTGACGCACGTACGGAGGTAGCTAGAGCTGAGGCCCGGTTTGCTATCCGAGTAACCATAGCGATGTTCATCTTGGTGCTCATCTGCTTCCTAGTGGAAAGCTACCTGAGACGTTAGCTGGATTTTTCTATTTCTTGTCTTTAAATTTCAGTTTGAAAACCGCTACTTTATGTTTGGAATAAGTATTCGACATTTCATCATTCAATGTTAAGTTTTATATCACAACTTAAATGCCATTATTCGTTGATTTAATATTACGAGTATAAATTACATCCGTCGTATTTTTATCAAGATCAACCAAACATCATCTTTTTATTCATTGCAACTTAGTACATGTACCTAAGCCTTCTTTGTAAACTAATTATTTTATTATCTAATTTAAACAACACCGTTATTTTGTTCAAACAAAACATTTATCAAAGCCTTAGTTTATAGATATTATTTGGAATATAAATTTCTATAAACCTTTTCACCTTGTAAGGAAACTTAAATACAACTTGTTTTTTTTTTAAAATTATGACTTTTGTTTCGTTAAATTAATTATTACTAAACCTTGGCTTAATTATTAAATAATTTAGCCATTATTTTTCTTTAAAACATTCTCTTATGATAAATTAAAAATTAAATAAAAGGTTTTATTTATTTATCCATCTATCTAGTTATTCAACTTATTATTTTCACTATTTTAATAATTTACAAACTAGAATAAATTATAATTACTTGTTTATTTACAAATAAAAAACACAAAACAGTTATTCGTAAGCACATTACTCTAAATACCTACAAAACCTTCCCGTTATCTTGCACCTTCGGAAATGTATGAGCATACTAGGCACTTCAAGGAAATGAATCATTTCGCGTAGGCGTTAACCATCCATATAAACCTCAACAAGATTGAGAATTTAAAACCCAACTACACACATTATACATAAACGTTAAGCAACACGCTTGTCCGCAACACTCGACCACCTACAGGATTCAATAGTTTACGTTACTCATGAGATTCAATAACTTACATATGAACAATCACATGATACACGAAACTTGGTTGTTTGCAATATACATAATACTAGATCTATCACATGATACATGAAACTTGTTTGTTTGCAATATACATAATACTAGATTGATCACATGATACACGAAACTTGGTTGTTTGCAATACACATAATACTAGATTTATCACATGATACATAATATTAGATTTATCACATGATACATAATACTAGATTTATCACACGTTACTTGTAACTTGTTTGTTTGCAATACACATAATACTAGATTTATCACATGATACATAATACTAGATTTATCACATTATACATGAAACTTGTTTGTTTGCAATATACATAATACTAGATTTATCACATGATACATGAAACTTGTTTGTTTGCAATATACATGATACTAGATTGATCATATGATACATGAAACTTGGATGTTTGCAGTGTACATAATACTAGATTTATCACATGGTAGATGAAACTTATTTTGTTTGCAATATACATGATACTAGATTGATCACATGATGCATGAAACTTGGTTATTTACAATATACATGGTGCTAGATTATTCACATGATACATGATACTTAGTTGAATGCAATATGCATGATACTAGATTACTTACGAAACTAGATTGTTTACATTGTTGCAATTAATTGAGTACATCATACACAAGGCATAATTATTCACTTTATCCATGAAAGTTGAAAGCTTTAAACTTTAAAGCTACTCAGGGTTTGACGTATTTTTGTTCAAACACGAGGAAGCTGTAAAACTTTAAAGCTACTCGGGGTTTGACGTATTCTTGTTCAAACATGAGGAAGTTGTAAAACTTTAAAACTACTTGGGTTTGACGTATTCTTTTTCAAACACGAGGAAGCTATGGAACTCTAAGTATGCCACATTATTACTCTTTAGTTTTCTGATTGACCTTACTATCTAGGGGCAGAGTTTTTTTTATTAGCAACTCATACGTGAAAAAAATAGTCATAAACTAAGTGTTTTTGTACCTTCTCTTGACCCCACACAGTGGATAATCTATACGGATCATGCGACGATTTGAGTAATTACGGGTGCACACGTAATTATAAAATTCAGCGCAAGGAAAACATAGTGAATTCTGTCGTGTGTTATAACATAAAACCTATCGTGACATATAGTAACGAAACTAACGTGATATGATAAGATCATAGAGGATACGCCGCTGTGTAACATCCCAAAAATAGTAAATAAATAAATAATAATGCGATCGAGATTTAATTGTCAAAAATGAAAAGGGAAAATGGATGGGCTTGGGCTCGGCTCCAACGGGCCGAGGGAAGCCCAGGTATATAAGGGGCAAGGCAGCCCACCTCACCATTCCATCCTCATTTCCTCACTTTAGAGAGAGAAACCGTAGAGAGAGAAAGTTGGCGGATCGACCCGGAATTGAAGGAGCACGTTACTCCTGAGCTCGTGAGCAAAACCTCCGGATCAGAAGCTCAATACAGGTAACGATCTGGCCTAGATCAAAGTTTTTGTTCGTTTTGGGGTTTTTCGGGTTTTGGGTGAAAGGGTAACGTTTTTACGGATGAAACTGAAAGAAAAACATAGATTTGAGTTCCTAAACGAAAAGCAAATGTTTTGAATGTAAACAAGTTCGGGATTTTGACGTGATCAGACCCGCATGCGAAAGTTAGGGTTTTTACGGGAAGAAAGTCTGCGTACTTATCAAGTACGCATGAAGGAGTTCCTGCGTATTTATCAAGTACGCATGAAGCAAAGTCTGCGTACTTATCAAGTACACATGAAGTAAAGTCTGCGTACTTATCAAGTACGCATGAAGTGAAGTCTGCGCACTTATTAAGTGCGCAAGAGCAAGGCCCTGCGCACTTGCTAAGTGCGCAGGCATCAGGCTGGTTAAGTAAAGTCAGTATGTTTAGAATGGTTAAACCGTTAGAGACGGGATTAGGTCTGATGTGTATTTAACTAATCAATTCAGATCGGAAGTGACGTTGTTGGACCTTTGTTTAGAACAACCCAGACTAGCTCATCAGGTGAGTTCTATGTGCCCCCTTCTATGTTATGTACAAATCATTTTAAATGTTTTGGGGCTGAAGTGTATACACTAAATGAATAAATGCTAGGAATGCCAACGTGATCATACGTGATATACAAATATATATATTTATGTATGTATATGAAAATGAATTATGAACAAAGAATGAAAAGTATGTTTACAAAGAATGAATAAAAGAATGGCATAACGTAAATGAATGAAATCTTGCTTTATAATTATATATATTGCATGTTATGAATGAATGTATACGTTATGGACGGAAACGAAGCTAACGGCTACTACGGTAGACGGATGACCACTTGACTATTATGCAGCCAGAAAGGAAAGTCTAGAAAGTAAGACTAAATAATTGCCACTACGGTGGAGTAAGTCCCTAAATCGATGCACGACTGTATAATTAGTTCAATTGGGAAACGAATGCCTTAGGACAGATGGGCGAATATGACGGACTACGACGGTAGGATGGTTAAGACGGACGGCCGAAGGTTGGCCGGACGGTTTTAAGGCGGACGGTTTCTAGGACCGGACGAGTAAAAGGGCTACGACGGTAGCTTAAGGGCGTATGTCTTTGTGACATACGCAGTCAAAGACGGGTTGATTACCCTTATGTGTATGACCAATGAATGTTTAAGGAAAGTAAAGGTGAATGCATATCTATGTAATCACATAAGAATGATGAAAGAAACGCAAAAGCTATGAATACGTATTTATATATATTTATATATGTACTTATGCATACTTTTAAAGAAATAATGTTCATTCCTAATCGCTTTAAACTAGAACTCACCAGCGTTAGCTGACTTTTAGTATACATTTCAGGTAAAGAAAGGAAGGGACGTGCGAAGGCGTGATGGTTACCCGGCAAGCGACTGACATCCCACTTTTAATTGTAAAGACAATGTTATGCTTTTAATTGTTAAGACTTCCGCTGTTATGTTATGTATTTGGATGATGTTTGCTTTTGCTACTCTTGAATGTTTATTTTTAAATTAAATTTAGTATTATAACTATGTTTATGAGTAAATCCAACAAGTGAGGTTACCTGGAGAAAGGGGCCCTTACACGCTGTGTCTTATTATCAGAAGTAGCGTTGTTCGTGTCATGTGAAGTTTTATGTTATTTTGACCTTGACCAATGTTTGTGAAATCTCTTATCGAGTAATGTATCTTGAACATACTAGGCTACATCCTAAACATGTTTTGATCATCAAATTCTCATTTTTCCCATTTCAAGGATGCATTTCATCTTTCGAGTCCAAAATATTCTTCAACACTTTTCTCCTTAATTCTCTTAAACTAAAACCACTATCATCATTCATGCCTGACTTTGACCTGAATCTTGTTACCGATCGTGTATATATATATATATATATATATATACACATATATTTTGTCAAATTAAATAAAATAATTATAAACTTTAAGTTTTAAAAAATGGAGTTCTATTTTATAATAGTAAATAAGTAAGTTTCAAGTTTTAGGTTTTATAAATAAAGTTTTAATTTTATATAATTAAATCAAATGAATTTTTTATCAATGAATTTGGATTTGAATCCTCTCTATTACCTTAGAACCCCTTGTATTTGCATTTGAACCCCTCCTAATATCTTGAACCCTTTTTTTTTAAATCTTTGAACCCCTCTTGAACCCTGGAACATCAAAAGGAACCCAATTTTGACTTGGGAAAGTCAAACCCACATCCAATCATCCATCAAACCCTGAAATTACGGGATTTAAACTCTCCCAAATCATTTCCCTGCTCATTTACGATCGTTTGGAATGTGTAATCAATCAAATTGATTGAAAAATAAATTCCTTTGACCCATTTTAAAGTTTTTCGGTTTTGGGTTGAAAACCCACGACTTCATGCTCTAATCCCGCTTATTTCATCCAATTAACAGTTGTTACACGCGTCTTAATCATCGGTTAACACCCTTTAAACCCCCATATCACTTCAGAATCAAAATCATTACACGAATTCGTTTCTCTATTCTCTCTATTCGATCCACACAGGAAGGGGAGAGCCCCTCAAATCGAAGTCATTCTGGTCCAAATCTTATACATCAGGTACCCCGTTACTCGTCGTTTTCACACCTCTGATCTTGTGAACTTTGTAATCGATTTGGGTCTAGGGTTTAAATGGATCTTTGGTTTGCGAATTGGGGCTATAAAGGGATGAAGAAGATAAAGCAGAAATAGTGTTTTTAAAAAATTTGTTTTCTGGTTCATTAACAGGCTGAAACAGCAGGTCCGGTGGTTAAACAGCTTCACCCATACAAACAAGGTCACGGGTTCTAACCCTGTGCTGGCTTTTTTTTTCCTTTCTTTTATTTTGTTTTGATTCAATTTACACACACACCCATTTATATATTATTTTTAAGCAATGATTAATAAACAAATTATTTTATAGTATTTCCAGAGTTTATAATTAATATCATTTATGTAACATCCCAAAAATAAAACAACAGTTATAATAACGGGTTAGAATGCGAGAACGAGTCGAATAAGCGAGAGAGACACGATGGGCCGGGCGCGCATGAGGATGGCAAACAAGGGAGATGAGCCTCCCTATAAATAGCCAAACCCTCCTCATTCTCTCATTTACACATTCTAGAGAGAGAAACCGTAGAGAGAGAAAGTTGGCGGATCGACCCGAGATTGAAGGAGAGTTTTACTACTGAGCTCGTGAGCAAGACCTCCGAATCAGAAGCTCGATTCAGGTAACAACTCGATCTAGATCTGAGTTTTTAGTTTATGTTGGGTTTTCGGGTTTTGGATAAAAAGGTAACGTTTTTACGTATGAAACTTGAAAATAAACATAGATCTAGCATCTAGAAGGAAAAACGAACGTTTTGAACGTAGAAAGTCGAGATCTTGACGTGATCAGATCTGCATGCAAGAACTTAGGGTTCTTGGGGAAGAGGACTGCCCGACAGGCGAACTTAGGCAAAGATTGGGGCGAACTTATCGAGTTCGCTTGACAAGTTCGCCTGGGGCATAAAGTAAGCGAACATATGGTGGCGAACTTAGTGACTTCACTGGGTTGCATCAAGCGAACTTACTAAGTTCGCTGGGCATGGGTCAGGTGAACTTGATAAGTTCGCCTGTATGTTAGCCTGGTTGGTAAGGGGCGAACTTGACTTAAGTTCGCCTAGGTCAGTATGGTTAAACCATTAGAGTCGGGATAGGATCTGATGTGCATTTAACTACTCAATTCAGATCGTGCATGACGTTGTTGGGCCTTCGATTAGGATAACGAGACTAGCTTATCAGCTGAGTTCTAGAAGCCCTCTTTTAAATGTTTTGAATAATCTTTTTGGGCTAGTGTGCATACGTAACGATGTGACTGTTTTATAAAACGATGTTTATGAATGATGTATGTGACGTTTTATGAAACGATGTTTTGAAATGAAAGGTTATGAAAGAAGTGTTTTTGAAATATTTTGCCAAAAGAAGTTTATGAAGTGTTTACGAATGAATGAATGATTTTTAATAAAACGTACGAATGTTTTAACTGAAGTTTTGAAGTAAAAGAAGTGAATGTTTATGAAAGTCACAAAGGAACGAATCTGCCATTATTCCTTAGGGAATGAAGGTTATGGGAATGGGATGTATGTTATGGGCCTTTACCTTTTAGGGGCCTTTATGGCTGACCAACTGTTGTACAACTGGGGTGATGACGGTCACCAAGGGGATTATCGCGATCCTTGAAGTTGGTACGATTTACCTTACGGGGTAGTCGTGCTTGAAGTTTGGTACTGGTGCCTTACGGGGTACAGTGCTTGAAGTTTGGTACGTGCTATCCTTGTGATGCCGTGCTTGAAGTTCGGTGTTGGATAACCTACGTATCGGGCCCTAGGTTTCTCCGCCCGAAGGACACTATGGTGTTGAAGGGCCTAGTGGTGGTGATCTTAGGGTCATTCCACCAATATGCGATTTTTGGATTTGACGGTTACGAGAAGGCGCATATTCGATATGTTCGTTGACTTATGGATTATGATGTGTTATGTTTTGTTATTGCATTATTTTACGTACATTAAATGAAGTATGAAGTTATGTTTTTGGCAAATATTTGAAGTTAATGTTTTATGAAAAGCTAGAACTCACCAGCGTAGCTGACTTTTTAGTATGCACATTCAGGGTAAGGAAGGTTATGATGATGGACGGTGATGCTGGGCAGCTTGATGAGTTACCCGGATGATATGAAGACTGGCATCCCGTTATGATTAGTCATGTTATGATTATGTATTAGACTATGTTACGCTTCCGCATGTTGAACAATGTTATGATTATATTTTAATGAAATTTTCCGCTGCGTTATTTTGATATTCATGTTTAAGAACTATTTTTAGTTGAGGTGTCAAAACCTATGTATGCTCACTAACTATTTTTAGTTGACCTTGTTTTTATCATGTTTCAGGTGCGAATCTTTGAGTTATAATTCAAGTTGCCACACTTAAGATTTGAAGACCTAGTTATTCAAATAAATGAACTTTATTGATGTATTTCATTTTCTTGTAATGTTTGATTTTTGTTATTTGAACTATGTTATGAAATTGGATGATTTAATATATAAAAACTTTAGCAAATCATGTGCTTATGAACAGTCTACATGTCCCGCCTCGACGTATTCCGCCGTCGGTTGGGGTGTAACTCTCTGGATAGTGTTTCTTTGCTTCTTGAGGTGTGTGAAATGAAGAACCCAAGCCTCCTATTTATAGGCCTCAGAATGAGCAATGCATGCCCGTGCATTGGATTGCACGGGTGTGCAAACACCTAGGGAATCATATGGTACGAGTGGTAGTGTACCGGGAGCCGTGGGGAGCAAGAGAGGGCAATGCACATGTAACATCCCGAGTTTTAGACCCGGTATAGTTAGCGAAAAATTAAAACTTAGCAAGAATATGAGGAGCGGGCTTGGGCTTGCGAATATGGGCCGAAAAAGGGCAAGGGTTGGGCCCTTTATAAGCCTCAAGATCAGCTCTCAACCCCCCTAGCTGCCATTTTCGTTTTCCTAGAGAGAGAAAGTGAGAGAGAGCCAAGAGAGAGAAAGTCCTGGTTTTCAAAACCGAGCTTCAAGGATCATTGGTGCAAGTCTTTAGAGCGTTTAGCAACGAAAGGGAAACGATTTCAGGTAACGGTCCCTCATAGATATGAGTTTTCATACAGTGTTGGGTTTTGAAATAAAATTGGGTAAAGGTTAGATTTTTACGTTTGAAAATGAAAATAAAGTATAGATCTAGACTCTCGGTTAGAAAACACAAGTTTTGAACGTAAAAAGTTCGGGTCTTGATGAGTTTGAGCCTTAGCCGCCATTTGCATGCAGATTAGGGTTCGGCTGAGGAAGATGAAGCCCGTAGGCGAACTTACTAAGTTCGTCGGGCCTTGAGGAAGCGAACTTAACAAGTTCGCTTGGCAAGTTCGCTGAGGTTGTCTAAGCAAAGTTATTAAGTTCGCTTGATAAGTTCGCTAGGCCAGGGGAGGCGAACTTGTCTTAAGTTCGCCTAGTCAGAAATGGTGAAACCGTTTAGTGTCGAGTTAAGTCTGATACGTGTCGAACTGTTATCACTGTTCAGATTGTGTGAGATCAGGTAGACCATTCCATCTAAGATACCAGGTGAGTTCTAATCCCCTTTTTACCTGCTTTAGGGGTGGTGTGCATACTTAGTGAATAGTTTTTATTACATATTTATATTAATAAACAAAGTGAAAGTTATGTTTTTGTGACAAGTTTAAAAGAGGCAAATGTACGTTTTGATGAGAGTAAATATCTATTTATGGAAAGCGTTTACTATATTTTATATATACATAAACAAAGGCATAATATTTACTCAAGCTATTTTTAAGTGAGGTAAGATATATTTTTGGCAAGCGTCTACTATATTTTCATATACATAGACAAAGGCATAATATATGTACTAGTATGTTTTCAGTAAAGCAAGATATATATTTATGGCAAGCATTTACTATATTTTCATATATACATAAACAAAGGCATAAGATATGTGAAAGTTATGAACATGTCAGATAAAGTTTTATGAACAGAAAGTGAAAATATTTCCTACGGGAATGTGTACCATCTGTAAAGGTCCTTGGGACAGATGTTACTTGTACAAGATGTCATATATGGGTTTTATCCATTAGTAAGAACCTTTGGGTTCGCTAACGATAGTACAATTGGTATGAGTGACGGCGGTTGGTCGGGAGAACCACGCAACTCCCCTTAGCGTATAGCGGTATTGTCGGTTCATGGTGCTAGCCATGAGGGCATTGACCAGGTACTCGTCGGTTCATGGTGTAAGCCATGAGGGCGGTACAGTTGTGACAAGTGAATTGACGGTTAAGCGGTAGTTTCGGTTCATGGCCGTTGGCCATGGGGGTATTGACCAGGTACTTGTCGGTTCATGGCCGAGAGTCATGATGGTAGTATATTGTAAAGGAATTGACGGTTAATTATATGTTTTAAACTGATTTGAAAAGTAGAGTATGTAAAGTTTTGCCTTAGGGGCAGTATGTACGTAATAATAAAGCTTTTATACAAATGATTTAAAGTAAACGTTAGAACTCACTCAGCGTTGCTGATTTTTAGTATGCATACCAGTTAAGTGTAGGTGGCTTTGGATGGATATGGATGCATGGCTTGGCAAGACGAGTTACCCGAAGATCAGCATCTATGTTCATGTTTATGTTTCAGTTGTTGAAGACAAGTTATGTTTAGACATGTTATGTATTTCCGCTGCGTATGTTGATGTTTTAAATCGTTTCCGCTGTTTTAATGAATGTCTTATGTTAGTAACGGGGAACTCAAGCCAAAGCACCAGAATTGTATAGTAAGTAAAGTTTCTTTCCTTGTTTAGAGTGTCAAGATAATAATAGAGGCTTTAGTTGAATCATGAAAGCGAATAAATAGAAAACAAGAAGTGATGTAACGATTAATTACAGATGGCCAGTGTATATTTACATCTTACTTTACTTATTGTGTTCTACATATTCCCTAGCATGATGAAGTTAAATCCCTTTGTTCTCTATCTTACAGTTAGAAATTGATAGACGTGGAGGAACTAGACGAGGTGGAGGAGGAAGATGTGGTGGGCGTACAGGCCGTCGCGGTGGAGCTGTGTAAGGCCCCAAACCCGGGAGGCCTCACTTGTTGGATTTACTCATTCACAAACAGTTCTTAAACTTGAATATCAAATAACGCAGCGGAAAATTTCGTTTCAAACATAAAATAACCTCGTTCAACATGCAGAAGCGTAACATTGTCTATTACATAAACATAACATAACCAACTTCAAAACGGGATGCCAGTCTTCATATCACCCGGGTAACTCATCAAGCCGCCCAACATCACCGTCCATCATCATAACCTGCCTTAACCTGAATGTGCATACTAAAAAGTCAGCTACGCTGGTGAGTTCTAGCTTTTCATAAAACATTAACTTCAAATATTTGCCAAAAACATATCATTTAACTTCATTAATAAAAGCGTACGCAAAATAATGCAATAACAAAAACATAACACATCATAACCCATAAGTCAACGAACATATCGAATCTGCGCCTTCTCGTAACCGTCAATTCCAAACTTCAAGTACGATACCACATAGGGCATCCATACCAAACTTCAAGTACGATACCACATAGGGCATCCATACCAAACTTCAAGTATGGCATCACAAGGATGACACGTACCAAACTTCTAGCACGATACTCCGTGGAGTAGTCGTACCTAACTTCAAGCACGATTACCCCGCAAGGTAAATCGTACCAACTTCAAGGATCACGGTAATCCCCATGGTGACCGTCATCACCCCAGTTGTATAACGGTTGGCCAGCCACAAAGGCCCCTAAAAGGTAAAGGCCCATAACATACTTCCCATACCCATAACCTTCATTCCCTAAGGAATAATGGCAGATTCGCTCGTTTGTGACTTTCGTAAACATTCACTTCTATTACTTCAAAACTTCAGTTAAAGCATTCACACGTTTTATTAAAAATCATTCATTCATTCGTAAACTTCTTTTGGCAAAATATTTCAAAAACACTTCTTTCGTAACCTTTCCTTTCAAAACATCGTTCATAAACACCGTTTTATAAAATGGTCACATCGTTACGTATGCACACCAGCCCAAAAACATTATGAAAACATTTAAAAGAGGGCTTCTAAAACACACCTGAAATAAACAGGGTCAAAGGTCTCTAAAGGATCTTCTAACCTGTACGTGAACAACCTGGACTTAGCTTCTCATACAACTCATTACATTTCATCCCGTTATATCGAGAACTTCGCTCAAACCGCACACTTTACCCAAACCGCATACTTTACCCTAACCGCATACTTCACCCTAACCACATACTTCACCCTAACCGCATACTTTACCCAACCGCGAACTTCACCAGCCGTGAACTTCACCAGCCGTGAACTTCACTCAGCTGTGAACTTCACAAACCATGAACTATTCAAACTGTGAACTTCATCAGCCGTGAACTTCACCATCCGTGAACTTCACTCAACCGTGATCTTCACAAACCGTGAACTTCACAAACCGTGAACTTTCCAAACCGTGAACTTCCCAAAACCGTGAACTTCATCAAAAAATCGTGTTTTTGCATGGATTCAGATCTGGATCGATTGGTTCATCAAGTTTGGAACTTTTTACGTTCAAAACGTTTATTTCCACTCTAGAAGCTAGATCTATGTTTATTCCCAAGTTTCATACGTAAAAATGCCATCTTTTATCCAAAAAAACCCGAGAAACCCAATAAAAACTAAAAACTCAATTCTAGGTCGAGTTGTTACCTCTTTCGAGCTTCTAAATCGGTGGTTCTGCTCACGAGTAGTGTAGGAACAAGATGCTAGCTTCTCGGACCGATCCGTCAACTTTCTCTCTCTAGGATGGCAAAATGAGAGAAATGAGGAGGGTTTTGGCTATTTATAGGGAGGCTCGTCTCCCTTGATCGCCACCCTTATGTTTGCCGGCCCATCCGACCCGACCCGTCATGCCTCGTTCATTTATTCTTTTCGTCTCGCGTTTAATCCCATTATTATAACTCGTCTTTTTATTTTTGGGATGTTACAAGTATACCCATATTACAATAGGTTTCGTCCCCGAAACCTATCATAAATCAAACAGTTGAGGGTACAAATCCCTCATTTCCGTCTCAATTTCCCATGTAGCCTTCGACCCCTTTCGGTGCTTCAATTGGACTTTAACAAATTGGATAACTTTGTTACGCAAGCATTTCTCCTTCCTGTCTAGGATGGCCACGAGTTCTTCGATGTAGTTAAGGCTGTTGTCAACCTCGATGTCAGTAAGTGGTACGTGAGCTGATTCATCCGCCAAACACTTTCGCAAGTGTGATACATGGAAGGTAGGATGGATCCCAATTAACTCATCAGGCAACTCCAACCGATACGCGGCATGCCTATCGTCGTGTGATGACTATTGTTGTAGGAGAATTCGGCTAATGGCAGGTGACTATCCCAACTGCCCCCAAAGTCTATAATACAAGCATGGAGCATGTCCTCCAACGTTTGAATGGTCCTTTCGGACTGACCATCCGTTTGCGGGTGGTATGCCGTGCTGATATTAAGCCTCGTGCCCATTGCTTCGTGAAATCTTTTCCAGAACCTCGATGTGAATCGTGTGTCCCGGTCAGATACAATTGTTAAAGGCATCCCATGCCGGGCTACTACTTCGTTAATAAATACTTCCGCTAACCTTTCTGACGAGAACGTCTCGCGAATAGGTAGGAAATGAGCACTCTTCGGTAAAGGTCCACAATTACCCAAATGGTTTCATGACCTTTAGCTGTACGAGGTAGCTTGGTTATGAAGTCCATGGTAATGTGTTCCCACTTCCATTCCGGTATATCAAGTGGTTGTATCTTTCCATACGGTTTCTGGTGTTCAGCCTTAAGTCAAGCACTTGCTTACGTATTTCGTCACTTCATGTTTCATCCCAGGCCACCGGTATTCCTTCTTCAGATCTTAGTACATTTTGTTCGTACCGAGATGGATAGAGTAACGAGACTTATGAGCCTCATCTAAGATTTTGGTTCTAAGCTCGCCACCCATAGGTATCCACACCCATCCAAAACGTGTCCTAACACCAAGGGTGTTATATTCCAACTTGTCCTGTTGGCCAACCATCCTTTCCTTTTTTATGTTTTCCTCTTTAAGTGCCTCATCTTGAGCCTTTTCAATTTACCTCATCACATCAGATGTTACCACCAACTGGCAAGCTTTCACTTTAATAGGAGCAGGCACATCCTTCCGGCTTAGAGAGTCAGCCACCACATTTGCCTTTCCAGGATGGTATATGATTTCACAGTCATAATCTTTCAGGAGTTCCAACCATCGTCTCTGCCTCAAATTAAGCTCCCTTTGTTCAAAGAAGTACTTCAAACTTTTGTAGTCGGAGTAAATAGTGAACTTCACCCCGTAAAGGTAGTGCCTCCAGATTTTCAATGCGAATACGACAGCAGCAAGTTCCAAATAGTGAGTCGGATAATTGACTTCGTGAACTTTCAACTGTCGTGACGCATACGCGATCACTCTTCCGCGTTGCATCAGCACGCTCCCCAACCCCTGACCCGAAACGTCATAGTATACCACCAAGTCTTCATTGCCCTCAGGAAGGGCTAAGACTGGAGCTTGAGTTAGCTTCTTCTTCAATTCCTTAAACGCCTCATCCTGGGTCGAACCCCATTCGTACTTTACCTCCTTCCGTGTCAACTTTGTCAATGGCGAATCTATTTTCGAGAAATCCTGAATGAATCTCCGATAGTAGCCTGCCAATCCCAAGAAAATGCGGATCTCAGTTTGCGTCTTAGGAATATCCCAATCCCTTACCGTCATTATCTTTGTTGGGTCAACCATAACGTCGTTCGGGTTAATGACATGACCTAGGAATTGGACTTCCCTATGCCAGAACACGCATTTGGAGAACTTAGCATACAACTTCTCCATCTTTAGAGCTTCCAACACTTCCTTCAAGTGACATGCGTGATCACCCTTATTCTTGGAGTAGATGAGGATATCATCGATGAACAAAATTACCGATCGGTCTAGCATCGGCCGACACACCCTATTCATCAAATCCATGAACGCCACGGGGGCGTTCGTCAATCCGAAGGACATCACACGGAACTCGAAATGTCCATATCGCGTGCGAAACGCGGTTTTTGGTATGTCCTCTTCCCTCACCTTCAACTGATGGTACCCGGATCGATGGTCGATTTTTGAGAACCAACTTGCGCCTTGTAATTGATCGAACAGGTCGTCGATCCTTGGTAAAGGGTACTTGTTCTTCACCGTTCGTTTGTTCAACTCCCTGTAGTCGATACACATTCTCATAGAACCATCTTTCTTCTTCACAAACAATACCGGAGCACCCCAAGGTGAGATGCTCAGTTGGATAAATCCTTTCTCAAGTAATTCATCTAATTGTGCCATTAGTTCTTTCATCTCTACCGGTGCTAGTCGATATGGAGCCTTAGCCATGGGCTGGGCATCTGGTACTAAGTCGATTCGGAACTCAATCTCTCTGTCAGGTGGTATCCCAGGCAAATCCTCTGGAAACACCTCCGGGTACTCGCGCACCACGGGTACATCGTCAAGTTCCTTCACTTCCTTACACTTGTCAATCACGTACACCAGATAAGCCTCGCATCCGCGCCTCAAGTATTCTGTTGCCTTAATCATTGAAATGACGTTGGGCATCGGGGCGTCACGATCTCCAAAAACCTCGATTTCGCTACTGTCCGGAGCCTTGAGTCGGATTATCTTTCGTTTGCATATAATATGCGCTTCATTGGCAGTTAGCCAATCCATACCTAACACGACATCGAACCCACCCAAAACCATAACAAACAACCTGACGAGGAATCTATGGCCTTCTATTTTTATCGTGGAATTGTCAACTACTTCCGTTACCCTTGCAGTTCTACCCTCAGCTGTTTCTACACTAAAGGCCCTTTCTAGTTTACTGACTGAGTATTTTACCCGTTTACAAAAAGTGGCAGATATAAAACTTTTACTGGCGGAATCAAATAACACATATACAATAGTGTTGTCGAGGATGAACGTACCTGACGCCACAGTGGGGTTTACCCTGGCTTGTTCTTGCGTCAGTGCATACGCACGAGTCTTTGCTCGGTGCCTCTCTTCTTTCTTCTCCGGGCCTTTCCCCTTCCCGGCTTCACCCATCCTAGGCTTAGTGCATTCCCGACTCATATGACCACTCTCCCCACAGTTGTAGCATTTGAAGCCTTGTGAGCATTCGCGGGAGTAGTGTTCGGTCTTGCCGCATTTAAAGCATAGATTTGACCCTAGCTGACATTCACCCGCGTGCCTTACCCCACATTTTCCACAGACTGACGTCTCGCCTACCCTGGCCTGTTTGTCCCAAGCCCCAAATAACTTCCCACCGATCGCTTAGCGGGAAAACCCAGTTTCTTCGTAGGCTCGTCAATAACAACGACATTCAGTTCCAGGTCATCAAACACCATGCCACTTAGTTCTACTACCAAATCGTAGGTAGTAGGGGCGTTTGCCTTAACATAAGTACGGACCTGGTCCGGCAGCCCTTGAATGTAGCAGGCAATCTTCCTCTCCTTAGTCGTGACAAGATGTGGCACCATACATGCCAGTTCATTGAATCAGGTAGTGTAGTGCTGGTGAGTCATGCTCCCGGCCTTCAACCCCAGAAATTCCCTTTCTACCTTCTCGATATCATTCCTTGGACAAAATTTTGGATTACCAGAGTTTTTAGATCATTCCACATCATTGCGTCGACAGCCTCGTCCCCCTTGGCTTAACGCACTCCCTCCCACCAATGAGATGCTTCCTCCCTTAAGGAGTTAGCAGCAAACTTCACAACCTGGTTTGAGTGGCATTCGCTCAGACGAATGGCGGGTCACATGCCTTAAAGGACCGGCGGGTCACATGCCTTAAAGGACTTATAGTCGCAACCACGGGTAAGCGGTGCGTTAAATGCCTCAGTGTTCGGGGTACCAACTGCCGTGTTAGACCCATCCGTCTCACTAGCCTTCTTTAACGCTTCTTCCAACAGTCCTTGCAAGGAAGCCTTCATCAACTCAGTGAACTCGCGTGCCAGAGTCACACTCACTTCCGGTTCAAAAGTGAATTGTTGTTCTTCGACATGAGTCGGCTCAGTCCCGTGCATACTAACTTCTGGCTCAGTGTGAACACTTCCTTCTTCACTGTAATCTTGGCGCGCAGGTCTTGCCGCGCCCACCGTTATGACCACCGGTACGACCACCGGCATGGCCCCCACACGCCTTCCGTTTCCTCTCCTTGCCATTTCGTTCTATAAGACAAGGAATCCAATGTCATCACGCTAGTTAACAAATAGAATTCAACAAGTACTGTAAGATGTTAATATACACTGGCTATCTACAATTAACTATTACACTACCTTTCGATTTCTATTTGACCACCTTTGTGATTTCCATCAGAACACAAGCCCTAACCGTAACAATTTCTAAGGCATACTATATATGTAAATATATACTACCTTCATACCTGATGCTGTGGCACGAGTTACCCGTACTGGCATCCGCTTTCGGCCCCATTCACAGTTTAAGTTCAGACACCGGAAGTGTCCAAATCTCTCAAACTATTGCTCTGATACCAACTTGTAAGGCCCTAAACCCGGCAGGCCTCACTTGTTGGATTTACTCATTCACAAACAGTTCTTAAACTTGAATATCAAATAACGCAGCGGAAAATTTTGTTTCAAACATAACATAACCTCGTTCAACATGCAGAAGCGTAACATTGTCTATTACATAAACATAACATAACCAACTTCAAAACGGGATGCCAATCTTCATATCACCAGGTAACTCTTCAAGCCGCCCAGCATCACCGTCCATCATCATAACCTGAATGTGCATACTAAAAAGTCAGCTACGCTGGTGTGTTCTAGCTTTTCATAAAACATTAACTTTAAATATTTGCCAAAAACATATCATTTAACTTCATTAATAAAAGCGTACGCAAAATAATGCAATGACAAAAACATAACACATCATAACCCATAAGTCAACGAACATATCGAATCTGCGCCTTCTCGTAACCGTCAATTCCAAACTTCAAGTACGATACCACATAGGGCATCCATACCAAACTTAAAGTACGATACCACATAGGGCATCCATACCAAACTTCAAGTACGGCATCACAAGGATGACACGTACCAAACTTCCAGCACGATACTCCGTGGAGTAGTCGTACCTAACTTCAAGCACGATTACCCCGCAAGGTAAATCATACCAACTTCAAGGATCACGGTAATCCCCATGGTGACCGTCATCACCCAAGTTGTACAATAGTTGGCTAGCCACAAAGGCCCCTAAAAGGTAAAGGCCCATAACATACTTCCCATACCCATAACCTTCATTCCCTAAGGAATAATGGCAGATTCGTTCGTTTGTGACTTTCATAAAAATTCACTTCTTTTACTTTAAAACTTCAGTTAAAGCATTCGTACGTTTTATTAAAAATCATTCATTCATTCGTAAACACTTCGTAAACTTATTTTGGCAAAATATTTCATAAACACTTCTTTCATAACCTTTCCTTTCAAAACATCGTTCATAAACATCGTTTTATAAAACGGTCACATCGTTACGTATGCACACCAGCCCAAAAACATTATTAAAACATTTAAAAGAGGGCTTCTAGAACTCACCTGAAATAAACAGGGTCAGAGGTCTCTAAAGGATCTTCTAACCTGTACGTGCACAACCTGTTCTTAGCTTCTCATACAACTCATTACATTTTATCCCGTTATACCGAGAACTTCGTCCAAACCGCAAACTTTACCCAAACCGCATACTTTACCCTAACCGCATACTTCACCCTAACCGCATACTTTACCCAACCGTGAACTTCATCAGCCGTGAAATTCACAAACCATGAACTTTCAAAACCCGTGAACTTCATCAGCCATGAACTTCACCAACCGTGAACTTCACTCAACCGTGAACTTCATAAAACGTGAAATTCACAAACCATGAACTTTCCAAACCGTGAACTTCCCAAAACCGTGAACTTCATCAAAAACCGTGTTTTTGCATGGATTCGGATCTGGATCGATTGGTTCGTCAAGTTTGGAACTTTTTACGTTCAAAACGTTTGTTTTGCACTCTAGATGCTATATCTATGTTTATTCCTATGTGTCATTCGTAAAAATGCCATCTTTTATCCAAAAAAACCTAAGAAACCCAATAAAAACTAAAAACTCAATTCTAGGTCAAGTTATTACCTCTTTCGAGCTTCTGAATCGGTGGTTCTGCTCACGAGTAGTGTAGGAACAAGATGCTAGCTTCTTGGACCGATCCGTCAACTTTCTCTCTCTACGGTTTCTCTCTCTAGGATGGCAAAATGAGAGAAATGAGGAGGGTTTTGGCTATTTATTGGGAGGCTCATCTCCTTTGATTGCCACCCTTATGTTTGTTGGCCCATCCGACCCGACCCATCATGCCTCGTTCATTTATTCTTTTCGTCTCGCGTTTAATCCCATTATTATAACTCGTCTTTTTATTTTTCAGATGTTACAAGCTGGGACAAACAATGAGATGGATACTGAGACGAAGGTTAGTCAGCACAATGCTGAACATGCGGAAGGGGATGACCAGCCATTTGAGTTTGAACCAGCCATACAAGCAGCTCTCGACCGGGAATTCATCCGACTGCTGAAGGAAACTTTACTAGCCATACTAGACGAAGCCCTGAGGAAAGCCAAGGAAAACCCCAACACAATCCCATCCAATACGAGGCTAGTGGTGCTTCGAAACATGGGAGGACCGGTCCTGGTAGAGAATGTTGCACCGCTTACTCGTGGATGTGATTACAAAGCATTTCGAGGTTGTGATCCACCATTGCTTACTGGGGAAAAAGATGCAGCAAATATTTTAGACTGGACTAATGGCATGGAGTCGACAATTCGTCTTAGTGAATGCCGACCTGAGCAAGCGGTCATGTTCGCTACTAAATCATTAAAGGGAGAAGCAGCACACTGGTGGGAAACTGTGAAACAGGCTAAGAGTGACCAAACGGTCGAATTGATGAAATGGAATGACCTGAAAGCATTGGTAATTGAAAAGTTTTGTCCTAAGAACGAGGTGAATAAGGTGGAAAGGGAATTCTTGACTCTTTAAGCCGGACTCAAGACTCACCGGCAATATACTTCTAAGTACAATGAGTTGGCACGTCTGGTGCCCCATCTTGTGACAACTGGAGAGATGAGGATTCATTATTATATTCAGGGATTACCTCCAAAGATTCGTACTTTTTTCAAGGCCAATACACCAAGTACCTTTGAGTCGGTGGTTGTTCTGAGCGGTGTTGTGTATGATGACATCACCTCTGTTGAGGCCATCCCTGAGGTTCCCAAGAAAAAAGCAGTGAAGCGAAACAGTGAGGACCTCCAAGGTCCTGATGAGAGGAGAGCAAGGGTCAAAGCTGAAGGTTTATGTGGTAAGTGTGGAAGAAGGCATGGGGGTGAGTGTGTCACACCCCCAAATTCATTTACTTAATAAATGAATAAATAAATTTAGGTCGTAACGATTGGTAACATTACATAACAACGAAATCTAATTGAAGACTTCTAAAATACTTGATACCATTACAAAACTAAAATGAAATAGTACATTGACTTAGAACCATATAAGTCAAAATAGACTTGAGGTTTGACGATCATGCGTCTTCGGCTTCTAGGGTTTTAATCCAGATGGTTAACCTATTCCAACCGTGCCATAGCTATGTGTCACCTTAAAAACATACTTAAAAAGTCAACATAATGTTGGTGAGTTCACAGGTTTAATTGTTGTAATGAAAAATAGTTTTCCTTAAAAACCTTGATGTTATATACGTGGCCATAGTATGAAACCGTTATCCCGAAAACACGTGATGACTTCGTAGTCATAAAATGAGTCGTTTTACCAATGAAACATGTGATGACTTCATAGCCATAAAACGAGTCGTTTTCTCAACGAAAACATGTGATGACTTCATAGTCATAAAATGAGTCGTTTTCCCAGTGAAAACACGTGATGACGTCATAGTCATAAAATAAATCGTTTTTCCTGAAAACATTGATACTATGTACATGGCCATAATATGAAACTATTTTTCTTCAAAACATTGACACAAACATTTGCACGTAAGGAATGACAAAACCATTTGTAAGTAAATCATTGGCACATCCATCTGCACGAAAACGATTCAATGTATATGATAAACAAAACAAGTAATGTTTGACCCATCCGTAAACTAGCTTGGAATATGAATAATACGTACATACATTAGGCATAACCAAACCAAGACCAGGTGTTTTGCCCCTCACTCGTACCTCACGAGCAATTTTTGAACACTATGCGGTCACTTGGCCAGAGGGACCCGTGGTTAGCACGACTAACCCTGACCGGGGGTGTCAAACCCAATAGTACTATCCATAGAATCCTAGGCTAATGTATAGCTAATGGTTATAAATATGATGACCAGGGGACTTCCAGCGCTCTATGTGTGTTAACTAATGCAAAAATAAAGGTCGGGTCTTGTTTTCTTGTTACCATATGAAAATGTTTGTAAGTATGTTTCATGTTTTATCAAATGTATCAAGCAATGATGTTTCATATTTTTAACCGTGTAAAGTAAGTATGTTTCTCCTCTGATGTTTCTAAAACGTTTAAAAGTTAAAAGGGGGCAGTGAACTCACCTTGTGATGTGTCAGGAACTCTAATGTCCTTCTGATAGCAAAGGAAACCAATGTCCATGTGATAGTCACGGGTTTACGTCCTACTCGAGTTCTACGGTACCTGTAGGTACTTAGCGAGTTTTATAGACTAACCCTAATAATGTAAAGCGAGTCTAAACTCGCATTGAGTTATCACGCGTGCGGTTGAGCCATGTTGTCGACTTAATGATTGGTGATAATTGTTATTTAGGTCGAATCGGGATTCTCAACTTATTTATGTTCCATTGGTCACGTTTGAACGTAATAGTTTATCAAAACCCTAAAATATGTTTGTACCCTTCATGTATCCCTCAAGTAAATATTCAGGTTCATGTAAATCATACCTAATTCAATCTGTTAATATATATATATACATACACATATTCGTATGTACGTGTTTACAGTTAGACGTTGTATGGTTTATAGAAAATATAAACATTTATAACTATATGCTCAAATATAAATACGATATATATATACGCATGACAAAACATTTATTTGAGTTTGTAAAAGTCTACGTTTTCATATTTATTCGAAACGTATTCGTTAAGTTCCAAATTGTTCGTGTCATTTATCCCAAAACCCTTGATGGTAGTTAAAAAAATATACTTTACATTTGGGTATTTTAATATACGTGTATACACTTTCGAGGCTAAACATCGTGTCTCATAATAATCTGTAAATTTTATAAAAACGTGAATATTTATCTCCATACGTGTATTTATACATACATGTTACGTCTACCTTTATGCAAAATATAGGTGTGTGTAAGTTCTCTTACAAGTATATATGTACATATGTCCATACGACACGTTTTACATTTATGAAAACATAGTTGTTTGTCAAACCCTAGATTAGTCCTTCGAGTTATATAGTTAATTACCATTTCAACGACATACCAAATATTTGTATATACATACGATTATAGAAAATCCTAGAAGCTAACATTATTCCAGTCATATATAATTTGTATAATCCGTTTTATACCACAATTATAATGCAATTGTTTTTACGCTCATGTAATAATATTTACTAATCGCGCATATCGCTCGTTAATCGCGTTTAAGATTTCCGTTGAACCGATAACCTATTTACGAATATATTTGCTTATTCAATGATAATTATATATTTTAGTCGGAACGGACTCTCTAGATCAACTATACGTATTTGCGGCCCGTTAGTATAAATTATTAAGTTAATATTTATTTTCTATTGTTAACCACTCGTTTAGGCTCAACGCAATTTGACCGCACGCGCGTCTAACGGAAAATAATATATATTGTAAATCTATAATATATATTACGGATCTAGACGGAAAATAATCCGTTCACCAAAAGTTACCCTTAAACTCAAGACTGACCTTGTATTTCGTAGATCAAGACGTTCCAACACCCTACAAAACGAGATCTGATTATTTGGTGCTTACCGGAGACTCGCCGGAAACTTTAAACAAGAGACTCACGTTAAAAAAATGTATAGATCTACTTCACAAATTAATCCCAAACTAGATAGTTAACCGAAAGGAACTAACCTCATCAGAAAGACGGGTTGCCGGAAAAAGTGGGTTAAAACCCTAACTATCTCGCCGGAACTCGAACCTGGAGGTGGAACATTGACGTGGTTCACTGGGTTTGCCACTGCCGTGAATGCCACCATCGTTTGTAGCCATTTCCACTGACGTCGTCGCCTGACGCGGCTGCGAGAGCCGCCTGAAAAGCGGGGCTGCCGGAAAGCGGGCCGCCGCCCCTTGTTTCGTCCGAGTCCGTGTTCGCCGTCACCGTCGTCTCCTTTGGCTCCCGCCACTGCCGGTACCGTGAGAGCCTTCCACCCATCGTCTAAGATCTAGGTCGCGCCACTAGTTGCAGCTGTCGGGAAGACGAATTTGCAGCCGGATGGTGTTTCAGCCGCCGCTAATCTCCCCGTCCTCCTCCTCCAGTGTGTTCCGCCACCTGTTGTGACCGCCGTCGGTAGGGCCGCTGCTAGGAAGCCGGCCACCGACCTTTTTCTCTCATCTGTGCTTCTCTCTATCTCTCTCTCTAGGGTTTTCAAGGTGGGTGGAGTTTAAGGGTAGATGGAGGAAGATAGGGATATAGATCTTTTATAGGTAGGGTTTTCTAACGTGTTTAACCTGTGAATCGAACCCGTCTCATCCCATTTCCGTGTTAGGTCGGCTCGTGTTTTTATGATTTTTTTTAAACGTTGATAAATTACCGATTCTAATTATAAGAAGTGGTTATTTCGATAATTTCGTTCGCGTTATTTTTTCGTGACGTTAATGCTGACTAATATATGTTTAACGCGGTTCTTCCCGACGTACGCGTATATTGTGCCAAATTTGCCTGGTAATATTTTAAAATTACCAGAAATAACAAATATTATTACCAGTTTAACCAAGATGTCATTATGCCGTCTTTCCGATATTAGTCGATTAATTGACGCGTTAACCGATTGGTGACGTATCTTCTTTCAGAAGTTCTTAAAGTCACGTGGTGACTTTCATTCTATTAGTTTCTATTATTATTTAATAGTAATCAATAATAATAGGTATTTAGAAATAGCACGTTATGGATAACCGGTGGTATTACGCACTGGTATTTGTCGCCGTTGCGCGTCCTACGTCGTGCAGCTCACGCGTTAATTTATAAATAATCGTCTGAAATAATTATTAATAATCATTACTAATATTTAATATTAGTAATTAGGTATCGTGTTATGTGCCGGTTACTAGCCGTGAACGTGTTGATTTATTTTACTGTACTCTGTAAGGTTACATATTAAGTTCACATGTTGGGCCTACAACTGAGCCGTTAATGGGCCGAGCCCGTTTTTGGCGAATTAACTGTCGAAGATTGTTGACCCTAATTCAGGGTTGTCACATTCTCCCCTTGTTAAATAAGTTTTGTCCTCGAAACTTAGTTTAAGTTAACCTCTAGAATTAACTTAACTTATTCATATGGGAGTTTCGTGTCCTTGGCTCATTTCTAGGTCATCGGGAGAATTTTAACTTAATCCACTTAGTAGCCAATATTCGACGGTAAAGCCAATACTTTATCGACTAACGATATTGAATGTGTAAGGATTTGAGATATCAACGTACCATATAACAATGCAACGGTATCGTTGAACTTTCATTATATCAAACGAGTGGATTTAGGAAGGTTCTTTGGGTATCAGCAGAAGAAGAATGTTGACTGATGTGGCGCGAACTATACGCAAAAACCTACAAGTTCTAATATTTATAATAAAACGGACAAACCTAAACTAACGCGCACAATACGGCAAGTGTACCGATCGTTTGCAGAATAGATAGATAAGACCGAGTATCGAACCTACGGACACTGTATGTACAGCGAAATACTGACTCAGATGCAGGATAACTGATTACAAAAAGGGGGGGTTTCTTTTATTTAAGAGAGAAATAAACTATAGAAAATAAAGGAAAAGACAAGGACAACCAAACTAGCGTGAGAATAACTACGGAACAAAAACAGATAGGGTGAAAGCACTACCTAGGCCCAAATCCTACACGTGTCTGACGAAGGTTCTATCTGTAATGGAACTGATGTGATACCGGGATCTTAAAATACTAAACTCAAAGGAAACCTAGAGCACCCTCGACCCTTCTCAAGGATTGTCAACTAAGAGACCTAAAAGCCGTTAAACCACCGGCTGGACGGGTTCCCCTCACAGATCATCCAGTCTACTCAAGAAGTATCCGCTAGACAATCTACCTCACAGCGCGAAAGTCTCAATACACCTAAGTGCAAGGGATAACTAAGAATTTCCTATTGGACTCGGTAAACAAGATGTGAACGACGAACTAGACAGACCTTCTCACAAAGATTCTAAACTAGCGATCACACACACGAGATAAACCGACAATCTCTCACCTCACAGCTATTAAGATTGGTTGAATATTTAGATTTACCAATTCACGAATTTCATTCCTATGGAATACTACGTCTAGCAAACCATCCAATAATCAAAAACACACGGCAATTGATCTAGCATGCACCTATTATATGAAAGACATTCATCAAAGCACACGAGGACTGAAAATCATTCAATTGATAATACTAAATACGCATACACATCCAATGATCAAAACCAAGTCTTTTACATCATGAGTTCATCACATGCAAATTATCCAAAACTGAATAAAACCTATGTCAAACATGTGCAATCATCTAAATCTAGGTAGTTCTAAAAGTTTAGCCAAGAAACATCATATAAATACCATTCATAATCTGTTTATAACAAAGGAAGAACAAGAAATCAAAGAGAAACAAAGAATCAAGGTAAATCAAACGATGAACACCCGATATCTTTGATCCAATGCTTTGGTTCTTCGATCCTATGCCTTCCCAGCCTTTGATTCCTCTTGAAAACACCCTTTTTCGTCACTTTTCGTCGCCTCCAGCCGCTCCCAGATCGTCCTCTTTCGTCCTCCCCCTTTTAGGGTTTTCTAATTTTTGGCTTTTAAAACACTTTCTGCGAAAAACAACCCGTCGCGTAGTGCGACGGGACCTTGCTTATTCCTCGCGTAGCACGAGGACCACAGACCTGACAATATCATTTAAAAAGGGCAATTCTGACATTTTGCATTCCTCGCGTAGCACGACGAAATTCCAAGAACTGTCGAGCTACGCTACAGGGGTAAAAATCCAGAAAGTTTCTTTTTTTTTTCTCCACAGCCCTCTCGCACGAACTGGAAACTCGTTCTTCTTCGTTTTCAATCATATCCGCTTCCTTTGTGACCTAACAACCAAAATATATAGAAATATTAAGTACAAGCGGTTATAGAAGAAAACCGACGCAAAACAAACACAAAGTGGGAATAAAATAGACAGTAAAACGGATGTATTTTGCAATACATCATTGACTATACCCTAAAGTGATAGGGTCATCACTAGAGTCCCATGAACAAAAGGTTTACAATCATTGAGGTCGCATCCATGTAATGAGTGAGTCATTAAGAGATTGTCTAATTGTCGTGAATTAAAATAACGAGTTTTCACAAACCAAGTGAACAACTCACACACCAAGTTAAATAATGAAGGATTAGATGTCGAACGTTTCCATTATGAGATTACTCTCGTCAGAGTGGAACTGTATGTCAATTATCATTGGTAAAGAAAAAGTAAAGGTGCATTTGTGCACATGAATTCTAAAGGTATGTGGGCACATACTCTTTATCCATATACGTGTTTTAAAGCACGAAGAGCGGATCATGATAAAACCTAAAAGAAAATGAACGAAAGTTCAGTAAAGATACATCAGGTGGTTTAATGTTATGATCATGTGTTATTCAAAAATCATGTAGCTGACCATTCACTTGAGTCACAAAAAAAATGGCACCAGCATATGCGGCTTCCTTTACAGGGACTGGGATGGTCCAGAGAAACTGCTAATAGTCATCTAGGTAATGAGGTAAACAACTATGATATGGAGTAAAGTTTTATGGAAATATGATCTCCTGAGATTGATCGTAGTTTTGACTGAAATTTTGACGAAATAGCTGTTGAGTCATCTTCATGAGACAACAAAATCTCGTGGTACATTGAATCATCTAGATTTCTATAGCCCTTATAAAAGTTGAAAATGAGTCTAGATGAAGAGGTAAGAGGATATCAAAGTATTTGAGAATAGTCTAATTGATTTGGATTCAAGTGACCAAATGGTAGACGATGTGGATTCATTCATTGTCTTGTCACTGATATCTAGAGATCCATAGACGAAATAGTTAAATTTGAAAGTATGATCATCATGGATGAAGATGACTGGGTTTCGTAAAGAATGTTTGCGGGTCGTTGGTAGTCTGTTGATGAAAATGACATCTGCTTTTGTATATTTTATAGACATTCGGTCGTCAAAGACAACTCATTTTTTTTCATTTTTTTTGTTATCACAAAGGGATCTAAAGCAATGATGTTGTACGGTTCTTTGTAGATGAGATAAATTTTAGGCATGGAGTGTCGGCTTCATGTATGTCTAATAGTGGCACACAACTCACTCCTAAGTCCTAGGACTCATCTAATCATAAGTGTGGCTTATGGATCATCGAAAATCCTACGAAGTAAGGAGTTTATTTAAGACACATGTGATTGGATGTCCCAATCCAGGAGGTTAGATTGTTGCGAAACCTAAGACTTCCGGCTTAGTGTAGACTTTTAGATATGTCTGATAGAGATAGTTAATTTGATGTGCATTATGAGGAAATGCCAACGTGAGCCAATGTAGCGAACAATGTATGATGTGTGCATCTCTCAGCATGAATGACTTAGTGTGCATCACAACACATTTAATGATGTGTGCATTTTCAGTACACATAACGATGCTTAATATTGTGGCGAGTTCTACCAACTGTTGTACTGGTTATTAGAACATTTGCTTTAAGTGAAGTAACTTAGCATTTCCATAATATGCTCGAGTATTAAGTCAATGATCTAAATTTGATAAAAAATGGTCAATGTCAATTTCAATTTTGGTGTCAACAGCTTATAATCGTATTAACTGAAACATGCGATAGCTGAGTGAACAAACTATCGCATGAAATTATTAATTCAGTAAGAACTAATAAGCGACAACGACATTTGCATTGTTATTAGAAGGGATATCGGAGCTTACAATAACAATTTGTTTTAGCAAAGTGGTTAGGTTTCCTAACCACATAGCGCTCAAAGAAAATCACGTATTTATGTCCCTACGGCCAAATCAATGTTTTAAGGGTAATGAGAAATCTTGAATCCGTACATGACAGTCGTTGTCACGGCTTTTATTACTGATGACTTAGGCATCATACATGATACATATATGTGCTAAATGTTATATTTCCACGTCACTTATGATAGCCCATCGTATCATCTAATGTCTTTTGGCTCAACCCTTTAGTTATGGTAATTTCAATCATAAATAGAGTGACTGGGAATTGGAATTAGGAATACGGATTAATCATGAACATTAGCTCGGACAGTAAGACTCAACAGACTTTCCATGCACTGTAAATTATGATTACGTGTGCACCCGTAATGATAATTTACTTTGCATGGTCCATCTAGTGTTTTCCCTATCCCAAGCCCTCAACCCTCAGCTAGAAGGGAGTTAAAATGTTCATTAGATTGTGTCATCGTGTTGTACTCTCGCGTACAAGTGTATATGTGCTATCGGATTACTCTTAGTCATGTGTACCAATACTCATGAATCTGCCGACTAAGGTTGCTTTTGGATGGAGTTAATGATAAAGTGGCACAACCGGTGTCCTCTATTAACAAGATGTGTGTTGTGGAAGCCAGGCACCATATTAGGGGAGAGATGCATAAATCAGTGTTGAGCAAATCATGTTCCAAGTTTGTATGTACGTGTGGATCCACATTTATCCCAATGAGTCTATGGATCTCCTGACCCGTGGAGTTCTCTCCCGTTTAGTGATGCTTATCCATCGCGGGTTCCCTTCAGCTTGGGCAGTCCCATCTGCCATATCTCATGGCAAAAGTTTTCGTCATCCAATCCAGCAATTCATGAAGTAGAGTATATCTACCGCACCAATGAAGATAACATATGTCACAAAGAAGGTTGACTCCATAGTTGTAGTAGATGCAGGTGTGGTGCAGCTACAGGAACAGCTTCAGGTAGTGTGCAGTACTACCAAAATCGGTAACTGACGATTACTACCGTCGTCACCCGAGCTTAGCTCGTAAATTGATTTTCCAGAGTTATAGTGTGCTGAGTACTCGTCATTATTGATTCGTAACCTGAACAGTGATACTATGTTGGGTCATGTTGTAGGTGTTTATTAATTCCACATTGTTGTATGTATTAGATGTTTATTGCGTATGCCACGTAATTGTATTTAGTATTAATAGAGCTAAGGATACACTAGTCACATACACTAATAGTCAACTCAGTTGTTCAGCAACGGTTGGGATTTCTATACTCGGGTCTTGGGTGTTCTTAATGTGATGCAAATCTTAGAAATCTCAGTCCGTAAATAAGTCTGGTTAGAGCCTAGGTGTCACTAAGGAAACCTAATTCGCTAGAACCATTGGCTCTGATATACCAATCTGTCACACCCCCAAATTCATTTACTTAATAAATGAATAAATAAATTTAGGTCGTAACGATCGGTAACATTACACAATAGCGGAAACTAATTGAAGACTTCTAAAATACTTGATACCATTACAAAACTAAAATGAAATAGTACATTGACTTAGAACCATATAAGTCAAAATAGACTTGAGGTTTGACGATCATGCGTCTTCGGCTTCTAGGGTTTTAATCCAAATGTTTAATCTATTCCAACCGTGCCATAGCTATGTTTCACCTTAAAAACAAACTTAAAATGTCAACGTAATGTTGGTGAGTTCACAGGTTTAATTGTTGTAATGAAAAATAGTTTTTCTTAAAACCTTGATGTTATATACGTGGCCATAGTATGAAACCGTTATCCCGAAAACACGTGATGACTTCGTAGTCATAAAATGACTCGTTTTACCAATGAAACATGTGATGACTTCATAGCCATAAAACGAGTCATTTTCTCAACGAAAATATGTGATGACTTCATAGTCATAAAATAAGTCGTTTTCCCAATGAAAACACGTGATGACGCCATAGTCATAAAAAAATCGTTTTTCCTGAAAACATTGATACTATGTACATGGCCATAATATGAAACTGTTTTTCTTGAAAACATTGAAAAAACATTTGCACGTAACGAATGACAAAACCATTTGTAAGTAAATCTATGGCAGATCCATCTGCACGAAAATGATTCAATGTATATGATAAACAAAACAAATAACGTTTGACCCATCCTTAAACTAGGTAGGAATACGAATAATATGTACATACATTAGGCATAACAAAACCAAGACCAGGTGTTTTGCCCCTCACTCGTACCTCACGAGCAATTTTTGAACACTATGCGGTCATTTGGCTAGAGGGACCTGTGGTTAGCGCGACTAACCATGTCCGGGGGTGTCAAACCCAATAGTACTATCCATAGAATCCTAGGCTAATCTATATCTAATGGTTATAAATATGATGATCAGGGGACTTCCAGCGCTCTATGTGTGTTAACTAATGCAAAAATAAAGGCTGGGTCTTGTTTTCTTGTTACCATATGAAAATGTTTGTAAGTATGTTTCATGTTTTATCAAATGTATCAAGCAATGATGTTCCCAAATATATTAAGCAATGATGTTTCATGTTTTCAACCGTGTAAAGTAAGTATGTTTCTTCCCCGATGTTTATAAAACGTTTAAAAGTTAAAAGGGGGCAGTGAACTCACCCGGTGACGTGTCAGGAACACTAATGTCCTTCTGATAGCAAAGGAAACCAATGTCCACGTGATAGTCACGGGTTTAAAAGTTATCACGTGTAAGGCCCCTCTTTCAGGAAAAACTTCACTCGTTAGATTTACTCATAAACTTAGTCATAAGTCACTGATATTTAATTAAAAACAATGGAAGCATTCATCATTCAATTACATAAACATAGCGGCGGAAGTCTTGACATTAACGTAAACATTGTCTTAACATAAATTCAATTAACGGGATGTCAGTCTTGATGCCTGGTAGCCATCATGCATTTGCCCGTCCTTTCTTCTTATTACCTGAAGTGCATACTAAAAGTCAGCTAATGCTGGTGAGTCCTAGTTTAAAGCATGTAGGCATAAACATTATTTATTTATAAGTATAAGTATATATATATATATATATATATATATATATATATATATATATATATATATACTGTAAGGCCCCAAACCCAGGAGGCCTCACTTGTTGGATTTACTCATAAACATAGTCATAAATACTGAACTTAAATTTAACACATTCATTAACAGTAAAAACATTCACATTTGAGTATATTGCAGCGGAAGTCTTAACATTTAAAACAAAAATCGGGATGTCAATCTCTAGCCGGGCAGCCTTCACGCCTTCGCACGCCTCTTTCCTTTGTTACCTGAAATGTATACTAAAAGTCAGCTAACGCTGGTGAGTTCTAGTTTAAATCAATTAGGTATAAATATCGTTTCTTTGTAAGTAAAAATATATATAGATATATAATTACACATTAACATATTCCTTGTCTTCATGTACCATTCATTTGAGAGTACATATATTCGTATTTATAACTTTTTCTTTTCTTTCATTATTCTTATGTGATTGCATAGATATGCATCCACCTTTACTTTCCTTTACATTCATTGGTCATACACATAGGGGTGATCCACCCGTCATAATTGTCGCGTGAGTCACAAAGACACAAGCCGTGAGAACTACCGTCGTAGCCCTTTTACTCGTCCGGTCTTTGAGAACCGTCCGCCATTAAACAGTCCGGCCAACCTTCAGCCGTCCGTCATTAACCGTCCTACCGTCGTAGTCCGTCCTATTCACCCGTCTACCCGAAGGTATCCGTTTCTCACGTGGCTACCATGTTTGCAACCGTTCTACATATGATTTGGCATTTGCTTCGACCGTCCATTAATGCCCCTTTTTATTTCCTAGCTGACGAAGGAACGTTTTTGTCCCGGTTGCAAGATAGTCACGTGGTCGTCCGTCTACCGAAGTAGCCGTTGTTCACGAAGCGTCCATAACATATACATACATTCATGTCAAGCAATATATAATATAAAGCAAGATTTCCATTTATTTACGATAGGTCATTCTTTCATTCATTCTTTGTAAACATACGTTTCGTTCTTGGTTCGTAATTACTTTAATATCTTTATGTATCTATCATGTATGGTCACATTGACATTCATAGTACTTATTCATTTAGTGTATACACTTCAGCCCCAAAACATTTAAAATGATTTGCACATAACATATAAGGGGGCACATAGAACTCACCTGATGAGCTAGTCTGGATTGTCCTAAACAAAGGTCCAACAACATCACTTTTGATCTGAATTGATTAGTTAAATACACATCAGACCTAATCCCGACTCTAACGGTTTAACCATTCTAAGCATACTGACTTTACATAACCAGCCTGATGCCTGCGCACTTAGCAAGTGCGCAGGGCCTTGTTCTTGCGTACTTAATAAGTGCGCAGACTTTGCTTCATGCGCACTTGGTAAGTGCGTATGACCTTCTTCCTGCGTACATGACAAGTACGCAGAGCCTTTCTTCTTGCGTACTTGATAAGTACGCAGAGCCTTTCTTCTTGCGTACTTGATAAGTACGCAGGATCTGCTTTTCCGCTGAAACCCTAACTTTCGCATGTGGGTCTGATCATGTCAAGATCCCGAACGTGTTTACATTCAAAACGTTCGTTTTTCCTTCTAGATGCTAGATCTATATTCATTTTCAAGTTTCATCCATAAAAACGTCACCTATTTAGCTAAAACCGAAAACCCTAAAATAATCATAAAAACTCAGATTATGATCGAATGCTTGCCTGGATTGGAATTATGATTCAAAGGAGATGATCACGAGCACAGCAGCAACGTTCTCCTGAATTCCTTAGTCGATCCGTCACTTTCTCTCTCTATACCCGTGCTCTATTCTCTCTCTAGAACTTGTGAACTTGGTGGAATTGAACAAATGGTGGCAGCCCTTGCCCTTATATACCTGGGCTTACATCTGCCCATTGTAGCCGAACCCAAGCCCATCCATTTTTCTTTCGTCTTTTGACAATTACAATTCGATCGTGTCATTATTTATTTATTACTAGTTTTGGGATGTTACAAGTCTACCCCCCTTAAATAGGTTTCGTCCTCGAAACCAGTTATACGTTAAACAACCGAGGGTATAGTTCCCGCATCTCGTCTTCTTTCTCCCAGGTAGCTTCCGATCCCTTTCTGTGCTTCCATTGAACTTTGACCAATGGGATTGACTTATTGCGTAGTCTCTTCTCAGATCGTCAAGGATGGCTATTGGTTCCTCGACATAATTCAGACTGTTATCCACCTCGATCTCATCGTAAGGTATGTGAGCTGTGTTGTCAGCTAGACACTTGCGTAAGTGCGACACGTGGAACGTAGGGTGTATTTCGCTAAGTGCTTCGGGTAGGTCGAGTCTGTAAGCAACTTGACCCACTCTAGCTAAGATCTTAAAAGGTCCGACAAACCTTGGACTTAGTTTGCCACGTTTCCTGAATCGGATGATTCCTTTCCATGGCGATACCTTCAACAGTACCATGTCCCCTACTTGAAACTCCAAATCCCTCCTTCTCTTATCCGCGTATGATTTCTGTCTGTCTTTTGCGGCTTTCATTCGAGCTTTGATTTGATCAAATTTCTCTGAAGTAGCTTTGACCACATAAAGACTTGCGAAATCCTTCTGTCCAATCTCCCCCCAACAAACCGGGGTCCTACATCTCCTTCCATATAACATTTCAAATGGTGGCATGCCAATAGTTGAATGATAGCTGTTGTTATATGAAAATTCTGCCAATGGTAGATGGCTGTCCCAGCTCCCACCGAAGTCAATGATACAGGCCCGGAGCATGTCCTCCAAGGTTTGAATGGGCCTTTTAGATTGACCATCGGTTTGAGGGTGGTAAGCGGTGCTGATGGTCAGTCTAGTGCCCATCGCTTCATTGAATTTCTTCCAAAACCTTGACGTGAATCTAGTATCCCTGTCGGACACAATCGACAACGGCATACCATGTCTGCTCATAATTTCCTTGATAAATATTTCTGCTAGTTTCTCTGATGAAGAAATCTCACGTAGTGGCAAGAAGTGAGCACTTTTCATCAAGCGGTCGACGACCACCCAAATGGTATCATTGCCTTTAGCTGTTCGTGGTAGCTTGGTAATGAAGTCCATCGTGATCTCCTCCCACTTCCATTCCGGTATTGGTAGAGGTGGCATTTTACCACATGGTTTCTGGTGCTCGGCCTTAACTAGTGAACACGTTAGGCACTTGTTCACGTACTCAGTCACATCATTCTTCATGCCAGGCCACCAGTACTCTTTCTTCAAGTCTTGATACATTTTGTTTATCCCGGGTGGATGGAATAGCGAGACTTATGGGCCTCATCGAGTATTTTGGCTCTAAGCTCACCAACCTTAGGTATCCACATCCGGCCAAACCTAGTTCGTACACCGTATGCATTTGCATCCAAATTCCCTTGTTGTCCTACTATTCTTTCCCGTTTTATATTTCTTTCTAATAGTGCTTCATCTTATGCCTTTGATATTTCACTCATTAAATCTGACGTAAATATCAGCTGACACGCCTTGATCTGGATAGGATCAGATTTCTCCTTTCTGCTTAAGGCGTCAGCTACTATGTTTGCCTTGCCTGGATGGTACAGTATCTCACAATCGTAGTCCTTTAGTAGTTCTAACCACCTCCTTTGCCTCATGTTTAATTCCTTTTGCTTGAAAAAGTACCTCAAACTTTTATGATCGGAGTAGATGGTGCATTTAACTCCATACAAGTAGTGCCTCCATATTTTCAACACGAAAACTACTGCCGCTAACTCTAGATCATGAGTTACGTAGTTAACCTCGTGAATCCTTAGTTGTCGTGAGGTGTAAGCAATTACCTTTCCTCGTTGCATAAGTACGCATCCTAGACCTTGGCTCGACGTGTCAGAGTAGACTACCAAGTCTTCATTTTCCTCAGGTAGGGTCAAGACTGGAGCTTGGGTTAATCGTGTCTTAAGTTCCTCAAACGCGTTGTTTTGGGTTGGACCCCATTCATACTTTACTTCCTTCCGTGTCAGTTTGGTTAGTGGCGAGGCTATTCTTGAGAAATTTTGAATGAACCTCCGATAGTAGCCCGCCAATCCCAGAAAACTTCGTATCTCTGTTGGCGTCTTCGGAACGTTCCATTCCTTTACCGTTTTGATCTTAGCAGGATCTACCATAATGCCTTTTGTGTTTATTACGTGACCTAGGAATTGGACTTCTCTAAGCCAAAACGCACATTTGGAGAATTTTGCGTACAACTTTTCCCACTTTAACACCTCTAAAACTTCCCTTAGGTGACAGTGGTGATCACCGTCGTTCTTCGAATAAACTAGTATGTCGTCAATGAAAACTATCACTGAGTGATCCAACATCGGTCGGCATACTCTATTCATCAAGTCCATAAATGTTGCTGGTGCGTTGGTCAACGCGAATGACATCACTAGAAACTCGTAATGCCCGTAACGCGTACGAAACGCGGTCTTTGGTACATCTTCTTCTCTCACCTTCAACTGGTGATAACCCGACCTAAGATCGATCTTTGAGAACCAACTTGCACCTTGTAGTTGATCAAAGAGATCATCTATTCTAGGCAATGGCTATTTGTTCTTTACTGTCCTCTTGTTCAATTCACGGTAGTCGATGCACATGCGCATGCTGCCGTCTTTCTTCTTTACGAATAGTACCGGAGCGCCCCACGGCGAAATACTTGGCCTAATAAATCCTTTTTCAGTTAGCTCCTTTAGTTGGGAAATCAATTCTTTCATTTCTGATGGAGCCAATCGATACGGGGCTTTGGCGACGGGCTCAGCTCCTGGCAGTAAGTCGATCTGAAATTCTATTTCTCGATCGGGTGGCAATCCAGGTAGATCCTCAGGGAACACTTCTGGAAAGTTGCACACCATGGGTACATTCTTGAGTTCCTTTGTTTTCATCCCTTTGTCAATGACGTACGCCAGATAAGCTTCGCAACCACGCCTCATATAACTTTCAGCCTTTTTCATCGAGATGATGTTCGGCATCGTGCAATTCCAATCCCCATAAACCGTAATTGGTGTGCCGCTTAGAGCCTTGAGGTGTATCCTCTTGCGTTTACATATGATTTGAGCTTCGTTGGCAGCTAACCAATCCATACCCAATACTACATCGAATCCTCCTAAGGTGAGAAGGAATAATCTAGAGGGGAACTTATGGCCCTCTATTTCTATGATACAATCATCGGTTACTTGGAATACTGTCGAATTTTTACCAACGGCATTTTGTACGCTAAAGGCTTTTACTATGGTGTTGACAGTGCAATCCAGTTTTTGGCTAAATACATTTGATATAAAACTTTTACTAGCACCAAAGTCAAATAGAATAGCAGCACGTTCATTGTTAACTAAAAACGTACCTGACACGACATCAGGGTTTCCCCTCGCTTCCTCTTCGGTCAGGGCGTAGGCTCTTGTCCTTGCCTTTGGCTGTTCCTGTTCTTTTTCTTTTCCCAAACTAGACTGTCCAATTTTTCTGCAATCCCTGGTCATGTGCCCATATCTTCCACAGCTTTGGCACTTGACATCCTTTAAGCATTCTCTTGAGAAGTGCCCCGGCCTTCCGCACTTGTAGCACATGGTGGTGCCGATTCGGCACTCGCCAAGATGTCGCTTCCCACACTTCTTGCAGGTTTCATTATCCTCTGTTCTTGGCTTCTTAACTTCATTGTTCACATTCCCTTTCCCAGTGCTCCTAGGCGGGTTCTCCCATTTCCTCTTTTGTGTCTCGGGTGCCGGGTCCTCATTGGCGTAGTCGTCGTAGACGATTCCGCTCAGATTCACTACCGACTCGAAGGTCGAGGGTAGGTTAGCTTTTACATGAACACGGACCCGCTGTGGCAGCCCCTTAACATAGTACTTGATCAAACGGTCTTCAGTTTCCACCAGGGGTGGTACTAGTTGAGCCAGTTCATTGAATCTTGATGTATACTGGCGATGAGTCTTGTTGCCAGCTTTGAAGTTTAGGAATTCATTCTCGACTCAGTCGATTTCGTTCTAAGGACAGAACTTTTGGATGATCAGCTTCTTCAAGTCATCCCATGTCATTCTGGTTATAGCACTTGGTGACTTAGTTCTTTGAATATTCCTCCACCAACTTAATGCTTCGTTGGTGAAAGAATGAGCGACGTACTTAACAGCTTGGTCGGGTCGACACTCGCTGATGTTGATGACAGCGTTCATCCTCTCAATCCACTTGAGGGTGGCCACCGAGTCCTTGTTCCCATCGAATTTGGGTGGGTCTCCATCCTTGAAACCTTTATAAGTGCACCCTTTAGTGCTTGATCCCACTTTTATCTCATCCCCGTCGCTGTCATATACTTTTTCCTCGTGGTTACCTTCGTCATCTTCCTTGATTTTCTTTAATGCCTCAGACAGCAGGTCAGGCAACACGTTCTTTAAGGTGAGCACGACCTCACAGGCGATAGCATCTCGGACCTCGGGTTCTAACTGTAGTGACCCTTGATGGTCGCTCCCAGTTGGGGTGACATTAGTTTGGTGCACGCTCTCCGTGTTTTCCGTGTGCACATCCTCCTCTTCTTGATGTCTTGGATTCAGTGGAGGCCTACCGACTCTGCCCGTGCGACCGCCTCGGTGTCCTGTTCTCCCTCCACCTGCCATTGTCTTTAGATTTTTCCTGATAGTCATAAAGGGTATTCATCAATGTCATTCTCTCAGATCATAGTCTTAGAACAGTACGAACAAGGTAAAGTTTTAATTACAGTGACCGGTTTGTGATTAGAAATTTACATTGCTTTTCGGGTTCCAAACTCTTCAAATTGGTCGTGACATTGACATCTATTGATTCTAGGTTAGAGTATCTATTCCTATCCAAGTGTATTAACCTTAGTACTCACTTACCGTGCTGGCGTTGGCTACCCAGACTGACATCCGTGCGTTGGTCCCATATTCAGCGTGAGTCCAGACATTTAGGGATGTCTGAATCTCTCAAACTATTGCTCTGATACCAACTTGCAAGGCCCCAAACCCGGGAGGCCTCACTTGTTGGATTTACTCATAAACATAGTCATAAATACTGAACTTAAATTTAACACATTCTTTTAACAGTAAAAACATTCACATTTGAGTACATTACAGCGGAAGTCTTAACATTTAAAACATAAATCGGGATGTCAATCTCTAGCCGGGCAGCCTTCACGCCTTCGCACGCCTCTTTCCTTTGTTACCTGAAATGTATACTAAAAGTCAGCTAACGCTGGTGAGTTCTAGTGTAAAGCAATTAGGTATAAATATCGTTTCTTTGTAAGTAAAAATATATATAGATATATAATCACACATTAACATATTCCTTGTCTTCATGTACCATTCATTTGAGAGTACATATATTCGTATTTATAACTTTTCTTTTCTTTCATCATTCTTATGTGATTGCATAGATATGCATCCACCTTTACTTTCCTTTACATTCATTGGTCATACACATAGGGGTGATCCACCCGTCATAATTTTCGCATGTGTCACAAAGACACACGTCGTGAGAACTACCGGCGTAGCCCTTTTACTCGTCCGGTCTTTGAGAACCGTCCGTCATTAAACCGCCCGGCCAACCTTCGGCCGTCCGTCATTAACCGTCCTACCTTCGTAGTCCGTTGTATTCGCCCGTCTACCCGAAGGTATCCGTTTCCCACGTGGCTACCATGTTTGCAACCGTTCTACATATGATTTGGCATTTTCTTCGACCGTCCATTAATGCCCCTTTTTATTTCCTAGCTGACGAAGGAACGTTTTTGTCTCGGTTACAAGATAGTCACGTGGTAGTCCGTCTACCGAAGTAGCCTTGTTCACGAAGCGTCCATAACATATACATACATTCATGTCAAGCAATATATAATATAAAGCAAGATTTCCATTTATTTACGATAGGTCATTCTTTCATTCATTCTTTGTAAACATACGTTTCGTTCTTGGTTCGTAATTACTTTAATATCTTTATGTATCTATCACGTATGGTCACATTGACATTCATAGTACTTATTCATTTAGTGTATACACTTCAGCCCCAAAACATTTAAAATGATTTGCACATAACTTATAAGGGGCCACATAGAACTCACCTGATGAGCTAGTCTGGGTTGTCCTAAACAAAGGTCCAACAACGTCACTTCCAATCTGAATTGATTAGTTAAATACACATCATACCTAATCCCGACTCTAACGGTTTGACCATTCTAAGCATACTGACTTTACTTAACCAGCCTGATGCCTGCGCACTTAGCAAGTGCACAGGGCCTTGTTCTTGCGTACTTAATAAGTGCGCAGACTTTGCTTCATGAACACTTGGTAAGTGCGCATGACCTTTTTCCTGCGTACATGACAAGTACGTAGAGCCTTTCTTCTTGCGTACTTGATAAGTACGCATAGCCTTTCTTCTTGCATACTTGATAAGTACGCAGAGCCTTTCTTCTTGCATACTTGATAAGTACGCAGGATCTGCTTTTCAGCAAAAACCCTAACTTTCGCATGCGGGTCTGATCATGTCAAGATCCCGAACTTGTTTACATTCAAAACGTTCATTTTTCCTTCTAGATGGTAGATCTATGTTCATTTTCAAGTTTCATCCATAAAAACGTCACCTATTTAGCTAAAACCAAAAACCCTAAAATAATCATAAAAACTCAGATTATTATCGAATGCTTACCTGGATTGGAATTATGATTCAGAGGAAATGATCACGAGCACAGCAGCAACGTTCTCCTGAATTCCTGAGTCGATCCGTCACTTTCTCTCTCTAGACCCGTGCTCTATTCTCTCTCTCTAGAACTTGTGAACTTGGTGGAATTGAACAAATGGTGGCAGCCCTTGCCCTTATATACCTGGGCTTACATCGGCCCATTGGAGCCGAGCCCAAGCCCATCCATTTTTCTTTCGTCTTTCGATAATTACAATTCGATCGTGTTATTATTTATTTATTACTAGTTTTGGGATGTTACATATACACACATTAACACTTGAATTTCTTTCATTTATCATTCCTTGTAAGTACATATAAATATATATATATATATATACACATCTTTGGTTTCATTGAACATACATTGACTATACACGCAAATAGGTGCATATACATTCATTGAACATTCATTGGTTATACACATAAGAGTGATCAACCCGTCATTGATTGCGTGAGTAACAAAGACAGACGCTCCGTCCTACCATCGTAGGCCGTAATTCATACCATCTCTACCGAAGTAGTCCGTCCTTCGGTACCGTCCGGCAACCTTTGGACGTCCGTCTACCGTGTCTATCGTCGTAGTCCGTCCTTTCGCCCGTCTGCTCGAAGGCATCTGTTTCCCATGCGAACTATTATTCATGCAACCGTTCTACTTATCATCGATAAGGCATTTGTTTTGACCGTCCAGTGATTGCCTTTCATACGTCCTAGCTGATAAAGGAACGTATATGTCCTGGCTGCATGATAGTCACATGGTCGTCCGTCTACCGTAGTAGCCGTTAGAATTGAAGCGTCCATAACATTCACATATATTCATAACATGCAGTATATAGTATATATATAAAGCACGATTTCATTCTTTTGTGTTATATCATACTTTCATTCATAATTCATAACATACTTGCTATGTTTCATTGTTCATAAGCATATCTATACATATAACTATCATGCATTGTCATATAACACATATCATAACATTCATTCATATCATGTATACACTTTAGCCCCAAAATCATTTAAAACCATTTGCACGTAACACGTAGGGGGCACATAGAACTCACTAGATGAGTGGTTTCTGTAATACACTTAACTGGTTATTGAGCGTCACTAAGGTATCTCTCAATCTTCATAATGAAGTCTTACACATAAGGTAGTGCTCCTAGATGACACTAGGCATTACTATGCTTGAACCCAGTAGTTTCGATGGATGAATCACATCGAAACTATGGTAGTTTCGGGTCATGGGTTTATATCGAAACTATGGTAGTTTTGATAAGTAACTTATATAAAATCTTAGTAGTTTCGAGTTATGGGTTTATATCGAAACTATGGTAGTTTCGATAAGTAACTTATGTAAAATATTAGTAGTTTCGGGTTATGGGTTTGCATATATCGAAACTAGATAGTTTCGATGGATTTACCTATATCAAAACTAGTAGTTTCGATGCATCAGTCTTCTTCCCCAACCAGAAACCCTAGATCTGGTCCCCGATTTCAAGTTGATCAAGCTCTCAATTTTTTACGTTCAAAATGTTTCATTTTCCTCCATGAACCCAAATATGTGGTTTGTTTCAAGCTTCATACGTAAAAACCTGCACTTTTAGCCATTTTATTCGAAACTAATAAATGTATAAAAACTCAGATCTAGCGATGAAGCTTACATCTCAGAGTCTGGTCTTCGTTTCTTTGTGTTGCTATGATGATGACGGTCGAATTCCGAGCTTTTAAGCTGAAACCCGAGCTTTCTCTTTCTAAACCCGTGCTCTCCTTTCTCTCTCTAAGTTTACGATAATGAAGGAAGTGAGGGGGGAAAGGTTGATGGCTGCTGATTAGTAAGGGTTTTCCCCTTCTTATGTCGGGCCCATGGGCCGACTCTTGGTCAAGCCCGCGTTGCTTTTCTTTTATTTGTTTTTTATTTATTCAGGATGTTACATCACGCGTGCGGTTGAGCCATGTTGTCGACTTAATGATTGGTGATAATTGTTATTTAGGTCGAATCGGGATTCTCAACTTTTTATGTTCCAATGGTCACGTTCGAACGTAATTGTTTATCAAAACCCTAAAATATGTTTGTACCCTTCATGTATCCCTCAAGTAAATATTCAGGTTCATGTAAATCGTAACTAATTCAATTTGTTAATATATATATATATACACACATATTCGTATGTACGTGTTAACAGTTAGGCTATGTATGGTTTATAGAAAATATAAACATTTATAACTATATGCTCAAGTATAAATACGATATATATATACACATGACAAAACATTTATTCGAGTTTATAAAAGTCTACATTTTCATATTTATTCGAAACGTATTCGTTAAGTTCCAAATCGTTCGTGTCATTTATCCCAAAACCCTTGATGATAGTTAAAAAAATATATTTTACATCCGGGTATATGAATATACGTGTATACACTTTCGAGGCTAAACATCGTGTCCCATAATAATCTGTTAAGTTTATAAAAAAAAACGTGAATATTTATCTCCATACGTGTATTTATAGATATATATATATATATATGTGTGTGTGTGTGTGTAAGTATTTATACATACATGTTACGTCTACCTTTATGCAAAATATAGGTGTCTATAAGTTCTCTTACTAGTATATATGTACATATGTCCATACGGCACGTTTTCCATTTATGAAAACATAGTTGTTTCTCAAACCCTAGATTAGTCCTTTGAGTTATATAGTTAATTACCATTTCAACGACATACCAAATATATATGTATATACATACGATTATAGAAAATCCTAGAAGCTAACATTATTCCGGTCGTATCTAATTTGTATAATCCGTTTTATACCACAATTATAATGCAATTGTTTTTACGCCCACGTAATAATATTTACTAATTGCGCATACTGCTCGTTAATCGCGTTTAAGATTTCCGTTGAACCGATAACCTATTTATGAATATATTTTCTTATTCAATGATAATTATATATTTTAGTCGGAACGGACTCTCTAGATCAACTATACGTATTTGCGGTCCGTTAATATAAATTATTAAATTAATATTTATTTTCTATCGTTAACCGGTCGTTTAGGCTCAACGCAATTTGACCGCACGCGCGTCTAACTTTCGTGTAAATAAATATAAAACGCGTTAGCGTGCGTTTATACCTTTTGTTCATCTTGTTTACGCACCGACACTTTCTAACTTTCATGGTTCAAGTATTGATCACGTTTACCAAGTTCGACCATGGTTGACCAAGACTCGGGATGTCGTATCCTGTCCAAAAACCACGTATTCAATACTCGGGAATGAAACCCGGCCACCAAAAGTTGTAAATCTATAATATATATTACGGATCTTGACGGAAAATAATCCGTTCACCAAAAGTTACGCTTAAACTCAAGACTAACCTTGTATTTCGTAGATCAAGACGTTCCAACACCCTACAAAACGAGATCTGATTATTTGGTGCTTACCGGAGACTCGCCGAAAACTGTCACACCCCAGCCGGCGGTGGATTATACGCCGGGGCTGACGCGGTTGTTCATAAGCACATGATCATCTATTAATAAGTGATAATATTATTTCATCATAATTAAAGCATCCGTTACAAATAGAAATGGAAAACAAGAAGTTCAAACGTGACACAAGTTAAACTCAATCTATATTAAAGCTAAGTCCATAGTCCTATGTGATCATGTAGTGTCCTCAAACTGGTGCACCTGAAACATGTGAGTAATTGTCAACTACAAGTAGTTGGTGAGTAACATAGGTTTTGACACCCAACAAAAGTTAAGTATATTTTTACAATTCAATATGTTCAAAGCATGTCTAAAGCATATATGTGAAAACATACAAGGTTCCAAGCGTACGATTCAAGCCTAATAATAGAAAACTACATACGCAATACCACTGATTGCCATTTAAAAAAAAAGGGAGCAAGCGGATACTCCAAGTTATAGTTGATACCCAACAAAACCCGCCAAAGTCTTGTGGTAAGTTATAGTTTCAGTTTCCCATATAAATGATCATGTTAGGTACTACCTTAGGCTTGGGCTGCAAGTTAATGAATGTATTGGCGTGAAACACATGCAATGGTCACCAAGTAGTTCAATCATAAAGCATTAAGATCAAGCACAAGAACATAGATATTGAATTGGTTAAATAGATAAAGTTGATAAAATGTTTCACCCCAAAAGTAAAACAGTAAAAAGGGGCTATGTAAACTCACCTGAAATGAAGCTAATAAGTTGTGTGAATTGCAAAGAAGAGATAGGCCTCGTGAGAATCCTTCACAATCGACCTACACAGTTAATTCGTATTCTAAGCTCAAAGTACGACTAATTCAAGTAAAGAATTTATAAAGTTTCGAGGGGGTTTCTCTTTGGAATTTGGGATCGGATATATGGTTGGTAGGAGGATATTAGTTATCATCAATATTGAAATATTAATAAGGTAATTTATTAGTTAATTGAAATCCCAAACTAGTTATGTAATACTTATAACCCTAGTATGATTGAATTTATTTAAGTGATTACAAAAAGATAATTACTAAATAAATTACGGATTAGAGACGGTTTAGATAATTATTCAATTTAAAATAATTATTTAAACTCTCTAAATAATCCCTTCTATTTAAATGGTAAATGATTGATATGTTGTGTAACTAATAGTTTTTAAAAAAATATATATAATAAATGATTTGTATAATTTAAAAATAATCATCTAAATTATTTTAAATTATCCTTTGCAAAGAAAATTATCTAATATAATTATATAAATAAAAGAGGGCGTGTAAACCCTTACAAGGCGAGTGGTTTCATAAACGTAATCATTTCTATGCAACATAAAACTTATAAATTTGAGGCTCCTATATGAATAATTCGTTTGAGAGTTTGTTTTAAAAGGATTTAGTAATAACAAAATGAAAGGTTTTTCTTTGAAAACTTAACAATTAAATTATTAAAGTGATCTTTGGGTTTATAGATTTCATAAAATAATCTTTATAAAAGAAGTGGGATAATAATACTATTTTTAAAAATAAAATGGGACTGCTAGGGATCGAACCCGGGTCTGCCCGGTGGGAGTTCAACACCTTAACCACTGGACCAGTGTATCCTTAGTGTAATGAACCCGGTTTTAATAGTTGACAAGCAGTGTTTACAAAGGAGGCTGGTTTCAGCAATGCGCGCAAAAAGGGGAGAGGGGGAGTGGATTCGAACTCGCGACCTTGGAAGAGGAGGGCCAAGGGATTTACCAGACGATCTGGGCACAATGCCTTGACCGAATACCGAATCGTTTAGTCTTATCAGTTATCCCCAACCCACCATCGATCCTATATGAATGCATAAACCCTAGTTACCCAAATCAACCCAAAAGGCCACCGATTGATCTTAGAATCATAGGGCTTTCATTCTCTAAGTAAAACGAGTCTGATGATGTAAAGGTTACCTGCAATGGCCAAGCAACGATCTGGGCATAAACCCAAGTAAAATAAGTATGTTGTTTGTTGCACAAATGTTCTAGCTAACTACAAGGTTAACCTATGTTTGATGGAATATATGTATCAATGATTTGTACAAAAGAAACAGGGAATCCTAATATGCGAGGAGATTGATGTGGGTGTCCTCATTTTAATAATAAAATAATTATTATTAAAATAATATTTTATGTAAATCTTTGATAAATAATTGTATTGTAATAAGTGAAAGAATGAATAAGGATTTTGTTTGTTTGTAATAATTATATAAACGTATGAATAAATAATTAGGTTTTTTTGGTTTGTAAATAAATACACAAATAAGTAAACAAGTAGTTTTCTTTTATTTGCAATCTCATAAATTAATAAATGGGTAAATAAATAAATGAGTAATAATTAGTTGAGTAATTAAATAATTTACTACATAAATAAGTGAATAAAACCTTTCATTTGATTTATGAAAAATAAATATAAAAAAATAATGATTTAATTAATTGGTAATTAAACCAAAATTATGTTCTAATTAAGAAGTAATTAAGCCAAATAAATTCTTAATTAAAAGTATAGAATTGTGTTTTAATTGTTCTCATATAATAAAATTAAATTATATAAAAGTTTGTATAAATATTTGCAAAGAAATGGGTTTATAATCATAATCATAATTAGTTGAAAGTGGTTATTGTACACTAGAATGGTTATTATTCTAGAGTAATACCTCCAACAGAAAAGTTCACAGAAAAGAGTTGGCCGGATCAGAACCCCGTCTTTGCTAGCCAGAACTTTAATGTTTGCCAGATAACTATATACTGGTTTGAAATTTATTCCATTTGCATACTTGACCAAGTTTAGGGTGTGTTTGCAAAGTATATGGGCTAAAGTGGAAATATGAGTTTAGTAAAGATAGAAATTGAATATTAAATAATTTAATTTGAAAATAACGGGTTTTCGTAAAAACATGATTTTTGAAATTGAAATAAATAAAAAAGATCAAACCAAGCTTTTAAATAAAAGTTTTGAACAAGTTTAATTAAAATAAGGCTTTTGATCTTAGATAGATCTATGATTATAACATAAACATGTTAGGGATCATAGATCTAGGTAGTTATGAGGGATTTTTGAAATGAAAAGTATGAACAAGCAAGAACATAAGAAGAACTTACTTAAAATGGAAGGATTTAAGCTAGAATCTTACAAAAGATGAGAAGAACGACCTTTAGTAGCTAGAGAACCCTAGAGGATCGGTGAGGTGCGGATAATACATGAGAATAAGGGCTATATTTATAAGGTAGGATCAAGGGCTTATTCACGAAATTTAATTTGTTGTAGGACTAGATTGTAAAAGATGACTAATAGTTTTTAATTTTATAACATATGCTAACAACTGCTCATAAATTTTATGTTTATGACTACATTTCATCATAAATGTAATTATATATTTATTTGTTTTACTTATCTTTAGTAATTTAAAACACTAGTAATGTTAACTAACAATGTTATATTTTCATAATAAATTGTTTAAATGGTTTAATTACCATGTGTATATATATATATATATATATATATATAGTTACATATATATTTATAAGTAGACACATAAAGGATGTCAATTCATAATCAAAGCTTGTAAGTTTAGATTTGGTTATTATAACAAGGTATATATATTTATTTCAAAACAGTCATATAAGTATGTATGCACACTCATGAATTATAATGGATAAATATAATACTTTTATAAAAGCGAATCATAAAATAATGAAATTACAATTTGCCGGAATAGTTAAAATAAAGGTCGGAATTTCCTATGGATTATAGTGAGAGCCTTCCACCCATTGTCTAAGATCTGGGTCGCGCCACTAGTTGCAGCTGTCAGGAAGACGAATTTGCAGCCGGATGGTGTTTCCGCCACCGCTAATCTCCCCGTCCTCCTCCTCCAGTGTGTTCCGCCACCTGTTGTGACCACCTCCGATAGGGCCGCTGCTAGGAATCCGGCCACCAGCCTTTTTCTCTCATCCGTGCTTCTCTCTATCTCTCTCTCTAGGGTTTTCAAGGTGGGTGGAGTTTGAGGGTAGATGGAGGAAGATAGAGATAGAGATCTTTTATAGGTAGGGTTTTCTAACGTGTTTAACCCGTGAATCGAACCCGTCTTGTCCCATTTCCGTGTTAGGTCGGCTCGTGTTTGTAACATCCCAAAAATCCAGCCGTAAACGGTTAACGGTCAAAGGGACGTCAAACGTAAAGCTACGAATGGTATCGGTAATGAAACGTGATACCAAAAGCTTAACGGGGGAGTTAGAATTGAATAATAATAAGTTGGGATGAATTTCGGTTAAGAAACATGACCTAAGAACTTAACCGGATGCGAAACGGAAAGACTATTCGCCCGAAAATAGCCCAAAAATTCGCATAAGCATATCTCGAACTAGAAAAAGAGTTACGGAAGCCATAATTTATGAAAATGGGGTGTTTTGACGAGGAGAATATGAAAATGAGGTATGTCGGTTCGATATCCTAAGCATAACGGTCTGACATGTGTTGCAGAAGCATTTCGGGAAGCTTTGAAAGGTGTTTTGATGACTCAGCACTCAAGTCGGACCAATATTCTTTACACGTCGGTCCAACGTCCGGAAGTCGGACCGATATGATTTACACGTCGGTCCGACGTGGGGAAGTCGGACCAATATGGATTACACGTCGGTCCGATGTGTGCTGCAGGAGCAAAAAAAGAGGTTTTCACGCGTGTCACCGACTTCAGCCGAAGTCGGACCGACTTGGGATGACATGTCAGTCCGACATGGGTCCCATTTCAGCCTATAAATAGATTCTTAAAGCCGTTCAAATGGAGAATCATCACACACAAACACTCTGAGAAGGATTAGAGGACCCGGTGCGGTGCGTTTGAGTGCAAGTGCGGTACGCTGCGAATGCGGTTCGGATCCGGAGAGACGTTTAAGCGAGGAACGAGCGTAGGAAACGACCCGAGACTATCGTAAGTACACTCGACCCGTACCTTAGATAAATGTTTATGTGAGTATGTGTTACATGCAACTTGTGAAACTAAGGTACGGGGACATAAAGAAAGGTAATGGGGATTAGTCTAAACACTAAACGGAAATAATGGAGTAGCCACGACGTATTCAAGGGGTGGTGGATACACCGCTGGTACTTCCTATATATAAATCTCTTGGTACTTCGTGGTGAAACCATTATGAATGTTTAGGGGTATAGACTAAAAGACAGTAATGAAAATATAGTAAACGTATGGGAGAACTTCCAACCGGTATATAGTTATCTGACAAACAGAATGTTCTGTCTAAGGAAGGAGTGGTGTATAAATCTCTCCTAGACCCTTCACTCTTTCCTGGGAACATCTCTGTTTGAGGTACTATTTTGGAAGGATAATCACCCCAGTTTACAATATATGTTAAGTAAAAATAAGGGGAGGCTAAATTCTAAATAAAGGAATATATGTGATGTATTATAAGGGTGGTGGGTACGCCGCTGGTACACCCTATATATAAACCTCTTTAATGCATTATAGAGGCACCTTTATGAGGAATTAAGGCAAGGATTGGATAAAAGCATGAGGAAGTCATGCTATCAAATAAATAATGAGAAACGCTTAATCTTAAGCAAAGGAGTATTCATGAGATGTTAAAGAAGTGGTGGATACGTCACTGGTACTTCCTATATATAAACCTCTTTAACATAACATGACGAAACCTTTGTAAGGGATTAGAGCAAGAGTTAAGATAAAAGCATAAAGATATCATGCCACTAAATGAGATTTAGACGGGAAAACTTAATTCTAAGTAAAGGAGTATTTATGGGACGTTAAAAGGGTGGTGGATACGCCGCTGGTACTTCCTATATATAAACCTCTTTAACGTAACCTGGAGAAACCTTTATAAGGAATTAGAGCAGGGATAAATATGAAAGTATGACGAGAGATCATGCTATATGTGCATATAGGCAATGTGTTAAACGTAAATATGTGAATGCATGATAGATGATCATACCATATGTGTAAATATAAATGTATGACGGAAACGAGTCTAAGTCTTAAAATAGAATAACGGAGTACTCACGAAATGTTAAAGGGGTGGTGGATACGCCGTTGGTACTTCCTATATATAAGCCTCTTTAATGCATCATGGGGAAACTGTTACGAAGTTTTAAGGTGAGGACTGGTTGGGAATAAATTGGGAGGCAGTGAGTCTATAATACTCAAGATCCCAATGAAAAGAGATGTCCAGCCTACGAGGTGGATCTCTAGAATGAATGGAAAAAGGTGCCGAGCCTACGGGACGGAAGTGCCTTAAGTATGAGAATGGAAAGGTGCCCAGTCTATAGGCGGAAGGACCCGGTAGAGGTGCCCAGTCTATAAGGCGGAAGGACCTAAAATGAATGATAATAAAATATACGAATGACGTGACCGGAGGTACGTCCGGATATGGTCACGGGGGCGCCGAGAGCCCAGGAAACTTGAACAATAAGAACCTAAAGGGGTTCCTAATAAAATGAACGATGCAGTGTACTTACTTAGCGAAAGCTAATTCAAAACGTTTTCCAAACACTGCAAGTTAAGAGCACGTGGAATGAGGCTTTCTAAGGACGTGGCTGATCGGAGTTAAAGAATCCCTATGTTACATGATATGATATTTTATGTAAAATAAAATATTATAATAAAATATACCTTTGTCATTATAGTGACAAGGTTTTGAAAAAATCTGGGAACGTTTTCTGCATTAAACTCTGATAAATTAGTATAGTAAAAGTAGGGTGTTTCAGGTTGGTATCAGAGCACGGTTTGAGGGATTTAAGTATCGGAAGGATACTTAAACTCAAACCATAAGTGCTCGTGATATAAATAGTGATTCTATCCTAGGCCGTCTAAGGAAGCATGTATGTTTAAATTCCGGTGCTTAAACATAAATATGTGAGTATATGTGGGCTGAACTTTGTATGAAAAAAGCTCCATATGATAGTTGGGAGTATCATGATGCGTAATATACATTGCCTTAAACCTGGCCAGTATTGGAGCTAATGTATGGGACCCCATGATATCGCAAACATCATATGATAACTTATTTCAGCAGATAGTAAGCCGGGAATGTGATTATACATAATTGAAATGTATAAGTGAATATGAGTATGTGTAAGTGTATGAAGGGGGCCTTACGTAAAACCCTAGAATGCTTAATTAGGGTTAGAATAGTATGAGTCCTGTAAATATGAAACCTTAGACTATAATTAGGGTGAACGAGCGAGTGATTAAATGAAATTCGTGTATCAGCAACAATGGCTGAACGTCAGAATAATGAAGTACACAACGAAGGGAGTCATAGGAGAGTTGCGTCTCCTCCTCCCGACGAGAACGAAGTAGAACAAGTCTCGGAGAATATCCGGAGACAGATTGCGTTAGAAATAGGGAAGGATTTCGATGCGAACCTCCCAATTATTCAAGCAGAACTGCATAGTTCACTGGAAAGCTAGTTTGAGAATCAAAAGGAGATAGAGAAACCCCAGAACGGAGAAGATGGAAATTCTAAATCGACTCGATGCACGTATAAAGATTTTATGACGTGCAAACAAATGGAGTTCAAGGGAGCCATTAATCCCTTAAAAATTCAAAGATGGATAGCTGCAATGGAAACAACATTCGATACTTGTCATTGCAGTAAGGAGGACGAAGTAACCTTCGCCACCAACCAGCTCAAAGAAAGAGCTGACGATTAGTGGGGCATAGTGATTAGAGAGAAGGGCAGAGATAAAATCAAAGAGATAAAGTGGGAAGAATTCAAGGATATTTTTCTGAAGAATTATTGCCCACGGGCGGCAATAGACAGAATCACTAAGGAGTTCCTTCAACTCCATCAAACAAAGGAATCTGTGGACGAGATTACTGGCATTTTCTTCGATAAAGCCAGATTCTGTCCTGCTTTATTAACAACTACTGAGATGTGGATGACACGATACCATCTCATTCTGAAAAAAGAAATTAGAGAGTTCATTCATCCGTCTAAGTGCGCAAACTTGGAAGAAATGATTGATTAGGCTCGAGAAAGAGAAGCAGAGCTTAAAAGACAGGAAGAAGAAGACAGGAAGAGAAAAGGAGAGGATTATCCATCTCCTATGCCACTTAGGAGAATTAAATTTAGGAGACCTGATAGTTATTCCTCTCAAAAGAAAGAAATAAGTGACTGTGAAATCTGTGGAAGGAAACATCCTGGAGAGTGCCGGCTCAGGCATCTCAATTGTATGAAGTGTGGGAAGACTGGACATCTGACACATCAGTGTACAAGTCCAGTAAGATTATGCTACACTTGTTACAAGCCGGGACACTTCAGTAGAGAATGTCATGAGCTACGATCACAGACTGAAAAGTCCGGTGAAGGATCAAGAGTAGCAGATAATGAAATCAAAAGGATCGAGGCTCCGAAACCAAGAGGTAGGGCTTTCCAGATCATGACCGAGGGAGAAAAAGATGTCCCTGACATCGTATCAGGTATCTTCCTCTTGAATCTCTTACCTGCTAGTGTTTAATTCGATACGGAGACTAGTCGATTATTTATTTCATTAAGATATGTGAATTCAAGAAACTTCAGTAGAAGTAAATTGGTTAAGGCATTAGAGTTTGAACTCGCAAGTAATAGAAACTGCGTAGTAACCAAAATATGCCAAGACTACCAACTACTAATCAAGGAAGAAGAATATCTCGTCGATCAAATTCCAATGCAAGAATTTCACGTATAGACTAGTTATCTTTGCATACTGCGATGATTAGAGTTGAAGAATCCCTATATTACATGATGTAATATTTTATGTAAAAACAATATTATAATAAAATATACCTTTGTCATTATAGTGATAAGGTTTTGAAAAAATCTGGGACCGTTTTTCGCATTAAACTCTGATAAATTAGTATAGTAAAAGTAGGGTCTTTGAGTGTTTTTGTGATTTTTTTTAAACGTTGATAAATTACTAAGTCTAATTATAAGAAGTGGTTATTTCGATAATTTCGTTCTCGTTATTTTTCCGTGACGTTAATGCTGACTAATGTATGTTTAACGCGGTTCTTCGTGACGTACGCGTATATTGTGCCAAATTTGCCCGGTAATATTTTAAAATAACCAGAAATAACAAATATTATTACCTGTTTAACCTAGATGTCATTATGCGGTCTTTTCGATATTATTCGATTAATTGACGCGTTAACCGATTGGTGATGTATCTTCTTTCAGAAGTTCTTAAAGTCACGTGGTGCCTTGCATTCTACTAGTTTCTATTATTATTTAATAATAATCAGTAATAATAGGTATTTAGAAATAGCACGTTATGGATAACCGGTGGTAAATTACGCACTGGTATTTGTCGCCGCTGCGCGTCCTATGTCTTACAGCTCACGCGTTAATTTATAAATAATCGTCTAAAATAATTATTAATAATCATTACTAATATTTAATATTAGTAATTAGGTATCGTGTTATGTGCCGGTTACAAGCCGTGAACGTGTTGATTTATTTAACTGTACTGTGTAAGGTTACATATTAAGTTCGCATGTTGGGCCTACAACTGGACCGTTAATGGGCCGAGCCCGTTTATGGCAAATTAACTGTCGAATATTATTAACCCTAATTCAGGGTTGTCACAGAGTGCAAGCTCGGACAGATGGGATGCTTTAAATGTGGCAAGTTCGGACACCATTCGCGTGACTGCGCGAACAGGCCTAGATGCCATAACTGTGGAGATCAGGGACATTTAAGCCGAGATTGTAGGAAGCCCAAGGAGCCAAAAGCAGGGGGTCCGGAAAGGGAAAGGGTAAAGAGAAGGAACCCTACATCAACATAGATAAAGCAAGGGTCTACCAGATGACTCAGTAAGGTACGTTACCAATTTTCTTATGATAAGTTCAAGTTATTATTTCCCTAACTAGTAGTTACACCCGTTAGTCTAGATGCCTTATAGTTAGAGATTTCCTCGGTTAGACTCTCAATGGTAGTTAATCACGATGGCTTTCATGACCAAGCTGCCTTGCATAGCTACGGTTTATGCCACACATTCTGTGATTTGCTATCAGTATAGCTTATGGCAGGTTTCGTAAGGAGGGTAGACTTCTAACATCCCGAGTTTTAGACCCGGTATAGTTAGCAAAAAATTAAAACTTAGCAAAAATATGAGGAGCGGGATTGGGCTTGCGAGTATGGGCCGAAAAAAGGCAAGGGTTGGGCCCTTTATAAGCCTCAAGATCAGCTCTCAACCCCCCCCCCTAGCTGCCATTTTTGTTTTCCTAGAGAGAGAAAGTGAGAGAGAGCCTAGAGAGAGAAAGTCCCGGTTTTCAAATCCGAGCTTCAAGGATCATTGGTGCAAGTCTTTAGAGCGTTAAGCAATGAACGGGAAGCGATTTCAGGTAACGGTCCCTCCTAGATCTGATTTTTCATACCGTGTTGGGTTTTGAAATAAAATCGGGTAAAGGTTAGATTTTTACATTTGAAAATGAAAATAAAGTATAGATGTAGACTCTCGGTTAGAAAACACAAGTTTTGAACATAAAAAGTTCAGGTCTTGATGAGTTTGAGCCTTAGCCGCCATTTGCATGCAGATTAGGGTTCGGCTGAGGAAGATGAAGCCTGAAGGATTACTTGCTAAGTTCGTCGAACTTGACCAATTCGCTTGGCAAGTTCGCTGAGGTTGTCTAAGCGAAGTTATTAAGTTCGCTGGCCATGGGAGGCGAACTTGTCTTAAGTTCGCCTAGTCAGAAATTGTGAAACCATGTAGTGTCGAGTTAAGTCTGATACATGTCGAACTGTTATGATTGTTCAGATTGTGTGAGATCCGGTAGACCATTCCAACTAAGATACCAGGTGAGTTCTAATCCCCTTTTTGCCTGCTTTAGGGTTGGTGTGCATACTTAGTGAATAGTTTTTATTACATATTTATATTAATAAACAAAGTGAGAGTTATGTTTTTGTGATAAGTTTAAAAGAGGCAAATGTACGTTTTGATGAGAGTAAATAACTATTTATGGAAAGCGTTTACTATATTTTATATATACATAAACAAAGGCATAATATTTACTCAAGCTATTTTTAAGTGAGGTAAGATATATTTTTGGCAAGCGTCTACTATATTTTCATATACATAGACAAAGGCATAATATATGTACTAGTATGTTTTCAGTAAAGCAAGATATATCTTTATGGCAAGCGTTTACTATATTTTCATATATACATAAATAAAGGCATAAGATATGTGAAAGTTATGAACATGTCAGATAAAGTTTAATGAACAGAAAGTGAATAGATTTCCTACGGGAATGTGTACCAGCTGTAAAGGTCCTTGGGACATATGTTACTTGTACAAGATGTCATATATGGGTTTTATCCATTAGTAAGAACCTTTGGGTTCGCTAACGGTAGTACAATTGGTATAAGTGACGGAGGTTGCTCGGGAGAACCACGCAACTCCCCTTAGCGTAAAGCGGTATTGTCGGTTCATGGTGCTAGCCATGAGGGCATTGACCAGGTACTCGTCGGTTCATGGTGTAAGCCATGAGGGTGGTACAGTTGTGACAAGTGAATTGACGGTTAAGCGGTAGTGTCGGTTAATGGCCGTTGCCCATGGGGGCATTGACCAGGTACTTGTCGGTTCATGGCCAAGAGTCATGAGGGCAGTATATTGTAAAGGAATCGATGGTTAATTATATGTTTTAAACTGATTTGAAAAGTAGAGTCTGTAAAGTTTTTCCTTAGGGGCAGTATGTACGTAATCATAAAGCTTTTATATAAATGATTTAAAGTAAACGTTAGAACTCATTCAGCGTTGCTGATTTTTAGTATGCATACCAGTTAAGTGTAGGTGGCTTTGGATGGATATAGATGCATGGATTGGAAGGACGAGTTACCCGAAGATCAGCATCTGGCATCCCGTTTATGTTCATGTTTATGTTTCAGTTGTTTAAGACAAGTTATGTTTTGACATGTTATGTATTTCCGCTGCGTATGTTGAAGTTTTAAATCGTTTCCGCTGTTTTAATGAATGTCTTATGTTTAAGTGCTATGTGTTGATGAGTAAATCCAATAAGTGAGGCCTCCTGGGTTGGGGCCTTACAGCACGCCTGTACATTGGGATGCACGGTCGTGCATCCCCCCATGTTGCCCATATTTGTCTTTTAGCTGCTGGTTGACTCTTGTTGACCTATTTTGACTTCTTGGTGGTCAAAGCTCGGGAATGATCCTTCTAGAAGCTTGGTTTCTTGGTGTTTTTGATAGATTTCATCTTTATTTATATTTAGAACACCGAATAACCTGCAATTACAAAATATAAACATTTTAAGTATTAATTGTAAGGTTATTATTCAATTAGTACCATAATATGAGGATTATTATGCATGCAAAACATGTATAAATGATGGCACATCAGGGACAGAGTGGTGTTGAAAGTGTCGGTCACCATGGGGATTATCGTGATCCTTGAAGTTTGGGAGCCTTTGTGGCTGGCCAACTGTTGTATAACTGGGGTGATGACGGTCACCATGGGGATTATCGTGATCCTTGAAGTTTGGTACTTGTGCCTTATGGGGTACAGTGCATAAAGTTTGGTATGACTACTCCACGGAGTATCATGCTCGAAGTTTGGTATGTGTCATCCTTGTGATGCTGTGCTTGAAGTTTTGTACGGATGCCCTATGAGGTATCGTACTTAAAGTTGGAATTGACGGCTACGAGAAGGCGCATATTTGATATGTTTGTTGACTTATGTGTGATGTTATGTTATTGCATATTTACGTACGCTTTTATTAAGGAATTTGAATGTTATGTTTTTGGCAAATATTTAAAGTTAATGTTTTATGTAAAAGCTAGAACTCTACTTTTTAGTATGCACATTCAGGTTAAGGATCAGTTATGATGATGGACGGTTATGCTTGGCTAGCGAGAAGAGTTACCCGGCTGATATAAGGACTGGCATCCTGTTATGATTTCGATTATGTTATGTTACGTTGAGACAATGTTTATGCTTCAAATGTTGAACAAGTTATGTTATGTTTGAATGAAAGTTTTTCGCTGCGTTATTTGATATTCAAGCTTAAGAACTGTATGTTTATCGGTAAATCCAATGAGTGAGGCCTCCCGGGCTTGGGGCCATACAACCATGTGTTCTAGTTGGTCTTGTTTAGTTTCTTGATGTATCCAATCAGTTGCATCTCAGCCGTTCTTGATTAGGTTCTGATCACGGTTCTTACATCGATCTGGGTGATCTAGTGGTTAAGACTTCGATTTTCTACTACCTTATTCGATCGGACTCTGCTGCTACGGTGATCAGGTTTCACGGCTGATACGCAATCGGATTCTCCTTCTTCTTACCAAGCTCCGATACCACTTGTTAACAGTACAACAAAATGAAGTTAATGCAACCCCCGCAAAATATTTCCTTAAAATTCAAATGTAACCTTTTTACATGTAAATGTAACCTTTTTACTTTCAAATGCAACATTTTCATATCTACACTTAACTGCAACATTTATTATAATTTTATATATAAAAATACAACTTTTTCTAAATTCAAATGCAACCATTATTATATTTTTAGTAAAAAAAATGCAACATTTCTTTTTATAGTAAATGCAACATTTTTTCTTCGAACTTTACGTACAAATTTTAGTGTTATTAGATTAAATAGCCTTACTTGTAAATTTATTTTTTAGAGAGAAATAGAACAAAGGAAACAAAAAAGCCAAAAGTTCTTAGATCGTGTTCCATCCATGATAATTACAATTTCAAATATTTCTTCACGGCTAGCTTCCAAAGTTACGATGATATTTTTTACCTGCTCATTTACTTTTCCATCTACTCAGTTCTTGTGTTTTCTTCTACAAATAACATTTCTAATTTTTTTTTCTTTTCTGCAGTTTTAATAAAAATTACGGTGAACAAATAGGTAATTTTATTCAAAGTTAGTGTTGCTACAACGATAATGTGGTAGGGATAAAGTATGATTTTATCAATATAATGAGGCACTTATCCTTGAGGGTTCCAAGGCTAAGTGGTACTATTAAAAGGAGGATCACTTATTACATCCAGGAAGAGTAAGGTAAATACAAGGAGAAGTGATCCGGAATAGAAGGGGAAGTAACAATAGCAAAGAGGAGAGGATAAAGCTAAAACTTATGGATCTGAGTATTTGATCCGGGATGTTCTCAAATGACTTCTAAGGCTAGTATTTATAGTAGCCTTTGAGTGCTTCCTCGTTCTTCAAGCTAATCTTGTGACTTCTCTAGAAGAGGAAGCTTGGTAGGCTACTTTCTTCTCCTTAGTTTTCTCTTTCTTCCTGGTGCCCTGATTCTAGTAATATTTTGACTTTCCATTCTGTTGACAACGACTACACTTTGTTTGTCCCTTTACTATGTATGTGCTCCCTTTATCTCGTTCATCGAGGTTTGACAACTGAAGGTAAGACATCCCTCGATTATTGTGTCGATGTTATATTTGTTAGACAGGAGGGAGAGTCCTCTCCTTCTATTTGTTAAGAGTGCTGAGAATCTTCCTTTAGGAGAGGTCTCCTCCTTATCCGTTCTTGAGGTGCATGCAGCATCTTATTTTTGTTTGCTTAAGATGATGAGCAAATGAGAATGGATCATCCTACATCATCAGCCCCAGTGCGGGCCTTTTGTGGAATTATTGACATAAATGGGTCGGACTTCTTCCATGCTGTCATGAGCCATAATTGCCTAGTGCCGGCTCTCGTAGGTTTTCAGCTGTCCCATCAATAAATTGTTGCGCGAATTTCGAGCAGTTTATTTTATTTAAAATTTGAACTTCCTCCTTATTTTGATCTTCCTGATTCTTGATCCACCAACAGGTTAGTCTTCTTTCGATTTTTAGTGTCGATTATCACTATGGTTGGTAAGAATGATATGGGTCGTCATTATTCCAAGCTTAATCGGCGATCTTTAGCCGAACACTGTGCTTGCTACCATATCGGGGATGAGTATGGTCCTGCTCTTCCTTCCTACGAAAGATCGATCAGTGACCTTTCTGAGGGTTATATGGGTTTGTATACCAGCTACTTTGAATTCTCCGACCTTCGATTGCCTTTCACTTTGTTTTTTCTCTTAGTCGTTACGGCTCTAGGTTCATCAGTTAGCGTCGTATGGTCTTAGCAAGATCACCCATTTTGAAATACTTTGCCGAGCACACGGCATTGATCCTTCTATCCATTTGTTTCATCAGTTATTTCGGCTTGCTCGTAACGGGGATTGGCTTACCATCGAGATGCTTAAAGATGGTAACCTCCGATGTATTCATCGTACGAAGCCCTCCTTGAAACACCGGAAGGAGAACTTATTTTGGGTTAAAAAATCTGTCGTGCCTTTCGAGATGCCTTCTCGTGATCCTCTAGGTCTTTTGGACCTTCCTCCGCTTCTTCACCCTACTTATGACTACAAAGTTTTTGCCAAACTCCAAAGTCTGTTGACGTATGCTCGAGCTTATGATGAACATGTCCTTGTTAAAGCTGGTGTGAGCCGCTTGTGGTCTCTCCTTAATGAGATTCCTGTGATCACGAGAGGAGGCATAGGTAAGTGTTGTATGAGCTTCTCTTGTTGTTGTGTTCTGCCTTCTTGTGTGCTAATGTTTGTGTCATGTGTTTGCCGATATGAGTTTGCTAGATATCTTATCGGATAAAAGCTTGGATGGTGTTGAGTATGAGTCTCGTCCGCCGGGTGAGGGAGAGAAACCGTTGCTTGAGATGTTTGAGTCTGCATTTTACACTGATGGTGAGTTTGAGAGTTTGCTTGCCTGTGATGATATACTTAGTGATCTTCCTAAAGATAGAGGGTCCCTTCCTTTGTAGGATAGTATTCCTCTGGTTTCCGTTCCTGTCCAGCCGACTTCTGTTGGGGCCGCCGTTTAGGAGAAAGAGAGTAAGAGGGAAAAGGTGCCCACTTTCTCGTGTGTTGGTCCCTTTTAAAGAACTCGTGCATCGACAAGGAGGCCTGAATCTATTGATCCAATGGATGGTGAGCCGAGGATTTTGGATTATATTTTAAATGTGGAAGGTGAGGGGGAGTCTTCCCATGACCGTCACTCTGTTTCCGACATAAATGTTAAAGGTGGAGGTTTGGTGCATGGGGAGAAATTTGTTCCATCGTGGTCTGTTTCCAACAAAGACACCTTATCTATCTTCGAGTGATTCGTTTTCTCACTCCTTCGACGGAGAAGTTGGTGATTGGCGGTATGCAACTGGATGCTCTTATTGGTGAGGCCTACCATCATTAGTCTAGGATGAATTCGCTTCTTTTTTAGATTTATGACAAAGCTGTCCATAAGAATAACCTGTGGAAGCAGGTTTCTCAAACTTCCCTTTGGCAGAGCCGATATTCTACCGAGGCTGCCTTAGCCAGACCCCTGAAGGAGGAAGTTGATCTGTTAGAGGCTCGTCGTTTGGACGATTTGAATAACTTGGATCATGTGCGTGAAGATTTAAGGAAAAGCTTAGAAGAGGTAAATGCTTTAAAAGAGAAAAACGTAGGACCAGAGGGGGCCGTCACTTACTTGAATGTTGAAAGGAGGATCTTGGAAGAGGAGAAAATGGAATTGGAGAGTCGGGTTGCTAAACTTATGAAGGAGAAACGCTGGTTTATGGAGGATGGTTTTGCCCATGTTGTTGGGTTTCTACTTCGTAGTGCTGAATTTGTAATCCCTCTTTCTGCCATGCAAAAAGCTTCCCCAGCCTTGGTATGCATGAAGGTGTGTCGGTAGGGTATGGCGCTGCCCAGCAAAAGATTCTCCTTTTGTTAGTGAAAGGCTATGACCTTCAAGCCAAACAACATCTTGTCAACGCCGTTGGTGACTACGAGAAGACCTCGTATCCCTATCTTGCTGTCTTGGCTACTTGTGCTGATAAGTCTATTATGGAGATCCAAGAGGTGGATCCCTATGGTCTGAATAAGGAGAAGGCTCTCGGTTGGATCGCTGCAAATAAAAATTCTAGCGTGCATGCTATACAGCGAGTGCAAGTGCGGGGACACCATCTCAGCCTCGTGGCTTTCAAGACTCTTCCTACCTCTCCTTCCCCAAAAACGGTCAAGGCGTCTCCCTCTGTTGAAGGGGCGGGTAAGGAGACTCCATCCATTGTGGAGGAGGGTTTTGTAGAGAATGTGTCTAGGGGAGACAAGGTTGAAGGTGGTGTAGCCTAGGCAAGTATTTGAAGGAGGGGTATTCCCCTCTTGTTATAATGTATTTGAAACTTGTTGTTTCTTTTGATTATCGTACGCCTGTAATCCATTAGACATGACTCTTTTATGTTTTGCGTACTTTTGGGTGTTTTATTGGTGACTTTTTGCACCGCTTGATTAGCCATTGTCATTTCTATGCTTTGTTGTTGTTTTTTCTTTGCTGATATCAAGGAGATGGAGCCTCATGGCTTGAACAAAGAGAAAGCTCTTGGCTGGATTGCTGCAAGTAGGAGTGGTAGTGGGCAGACTAGTGAGGCCAGTGTTAGTGCGGAGAAGCCTTCCCCAATTTTCTTCGAAGTTCCTCCTACTTCTCCTTTCCTTAAAACGGTTGAGGCGACTACCGCGGTGAAGGAGAGGGTCAAAGGAAGGCAAACTATTGCCGGGAAAACGGTGGAGGAGGACATATAAGCAATAGGAAAAGCTGGTGATGGTGCTGCTAAGACGACTGTTTGAAGGGAGGGGTATGCCCCTTTGAGATGATGTATTTGAATTGGAAACTGATTACTTCTTTTGGCTCCTTAGTGGAGCGTAAGTGTGCGTGTTTGAATGTTTGGCCGGTGATATGTTTCCCTTGGTATTTGTAACTTCAACTTTTGGTACCATCTTGTGCTTTCCAGGTACCTCTTGGGTGATTTAGTTTATCATTTGACTATGTGATGCCTTCCCTTTCATATATGTAATTGTTATGTTGCGTTATTGCTTTTTGCATTGCATCGTTTACGAGCAAGGAAGGGTGCTTTACTTTTTAAAGGGTGATCAGCCCTCGGTAAGGTGAACTTGATAGTTCGAACCGTCTGTTAAGTAAGCCTTCATTTTCCTTGTGCAGATTGCAATTATTTCCAATCTTGGAGTATACCGTGTGTTGGATTGTTTGTTGTCTACGGTATTACCAATTTCAGCATTCTTTTTGTAGACACAACATAGATGGCGTTTCATTTCTCATTGGCTTACTATGAAGCTCTCAAAGATGATTACGAACGTTGCACCCTTGTCTTTAAACCTTCACGATATAAGCAAAAGATAAGTAAAGGGAGGTAAAAGAAAACAAAAGAAAAAAAATAAATAAAGATAGGATGGAAAGGGCATATCTAGCTCCTTCCTCAAAAGGCTCCGGGTATCCTAGGAGTTGTCTCACTCTTTGGAGGAGCATTGAGGGCTTACCCCCTTTTCATCTTTTGGAACGATCTTTTTCATCGTGCGGACCTTCCCTTTTTTAATCATGTAACGACCTTCCCTCGTGGGGACTATTTTTGATAGTGGGGTGATGCCTACTTGCCCCCTTTTTCATAATGGGGTGATGCCTCCTTACCCCTTTTTTTAATCATGTAACAACCTTCCCTCGTGGGGACTATTTTTCCGTCGCCCCTCTTGTGTATCGGGGAGTCGATAGGGGTCTTAGGAGTGTGCCTAAGTCTAACCTTTCTTGGGGCTATCAAATTCTTCTTGACTAGCTCCTGAATCTCCAGCACTTGCGTCTTCCTCCTCGTAGAATTTTCTTGTTTCTTCTTCGTTTGTCGGTGACTCCTTTGTTTCCCTTGGGTTTTTTAGCATGAGGCTTTCGTCATTGGCAACCCAGGGTAGGTGGAGTGATTCATGTTCCCTTGACCCCATTATCCACTTGCCGGTTGTCCCGAATTTTTCGTCCACGTCTTCATTTCCTTGTAAGATTGGTCAGTTATGACATCGACTTGGCGTCCTTGGAGATACTTCCATAGGCGCCTAGATGTATGAAACATGGTGAGCATCGACCTTTTAGGAGGAGGTGCCTTACCTTTTTCTCCCTTACGATCCTGTTGGCGGGGTGTACAGGTATTCGTTTGTCGTCCTATTTGGTTATACGGGTAACACACACTGCTTTTCCTCTAACTTTTGAATATAACTCTCCATCTTTTGCTGAGGGGGCCATCTCCATTTCCTTGGCCCTGGACCTCTCCCGGTTCCTACTCGTGCTTTGGGCAAAAAGGGAGACCTCCCTACTGATTTGGCAAGGAAGTGATGTGCAGCCTTTAAACCATCTCCTGAACTCTACGCTTTTCTCCTTGCACGATTTTTACAACTGGAGATCTCCTTTGTGTTTTTCACGGAGAATACCTGCCCCTCCCTTTCGTCTGTCATTATGGTCGAGATTTCAGCGATGGTCGAGAATCTTATCATGGAGTGAGCAGAGATGACCGCTCTGAAGGTACAGACGCCCGGCCGTCCGATCAGGATGTTGTATGTGGAAGGGGATCGTACCACCAAAAAGGTCAGCCTTTCTGTACGTGATCTGTGTCCTTCCCAAGCGTGACTTCCAGCTCTACCTCTCCAACTAGTTGGAATTTTTCTCCTAAGAAACCGACCAAGGGGACGTCTGAATTCCTTAATCTTCTTCTAACCTTCTCCCCTAACTAGAGAAAACAATGTTCATATATGACTTTGGAGGCACTGCCTCCGTCGATGTAGACTCTGTGGACCTATTGCCCTTCTACTTGTGCCCTTATAACTACAAGAGAGGAGGAATACCTTTCTCTGTGGAAGGAATGGAAATTGATCTTTCGATGAACCCCCAAATCTCTTGGTTTCTCATGTAGACGTTATCCCATGCTCTGAATCATGTACACCGTATTATACCTGGATAGCTTACCGTCCTTGGATCCTTCTGACCCTTTCTTTTCCCTAATGTTTTTAATTAGATGGGCCAACTCTCTTGTTTTGACGTCATCTTCAATCTGCCTCTTCAAATGAAAACAATCGTTGGTGTGGTGACCCTTATCACCATGGAATTCCCAGTACTTGGACATGTCTCTTCCCGGACGGGCCATTGGTTTTGAGGGATTGAAAGAGAAGCGGGCTTCTTCGATGGCCAAGATTTTCCTTGGCGTCTTGGTTAGCTCAGTGAACTGGACCCCTCTTTTCATCTCGGGAGTTCTCTCTCTCCTTGGCCTGGAGTAAGGAGTTCTGTCATATTTTCTTCCGGTGTCGGAATGGTATCCTCCTGTTCTTCGTTCTACATACGATGACTTGGAGCGGTACCTGGATGGAGGAGAAGACTTTCCCATATATGTCTTTAAACAAGTTTCTCATACTTGTAGGGCTTCTTTTTCTTGGAGGAATGCACCAGCCATTTCTAGGGCCTCTTCCATTGTCTTGGGGGATGTTTGCCCCATTTCTTCACACGGTTGTTTCAGGCGAACCCCATGAACAAAACCTGAGACTCTCATTCGTTCACTGGCCTCTCCTACATAGAGACTTTCCTTCTTATATCTCTCCATGAAGTCCTCCAGGAGTTCATCTTCCCTTTGCCTGATGTACATTAGACGACATCTTACTTTTGGTAGGAAATTTGAATTCGGCGATTCTCTTTGTGAACTTGTCGGAATCTAGGGGCATGTATGGCTTTAGAAGCTCGTCTAAGAGCTCATCGCTCTCTGTCTACGGGATGATTCTTCCAGCTGTGATTTGAGATGCGGCCCTTCCTATGCCACCGGGTGTGGAGTTAAGGAGAACGGGCGGCCCTTCCTGGTAAGGAAGAGCCAGTGGCATCCTCAGATTTTTCCAAGGGTAGTATGGCGTGTATGGGATGTAAGACATGGTCTGCGCTGCGAGGAGTTGGCTTATGGGGAGTTGCGGCCCCGTTGAGGCTTGTGTTTGTTGGATCGGGGGAAGGGCACTTCCTGAGGCTCCGAAAGTCGGGCTCCGCGATAGTACTCCCAAGATGGGCGTAGCGATAGATTTAGGGGTTACTCCTAACTGCCTCGAGGCTCCTGTGATTGTTCTGTTGATGACGATCTGCCTACCTATTTGATGGGGAGGCGTGTTATCAGGGGTGCCTCTTATTTATTGCTCGTAGGAGAGCCTTACCGCCACACCTTTCATCCTCTCCTTTCGAACATGGTCGTTTGTTAACTGCTATAGTTTGGGGAAATATTCCATAACCCATTCGGGTGTAAGTTCCATCATGTGGGATATTTCGACAACTTCATTAGGAGAGCTTGGAGAAGGAAGCTCCTCCGAGATTGGTTGATTTTTGCAAGACATTCCCTTCCGCTGAGAAAGAAAACAACAAAAACAACGAGTGAATCTAGAAATGAGACACACTTCAAGTAGCTAGATCGAAGCGTGCTCCACGGTGGGCGCCACTTATTGCTACAACGATAATGCGGTAGGGATAAAGTATGATTTTATCAATATAATGAGGCACTTATCCTTGGGGGTTCCAAGGCTAAGTGGTACTAATACAAGGGAGGATCACTGATTACAACAGGAAGAGTAAGGTAAATACAAGGAGAAGTGATCTAGAATACAAGGGGAAGTAACGAGAGCAAAGAGGAGAGGATAAAGCTAAAACTTATGGATCTGAGTATTTGATCCGGGAAGTTCTCAAATGACTTCTAAGGCTAGTATTTATAGTGGCCTTTGAGTGCTTTCTCGTTCTTCAATTTGATCTCGTGACTTCTCCAGAAGAGGAAGCTTGGCATGCTACTTTCTTCTCCTCAGTTTTCTCTTTCTTACTGGTGCCTGATTCTAGTAATATTTTGACTTTACTTTCTGTTGACAGCGACTACACTTGTTTTGTCTCTTTAGTAGGTCTGTGCTCCGTTTATCTCGTCCATCGAGGTTTGACTACCGAAGGTAAGACATCTCTCGATTATTGTGTCGATGTCGTATTTGTTAGACAGGAGGGAGAGTCCTCTCCTTCTATTTGTTCAGAGTGCTGAGGATCTTCCTTCAGGAGAGGTCTCCTCCTCCGTTCTTGAGGTGCCTGCAGCATCTTATTTTTGTTTGATTAAGAGGAGGAGCAAATGAGAATGGATCCTCCTACATCATTAGTTAGCAACAGAAAATATAAGTTATTGAAAAATTTCACGAGACAACAGATCTCCTTTTGTTGCATCCCTTTCATCATTAGACTTGGGTGCTACATGTATGATGCAACTTGTTCACTGATATTTTACACGAGAGAAATACATGATACATATTTAATCATGATATATTCTGATTATTCCTGTATAGTAATGGTATATAATATAAAAAGAAAACTACCTGGATTGCATTTGAGAAATTTAGAACCATTCTTCATCTCCTTCAGTTGAGTTCCTAAAATTATCTAAGCTTTTAGAATATTCTGCAACATCACCTTCCAAAGACTGAATTTTTTACATTAATATCCGATTAAAACAACATCCCAACATGATGTACAAAAAAATATTAGTTACAATACATGATATAAAAACACAAACAAGGTAGATCATAATCTCCGCTAATGACTAAACTACTTATTCTGCATGTAAGTTCTTCTGAAAATTTAACTGTTAGAGAAATAATGTAGCATATCTTCGATCAGGTGCATCCATAATTAACGGATTCTTCTCGACAAGTGCCTGTTAATAAAAAAAAACTTCATGTCTATACATACCATCATCATCATCATCATCATCATCATGTTGCAAGCTTATCAGTCTCATTTTCATCATCCTCATCCTCTCTGGTAGTATCATTTACATGAACATTTTCCTCATCCTCCAACTATGTCATCAGAACAAAGAGTAAACTGCAGTTTTCGTCCCTGAGGTTTGATGGTATTAACAGGTTCTATACTCCCCTAACAATCTGAGTTCCTGAAGTTACATTTCTTAACACTTACCGTCCCTGGCCCTAACGTCCGTCCATTCTTCCGTTAGTTCTCCCTCACGTGCCCCTCACGTGAGGGGTATTTTCGTCTTTTTTCCTTATGTAATTTACTTAACTAAATGTATCTCTTTTCAGTTTGCGTCATCGTCATCTTCATATGAACCTGTCTCCGGCACCGCTGACACCGGTAAACCACCAACACCAGATAACCAAATCCTTCACAAAATCAAAACCCACCACCACCATATAACCAAATCCTTTACAAAATCAAAACCCACATCTGGGTCAAACACAAAATCAAATCCTGCACATCTGGGTCAAACATAAAATCAAAACCCACACCAAATTACCATTTTCTGCAGTTTGGTGATTTTATTATCACAATCGCAGCTTCAAGACCACCACCTGTAGCTAGAAGAAATACCCAGTCAAAAGTATGATTAAAAAACCAAGAGGTGCTCATCTGCATCGAAGGGGTGGGGTTAGGTCGACACTGAAGAAAACGGATGAGATTAGTTCAAGAAAAGGGGAGAGATTAGCTCAGGTGAAAAAGTCGGTGGTAAGATGAGGAGGCGGCGGCCAGAGGGTAGACGACGAACGTGGCGGATGGAAGGTGGGTGTCGGAGGTGGCAACGTGTATAAAGTTTGAAATTTATGGCTTGAAATCAATTGACTTTTCAAATTATATTTAAATCCTTTCCTAAGTTGGTTGTGTTGACCCAGTTGACCGAGTATCCCTTATATGCCCCCACAAAATGGAGGATCCGTCGAATACTCTAATCTTGGAACGGATTCGTAAAAATGGAGCTCGGGGCAGCGGTTTTGTCAACAAATCAGCAAGTTGATCTTGTGAGGCTGATGTGAAGGACACGTAGCGAGCCGGCAAAAACTTGTTCTCGTACAAAGTGGTAGTCTATAGCCACATGCTTCATGCGAGAGTGGTATATGGGATTGGCATAGAGATAAGTAGCACCTGTATTGTCACAAAAAAAAGTTGGTATTTGGTTAGTAGTAATGCCCAGTTCTATTAATAAAATTTTTGATCCAAAGAAGTTCAGCAAAGGCATTAGCTAAGGCCTTGTACTCGGCTTCAGTAGAAGAACGTGAGACGGACTTTTGCCGTGTATATCTCCAAGAAATGATGTTCGTGCCAAGATATAAGAGATAGGCTGTAGTAGACCGACCCGCATCATTAAAACTACCCCAGTCAAAATCAGAGAAGGCCGAGAGTGTGAGAGGAGAGTCATGGTTTAAGAAAAGACCATGATGAATGGTTCCTTTAAGGTAACGAAGGACACGTTTAAGGGCTTGTCAATGAGCTTGACGAGGAGCATGCATGAATTGGGGTAGTTTGTTGATGGCAAATGAAATGTCGGGACGGGTGAAGGCTAAGTATTGAAGAGATCCCACTAGCTTGCGGTAGGGAGTGGCATCAACTAAAGGAGAGGGATCAGTAGGAGATAAGGGGTCGGTGACACTCAGGGGGGTGATGACACTTTTGCACCCTCAATGTGGAATTGGGTAAGGACATCTTGGATATGACGATGTTGGGAAAGAAAAAGACCGGTGAGTGTGGGAATAACATCAATACCTAAAAAATGGTGAAGAGAGCCAAGATCCTTAACCGAAAATTTGTTGCTTAGAGTCGTGGTGAAGTGGTCAAGAAACTTTGGATCATTGCCCGTGATGACAATATCGTCAACATAGACCATAAAGTAGCATGTAACATTATGGTGTTGATAGATGAAAAGTGACTCATCGGCTAGTGATTTTTGACAACCGAACCGAAGAAGAAAGGTGGTGAGCTCGATATACCAAGCTCTAGGAGCTTGTTTAAGGCCATAGAGGGATTTTTTGTGCTTAGATATGTGATGGGGAAATTGTGGATGGACATACCCCGGTGGTTGAGTCATGAAGACTTCCTCATGAAGGGTGCCATGAAGAAAGGCATTGTTAACGTCAAGCTGACGTAATGGCCAGTTTTTAGAGAGGGCAATGGAGAGAATGGTACGAATGGTGACGGGTTTTGTAACGGGGCTAAAGGTGTCAAAGTAATCCTTGCTATATTGTTGAAGGAAACCTTTAGCCACAAGTCTTGCCTTGTATTTGGCAATCGAACCATCGGGATTACGTTTGATACGGAACACCCATTTGCAACCAATAGGAGTTTGAGAGGTAGTAGGAACGAGTTCCCAAGTTTGGTTTTGGAGAAGAGCGTTGAACTCCGAGTCCATAGCTTGTCTCCACTTAGGATCTTTTAACGCTTGAGTGTGAGTGGTTGGCTCAAGAGTTCGTGGAATGGGGTGAATGGTGGTGGAGTTGATGAAGTTAGAATTGAAGTACTTGGGGTTTGGTTTTCTGGTGCGGGACGGTAAAGAATCTGTATGAGTGTGAGGTGATGGGGATTGGGAGGGTGCTTCAGTAGTGGTTGGGTGAGGAGTTGGAGTAGGCGTTAGGTTGGTGGAGTTTGGTGATGTCGAGAGAGGGGAAGAGGGGTCAGAAGGGGGTGGTGAAATTGAAGCAGATGTTGAGGCTGGAGTGGTTGGGGTAATAGAGGAAGGTTGGTTGTGGGTACTGTGTTGATGAGGAGAGGTAGAGGTTGCATGGGGTGGCAAGGGAATTTGAGTAGTGGAATGTATAGGATTTGATGATGAGTCAGAGGATGCACATGGGGTGTCAAGGAAGGTGGCGGTTGTGGAAAGGGGAAAAGGGGTTGTGGGGAGTTTGTTTTGTATGGAAATATGTGTTCCACAAAATCAACATGACGAGAATGGTAAAGACGGTGGGACACGGGATCATAACATTTATAGGCGGATTTGGAGGATGAGTATCCTAAAAAAATGCATTTTATGGATCGAGGATGAAGTTTGGAAGGGGCATAGGGACGCAACCAAGGGAAACACAAACACCCAAACGGTTTAAGCTTCATGTAGGAAGGTGGAGCATTGTATAACTGTTCATACGGGGATTTGAAATCAAGGATGGGTGTGGGTAGGCGATTGATGAGATGAACCGCAGTTTGGAATGCATGAGTCCAAAAAGTGAGCGGTAGTTGAGCATAGTGAAGAAGTGATAAACCGGTTTCTACCACATGCCCATGACGGCGTTCGGCAACACCATTTTGCTCCGGGGTGTGTGAGGGAGTGGTGAAGTGGGATATCCCATTAGTTTGGAGATATTTAATGAGACCGACATACTCACCGCCATTATCTGTGAATAGTGAAACGAGGGGAGTATTAAAAAAATTTCAAATAATGTTTTAAATTGTGGGAAGAGGGTGGAAATGTCGGACTTTCTTTTCATCGGGTATAGCCAAATATATTTAGAGTAAAAGTCCACAAAGATGACATAGTAAGTGTAGCCATCATTAGAGGTTTGAACCGGTCCCCAAACATCCGAGTATATGAGTTCTAAAGGTTTAGATGCATTGAAGGAATTTGCGCCAAAAGGCATTTTATGGCTTTTATTAATAGAACAAGCATCACAATGAAACGAAATATTTGACATTTTATTGAAATCAAGTTCTAAATTCTTGAGTAGACGTTTGAGAACTTTGATTGAATGATGTCCAAGCTTGTGATGCCATGAAAGGATACACTCGGTTGTGGTTGTGTTGACTTGTGGAAGGCGACGAAGCGAGTGGATGGCGGCATAATAGATATCATTGACGTTCACTCCACGCATGAGATGTGCCCCGGTGCGAAGGTCCTTAACCAAAAAATGATAGGGAAAAAATTCAACAGAAACATTGTTAGATTTGCAGAGTTTAGCAACAGAAATAAGGTTGTTACGTAACTGAGGAACATGCAAGACATTTTGTAAGTTTAAAGGTCGAGATTGAGTGGAGAGAGTTGTGTGACCGGTGTGAGAGATATACAAACCTTTACCATCTCCTAGCACAATTTCATCAGGCCCTCCATATTCTGACAGGGTGTGTAGAGACGAGAGGTCAGAGGTAACATGGTGGGATGCTCCGGTATCAAACATCCATGGTGGTGTAGGGGATGTTGACCGAGTCGAGGAGGTGTTGACCATCGGGGTTGTTGGTGAAGACATGTTGATGGTGATGTTGTTATCTTTCAGAAAGCGTGCCAATTTCCTGCATTCTTTTGTATCGTGACCAGGGATATTCAATAGTGACAAAAAAGAGAGTTACGAGTACCACGTTGGCCATGGCTGTAGCCACTGTTTTGTCCTTGAAAGCGAGATGGCCTTTGTCCAAAATTGTTGGGCCTGTTTTGGAATCGAACATCTTGCCCAGACCGTGAAGGATAGCGTCCGACCTGCTTTTGCGTGTTGTTGACAGTAGCAATGAGCGGAACTGAAGCGGTCTCTTTCAAGGAGCGTTCATAGTCTACAAGCTTGTCAAACAGATCTGAATAGGTCAGAGGGGTATCCCTTACCTTAAGAGCAGCGGTGATGTGATTGTACTCGTCACCAAGTTGGGTCAGAATGTGGATGATGAGATCTTCGTCGTCGATCGGACTTTGGGCTAATGTGAGTTCATCGGCAATGACCTTCATATCATGAAGGAATTCTGCAACTGATCTTGTACCCTTGGGATTCTTAGCAAGCTTGGACTTCAGGGAGATTATACGGGACCGAGAGACTCGCATAGCTATCGGTCAAGCGCTTCCAGGCCTGACGAGAGGTCTCCGCGGAGGAGACAATAGGTTGGATTGTGTCGGAGCAGCTTCCCAGAATAGCACTGATGATTATTTGGTCTTGACGGAACCAGGGGAGATAGGCTGGGTTGGGTTTGGTAACATCGCCACCTAAAAATCTAGGTGGGGTTTCGGCTATGCCGTCGATAAACCTGTCAAGGTCAAGGCCAATGAGGGTTGAGAGAACCTGCTTTCTCCCGACGGGAAAGTTGTTCGACGTGAGTTTGATAGGAAAATGAGTGTTTGCGGTTATAGGAATAATAGCAGTGGTCATGATGATTGAAAAAAAAAAATGAAGAGGCAGATGGGTTTTCCGACGAGGTTTGGGATCGGAGGGAACTCAGAGGAGATTAGAGGCTCTGATTACCATATAAAGTTTGTAACTTGTGGCTTGAAATCAATTGACTTTTCATTCACAGAATGTTGTCCTTATATCGAGGATTACAATGAGGAATTCAAGGAGCTAAACTAGGTGATTGATTTGTACACATTGAATACATTTAAATTACAAATTATATTTAAATCCTTTCCTAAGTTGGTTGTGTTGACCCGATTGACCGGGTATCCCTTATAACGTGGTGGTGTGAGAAAGGGGGTTATGGTACGTCGGTTTTGATGTCAGTCAGGCGAGGCTCCGGTGGTGATGGTTTGGCCAGGGTGGTTAGGCTAGGCAAAATTGTGAGGGGTGGAGAGAATCTATGGTTGTGGGTAGAGCGAAAGTGCAGGGATTTCAACCATCGTCTACCTCACAACCTTACCTGCAAATTAGGCTTTGATTTCAAAATTACACAAGGCAAAAAGACGAAAATACCCCTCACGTGAGGGGGGACTAACGGTAGAATGGAAGGATGTTAGGGCCAGGGACGGTAAGTGTTAAGAAATGTAACGTTAGGGACTCAGAGTGTTAAGAGTGTACTGAACCTGTTAAGACCATCAAACCTCAGGCACGAAAACTGCAGTTTACTCGAGAACAAATGTATATTTATCAACAAATTTGTAGTGTCAGTAAATAACTAATTTTATACCCGTCCGGTGACCGGGTACGTTAATTTCATAATGCTATCATTCTTTTAAATTGCATTCTAAACAAAAACCGTTTTGTTCAATACCAAAGTATATATCGTTAAAATAATTAGCCAATAAATGAACGACTACAATAAGACAACCACAAAGCAATATTAAGAAGTAATTGTTAAACAACTTAAACATAACGACATATATACTCGGGTAAAATGATCACATTCGTGTTGTAAAATACGGGCCAACAACACAAAGTTCCCTCTAAATGTTCTCTTTCTAACGGGTCAAACACGTACAAAACAACCTTTTTAAATACAAAAGGTAAAGAATCCGTCATTGCAGTTTTTCCATACCAATTCACATGAAAAAATAGAGAAAAAATATCAAACTCTACGAGCTTTTTAGCTGCTCTTGTGTAAGGCTTGTAGTTTTCCATATAAGGCGTTTAATGCTTCTCCTGATACTACCAAATCAACATACTGAAAATATGGCCGCTATAAGTAACCGAACAAAATGAAACAAATAGCTTCTAATAAAAAAACAAAGCAAAACCAAAGCTACACACAGAGAGAGCTAGTGCTTCTTCATAAGACCTGCTAATTGTTTCAAGTGAACCACAAACTAAGACCAGTTAGTACTTCTTTGTTATAACCATCAACCCGTTTAACACATTTATAACTTTGTTATAACCTCCGACTGTTTTAACTATTTTAGATAATTAGATACACGGGTTAAATGGGTCATGTTCACCTCACATGTAACTACCTGCTACGAATTAACTTCCTGTATCTAAGTCGCTGTCGGCCGGCACCAACAACACCAGAGGAGACCATGATAACTTGAATCCTTTAGGGTTTACTATTTGAATCTACATTTAGGGCATAAGTTAACCATACTAATGTAAGCCCCAAACCTGGGAGGCCTCACTTGTTGGATTTACTCGTTCACAAACAGTTCTTAAACTTGAATATCAAATAACGCAGCGGAAAACTTCATTTCAAACATAACATAACATTGTTCAATATGCGGAAGCGTAACATTGTCTTAAACATAAAACATAACATAAATAAAACATAACGGGATGCCAGTCTTCATATCATCCGGGTAACTCATCAAGCCGCCAGCATCACCGTCCATCATCATAACCTGCCCTTAACCTGAATGTGCATACTAAAAGTCAGCTACGCTGGTGAGTTCTAGCATTACATAAAACTTTAACATTTACATTTGCCAAAAACATAACATTCATTTATTTAATAAAAGCGTACGTAAAAACATGCAATAACTTAACATCATCAAAACCTCGTAATCATATCATCATAACATAAGTCAACATGCTGCGCCTTTTCGTAACCGTTAATTCCATTCATCGCATACTGGCAGAGAAACCCCGAGGCGAGCTACCACTAGGCCCTTTGACACCATACATTACCTGTAGGCGGAGAAACCTAGGGCCCGATACCCCAAAGTCGTTCGACACCAGAACCTTAGGAACGGTACCACAAGGATACACGCACCATTACCTTAAGCACGGCGTCCCAAAGGATAGCTCGTACCTTCACCTTAAGCATTGTTCCCTCGCAGGGAATAGTACCTTCAATAGGGATCCCGGTAATCCCATGGTGACCGTCGTCACCCCTTTATCCACCCAGTTGTATAACAGTTGCCAGCCACAAAGGCCCCTAATAGGTAAGGCCCATAACATACATGCATACCTTAGTTCTCGAAAGAACTCGTGGCAGATTCGTTCATTTTGTGACTTTTATAAAAATAACCGTTACCGCCTTTACATCATTTTAGTTAAAGCATTCGTACGTTTTATTATAAAACATTTCATCATTAAACCGTTCGTAAACCATTCATAAACTTTTTTGGCAAAACACTTCATAAACACATTTCAACTTTCCTTTCGTAAACATCATTTCATAAAACATCATTTCGTTAAACATCATTTCGTAAGTATGCACACTAGCCCAAAACATTTAAAAGAGGGTTCTAGAACTCACCTAATAAGCTAATCTGGGTTGTCCTAAACAAAGGTTCAACAACTTCACTTTCGATCTGAATTAATTAGTTAAATACACATCAGACCTAATCCCGACTCTAACGGTTTACTCGTTCTGTTTAAGGCGAACATACTGACTTCACTAACCAGCTATATATACCCATAGACCTGATGTCTGCGCACTTAGCAAGTGCGCAGGGCCTTGTTCTTGCGTACTTAATAAGTACATAGGACCTGCTTCTTGCGTAGTTGATAAGTACGCAGGACCTGCTTCTTGCGTACTTGATAAGTATGCATGACCTGCTTCTCCGCAAAAACCCTAACTTTTTGCATGCAGAGCCGACCTTGTCAAGATCCGAAATTTTTACGTTCAAAACGTTTGCTTTTTCATTCTAGATGCTAGATCTATGTTTACATTCAAGTTTCATACGTAAAAATGACATCTTTTTATCCAAAACCCCAAAACGAACAAAAACTCATATCTAGATCAGATTGTTACCTGTATCGAGCTTCTGATTCGGAGGTTTTGCTCACGACACTACAAAGAATTGGGCCAATAGTGGCGACAAATGTTGCCGCTAATGCCCCCAAATGTCGCCGCTAATACTAATAGCGGCGACATTCGCCGCTAGTACGTCACCGCTAATACTCCGCCGCTAATACTCTGCATGTCGCCGCTATTACCTTTTGTCGCCGCTATTAGACAATCTATTAGCGGCGACAACTGTCGCCGCTAATACTCCTGTTGTCGCCGCTAATACTCCTGTCCGTTTTTTGCAGTTTTTTCTGCATTTTCATTATTTCCAGTTTTTCTAAAACATACATAATTACAAAACCTGCATTTTTTTGCCGAATATAACAGAAACATAACCATAAAATTACTAATATATAAAGTTAAAACATAATGTAAAGGTTTTTGACCCATTTAAGTTATTCCGAATGTTAATACAACATAAAAACTAAACAATTAATCTTCATCCATATTGTCGTCGCCCTCGTCGTTGCCCATGCTACTTTGTCCCATTTGTGAAAGATTAAACTTGTTAAGTTTATCTCTAAAAGTCGGGTCGTCGAACAACATGTTACTTAGTTCCTACAATTACATACAAATTTAGTTATTACATATATATGTCTACATAAAAGTTTCAAGTCAAAACAATTCATTTTACATATATATGTCTACATACATAGAACTTTCAAGTCTAAACGGGTCAAATGATTCCTTTTACATATATATGTCTACATACATAGGACTTTAAAGGCTAAACGGGTCAAATGATTCATTTTACATATAAGTGTCTACATACATACAAGTTTCGAGTCTAAACGGGTCAAATGATTCATTTTACATATATATGTCTACATACATAGAACTTTCAAGTCTAAACGGGTCAAATGATTCATTTTACATATATATGTCTACACACATAGAACTTTCAAGTCTAAACGGATCAAATGATTCCTTTTACATATATATGTCTACATACATAGGACTTTAAAGGCTAAACGGGTCAAATGATTCATTTTACATATAAGTGTCTACATACATACAAGTTTCGAGTCTAAACGGGTCAAATGATTCATTTTACATATATATGTCTACATACATAGAACTTTCAAGTCTAAACGGATCAAATGATTCCTTTTACATATATATATGTCTACATACATAGGACTTTAAAGGCTAAACGGGTCAAATGATTCATTTTACATATAAGTGTCTACATACATACAAGTTTCGAGTCTAAACGGGTCAAATGATTCATTTTACATATATATGTCTACATACATAGGACTTTAAAGGCTAAACGGGTCAAAGGATTCATTTTACATATAAATGTCTACATACATACAAGTTTCGAGTCTAAACGGGGCAAATGATTCATTTTACATATATATGTCTACATACATAGAACTTTCAAGTCTAAACGGGTCAAATGATTCATTTTACATATATATGTCTACATACATAGAACTTTCAAATCTAAACGGGTCAAATGATTCATTTTACATATATATGTCTACATACATAGGACTTTAAAGGCTAAACGGGTCAAATGATTCATTTTACATATAAGTGTCTACATACATACAAGTTTCGAGTCTAAACGGTTCAAATGATTCATTTTACATATATATGTCTACATACATAGAACTTTCAAGTCTAAACGGGTCAAATGATTCATTTTACCTGTGTGTAGGGGAGTGTAGGCTGCACCTGCAACTGCTCACAAGAATCCGGCGCTTGAGATGATGAAGGTTTAAACCCAATCCCTTTAATCCATCCGCACCGAGTACCTAGGACCTTTTCAAATGCATCGACTTCGTTCAGTCCAGATGAAGAAGTCCCTTGATTTGTTTGAGTTTGGAACTCTATCTCCATCTTTAATTGGGACTGTTTTTAATTTCACAAAGATGATTTAATACACATACAAATACATATTGAAAATTATACTTTAAATAAATACTTACAATTAGTTGCTCTGCTTCGCTGTCAACCGTCCCATCTTTACGTGTATAAGCAGCGCGGTACGTATCTAGTCGACTCTGGGCCTGTTTAACATTAAATATTAATTATTTTATAACAATAACTACTATATATAATACAAATAATACATGTATATAGATATATATACATATATAATATAGCATTAATTTTTTATAACAAGAAGTACTATATGTCGACGTTCCTCCACGGTTTACGCATACTTGCTGTTTACGATTGGCTTGGTTAACTTTTGAACGTTTTTTATGTTTATCCGAACAAAAATGTTCAATAGCTCTCTGCCAATTATTCGGGTGCATCCCCTTTGGGACGTTGACCAACGCTCTCGGGACATCATCAAACCCTCCAACCTTTTTAAATTGATTTGATGCATTGGATTTGCGATCTCTGTATCGCTTTTGATAGATTGAATGAATGCCCAACTTTAACTTTGTACGGTCGGTGCTCTCATGAATCCGATTAAGATCGAATGATTTCTATAAATTAAACAAGAGAAGTTAGTCAAGTAAAATAATAAAATAAAATATAAAAGAACTTAAATAAATCATTTACCGAAAGATGTTGGTACATCGCATTCTTCTCGGCATCTGAAACTTCATTCCAAGAAAATCGATCAAACGCGATGTTCCGCCACATATACAACCCCACTTCACGAGTGAATAAATCATTATCAATACCAACTGGGGTAAATGTAGCTTGCGTATCAAAGGTCATAGATAAAGGCCCCTTGTTCTTTTCTACTTCGGCTCGAAGGTGAAGGTTTTTGGCCATCCCTCGAGTATTGCGTCGTGGGCCCGCTGCCGCTGCAATTATAATTAAAAAATTATTACTCACGATTTTTATAATAAATGAATGAATTTAGTAAATAAATAAGTTATAATAATACTTACCGTCCTCCTCATAATGGTCATGCCCGGCACCAAAGCCGCTGGGAGACGGTGGATCCTAGCCTGCGCCATCTCCTCCATGGCCCATCACATCGGCCATGACGTACAGTAGCAAATACCAAACAGAAATTAAGCTGAAAATTTATAAGATATAAAATACAAAAATACATAATGAATAAAGTTTTCTATTACAACATGAAAATACAAATACAAATTACAACTTTTCTTTTAATCAAACTCCTAAGTTGGCCCCTACCCCTCAGACAACTCTCCCTCAGATACTTCAGTATCACTGTCAGACCCCTCAGTGTAATACTCTGATTCGTTCTCAGAAACTTCATCGGGCTCGACCTGAGTAGCTTCATCAGTATCATTCTCAGAAACTTCATCGCGCTCGACCTGAGTAGCAGAATTGTTTGGAAAGAATTGCCTAAAGTCAACAAACAATTTTATACCCGATGAAGAGTTGTTGTGAACGACGTCAAGATCTTCGGTTAAGTCATTGTTAACATTTTGAACATCCGGGTCATCATCTTGTACATTCTCGACGCGCCCATCGTGTAATGGTAGATCCCAAATTCTTCGATGATTAATATGCTCGACGACCCAGCGATGGTTATTGTTTTGGTTTACTCGAGAATGTTCTTTGATGTAGAACACTTGTTTTGCTTGCGAAGCAAATATGAGTTGGTCTTCTTTGTCCCATTCTTGTTCTGTGTTGATAATGGTGATATTATTTTCATATCTAACACCCCTTCGAGTATCAAACCACTTACACCGAAATAGGACATTTGAATACCCATTTGGATAATGCATCTCAATAATCTCTTCTAATTGGCCGTAATATTTCTCACCGTCCTGTCCATCCATTGAAACCCAGAGTTTTGCGTCGTGCGCCTTGCATCACGGTTAACTACAATAAACCTAACACCGTTGACTATACAACTAGTGTAAGTAAAGGCGTTTATATCCGCACCCATTGAAAGAGCATACAACTCTGAGTGAAATTCTGGAGAATTTTGTTTTTTCATCGAATAGACCTAACAAATATAGAAATGTGTGTTATATGTGTCTTACCTAACAAATATCTAGTAATGTGTTTAATATGTGTATTACCTTCTCGAGAAACCACCTCGGAAATTTGGTTTTAACATCATCTTGGGGGTGTTCAATTTTGAATTCACTAAATTGATGACAAAAATATAAAAGATGTAAGGAAGGGAAAAATACTTAAACTAAAAAGAAAACTTAAAGACAGGAACACTTACTTCATGTAGTGCCTGACTTCTTCATAGTTATCAAAGACAAACCATTTTATGTTGAGTTTTTCGCTTACAGAAAGATGTTTGATCTTCGTTGCACTAGACGGACGACATTTAGACTCAAACACCCATAACTTTCTTTTTTCGACAACGACATCTTCGTTTCTGTCGGGGCAATTGAACTGAGTCTGAACATCTCGAAGGTACCTCGAACAAAATAATAGAGCTTCTTCCGCAACATAGCCTTCGGCTATACATCCTTCCGGCCTAGCCTTGTTTCTCACATAATTTTTTAGTTTTTTCATATACCTTTCAAACGGATACATCCATCTCATACATATTGGACCTCCACGAATCGCTTCATCAGGTAAATGCAAAACTAAATGAACCATAATGTCAAAAAATGCTGGAGGATAGATCAACTCTAACCGGCACAAGATTGTAAAAATGGCATCCTTCGCTTTATTCATATCCTCCACCAATAGTGTCCTAGAGCAAAGTTGTTTAAAGAAAGTACAAAGGTCTACTATTGGTGTATAAGTATCTTTTGCCAAAAACCCTCTAACCCCAATCGGTATCAAACGTTGCATGAGAATATAACAGTCATGAGATTTCAACCCAGTAATGTTTGTATTGTTATCTGTCACTCTCTTGCTGATATTAGATCCGAACCCATCCGACAGTTTAACATCTTTTATAAACTTGCAGAAAAGCTTTCGATCAGTGACCTGGAATGAGTACTTTGGGTGCGGCTTACATAACTTGCCACTCGCATTTTTTTCAACCACAACGTCTTACGAATTTTTAGCTTTTCCAAGTCGATTCGTGCGTTTGTCGTGTCTTTGGTCTTATCGTTCATTAGAAGAGTACCCAACAAACTGTCGCACACATTTCTCTCAATATGCATTACATCTAAGTTGTGCTTTAGTTGTAGAGAGGACCAATACTCAAGTTCAAAAAATATGCTTCGTTTGGACCAGTTCAACTCGAACTCCTCCCGCTTTCTCGTAACACCACCAAAATCTCGATGCTTTCCCGGTAGACGATGTAGTAGACGATCGAGTTGAGCTTCTATGTCAGCAGAACTAAATTGTTTCGGAGGGGCTCTTGTCTCGGGTTCCCCGTTAAAGTCCAAACTTGTTCTCCACGGATGGTTAGCATCTAAAAACCGACGATGACCGATGTATACGACTTTATTTGTTACACGTATTGAAGGAGTGTCTGCATTGCAAGTTGGGCATGCTTTGTAGCCCTGTCTGCTCCAACCCGATAGACTACTACGAGCTGGAAAGTCATTTATGGTCCATAACAACGCCGCCTTCATTGTAAAGAATGTGTTTGTCGCTGCGTATTTAGTACGTACGCCCAAATGCCACAAGTTTTTAAGCTCATCCACTAACGGTCTAAGGAAAACGTCCATGTCCTTCCCAGGTGATTTAGGGCCTAGAATCAACAAATACAACATGAATGAGGACTCTTTCATACATAGCCATGGAGGCAAGTTGTATGTGGTGAGTACAACCGGTCACGTGCTATGAGCCGAACTCATGTTACCAAATGGATTAAAACCGTCAACTGCAACCCCTAGGCGAACATTTCGAGGTTCCCTCGAGAAGTAAGGGAACTTTATGTCAAATCCTTTCCATGAAGATCCATCAACAGGATGACACATCGTACCCTCTTCTAATCGCCCAGTACTGTGCCATATCATATCTTTTGTCGTGTGCCTTGAACAATACAAACGCCGTAGTCTAGGGGTCAAAGGAAAGTATCGTAAAACCTTGTGAGCTACCTTCTTGCCCTTTGTGTTTGTATCGACCCACCGACTCTCATTACAAATAGGACAATTCTGTAATGAGTGGTGTTCTTTCCAGAAGAGAGCACAATCATTTTTGCACACGTGTATCGACTCATATCCCAAACCAATCTTCTTTAGTGTCTTTTTGGCTACGTAATGCGAAGCGGGAATCTTATTGCCTTCTGGATGTGAAGATCGCAACAACTCGAGTAGCTCATCAAATGAACTATTAGTCCATTTATTCTTCACCTTGATATGCATAAGCTTTGCTAAAAAGTCAAGGGAAGAAAAATTAGTACAGCCGGGATATAATTCTGATTGGACTTCCTTTAACAGGTCTTCAAAATCATCACAGACACCGCTACTCTCTGTACCCGAGTTCCCTTCGTCGAGGTTGGTATCCTCCTCCATAATATCTTCAATAACGCCGGCCATATCGTTTCCTGGAACAACGTCATCTACAACTACAACTTGAGGAATTAAACTTTCACCGTGATATATCCAATCTGTGTACGTCCGACAGAAACCCCATGCATACAAATGAAACTTCACTTTTACCCAGGATAGCATGACTGAATTCTGACATTTGGTACACGAACAAAACACAAAGCCTCTTTTGTCGACATGATCTTTGCACATCTCGATAAAAGACTTGAGTCCTTTTTCATACTCATCTGAGCTACGGTTTAGATTTTTAAGCCAACTTTTATCGACAACCATGATGAAGCTGAAACATAATTTAAGGTAATCAAAATGGTAGGATAATGGTAGGCTGCTAAACCCACTTTTTGAATACCTTATCTCATATATGAATGTGTATTAAAACTTAAACAACTAATATATATTACTCAACGTTTCTAACTTAAATAAATAAATACATATATTAACTTAAATACATACTTACATATATGCATATATTAACATACATACATATAGACGTACATATATACATACATACATAAAAAAATCTATTAATAAAAATATATATAATATAGTTTAAGATAATTAAATTATAATTAAAGAAACCAATAAATTTATTATAGGCTTCATAAGTATATTTATGTTTTTCATTTACTATAATACAACTTTGATATAATTAATCTAATAATGTGGTTTTACAAATTTGGGATAAATTCCTTCTTAAAAAATCTAACAGTGGCATTAAATGGATTAAATTCCTTCTTCTAAAAAAATTATATACACACATATGCATACATATATGATTTGTAATCCTTTATCATTATAGGCTTTATAAGGAGATTAAATAAGGAATGAAGCCCTAAAACTTAAATGTAATACTTACCAACAAGTTCTTTTATGAAGTGATAAATTAGGATTTTGCATTTGTAATAGAATTCGATCCCTAACACAAAACTAGACTTTATAAGTTTCTAAAAAATTGTGTGTAGTTGCTAACACTACAAGAAAATTCAACAAGTTATAATCAAACTTTAAACGAAACCAGCAGCTAGATCTTTAATAAATACACATACCAGAAAAACGGTCGGAGCAGTCGTCAGAGCAGGGAGGGTGGTCGGTTCTATCAGTTATGGAAGATGCAATTGCAATGGAACTGGGATCCTAAGATGTAACACCCTCAAACTACCTAATGGATTCCTGATCAATCTCAGAATGTGACCAGAAGGAAACTCAAAGGATACTATGCTCACCAGTGGTCGGATTACCTTTCGGTCTCACCAACTATGCTAAAGAACTCAATAGAGGGGTGGTCGGAGCAGTCGGAGCAGCAGGGAGGGGTGGTCGGAGCAGTCGGCGAGCAGGTGCATGTGCAGGTGCGTGGTGGATGTGTTGGTCGGGTGAGATCAGTGGAGGTGGTGGTCGGGAAGCAGCAGGGGAGGTCAGTGGAGGTGGTCGCCGGCTAATCGTCGGAGATGGAGGTCTCGTGACAGTAAGGGAAAAGGGGAAAGTGAGGCCAATGGAGGGAAATAGCCCGCCATATTGTGCAGGGCATTAGCGGCGACCGTCGCCACTAAAGCCGTCGCGGCTAATGCATTTAAAACATTAACCGTCCGATTAAAATCCAATCCACCGTCAGATCTATATAACGCGGATCATGAGCAATAGCGGCGACGTTTCTTGGTGTCGCCGCTATTGACTCGTTTTCTTGTAGTGCGAGCTATGGAGTAACACGCTTCTTCAAACTCGGGTCGATCCGTCAACTTTCTCTCTCTACAGTTTCTCTCTCTAGAATGCAAGAATGAGAGAATGTGTGTGTGTTGGGGTATTTATGGGAGAGGCCTCCCCTCCCCAAGCCCACCTCGCGATCTTTATTTCTCGTTTTATTTTGGGATGTTACAACTAAGAATTCAAGACATTCCACAATCATTTTATAAAAAATACAGGGAAAAAAGGACAACATAGAATTACTCAATAGTAGAAGAATGAGTTTGGATTAACATACCTGCTCACAGAGAGCTCCAAGTCTTACAAGTGCAAGTCTTCCCTCCTCTCGGGTGACAACATCTGCCCCAACGTTTAAAAATATATTGATCAGTTCACAAATCCATGCAAACAACAAAGTGTGTGAACATTTTGCAGCCCAATGACCACTTCTTCCCTTCAAAGGTTATTCCGACAGATAAGAACTTATCTGTCATAAAGGTTCCACACAAAAAATATATTTACTATGGACATAATTTTTAGCCTTAAGAAGTTAATATAACATAAAGAAGAGATAAAAGATTTAATAAAGTTAACATGATTGAATCAAGTCCATGACTAAGTAATTATATAAACCACACTCATTTCAGGAACATTTATTTTTTGTTTCCTTTTCATGACAGCACAAGTATTCTAATTGTCGATTATTCTGCAAATAAAATACAATCAGATCCCCTCAAAGTCAAACTTCACTACTTTCAGCTTTCCCTGTCCAATGGGCACAACCTCTCTTTGTTTGACATGTTCCGCTTTTTATTAAATTATTTTATTTGACCGGCTTGAGATAAAACACAATCCAAATCGAACCATTCACTTGAAATTTCACCCTCTATATACAGCCATTAACAAAACTACATTTAAGAGATTAAAATTAACTTCTTCTGCCATCCAATTATATGAAGCACTTTGCAAGATCTGATGTCATTTAACGTGGTTGCTTGTAAAGTGTAGATAAAATGAATGTATATGCAATCACTTGTATTCAAAACTAATCACATGAAGAAAAAAACGAAAATCGAATAATAAACCATTGTTTTCCTTACCATTGTAATTCTAAAATTTACCAGCTTCGAAGATCCACTTACATCAACCAATATATTAGCACATTTGATATCCCTAAAACATGTCATAAAACTCAAATAAGAAAAGTGTTTAGAACTTCAAAATAACACCCAAATGAAAGGTTTACCTTTGAACCACCATTCATTTATGCAAGTAATTCAAACCACTCAGAATCAGCCTGTATGCTGAGACTTGGGAATCCTGTAATTCATACTTTTGGTAGAGCTTTGCAAGTGAACCTCAAGAAAGATATGTAACTTGCCATGCTCCTGAAACATCATTTCAACTTAACATATAAACCCACGTCTATGATGAAAGAGATAGTATAAACTTTTGCTTTAATTACGAAGCTCGGACCATGCATTTTGAACAGAGAATTTGGGCCCAATTAAAATAACAGTTACATAGAAAAGAACGCCTGTTATAACACCTGCCCAAAAATTCCGATCTCAATTTCTGCCCGGAGCTCATAAGAAATAACGGGAGTTATTGAGAACCCAAAAGTTAGTAAATAAATTAAGAAATTGTGATTGATAGGAGTTATCGGACCGACTTGTCATCAAATATCGGTCCGATATAGGAAGAGGTTGGATGTCGGACTGACATGGACTTAGATATCGGTCCGATATGGGAAGAAGTTAGATGTCGGACCGACATGGTCTAGAAAACAGTCCGAAGTGCAAAACCCTAGAAACCCTCCGCACCAGACACGTGTAGGGCATGCGTCATCATGTCGGACGCGTGGACAGATGTCGGACCGACATGGCTTGCCTACTCGGTCCGATATGGACGGGTGGCACACCGGGTTTGCATGGCTGCCACATGGCGTGCATGCGAGAGAGGAGGCCGATAGCGGACCGACATCGACCTGGATAACGATCCGCTATGGGGCTGTTATCAGCCTATAAATAGATAGCTCAAGGTTCTCATTTTCTACACCAACACAACACACACTCTCAAATCTCCTCTGCTCCCGAGCCTTTCCCGAGCCCTCCAGCCGTCCCGACTCCTGAGCCGCTCCTCCCTGTTCGACCAACGTTCGCTTATCAACCAGACTCGAGCATTTAAGAGACGAAGAAACCCGATGAACTCATAGAAGTGCAAGTTAAGGTGCTAGAGCCCTAAGAGTCAACTCTAAGAGCTACTTAGCACTAAGTTTATTATCCTTCGATCTCCGACTTCAAACTAAAGGTGACTACTCGTCTATATCAAAGATACACGTTCTCATGGTGAGAACGAGCTTTTCAAAACGATTTATAAGACGTGATTGTGCTATAGGTACCTTCACGCAAAACGATCAAACGATTTACGTTTACGAAAAGGGCAAAACACGATAATTAAATATTTACTCATAATAGTACAAGAATTAGGGATTGAGTTCAATCCCTATGGACAAGATTAAATCCAAGAATTAGGGGTTCTACCCCTGGGGATATGATTACCCAAGAAGTGTACGTAAAGTTTGATCAAATATTAATACTCACTCTAGATCCAGTTAGGCCGGGCGGGGCTGGCTTGTATGTCGGGTGATTGCGTAAAACGCAGAAGTGCCAGTTCGGCCGCGTAGCCCCCGCGTACTTGTCCAATGTATACAAATAGATAAATCAGAATGAAGTGAAGTGTTCGCTAGAATCCAAAGATGAAATGTTTAACTATTTAATTAAACTGTTTGGCCATGTTTATGAAAATGATTTGAGGTCATAAAGTATTCACCAGCATGTAGCTGACGTTCATTTTCAAATATTTTCAGGAAAGGAATGAAATGACCTCATCGTACAGGGACCGGCTACGGCCTGAGTCCCGATGACAGTTTTGTTGCACAGCCGGGTCAGGCCACACACCTAGACCCGGTGCAACCCGAAAATATGTTATTACGGGTCGTGCATTGTACAGAAAGAACCTGAAGAGTAAACAAGGTTAAGGTGACCGAAGGACTACGTTTTCCTTAGGCAGATTACCTCCTTGTAAACCTACTGACTTTGCGTTAGAGTTTTGATTTGAAATCGAATGTACAAACGATCGGGTTTTCATACCCAGTTATTTAAATAAAGATAATCTTTTGTCTACACGACGAGATTTCTATATGTACAAAACCAACCCTTGAGGTTGAGTTGAAACGATCCATTTTCAAATGTTATTCCGCTGCACAAAAACAAACTCTGAAATCAAAGCAGGTACCAAAGGTGCCAACTGACGTCGCAGCCCGGTAACGTCTCGGGGGTTCTCGGGACAGTGTGTGACATTGCAAATAAATACGCGCCCATTGAAGAAGGAAACTAGTGTCGAAACATGCAGGTAGTAATATGTCAGGAGGACAAGAATAGGTAGACACTTGCCTTTAAGCTGATAGTGTCGAAACATGCAGGTAGTAATATGTCAGGAGGACAAGAATACCATAGCTACTATAAACCTAATGTTACGGTTAAACAAGAATCAATGGCAAATACATACACGCCCATGGAAGAAGGAAACTTCTCATGTTATCATACTCTGCCAAAGGCTCCAATAAAGGAGGAATACAAATCAGATCACCTGAGCCAAATAGGTGGCTCTGACTTTAGTAACTGGAGATGTACACCACCACATTACCCATTACCTCCTACACCAAACTATTTTCCACCTCAAACACCTCCACCACCTATGTATCCCCCTTCCACTAGCCAACATGAGGCAGGGTCTAGCAAGAAAGCCACTAACCCTAGAATGAGGGTGAAAGAACCTGTTGAGAAGCTTTCCATCACAGGAGCTAGTTTAGAGGAAATCTATAAAAATCTGGAGAACTACGAAAGTTCTGAATCCGAAGGATTCCTTCCTCTACCTCCAGTGGAAGCCTATTCATCACAATTAGCTAGTTATGAACCGTTTGCTGATTACCTCAATTATCCTATCGTATCGGGTCCATACATAAGTAATAATTCGAACACCGACGGAAATTATGCTAACACAAGTTCTATAAGAGCCTACTCCGGAAGTTCTGGATCATACATCGATTATGCAAATCATCCATAGTTCATGGATCCCTATATCCAGGATGAATACGATCTTATGGCTGGATTTGAGGCCACATTTGACGATCCTAACACTATACATGAGGAGTTTAGCCCATGAGCTACCTCGAAATGAAATGCCAATGCTCCTCTATTTATAGGCCTGATGTGCGCCCATGTCGAACCGTTATCCGGGGGATATGGGTCCGATATGCCTCCATTGTCCCACATGTGCGCCACGTAGCAGCCATGCAAATCCGGTGCGCCACCCGTCCATGTCGGACCGGGTAGGCATGCCATGTCGGTTCGACATCCGTCCACGCGTCCGATATGCTGACGCATGCCCTACACGTGTCTCGACACGTGTCTGGTGAAGAGGGTTCCTAGGGGTTTGCACTTCGGACCGTTTTCTAGACCATGTCGGTCCGACATCTAACTTATTCCCATATCGGACCGATATCAAAATCATGTCGGTCCGATATCTTCTAACTTTCAGAATTTCTAATTTATTTTTCTAACTCCCGTTATTTCTTATAAGTTTCGGGAAGAAATTGAGATCGGAATTTTGGCAAGTGTTATATCATCCCCAACTTTTTTGAAATAACGTCCTCGAGATTACTTTCTAAATAATTGTGGGTATTTCTTTTTCATTTCGGATTCCACGTCTGTAATTCCATTTCACCTGGACCAACACGAGTTTCTTTGGCTTCAATTTCTTTTCCTGTCGGTCCTCAATTTGTAACGGTTGTTCCACAAACTTAAGCCTTTCATCCACTACTACATCTTGTAATGGCATGGCTAAGGTTTCATCTGCTAAGCATTTACGTAGATTGGAGACATGGAATACATCGTGTACTCCTTTCATCTCTATTGGCAATTCTAACCGATATACCATTGGTCTGATTCGTTCTAAGATTTTAAATGGCCCAACAAATCTAGGGCTTAACTTCCCTTTCTTTCCGAATCGTACCTCACCTTTCCAAGGTGATACCTTAAGTAAAACATTGTCTCCAACGTTAAATTCTAACGGCTTTTGCCTTTTGTCGGCATAACTTTTCTGGAGATCACGAGCTGTTTTCAATCTTTCCCTAATTTGTAATATCTTATCAGTGGTTTTTTGGACTATCTCAGGTCCTGATAACTGGTTTTCCCCTACTTTAGCCCAACACACGGGAGTTCTGCATTTTCTACCATACAAGGCTTCAAATGGTGCAACCTGTATACTTGTGTGGTAGCTGTTATTGTAAGAGAATTCTATCAGAGGTAAGTGGTCATCCCAACTTCCTCCTAGGTCAATAACACATGCTCGAAGCATATCCTCTAAGGTTTGGATTGTCCTCTCGCTCTACCCATCCGTTTGATGATGGTATGCAGTGCTAAGGTTTAAACGAGTTCCGATAGCTTATTGGAAGCTCTGCAAGAATCGAGACATGAATCGACTGTCTCTATCTGATACGATGGATAACGGCACTCCGTGTAAAGATACTATCTTGTTAACGTAAAATTGTGTCAACTTACCCATACTAAAAGTTTCCTCCATGGGTAGGAAATGTGTGGATTTGGTTAAACGATAACCCATATTATGTCATTTCCTTGACTGGTTCGAGGAAGTTTAGTGATGAAATCCATGGTGATCATTTCCCATTTCCATACTGGTAACTCCAGTTGTTGCAACAGCCTAGATAGCTTTTGGTGTTTGGCTTTAACCTTGGAACAGGTTAGACATTTGGCCACATATTCAGCTATGTGTTTTTTCATGTCGATCCACCGGTATTCCGGTTTCATATTTTTATACATCTTATCACCACCAGGGTAATATTGTGTACTTAGCTTTATGGTTTTCCTCGAGAATTTCCCCTCGGAGATTTCCATAGATTGGAACCCATATTCGCTTATCCATTCTAAGGATGTCATCATTTCCTTTGACGAGTTATTCAGTCCTTCCTAGCATCCCCTCGTTTTTGAGGTTTGCCTCTTTCAAGGCTGATTTCTGTGACAATCCAGATTTTTCAGTTAATTTCGTTAACTATTCCGTTAAGTTTCTTATGAAAAACTTAACCCCGTTAATCAAATCTAACCACAAGGACTAATTCGGTCACAAAATCAACTCAAAACTACAGGGACTAGTTGTGTAAATATGCCAAATTGAATTGTTGACTCCCAAAGTCAAAATCAAACTTGAATTAACTCTGTTGACTTTCTGAAAGTCAAACTTGCAACCAACAATTCAAATTCAAGTTCTATAACCGAAATTCGTTTGAGATAGTAACGGAAATTCACTTTAATGCTATGATCGCTCATTATAGGATCATTATTGAACAATAATCGTACGAGTTAAACCAATTATGGGTGTTTATGTCGAAACCGTCGACCTCCCCGTCGACATCTATCAAAATCTCACAATTCGATTACGATTATCACGATTTTGCATCTCATCACCTCAAACGAGTTACTTTCTAGCTTCTGCACACACTAATTCAACCGAATTCAAGCCCGAAGTCGCCGGAACCTAACTCGCAAGCCGTTGGCAATTGGTCTAGTCGAACTCTATCAATTCTCCATCGATTATGGTAACTTCTTACATCAACACTTTCGTATTTACCCTCTGAATGAAAGCCCTATGATTATTGGGGCTCATACCATCGAATTCAACACGACCCAATACCTAGGGTTCATATAATTTCGAGTTAATCGAACCCTAGCCTAGACACGGTCTTAATCCAATTAAATGGTGTGGTTAGAATCGTAATCCCTCACTGATTTATAGCCCCATGAATCCAGCAACTAACATTACAAGAATTAAACGAATCGATCTAAAGTTCTAACCTAGGGTTCGGTTTCTAAAAACAAAAAATTAATCAAAATTGAAACTTGTGTTTTTGAAATTTAACCCACCCACAGGTTCGAAATCTCCTAATGATCAAAACCCCTATACTTACTGGTTCAACCGAAGTCGGATTCACCGGATTTGAACATGGATTTGGGTTCGAAATCGCGTTTGGGGTAGGGACTTGATAATCGTAAGGATTAAAACCATTCTGGTTTGAGTTATATCGCGATTCCCCTAGCAGGTGAGATGGTTAAAGCCTTGGACTGAGAGGGAGGAGACCCGGGTTCGAGTCTCCCTCCCCCCCCCCTGTTTTGGTTTTATTAATTTTAAGCCACTATTTTAATATTAAACATATATATATATATTATATTAATATATTAAAATGTTTCTAAACCGGGAAAACACCCGTAGGCTCGGGTTTGATTTGTAAACCGCATTTATTTAAAATAACCACTTTTAAAATATCATATTTATATCATTTTCAAACCCCGACTTCTCATGAAATAATATATTAATATTATTTTTAATTCGTGACTCCTATTTCTAAATAATATATATTTATGTTATTTCACTTTGTTTAAATACCTCGTATAATGTTTTAAACCATTTAATAATATAAATTGTTATATTATTTACCTACGTTATTTACTCGAATAAAAATAACATGTTTATTATTTTCGCCAATGATTAATTATTAATCTTACGAATCTAAAATAATATATTAGATTATATTATTTTCCTAACTTTTGTAAACGACTCGAACATACGAATCTAGTTAATTAATTGTTTCTTATTCGTTATTAACATTCGACACGTAACGCATTTACCTTAATTATTATATATATAATTCCGTAGACACGTTCGTCTACTCTTAAATTCCTAGAATGCGTTAAGACGTTAAATCTTCCGTTTCGTCGTCACAAATCCTAACTTGTCCCTAATTTATATGTTTATAATTTTAGGGCATACGTAAGTCGTCTGAGACTTACACTCGTGGTTCCGACTTTTTCCCTTGTGTGATTCAAATCCTTACTCAAGCTCAGGTGAGTTTTCACGGCCCCTTTTACTGCTTTTAAACTGGGGGAGAAAACATGATACAAACTCTTTTGATTTTTGTACTTCATTTTATATCAATTGTTATGACTATGCGTAAACTCTATCACAAAAGTCCTCACATCGAACCGTTTAAATATGAATATAGCGAGGTATGTTGGGTAGTACTACTGGGTTTGACAAACCTCACCCGCGTTAGTCGCGCTAACACGATTGGATATCGAATGGGTGCAATCTTGACCTAAACGTGCACCGTGGTTGATAGACCTGGTGGGAGGCAATACAAACAGTCAGTTTACGGTTGCGAGCGTAATAGCAAACAATGAACATGGGTTAGCTACTCATTTGGTATTTATGTTGATTGTACAATAAATCTGGTAAACGTTTACTTACATATTGAAACCTATGAACTCACCAACCTCGTGTTGACACTTTTTCTTACATGTTTTCTCAGGACGCTAAGCTAAGACACAGGTGCACGTTAGGGCATGCATGGGATTCAACTGCTTTGCTTTGTGTCTATTTATATTGATTGAATTATTTTAATGTACTTTGTTTGGTTGGACGTTTGGACTTTTGGACTTTGGTTTTGGGCGCGTGTATTTTGCGCATTTACTTTCTTTACGCTTCCGCATTGATACTCTGATTTAAAAGATATTTTTATTTTGAGTCCCATGTAGAGTCGTTCAATGTAACTAGTGTCTGAGATCCTGGTTTGTCACTTCCCAAACGGTAATACTCCGTTAGTTGAAATCGGGGGTGTGACAATTTCTGTGCCTCTTTGATCTGAGAAATAAGACTGACTTGTAGGTCGAGTCTTAGGGCACGTACTCGCTTTTGGTTTTCATGTTCTTTTTTACTCAAGGCATCGGCTACTACGTTAGCCTTACCCTCATGATAACATATCTCGCAGTCATAGTCGCTTAGGACTTCCATCCATCGTCTTTGTCTCATGTTCAGCTCTTTCTGGCTGAAGACATACTTTAGACCCTTGTGATCTGGGAAAACCGTGAATTTGACTCCATAGAGATAGTGTCTCCATAATTTCAGCGTGAAGATTATGGCACCCAACTCCAGGTCATGAGTCGTATAAATCTTTTCGTAAGTCTTAAGTTGTCGAGATGCATAAGCGATGACTTTGTTTCCTTGCATCAATACACATCCTAAACTAGTGTGTGATGCATCACAGAAAACTACAAAACCTTCATTGCCTTCGAGCAGCGATAGAATTGGTGCTTGAGTTAGTTTCTGCTTTAGAATTTTGAATGCCTCATTCTGCTTTGGACCCCATTCATATTTGATTGCCTTTCAGGTTAGTGTAGTCAAGGTAACGGCGATCGTTGAGAATTCCTTAATAAATCTTCAGTAATATCCTTCTAATCCGAGGAAACTTTCTCGTCGATGACGTGACCGAGAAATTGTTCTTTTGACAACCAAAATTCAGACTTCGAGAATTTGGCATAAAGTTTCTTGTTTCTCAATAGTTCAAGTATCGTCCTTAGATTGTTGGCATGATCTTCCTTACTTTTGGAGTAGATAAGTATATCATCTATGAACACGATTACGAATTTATCCAAGTAGGGTTTACAGATTCGGTTCATCATATCCATGAATGCTGCGGGAACATTTGTAAGTCCGAACGGCATAACCGTGAACTCAAAGTGACCATATCTAGTTCTGAATGCAGTTTTAGATATGTCATCTTCTTGGAATTTCAACCGATGATAGCCTGATCGCAAGTATATTTTAGAAAAACATCTTGCTCCTTGGAGCTAATCAAACATATCATCGATTCTTGGAAGTGGATACCGGTTCTTAATCGTGACTTTATTCAATTATCGGTAATCTATGCACATCCTCATCGATTCGTCTTTCTTTTTCATGAAAAGGACCGGAGCTCCCCATGGCGAGGAACTTGGTCTTATAAATCCTTTCTCTAATAACTCATCGAGTTGTTTCTTTAATTCAGCCATCTCGGTAGGAGCTAATCCGTATGGGGCTTTGACTATCGGAGCCGTGCCTGGTACAAGATTTATCCGAAACTCAACTTCCCGATCTAGCGATGTTCCAGGTAACTATTCAGGAAAAACATCCGGATATTCGGAGACGATGGGTACATCCTTTAGTTCTCGCTCGGTATTGCAGGTGGTTACGGATATGACATAGCCAAGGCATCCCTTCCGGAGATGCTTTGTTGCTTTTATCATAGATTTCAAACCAACAGGGTTGGTTGGTTCGTCTCCTTTAATCGTCACTACTTCACCTGAAGGTGTGTCTAGTTTAATGGCTTTTGAGTCACAAAGGATATGGGGCTGGTTAGTTGTTAACCAATCCATTCCAAGGACTATATCTAAGCCGGCCAAATCCATTGGCAAAAGTTGTACATGTATGACGTATCCAAATAACGTGATGGAACAATCATTTAGGGATTCGGTGACTTAGATTAGGTCTCCGTTCGCGGCTTCGATTTGGTAAGTTTTGTCTAGCTTAGCTAAGGGCTTATTCACTAGTTTACAAAACTTATGATCTACGAAACTTTGGGTTGCCCTAGAGTCAAAAAGCACCTTAGCGTAAGCATTATTGATAAGAAAAGTACCGTATATGACATCGGTCATATTGGCAGCTTCTTTGGCATTTAAGCGGAATGCTCTAGCATTCTTTTTAGTTTCAGTGACGGGCTTGGCACCTGAGCTACCAGCAACTTTTAGTTTTGGGCATTCGCTCCTGTAGTGCCCGGTCTCGCCACAGTTCTTGCATGTGACAAGTTTCTTTCGCGGACACTGATTGTTGTGATAGCCCGTACACTTACATTCAGGGCAGGTGGTAAGAAGTCGACATTTTCCTGAATGCCTTTTCTTGCATGTTTTGCACTAGGAAGAACTAGGTTGTCTTTCCTTTGTGCTAAAACTTTGATTGGTCTTTTTGAAGTCTACCTTCCCTAGGCTGGAGGTTTCCTTTTTCTTATTTTCCTCCAAGGTTCGGACCATACCGTCCGTTAATTGAGCACCTAGATCCATGGCATCATCGATGGTTTTAGGTTTTGAAACATTTACCATATCACGGATCACACTGACCAGCCCATAGATATATCTCTTTATGAGATTCGATTCAGGTGTAGCTAGATGTGGCACTATCTGTGCATACTCTAGCAGTTTGATGATGTAATCTTGATTGTTAGAGCCAACCATTCTTAGGTTTAGAATTTTTTGTTCTATTTACTCTACTTCATTGATAGGACAGAATTTTCTCTTGACTCGGTCTTTAAATGAGTACCAACTAATCTCATATGTCCTTTCTCTTCCCTTGGCGGATACCAGGGCGTTCCACCATTCAAGAGCGAAATTCTTGAAGAGGCTAGAGGCATAGAGGACCTTGTCTTCTTCGGCACATTTACTTATGGCCAAGACTGATTCTGTCTTTTCTATCCATCGTAGTGTTGATACTCCGCCTTACTTTCCAAGGAAGTCATAGGGCTTACAAGCTTGGAAAGTCTTGTATGAGAAACCCATGTGTTTACTCTTTTTGTGATGCGGCTTGTAATTGTCCGCAGAGCTGTCACTTGAGGAATAATGTTTCTCATCTCGGGTTGTCTTGGTTTTGGAACTTTGATGGGTATGAATTTTTGAATGTTCCCTTCTCACATAAATAATGTGATTGGATTTGTTATGCTCAGAGTTATAAAGCATATGCTCCTTTTCTTTTCCTTTATTTTTGGCTTCGAGTTTGGCAGCCTGAGCCTTTTCAAATGCCTCTAGCATTGTTGGAATTGCATCCTCAATTCCTTTGTTTATCATTTTCTGTATTTATGCCGCTTGGGCCTCTTTTTCTAAGGCCTCTTTAGCTTGTTTCTTTCGTCCACGCGTATGTGTGGATGATCCAATTCTTATTGACATTCTAGACGAAAGACATAATATTCATTAGAATTTGAAGATCTTTTTGATAAGGAAAATACAAGAATTTTATTATTTTCAAACTTCAAAATACAATACGCTAATTGAAAATAACATGGATAAGACATATTCTAATGACCCCTAGCACTAATCAACGCTTTTTGTAAAGCAGCGATCTTCGCGTCTTTTTCAGCTTCAATCCTTTCTAATTCAGCTATTCGAGCTTGCATTGCTACAATCCTTTCTTCTCCCAGTGTTTCTTCGTTAATCCGGGGAGTATGGATTCGAGTAGGATTGGTGGAATGGTAAGTTCCATATGGTCTGTTGGAGTCAGCCCTTTCCTCACTTTCCAATGTGTAGTGGTGTTCATACGGGATTTCGGGTGGTTTCTCTTGGTAACTATAATTGTTTACGTAGGTTTATTTATAGCTTTCGAGTGTTGGAGCAGCGTAATAGCTCATTGGGGTTTCATAGAAATTTTTGGATGTTTCTATTTCCCCTAGATTTTGAAAGGTTTCGCTAGTGTATTTGGAATTTGTTTCAGAATAGGATTCGGTTGAGTTTGTTTTTTGTTCGTTATTTCCAGGTGGTGCGTACTTACGAATGAAGCTTGGTCCTTTTCCCTTCCCTGCCATTCTAGGAAAACGAAAGGGAAATAAATACTTTTATTAACAGGATAAAACGATTACAAGATTTTATTTGGGTTACATAAAAACGAAAGTAGGACGCCTATTTCTTGACCACGCCCTTGGCATCCTTTATCAAGTTTTTCCCTTGCAGCCAAATACTTTTAGCAAAGGACTTATGCTCTTTATCCTTTTGATATAATTTCTTTTTGGTTGTTGTTAAATCCTTCTCGGTCTCTACCAATACTTCCCTAGTCAAGATAAGCTCTTTCTTGACTTGATCGGTTTCGCAAAGCGATCGATCGAGACACTCTATTGGAGATCCTGGTGTGGATGCGGGATATCCAAATTTTGGTGGAGGGTCTCTTAGTCCTAAGACTATGTCGTTGTAGACATTATCGTAGGTGGGAGTAGGTTTATGTTTCAAGGTAGCTCGTGGGCTATAGTCCTAAGGTATAGCGTTAGGATCGTCAAATATAGCCTCGAATTCAACCATAGGATCATATTCATCCTGGATATAGGGATCCATGAACTGTGGATGATTTGCATAGTCGATGTACGATCCAGAACTTCCAGAGTAGGCTCTTATGGAACTTGTGTTAGCGTAATTTCCGTCGGTGTCTGAATTATTACTCATGTATGGACCCGATACGATAGGATAGTTGAGGTAATCAGCAAACGGTTCATAACTGGCTGATTGTGGTGAATAGGCTTCCAGTGGAGGTAGAGGATGGAATCCTTCGAATTCGGAACTTTCATAGTTCTACAGATTTTTATAGATTTCCTCTAAACTAGCTCCTGTGATGGAAAGCTTCTCAACAGGTTCTTTTACCCTCATTCAAGGTTTAGTGGCCTTCTTGCTAGACCCTGCCTCATGTTGGCTAGTGGGAGGCGGATACATAGGTGGTGGAGGTGTTTGAGGTGGAGAATAGTTTGGTGGAGGAGGTACTGGGTAATGTGGTGGTGTACATCTCTAGTTACTAAAGTCAGAGCCACCCATTTGGCTCAGGTGATCTGGTTCGTATTCCTCCTTTATTGGAGCCTTTGGTAGAGTATGATACCATGAGAATTTTCCTACTTCCATGGGTGCGTATGTATTTGCCATTGATTCTTGTTTAACCGTAACATTAGGGTTATAGTAGCTGTGGTATCCATGTCCTTCTGACATAATACTACCCGCATGTTTTGACACTATCAGCTTAAAGGCAAGTGTCTACCTACTTTAGCTTAGTAGGCAAGTGATTGCTTAATCTGGTTAGAGCTTATATACTAATCCCAATTATCTAATTTTCTAAAACCTCAGGCTCTGATACTAACCAATGTCACACCCCGCCCCGGGCACCCCCGAGACGTTACCGGGTTGCGACGTCAGTTGGCACCTTCGGTACGTGCTTTGATTTCAGAGTTTGTTTTTGTGCAGCGTAATAACATTTGAAAATGGATCGTTTCAACTCAACCTCAAGGGTTGGTTTTGTAAATATAGAAATCCCGTCGTGTAGACAAAAGATTATCTTTATTTAAATAACTGGGTATGAAAACCCGATCGTTTGTACATTTGATTTCAAATCAAAACTCTGACGCAAAGTCAGTAGGTTAAAAGGAGGTAATCTGCCTAAGGAAAACATAGTCTATCGGTCACCTTAACCTCGTTTACTCTTCAGGTTCTTTCTATGCAATGCACGACCTGTAATAACATATTTTCGAGTTGCACCGGGTCTAGGTGTGTGGCCTGACCTGGCTATGCAACAAAACTGTAATCGAGAACCAGGCCGTAGCCGGTCCCGGTACGATGAGGTCAATTCATTCCTATCCTGAAAACATTTGAAAATGAACGTCAGCTACATGCTGGTGAATAATTTATGACCTCAAATCATTTTTATAAACATGGCAAAACAGTTTAATTAAACAATTAAACATTTCATCTTTGGATTCTAGCGAACACTTCGCTTTCTTCCGATTTATACATTTGTATACATTGGACAAGTACGCGGGGGCTACGCGGCCAAACTGACACTTCTGCGTTTTACGCAGTCTCCCGACATAAAAGCCAACCCCGCCCAGCCCAACTGGATCCGGAGGGAGTATAAACATTTGATCAAAATTTACGTACACTTCTTGGGTAATCATATTCATAGGGGTAGAACCCCTAATTCTGGGATTTAATCTTGTTCACAAGGGTTGAACTCAACCCCTAATTCTAGGACTATTATGAGTAAATATTTAATTATCGTGTTTTGCCCTTTTTCGTAAAACATGATAGTCTGTCTTGGTATAGCCTATAGCCCAAGCACGTCTTATAAATCATTTTTGACAGACTCCGTTTATGACATAGACAAGTAGTCTATGATCACGTCTTTGTAAACCGTTTTGAAAAGCTTGTTCTCACCATGAGAACGAGTATTTTAGTACAGACGAGTACTCACCTTTAGTTTGAAGTCGGAGATCGAAGGATAATAATCTTAGTGATAAGTAGCTCTTAGAGTTGACTCTTAGGGCTCTAGCACCTTAACTTGCACTTCTACGAGTTCCTCGGGTTTCTTCGGCTTTTAAACGCTCAAGTCCGGTTGATAAGCGAACGTCGGTCGAACCGGGAGGAGCAGCTCGGGAGTCGGGACGATTGGAGGGCTCGAGAAAGGCTCGGGAGTAGAGGAGGTTCTAGAGTGAAGGTGTGAGAAATGAAATGCCAATGCTCCTCTATTTATAGGCCTGATGTGCGCCCATGTCGGAGCGTTATCCGGGGGATATCGGTCCGATATGCCTTCATTGTCCCACATGTGCGCCACGTAGCAGCCATACAAATCCGGTGTGCCACCCATCCATGTCGGACCGAGTAGGCAAGCCATGTCGGTCCGACATCCGTCCACGCGTCCGACATGATGACGCATGCCCTACACGTGTCTGGTGTAGAGGCTTCCTAGGGGTTTGCACTTCGGACCGTTTTCTAGACCATGTCGGTCCGACATCTAACTTCTTCCCATATCGGACCGATATCAAACTCACGTCGGTCCGATATCTTTTAAATTTCAGAATTTCTAATTTATTTTTCTGATTCTTGGGCTTCCGTTAACTCCCGTTATTTCTTATAAGTTATGGGCAGAAATTGAGATCGGAATTTTGGCAGGTGTTATATATGGAGCCTTCCCTTTTGTATTTCAAGATAGCTTTTGTACCCATTTTCAGTTTATAATAATTCAATCGATATATTTTTCTTTTCTATGATTCAGAAATATATTTTGATACCAAAATTGAAACATCGTTGATTTGTTCATCTTCTCTGCCAACCTAGAATCTTCTTTGCCATCCTCAAGGGACATGGTGTGGTCGTAAGGTGTCTTCCTCTATCTTTGAGGTGGAGGGTTCAAATCCTACAATGTGCAGGTAATGGAGTATTTAGGAATAGGTTAGTTTGTCGTTCAAAAAAAAGAATCTTCTTTGCCTTCTCTAACGTCTCTAAAATCTAAAATCAGATACTTATTCCTTTAAATCTGAGTGACAACTATCTGAGTTAGTACAACCATTATCTTGGCCTACTAGCAAAGGTGTATCCACTTCCCTCAAGTGGTATTTGGTTCTAGTGTCCATTGACACATTGAGTAAATTTTGAGCTGAGTAGAATAAGATTAACCGTTAAAAAAAAACTATCTGAGTTAGTACCTCAATTATCAGCTATTTCTTGTTGAGAATAATTCAAACACTAATTAAGTGTGTGAGCATTGAATGAGTTACTAGTTACTAGCTCGGTTAGTGGATCAGTTTGTAGTTGTAGTAATTTTAGGAGTCCTAGTTAGGCAAGAAGTGTGGCAACCGTTCTTATTTTATGCTAAGTAGTTGGGACTCGATTTCTATTTAAATGCTTTGTAATGTTCTTTTATTTTCAGTGAAATAAAAACATTCTACTGATCTAAATTAGTGTGAGCCTTTCAATACTAACGTTTCCTGTCATCATAACTCATGTTTTTTTTTGGATTTCTAGGTGGTCCGGAGTACATTTTGGTTTCTAAGAAGTTTTTGAAAGTATTTTGGGTTTTATGGAGTTCGCTACCCGGCTAGCAAACTCTAAGAAAATTTGGCACGTGACAAACGATTTCACGTGCCACGTGAGCGGTTCAAACATTCCTTTCGGATCTTTTTAGTGTTCACGAACTTCCTAGAAACCAAAATACTTTGTAGAAACCTAAAAGGTTGATTCAAAACTCACCGGAGGTTCATAATCACATTCACTAATCAATCAACCACTAGGTCGGCGTTTGTTTTTTTAATTTCAAGCCCCCTAGCATTTATTTTCTAACTTCTTACTCTTTGTTTTCCTTGCAATGTAAGACTAAGGGGCTATCACTACAAAAGTAACGCTTTATAGGGAAGAAAAAAATTAATTCGGCTATCCAGACGACATGTCGTCGGTACAGGGTTCGTCGGTATTGCTTTGTCCCAATAGCTCAAAGCTGTCATCGGTATAGGTGTCGTCGGGATAGGTTGGCCTATACCGACGACATGTCGTCAGGACAGGATCTAATTAAAATTTTCAAAAAGCAAAGCTATACCGACGACATGTCGTCAGGACAGTGTCTAATTAAAAAATTCAGAAAGAAAACCTATACCGACGACATGTCGTCGGGACAGGGTTTTTTAATTTTTTTTTAATATTTTTTTTAAAATATCTATCCCGACGACATGTCGTCGGTATATGGTTTTTTTAATTTTTTAATAATTTTTTAAAAATACATATCCTGACGACATGTCGTCGGTTTTTCCCCTTTCTGGTTTTTGTTATATTTTTTTAATTTTGAAAATTTTTCCAAAAATATAAAATTTATAAAAATAAAAACCTGCAAATTCAATAATATAAACCATTCAAAACAACCAAATATCATACCATAACATTGCCCGAACCATAAAAACTAATATCCGAACCACAAACTTGTCTGAAGCACACAAACATTCAAATTGTTCACAAACCAAACATGCAAATTGTTCAAAACAAACATCCCACGACATTCGCAACAACAAAGACAACAACTCCCGGCTAATTATCGTCGCTGCTTGTTCGACGTTCTCATATGCGACGCATTTCTTCCATCTGGCGTTGCATTTCAAACATTTATTGATTATGGATAGCATTTGTCGTTGTTCTTCCTCTCGTTGTTGTTGGCATTGATGTTCTCGTTGGCGTTGTTTTTGGACTTGTTGAAGTTGAGTAATTCGCTCGTCCATTTCTTGCCAGTGGGATTGTGGAGGGGGGTACTAAACACATCGGGTGTGGGATTACTCACCACACGACCAACACTACGTATATGGCCACACCTATGACCCAATGCATGTTCCATGCACGCAAACTCATCAACTGCAGATGAATCACCACCAGACTAGGCAGAGGATCTTGTAAACTCCTCCTGAATTTGGTTCTGCATTAAACAATGTAATAAACAATCACTTGACTATTTTACTAAAATTCGATAGCATAACTGCTGTAAAATGGATAACCAACCTATTAAACTATATACATAAAAAAAATGCCCAAATTCCAAACACATACACACAATTACATATACACATCTAAACCTAATTTCATCAAATAAATATATATCTAAACCAAATTTCATCAAAAAAATTACATACATACACATTACATACATATACATACAAATAAATATATATCTAAACCTAATTTCATCATACATCTAAACCTAATTTCTTCACAAATTACTAACCAAAAAGGGTAAATTACCTTCAAATAGCTTGAAATCCCCCAAAATTCGTGAAAGCTTTAAATACGTAAGAAAAATCAAATAAATTAAGCTTAAAACCCAAAAATGTTAATTTTTTTGTGAAGATTGAGACTTAGATGTTAACTCACCTCAAAACCTGAAAGGTTGGTAAAGATTGCTCCACAAAAGACCCAAAAATCGTGAAATCGTCGAAGAGAGAGACGGGAAGATTTTGGGTTTTTTTGTGGAAATGGGAAGCAGAAAGTTGTGTGCTAAGTTTGTTCACGCTGAGACCTATGCCGACGACATGTCGTCGGTATAGGCTCAAATAACGTCGGCGTAGGTTGGTTGTACCGACGACATGTCATCGGTATAGGGTGATTGACCGGTCAACATTTAATTAGGCTTATACCGATGACATGTCATCGGTATAGGGTTATTTTTTTTTTTTTAATTTAAAAAAAAATTTCTTCACGAAACATAAATAAATAAATTAAATATAAAATAAAATAAAAAATAGCCTATACCAACGACATGTCGTCGATATAGGGTCTCCCCTACCAAAATTTGGGTCTTCCCTAACCCGACGACATTTGTCGTCTGGATAGGTGTCGTCGGCTTAGAGTGATATCCTTGTAGTGTATTTGACAAAATCTGAACCATTAAGTGCTGAACCATTAAGATGTCTGAATGGTTCAGCATTTTTTTTTAGCTGAACCATTAAGAGGTGGGCTTTTAGCGAAACAATCACCCATTACATCAGACCGATTCAGAGGTAGCTTATTAATGGAATTATTAAAAGGCTATCAAACAACCCCTAAGTGTATTGGGCTAACGCTCATGCACACATCACCCTTCGAAGGCGTTAAAGACCAAAATGCGGGCGCCATATCGGGACGTCGAGGCTTTAACATGCGTGAAGGGTTGGGGTGTGGGGCCTATTGAAGTGTTGACCAATCAAACCATTTACTCTTATATTTATAAAAAAAAGATAAAAATAATTATGTTTTTAGTTAAAACAATACAAACTTTTGAGGGTTTAGTTAGTGAAAGTCTCACTGCCTACTTGGCAGTGACGTGACATGAACTTTTTTACTTTTTATTTTTTTTTTTTTTGAAAAGCGAACATTGAATGTTCACTACAAAAAATAAGCCATTTAGTGGCATACAAAAAATGTCACAAAAAACCAAATAAGTGCCACTAAAGACCCTTTTAGGAATGGATGACACACAAAAAAGTGTCATTAGAAGCGCTAACACTAAAGCCTTTTAGTGACACTTTTTTAGTCTACCACTACAAACCTTTAGGCTTTTAGTGGCACTTTTTTAGTCTACCACTACAAACCTTTAGGCTTTTGTGGCACAATTTTTGTGTTGCTAAAAACTAATTGTAGTTAAATATCCATACTACTTTTAGTGGCACATAACTTTTGCCACAAAAACACATCAAATTAAATTTCACTATTGACATTTAACATTTATCATATTAATTTTGATAATTAAAATAATTATTTATTTATAATTTAAAATGAAAATAAAACTATAAAATGTAGAAATCAAAATATCATCACTTCAATTAAAAGTTCGATCGTCTTCCAAACATATTCCAAATGATTGCTTACAAACGTCTAATAAGTGCAAGATTAAGTTTAAATATCAAATATAGAAAAACATAACTAACAAATATTTGAATAAAAGCTCAAAACTTCATTGTGTTCATGAACCACTTTTACAATCTTCAAGTGAATAAAATGATCCTCATGTTAACTATTTCTTAACAATGATACTAGCAGTTGCCTGTTAAGAGAATAAAGACCTTTCAAGTTTCAACATGAAAACAATTATCACTATTATTTGACCCAGCAAAGAAGAACAAGTAGAAAAAGAAAGCCAAACCCGTTTATCAAGAGAATACGAGAATCTCGGTCCTGGTGTTTCAAATTACAACATATTTGCCTCTGCCAAAAAACAATTCAAAGTTAGAGCACTCATAATAATTTTTATACAACTTCCACTATTTAACTTGTGACTATCCAAAAAAACGAGTTAATTAAAAAAAATTAGCAAAAAATGAAAATGGGTTGAACGGGTCAAAACTCAAACCCAGTGCATGTCTATCTTCTCAAATTGAGAGAGATTTTAAGCATTCATACAATATACATACCTATGGAGTGGCGTTTTACATATTTTATCAAGTTTAGAAAAGAACACGATCCTGTAAAGAATTTTATCAGATTTAGAAAAGAACGCGGACCTGAAATTCTTTAGAGCAAACACCATTTATCACTTTCATTCTCATGTCTTCATTCCTAAAACCAACAAACATGCATTCACCATCATATGCAGCATCCAGCATGTGAATCTAACTCACAAAAATAACAAAAATAAAATGTTAATAACTATTTACGCAAATGTTACTCTCATTGTAAATACAGTTAAACAATCTGACTACTATCAAAATACATTTCAATAATAACATACACAAAAAAAAAAATAACATATAAAGAAAATCAAAGTTGAGAAGGTAAAATTAGCTAATTACATACCAGTAAATGGAGATCATCTTCAAGCAGGCTCATTTTATGAGCCACGTGTGGAAATTCCAGATATGATCTCAGCTGTTTAACTTCATGAAGTCAAAACTTGGATATGTCAACCAACCCCCTAGGATCCGACATAAAAAAGCATTATTTATAGATCTAATTATCTCCGAAACTTATGGTTTAAAGTTTAAACTTAATATGGCCATCAACATCTTCTGTACTCACAACATTGAAATTAGTATGTTGAACCTATGAGTTGCCTTTCATGTTCCATCCAGTTGTTGAAGGTGTGGAGTAGGATAGTAATCAAGACACTCTACATCCAATAAAAATTACATCAATTTACTTTACATGTAGTTTACTATAAGTGTCTGGTCGTTACTCAAATGTCTAAAATACCCTCTTTTAGTCACTAATAGATGAATTTGTCAATACAGTTTTACAAAATGTTACTTCCCTTGTAAATATAGTTTGCAGAAAACAAAAAAATGGAAAAAACCTCTTCAACATCATATGCAGCATGTTACTTCATAAAAACATTCATGCATTTTTCATGGTCTTTATTTGTTAACCACAAGGCATTCCTTAAGAATTAAAGAATCTAGCATCTAGATTGTAATGTTTTCCACTTGAGTCATGATCTGAACTATATAAAATTAAGAAAAGGAGTAATTATTAATCAACCGTTTGCTAGGAACCTCAACAATCAGCCCATATATGTCATGAAGATTTAATGATTAAGTCATTCTTTTATCTTGAATAACACATGAAAAAGCTTTTCAACCTTCAAATGATTTCAAGATAATCAAACATCCAAATTAAAAAGAAAGACGTGTAGAATTTCTTCAATAAGCAGATAACAATTATCTAAACGGGACTGCAAATTTGTGAGAACAAAAACTAGCTAGCACGTTGCATCAAAGCAATGACAACAATTATACAAACAAAAAAAATCAATTTGCAATTATACAAAACAAAATTAGCTAGCAGAAGCCATGACAGCAAGATCATACTACACCAGTAACCTACCTAAAAAGTATAATTCAACCACCATTGCTATTTCAAACTAGCTATATTACAAAATTAAGTTGAAACAAACAGAATCTAAGACTCATTCTGAATGAGAGTCATTCATCAAATTGAACTATTAAGACTCAAAAGCATCACAGAAACACAAATCAGCTCTAAAATGCATATAATCATCTTATGCTAATAAAAATAATTGCAAAATTCAAACGGGATTCTTACTTCCTTGATTCTAATCAGCCTTGTACGCACTTCCAAATCCACCTTCTCTAGTCAAATTAGCATTCTTCAAGTTCTGTCTTAAAATAGCAATCTCACAAAATGATACGACACAAATCACAATGATAAACTGAAAATACATGGCAACTTGCAAAAGGTGATGATGATAATGGTCATGGGAGCCAACAGTCAACATACACGAATACATGATGGTGCCCAAGAAACAGACATACACGATGATAATATATTGCAATTTGCAAATGAAAGTCTTAAATCCTTTCTTAACCTAAATAATACAGAGACATCAATAGCTAATAATTACGAAATTGGTGAAGAACAATATAGTATCCATCTAAACCTAAATAATACAGAGACATCAAGGCAACCATTCCTTCAATTTAATTCTGCTTCTCGTTAAATTAGTTGCTAAAAACAATAATCAAAGTCTTAAATCCTTTCTTCCAAATAAATACAAAATGAAGCACAATCAATAGCTAATAATTACGGAATTGGTTACGGAAAACATGAAATCACTCAAAAGCACAAACGAACACCGAAATAGTCAAATTGGAGGAAGATAATTTGTTTGATCGGAAGTACCTGCAGTTTGGAATCGATATGAAACGTCTGCTTCGCATGGATTCTGAGGGCGCTGGCATCGCCGGCGGACCTCACCGTAGGAGGCTTCCTGTTCGTATTGACTCTAAGGGCGGTGGAATCTCCACTGTATGGGAGCGAAGTCTACATTTTTGTTTCTGCAGGTTGATGCAACTCTCACATGAAAGGAAAAACGCAGTGTTGTGACCTGGATGAAGAAGCTATGACAAAACCCTAAATATAATTTGGGGGCCTGAAGATCTGACGTTTATTTGGAGCAGGAATATGAGTGGGAAAGGTAGAAGTTAGGGTTTAGAATAAGTCCAAAAAAATTTAGAACGGGAAAATTTGAGTGGAGTGAAATTTTAGTTTTATTAAGGGGGTGTTTGGGATTACTTATTAAAAACTACTTTTAACTTTTTATAAAAGTTAAAAGTTTTTACTTTTTAAAAGCAACTTTTTATCTCCTTTAAAATTGACTTTTCCTTCATTTATCCAAATAAACTTTTAACTTATTATCTTTTTAAAAAAAGCAATAAGTTAATAAGTAGTTTGAAAAGGCAATCCAAACACCCCCTAAAAAGTTGTAACGAGAGAAACAGAAAATTTTCAAACGAAGCTTTTAAATTTTGTGGTATAAATTAAGTGTCACCAAAAACGTAAATTAGTGGTATAAAAGTTAAATGTCATTAAAAGTGTGTGTTAAAGAAACATGACATAGTAAAGTGCCATTAAAACTCTAAATTAGTGGCACAAAAGTTAAATGCCACTAAAAACGTATGCCATTAAATGACTTTTTTTTTGTAGTGGTTGTGACGTCGCACCCCCGTCACATGGGAGAGCCTTGTCCAACTCCGGCCAATATGTTGTCTTAACCGGGCTCACTTAGCGTCAGAGTTGGAGAGTTTTCAAGGAAAAACCCTACCCAATACGGGCCCTTCCGGGCTTGAGGGAGAGCCGAGGCTCGAACCCTATATCGCCGTGGGTAAAACCCTGATGCATCAACCTAAGAGCTATGCCTCATTTGCGATGCCGCAAAAATTAATGGTGGTGACAGGGATCGAACCCGGCTCTCTTAAGACTCCGGGTCTTACCCCAACCACTGCACCATAACCTTTTTAGCTACTTTTTAGTTATACCACTCTACTTAATTAGCTACTTTTTAGTTATACCACTCTACTTAATGTAAGAGTACCGGTAGGCTCCGTGTCAAGCATAACCGCTCAATCAACGCCTACTTCATTGATGAGGCCTAGTAACATATATGTCCGATCTGTTGTACATTTTATTTAAAAACACATTTAATATATTTTTTTTAAATTAGGGGTGTTTGAAATAATTTAATCAGGTTTAGTGATATTTTATATTAATGTCTGTTTTATTTAAAATATTTAATTTTCTCGATCCACATTTAAAGAGATGTAATGATTTTTTCGTTTACTTAAAATGGATTACTTTGATTAAAACCGGTGGTTTTTCAAAAAAAAAACGTATAAAATTTAATAAAGACAATAAAATTTTAATAAGTTATATAAGTTATAAGTTGTGCATAGATAAATAATGACGTGCCATCAAGGTTCTGTCTTGATGGTTAAGAGGGTTTTTCCAAAGGGTTTCCCCTCTGTGGAGGTCATGGGTTCAAATCTTTTAAGGTGCACTTCATAAAAACTAGGAACACCCTCTACAGATTTTGAATTTCTTAGAAGTTATTTGGGTAGACTGATGTACTAGCCTCCAATGCTGGGACGTGCCAGTTGAGCACACGCCGTTCAAAAAAAAGATAAATAATGACGTCCGAAATAACTATATATTAGAAATTACTAATGATTGATAATTTTAGATTTTAGAATGGTAAATTGTTAGTGATTAATTATACGATGATAAATATGTAACAAATGAAGATTTATAATCGTGGAAAATTCAATCAACCAAAATATGATCACAATGTAATTGTAGTTCCGAGTTATTTAAGGTCGACTTAAATTTATTTTGTTTTACCGAATGAGTTAGGGTACAAATATCTGTAAATCTAATTCAGAAGAATTAAAATGTAGGTTATCTTGTAGATTTCAGTGTCATGATGTAGGTTAAATCAATTCAAAGTTAGCACACACGATTTTTTATAGACATTAGCCCTATACTCTTATCCTACATTCAATCAATGCAAGCCAATATTTTCTCTAGCATGAGGCTATACTTTGGATTTGGTCTTTGTTTCTGGCTATCAAGCTAAAGCATGACCTTATTATCAACAAATCTTTTCAAGTAATTTAAAAATATCTGAACTCATTTTTTTTTAATGGGGAATGATAAATGTACACACATGTGTTATATGGACATCGAAATCATTACACCGCATACAGGTCGTATTGCACCATAAGACTCGTATGTGTTCGAATGAAATCACATCAGTCACATCCTACTCCATAACGGCCGGTATATAACGATACGGGTGTTGGTCCATACAGGTCGTATGGGTGTGTACAACCCGTATTCTTTATAACTTTTTAAATTTTAATTTTTTTTTAAATTATTTGACACGACGAATTATTACTCGTTATGTGTGCCAAATGTTTAACGTGAAGTCAGATTCCGTCAAATATTACTATATATAGTGTTATATGTTAATTCATTTCATCGTTCAATTCTTCTATTTACAATGCATCAACGTTCCAATAAGTAAAACTAAGATGTCGTCTAACAGAAGAAACATAAGAAGCAGAATAAACAGAAGGCGTCAAAACGGGTCATCTTCTAATGCACCCGTCATGGGTGACAATATTCCGACGCTAGTAGAGAACCATGCTTGGCATTCCCAAACTGGCCAAGACTGGTCTTGAAATGTTGTCAAGTTCTTGTACAACGAAGACGCCTCATTTGTAATGTCTATTATATGCGCCTTACGCCACTTGACTGAGAATTTTGGGGTACCCTTCTAGGGTTTCATAGAATGGTTATATAGGGCCAATTGTAAGTTTTAAAACATAAATACATCGTATTAATGTACTTCAAATGGTAATAATTGTTATTTTATTTTACAGCATGTTCGGGTTTGCACACAAAGACTTATGGCTTGCGGTTAGATGAAATACGAAGATCGGAGGAGTTGTCGGGCCAGGATCCTTGGACGATTCTCCCATCTCATTTTTTGACCTAATAATTGAAGGATCATTTGATGCCGACGAATACGGCGATGAGACGAATGAACTATTTCCTCCATTATGGGAGGTTGATACGGCAAAAGTTGTGTTAGTTTTAATTTTTTAAAACCAAAAAATATTTATTTTTTTGGTTTTTTAGGTATATATACCGATATTCTATGACGATGAAAATTGGTATCTTTTTCAGATTTGCACGGAGACACTAAAAATTCATATATTCATTCCATGTGAATGTCGTCCAAATACTTGCAATGATTTATCATGCATTCACCTTAATGTTTACCCAATTGTTGTGCAATTTGAATCTTACTTTATATGGTTTCTACAACATATATCGTATTGGCAACACTCTGGCCAACAAGAGATGCTTGAATTACTAGTGTCCGGGGAAAGTGTGTGGCCACATAATGGTGGTCATATTGGTCAAGATTCAGATGTGGTAATTTGTATGTTATTGCATATGTTGGTTCAAAACAGGTCATTGGCGTGGCAAGAAGTAAATTTATAAGATGCTTGTCTAAGACACAACCATTTTATGGCCGATAAATTAAATGTCATGCGTACAATGTAGTGATTTTTGTACTAATTTGTGTAAATTTTTCATCATCTAGTAAACTTATAATAAACTTTTGTGTTTGATGAAAACTTTTGTACTTGATGAAATACATATAAAATTGACCAGAATCCAACATGGTTTGAATTGTTTGATCATCTACATTGCAAAAGTTACCCAAAAGTCAAATCAGTGTTTATTTTTTATGATTTTTCTCTAAATCTTGAAGTAAAATTTTCATTTTTGATGAAAACCTAATATTCTATGCTTTAACAATACTGGATTTTACTGACCGCTGACCATGGTATGATGAAATTAGAGGTGTAAACGAGCCAAGCCAGCTCGCGATTTACTCCAAATCGACTCGCTAAAAACTCGAATCAAACGAGCATAAACGAGCTCGAGCCTAAAAATAAGCATGTTTAATAAACGAGCCCGAGCCCAAGCTTCACTTATCGAGCTCGAGCCGGCTCACGAGCCTAAACAAGCCTATATAATTAGCTTATCGAGCTCGAGCCGGCTCACGAGCCTAAATGAGCCTATATAATTTTTTAATTAATATATTAAATATATATTTATAAAATAATAATTAGTATATATAAAATTATGTTAAAAATAACTACATAATATATATTATGTTATATATAAAAATAATAATAAAATTGATATAAAAATAATTATAAATAGATATAATTTAATTAATAAATAGTAAAGGAGTCAAGCTCGAGTTTGAAAAACTACCAACGAGCTGAGCTCGAGCTTTAGAAATCGAGCTCGAGCTCTAGCTAACATTAAGTTAAACGAGCCAAGCTCGAACCTAGTCGAGCTCGGGCTCGGCTCGGTTCGTTTACACCCTTAGATGAAATACACATGAAATTGACAAGAATCCAACATGGTTTGAATTGTATGACCATATACATTGCAAAAGTTACCACATAAATTAAATTAATCCTTATTTTTATGAGTTTTCTCTAGATATTGAAGTAAACTTTCGTCTTTGATGAATACCTTATTTTCTATGTTTTAACAATAGTTAATTATACTGATCGTTGATCATGATTATATACGATAAACAACCAATCATCAAACATCAAGAAAATCATCAAAAAACAGAACGGTAAACAAAAAGATAGATACATACATAAAAATGTTTAGTTTGTACATCAAAAGATAAATAAAATAGAACTATGGCGGAGGATGCTGGTGGAGGCTGGTCTACAGCTTCGTATGGCTGTAAAGGGGGCATATCATGGATGGGAATCCCATGTGTCTTGGCCCAATCCTGAAGGAACTGGACTGTCCACCGCATCATAACATGCGTCTCTCGGCCCAAAAGAAGCGAATCCTGCATGAAGTCGGTGAACGTTGGGACCGGTCTGACAAGAGTCCGAGGTTGTTGTGGCGGCGGTGGCAGTGGGGGTTGTGCGTCCCGCTGCTACTGCACTGAAGGCTCTCCTGGTACTTCAACCTCTAGATGATATGTCCCTCATCTAAAGAAAAACGGAGACTATCGCCAACATTATAGGCAATTCCCATGCCTTTCATCGTCTGTCGATCCATACGGCACGACAAGACCTTCACATTCTGCCTCGAAAGAATCTCGGTCGTACAAACACCAAGAGACGGTCATGTAAACGCCGCAGGTGATGGGTCTGCCAAGCTGGAATACGATATCGTTAGTAGAGAAATAAGCTGCAATTAATGAGAAAAAAAGTAAATAAATGTCATACCTTCCCCTTAAAAAAGGCAAGCGAAGTAAGACGCCATACAGTAAGCAAGGTTGGCCCTGTGGATGTTAGTAGACCTCGCAAAAACAAAACATCAGTATGCTTTACCTATACATTGCAAAAGTTACCACATAAATTCTAATTAATCCTTATTTTTATGAGTTTTCTCTAGATATTGAAGTAAACTTTCGTGTTTGATGAAAACCTAATATTCTATGTTTTAACAATAGTTAATTATACTGATCGTTAATCATGATTATATACGATAAACAACCAACCAAACATCAAACCAATCATCAAACATCAATAAATCATCAAAAAAACAGAAAGATAAACAAAAAGATAGATACATACATCAAAATGTTTAGTTTGTACATCAAAAGATAAATAAAATAGAACTATGGCGGCGAATGCTGGTCTGGAGGATGCTGGTATGCGGCTGCGTATGGCTGTAAAGGGGGCATATCATGGATGGGAATCCCATGTGTCTTGGCCCAATCCTGAAGGAACTGGACTGTCCACCGAATCATAGCATGCGTCTCTCGGCCCAAAAGAAGCGAATCCCGCATGAAGTCGGTCGACGTTGGGACTAGTCTGACAAGAGTCCGTGTAACATCCCGAGTTTTAGGACACGAGAATAAGAAATTTAAAAGAAAAAGGATGGAGGGCTTGGGTCGAGTGTATGGGTTGAGAATGGGAGGGGGTGTGGCCCCCTTATAAGCCTCAAGACCAGCCCCAAACCCTCTCTTCCAACACCATTTTAGTTTTTCGAGAGAGAGAAGGTGGGAGAGAGCCTAGAGAGAGAAAGTCCCGGTTTTCGAATCTGAGCTCACAGGATCGTAGGCATACGTATCTGGAACGTTTAGCTACGGAGAAGAAGCGTTTACAGGTAACCGATTCTCCTAGATCTGAGTTTTTGTTATGAGTTGGGTTTTGAAGAAAAATCGGGTAAAGGTTGGGTTTTTACGTTTAAAAATGGAAACAAAGTATAGATTTAGACTCTCGGTTAGAAAACAAACGTTTTGAACGTAAAAAGTTCGGATCTTGACGAGGTCGGATCTGCATGAAAAAGTTAGGGTTTTTGCGGGGAAGAAGGCTGCCTGCAAGAAGCAAAGCCTGCGTACTTGTCAAGTACGCAAGAAGCAGGTGTTGCGTACTTATCAAGTATGCAAGAAGCAGCTGCTGTGTACTTATCAAGTACACAAGAAGCAAAGCCTGGGTACTTATCAAGTACGCAAGAACGAAGTCTGCGTACTTATTATGTACGCAAGAACAAGGCCCTGCGCACTTGCTAAGTGCGCAGGCATCAAGTCTATGGGTATATATAGCTGGTTACTGAACTCAATATGTTCGTCAGGATAGAAAGAGGCGAAATTAGCCTTAAGTTCGCCTAGCCAGAAATGGTGAAACCGTTTAGTGTCGAGTTAAGTCTGATATGTGTCGAATTGTTATGATTGTTCAGATTGTGTGAGATCCGGTAGACCATTCCAGCTAAGATACCAGGTGAGTTCTAATCCCCCTTTTGCCTTCTTTAGGGGTGGTGTGCATACTTAGTGTAATGCGTTTATTACATATTTTTATATTAATAAACAAAGTGAAAGCTGTATTTTTGTGACAAGTTTAAAAGAGACAAATGTACGCTTTGAGTAAAGTATAGTTATATCATTGGCAAGCGTTTACTATATTTTCATATACATAAACAAAGGCATGATATTTATGACAAGTTATGTTCCAGTAAAGTATAGTTATATCATTGGCAAGCGTTTACTATATTTTCATATACATAAACAAAGGCATGATATATGTTTAGTATGATCAAGTTAAAGAAAGTTTATGAACAGAAAGTCAACAGTCTTCCTATGGGAAGTGAACCAGTTGGATAAGGTCTTTGGGACAGATGTTACTTGTAAAGGTGCCAGATATGGGTGCTACCTATTAGTAAGAGTCTTGATGGCTCATTAACAGTTGTACAATTGGGATGAGTGATGGCGGTTGCTCGGGGTACTACGCAATCCCCCATGTACCAGTTAAGCGGTATTGATCACGAGGACAATACCCGGTGTTGATCACGAGGACACCATCGTGTTGTGTGGTGTTGATCATGAGGACAACATCAATGGGTCACGAGGACCAAACTATGTTGAGCGGTATTGATCATGAGGACAATACCAGTTGTTGATCACGAGGACAACATCATGCTAAGCGGTATTGCTCACGAGGACAATACCAGTAATGACAAGGATTTGACGGATAAGTGGTACTGATCACGAGGACAATACCAGCAGTGATAAGAATTGACGGTTAAGCGGTATTGATCACGAGGGCAGTACCAACAGTAATAAGGGATTGACGTCTACCTTATGAATGTTTTAAACTAAAAGTTTTGCCTTAAGGGCAGTATGTATGTATTAGTAAATCTTTTTGCATAATTGATTTAAAGTAAACGTTAGAACTCACTCAACGTTGCTGATTTTTAGTATGCATATCAGTTAAGTGCAGGTGCAGTTGATGGATGTGGATGCTTGGCTTAGCGAGAAGAGTTACCCGAAGATCAGCGTCTGGCATCCCGTTTACGTTTATGTTATGTTTAAATTTGATGTTGTTAAAGACAAATTGTATTAGACATGTTTATGTTTCCGCTGCGTATGTTGAAGTTTTAAATCGTTTCCGTTGTGTTAATGAATGCCTTATGTTTAAAGTGCTATGTGTTGATGAGTAAATCCAATACGTGAGGCCTCCCGGGTTTGGAGCCTTACAGTCCGAGATTGTTGTGACGGCGGTGGCAGTGGGGGTTGTGCGTCCCGCTGCTACTTCACTGAAGGCTCTCCCGGTACTGGTAACCGCTAGATGGTATGTCCCTTATCTAAAGAAGAACGGAGACTGTCACCAACATTATAGGCAATTCCCATGCCTATCATCGTCTGTCAATCCATACGGCACGACAAGACCTCCACATTCTGCCTCGAAAGAATCTCGGCCGTACAAACACCAAGAGACGGTCATGTAAATGCCGCAGGTGATAGGGCTGTCAAGCTGGAATACGATATCGCTACTAGAGAAATAAGCGGCAATTAATTAGAAATAAAAGTAAATAAATGTCATACCTTCCCGTTAAAAAATGCAAGCGAAGTAAGACGCCATACAGTAAGCAAGGTTGGCCCTGTGGGTGTTAGTAGACCTCGCAAAAACAAAACATCAGTATGCTTTACCTACTCCTGGCTAGCTAATATGCCTAAAATTATACATGGTTTGCATGCATAATAATCTCCATATTATGGTACTAATTGATTAATAACCTTGCAATTGATACTTCATAATTTCAGGTTATTCAGCGTCCGGAAGTAAACAAAGCTAAAGCCAATCAAAAACATCAAGAAATCAAGCTTTTGGAGGACCAACCCTGAGCTTTGACCCCCAAGAAGTCAAACCAGGTCAACAACAAGTCAAACAGCAGCTAAAAGACAAAACAGTGAAGCAGGATAGGGATGCACGACCGTGCATCCCATTGCACGGTCGTACAATCCCATTCTTGCTCCCTAAGGCTGTAGTACACCATCCTATGTACCATGTTTTATTCCCGAGGTGTTTGAACGCATGTGCAATCTAATGCATGGTCGTGCATTGCTCATTTTGAGGCCTATAAATAGATGGCTTGAGTTCTTCATTCAACACACCTTTACACACCCTTCCATACATTACAAGAGCTCAAGAAATTCCGTTTCTGTAGTTTAGAGTAGAGACTAAAGAGGCTCCTCCTCTTCGTTCCGCAATAGGGGAGCCTACGAAACTCAGCGTTATGCAAGTTAGTATGGCCATTCGTGGCTAAACTCTTTGTATTGCTAGGGCGAAGATGAAGTTTGGTGTATGTTAATGTTTAACGTATTAATCTAGTGATATGTTTATGTCTTTAACTATTCGCTCTTTAGACCACCTTCCAGGTGGGCTTTTTATTATTATCTAAACTTGTCTTTACACTTGTGAGTGTTCTTGATTTTAAAGCGTAAAACCGTAAAACCTTTTTAATCAAACTTCTCTTGATGCTTGTACGTCTTTATACAAGTGGATCTTGATAAGCCAAGGCTTGGTTAATATTAATAAGGTCATACGTATTTATACATGGTCCCATTGTTACACCGCCTCCCGGTGAACAAAGTCTAATCAATCTTTTAATAATAATAACTAAGCACTTAAGTTTGATTGTCTAAACCAACTCGAAGATAACACCAAAGAGTTGAGGGTAACGATGTCCATGGCTGGGAGTCCTACCAGTTTATTATTAAAGAATATAATCCGTTAACCAAATGTCGTGAAGACGAGGTTCTCGTGGTGACCCGGGTCACATGTTTGTAGTAGTCATACCACTGGATTGGTCAACTTAACATTATCATATACCAAGCGGATTTGAACCTCAAAGCAATACTCTTTGTGACCTGATCATTTCTGAGATATTTACTTTCCTGGTATTTATTATTCTGTTATTTACAATCCTGTTACACACATCACGCACGTTTTTACTTTTTTGTCATTTACTTTGCCGTCATTTACTTTTCTGCTTAACAAGCACACAAAACCCAATCACTAATTAAACCGGCTAAACGATAACAAAATTTGAGTATTGGAACTCGACCATGTCCATTGATTTGATACTTGGTTCTTACATAAACTATATTACGCTGCGATAGGTACACTTGCCTATTGTGTGTGTTTTAAGTTTGAGTATTTATCATTTTAATTATAAACTTAAAACCTGATCTTGTGAAACCATCATCCCTGAATATATTATCATATAATATATTTTCTATATACTTAACACGACACATCAAGTTTTTGGCGCCGTTTCCAGGGACACGGTGATTTCAAGAAAGATTCGAGTGAACAGATTAGCCTTTTTAACCTTAACATTTATTTTTATGGTTTGTTTTGATTGTTCTTTACAGAAACTTTCATGGATGACAACTATGAGAGTTGTTATGGAGGACACCAAGACAACTATGAGTACCACTACTCGGAGGTTTGGTGGGAGGTCTGTGGGGAAGCCCCTACACTCAAGATTATTATCACTATCAAGGGTATTCCACAGACTTTCACCAACCCTACTGGAAACCATATGAGGAAACAACACCTCCCCAAGAAATTCAACACTTAGCTCTAGATTCCGACTCATGGAACCCAGGAAATCTGTTTCATCATTTGGAATAAATTAAGGTTCAACTCCTAAAAAGCTCTCCAACTGAACAAGTGTTTCATCATTTGGAAGAAATTAAGGTTCAACTCCAAAAGAGCTTCCCAACTGAACAACAAGATGATCTCTTCAAAGTCCAAGAATCGGAAGTTATAGCTCCAACATCTCTAGTAGGGTTGAGTGACTATAAGGAGTAAGAATCTTCCAGCTTCACAAGCATGGATCAGTCGGAAGTGAGACCAGATGATTCAAAAGAAAATGTTACTTCAACTTTACAATCACTTCTTGACTTCTTTAAGAGGCTGGAAGCTGAAACATCAAAGGAGTTAGAAGAACGAATCTCTAAAGAAGAATTGGTGGGAATCCTGAATATGGAAGCACAAGAAGGATGTATGGAACAGACCGGAGTTCCTGTCACTTCAGAGACAACATCATATGAAGAACCAGATTGTGAGACCAGCATCCAGGAGGAGACTATGCAAGAGGATGTAATCACCAACAAACAAATGACAATGGTGGCACCTCTTCCTTGCAACAGTGATAGCTGGCCTGTGACTAAGCATATTAGTGAATCATTCCATGAATCACATACATCACTCTAAGGACCACTTCTCATGGAGGAAGCAACGTTCATCTAATGAAAATTACGTGACAAAATTATCGTACCGGGGTGACCGTCTCCTTCACTACATGGGTTTCTTAAAGTTTGGGCCAGGAAATTTCAAATGGTGGTGGCGTGATTTAATTACACTATTTTCTTTAGGTGCTCTTCTATAGAGCATTCTAAATTTGGTAGGATTACAAAATTTTCAAAATTTCAAGTCAATCCATCCAAACTAAAATTAAAACTATAAAAAGACTTTGGAAACACATAAATCAATGATTCATCCGTTTTAGCACAAAAACGTTGAAGTTATTAAAAATAGAAAATTGGGGGAAATATTTGATTGGTGAAATTGGGCCACTTAATGGGGGAAATTGGCTCAGACCACTGGGACAAACCGCCTACGGCCATTTGCCACATGATCCGGCTCGTCGAAACCTATGCGTCCCCTGGTCGGGGGCCCTCTAACTCCAAACGTATCTCAAGTTATGACTGTTTCAAGTTTGAACTCTTTTTACCCTGTTTTCCCTTGTCCAGCTGGTCAAGGATGGACCTCACTAATTCCTGGATCAGCTAATTATCACATTGTACGCATGGTTATCAAATGGGTTGGATGAACCTCTCAATATTACAAGCCACCCATTTGACTGATTATTCCACCACGAACAATAAATTGGAAATTCACGAAGCACATACGGGTCCGCCCAACGACCCTTAAATAAACGTGGCGCTTCCGGGAGACAACCCGATGATCATGAATAAATTGAGAAGTTGGTGTATACGGCAGAACGCATGGACCTCAGGTTTGGTTTCCCAAATTTAAGTTTCTCATACTTCAGCCCCTAGGTATGCCTTCTCGATACTAGGACCTTAGTAACTTAACTACTACCTGTTATTTTCGTTTCTGTTTTTATGTTTTTCTTTGTGTGTAGCATAACATCGTCGGGTAGTTTCTCTACTTCTTTGAGGAGTTATCCTCCACCTCTACAAGCTAGGGTGTCGGAAAGCACATCAAATTTATGAGAAATTCGATGAAGTTTTTAAAGCAAAGTGTTGACAACAACAACAAGTTTTGACCTTAGGTTATACACTGAATTGACCTGGGGAGTACCGGTTTTTTTCCCTTAAAACTTCATGCATTTAAATTCCTGCATAGCATTTCATTACTTGCATTTGTAAATTGAGGGCAATGCACATTTTTTAGTGTGGGGGAGGGAATTAGAGATTCAAGACTACTTGTAACCTCAAAGCAGTAAAACTAAACTTGTGATTTTCTACCCATTTGACTAAAACCTTACTAAAAACCTACTTTCCGTAAAACCCGAAAAATTTTCAAAAATTTTAAACCCTAAAACCAAAGTCTCTTTGAGTTCGCACTTAATTAAATAAAATGAATATATGGCAAGTAGAAACAAATGGATATTATGAATAAGAAAATCACTAAACCCTATCCCATCCGTTTCTATGTGAGAATAATCTGAGCCTTTTCACGAGCATTATTAACATTATTTTTCGAATGCTCTTTCGTTTGGTATATTGAGTGTTTTTCGATCGAATTTTATGCATAATTAGAACTTGTATGACTTATACATATCAAGACCATGAACTAGTAGAAGTATGAAAATGATTGAGGCATCTAGGACTTTATTACACTTATATATTATCCTAAAACCCAAAATTCCAAAAACAATATCCGCCTAGTTAGCCCTTTGAGCCTTAGCCTTTTCTTTTCTACTACCCACAATTATCACCAAACCAGCTTTTCGCAAACACCGGTTATTGGCTAACTGTCTTCAAGAGGGAAAAATATTAGACTATCTTATGTCGTTTACAACCATTGAGACAATTTGGAAAGAATCTATTTCACTCAAAAGAATTGGAATATACAAGAAGAAAGTGGATGTATTAGGAAGAAACAGCCGAAAGATCTACAAGGAAGATATGGAAAATTTATTTCAAGGAAATTGAGGAAAAAGAATTATTGAAAAATTAGTCTTGATGATAAGAAAAGAAAAGAAAAAAATAGAAAAATGAAAAGAAAAAGAAAGAGAAAAGTTGGTCTTTTACCGGTTAGACCATAAAGAGCTGGACATGCATTCTTTTGATTTCAATTTGCTTTCCTGCATTCATTTCTCAAAGCCTGAATTACCACCCGAACTCCGAGAGAAGATTTTCAAAGCAACAAGTGATGTAAGAAATCAGTGGCGCAAGCAAGAACAATTGCCACCGTTCTGCGGCCTGTCAAAAAGTGCCGCCAAAAGATACAACAAATGTGTGAAGTGTGGCAACTGGAGCCACGATGGAAGGTGTAGCAAGAATCAAACTTATTCCCAACATGAGTATACGCATCTGATCAAAGTAGGAGCTATTAGGCTACAAGCCGAAAGAACCATACTGAAAGACAGTAATGTGTACTACGTGGTGAGGGAAGAGTTGAGAAAGATAAGAGATCTTGGTCTTGGCAATCTGACCATAAACGAGCCCTCAGATTAGTTATACCCTCGTTATCTGAGTACTGTAGAGGGTCCCGCTAGTATTTTCCATCTTAAGACATGAAGCCGTAGTCGTGTGTTCCACGTTAGCTGCAACCTACAAAACCCTTTTAAATCCCTTTTGAATTTGTATATAAAACTATTGATTTGTATTTAAAAATATTAAATAAAATATATAGAGTTTGAAGTAAAAATATTTTTGAAACAATTTGATTAGGTTTGAATTGGATAATTGAATAAATATATAATTATAGTTTATGAAATAATGTAAATATTAATTGTAATTAAGTATAAATAAATAAATGATTTTGATTAAAAATGTAAATTAAATAAATAATTATTATTTTATTTATTTATAAATTTTGTAACTTAATTATTTAAAATATCATTTAAGTGTAAGATAATAAATATAAATTTAATTTTCATAAACTTTTAAATAAATTATATTTATGCCAAGATTAAACTTTTTATCCATTTTTAAATACAGAAAACATATTTTTATAAAATCGAAACATTTATTGATCGAAAAATATAAAATTATGATTCTGTTACAATTTCTGAGTCACACACGACCGTGCCTCGGAAGGGCACGATCGTGCTCAAGCCAGGGGCGCGACCGCGCTAGTCGGGGCACGACCGGGTTGATCAACAGAGGGCACAAACTAGACCAGTCAACAGGCACGACCGTGCTTTGGCCAGGCACGACCGTGCTTTGGCCCGGCACGGTCGTGTCTATGATCTTTAGACACAACAGAGACTAGCCCAGAGGGCATGACAAGGTCTGGACAGGAGGACATGACCGCGCCGCTATTCGACACGACCGCGCTACATGAGGCACGGCCGCGATAGATGATTAGCGCGACCGTGTCTCTTCCAAATCAGAAATTAATTGACAAATTCTTGTATTTTAAACGCTGGGATTGTTAGGGCTTTTGATTAATGGGTTATTACGAGTCTTTTCATATAACTTAATTGCATGTACATCGTGTTTAAGCAGGGATTCGATTAAATCATTTTTTTATAAAACATGAGTTCTGATTCAGATCGATTTCTATAATGGAATCCCAAATTAAATAGGGGCTTTTGATACTGATACTGAAATGAATGAATTAAAGGTTTAAGTTACCCTGAACAGTAGCGAATCGATGGATATTGGTAGAGAGGACATTCCGGCGACGGCGAGATTGAGTTCCGGTGATCCTTGTTGCACTCCGGCCAATCCAGTCAGTCCAGAACTTCTCGGGAGGGACGAGTGACACGAATATCTTGCTTGAGAGAATACGGATTGCAGGAGAGAATTTCTTGGTTTTCTTGAAAAGCTTTGAGAGTGAAATTTCGAGATTGGTAATATGAAACTGAGGCGTTTGAATAATTTGGAAAGCGATAATACGTTTGTTAAGGGAAAAGAAACGGATGGATGTTACGGATTCGAACGATCGGGTAATTAAAGTTGCAGTTATGTTTTCGCTGTTTCACAGGCGCGACCGTGCCTAAATATGGCACGACCGTGCTTAGGCACCGGGCGTGATCGTTCCAGGACCAGTCGCGCGATCCTGCCGAGGCACTTGGCGCGACCGTGCCAGGACGAAGCACGACCGTGCTAATTAGGGTTTCTTGATAAATTTTCAACTTTAGTCCTTGACTTTTTCAGGTTTGATTAGTTTGAAATAAATAGTTACTTGTATAGCGTTTAAGTGTATATAATCGAGCAAAACTTGTAAATTTGTATTGAATCATTGCATTTCGTTTAAGGTAAGCAAAATAATAAGGCAGTGCACGAACATTGAATTTGAAATTGCATTACATTGAATTGAAATATGAATACTAAATTCCGAGATGTTACAGTCTCCCCATGTTGAGAGAATTTCGTCCCGAAATTTAGCTAGAGGTTACAACAGTATCAATAAAGAGATGAGGGTACTTGAGCTTCATTTGGTCTTCTCGTTCCCAAGTGAACTCAAGACCACGCTTAGATTGCCAACGAACTTTGACAATAGGAATGCGACTTCGCTTAAGCTGTTTGACTTCGCGATCCATAATTTCCACCGGCTTCTCAACGAAGTGCATCGTTTCATCAATGCGCACGTCGTCAAGCGGTATATGGAGATTTTCATCAGCGAGACACTTCTTCAGATTAGATATATGAAATGTAGGATGCACATTGCCAAGAGATGGAGGTAACTCGAGCTTATAGGCCACTTTCCCAATCCTTTCAAGGATCTTGAATGGACCAACATAACGAGGTGCTAACTTGCCTTTCTTTCCAAAACGGATCACGCCCTTCCACGGGGACACCTTAAGAAGAACAAGGTCACCGACTTGGAATTCCAAGGGTTTTCGACGTTTGTCGGCATAACTCTTTTGCCGACTCCTCACTACTCGAATATTGTCACGGATTTGAAAAATCTTGTCGGATGTTTCTTGAATTAACTCGGGACCGGTGATTTGTGCTTCACCAATCTCGTTCCAACAGATAGGAGAACGGCACTTGCGACCATAGAGAGAATGGCACCATGTTGATACTTGTGTGGTAGCTATTGTTGTAAGAAAACTCAATGAGGGATAGATGTGAATCCCAATTGCCACCAAAATCGATTACGCAAGCCCTAAGCATGTCTTCAAGAGTTTGGATTGTTCGCTCGGTTTGACCATCAGTTTGGGGATGGTAAGCCGTGCTCAAATCCAATCGAGTACCAAGAGCCTTTTGGAGAGATTGCCAAAATCGAGAAGTGAACCAGGCATCTCGATCAGATATTATGTTCAAAGGAACACCATGACGGCTCACAATTTCATCAATGTAAATTTGGGCTAGTTTCTCAACCCGATAGTCTTCACGGATAGGCAAGAAATGAGCAGATTTGGTGAGTCGATCAATGATCACCCAAATACTATCATAACCACTCGAGGTGCGAGGGAGTTTGGTAATAAAATCCATAGCTAGATTCTCCCATTTCCACACGGGAATTTCTGGTTGTTCGAGTAAACCAGATGGACGTTGATGTTCGGCTTTGACTTTGGAACAGGTTAAGCATTTGGCCACATAAAGAGCAATGTCTTTCTTCATACCGGGCCACCAATATTGTTGGCGAAGATCTTGGTACATTTTATCCGCACCAGGATGAATAGAATAACGAGTCTTGTGAGCCTCGTTCATGAGAAATGCACGGAGATCGTCGCGATCGGGAACCCAAATACGGTTCAAGTAATAGAGTAAGCCATTGGGTTTTGCTTCAAGAAGGAGTTCAACACCACATGACATTTCTTCGTACAGATTACCCTCGGTTACCGAGACGTGTTGAGCTTCTAAAATACGGGTTTGAATATCGGTTTGAATACGGGCACAATGAAGCATAACATGGTCCTTTCGACTCAAAGCATCGGCTACAACATTCGCTTTGCCGGGATGGTAACGAATCTCGTAGTCGTAGTCGTTAAGGAGTTCGACCCAACGTCGTTGCCTCATGTTGAGTTCTTTTTGGTTGAAGATATGTTGAAGACTTTTGTGGTCGGTGAATACCACACATTTTGTGCCATATAGGTAATGTCTCCAAATCTTTAACGCGAATACGACCGCACCCAACTCGAGATCGTGCGTCGTATAATTCTTCTCATGAACTTTGAGTTGCCTTGATGCATAAGCGATTACTTTGCCTCGTTGCATGAGAACACAACCAAGACCTTGGTTAGAAGCATCACAATAGACAACTAAATCATCATTTCCATCGGGTAGAGTCAATATGGGAGCATTGCACAGCTTTTGCTTGAGGGTTTGAAAAGCTTCTTCTTGTTTCGGTCCCCATTCATAAGTCTTACCCTTGTGGGTCAAAGCGGTAAGAGGGACAGCAATCTTTGAGAAGTTTGAGATGAAACAACGATAATAACCCGCAAGACCAAGAAATGAAGGAACTTCGGTAGGAGTCTTCGGGGCATTCTAATTCTTAATCGTCTCAATCTTAGCAGGATCAACATGAATACCCTTGTCAATGACGATGTGACCAAGAAATTGAACTTCCTTTAGCCAGAATTCACATTTGGAGAATTTGGCATATAGTTGTTCTTTTCTCAAGACGTCCAAAACCAATCTAAGGTGTTGTTCATGATCGGCTTTAGTCTTGGAATAGATTAAGATATCGTAAATGAAGACAATCACGAATTTATCAAGGTACGGTTTGCACACACGATTCATGAGATCCATGAAAACTGCGGGTGCATTGGTTAACCCGAAAGGCATAACCATGAACTCGTAATGACCATACCTTGTTCGAAAGCAGTTTTAGGAATGTCATCTTCTTGAACACGAAGCTGATGATAACCGGATCGAAGATCAATCTTCGAGAAGCAAGTAGAGCCTTGAAGTTGATCAAAGAGGTCATCAATTCTAGGTAAGGGATAACGGTTCTTGATAGTAAGCTTATTGAGTTCGCGGTAGTCAATACACATGCGAAACGATCCATCCTTCTTCTTAACAAATAAGACGGGTGCACCCCACGGTGAATGACTTGGGCGAATGAAACCTTTGTCGAAGAGCTCTTGAAGTTGACTTGCAAGCTCTTGCATTTCAGAAGGTGCAAGACGATAGGGAGCTCTAGCAACGGGGTTAACTCCAGGTATAAGATCAATACGGAACTCTACTTGACGAACGGGAGGAAGACCGGATAAATCCTTAGGAAAAACTTTGGGGAAATCCCGAATGATCGGAATGTCTTGGATACTCTTCTCCTTGACATCCTTTTGAACAATATGAGCTAAGAAAGCAATGTACTTCTTTCGTAAGTACTTTTGAGCGGTAGTACACGACATCAACTTAAGTCCCTTGCAAGGCTTTTCACCAAAAACTCTTAAGGTTTCTCCCGATGGTAGCAGAATTCGGATACACTTTTCAAAGCAAATGACTTCGGCGTGATGATTTGATAGCCAATCCATACCTATGATAATATCAAAGCTTCCTAGTGGCATTGGAACAAGGTTGATTGGGAATGTGTGATCATTAAGTTCTAAAGAGCAATCATAGATAATGGACTCAATTGTAAGGGAGTCACCATTTGCTACTTCAACGGTAAATGTTTTCTCTAATTGGGACCGAGTCTTTGCAAGTAAAGGTTCAAAATTAAGTGACACAAAACTTTTATCGGCTCCGGTATCGAATAAAATGGAGGCATATTGACTATTAACAAGAAACGTACCATTGACCACGTCATTGTTGGCTTGAGCTTCGTTGGTGTTTATGTTGAACGCACGCCCACGAGCTCCACCTTGTCTAGCATTTGCGAGTCTTGGACATTGATCACGAAAATGGTTCGGATCACCACACTCATAGCAAGCACGCCCATTAGCAATGGCGGGAGCACCTTGATTAGCCACTTGAGGTACGGTTCGATTTGGAGGGTTGACTTGGCCCGTAAGAGCTTTGGTCCTACAAACACTAACCGTATGACCATATCTCCTACAATAAGTACAAAGGCGACATGGGATGTTTTGGGGATGATGGTAGTTACAGGTGGCACAAAGTCGGTAGATCCCAACATATGGCTTTTTAGCCGGCGCTTGAACCATAGGTGCAGCTTGGTTGATGGGAACAGCAGGAGTAACCACAGCAAAATTTCTAACCTTCCTCTTTCTATTATTGCGAGAGGGCTCGGTTGTGGCTTCTTTGTTATGAGTAGGAGGGGTTATAGTGTCAAAAACTTTCTTGGTACCCTTCTTAGTAAGTGTTCCCGCTTTCACATGGTTATCAATTAAGGTAGCGGATAGACGAATAGCATCCTCCAGAGTAGCAGGATTTCTACCTAAGACAGTATCTTGGATTTGTCTTGGTAGCCCACCAATATACTTCTCGATACAACGGGACAAAGGAGTGACCATGTGGGGCACTAGAAGACTCAACTCATGGAACCGAGTTGTATATGCTAAGCTTTCCCCGCTATCTTGGGCAAGATCCCAAAATTCAGCTTCTAACTTTTTCACTTCATTTCGAGGACAGAACTCCTCGGTCATGAGCCTTTTGACCTCATCCCAAGGTAAGGCCATAGCTATGTCAACACCCCTATTCCTCTTCTCCCCATTCCACCATGTAAGTGCCCGTTTTTGTAGGACACTTGTAGCATGACGAACACGGAGGTTGTCGGGACAGTCACTATTGAGAAAGGTATTCTCAATGCTTTCGAACCATTGAAGGAGTCCAGTAGCTCCTTCGGTACCATAGAACTTTAAGGGATTGCACGAGTTGAAGTGCTTGAAGGTGCATTGAGATAGATTATTACCACCATTTCCACCATTTCCACCATTATTACCACTATTGCTTCCATTTCCACCATTGTTGCCATTGGTGGCACCATTGGCTTGGGTGAGTTGTGTCACCAATTGGGTGAGAATAGCAGCAATGTCGGTGTTGGCGTTGGTTGCGGGAGCACGACGAGGAGGCATTCTACAGATTTTTCACAAGACAAGAAAAATTGTAAGAATTTATGAGATTTGATAGGATTTAATAGAATGAGATAACAAAATAAAATAGATATTCTTAGTTTGGATTGTACTCAAAAGTGACAAAATCACTTGAATACCATGGCACATTAAGGTTAATTAAACTTATATAATTTTCAAGGAGACATGCTTTAGCCTATAAGTAAACACTCATCTCGGGAATTCCCAGGAAAGCATACGGGTCCCTCGGTTGATTGGGATTTATGCGAAATGCTTTCCTAGACAGAAAACCCAAAATACAGGTGTCACCCTTCCAGATTGCACGTGTCCTCAAATAATTTAACAAGTTTAAAAACCTTAACGAAGAAATAAAAAAAAATTTAAGATTTTTGCTTCAAGAGTTTTCCACATGCTTAGAAAGGATAAAGATAGAAAGAAGATAGAATTATTATGAGGTTTTAGAATATAGAAAAATATATTATTTATTTAATTATTATTCAAGAAGATCCTAATGAGTCATGAATTTCTAACAAGTAAGGTATCAAATAAAATAATAATTAATCATGGTGAGCATGTAGCACATAGCATGTAACACATAGCACAAAATCATGAAATATAGCATAAGTGGGTGTCCTAAAGTTATAGTCTATGTCAAGGTGTCTAATAACCTAATTCCCTATAACCAAGGCTCTGATACCAATCTGTCACACCCCGACCGATGGCGGAATCATCGGGGCGGGACATGTAAGACTGTTCATAGCACATGGTTGACTAAATTGAAATATATTAAAGTTAAATTTCCATTACAAATAATCCAAGTACAAAACCAAATTCAAACAAGAAACATAAAACAACTCATAAAATTCTTGATTTAAATTGCTAAGTCCAAATCCTATGTTGAACACGTCTTGAATCAATCTCACATATTGGGGCCTGAAACATGAATAAAATAAAGTCAACTAAAAAGTTGGTTAGTATAACACAGTTGTATGTAGATAGCATATAGTTGAAAACAAATCCTTTACAAAACATGATAAAATAAGGCATTTATGGGGAGCAGCTATTGTGTAACCATGTACAACCAAACCTTGTAACTAGCATGCAAAAATTGTGTTGTCGGTTTAAATCACCGCGCACCATGGGTGAGTTTGTCAGACTCAATAGATCTATCATTGAAAACCGTCGGCTTGTATAGTTAATGATTGCACATAATCGCATACAAAGGTTAGCACAACTAGCACTCGGGCACAAAGCTCAAATTTTGCACACATGTATGTAAATAGGATTTTGCACTTGTGTTGTTTGCGTAACGTAAATGTGTAATGTGTATAGAGTTCATGTTCCACCCCAAAAGTGTAAAAGAGTAAAAGGGGTTGTGAATACTCACTTGATATGGAAGTGTAGCTAACAAAGATTATAGATAGCAAATATGATCCTCGAAATGCACAATTTAACCTAAAGAGTAATGTGTATTGAATCAAATAGGTGCATAAAGTTTAAGTCTAAAATGAAAGTTGAATTTGTGTATAAAACTATTGATTTGTATTTAAAAGTATTGAATAAAATATATAGAGTTTGAAGTAAAAATATTTTTGAAACAATTTGATTAGGTTTGAATTGGATAATTGAATAAATATATAATTATAGTTTATGAAATAATGTAAATATTAATTGTAATTAAGTATAAATAAATAAATGATTTTGATTAAAAATGTAAATTAAATAAATAATCATTATCTTATTTATTTATAAATTTTGTAACTTAATTATTTAAAATATCATTTAAGTGTAAGATAATAAATATAAATTTAATTTTCATAAACTTTTAAATAAATTATATTTATGCCAAGATTAAACTTTTAATCCATTTTTAAATATAGAAAACATATCTTTATAAAACCGAAACATTTATTGATCGAAAAATATAAAATTATGATTTTGTTACAATTTCTGAGTCACACACGACCGTGCCTCGGAAGGGCACGATCGTGCTCAAGCCAGGGGCGCGACCGCGCTAGTCGGGGCACGACCGGGTTGATCAACAGAGGGCACAAACTAGACCAGTCAACAGGCACGACCATGCTTTGGCCCGACACGGTCGTGTCTATGATCTTTAGACACAACAGAGACTAGCCCAGAGGGCATGACAAAGTCTGGACAGGAGGACATGACCGCGCCGCTATTCGACACGACCGTGCTACATGAGGCACGGCCGCGCTAGATGATTAGCGCGACCGTGTCTCTTCCAAATCAGACACGAATTGACAAATTCTTGTATTTTAAACGTTGGGATTGTTAGGGCTTTTGATTAATCGGTTATTACGAGTCATTTCATATAACTTAATTGCATATACATCGTGTTTAAGCAGGGATTCGATTAAATCATTTTTTTATAAAACTTAAGTTCTAATTCAGATCGATTTCTATAATGGAAGCCCAAATTGAATAGGGGCTTTTGATACTGATACTGAAATGAATGAATTAAAGGTTTAAGTTACCCTGAACAGAAGCGAATCGATGGATATTGGTAGAGAGGAAATTCCGGCGACGGCGAGATTGAGTTCCGGTGATCCTTGTTGCACTCCGGCCAATCCAGTCAGTCCAGAACTTCTCGGGAGGGACGAGTGACACGAATATCTTGCTTGAGAGAATACGGATTGCAGGAGAGAATTTCTTGGTTTTCTTGAAAAGCTTTGAGAGTGAAATTTCGAGATTGGTAATATGAAACTGAGGCGTTTGAATAATTTGGAAAGCGATAATACGTTTGTTAAGGGAAAAGAAACGGATGGATGTTACGGATTCGAACGATCGGGTAATTAAAGTTGCAGTTACGTTTCCGCTGTTTCACAGGCGCGACCGTGCCTAAATATGGCACGACCGTGCTTAGGCACCGGGCGTGATCGTTCCAGGACCAGTCGCGCGATCGTGCCGAGGCACTTGGCGCGACCGTGCCAGGACGAAGCACGACCGTGCTAATTAGGGTTTCTTGATAAATTTTCAACTTTAGTCCTTGACTATTTCAGGTTTGATTAGTTTGAAATAAATAGTTACTTGTATAGCGTTTAAGTGTATATAATCGAGCAAAAATTGTAAATTTGTATTGAATCATTGCATTTCGTTTAAGGTAAGCAAAATAATAAGGCAGTGCACGAACATTGAATTTGAAATTGCATTACATTGAATTGAAATATGAATACTAAATTCCGAGATGTTACAGTATGTTTATGTCTTTAACTATTCGCTCTTAAGACCACATTCCAGGTGGGCTTTTTATAATTATCTAAACTTTACACACCCTTCCATACATTACAAGAGCTCAAGAAATTCCGTTTCTGTAGTTTAGAGTAGAGACTAAAGAGGCTCCTCCTCTTCGTTCCGCAATAGGGGAGCCTACGAAACTCAGCGTTATGCAAGTTAGTATGGCCATTCGTGGCTAAACTCTTTGTATTGCTAGGGCGAAGATGAAGTTTGGTGTATGTTAATGTTTAACGTATTAATCTAGTGATATGTTTATGTCTTTAACTATTCGCTCTTTAGACCACCTTCCAGGTGGGCTTTTTATTATTATCTAAACTTGTCTTTACACTTGTGAGTGTTCTTGATTTTAAAGCGTAAGACCGTAAAACCTTTTTAATCAAACTTCTCCTGAGTCTTGTACGTCTTTATACAAGTGGATCTTGATAAGCTAAGGCTTGGTTAATATTAATAAGGTCGTACGTCTTTATACGAACTTTTTATGAGACCAAGAATTGGTGAACTCATGTTGGGAACGGTACGTCTTTATACATGGTCCCATTGTTACACCGCCTCCCCGTGAACAAAGTCTAATCACTCTTTTAATAATAATAACTAAGCACTTAAGTATAATGTCCTAAACAACTCGAAGATAACACCAAAGAGTTGAGGGTAACGATGTCCCTAGATGAGAATCCTACCATTTTATTATGGATTATTGTATTTTAATAATCCCACCTTTTACCAATTGGCCGATAATAATCCCAACTGAGAATATTCTTACCACCGGTCCCTACTTTCAAACTATTTTTTTACATTGGACTCCTCGTTAAAAAAACTTAACGCCGTTAGAGTTTATATGACATGGACATCTGCAAACCGCCGGAAAGTCGAGCCAAGCTAGCAATGGTCTCGTGTTGGCTTTTGAAATTGGCTTTGGTGGTGTTTAACTGGTCTCGTTAAACACCACCGTTTTCTCTGTTTGGACTTTCCGGACCCACGAGACCAGTTAAACACCACCAGAGCCAATTTCAAAAGCCACCACGAGACCACTGCTAGCTTGGCTCGACTTTCCGGCGGTTTGCAGATGTCCACGTCATATAAACTCTAACGGCGTTAAGTTTTTTTAACGGGGGGTCCAATGTAAAAAAATAGTTTGAAAGTAGGGACCAGTGGTAAGAATATTCTCAGTTGGGATTATTATCGGCCAATTGGTAAAAGGTGGGATTATTAAAATCCAATAATCCTTTTATTATTAAAGAATATAATCCGTGAACCAAATGTCGTGAGGACGAGGCTCTAGCGGTGACCTGGGTCACATGTTTGTAGTAGTCATACCACTGGATTAGTCAACTTAACATTATCATATATCAAGCGGATTCGAAGCCCAAAGCAATACTCTTCGTGACCTGATCATTTCCGAGATATTTACTTTCCTGCTATTTACTATTCCGTTATTTACATTCTTGTTACACACGTTTTTACTTTTCTGTCATTTACTTTACCGTCATTTACTTTTCTACTTCACAAGCACACAAAACCTATTCACTAATTAAACCGGCTAAACGATCACAAAAGTTGAGTATTGGAACTCGACCGTGTCCATTGGTTCGATACTTGGTTCTTACCTAAACTATATTACGCTGCGATAGGTACACTTGCCTATTGTGTGTGTTTTAACTTTTAAGTTTGAGTATTTATCATTTTAATTATATATTTAAAACTTGATCTCGTGAAACCAATATCCCTGAATATATTATCATATAATATATTTTCTATATACTTAACACCACACATCACTAGCAAGTACCCGGCAATCGTTTGCGCAATGCACCGATGTAGATAGATGTGCAAATGGTCTTTGAAAGTTCGCCCGGATGGTAGAGCCCCCAGGAGTGATCACTAATCGTCGGCCACCACGCCACTGGCTTCGACCCCACTTCATCCGTGTAAAATTATGGGTCCTGCGTCTCGTCCACCATGTAACACCCCAGGTGGACTGCCCACCGGGCGAGCTTCATATAATACCTCTCGCCACCCAAATTGAACGCCGCATAATGAGTGACGAGGTGTCTCTATCCACCTCCATCGTGTGAAGATCCCTCGCGTGCATATCCATCACGTCAAGTGGGAGTGAAACGGTGTGGAAAAGAAACTCCAAGATCAACTCCCGGTACGCCCTCATGCTCCCTCGATCAAAGAGGCGCCTCCATGGGGTCCGGTCCTCCTCCCCGATGATGGACACCGCTCGCTCCGTGTCCCCCACTGTCTCTAACAAATCAAGGCGTTCATACGAGGAGTCGTAATCTCCTTCCCCAAGAACTTCTAGAGCTATTTAGGAAACCGAAGGTGCAGATGCGGGTCTAGAAAATATGCCCAATCCCTGGGCTCTGTCTCAGGACGAGTATGTTTATGCAGCATAATCTGCATACGATTCTACACTCAAAAGCATAAGATTCTAGACCCGATTGCCCGATAAAGCATACCCATTTTCCTAATTATACACCCAAAATCATTTGCTTTTTTATTTTTTATAATTATATTATATATTTATATTTTGTTTTCACTTTTATATGATACATAATAAATATGAGCTGCACATTAAAGGGTATACCCAATGGGTATTTTCATGAAACTATCGGGTATACCCAATACTTGCTGGTATGCCCGACAAGTTTTGGGCCGTGTATGAGACACACTTTTATAATCCGGGATTGGGTTGGGATTACCCAACCCCATCCTAAACCCTTCTCATTGTCATCCCTATATAAAGCTAACAACAAATAACGAAAACATATGTTACACCTGATTGGTCTCATACAACCCCTTCTTCCGAGGAGATTCTTCGTCGTTATTGTTAGGAGATTCATTTCCGTCATTACCGTCGTTAAAGTTAGGAGGACATTGACCGCCGTTATCACTGACGTTGTAGTTAGGAGGAGACTAACAACCGTTATAACCCTCGTAATAGTTAGAAGCTTCGCCGCCGTAATAGTTAGAAGCTTCACCGAATAGATAGTTGATGTCCAACAACGAAAAATCTCAAACGATTTTTCTTAACAGATTAACGAAATGAATAAAGAAAATTGAACGATGAAATAAATTAACATATTATGATTTATATAGTAAGTTTTGACGGAATCTTACGTCACGTAAAATAATTGGCACACATATAGAGGAATTATACTTGTGTCAAATAATTAAAAAAAAATCATCATAACTCAACATCCATACGGGAAGTATTGTACCATACGACCCGTATCTGACTACGACAAGAGGGTCATATCTACCAATTTTTAGTGTTCCACCATTTTTTTTAAATGTAATTAACTTTTTTTTAATTACGCCATAAAATTGAGCATTTTTTTATCTTTAACTTGAGTATAGTATTGTTAAGTTGTTATATTAAAAAAAAACTTTTATCGAGGGTTTTTCGAGCAACAATAAAAAAAGCGTGGAGTTAAAGCTTAGAATACTTTAATTTAAGTCAATATAATTCATCTAAGAATATTTGTTGTATCTTCATTTAAGTGGTGTATGAGTTTTTCTTTTTTGTTTCTGAACTTTTGTAACAGTTACACGTTAACCTACTGCATTAAGTGTTAGAATATCATTCAAATGAAAGTTAGAAGTCCTAAATCGTGAGCGGAGTTTACCATTAAAAGACGGATAACCTTTAGAGATTTCCAATAATATATATATTTAAATGAATTCAAGTTTTGTTGCGTTTATTTTTTTCATAAATGTTGTCAAAATGACACCTTTTACTTTTGCTGTAAAAAAATGTATCTTTCACAAGTGGTGTTTCGGAGTTTCAAACTCCGGGTAGATGTTAATATGTTATGCAAACGAATCTAATTAGGTGTGGCAAAGCCAAATTGGCAATGGCCTCTTTTTTTTCGTCAAACCGGTGTTATAAACTGAAAATACAAGCCTTCATTCTAAATTAACCAAAATAAAACATGATCTTTTCTTAGTTTCGCAATTGGGAACAACTATTATAATTATTTATATTTACAAAGTTTCATTTTGGTTTCATTTTAAATTATTTTTTTAACAACCTAATATACCCTTAAACTATATGATTTGAACTCTCTCCGGCTGGTCCTCTCAAGGATGTCCTCGGGGACTATCATTTTAAAATATTATTTATTTTATAATACTTATTATTATGTTTGTAGGAACCGTTCGTATAAAATAATAAAAAATAATTTAACTAATTCTAATTAAAATACAGAAAGGAAGTACAGCGATAAATTACACTACAGATTACAACTGAAATAAATGATAATTACAAGAAAGGGGTAGAAGCAGAGATTTGAGGCTGAGGATTCGTATTCAATACGGGTCCCTTAAATCAAATTTCGAGTCTTCCAAGACAACTGGTTTGTTTCCCAAGGTACAACAGCCAAAGCAGTATATACTTTCAGGGAGGACCTAGCACCCGAAAAAATAGCTTAAGAGTAGGAAGAAGAGAAGCTCTTGTTGTGTGGTTAGTAAAACAATCTTGTTTTTGGGATTGTCTCAACCAAGGAGCACATTGGTATTTATAGGGGAAACAAAGTCTAAACATGTCAAAAAGAATTAACACGAAAATAATTTGCATTAAACGTCTTCAATGCATTTTATTTTATTTTATTCTTCAAATCGTAATTGACTTCTATTTCAAGATTCTATGTAACAGTAGCTGTGAAACTGAACTTGTTACTCAAGAGTAAGTGGTCATGCTGACCAGATTTCCTCCTCCGGGGTAGGTTGGCTCTCCGGAGTATCTGGTCATGCTGACTAGATTTTCTCATCCAGAGTAGATTGGCTCTCCTGAGTATCTGGTCATGCTGACCATATTTCCTTCTCCTGAGTAGATTGCCTCTACGGAGTAGGCTGAGCCATCTGACTTCGAAGTAGCCTTCAAAAATACTAATGCGGCTCACGACGACGCCATCAAAAGGTGTAAGGCCCCAAACCCGGGAAGCCTCACTTATTGGATTTACTCATCAACACATAGATCATAAACATAAGACATTCAACACATGCAACGGAAACGATTTAAACTTTAACATACGCAGCGAAAATACATAACATGTCTAAACATAACTTGTCTGATAAGAAAGGAAACTTGACTTAAACAACTGAAACAGAAACTTAAACATAAACGGGATGCCAGACACCGATCTTTGGGTAACTCATCATGCCAAGCCAAACATCCTCATCCAACCGAAGCCACCTACACTTAACTGATATGCATACTAAAAATTAGCAACGCTGAGTGAATTCTAATGTTTATTTTAAATCAATTATATAAAAGATTTACTATTACATACATATTACCCTTAAGGCAAAACTTTACATACTTTACTTTTCAAATCAGTTTAAAACATAGTATTAAACCGTCAATTCCTTTACACTGTACTGTCCTCATGGCTCTCGGCCATGAACCGACAAGTACCTGGTCAATGCCCCCATGGCCAACTGCCATGAACCGACACTACCTCCTAACCTTCAATTCACTTGTCACTACTATATCGCCCCCATGGCTAGCACCATGAACCGACGAGTACCTGGTCAATGCCCCCATGGCTAGCACCATGACCCGATAATACTGCTTTACGCTAAGGGGAGTTGCGCCACTCATCCCAGTTGTACAACTGTTAGCGAACCTAATGGTTCTTACTAATGGGTAGAACTCATATCTAACATCTTGTACAAGTAACATCTGTCCCAAGGATCTTTACAGCTTGTACACATTCCCGTAGGAAATCTATTCAATTTCTGTTCATAAAACTTTATCTGACTTGTTCATAACTTTCACATATCTTATGCCTTTGTTTATGTATATATGAAAATATAGTAAACGCTTGCCATAAAATATCTTGCTTTACTAAACATAGCTTTTGACACATATATCATGCATTTGTTTATGTATATGAAAATATAGTAAACGCTTGCCAAAATGATATATCTTGCTTTACTGAAAACATACTGGCACGTATATTATGCATTTGTTTATATATATGAAAATATAGTAAATGCTTGCCATAATATAGCTATACTTTACTCAAAACGTACATTTATCCCTTTTAAACTTTACACTAGAACATAGATTTTCATTTTGTCTATTAATATAAAAATATGTAATAAACACTTTACGCTAAGTATGCACACCACCCTTAAAGCGGGAAAAAAGGGGATTAAAACTCACCTGACTTTCTTAGCTACTCTTCTTTAAGGCTCAATGATCTGCTCGAGTGGTCATAACGAAATGTGTTAACTCCGAGTCATACAAAGCTATCTGTCCGAAATCTACTGGGTCGAAAACTCTACTTATCCGAAATCTCTTTTCGACCGAATTCTTTCTCAGTCGAAATCTATTTTAGTTAATCTTATTTCGTCCGAAATGTCTTTCATTCGAAATCTATTTCGCCCAAAAACTAATTTGTCCGAATTGCTTTCATGCAAAAACCATTTCGCCCGAAAACCAATTTATCCGAAATATCTTTATCCGAAGACTATCTCACCCAAAAACTAATTCGTCCGAAATCTTATGTCCGAAATTACATTTGTCTGAAATCTCCATCTTCGTCTGAAATACTTTTTGGTTGCATTAGACTTTTCGGACCACTCAAAGACTTTTCGGACGACTCATCTGTTCTAAGCTAGATTCTTCGTTTTTGATCAAAAATCCCAACTTTTTACGTCCAAACTATTCTAATCTTAACCATGAAGCTAAATCTATAGTTTTTTTATTCAAAAACACACGTAAAAATCTAACCATTTTAAAGAAAACTTGTTGAAACCGTAAAAACCCACTTTACATAAAAACTCAAATTTTGGGTGGATTGATACCTGTTTGTGCTTTATTCTTCAGAGAAGCTTCAAACAAACGCTGGAGAAGAAGGCTGGATCGATCTTGGCGCAAAACCGACTCTCTCTCTCTAGAATGTTTCTCTCTCACTTTCTCTCTCTAGAAAACGAAAATGGTGGTGATAATGGGGTTTGGGGCTAGTCTTGAGGCTTATAAGGGGCCCAACCCTTGCCCTTGTTGGCCCATACTCAAGCCCAAGCCCGCTCCTCTCATCCTTGTTAAGTTTTTAAATTTTGGCTAAGTATTCCGTGTTCTAAAACTCGGGATGTTACAAAACGTCACATTACACCCTCGCCACGCGCATACGAGTGAGTGCGGGTGTGTCGCACCCTATAGGGTTCCACTAGAGTTTGCCTTAAAGGAAACAAATTCCTTAGGAGGCTCCCACTAATATACCACTCCAATATTGGTCCCTCCACCTATGTGGGACAAGTTTTCACACTTTTTCTTCCAATTTTCGCAGCTTTACACAGCCCTAAACACCCAACTTCGAGCATCAATATCTCATTCGTTTTAGACGTGGTTTTGTTCGTTGCGAAGCCCTCACAACATAGAACACAAACCCAGAAAGAAATAGACAAACAAATGTTTTCACTTAAAAATTTCCAACAACTCCCCCATATAAATGGAGATCGATCCTTACTCTTAAACATCAAGATACTAATTCAGCAGTTGAATATAGCCTGATAAGTAGGTGTTAGCTTTGAACCTTCCCTGTGATGCATACTTAGTCTCCTAGCGGTTTGGTAGACACCTCCTTGAACCGACCACTGTTTATGTAAATGACAATACACATCACACAATACTCTCCATGGTCCGGTCAACCCCTCATTGTCATGTTCAATAATGGTCCTGGAAGACTAGCCTGGTTCATCGAAAGCTCTAGGATTTGCGCGCCTTACAGTTTCATTCAAAGCGACCACACATCTCTCTCACATAGGTGATTTAACTTAAAAACATTAAAAGCATCATGGTTATCATGGTTTACACAAATCAATAACCACAATTATGCTTATCCTCATAACACGTCACTTATTATTTTCATAATGAACTAGGATGTGATTAAAATCCCTTTTTTCATACATATCCTCCTAAATATCAACTTATACATTAGCTATGCCCCCATAGTGACCACCCTTAGATATACAATTAATTAGGTTGTCCTATTAAACTTAGATCTTGGGATCTCTAGTCAACCAAGATAGGTTTTCCTTCATATATCATCTTTCATGGGTTTTCCTCCTCTTCTCCCGTTTTATCCTAGGCGATAAAATCAGATTCCGTCGTGGATCTAGCTATAACAGTTTGAGCACATACCCACTTGTAGATTTGGAATCTTTTATGTCCGAGATCCAATTAGCATGACTCTATCCTTCTATCATAGTTGAATAACGTTTATAATGTAGTCCATAATCTCTTGTATATCCTAAGTATCTTAGCACCCTTGTTATAGCTTTCCAATGTTCAAAAACTTGGATTACTAGTATACATGCTTAATATGCTCACACCATAAGCCAAGTCGGGTCTAGTACATGTCATTAGATACATTAGACTACCAATGATCATTGAGTACTTTAACTAAGCAACACCCTCACGTCTATTTTTATATAGATGTTGGGTGGTATCAACCAGAGTTTTAGCTACATTTGTGTCCTTCGAATTGAATTTCTCAAGAATCTTGTCCACATAGTGAGATTAACTTAGCACAAGACGATTTTGGGTTCTTGTAATCTTTACTCCAAGAATTACATCTGCTAGACCCAGCCATGCCTTTCATGTTAAACCTTGCTTTCAACATGTCTTTAGTAGATTTGATCATCTTATCATCTCTCCTAATGATAAGCATATCATCTACATAAAGGCATAAGATCACATAACCTCTCGTTGTGTCTTTTACATTGACACATTTGTCACACTCATTGATTTTGAAACCATTGTCAATCATGACTTGGTCAAACTTTTGGTGTCATTGTTTTGGAGCTTGCTTCAAGCCATACAATGACTTGACTAATTTACATATTTTTCCCTCTTGACCGGGAGCGAAGAAACCCTTGGGTTACTCCATGTAAATTTCTTCTTCTAATTCTCCGTTTAGAAATACGGTTTTTACATCTATTTGGTGAACTTCTAAATTTCTTAAAGCCACAATTACAAGCACCAATCTTATAGAAGTTATTCGAGTCAGAGACGAGTATATATCAAAGTAACCTAGACCTTGGGAACAACGATTATAATTATTCATATTCAAAAACTTTTATTTTGGCTTGAATTTAAATTTAAATTTCTTTTTTAATACTTTTATTATATTTTGATTTATTCCCGTAATTTAATAAGTATTTCACATAAAAGTAAAAGTTATTTCACATAGTAGATCAAATAGATACATATATCTCATTAATAAGACCAAAACATAATTTGATTTTACTCTTTTATTTATACTCTTTTACATAAAAGATTGAAGTTTTATTTACTTATTGAACATGTGTTTTATATCATTATTACTAGGGGAGATTATCGGGCTAGAGCCGGATTGAACCAGAACCAGAATCGTAATGCCCAAATATGAGAACCGAGAACCGAACCAGATAGCAGTGGGTCGGTCCCTAGTTTAACGGGTTAGGGAGGTCGGTTCATCACTAGTCAGACGCTTGGACCGATTGGGCAAAAGTCAATTTTTTCAACGACATTTTATAAATTTTGATCTACGAACTTTATAAAATATCAATGGTGTTCCTCTCTGCATGGTTTCAAATTTTAATCGCGTTTCACGTATTATTTTTGGAGCTTATGTTAACTGGATTTTGAATTGGCAAGTGTTAATTGACATAAATTTGGAGCTCGTTTTCTAAAAAGTGTTTTTAAACTATTATTTGAAGCTCACATATTTGACGATGGTGGTCCTCAAGTTACCTTACATACTCCATGTCAAAAACTGCAGCATTTACAAATTAATTTTATAAATCATGAACCAGTCAACATGGGTTTTGGACCGGAACCGAATAACCTAGTTTATCAACACCGAGAACCAGACAGGATAAACTATATATATCCGGATTCTAACGGGTCAGGTTTCACGGGTTTTGCGTATTTAGTCTGTAAAATGCTCACCCCTAATTACCACATTTTGATCTATTCACTTCAATATAAATTTCTGTCAACAAAATATGTCAATACAGTCACTTTATCGAGTTTAAATATGAGAAATATTTAATATCATGTATATATTAGGGAAGGTGGAGTGGGTTCGGAAAGGCATCGAGATGAAGGGGTGCTGCTGGGAACACCGATCCGCCCCCTGACGGTAACGAAACAAACCCAAAAAACGGGTTGATCTTGTCGAGCCTTTCCCATGGTTCCAACGCCTATTTGGGCCTCCAACGACGCATTCAACGGCTATTTAAAAAATAATAATTTAAAATTTTAACCCTATAGATACCAACTAAAATCCGCAATTTTATTCACACAATTCTCAATTATTCTATCTCAAATCATTATCATTTTTTGCAGATCTCAAATCATTCTCAAGCCTCAATGGATTCAAGGCTTCCTAAGGCAAAGAAGTCTAGTATGAGCCAAAATAAAGCTAAAAATGTAAACGGATCATCGCAAAGCCAACCTACAACCTCAACCCAATCCACAACCATTCTACAATTTCAACACTATGCCCATTCTCCGACCCAGTTCGCCCAATTTTCTCAACAATTTCAACCGTTTCCCGCTCAAATTCGTACAATCAATTTCGTCTCCCGCAAAATCAACCTGACCTCGACCCATTATATTACCACAACCCAAACTTACCTTGTCAACAAACTAAAGAGTAGAGCGATGAAACCCAACCCGCCAAACAATTCGACGAAGAAACCCAACCCCCAACGTCTACTAGGAAGAGACCACAACCATGGAACAAGGATGAATAAGTGGTGTTGGCGAAGGCATGGATCGGGATTTCCGAAGACGCAAAAAACGGCAAGAACAAAAATCTAATTCTTTCTAAGGGCGAGTCCTTAAACATTTTACAAAACAAGTTAATTCAAAATAGAAGGATATGAACACGAAGATGTGTAAGTTCAACAGCATATACAACAACAAGGTAACCAAGCAGAAGAACAGGCAATCGGAAGATGATATAATGAAGGCAACTCATAGAAGGTATAAGGTGGATAACGGAAAATTAAGTCCTAGATTCGTAGGACCATTCAAAATCCTGAAAAGAGTTGGGCATGTGGCCTATCAACTCAAATTACCAGAAGAAATGAATGGAGTACACAATTTATTTCATGTGTCAAATCTGCGCAAATGTTTGGTAGATGAATCTCTGATAATACCCCTACACGATGTAGAGGTAGATGAAAAGTTGAAATTTGTTGAACAACCTTTGCAAATCGATGACAGGCAGGAAAAGAAAGAAATTAATGATTGTGAAAGTGAAATGGAACACCAAACGTGGACCTGAGTACACGTGGGAATTGGAGTCCGAATTGAAAAAGAAATATCCTTAATTGTTCGATTAATCTCGAGGACGAGATTAAAATAAGGTGGGGAGGATGTAACACCTGTCACAAAAATGTCCAAGAAATGCTAAGGTTAGAACCTATAAGGACTTGTATATCTAAAATACCAAAGTCTAGGGTTAAAAATAAAAATTGGTGAAAATAGCTAGATATCGGACCGATATCACTTTTCAAACCGGTCCGAAGTAAATAAGATTTGGATATCAGAACGAAGCGAAACTCAGTCAGATATCAGACCGACATCCTTATTCATAACGGTCCGCAATTGGTTGTTAAGTCAGCTATCGGACCGACATCAAACCATAACGGTCCGCAAACCTCCTCTCAGCTGCAATTTGTGGTGATAACACGTGTTCAATGACTCAGCCCTAATGATGGTACGTGAGTCTAGATTTCGAACCGACATGGTCCACGTATCGGTCCGACATACACCAAAAACATGTGCGGTCGAATCAGAAGTTGACGTTTAGGGCTGACGTGTGCATAGCTGGATGTCGGACCGACTTCCCTTTGATAACGGTCCGACATGGATCCAGATTTTAGCCTATTAATAGCTGAACGGTCTCATTCGTTTTCTTCACTCCAAACTCGATTCCACATTTCAAAACTCATTCCAGGTAATCCCTAGCCCACTCCCAATGATCCCGATCCAACTCCCGTCATTCTAGTTCCCGGATTAAGAAAAAAACGCTTATAGAAGTGCTAGTACGCTAGAGAAATCAAGTTAAGAAGCTAGTCAATAAGCATTCAACCTAGAGGCTCATTCCTATACTCAAGGTGAATACTTTATCTCTTTCAAAACTTGTGTCAAACATTTACGTTTACGAAAATGTCCAAATAAGGTTAATGGAATAATGCTCAACGTTCTTCTACGAACAAAGCATTCAGGCCATAGGTATGCGTAAAACTTGCAAGGGATACATGGGTCTCAGGTGAAATTTCCGGATTGCGGCCGGTGCTTGTCTTATAAAACCTTCAGAGGCAAACCTATCCCTTGTTATAAGACATGACGCAAGTGTATAATGTAGTGCGATTGAACAGGACAGGCCTGCTGAATGTGTTGATTTAACATAAAGTTGTGATTATGAACTAATGCTTGTGTTTTGCCAAAATGATTTTAATGTCAAGATAATTGTATTCACCGGCGTTCGCGCTGACGTTTTATTTTCAAAATATTTTTAGGTATTGAATAAATTGTGAAAGAAAAAGGAGATGGGCATACATAAGATCTGACCTAGGATAAGTGAAAGGCAGACATGAGATCTGACCCGAGGGACTTTAAAAGGATAAAATACATGTTGGATTCTCAGGCATCATGTATAGAAAATTCTGAAAAAGAAAAGAGGAGATAGGACAGGAACTGATCAACCTCAGAAAGTACTATTTCCCGTGGCTTGAACTTGTCTGTAAAACAAGGGATGTATTTGATTTCAAACTATGTTTTGTAATTAAAATGAAAAAGGATATTTAAATCCCTATGTTTATGAAAGTAAATACAAAGCTTTTGTTTTCCAACTGGGTTATGATATTTACAATTACAACCCTTGAGCTTGAAAGAATGTTGAACCGATCCTTTTGAAAAGACTTCCGCTATATTTATAAAAACTCTGAAATCAAAGCAGGTACCAATCAAGCTCGCACACGTCCACGGGGTGCCTGAGGCGGGGTGTGACACCCCTAAACCATGGGGATTGCAAGGAGGACATCGCCCCTTTGACTAGCCTAGGGCAGCGCCCTACCGGGGGATCGGGGGCTAGCCCCTGATAGGTCCATGGGGCATTATAAATGCAACATATCTGCATTGATGGTGAAAAGTTGCATGAAATCCATGTTTATGAAGAACCTATGAAACAATAGTAAGTTTTTACTATTCATCGATAGTATCTATTAGCATCGGTAGCAACTATGAGCCTTGATACCAACTATGATTGTTGGTAGAAACTGAGATCGGTAGAAACCGAGTACGCCAGTAGTAACTAAGTACATCAATATCAACTTTGCATTAGTAGGAACTAAGTAATTAGTTGTAATTATTACTATTGATTTTTTGTAGTAACTTTGTTATTACTGATGGTTGTATATAACTTTGTTACTACTGATGGTTGCTTGTAACTTTGTTAGTACTGATGGTCGGTACTAACAGTGTTACTAATGATGTTTTCTTCTAAAGCTCCTAGTGTTATAACTGTTAGGATTCGTACAGAGGGGTTTCAAAACAATTCTGAAATAAACGCAGCGGAAGAAAACTCTACGAACCAGTTTAGGCTAAAACCCTAGTATGCCCACCAGGAGTCCAATTGCAAACCAAGAAGAAACAAACACAGCCATAAGGGGTTTAAGTATTTATACCTTTCGCGAAACAGACGAATTAATAAGCTCAACACCTTGAGAACAACGATTCCAGTCGCTAGGTCTGGATACATGAATCTTTACAGATCTGAACTCTTTCAGATCTAATCATAGAACACCCGGAAATCTGAACTCCTTCATATTCACCCGCGAATCATCCACAAACATGAACTCTTTTAGATCTAACCGAAAAATACCCGCATAACTGAAAACCAATAGAATCGGAACAAAACAGTAACAACAAGGTAGCGGAAGCAGTGGCAGCTGACGTGCGCAGCAGTGGCAGCTGACGTGCGCAGCAGCGACATCCGGCAGCCAGCGAGCGTAACGACGACGTCCGGCATCAGCGACGGCCGGTGGCGATTATCGGCTCAAGGGCTTGTCGACGACGGTGGTTTGGACGGCGGCACAAGAAAGGAGGGGAGGGGAGATTTAGGGTTTGCAATTTTTTGCAATTTGCTAATTAATTGTCTCTTTAATCTCCACCTATAATTCCTTATTTATAACCTTCTAACTTGCTCTCCAAGTTAGTGTTTAGGGTTTAACTAATTACATATTTGACCCATGATAATTACAATTATCAATCTCTACAATTTTAACCTTCAATTAACTAGCAATTGGTTAATCACTTAATTATATTCAATATAACTAAGACTTCAGTTAAAATATCTTTTAATAAATAATATGTTCTGAACATATTTTCCACCACTTACATTATTTATCCAATTAATAATAATGACAATTATTTCATAAATAATTATCTCGTCGAACCGTTTATTCGTCTTGATAATTATTTCGTAAATAATTATCATGCCATATCTTTGATTCATGTAACTGACTCTTTTACACTTAAAACATCCATTCATTATAATTGTTCCTCAAGGTGTAACATTTTGAATCTTACATAGTTAGCAGTACTTGTCAAACGTCGTTACTTGGGCATACATGTCCAACAATAACCGCAACAGTTATAATCGTTAACTGTCACTCGCTTTCATGAAAAAGTTGAAAACGATTTATTGTAACTATTCGACCCCTATAAAAATGTTTTATTTGGTCTGATTTTAACACATCATTTTTATAAAAATTCCTCATAGATTTTTAGACTCATTCTTTTGAATTAACTTTCTATCTTACCCAATTGAAGATTTCGTAAACCTATGAAATACTTTAATCTGAAAATGAACTTATACACAATTCAGAAGGTTATCCAAGGAAATCATGAAATCAAGAAAAACCTACAAGCCGAATAGAATATTATTTTTCTTCTTAATGGAATGATCAATTTGGAAGCAAAGAACACTTTTGACATCAATTTGTTTTCCGGAAGCACCATTATTTTCGAAAAAAATTTGATTATAGGTGGTTTTGCAAACCAATGATGGTTTCTAGGTGGGTTTTGAAGTTTTCATGGTTTCTAGGTGATCTGTTAGTTGAATTAGCGGATGTTAGTTGAATTAGCGGATGTGATTAGTGCAGGTGGTGACCTGTGCTAGTTAAACTAGTGGATGTGAACTGTGAAGGTGAAAATTCAGTTCGGATATCCATGTCTGATCATTAAAACTTCAAAACTCACCTAGAAACCATGTCTGATCATCAAAATTGCCTATTTCTAAAAAAATTCCATTATTTTTTTGGTATCTTTTCAAGCTATCACACCAGCAAAATCACCTGATATGTTTTCTTAGCCGTTGTGCAAATAATTCATTCCTTTGGCCTGAAGCACGCATTTCCATAAAATTATAAACAAAAAAGATAAAAAGTAGAATCATTCCAGATTTTTTCCCACAAAATATATAAGATATATTATTACCCTATAGAAAAGAAAGACAATGTATATATGAAACTTCAACCTGGGTAACATCTTATATAGAATATAGATACTCTGATGCTCTAGCATCTTATTTTATAAATAAAGTTTCACCTCCAACGAAACTATGAAAGATACACACAATCTTGACTATTTTATCCTTTGGATTGGATTAAAAAGCAAAGATGATACATGAGATTTGATTATATCCGGACGACCATGCCCATCTCCTTCACTGTACATGAATTGTGCCATCCTAGGTATGTTTGCTGCAAAGTCGAAAAACTCACGTGAAAATTGAGAATTAGCACGTGCTCGTTCTTGGTTAAGTTTCTTCCACGTCTCCATGATCAAGTCTTTGATGTACCTTCTAGCTTCTTCTTCATTAGCACCACTCTCATGCATGTAACACTGGATTGATTTTGGAACATCACCTCTTGCCAATTCATCCTTAAATGAATAAGAGAATGTGTAAGTTTGTTAATTATTTCCATATAATATTAAATAAGTTATGGCAAAGAAAATATGAATAATATTAATCATACACCCAACATATACAAATATGTGTAGGTATTAGTTAACTAATTAATTAATAAAATGGCATAATTAGAGCATTCATATCAGCTCCCCCATCCCTACAATTTAACTAAAAATTATCATTTATTAAATTTATATCTCACTTTTCAAAAAGCTTTCAAATCACACTCCCCATGTCTATCCCTTATTTCAATTAAATAATACTTCTTTATTTATTTATCATTATTTTTTCTCTTTTTTTCACTCACACACACTTACAAAAAGTATGAAATAATGTATAGATGATGGAGATAGGGTGAATGTTGACTCCCTCAATTTAAAGGGTGGTTATAGTTTCCCCTAAAAATATAGAGGATAGAGATGAGGATGAAGAAGCTGATGTGAACGTAAAATTACATGATTTTTCATGTTTCCTTTAAAATTTAGAGATGAGAGTAAAGATGGAGGAGCTAATATGAATGTTGTTACCGTGGATGTTCCCAAGTCATCAGCCAGTCTGAAAATTAATGATGAGTAGTGAACTATATTCTCAAGTATTTCCATGCCTTGCAAGATTTCATCGGTTGAATCAACAGATGTTAAAAATTTAACATGCATGAGTATAGTAGGACCCGATATTGATACATAAGCATTATCCAAGTACTCTTGGAGCGTTGGTGTATGTCCACTGTTGTACCATCGTACTTCTACTAGGTATGCCTTGCATAAACCTGCCCACTACAATCCAATAAAATGTGGTTTGAATTTATAAGATTCTCATTCAAATGTAAAAATGAATACAAGGATTAAATAGAAGAACTGAATTGAAACTAACAAACAGAAGCTATAACAGACTAAACTAAGCGAACTAACTAAGTTCGCTGACTTCTCTTTAGGCGAATGTAATATGTTCGCCGGAACCGGAACATCGCCGGAGCTGGATGGAGACCAACATAAAAAAACGATCTAGATTTGCATCAAACTTGACTACAATATCAAATAATAATAGTACAAACATAACAACTTTAATTACCGCTTTCTTAAGGTACCCAAGGATGAGAAACCCTGTGTTTGCCAATGTGTTATATGCGATCTCATTAACCGTGTTGTAGAACCCAAGGAAACATATCTTCATATAATCTGAGAGTTCCTCAATGGCATTGATATCCCATCTAGTAGTTATATTTAGATTTCTTTTTATCAGTTTCCATAAACTTTGGATTGTAATAGCTGATAATATATACATGTATTCTAAATGAAGTAAGGGTACCTATCGATAACATCAGTAAATTGTTCAAGTTCCTCCAAAGTACCGTATATATCGTAGACATCATCGATAGCCGTAATCATGGAGTTGACCCTTGTTAGTGTTCTCCTTCCAAGGCTATACTGAGGTAGGTGACCAAAACCAGTAGACCACATAAAATGCTCCACCAACCGGTCTCTACTAAAGGTGAGCTTCTCATCCCATCTTGTATTTCTCCACCACCTAGATTAAATGAAAGTGATCAAAATAAGAACTTTTGGATTTACGGGGTATTTTTAAAAACCGTTTTTTAATAGTGAATTTTGAAATATTTTTTGTTTATAGATGGTCAGCTGGTGGTGAAAGTGGACTCGATCAACTGGGTTTCCTTTTTTCCCACCGCAGTTCATGGTTTCTCTGCTCAAAGTTCATAAAAATGGAGAGGGCAATTGCCACGGCAGCAGATTGCCCAAGTCCGCTTGCCACGGCAACGGATTTAAGGGCTGAAAGTCTAAGTCCACTTGCTTGGGAAGCGAACTCCACATAAACCAATACACTTCTAAAAAAACCCAAGAAACCAAATTGAATTTGATATACATACCATTTCTCAAAAAAAATTCTCAAAATAATATTGAATGATCTAGATAGCTGGGCACCCATGATGATGGGGAAATGATACCTTGATGCGTGTTTGAGATCTTCAATATGAACAGCCTGAACCATATCAAAATCCAATTTTGCAAGCTCAATTAATATGGGATTCATGCTACTTCTTTTCTCATATACCTGGATAAACCACTTTGCCTCTACCCTTGGTACTCTCCAGTGCAGAGGAAGCTCTAAAGCATGGCTTAGAAGTGATGACATACTCTCATCAATCTTATCTTGATTTTCTTTTAGATATTTTGTTGTGAAGTCTCTAGCATCGTCCAATATGCTTTCATTCTCGAAAGAATGATAAGAAGCCTCTTACAAGTTCAACATTCCCATCATATCCTCGAGTAAGTTCGGCTTAAGATTTCGAGTCTGGTCTTTAAAGTTGTGAAATATCTCTAAATATAGAGCAAAATGAAATGAACATAACTTTTAATCAGTTTTAATATTAAACAAACTTCATGCACCTAAAAACAATACAAATATGCAACTTAAAATAGTAGGTATTTTTAAACTGTTTTCCTTTGGTAATTTTAAAATTTTAAGTTGTTAGTGAATACAAATTCCTTATGATTTTGTACCTTGAGGAACCTGATAACCATGTTGCCTAAGTAGTCGAAATCCAAGGGCTTTAAGGTTCAAATCTAATCTATTCCACTTGTCATGAGTTTTGTAGTAATTGTAGTGAATCCTCTCCAAGAGATCTCTTATTTCATCCTCAAAATGATACGATATCCCGAGTCTCTGCAAATCATCAACAAGCTCTAGGGTATTCAATGGATTTCCCACCTCGCGTATCATCATCTTCACGGCATCCTTTAAAGTATCTGCTCTTAGCTTGTAATCTTCTCCCTAAATTGTTGAATATTAGCAGAATTATTAATCATATATACTACTAGAAATTAATAGAACACTTAAATGGAAATAAAATTGCAACCATACCGTGTATTCACTAGAAAGTGATTGAATATGATCAAATGACCATAACGATGGCGCATAGTTTGCTGATCGTCTAACGATGGGTTCAGCCACAGTTGCAGCCTTCACACTGACAGCCTTTGATTTGGATTCTGATGAATATATTGGCTTGGGAATATCAAATTGTCTACTTCTATCATGACATTTTTTGTAATAGGGAACTGAACAAGGAAAAAGACACATTGAAGCCATGTTCAAAGGGATATGCTAAAAAGTAATAAGCCTATAACGTTTGTTTAAGTTAATGTTATCATGCAAGTGGGTTTATATAGAGAGAAAGATGTAAACATCACAGATTGGAAACATTACATTTCATATATAGACTCGGACCTATATAAGAGAAAATCATACCCCTATATGGTCATGCAAGAAGTTACACATTTAGACATCACATACATTGGTGGCGTATGTAATTTTACTTGCATATATCATGACCTTTGTACCCGATAATAATATAGAAAATCATACGATATATTAATGATTAACAAACTAAATTTGAGTATTTTTTTTCTAGATACGTGTATCCCAAAAAATGTTTCTTGTTGTCTCTCATATTAAATGATATGTGAATCGAATTCGAGAATCTATCTTATAAATTCACGTATCCCAAAATTTTCGTCTGCTCTTAGATTCACTGCTAGAAAACTTCGTTATTGCGACTGTATTTTCGGAAGCAAAACGGTCGTAAGCACCCTATTGCGACTGTTTTGCGACCGAAAATGCGGTGGGAGGACACGTCACAGTTGCCCGGTTGCCACTGATTTGCAACCGCTGCTATGTTTTTCGACCGGATTTTGCGATAATGAAAGTGGTCAAAAATATTGCGACCGGTATCTTTTGCGACCGATTTGCGACATCCTTCTTTTGTGACCGTTTTGCGACCGCCTTCTTTTGCGACCGCTGTTTTATTGTCTTGTTTTGCGACTGTTATGAAATCGGTCGCTAATTTTGCGACCAACAAGGAAAAAGACACATTGAAGCCATGTTCAAAGGGATATGCTAAAAAGTAATAAGCCTATAACGTTTGTTTAAGTTAATGTTATCATGCAAGTGGGTTTATATAGAGAGAAAGATGTAAACATCACAGATTGGAAACATTACATTTCATATATAGACTCGGACCTATATAAGAGAAAATCATACCCCTATATGGTCATGCAAGAAGTTACACATTTAGACATCACATACATTGGTGGCGTATGTAATTTTACTTGCATATATCATGACCTTTGTACCCGATAATAATATAGAAAATCATACGATATATTAATGATTAACAAACTAAATTTGAGTATTTTTTTTCTAGATACGTGTATCCCAAAAAATGTTTCTTGTTGTCTCTCATATTAAATGATATGTGAATCGAATTCGAGAATCTATCTTATAAATTCACGTATCCCAAAATTTTCGTCTGCTCTTAGATTCACTGCTAGAAAACTTCGTTATTGCGGCTGTATTTTCGGAAGCAAAACGGTCGCAAGTACCCTATTGCGACTGTTTTGCGACCGAAAATGCGGTGGGAGAAATACACGTCACAGTTGCCCGGTTGCACTGATTTGCAACCGCTGCTATGTTTTTCGACCGGATTTTGCGATAATGAAAACGGTCACAAATATTGCGACCGGTATCTTTTGCGACCGATTTGCGACATCCTTCTTTTGTGACCGTTTTGCGACCGCCTTCTTTTGCGACCGCTGTTTTATTGTCTTGTTTTGCGACTGTTATGAAATCGGTCGCTAATTTTGCGACCACCATGTGCAGTCGTAAAATGCGGTCGCAGTTGCTCTATTTTCTAGTAGTGATTTACCTATCCCTAAAAAATGTCTTCTCGTATGTCCATTATAATGATACACGGATCAAAGTTGAGTACACCTTCTAGATGCGTGTATCCGAAAAAATGTATTTTGGTCTACCCATATTAAACGATACACGAATCAACTTTTAGTAGTTACCTTTTAGTTTCACGTATCTCTAAAAATGTCTTCTAGTTCGCGTAAAACCCTAATTAAATTTTTACACTAATTACTTTTTTTAACATTTAACGAAAACCTTTATTTCAAATTCCTTTTAAATAAATTCAAGTTTTCAAATAAAAACCTATACATCCAACAAAAAGAAATGATAAATGGTTATAAATACAAAATTCTAACATCACTATAAAGTGTAACATGTGACGTTTCGGACTTTTCATTCGCGCACTTGTAATATAATTATCATGTAATCATTCTCTAATTAAATAAAATACAAGTGTTTTATTTAGTTTTATACAAATAGGTATTTTTATTTTACGAATTTAAATTAATTAAAATTTTATAAGTTTTAAAACTTATATAAAATTTTATATAAAAATCTAAATTTAAAAGTTTCATATTTAATAAAATAACCTAATTAAATAAGATAAATAACTTTTATAAAAAAATTAGTTATAATAATAATAAATAAGTTTATAAAATATATTTGAAATTAAAAGAAATTAAAGAAATTATTTTTATAAAAGTTGAGGGGTTGTTTTTGAAAATAATGAAACTAAAAGGCTTTAAGACAAAATCTGTTAAGGGGCTGTTTCTGGACAAATCAAACCACAGGGACCAATTTGTAATAACTCTCAGGGACTTTTTTAAAACAAAAACAAACTCTAGGGACTGGTTTTGTCAACTTCCAATTCGCGTTTCCGACCGTCTTCCCCATTGACCGACGGTCCTAGCTTTTCTCCGGTGACTCCTCGACACGACTGTTCCCTGCACCTCGACAGCCGCTACAGGCATCCCTGAACTCGTCTTCCCCATGCGAACAAAAGGCCCCGACCAATTGGTCTCCCCAACATACGAATCGCCTGATCTTGTTGGTGGCCGAGAACCCACGCCCCGAATTCGAGCCCGACAGTCAACCTCCACGCGTATTTAATAGCTCGTTAGCTTCGTCTCGTCCAGACGAGTGTCGGGACGTGCCCAATTGCACGCTTTGTCATAAGAAACGAATTCGGCTATAAATAGCCATAGTCGGACCTGCTCGAGCTCGCTACCCCTCTTCCACCCAATCTCACTCCAAATTGAAGGCACCATTACAATCGTATTGTAATGGTGCCTTCAATTTGGAGTGAGATTGGGTGGAAGAGGGGTAGCGAGCTCGAGCAGGTCCGACTATGGCTATTTATAGCCGAATTCGTTTCTTATGACAAAGCGTGCAATTGGGCACGTCCCGACACTCGTCTGGACGAGACGAAGCTAACGAGCTATTAAATACGCGTGGAGGTTGACTGTCGGGCTCGAATTCGGGGCGTGGGTTCTCGGCCACCAACAAGATCAGGCGATTCGTATGTTGGGGAGACCAATTGGTCGGGGCCTTTTGTTCGCATGGGGAAGACGAGTTCAGGGATGCCTGTAGCGGCTGTCGAGGTGCAGGGAACAGTCGTGTCGAGGAGTCACCGGAGAAAAGCTAGGACCGTCGGTCAATGGGGAAGACGGTCGGAAACGCGAATTGGAAGTTGACAAAACCAGTCCCTAGAGTTTGTTTTTGATTTAAAAAAGTCCCTGAGAGTTATTACAAATTGGTCCCTGTGGTTTGATTTGTCCAGAAACAGCCCCTTAACAGATTTTGTCTTAAAGCCTTTTAGTTTCATTATTTTCAAAAACAACCCCTCAACTTTTATAAAAATAATTTCTTTAATTTCTTTTAATTTCAAATATATTTTATAAACTTATTTATTATTATTATAACTAATTTTTTTATAAAAGTTATTTATCTTATTTAATTAGGTTATTTTATTAAATATGAAACTTTTAAATTTAGATTTTTATATAAAATTTTATATAAGTTTTAAAACTTATAAAATTTTAATTAATTTAAATTCGTAAAATAAAAATAACTATTTGTATAAAACTAAATAAAACACTTGTATTTTATTTAATTAGAGAATGATTACATGATAATTATATTACAAGTGCGCGAATGAAAAGTCCGAAACGTCACATGTTACACTTTATAGTGATGTTAGAATTTTGTATTTATAACCATTTATCATTTCTTTTTGTTGGATGTATAGGTTTTTATTTGAAAACTTGAATTTATTTAAAAGGAATTTGAAATAAAGGTTTTCGTTAAATGTTAAAAAAAGTAATTAGTGTAAAAATTTAATTAGGGTTTTACGCGAACTAGAAGACATTTTTAGAGATACGTGAAACTAAAAGGTAACTACTAAAAGTTGATTCGTGTATCGTTTAATATGGGTAGACCAAAATACATTTTTTCGGATACACGCATCTAGAAGGTGTACTCAACTTTGATCCGTGTATCATTATAATGGACATACGAGAAGACATTTTTTAGGGATAGGTAAATCACTACTAGAAAATAGAGCAACTGCGACCGCATTTTACGACTGCACATGGTGGTCGCAAAATTAGCGACCGATTTCATAACAGTCGCAAAACAAGACAATAAAACAGCGGTCGCAAAAGAAGGCGGTCGCAAAACGGTCACAAAAGAAGGATGTCGCAAATCGGTCGCAAAAGATACCGGTCGCAATATTTGTGACCGTTTTCATTATCGCAAAATCCGGTCGAAAAACATAGCAGCGGTTGCAAATCAGTGCAACCGGGCAACTGTGACGTGTATTTCTCCCACCGCATTTTCGGTCGCAAAACAGTCGCAATAGGGTACTTGCGACCGTTTTGCTTCCGAAAATACAGCCGCAATAACGAAGTTTTCTAGCAGTGAATCTAAGAGCAGACGAAAATTTTGGGATACGTGAATTTATAAGATAGATTCTCGAATTCGATTCACATATCATTTAATATGAGAGACAACAAGAAACATTTTTTGGGATACACGTATCTAGAAAAAAAATACTCAAATTTAGTTTGTTAATCATTAATATATCGTATGATTTTCTATATTATTATCGGGTACAAAGGTCATGATATATGCAAGTAAAATTACATACGCCACCAATGTATGTGATGTCTAAATGTGTAACTTCTTGCATGACCATATAGGGGTATGATTTTCTCTTATATAGGTCCGAGTCTATATATGAAATGTAATGTTTCCAATCTGTGATGTTTACATCTTTCTCTCTATATAAACCCACTTGCATGATAACATTAACTTAAACAAACGTTATAGGCTTATTACTTTTTAGCATATCCCTTTGAACATGGCTTCAATGTGTCTTTTTCCTTGTTGGTCGCAAAATTAGCGACCGATTTCATAACAGTCGCAAAACAAGACAATAAAACAGCGGTCGCAAAAGAAGGCGGTCGCAAAACGGTCACAAAAGAAGGATGTCGCAAATCGGTCGCAAAAGATACCGGTCGCAATATTTTTGACCACTTTCATTATCGCAAAATCCGGTCGAAAAACATAGCAGCGGTTGCAAATCAGTGGCAACCGGGCAACTGTGACGTGTCCTCCCACCGCATTTTCGGTCGCAAAACAGTCGCAATAGGGTGCTTACGACCGTTTTGCTTCCGAAAATACAGTCGCAATAACGAAGTTTTCTAGCAGTGAATCTAAGAGCAGACGAAAATTTTGGGATACGTGAATTTATAAGATAGATTCTCGAATTCGATTCACATATCATTTAATATGAGAGACAACAAGAAACATTTTTTGGGATACACGTATCTAGAAAAAAAATACTCAAATTTAGTTTGTTAATCATTAATATATCGTATGATTTTCTATATTATTATCGGGTACAAAGGTCATGATATATGCAAGTAAAATTACATACGCCACCAATGTATGTGATGTCTAAATGTGTAACTTCTTGCATGACCATATAGGGGTATGATTTTCTCTTATATAGGTCCGAGTCTATATATGAAATGTAATGTTTCCAATCTGTGATGTTTACATCTTTCTCTCTATATAAACCCACTTGCATGATAACATTAACTTAAACAAACGTTATAGGCTTATTACTTTTTAGCATATCCCTTTGAACATGGCTTCAATGTGTCTTTTTCCTTGTTCAGTTCCCTATTACAAAAAATGTCATGATAGAAGTAGACAATTTGATATTCCCAAGCCAATATATTCATCAGAATCCAAATCAAAGGCTGTCAGTGTGAAGGCTGCAACTGTGGCTGAACCCATCGTTAGACGATCAGCAAACTATGCGCCATCGTTATGGTCATTTGATCATATTCAATCACTTTCTAGTGAATACACGGTATGGTTGCAATTTTATTTCCATTTAAGTGTTCTATTAATTTCTAGTAGTATATATGATTAATAATTCTGCTAATATTCAACAATTTAGGGAGAAGATTACAAGCTAAGAGCAGATACTTTAAAGGATGCCGTGAAGATGATGATACGCGAGGTGGGAAATCCATTGAATACCCTAGAGCTTGTTGATGATTTGCAGAGACTCGGGATATCGTATCATTTTGAGGATGAAATAAGAGATCTCTTGGAGAGGATTCACTACAATTACTACAAAACTCATGACAAGTGGAATAGATTAGATTTGAACCTTAAAGCCCTTGGATTTCGACTACTTAGGCAACATGGTTATCAGGTTCCTCAAGGTACAAAATCATAAGGAATTTGTATTCACTAACAACTTAAAATTTTAAAATTACCAAAGGAAAACAGTTTAAAAATACCTACTATTTTAAGTTGCATATTTGTATTGTTTTTAGGTGCATGAAGTTTGTTTAATATTAAAACTGATTAAAAGTTATGTTCATTTCATTTTGCTCTATATTTAGAGATATTTCACAACTTTAAAGACCAGACTCGAAATCTTAAGCCGAACTTACTCGAGGATATGATGGGAATGTTGAACTTGTAAGAGGCTTCTTATCATTCTTTCGAGAATGAAAGCATATTGGACGATGCTAGAGACTTCACAACAAAATATCTAAAAGAAAATCAAGATAAGATTGATGAGAGTATGTCATCACTTCTAAGCCATGCTTTAGAGCTTCCTCTGCACTGGAGAGTACCAAGGGTAGAGGCAAAGTGGTTTATCCAGGTATATGAGAAAAGAAGTAGCATGAATCCCATATTAATTGAGCTTGCAAAATTGGATTTTGATATGGTTCAGGCTGTTCATATTGAAGATCTCAAACACGCATCAAGGTATCATTTCCCCATCATCATGGGTGCCCAGCTATCTAGATCATTCAATATTATTTTGAGAATTTTTTTTGAGAAATGGTATGTATATCAAATTCAATTTGGTTTCTTGGGTTTTTTTAGAAGTGTATTGGTTTATGTGGAGTTCGCTTCCCAAGCAAGTGGACTTAGACTTTCAGCCCTTAAATCCGTTGCCGTGGCAAGCGGACTTGGGCAATCTGCTGCCGTGGCAATTGCCCTCTCCATTTTTATGAACTTTGAGCAGAGAAACCATGAACTGCGGTGGGAAAAAAGGAAACCCAGTTGATCGAGTCCACTTTCACCACCAGCTGACCATCTATAAACAAAAAATATTTCAAAATTCACTATTAAAAAACGGTTTTTAAAAATACCCCGTAAATCCAAAAGTTCTTATTTTGATCACTTTCATTTAATCTAGGTGGTGGAGAAATACAAGATGGGATGAGAAGCTCACCTTTAGTAGAGACCGGTTGGTGGAGCATTTTATGTGGTCTACTGGTTTTGGTCACCTACCTCAGTATAGCCTTGGAAGGAGAACACTAACAAGGGTCAACTCCATGATTACGGCTATCGATGATGTCTATGATATATACGGTACTTTGGAGGAACTTGAACAATTTACTGATGTTATCGATAGGTACCCTTACTTCATTTAGAATACATGTATATATTATCAGCTATTACAATCCAAAGTTTATGGAAACTGATAAAAAGAAATCTAAATATAACTACTAGATGGGATATCAATGCCATTGAGGAACTCTCAGATTATATGAAGATATGTTTCCTTGGGTTCTACAACACGGTTAATGAGATCGCATATAACACATTGGCAAACACAGGGTTTCTCATCCTTGGGTACCTTAAGAAAGCGGTAATTAAAGTTGTTATGTTTGTACTATTATTATTTGATATTGTAGTCAAGTTTGATGCAAATCTAGATCGTTTTTTTATGTTGGTCTCCATCCAGCTCCGGCGATGTTCCGGTTCCGGCGAACATATTACATTCGCCTAAAGAGAAGTCAGCGAACTTAGTTAGTTCGCTTAGTTTAGTCTGTTATAGCTTCTGTTTGTTAGTTTCAATTCAGTTCTTCTATTTAATCCTTGTATTCATTTTTACATTTGAATGAGAATCTTATAAATTCAAACCACATTTTATTGGATTGTAGTGGGCAGGTTTATGCAAGGCATACCTAGTAGAAGTACGATGGTACAACAGTGGACATACACCAACGCTCCAAGAGTACTTGGATAATGCTTATGTATCAATATCGGGTCCTACTATACTCATGCATGTTAAATTTTTAACATCTGTTGATTCAACCGATGAAATCTTGCAAGGCATGGAAATACTTGAGAATATAGTTCACTACTCATCATTAATTTTCAGACTGGCTGATGACTTGGGAACATCCACGGTAACAACATTCATATTAGCTCCTCCATCTTTACTCTCATCTCTAAATTTTAAAGGAAACATGAAAAATCATGTAATTTTACGTTCACATCAGCTTCTTCATCCTCATCTCTATCCTCTATATTTTTAGGGGAAACTATAACCACCCTTTAAATTGAGGGAGTCAACATTCACCCTATCTCCATCATCTATACATTATTTCATACTTTTTGTAAGTGTGTGTGAGTGAAAAAAAGAGAAAAAATAATGATAAATAAATAAAGAAGTATTATTTAATTGAAATAAGGGATAGACATGGGGAGTGTGATTTGAAAGCTTTTTGAAAAGTGAGATATAAATTTAATAAATGATAATTTTTAGTTAAATTGTAGGGATGGGGGAGCTGATATGAATGCTCTAATTATGCCATTTTATTAATTAATTAGTTAACTAATACCTACACATATTTGTATATGTTGGGTGTATGATTAATATTATTCATATTTTCTTTGCCATAACTTATTTAATATTATATGGAAATAATTAACAAACTTACACATTCTCTTATTCATTTAAGGATGAATTGGCAAGAGGTGATGTTCCAAAATCAATCCAGTGTTACATGCATGAGAGTGGTGCTAATGAAGAAGAAGCTAGAAGGTACATCAAAGACTTGATCATGGAGACGTGGAAGAAACTTAACCAAGAACGAGCACGTGCTAATTCTCAATTTTCACGTGAGTTTTTCGACTTTGCAGCAAACATACCTAGGATGGCACAATTCATGTACAGTGAAGGAGATGGGCATGGTCGTCCGGATATAATCAAATCTCATGTATCATCTTTGCTTTTTAATCCAATCCAAAGGATAAAATAGTCAAGATTGTGTGTATCTTTCATAGTTTCGTTGGAGGTGAAACTTTATTTATAAAATAAGATGCTAGAGCATCAGAGTATCTATATTCTATATAAGATGTTACCCAGGTTGAAGTTTCATATATACATTGTCTTTCTTTTCTATAGGGTAATAATATATCTTATATATTTTGTGGGAAAAAATCTGGAATGATTCTACTTTTTATCTTTTTTGTTTATAATTTTATGGAAATGCGTGCTTCAGGCCAAAGGAATGAATTATTTGCACAACGGCTAAGAAAACATATCAGGTGATTTTGCTGGTGTGATAGCTTGAAAAGATACCAAAAAAATAATGGAATTTTTTTAGAAATAGGCAATTTTGATGATCAGACATGGTTTCTAGGTGAGTTTTGAAGTTTTAATGATCAGACATGGATATCCGAACTGAATTTTCACCTTCACAGTTCACATCCACTAGTTTAACTAGCACAGGTCACCACCTGCACTAATCACATCCGCTAATTCAACTAACATCCGCTAATTCAACTAACAGATCACCTAGAAACCATGAAAACTTCAAAACCCACCTAGAAACCATGATTGGTTTGCAAAACCACCTATAATCAATTTTTTTTCAAAAATAATGGTGCTTCCGGAAAACAAATTGATGTCAAAAGTGTTCTTTGCTTCCAAATTGATCATTCCATTATGAAGAAAAATAATATTCTATTTGGCTTGTAGGTTTTTCTTGATTTCATGATTTCCTTGGATAACCTTTTAAATTGTGTATAAGTCCACTTTTAGATTAAAGTATTTCGTAGGTTTACGAAATCTTCAATTGGATAAGACAGAAAGTTATATCAAAAGAACGAGTCTGAAAATCTATAAGGAATTTTTAAAAAAATGATGTGTTAAAATCAGACCAAATAAAACATTTATATAGGGGTCGAATAGTTACAATAAATCCTTTCTTGTGCCGCCGTCCAAACCACCGTCGTCGACCGGCCCTTAAGCCGATAATCGCCACCGGCCGTCGCTGACGCCGGACGTCGTCGTTACGCTCGCTGGCTGCCGGATGCCGCTGCTGCGCACGTCAGCTGTCACTGCTTCCGCTACCCTGTTGTTACTGTTTTGTTCCGATTCTACTGGTTTTCAGTTATGCGGGTATTTTGCGGTTAGATCTAAAAGAGTTCATATTTGTGGATGATTCGCGGGTGAATATGAAGGAGTTCAGATTTCCGGGTGTTCTATGATTAGATCTGAAAGAGTTCAGATCTGTAAAGATTCGTGTATCAAGACCTAGCGACTGGAATCGTTGTTCTCAAGGTGTTGAGCTTATTCATTCGTCTGTTTCGCGAAAGGTATAAATACTTAAACCCCCTTATGGTTGTGTTTGTTTCTTCTTGGTTTGCAATTGGACTCCCGGTGGGCATACTAGGGTTTTGGCCTAAACTGGTTCGTACAGTTTTCTTCCGCTGCGTTTATTTCAGAATTGTTTTGAAACCCCTCTGTACAAATCCTAACAGTTATAACACTAGGAACTTTAGAAGAAAACATCATTAGTAACACTGTTAGTACCGACCATCAGTACTAACAAAGTTACAAGCAACCATGAGTAGTAACAAAGTTATATGCAAATTACTAAAAAAATCAATAGTAATAATTACTACTAATTACTCAGTTCCTACCAATGCAAAGTTGATATTGATGTACTTAGTTACTACTGGCGTACTCGGTTACTACCGATCTCAATTTCTACCAAAAATCATAGTTCGTATCAAGGCTCATAGTTGCTACCGATGCTAATAGATACTACAGATGAATAGTAAAAACTTACTAGTGTTTCATAGGTTCTTCATAAACATGGATTTCATGCAACTTTTCACCATCAATGCAGATATGTTGCATTTATAATGCTCCATGGATCCCATCAGGGTCTAGCCCCCGATCCCCCAGCAGGGCGCTGCTCTAGGCCAGTCAAAGGGGCGATGTCCTCCTTGCAACCCCCATGGTTTAGTTGTGTCACACCCCGCCTCAGGCACCCCTGGTCGTGTGCGAGCTTGATTGGTACCTGCTTTGATTTCAGAGTTTTTATAAATACAGCGGAAGTCTTTTCAAAAGGATCGGTTCAACATTCTTTCAAGCTCAAGGGTTGTAATTGTAAATATCATAACTCAGTTGGAAAACAAAAGCTTTGTATTTACTTTCATAAACATAGGGATTTAAATACCCTTTTTCATTTTGATTACAAAACAGAGTTTGAAATCAAATACATCCCTTGTCTTACAGACAAGTTCAAGCCACGGGAAATGGTACTATCCGAGGTTGATCAGTTCCTGTCCTATCTCCTCTTTTCTTTTTCAGGATTTTCTATACATAAGGCCTGAGAATACAACATGCATTTTATCCTTTTAAAGTCCCTCGGGTCAGATCTCATGTCTGCACTTCACTTATCATAGGTCAGATCTTATGTCTGCTCATCTCCTTTTTCTTTCACAATTTATTCAATACCTAAAAACATTTTGAAAATGAAACGTCACCGCGAACGCCGGTGAATACAATTATCTTGACATTAAAATCATTTTGGCAAAAACAAGCAAGCATAGGCTGTCAATACGTCGAGAGTCCTTAGCAATACTTAGCTGCTTCTTCCAATAACTAGAATAATAAAACGCCCGACAAAAAGCGACAAAAAGAGAAAGAAAACATACATTAAACTCAAAAAGAGAAAAACATATAACAAATAATTTGAAAACTATAGGAATCCCGATAGCACTCATATGTTCAATTGGTAAATATAAATAACTAATATGTTAATTATGATTAGAAAAACAAAATTACAATAGCAACAATCATAATATTTAAATAAAAATTAATTTGGGAGGTTTTATGCATTTAAAAAAAAACTTTGTGCAACTTTCAACCTGTTTGACGACCCATTGACTCGCACCCGGCAGCTCGTGTCAATTGTCATACAAGTATTACCTTACATGTTACTGACATGTCAGCATATACACTGAGGAGAGGGCTCCTAGAAGAAAAAAATTACTTGTTAGTATCAGTTATAGTAAGTGGTGGCCTCTCAACATTTTTTGTTGTGAAAAATAATTAAATGTTATGCAAGAAATAAGAGGTGACCTGCTGAAAAGTAGGTGATAATAGGTGTTTCTGAGCTTCGTGTCAAACCTGAAAATCGGGTTAACAATAATGAAATATGTGAATTATTATCTTATAATGATAGGCCTTATATTGAAAGGGTTCATCTAACCATATATGAACATTTATAATTGGACCGTCATTAAAGGTTGCAAATTTTTGGTCGTAAATGCCCAATTTTCTAGTAGTGCAATTCGTGTTTACGGTTTCGGTTTGAAATTTAAATTTTGTTTAACACAACTATAACACGTAATCATACTACCAAAGCATATTAAACTAAACTATGAAAGCAATTAGCAATTTAAACTAGGGGAATGAAAAAAGATCCGTATCCGAAATTCCGAACCCGAATTATCCGAAAATTCGGATATCAATTTAAAAAAAAATCGGACAGTTCATGTTTATAGTTTATTAATTATATATATAACTATTTAATACTTATATAACTATATTTCAGAATTTTTAGTATTTGAAAGTTTGAAACAATGAAAGGCTACTACATTATTTCTTTTCTGAGATTTTCATATGTTTTTTATTCAAGATCTTCATATTGTCCTGCTACTGCTTTATTTTTTTATCGAAGATCTTCAAGTTCTTTTTTTGAGATTTTCATTTTTTTTTATTCATGAAGCAATCAATCAAGGACCGGATATCTTTACTTCTACTAGCAAAACTGAATAAATTATCTAAATATTAAATCTAATATAACTTTTGTAGCACATTTGTCTTTTATAAAATGGAAAAAAAGTTATTGACAACATGTTTGTTTTAACCTGGAGATAGAAAAACCATTTTGAATCAAACCAATTTGATTCATTATGTATCTCACTCGTTTTGTCCCTTTTACTATAAATAATTTGCTCATTTAACTTTGTAAGTTTCTCTGCATCTAAAAAGAGGGGTTGTAGGCAAAAAATAAAATAAAAACTTGATTAAAAACTGATCAATTTTAAACCAAACTACCAAAGCAATTATATGGCAAAAATAGCAGATTAGCTATTTAAAACCATACTACTGAATTACCAAAGCAAATAATAGGCAAAAATAAATAAATAATACCGATTACCCAAAAGTAGCAGATAAGCAATTAGCAAATAGCAATTATCATAGTCCAAACTTGAAAACTGAGACGGTAAAATGTACCTGATTAAACTCTCAGACCAAACCCAGTTCTCGGTCCAAATGTTCCATTGACAAATTGAAACAGCAACAGACAAGAACTCGGTCGATTGAAACAGCAATAACAACAAGAGTAGATTGAAACTCAAAATTGCAAATTCCAGAATTGGGGCGGCTCGACAGAACTCAGCAACAAGCATTTCGATTGAAGGGGTGGCTCGACAGAACTCAAAATTTCTCCCTATTACACATTGATAATAAATTTCAAGATATCATCATGGCAACATGTACGGTTTAAATACACACATCCCGGTTTTGAAGTTATTTAGAGGAAATCACCTTTAGCAAAGCATTATAACTACGCGCATATGCAAACGGCACTTACTCACAACCGCAATGAACATAAGATAAGTGCATTATTTCTCAAATCGAGCCTGAACACATACCTCACTAGGTTAAGCTTCACTGTTGATCTAAGTCGGGTTTTAAACGTTTTTAGTCTGACATTCAACACTTTTGCCTCTTATCGAACAGTACCTAGAACTTGCTGATTTCGACATGAAATCCATGTTTACTTGGTTTTGACCCAAAATAGAAGTTGTACACATATCTTTTACCATTAATATTTTTTTTTTTAAAACCTTAAAATGACTCTGATCATCTTCCATGTTACTCAAATATGATTAAAACCTAATTTATTGTGACAAACTCCCATTTACGTAAACTACTTCATGGTTTAAGCTAAGTGTTCTAATATAGAAGCTCACCACACTTTAAAGAGAAGGGCCGGGGTCCTTGAGTTTTAATCCGGTGAATAACAACCAACACTGAGTTTAGTTCCACTGAAGATGATCTTCTCTTAGCTTCTGGAAATCGAAAGGAGACACAATTTGATAAAATTTAGTTGAAAGTTAGATTTTTGTTAGATGGTAAAATTTATTTGAAAGAATTCCGTCGAACAAAATTTATTTTAAAGAGTTCCCTACAAATAAATCAAAGAGTAAATTACTTTTTATGTCCTTTAATGATTTACCAAAATTCAGCTTATGTCCTTAAACTAAGAAAATTACAGAAATCGTACTTTTATATTTAAATTTGTTAACAGTTTTCGTCCTTTCCACTAACGGATGTCTACTTTTGATGTTAAATGCAGCCATGTGCCCCTCGTATGAGGGCAAAATCGTCTTTTTGCGGTTAATGAAAGAACAAATTACACTTTTCGTTCTTTATGTTTATATCAAATTTCAGATTTCGTCCTTAAACTAAGGTGATATCAGAAATTGTCCTTTATGTTTAAATTTGTTTGCATGTTTCGTCTTTTACACTAACGCTAGTCTATTTTTGACGTTAAATGAATTCATGTGCCCCTCACCAAAGACATGGAATTGGCGGCCAACCTCCCTCACTGCCGTCTCTAGCCAGATAAAAAGGGGGGTTCGATTTGCTCCAACGATTGAAAATAGCCAAAAGGGGGGTTCTGATTAAACATTTAAGTAAACTCATTCGATGAGGTTTCGATTTGCTCTAGCCATTGGATTTCTAGGTTTTGTGAAGAAATGCAAGGCTTGTGTTTGTTTTCTCTTTGACCATAAACCTTCATTGTATTCTTCACAAAACCTAGAAATCCAATAGCTAGAGCAAAACGAAATCCCAAATAAGTTTACTTAAATGTTCAATTAAAACACCATTTTTATCTATTTCCAATCTTGGAGCAAATCGAACCCCCCCCCCCTTTTTATCTGGCGGGGAGGGAGGTTGGCGGGCAATTCCATGTGTTTGGTGAGGGGCATGTGACTCATTTAACGTCAAAAATAGACTAGCGTTATTATAAAGGACGAAACGTTCAAACAAATTTAAACATAAAGGACAATTTCTGATATTAACTTAGTTTAAGGACGAAATCTAAAATTTAATATAAACATAAATGACGAAAAGTGTAATTTGTTCTTTTGTTAATAACAAAAGGACGATTTCGCCCTTATACAAGGGGCACATGGCTGCATTTAACTCCAAAAATAGACGTCCTTTAGTGCAAATGATGAAAACTGTTAATAAATTTAAATATAAAGTTTGATTTCTGTAATTTATGTAGTTTAAGGACATAAATTAAAATTTGATAAATATCTAAATGAGGTGAAATGTAATTTAGTCTAAAATCTAAATCAAATAAAATGGGTTGTTTTTTGTGGTAAAATTTACCGGTCGTTTAGAGATAGATTTTAGAGTAAAATGTTATTTTCGTTCCACTTTCATCCAAAAAGTTTTTTTTTAGCTTTTCCGTCCCTGAGCTAACTAACTCAGTTAAAATTTTAACATTAAATCAAGGGCAATTTAGTCTTTTCAAAATTCCTTTTTTTAACCCTTTTTTTTAATTTAAATAAAAACAATAAAAAATACAAATAAAACTCAAACCTCCACCCCACCCCACTCTCTCTCTCTACCATCATCATCATCATCGATAACTACCGCAGCACCACCTCCGATTTTGAAAAATACAAATAAGATCAAATGCACCTCCGCCTCTTCCCTCCCATTCACCCTCTTCGTTTCAGTACAAAACCACCGCAGCACCACCTCTGAATTGTAATCAATTTTGTGGTGATGCACACTTTATCCCGACATCAATTTTAATGACCAAAGTTTCAATTGACAGACCTACAAATACATCGGTGGTGGTGACCTGCATATTTGTGTGGGGATGCAAACACCTCCTATCTACTCCTCACCAAAGTTGCGATTGGCATACCTGCAACTAGGGTTGTGATGAAAGGGGTGGGGGTGGGGGTGGGCAATCTCTGTTCGCTAACAACACAAATTGGCAATCGGCGATGGAGGTGGCATAATTAGCAGCTGGAGTTCAGGGGAGGTTTTGATTTGGAGGTTTCAATGAAGTTTTGGGATTTCAAAAGTTCAAGATTTTGTGGTTTCGAGAGATTTGCAAGTTCTGATTGTTTTTGGGGGAAGGGTTTCATTGGTTGGGGCAGAGATGATGTGTTTCTATATCTATTGCATAATGCAATAAGAAAAGCATGTAGAAGGTTTATTGATTTAAGGCATCTAAAACAACCAATTATCCAGAGATGTCATCATATGTGCCTGCAATTGTTGTCCAAAATCGAAGAGATGTGCCTCACAATCAAGAAGGAACAAAGGGGATTAAAAAAAACAAAGGAGGGGAGTGGGAGAAATAAAGGGGATTAAAAAAAATAAAGGAGGGGAGCGGGAGAAATAAAGGGGATTAAAAAAAAGAATTTTGAAAAAACTAAATTCCTTCTGATTGAACGTTAAAATTTTAACTAAGTTAGTCAGTCGGATGAAAATTAGTAGATTTTGAAAATTCGAGGACAAAAAAGCTAAGAAAAAAGCTTTTTAAATGAAATTGGTTAAAATGATGAAACCAACTTTACTCTAAATTTTAATTAGAGTTTTGTTTTTTTTTTTTTTTTTTAAAAAAAGAATTCCCTACAAACTACAAACATTCCAGCTTGTTTAGAGTTTACAAGCCTCGTTCTTGGAGTGGTCGTGACTCGTATGCCAATTTTCAGTTATTTAGTGCTACATTTTGTAAGCATTTCGTCATCCATTTGATTTGATTTGATTTGATTTGATTGTTTCAAGCAAAACGAATGAGATTTACAAAACTTATGCACATTCAAATTCCACCCGCCAACCCCATCCCCAATGGACTCAATTACACCGCATACGGCCGCCTCATCCAGCACTGCACCGACCACCGTCTCCTCCGCCAGGCCAAGCTCCTCCACGCCAAGCTCATCCTCTCCTCCGTCACCCTCGACAACTTCCTGGCTTCAAAACTCATCACCTGTTACTCCAAAACCAACAACCTTTTCGAAGCCCACAAGGTGTTCGACGAAATTCCCAACAAGAACACTTTCTCCTGGAACGCATTGCTAATGGGCTACTCCATGAACAACAGACACACCGATACCCTGAGGCTTTTTTGGAGGTTCTTGTCTTCCTCCACAATGTCTGTTAAACCCGATAATTATACAGTTACATGTGTGCTAAAGGCTTTGTCTTTGTTGGGTGATGAGTTAAACCTGGGTAAAACATTCCATTGTTATATCATCCGGAACAGGTTGGACGTTGATATCTTTGTCGTAAATGCTTTGATAACTTTCTATTGTAGGTGTGATGAAATTTTTTTAGCGAGAAGTTTGTTTGATTGTACGCCTCATAAAGATCTTGTGACATGGAATTCAATGATAGCAGGGTATTCAAAAGGAGGGTTTTATGATAAATGCAAAGAATTGTATTTCAAGATGATGGGGTTGGAAGACATGAGACCGAATGAGTTCACTGTGATCAGTGTCCTGCAAGCGTGTGCACAGTCGAACGATCTTGATTTAGGAATGAAAGTTCATAGGTATGTGTTGGATAATGAGATTAAAGTAGATCTCCCAGTTTGCAACGCGTTCATCGCAATGTACGCGAAATGTGGTAGCCTGGACTATGCGAAACAACTTTTTGAAGAAATGAGTGAGAAGGATGAAATTAGCTATGGCTCTATGATATTTGGATACATGCTTCACGGTTTTGTAGACAAAGCTATGGATCTCTTCAGAAAAATGGATAAACCAGGTTTGAGTACTTGGAATGCTGTGATATCAGGGCAATTTCAGAACAGACACTATGAAGCAGTAGTTGATTTATTTCTTGAAATGCAGTTATACAGGTTCAAACCGGATACGGTAACACTTTCAAATATTTTTCCTACGCTTTCACATTTATCGAACCTGAAAGGAGGGAAAGAGATGCACGCGTATGCAGTCAGAAACTACTATGACAAAAATATCTATGTAGCAACTGCAATTATTGATACGTATGCTAAGTTAGGTTTTCTTAAGGGTGCACAGATAGTTTTTAATCAATCAAAAAAGAAGAGTGTTGTTATATTTACATCATTAATATCAGCTTATTCTGCTCATGGGGAGGTAAAATCAGCACTTGATTTATTTAATAGCATGATTAACAAAGGCATACAGCCAGATCCTGTTACATTCACTTCTGTTTTATCAGCTTGTGCTCATTCTGGATTAGTAGATGAAGCTTGGAGGATATTCAACAGTATGTTAAATGTATATAATATTCAGCCGTTAATGGAGCATTATGCTTGCATGGTAGGTGTATTAAGTCGGGCCTTAAAGCTTAATGAAGCCATAAGTTTCATAAAGAAAATGCCTTTTGATCCTAGTGCAAGAGTTTGGGGTGCATTGCTCAATGGGGCTTCGGTTTCTGGTGATGTGGAAATTGGGAAATTTGCTTGTGATCATTTGTTTGAAATTGAGCCTGAAAATACGGGAAATTATATTATAATGGCTAATTTATATTCTCAAGCTGGAAGATGGGAAGAGGCTGAAAATGTTAGAGTGATGTTAAATAATATTGGGTTGAAGAAGATCGCGGGTTGTAGTTGGATTGAAACACCAGGTGGAATGCAAAGTTTTATAGCTAAGGATGTATCAAATGGAAAAACAGAGGAAATATATGCCACATTAGGAGGATTATTTAATTTGATGAAAGATGAAAGATACGCTGTAAGTGAAGATTTTTATGAGGGATTGTTGCTTCCAACCAAATCATTCAATCCTACTGTAGAGGTAAAGTTCTCATCTTTCTAGTATTACATTTTCTGTTACATTATTGAAATAAAATGACTTAAATCGTTGTATAATCTTGAAATCCTTGGTAATTGCTTCCTGCATCTCAATAAAAAGAAAAAATAAATAATCACTTTCAAGTGGTAAATTTTCAAAGTACATCTGTTCATGGCATTGTTTGTTATAAAAAGTCACTTTTATTTTTTCTGAAGAAGGTTTCAAACAAGTTGTTTTATGGTGGAAGATTGTACACTCGATACTTTAGGTGCATGGTACAACTAGTAATGCATAGTTTACTGATTTACCATATAGAGTAACTAATGATTTTAGGATGAGAAAATCACAAGAATAATCATTTTTTGGGAATATTTATATGGAAGTATTATGTGAGATGAGTTTTTTTTTATCTCTAAAGCAATGAAATGTAGGAAATTATTTCGTGTATCTATTTTATGTACAAGTATCATCAAAAGTCCGACCTGACCCACTTTTTACTTTTCTTTTATTTATACGCGGACTTTTCGTCAGAGTGTCTACTTTTTTCACATATTTTCTTTATTTTCTTTAAAGTGTGGGTCAGGTTTGTACATTTCAAAACAACTCTGATGATACATGAATATAAACTGGTGCGCAAAATTTGTTTCGCGTATTTCATGGCTATAGAGGTAAAATCTTGTATGACATAAAGTCTCCCGTATAAATATTCTCAAAAAATGATTATCCTCGATTTTCTCTTTTACAGTTACCAATGGGCAATGGATAATTGAGAGATTAAACTGGGATCTGTAGTTTGCACAAATACCAATTTATAGTTTAATAGTAGATTTTACAATTGACAATTACACATGTTTCCATTATTTATGCCTGATGTAGGATGTAAAGAGATGCATGAATGTGCCAAATTGTTTTTTATTCACTTCTGCTTGCCTTGTTAGTGATTAAAGAAAGTAATTAAAAAGGTACATTTCCCTATCAGACACACACTTATGGACAAATTTCCAACATTTCCAGCCACTCCCTTCCATTATACTCCATCACTCACACTCTCAAAGGTCTCATTTACACACACAAACATACACTAAGTTCTAGTTTCTCTGCATCAAGAGTAGGAAGATAATTGATTCTGGATATGACATAATAGCCCCTACTGACTTCTAATTATACAAAGTTACAATCAATTAATCTGCTTTTCCATCCTCATATTCCTTGATGGCTTGATGTGACTTATATTTTCTTCAATTATGTGATAAGTAATATAGAAAGTTTATCTACCAGCTATGCATGATTGTTTTTACCAGCTATACTGATTGATTATTTTCTCTCCATCAAGGGTGTATGAGACTGTGAGTTACAACTTTTACCGTTTTACCCTTACTTTTTTTAACTCGGTTTCAGTTTAATTATTTAATTTTCATTTAGTATGAAATATTTTGATTTTATATTTTTTCTTTAACATTTTTTGTTTCATTTTATAACATTTTATAAGAAAAATATTGTGAAAAATGAGTGGCAAAAATCGACAAAAGTTTGCTAGTTATCATTATAAGAGATCTTAATCTTTTGGTGATATTAATATCATTTATATTTATATTTAATAATTCGTTTCTAATTTCATTTTATTCCATTAAAGTACTTCAAAAAAAAATTTCAGAAAATTATATTTAAAATAATTTTTTTCTATTCCTTTTTTTCCTCTGAAAGATGAATGCAAATCTGGAAGTGAGCTTATCCATGCTAAATTGCTAAGCAATTAAGAATGGGTAGTTAGTTTACAAGTGGTTTTCATTTTTATTTTAGATATCAAAATCTTTTGCTTTTAACAATAAAAAAAAAATTTAAGTACTTTTTCTTCCGCTATTTTTTTTTATTTTTTTGGTTTCAGTGATTTCTTCACGGATTAATGTAGTTGTGACCATTATTCTTCACAATGATTTTCTATTTCACTTCTGTAGTTTCAAAAATTAATTTATAAATCAAATTTGGACTCTTTTTGTAAGAGCAATTTCATAAATTTCTTTTTCGAGTCGATTAGATATGGCCATAATTCGAATCATTAAATACATATAATCATTGTTATTACTTTTGGCAAAACTTTATTAAGAAGTCATCTCCATGTTAAAATAGTGGTGTTGACGGTTAGGTTAGACTGATTTTGACGAAAATTATGTCTCTGACCGCTATCTAGGTTTTTAAAAGAATGACAAATCAAACCGGTCGACAGCCATAACTGTTTGGTTTGATGGTTTGATCCTGTTTTTTTATATTTTTTTTAATTGTTAATTTGAATTAAATTTTTAAAACTAATAAAAATTGTCCATCAATACTACATATGCATAAATGCATATTCCAAAATTGCTAATAAAGGTAGAAGGCTGGTCCAACCGTTAAAAATGGTTTTTCAGTTAAAGTGCATGCTAAAACTTTTGTGATTGTTCAACTTTTTAAGGTTCAAAATATAACATTTGATATACATATAAATCATATATATTTATTTCATTTGCTTCATGTGGTCATGAATCTTGTTAACTTTTCACATCAAGTCACTTGATCTGGGATCACTTAACAAGCAAGGTTCATCTAAAATATTCCAACCAAATGCTCAAAAGCATAGCATTTGTACAGGTTTCATTTATTATTTCATGACCTTACTTTAATTGCAAAATGGCATCCGATGACCATCTTATCAGTTCCAAAAGTATCATCACTCTTGCTTGTCTTGCAACACATCACTGCATTATTTGATTTATAAAAACGTCTTTTCATGCGTCTTTGTTCACACATTAAATTTTTACTTGTCTACTTATGATTTGGTCAATTTGGATCGTGTTTTTTCCTCAAATGTGTCATTAAGACGATAAACTAAAGGAGGCGGGTCAGATGGGTTGAAATCGCCCAATAGTACAATTACCTATAAAGAAAATTAAAAATGAACAAAAAAAGTATTTGAAGGTCAAGTCCACCCAACCCATACTAAAAACGACGGATTTCTAACTCTAACCCGTTCTTGATCGGTTTCCCAACCCGCCCGAGCTGCCCGTTTTTTCACATATACTTTTCTTTGCTTCTTTGAGTAGCTTGATATTTCACTCAAATGCACATTCTTTTATGCCCAGGGTACAAGTATGTAATGCAGCACTGCAAATGTGTCAAAACCCTTGACCCCACAGGTACAACAGATAATCCTAATTCACTAAACTTTGGATTTTTATAGAACTATATTTATAACGTGTGACATTGGTTATGTAGACTATGTGAATCACAAAAGCAGATTGTTTTTGGTCAAACTGACTATCCTCAATTAGAGCCCACCACAAATTTAGAAACACTCTTCCCCACACACTTAACTACTAAAATAAAACCCCTTATCTCTTTTCTTGGCACATGATCCCATAATGGAAGAAACCACCACTAGAACCATAGTCATGGCAGCCCTCTCCACCCTCACACAACCACAAATCTCCACCCTCACCACCACCATCTCCTCCCTCTTCCACTTCCACCGCCGCCGTCTCTCCTCCCTCCTCTCCTCACACACCCTCTTCTCCCTCTCCCTCCAACACCTCCACTCCCTCTCCCTCCACCAAAAATCCCTTCTCATTGCAAGGCATCTCTTATCAATACTCTCCCAACTCTCTCATTTAATCAACCCGACAACCCGAATGCCGCCCTGCACCGCCACCACCCTCAACGACCGTGATCTTGACTCGGTTCTTCTACTTCTTCTACTATGTGAATTACACCAACATGATCCTGAATCACTGAAAACGTTGTCACCAACCGATTGGCGGGATTCGCTTTCCGGTTATGTATCTGCCACCATGTTGACCCTTTCCGGCATTGGATGTTCCAATAGTGAAATATTGATCAAGTACATTGAAGTGGTGACAAAGTGCAAGAAGTTTGTTGATGTGATGGGGTATAGAGATGGGAAGGAAGGGAAAGAGGTGGCGGCGTCCGTGGCGGCGGTGGTGGCGCTGCCGTCAGTGGAGGTGAAACAAGGAGGAAAGGAGTGTGCTGTTTGCAAGGAAGAGATGAGGCAAGCGAGAGATGTGTGTGAATTGCCTTGTGAACATCAGTTTCATTGGATGTGCATATTGCCATGGGTGATCAAAAGGAACACTTGTCCTTGCTGCCGCCACCGGCTACCGACTGATGACGTGTACGGTGAGATTGAGCGGCAGTGGGAGCTTCTTGTCAAGATAGGTGGTAGTTATTTTTAGTTTTTGTATGGTAAACCTTAATATTATATTTTACACAAATCATTTTATCGGTTGAAGAATTACAACTCTTGCACATTATCTAGAAAATGGGTTGAGTTGAGCGTATATTAGGGTGAGAAAAAAACCGAAAAAACCGATGGTTTGGTTTTGTATTTTTTGAAAACCAAAAATTAAGGTTCTGTTTCGGTTTTGTATTTTTTGAAAACCGAACCGAACGTATAGATATAAACTTTTATAATATATTGTGTGCATGCATATATGTGTTACACGTATCTACATTAATAGTAGGTTAAGATTTATATTTGTTATTGAATTTATGGACTATAATGTTTATTTTTAAACGTTAAGTCATTTATAAGAAACTAATAAATTATGTAGTCACAAAAATTTTAGGCCTAAATATGTAATAATCATTAGTTAAAAAAAATTATTCCAAAAAATTCAAGTCCAACCGAAAACACTGAAACCAAACCGAACCCATTGTAAAAACCGGAAACCGAAACCAAACGGTTTTTAAAAACCAAAAACCGAACTTTTGGTTTTGGGTTCGGATTTATCCCAAAACCGAGCCAAACCGACTCATGCGCACCCCTAGCGTAAATACTTTTATCTCATTTGTTGTTTTCTAAATAATTAATGTTAAATATGATTATCATTATATTAATCTAGGTTTTCAATGAAATTGTATATATTTATATGCACTTTTGATTATTTTTAATTTATTTCACCTTATTTTTTCTAAATTTTCTAATTCAACTTGTATGATGTGTTGGGCGGTGTAGTGGTAAGTGTATGGGTCCTTTTAGTTCATGTTTGAATTCAGTTTTCACTAGTTTTCTGCCTTTTAACTCTCTTGAAGGTCACATGCTCAGCGTAAGCTATGTTTTACCCGATTCCATTTGTTAGCAGGTTACTCATAGGGTTCTATGAGTTTTCTGATGACGAGTTCTCATGATTCAAAAAAACACTAAAAAGTACTTAGGCCGTTTATTAAATATTTTCCATCGAAGAAAGAAAGGCTATGGTTTGATGGCAGCATCCAATATCATGGATCAAGGACCGGATCGAACCGGCCCAAAACTAAAACCGAATATGTTGAGAAATGAGGATTTTTATTACTCAAATTTCTTCTTACATATAAAATATTGATTTAAAATATTAAATACTCAGGTTACATTTTTAAAGAGTTTTATATTTTTAAGATTATATAATATAATATATTGGTTTCGAAGACGGTAAACGAGTATGAGACTGATTTCTAGTAATTGGACGAGTATATCCTAATAACATACCCGTCCTAAACGCTTAAAAATTTTATAATTAATCTCGTTATCGATTCCATACCCGTTCCAAAATGCATCAAGTTTTCTCATCGGGTTTGGATTTTTTTTTGTCTTCACAAGTTAACTCAAGACTTTTATATTTAGAAGTGAATCAAAATTACAAGCCATAATCAAACACTTGAAGGTCTCAATTGATATGAAAGTGAACTTCAATATCTTATATATGTGTTGAAGTCGCTATAATAAAAATAATAGTGTTGTTGACTTAATTGTTGTCTGGCCCAAGAAACGATGAAATCATCAAAGAAACTGTGGAAAAAATATGCAAAGAAGATTGTATGTCAATTTCATATGAAGTTATATATGAAGTTATGGGATTTTCATATCAACTAAGTAGTGGATGTCTTATAGCTGAACAATTTTTTTTATATATAAAAATTCAATATAAGTATCTACATGTGTGTATTTATCTATTATTGTAACATGATTATTAAAATATATTATGATTGTGTAGATGAATGTGAATAGAATTCTCTAGATGTGTATATTATAAGTATCTATACGTGTAAATTTACTATAATTCTTTGATCTACATTGAAACTTTTTTATCAACATATGTATATATTACTCGATACTTATTATGACTTAAAGAGGAGAGATGACAAAGAAGATAGGAGAAATGAGAGGGGAAAGAAAAAGGTTAATTGAAAATGAAATTATTTATTTTATTACAAATATACCCTTTTCATTTTAATTTTAGGGTTAGAAGAAATGAATGGTGCAAATTGGTTCTTGAAAATTTTAAAATATATATGGTTCAGCATCGAAAATTCCCATATATATACAGTATAAGGTTTCGCTAAAAGGGACCAAAACCATAGAAAGTCTAATAAAGAATCTCAGTCACAAGATCATTATGTTTTGTGGCTGAGGTTCACGCGGTGACATTTTCGTAAATAACTACCAATTAGAAAACATCGGGAAAGGTATCATGGGAAGAGCCAAGCAAAAAACCTGCAAATGCAAGTCACATGCCATTTCTTTCATTTTTTAGACGTTCAAAACTTTTTTATACGTCGTTATTATTTTTAAAATTATATTATAAAATCGAGCGTTTTTTTATCATTAAAATGAATATGGTCTTGCTATAATTTTTTTTTTCAAAAAAATCATTTTATTTCAAAAATACTTGAACTATGCGTTTTCAACATGGCGTTTTAGATCTGGAAGTTCAAGGGTCATTTATGGAGGGGTCATTTTGGGTGAAAGGGGTCATTTATGAAAGTTCAGGGGCTGTTTTGTGACAAAACAGAATCTAATTTTGTTAAGGGGTGGGGGTGGCGCACACACTCATTTAGAGAGTGTGTGTGTGTGTGTGAGAGGGAGAGAGAGAAACGTGAACACACAAGAGAGAAAAAGGGGGAAGGCTGAGATCAAGAAATCAAAAGATTGCATGCTTAGATTGAAGGATTTCGTGAGCACATCTCCTTCCAATCATCAGGTAAGCTCCTTCATCTCTTGAAATCACCATCTATGGTGTTCTTGGTGAAATTTGGGGGAAATCAAGTTAGGGGCTAATTTTGGTGTTTGAAATGGTTATTAACTTGTTAAAAGTTATTATCAAGCTTGATTAATAATACAGGATGGTAGATAACATCCTTAATTCACCTAATTTAGAATTTTAGAAATTAGGGTTCTGGAGGGTGATTCGGGGGTTTTCAAATTGGTGGTGTTTAAATGATGAATTGGGGGTTGGTAGGTGTTCGTGGTGTTAATATACACATTATTTAGTATGAAACCTTAATCAATTTGATGATTTATGAAATTGGGGTTTTGGGTGAAACTTGGATAAGACCTTAACGGGTCATTTGGGTTGAATGATTGTTGGTTAGATGTTGAGGGTTTGGTTGTGTTGATTAAACCAAGTTAAATGAAGGTGTTAATCATTTATTCTTAGGTAGGTATTGAAGTCTCAATTGGTGTAAGTATTGAGACAATTAGATTACTAAACAAGGTGAATTGTACAGGTGATCAAGTTGACAAAGTTAGAGCTCAACCGGAATCATCTGTAGCTAAAGATAAGTGTTTTGCACTTACTTATTAATGATAGGTGGTTGTAAATGCACATAAATGCCTTACATGTTGAATTTGTCGTTATCATATGTGTATTTGTTTATATGTTGATTTGGTGTAAATTGTATATGCTTGAAGTCTATGAACTTCGCATTATTGTAAGGTGATTGAAGTCGTGAACTTCACATTATTGTAAGGTGATTGAAGTCGCGAACTTCACATATTGGTGTATGGTGGGTGTTTGAAATCAATGAATTTCACTTTGGTGTAATAGTGTTAAATATGAATTCATATAAAGGTCTAATGGTTATTGAAGTCTATGAACTTCACTTTAGGAGTTATTGAAGTCACGAACTTCACAAGGGTGAATTGGGGAATTGAGATCATGAGAATCTCACAAAATTGGTATGGTTTGGATAACGGAGGATATACCAAACCAAGGAGACATATATAGGTGTTATATGTGTGTAATAGGTGGTGTTTTGGTGTTAAAAACAAGTTAGGGTTGTAAGTTAATGGGTTGAATGGCTGGAAATGCACATATATGTCTTGGTTTATGGTGGGTGTTTGAAATTGTATATGCTTGAAGTCTATGAACTTTGCATTATTGTAAGGTGATTGAAGTCGTGAACTTCACATTATTGTAAGGTGATTGAAGTCGCGAACTTCACATATTGGTGTATGGTGGGTGTTTGAAATCAATGAATTTCACTTTGGTGTAATAGTGTTAAATATGAATTCATATAAAGGTCTAATGGTTATTGAAGTCTATGAACTTCACTTTAGGAGTTATTGAAGTCACGAACTTCACAAGGGTGAATTGGGGAATTGAGATCATGAGAATCTCATAAAATTGGTATGGTTTGGATAACGGAGGATATACCAAACCAAGGAGACATATATAGGTGTTATATGTGTGTAATAGGTGATGTTTTGGTGTTAAAAATAAGTTAGGGTTGTAAGTTAATGGGTTGAATGGCTGGAAATCATCCAAGAGCTGACTTGTAGTAGGGGGCGTAGGCTACGCTAGTCCCAGCGTAGCCTACGCTGACTTCAAGTAACCTACACCAAGGCTCCTGAGCTACGCTGACCCTATGCTGGCCCCTACGCTGACTTGAGATTTTAGGGTTTTTGCTTGGGTTTAACCCATGGGAGCTTTTGGTTTGGTTTGAACCCAAAACCAACCCATACACACCCCTGGTAAGAATATTCTACATATATGTAGCTTACTTTCTCACTTTGAAAATCAATTATCAATCTTTTGATTTCACCTGGTCCAGCAACCTGATTCTTCACATTTCACACAATGGTTTGAAAAAAATCACTATACCCGTAATGGAAGAAGGTGTTGGTTTTGTGGGAAGAAACTAAAAATCGACTACATAGGAGGGAGGCTAAGAGATTTTAGGGATCTTGTTCTTAATTTACTGGAGTTTCAAGAAAAGAAAATTTTTCGTATTGTGTCCATATACAAAAAATAAATCAGATTTTCATCACTTATTTATAATAATGTTATTGAGCCACTTAAACCATTGATTAATTATGATCAATGGCTAATACGATTTCTTCACGCTATTGTAAAAATTTAAGTTCAAATTTAATTCCACTAACATATTTTTTTATATACATCTATCAAATAAATGAAAACCAATACAAAAAAATTCGTGCTCCTAAACATTTGCTCTCATCAAAAGCTCAAGACCCATAAAAACCTTAGATCCATCTTTCTTATTGGACCTTCATTTTAAAACATAAAAGAAACATTCTGTTTATTTAAAATGATTAAAAGTTGTGCAACTAAAAATAAAAATAAACAGATATTCCTGTTTTCGAAAAAGACACGTTTTGTTGTGTGTAGCGAACGTGAAAAACAACTTCTGAACCCAACATTTATTTTGGTCTATGACCTTCTTTACAACTCGCCATTCGGCATTACCCCATAACATGTTATGTTTACTCAATTTCAGATTTGCCATGTATTTATGATAAATTAGATTTTAATAATTTAAAATATGACATATTAGTCGATAATAATTCTTACTTACAATTTGATCGGTGACAGTTCTAATTTTCATTTTCTTTGCCAAAGGCATTACCAGTAGCATAATTATCATAGATTTACATTCAATTTACACTTGATTTTCACTCAATTTCGCATATACGTTTCTCCATTTCATTCAAAATCATTATTTTGAGTGAATACAAATGTAAATTGAATATAAATATATGATGATTATGCTACTAGAACTACTCTTGGCAAAGAAAATGAAAGTTAGGACCGTCACCGGTCAAATTGTAAATATGGAATTATTATTGGTCAATAGATCAGAGTTTGAATTATTAAAATCTAATTTACCTATATTTATTTAATTTTTTTCCTAGTTTCTAATATTTAGTTATTTTGTTAAAAGTTGTCAAAACCTATTAAAACAAAAAAAAAATCCATAACATAGATCTAACACACAATTTGATAAAATTATATTGTTTAATGCTTTGTAAGTACACCTTATTTGGTGTTTAAATTATTAACTATATTAAAATCATAAGGTAGTGAATAGTATCCCTACAAATGGTAGCTTGTCACGAGTCATATTTTTTTATTTTTTTATTTATAATTACTTTTAGCCAATTTGTATTTCTCTTATAACTTTTAAATGATAATGTTTTCTTAATCTAAATATATCGTCACAGCGTATCCTTTTATCTACGTTTTGATATAAATTTTATTTAAAACCGAGCAGATTTAAATATAATATTTTTATTTTCTCTTATTTATGAGTCGTGTGAACTATAATATATTTTTACTTTTTTTACTTTTAGGTTAATTATTGTTAATTAACACTCATTTTCACGCTTTTGTAAATAATTTTTTTATTTTGTAATATTTTTTTTGCTAGGTCACGCTTCTATCTTTTCTTTAAACTAACTTTTTTTCTTAATATTTTTAGCTAGGTCACGTTTTATCTTTTTATTAAATCTTATACTCCTAATATTTTAGCTATGTCACATTTTATCTTTTTATTAAATATAATACTATTGCCAATAAACTATTTATTTCTTATTTTGTAATATACATTTACCCCGTGACAGGACGCAGATAGAATTAACTGGTTTATATTAAATATCCATTAATATTAAATATCCATTAATAGTTATATTTAAAAAATTATGTACTTAATACCTCTACAAACATTAGGATCTAAAAAGAAAATATTTATATTAGTTTGTTTAGGTTTCTTGCCAAACCTACAACAATGCTACGATGTCCAATTCTAGATTACTCCATTAAACTTCCTTTCATGTGCAAATTCTTGGCATTCAACACATTGTAATCTATCCACTAATTTTTGCTTGTGTATTTATCAAAATTATCATTACTAATTAGTTTTTCTTATAATATTGTTTAGCAATATTATATATATATATATATATATATATATATATAGATATGGGACGGTTCCAACTAAAAGTGGTTTTTCGCTAAGAAATCCTAAGAAGTGAGTCAAACGAACTCTGATTGAGCTCATTCCAGCGGCGTTGAAACCGTCTCATCGAACCCTAACTCGGACCCAAAAACCTAAACCCCCTCCACCCGCACCCCCAAAAACCTAAACCCCTCGTCCAACCCTACCCCGAAAAGCCTAAAACCACCACCCCCACCCCCCACCCCATCCCCCCAAAAACCTAAACCCACCCCCAAAAACCTAAACCCCCCACCAAAAAAAAAAACCTAAACCCTAAAAGCTAAACCCTAAGTCTAAAACCCTAAAATTCAAACGTAAAATCTAAACCTTAAAAGCTAAGATGGTAGAGTTCGACGAGACGGTTCCAACGCCGCTGAAATTAGCTCAATCGGAGTTCGTTTGATATCATTTCTTAAAGTTTTTGTCATTTCTTAGATTTTTTAACGAAAAACTACTTCTTATTTGATACTCCCCCTATATGTGTGTGTGTGTGTATATATATATATATAAGACTGTAGTCAGTATGAACAGTACCGGTCACGTGTCTTCCTGTTAATGGTCCACGCATATGGTACAAGAGAGGAAGCATGTGGTACAATCTGGAGCAACGCTGATTTGTTTTATTATTATTTTTTTGGATTTTCAGCGTTTTTTTTATATACAGGTGAGGAGAAGAATTAACAAACAATTGGCTGAGCAAGTGGTTGCTCCTTCATCCACGCAAAGCGGGTTCGAATCCAAGACGACCCCCCCTCCCCACCCCCGGTTCCGGTTTGCTAATGTCATAATTATAAAAAGTTTCTTTTTTCTTAATTATGTAAATCTTACGACACGCGGATATGTTTTTACTAGTTATATATTAAATACAATAATAATAATATTTTTTAAAATATATTGTTTAGATTTGCATGTCAAAATCATCCCCATGTTGTATTTCTATGTAGAGTGGACAAAAATTAGAGAGACGTCCGCGTCATTATGATGAGTGTAGGACCAAACATTTAAGATGATTTTCTTTTATCACTTAGTGTGCCACTATTTCAAGCCAAATGTAGAGGGTTTTTGAATCAATATTCGGGTTATTTGAATTTAGATTTTTTTTAAGTGAACTCAAATTAGAAATAGTATTAAAAGGTTATTTGAATTCAAAGAGTTAAATTTCGGTATTCTAATAAACCGAGAAAGAAAATTAAATAATACAAATATAATGATAAATAATTAAATAAAAACTATATTTATATAGTTCAATATTTAGGGTCAGTTCGAATATCACAAATTCAAAAACCCAAATTTAAATTAGAATAGGTTGCTAATCCTGTTCAAAACTTTGAAAATATAAGTTTTGAATTTCAATTTTTTCAAGTCTAATTTAAATAATAAACACCCTAGTCAAGTAGGAGGAACAAAATTCTATTTAATTTTGATTTATTAGTGAAAAGCAATGTTTTAAAAACCGGTTTTTAAACCATACCGGGTTGGGATCAGAAATGGTTCAACCGGGTTGACTAGTTAACCATATAATTTCATAAAAATGCAACTTCAACTAAAAAATAATCTAAAAGTACATGATTTCATAATAAAAAATAATCCATAATCAACAGTTAGTTGGGAAACTTAACAACTTGACAGTTGCTCGACCATATATTTCATTTGTTGTAAGTGTTCCAAGTCAGTTCATAGCCACTACCGTTCTTCGTGTGTTGAGGTATCTCGAGACCACACCAGGTCTAGGGATCTTGTATTCTGACCAGAGGCATAGTCTTGTGGGTGCATTTGACGAATATTAGGATTCTCTCAGATGCAGATTGGGCAGATTGTCCTATTTCATAACGGTCTATGACTGGGTATTGTGTTTGTTGTAGGAAATTTTTTGTTTTGGAAGAGTAAGAATCAACACACGGTATAGAGCTATGACAGCTGTCACATCATAGATGATATGGGTTCATCATCTTCATAGAGAACTCATAGTTGTTTCCAATGACTTCGTGTGATTATATTGTGATGGTCAACCAGCTATACAATAGCCAAGAATCAAGTATTTTATGAGAGGGCGAAGCATGTTGAATTTGATTGTTATCTAATCAGGGATAGGCCCTCAAACATACCCTCCAATCTCTTCATATTTATTCAACTTATTCATGTTGAGACGAACTTTTAGCTGTAAATATCCTCTCTAAACCTCTCTAAAAAACGGTAGATGTTTTCAAGTTGGGCATGATTAACATATATGCTTCAACTTGAGGAGTGTTAGTTGTATATATTGTACTAGGTTAGAATCTCGTATATTACACGGGTTGAATAAATGTAATGTTATATACTAAGTAATAAAAAAATTATGTTTTTAAAAGCCCGTGTATTACACGGGTTAAATAAAATATAATGTAATCTGTTAACACATACACTTGTCAAAATGGAACAATGTGAATATGTAAATACATGATTAAAGAGTTTTTATTTGGATCTTACATGGCTATAAAATTATTTTCAAATTGTAGAATTCATAAAAATATGATAGAACAATTTAATTGATAATAAATAAAGTTTTAAATTTAAAAATCTGTATAAAAAAATTGAAATAAATAATTAATATAGTTACCTAAAATAGTGAAGTTGATTATTAATAGGAGAGAGAGGCGAAAAAATAATAATATGGAGGCTTAGAAATATGACAAGTGTCCATCCCAAAACCTTGATTTATTAGTATTTATAGATATAGATTAGTCTATTTATTAGTTTATGACTTATGACCCAATTTAGGCTTCTATATGATTTCTCACTTGTATATATTAACCTTGGTCATAATTCATTTAGATATTCACTTTATAATAACCAAAAGATTGTTTTCGTGATTTTATTTTTATGTACTTTTTCATAAACACGCTTGCACTTAGAAATCCGTCTTTGATTTTGTGATAAGTTATTTAAAGGTTGTTGGATTTTGTGATGAATTATTTTTATGTACTTTTTCAGCGGAAACCCTAACCGTGGAGGGAAAGGAGGGGTAGAGGTAGACCCAAACTGGGTTGGGATGACCGGATTAGGCAGGATTTGCTAGACATGCACCTCTCTGAGGGCATGATCGAGGATTGGACTTCGTGGAGGCGTATAATTAGGGTTAAGGATTCTTGGGGGGGGGTATAAATTCGTCACTTTATCTTACAGGCTTATTTCTATCTAGACTTATGAGGATCTTTGCGTGTTACCTTCTTCCTGTCTTAGTGTATATATATTGTTATCTTCTTTTTTTTCACCACTTACATGATGGTTAGGTATCAAGCTCATACACACAAACCCAACCCGAATGAATGAGGAACCCGATTAGCAACCAATGGAACAATAAGAATTTCGTGAACTTCATTAACTTTCTGTATATTATTAAAACTTACGATCATGCCCTTTAAATAGGAAAACAAAAGCTATTCTAAACTTACTCAAACACTTAAAAGATAATACCAAACAATCCTTGGATTTATCCTTTACCAACTAATAACTAGATAAAACTAATTAACATTCAGATAAACTAAAAACCTTCTAACTTATCTACTAAATAGTTAGACTCAAACTTTGCAATCCAAACCAAATATTCCCTCCATAACTTGCACCTTCACCTATCCAAGGCTCACACTTCAACTCAAACTACTAGCTTTCACATCTGAACTCAAGAATTAAACCAACATTACACTGTTTCACCACTTAGTATTGGTATCGTACTATTACTATATTATTAGATCTTGGTTATTGTCTCATGTTCCTCGTGGGTTTTTCATATTCCTTTCTTGCCAAGACATGGTTTTTGGAGTTGGGAGTCTCCCTGGAAGCAGCATCTCTATCATCTGTGATAGAGGTATGGTTTGCCTACATATCATCCTCCCCAGACCCTACTAATAGCTTTGTCATTGATGAGATTTTACTGGGTATGGTTGTTTATATTTTTAGTAGTGTTGATGGTGATAAGTTTAATGATGGTCTCGAAATGAAGGTGTCGGCGTTTATAGAAATATTCAATTTGATAAACCGAATTGTGCAACTGGATAATTGAATTCTAGTTTCTGGTTTTTGAAATTGTGGATGATAGCACAAGCCCTTAATCACCAACACCAACAGAAAAATAGATGAAAAAGAACGCTCGATTGTTTTTTACCAACACAAATGATCGACTCTTTTTATTAAGAATAATGTACTCCATTACAATAAACCAAAGACCTCTATTTATAACTAAGCAAACTTAGTGACCAAGCAACCTAATTAGACTCAACTTAGGAAAGTAATCAAACAAAAGCATAATAAATCAAACTCAATATTCTACCTAAACCCCCAAATAATAAACCAAAATATGACTCCAAAAATATTGATCAACTCAAATAAATAATAAACACAACTTAATAAAATAATTTTAATCGATATTAACCCAATAATCACCCCTTTAATATTGATTTAACCACTTCTGATCTTCATAGCAAAGGTAGACCATCATCTTGAACCAAATTTGTCATATCTTCCTTCTCCTTGCACTTTGGACACTCCCCCACAAAATGCCCAAGCTCGTTACACTTGAAACACCGCATCCGGCTTTTGTCTCGCTCCCTTTGACCTCTGTTTTGTTGGAGTTTACCATATTTCCCTTGATCAGCTCCGCGACCTTCACCTCGACCACGTCCATGATCTTCACGGATCGAACCTGCTTGACCACCTCGACCACAGTGCTCACAAAACAAGTCATTCCCTTTTTCCTTCCCAACATCCTTTGTAAGAAACAACTGCCCAGATGAATCTCCTCATCGATCCAGTTCTTTGACGCGTTCTTCGTAGGCTTTAAGCCGACCAACAACATCTTCGAAACCGATAGTCTTCAGATCTAGCACTTGTTCAATCTTGTAACACCCAAAAATTCAACCCGATTTAAACTTAAAAAAAACGCGGAAGTTAGGTCCCAAGACGACATTTAATGTATCCACACGTTAAGTTTTACAAACACGAATTAAACTAACATAATTACCTTAATTAGTTCAAACAGAATACCAACAAGTTATCCACAACTTGTCATAACTCCAAATAGTTTTCAAAGACTCCACACGAGAATATTAACAAAAACAATTGCAAATCACGACCACAAGAATCCAATCCACTTGATACGTGACCCGAGATCACTCCGTAGCTTTCCCTACATTCAAAACATTAATTTGAATATGGTTAGTATAGATAAGAAGTCTTAGGGACCTCCCACAAGTCCCTACAACAACAACAGGGCAAAACCCCAAAATTCAGTCAACTGGCGTCCAACTTGGCGTCCTACAGCCCAGGTTGGCATCTGACCAGCGTCCAAGACGCCACTTTCAGCGTCCTAGACTCCAGAACCAGTTCAGCAAACCCAATTTTGCAGTGTTTAACCCTTTCGACCCTCCCGACTCGACCCCTAGTCGTTTTAACTCACCAACAATATTTTGTAAATGTTTTAATCACCAAAGGTCATAATATTTATTATTAGACACGTCCGACACGAGAACCACAACTCGTTTTGCACCCATGAAGTGTTTAACTCCAATGTTGAATCAATTAGTTGTTTAGACATACAACGACCTACAACTTAGACACGTTTTGACCCATACAAGTCCTAACGTTTCACCCTTCATCAATTTGACATATCCACATGTCTATTGCGAGAACCACCACTCGTTTTTCACATGGAGTATTTGACTCCATGCTGACCCATAAAGTATCCACACTTCATGTCACCTGTGAAGTACTTGACTTCACTTTCACCCGTGAGGTACTTGACCTCACTACCACTCGTGAAGTATTTGACTTCACATAAACACCTCCATGAAGTATCTACACCTCATGTAATCAACCAATTTACCATTTTACCACCAACGGTTGACTTTTACCATGTTAAGTCAATTTTAGTCTAATATTACCACATTCTACACTTTACTTGACTCTTGACCACATTGAGTCATTTACACCATTTAACCACATATTAGTTTGACCAATAACCACATAAGTCAAGTTACATCTATTTACCACTTTTACACATTCAAGTTTGACTATTAACCATATAGTCTATTTTCATCTATTTACCATATTTGCACATTCAATTTTGACTATTAACCACATAGTCTAATTACAACAATTTCAACATAATAGTTTGACCCTATACCACTGAGGTCAAATTACAACAATTTCAGCATTATCCACAATGGTTTGACTTATACCACATTAAGTCAATTTTATATCAATTTCACCATTATCCACAATGGTTTAAGTTATTACACATTAAGTCAATTTACACCAAAACACCACATTCTATATTTTAGTTTGACTATATCCCACACTAGGCAACTACACCTATTTACCACCTTATGTTTGACTATTTACCACATTAGACAACTACACCCCTTTTACCACATTATGTTTGACTATTTACCACATTAGTCAACTACACCACTCTTACCACATTATGTTTGACTATTTACCACATTAGTCAACTACACTACTTTTACCACATTATGTTTAACTATTTACCACATTAGTCAACTACACCACTTTTACCACATTTCACACTTTAGTTTGACCATATGCCACATACTCAAATTCAAAATACAACATGTAAATAGAATTTACCACATTATCTACTTACATATAGACTACTTATCCACTACTAAGTAAGTGCAAAGCACTTACCTTTGCCAATGAAGATTCCAATTGTTTCTCAAAGCTATCATCTTTAATGCCTTGATCACCTAAACATTCCACATGTTTTAGTAATCTAATTACTCCCATGCATTCACCAATTAAAAGTTTAACTCTCACCCAAGATCTTATGATCTTCACTAACATCTAATCATGGTTTATTAAGCTTCATACAAGCTTTTAACCATTATAATCCAATTCAACCCATTTTGACCCGTTAAAGATTTCACCCAATTTCCACAATTTCATCCAATTTATAATTCCCCAAAACAATTGAGTTTTCAACTTGAAAATGTGTTTATATAACACTGTAAACACTTATCCATAGTCAATTCACCATTTAAACACCTCAATTGCAAAAACCCCCAATTTGGGTTCTAAGAACCCTAATTTTCAAAACCTTCAATTAGGTGAAATTAACATGAACTGATTACTCCTCTAGCTTTAGTAATGCTAGATTATCAATCCTACCCAACAATAATTCCACTACAACCCCCAATTTTCATCCATCAGGGTTCATCCACCCAAACCCCTTCTAAGAACAAGAATTTTATGGAGGAAAAGAGAAGAGAGGTTAAACTTACTTCAATATGTGAAGGAATGTACACACCAATCCTTTAATTCAAGCATGCAACTCCAGATTCTTGAGTTATTGATCACATAACTCTTTCTTTCTCTGAATTGCGACACACACACTCCTTGTGTGTGTCACCATTTTAATCCCCCAACAAAATCAGCTTTGATCTAATTACAAGATCAGTCCCTCTACTTGACATTTTAACTCCTTGCACCAAAACTAGATAATTCCATCTTTTAAAAACACCCTCCAACTTTCCTATATATAAATACACCCCTACAATATAATAAGTATATTATAAGATGAAACCCGAAAGTTGGTTCGTTACAAATCGAAGCCACAATATGAATAAAACGACTAGGGAGGCTAGTGAGGAACTTCTTGACGAGCTTATATTCCTCGATTATCTCACCAAGGGAGGCTGATTTTGACGCTATACCTGATAAATTGCCTACAAAGTCATCGATGGTGCCCATGTCATTCATCTTTAATCCGTCAAGCTCAGTCATTAGAGTTTGAAGTCTAGCCTCCTTCACCCGATCTGCACCTAGATGTCGGGTCTTGATCGCATCCCACATCTCCTTTGCAGTTTTTAGATTGCCAATTTGCAAAATCAATTCTTCGGGTATTGATTGAAACAAGAGAGCGATCGCCACATTGTTTTTCTTAGCGTCCACCCATGTTCCCGGTTCAATGGCATCCCATACGCCATGAACGTTCAAAATCGCCCGGATGCACATCACCCAAATCGTGTAGTTTGTAGTAGTTAAAACAGGACACATATAATTCATGGAACCCACCTCCCGGACTGGTACGGCCGTCACTTGTTTGTCACCCATATTTTCTTTTGTAAACAACAGGAATGTCTAACTTAGAATGGATTATACCAAGAACCTCCCTGATCGATCTGCACCCGCTGCTATTGACCACCAACACGACGAGCCCCTGATATATTGTCTTCCTTGGATTCTAAACTGTCACACCCCAACCGACGGCGGATTATACGTCGGGGCGGACATGTCACACCCCAACCGTGCATCTTAACCACGGGTGCGACTTAATTGACAAAAGAACACAATGGAATAAAGACATTTACTATTAAAGTTTCATAATATTAAAAAAATCCCAATTACATAAGTTTCGAATTAAACCAAACAGATAACATGTTCAAAAGACAAGCAACTTAAAATAAGATTCTTCAATTGATATCTAGCCAAATCCTATGTGATATTAACTTGACCTATCACGAGCTTAATCACCTGAAACATGTACGAAAAACAAGTGTCAACTAAAAATAGTTGGTGAGAAATCACAGGTTTAATAAAAGTATAAGTTTGGCAAAGGTGACAATTCATATTCCAAGATCATCATATAGCACGTAATAAAACAAACACATGATTAGCAAATCCAACCTAAAATGATGAGTAACGAATAAGTGGTACAACTTGCAAGTTGCACTAATAACGAATAAGATGTCCAACCAAAAGTTGTCCATAAAGTATATGCGGTTTCCATCCTATGGCCCATATCTGTACTACCGTTGGCTTGAAAGTTTCAAGTTAAGGATTTGCAAGTTTAACGTTTATCATGTTGTGTTCATTTACTCACATACATATATGATTCGCTTGTTTTAGAATTGTTTGAAAACGTGTTTTAATGTGTGCCAACGCGTACATGTTTCCCCCAAAATGATTTGAATAAAATGGGGCTATGAAGTCTCACCTTGAAAGCTAGACGAGATAAGAAACTTGAACGAATAGACGAGATGAATCACGGACCAGACCCTAAACAAATAAATAAACTAGTTTTAGGGTAGGTTCGATGGTTACGAGTGTTAGATAGGCGGTTCGGGTCATAAGATTAAGAATTAGTTGCAAAAATAGAGTTTTAGTTGATTTTCAGATTTGGACAGCAAAGTAGCTGAACAGAAACGGGATTGTTAAAAATATCAAACGACGTCTAAAAATTATGAAATTTTACAGGGAATTAGTTTAAGTCATTCTGAAGAAGTTTCGTTTAGAAAGTTTTTCCATTTAAGACTCGGATCATAGCCAAAATAGTCCAACAAGACAGAAGGTACTGAAAAAGGTTTTTGTCCCGTTTTGGCTACTACGGAGTCATACTTTTGAATTAGAAAACGATCTAATTATGGTTGGAAAGGAAATTTGACGAACTACGTCGTGGAAATTGAGTTTGCTCAGTTTAGATTAATTATGGTCAAGTTACGCTCAGTTAAATTCAGCACAGTTTCTGTCCAAAATCAATGGTTGCACTTAAGTGGTCCGTTTAGGGTTTTAAGATTACCGAACGCGCAAATAAAAATTAGAAGAATGTTATTATGTTATTATAATACATAATATAATCAGATTAGGTAAGCCAAAACGTCCCGTGTCACCGGTCTAGCCATGATATTCACAGAAGCGTTTTGGAGAATCACAGAATGCAATCGGCATAGCCGACACGAGCAAGTGGATTCTATATTTAATTAGCGTGTGAGTTCATATAAGTGATAATATAGAATAAATAACATGTTTTAAGTTAGCAAGAACATACTAAAGCATCGGCAGAGCCCTTTTGCAATAGTTGTCTTGAGGATTCGCAGAATGCGACGGCATAGCCGTCATTGCAAACGGGATCCTTTGTTTGTTAGTTGGTGATGTTAGCTTGATTTATTAGTTTGATTAAGATTATTAGAGGGTTTTTAGGGCTGAGGTTTCACATGATCAAGTGATCATGGATAGAAAGTAGAAAAAGATTGAGGGGATGAAGAAATAATAAAATAAAAATACGGTATTCAACTTCGGAGGGTTACTTACTTGTTTGATCTTCAAACCCTTGGAATCCTCTAAGGGATTTTCGAAATCTTCAAGGTTGGGAAGGGATTTCACAACTTAGGAGGGGTTGGGAGTGTTTGAGGGAGAATTAGCAAAGAAAACAAGATCCTAAGCCTCCTATTTATACTAATGGTTGAAGGGGTGTAAATATGGAATGTCTTGGAAAGCAATTTAGGGTTTTAGGGCCCTCAAATCTGCGAAATTTTCCTCAATGGGGCTGGGTTTTTTGTGATTTCTTGCTTGGGCTAGGTCCAAGAGTAGGTGGGTTGTATCCTAGCTTGATCCGGTTGAGTGCGCGCATTCGAAAATTACGATTTTAAGCATTTCTAAGCGAAATTGGCAAATGTTTTCAACATTAAAGTTGATTGTCATAACAAAAAGAGTATGTTTAGCTAAAAACATTTAAGTTAAAGTTACGTTATTCGCGTATAGTAGTTGGCGATCGGTGGGCGAGAAAACGGACTTTTTTATCGTTTTTCGAATTTCAGGATTTATTTAAGGAAAGTTTTGCAAACAAACTTTGTTTTAATTAAAGAAATGAATATTTTAAACATTTAAAACATAAATTAATGTCATGTTAAACGATTTGTCGGTCGTGGACGGTACGTAGTTAACGACGGTTTAAAAGGCGAACGATCGCACGAAAGTACTAACTAGTACTTTTAAGCATCAATTCATATTGAATGGGTTGTAAGAACATGTTTGAGATGTATGGGGGTGGTTCATGTGTATTTAATGTGTCATAAAGATCAATTAAGTCTACGTGCGATCCATGAATCAATCACAGATAAGTATAAGTCTTTGAAATCAAGCATAAACGTAATGTTTCACATGTGAACTAGTATTGTAACAACGTCTGAATAGGATTTCAAGTAAAATGAAATGTCATGCGGATTTTCATTGATAAGTCTAGAATGAGTACAAGTAGTGAAAATCAGAAGTGTCACAGTCTCCCCTAGTTAAAAGAATTTCGTCCCCGAAATTCAACTAGTAGAGGCTGTAGGGTCTAGAAAGAGATGAGGGTACTTATGTTTCATTTGGTCTTCACGTTCCCAGGTGAACTCAGGACCATGCTTGGCTTCCCAACGAACTTTCACGATAGGGATGCGGCTACGCTTGAGTTGCTTGACTTCACGGTCCATGATTTCAACGGGCTTTTCGACGAAATGCATAGAGTTGTCGATACGAACATCATCCAGAGGAACTTGAAGTGTGTCATCAGCAAGGCACCTTTTAAGGTTTGATACATGAAAAACGTCATGAACGTTACAAAGTTCGGTTGGTAGCTTGAGTCTATAGGCTACTGGGCCAATCCTTTCAAGAATTTCGAATGGCCTAACGAACCTAGGGGCTAGCTTTCCCTTCTTTCCAAATTGGACAACACCTTTCCAGGGGGAAACCTTGAGTAAGACTCTATCACCGACTTGAAATTCAAGGGGCTTCCTACGGTTGTCAGCATAACTCTTTTGACAATCGCGAGAGGCCTTGAGTCTTTCTTGAATTTGAAGTATCTTGTCGGTGGTTTCTTGAATGAGTTCGGGACCAGTGATTTGAGCGTCTCCGATCTCGGTCCAACACACCGGAGATCGACACTTCCTACCATATAGAGCCTCGAAAGGGGCGCACATGGTAACTATTGTTGTAAGAGAATTCGATGAGTAGCAAGTGTTGATCCCAACTTCCTCCAAAGTCAATCACACAAGAACGGAGCATATCTTCCAAGGTCTGTATGGTCCTTTCAGTTTGACCATCAGTCTGGGGATGGTAAGCCGTGCTAAGGTTCAAACGAGTTCCCAAAGCTTTCTGTAAAGATTGCCAGAATTGGGAGGTAAAACGGCTATCACGGTCGGAGATAATGGATAGAGGGACACCGTGACGTGTCACGACTTCATTGATATAGAGTCTGGAAAGCTTCTCCATTTTGTAGTCTTCACGGATTGGGAGAAAATGAGCGGATTTGGTTAAGCGGTCAACAATGACCCAGATGGAGTCATGACCACTAGAGGTTCGCGGAAGCTTAGTGATGAAGTCCATGGAAATTTGCTCCCATTTCCATTGTGGGATTTCGGGTTATTGGAGAAGACCAGATGGTTTCTGGTGCTCAGCTTTAACTTTAGAGCAAGTAAGACACTTCCCTACATAGAGGGCGATGTCTTTCTTCATTCCTGGCCACCAATAAAACTCTTTCAAGTCGTGATACATCTTATCAGCACCGGGATGAACAGAATAACGGGATTTATGTGCTTCATCAAGGATAAGGGTTCGGAGCTCACTTGAGTCGGGGATCCAAATTCGACCCATGAAGTAAAGGAGATCATCGGGTTTGGGTTCCAAGTGCTTTTCGACACCACAATCCAAATCCTTCTTCAACTCATCATTTGCAACAACTTGTTTTTGAGCTAGGAGGATCTTATCTTTGAGACTGGTTTGGACCAACATTCCCATGGCTCGCACACGGGTGGGTTTGATTCGGTCCTTACGGCTAAGGGCGTCAGCCACCACATTAGCTTTCCCCGGGTGGTAACGAATTTCGCAATCGTAGTCACTAAGTAATTCAACCCAACGTCGCTGCCTCATGTTGAGTTCTTTCTGGTTCAGAATATGTTGAAGGCTCTTGTGATCAGTAAAAACCACACATTTAGTGCCGTAGAGATAATGTCTCCAGATTTTCAAAGCAAAGACCACCGCACCCAACTCAAGGTCATGAGTGGTGTAGTTCTTTTCGTGAACCTTGAGTTGTCTGGATGCATAGGCTATGACCTTGTCTCGTTTCATCAACACGCAACCAAGACCTTGGTTTGAGGCATCACAGTATACAACGAAATCATCATTGCCATCGGGAAGACTTTGAATAGGGGAGTTATACAATTTCTGCTTAAGAGTTTGGAACGCATCTTCTTGCTTTTGTTCCCAGACGAAAGGCTTATTTTTCTGAGTTAATGTAGTGAGAGGCAGGGCAATCTTCAAAAAGTTCGGGATGAATCTTCGATAATAACCCGCCAAACCCAGAAACGAACGGATCTCAGAGGGTGTGGATGGTGTACTCCAATTCTTGATAGCGGTGACTTTGGCTGGATCGACGTGTATACCCTGGTTGTTGATCACGTGACCCAAGAAATGAATTTCTCTAAGCCAGAATTCACACTTGGAGAATTTAGCATAAAGTTATTCCTTCTTCAAGAGTTCCAAAATCAGCTTAAGGTGGGTTGTATGATCCTCTTTGGTTCGGGAGTAGATCAAGATGTCATCGATGAAGACAATGACAAATTGATCTAGGTAGGGTTTGCAGACACGGTTCATGAGGTCCATGAACACCGCGGGCGCATTGGTTAACCCAAAAGGCATAACCATGAACTCGTAGTGTCCATAACGAGTTCTAAAAGCAGTTTTGGGAATGTCCTCTTCATGGACTCGGAGTTGATGATACCCAGATCGGAGGTCAATCTTCGAGAAACAAGTTGCTCCTTGCAGTTGATCGAAAAGGTCATCGATCCTAGGTAGCGGGTAACGATTCTTGATGGTAAGCTTGTTTAGTTCACGGTAGTCGATGCACATGCGGAAGGACCCATCCTTATTCTTGACAAAGAGAACCGGAGCTCCCCAAGGTGAGAAGCTCGGTCTAATGAATCCCTTGTCCAGCAGCTCTTGCAGTTGGCTAGATAGTTCTTGCATCTCAGAAGGGGCTAGGCGGTACGGAGATTTGGCAATGGGGTTAGCTCCCGGTAAAAGATCAATCCGAAATTCAACTTGTCGAGTTGGAGGGAGTCCATGCAAGTCATCAGGGAATACTTCCGGAAAATCTCGGATGATCGGTATATCTTGTAATTTCTTTTCTTCATATTTCTCGACCACATGTGCCAAGAAAGCATAGTATCGCTTCCTTAAATATCTACGTGCCTTCATGCAGGAGATGAATTTCAAACCTTTGCAAGGTTTCTCTCCAAAGATTTTCAAGGTCTCACCGGATGGTAGAGGGATACGAATGAGTTTCTCCGAACAGTTGATTTCCGCATGATTGTGGGATAGCCAATCCATTCCCACGATGATATCAAAACTCCCAAGAGTGATGGGAATCAGGTCGATAGAGAATGTGTGATCGTTGAGAGTTAGAGCACAACCTCGGACAACGGAATGCACAACAGTTAGTTTGCCATCAGCTATTTCTATAGTATAAGAAGGTTCAAGAGCGGTACGACAAGTTTTAAGTAAAGGTTCAAATTCTAAGGAGACAAAGCTTTTATCCGTTCCGGTATCAAATAAGATAGAAGCATAACGATTATTGATGAGAAACGTACCAGTAACCACGGCATTGTCATTTCTGGCCTCGGTTGCTCCTATGGCAAAAGTGCGAGCACGTGCACCTCGGTTATTGTTGTTGAGCTTCGGGCATTGGTTTCTGTAGTGATCAGGAGCACCACATTCATAACAGGCCCTACCATTGATGATGGCAGGAGTGGCAGTTTGGGTAGTAGCAGCCTTTTCAGTTACGCGACAAGCGTTAGCAACATGACCAAGCCTTCCACATTTAGTGCACGAACGACATTGAACAGTAGTAGGGTGATGGTATTGACACCTTGCACACAGCGGGTGAGGTCCACTATATGGCTTCCTGCCAGGTGCAGGTCTAGGTGCTACTTGGGCAACAGGAACATATAGATAAATAAAACATATATTTAAAACATATATGTTGAATTACAAATGAAATATAAAGACAAAACTGACTAGTCAAAATTCAAGATTCGGATGAATGATACTAGTGAGACGTGTTTTAGCCTATAAGTGAGCACTCACTCCAAGGGTCCCCAGGTAAGTGCGACTTGTAACGAACGTGCCTCACTTTCCTTTGACAAGACCCCCAGTGTACAGCGCTCACCCTTCCAGATTACACGTGTCTCTAGTATCACTATCCAAGCCTTTGATTTTGATGAGAACATTATGGATTGGGCCTTGCCCAAGAGTTGGATTCAGCTTCACAAGTCAGCTTTCTTTTCTTGAACGGGAGTTGGGCCTCAGAAGTGGTTCCAACATGGCTCTCTTGGTCTTCGGATTCAGAATCACTTGATATGTTGATTACTTCAGGCTTCGGTGCAGGCCGGCTTGTCGCATCGGAGATTAACTCGGGCTTGACATTATGTTTTGAGGGTAGCAGTCTTCCAGAGAAAGATGATCGTAGTGAGATTAGCCTACTCCAACTAATTGGGCTTTGGGACCCATCATCGGAAATAAGGCTTGAATTGCTAGAGATGTCAGCAGAGTACGACGACATACTAAAGATAAGAGAGTTAGTGGATTAGAATCACATAAGCATATAAGTTTCAAAGGGGAGCTTAGGTTATAGTCTAGGTCAAATGGTTGCCTAATTCTCTATAACCACGGCTCTGATAACAATCTGTCACACCCCAACCGTGCATCTTAACCACGGGTGCGACTTAATTGACAAAAGAACACAATAGAATAAAGACATTTACTATTAAAGTTTCATAATATTAAAAAAATCCCAATTACATAAGTTTCGAATTAAACCAAACAGATAACATGTTCAAAAGACAAGCAACTTAAAATAAGATTCTTCAATTGATATCTAGGCAAATCCTATGTGATATTGACTTGACCTATCACGAGCTTAATCACCTGAAACATGTACGCAAAACAAGTGTCAACTAAAAATAGTTGGTGAGAAATCACAGGTTTAATAAAAGTATAAGTTTGGCAAAGGTGACAATTCATATTCCAAGATCATCATATAGCACGTAATAAAACAAACACATGATTAGCAAATCCAACCTAAAATGATGAGTAACGAATAAGTGGTACAACTTGCAAGTTGCACTAATAACGAATAAGATGTCCAACCAAAAGTTGTCCATAAAGTATATGCGGTTTCCATCCTATGGCCCATATCTGTACTACCGTTGGCTTGAAAGTTTCAAGTTAAGGATTTGCAAGTTTAACGTTTATCATGTTGTGTTCATTTACTCACATACATATATGATTCGCTTGTTTTAGAATTGTTTGAAAACGTGTTTTAATGTGTGCCAACGCATACATGTTTCCCCCAAAATGATTTGAATAAAATGAGGCTATGAAGTCTCACCTTGAAAGCTAGACGAGATAAGAAACTTGAACGAATAGACGAGATGAATCACGGACCAGACCCTAAACAAATAAATAAACTAGTTTTAGGGTAGGTTCGATGGTTACGAGTGTTAGATAGTCGGTTCGGGTCATAAGATTAAGAATTAGTTGCAAAAATAGAGCTTTAGTTGATTTTCAGATTTGGACAGCAAAGTAGCTGAACAGAAATGGGATTGTTAAAAATATCAAACGACGTATAAAAATTATGAAATTTTACAGGGAATTAGTTTAAGTCATTCTGAAGAAGTTTCGTTTAGAAAGTTTTTCCATTTAAGACTCGGATCATAGCCAAAATAGTCCAACAAGACAGAAGGTACTGAAAAAGGTTTTTGTCCCGTTTTGGCTACTACGGAGTCATACTTTTGAATTAGAAAACGATCTAATTATTGTTGGAAAGGAAATTTGATGAACTACGTCGTGGAAATTGAGTTTGCTCAGTTTAGATTAATTATGGTCAAGTTACGCTCAGTTAAATTCAGCACAGTTTCTGTCCAAAATCAATGGTTGCACTTAAGTGGTCCGTTTAGGGTTTTAAGATTACCGAACGCGCAAATAAAAATTAGAAGAATGTTATTATGTTATTATAATACATAATATAATCAGATTAGGTAAGCCAAAACGTCCCGTGTCACCGGTCTAGCCATGATATTCACAGAAGCGTTTTGGAGAATCACAGAATGCAATCGGCATAGCCGACACGAGCAAGTGGATTCTATATTTAATTAGCGTGTGAGTTCATATAAGTGATAATATAGAATAAATAACATGTTTTAAGTTAGCAAGAACATACTAAATCATCGGCAGAGCCACTTTTGCAATAGTTGTCTTGAGGATTCGCAGAATGCGACGGCATAGCCGTCATTGCAAACGGGATCCTTTGTTTGTTAGTTGGTGATGTTAGCTTGATTTATTAGTTTGATTAAGATTATTAGAGGGTTTTTAGGGCTGAGGTTTCACATGATCAAGTGATCATGGATAGAAAGTAGAAAAAGATTGAGGGGATGAAGAAATAATAAAATAAAAATACGGTATTCAACTTCGGAGGGTTACTTACTTGTTTGATCTTCAAACCCTTGGAATCCTCTAAGGGATTTTCGAAATCTTCAAGGTTGGGAAGGGATTTCACAACTTAGGAGGGGTTGGGAGTGTTTGAGGGAGAATTAGCAAAGAAAACAAGATCCTAAGCCTCCTATTTATACTAATGGTTGAAGGGGTGTAAATATGGAATGTCTTGGAAAGCAATTTAGGGTTTTAGGGCCCTCAAATCTGTGAAATTTTCCTCAATGGGGCTGGGTTTTTTGTGATTTCTTGCTTGGGCTAGGTCCAAGAGTAGGTGGGTTGTATCCTAGCTTGATCCGGTTGAGTGCGCGCATTCGAAAATTACGATTTTAAGCATTTCTAAGCGAAATTGGCAAATGTTTTCAACATTAAAGTTGATTGTCATAACAAAAAGAGTATGTTTAGCTAAAAACATTTAAGTTAAAGTTACGTTATTCGCGTATAGTAGATGGCGATCGGTGGGCGAGAAAACGGACTTTTTGATCGTTTTTCGAATTTCAGGATTTATTTAAGGAAAGTTTTGCAAACAAACTTTGTTTTAATTAAAGAAATGAATATTTTAAACATTTAAAACATAAATTAATGTCATGTTAAATGATTTGTCGGTCGTGGACGGTACGTAGTTAACGACGGTTTAAAAGGCGAACGATCGCACGAAAGTACTAACTAGTACTTTTAAGCATCAATTCATATTGAATGGGTTGTAAGAACATGTTTGAGATGTATGGGGGTGGTTCATGTGTATTTAATGTGTCATAAAGATCAATTAAGTCTACGTGCGATCCATGAATCAATCACAGATAAGTATAAGTCTTTGAAATCAAGCATAAACGTAATGTTTCACATGTGAACTAGTATTGTAACAACGTCTGAATAGGATTTCAAGTAAAATGAAATGTCATGCGGATTTTCATTGATAAGTCTAGAATGAGTACAAGTAGTGAAAATCAGAAGTGTCACAGGACGCGGTTGTTCAATAGCACAAGGTTAACTATTAAAGTTTCGATATTCCATTAATGAATAATTTAAGATTCAATACAAGGAAGAATAATACGAATACAACATTTAATTTAAGTAGTCTAGGTCCAAATCTTCCTATGTGATCACGAATAAGTCTCATGATGTAAACCTGAAACATGTGAAAGAATCTGTCAACTACAAAATAGTTGGTGAGATACAAAGGTTTTGACACAGTTTAACAAGTATTTGAGAAGAATTACAATTCACTATGATTCATGCATTCTATAATGTAAGTATGAGAAAACAAGCATGTTAGACATTGTGCACTTCAACCCTCCAACCAAGTTTAGGCATAACCCGCAGGTTACCCTTATAAGTCTCAAGTTTAAAGTTTAATTCAGTAACAATCACCAAGGGCTCCCCCCCGAAGGGGTCAATCAATCAAGGTGGATTGGTCAAATACAATAGATCTATCATTGTTACCATAGGCTTGATCAAAGTTAATGAATATGCTAGTTTTAAGTTTAATCTAAGCATACAAGTCTCAAGTTTAACATAAGAATAAACACGTAGTCATAGTTGTACAAGAATTGTATAAGTTTAAGAATTTTGAACATGTTTCACCCCAAAAGTATAGAAAGGAAAAAGGGGCTAAGTATACTTACTTGGATGATGAATAGTATCCGACACGGATAAGTATTTGCAAGACTTCGAGGGAGAATATCCTCACAATAAGCCTAAGAATATAAGTCTAAAGTTTCAAGCAAAAAGTCTAAGACAAGGGATCTAGGATTTCGGGATTCGACTAGGGTTCCAATGAGATGAGATTGATTGTGTTTGTAAAGTTTAAATTAAGTTTAAGATAAAAGTTTTTGAATGTAAGACTTGAATATCAATGTCTTAATAAGTTTGTAGCCTAGAATAATTAATTTAAGATATTTATTTAAAAGTCTCACAATTATTACACACAAATTGGTAATAATAATTAAAATAGTTTTCTAAGTATTTAGAAATAAATCATTTACAAGAATAATTACTTATTTAATCAACATAAATCATTTGAGATTTGATTAAGTTTCTAAGTATTAAGTATCTATAAATTAATTCGTAATATAAATACGTTTAAATGAATAATAACACTTATAAGTTTATAAGGTATTAAATAGAATATGGTTATATCTTAATTATAAGTTTATAAATAAAAGAAAACCATGAGTTTAATAGGTTTTAGATAGAGTTTCTATTAAGTTATAAGTTTATAAGTGTTTAAATAAAGTTTTACAAGCTCATAAATGTTTAAAGTTTTCATTTAGTTTTTATAAAGTTTATAACTTTATAATTATTTAGGAAATAAATAAAGTAACTTTATTTCTCTTTTTAAAATTTATATAAACAAATAGATTTATGTTTATAAAATTTTTTTACTAAAGAGTGTAAGTTTAACATTTATTAAAGTTTCTCTATTATAATATTTATAAGTTTATAAATAATAAAATAAAGTATAATTAGTTCTCTTTTTAAATTAGTATAAATGATTTAAATTTTTCTGTTTAAAAATATATAAATTTTATAAACATTTTCAAGTTTATAAGATTCATATAAGTTTCTAAATTAAATAAAAGATTAAAGGTTTAAAAGAATTCCTTTAGTTTTAGAAAACAAATAATAAATTAAGTTTTATATTTTGAATAAATAGTTCCTGTGAATTTATAAGTTTTATAAAAGTTTTAAAAATATTTCTATAGTTTTTAAACATTTAAAACTATTTTTAAAGGATTATCATTAGTTTTAACAACATTTTAATTAAATAAAATAGTTCTGGAATATTAAAGTGTAACTAAAAATCGTTTTTATGTTTATAAAAACTTTACAGAATTTATAAAAATAATTAAAGCATTAAAACTGAGTGAAAAAGTATAAAAAAAATAAAAGTATCAAAAACGGGGCTGCCGGGATCGAACCCGGGTCGCCCGGCTTGCCCACACACACACTTAACCATCCGGCTACGGCCTCGTTTGTTAACTATATGGAAAAGAAATTTCATAAAGAGAATCCCGAATCGATCCTCTTTCCACATGAACCCTAGAAACGAAATTCCTTAAATACGAGTTGGAAATCCCTCTGTCAATGTAAATTGACAGAGGGCAATTGTTTACAGTATGAAGACGAAGAAAAATAACCATTCGAATTACCTTGAACGATGCTGAGACGAGGGAGAAAGAGTCGGGTCCAGTGCAGGTCGTTCACGAGCTCAAATCGTGTAAAGCAGGTACGAATCGACGAATTAAGGGTATGAGGAGTTGGAGTGTGATATCGTTGATGAACCCCTATTGATATTTATACCCGATTTTGTGATTTAATGTTAGATTGGTTAGGGAGTTCATGGTTGAGTAATGGTGGTTCAAAAACCGAGCCCACGCCGTGTTACAGTTGGAATCGATAATCGAAATGTCTCGGGCTAGGGTCGCATGCCTGCTTCGGTGCTCGAGAAGCATTGAATTCGTCCGTTTCACGCGTTTTCGAATAAACACGTTCAGAAACGGTCACTGTGGGATTCGAACTTGGGGCTAGATTCAAACTCGGGGGTTTGGGTTAATTACAAGTTCGGTCCCCGTAGTTTAGAGGTGTTAACGTTTTATGTTAAAAAGTGGTTTCAGGTGTAAAATAAGTTTCAGAAGTTGACGGTTTTAGTCCTTAGACCTTTTATAAATAAGTTTTTTATTTTATAATGCTAAATATAGGTTTTATACTTTTTTTATTATCTTAAAAAAATAAGTTATAGGATTCTTAGTTTATATGTTTAAGTATTAAAAGAGGGCTTATTAATTATTATTTATATAATTATAACCCTATAAAAGTTTTAAAGATTTAATACCCTTTTTTTTATGAAGTACATCCATATATATATATATACCAATTATAATAGTTTTTATTAATTGAGAATAAGTTTCTTAAGATTTGAATGCTCGATATGCGTACGGGTGTAGGAAAAATTATATCGGAAATATCTTGGATATTACATAAACGATCTTCTTCAGCCCCCCGCTAATATCGTTTCGTTTGCACCAATTTTGTTGGCTTGTTACCTGGCAAGAAAAATAGATGAAAAAGAATGTTCGGTTGTTTTTTACCAACACAAATGATCGACTCTTTTTATTAAGAATAATGTACTCTATTACAATAAACCGAAGACCTCTATTTATAACTAAGCAAACTTAGTGACCAAGCAACCTAATTAGACTCAAATTAGGAAAGTAAATCAAACAAAATCAGAATAAATCACACTCAATATTCTATCTAAAACCTCAAATAATAAACCAAATATGACTCCAAAAATATTGACCGACTCAAATCTATATCTATACTATATAATAAATAAAGGTTTTTAAATGTCACGTGTCGCCTGTATATTCATTTTTTCCGCCTCTCTCTTATTAAATACGTCTATATCTTTTAATAATAATATATTTTTAAAGAAAATACTAATTATATTAATAAAATATTTATTTTAAATGATCCCTTATTATAATAAACTTTGAAATCTAATTATATAACTTTTATTTTTAATCAAATAGTAAATGAAATTCAACGTACATTAATTGACGTATTTTCGAGACCCAATTATATATTATTTTTTACATATTTTGAATTTTATTTTTTATCTTTATTATATGTAATACATTTTTACATATGTAAAATATATACATAAAGGTTTAAGAATTTTATGTATTGATATTTTTCACTCCGTGTGTAGTACACGGGTTCTAAGGTAGTAAATAATAAACACAACTTAATAAAATAATTCTAATCAATACTAACCCAATAGTGGATCGGTTTGGATCAAGCCAACAGTAGAGTTTTGGATTTCGAATTGATGTTGTTTAACCAAATTTTTACAACCTCCCCTTGAAGAAATTAAATGGCTAAACGAAATCAAATAGTTAAATCAGTCATTTGCATTGTAGATGACTTCTTTTTCTTTTGGAGGGCATTAATATTTATTACTCTCGTAATTTTAAATATTGTGAGTCCTACTAAATTCATAGGGAATCACATAATTGCAATATCAAAAGTTTTGTGTGTTAATTCTCTACTAATATAATCTATATACATACTAATAAATTAAGGTTTTGTGGTGCCACATGTCACTCCCTCATGCCTTCTCATATTGATTTTCCCGTCTCTCTCTCCTAATAAATGCACCACTATCTTATTAAATAATAATGATATTATAAATATATTATTAAAAAAGAATAATAATTATATTAAATAAAATATATAATAAGAATTCAAAATATAACTAATTAAAGAAAAATACTAATTTGTTATAGACACACACATTTCCACTTGATATATCTCGAGACTATCATAATATTCTGACAAGTTGACGTACTTATAAATTTATAAATTTTATCTTTTTTTAATATGCAATCTCGTGTAATACACGGGATTCTAACCTAGTGAGGTAATAATGAAAAGGTGAATTCTATACCATCAAATGAAAGAAAAATAAATAAACTCTTGCTTGCACTTAAAAAAAATTAGTGATTAGTGTTCTAACCATGAGTGACAACGGGATCTGGTCTTCAATTTGTGTATTCAATATTTAGAGTGTTATATGCTTGCTCCCGGTATTTATAATCATCATTCATTAATTTATAAATGTGTGTTTATATTCAGGTTGTTATATAATGAAGTTAATTATTCTATTAATTGATTTCTGGAAATGCTTTAACTAGATTGCCTTCTTTGATTCCTCACTATGGAATTCATATTATCGTCAATGGTTCAGATATTTGGTCAAGAATCCAAGGTTTTCCAAATATTAAGTTGATTTGTTAAATATAAGAAGTGAAGTTTGTAAATATTTTTCTTGATTTCACTTATGTTAATTGTTCTTAATAATCAGTCAATATAAATATTGTCATGTGACAAAATATAGTTTTCTAATGTGACAAGTTTGTTTCTGGTTCATATTAATGTTAAATCTAGTAATAATGATAAGAATTATTAGGATTTTAAGCAAAATAATTACTTTTATTACGAATGATCCAATTTTGATGATCCTAGGTCAGAAAAGGTTAAAATGTGAACTCGTTGAGTTATAAAATTAAATTGTTTATAAAGATTTTGAATTAGTTTGTACAGCTCACATATATATTTTAAAAATCTAAATTCAAACAAATTCATCTAAGTATATCGAATTAAACTGATTAGATGAGCAACCAAATATTTAACTCCGTAGTTATTATATATTTGACCCACATTTATTGATGTTATTTATTGGATGATTTATTTTGACCCGCTTCTAGTTGATCTTGACCCGATCCTGCTTGAAAGTTGAAACTTGATGGGTCAAATTAGAAATTCATTGACATTGAAATAGAATTAAAAAAAAACATTATATTGACGTATCTACGTTAAAATATTTTGAGTATCTAAAGACAATCCGCAATATAAAGCTACATCTCCTATATAATTATGATTTTTTATAACGAATATAATTAAATAAACCAGGAATTATATAAAAATATTTATTTTCTTTTGTTGTGTATTGAATATTAACTACTACTAAGACCCTGCGTTGTGGTGGGGACGTAAAGCATGAAAAGAACAAATGCTAAAACGTTGCCGTGAACCCACGCGTTGAAGGGGCGTTGATAACATACGTAAGTTTATATATAAAAAACGAAATATGAACGTCGTTAATAACATTCGAAACTTTATATAAAAAATCGAAATAATCGCAAACTCGTGCGTTGCGGCGAGACCGTTAATAATATTCAGAATATTTTGTAAAAAAACGAAGTCGTTAAATTTTTTTTTTCTAATAACCTGTTTTGCTGATAATTTGCTTTCCTAATAATTCATCAAACGTTTGAGAATCAATTTTAAACGAAAGGAGAAAAATCTAACTAAAGATTTGAAAGTTGCGTGTACCTACCCAAGTGTCAAGGGAGTTGTATATAAAAACAAATACACATAAATGACCAAAATTAAATATAGAAAACCTAATTTCTAGCTTTTGTAGTGTATTACAATGTCATTTTATTTGTTCTTTCATGATTAAGGTACAACCTAGCCAAACGGTTTTTGAAAAGCACCATAGCCATAGCCGTAAGTCTAACATAATATGAGATCATATAATTACTAACTTTGTGTCTCATGGATCTTTTCAAAAAAGCTAAATTCAAGGTATGTATATAATTTTGACATGATTGTTTTTACCAATGGAACAAGAGAGATTATCATTAAAATACACATTTGGTTTTTAACATTAATAAACGTTAAAAGTGTGTTAAAGCAATGCTAAATAACCATTCTACTCTTATTAACAAATGAAAAGAAAATTAAATAACCCAAACCACCCACAGTTCCTTTATTCTTGTTCACTCCTGGACCATGTCGGACGTCTGCCAAGACACGAGTCTATCACTATCTTTCACCTCCATTCTTTGACCACCCCACCCCAATGGTTCCTAGAGCGGGTTTCGATCACGCACCCCATTCTATGACTCGACTCGATCCGTTCAGTTGATTTATCGTAGTCGCTGACCTAGGGCTCCATCCGTTTTTCCATGGGACATGTCATGATCATATATTCTTAAGTCAAATTCACTAATTAACTAGCATGATGATTTCAAGGACAAATGTCGATGATCTAAGTTGGTTATATTTCTCAGCTTGTCGTTACCTACAGTGGCGGATCTAGGAAAAAAATCCAGGGGTATCTAAAATTTCGTTCAGGGGTATCTGGATACATAAAACGGTAAAAAAAAAAAATCTCGCTGCGCGTCGAAAATTCTCACTACGCGTCGAAAGTTGAGGGGTACCGACAGGTACCCCTGCCCTCCACATACATCCGCCCCTGGTTACCTACTCTATAATTCTTCCTCTCTCTACCTATCAACGGACACTTCCCTAGCAATGTACGAATCATAAATGAAGATTCAACTAGAAGTCATTAATTCCACTAAAAGCACAAGGTAGGTCTAAACCCCAATGGGATCACGAGTGGTTGTCCCTCGGATTAAGAGCTGAATTTGGTGTTCTTTGAAGTTCGCATAGTTAACCATGGAGCCTTAGATGGCGTAGCTTGAACAAACCAATAGTGGAGTTAAGTGACCAATTGTTGCGATAACGGATGAACTTAGGTGACTTGGCTGGCTGCGATGGTGGCAGGGTTAAGCGATCGATGGCTGTGGTGGGAACGATTCCCTCGATGACAATCGTGAAGAAGAATGAACAAGAGGTGTTAGAGGATTGATTTAATTTGTTTTTATATTTTTTTACTTTTTAGTAGTAAGTATGAACAGTAATTTTATAAAAACTTGATAAAATATTGAATGTCGGTTATTGGAAAGGAGAAAGATACTACCATCTAGTGAATAGTAAAAATTGGGATTATGAGCAGGGGTATAAATGATCCGAGCTGAACCGAGCTCGCCTAATCTCGAGATTGGTTCGTTTAATTTAAGAGAACTTGAGTTTTACTAATTTAGAGCTCTATTTCTAAAGATCTAACATGGTTTGTGATTAGTTTTTCAAATTCGAGCTCGACTTGTTTATTATTTATTTATTTTATTTGTAAAGATTGATAATTATCTATACTATATATAATGAATTTGAGAAGAACAAGGATGTTATTTTACCCTTTTAAAAGTTTTACTTACACACATTTTAGAGCACATAATACAACTCTCTAATGCTTACAAAAAACTAAAAATAAAAGTTATTCATACAGTAACTACCTCTCCCCTCATGATTTTAAACGGTCATAACCTTTTCATACGTTAATATTTTTTTTTTAAATTGCACCATAAAAACGAGTATTTTATTGTCTTTAATTTGAGTATGATATTGCTATAGTTTTTTTTAATTAAAAAAAATGTCATTTTACATCATTTTTAAGAGTTTTATGTAATTACAAGTTTTATAACATATGGTATAACCCTTAATGCAGTTATACATGTTTTTTTCTACATGTTCCCTCTACAATACTTGATGCAGTTCACAGTGGTTTTATGTGGTTTGAGGAGAAAAACTTCAGTTACACCCCATTATCTCCGCTTATTTCTCCAAAATCTCATTCTAAAATTAAATTCAATCCCAGCGGTGAGAGCACTGCATCCTACATCGAAGAGTAAGGCCCCAACGATGCTCATTATGTTTGTGGTACAAACACAAATCGAGGAAGGAGAGGAATAATTGGGTGTTGAAGATACAACATCGTCTCTAAATGACGATTCAATAGCGCGGTCGGTGAAAATGGGCGGGAAAAGGATCTGGTGCGGTGGAATTAAGTGATGAAGAAGGTCATAAGAAGGGAATTGGAAGGGTTACGTGTCAAAACAAGGTCGGATCAAAACAATTCTTTTCTTAACTAAGTGGATCGGGTTCGGCTCAAATGGGTCGCTCAAGTTGACTCGTAAGCTTTCGTTGAGTCATTTTATAAACTTGGTTGATTGATCACATGTGAAAGCGTGAGGTCAAGTTTACCCATTAGTTTTCTCCTTTTAACTTTTTTTTAATTATAGATAGATTCTCAAATCGATTCAAGTTGTATATGACTTTTTAAATTTTTATTTTTAAAATTTTCCATTATATTATTTGATACTAATGTACAAATCGTCAAAATCAAGCCTAACAGATTTAAACACCCCCGCCATAGCGCACGGTCAAACTTTTAAAGACTTTTAGAGGACATTTATTTTTTCCGGGTTTAGCGCACCGCAACGCGCGCGGGCATCTTACTAGATGATTGATAAACTAACATAAACGAGTACCGCATTACAAATTATCGCCGCCGCAGCATTGCGCGGGTTTCCTGCTAGTATATATATATATAATTTAGGGGTATATATATATACCTGATAAATAAGTAATGGTTGCGCCACGTACCACAATTATGTGAGCACAAGATTTTTTTTCCCGCTTATATTTTCTCAATCTCGGTATTATAAATATACCCTGATCGTAGATATAACTACTAACTATTTAAAGTAATTCAATCATATATTATCTCAAAATATCATTTTATAATTCATAAATATTCATTACTAATTATTTAATATTTCATCTATTCAAATTATGTTTCAAGCTTGTTCATTTAATAAGTCCTAATATCAACTCTACATCGTTAAATGTTGACTTAATTGATTCTTTTAACGATTGAATTTGAAGTAGTTTAAAGATACCTGTACTCGTTTATAACCCGTTTAGAGATCATTATTATCGTAATTAAATAGGAAAACTAACCTCTTGAGTTTCTTTGGTACCTTTTTAAAGCTCTGAGATCCCAATCTGACACCAATTTAAAAGATCTCCTGCCCAAAAAATTCCAAAACCCTTTTTTTAATTTTTGCCCTATTATTTTCTTATTATCCATTGCCATCTTCCTCTGATCTATGAACAAACTCTGTCACAATCAAATCTATATGGCTTTTACAGCTAAGCCTGTTCTTGGAAGGTGGCACAAGAGGAAGGTCCACATGAATTAAGGGGGAGGGTTCAAGGTATTCTCTCAACTCCATTAAAAAAAAACAATATTTTCTGTCTCTGATTAGTTTTTCAGTAATCTTGCCCCATACCCACTTCATTTTAATGGTGTTTAGGGTTTCTTTTTTGTTGGGTGTTATCTAATTTCAAGAATCCCAAGTGTTTAGGGTTTTGATTCTTGATTCTTGATGAATTGGTCTTATTTTGGTGGATGATTTAAGATTTATGATTTATGTGTAAAATCAATGTTATCTGGGAATAATTACTTGAACATGGTCAAACCATGTTGGAAGGCATCTGTGGAAGGTGATGATGGTTGTGTGAGAAAACCATCTGATCAAATTGGAAGAACAGATGGGTTATTGTGGTATAAAGATTTAGGGTCTCATGTAAGTGGTGAATTTTCAATGGCTGTGATTCAAGCAAACAATTTGTTAGAAGATCAGAGCCAGGTTGAATCTGGGCCGTTGAGTTCTTTAGATTCGGGGCCGTATGGAACATTCATCGGTGTCTATGATGGGCATGGTGGACCGGAGACATCAAGATTCGTGAACAAAAATCTGTTTGCTAATCTTAAGAGTAAGTAATAAGTTCAGTTTAATGATTTCAGTTTACAAGAATTCGATTTGATTATGGAAGTTTATGGATTGTTTGTTTGTTTTGGTTCAGAATTTGCTTCTGAAGATCAAGAAATGTCTGCAAATGTTATCAAGAAAGCATTTTTAGCGACGGAAGATGAGTTTCTTTCGGTTGTTAGAGAACAATGGCGTGTTTGCCCGCAAATAGCTTCTGTTGGGACGTGTTGTTTGGTGGGTGTTATTTGCAACGGGTTGGTTTACGTTGCGAATGCTGGAGATTCGAGAGTGGTGTTAGGGAGGGCTGATAGGGGTGTTAGAGGTGTTTCTGCTATACAGTTATCGACAGAACATAATGCAAGTTATGCTTCTGTTAGAGACGAACTTCATTCGTTGCATCCTGATGATCCAAAGATTGTTGTTTTGAAACATAATGTTTGGCGTGTTAAAGGGATTATACAGGTTAGTTTGAATTTTAGAAAGTCAAGCATGGTATATTTCAAATGAATATCTGGTTGATGTCTTTAGTCTTTTGGGTCCAGTTCTTTCAAAATTAGATTACTTTATTTGCACATTTGATAACGGTTTGTTGTTTTTTATATAATCGTAAATGTTCTTGTCAATTTTGAAGATAAAGTGTAGCTCGTTTGACTCCAGAAAGTCAACTGTGAACTCTTTCCTTGTGAACCTGTCTTTAGTTGTATGCAAAAACAATGCATCCTTCAACTTTTAAAGCTGTTTAGTACAAGTGTTAATTCTGATAATTTGGCTTGCAGGAACCTGTTTTAAGTTTAGAAAGTTAAATCTGGTACCTTTTAAATAATAATCTAGCATTGATATTTTTTTGTTTTTGTCTAAATGCTTCTTAATTGTATTACTTTCTTTAATAGTTCAGTAACGATGTATTGTTTTCCCTAAGATCATAGCATTTCTCATCGATTCTGCAGAGAAAGTGCAACTTCTTTGACCCTCAAAAGTCAACCATGAACTCTGTGAATACTTGTTTTGTTCATGAACTTTCTACGCAGTTTAGTAAAAGTGTTACTACTGATCAAATGTCTTTAACACGCTGTATTGATAACTTGAAATATCCCTAAACGGTTTTGGTTTTCAGGTTTCAAGATCCATTGGTGATGCCTATCTAAAGAAGGCAGAGTTCAATAGAGAACCTTTATTAGCAAAGTTTAGGCTGCCCGCACCCTTTTCAAAGCCAATTCTTAATCCCGAACCATCAATACTAATACACAAACTGAACCCAAAGGATCAGTTTCTTATATTTGCATCCGATGGTCTATGGGAGCATCTTAGCAATGAGGAAGCAGTTGATATTGTCCATAATTATCCACGTAGCGTAAGTTTATTATTTATTACTAAGTTTTATTTTATTTTTGATATATTCTTAGTTTTTTCTACTCCCACAAGCTACTACAGTATAGTGAAGAAAGTATAGATTGAGATAAATATATATATTAGAAAGAAAGAATTGGTTAAAAATGTGTTTGGATTTGCGGTTGAAAGTGATTATGTGATATGGAATAATAAAACGGGTTGTAACTAATAGTGGATGTGATTCCGCTTGAAGTTGCAATAATCCGATGTTTGGGCGTTGGCACGTATGAGAAATTAACATATAAATAACCAAAAAGAACATTTCTTTTTCTTTTCCATTTTGAAAGATGAGAGATTTTGCAATATAGTAGTGTAAGTATCTCAAATTAGATTGAAACTTGAAAGATAGGATAAATAGGTTGTTTTATTGTGCCTTTGTATGATCTATTTTCTAGAACCGATTACTTCTTGTAGAATATGTTTATTTCAAACAATGAAAACCAACCCTTCAAGGGAGTGGCACAGTGGTAAGCGCTTGTCCCTTTAGCATCAGGTTCGAATGCAACTTCCACTGGTTTTCTACCCTTAAAGCCACCTGACCGGTGCACCCTGTGTTTGCGCTTTACCTGATCCAGATTGGTGGGTGCCCGTGAGTTTTCTAATAACCAGTTTACCAAAAAAACAATGAAAACGATTATTAAACACCTGAGAACCAGAGTTGACTGGAACCTTGTTTTTTGGTGTAGGGAATTGCAAGAAGACTTGTGAAGGCCGCGCTACAAATAGCAGCCAAGAAAAGAGAAATGAGATACTCGGATTTGAAGAAAATCGATAGAGGGGTTAGAAGACATTTCCATGATGACATAACTGTAGTTGTCATGTTTCTTGACCCGCCATTGACAAACCGAGCTTCTGGTCGTGCTTCGGTTCTATCAATAAAAGGAGGCAGGGGGCTACCACACACCAACAAGTTGTAGCACCTGGGGCCTGTTTTGAGCAATCACCCGAAAGGTACCTTTTGTAAGCTAAGAGCGCGTATTTTAACGCGTGCAAAACAAGGGGGCCAGCCATAGCCGGGTTCATGTGACGGTCGTCTTTGGTAGTCGAATGGAAGTGGGAGAATATTCTTACATTTTTAATCGAAGATCTTATCAAAGTATTTATTTATTTCATCTGTTAAAAACATATCGAATGACAAAAAATACTTTTAAAATTTTAAAATGGTGAAAGTAACATTGTCGAGGTGTCAAACATGAGTTAAGGTAACAACTTTTTAAGCTAGAGTTGGTATAAAATCAAATTAATACTTGAATGGATTATGAGGGTGGTGGGTATAGTAGCGGGACGGGATGGAGAAGGCTGAGGTGAAAGGTGATGTACGTCGGATGCGGGATGGAGAGGAAGAACAGCAGGATGGTCAGCCCGATTTAGAGGAGCAACAAATAAGGAAATTGGCAAACAGGACGGGAGAAGCAGGAACACCGCCCCCACCTTCAGTACTGCCTCTCACCTTCGTGAGAAGGTGGACGACACCCACCGGCCTAAGTGTTTTTTATATAACTAGTAAAAACATGCCCGTGTGTTGTAGCGACTCGGTTCTGAACAACGTAGTTGTGCCGCGTTAAACCACCAAAAGAATTAATGTCATCGAAACTTTATACAATAAAATAAAAAAAAGTAATTACTTTATAAAATAAAATCAAAACCTTTATAGTCAAAATTAATAAATTATTAAGAAAACAAATTAAAACCACTTTTAATTTAAAAAAAATATTATTTATAACGTCAACAGAGTGACCGTTGACGTTAGTGAACCAGAACCGGGAGGATTCGAATCCGCGTGTCTATGGTGTGCAACCAAGGGGCGGACTAGCTGGGCTGCTGGCCACCTTTGTTAATCCTTTGCAACTCAAGATATTTAAAAAAAACGTCAAAATTAAAAAAAAAAGACAAATAAAACAGTGCATTAGCTACTTGTACCTACTGCACCATCGCTTGTAGCTTGTTTGATGGATCAGTAATATAACGCCACATGACCGGTCCTATAGATACCGTCCACGGGTTTTTAGGGTTTTTATATATAGAATTGCATGTTTAAAATAAGTGTTTTATTTCTTAGATAGCCTTTATTCACATTTCACTTTAAACAATAAAATTAAAAAAGCCAAAAATAAAATATGTGAAAAAATAAAATCTCTTGTGAATTATAAGACATTAATGATAAAGGCACATAAAGTGTAATGATCATTTTATCATTATTAAACATCGTAGAAAGTGAATATTATACGTGTAACTTTAAAATAAAAAAAAGAGTAAAGTGTAATTTGTATCCTGTGGTTTATACCCACTGACACTTTGCAACCCTGTTTTAAAAAAGTGCAATTTACCACCCCTATGGTTTATTTTCTCTTTCTTTTTGCGTCCCTCCGTCAATTTATGTGTTAAAAGTCTATTTTGCCCTTGTTTCCATTACATCAGACATATTTGTCTTCCCCAACAGCCCTAAACGCCACTGCTTCTTTCTACCGTCATTTTCATCTTCGACAAATCAAAGCCCACAATATCCCATTACTCTTCATCGTCATCTTCGAAATCGAGGTCACAAAGGTACGAAGTATATGGTTTGGTATGCGCTTGTGTTGCTAATGTATGCTATCGTATTTCCATAACAGATGCAAACCCTGGACGACGATTCTTGTGTTGTGTAAGAAATTTTAGGTTTTTTCGTTTAATGTTTCAGTTTATTTGATAATTTATATGTTTTGGGTTTGGTTAGTAAGTTTTGGATTTCATTACAGAGGGGCAAATGTGGATGGCTAAGTTGGGCTGATACCAGTGGCGAACCCAGAAATTCTTTTCATGAGGGTCGGAAATTTTTGGGGTTGATTGACTAGCTATATATAACGTGTATATAACACTAAAAAAATTTCATTGGGGGCGATCTGGGGGCTATTGCAAAATTTTATGGGGGGCGATCGGGATTTTAACGCGTATATATCACTAAAAAAATCATGGAGGGTGGCCGCCCCCCACACCTTGCATATAGGTCCGCCATTGGCTGATACTCCCACATGCCTCATATGTGAAATGGTTATCCCTGGTTTGTTAAGGAGTATCAACAACAAAGATGAATTGGCAAAAAAACAAATCTAAGGAAGTCATAAAACTAAAGATTGTGTTAGGAATTAGTTGGTTGTTGTTTGTTGTTTATTTATTTAGCAATTGAAAGGCTCTATGATTGTGTTAGATTGTAAGGCAATTGAAAGGCTCTAGGATGGTGTTATATTGTGTTTATGTACTTTTAAAACCTCTAACGGTTCTATTCTAATGCAAGCTTGTTGACTAGTATACTCTATTTTAATATTTGCATCTTATTGTTTTTCCAATTTTGTTATTTGATAGTCATCTTGTAACTGTTCTCGAGTTGATGATGTTGAACAAGTTGCTGAAGTCATACCTGTGTTACAAAATGAAGAGCCTCAGTATCGTGATCCATACGAAGAGTCAAAGACTATGACCCTGATGTATTGAAAACGGCTTGGGATTATGAAATCATACCTTTTGAAGGTCAACAAGAAGAGCCCGAGTACAAGGAACTAAATGAACATGAAAAAGAAGAGCCTCGGTATCATGATCCATATGAAGGCTATGACCTTGATGTATTGAAAACTGCTTGGGATTACTACAGTCCAGAAAATCAGGTGGAGCTTTAGCACCGTTACCCATATGAAGACGAGCATGATTCTGATTCTGAATGGGAACTTGATGATTGTCATTGGAAATAGTATTTAACTTGTATTGTTATTTGTAATGTTGAACATGGTTCCTTGAATTGTTATTTGTAATGTTGACTTGGAATTTCAAATGTTTGACTTGTATTGTTATTTGTAATGAAGGTTGACTTGTAATTTTTAATGTTTGACTTGTAATGTTGACTTGGAATCTAATGTTGGCTTGTAATGTTGACTTGTAATTCAGATATGATATGCATATACCCTGACCCTAATGTTGACTTGTGATGTTGACTTGCAAGCTGACCATGACCTGCATTGACTTGCATAAATAGTCATATTTTAACTGCATTGACCTGCATAAATAGTCATATTTTGACTGCATTGACCTGAATGAACTGTGAATGCATATACTGAACTGTGAATGCATATGCTGAATGAACTATGAATGCATATGTTGAACTGTGAATGCATATGCTGAATGGGTCATATTGACTCTATGAATGCATATGGTGCTGTGAATGAGTGTTGAATCTGCATTTGGTCACAATTACCTGCTGTGAAGGAATACTAGTCATAGAATGCAATATGGATACTGCATTAGCATATTCTGCGGTGACTTAGATCCTGTTTCATTATTGGTCACAGAATGCAATATGGATACTGCATTATTGGTCACAGAATGCAATAAATAAACCATAACATAAAAAGGGTAACATAAATAAACCTTCATAAAAAGGCCATAACATAAAAAGGATCCATGTTCAACAAACGCAGAGAGGGCCGGGAATTTTTTTCCCTATCAGGGAGACCGGAACTTAATACCTATAAAATTTTTGGCCGAATACGTATAAGTTAATACTTCTAAGCGAAAATCGTGGGGGGGGGCTCACTAAACTTCGCCATTGGATCCACGGATAACTCCTAGTTTTTCTTCTTTCATTAGACCACAAGCCATTTATCTCTCTTCCCTTCTCGTAAAACAAGATCTTCTCTCTTATTTGTGTATAGAATGAGCAATTATCTCTTCTAACACCTTCTCTCTTTCACGTCAGACGCATCTCTCTTCCATCTCAGCACTCTCACCTTGACATGGACGTCTTTGACGGTCAACAGCGCCAGTGTGAATAGCTCTTATTAACTTATTCTTATTTATTTATTGCATAATTATTATAAATCAAAAGCAAATAATTAATTAATAAAATCTTAAACTAGCCCGTGTAATTGTAAATCAGAAAATCAAGAAACTTTAATTAAAGAATAACTAATCATCCCCCTTTCGAACCCTAATTTTCTCATCCCAAATCCCAATCCCCTCTATCCAACAATCCACTTTACCCCTCCACCAGATGCGAGTTTTTTAGCTGACCCAGTTCTCCGGTAGCCGGTTCCTGATCGGACTTGTGTGATCAAGTACGTTTGCTAACTGCCTTGTTTAACCAGCTAAACTCACTACTGAAAATTGATGTCGATTGTTTCTCATATTTGTGGTTGGGGGTGAGAGGCGATCTCTTGTAAATGGGCAAAGATTACGAACATTGTTTATATGTATAGATCGGTAGCATACTGCTGTCTAATTTTTTACCTCACTTTTCCATATGTATAGACCTCTTATATGGTGCATCCAAACCCTAAATTACTTTACTTAAAACCTGTTGATCACTCTAGATCTAAGTTGTTTATAATAACATGTTGCTACAACGGAAATCTGATCGGGTCTTGTTGTCGGGTTGGACTGATTCTAACAGTAGCTGAAAATTGTTGGTATTAGGGGTTTAGGGTTGAGATTTGAGAATTTCACTATGATTTGTAGGACCAAATTGTATTCACTATGTGATTGATTGGGAGGAGTAGATTATGCGGGATTTGTTAGACTTGCGTTTCTACGAGGACATGATCGGTGATAGGAGTTCTTGGAGACGTAGGATAAAAGTTTGGGATTTTTAGGGAGTTGTATAGCTTTGTCTTGGTGTCTTGGCCTCTCCTAACCTTTTTTGTTTGTTGTTTTTTGTTTGTCGTTCTCCCTATGCGTCGGTGCTAAGTACTTTCTAGGTGTTTCGTGATTTCTTTTTTCATGTCCTCCTTTTCTTTACTTTATGCTACCAGTATACACTTTTCATTTTTGTATTTTATATTATAAAAAAAAGAGAAAGGTTTGTTGAGTGTTATGTGATTGATTGGTTTGTGCCAAGTTCAAGAAGAGAATGTACTAATGCTAAAGTATTGATCCTTTCTCTGACTGTCTCAAACCTTAATCTACTGATAAATGTGTTTAAGCGTTTCCTAATTTCAGAGGTGGTAAATTCAGCCTGTAGTGAAGGATGGGTTGGTTCGGGTTTGGTTTATCCCTTACGGGCCAAATTGAAAAAATAACTAAAAAGGAAACAAGTTAAATGGTTGAAAGTCATCTAAAGTGTATTTTTAATGCTTATAAATTACAGCCTCCTGATTTTAATCTATATTAAAATGTTAATATTATCATAATAACATAGTTTGTGTAATCATACTTAAGGCACTAACTGTACTAAAAACAAACTGTCTCAACCAAAAACCGTTTTGACCCGTTTCCCAACCCGCCCATTTCCCATCTCTGCACAGATTATTTATCGTATTTCCTATTGACCTATTATATTAGTTTATTCCCTAGTTAACCTCACTTACCTTTTCTTCATCTCACAGAATGGGAGAGCTAGCAGCTGAGGAACATGCCAAATACATCTTAACAGTAGAAAAAAAGAAAGACGATGTTGAATCTGTCTTAATGGAACATCTCCGAATTAACGGTGTGTATTGGGGATTAACCACGCTTGACATGTTACATAAACTTCCAGCCGTTGATCAAGAAACAGTTATTTCATGGGTCATGAGTTGCCAACATGAATCGGGTGGTTTTGGTGGTAACAAAGGGCACGACCCACATGTACTCTACACCCTTAGCGCAATCCAAATTTTAGCACTTTTTAACAAAATAGAAATACTCAATATTGAAAAAGTCTCAAATTACATAACTACCCTTCAAAACGAAGATGGTTCTTTTTCAGGAGACAAATGGGGTGAAATCGATATTAGGTTTTCCTATATTGCTATATGTTCTCTTGCATTACTAAAACAGTTGGCCGGGTGCTGAATTGCACACGGGTCAAATCTTTTGTTGCATAGGTGCACTTGCAATAACGGGTTGTTTACATTACGTCGATAAAGATCTTTTAGGATGGTGGTTATGTGAAAGACAGGTTAAATCTGGTGGTTTAAACGGTCGGCCCGAGAAGCTTTCTGATGTTTGTTACTCTTGGTGGGTGCTATCTAGTTTGATAATGATTGATAGGGTTCATTGGATTGATAAAGAAAAGCTTGTTAAGTTTATTTTGGATTGTCAAGATAAAGAAAATGGAGGGATTTCAGATAGACCAGATGATGCTGTTGATGTTTTTCATACTTATTTTGGGATCGCGGGTCTTTCACTTCTTGAATATCCGAGATTAAAGGCTATTGATCCGGCTTATGCACTGCCTGTTGATGTTGTAAATAGGATTTTTCTTAATTGAGTTGTATTCTATTGGTTTAAAAGATGGATATCTTATAGTGCTTGTTTGTTTAACTGTAATAGATCTTATTATTACTACTACAGTACTACTGGCGTTCATATTAGCACTATAAGAGGTCCATGTTTTGAATAGGTGCCAAGTGAAGACACAGTAAACATGTAGTAATCAGGATGAGGTATCCTCTCATAATCCTGGGTATGCAGAATGGCATTGACCGACAGAGGAGACAGGAAACATGTAATAAAGATGAGGCATATCCTCATGATTCTAGGTAGGGGTGTTAATGAGTAGGCACGAGCTTGAGCTTCGTTTAAGTTAAGAGCGACAGCTCGAGCTCGGCTCATCTATTCTGTGTTATTATTTTATTATTGCATATATAATTATTAGAGTAAATTATATTTCACGTCCTTTAGCTATTTACCAAATTTCAGTTTGCGTCATTTAACTAAGGAAATTACAGATTTTGTCATTTATGTTTAGAAAAGTTTGCAAGTTTCATCATTTGAACTAACGTCTGTCAATTTCAGACGTTAAGTGTGGTCATGTGCCCATCACACGAGGGCAAAATCGTCTCTTTGTCATTAATAAAAGAACAAATTACACTCTTCATCCTTTATGTTTATAACAAATTTCAGATTTCGTCCTTAAACTAAGGTAATACCAGAAAGTGTCTTTTATGTTTAAACTTATTTGCACATTTCGTCCTATACACTAACATGAATCTATTTTTAGCGTTAAATGAAGCGATGTGCCCCTCACCAATTGTCGGCCAACGTAGGGCCTTGTTGTTCCGGTCAGATAAAAATGGGGTTTCAATTTAAGTTTTGATAAAAACCATGTCCAGCTATCACCACTCTCTGTTTTCCTAGTACCATACGCAACGGGTAAGATCTGATTGTTACCGTTCATACCAACCGCTAAAAACATTATTCCCTTAAAATGCTCTTTCAAATGCGCCCCGTCAATAATAATTATTGGTCTTGGAAAATTTCTAAAACTTTGTATCTGAAAATGAAATATATATATATATATATGTAAAGATGAGTAATTACGTAAAATAATTGTGTAAATGTTAATAGTTAGGTGTAGGGCTGTAAACGAACCGAACCGAACGAAGCCTTGTTCGTGTTCGTTCGTTAAGCATTGAACTTGTTCACGAACACTAACCAAACGAAATTTCATGTTCGTGTTCGTTCATTAAGGAAATGGGTTTGTTTACGAACGGTTCACGAACGTTACCGAACGAAGCGTTGTTTATGACTTTTGATGTCAACCATAATGCTTACATGATTTAGGATTGAGGGAAGCTTACATTATTTAGGATTGAGAATTTAGAAGACTTAATCGAGTAATTGTGGATAGGGAAATGATGCATAAATGAGAATATGATTTCATATAGTTAATTATTAGGGTAATAAAAAAAATAAAAATTAAAGAATATAAAATGTTTAGATAAAATAAAACAGAAATATACAAAAATCTTAATGAACATCTTAAACAAACGAAAATGAACAAACATGAACGAATGTTCACGAACAGATTACTGAACGTTCACGAACACAATTGAACGAACGAGACCTCTGTTCATGTTCGTTCATTTAGTTAATCGAACGAAATTTCTTGTTCATGTTCGTTCATTTATTAAACGAAAGAACGTAAACGAACTTCCCGTCGAACGGTTCATGAACTGTTCGCTGAACGTTCAGTTCTTTTACAGCCCTAGTTAGGTGTATACTAACCGCAACACCAATAGCAACAAAACACATTTCAAAAAGACTTAAGTCGTCTATTAAAATGTGAGTAACACTTCCAGGATTGGCCTTTTCCAAATTGTAGAAATAAACTGGTAGTTGAGAAAATGAACCGTTAGCTGATCCCGTCAACATCTCCAATGCATGAGCTTTTGCACGCCAAGATTGCATGTATATAACTTGCATTAAATCTTTGCCCAAGATCTTTCATTATTTCTTTCCCACGGTATATGCGTCCGCTATCTTTGAGTTGTGAAAATATTTCATTGGCTAATACCTTTTTGTTTGTTTGATGAATATGAGGATACATCTGAGTTTTCAAACACGTGTGCTAGTCATTGGAATATCTAACGCAAAACATACAAGAATCACCATAGCTATAAGCCCTAATATGCCATTCACAATTAGCAACGCGACATGATGCTTGAAACTAGGGGCGTAAACGAATCAAGGCTGCTCGCGAGCTACTCTAGATCGGCTTGCTAAAAACTCGAATTGAGCCGAGCTTAAAAATAAGCTTGTTTAATAAACGAGCCCGAGCCCAAGCTTCACTTATCGAGCTGGCTCGTGAGCCTATTATTTATATAAATTTTTAATTAATATATTAAATATATATTTATAAAATAATATTTAGTATATATAAAATTATGATAAAAATAACTAAATAATGTATATTATGTTATATATAAAATTTTAATAAAATTTAAAAATAATTATAAATATAAATTAATAAATAAATAATAAATGAGCCGAGCTCGAGCTTGAAAAACTACCCATGAGCCGATCTAGAGCTTTAGAAATAGAGCTCGAATCGACCCGAGTTCGAGCTCGAGATCACAGTAAGTTAAACGGGCCGAGCTCGAGCCTAGTCGAGCTCAGGCTCTGCTCGGTTCGTTTACACCCCTACTTGAAACCTTTTCAACGTAGATATATCAAATTTGAAGTTGAAAGACTAACGAATACACATTCTTCTTCCAAATTTAACGTTTCTTTATCTTTGAAACACATATCCTTTAAATAACTAGAAGATGAAATCCCAACGTTACTCCTCGTAAGAAAACTGTCAGGCATTGGGTCCAGTTTTTTCTCAGGCATTGACATCGATTCTACCTAGACATTTAGAATACGACTGAAAAACATCGCCTGAAATATTTAAATCAATAGGGAAATCATCATTGCGGTCTTGAAAAACATGTATTTTGCTTGACGAACCATCGACAATAGGTATCTTAGACGAACCAACAGAAACCCGTTTCTAGCTCGATGATCCAACACTAATTTCTTAAACAACATACAACTTAAACATTTCAAAAGGTTTTTTTTTCAGTCATTTCTAAAAAAATGAAACATCCCAATCATTCTCTAAATCGATTGGATCCGTAAACGTATACATTTTGTAGGATAATCGTGTAATATTTTCAAGTTCACACCGTTCCGAAATCAAAGATCTTAAATCAACATAAGCACTATTTGTACTTATCTGTAAACCACGTTTCATACAATCAAGTTGAACGTATTCAACGACCCGGTTAACAACTTCCCAGTTTCCTCCATTAAAAACTACAATGCTGACAAACATTTTTTAAAAAAATTGAAGAAAAATTTAGTAGGTTGTGTAGTAGAATGGAAGATTAAAATTGAAAGGTAAAAAAATTAATTAACCCGGCTCAAAAATTAATAACGACGGCTAAAACATTAAAAGGGCGGCTAAGCCAGCTCAAAAATTAATTATGACGGCTGAAACATTAAAATGGCGGCTAAGTCGTCGTCTAGTTATTAGCCGTTGGAGCGGAATAGCGAGAATCGAATACATATAACCTAGACATTTAGAATACAACTGAAAAATATCGCCTGAATTATTTAAATCAATAAGGAAATCGTCATTGCGATCTTGAAAAACAGGTATTTTGCTTGACGAACCATGGCATCTTAGACGAACCAACAGAAACCCGTTTCTAACTCGATGATCCAACATTGATTTCTTGAACCACATACAAAAAACATTTCAAAAGGATTTTTTTCAGCCATTTCTAAAAAAATGAAACATCCCAATCATTCACTAAATCAATTGGATCCGTAAACTTATATATTTTATAGGATAATCGTGTAATATTTTCAAGTTTACACCGTTCCAGAATCAAAGATCTTAGATCAACATAAGCACTATTTGTACTTATCTGTAAACCACGTTTCATACAATCAAACGGAACGTATTCAATGACCTGATTAACAACTTCCCAATTTCCACAATTAAAAACTACAATGTTGACAAACATTTTTAAAAAAATTAAAGAAAAATTTAGTAGTTGTGTAGTAGAATGGAAGATAAAAATTTAGTAGTTGTGTAGTTAATGAGGTGGACCAGTAGGCTAAATATAACCTACAAGTAATACGTGTCGCTCTCCGATTGATCAGAACGTGAGTCCAACCCAGCCTACCTTACTGACATGATCTGATTGGCGTGACTATAAACTTGTAGGCTAATTAATCATGTCTATTTTGAAAAGTTGTTTTCTCCACCAACCACCAAATGAGTGAATTAACAATGTATTGGGATGGAATTGGAGTCCAAATTAGGTTGCAACAAGTTTTGTGGTGTTATTTTCACTAAAGCCGAGCGTCAGTGGTGACGCAAACACACAAAATTATGTTTATATCTCCTTTACATGTGTCGTACTCTCGTCTTCACGTTCACTTCATCGTTTCTCCAACCCTATCAGAATGCATGCTTCGTAACAACATCTCTCTCTCTCTCTCTCTCACTAATTCGTATTTGAATTTTGATTTTGATGTATGATTTTGCAGTAGAGTTGAAGAGGTTCTTCCAGCAGCGTTGGATTCTACTTCTCAACCACCTCCTCTGTTTGACGGAACCACCAGGTAGGTATTCAATTCACCTTAATTTCACTTTCATGATATATGAAAATTGTTTTGATTGAAGGTTATACACCAACTACCAATGCCCCTATGCACAGCGTGTTTGGATTACCAGGAATTATAAGGTAAATTGTTTGTTAATCTATGTTTGTGATTTATAACAGTTATGGTTTGATCATGATTTTGGGGAAAATATCAGGTTTAGAAGGTGTTTGGATGTGCGTTTATAAATTACTGTGATGTTCAACAAATCAGATTATTGCCTTTTTTTTAAAGGTTATATGCACTTTCTGAGTGATGTATGCTGTGTTACTTATTTTACAGTTAATTTACACTAAGTAACCACTTTTTAAAGTGTGTGAAGTGGTGCTTTTAAGCTATAAGCACTTAATTATAATTCAATCCGACCTGTTTGGTTTGGTTCTTAAAGATAATAAAATTAGAATTAGCCTCGGACAAATATGTTGGTGATTTTAGTGTAATCAAATCATTTTAGTTAATTGGAATTTACTTAAGAATTAAGACCAAGGGAAATCCAAATAAACATCTATACGAGTTAGGAGGTGCTGAGTGAGTGCACGCTCGTTTGAGAATAATTTGATTTCCGGCATCGCGATAGAGCCCCTGGCGGGGTCTCGCTGCCCAGTCAATGAGCGGAGACCAAAAATCAATTACCTTAGTTAAGAGACACCGTAACTTGCTTCTGTGGTTGGTTGGTAGCACCATCAGTAGGAAATGTTCTATCAGTAGGAGATGATATTCTCAGTAGGAAGTGGAGTTAGTGTTGATGACCAGCTATCAGTAGTTACCAAGTTACTATTGATAGAAGCGAGTCATCAGCAGTAACCAAGTTACTACGATAGAAGCCAATCATGAGCAGTAACTTAACCGATTACCAGAATTAACCATCAACCATTTTAACCGCCAAACTAACACACTCATTCATGAAGCATCGTTTTGTTTCAACAAAAGGTTGTGACGGTTATAAAACCAAAATCTTTGGTCTATTTTGAGTATCGGTTCATAACAGGAAATTACAAACTATATAACCTACAAAATACTCGTTCTTGGTTTTTTTGAATTATCCGACTGAGATTTCGAGAGTCCATCATACTTCAATCTAAAAGTTTTTACTCAATTCAGAAAGATCATCAGGAAATTACAAACTATATAACCTACAAAATATGCCCCCTCTAGATTCCCTTAATGGTTAAAAATAATATTAAACTTTTAAGCTGAGTTGAATAAGTTCTAACTTCTAATACATACATCAGACTACAAAATTTACAGGGCATGTTAATTTGAATAACTGTTTAATCTCCTTGAAGACCATGTTGATTATTTGCTATATATAAGTGAAATACTAATGATAGTCATAAATAACTTCATGAAACGAAATTTTGGCCAGGATTCGTATTGGAAAATTAAAATTACATTTTTAACTATCTTGATCTTGATATGTAGGGACTACAAGACAAGATTAAGCTTGTTCCTATAGACCTTGCTAATAGACCCGCATGGTACAAGGAGAAAGTTTACCCAGAAAATAAGGTAACACGTCTAATATGTATATATTGTTGCTATTCTGTTTCAATTTGGTATTTAATGAAATATATTTCAAGCTATCTTTTTTTATAAAAAAAAACTTGATGTACATAGCTTGCAAGCTGCAACCAATTTCTATTCTTTTTTTACTTTATAAATGTTTATTCAAACAATTTCTTTTCATGTCCAAGTCATTTGTTTAAGGTAGTACTAGCTCTAATTTCACCACATTTAACAGTGGATTTGGACCTAATCCTTTTCATACATCTTTCTTGATATACATTTGATTTAGGAATACTGTTTTATCGATGATATTATATGTTTTTAAGGTGCCATCACTTGAACATGACAACAAAATCATTGGAGAGAGTCTGGATTTGTTGAGGTATCTAGATGCTCACTTTGAAGGACCCCCATTACTACCAAATGTAAGATTTAACTAAGATGCATCATATTTCCATTTTTACCCTCTTTCTAAATTGTTACAAGTTATTGTTTAGGACCCTGCCAAAAGAGAGTTTGCTGAGGAGTTATTGACATACACTGACACGTTTAGTAAAACGGTGTTTTCTGCATTTAAAGGAGATGTGAAATTAGTTGGTGTGATTCCATCCTTTTCTTATAGCTTCTTTTGTATTAATTAAACTATTAAATAGAATGTAACACGGCCTCTTTTTTATTTAATTTTGATTAGAATTTGATATTTTGATCAGGTGCTGCTTTTGATTACCTGGAATCAGCTCTTCATAAGTTTGAAGGTCCATTTTTCCTTGGAGATGTCAGTTTGGTGAGTGTTCGGTCAATTTGGTCCACTAAAAGGTTTTACGGGTTGATATAGGCAGGCACATAAAAATTTGCATCAAATTATACGAGTCTAAATGAGTAAGAAACGGGTTCAAATGGGTAGGACTTAGGATGACTTAGGTGAATGTAACACGGCCTCTCTTGGCTTAATTACATAAGAAAAAAGTAGTTATAAAACTATATTTTTGAATTGTTTTTATAGATATGAATTTTCTTTTAGTTCTGTTATACTCAAATGTATATATTTTCCAGAGAATCATATTACCATATTTCTTAATATTTACTAACATAAATAATATTGATATGGAAAATAGTTCATGTATTTTATTTAAACAACATTATTTTTTATTAACTAATAATAATTTTGTTTCATATAATTCTGAAAAAGAACGGGTCAACCAGTTTTGCACGAACCCATTTTGACCCGTCTCCCAATGCCCCAACCTGTCCAAGTTGCCACATCTAGATAAGATTAAATTGATAGATAAAGAGAGAACATATTGAAAGTCGCTCAAAACGTATTATTTTTAATCAACACAACCTCTCAAATCGTCTTACTGAAAAAAAATAGATTATTGTTGTAAATATATATTTTTTGTTATGTATTGGAAAAACGGACAACAGGGTGTTTGGGGGGTCAACTTAACCCAATTTGATCTGACATTCTGACCCGTCTAAAGTTTTAACCCATAAGAAAATACCTGATTTGAACCGTTACTCGACCTGCCCATTTCACCACTTCTGTGAATAGCACATGAAGTATGATCAGTAGTTTCATTTAGCTGCATGTAAAACCGAGTTATTTTTGCTTCAAACTTGTGGATTGCAGGTGGACTTTGCTTATATTCCTTTCGTAGAAAGGTTTCAACTATTCATACAAGAGGTATACAAATATGATATAACCTCAGGCAGGCCTAAATTAGCAACATGGATAGAGGTATCAGTTTTTTTTTTATCTTAACTCCGTTGACTTCCAAAGTCAACTGACCTAATTCCAACTTCAAAACTGAAACAAAGTCTTTAGAAATGTTTGATTTTAAAATCGATGTCATAACAAACATGCTTGTTAAAATTGGTCACAGGAACTGAACAAAATCGATGCATACACAGTGACAAAAGCTGATTCTGAGTACGTTATTCAGCGGTACAAAAAAGTCATCCTGGTATAAAAACCGCCTTTGAATAATTATATAATATATCATGCATTGAAATGTTATGCTCTCATTCTTCCATACCATTGTTGCAGGGTCAGTGAAGTTGATGGTTGATTTGATGATGAAGCCCTTGTAATCATGATCCTAGAAATTGTCATTTTATGTGAATGAGGTTATAGAACATATGGTCTTATGTTGTATAACCTATGATGTTTATGTTTGGTCTGATTACACACTAGTGTGTCAATTGGAGTGGTGTTGTCTTCCTTGTTTTCTGTAATAAAAGTGAAATAATTAGATGTCCTAAATCTTGTTTTTTTTGTTGGATTTTCTACTATAATATATTAATATACTATATTATTGTTTTAAGTTGTATTTAAAATGAAAAGAAACAAGCAGCCGTTCTAGCTCAGTTGGTAGAGCGCGTGGCTTTTAACCACGTGGTCGTGGGTTCGAGTCCCACGGATGGCGTCTTTTTTGTTTTTGCTATGGATGTCATTCACTTCAAATGTAAGTAACCATACACCATGCATGTATTTGAAGATAAAATTGCATATGCCCGTTGTATATCTAGGGCTTCAAATAATAAGTGAATTTTCGCTAAAAAATCTAAAAAATGATTTCTTTTTTAACCGAAACCGGGTCAAACGAACTCTGATTTAGCTCATTCTAGCGGCGTTGAAACCGGCTCGTCGAGGTTTTTGGGGGTGGGGGTTGGGGGATTTAGGTTTTTTGGGGGGTGGGGGTTGGAGGATTTAGGTTTTTGGGGGATGGGGTGATTAGGTTTTTGGGTTTAGCTTTAGCGTTTAGCTTTTAGGGTTTAGCTTTAAGGGTTTAGCTTTAGGGTTTAGTTTTAGGCTTTATTTCGACGAGTCGGTTCCAACGCCGCTGAAATTAGTTCAATCGAAGTTCGTTTGACCCAGTTTCTTAGGTTTCTTAACGAAAATTCACTTATTAGCGAAATCTTCCCATAGTAATTACTGTTCACTGTGTCAAATTAACGAGTGCAAGGGCTTTAAGCATGAAAGTACAAGTCAAAGGCGCCGATTAAATATGAATTCAGTTTATACTTTTTCTTTCTTTCAAACCATGTGTTTCACGTATGAAAGTACAAGTCAAAGGTGTCAATTATATATTCTCGAAGTTTGTATATTTATACCACATTATATATAATTCACTGTCTTTTTTTTTAATCTTTCCTTATAACTTTTAAAATATAATATTTTATAAAATTTCGAGTATATCGTTGCGACGTGCTTATTTTATCTACATCTCGAAGTAAATTTTTTTCAAACCAAGTTTACGTAATAATATACAAGTCGTCAAAGCATGAAAGTACAAACCGTCAAAGATACTTCAAGGTATTGTTTTCTTACAATTTTTTTTTGTAGCTCTTATAACTTTTAGAATATGTGATGTTATATATAAAAAAGCGGATTCACCGTTTCAATGCACATATTTCTATCAACGTTTCGACGTGAATTTTTTCAAAACCGAGTTATAGATAGTACTGCACAGGTATCAGAAAACAAACATACAAGCTAAAGCTACTTCAAGATTTCATTTTTTTATTTTAAAATATGATTATTTATAAAATTACGTATATGATGTTACAACTTTCTTACTTTTATTTACGTTTTGATGAAATTTTATTCAAAACCGTGTGCTGAGTACTAATGAATAAGTCGTCGAAACCGAGCCTTTCAAATTTTAACACCCCGCCACAGCACGCAGGTTCAACCACTAGCTTCATATTAAAACACATTTTATCTCTAATCTTGTATGTCTCTCTTATTTTTGAGAGAAAAAAAATTCAAATTTGAAAAGTATTAAGTGGCTCAAATTTGTACAAGACAAAGCACTTCTAATGATTTGCAAATTTAGGAAAAAAATTATCATATTTCACTAACACATAGATAAAATCTTGTATGCCATGAACACTAACGTATAATTGTACCAAAAAGAATACACATTTTTATAATTTTCTCTTCAAATAGAAACATTTTGTAATACAAGATCAACTTAACGTCTCATTCTTTAGAATGCCTCAAGTCAAGAGTAAAGTTTTGATGTTAACGTTACAACAAATATTCAAAGCCATCATAACTTGACAGCTTACAATTGTTTGGTTATTTAAGAAGAAAACCAAATTAAACAATTAAAAAACAAGTGCATTTTCTTTATTCTTCCATCCAAAATTTGCTGTGCATGCCCAATTATGCATGCAAATAATATTAATTATAGAGGAAAGATGCTAATCTATGCCACTGCTGACCTTTTGACCTCATAATCATCAAGGTTAAGAGCTTCCAACAACTTTGGCCATGATTCTGGGATCCCTCCAGGCAGATCAAACTCCATTAATTTTCCTTGATTTTTGTAGAAATCTTCAACAGGTTGACTCTGCACAACCAAGCAGGATAAAGTTAATTTTTTCTTCCACTCGTTTTCTGCCTTTTAACCCCCACCCCTCCCCTGAAGGCCACCGGCCCAGCGCAAGCGCTGCATTTTAGCTTATCCAATTGGTTAGCAGTGTATTGGTGGGGTGCCCTGAATTCTCGGATAATGGGTTCTCACGGTTACAAAAGAAAATGAATATTTAGGAATGAAGATAACCATGCAATAAACAAGATTAAAATTTCATCATCAAGTCTACCCCTCAAGACTCCCTTCAATCTATCATTATTTAAGGTCCTAAGGGTATTTTAGACATTTTCCATGTACCAAAAACATTATAATTTAAAAAAATGAGTGGTCCACTAAGGGTATTCCATGTAATAAACAGGATTAGAATTTCTTCGTCAACTCTATTTCCCTCAATACTCCAGTCAAATTATCATTATTTAAGGTCCCTAAGGGTATTTTAGACATTTTCCAACAACCCAAAACATTGTAATTTTAAGAAATGAGCGATCCACCGTCCACTAAGAGGGTATTAGTAGCAACAACTATGATGTTCTGGTGAACAGACATTGCTTCTGATTATCTAATTATCCAGGGGATAACCAATTTGGAATTATCCACTTAGAACTTCTTTTAAGCTAATTAGAGATAATTCCACTCCCGTCTCATAAAAATGTCCATTTTGGTCATTTTATCTACTAGTTACTTAAATAATCAGATACCAAACACTAACATCTAATCTTTATCATAACTTCAAATAGAAGAACCGCATCCAATCACTCTCTTCTACAGCTAATCATCTAATTCTAATTATTCAATATCACATTTACTTCAAAACTGACATCCAAAGACCCTCTTAAAAAGAATTGCTTTATAAGAATAACTTCTAAAAAGTATTGAAAAATAGTAACAATAATATTACCTTTTCATTGTACACACGAAGTCGTTCTTGGACGACTTGTTCAGTGTCATCAGCACGAGTAATGAGCTTTGAAGCACAATGCGGAGGTGGAAGAAGTGGGGCCATGCTCATTCCAGGTCTCCCATTTTCTGCTTTTGCATTAATTGATGCCACATTGAAACCTTTTCCACATTGACTGCATATCCTTCTTCCCAAACATTTTTCAACTAAAACGTCTTCCCTCAGTTTCAGATTCACCACCAAGTCAATTTCTGTTACCTCGTCTAGAATTTCCTGAAAAACAAAAAAGAAAACACAAAATACATAAAGAAATCCAAGATGATTTGTAACTCAGCAACCGAATCTTTTCAAATTCAGCCACAAAATTGGAACAAAGATTCAATTGCTTGCAACTTTAGTTATTGGCAGCTATTCTTATTTTGAGTGTAACTTTAATCTTATTGCAACGGTCATACCCACATGGTAAACAAAAAAGAGATAGAAGAGAATGTAGATAGCTGGCAATTATGTTCCAACAAATTTCATATTTTCATATTTATCCTTTCAGAATAGTAAAACATTAAAAATATCATATTTTTCCATGCTAATTAGTTACTTATAAGTTATAACATCTATCTTACTGAATAAATTAATAGAAAATAACGTTATCACTGTGCATCATCTCCGCACATTATGCTGTCTTCATTTATGACTTTATTCAGTGAACAACAATGTTAAAAGTAACTGGTTTTTTTCACTTGCTATAAATTTGGTAAAAATGATATCTTTGAAGTTTTAAATGGATAAATGTGATATTATGAAATTTAGAAGACTATATATGAAATTTTGAACTTTCATAACGAGATAAATGAGATTGCCCCTAAATATTCATAAGGTCTTAACTTGTAAGACCGTCTCTTTAAAGGGTCTAATTATTTATGTGTGTGTGCATTCACACACATATATATACAACCATGACTCTTGTTCCTCTGATTGAATCAATGAATCAAGACATGTGAACTCATTCTTATTTGTACCACCAATTATAAAACCATAAATAAGCATTATTAAAGAAAAACTTCTTGGAACTATTGCAAACCCAATTTGAAAGAACATACAACATTTTTCCTTGTTAGCTCAAAGTTATCACACATAAAGAGGCAATCGGGAGGGAAGAAAAGGAACTTAACGGGTCGTTTCAGCTTCATGAAATCACAAAGCATCACAAATATAAATATATACACACACAGTGAAACAGAGAATACATAAACTCAGTTACAAACGATATAAGATACTTACAGCTTGTCTTATAGTTCGAGGAAAACCGTCAAGAATAAACCCTGATTCACCTTTTGATTCTCCTGCCTCGAGTCTTTTCGATAACAAGTCGAATATGATTTCATCAGAAACTAACTTCCCTTGGTTCACTATCTCAGCAAGCTGAATAACATACAAAGAATAATAAGCCGGAAGCGAAGAACGAATCAGGAAGTAAATATTATTCATTTTACAGCCTACAGCTTCAATAAAGGTTAAATCAATCACACAGTTTAATTAGACTTTTGACTAGAAAAAAAAAATCATATAAAATGCCTCAATAATAATAACAATTTCACTATGTTTATCATAATTCATTGAAAAAAATAGTAATTACAAAATCCAAATTCACAAATCACCGTCCATAATAACCTAATCATCAGGATCTCGTTAATTGCTTCGTGTGTGCATAACACAAATTAGATCAATAAATGTCAATAATCATATCAATTGAAGATGTACCTGACGAGAAAGAGGCCCAGATGATGATAGTTCTTCACGAACGAGATCACCGGTGGCGATGTGAGGGACGCCGAGGAGATTTGATAGGCGGCTAGCATACGTTCCCTTTCCGACGCCAGGACAGCCAAGGAACACCCACTGAAAGTTTCTGGAAGGCTTGGGATCTGAGAAATTAGGGCTCTGGTGGTGCTGAGATTGAATCTCGGAAACGGCGGCGGTGGTGGTGGAAAGTGATCTTCTGAAGAGGAGAGAGGTTGACGAGGAGGATGAGGGTTTGAGAAGGCGGGTGAGGGCCGCCATTGGTGGATTTGACGGCTGAATTGCAGGGAGATAGAAAGAGGGCAGGAAGCGAAGAAGATGATGAATAAATAGTCAGCAAGCAAATGACCTAATGAACGTGGAAACGGAGGCGCCCAATTCAAGAGGCAATTTGTACCTTTAACTAGCCATTAAAACCCGCTCACTGCTCAAAAAAAATTTATATAACAAAATAAAAACTTTATGTAAATTCACCCAACATGTTGTGACGAAAACGTTGAACCATAAAAAAATTGATATTGAGTATGTATAGATCTATAACAACGTGTATATAACTGATTAGATGATTTCTATATAATCACGTGCATGTGCGTTACAACGATGGTCTTAGAATTTATAAGACTCGATTTCAACGACTTGTATATTAGTATTCAATTCACGAAAAAAATTAACGTCTTCGAAACTTTATATAAAAAAAACAAAACTTTTACGTGTTGCGGTATGTTATATCGCGAAAAAATAACTTGTTCGAAACTACAAAACCTTTACACATTGTGGTTAGTTGAACCGTGAAATAAATTTAAAAAATTATACATTTCTATATTTAAAAAATTACAAATTTTAATACATCAGAAGTATTCATTTGGAATTTCACAGACGCTTTCACAATTCGAGCAATAGACCGGCGACCAATCAATCAACAGCTTGTTTCTTCGTCTCTGATCAGATTTTTCCTTTTTTTTCCCTTTGTCGAGCAGGTTAAACCCAAAAGAAAAGAAAAAATTTATCTCTTGTTTCACACTAGCTGATTGCACATTCACAAACAGTCGTGAGTTGTTGTTTCCGGCTACTGTTTGCGTCACCAACAACCACATGTTGCCTTGCCGCTGTTGTTGCCGCTGTTGTTGTGGGTCACCAACAGTTACCGCGGCTATGTGCCACCATCTCCTGCCGCACAGAAGCACCAGATTGTTGTTGCTTTCACTGTAACCTGCTAGTTACCGGTTCCGTTCTGCCGCACAGAAGCACCTCGATCTGATACCAATTGTTTGGAAACAATCGGTTCTTCACAAACACACGAACACACTTATTTTTGTGGTAAAACACCTACCACGACTCTTTCAATTTTATTAAACAAAAACCACACACTTTCAGGTTTACAAACTCGATATTTAAAATAATTCAAACCACAAATCTATTCTAACTCAAACTCAATTAAACTAATTATTAGACTCAAACTAAGAAACCAATACTAGATAAACATAAACTGTAATTAATAAAACAAATCCTTTTTTTTCTCTGTTTAAAATTAACGTCTTCAGGTCTCGTTAGTTCAAGAACGGCTCGGCTCGATTCGACTGCTCCACCAACTTCTGGGCCACAATTTGGATAGTCGGGACTCCAAATGAGTCAAGACAAAATTAAGCTTATATTGATCCTTATAGGTCAAAATTAATGTGTTAAAAAAAATTTCCATTAGAAACCATACTTAATTAAGCAAGCCCAATCTAATAGATTGGACATTGGTATAACCCAACTTGACAAACTTTAGTAAAATTTGAGTTTTAAATAACTAAAGAAAACGTCAATAGAAATTCGAGCCAGGTACTTATAAGCCCGAGCCAGGGTTAGCTCAAGCGTTTTGGATGACCCAAGCAAACTCTAAATTAAGGCCCTCAAGACTTACTTTTTTTACTTTTCTGAATGACCTCGTTAATAACTTTTGATTTCAAATTGACACAGTATTAATCCAAATCAACAATTCGTTTGATTTTGCTCTAGTTCCCTTCGGTTATTCCCTATTATGTGTATTGCCACTTGTTAGTGATTACAAGCAGCCAAAAAACATATTTTAAGACTTCGTCCAATGGGTTCAAAGTGTGTGTGCGCGTGTATATAAATGAGGGCCCTATTTTTTGAGCCCCAAAGCCCTTGCTTATAACTATAGAGCCGCCCCTGGCTCGAGCTTCACTCTTCATATGTTTCGCACTCGGTTTTAGTACTTAAACCTAACAAAGCTCACTTACGATAACTTTTCTATTTACATTTTATATTTTTTTTAACCATATATCGAATATTTGAAATCAATCTACAAACACAAAACACTTGCAATAGACAACTTTTATCATAATATTCGATAAGAGTTTACAAACACCAAAAGTAATTGAACTAATATATCTTGCTTCTTATTACCATTAATGTAATTCAAAATATTAATTTAGAGGTAACGATGTAATTGAGTTTCCTTCAAATAGATCGGTTTAACTACCACTGATCAAACGTGATGACGTTAAGTGTATAATTGGGCTTAATATCTAGGCCCGATAATTATGGTGTTAGCCTGTTCGGCCCTATAATTGAGTTTCCTCTCTTTCTTCTCATTTACTAGTTTCCTTCTAACAATTTTGTTTGTGTTACTTGAGAATGTTAGACCTCCATTTAAAAAAATAAAATGGATCAATAGGTTGAATGGGAGATTTGTACACCACCAAAAAAAACAAAATCAAACCTTTTTATTGTACATAAGTTGGCATATAGTTAAAGTGTGAAACCTTTTTTTGTTATAGTTAAACTGCTTAGTGACTAAAAATACCAAGTTTCTACCTTTATAATATAAACTGAAGTGTTTATATTTTAAAGAGTTAAAGAGTTCCAGCGTTATGTCTAAATTTTGGATTTGTCCCTAAATTTTAAAAATTACATCGTCAGTTCCAAATTACGTATAAACGTAACATGTTTGGTCCCTGGAGTGGATGACAGTTAACTAATCTGTTAAATATTTTAAAAATAACCAAAATACCCCTAGATTAAAAAAAGTTTTTTTTAAAAAAAATATTGATGTCGCCTGAGAACTAGGGGTATAAATATAGGTTTTTTTATTTCTATTTTTTGTTAATTTTTTATCTTTTTAGTATAGGGGTATTTTGGTCATTTTCAAAATATTTAACAGAAAAGTTAACGCCGTGTTCCCGAGTTTAATAAATGAAAGAAAAGAAGTGAAATGAAATTAATGAGAGAAAAGAAAAGGAGAAAGGTATAATATAATTTTGTGTTCTAGAGTTCAAAAGAAATAAAATAAAGTTAATGATTTTATGTGTTTTTCGAGTTGAAAGGAAGAGAAAAAAAAGTTATAATTTTACAATTGTGCCCTTCAAGATTATTTATTTATTATTAGGTTGAGGGTATTTTGGGAAATTTTAAAAAGTTAAAGTATGATTACTTTCCTTTCTCTACAAATCTCTCCAATTTGGAAAAAAGAAAATAAGTAACAGTCTTATTTTCTTTTCTCTCCACTTCTTTCCGCTTCCTTCTATAAAAAAACACAGGAACACAAATAATTTTAATTTATTTCCACTTCTCTCTTTAAAAAGGACTCGGGAACACAACGTAAATGTCATCCCATCCAGAGACCATGCATGTTACGTTTATGCATAATTGGACTGTTAGTGTAATTTTATAAAACTTGGAAACCAAATCCAAAATTTGGACATACCACATGGATCATCCGAATACTTAACTCGAGTTTAAATAAAAAGGGTGAAGGAGGAAAAAAATATTTTAGATTTGTACACTCCTAAAAGAAATAAGATTTGGATAGTTTATCTTCATATCTTTAAAAACTTTCTTTCAACTTTTACAAATAAAAGTATTAAAATCAAAATATTTGTGATTACCAAAACTATTTATGGTACCAACTACCAATCACCTCCTTTGTAAGAAAAAATAGTACAAGCACAAGATGCACGGGGTACTACGTGGTCACATCTCACTGATCACTCCCCTTCACTAGGACAATAAAGCATCAAACCAAACCAACGGTGATGATACACGCCTTCTCCATCGTCCGATCACCCTCCTCCGTCCATCTTCATCTCGCGCCCAAATTAACGAATTTCTAATTCTCTCCCTCCTCCGTTAATCTGTAAGTTCTCAAATTCTACTCAACATTTTCATCAAGTCTGGTTATGATTCTCTGTGTGTTTTAATTTTTTAGGTTTTGGTGTTTAAATGGCGGGTAGTCCAGGAGGTGGGAGCCATGAGAGTGGGGATCTGAACGTCAGAGAGCATGACAGGTTTTTGCCGATCGCGAATATCCGTCGGATCATGAAGAAAGGGTTACCGGCGAATGGGAAAATTGCTAAGGATGCTAAAGAGAGTGTTCAAGAGTGTGTTTCTGAGTTCATCAGCTTTATCACCAGCGAGTACGTCTTTCATGTTTAATCGCAATGTTTTCACGACCGGACCGGGAACCGAGTTCCTAACTGAACCGGTGAACCAGACTGGTTCAACCGGTCGAACAGGATTTTAATTATTTTTTTTATTTTTTCATGCAAACTCTATACGAAAACATATTTTTGTATTTTGTTTTAAATTATATATATTATAATTTTTTGTAATATTTATGACGTAGTCCGGTTATTCGTTCCGACCGGTAAGACGACCTATTCGATGTCTGATCCCGTCCTGAAAACATTGTTTAATCGGTTATGTATGATGTGGGTTGTTTAGGGCAAGTGATAAGTGTCAAAAAGAAAAGAGGAAAACCATTAATGGCGATGATCTGCTATGGGCGATGGCGACACTAGGGTTTGAAGATTATATCGAACCACTTAAGGCATACCTGAGTAGATACAGAGAGGTAACCTTTCTTTAGAACTTATTTGGACTTGTCGAATGGCTGCTAGAGCCTAGAGGTGGCAAAAGGTAAAATTACAGGGTTGGGTAACGGGTCAAAACATATTTGCTTTTTTTTCAAAAAAGGTTGTGAATAACGAGAAAAGATTACAAGCCAACTCACCCACCCCCCAGGTTTGGTTTTTTTGGTACATGATGGAACGGGTTGGGTTGATCTGATCACTTTTTTTTTTGTCCATTTTCTTTTGCTAGATAATTGTGTGTTAAATATTTGATAACAAAAAATATTTTATCTTTTTTTTAATAAAGCTATATGGTAGTTTGTATGCATTAGAAATATATCTTTGACAACTTGCAACAGTATTTGACCCGTCACCTTTTAAACTAAATATTTTGATTTTATCCATTTTACCAGTTAAAGATAGAACATTACCAGAACAACCCATTTACAAGTAAATGGGTCAGAATGGACACCTCTAAATTGGCTACATATGTCTTTGTTTAGAATGGTTCTGATAAATCTTTGTAAAGTAACTACTGATGAATTAATGTTTCTGCTTCTTATGATTCCTGATTGGATTGCTATGTCAGATAGAGGTTAGTGAAGTTTTCATTATTAATTTTTCAAGTAGATTGATTTTACTATTTTATGAGATGATGGGTTCGAATGTTTTCTGTTAAAGGGTGACACCAAAGGATCAGCAAAGGGTCAGGATGGATCTGCTAGGAAAGATGGAATGCAGCCTGATCACAATCATAATCTGGTGAGTTATGGAGCCTAATGTGCTTGGCCCGTATGGAGTTTTAGGCCCGTTTTTAGGTCAGATTTGCAATCTTAATAAGCAGGGCATTAAACCTAATCCGACTATTATATAAACAACTCTGTAATTGTAAACCTTGTATCAAAATAGAAAACAATGTTTCTCTAATGCACATAGATTGAGTGAACCACATTATATTCTTTCTTTATTATTCTTAATAAGCAAGGCATTAAACCTAATCCGACTACTACAAATCATTGACTTGTTAAAGAAACAAAGTGTGGAGTTTATATGCTACTTATGGAACCTTAATCCGATGTTATATAATTACTATCTTCTTGCATTTCTACAGCTTGCTACACAAGGCATGTATTCACAAGCTCGGAATTATGCTATAGCTCACAGGTCAATCCTACAACATCTATAAATATTTAACTTGGCTATATGCAAGTGTGTGTCATGTTTTGGATACATCTGATTAAAAAAAACGTGGTTAAGTTATAAAATATAAAACTAAATGAGGTCATGATCTATCCATTTAGATTAGCTAATTAGTCAAATCATGGTCCAGTTGGTTAGATCAATGGTCAGATCACTAACCTAACCAATCTGATCCAAGTTCAACCCATTGACAGTTCTACAGGGCAGTATTTGCATTTTCTAGAAGAAAAAATAACAAGACATGATTTTCTTTGTGTTAGTATTGTTAATAACATTGGAGGCTAATTTCAGTTGTTTAATGTAATTTGACAGCAGCAGGCTCAACATTTAATGGTCCCGATGCACGACTCAGAGTAGCATTATGGGTCACATTCTTCTAAGTTTAATGTGTTAAACCTTAGAGCAATACATATTTGCTTGTAGAGTACATTTGATGAAGTAATTTCCTAAGTAGGATTCTGATTATCTATTAAGTTATATATGAATGCAAAAAAAAATTAATCCAAGGACTTGTCTGTGAAAAAAGCAAGTTGACTTTTGACATTTGTTCTTTCTAAAACAACCATAAACTTATTTTGACTAAGAATTGACAAAGCATTGATTGATGTAAGAATAAAGTCGGATCATGTAATCTTTAAAACTTTAAAAGCTTATTCCATTTTATATAAGAATAAAGTCGGATCATGTAATCTTGCAGTTATTAGTATTCATGTACTTGAAAATATTGCAGTTAAAACTTACAAATTTACAATGTTGCTTAACCAAGAACATTAAACTCCGCTTACCTTCATTAAGATGAAGCATACTCATCATCCAGTTACAGCCTGATGAGATAATTCAAACTCTGAAGAACCGTGCTGCAGTAAACAGCTTTTAGCATTTGTTAGTTGCTTAAACTACGTACAGATAATTTGAAAGTGTGATATGTTATAGGTTTCTCTGATCCGGTCCAGTTCTTGGATAAAATTTTAGTTTATTTGGTGAACAATGCAGTTCAAAAACACACAGAATTCAGATAAATTTACTAACCGAAACTAGTGTGTTGATCTTGACGATGAATAAGATGAAGATGGCATCTGAAAGAGAGAATGATAAGTTAGGATGAAATTTGTTTTATAGCATGCAATTTTAAATTAATATTTTATATGAATCACTAAGCACTATTTGGTGCAAATCCAAATTTGAATTTCAAAATTTACCTGATATGTTTTTGGACCCTTTTTAATTAGATAGCCAACATGGTTTAAATTTTCCACAAATGTGTCAACATCTGGAACTCTTAACCCTATCCTATCAGCCAGCCCGAATATTTCCTGATCAAAATAATAAAAATGTCATTTTTCCATTTTAATAAATAATAATTGTTATCAATGCTTGCTTGTGTTACCGATATAGAAAAGCAGTCTTTCTGTTCCAACTCTGATTGCTTGTTCAGTGCACTTAGGAACCGCTTGGCTTCTTTTTGATTACTCATCCCGCCACTCCGACCAAAATCCACAAATCCGTGCTCATCAACATACTTGTCATACAATGATTCCTTCATTATTTCAACAACTTCCTATGAAATATGCAAATTGACCCAAAAAGTCAACTTTATGAGTATGCATGTCATTAATTAATAAATACTTATTGCCACAATATTTGGAATAACTAAAAACAGATGAACTTACCTTAGCATCATCAACAGTTATTTCTTCTCTCAAATCCACCCTGGCACGCGCTTGTGCTAATCTTACTAGACTTTCTAATTGCCTTGCTGTTACTGGTGTACCATCAGCAGACGTGCTACGGTCTCTCAGTCTTAGGTAGAACTCCTGCAGGATTTTAGCTGCAGCTCTTGACATCCTACCATCAAAAAAATCAAAATAAATTAAGTATTTCTGTCATATAAAATAGTAAAGGTGGCATTTTCAACTCATTTGCTAATGAATCGGTCGGTTTGGATTGTGTATCATCTCAAACGGGTTGAAACTCGCACATAGTCTGTTACTAATGCATACAACCACCTGCATCATTTTATCCAACAATTATTATTATCGTCATTGTGATGATGTTGTATTTGTATCATAATCAGCACGTTCATTATTTGTAACTTTTTTAAATAAATAAAAGGTGTTAAGTGGGTCGACCCAACCCACACGGCCTGTACAGAAAATATCCTGTTTCAACTCTCAACCAGTTACCTACCCGACCCACCCATCATGAATGGTGCACTAGTTCACCTTGGAAAGACGTAAGTTCTTGCATAAGCGATATATTTACGGAGAAGCGGGCTTGGCAATGGAACAAAATCACTGTTCTTTCTGGGATCAAGTTTTAACCTCGAGATTAATGAATCATTTTTTACATTCAGATCTGTGCTGTTACCGCTTTGAGATGCTGCACCACTTAAAACTAATCAGTTTTTACAGTTAAATAACCAACGGGGTAAAAAGATTTATGAAAAAATAAACACCTATAAGTTTTTTCACAGTTTGTGAATTATCCCCACTGCCAACATGCAGCTGCAAATAAAAAAAATATATGTTACACCTTGATCTATGAAAACACCTGTATATTTTGTGGCGTGTGTTCAATGTTGAATCAAAAGTCAAAACAGGGTCCGAGTTGACTTACTGACATAATGTGTTCAGAAACTCGTTTGTCATGTAGCTCATCAGGCTTGTCAAGCAATATGAAAACCAAATCAAACCGTGATAACAAAGCAGAATTAATTTTCAAATTCTCATTCACGGTTTTTGCGCGGCTGTAACCAAAATAAGCAATTAATATAAAAATCCTTGTAAGCAAAATGACAAAAGGATCTAGTGATAACTAAGAATTAAAATAATAATATTGACGAGTACTTGTAATGGCCACCAACAGGGTTTGCTGCTGCTAAAACAGTAGTTTGAGCTGATAAACTTGCTACCAGTCCTGCTTTGGCAACTGAGACACACTGTTGCTCCATAGCTTCCAGTAGAGACTGGTGGTTATAACATATAAAATCAGAAAATAATTTTTCATTTTATAACTTTAAATTAACCTTCTTTTTTTTATCTATGTGAGGCCTCCAGACAATAATTAAAAAAAATTAACCTGGTGTTCTGCAGACATTTTATCAAATTCATCAATACAGCACAATCCCCTGTCTGCTAGTACCATAGCACCTGTTGAGACACATGATACCTCAGATATTCAATTTTACCTAGCTATGTAACAAGCTAACAACGTTATGAGTCTAATATGTATATTGGGTTCCTCATTTTGCTTGACATGTCCAAATTTGAAATGGTGGCGTGAGTCAAAAACTTCAAGGTTTTGGAACTGCTTATCTTTTTATATATACTCTAGTCAAAATTGAACATCATCATGCAGATGCTTCCTCTAAGTGAAGATTGTGTTTAACAAATTGTGATTATAGTTGTTACAGGTTGAAAGGGGTTCTAGTTGAAATGGGTCACTTTATTAATACGGATCAAAACGGGCTCATTTGGGTTGATCAGCAAACAAAACACTTAAGTTATTTTTTTATAAATAATCAATGGGTTCATTGTGATTATAGAAACGTATTATTACAGTAATAATCCAAATCTTTAAGAAAGATTAAGGAGATTGTATGCATTAAAATAGACTTTGCCAGCATCACTTAGACATGGCCTAGTAACAGATAATTTTTCTCTGAATGGAAAGCCTGGTAATGGAATTGATCTAAAAACATGTGGAAGAAAAAACATTTACCTGCTTCAAAAGCATAGTCACCAGTCATTGAATCCTTGACCACAGCAACAGTTAGGCCAGCATTTGTTGTGGCGTTTCCACAAACATATATACCTCGTGGTGAAACTGAAGCTGCTGCTTGCAGTAGTTGACTTTTTCCTAGCCCAGGATCACCTAATAAGGAACACATGACGTCTGCTGAGTTTTACACAAATCCAACACTATATGCATGTAAAACTTTGATTAACAAACACATGAACAGATTAGAAAGGTATGAGCCTGAAGTTATCATCGTGGAAGAACGTTATCCATGGAATTTCCTGTGTTTGTCAGAAGAACACTTCTAGCGAATATAGGATTTTTAGGATGTGTAATTTAACCATTTCTATATCAGTATCAAATTGCAGCTTATACACAAATACAGCATTAAATGCTTGTAAAATTTTGATTAACAGACCCTTAAAAGAAATTAAAAAACTTTGTACCAACAATTATCACATGAATGTCTCCTCTAACAGGAACCTTATTCTGATCCATTGAATGCTTCCTTACACCTCCAAACAGTGCTAATGTGATTCCAGCTGTTCAAGGTAAAAATATTGATTAATGTCACATGACCCCTCTATAATGAGCTTTACATAACTTAATCACCAACGGTAACAAAGTGATGTAAAATTATTGAATATTGGAACATCGATCAATCAGCAAATCAGATGTTAAGCTTTTACAGAAGTGTTGGATGAACAAACTTGTGTATGTTATGTAATTCTTCCAGAAGGCGAAACCTACTTCAATAAAATAGATGAAGAACAACATTTTTAAGTACCTTTAATTAGTTCATGCCCGTAGATGGATGGGCAAATTGATTGCAGTATTTGACGAAATACACCTGAACCATACTCTGAAGAAAATTTACAAATGAACTCCAAATCCCTTTGACTGAAAGAATATAAATCCAGCAAGTCCGTAGGTTTAGTCACATTTTCTGTGTCTTGCAAATTCTCAGACTCAGACTGTGATTTGGAGTTTTTAACAGAAATTCCTTCTAAATACAAGTAATATAATCCTTGATTCCTTCCCTTTGATTTTCCTAACTCATAACAGAGATTGATAAGGAAATTGAACTTAAGTACAAAAAATGAAAATAAAAAAACTTAAGAATATAATTAGTTCATAATGAGCTAGAAACTACCTCCTCCTATATCCATGTAATTGTTAATCACCCTTATTATACCAGTAACTGTCACAACATCTCCAGGGATACAAAGGTCTACAAGATCTTCAATCAATTCACATTCCAAAGTTCTTGGTACACGGCCTTCTTCATGATGTTCAGATTTCAGCAACTCTTGAATTCTAGAAAAGTTGATATAAAGTTACAGATCATCCTTTCTACATAGGGTCACACAACTATACAAACAATATGAAGTTATCTTTTGAAATCCATACCTTATTTTCTGGAAGTCTATTGGTCGTGCACTGGATCTAATTGGGTTAAAACTTCTGCTTTTGCATCCATGCATTACACAAACTGAAGGAGGTGAAAATTTCCCATCCGGGAAGTCACGTGCAATAGAGGTTCCGCATTTGGTACATGCAAAACTCATTTGTACCACCAAAGGCTTGACAGTGCTAACTTTTACTACAGTGCCACGCACAGAAACAAGCCTTTCTGCAATGTTATTATGGTAAATTTTGGTAAAAATACATAACATAGATTTGATCAATTCATAGTGGAATTAAACAAATGCAGTAATAAGTAGCTAAAGATACCTATGTAAGCTGCCTTCAGGTTTTTCAAAGCAATCATTGATTCAGGGTGGTTGTGCAAGCGAATGTTCACCTTCGCACCATCATCCAATTCTTCATCGTTTGATTTGGAGTGCAGGACCTAATTTAATTAGAGGCTGATAATCAATTTTAAAATTTCATTAAATGGCACTGCAATCCAATAAATAAACAACTGCTATGTTACCTTGTGTACTGCAGCACTCATGCAAAAGAGAGCTTCTTTGGGGTTTCTTTCTAAATCCTCGTAAAATTCTTCTATCACGCATACTTTCCGAAAATGTTGGAAATCAAGTGGCAAAACGAACAAGATGTCTTCTTTCTTTACCTATTTGTAAGACTTTATAAATAATATTGCAAGAAAATACTATAACTGAGAGGGAATTAAGTCCATTTGACAATACTTTCACTTAGAAAACTTATGCATTTTCAACTCATTTGGTGAGTTTCCAAATTTTTGTTGTCCTTCAACTCATTATATGGCAGTTTCAGCACTTGGTTGTATTGATGCCTTGGTTTAAAAAATCGGAAAGCGCACCGAGGCGACGAGGTCTAAATCCGAGGCGCAAATCGCAAAAGCGCAGGGCTTTTCGTACGCGAGGCGCACATACTATAAAAACATGTAAATTATGTATATACACATTAATTGATATTAAACATCTAAATTCCCAATAATGTTAAACACATTACTTGATATTAAACATCTAAAACATCCAAAAGAGGGTATAACCCAACCATTAGTCCACCAAAAGTCCAAAATTACTAGTTACTACCACTTGCAAAAGTCCAAAACAGAAACAAAACATACCAAAAAAAAAGCCCTTAAGCGCAGAAAAGCGCCTCTGAGCGCAGAAGCGCGCGCTTCTTGTACCTAGGCGTGCCTTACGTAACCTAAAGCCCAAGACCCTGCGCCTTGGTCGCCTCGCGCCTAGGCGCGCTTTTTTAAACCAAGATTGATGCATATGGTTTACTAAAAATAATGAACTAAAATTCCGAGTTTATAAGAGCTTGTTTGGTTGGCAGGAATTCATGGGTTTTCAGTGGAATTGGAATTTAAATTCCATTCTTTGACATGTTTGGTTGGCTAAGAGAAGAAATTGGAATTCATTCCAACCAAATCCCTCAACTAATGGAATTCAAAATCCCTCTCCAATTAAGTGGAATTCATAATCCCTCACCATTTTAAGGAGTAATTTTGTCTTTTATGTACTTTTACATTACAATTCCATTAACAAATATGCTAACCAAACACATTATGGATTTCAAAGGAATCATTCCAATTCCAAATCTAATTCCAATTCTAAATCCATTTCCAACTAATTCCGCGAACCAAGCTCCCTAAGTCGGTAACAAACCCTAGTTTTTTCATGTGAATTTTTTGTATTCGATTGCAGTTTAACATTGATGTTGGTATAAGATTAATCTCTCGTGAATTCGAAAATACGCATCAATTTCATATTGAACAATCACTCTTCTCAATACCTAAAATCAATCTTCAGATATTCCAATTTAAAAGATATAATAGTATACGTAAGCAAGAGAGAGAGAGAGAGAGAGATACCTGGGAGATGAAGTCTGATCCGTCAGGAGTAGAGAAAAACTTTTCATAAAGTTTCGAAGTGAGATTCAGCTTCTTCTTCCCATCCTTATGGGAATAGTCGATTTGAGGGAAGTATTTAGCCAGTATCTGTGTGATTTGGCCTTCGGTCACCGGCTTTTGCTTCCCGGCGGTCATCATCGTCCTTGTCTCGAGGGTTTTCAATCGCAGTTTCTTTAGAACTGTTTCGTTTGATTTTGGCGGGAATAAAACTCGCAGTCGATTCGAGGAGAATTGATAATTTTAGGGAAATTCAGAAACTAGCAATTTTGACCCAGTTGACTTGGTAAAGAAGCAATTGGCTTTTAGTTTTGTAAAAAAAATCAATCAATCAATCAATCAGAACTTAACACGTGCCCAAATTTCACCACGTAACGATACGGATCCATAATTTATCGCGGGATTTGATAGTGTATCGCCCAGAAAATATATAATATCAACTACTTTAAAAGGCAACGTCAGTGGCTACAGTGTCATCGACCACCCCTATTATATTATTAATAATCGCATTCAGCTCCTGCTTTACTATTCAACAAGCTCTGCACCTGCTGCTTCACCATTCAACTCCTGATTTACTATTTAACAAGTCTTAAATAGAAGTCCTGCTTCGCTCGACGTTTTCGTCATTTAAGTATATAGGACCACCGCCATGCCTTCGACGGATCAGCCCCCACCCGATGTCAACACCGCCACCATCACCGGTGAGACGAGAGGATAGGTGTAGCAATCGCTTCAGTTGCATGTATAAACCCTAAATCACGCCATTTTTTTAAATTCAAAAAATTGATATTATGCCATCGTCATGGAGGCGATACACTTACACACGTGCATCGTCATAAAAGTAAATAAAATTTAATTAATTTTAAAATTAAAATAAAATAAAGCAAAATCTTAAATAAACTTAAATTATTATAGAAAAAATTAATTTAGAAACTATTTTTTTAAAATCTCTTAACAAAATCGAAAAAAAAGTTTAGAAACTGATTTTTTTTAATCGCAACAAAAAACCTATAAACGTTAATTATTAAAAAACATTTAAAAATTTATAAGTCGCTACAAAAAAATGAAAATTATTTTCAAAATATTTTAAATATTACAAAATGAAATTAATTTAAAAATATTTAAAAAGTTAACATTTTACTTTTATTATAAAAAAATCAATTTAAAAACTATAATTTTTAAAGTTTTAAAAACTTTTTATTTTAAATTTTTAAAGAGTTCTTTGCAACAAAAAAAAATTTTCAAAAGATAAATTATTATAAACATCTAAAAATTAAAGATGGTTTAGTTGAGCGTCTGTAGGCGCGATTGTGTTTACGACTCTACATCGAGCACCACATTGGCGGTATAGTGCATAACACATGTTAATTACTAGGTTAGAATCTCGTGTATTGCACGTGTTGATTAAATGTAATATTATATACTTAATAATAAAAAGTTTATGTCTTTAAAAGGTCGTGTATTACACGGGTTGAATAAATATAATGTTATATACTTAGTAATAAAAAGTTTTTGTCTTTAAAAACCGTGTATTACATTTGTTGAATAAAATACTACGTGATAGTTATAAATTCTGTTATGTTAATTTTTAAAACATTTTTTTAGCTGAGTATTAATTTTTTTTATATAACTGATAAGTGTTAATTCATATTAAACTTTAGAAACCCGGTGTATTACACGGATTGAATAAATGCAATGTTATATATACTTAGTAATAAAGATTTGCATATTACATATTTATAACATATTAAATAACTTTTTAATAAAAATTATAGAAATGTTATATTGTTATTTTTTTAATGTTTTATGAAAAAAAAATAAAAAAATGTTCAATTTATAAAAATATTTTATGAACAAACCTATTTTTTCAATAATAAACGTTTTATAAAAAAAATTATAAAATCATTATTATTTAATAGGAGAGAGAGGCGGAAAACAAAAAATTATAAAAACAATTAAAAATTTTATATAATTATTAGGGTATGGGGTATACCATCACGGGTAACCCCACGTGAGAATGCTCACGGCGTGAGCAAGGTTGAAACACCGCCCCCCTCTTGCGTGAAGGGGGGTGAGCAAGTTCTCGTGAGTGGCTTCACGCGGGTGAGGGGATAAATTGTGGGTGTTCATTGTGTGTGGGTGTTGGATGGGTCTCTCGTGGTCAAATATGTGATATTTCACTCACTTGGGTATTTCACTTGCCAAGTGAGACCCAAGTGAGGAACATATCACGCTGATGTGGCGTTTATGTGGCAAAAAATGTACTTTTACTTGGCTTTCACATGTGAGAGTATACCAAATACTCTTAGGAGAGATAGGAGGGGGAAAAAGTTAAACATACACATAAAAGTGACAAGTGTCTCATCAAAACATTTATTTATTAAAGATTATAGATATAGATTTTTAAATTAATTTAAAACTCTTTAAAACATAGTTATAGATAAACTATCAAACTTATCTAACAATCAAACTTTTCTCAATAATTTCTCAAACAAAAAATTATACAAATGTCTATTGGTATTGTAATATCTAGTGAGGAAGATGGGAGTTTGTTAATGGTGTAGAAGACTATGTTTCTCTCGTAGGAAAATGCTTCAGGCGTGCTATATTTTTACCTACGAACATCAATTTTCATGGATTGATAAATTTTGTTTCAAAAAAGTGTGGTTTTTAAAATATTATACGATTTTCTTACAAAATGTATATCTACAATCATTCAATTGATCTATTGGATAATGATAATATTTCTTTATTTTTAAATCTTGTTCTTAATGATCCAAATCAAAATTTTACATTGTTTGTTACTCAATAATATTATGCTGGTAATAGCTCATCTGTTCCAGAATTAAACACTCGTGAACGCGAGTATTTTCGCCTACAAAAAAAATACTATTATCAAAACTCAAGCGCCTTTACATGTGTCTTTTCTACAAAACGTCGTGATAAGGTTATTCTTGATTTAAACTTTTATCTGGACGACAGAAGATGTTCTGGGTTTAAGGAAAAATGTCATGATGAATGTGAAGAAAATGAAAATGAAAATAATTAAGGTGAAGAAGATGAAAATCTTGAAGATGGTGGTGTTTTAGAGAAACAACTTGAATATAAAGTTCTAGTTGACATTTTTGGTAGATGCCCGATCCTGTAACTAATCGGCTTAAAAGTTGCAAGACTCAATATTCACGTGTTTCAAAGGTCAATATTTCAACACCAAAGATAAATTAGTACTAAAACTGGGTAAGATTTGCATTAGTGAATGTTTCAAATATAAAGTTGATAAGTCTTTAAACACTTGATTTGAGGCGTCATGTCGTACTGATGGTTACAAGTGGCATATCAGGGCGTACACCTTTGAAAAAACAAGTATTTTCAGGGTAGATACTTAAAAATCAACACACATATTCAAGAACCCATACATATCCCAATATCCGCCACGCAAATAAAAAAGTATTGAGTCATATAATTAAATATCAACTAAAAGACAGTGGATGCATATACCAAGAAATTATGACGGATATTGATGAGAGATTTAAATCAGCATGTCATACTCTCATGTATGGCGAGCGAGCAAAATATCATGCACTTGAACTTTTGAGAGTGTCCCATGAGGAATCATTTGCCCAACTTCCTAAAAAAAGACGAACACTGGTACACTTACTCATGTTACACGACGTGTGCAATTAGTAATATATTTTTATTAAGAAAATGTTTGCACATGTTTAGTCACCAATAGACTAAACTACACACGTATAGATAAGTTTGTCTATCGCAGTGTAATATAGCAGTGATAAGAATCGGATATCAATTCGTGGACACGTTGGCTCCTGATACTAATCCTCTATCAATATTTAGCCAATAAAAAAGAGTTTTGATTAATAAATTAATGATTGCAAAAGGAAACGACTTACGAATTATGAAAATCATATTTGAGAGATAACCGTTTATACTTAGAATCATCCAAGATGGAATGACTGACAATATTGATTTTACTTATGAAAACTGTTTTTATTAAGATTTATGATTAGAGAGATAGTGCTACTAATACCCTAATCAAGTGAATCAGATTTTATTACCAATTCCTTATGACTTAGAATCACTTTGTCAAATATGGACAGATAAATGCCCTAGTGATTTACAACTCGTGATTATATTAACAAAGAAAACCTTAACAAGTTCCTATACCATTTTATTCAGAACTATTACCCAGGTAGTTCACAGGTTCTGCCAGTTATGTTACCGATTTGTCTATTACCGATGAAGGTATCAATCCTCATATTATAAGTGCACCTTTATAACTTAAAGATAGTACACGTTGATTCTTGTTGGACTTATATGCCCGAGTAACGGCAATTAACAGCATAGCCACCAAGATGAGATCCGAAAGAGTTACACCACGAACAACGACATATCCAATAGGTTGTTTAAGGAGTTAAACGAACCTTACATGAATTGATAGTGTGGCAAGATGATTATTTATGAAATAATTATCTAAATTATTTAGAATAATTAGTGGCAAGTTAATATTTATGATTTGGAGTTACAAATGATTAATTAACTAGTTTGTAGTTTGGAATTCCAAAATATTTTGAAAACCTCATCCGTCGGTTATAGTCCAGTTTTCTAGTAGTGCAATGATATTCAATTTAATATCATAAATAATCCAAGAAAATATATTAGTTAAGTTGTCTTCGTTTCAAGATGAGATGAACATATTAGGATGAATTTGTTAGACTTGCATCTCTCTGAGGATATGATCAGTGATAAGAGTTATTGAAGACGATGAATAAAGGTTAGGGAGCTTCAGTGGATCGTATAGTTGGTTAGTCTAAGCTGGGGCAGGGTACTTTGGCTTGCACTTCACATAGGTTATCCTTAGCAATAGGGGTGGCGCTAGCTACTTTTTCTTTTGAACGACAAATCTAACATACTTCTACTCCTAAATTACACCAAATAATTCACCCCATGCATGGGCTTAGATTTTGCCGTTAGGCTTAGGTCCGCTTTTTAGCCTAGGAGTGCGTTTTTAGTTTATAGGTGTGCCTTTAGTTCTCGATGGGTCGGTAATCCTAGGTGTGCATCAGTTTTAGGTGTACCTGTAGTTTTAGACGTACCTTGATTTTAGGTATACATGTAGTTTTAGATGCACCTATTTAGTATTAAGGATTTATATTCTTTATTGTTCTTCTTTTCGTTCTCTAATATTGGTACTCTCTTGTGTGTTTGTTTTTTCAGTTACAGGAAAAAGAAAGAGTTTGTTTATGGGTCAGAGGTCTCTTTGGGAGTAGCCTCTCGATTATTTGGGATAAGGGTAAGGCTTGCTTTCATCCCACCCTCCCTAGACCCTACTTTATGAGTGAGATTTTCACGAGGGTTGTATGTTTGTTAAGTAAACTGTCATTTTCATCCACGTGGTTTGGTCATTTTTGTCAGTTTCATCCAAAATGGTTATTTTTCTTCTCTGTATCCTCGTGGTTTTCAAAACTTGTCATTTTCATCCAATTAGTTAACCCCATCCAATTTCAAAACTTGAAGAGTGATTGTATTACTGTAATTCATTAATTAGGGTTTATACGGTGGGTGGGTGGGGGGGGGGGTGTTGAGGATAATTAAGAGTTTAAAAATGGATAAAATAAACAAATGTATAATAAGACAAAAATACCACTCATTTAACGTTAAAAAATAGACAAGATTAACCAATTAGATGGAAATGACAATTTTTGTAAACCATAAGGATACACAAGAGAAAAACAAACCTTTTGGATGAAAATGTCAAAAATAGCCAAGCCACATTGACAAAAATAGTAGTTTACTCTTGTCTTTTTTTTTTCCGTTCTGACGATATTAATCGAATCTAAATTTCGTAAGCACATAAATAGCTGTAAAAATCTATATCTATACTATATAATAAATAAAGGTTTTTTCATGGCACGTGTCGTCTCCATATTCACTCTCATCATTTTTTTCCGTCTCTCTCTTTTATTAAATACACTCTATCTTTTAATAATAATATGTTTTTATAGAAAATACTAATTATACTAATAAACCATATTTATTTTAAATTATCTTTTATTATAAGAAACTTTGAAATATAATTATGTAACTTTATTTTCAATAAAATAGTAAATGAAAGTCAAATTAAATTAAATAGTAATTAACATATTTTCGAAACCCAATTATATATTAATCTTTACATATTTTGATTTTTTTTTCTGTCCTTAGTATATGTAATATATTTTTACACCTGTAAAATATATACATAAAGATTTAAAAACTTTATGTACTGATATTTTTCACCCCGTGTGTATTACACGGGTTCTAAGCTAGTATAAATAAAAACAAAGCGTTTATAACTCTATTAAAAATGATTATATACATACTAATAAATAAAGGTTTTGATGTGACACATGTCACTTTCTGGTGCATCCTTAGTATATTTTTTTCGCATCTCTCTTCTATTAAATAAGTATATTAAAAGAATATATACTTTTAAATATTTAATATAAATCTAATTATAGATACTTATTATTTAATTATATACTTTTTCCGCCTCTATCTCCTATTAAATAAGTATATTAAAATAATATATACTTTTAAATATTTAATATAAATATAATTATGAATACTTATTATTTAATTATTTTATCATTAACCAAATGAATTTAATATAAATTATCAATTACATAAAAAAAATAATAGAGAGTTGAAACAAAATGTTTTAAAAATTAAATTAACAAAATTTATAACCGTCACGTAAAAATATATTTTTTAGTACATATTTTAACAAATGTATGTGTTAACAGATTACATTATGTTTTATTCAATTCGTGTAATACATGAGTTTTTAAAGAAAAGAATTTTTTTATTACTAAGTATATAACATTATATTTATTTAACACGTGTAATACACGAGATTCTAACCTAGTTATAAATTAAAAAATTATTTATGTGCATAATGATTGGCGAAAAAAAATAAAATTCTTAAAAGTCAATCTAGAGGGGAGTCTACTTCCGTCTTCCGAGATGACACACGTTGATCCCTTAACTTGCAAAGACATAAGCAACTGGCTCCATTGCTGATTCATCTCTTTCTCCACCAAGATCATCGATTTCACACCAGGTATCTCTATTCTCTAGTCGCCATATTTTATCAACTCGTCAAACACACTTCTTCAATTCATAAGGTTTTGGTATATCAATGTCAACGAACGCCGGTGCTGTTATTTCGTCCGAACCACGGAGTAACAGTGATATTGCTGTAAGTAACGGGGTTACGGTTATGGTTGGGGCTGAGTCGTTAGATTCGAAAACCGAAACCCTAACGACGGAACCGTCTTCTGGTGGTATTATTGTTCAGGATTTTGTTAACGATGCTAGGGTTTCGGGAGGTGAAATAGGGGTTGTAATGGATAAAGATGAGAAACTTTTGGATGAATGGAGCTCGGATGCTGTTGTTTCATCCGAACCACCGAGTAACGGTGATATTGCTGTAGGTAAAGGGGTTATGGTTGTAGTTGGGGCTGAGTTGTTAGATTCGAAAACGGAAACACTAACGGCGCAACCGTCTTCTGGTGGTATTATTGTTCAGGATTTAGTTGATGATGCTAGGGTTTCTGGAGGTGAAATAGGGGTTGTAATGGATGAAGATGAGAAACTTTTGGATGAATCGAGCTTAGATGCTGTGGTTTTGTCTGTACCGCCTGCTGCAAGTGACGGGGCTAAGGTTGGGGCTGACTTGTTAGAATCAAAGCCTGGAACCTTAATAATGGAAACTTCTGATCATGATGGAGGGGGTGATGTTGTTGTTCAGGATTCAATTGATGAAGCTAGGGTTTCTGGAGATGAATCAGGGATTGTAGTGGAGAACAGTGAGCTAGTTAAGGATTTAGTTGATGATGCTAGGGTTTCTGGAGATGAAACTGGGGATGTCATGGATAGCGATGAGAAACTTTTGTATGAATCGAGCTCAGATGCTATAGTTTCGTCTGTACCCCCTGCTGCAAGTTATGGGGTTAAGAGTGGGGCCGACTTGTTAGAATCGAAGTCTGGAACCCTAATAATGGAAGGTTCTGATCATGATGGACGAGGTGATATTGTTGTTCAGGATTCAATTGATGAAGCTAGGGTTTCTGGAGATGAAACAGGGATTGTAATGGAGAACAGTGAGCTAGTTTTGGATAAACAGATCTCAGATGCAGTCAATGTGATTAAGATTGGGGCTGACTTATTAGGTTCCAAAACTGAAACCCTAACAATGAAGCCATCTGCTGATCAGAACGGAGGTGGTGATATTGCCTTTCAGGATACAATTGATGATTCTAGGGTGTCCGGAGATGAAAAAGGGATTGTAATGGAGAACATTGAGAAAGTCTCTGATGAGAATGAGGTTAATAATGAGGAAAAAGAAGGTGAATACAAGGTTGCAGATATTGTTTGGGCGAAGGTAAAGAATTATCCATGGTGGCCTGGTCAGATATTTGACCCATCTTCTTCAACAGATAAAGCTAAGAAATACTCCAACAAGAAAGGGTTTCTTGTTGGTTATTTTGGGGATCAAACGTTTGCATGGAATAAACCTTCCAACCTCAAGCCATTTAGGAAGAATTTCTGTAAATTGGAGAAACAAAGTAATTCCAAAGCATTTTTTCATGCTGTAGATTGTGCTTTGGATGAGGTTTCAAGGCGTGTTGACTTTGGATTGGCATGTTCTTGCTTATCCAAAGAGGTTTATGATAAAGTTAAATCCCAAGTTTTTGTTAGTTATGGAATAAGGGAAGAAGCTAGCAAAATTGATGGTGGTGATAGATTTTCGACCGTTTCTACTTTCAAACCTGTGAAAGTTGTTCAATCCGTGCAAGAACTAGCTAGAGAACATTTTGATGGATTTAGTAGATTGGAGGTTCTGTCTATGAGAACTCAGCTATTGGCATTCTTTCGTTGGAAAGGCTATTATCAGTTTCAAGCACAAAATATCTTGGATGGACCAGATAATAAGTTAGAAGATGAATCTGAGCTTCCATTAACAGAGGAAAATAAGGTGGTTGAAGATGAAAAACCAGCTTCTGTAGGTAAAAAAGTTTCATCTAAAAAGAGGAAGCCGGATGCTTGTGATAGCGATGATTCGGTCCCACACAAGAAAGAAAGAAGTGTGACAAACGTGACACCAAAGGGTAACTCGAGTGTAGAAAAAAGTAAAAAAAATACAAGCAAAAAAGCAGCCGTTGAGGATTATGTCCTTAAGGAGGAAAATAGGATTGAAAAAACAGATTCTGTAGGTAAAAAAGTTTCATCTAAAAAGAGGAAGCCGGATGTTTGTGATAGTGACGATTCAGTCCCACGCAAGAACGAAAGAAGTTTGACAAACGTGACCTCAAAGGGTAACTCAAGTGCAAAAAGAAGTAAAAAAGGTATTAGCAAAAAAGCAACCGTTGAGGATAATGTCGTTAATGAGGAAAATGGGAATGAATCAGATTCTGTAGGTAAAAAGGATTCATCTAAAAAGAGAAAACCGGATGTTTGTGATAGTGATGATGATTCAGTCCCACTCAAGAAAAAAAGAAGTTTAGCAAACATGACCCCGAAGGGTAACTCGAGTGTAAAAAGAAGTGAAAAAAGTATCAGCAAAAAAGCAACCGTTGAGGAGAATGTCCTTAATGTGAAAAATGAGCATGGAACTGACAATAAAAAGTCATCAATTTCAACTCCAAAAAAGCTGTTTAGAGTTGGTGACAGTATATGTAGAATTGCAAAACAAATATCTGAGTCACCATCAACTATTAAAAAAGAATCCCAGAAATCAAAGAATGATTCACCAAAATTGAGGAAAACTGCTAAAAAAGATGGAAATTCTGCCAAGGCAATTCAAACTGAAGAATGATCAGCCTAATTTAGGTACAAATAATTATCATTCTTTTTTGTGGTAAATATTTATTTGTGAGTTTGAACGAGCTTTAATCGAACTCCTCACTTTTTTTTTTCTCTCTCTTTTCTGTACATGCATTACCATTCGACTCTTTGTTACCATTTGTGCATTTTGCAAGTGTGTAGGGCTTATGCTTTATAATCTTTATAAATTGTTTGGTATGTTTGAAATGGGGTTTTAACATGCAAGTTTGACATGCTACGTCGTTTCAAACCAGTATTTCTTTATTCCTACTATTTTATTGCATTAATATTAGAATCATGGAGACCTTATTGGCGATATGGCTATGTGCTGCTAGGAATGATTATTTCTTGTACATTGTACATATTTACTTTTTTTTTTGAAAGGCGACTTTCTTAAACCCCTACTCCCTTTGGGAGCAGCCCGGGTGTTCCTGTGAGTCATGCATGTCTTTCCCAATGAGTTGTAACCGCAGCGGACTCGAACCCTGGTCCCACCTAGGAGGAAACCCACAACGGGGAAAACCCCCTGGCTCAACCTGGAACAATTTGTCCCAAGCGAGACTCGAACCCATGACCTTCCATTTGGAAAGTCATGGGGCTACCACTCCACCAGAAGACTTTGTGGTAAGGGGGTGGGGCCGAGACGGGCTGTGTGAGAAGGGTGAAATTGGGTAGCTGATGTTTAGGGGTAACTGCAGCAGTTACTGCTGCTATTTATGTTTATTTAAGTCTTTTGTTCTAGCTTTAGGTTTTTGTCTTTGATTATCTAAAATTACTTACGTACTTGTATTGGAGAATTGCCCCTCTCGAAGCGGGCTGACTAGTGAGACCCCCTTTTATTTGTTTTCTAAATTACAGCTTCTATCACTTACATTTTAGTTTGACCATTTAGAAATAAAACATAACTCGTTCAATTTCGAGTATTAAACAGATTACCTTTTGATTTGTTATATAATGACCATTGTTTTGATTGTAGATAGATAAATGCAGTTACAAGAATTTATAAAGAGATTGCTAATATTTTGCAAATGCTGTTGATCTGTGGGAGTCGGAACTGACCGAGTGACATTAGGAGACTTGCTGCCGAAATCACGGTCATTGCATGCACTAGTTTCTTGTGTATTTTTATAAAACTCTTGTGCAACTGGGATGCATCTTTACACTGTATTATTAGATGTTTTGATATTACAAACAGGTTTGATCTGCACACATTGATGAAGGGAAAATTACAGAAGAGACTTAAAATAAGTGCTTTTATATTTAAAAAACTAGACTTGTGACAAAATATCTGTTGGTTTACGTGTTTATCAGATTGGATTTTGTCTCAAACAATATGATAAATATAACATTTCTTTTTCTGTGCCTCATATTTAATATTTAGGGGGTGTAAACGAGCCCCTTGTTTTAATTTATAGAGAGTTCGAGCTCGGCTCGTTTTGAACTTTCAATCCCTATTTATAAAGCTTGAGCTCGGCTCGTGAGTATTTTTTCAAGTTCGAGCTCAACTCGTTTATTATTTAATAATTAATTTATATATATATTTTTATCATAAATTTATACATACAAATTATTATTATAAAATATATTAAATAAAAATTATAAAAATAACAGACTCGTTTAGGCTCGCGAGGAAGCTCGATAATGAAGCTTGAGAGGGTGTTTGTGAAGTGATTGCTTATTGTCAAAAGTGTTTATTGACTTATGACTTTTCTAAAATGAGTTTTTAAAAAAGTGTTTGTATTAACTTTTGTGGTGAGAAAAGTCAATAAGCCAATAAGTTGTTTTTTAAAAAGTGTTTGGCTTAACTTATATTTATTGTAGGGTAAATGGTGGGTAGATTGGTAATTTTATGTTCAAAAAGTCATAAGGAGTTTTAAAAAACCAGGATTTGTGACTTTTGAAAAACAAAATTTTAAGACTTATCAAAAAGCCAAAATAAAAAGGACTTTTATCCATGCCAAACACTTTTTAGCCAATAAGTCATTTTCAAACTCAATCCCAAACACCCCCTGAGTTTGGCTCGTGTATTAAACAATCGTTTAAGCTCGGCTTAGTTCTAGTTTTTAATGAGCCGATCTCGAGTATCTCACACTCGTATGTGTGGTGCAATCCTTGGAAGTTAAAAAGCAAGCAACTAATGTGAAGGCTAGTGATTTAACGAAGCCGCTTGTTCATTACAATCTATTTACATTGTTAATTCATCGCTTTGTAACTAACGTGAAGGGTAGTGATTTTAAGCCGCCGCTTATTCTTTATAATCTATTTGCATTGTTAATTTAATGCTTTGTAGCAAACACTATTAAAAAAAATATATATGTAGCAAATAATCTTTTAACATAACAAATGAAGTAACGAATGTAAACATGTCGAGACATATGTGAGCAAACATTTTATCATCGATCACGTTTTTGAGTGTAAAAACACAATCTAGGCCGATTTTGTAACCTTTTTACTATCATTGAATGTGATAAGATATCAAACTTATCCAAGACTTGATTGATCTGTCGGATTATCAACAAACACAAAATCTATATGGCTTGATAACATCTATCCGCAGTTCAAAGAAATGCGAGTTGAATAAGCAGAACCAGATATCTAAATAAATTGTGTTTACCAAAACCACAGTACAAACTGAGAACAACCAATTGTCTGCCCTCTGCAAACACAAAGCTAAAACATAACCAACATTTGAACTCTTCAACAAAACAGACCAAAATCAAGATAATTAAGATCTTGGCTTCTCCTTCTTCTCCTTGAACAGAGCCAAGAGAGAGACACCAGAAACCTTCACAACCTTGAACCTAACTCCAGGAATATCTCCCACGGCGTGACCCTTACGACCGAATCCAGCAATCAAAACTTCATCCTGTCACAATTAACAAAACCGAATTAAAAATCTAAAAAATGCCCAGTAAATAAAAATGTTTCTTTTGAATATTGAAATTAAGAACTAACATTTTCTTCGATGTAGTTCAAGCAACCATCATTGGGAACAAAGGCAGCAATCTTCTTTCCGTTCTTGATGAGTTGAACTCTGGCACACTTTCTGATAGCAGAGTTAGGCTGCTTGGCTTCAATACCACTGCAGATAAAATATACAAATTTGTCAAAATTCAAATTTACAAAAACTGATAACGCAAAATATAAAATAAAAATAAACAAGAGAAATTACATCTTCTCGAGGACGATGCCCTTAGCGTGAGAAGAACCAGCAAAGGGTTTCTTCCATTCATTACCAAGATGAGACTTCTTGTATGACTTGTCCGCCCACCTTTGCCTTCTGCGGTGAGACTTCAGCTTGCGACCAGCTCCCATTCCATGTGTCTTCCTACAATACAATCATTCAACCTTTTATTAATCAAATTCAACAAAACTTAGCAGCCGCGTAAGCCATTAGACAACAATGTATCATTCCAATTCAACATTATAATTAAGCAAAGCATTGATTATTCATCAGTTAATTATTATTCCATCTGTCTTCCTTCAATAAAATCATTCAACCTTTTATCAATCAAATTCAACTTAACTTAGCAATTGTGTATAGAACTAGATAACCAATGCATCTTTCCAATTCTACAATATGATAAATCAAATCATTGATTATCCATCAGTTTATTATAACTCCATCATTATGCTAATCAAATCCAATGAAACTGAGCATCTGCGTATGGAATTGAATAACAATGCATCTGTCCGATTATTCATCAGTTTGTTATAATGTCTAGTTTTTCGTTTCTAATTTCTTCAAACCCTAGACTACATGACCGTAACGTTCGTAACGAGAATCAAACAAAAGTATCTTCTATCACGCACAAAACAATTCTAAAAAAACAAGTCGATATAGTCGTATTCTGCTAACAGAAACACTACTCAGAGATCTAAATTCAATTTGGAACAACGAGCAGCAAAAATTAGTAAATCATTTTAAATCTCTCATATTTCGCTTCGGCTAAGCTAGATTGCGAACTTCAAGTGTCCAGTTCAATTAACAACCAAAACAGTAAACGTTTTCGGGTAAAGAAGAAGAATTAGATTAGTGTAAGCGATAGATACCCCATGTTTGCGAGATTGAGTGATCCTCTGACGGTGCTAAGCTTCCCGGCGTGAACTTGAAGAAGATGAAGGAGCGGCTGCCTGCAAAACCCTTCTTGTTGGTTAGGGATTGGATCATAATTTATATGTGTGAGTGGACGCAGCAAAATGGGCCGAGTACTGTTTTCTTTTTTGGGCCGATAATAAATTGGGCTTCGTATCTAGTTTACTGATTTTAAATACGCCCAAGGCCCAGACTGCCTCCCATTTTTCATACTACACTTTAGAAAATAATAATTTTATGAGGCGCCGTAAAATATATTTTTAGAATGTATATGTTTTTTTTTTAATCCATGAGAACCTGGTTAAACAATACTCACGTGACTGTGTTAATACCCTATAAACCAATGGAATCAGTTAAATCGTAAAATACGTTGGGCATGCGGCTTTCAAGAGGTTATGATGGAAATAAGTGGAAGAAGGATTCCAAGAAAGTTAATCCATTTGAATTAGGGCTTTTAAAATATGTCTAAACATGTTAAACATGTCAGACACGACACGTCACGACATGATTAACACGGTTGCTAAACACGAATACGACACGATGCATCGTTCTCTTCAAAAACAAACATGTTACATGACAGGACTTATTCAGACATGATTTTAAAAAACTATGCATATTTTAGTAATATAAATATGTATATTTTTTAAAAGAAGCAGCTAGGGTTTTAGTAATATAAATATGAATATTTTTTTAAAAAAGTTTAAAACATAAATAGCTATTAATCGTGTCTAAACAGGTTAAGCAGGTTAAGACCTGTTTAGACATTATTTTAATCGTGTCAACTTATTATAACACCAAACATGTTGACTCAAACTCAAACATGTTTAACTCCGTGTCGTATCATGTAAAAACTGTCAATCATTAATTTGAATGGAAAGAGAGAAAGGTCATATTACTTATGAGGAAAAGCTTGATGTATATATTTTTTAAGATTGCTATTATACATTTGAAATTGTAACTAACCAAGGACGGGAATGATGTCAATAAAAATTATAAAGATCTTCAAAAATATTCCGGATTTTTACAACCATAATTATAGACAAACCTTGGTGAGTCTCACACTCCCATCCACTTATATTATTCAATATTGTTTATGAAGTGAGTTAGGTAATCACTTATAACACATGGATACAATTATTTAATGATATATGTTGATTATATCCGAATTATATCTTATTGTGCACTCCTCCTAATGGGAAATGAGTGAGGTGATCACTAAGACAAGTAAATGCATGTCATATTCACACCGTTGTTACTTTTTATAAATATCATTTTAAATATAAATAAACAACTTTAAATTAATTTATAAAAATTACACAAATAAAAATAATTTCAACCAATAATTATGTCAGATGGTGCAATAGAAATTATAATATAAAGAGTTAGTCAAAAACTATGTATTAAAACCAGTGTCGTAGAAATCGCTAGGCGCTAGTAGGATGATGGGTACCGACTAACGATTAATCTGGTTTAATAGGGATTAATCAGATTGAAATTTTTATATGTCATTTTCAGTTTATATATATATATATATATATATATCTTTTAAAAATTATATATATATACACACACATTTTTATAAATCGCGAAAATTTACAAGAAAATGGCCGGAATCTAGCCGGAAAACTGGGGTGCCACCGACTTTTGGCCGATTAGGGCTACCTAGGATTGATTTTGACTACCGTTGACCGATTAACGATTTTTTGGCCAGTTAGGTGAAAATTTACTCGGCAATCCACGGATCATCGATTAATCGCAATTTTACAACCATGATTAAAACAATGCCAACAATATTTTTAACCAATATGTGTTTAAAAATTGTATTAAAATTATAAACTAAATAGTTTTCCTCTATCAAAACGAAGTTTATAGTTTATTATTTATACAAATAAATAAGTCATTTATCGAATTTAAAATTTATAATTACTAAACTTGTGGAAACTATTTTTGGCCTTTTTTCAACAACACCCCGATTTTCTTCAACATGTTGCTTGTTTTCTTCATCGAAGATTCATCTTCCGTATCTTCAGAATAAGACGAATTCGACTTTTCACCGATAACATTAAATTCAAATGAATCTACAAATTTCCCACCACCACCACCGCCGTCGTCGCCCAACACCATGGCGGCTGCCACCTCCGCCGCCTTCCTCCACTGCTCCGTTTGCACTTTCAGCTTCCTTAACTCACTTTCCATCTCGGCGCTAGCCGCCAGAGCCGATGCTAGCTCCATGGCTCGCTCAGCTTCAACATGTTCGTCTTTCGAATCATTCGATTCGTTCAGTTGAATCTTGAGTTCTTCAACTAGATCAACGGTTTCTGAAAGTTGTGACTTTAGTGTGAGTATTTCATTGTGAGCTGACTCAGCTTGTTTAACATGAGCCGCTTCGGATTCGGCTGCTTTTTGTAGCCGGATGTTGAGTTTCTGGTTCTCGTTTATGGCTGTGGCTAAGTGTTTCTGGACGGCTTTCAGCTCGTACTCCCAGGCTCGGTCTCGGTCATGTGAGATTTTCCGGAGCTCCTGAATTCGAGACTCTTCACAAGCCCAGAGTTCATCAAGCTGGTTTTGTGACTCGTCGAGCTTGGCTGACGTAGCCGCGAGCTGCTTCTTGGCTTCTTCGGCTTCCTGGGAAGCCAGCTTCCTGCGTGTCTCCGATTCGCTCAGCTCGTCCTTTGTCTTCTTGAGTTCTTCTTGAAGCCGAGCGAGCTGAATTTCCAATTCAGGTACTCTGCCGGCACACTTTTTCTGCATAACAAAGTTTTTTTTATGTACATAACATACGCATTTGTACGTAAAAAGTAAAAGTTTTTTAAAATATAAATTTTTGATAAAAAAATTAAACAATTTAAATTTGAATCATGGTACCATACCTCGGATGTCGGAGCCCGTTGCCATCGGTGGTCAACGGCTTTTGGTACCGAGGCTCGGGGTTTTGTGTTCGATCCTGGAGTCCCACCTCTGTTCTTCCAAGTAAATCATGCATCAATTTACCCAAAAATATACTTTCTCAATGTAAAATGACGATAATAACCTTGTGTTTTTTAGTAAAATGCAAATCAGCTCTTTCTGGTTGGACTGGTTTTAAAAAAAAAACCAGATAACATTATAAATAATTTGAAACAAAATATGAAAGGACTATACCTTTCGGTGTAAATATACAATATTAACAAAACATGAAGTTAGGAATAAAGAAAATAAGTAATAATTAAGATTCTGGAAGAAAGAAAATAAAACATTTCGAAAATCGATTCCAACCTCTGGTCTGACCATAACCGGCCAGTTCAAATGATACACAACCAGAACAATTATGTAGCTGGTTTCTGATCCGACCAGTCTGACTGACTGATTTGATCGGGTTTTGAAAACAATGGTAAAAATTAAAGATGGGAGCTCATACCTTGTCTTGGGATGTTGCATTGTCTAAATTAGCCTTTAGGGAGAGTGCCTACAATGATTTATGGAGGAATACTTGAGGAAGAAAGCATTGTAACATATATGTACATGTAAAAGTATGCCAATGAATGATGTCATCATGAAAACTTCAATTCAATCAAAATCCAATAAAAGAAAACAAACAAATAGTCAAAATCTACCCTTTTTATACGTAGTTGAAACTGATAAATCAAGACAAGGTTACAAATTTTGATGCGTAGGTTACAAACTGTTAAAGCAGTATGGTTCTGGAAAATGATTATGTGGCAAGTAACAATAAACAACCCTTCAAATGAACTCCATACCTAATTGAAACTAACCCCACTCCAACAACCAAGTTCACAACACTAAGGGAAATTAATAAAAGGAAAAGGAGAACAAAGACAAGAATGATTACACAAATTTGTATACTTTCTTTTAAACATTTAACTTCCCTATTACTCTTTGATTGTTCACATGCTTTGTTTCAAAGAAATAAGTTAGATAATGTTAAATTGTGTCAAAAGTCGTCCAAATACGTAAATGAATGGATCAACCCGACCTGTTTGATCAGAATACATACCATAACTATTTAAGAATTCAAAAGGTTGATGGATCAACCAGACCCATCTAATCATAATCCATACCATAACTATTTATGAATTCAAATAATGGATGGATCGGCCCGACCCGTTTGATCATAATCCATACCATAACTATTTTAGAACCCAAAAAATGGATCAACCCGACTCATTTGATCATAATCCATACCATGACTATTTAAGAGTTCAAAATAATGGATGGATCAACATGGCCCGTTTGATCATAATCCATACCATAACTATTTAAGAACCCAAAAAATTAATGGATCAACCCGACTCAATTGATCATAATCCATACCGTGACGTTTTACGAGTTCAAAATAATGGATGGATCAACCCGACCTGTTTGATCATAATCCATACCATAACTATTTAAGAATCCAAAAAATGGATGGATCAACCCGATTTGTTTGATCATAATCCATACGTTGACTATTTAAGAGTTCAAAATAACAGAAGGATGGGTCGACCCATTTAACCATATTCCATACCAATATGCTATAACTATGTAAGAATTCAAGAAATTGATGGATCGACCCGAGCCGTTTGATCATAATCCATACCATAACTATTTAAGAATCCAAAAATCTGATGGATCAACCCGGCTCGTTTGATCATAATCCGTAACATAACTATTTAAGAATCCAAAAATCGGATGGATCAACCAAGCCCGTTTGATCATACTCCATGTAAACTGGAATGATGTCTCGTGAATGATACCATTGGTTTTGAGATATGTAGAGAAATCAGTGGATAAATATTCTTTTGCTTTATCAGTACGAAGAGTTTTGATTGATGTATTAAACTGATTTTGGATATATAATGGAATCCACGAAAGATCGAATTGATTTCACTACGAGATTTTAACAAATAAACCCAAGTAGTACGAGAAAAATCATCGATGAAAGTAACAAAATACTCAAAACCTAGAGGGGTTTTGACACGGGAAGGGCCCCAAACATCAGAATGCACAAGTTCAAACAAATGACAAACTTTACTGGACACTTTTGGAGGATAGGGACGTCGAGTATGTTTACCATGCTGACACGACTCACAATGAAAATTATCTGGAACAGAAAAGTCCGGTCTCATCTGCCTTAGAACTGCTGCAGAGGGATGACCTAACCGACAGTGAGCATCCTTGATACTGGAATCACATATATTTGCTTTAGGGCGTGACAACGGGGACATACGGTAGAGACCTCCTAATTCAAAACCGGTGCCAATCACCCGTTTCGTTCCTAGTTCCTTAAACACACAATGAGTAGGATAAAATGTTACTTTAGAGTTATTTTGTTTAGTAGTTTGATTAACAGTGTACAGGCTGGTAAGAAATTTAGGAACAAATAGGACAGAAGACAGGTCGGTAAGAAGTATCATGTAGGCTGGTAAAAATACCTCAATTCCCAAACATGTGATGGGTGGCTCCAGAATCAATCACCCACAATGAGTCAAGGCTAGAAGACGTACCTGGATGTGCTGAGTGGGTTTGAGGACTAGGTGATAAGGAAGCAAGCAACCGTTGGAGCAAATCATACTCCTCCTTGGTGACTGTAAAGGTGTGAGCATCATTCTTTCTGTCTCCCATTTCCAACAAAAAAAATAGTTCAAGAACAACAACGAACAAGTCAAGTATGGGACAGAAACAGTGGTTCTGGTATAACTATGGATCGGAACACGAGCAGAAACAGCAGGAACAGGTTTCTTGTAAGAACAAGACACAGGAACAACAACAGGAGCAAGACAGGGTACGTGGCGGCAACAGGTCTAGTTAACAAACGAACGCCTGAACATGCAGCAGGCAACAGGTCTAAACTGGAACAACCGAGCAGTCAACAGGATAAAAAACAAGCAGCAATTGTTCAAGAACAGTAAAATTAGCAAAAAACAAGTCTCGGGCGGTTGACATAAACAAGTAAATGGGGGGTCGACAAGAACAATCGAGTAGTCAACCCGACCAATTAGGGTTTCGACAGTAAATAGAAGCAAACTAGCAACCAACATGTGAAAAACGAGCAGGAATGATTCTGGAATAGAAAGTAATTAGTGACAAAGGTTCTGGAACGATCGGCAATGGTAGATGGTGGCTGGCAGTGAGATTCCGACAAGACAGAACGGCGGCCGGCGAGATATTCCAGCGGCGGATCACGAAGAACAGCGATTTCTAACAGTAATCAGTAACAAAAAAGGTGGTATTCAGTCAGAAAATACGTGAAAAAGGTGACCGGCGAGAATTCCGGTCAGATTCAGGCGGCGAAGGCAGACGGCGGCGGAACAAAAGGGTTGTACAGGGCTGCTCGGAATTTGATGGCGAGCATAGTGGTACCGAAGGTGAGACTTCACTCGCCGGAAAAAGGGCTAGATCTGAGAAACAGACAGCGGCGCGTGGAAGCTAGTGGTGGCGCGTCAGATGACAGGTCGGTGGCGGCCTTTCAGGGTTTGCTAATCGGGAACTTCTGAACACGATGGTGGTGGCGGTGAGACTCAATATCGTCTTTAAAAGGATTCTCAGACTGGAGCATGCTGGAGCAATTGGATCAAAATCAAACACACGAACACGGTTATTTTGTGAAACTCCCACGACTCTTTTTATTAATTTGAAAAACTGTAAATAATACAATAACCATACCATCTATTTCTACTAATCTAAACTCAAACCTATTCTACCTCAAACTCTATTAAACTAACTAAATAAATTAACTTCTAATTAAACTCAAACTAGGAACCCATACTAGATAAACATAAACTCTAATTAATAAAATAAATCTTTTTTTTTTCTCTATTCAAGATTAACTTCATCAGAGGAGAGCAGGAACCGGAAACTATCTGGAGCAGGAACTGGGACCGGAATAGTGATGGGACAGAAGCGGGATAGCAGATCTAGAGTCGTAGATCTGATACCATGTAAACTGGAATTGTATTAATGAGAAGTATATAATACAAGTGACAAGCCTCTCTATATATAGGGAGAGACTAAAAGGAAATAACTATTTACATGAGTGGGTCCCTATACTAATTACTATTTACACTTAACACTCCATACCATAACTATTTAAGAATCCAAAAATCGGATGGATCAACCCGACCCATTTGACCATAATCCGTACCAATATACCATAACTATTTAAGAATTCAAGAAATGGAACCCGCCCCGTTTGATCATAATCCGTACCATAACTTTTTAAGAATCCATAAATCGAATAGATCAACCCGGCCCGTTTGATCATAATCCATACCAATATACCATAACTATTTAAGAATTCAAAAAGTGGATGGATCAACCCGGCCCGTTTGATCATAATCCATACAATAACTGTTTAAGAATTCAAAAAATGGATGGATCAACCCAAACCGTTTCAAGGAGCACTAAAATTCAATTCGTGCTAACCCGATCACATTTTTGCGTGTTGCCTAACTCATCTACCTTTAGATTACAATCCAACTAACATAAAATGAATATTTAGAAGTAATGATTATAAACTCAAGGCTCATAGCTAACAGTGGGAGAGAACAATGAACAATAGCATGTATAAATATAAAATATTAATTGGAATTACCTGGGAATTTAGAACCAATGGAGGCTGAATTCAAAGCATAAACAAGAGGAGTTTGAACAGTGTTTTAGGGAAGAAGGTTGTGTGTGTGTGTGAATAGCTTTTCCTGCAGTTGTGTGTGTAGCCACAGATGAAGGTCCCAAGTCGCCCTCTGTTTCTATTTTGCTCTACAAAACAAAAACTTAAGTACTATTATAAAAAAGAAGTTCACTATGCTTGCACTTTAAGGCACATTTTTTTTTCTCATAAGGATAGTTGAGAGTAGGGGTGTCAATCGTGTCGGGTTGACGGATTGATGGGTTTCGGATTGACGGTTTGGCGGGTTGAATTCTTCAACTCTATCCCAACACATATTTTTATTCGTGTCGTGTCCACCCACTTAAGATCGGGTTGTGTTCGGGTCGTGTTTCAGGTCGACCTGTTTTGTTTTCGTTCATGAATATGAGCAATACCTAGTGACTTCGTAATAATTTAAACAATTAATACTCGGACTCAATGAAACCTTTTAGTAATTGGCGTCTTTTTTTATTGTTTTTGCTTCTTTATCTTTCATTTCCAATAAACAAACTTGGGTTTAAACATTTAGCTCGAGATTAGAAGAAACGAATGAAAATATTAGAGAATAGGTAGTTAAAACTAATAAAATAAAATTATTGGAAGTGAAGAGTTGATATAATGGTTCAAAAGAGAAAATTAATTTCAGCTTTAAAAGTTAATAGTTAAAGGAAAAATTAAAAATCAAAATATTTAACTTTAAATATTAATACTTTTCATCTCTAAAATATAAATACTAACTTTTTAAAAAAACCTTTAAACGAGTTAATAAATCAACCCACTTATTAAGCGGGCCGTGTTCGGGTTAACCCACTTTTTAAACGGTTCATGTTTGGATTGACCCATTCTTTAAACGGGTCATGTCAGCCGTAACACAATAAATAAACCAAACAAGTACATAAAATCCCCTTGACATCGTAAATAAACACACTTGTTAAGAACAAAAAAAGAACTAAAGAATAGGAGAGAATGCTAAGGAGGAAGAATTTATCTCAAATACTTGCTGCATCTATTCCATACGTAACACAATAAATAGACCAAACAAATGCATAGAATCCCCCTTGATATCATAAATAAACACAATACCCCCTAGACTTAATAATGATAAATGAACCCTAAATTAAAATGTAACAATACTCCCCCTTAACATATTTTGTCCTTAAAAAGTGAGCTCAGTAACCTAGAAACCCTTAGCTACGTATTCTCCAAAAAGTTCTTCCACGTGCCTTGCTTCGGTTCTTCACCGTTTTCCACATCCATTACATAAGTTGTTTCTTCTTACACTTATACCCTGGAACGAACCTCTCCCTGGACCAAAAGCATTCCCCTTTTGACCTTTTTAACTTGAGTTCCTCACTGGTTAAATGCTTTGAGTAGTTGACGGAACTTCGTTGCGTTGACCGGTGTTATCATCTTGGTTGTTTTGGTTCCCGCTTGGGCCGTGTGTGAATCTCTCGCATCTATAAAGCGATTCACTAGGTTGTTGTTGTTGATGTCTTGAATCTTGGCTAACCGTACGTGTCACACCCCAACCGACGACGGAAATGTCGGGGCGGGACATGTAGACTGTTCATAAGCTCATGGTTTGCTAAAGTTGTAATAATTAAACAATAAGTTTTATTTCATAACTCAAGTAATCAATTACATCATTTACAAGAATTAAAGAATACATAAATCTCCATATTAAAATTTAAGACTAGGTCCTCAACCCTAAGTGAAGTAGCTTGAATCTTAACTCAAACATTTGTACCTGAAACATGATAAAATGAGAGGGTCAACTATAAATAGTTGGTGAGCATACATAGGTTTTGACACCACAAGTAAAGTTCAAATGTTTCGTGTACAATTCATATGATGCATGGTTTATAAAGCATTTATGGAGAATCTAAGTTAAGCTAAATGTACAAATGAGACTTTGTAATTGAAGGGCATAACAACACATGTTATCCTAATGTAGGGCATAACAACATATGTTATCCTGATGTAAATGTAGGGCATAACAACACATGTTATCCTAATGTAGGGCATAACAACACATGTTAGCCTGAAGTAATGTATTTGTGTTTGCACGTGTATGTATATGTAGCCTTAACAATTAGCATTCAAGCATAAAGCACAAATAAACACATATGATCATATTGTAGAATTGTACGTGTGTAATTGCAAATAGTATTTGAATGTAATCATGTTTCACCCCAAATATGTAAATAATAAAAAAGGGGCTATGTAAACTCACCTTGATATTGTGTTTCATAATTGAACTAGAGTGTGAGGACAAGCGATCCGGGTTAACGATGCCCTAAATAAATAGTCATAATATTTAATACATTGAAATGATTAAAGGAAAAAGGAATGGAATGATTTGTGATTTTAAGGTTCTGAAATGGGCAAGTAATCGGGAAAACAAATAGAGTGTGTAAAAGACGTTTTAAAATTCTATTTATAAAATCAAGTTAGGTGTAATAATAAGCTTTATTCGTAAATTTGTTAATATATTAATGTAATATTTATATTAATAAGTCAATGTCAAAAGTGATATGATGAAATGTTATAATATAAGGATATTATTTGGAATAAGTAAATAAATATAAATTTGTATTATTATTATGAGTGCAAAATTCAATTTCGTATGGTTATTTATTTAACTAGAAATCATAATTTTTGCTATTAATATTATGTTAATTACGGTAGTATTAGTAATATGTAAATTGTGTAAATAAAATGATTATAATGTTTGTAGCTCTAGTAAAATCACATTGTTACTAATATGATATATATATATATATATAAACCATTTAGTTTAATATGAGTCATTACGATTACTTTATAATTCTTAAAAGTTGTATAATAGCGTAAGGTTCATGAAAATGTACTCAACGTTTGTCATTACGAAATAATTCAAAAATCTAATTGTTTTTAGAAAATTGATTTAAATCTATATTTATGTACTCTTCTAAAAGAGAAGGGTAATGGTTATAAACCCTTGAATATATATAAATATATATATTTGCACATCTAGGTGTCAAAATACGTATTTTTATTATAAGAATACATGTATGTTAAATATATATACCTATATATATATATATAGAGGGGCATTCATTTAAAAATCATTATTACGGTGAGAACTATAAAAACCCCTTTAACCATTGTACCTTTTGCTTCATTGAATGTACATACGGACAAAACAAAGGAAGGGCATTATGCGTATTGAACATCCATCCATCCCACGTCTTTCACCCCTCTTTTTTTTTCTGTAAACTTCCACCCTCTCTCTTATCTCTCTAACCGTAAATCTCTTATCCATATCCCCTTCGATTAGTTCAGATTACTTCCCATCTTCAAATCACCATTCATGAGTTTTAGTTTTCATCTTCATATCGTCGTAGATTAGCCGGTTTAGATTCGATCGCTTTTCATGAGTTTAGTTCTCATCTTCAAATCTCCGTTCGTCAGTCGGTTTAGTTTTTCTTCGATGGTCGTTCTTGTGTTTAATTCCCGTCTCCAAATACCCGTTCATGAGTTTGTTCTAGATTACTTATACCATTTGCATCTTCAGATTAGTTTGTATATTCTGATGTTTGGGTTGATTTCAACTTTGATTTTTGTCCATTTTTGTTCTAGGTTAAAAGTTTTATTCCTAACGATTTAAGGGTTCGATTTTAGATCTTTTGAACTCGCTTTCGTTATGCAGTTCTCAAATTTATGGCATTTTAAACTTCATGGGTTTGCTCAAAACAGATGGACATTTGGTAATGATGTTTCTATAGGCCCAGTAAAGGAGAATTTTAAAATACGAGTATTTATGCTTGAATTTACATTTCATTGTTTATGTCATATCTTTAGTTAATTTAGTGGTGTTTATTTAATAATCATGTATATAATTATTTCTTTTATTTTTGTAGTGGTTTAGAATCCCAGCGATAAGAAAGCATAGGCAATGAGAGATGATAAAAACATATGCTATGTGTTCTGTTGCTGTTAGATTTATATCTGCTACATGAGAAGCTTATGGAAAGAGCACAATCTAAGCAGCTTCAGCCCTATGAGTACAAAAAGGAATGTTTTGTTTTTATTTCTTTTTACCAAAGATGGTGATTTCTAGAATAGTTTGGTGTAGTTTCCTTATGAAACTTGTGATCACAAATAAATGTTTTGAGTTTTGTATTTGGTGTTGAATCATTTACATATGATTGTAAATATTTATTTGTTGCTACTGTATTAATAAAACTTTTTTGTATACATGCATTGTGTTATTTTAAATTTACATGTTACTATTACACATATGCATATATGCACATATGCCTATGAATGCATATATGCACATCTAAATAATTAATGCACATGAGTATGATTTAGGAGAGATAATAAAATTAAAGAGAATGAGAGGGGAAAGAGAAAAGGAGTAGGAGAGAGAATTGATTTTTTTCTTTCAATTTTACTCTTTACCATTCTCTATAGATTTAAAAGTTACGTATTGTTATTATTTTAAAAATGCATACACATATGCGCAAATGCAATGTATAGGAGTAACGAGTAAGAAATCAAGTAGAGAGGGGGAGAGAGAATAAAACAAATTTCCAGTTTTACCCTTTATATTTAATTTATATTAATTAATTAGTACATATACTTAAAGCATAATGTACAAGTGATGTAGTGGTTCTCATAGTTCTCAACCTAATAATGGTTCTCAAAAGAACATATCCCTATATATATATATATGTAATGTAAGTGTGTGTGTGTGTGAACAGGGAAAATAACAAAGGGACAAAATTATTCGGGCCTGGCCGGGTTCGAACCCGTGACCAGAGCTGTATGGGGGTATGTGTTTAACCAGTTGTGTTGGTAACGTTTGGGAATTAATGGGTTTTGATATAAAGGTTTCAAGTGTCATCTTCCCCAAATCATGCGATTGAAACCCTAAATCCCTGAATTGGTTTTGATTAGTTACAGATTGAAATCAAAACATTAGGGCTTTGCATTGGAATGTAAAAACGAGTGGAATGATAGTTTGATTACTTGAAATGGTGCGCGAATTGATCGCCGGCGGTTAGGGTCATAGCTTCGGTGGTGGCAGTGGTTACATAGGAGCACCAGCGAGCGATTTCAAGTAGAGGAATGGATTAACGAGTGTGGTGCTATCATAATGAACAAGTTCAGTGGTATTTATAGGGGCTCAAGCCTAAACACGCGTTTTCAAAGTTTTGGAAACTTCCGTGATTTCGGTCGAAGATTTGAAACGCGTAACAGAGGTTTGACAACTTGTAACGCGTGCGTGATTCAAGGGTTACCTGTGCGAGTCAAATGGTAGCGTTTTCTGGATTTGATTAGGTCGAATTTGGTTATGTCGAATTTGGGGCATAAACGTGTTACTGGAAAAATGAGGGTTGGCCGGAACAGTCATCGGAAAAACGATTTAGGGGGGGGGGAGGCAGTAGGGAGGGTGAAAGGTGTTTTGAAATGTGAGCTCTCTCCCCCTGAACTTTGGTAAAAATACACTCAGGCCCCTTAACTCTAGGAATTTCAATTTCATTTATACATATCTAATTTTATAAAATTTATTTAATTTATTAATTTAAGTGTTCATTAAATTAAATATATATACATTAATTTATAATTAATAACAAATATATGCATATATATATATATATATATTTATATATATATATATAGATATGTAAAAGGATGAAATTACGTCATTGACGCTCATAAGTTTTGGTTTAATCAACATACAAAGTATTTAAGTATATCTATATAAATATACCCACAAATGTTATATAGAAAATGATATGTAAATGAAATGTTAAAACTTTGAATTTATACACGTTAAATAATAATTAATGTGTCATATTGTTTTGGATCAATATGAGTTTGAACTGGAGTGTCATTCTTAAACAAAATAAAAATATTATCAGAAAACCATGGATGTTACAGTACGCCTCGTGTAGGGTTCTTGGCTTAAGCATTATAATGGGTCATTTGACCTCCCGTTTCAAGCCATTCAAGTACAAGCTAACCGCATATGGTTCACTGATAGTCACCTTGTTTAATAAACAATCAAAGAGTGACTATAGTCCTTCACTGAATCTGTTTGTGTAAGTGATGCGATTTCTTCCATCGCATCTTCAAACATGGCGTTGGAGAAACGAGTTGATATAGCCCTGACATTGTCTTCCCAGGGTAGTTCAGCAATAGTAGCACCACGGGTCTTCATGAATGATTGATGCCACTGAATGGCATCGCCCTCGAGATGGATGACAACATACCCGAGTTTCATGTTATCCGAAGCCTCAACCATAGTGAAAAAGTGCTCACAACGGTTGAGCCACCCCTCCATGTTTTCCCCGCTAAATCTGGGAAACTTGTCTTTCCCAATCCTCATCTGTCGAGTGCCAAAGTGTGGATCACCTTCTCAGTGACGATTGTATTACACCACTCGAACCAGATGAATTCTTCTTGTTCGCCTTCAAGATCTGTTCTTGTTGTTCATCATGACGGCGAGAGTGGCTTGGATATCGGCAATGGCTTTGTTGTGATCCTTAACGGCCTTGTCAACGTCTTGATTACTGGTTTTCGTTGTAGTTGCGATCATGAATCCGAAGAGGATCGCCTGGAATTGCTCTGATACCCTTGATAAGATTAAAACCAGATAAGCATAAAAGAAGCTACAGAATAGGAGAGAATACTAAGGAGGAAGAGTTTATCTCAAATACTTGCTACATCTATTCCACATGTAACACAATAAATAGACTAAACAATTACATAGAATCCCCCTTGATATCATAGATAAACACAATGACCCCCTACACTTAATAATAATAATTAATAAGTAAATAAACCCTAAAATAAAACGTAACAGAACTAGAAATAGAAAGAAAGGATGTTGTTTTGGTCTTTTATCTCTACGACATTTCTTGGATGTAGTTCACAAAACTTTCATAAACGAAAAAAAACATGTAGCGTATGAGCAATAATTACATAAATTTTTAATACAATAATTAAATAAATAATGTTTTATAATACACATATATCAATGGTTTCACCTCCAAATTGCACCTTTAAAGTATCATTTTTAACTGTTGATAATTCTCCAAACAACAAATCACTAAGCACCTCCATGCTCCAATCCATTACAAATACTGGTCTCAACCTTTGGTGGCCCCGAATGCCGCCTCGGTTTAGCCGGAAAAGAAAGATGTTTCTTTGCACCACCACCACTCTCCGCCTTTGCAGCCACCATGCTACGCCTTCTATAACCATTCCTCTCGGATTTAACACTTGTTACACTTTTTGAGTCATCATCCGGGTTAGCCTCAGGTGGGCTTGGACCAGGCTTGGGTTTTCGTGATGTGCCCGGACTACCACCTCCTTTTAACCGAGGAGTTGTCGGGGCGGAATTAAGTTGGCGACGAGCATAAGATTTTGCAATTTCACTTTTAGTAATGTTGATACCGCTCTTAACCGATGCATGATCGTTTCCGGGATCTTTATACCTCTCTGACCAGCTCCAGCCCCATTGAGGATTTGTGGGATCCAAGAAAAACATGTTTGTTGTCCCTCCTGATTTCTTCCAAGGTTGCTGTTTCAAATTTGATGGTCAAATATTCAACTTTAAATCTGATATTTATAACAAAATTGTGGAATATTTGAATTTTCCTTTGATATTGCTATAATATTAACAACTTAATACAAATAAAACAATCATGTGTGTTTTTGCCTTTAACCTCTTTGAAGGCCACATGTTCGATGCAAGCTGCATTTTACCTGATCCCACTGGTTAGCAGGATATTGCTATAATATTATTAGCTTAATACAAATAACAAGTTGTAACATTCATGTGTTTTTGCATTTAACCTCTTTGAAGCAATGTTTTGAAATCGGACCGGGAACCGGTGGTCTGACCGGTCCGGTTACATGTGTTGAAACGGTCCTGCAACGACCCGGTGGTCGGACCGGTTTTTTAATTTTTTTTATCTCTTTTAAGTCTCTTGGATTCATATTTCGTACCTAATTGTTAGTTTAAAAGTATTGAAATTGACTTGTTGGTGGTTTTTTAAGGATTAATGGTTGTTTGAATTGATTTATTTTTATAATATTTATGATGTCGTCCGGTTCTTAAATCCGGTCCGACCAATGGACCGGTAAGGAGACCGGTTCGACGTCCGGTCCGGTTCTGAAAACATTGCTTTGAAGGCCACATGTTCGACGCAAGCTGCGTTTTACCTGAACCCACCAGTTAGCAGGGTATTAGTGAGTTTGCTGGAAAAAGTAGGTGTTTGGATTTGCGTTTTAAAAGTAATCATTTTTATGAAGAAAAAAGAGTTTTTTTTTATGAAACTGAAGCAAAACTCTTAAAAGGAACTTATAACAAGGGGTAAATAGTTATATAATCATTTTTCAAATATTATGTGAACCATTAAATTATCAGATAATGAGTTGTTTACCTGATGAGAAAAGGAATATGCCATGGCCCTTTCTCTTCGCATAGTAGCTTCATACTTACTCAGAAGCTTTGCTTCTATCTCTTCTTTAGACTGTGCGCTGTCGTTCCATTCATCTCCATTCTGTTACAAATATATGTCAAGAAAGCACACGATTGTGAGATAGGTCAAAACGGGTTTGGATTTTTTGGGTACATGTTGAGACGAGTTAGGTTGATCTGATCCATAGTTGTCGATAGCGAATAGCGGTAAATAGCGACAAGCCACCTATACGCTACGTAGCGAATAGCGGTAAATAGCGGGCGCTATTTCACGTTTAGCGATACACTGCTAGAAATTTTTAGAAATATTTTATATTCAACTATTGTAGGATATGTAGCAATTATAATCAATAATCATCTAAATCTTCATATATTAGGGTTATTAGCAACCCTATTTATATTAATCAAGTAAAAAACTGGTTAAAAAAAAAAAAAAAAAAATCGCTATCTGGAAATAGCGGAGCCTAAACGAAACGCTACGTAGCGCGCTATAGCACCCGCTACGGGCGCTATTGACAACTATGATCTGATCACTTTTTGTTCATTTTTTGCTAGATAATTTGTGCGCTAAATTTGATTATGATAACCTTTTTATTGCATCAGTAATCTAACTTTTTAAAATAAAGCATGCAGTGCTTTGTATGCATTAATACACTTTGGACGACTTTCAACCTGTTTGGCCCATTTGACCCGTTTACTTTTGAAGTAATTATTTCAATTTTACCCGTTTCACATGTTACAAGATAGAACACATAAATGGGTCGAAATTGACGCCTCTAATATGGCTGCATATGTCTTTGTTCAGATTGTTATGGCCCGTATGGAATTTTAGGCCCGTTTTTTAGGTAGGTTGTGCAATCCTAGAGAGCAAGTCATTAACCCTTAATGACTATAAAAATATCAATTGCTTGAGGGTGTTTGTTTGTTCACATTTCCTAGCATTAACTTCTCGTTATTCTGATAGTATGGGATGAGTTGTTACAAAAACTAACCTGCATGTTGGCCATTTCTTTAGCCCGTTTGAGTTGTTTCTGAAGAGCTTGATTCTCCTCCAACATCCGGATCCTTCTAGAATTTATTTGGTACTGCAAGTGAGATAAACTTTGTGTACATTTAAGGGTGTTAACCGTTTGCCGCTTGACACTAGGCCCCTCGACCACGGTTTTCAACCTAACAAGCCCTCTCAAACCCCACAACGCCCTTCTTGCCTATTAACAAAAATAGAAAAAAAAATGATCAATCATCATGTATTTTGAGTTACCATGTCGTTCTTGATTTAATTCATAATTAAATACCATGTAACCACGAAAAACCGTTTGAATCCTAATGGCTGCGACTTCCTCCTTTGATATTCCTGAATACTGAGTCATGGTGGTTGCCGCTGCTGTCGATGCAGCAGCAGAGCCACCACTGGCGGCTTGTGGCGGCTCAGCCTCCACCTCAAGCGGTTTCACCTCTTTTGGTGGAGATAATGGATGAGAGTCACAAGAACCGCTAGCATTTTCTACAATATTTGGATTTGGTACAGAAGGTTGTTCCTCCACAAACCCGTGCTTCTCTGACTTCTGTGGTTCAAATAACAAAATTGTTGTAAATTAATGATTTCATTTTCGATACATTATGAAATAATAACGGGTTGTAAAAGAACCTGGCTTTTCTTTTCTTTGGAGCTTGGACTCAACGTCTTCTTAATCGAAGAAAACCAACTTCCTTTCTTCCCCATTACTGAATCATACCCCAATTAGCCTGTTTTTCAACATAATTTCACCTTCTTTTCGGTATCATAACAACAGATGAACTTTAACATTCAACGTCAAACAAATATAACAACTCAAATTTCAAAAAATCAGTGTGCATCATGAATTTGGGACCGACATTATTTCTACACCGTAGAATATCTTGTGGGCAGTCAAACGATAAGTAGAGTAAAATTATGGGTTCTGCTAAATGTACCCTACCCCCGTTAATTTTTACTAAATGCACCCCCTCCCCCCACTAAATCAGTAACATCATTTCTCACATTTTACTCAATAAGGGGTGCGTTTAGTATGCAGGACTATGTTATCGGGTAAGGCTAAACATACCCCTGCATGCTCAAACTCAAAGCACCCCATGAGTAAAAGTAGATAGATGATGTGCTGTACATTTAGCACAACCCTTATCATCTTATCTGCAAGATATCTCTTTCACAATCAATGATGATATTGTCGGTGGAAACTGTTGAATTACTAGTAAAACCCCTAAATTCATAACAAAAAAAACCAATATGATGTTTTTAAAACCCTTAAATCTGTAAGTAACACCCAAAATTATCCAATTCCCAAATGCTAGTGGATGCAAAACTCAAGAATTTTAACAAAGATTGTTGGAACTTGTATAAATTAGCAGGATCCAAGAGATAATTCATACCCAAAATCCAATTCATGATAAACTTCAAGAAATCCAACAAATAATATTCAAAATTCAGATAAATGTAAGAAATTTTACCAGAAATAATTCACATAACATCAACTAAAATTTTGTTATTGAAGTTGAAAAAACTTAAAAAGAATGGGAATTTAGTCAATTTACCAATGATTGATCCCAGATCTTTGAAGGGCTTCTTGAAATTGGTAGGTTTTTGGAACGTTGGGGGAAGAAAACCAGATCTTGTGGAGGAAACGGTGAACGGTGAGGCAGGATCAAATGAATGACAGATGGGTTAGCGAGGTGGAGCCCGGAGGCGGTGGGGGCCATAAATCTCTGACTTATTTTCGTCATATCTTTTTTGCAAATTAAAATCAAATCTCAATTTGATTGGTTTGAAATAATGAACTAGCATAAATCTCGTGGATTGTCGACACAATTGTTCGGTTCCCACGTGGGAGATTATGTTTTAGATCTACTTTTAGTGTAGGGTTATACAAGTAACAACCAACCAAGTGTATTTACATATAACTTTCAACTGTCACTAATATTTAACCACTTTCTTCTTGTTAATTAAGTATTAACTACTTTCAGAACTTAAGTGTCAGAATAACTGATTTGAAAATATACCGTTGGTCTAGGGATGGGTTGGGTTTGTTTTCGGTTCATTCTAAGACCCGTAATTGAGAATGTGATGTTTATACACATATCTGGTTAAAATGGTTACCAATAAAAATTGATTTTTTGGATGACGGGCTACAAGTGAAAGACTTCCTATCAAGGTGGGGCTAGCAAAAAGATGCATGGTCTTTGATTTGATTTCTTGTGTAGTTTGTAGAGGTGATCCTGAATTAGTGGAGCATCAACTAGTATTGTGTAACTTGGCACAATCAGTTTAGTCTCAAATAAATTCTTGGTGCAAAATCTCGCCCCCATATGGGTCAACGGTTAGAGATGTGCTAGCTTTCTTGGAATATTAACAATGACATCATCCTAAAAGAAGGTCATATCGTTCATTTTTCGTACAACAATCTTCTATACATAATAATAAGTAACTGGTTGCGCTACTTGTCACACTTCTGTAAGCCCAAGATTCATTTTCTTGCTTATTTTTTTTCAATCCCGGTATTATAAATACACCTCAATCGCAGATATAGTTAGTAACTATTTAAAGTAATTTCAATCATAACTTATCTCAAAATATCGTTTTATAATTACTAAATCTTCATTATTAACTATTTAATATTTCCTTTATTCAACATGTATAATACACGGGTTTCTAACGTAGTATAATAATACAATTCTAATTGTATTAAATTACTTATTAAAATATAAAATATAAATATAGGTTTTAAACAAAGACATATAGTAAACGGGTAAGCTTCCAAGAACCGCTTTAATAGGTGTTAACCTACTTCCAAACGAGAGTGTTTTAGCCTTCCAAGAAGTTAACTTTCTTCTAAACTTTTATATTACCAAGGCCCAAACCTTAGTGAGGTTCATGTTCGCCCCAACCGGGAGGCCCAAGTAGATAAATGGGAAGGAGACAGGTTGGCACCGAAGGATGTTCGCCAAGCTAGCTATGTGGACCGCGTCAACCCTCACGCCCTACACTTTGCTTTTAGAGAATTGACCTGTAAACTAATTGTAATCTCGCTCTAGCACCTTGCTAGTTGCAGTGTCTTTACTATAAATGTCGTTCAAGAAAATATTGGATTTTAATAACGGTTCAATTATGTTGCTTATACATATATAACTATAATTAAACCATAGAAGATATTTGTACTATACGATACGTAATGTGGTCATCAAAAAAAGTATAGGAAGTTCTATTTACTAGAACTTCGGTCAATCTTGGTCAACAACTCAGCAAAATTATAGTAATGTGAGACAAGATGGCGTATGAAGTAAAGCTAGCTGCATCCTTTGTGGTACGGATGGTCTGAAAGAGTACTGGTACTCGGGTATGGGTTGCGTTGTATACAAGTCGAGCCGACTATCTCGAATAGCTCATGAGATCAGTTTGTTTACACCTTAGGTATCAGACTAGTGTGAGATCTATACTATATAATAAATAAATGTTTTGATGGAACACTTGTCACTCTCATATGCATCCTCAACTTTTTTCCCCGCCTCTCTCTCCAATTAGTTATACAAATTTCTTTAATTGTTTTTATAATTTTTTGTTTCCCGCCTCCCTCTCCTATTAAATAATAATGATTTCTATAATTTTTTTTATAAAACGTTTTTTTATTTAAAAAAATAGGTTTGTTCATAAAACATTTTTATAAATTGAACATTTCTTTCATCCTTTTTATAAAACATTTTTAAAAAATAACTATATAACGTTTCTAGAATTTGTATTGAAAAACTATGTAATATGTCATAAATATGTAATATGTAAATCTTTATTACTAAATATATATAACATGCATCTATTCAACCTGTGTAATACACCGGGTTTCTAAAGTTTAATATGAATTAACACTTATCAGTTATATAAAAAAATTAATACTTAGCTAAAAAAATGTTTTAAAAATTAACTTAACAGAACTTATAAATGTCACGTAATTTTTTATTCAACCAGTGCAATACACGGGTTTTTAAAGACATAATTTTTTTTCACCAAGTATAATAACATTACATTTATTCAACCCATGTAATACACGGGTTTTTAAAAACAATAATTTTTTTATTAATAAGTATATAACATTACATTTATTCAACCCGTGTAATACACGAGGTTCTAACCTAGTTAATAATAAAATTGTACAGGTTGGGACGTGTATGATATTAGGTGATACAGATACTCATCCGATTACCTAAAACTATTCTTATATTCGTTACTCGCATCAAAACTGAATCTATTAATATATTATATAATTTTTTAAAAAATATAATAAATAATATTTTTGAAGTTGTATGAAAGTTGAAATTAGTTAAGGTATCGATTGTAAGAATTGTAATTGAGTATTTGATATTTGATGTCGATTTTGGGACGGGTTTGAGATCAGGTTTTAGCCTGATAAGTAAATATTAAATACATATGATCATAAACATGGATCCTGATGCGTGTAGAAAACCCGCAGATCCGTAGTAATTGGGTACCCGACTGGTATGAAATATGATTTTACAATCGAGTATGAGACCGGAATTCCAAAAGATGTCGTATTGCAATTCCTACTTTACGCCCTCAACGCCACGTTTCAGAATACTTAGTAGCAATGTTCTTAACATCATAACCAACCGACAATGTCTCTTGTCAAATTTTGACGGTGCACATCTACAAATTTGTGGTCAAACAACTTGGACCGAAAGTCATTAAGGCTTAATCACACAGGTTTTAACCCGAGATCTTGTACACATCTTCAAGTGGTAGACGAGGTGCCTTGTCTAATGGTCTTTTTGGCTCATTAATCTGGTCAAGAGCTTCAAGTAATCTGGCAAGCAAAACATGCTCACGAGTCTAACCTTCTTTGAAAATACCAGCTCCAAAACCATCGGTTCTATTTGTAATTGTCATCAAATTATTTTAGTCGTCAAAAAGAAATCAAAATAAATATGCTTCAAATCTGGCCTGTGGTTGCTTCACCAGTAGAAGATGATCCATCAATAGGATTCATCAATTAGCAGTAATTGCATGATCAATAGTAACCATACAATCAATATTTACCGTACGATCAGCATAAACTTGTGTTAATGATGTCAAATACCAGAATTAACAGTCAACTGTTTTAACTGACACACTCTTCCATGAAGCATTGTGTCATTTCAACAAAACGTTATGATAGTTTCCAACCTATAAAACACAAATCTTTGGTCTGTTTTGGGTACTGTTTTCACAACAGAAAATACATACTCGTTCTTGATATTTCTGAATTACCCGATATAACCTATAGAACTATATAGAAAGATCATCCAGGCAATTACAAACTATATAACCAACAGAATCAACAATGAGAACTGCAGAGTCAGCCTGGAAGGTCCCTGTGATCATGTTCTTGATGAAATCACAATGGCCAGGAGCATCAATGACAGTGCAATTGTGAGACCATCTCTTAAATGATACTTTATATGCTTCAATTTGTTGTCAATTTTGTATTTTTAACAAGTTTCTAAACTTCACCTTCCAATATACATGATAATTGTCCTTGAAAGTTAAACACATCCACAGTAATTAACCATTTATAATCGGATAATGATCAAAATAGAACATATGTACCAAAAGTTGTATTCAACCACCAACAGTTAACCTATGCATTAGCACACAAACAAATACTCGACCCCTGTATTCTTTTTCTACTCACTCGTCGAGCCCATATGTTTCTCCAAAATAACTGTCAACTAACAAACCGGCCATCATTCTAAGATCATCATTTTCATGAAACTGAAACTGTTCTATTGCATCAATTCCACCAGCTTTTTCAACAAGCTTCTGACCCTCACCATTTGGCATCCCTCTCAACACCTGCAGATCAGTAATACCATAATCATTTGTCAAATTGATTAATATCCAAACGCACTAATTGCGTAAAAAGCTAACCAACTTTGGTCAAAGCTCAAAGTTCTACAAATTGTTACTTAAATAACCAACTTTAAAAAAAACCATTTTTAGGTAATGTGTCGGTAGGTTTTGCATAGAAAGATAACCAACTTTGGTCTGATTTCTAATTCTATTTCAAGTAAAGAAACTTCTTGTGCAAGAAAAAGCCACTCAAACTTGCAAAAATGTTATTCAAGCAACCAACTTTCAAAAAGTTCAGTTTTAAGTGATATAACCAGGTTACCAGTCGAGATTTATGATGTGGCAGGTGATGAGTCAGTAAGTTTTGCTATGCTGATTAGTTGCTGATGTGGCGTTGACAAAATTAAATCACAATTTCTGGAATCCTGATTGTTTTTTCTTGCTTAAAAAAAGTTGGTTACTTTAAATAGAAATCAGACTAAATTCAGTTGCCTTTTTATGCAAAATCATTCAACTATTTTTGATATTATGACTCTTTACAACTTGTTTTGAATGTTACCAGCTCGATGAAGTGAAGTCCAATTCGGGCAGCTTCAAGGTCGGCTGGGCTAACCAGATCAATGAAGCCGCAAAGACACCCATTTCTAACAAATGAGACCAAGTGGTCCAACAATAAGCTTGGCCTGCCCAAGCCATCGGCTGGAGCCACACAAAGGTTGCCCAGAACATAAGCCACCTCTTTTTTTATGTCAAATGGTGCACCAGCAAGAAGCTGCAATAACAATGAAACTGCTTCACTCTTACATATCAGTTGCTTGTGTGCAACCGAGCCTGCAGCTATGTTTGATAGCACCCAAGCCGCTTCCTACAAAAACAAATTTTTATTCACAATGTAGAATGTGTGGATTTTGTTGGTCCTAAACAGGCCGGGTTGACTGTAAAAGAATTTCCAAATTTTTATAAAATTGACTTCGGAGGTTTTATTCCTTTAAAAAGTATATTATTTCAGAAACAATATAACTTTTTGAATAAAATGATTTAGGAGGTTTTATGCCATTAAAATACACTTGGTCAATTTTCAACCCATTTGACCCATTCTATTTTTAGCTTTTTTTTATTTCATCCATTTGAATTGTTACAGATAAAACATAATTTTGTGCGGGCCGAAACAGTCCATGCCGGGTCGATCCGAAACACCTTTTGTCTATGTATTTAGAAGATGATTTAAGAGGTTTTATACCTTTGAAAACTATATTACTTCAATAACAATATATATTTTGAATAAAATGATTTAGGAGGTTTTATGCCCTTAAAATATACTTTGGTGGTGATTTTCTACTCATGTTAACCATTTCCCTTTTTTAACTATTTTTTTTAGTTTTACCCATTCGACCCATTTGAGATAAAACTTAATTGGAATCGACCCATCCAAAAGTAAACGGGTCAAAATTGCCAACTTAAAAGAAAGTATACCTTTTTCAAGAAACGATGCTCACTCTTTAAACATTTACTCAATGAACGTATTATACTGTCTACATATTTCACAAAACAAATAAATAAATAAAGAGATGAAATTTTGTGCAAAGAAGAAATTATTGTAGAGAGTAGAACACAGAACTAGCCTGTAATTTCATGTCCAGGATCAAGAACAACATTTGTGGTGTAAGCATCACCGGACATTAGATTACCTAAGCTCCTTAGCAGCTGTGTATCATAAATCCATAATATATCAGAAGTGGCAAAAAAAATGTGTCATTTTTTATAAAATTTAATTATTTTGCATTTAAATTACTGGAATTATTGATTGCAAATTATTTGAGGCGGCTAAGCGGTCCACAAGAATTTGAACAATATCAGTCCTCATTAGCACACTTGTAGCAACATCTGACAGAGCCGATAAATAGACAACAACCCACGATACTTCAGTTGCTAATTCGATGTCCCTGTTCAATATCATAACTTGTTGTGTCAACTTTTAGGAAAAATATATATATACCGAGAAAAAAGATGACTAAATTAGTTTTCTTTTAAATATCACAAATGAAGGCAAAAAGGAATATATAGTGTAAATCATTACATTTAGGGATTTAGAGCATTCACAGTCCGTTCTTTAAAATTATGTGAGTGAGTTTTGTATATTTTATGGAGTGGTTTAAAGTGGTTGTGAGTGGAGGAGAGAGAAAATATATAAGGTTTTTGTAATTATAAGGATAAAAGTAGTGGTTTTTAGTATAATTATAAGGATAAGGATAAGGATAAGGAGAAAGAAAAGTAGAGATAAAAGGTAGAAAAAGTAGTGTTTTTTAGTGTAATTATAAGGATAAGGATATGGAATATAAAGAACGGGTTGGGAATGCTCTTAGTTGTTACATTATCTATAAAAATATAATTTTAGATTACAAATATTATATAATAAATGTTCTTTTTAATATGCAACAACTTACGATTTCTTCAAGTGTCGAAGTATGGCATCTACCACCCCATCAACTTTTATGAGTTCTGTTGCAGCATCTGGGTCTGGTCCCTGCATAGCATAAAAATGTAAGATTTTTGGAGAAATAAAAAAAAATTCACAAAAATTGTTTCTTTACAGAAAGTTCCTCCTTTATTTACAGACATGTGACTGAAAACTGCAAAAGACTAATGTCTAATTCTTTTTTGACCATTCAGCATATTCACCATGGATCCAGTTGATCTGATTGTGGGTCCCGTTTACGTGATCTGATGGTCAATAGAGACATGACCCATCATTTTTTCTCTAAAAAGAAATTGTGTAAATTTAAAAACCTTGATTAAATTCGATAATGCCCAAGCAGCTGTTCTCACAGTTGAACCGTTATCAGGTACCATCATTTTTGCAAGAGGAATCAAGGCTCCTTGTGAAATAAGAAGATCTCTCAATTCATCACTTTCACCTGCAACATTTCCTAATGCCCATGCACATTGTTCGGAAACAGATAATGAACTTTTTTCTGAAAATAAATAAATTCAATATAAAAGGTCAGTAAATAATTATATATGCATGTGAAAAAAATCATTGTTGCCTGTGTTGGTAACAAGTTTAAGCTAAAGTGCATAATATGTCCTACAATAATGTGTCTTTTCCTTTTTGAGACATCCCACATCAAGTTTTGGTTTTTCTTAGTATAAAAAGATTCTCTCCCCACTTTCTGAACTTAGCCCGTGATAATGAATAAATAAAGATGGTTATCATTATCAAGATCCCGCGTTACTTAAGGAAGCATGCTAGATACACAGATCAAATCCAAAAAAGCAAAAAAGGTAAAGCTATTACAACAAATTTTGATGTTTTTTGATATGTGTGTCGTTTACAAAGATGAAAAAAGTCAAGTGGAGCGTATGAAATCTATATTAAATGTGCCTTTTTTATTATAAACAACCCTCAAAAGTTTTAATTGCTAGTCACTAACCTCCCAGATGAGCAATAAGTAATGGTAATGTTGGTAATAAAGCGTTGGTTTGTTCTGGTGTTCCAGCAGCTATGTTTGTAAGACACCAAGCTGCCTCAAGCACCTGCATTATGAACATAATTTGTAATAAAGTCGCGATACATTTTGTAACACCCCAACCCATATAGAGTTGACATGTTACTTATACAGAAATCATATCACAAATACATTTTGCAACACCCCAACCCGGATAGAGCTGACATGTCACTTATACAGAAACCAGATTACAAATACATTTTGTAACACCCTAATCCGGATAGAGCTGACATGTCACTTATACAGAAATCAGATTACAAATACATTTTGTAACACCCCAACCCATATAGAGCTGACATGTCACTTATATAGAAATCATACTACAAATACATTTTGTAACACGCCAACCTGGATAGAGCTGACAGGTCATTTTAGATTACAAACATAAATTGATATCTTTTTTATTACACTTTCTTGTGAGTAAAGCGTTCTTTATGGGTGAAATTAGTGAAATAGTTACACCTAATGACTAAAAAGCAGTATGTGTTTATGAAAGATAAAGATTCAAATAACCTGTTCGTCTTCAGAACCAAATGAAAGACATTGAGCAAGTAGAGGTATTGCTCCTGATTTAAGAGCAACTTCAACAAAAGGAAACCCGGATCTAGACAATAACCGTCTTAACTCACGAAGAGCATTCACTTTATTTTGAACCGCATCTTTCCCCCTAAAGGAAAATAAAACTTAATGATCCAAAACTAGATTATAACTCATATCACATTTTAAACAAAATTATAATCAAACAATCTCACTTGAAAGAAACTGCAAGCTTTAATTCTTCAACAGCTTTAGAAGTCTGAGATTCTAAAACCGGTGGTTCCTCATCGATCATCTTTTCACCATTAGTTGCTGCTTCAAGATTCATACTAATCCCTTCCATACACAACCGTTTCGTTCTGAACATCGCTTCTCTTCGTTCTTTCGCCACTGAAACCGCGAGCTGTCTTCTCCTTTGTACAGCAGCATTCCCAACTAAATGTCAAATAAATTAAATTATCAAAAGCTTGCTAATAAAGTTTCTGTTAATTATGTTACAACTGTTCTACCAAACTAAAATCCCTTGTAGTCCTTCATGAGTTGATTTCCCCCAAATCAAATTTTTCAAAAATTCAAATAAAGAAAGAAAACCTATGATGCATAAAAGGGGGTAGATAACAGATTCATGCCAACACCCAACAACATAAAATTGATTAGCGATCAAGCGAAAACCTAATGAATTTACAACCCTCATAAAAAGACAGAAATTACCCAAAAAAAAACAAACTTTCAAATAAGAAATGAAAATCAACCTGTTTGCTTGATGGAGTCTCTCCGATGAGAAGGTGGGGTTTCGCCGGCCATAGTTCCGGCTAGAGAAACGGATGTTTTGAAAAGGGGTGTGGATGTGGGTTTAGGCGCGCTAGGCAGTAGAGATGATTGGTGAAAGAGGGAGTGAATGATTAAGGAATATGCATTTTGTCTGCGTATGCCCAAAACTCATATCCACCTTAACGGGCGTGGTTGAATGCCCTGATTTTGTTGTTCCTGTTGAATCCCCAAATTGGTTGAATTTTGAATTGGGTTAAACCTTATTTTAAACTATATTTTTATAATGGACACACAAATACATGGGTGCTTTAAACCATACTAAAAAGTTATGTACTCATATATAATGGAGAGAGAAAGAGATGATCGCGTTCTTAAAACAAACATTTCTTTATTTTAAACTAGTTTAGATTCTCGTGTACTATACGAGTTGAATAATAAAAAAATCATATTATTAAAATTTCTCAAAACTGAAATTATGTATAGGTAACGACTTTAAGTAATACGTCAACAATATTGAAAATGAAAAAAAATAATAATTATAATTCATAAATTTCCATAATTTGAAAGTTAAGGATTCAAAATGATGTTTTCATAATATTGAAAATTGTAAAAACGTTTTATAGTTATTTTTTTAAATGTTTTATAAAAAATGAAAGAAATGTTCAATTTATAAAAAAAAGTTTTATGAGAAAACCTATTTTTTTTTATAAATAAAAAGCGTTTTTTATAAAAGAATTATATAAATCATTATTATTTAATAAGAGAAAGAGACGAAAAAAAAAACAATTAAATGAAACTTGTATAATTAATAGGAGAGAGAGTCGGGAAAAAAATGATGAGAATGCATAAGAGAGTGACAAGTGTCCTCTTAAAACCTTTATTTATTATATAGTATAGATTGTTTATTTATAATCGTTCACACGTCTTCCTAGTAGTAAAGTGGTGTTATTACTGATTAAATGATTTTGAGTTTAAATCATATAGATTACAGGTGTAATGATTTTAAGTGTAAAGTATAAAGCGTGTGTGTTCGCCAATCAAAAAATATTGTTTATTTATTGAACGGTCATATATATGCACACACGCCTATGTATATATTTATAGATTATAATCAAATAAAAAGCCAAAAAGTTTAAAAAAAATATAGAAATGGATCTCTATCATTAATAAGGGTAACGGAGAGTCAAGATGATTGGTATACCACATGGACTTTAATTTCACGCGATGTTTGGCAAAGATAGGTAAGACTGTGTGTAGTACCCGTGAGAGAGGAGGGGCGTGGTGTCACCTCACCCACCACAGGCGTGAAACACTGCGCCGGACCCGGGTGGGTGGGGTCGTGACTGCGTGAGTCTTGGGGCGTGGTGGTATTCACGAGCGTGAGCAGGTGATAAACTCAAATTTGATCGTTTGAAATTAAAAATAGAGCTGTTGGCTCTTGATGAAAAAAAAAAGATTTTTTTCTGAAAATAAATTTTACCTATAAATACTATACATTAACAACCAACTTTTTTACACAAAAATACAACCTTTCTTCTCCTCTCTACGTTTTTTTTAAATTACAAAGATGCTTCCATGACAATTTGTAAACAACCCGATGGGGGGGGACCGTTCCACAACCCTCGGATCCGAACCCGTTGATGACGTTTGCAAATTGGAGTCATTACCCGACTTCAAATCCTTCTACACCTGACTTTTTATCCGACTGCATACAAGACTTTGTAACCTCACAACCGTCACCCGACTTTTTATCGACTATATACATGACTTCAAAATTCCTTAAGGTGAAGAAAGAAATCGAAGAAAAATATAATATGTAGTTTAGTAAATTTTATTTTTTTGTTCTAGATTATAAGTTTTTTATGGTGTTTTTTTAATATTATGTTTTTTTATTATTAAATGTTTTTAGTATTAGTTTATTAAATTAATTAAATTAAAAAAAACAATCATTATTTAATTATTACAAAATTGGTCACCCTCACCCCACCATTACACACCTAGGTGAGGGTGAGGGAAGTCAGTGTCTACATGACGCCTACGTGACACAGGAAATCTCGCACCTTCACCCATGTACTACGGATAGTCTAAGAGGTTAATATAGAAATGGATATATGTCGTTGATCAAGGGTAACGAAGAGTGTGTGCCACATGGACTTTAATTTCTGACAAAGATGGGTAAAAGGTTAATAGTCACTTTTTGTTAACTTTTTTTTTCTTGTTTCATCATTTTTTTTAAAACGAGAATAACTTTTTATACTTTGATATTTTTTAAACTATATAATAAAATCGAGCATTTTTTATATTTAATTAGAGTATGATATTGCTACATTAAAAATGAAATTTTTTAAAGCATGTTGAACTAGAGTGCGTAGGACGGTGCATCAGGATTTTTTTAATGGTGCGTCAGACGCTTACCTGCCAAGATTTTAACAGAATCCACGCTTGTTTTATTGCTCCTAGATTTTTAGTTTTTGTTTAACGCATTTACCCCTTACCCATTGGGACACGTGACACATCTTTGTGGCTTCCTACATTTTTTTTAGAGATTTAAGCATATTTAGCTTATCCCTCCCACACATATATAAGTGTTTTCAATACAAAGTTAATTTTAAGTTAAGAGACCAGTGAGAACCCAGTGAGAACCGTAATGCTACTGGAAGATGGAAAGAGAGTTATGCGATTGCATAGTCATCATAAGTATAGTTAAAACAATGCGTATATGTGTTTGTGATGTTCTCTCAATTAGATAATTTGGTGTACCTTTCTTGAATATGTTATTTGTAACAAAGTTAATAAGTATATGCAGTTATTTTTATTTATTGTAATGCTAGATAATTTGGTGTAATTTTCTTGAATATGTTCTTTGTGATGTAGGTCCCGGGGGCCTCGGTCGTGCGCAGCGGAAGATAGAGAACGATAATGTAGGCAGATCAGCTCATGATTTGTAGGGAAACAGATGAAGAAACGACATTGACAAGACAAGAACAGAAACACATAAACACGAGAATCAACAGAAACGAAACACAATCCATAACAACGTTGTCATTACAGATTACATGCCGAAGGAGTATACATCTCTCATTTATGCTCACGGTCCAGGGGGCCGGGAGAGCTCATCCCGACCAGACCTCTCATTTCTCACATTTGTTCATCTCCTACAAATGAGCCCAACACCTCTATTTATAGGGGCAGGAATGTCCCATCCTACAAACTTGTCTAAGTATGTAGGACATTTGGTCATGCGTACTTGTTAAGTACGCAAGGAAAAAGCCTTGCGCACTTGTTAAGTACGCATAGCAAAAAGCCATGCGTACTTGTTAAGTACACAGGACCAACTGGTGAACTTGCTTAGTACGCAGGAACATTCTCCTACGTACTAGCTGAGTACACCGATATATAGAATTTTATCTATAGTTACTAAAACTTACTTCTACATGTGATAAAGTTAATAAGTACATGCAACTATTTTTGTTTGATGTAATGCTAGATTATTTGGTTTTTCTTATATTCGTTACAATTGAAGGTTAAGACGTCTCGAACATGATATCCAAATAAATTGTCAACTCTGCCGCTCAAACAAACAGGAATTAAACTCTATTAACCTTCTCATACCCGTAGGCAACTAGTAGGTACGAGAAAATAACACTTTAGATTGTCACGTGGTAACAAATAAATAACAAAGTAGGTGTTTATTGATAGTTAAGAGAGTGATCGTCATGTGATCTCTTGAAAATGTGTTCAACCAATTTTGAGGTCAACCTCCTATACAAAGTGTAGGGTAAAACCGCATACATCATATCACGAAGCGATCCGGCCCCTCCCCAGACCTACGCAAATACGGAAGCTAAGTTAAGCACTAAGTACGCTCTAATAAAAAGCTTAAAATGACGTGTATTAAAGACTGTCTATTAATCTGAAATTCGGTAATTATATGAAAGAAGCTTTTGAAATCTCAGTTTCCATAAACAAATTTCAGCTAAACCATATTTATGTGTTGTCAGTTTGTGTCTACCAGCTATTGGTGATCTGCATCGCAATAAGCATATTTTGTGATAGGTCGGCATTACATTATTTGCACTAGCGTTGATGAAAATGTAATAAAACCTTGTACCGTTTGTTATTGCATTTAATGATGAATGAACTTCATAATTCTAATATAACCGGTGATGTTAGTCGCACGTATGAAGTTACGGCGGATCAGTTTTGAACATCGAAATGTAAATAAAAAAACACGTCGCAATGGTATATTCAGAAATTAGTAAAAAGTTCAGTCGTTGTAAAAATAGCACCCATATTTTAAAATAATTTTATTGCTAAGATGTAAAAACAAATATGTAAAACTTTAGGCTTATTTTAAAACTACGTTAGAATCCCGTGTATTACACGGGTTGAATAAATGTAATGTTATATACTAAGTAATAAAAAAACTATGTCTTTAAAAGCCTGTGTATTATACGAGTTGAATAAATATAATGTAATCTGTTAACACATACACTTGTCAAAATGGAACAATGTGAATATGTAAATACATGATTAAAAAGTTTTTATTTGGATCTTACATGGCTATAAAATTGTTTTCAAATTGTAGAATTCATAAAAATATGATAGAACAATTTAATTGATAATAAACACGGTTTTAAATTTAAAAATTTGTATATAAAAATTGAAACAAATAATTAAATTAGCTGTCTAAAACAGTGGAGTTGATTATTAATAGGAGAGAGATGCGGGTAAATGATAACGTGGAGGCCTAAAAATGTGACAAGTGTCCCTCCTAAAACCTTGATTTATTAATATGTATAGATAGATATAGGTGTTATTTTTAGTGTTATATCCGGACTGAACTTATGACACAGATGGATGCACATGCAGACAGATACATGTGTATGTTTTTCGATTTCCAAGTTCTATGTAAGGCCTTAGACTGGAACGGTATCAATGGCGAAGCTTCATTACCCCCACTCCCCTTTCGATTTTTCGCTCAGAAGTGTTAATTTATAAGTATTGGGCCGAAAATTTTATAGGTATTAAGTTCCGGCCCCCAGCCGCGACCCCCCTCTGCGTTTTTCTTCAAGTTTCGCCACTGAACGGTATGGATATGGTTCCACATGATTATTGGACGGTGATGCAGTTCTCGAAACCCCTGATTGCTAACAGGTTTGGTGTGATTGTACACTACCTAGCACAACCCAATGTTAGCACATTTTTCCCTCAATGTGTTTCTCCAGAAGCTTTGCTTGCCTCATCAATTTGTTAGCATTACTTATGTTAATGGAAACCATTTTATTATAGTTCTTTTAGAAGGGGGTTATCTGATGCCCTCACTAAGTTACTGTTCGAGGCGTTACATAACTCCTGCTGGAGCGAATTGGGAGCTCATGTACCAGACACGTATGGAAAGGTGTATTGAGGCCAGGACAACTTCAAGTCCATATAATACACCTATCAACTTATTTTGAACCGTGTATAAATGATGACTCTTAAAGCACAATTGTAACCGAAGTTTACTTGTAAATGTTGTACTTTATACAGTTATATACAAATCCATACTAATTTGTTCGTTTACGTATTCCTCACTGTTATTCGGTTTGGTTCCCTGATAATCACCCATATTCAAAACTCATTTAAAAAAATATTATATATACCTCATATAAGAGTAAGTTACACGGATTATCCATGTAATAAATCCCTATTTCAATTTTAGTTTCAAACTTTTAGAAATTATGAATATGGTCGGATTTTTCTTACAATTGTAAAATGTTTGGTCATTGAAGTACATGTTGGTTTATTTTTTTACGTTAGTTTTTAAAATAACAAATTCACCTTTTTACTAAAAAAAAACAAACATAAGTTTAGCCAACCACCACCCATCCTTTTTCTCTTTCTCGGTCCCTCGTCTCTCTGTAATCACCCTCCCGAAACTAAAGATTAAACAACGAGAATTAGATCTTCGACTTGCTTTCAATTGTGTTCGTATTAAAAAAATAACTTGCCCTTCGACTTATTTACACTTTTGGATGATTTATACCGCGATCATCAAGAAACACAACTAAACCGAAGGAATATACTGTTTTGTTTTCAAGAAAAAAAAAAGATTATCATGGTAAATTTGTGTGAAACCTAATTTGCATACAAATAACCTCCAAAATTCAACCCTTGTGAAAAGGTTGCCTTTCAATAAATGGCACATTTATGTGAAAACTGATTTGCATACGAATTACCTCCGAAATTCAAGCTGAACCAAAAGGCTTGTAGCCCAATGGTAGCGATATACCAAGAAAGAAACTAGACAATACCGAATGTCGTATGGATTGCATTATTTATTCATAAGCTTAACTAAAAGGCAGTATCGCCGTTAAAAAAAGTAAAAAAAAAAACAGATAATGTAAAACACAATCGAGATTCCTAACTCAGGTATGCAAAACACACATGTATCCAAGATCTAAAATCAAAATAATGTGAAGTTGTCATAAAATCAGGGAAACAATGGCAGTGACGGGACAACTGTGAGAGAAAGAGCTAGTGGAACGAGGCCACGGTGCAAAGGACTTCGCAACCGTGTATCCTCATTTGTTGTGCGAAGATGGGTATGGCGAGGTTGCTCACTTATGTGAAACGGGTGTAGAGAGGGCAAAGACAGACCACGAGAGGGAGAGGATAAACAATAGATTAGTATCTTATTTGTTGTTGCACGATTTTGAATTTTTAGAAAAAAATTAGTTAGGGGACAAGTCTAAGGCCTAAAAACAATTTAATGCTATTAATTTATTTTGTAACATGCCTTACTTTATGGCCAACACGAAACACCTCAAATAGATCCGATCGCAACAACCCCTCTGAGTCCAATAATTCACCTGCAAAACCACCAAGTCGATCGTTCCCATTTAGATCGATGTCAAATCAACTGAGAGCCGTAACCCTAACTCACGTCCGTTACTTCAAAGGAGACCGATTGGGCCATTTTCTGGCATGGATTTCGCTAGTTCCGGTCTTCATCAGCCTCGGTGGTTTCGTCTCCCACTTCCTCTTCCGCCGTGAGCTTCAAGGTATGTTTTTCGCCCTAGGGATAATAATCTCCCAATTCATAAACGATGTCATCAAAACCTCCGTCCAGCAAGCCCGCCCGGAAACCTGCATCATGCTTGAAATGTGCGATTCGCACGGCTGGCCCTCGAGTCATTCACAATACATGTTCTTCTTCGCAACCTATTTCACCCTACTGACTCACAAGAAAATGGGGATTTTGTTTAGAAATCAAATGTTGCTTCTAGGTCTTGTGATTTGGCCGCTAGCTTTGCTTACATTGTATTCTAGGGTTTATTTGGGGTACCATACGGTTGCTCAGGTGTTTGCTGGTGCTGGTCTTGGGGTTTTTCTTGGTGGGTTTTGGTTTTGGGTGGTTAATTCGTTGCTCCGAGGGGTGTTTCCGGTGATCGAGGAGAGTCTCTTTGGTAGATGGTTTTATGTTAAGGATACATCACATATCCCGAATTCGTTGAAATTTGAATATGATAATGCTAGAGCTGCCCGAAGGCATTCGTCGTATAAGCGTGTGGATTGATTGAAGAATAGAACAGGGTTAGTGTTTTTATCTTATATAAGTGTTGTCTTTCAATCATGCTTTTAGTTGTAATAATCTTGCATATTATCTCTAAATTTGAATAAGAATCTAATATCATGGTGTTCTATCACCAACTGAACAAGAATCTTGGTTTTTAAAAGCACGAGGCTTCTGGGCCTTGAGGCAGCGCCTCATGTACATCTGGGTCAAAATTGGTCAAAATTAGGATATGTAGGAGGCTGATATGTAATAGAGATGAGACAGATGCAACTTTTGGTTATACACAAATCTTATTTAGTTGTAGGTAGAGCAATGCCTTACATAGCCTTGCGCCTCGGCTTTCGTGATCCAAACGCCTTGGAGCTACTCGCCCTTTGATGTTTGAGGATCACATCTTCCAAAAAGAACCCCCCAAAACACTCATAAAAAAAGTAGTAATACACAGTTACCACTTATAGACAAATTTAGAATACATATCCTCTCGATTGAATTTTTATTCTTATCAAGGTTTCTTGATGATCTTCATTCTTGGTTTATTGATTATACGGGTTCATTTGAGTTTAGAAAAAGAGATATACTTAGTAGTTAAGATTGTAAATGGAAGAAAGAGAAAGAAATAATAAAAAAATAGAGAAATATTATTTAATAGGATAGAGATGGGGATGGTGAATGAGATATAGGAGGTTTTTAGAAGATGAACAAAATTTAAACATAAATTTAAGGAAATGTGTATTTTTGTTAAATTATAACTTTTATTGTAGGTGACATTTGCAAGAAAATGTAGTAATTATCAAAGTTACATATTTTATAGAATAGTAATTAATATCTAGAATTTGTTTCTGCAGGTGGTCATATTGCAGTTTGCTGTTGATTTGCAAGAATTAAATCCCAATATAGTTCATCTTTACAGTGATAAAAACTTATATTTGTTGTTGCTATTAACACAAGGTTTAATAGGAACTTATTGTTATCTTTTACATATATATGGACTTTGGGTTTTTATATCTTTTTTTATGCCTACTTTTAAAAAGTTCATTTTGAAATGTGTGGTCAAATGGGGATTCCTCAAGCGGTTTATATATTTATAGTTATAAGTAAAGTTACTAAAAAGGAAAAAAAAACTGCAATATTCTAAAGATCACTTAAAAAGGTATAATAGTTTAAACTCGCCAACTTGCGCACCACATTTAATTTAGAGTAAATTACACGGACTGTGCGATGTCGAAATTTCACTTTTCTATCTCTAGGTTTTAGAAATTACGGGTATCGTCTCTACTGTTTGTGAAGTATCACATCGCAATGCCATAGAGACCGGTGGAAACGAGTATCGTCCCTAGTGCTTGTGAAGTAATCACGCGGGTACAAAATTACCCCTTTACACATCAAATTAAGAAAGGAAAAAACAAAAAAAATTAAAAAAACCACCCAAACCCCAATCCCATGATTCCTTTCTGGTCGATCACCAAATACCAAAGAAAACCTAGTTCTGTCTCCCTCCCTTCTCCTCCTCTCTTGTCGGTGATTGTTTCACGCAACCTATCACCGGTTCCACTGGTCTCTCCTTTTACGACAATGTTGAGGCAGGTGGCCAAAATAGGTTCCGTCATAGGTAACAAACACATTAACGGTTTGCAAATGGGTTCCATCGCAGGTAACGACACATCTACTAGGTGATGCCGTCAACCAAAATGGGTTCCATCACAGTCGGCCATAGAGTTCTTGGTGGTGGAAAAACTTGTTACCCCGCATAGCTCTACAACAGCGAGAATCCCCGCACTTCACCTAAATTGTGCGGCGCCGCATTGAGGGACGGTGTTACCGCTAAACCCCGTTGTCCATAGCATCAACCCGTACACAAACAGGGAGACCATAACACATGACCTTGTTGTAGATGCTCTAAATTCTACAGTTTGATCTATTTAACAAAATTCTCTTATATGATTAATTGCATAATTTATCTGGATTGTTATTTGCATAATTTATATGGATTGTTATTTTTTAATAAAAATACTTGTGTAACAAATATGGCAATCTGTTTTGATATATAATCAGGTCATGATCGAAAAAGTGTAATAAAGTCTCTTGGAGCATCTAAGTTTGGAGGTCTTGGGTTCAAGTCTCATAGGAGTAAAAAAATTCGCCGTTCTCAGAAAAAAAAAAAGAAATTTGCTTCCTTAAAAGAAAAAAAACACAATTTTCCTTTAAGGTTTTCTTCTCTTTTTGTTACTTTATCTTGAAAAGAGGAAACAATGTAGAGGTGAGTGGTGGTTTTTTTAAACAAAATTTACATTTGAATAACTTGCATTTAAAGAGTGTCCTCCCAAATCCCAACATTGTGATACAAGTTTGGTTGGCTGGGCCACTTTTGCTAAATACATCTCAGCACCCAAAAAGCTGTGTAGATGGCGACGGTTTCAAATGCTAACCATCATCCCTCCACCGCCACTGGCCCACCGTGATCCACCGTCCCTATACATTTAACACCCCCGTTCATCACTCACCCTCACATTCTCTCAAGATGGAGCTAAAGAATTACTTCACTACTCTCTTCATCATCTTCATTCTCCTCGCCATGCCTGCTTTATCTAGAGGTTTTTTTGGTTTCCTCAATTCTCAATTGCCATCTCTAGTTGCACAGGTTTCTTTAATGTGATTTGATCAGGTTTCCTTTTAGATTTTGTCGTTTATACACGACGTGTAGAACTGTAAGTATTCACCGGAGGGCTTGTAGCCTAGCGGTATCATGATATGTAGTAAATGTGTTCCTTCTTATTGGTTGAGGATTCTAGTCCCGTGATGGACATTGGTGTAGATCCAAGAGTAGGCTTAGAGGGTGTGTGAGTTAGTTGCTCTAGAAAAAAAGAAACTAAACCGTAAGCATTCTGAATTCGCATAAGTGCTTTACCTTTGTGTTGAAATTAGGTTAGGTATTATTTGTAATTCTGCATATTGAATGTTTCAAATGATTGAAGAATTAAAGTAGCTTCAAAGTTATTGATCTAATCAGTGTTTTCAGAACCGGACCGAATGGTTAGACCGGGAACAGGTCCGGTTATGCCTATTTAGATCGTTTCTATTTGAACTGTCCGGACCAGTGAACTGGGTGAACCGGACTGGGTGGTTGGACCTGATTTCAATTATTTATTTATTTATTTTTAATTTTAATTCCTTTAAAATCTCATTTTCCAATTAATTTAGTATTCCATGATCTATGTTTTAGTTATTTAACTCTTCATATTTTATTAAAATTGCAAATCCACACCAAAACATAGAGTATTTAATATATATTTTTTAAAATTAGATATATATATATATATATATAAATAGTTTTAATTTTTCTATTATTCATGACGTCATCCGGTTCGGCCAGTGAATCGGATAGGAGACCGGTTCATTGTCCGGTCCGGTTTTAAAAACATTGGTTATGATCGATTGTTTGATGGTGGAATCGGATGTGTGTAGGTCGATTGAAACTGAAAACGGCAAAATCCAATGAGGAGATATACGAGATCGATTACAGGGGCCCGCGGACTCATTCTTACGGGCCTCCACCAAACAGATCCAGCCATGGCAACACTAATGGTGATCCGCTGCAAAATCCCAAGGCGCATGGTGAATCGAAAAGACCATCAACTGAAAATGCCAGAAAGAAGGTAAGATTCATTAAGCATTTTCTTTGTTACATTATAATTTGTTTGTCTTTTATTGCTCTAATGGATGGCTATTGATGATTTGGTAAAGAAGGTTCATGGATGAAGAAGATCCAACAATGGTGACTTCAAGACACAGACAAGAAGGTTGCAATACTGGGTTTGATTGATTGTGGATCACAAGATGACTTGGTTTTTCTTGTTTGTGTTGAATTAGTTTTGTAATTCTTCTGCATTCACGATTACAATTATAACATTTGATTGAGAATATACATTGTTATTAATTAATGTTAAAAATCAACACAGATGAAAGATCTAATGGGGGCTGTTATAGATACACCAGTGATGTTATACAAACACTAGGTGATGTTATCATTCGGGTCGTATGACGTGACGAAAATGGTTATACGGGCTGTGTGACTTTATTAATGTTCACGTCAATCACTTTCAGTGTACCACATCATACGGGTCGTATAGTTTGAAGACACCACATCATACGACTTGTATAAAAAAATATTGTTTGTATGATGTACCGGTCTAATATGTTATACGCCCCGTATATCATTTTGCCATATCATACGATCGTATGATATGTTAGTGATATTCGTATAATGTGTCACTGGTGTTTCTTTAAACGCAACCAATTACAATCTCGAACTTACAAGGGGCATTAGCTCTTTCTTTTGCTTTCAAACGGCAAAATTAAAGCTTTTTTTCCAATTATATTATATGAGAAAATGTGTTTTGTTAGTTAATGGTAAAATTTGAATATTTTTCATCAAATTTCAGTCAATGATTTCAATTTTCCTTTCACTAGTGTGCTAGAAAGTTTGATTAGTGAAAAACTTAAAAACCCCTCAATTCTACTAGTGCGATGAAGGCCAGGAAAACCTGACTAACGAAAACGTGAACCTAATGAGCCATATGAACCTCCGTCACCTAGATTTGAACCTGCTAAAGACAGAAGAAGAACTGCTGCCAGATTCGAATCTCTGCTACCTGATTTGATTAAGACCGATTGATGAACACCGACCGAAGAAAACAAACCAACTGATAAAAAACGAAGCAACAAGAAATATATATCCTTGAATCAGAGTCAAAATGGCATATCAATAGACCATATCGAAGCAACATGAAGACTGACTTGTGAGTAGATAGGGGTTGGGGCGACTTGCAACTATGGTGGGCGGGAGATTTAACAAATTTAAAAACCAAACGTCTCACAAAAAATTAATATATTAATTATAGTTTTTTTAAGGACAAATACTATAAAAGAAAAACATATTTTCTGTTTTTTCTTATAAAAGTTCTTTAACAAATTTTTTCACATAAAAAAACTAACATACTTTTTGTTTTTCTCACCCGACAACTATTTACTGCTAGCAAATTAATCGACAGAAGCAAACGAAAGAGATGAAAACTATTAATATTTGAAATATATAAATCATATTGTTATGAAATTATTCCTGTTTAGCCTACGGTAATAAGTTACGTTTTACTCTCGGCTTGCTCATTCCGTAGGAAAAGTATACAAAATCTTTTGACCTGCTTCATCCCCAAATTCCCATCTCTAGGATTCGATCAACCGAGAAATTATGGCCAATTCAGAGGAATCAAGCCCTCTTCTAGCTAATCAAGGTACAAACAGCACCGATCCACAATCAGATTTCACCATCAGCCATGAGAAATCCACCCCCAAAACCTTAATCCCCAATTCACCGACAGCTGACACGAAGCAATCTCCTCCAGGATTTCATCAAGCAGTCTATGGCTGGACTGCTGACGGATTGCCATTAGCTAATGTGATAGGGGAGCCCTTGCCTAGGGCTCAATGGGAATCGGGGTTATTCGCTTGTCTAGGTCATAACGATGAATTCTGTAGCAGCGATCTTGAAGTTTGTGAGTACTTTCTTATCGCTTGTTTGAAATGAATTGATTTCTTGTCTGGATCTAGATTAATTGATAATTATTATACGATCAACTGGTTTTAGTCTAGCGCTTTTGTGTTGATTACGATGTTACTCTAGGGAGATCGGAGTAGATTTGAAAGAAATGTGAACCCTAAGCAATTTCTACTTGTTTACTTCTTCCAGATGAGGGATTTCACATTTCCATATCATAGTAAACTTCTTTGAGTTTATTGTTTTTCTTTTGATTCAAAACTGCATAAGTTTGATTGGTTCTTTGACTGATTTTGTGAATGAGCTTCTACTTAAGAGTTTTGAGGTTGTTTTGATGAAATTGAACAGGTCTTCTTGGGAGTGTGGCCCCTTGTGTGGTTTATGGAAGCAATGTTGAAAGACTTGGATCTGCCCCTGGAACTTTTGCTAATCATTGTTTGCCTTACACCGGTTTATATCTCATTGGAAATTCCTTGTTTGGATGGAACTGCATGGCCCCCTGGTTTTCGTATCCCACTCGCACAGCAATCCGTAGGAAGTTCAACCTTCAGGCATGCTCCCTGTTACCTCATCATTCATATAGTACCGGTTGCATATGTTGGTGGTGGTGTGCCAATTGTGTAAATTAGATGCCGTTTTGTTCCCCTGTCGTATAGAGTTGACAATGCGGTGTCTTGTTGGCTGATGAACACAATTTTGCAACCAGTAATGTACACAATTAGCAACTGGGACCCCACGTTCGCTGATGAACACAATTAGCACATCGCCTCAACATATGCAACCAGTAATGTACATTGCAAATTGAAAGTCAATTTGTCCAAAAAGATTTCAGAACATTGAAACAATTTTAAAACTTGAGTGATTAAACCTTTTAAGTGAAACAATGGTGTAACTTGATTAAACCTTTTAGTCACATTTGCCTTACAAAATGAAACATATTTAAGTTTTATCTTTTCTTTCTAGCTTTACTTACTGCACTTGTATAGGTCCAAACTATTAGGAAAAACAATTTTGCTTTATCTTTCCTTTCTTTTAAGACGCAATCTTTTACTTCATACTTTCATAATGTCAGCCTTGGGTTTTTATTTTGTACCTCCCCCATACATCAAATTTACAGCATTTCCCTTCTTCGGATTTTCGTAAAGATTAGTAACATTTCTCTTTTGAGAATATTTGTACCTTTATCTGCTTAATAAGCTACAGCGTTATACGGTTATAGCAAGGTAGTTAAACTACTAATTTAAGTCAACAGTATTCTTTCATGTTCTGTTTTTTGGATGGAAAATTACATTAAAAGGTCACGTACTCGGGTCTGATCTTTATATTGAGCAACATATATTGTTTTCACTCATCACAAGGCTCAAATTTGCAAAAAGTTTTCATTTAGTGTAATCAAGTAAATAAAGTCAACATTGTTAAAGTTATATGAAATTTATTTAAAGTTTGAGCCTTTTTTTTCTTTTAAATCATTGTTAGATATATTTCACAATTTATTGAACTTATGGAGTTGGCAGGGTAACTGGGAGGCAATGAGCAAATCATGTGGTGGATGCTGTAACATGGACGAAGAACAACTGGAACAGGCTGAGTTGGCATGTGATTTCACAACTCATGTTTGCTGCCACCCGTGTGCTCTTTGCCAAGAAGGCCGTGAGGTTCGCCGTAGGGTTCCTCATCCTGGGTTTGGGGCCCAGCCCATGGCGGTAATGATCCCTCCTGGTGATCAGACCATGGGCCGCCATGGAGCCTGATTGTACTGAAAGTGTCTTTTACTTGAGTGGGATGGAAAGTGAAGTTTTTTTATAATATTTTGTGAAAATTACTGTGGTAATATGTGCGTAAATAAGTATAAACCGGGATATTGCATCTTGTTTGCTTTTGCTATGTTGTGGAGATGTTCTAAATGTATCTAGTAATGCAGTGACTTTTTGTTTGGGTTATTCGAGTTTTTGAATGGGGTGAGTTTTTGATTGGCGTGGGGTTTCTTTAGTAGGTGATTTCGACAGGTTTTTTTGGAGCTATTTTCAAAAATTATGCAGGCTAATTTTGAGCGAGTTTCAAACGAACTACAAGCCACGAGCTATTTAACACCCTACTGTTAAGCCCCATCATTGCTTGACATAGGAGACCATTTCATCATCCTTTGCTAGAGTTTCTTCTTTCCCCCAAACCCAAGTTAATCTGCATATTCTACCTCTTACTAAACCCATTAATCAACATCTCGCGCTCGATCTCTCAGACAGTCAAACAGTGCGCGGTCTTGCAACCACCGTCACCCTCAATGTCCTTCGTAGCCACTGCAAACCACCACCGCATGACCAGATCCACTACTTCTTTGATGAACCCTAAATGTCAAAGCCACAGATCTGCACCTGAGTAGATTGAAAAGAGATCGGCGATCTGGTTTTGATTGCCCTCCATTTTGAAACATTAATTTAAAAAAAAATATACGAGTTGGCTAGACGAGCCATGAGCTAGCATGTTTATTTCCGAGCCCGGCTGACCCTCAACCGGCTTGGCTTGGCTCCGAACAACCCTACCTAGATGGGATGTCAAAATACAGTAGCTCCATATGGAGCTTGGTAGAATCAGTCTTCCAAGCACGCGTCCATGACTTATCTTTCTTCACTAACTGGGTTAACCCGTCATTTAATGAACGAGTCATGTTCAGTTTAATAGTCAAATGTGTTTACAACCTGTCAACTTGTTTGAATGTTTTAGCAGTTTATGTTGATCAATTCTTGTAACATGATAATGGAAAAATAATAAAGTAAATCATACCTGCTGAGTTTACCGATGATAAGGAAGACGTCATGATCTCTGATCTGGATCGGGTTCCCGTTTAGGGTGTACGATTAGTATGGCTTAGTTGAGATCGTTGAGAGCTCACGGTTTGGAGAGAGAGAGAGAGGGACGATTTAGTGGTGATGGTAATTGAATGATTATTAGTCAATTCCCTATAATTATCTCTCTTTATATATGTACACCTAAGGGGAAACCCATTAATGACCCATTAAGAGTAATTATGCCCATCAACTAATTACTAGCCATAGGTTAATAATAAATAAATAAATCAATGATCAATTTAATAATTAGATAAATGATTATAATAGCCACATAATAAAACCGTGTATTACATTCTCTCACTTGGCTGAGTAATCATTTATTATGAGCATTAGTAAGTCTACGCATATTTAATACTCATTTTAGTTTTAAACCAAAAATGTAGCAGAGAAATACAGTCATTGAATCAGTATCCAACTCAAGACCCACATTAATCATACTACAATCCCAATTTAAGACTTAAGTAAACTTAGGATCAAATTGACAAATAAGCCCTTTAACGTTGATTTGTAAAGTTACTTGTCTATACGTTTTTAGGCATGCATAAACGTATTTAGAGACAAACAAATTCAAGTAAGTGAGGAAATTTTAATAATTAATCATTCATAGTACGATATGCGATTATACATGATCATTAGTAAAACCCGTCTTTATTATAAGCGCTTACAAAAGACTTATGGGTGGTAGACCTTTAGTTATTGGATCCATAAGCATATCATGAATGTTTTCGATACAAAGATTTAGTTTCCTCTACTTGTTCACAAGTGAACAATAATTTCGTATCGAACATTAATGCAGCTCCACTCGAACTGTTACTGTTCGAGAAGTAAGGGTAGCTGACTTATCACAGTAAGTCTTCAATATGATATTTATGTGGAGTTACAAGATTATGAGTCCTCTGATAATTTTTCCAACAACATTTAGTGACAATTATGTTGTGATCAGCAACATATTATGTCATTGAAACTTAGGTTGTTGTTAACAGTTTCTTATGACTCTTCCATGAGATAGGTATGTCTGTTGACATAAGGGTATACCTCGAAGTTGACATTTTGTTACCTTTGAATACAACAAAGTTAGAATAATAGTAGTCAACTGTTTTAAGTTCTCACTTCTTCTTTAACTTATAGTCTCTCGTTCTTAAAGATATTGTAATATTTCATTAGATGCTTCACAATAATCTAGACTAGTCTAGTGTTCAGCAATGTGAGCAATATCTAAACGAGTATAGACTTTAACCTTCAGAAGGCTTCTAATTAATGAAGCATAAGAAAATAATTTTCATTTATCCTATTAGCCTCTAAAGGAGAACAATTTAAATGTTACACGTGTAAGGATCCGCTTAGTGTAGATCTTAAGGGACGAAACTAATGTCCCATTGGATCTATCTCGATGTATTTTGAAACCTATCACATAAGAGGTATCTCCGAGATCCATCATGTCAAAAAATGAGTAATCAATGCTTTGACTTATGAACCATATACTTGTCAAAAGAATGTCATCTATATAAGGACAATTTTGCATTAGTTGCTCCCACTCATCTTGAGGTAGGTGTACAAATTCACTTAGTTCTTGATTAAAAGAGTTGCATTATGATTTCAATCAACCCATACATGGATTTTATTGAGTTACATAATAAGTGTTCTTAACCTTCAGTTTAGAACTTTCAGGTTATTTTATGAACATGTAGGTCAACGTTAGGGAAAGTTGTTTTAATGTCCATCTAATGTAGCTTTAAGTTATTGTAAGATGCTAGAACAGTAATGACCCTCAAAGAAACCTTTTGTAAACATGTAAGAAGGTTCTTTGACAATTTATTCATTCTTGAGTATAACCTTTAACAATCAATCGTGTATTTCCATTTGGATTTAGTTTAGTTATGAATACCCTTTAGGTAATTCAACCAAATCCCAAATGTTATTCTAATTCATGGAGTCAAGCTTGCTAATAATAGCTTTATTCCATTTAGAAGATTGATTGATGTTAATGGCTTAATTAGAAGAAGTAGGATCAGTAAACTTTCTAACATCCATTTTAAATCTAGTCAGGTGGGATACATAATCATCAAAGTTAGTAGGCCTTTTAGACCTAGATGCAGGGCCGGTCACGAAAATCCTCGAAACATTTTGGTCCCGGGACAAGTAATAAGAAAGCGGGGCTCAATAATTTTTTTAAATGTAATGGGTTTAAATATATATATTTTTGTGTCTTTTTATAGTTTTGGTTTAATAGTTTAAACAATTGTGTGTGTTTGTGGGACAACCTTTTAAAGAGAAAAAAAAGAAGAGAACAGAAAAGAAGAAATAGGACACATGAAAAATAAATAGTGTTGTTGCCAAGACTTGAACCTGTGACCTTTACATTTTCTTGCAATGGTATTTCAAATTGCACTAAGGAATTTTTGAGGTACACAACATGGATGTATAAACTAAATATACTATTTAAAACATATACAAAATTTTTATAAACTTCGGGCCTCTCGAAAGACCGGGCCTGGAGCCGTGGCCCACCCTGCCCCTCCCTTTGGACCGGGCCCACCTAGATGACCTCCTTAGTTGATTATTAGGGAGTATTAGGAGTTTCAAGTTTATAGATTAGCTCTTGGTTAGGTGCTTTCATTTTCAGGTATGTTAGGAGCAACATTAGTTTCTAAGTGTGTAAGAGTTGATGCAGTATGGTGTACAAGAGGTGTAATCGGAGTTGAATTCGGAGTTGAATTTAACGAGTCTCTCCCCCCGCCTCTTGTACTCCTGGCAAGTCATGATAAGGACTTTTACTACTCTCACTGACCTTAGAAATTTTAAGTAATTCAGCATGCTTAGGGTCAACAGTGTATCTAACATTTGAAGACCAATAGAGTCTAATGGAGAAACAACTTAATGATTTTATGTTAGTTTCTCTTGTTGAGGATTACTTGAGTTTTGGTAAGAAATCTAGGTTTGCCCACATATTAGCATCTATGAGACTTTGTTATGAGTAGCATTAGATTCTAAGGAGACAAGTTGTGATGGAGCAGTTTCGTGTACAAGAGGTGTAATTTGTAATTTGAGGTAATATCAAGTTGTTACTCCCCCACCACTTGCAACTTTTGTAAGCAATAATTAGGACACTCGGTGCTTCCACTGATCTTTGAGGTCTCTAGGAACTACACATGACAAGTTTCAATGATGCGCGTGACGTGGGAACCTATCATATATTTTAGACTTGATTTCCTTATCGTCCAAAATTTCATAAGAAAATTTAAAGACAAATTTAAAAGGAATTCTATTAAGTATATATGAATTGATATCTTTAAAGCTTTGGGTCGTAGGAAACATATTAAATACAAGAAAATATTCTTCTAAATGATGAATGAATTATGTCCGAATATTCCATTTGGGATAACTTCTGGTGGACCCTCATTTATTCCCTTAGCCATTTGATATTTAGGGCGTTTAACACATGATTTAAAGTCACTGAGAATGAGACTTGGTAACAATTCATCCTGCATTAACCTGGTTATGATTTCTCATAAAATTTGGCCTTAATGGACGAAGTGCATAGGTCTCATTTATCTTTTGTTAAATTTTCATTTTCATGATAACAAAAGTTGTGAAAGTTTATTGTATCAGCTAGTTCTATGTCATAAATGTTTCTATCCAGATAATAAATGTTTCTATCCAGATAATGATAACCAATGATATGAGAGTTTAAGTTGGTGATGGCTTTGTTTTGGCCATGCAAACCTCATAACTGTCAAAGTGTAGCTTTATTATTGATACTAAATTCTGAGTATTCTCCAGAATATGTAAGGTATCATAAAGCCTAATACAAAGATCAATTATTTCATGGTTTTATGTAGCCTTAACATTTATATCCACCACTAACTTCTCATCTTAATTATTAGTTGAATTATGGTAAGGAAACGTATAGAACTAAACTCAACACATCATGTGTTGATTGAAATATTAATATTAGCGGACTCAAAAATCATTAAAGCCTGTTCTTCAATATGAACATTAGATAAAACTGTTCTTCAATATAATCAGATTAAATAAAACTGTTCTCCAATATAATCAGATTAAAGCTGTTCTTCAATATAATCAGATTAAACTGTTCTTCAATATAATCAGATTAAAACTTTTCTTCAGTATAATCAGATTAAAGCCTGGAATCGAAATCTTGAAACATAATTTTTAACAGATTTTGAAAACTTAATGGATCTCGATTTTAGGAGATAAAAAATGTGATATATTAACATAAACAGAAAACCGTGAAACTTAATGAAACGATTTTCCAAACGGTTTTAATCAAAACTTTGTTCTCCGATTTTAATTCCAGTTTAGGGAATAAACAAGAACTGATTAATCAACATCTGTTCTGATACCACATGTTGATCAATTTTTGTAACATGATAATGGAAAACAATAAAGTAAATTCCCTATAATTATCTCTCTTTATATATGTACACCCAAGGGGAAACCTATTAAAAGTAATTAGGCTCATCAACTAATTACTAGCCATAGATTAATAATAAATAAATAAATCAATGATCAATTTAATAATTAGATAAATGATTATAATAGCCACATAATAAAACCGTGTCTTACAGTTTAATGATCCGGCATACAATTTGAAACTTGAAACCAAATGTGTAAGCAACCGGCCTTTTAACTACTTTTAGTTTTTGGCATATCATTTTGAAAATTGTAATACAACTGATAATTTGAAAAAATTTAAAAAATTGGTTTGATTCGCAAAACCCAATTTAACAGTTTGACCTAAATTTTTTTTTATTATCAAAACCTGTCAAAACGATCCATAAATACTCATAGTTATATGGGTTAGGGGTGAGTTTTTCGAAAATTGATAAAACATGTCATGTTCAAGTGAGATGATGCCCAACTATAAACCCCAAATAGGAAAATACCACCCCTAACCAAAACCGTATCACATCCTCCTGGAAACTAATTGGGTAAATACTTGAAAAGAATTGTCATAAACACTAAACTCTTTCTTGATAAATATCTAATATCTTGCGAAAAAGATAATTATGTTATAGTTATATTTCCAAGAAATGCTTTTCATATATTTCCAAGAAATATCTTGGAAAATACCACCCTCTTGATAAATATCTAAAACATCAGTCTATAGTTATAGATGGAGGCGGATGACTTTGGTGGCGGATGAGCAAATAGAAGAGACATACGGAGAGACGTTTGTCCGGTATCATCCGAACTTTCAAACTCGTTCGAACGCGGTAGTGGTGGGGCCCTAGACTTTGGTGGCGGATGAGCAAATAGAAGAGACATACGGAGAGACGTTTGTCCGGTATCATCCGAACTTTCAAACTCGTTCGAACGCGGTAGTGGTGGGGCCCTAGACTTTCAATAAAAAAATATTTTAAATGTTTTTTGACATTTAATAAAAATAAATTGTTTTTAACTAATTTAATAAAAAGTAAATACATATAAATTAAAAATGTTTTTATTAAATTAAATACTTTTAAATTTAGTTTAATTAAATTATAATAAATTTAAATTTAATTTTAAATACTTTTTTATTTAATACTTTTAAATTTAATTTAAATACTTTTTTATTCCACAAACTCCACCTCCACCTCCACCTCCACCTCCACCTCCACCTTAACTTCCCTTTATGACTCGTTCGGCTGATGTTAATATGCAATTTATGCAATTGGTCTTGAAAGAGTATGAGCAATTGATTGAAAGAGTATGAGCAATTGATGTCTAATGACTTCCAAAACATGTAGTTGGAAGTTGGAACTAAAGCAACACTATAGGGTCTAGTTCCGGACGTTCAAAGGGGAAGCTCAAAGAAACACACAAGGGTACCCACATAGTTACTTTAGACGACGGTTCCGAATGCATCGTCGACTTTTCAATTGAATTGTCGACAACTTGAAAAACAATTATCCCTACTTTACACGAGTGGATGTAGTGGGTAGAAAGGGTTTATCCCCCAAGCAAAAATGCATATGTGCCATACGTCAGTTAACGTATGGCATGGCAATTGACCAAACCAATGAACACATACGCATTGGTGAAAGTACTGTCCTCGAGTGCCTACGATTGTTTTGTAAGGGTGTTATTGAACTTTATATATTTGAAAGAATATGTAAGAAGACCAAACAAAAGTGACATCCAACGGTTACTGGAGATGCATTCAACCTAGCACAGGTTTCCCAGAATGCTAGGAAGCATTGATTGTATGTATCTATACTTAGCGCATCCACATTAAACCGGTTTTGGACGTTTGGACGCTTTTAAGGAGAGAGGGGATGATGTGGAGGAGACAGAGAGAATGGACGTTTTTTTTCCTTTGACATTTTTCCATAAAAAATGAGCGTCTTTTACAACATATTATGCTCCACACATAAAATGCTTAGAAGGATTGTTGTCACATTATTAAAGAGACGGGAATTCGACATTTTTCCATAAAAAGGTTAAAAACAAGCTTGGGCTTTAAGTACGTAACTAAGTATGTGTTAACAACGTGTGTGATACGAACCCACGTTGATCTGGGCCTGGGTCGAACCAGAACTGGAAAGCAGTTTAGGGCCCAGTCTGTCAGTCTGTCCAGTTGCCCCAAATCTACTTAGTGGGGAAGTTCCCCTATTTTTTAGCAACTGCTTTCTCAGTTTATATAGATGGATCAGATGTTTAGTATAGGGGTCGATGTTTATTTTATAAAATTAGGGTTCTTACCTTATATTGGAGATTTAATCCTTCTCGAATTGGATTACACTATCGTTAATTTCAAGCTTTCGATTTCCGGTATCTATCAATGGTTCCATTGCCGGGAAATCGAATGACGCCTACAACCCGAAATTTAGCAGATCAATTAGCAACCATTGCAGCGCAATTAGACGCCATCCTGGCATCTTTGAGGGATGATATTGAAGAAATCAAAGTTCAGGTGAACGAAGATGGTTGTGACAGTGAAGAATCAGAAAGTGATTTGAAGAACATGGTGGCGGAGGAACCGCAGGGGTACGAGCATTACCTCTTCAGCAACTAGGATCCGAAATTGATGGCGTCCACAAGATCAGTGGCGTCGGCGGAATTGACAGAAAGGGCGCTGACGAAATTAACAAAATTGATGTTACCGGAATTGAAGATTGGGGGCAGCAAAGAATTTAACGGCAAAAGGCAGCCATGATCGGAAGGTGAGAGGAGAAATTGGTGCTCTATGGAAGATCAGAGATCCGGAAAAAACCCAAAATCAGGAAAAGTGGCTGCGTACCAGTTCATATTCTACTCACTTGACTTCATGGGCCGACAAAAAAGATAAATGGGCTAAACCTGGTGGATGGAATTATCCCTACATGTTGAAAATTGGAAAAGTAGGCTACAATTACTCTCATCAAGTGTGAGCTAGGCCACCTGCACATAAAAAAATTTCGGCTTATTGGTCCAGTATAAGTCTCAACTCAATCACAGCTATTAAAGCTTGTGATGTCGGGAAGCATACCACTCGAAAACTAGTGAAGGGACATATCTCGGCAACCATAGAATGGCTTATTGCATGGTACAACAATTTCCCTTGGTTCGACTTGAGGACAAGTCGTTTCACCGGCCGGGATATATTGATACGAACCCACGTTGATCTGGGCCTGGGTCGGACCAGAACTGGACAACAGTTTAGGGCCCAGTCTGTCCAGTTGCGCCAGTTCTGCTTAGTGGGGAAGTTCCCCAGTTTTTTAGCAACTGCTTTTTCAGTTTATATAGATGGATCAGATGTTTAGTTTAGGGATCGATGTTTATTTTATAAAATTAGGGTTCTTACCTTGTATTGGAGATTTAATCCTTCTCGAATTGGATTACACTATCGTTAATTTCAAGCTTTCGATTTCCGGTATCTATCAGTGTGCAAATCCTACACCACCCATGGTTCCCGAACCCTTGGGTGGTCTAGGGCTAGGGTTAGGTTACTAGAGCACAACGATGGACACCACTTAAACAAAACTAAATCACTCACCATTAGATAAACAGAAACAAAACTAACAACAGTGCAAGCATCTCTCAACAAGACAATTAGGTATTGAAACACTAACACAGATTTAACCTCAATTTTTTAGATGGTGTCTGGTCTATTCTCCAGGTACTGCAACACCTTGCTTCAGTTTCTCCCTTTTCAACTTCTTCTTGGAAACTGGCTTCTTTTTTCTTGGTGGCAGGGTCTTCTGGGCATACATGTACAATGCATAGTTGCCAACAAGGAATGTTATCAGTAGCCCACCCACAACCAGCAAAACAATCAATCCCGGGTTGAATCCTGTGGCTTCAACATTCTTGTTCACAAATTGCTGCTCATATCGCATGAGTTTATAACATGTTTTACAGAATCAATTAGAGCTCCAATAAAATCATTAACACACAAGACACAATGCAGATTTTATATATTCGATCACTTTTCGAAGGATTTAATTATATTATGCGTCAAATCATACATTAAATATAAAAAAAGAACAGCCGCACAGATAGGATACAAGCGGAAACTAGCTTGGTTCGAAAAAGCGCACCTAAGGCGCGAGTCTCTTCGCTTTTGTGTATATAAGGCGCGAGCTGTACGAAAAGCGCAGGTCCTCATGTACGAAAAGCGCAGATGTACATTAGGATGTTGTACAACAGGCTTTTTAGGCCGTACATGTAGGTAATTCATATATTAAATCATATATAAAGCTGATTTATAGCATTTTGGGTAGGGGATGCTAAAAATCCAATGGGATATATAAAAAAAATTATATAAGCATCTTGCGCTTCGCGTACGAAAAGCAGTGCGCTTTGCGCCTCGGTTTTAGACCCTGTAGCCTCGGTGCGCTTCTCGCTTTTTAAAACCAAGGCAACTAGATACCTACAATATAACTTTCTGATCACCAAAAATTTTCAAGAGAACTTCATTGTGTAAGTGTTTTAAGAATATTTCTATTCTCAACAGCTACATGATTAAGGTATATATTTGGTATTAACACATTCCAGCTGAATTGGACACCATATGAGAGCTCAATTGAATATGAACAGTTTGAGGATACAGAAATAACATGAAAAATTCTGGTTAAAAGCCAATAACTGAAATATTCCATATATATAAACAAGAACACAACCATCAGTTTCCAGCTACAATGTTGATCATCTATGTTGTTAAATTTCAATAGCTTGCAAGCATATATTGCAATATAAGAAATCTCAAATTTACTATAAATTAGCTAAATCGAAAACGATTACACAAACACAGAATAAAGGATATAAGTTTAGAATATAAAACCAATTCAATTCGGACAAAATAAACAATGCTCGGCGTGAACAGGCTAAGAACCCTAGATTAAAGCACGATAAACCTAAACGGAACATACACAGATCTTAAAGCGTTTATGATTGATAAAACACTTGGAAAAATTACGAGATCTGTTAGAAAAACTAACCGATCGATCGAAGGACGGATCCGATTCGTAATCCATGAAACGGATTTGATGACGGAGCGAGAGAAAGTGCGATATGGTCGAGCTCGAGCCCTAGCCCCTAGGTGAGGTATATGGTTTTTGTGAGTTAAGGCTAGTTTCATTTTTTACCCTTGGATTTCATGTAATTCTGAAAGACACCCAAATCTTTGTTGTATTACACTCCTTTCTTCCCAAATAACTGTCTAATTTTTGGTTATTTTTTATATTAAACTTTTATCATGAGTCTTTTGTTGACGTATACATGAGGTGAAACATCGCGACGGTTTTAAACATAAGAGACTTAAATAGTTAAAATTGACAAACGTTAGAGACTCAAATAGTAATTTCCAAATCATATTACCGAAACCGGTGGCGGAGCCATGTATTTTTCCTACGGGGTCGCTATTTTCTGATGCTCGAATTTCTAACAAGGTAACATAAGATTTTTCGGGTCGGTTTAGTTCGGTTCGGATGATCGAGTCAGGTTGGTCACTACAATACAATAATAAAAATACAGGTTTTAAAACCGTTCCATAATCTCTAAAATTCAAGTTCAACAGGAAGTCAAAATTAAGAAAAACTGAAGTAATAGCCAAGCACTAAATATTCAAGTTTCACATAAACCCTAAAATTAACAATCCCAAAAATTTCAAGTTTTAATCAAGTTTCAAGGATTCAAGTATAAATAACTTTCATTTAATAATACGAATCATCATCAAGTTTCATATAAATCAAGTTTAAAAACATCTTTTTTTTTTCAAATGGCAAATTTTATAGTTTAAATACATGTAATTTTACATTTTATGAAGTTTAAACATGTATAAACACGTCTAATTTTATGAGGTTAAACAAGAAAAGAAAGGAAACTACCATTGTTGCATTGCTGCTCGAGAGGTGGAGACGATGATCGGCGATCGGGCGGTGGCTCATTCGCCTGTCAGCCGTGTGCGGTGGCTAAACTCTCAAGTCGTTAATAAGCCCCACAACCATATTAAGTGATTAACATATCTTTAGCCCACCACTCAAAACAATCTTCCAATCGCGGCCCACGGTCCATTTTTCTTTACTAAAAAAACAAGTGGGTGGAAGCAAATAATCGGCTGGAGAGAGGATCGAATACGCAACATCCTCCATGCAGAGAAAACCAGCTTTGCTCGTTCAGTTTTGTGCCCTTAATTCTGAAAAACAAAATGTAAGCTTTAATCAAAAAACAAAAATAATAATAATAAATGACCATGGTAAATTTATATATATATATATATATATATATATATATATATATAATATCCAAATTTCAAAGAGTACAACTAGATTAAAAGACATGTTATGCAATAATGTACTAATGCATGTCGTGCATCATACGTAGTACAATCTTTTGCATTAACACATTTTGTTTGTTATGGTCATGTAATATGTTTAGCGTAAAACAATGCTCAAATGGATGTTGGAGCAACCAAGGGACCAGAGAGTCATCTGTCTCTACACACACTTGACAACTGACATATTTATTGCTAATTATGTTTTATCAGGTATCTCCGATATGTGACTGACTTGATCGTTGGAATGCCCTCAGAGCTTCGGTTCTAGGGCCTCTAGCGGGTTTCTTATTCTTGCAACTTATATTCTGACATGGGGAAAGGAAAAAACGAGGTTACACCACCACCGACACAGATTTGAACCAGACGGGTCACCCTTGTGCTGCTACTTGAGTCCTTAGCCCTTGTTGTGTGTATTTTTGAAGCAACTAGGAACAAACTGAAAATCTTTGCAAAATGCATACAACATTAAGGAACAAATGCCTCTATAATTTCCAAGATAATGGTAAGAAGTTAATACCGTGAAACTCTTGAAGGAGATCAAGAAGGAAAACCAATATGAAAAGAACGGAAACCGATGATAGAGAACTAAAGATAGATTCCAGAGTGGAGGGGCAACCTCATTAACCAACAACCATCTTGCTTTCCATTTTTAGGAGTGCAATTGGAAAGTTACAATGCTTAAAACTGTAGTTTTAGAGTGACTTAAAGATATGAGATTATTCAAGTTTGTGCACTTGAAGAAAAGATTATCACATTCAACCATGTAAGATGTAATGTTGTTAAAGCTGGCATCTCCCAAGTTGATGTGGGATTATTGGTATAATCAATACTATATTAAATCGAATCTAAAGAGAGAACGAGGGGATTCAATTTTCATCTCATTCAACCATGTAATAGTCATTTGTTGGACATAGAGTAGGAAAATGAATAGTTAGATAATTCTTTTGACAAACACCTCCCTTGAAAAATTGGAAGTAAATAATTAGATGTATTTATTTAAGAATGAAGACGGTAATGAAAAAACACAAACACACACAATTTTAATAAACTCTCGTATTATTATATATAAGAAAATGACTCAAAACTTAGATACAATAATCCCTCATACATTAACCCTAAATATGGTTATGTATTTATAAGGGTAATCAGCTTGGTCAATAAGAAAACAATTAAAACCCTAATACACCCCTTAAGCTCATTAACTCCTCTAATGATGCTACACGAGTCTACGTGGGTCCCCCCTCCTCACCTACTCTTGGTGGGCCTGTTGAGCTAGAAATTACCAACATTCCCATCCTAATTTGTGACTTGAAAGTATGAGGTCTTCAACGCCAAGCAATCATTGCATTTCACCAACTTGATTCTCGTGAGGGCTTTAGTAAGAATGTCGGCACGTTGTTCCTTTCCACTTACGTGCTCCATATTCGTGACGTTCTCATGGTGACCATGGTTTTGGCCAGACTCGCGACCACCTAGCCCTCGCCCCCCCCCCCCCCCCCCCCGACCGCAAACTCCACGAGAGGAGTCCCGGTTTGTGTACAGATTATTCGATCTGGACGATTCATATTTGTGAAACATAAGCTTACCTTGGGTCTTGGCTTACAATCCTTCATCCCTAATTCGTTCCTTGTATGCTTTCAATCGTCCCACAACGTCTTCAAAGCATATAGTCTTAAGATCCAAGACTTGTTCAATAGACGTCACAATCTGAATGTATTTGTTTCGTGGAAGACTTTTAAGGAATTTCTTTACTAACCTCGACTCGTCAACTGTCTCACCCAAAGCTGACGATTTGGATGCAATTCCCAATAGTTTTATGGGAGTTTCGTCTATCGTATCCGTATCTTTCATCCTCAATCCATCAAACTTAGACATAAGTGTTTGCAATCTCGCCTCCTTCACCCTATCGGCCCCCAAATTACGCATCTTGAATGCGTCCCAGATCGCCTTGGCCGTCTCTAGGTTATCCATTTGCAAGATTGTAGTCTCTGGGATCGATTGAAACAACAACGCAATCGCCACATTGTTCTTATCTGTTTCCACCGTATACGGGTCTATGGCGCCCCAAACCTTGTGCACGTTCAAGATCACCTTCATACACATGGCCCATACCATATAACTGGTATAGGTAAGCACGGGACATTAGAATGTCGTCGAATTCCCACTCCCATCGCTTGTCTTTGGAGTTTCCTTATCACCCATGTTCTTCGGTTTCACATGGTAAGTAACTGATGTAGATGGGTTTGGATCCAGCCTCGTCAAACCCTAGCCGCAATACCAGTGATCGCACCTTTGATCAAAAATCTCAATACCGCCGATTGCTACTGATCGCAAGCCGTGATCACGCCGGTTTGAACCTACCGTCGACGCCTATGAGCCTCTGATCGCCGATCTCCTATGGTTTCAGTTTGGCTCTGATACCAATTCAAGAATGAAACCGGTAATCAAAAAACACAAAGAAACACACAATTTCAATAAACTCTCGTATTATTATATCTAAGAAACTGAATCAAAACTTAGATATAATAATCTCTTAATACACTCCTTAGGCCCATTAACTACTCTAATGATGCTACGCAAGTCCCCCCCCCCCCCCCCCCAACACACACACCTACTCGTGATGGGCCTATTGAGCCGGAAATTACTAACATTTATAATTTATATATATATATATATATATATATATATATATATATATATATTATTTGCGCTATTTTACGAACACTCTATATTGATACTCAAAATAGAGTGTTTGTAATCGAACTTAAAAGGTGAATTTGCGTAAAACTTGTCTTGTATAGGTCAAGGATAAAAACTTCACGATGTTTTATTACACCTTTGTTGGGGTTTTACTCCGACATGGTGTGCAAATTTCGTTCAAGCTGTTTGAAAAATCTCATTTCTCAAGCTCACCTAAATTAGATTTTGCTCGGAAACTTAACCTTTTCTATACACTTTCCTCAAGTTATAAGAGAAACTCATTAAACCCAAGCCACTTCATGGTCATATGTAACTTCATAATTTAACACCATATGTGGTCAACAATGTTGGTGACATAAAGGAAATCCCCAATAAATATCTCGTTATAATGTCGGTAAACCAAAAAGTATATTTGTCATAAATTGTAGGCTGCAAAGGTCATGTAAATAGTGGGGTTGGAGATGAAATAGAGTGGTTCGTCGGTGTTGATTACATTTAGGTTGGCGACTTCATGTGTTTAGATTTACATTAATGTTTTTTTAAACTATTAATATATTAAAAGATTAACTATATTGTAGTTGCTCGTTTGAAGTTAGGTTCACTATATATATGCACATAACATAAAAACATGTTTATCAGCTTATATATATGCATTTCGTTAGGGGTTGGTGGCCCAATGGTCTGCAAGGCTTTTAGGAATACCTAAGGGGTTTGGAGGTCACGGGTTCAAGTCTCACTAGTGACATGATTAAAAGAAATTCGTCTTTCTAATATATATATATATATATATATATATATATATATATATATATATATATATATATATATATATATATATATATATGATTCAAATAATAATTAGTTTTTCGCTAAAAAAATCTAAGAAATGACAAAAACCTTAAAAACGATATCAAACGAACTCCGATTGAGCTAATTTCAGCGGCGTTGGAACCATCTTGTCGAACTCTACCATCTTAGATTTTATGGTTTAGCTTTTAAGGTTTAGATTTTACGTTTGAATTTTAGGGTTTTAGCCTCATGGTTTAGCTTTTAGGGTTTAGATTTTATGGTTTAGGTTTTTTTTGTGTGGGGGTGGGGGGTTTAGGTCTTTGGGGGTGGGTGGGGATGGGTTTAGGTTTTTAGGGGGGTGGGGTGGGGGGTTTATGTTTTTGGGGGGTGGTGGTTTTAGGCTTTTCGGGGTAGGGTTGGAGGGGGGGTTTAGGTTTTTGGGTCCGGGTTAGGGTTCGATGAGACGGTTCCAACGCCGGTGGAATGAGCTCAATCGAAATTCGTTTGACCCACTTCTTAGTATTTCTTAGCGAAAAACAACTTTTTAGTGGGAGCGTCCCCTATATATATATATATACACACACACACAGATGAATTAAATATTTTTTATGTGTGTGTTCCATTAATTTCATATATTTCTTTTTCTCTTCTCTTTTATCCCCATCATCTAAAAGCATCTACGACATGTCGTTCTTGATCATCTGTGGTCGATGTGGCTGTCGATGGCGGTTGACGTGGAGGAGAAAGGGGTGGGTGAAATCTGTGGGGACGAACATCAATGAATGGAGGATGTGAGAAGCAGGGCCGGTCCCGAGAATCTTTAAAAAGTTCTGGGCCCTGGACATGTAAAAAAAATGGGCCCCTATAATATAATTATCATATTATATAAAAAAAACCTTAATACGACAATAATAGTTATAACAATAATTAATAAAATAAAATTAATGTACCAAAATGATCGATATTACTTACTTATGTGAATCGTGAGGCTCTCCTAGCGTTTTTGGAAGCAAAGCTCTCGATCAAGTCTTCATTATTCATAGTCTCTAATGTATCACTTTCAATAGATATCATCGCTAAACCGTTAAGTCTTTCTTGGGACATTGTCGATCTTAAGTAGGACTTCAACAACTTTAACTTTGAAAAACTTCTCTCCGCTGAAGCCACCGTTACCGGAATACTCAACAACACTCTATATGCAATTGATGCATTAGGAAAAAAAACCGAACCGGTTCAGATTGTTTAAAGCATCAATAGGGCTAATGATTTGACTAGTTATAAATGTCTCAAACAACTTCAACTCCAAGTATAATTCATTGGCATCAATATCAGATTCTTCTTTATACTTCAATGCATCTTGAAGGCGATAACAACACAATTTGAGATCTTTTTCATCAAGCTCCTTCAACTTTTTAGGAAACAAAAAGCCAAATAGTTTTTCAAAATCTTTGTATTGTTCGAATCGTGTTTCAAGGGAAGCAATCGCTTGATCAACAATACATAAAAAGTAATTGACTTTAAAATCCTCCTCGGGTGAAAATAAAACTTCTTCACTTGAAGTCTCATCATATGGTTTTTTCCTACGTATCAGACGTCTTTGCGGGAATATCGTATCAACACCCAATTTGTTTTCAATTTCTTTTGCTTCGTCAATCGCCTTAGAAAACCCCGTTTCTCTATAATTCTTGAAGTATTTAATCAACTTGTCTACTTCTTCAATACCAACATCAAGAAGCATATCTTTCGATTGCAACCTTTTACTAACCACATTCACCTTTGTTAATATTTCATACCAAATTACGATTGATACCAAAAATTCAAATTCACCAACTTCTTTCGTTGCTAGTGATTTAGCTTCGCTTTGAATTTTAGCATCATTATCGTTGTCCCCAACTTGAAGCAAAGTTTCTCTCACATCTACAAGTTGTAATCTAATAGGTGTAACACTATCTACACGACTTTCCCAACGAGTGATAGACAATGACTTAAGAGTTAAACCTTTAACATTGTCTTTCAAAACTTGCCACCTTTTAGTAGAATTGACAAATATAGTATTCTAGTATATAATATTTCGAATACACTAGTCAATCTCTATCACAAGTCTCCTTATTTGATAGAATTCTAGTATATAATATTTTAGAAAATCGTCTTCCAAATTTATCCAAGGGACCCTTAACAATAGTCAAATCTCGTTTTGGACCTAACTTAACCAAATTATTGATCGTGTTAGGATTAAGTTCATCCCAAGTTCTAGGATAAAAAATATCAGTATTATCTATCTCAACAACATCATCTTCATCCAAATTAACATCATCTTCCTCAACAACATTAGTTTCGTCTACATTAACATTATCTTCCTCAACAACATCATTTTCATCCAAATTAACATCATCTTCCTCAACAACATTAGCTTCCTCAACAACAACATCATTTTCATCCAAATTAGAATTTTGTGGTTGTTTTTTAAAGAAGAACTTACGTATAGCCTCTTCTTGAGACTTTCTTTTTTCTTCCTCTAATTTCCTCCTTTTACGTTTTTCATATCCGGATAAATACTTGGTTTTAGGAGGCATATTTCTAAAAAAAAATAATAATCAAACATGACTCAATCAATCAACAATCAAATATTAATTCGAATTGCTTGATCAACAATCAACAATCAAACATTAATCAACAATCAAACATTAATCAAACAATAATATAAATTTATACCTTTTGATTTTGAAGGCAAAAAAGAGTCCACAGCAGTCCAAGAAGAAAGAGTTAGGTTCCTGCCGACTGCTGCAGTCCACGAAACCCACGATGATCTCTTCTCTTCCCGCTCGGCTCGCTGGGTTCGCTGGGCAATACCCTGGATGGAGGATCGATCGATGAGCAGGCAGTCCAAGAGCCGGCCGCTCGCTGCTGTGTTCCTTCTTTTTTCTTTCTTTTTTTTCACTTATCCAACTCAAGCCCAGCCCATCTTATTTATTATCTACTGGGCCTTTTTTAAATTTTGAAATGGATAAATACAATAATTATAATATTAATAAGATTGGAGCTGATTTACAGAAACAAAATATCATAATATTATGAATTTTATTTACATACATAGCTAAATTTTAATACTAGCAGCAGATAATTATAAGAGAACTTTTATTAAAATCAATAACAACTTGTATAATTAACTTAGCTTTCGACTTCCGGTGCTGCATAGTCTTGTAAATTTGACATAAATAGTTGTTGTATAAAAGTTATGACACTAATGTTCAAAATAAACTTCTTAAAATACAATCTAACAAATATAGTATAATAACTAAAATTCTATTCATAATTACCTACGTGAGATTACAACAAGGTGCCCATTTTATAAATAGATCTTAAGAGGTATTTTAGTAAAAAATAAATAAATAAAGTGTATGTTTTATTTCATGTTCGTATTATTATTTTCATATTGTACTAGTAATGAAGCTTTTGTTTTATATTAAAACAAATTAATAAGTTTACTTAAATTAATAGTTTGAAAACTAATTTTGTTACTTTAAGACAAACATGATTTGATGATGTGTATGTATGGACTTTTATTTAAGTACTTATAAACTTTTCGTAACTTTCTTATTGCGTTGAAACAAAAATTCGACCTAAAAGATCAAAAAGTTTAAAGAAATAATAAAATAAACTTTGTTTTTAATAATAAAATCAAACTCCATAAACAGTTATTTAATCTCGATACGAATCACAAGTAGATTTAGATAAAGTTTTTATATGAGAGGAGTGCATGTTAGAATTAGAATGTCGACAACTTAATTGCGGTTTATTTGTTTCTTGGGTTTTAAATATTTGTTTTTGTCTTTATGGGCATCGGGGACAAAAAAGAAAATATATTTGTGGGACTTGTGTGAGTATTTGTGTCATTCTTCGAACCAACTGTTTTTGTTTCCTTAAATAAATTGTAAACAACTTTCGAGTAATATTATGTGGTACATATTTTATTCTTAAACTAGGTTAGAACCTGTGTACTACACAGATTAAAAAATATTGATACATAAATTTTTAAAATATTTATATATGTATCTTATATGTGGAAAATGTATTACATATACTAACAATAAAAAATAAAATAAATAAATATGTAAAAGTTAATATATAATTGAATTTAAAAAATACATTAAATATTATTCAATGTAATTTGACTTTCATTTACTATTTGATTGAAAATATAAGTTAGGCTATTACATTTTAAAGTTTCTTATAATATAAGATAATTTAAAATAAATATGTTTTATTAGTATAATTAATAATTTGTTTAAAAGTATATTATTATTGAAAATATGAAAGTGTATTTATTATGAGAGAGAGGCGAAAAAAAAATTATAAGGATTAATATGGAGGCGACATGTGGCTTCAAAAAACATTTATTTATTATACGGTATATATAACTTTTGTTTCTATTAAGAACGGTGAAATGTATAGGTCACATAAAAACAATTTGCTACAATGACATTTCACCGACATTGAAAGTGTTAGCATGACGTGACAATATAATATTATGAAAAACAAGTTACACATTTATAAAAACTAAATTTTTTCTACAAAACTAGCGCAACATTGTTCAAAAAATTATCACCAATCTAATTACGAATTTGATTTCATAAGCTTTCTTAACGGAAAAACATATTTACATAGTTGTTATTACCAGTGACGAAGCTTGAAGAAAAACGTGTGGGAGGGGGGGCGAGATTTTTTTTCCTATCAAGGGGGGCAGGAACTTAATAGCTATAAAATTTTCGACCAACCAGTAAAATGAATGACTGTTGTATAATGACGAATGATGTTTCTTTATTTCCAACATCAATCTCATATCATATATATACAATTCAAATTACCAAATCGTTATCCTTTTTCACACTGATGTTTATATGTGTCATTATCCGAAAATACGCCCTTACAGTTAGCTAACAAGTTTCGGTGTTGAATAAACCCTCAAACTCACTATATTTTTAAGCTTATGAATGTATGTGTGTATGTAGTATGCTCAACCACTCAAGTGGGAAATACAGATACTCTTGAATTATATTTTAGAAGAAGTTAGTAATTTTCGCTATTTCTAAGACTGATTAAAGATAAATATTATACACTACAGGTTGGATTATTTGAAAATCAATGAATGAATGGACGTTTTCTAAAGGTGTTCGATGGACAAGATGGTTGAAGACATCAAAACTTTATCTTTTAAATGAATTGAAATCAAGCGCATATTTTTTTTCTTCCAAAATGGGATATTTGGGTGTCAAATCCTCTTATTGAGTTGGGTTAAGTTCTTAATTTGGTTGATCGAGTTTCACCTCTCTTCCTTCTGAAGATGTTTTTCTTCGGTTGCCTATGGCCGCATGTGGGTGATTAGTGATTATGCTTTTTAGTGTATTAGTTGGTGTTGTACTTAAGGTTTTTTACAAGTTCTCTGCTAGCGTTTATATTAGTAATTTCATTGTTGTTCTTAAAAAAAAAGAAGTTAAATAAATATTTAAATTTTATAATAGGTAAATATTTCTATGATTACACGAATATCAACCTTTTGGTTGTTATCTCTAAGATCTATGGGGTCATAGGGGAGGAACATTTAAGGGGCAAGAGGGGTCTGGCCTCCCTATTTTTTTCTCAGAAGCTAGCCCTCCTTATTTTTTGTGTAAAATTATTGATTTCGGCCCACTAGGTTTATTTCATATTAGTTATAGTGTTTGATGTTGGCCATTTGGTGCAATGGTAGCCTCAAAACTTTCCATAGTGGAGGTCTTGGGTTCGAATCCATGTCATAGAAAAAAGGGGTCTGTGGTCATGTAATGGAGTTTACGCAGTTGGGGGGTTCCTCCTAGGGTGGGCTGCCCTAGATGTTCTAGGTGTGCCCCGGGGAAACCTAATTATCCTATAATATGTAGGTGTTGCCGTTCAAAAAAAAAGTTATAGTGTTTGGTCCCTTCTAATCCAGACCAAAAGCCTAAATCTGTTACACAAATCCAGACAATCGCATCAATTTTGTGATTTATGATCTTTATTTGATAAAAAAAGTTTGATTTTTTTATGTGTAATACTTTCGACCCCCAATTTAATTATTCAAATTCTGCTATCGTGAGGTGGGTTGATCATGTGCCATGAGGGTTGAATTCTCTTTAAAGAAGTCACCAATTAAGACATGATCGGTTGAAATAATATATAATTAACATATTAAAAATAATGGTGATAATTATTTAAACGATAAGAACTAATAGATGTATTTTTTTAATAATTTAAGTTGGGTGTAGAAGAGATAATATCAACTATAAAAATGTTATTTTAAAATGTTAAATTACCCCAATATATTCGCTCTCCACCCTCCCCTCTAATTTTACCAATAAAACTTCAATCTATGAAGTATTTAATAATTTCGTTCCTCTTTTATTTTTCGTCTTAATTGAACTTCTTATATTATGTACTTCTTATACTTTTATAACTTTATTAAATACATTATTAAATAATGTATCCCCCTTTAACAATTTCAACATTAAAAATATCTAAGATATATTTTTTATTTCTTATGTTATTTTTTCATAACAGATTATATAAATAATATAAACTATTTTATAATCTATATTCTATATTACCCATCATACTCAACTAATTATAAAAATGAAAATAATAAACTATTTTCCATTTTTGTAAAAGAGTTAAATACGGTTTTAGTCCCTGTGTTTTGATAAAAATAACCATTTCAGTAAAAAAAGTTTAAATTTGACCTTTTTAGTCCAATAGTCTCATTTTTGTAACCATTTTCATCCAAACTGTTAACAACGTTAGTTTTATTCCGTTAAGTCAATGTATCAAGACTATAGTGCCCCTGATAACATAAAATAAAATAAAAAACAAAAACTATATGTATTTTTTTTCAAATAAATCTCTCTTAAAATCATCTTCATCATCCATCATCAACATCAACATCAACATCAACATCAACACCCTAAACCATGATCTCTCTCTGGATTCTAATGATTACCTGTTAGACAAAGCTAAAAAAAATCCCGATGTCTGCTCGGCTGCTCCCTCACATTTCTCTCTCTATAGATTCCGATAAGCTCCGGTCTCCGGTGGCCGTCTCCGTCGATTGACAGAAGCTATTCGCCTTAAGCTTTCGAATCTGATATGTTCTGGTTTTGTTTCTAGATTTTGTTACGAAGGTGCTGTGATGGCGGAAGGAGCAAGATCTGGTTACAGAAAACTAGGGCTTCGATTTGGGTATTTAGGGTTTCCACAAGTGGTCTTTCTTTTCAGAAAATCAAGTCCCATGCCGGAAACCCCTAGAAAATTGAAGAGAGAGAGAGTGTGTGGCGAAAACCCTAACCCACCTGCTCAAAATCGAGTCCTTCTAGCAGTTTGTCTTCTCAACGTTAACTTCATTCTTCACCGGAGCTCGCTCACTCCTGCTCCGCCGCTGCCGGAGGTCCTTGTGCCTCTGACTCCGAACTCACTCCCTTAAAAAACTTAACTTAAAATTTTGAATGAAGTTAGTGTACCGGACTGTAATTGAAACAAAAGTAAAACTATTGGACTAAAAAAGTCAAATTTAAACTTTTGGATTGAAATGGTTATTTTTATCAAACTACCGAAACTAAAACCGTATTTAACTCTTTGTAAAATAATATACCACTTCATAATTTTTGTGTGTACTAATTTAACATATGTAAATGATAATAATTTATAAATCTGAACACTTTCTCTATATATAATAAAACCTAGCTTTGTGAACACCTTAACTTTTGTGTACTTACAAAATTTTTATTTATAATGTAATTTTATAAATTGATATTATATACAGCAAAGTAATGACAAAAGATACATTTTATAACATCTAATTTTATCTATTGAATCAATTACAATGAAGTATATATTACATATCATCACATATATTTTTTTATGCACAAGATTAGCTAACCAAACAAAGTTGGAAAAGCAAAATGACAGTCGAAAACTTGGAACTCCAGTGAATTGGGCCGGGTGGTCGAATCGAATTTCTTTTTCATTTGATTTTTTTTTCAAAATCTAATTTGCTGATTTTATTTACTACTTCAGACTCCATAATTTTATTTGTTTAAGTCTTTATATCTTAATAAAATTACAAATTCATACCAAAAGAAAGTAGTTTCATATTTTATTTATATATATATTAAATTATGAATTATTAATGATGACATCCAGTTTTGAAACCGGTCCTATCAGTGGACCGGTAAGAAAACCAGTTTAACATTAGTTTTTTAGTACTAGATGTGATGGAAGGTAAAGATGTCACGTTTATTTTAGGTAGTCCATTCCTGTATATATCAATAGCAATAATTGATGTTAATAAAGGAGAAATAACCTTAAAAGTGGAGGGTATAGGCATGATTTATAGAAATGATTGTTTTAATGCAACCTTATCTAAACCCCACCAAGATATTTTTGTGCCAAAGATCTTTAGTTTTCTCATGTTTGTATGATGCAGGTTCCATCTTAAGTTTGCCAAGGGATCATTTCACTCCTTGCTAGTTCATAGAGATAATATGAGAAAAAAGATCAAATGGTGAAATCATCATCAAAGAGTTACCCGCAACATCTATTATTAGTTTATATAGTTCTAGGAAGTTATATGGTCTATGGATGCAATATTACAAGTTAATCACATATGATTAAATTTATTCACATATAACTATTAGTGGAGGTTTAAATGAGAACAAAAGAAGTAGAAAATTACCTTCAAGTGGCGGTACAATGGTAACATTTGATTCTCTCTAGCAGAGATCTTAGATTCGAATATCGCTTCCACTAATTTCGTGTCATAACCTCTTGAAGATCACATGCTCAACGTAAAATTACCTTTTAATTCATATACTATTTGATCTAGTCTTAAACGAGCAGATCAAATCATGTCCGATTTATCACCTAATTTTATAATTTTTAAGGTTTTTTTTCTCATTTGAACTTTATTAATAGTTGTAATTAACTTATCACATGATAAGTTTGATGCAATTTAATACTCCTTTACCGTTTATGTTCTCATTTAAACTAATAGCTTAGCATAGTGGCAAAGGTGTATACCTAAGACTTCACTAAAAGTGGGAGGTCTTGGGTTCAAGCCCTACTTGTGACAAAAAAAAAAGAGGGTCAAGGTTGGGCCAGGTGGTTTTCTCACCTATGGTGGGTTTCCTCCTGAAGGAGGTGGAGATGATCTGGTAGGTCAGTGGCCCGTCAGTGATCCAAATTGCCGTTCAAAAAAATTTTAAACTAATAACAACAAAACTTTTATAAATCAATTAAAAAAACAAAGAAAGAACAACTTCACCTCTGACCTAATAAAGTATCAAACACAAAAGAGACATGAAAGCATCGGAGCAAGAAGATAAGTTTTCAAGGGACACCATATTCTTTGGAGCATCAAGTTTGCAAGGTCTAATTTTAAATTCCATTATCTTCTTCCTTCTTTTTATGTGAGATTTTATTTTCTTGAGTGAACAAAAAGAAACATTTTTACTTTATCTAAAGGAAACTTTATGGTTTTAATTAGTATTAAAGATAAACTTGTGTTGCAATCAATCAACTTAATTAGTTCTTTCATATATTTTTTCTTAGTATCTTTCTCTCATGATTATGGGTTAATTGTTAATTATGACACAAGTCATAATTAAGGCCGATTCAAATACTTGAAAAAAATTTCTTGTTTTAGACCCATAGAAAATAGGAACTCCAATTTTTATTTCATTTAGAGTCGTTTAAATTACACGATGAAGAGATAAAAGGGCTAAAGTGGAGCTAAAAGATCAATGAAAGGCATCAAGCCGGACTAAAAGAGAGTATATATCAAAAAAGGGAAAATTACGAAAATAAACAACCTTACCGTAGACTTTACCAAACTAGACATTGTTTTTCAGCCGTCCAACATATAGACTTTATCTGAAATGGACCATTCACATGTCGACACGTACACAACCGCAAGCTAAGCCGGCGGTTCTAGCCGGCACTAAAACACATGAAAAAAATACATGCACATCAGCAAGGCGACACGTTTGAGTACGGACGACTAAGCCTTCAAAAGCTCCGGCTAAGCCTCCACTTTTTGAGGCTTAGCCTACGCTTTCACACGTGACACCTTCATATTAGTTTTCATTGCCGGCTAAAGGGGATGGCTTAGCTGGTGAATATAGGTGATGTCTATACTTCCGTCGGCTAAAATTCAACGTCTATTTTGGTGAATTCCTTGGTCAAAATGTCTATTTTGGTGATTTTCCCTATAAAAAATTGATTTTGGAGTCTTGGGTAATCTTTCAGTTGGTTAATTAATTCATGTGTGGGTTCTATGCAATCTGAAACAACTAATATTGCTCATTAACATGTCTTAGAATTGAGGTTTGAACCAGATTGATATATTGGTGATGCGTTGATTGATATGTATGTTGGATCATGTATATTTAGACAAAGCACGTCAAGTGTTCAATACAATGTCAAAACAAGATGTTCCTCGAAATAGTCTAGTTTTTAGTTATATGAGGAGTTGGAGGAATCTTTAAAAAAGTTATGACAATCAAACCTATGTGTTTAGTGGAATTATTATATTTTTATTATTTATTTTGGAACGGCTCATAAACGACACCTTTTAAATCCACCTAAAACCCCATTGTACGGATCGAACCCTCATCCCTTAAGATAGAGGAGCACCAATACCGTCAGGCCAAAACCTTTGGTGCTTAGTGGAATTTTATATGAGAATATAAAAGTTTGTTACGAGATAGGATGGTATGCTATTTATTTATTTTTAAAACACAAGTTCCTCATGGATTATTGTAGGGGTTTAATAGTATTGACAATAAAGTCTCTATCTCTGTCTCTATTATTTATAAATTTATTCTATTTTACACCTTTATCAGAAGCTACATTTTCATCTTTAAACTTTAAAGTTTAATAAATAATGATTCTTTAAATATAAAGATTCATTTTCATCAGTCTCTATATTTTTTGTAAGTGTCTAAAAAAGAGAAAAATAACAAAATAAGTGTTTATCAGTGAGATAAATCCATTTACATTCATTTAAAGTATCTAAGGAATACATCTACAGTCGATATTAGATATGTAGTTTCACTTGTAATATCATCCCATAAGTTGCAACACAAGTACATTATCTATATTAATCCGTCAACATTCATTTAAAGTACTTGGAATACGGTATTTTATATTTGCATCAAAACGATCATAGTACCTTGATTTATTAGGATATAAGTAAAATAATTATATCTTTCTCGAAAAAACAAAAAGACTCGATTTTAAAATTCGTTTTAGCTCCGCAGTCTAAGATGTGTCTAAAACTACATAAAGTATACATGAAAAGAGACAAACATAAAGGGCTAATGATGAATATAAATCATTTACCAAACATCAACTCAAACTCCCATGTTGTTATTGCCTTTTTGACCTTTTTGGGGGTTCCTTCAAAAACCATCTTCCACAAATTCTCCATGAAATGACATCCACACTTTGTCTAGTTGGAATTTGGAAGTTATGATAAACCCTACAATTTCCACAAATGACCCACATGTCCCTATACTTCTGGCCATGGGTCTCATTATTGGGTGTGTTACAACTTCATAAATCAACCAATCATGTAAATACACCCTGTAGAGTTAGAATAAAGAATTAAAGACAAAACTTGTAAAACCCGGATCTGACTAGGATCACCCGGGTCTGGTTAGGTCGGGCTGGGCCGGGCCGGGTCAAACCAGGGGCAACCCGTCACCATTGAAGCTGTGTTCTGATGAGGAAGTTGAGAGGGTAACCATTTCATTCAAATCAGACACACTATCTTGCAAATTCAATAGCAGATCTGAAGTGCTAAAGCTCAATGAGGGCTTAGCCCTTGGAACCACAGGCACCTCAGCCTCACCCGCAAGCATTTGAACCACACTCCGCATCGTGGGTCGAACCGATGGGTCCGGGTGTGAACATACCAACCCAACCAACAACACTTTCATCATCTCTGCCTCCTCAAACTCACCACCCAACCGCCCATCCACTACGGCTAATAACCGCCCTTCGCGGTGCAAACCCCATGCCCAATCAACCAAACTACTCCTCTGCCCATTCACCCCCACCCCAACCGCCTCCCTTTCAATCGGTCTCCGCCCACTAGCCACCTCTAGCACCACCGCACCGAAGCTGTAAACATCCGTTTTCTCACTCGCTCGACCCGTTAACAAATACTCCGGTGCCAAGTACCCCATTGTCCCGGCCGCCACTGTGGGGTCCGGCGACCTGTTCTGCACAATCTCACGAGCTAAACCGAAATCACCCAACTTGGCATTGAACCCTTCATCCAACATAATGTTGCTAGCTTTCACATCTCTATGTATCACTTGATTCTCACATTCATGATGCAAATAAGCTAAAGCCGAAGCCACACCCATTAATGTTTTCTTTCTATGAGCCCATGGCAATGTGAATCTTGATTCAAAAAGTGCTTTATCAAGTGACCCATTTGGCATCAAGTCATAAACAAGCATAATTTCACCTTTTTCATGACACCAACCTTGTAACCGCAAAAGATTCCGGTGTCGAAGTGTTCCAATGATCGATAACTCGGATAAAAACTCCGCCTTTCCTTGATCACCACTATGGCTACACCTCTTTACAGCCACAACATCCCCTGTGTCTACTAATATCCCTTTGTAAACGGTTCCAAAAGCTCCATGCCCGATTACCCGGGTCGGGTCAAAGCATTTGGTTGCTAATTTGAGCTCTTTGTATGAGAATTCTTTAGGGGTTTTGAAAATATCAGCAACAAAAAGCTTCGGTTTTTTCGCTTGTTTAAATTTCTTGGAATAAACCCATATGAGCAAGATTGTGCATAAAGCTAAAAAAAATGCGCCGGCGGTCACCACCCCGGCCACCGCCCCGGCGCCTTGCTTACACAATTGGTTATGGCATTTGCTTTGTTTTTGTGTTGTGTGGGCGGCTTGGGTGTTTGATACCATTGGCGCCATGGACGGCGGCGTTGAGTTGACGGTGGTGGCGGAGGGGTTCATGAAGGTGGTGGTTAACGGTGGTGGCGGTGGGGAGTTTGAAACGGGTTTTGCATCCGGTTCATCAAAAGATGAAGTGAAACTCCACCACTCAACCGAGTGGACTTCCGTGCTTCCCTGAGTTGACCCGGCGAACCCGACAAACATAAACTCGTTCACGTATTGATTGAGATTTGCTGTGAATGATAAAACCGGTGATTTGGGTTTTGTGTTGGAGTATGAGATGGAGATGTTGAGTTGCTGAGTTGACCCGGAATATTCCACCCACGAGTTGACCAGGTTGCCACTTCGTAAATTGACATTCACCAGGTCCAAATCGGCAACTTGTGTCGACACCATTGAGTCAAGATCCAATCCCACATGATTCCCATTCACATCTTTAAACTCAAAGTCCATCAACGTATCGAACTCAACGGCAACGGCGCCGGCCGGAATACCCAAATACCCACCGGCGTCGCCGATCGCTTCATCGTCCGGCGAAATGACAAAAGCCAACCCACCTCCAATCGAATCCGGGTTTAAATTCTCAACCGAGAATGAGAAATAGGTCATGAAACTCGCCGGATTCGGGTTCCCGGGACGCCGGAATCTGACAGGCTTATTGTACAAGACCCGGCCGGAGCCGGAATTCGGAACCGGGAGATCTCGGGTGAGTCTGACACTGTTGTTAAACATGTGAGCATCGCCCAAGAACTTCAAGCTGGTGAGAGTAAGCGTTTGGAAGTCAAACGAGGTGGTTCCGGTGGTCGCATTGCCGGAAAAACAGAGGAAAAACAGAGTGAAAATAAACAGAGAGAAGAGGGTGGAAATTGGAAAAGGCATGATAAGTGTCTTAGATCTGAAGATCGGCCATGGAGAAATGAGAATCTTGGCAGCGAATGGGTTGAATAAATCAGGAGATGAGAGGGAGAGAGAAAGATTTGCATGGAAAAAGAAGAAGGAATAATTGGAGGTATGAGTGATGAAAGAGATAGAATCCAAAGGAGACAAGTGGTGTTTTGGAGGACACGTGTCTACCTAACGGTAATGTTATGATGTAAAGATGACTTTCCTCCACATAATTTCTTGGTTTTATTCTCTTTAAAAAAGATTTAGTAAAAAAAGTGTGTAGATTTTAAATTAGGATTATTGAATTTTTATAATTTCATCTTTTACTAATGGATCAATAAGAATTTCAACTTACAATAATATTCTTACCACTAGTTACTACTTTTAAACAATTTTCTTTCATTGGACCCTCCGTTAAAAGAATTTAACGTCGTTAGATTTTATATGACGTGGACATCTGCAAACCGTCGAAAAGTCGAGCCAAGCTAGCAGTAATCTCATGGTGGTTTTGACATTGGCTCTGGTGGTGTTTAATGAGTCTCGTTTTTCCGGAAAGTCCAAACGGAGACAACTGTGGTGTTTAACGGTGAAGACGGTGACAGACTAGGGTTAGGAGACCACCTCTTCGGCGAAGGCGGTGGCTAGGCTTCAATCTTGGCTCGATTTTTCGGCGGTTTACAGATGTCCACGTCATATAAAATCTAAGGGCGTTAAGTTTTTTTAACGGATGTTCGAAAATAAGTTGAAAGTAGGGCTACGAGTTGGAATTATTATTGATCAATTGATAAAATGTGAGATTATTAAAATCTAACAATTCTTTAAATTATGATAGTCGAGGAAGTTTATAAAAATTATGATGGATAAATAATATGAGATTACGTTAAGTGTATAATAGTAATTTATTCAAGTTAAATGTGTTTGAGTGAGATAAATCTATGATAAGGTGATTTCTTTGAAGGTTTCTATTTACGTAAGTAAAAAAAATCTGTCAGTTCTTAGTACGAAAATAAATAACATTTATTGATTAAAATGGTTGGATGTTATAAAAAAAGTGTTTAAAAAGTAAGTAAGAAAAATGCTTGTCATGGTAATTTAGAAAATTGTGAGATAGAAGATATGATGTCTTATTCGATAAATGTGAAAAAGAAACAATACAAAACATTTTTATACTTATATTTTGGAGTGTGAGTCATGTTAATATGGTGGGTTGATGAATTCGGATTCACGGGTTAAAAAGTTAAGGGATTATTTATGTAATTTACTTAAAGTTGTATGTTTTAGTTATGTGGTTTTCATTCTGTAACAAATTAAGGTCCAACACTAACTTTTGTTAAAATTGTTATTAAGTTTTGTAAAATAATTATTTTATAATTTTACAAACTTAAGGGACTATTTATGTAATTTACTCAAAGTATGAATTGAAAAGGAAAAAAAATTAATACCCCAGGGCACAGGCCCCTTCTCCATAGGCCATCAATTCATCTCTCTGTTACCCCTTCCTTTGGTGATCCCATCGGTTTCCTCATTTGACATTGATTTCCACTCACGACTCGATATATATAGGGTATGATCATTTCAGAACTCATATTTTTCTTTAGAACCGCGAGAACTCATCTGAACCATGGGTTTTGCATATATACATATACGTAAATGGTTTACTTATACATATGTAAAATATTTACTTAAGTAAATGATTAACTTACACACATATACAACATGTAAATAATTAGCTTACACATATGTAAAACACGGTTACACATATGCAACTACTTAACTAATTTTTTAAATGTGTAATGGTTACACATTCTGACATAAGTGGCCTTAATTTAAATAAAATAAAAAAGAAATACAAAAAATGATTAAATGATATGAGTTCTCGTGTTCTACGTCAGAAATCCTAACTCATGAGCCTGAACCTGCGTATGCATCTCAAAAGAAACTAACCCGACCAAAATGGACAGCCCTAAATGACGACAAAAGAAACGATCGATTCGATTTGATGATGAAATTTGAATAAAAAGTTCTTGGATGTTATTGACAACATCTCTGTGATGTTTAGTTTAAGGAATGTTTTGGGATTTTTGATGATGTTTTGGAGCTTGGGGGTCACTAATGTTCCATCAACATATGACCTAGGTCTTCGAAGAGTGAGTGGGGGGGTGTTTCTCTTCACAAATCTAAATCCAATAGAATACACATGCTATGGTTTATGATCTTCATCTTTACCTTATCAAATCCATCAAAAGTGAGATTGAAGTCTCTACCCCTTCACAACTATGTCTAGTTTGAACTCGATAGAAAATACGCAAACATGAACATATCTCAATCACCGGTAGGCTCAAAACAAGCGTAGATAGATCAACGACAACAAGAGTTTTCTTGAGGGACTCGATTAGGGTGCGGGTATATAATAGATGTCGCGGAAATCGTGATTGTGGATGAGATTTACTAATTTTTCGGTGGTGGGAGTCAACCATGAGTAAGAGAGGGCGTGGTTAATGGTGGTGGTCCGAAAACCATTGAAATTTCATATAAAAGTTGATGTTAAACCCTAAAACTATTAAAAAATAAAAACCACATAATTTAAACATACAACCTTTTAAACTTGTACCTTTTACATATCAAATTATAGGACTATTCTTTTTATTAACCGTAAAAACTAAAAACTATAATATCCAATACCTAACCATATGCAACTTGGCAGGAGAAGAGTGGGTAAAGATAAAGGAAACAAGCACGGATGAATGACGTGTATAGGACAACTACTGAAACGAGTCACGTGAGGTACAGCTGCTGTGGATAAAAATTTTATTCCTGTAACAGGACTATACTATATATCATTTGAGATCAATGATAAATCAAGTGAAAAAGTGGAGCATCTTTTATTTCTACCTTTTTTTTAATTACAAATTTGGATAAGTGACGGACCACTTGAGTATTATCCTGTCACCAGTGGTACCGTCAGATCATATTCCAACACCAAGTTATCAATTCAGGAGGAAATCCAATTTTTCTAAGAAAACCCCCTCGTGAGATTCGAACCCAGGACCTTATGGTCACTGAGCCTTATCCCACCATCAAGATGTCGCTGGACTATTATGCCTTTGGCTTTTATTCTACTTTAATGTAAAAAAATGTATGTTTAAAAAGATAATAAGGGCCATGTGGTCAGTGAAGTGACATATTAATATTATCAAAGTTATGTAAAACTATCACCAATGTAAATATATCAAAAGGTCTCTATTTTGATGCTTTATTGGATACTCTTTAATTTTGAATATTTTATCTTCCAAGGACCCAGGTTGATCTCTTGTTTGATTGCAACATATATCCTAAATTTGGAATTTTCATATGATTATATGGGAGACTAACTGATAGAATTATTACCGACGGGTCGTTTTTGACGGGTTTTCTAGCAGTTCATAGGATTAATATTATCGACAGGTAGTTCACCGATAGACGCATCACCAAGAGATCACCGACATATACTTCAACGACGGATTAACAACGGATACTTTATACCTTGGTAATAGTATGTTTTCTAGTATTGTGAACATTTACCTCTATACTAGCAATAGATGAAGATTCATTTGGATGTGAATGATTATTATAATAAAGTAGCAGGTAAACGGGCAATAAGCTGTGCCGCAATTCCCTTTTAGATAGCAAAACCGATCCTACTAAAAACAAAGCTTTGGGTCTTAGGACCGAACATTTACTATGCACGACCCGCTGAACCCTATTCAGAAATTCCACAGTCTTCGGTGCTAGGAAACCAAATGTATCAAAAGTAAAAGGGATAAACATGTGTTGGTTCTCTAAACAAGCTTTCTCGTGTTTAGCAACTTTGCATGATTCCGCCTTTAACGCAGCCTGGCCCGCAATAAACCCGTTATCCCAGAGCCCCACAAGATGAGACACTCCTATAAGATCCACACAAGCGTGTTTCCCCTCTATATGATTATCGATTATTCAAACCTTTAAGAATAAGTTTTCAAGTACTTTTGTCCTGGTATTAGAATGTTGTGCTTTGTAAACTTATTCCATTGATGAGGTTTTTGGAATTAAAAGGAAAATTGTGTCACAAAAAAAATCAATTCCAATAACTTTTATATAATCTCAAGAGCATTTGGTATTGTCGTTCAAATATTAATTTATGTTTAACACGTGTTATAGGGGGTGTAAATGAGTCAAACCAGCTCGCGAGCTACTTGAGATTGGCTCGCTAAAAACTCGAATCGAGCCGAGCTTAAATGAGCTCGAGCCTAAAAATAAGATTGTTTAAAAACGAGCCCGAGCCCGAGCTTCACTAAACGAGCCAATTATTTAAATAAATTTTTAATTAATATATTAAATATATATATTTATAAAATAATAATTATTATATATAAAATTATGATAAAAATAACTTAAATAATATATATTATGTTATATATAAAAAGTATAATAAAATTTATATAAAAATAAATAAAATTATATATAAAATAATTAATAAATAATAAACGAGCCGAGCTTGAGCTTGAAAAAGTACACACGAGCCGAGCCCGAGCTTTAGGAATAGAGCTCGAATAGAGCTCGAATCGAGCCGAGCTCGAGCTCACAGTAAGTTAAACGAGCCGAGCTCGAGCCTAGTCGAGCTCGTGCTTTGCTCGTCTCGTTTACACCCTAAAGTGTTCTAAAGAATATAATTGAAAAACTTAAACTTCTAAATTAGCATAATAAAGCATTAAAATATTAAAGAAAAAATATATATCAAGATTTGTTTAGGTGAAGCAGCACATGATGATCTTAGTAAAACATATATTAAAAAGGAAAGTTGTTAAACCACACAGAATATTTCATAATGTTACAAACTTTATTCTTTTAAGTTAGTGACACAACCTTAGACATGTCACATATAAGCATAACAGCGCCACAATACTCGATCAGTTACACATTCCCGACGATTTTTAGTCACTATTTACAAACCGACAATCTCTTCGAACCTCGCCATCTGCCTCGCTTAACGGGTTATTCTCCGACAACGTGAGAAGCGCCTTAGAAAACTGTTCGTGAAAGTAATCGTTATCCGCTGCCATATTCTCAACAAATGAAGATGTAACCGGGCTCGAAACAAGTTGTTGATCAACCAAAAGTAGTCCTTTGTTGTTCATAATGTTCTTGTAGTAATTGTTGTCTAATGTCATCGGTGTTTTTAGGTCGTTCCTAGCGTATTCCACAGCTTTCGGGTCGGGCTGAGGATGGGGACAACGACCTTTGAGATACTCGGCATAGTTTGCATCCAAAGTCGGGTCAACTGTCGGGTAAAGTCGGTCAACAATGTTTGCACAATGTACCCTGCCTACCGAGTGAGCACCTGGAACAAAACGAATTGGATTATCGAATGTTTTTATGACATATAGTTTTAGTGACGATGACTGTTACCTAAGAGAGCGACGGTTCCTTCAACATCAATCCCGACAGATTGAAAGCGAGAAAGAACAAACATTATGGAGTCGTTATGGTTCGGGAGAAATCCGTCGATTTCGGCAAGATGGCTTTCCTTGCTATCTTTTCGCCCGGTTTTCATCTCGATATGAGGTCCTCCTAACTATGTAACACGAGCGAATAAACAAGTAAGAACCGCGTCAACTACTACAAGTTTGATCATTTTGCAACAGCCAAAACCGTTGCAAATCCTCGCTCCTAATCACAATTGCGACGAAAGATGGGAACATTTGCGACGGAATTAGCGACAGAATCTGGCCCATTATAGATGGATTTTGCAACGAAAATTTAGCAATGGAAATATTAACTATATTTTTTTAGTTTATTTTTGCATTTTTGTTATCTCGACAGAACTAGCCACCCATATTAGCGACGGAATAAACGTCCCAAATTCCATCGCAAAAAGCTTCTTTCACAATTTATTGCTTCCAGTTGGAAAACTGTCGCTAATGGCGGAATATTTTAGTAGGGCAAGATTCTTGGGTATTTAATTAAAAAGAAACGCATAGACAGGTTTTTTAGTGTATGTTTTGAATTTTTAATCATCTTTGGGCGACAGATTAGCCACCAATATTCCAACGGAAAAACCGTCACAAATACCATTGCAAAAAGATTCCGTCACAACTAATTACTTTCCGTCACAAATCTGTTGCTAATATTGGAATATTGTAGTAGTGCAAGATTTCTTGTGTATTTAGGAAAAAGAAACGCATAATTACATACCAAAACGACACCGTCTCTAGCAGAAAGAGCAACGACGTCGGCACAAGAAACAGTCATGGGGCATGACCTCTCAAGAGCATCTTTGATTGTATTTATGTACTTGAAATTTCTCATCCCCATATTTCTTGTTGATATCTTTTCTGATTGTATCCCATTTATGCTCTCCAATAATATCGACGCGTCACATGACTATAAAATAAAAACATTTCAACCGTGAAGCAGGTCAGGAACGACAAATCTCTTTATGATTAGCAGGTTCGTTTGAAAAACAATAAGGTTAAACCGTAATTAGTACCTTAACCATGCAATCATGGAAGAGAGTTCTTATCCATGACACCGCGGTGTTTCCATGTTTATGATACAAACGTATAACTTCTTCTTTGACAATTTCTTCCGCATTTGGACAGCTTTCTGAATAGTAGTTCAATCGTATTTCACCTAAACCTTCAAAGATAATATACAACACCTAAATATAAATCATACACGTAGTTGTTAACGTATGTGCAGTCTATATATGCTGACACCGGTCTGAGAAAAACTAGTCTGAGGACCGGTCAGCATGTATAGACTTTAAAGTTATTATATTATAAAAATAAAAAGAAATACCAAAATGAAAATGAAAGGATATGAGGAAAATGAAACTTAGATTGCAAAGTAGTTTGTTAATTGCCATAATCTCTATATGCTTTATAAGCTTGTACCTTTGTGCAAGTATTACAACTATCTAACCTTCTTTATATAGAGGGGTCTTTGCAAGTGCAAATAAAAATTACAAGCATGCAAAGCTTGTCCACTTAGCCTATTCTTTTTGACTTTGAGTTCCTCTCCTCCACTTATGCCAAACTATTTAGAAAAGGGGAATATTGTAACATTGATAACATCTATTATATTATATGGACTTAACATATAGTGGTTTTATTTCAAAACTAGTTAGTGATATATGAAAATAATGTATATGTTTATATATAAACACCACAAAACAATATTATGGGTTATATTAAATGAAAAAAATATTTTTAATTAAAAAAAACAATGATTGTTGATGGTCACTTTGGTGGGTTTTCTAACTTCTCTTAAGTTAAAATTTATTTTAGTGAATATAAAAATATTTAATGGTGAATATACTATAATTTTTAATGGTTTCACATATAATTTATTAATAAACACATGTATTAACAAGTAAACACAACGATTTCATATATAATAAATTCATTAAATAAAATGCTTCTTAAATATTTGGTAATTTTTATTTAAACTCGTCTTTTTTATTATATATTGAGTTAATAAACTGGTTGCGTCACATGTTACAATTCTGTGAACCCAAGATTCTTTTTCTCACTTATTTTTTCTTCAAAACTAACTAATTAATATTTCCTTTATAATTTTTAAATCTTCATTGCTAGCTATTTACTATTTTCTTTATTCGACACGTGTAAAACACGAGTTTCTAACCTACTTGTTTATATATTAAAAGAATCACTTTTTAGTCTTTAATCATGGAATGAAAAAAAAAAGGAAACGGTTGCGATTAAGTGTGAAAAAACAAAAGAGATGGAGAAAACAACCTTCTAATATAATAGCTAAACCATTTATAAAAGGGAATGCCGTAAAATTGATAACATTTGTTATGTTATATAGTCTAAAATATATGAGTATTCATATCAGCATCTTTATCTTTATATTCATCTTTATTATTTAAAATTTTCTTATATTTTGAGCATGCATCAGAATATCTATTTCCATCTTTATCTTTAAATTTTATAGTTTAGTAAATAGAGATTCTCTAAATATAGAGATCTATTTTCATAAACCTCTATGTTTTTTGTGAGTGTCTAGGAAAGAGAAAAAATAATAATATAAGTGTTTGTGAGTGAGATAGAGAATGAGACGTGAGAGGTTAAAACAAATTTAAAGATAAATTTGAAAAATGTAATATTTAGTTAAATTATAGAAATGAAGATCATGAAGAAGCTGATGTAAATACTCTAGTCGTTTTGTATTAAAACCAGTTGTGATATATGAAATAATGCATATGATTATATAAAAACACCATAAACAATATTACGAGTTATATTGAATAAACTTTTTTTTTATTTATGTTGAAGGAATATGTTGCATAAAATCGATCAAGTGAAAGGTATGCCAACTTTGCTGGTTTTCTAACTTCTCTTATAAGTTAAACATTAATTTAGTCATGGTGAATATGATGAATATACTATAATTTTAACGATTTCATAAATAATTTATTAATAAATACTTATTTTTAATGAATTATTTATTAATAAATACATATATTAATAGGTAAACACAATATAGCTTCTAACAATTTCGTAAATAATATAATTATTAATAAAATATACTTCTACAGGGGCGGATTTAGTTGAGGGTGAGAAGACACCCCCTCAAATAATCTTCATTACTGTAAATTTGTGTATAAATGAAACTAAAAAAATTTAGGCAGTCATACATTTAATCACCAGGCCCCTTTAAAAGACCCTTACCATTAGTGGTGAGCAAAGCAAAATGAGATTTTTTTTTCGAACGGCAATCTTTATCTCGTTCTACCATGAAAATTGACTTTTTTCAGAGAAATGTAGTGAAGAAGATGATAATTTAAATATAAAGAAAAACTAAAAAGTATAAATAATAAAAAATGCTGGTAGGGAGAGATGAGACTGTACCGCTTTAGTCTACACTTTCATCCCTATTTCATTTAATTAGTTTTATTATTATAATATATCTTATTTTCAGTAAACTTTTTTATTATTTATTTATTCTTTTATTTTATGGTCAGTTTTAACGTTGATTAGTCTATTTGTTTTACAATAAACTAAAATTTTATTTACACTCATTGTTTCTCACTTTTCCATACAACACAATGGATGGAGCGGGATCATTTCAAACTTTTTTTTTCTTTCAAAATATACACTAAAATTACTAATAAAAACTTCAAAAGAATTCTTTTATTTCTTTCTGATTTTTTTTACTTTATTAGCTTATTTAATTTAGTTTTAAAAGTTGTTTTTATTTTATTTAAGGTTTTTTAGTTTATGGCTTTGTTAATTTAAAGTGGATTTGTAAAAATGTTAACTATTACACCCCATCGAATTTAAAAAAACATATATGTGGTGACCCTTCGGTTTTCAAAACATTTCTTGAAATCGGAGGTCTATTTAATGTAATTTATTAACCCGACCCGTTGTGACCTAATTTGTATTTACCTGACCTATTTTTTGCACCCGCTGATAAAATATTCTGGATCCGTCACTGTACTTCTAAATATATAAAGTTAAATAAGAATCACCAAATGATTATACGGTAAAAGAATATTTTTTTAGTATTTTAATATTTTATCATGGAATGAACAAAAATGATGAAACGATTAAGTGTGAAAAAACAAAGAGATGGAGAAAACAATCGTCTATTAAAATATTATGTAGAGTAAATTACTGTTTGAGTCCTTACGTTTGATCATTTTAACTATTTAAGTTCCTTATGTTTAAATACGTCTCTTTTAAACCTGAAGTTTCATTTTTGCTTCTGTTTGAGTCCAAATGGCTAACGTCTTTAGATTTAACAGTTAACTTTTTTTTAAATGACCAAAATACGCTCAGGGACTCAAATTATTAAAAAACTTTATATATTTTACCCTCCTCCTCCTCCTCCTCCTCCTCCTCTTCTCTCCTCCTACTCCTCACCACCACCACCACCACCACCACCAATTTCCCGATCGTTGTCGTTTTAATGAGTGACAGATGACAGCCACGTGTTCAGGTCCATCGTTCATGGTGAGCCACAAAACTCCACCAATTTCTCGATCGTTCCTCCGTATACAAAACTATCTCTTATTCAACAACACAAACAAACTCAACTCCTCTGTTCATCTCTCTCTATCTAGGTTTTGCTTTCTCTCTCTATATTACTCTGAATTTAGGGTTGTCGATTGTTCTAATCGGAGATCGGTGTTGTGCGCCGGCTGTATCCGGTCATCGGAAACCGTTTTTTGCCGGAGGAATCGTTTTCCAAGCTCGCTTTTTCTGTGTTTTGAGAGTTTTGTGGATCCTATTTTTTGCTCGGTTCGGGTTGTGATTCGGTAGATGAGTTGCAGAGCTTGATTTGATTAATGATTCGGTTAGATCCGGAGATGGTGAGGTGATTTTGTCTGTGAATTAGGTTTAATGGAGGTGTGTGAAGGAAGCGTTGAAGAATTTGTGGAATTTTTTGATGGTGTGTGAAAGCATGGTTGATGGTGTGTGAAAGCGTTGAAGAATTTGGAGATTTTTATTGATGTGGTGGTGGTGGTGGTGGTGAGGAGGAGAAGAGAAGAGGAGGAAGGTAAAATATATAAAGTTTTTTAACAATTTGAGTACCTGAGGGTATTTTGGTAATTTCAGAAAAAAAAAATAACTGTTAAATCTAACGACGTTAGCCATTTGGACTCAAACAGAAGTGAAAATGAAACGTCAGGGTTAAAAGAGACGGATTTAAACATAAGGAAATCAAATAGTTAAAATGGTCAAACATCATATACTGAAATAGTAATTTACTCTATTATGTAATAACTAAACTACTTATATTTATAAAAGGGGAATATTGTAAATTGATAACATCTATTAGAGCATTTACATCAGCATCTCTATATCAATCTCTATCTCTATTATTTAAAGTTTTCTTGTATTTTACACATGTATCAGGATCTCTATCTCCATCTCTATCTTTAAATTTTATAGTTTAGTAAATAGAGATTCTCTAAATATTTTTTGTGAGTGTTTAGTAAAAAGAAAAAAATAATATAATAAGTGTTTGTGAGTGAGATAAAGATAAAGATAGAGAATGAGATGTGGGATGTTAAAACAAATTTAAAGAAAAATTTGAAAAAATATAATATTTAGTTAAATTATAGAGATAAAGATGAAGAAACTGATGTGAATGCTCTTATTTAGTCAACATATAATTGTTTTGATTTAAAACCGGCTAGTGATATATGAAATAATGTATATGTTTATATATATATATATATATATATATATAAACACCATAAACAATATTACGAGTTGTATTGAAAATTATTTTATTTATGTTGAAGGAATATGTTGCATAAAATTGCTCAAGTAAAACTTTGAAAGGTCATTGGGGTTGGTGGCCCAGTTGTAGAGGTAAAACCTCTTGAAACATTAAGGTTTAAGAAGGTAATGGATTCAAGTCTCACTCTCACAGGATTAAGAGAGTGTTTGAGATTGCTTATTTAACCCCAAAAGTGTTTTTTGTAAAAAGTGTTTATTGAATTGTAACTTTTTCAAAAGAAATTTTAAAAAAAGTGTTTGGATTAGCTTTTGTGTTAGAAAAAGCCAATAAGTTAATAAGTTGTTTTTTAAAAAGTGTTTGGCTTACCTTATATTTATTGTAGGGTAAAGGATGGATAGATTGGTAATTTTATGTTTAAAAAGTCATAAGGAGTTTTAAAAAGCCAGGATTTGTGATTTTTAAAAAAACAACTTTTTAACACTTATCAAAAAGCCAAATAAAAATGACTTTTATCTATACGAAACACTTTTTTAACTTATTGACTTTTTAAAAAAGCAAATAAATTAATAACTCATTTTCAATCTCCATCTCAAACATAGAAAATTTACCTTTCAAAAAAAAAAGTAAAAACTGTGAAAGGCTTGACATCGTTAAAAAAAAGTGCAATCATTGTTGATGGTCAATTTAGTCACGAATGAATAAAGAGAGTTTTTCTCAATGGTCAATTTAGTCACGAATGAATATAGAGAGTTTTTCTCGGGGGCTCTTTCTAATAAACAACCTAAGTCCCCTTATATAGGCGGGGAAAATTAAAAGATAAACACACAATGGTCCCATCATAGGTCCTATAAGACAAATTTGTTAAAAGGTGAACAGTAAACAGCAATTATTTTGTTGTCTTTTTAAAAGAAAATAATAACTGGCAATTATGAATCCAGTGCGAATTATCTTGTCTGCCACTCCACTGATTTTTGGAGTCTTTCTTCACGTGTTTGTGGGACCTATTGCTTCTTAGATTTTTGTTTTCCGGAAGATTCTTCTGGCTGTAAATCTTTTTTATATTCTATGAGAACATTGTTGATATAATATTCGTCAATAGTGTCTTCATTATTAGACTGAGCCTCTTCTGTAAGATTTTCATCATCTTCTTCAGCCTGTGAGGAGGTAGACATCGTTGAATGAGATGTCCTTCTTTTCTGAAATTCTTCATCATATCCTTTTTCATTTCGGAGAGATAAAAATCCATAATCTCTTTGTTACTGATTTGATCAGTACCTTTGAGAGTTTGAATTTTTCTTATAATGTGTTTAAAAGGACTAGGAACCTCCTTCTGGGGAAGACTGTTTATCTGTTCTTGATAATCTTCAATTGTCTTCTCAATCTTTTTTATGGTGTTATGGCTTTCTATGATGCCATCAATATTAGTAAGAGTCATTTTCTTCCAGAATTTTGTATAGAAGACTCTTTGGATACAAATGATATTATGGTTGTCATAGTCAACCTTAGGAGTCAATTTCCAGATCCATGGGATACTGAACTGAACATAAAAATGTAAAGCAGGCAGATTTTTTATAAAATTATCCTCCTGCTGGGCTTCTATGAGGGCTGAAGAAACTTCTGCCCATTGTTTATAAAGAGTTTTAATAAATACATGTATTTAACAAATAAATACACTATTGCTTCTAACAATTTCATAAATAATATATTCATCAAACAAAATACTTCTTAAATATTTAATAATTTTTATTTAGACTCACCTTTTTATTATTATTATTATATATGTATGTATATATATAAAAGTATGTTTAAATAAGAATCATCAAATAATTATAAACTAAAAGAATCAGTTTTAGGGGCCGTTTGGTTCACAGAAATTTTCGAAAGGAATTGAAATGTTTGAAAGGAAATTGGAATTAATTCCATTGAAATTTTGTAAGACGATTAGTAAATTTAACAAAGGAATTGTAATGTAAAAAATGTTAAAGTATAAAATTACCCTTAAAAAAGACCCTACTTCTCAACTTATCACCTCGGCAACTCCCTGGGAAACCATCGTCGTTATCATCTTCATTTTCGAAATAAAAAATGGCATTTTGGAATTTGGTAGTATGTGGTTCGACTTAATCATCTTCTACATGTTTAATTAAAATGGTTAGTTTGATCCAATCGATTTTCTGGATTCCAGTCGATCCAAAATGGCGAAGAAGATGGGTTCCATTGCAGCACGTTCATCGTCGTTGTTCCGGTTAATAATCGTTCCTGTTCAATTGCAGAAAACGTGTTCGATTTCAGGTTTTGAAGAAAATGTTCTTCATCTTCTTCGTTGTTGTTCTTCACCGTGGATGAAATCGGTTTTTTTTTGTTTTTGATTTTGTTGAAAAAAAATGAACCATGTGATTTTGGTAAATCGATTTGGAGTCTGGCATTTTGATTTTTTGGTATGTCCATTTGTAGAACAAAGGATGTGAAAGATTTTGTAATAAATCAATGAAGGATGTGATGGAAGTTGATAAGAAAAAAAATAAACGCAAGATAAAGAATTCTGTAACAAATCAAGGAAGAGAGTTTTGAGGGTTATTTTGTAATTTTGTAACATTCCATTGGAATGTTTGAAATTCCATCAAGTATGGGAAGGAAAGTTAAAATCCATGAATGAATGAATGAATTTGGAGGAAAACATTCCAATTCCAATTCCATCCAATCCCAACCAAACACTATTTTAAACGGAAAACATTCCGATTCCAATTCTAATTCCGACTCCAACGAATTCCGTGAACCAAACGGCCTCTTAGTTTTTTTTTAATTTGAATGGATAAAAGGATGGAATAATCGCAATGGAATGTGAAAAAATAAACAAAAAGATGAGAACTCAACCGTGTACTAAAAAATTATATAATAGCTAAAAAAATGGTTTATTTCGTTTCTAAATTAAATAATAATGAGAGGTGGTGAAGGCCTTGCGTTGCGGCGGTGACATTAACACGATGAAGTACGTAAAAAGAAATGACGACTCGGATTTGAATATCGAAATGTGGTTAAAAAAAAGCACATCACGACAATATATTTGAAAATCACAAAAAAAGTTACATCGTAAAAATTAGCGTTAAGAAACATGAAAGGGAATTTTAAAAAATCGTATAACCAAAAGATAGAACTCTATAAAACTGTAACCTACCCAAATTTAGCATTTCAAAATTTATAAATATTATATTAAAAACTGTTTAGTTAAATAATAACAATGACTGAAGAGCTTACCTTCGCCACCTACGAGAGCTTCCTTACTGGTATTAACCATTGATGACAAGGACAAGGGGAAAAAACTCTACTCTCCATACATCATGAACGTTTCGCAAACACAAGAGCTCAAGAGGAAGGAAGGACGATTCCCAATTTGCTTCCTTCAAAGAAAGTTGGGTTTAATATGAAGACATGTCACGACAATCAAATATGCGGAGAAAGGGAATAAAACAAACCCTGTGCTAGAAGATAAGGACGTTGTGCCACATAAGGTATTTCTGTCGATTAACAATATCAAGCTATCCCTCCCGAACTCTGAAAATCAACAACTTACACCAAAGAGAGAACCTCTCCTAAAAACTAGTCAGATACAAAAGCATTCCCTCCGGACCTGCCAGATATGATCCTTCATAACTTCACACAAGGTCACCACAAGATAGGCAAATCCTATCCCCCTCACCTACCTAACTTGGCGCCATTTTTTGCTATGAAGTAATAACTTACAACACCAACGAAGCCCGAAAAGTAAGTAGTTTGATATGTTCTCCCGTCAATGGATACATGTACGTGAAAATAGATATGATGACGGGGATAAAGGAAGATCCTCCCTCCCCTTTCCATATAATATATTTCGCCAGTACATGAGCCCGGAGGAAAGGAAGGGACGACCCTCTCCTTGCCTCCTCAAAGGAAAAGTTGACATCAAGTGTAGGATAAAAACAACACGTGAGAATAGAGGACACCTAGGAAGTAAGTTCACACAATCTTGCTAAGACCCAAAAGCAGCAACATATGAAGAAAATGCAAGGACAATGAAGAGTATGCATCTAGTATGATGTAGTTAAAACTACATCACACTAAATTGGAGGGCTGATGATAGGCCCATTGAGCTTGATTTGGTCCAGATGAGATAAGCACATAAGGGTTACCCATCTTCACGCTATATATGGGGGCTCACCCCCACACAAATCAATTCCATACCATTTGCCTAGGAAATTCTCTAGGCATCTCATCCCTCTCTCTCTTGCTAATAAAGCAACTCCTTACTGTAGAAGCACCTTTCCCCATAGGCCGCCCCCTGCTCACATAACTAACGCTGATGAAGCGGATCTTTGCTGCTGAAGCTTATTCGGTTCTCACATTAAGATTCTTGTTGTTGAATCGACTCCCCTATTTACATTCATACTTTATTATCTCTATCTATATATTTGTATATTATGGACAAATTTCATAACACCATGCTCTTTATCATCTCCTACCTGCTATCTTCTTTGTGGTTACAACTAGGATCCAAGGTCGGGAGTACTTGATACAGTATCGCCCGACATCAAGTCCCAGCCCGTCTCTTTTTGTAGCAACAATATATAAATCGTTAGGTTCAAATGAGACTTCTAAATGCTATGTGGACGAAAGTTATTAAATCTATTCACGGTGGTAAAGCGGGTGTTATGGAAACTTCACATTAGGTAAAAGGAAATGGGGAGTGGAAAAGAATTGGTATTTCTATTCAAAGACTCAATTGTAAAGGCCGAGGAAAAAGGTTGGTAACGATCATAACACTCGTATATTATAAACATTTATACATGCGTAAATGGTAAAATCTTACACATGTGTAAATGAAAGATTTACATATGTGTAAATATTTATAAAATACTAATACGTGTAAATTTACACATATCAATTCATATAAAAATATTATATTTTAATAGTAATACTAGTATTTTATAAAAATGAATGATTTTTTTATTATTTTCACAAGTTCTTGCTAGATCTCGCAAGATTTAGGACTCGCGAGAACTCGTCAAAAAACCAATTAAAACCAATTTTTTTTTGTTTTCACTACCTTTATTATTAAAATACAATATAAAAAAATGATTTATGTCTTCAAGTAATTAATATCTTCTCTCAAAATATTTCCTAAAAATTTTTATACACATGTATAAATGGTAAACATTTACATATGTGAAGATTTTTTTTAATATATGAATACATGTAATTTGCATATATAAATTTATTTTTTATGTTGTATTCTAATAATAAATGTAGTAAAAACAAAAAAATGGTTTTGATTGGTTTTTTGACGAGTTCTCAAAATATTTAGGAGTTCTCAAATGTTCCATTCCATATATATATATATATACATATATATATATATATATATATATATATATATACATACACACACACACACACACACATATATATATATATATATATATATATATATAAGATTAGGCTAGAATGAAAACCCATATGAGTTGTGAAAACCCATGAAAACTCTATTTAACAACTTTATTTATTTTTTAAAAATTATGGTAGTTTTGTTACATATTTTCGTCACTTTTTATTTTAAAAATACAAAAGCGTCGAAGGAATTTTTTTAAAAAAAAGATGTAACAATTGTAAAAACATTACTGTTACAGTGTTGTTACGTATGTAACACGTGCTGTTAAATATAAAAACAGGATTTTTTTACAATTGTTACATATTTTTTTTTTAAAGTTCTTCGGCTCTTTTTTGATTTTTTTTATAAAAAGTGACGAAAATATATAACAAAACTACCATATTTAAAAAAAAATAAAGTTGTTAAAATAGAGTTTTCATAGACTTTTCATGAGTTTTCACAACTCATATGAGTTTTCTCTCTATAATTACCCTATATATATATATATATATAGAGAGAGAGAGAGAGAGAGAGAGTTAGGTTCAAATAAAAAAGGTTTTTAAAATAAGAAGGGTGAGAATGATTTATGACCATTAGATCAAATTGTAAAAATGATTTAATGATTGAGATCAAATTGTAGGAAAAAAAAGTTGTTGAAAATATATTTTAGTAATGGTCATTTTTGTTGATTTTTTATCAAGTCCCCCCTTTTTTTAAACGTTCATAACTTTTACATACGACATTATTTTTTTTTAAAAATTACACCATAAAAACGAGCGTTTTTTATCTTTAAAACGAGTATAGTCTCGTTATATACAAAAACGAAAACAAATTTTACATTTTCCAGCTAATTGTGTATTTGCTCGTTATTGTGTAATATCATGTCTGGTCATTGTGTAATTTCAGGTCTGGTCATTGTGTAATACATATAACACAATGATGAAAAATATTTAACAAAATGAGCAAATTACACAATGAGCTGAAAAACGTAAAACACAATGATGAAAAATATTTGACAAAATAAGCAAATTACACAATGAGCTGGAAAACTTAAAACACGACGATGAATACATATAACGCATTGATAAAAAATATTTGACAAAATGAGCTAATTACACAGTTAGCTGGAAAACATAAAACACAATGATGAATACATATAACACAATGATGAAAAATATTTGACAAAATGAGTAAATTACACAATAAGCAAATTACACAATGAGCTGGAAAACTTAAAACACAATGATGAATACATATAACACATTGATGAAAAATATTTGACAAAATGATCAAATTACACAATGAGCTGGAAAACGTAAAACACAATGATGAATACATATAACACAATGATGAAAAATATTTGACAAAATGAGCAAATTACACAATAATGTCAGGTCTGGTTATTGTGTAATGTAAAAAATAACACGAAATTATCTAAAGCGTAAAACACAATGACAAAAAGGAGCATTTTTTATCTTTAAAACGAGTATAGTGTCGTTATATACAAAAAACGAAAAAATTACAAAAACGAGTATAGTGTCGTTATATACAAAAACGACATTATTGTGTAATTTGCTCATTGTGTAATTTGCTCATTGTGTAATATGTTCATTTTGTCAAATATTTTTCATCATTGTGTTATATGTATTGATCATTGTGTTTTACGTTTTCCAACTCATTGTGTAATTTGCTCATTTTATCAAATATTTTTCATCATTGTGTTATATGTATTAATTATTGTGTTTTACGTTTTCCAGCTCATTGTGTAATTTGCTCATTATTGTGTAATTCGCTCAAATATGTCAGGTTATTGTGTAATATCAGGTCTGGTCATTACACATAAAAAGACCATTATTATGTTATTACACAATGACCTGACATATTACACAATGACCATTATGCAATTATTTTAAAAACAATAAAATGACACATGTCAAGCCCATAATTCTTTTTACCCTTCTTATTTTTAAAACCCTTTTTACCATAACCTAACCCTATATATATATATAGGGGACGGTTCCACTAAGAAGTGGTTTTTCGCTAAGAAATACTAAGAAGTGGGTCAAACGAACTCCGATTGAGCTCATTCCAGCGGCTTTGGTACCGTCTCATCGAACTCTAACCTGAACCTAAAAACCTAAACCCCCCTTCACCTGCACCCCAAAAACCTAAACCCCTCCTCCAACCCTACCCCGAAAAGCCTAAACCCCCCACCCCACCCCCCAAAAACCTAAACCCCCCCACCCCCACAAAAAAAAAACATAAACTATAAAATCTAAACCCTAAAAGCTAAACCTTAAGCTTAAACCATAAGGCTAAAATTCAAACGTAAAATCTAAACCCTAAAAGCTAAGATTGTAGAGTTCGACGAGACAGTTCAAACGTCACTGAAATTAGCTCAATCGGAGGTTGTTTGATATCATTTTTTAAGCTTTTTGTCATTTCTTATATTTTTTAGTAAAAAACTACTTTTTATTTGATTCTCCCCCTATATACATATATTGTTGTGATGCATTTTTAAATGGTTTAAATTTCACACCTATTATATTCTTTGGTCTGGTGACCATACATTTAACTAGACTGCAACGCTACATCTTTTAAATAAAAATAATATTAATAACATTTGTTTTCGATTTTGCATATAACCTTGCGGTTTTTCTCTTTAATAAGTTGTATATAAACTTGTTTAATAGTATTAAATACCTATATAAAGATTGATAATTGAAGTGAGTGGATAAATTATATGGAAATTGAAAAATATAATTAGTAGTTGATTTGGGAGGTTCTTGAAATGATTAGAAAGACACCAAGACAGCCGCCCCACCAACCTTTCTTAGATTTGAAAATTATGTGTTCTTTAGGAACAAAATGTTAAGAAAAAACTAATCACATTATATAAAAGTTTTGTTTTGAGTTTAGTAACAAAAACTAAACCGAAAATGTGAAGATTTTGCCATAATTTATTATATAGTTTATTAAATAATATATAATCATACAATTAGAACGAAATACATGTAAGTTGACGAGGGTAACTCGAGGGAATTCAATGTTGTGAATTTACAAACTCTAGTTTCTCATTTTATTAATTTACCATGATAATCATATGCAAATGAATATGATATTTAGGAATGTGGATTTGACTCTTAGGGTAGAAGGGGTGGAACCCCTTCAATCCTAAACAACCTTAGCCCTAAACTAATAGAAATTTGTCACGTTAATTTTACCATAAACTACCCCCTTCACACGGGGTGGAACCCCTGAACCCGTGAACTGAGCCAAGTAAGATTGGAGTTTGAAACACACGGGTTCGTGAACCCGTCAAATGAACCCGTGATGCTCGAACCCGTGAAGTCGTGACTGGTGCGGCGGTGTTGCCGAGTTTCCGTGTGAACCCGAGCTCCAGCCCGCCCACCCTTATAATCGTGTGTTCACTTTCAGATTGAATTACTTCGATGATATACTCAAATATTCAATTGTATAATAATTAGAGATTCAAGAATGGAAATATGAAATGTGTTAGGAACTTCGTGTGTGTAAACTGACCAAAAAGACTTCCAATTACAGGGTAAACAAATGCAATTAAATGTAATGGTGGTTATTGGTTGAAAACCACAATAACTGTCAATCCATAACTGCTACTTCATTTTGGTCTGGATGACAAAATTTAGTCCGGATAAACAACTCATTCTGGATGACCAATTTTCAACAGTTTTCACTTTCAAAATCAGTTTAACCCTAGCCAGGGGCGCTGCCCCCCCCCCCCCCCCCCGCCCCCCCGTTGTTTAGTAGGCTTTGCCTACTTGAAACAACAAGGCGTCTTTAGCACCAAAAATCATGAGATCATCAATCAAGCGTGTAATACACACTTACCAATTTGTTTGATTTTTATCATGATTTTTTATTTGATTATTAAGTAAATCCAATTATACAAAATAGCTAAATGATACTAAAATCATCAACATCATACCGGATCAAATATGCGGTTAAGACTCATGATAAAGTGATTGAGTAATCACAATTTCGTATTTGAAGTAATCCCAAAACTTGTTGAGTTTGTGATGTAATCAATATTTTGAAAACTAGATCGACTGTTGTATATAAAATGTCAACCCATAGTGTTTTTTTTTATCTTTATTTCTTTTTGTTTTAATGTAACTTATCAATGTTTGAAATGTATTTAGTTTTTATTTATTTATTTATTCATAACTTGAATAGATGATGTAGAAGTACACTAATCAATAAATCTATATTTTTTATATTCCTAAAAAGAACACTTCTCCTATTAGTCTAAATTTTAAGACCACTTCTAGGATTAACATAATTGGATTAGAACAAACTCTGACCTTGGAATGTGGAATTCCTGGTTAGGCAACAATGCATCCTTATTTTCAATTGTGGGATTCATCATAGACCACACAAATCCAATTAGTAAATGAAAATAACATACTTTGACAATGGGATATCATGATTATAACCAAGATAACTATGACTTGTCTTTTAAGTCATGTAAACATGTGCTAGCTCAAGATAAAATGACTTTTACATGTGACACGTATGAATGATCCAGTACGTGATACATGTATTTTAATCCGAGTATATGCACATTTTTTAAATTATAAGTGGTCTAAAATGCACATTTGTAATGGTTTTGGACACACCATTATAATCACATTGGTCGCTCATAGTCGAACCTGAACAAATTGGGTGCGCACTGTAACTAATTTAGATGTATCGTTGGAATTGAGCGACTTAGACACGTCATTGTAATCAACAATGTATCAAAATTTAAAGAAAAAAGTAATAATACTATACTCGAATTAAAGATAATATAATTTATAAATTTATAGTATAATGTTTAAAAAAATAATAAAGTTTTACCTTTTGTTTGTAAAATTAATTTTGTATTTTATGTTTATATAAGATAGTGCATCAAATTCGTGAGACGGAGGATGCAAAAGACTTCCTAACTTTTGTTTGTAGAAAATCATTTTGCATTTTATCTTTATATATACATATTTCATACATGCATTTAAAATATAGTGCAATCACCATTATCTCATTTTCAATCATGTTTGGTTTGTCTCAATATCACTCCAGATAACATCATACCCTAAGGACTTTTTAAATAAATATATGTGGTACCAAGTCTTATCACAATCATTAAAATTTTTGTTTTTAGAAAATTATGGATGGTTGACTTTAATTCCAAAAACATAAAATGGATTTCTCTATCTTGTTTTGTGAAGATTAGTATAAATAAAGTGGGTAATGATGGTTAAATGCCCGATCGCGTTACCGATTGAAAAGCCTTAAAATTTTGTCTCAGAGTCGTGTTCAGGTGTTATGAAAATAAGAACTAGAAAATGTAATCACATTACGATCATGACTCGAATGACATAGCAACACAAGTACGCAACGTTTTTCTAGCGTCTCCATGCTCATAGTGTGAATTTTGCAGGAAGAAACCAATTTTAAGGACATATTATGAGGTAAAAAATATATATAATTTATATAAATTTTAAGGTCAAAAGTAAATCAAAGTTTTAAGACAAAATACAATTTATTAAAATTCAAGGATTAAAAGTAAAAATTAAAACGAAAAAGGTAAAAGTTTAAGTGAATACTAATCCTTTATTTGTCAGTTAGTATTGGGAAAAATGATGCTCACCTATATTACTTGCAGGAAGAAACAAAATTTGAAAAAAAATATTTGACCCCTAACTTTTTGCAAATCTATAACATATAATAAAGGAAAACATTATGGGACACATGACATCATATGAGGGCATCCATTTGTGTGTTTTCCCGCCTATTGCCCATGGGTAATTGTCGGTAAAAAACGCGGATCATTAAACCAATTATACACGACCCGTTAATTCAATATTCTCACTCCCTAGGTTTTGATTTCATTCTTCCCTTTTGTTCCTTGCGTCTCCAAACCCTAATACAGATATCATGTTTTCATCTAATCCATCGATCGATCGTGATATATATTTCCTTTTGTTCTAATCTTGCCGGTGATTGTAATGGGCACGCTGAATTGGGGGTTAAGTATTCGAAGCAAGTTGCTACTACAATTAGGGGCGTGATTATACGGGCGAATTTGTCGGTGATTCCGGTGAGGAGAGGTTATTGAGGGGAATAAGATTGGGAAGGTCCATACTTTGCTGACTGGAAATGCGGGGATTGTTGCGGCTAGGGTTTCGAATAAGGTGCTTCTTTTTCCTGGGATTGATGATGTGTTTACGTCTTCTCATGGAACTACTAAGACACTTGGAAACTTCGTGAAGGTCTATTGCTATTCTTTTAGTTTATTAAATTTAATGGAATTCAGAGGGGTATGTTGATTTTTGGTTCATCTTGCATACAAATTATGTTGGTTGTACATTGTTTAAGGAAGCATCTTGCATACAAATTTCTAAACTTGGAGACTAAATATTGTTTAAATATTGTTTTATAAAGAATTTTGAATACAAATTAATGAAATCTTTGATGTATGTTTGATACACCTAGTTGTATTTTATGCACTGCTAGCTTAGAATTCATCTTTGGAGTTTATTAAAAAATAATAGATTATTCTTTTCACTTTTTAATTTACCTCTGTAAGAACTTTTCTTTACTTTTTTTATGTACACTCTTTTATTTAAAGTATGTTTAACATATATAAAGTATGTTTGACAAATCTGCAATTTATATTGTAATAAAATCGTAATCAAGACTTTAACTTTCCATTTTTTTAATTCAATACCGTAAATATGTATTGTTTTAAAATATATTAAACTTATAAATTTAATATTTTAAATTAATACCCTTTTTAACAAATTTATTAACATTTTAATTGAATTTAATTTTTTAGTAACTAATACCATTATTTTTAAAGTTTAATGTCAACTCATTGTGATTATTGCTCGTCATTGTGTCTAATGTCAGGTCATTGTGTCTAATGTCAAGTGATTGTGTCAAATACTTTTAATCATTGTGTCTAATATCAAATATTTTTATAATGTCAGGTCATTGTGTCAAATATTTTTCATCAATGTGTCAAATATTTTTATAATGTCAGGTCATTATGTCAAATACTTTTAATCATTATGTCTAATATCAAATATTGTTATATATATAATACATAAAAAGCAGTGATAAAAATAACACGAAATTATCTAAAACGTAAAACACAATGATGAATACATATAACACAATGATGAAAAATATTAGACACGATGACATGACATTAGACACAATGACCAGACCTAACATTAGACACAATGACCTGACGTATTTGACACAATGACCAATATGCCCTCTCTTCAAAAACAATAAAAGGACACATGTTAACCCTAAAATCCTTCTTACATTTTTTTGATTAAATACCATTTTTACTATAACTCAACCCTATAAGTCAATACGATTAACTTTCTATTATTTCTCAGGTAACTATTTAAACAATAATAGTTGTTAGTAATAGAAATTTTTTCTTATATAAGTCTATACGATTATCTTTTTTAAAATGTAATATATAATTTCATTTATTTATAGACTTATAATTTATATAATTTAAATTTATTAAACTCGTGTGATACACGGATACATAACCTAGTGAACATAATATATCATTGCCTCAGTTGATTATAATTATTATAGTTAATTAAATGGAGTCTCTTAGTGTAAGAAATTACACATTTGATCTTCACAGTTCATTTACACATAACATAGATACTACACGTTAAATATTCTATTAAGTTTTTATGAAATAACTATAAACACCCTTACTTTTAAAAGATTAAGAAAGGGTTACAGATTTTGTTTTTGTCTTGCAATAAAACGACTATAATAGTCACTGAAAGGTTAAAAGATATCCAAAAACGAAATGTGTTACCAGTGTTCAAAGTATAATTTCCGGAAAATCAAAACCGAGAACAGGATCAATATATGGTGGGTCTGTCTGTCTTTTCGGATGAATTCTTTAACCTAAAATGTTTCAGGTTTCGGTTTTTATCTGGAACAAACCAAACCAAACCAAACCAAACCAAACCCGAATTCATCTCAAACAAGATCAAGACCGAGAACCGAACCTAATATGCTTAATCGGTCTGGTTTCGGGTTGGTCCCGGGACGGGTATCTGGGTTACTCGGTCAACCTTGAATCCTGCTCGGCCCTTGGTTCTCATTCACTTTGCCACTTTCAGGTTCGTATTTCTCGGAGAAATAAATTGAAACGTTTCTGATCATTCAATGTTTTTCAGTATGAGTTCGGGCCGAAATCATGCTTCCATAAGAACAAAACCGATTTTGGCATCAAAATTTCAATGATCAAGTGGTTGAGGCCGAAATCATGCTTCCAGGAAAACGCAAATTTCTGCGACCAAAATCAGCATTGTCGTCAATAGTTTTTGAAATTATCAATCCAAACGGACAACCATATTCTTGGTTCATAATAAAAAGTGTGGAAATTTTGAATTCAACTTCTTGCGTAAACAGCTGTCGCCGGAGCCTTTTTGTTAGTGCCGCCGTCGAATTTCTTCACCGTCTGGACTTGAGCGCCGGTGCGTAGGGCTTGGTTTACCGCTTTCGCATCGCGAAGGACTTGTGCCTTTGGTTTGGATTTGTGAAGCACCACTGGCTCCCAGTCTTGTGACATCGGTCCGGCAGGTCTCGTCGGCATAGTGATCGGTTGAAATGATGGAGATTGATTGAGAAATGGGCAGGTGTAAACGTGCCTGACGAGCCCGGGCAGAGGGCACTAACTGAGAAGGCATAAAAGTGTATGCCCGCAACCTGTTTGATTAAATGCCTCTTTGAGATGGTACCTTTTTTGGCTTTGAAATTGAGGGTCTTTAGCTGTTGTTTGGCTTTGAAATTTTGGGTTCAATCTGAGATTGGAGTTTGATGCGAAACAACAGAGCAAATCATCACAACATTTTATTTTGGTTGTAAGGGTTTATTGAACCTCTCTCGGCATTCTTGGTATGTAAGGATTTATTGAACCTCTCTCTTTGAAGGCGAACTTCCTGTTCGGCGACCTTTCTTCTCCAACATTGAAGGTGAACTTCCGGTTTGACCTGATTTTGAATTTTGTTATGTAGTGTCCAACATGTAATCTCCCCGAATCGGATGGGTGGAGGGGGAGGGGGGGTTAGGGTTGTGGTTTCGTGGTGAGGTTTATATTTACCTTGCTAGTGAGTGTTTTTGGGTTTGTGGTCTGATTTTGGTTTGGTTTCATAGCTCGGGGGTTTTGTCAGGAGTTGTTGTTATGTCTGGTATTCAGGATGACAGGGTGGTTCCTCCATTGGAGGTAGGTGTTTGGTTGTGTCCATTTAAAGGTTTCCATTGCTGCCCGGATGGAACGTCGGGATCCAAGGGGTTTCCTCGGTTGGTTGCGCATATCAAGCGGCTCCATTTGTTATCGGATGATCGGAAAGGGACCTTGCGGGAAGCGGTCTCCACGGATTATGATTTGTTTGTTTCGGTTGGTGAGGCTTTAAAGGTCTCAGGCCAGTGGCTGTGCGGGGTGTGTATGTGCCTGCATGCTCTCAGTCGGGCATGCCACCATGTGGATGGGATAGCCCGTTTCAAACGGGTTGCGGGAGATGCAGAGGAGTTTATAGCGGGGATTCCTAAGCCGAATGTTGGGAGGGAAGTTGTTCCTTTGGGAGGGGTGGTTGTGAACGGGGTTCTCCTTGAACGCGTCTTCTCTCTTCCTATCACGACTGTTAAGAGCATCCCTCAAAATTGTCGGATGGCGTTTGCCCAGGCATTAACTGCTGCCCTCGGTAAAGTGGCGGCTATGCCAGACTCTGTTGAGGCATGGGTGAGACTTTTGTTGTTACCGCGTTGCACGTTGCGAGTTTTCAGGCCTTCTAACCGTCAGGAGCGCAGGTCTGGTAATAGGAAGTCTTTGCAATGTCATAGTATTCAGCGGTCGCTGGCAGCTTGGCGTGATGGGGATGGTTTCGAGGAGCTCATCCATTCCCTTTTTGCCCAACCTTTGGGGCCGACCACGTGTCGTGTAGAGCTTGTCCCTGGGTCCGATAATTCTATGGCGTGCAACAATGTTAAACAATGTTTGCGGAAAGTTGCGGATGGGCATTTCACTGGGCGGTCAAAGTATTATGCTCTTCAGGGGTTGCACCTTTCGGTAATGATACTATGAAAGTGTTGGTGGCAAAGCATCCCATCATGCCCCCTCCGGTTATGCCTGTTTCCTTACTTTCCGAGCCTCCTCTTGTTGTGGATGATGATGTCGTGCTTGAATGCATTAAAGCTTTCCCCAAAGGGACCTCTTGTGGGAGGGACGGATTGAGAGCCCAACATATTTTGGATGCTCTTTGTGGAGAGGGGTCTACGATCGCCGTTGACTTGCTCAGGGTTATTTCTGTGGTGGTTAATTTATGCTTCGGGGGGAGATGCCCTAGGGGATTGGCGGAGTTCGTTGCCTCGGCCCCTCTCACACCGCTGCTCAAACCGGACAACGGGATTAGACCTATTGCCGTAGGTGCGATCTGGAGGAGACTGGTCTCTAAGGTGGCCATGAGGGGTGTTGGGAAGGAGATGGCTAAATATCTGTGTGACTTTCAATTTGGGGTGGGAGTTCCCAATGGGGCAGAGGCTGTGCTCCATAGCGCGAACAAGTTCTTAAATGAGTTTCACTCGGATGGATCGTTGGCTATGCTTACCGTCGATTTCTCCAATGCTTTCAACTTAGTGGATAGGACTGCCCTTCTGCAAGAGGTTCGGACCCGATGCCCGTCCATTTCGCTATGGGTGGATTTTTTATATGGGCAGCAGGCTAGGTTATATGTGGGTGATGACCATATTTGGTCCACCACTGGGGTTCAACAGGGGGACCCTTTGGGGCCTCTCCTTTTTACCTTAGTTTTGCATCCGCTGGTTCATCAGATTAGGAATTGCTGCAAGCTTCTCTTCCATGCTTGGTACCTAGATGATGGTACGATTATCGGAGACGCTAAAGAGGTGGCTAAAGCCCTAGATATTATCAGGTCGGAGGGGCCCCGTTTGGGCCTTGAACTTAACGTCAAGAAAACGGAAGTTTTTTTGCCGTCGTGCAATGGGGTGAAGGTACAAGATGGATTGTTCCCTTGTGAGATTGGAAGGCCAGTGCTGGGTGTGAAACTCCTTGAGGGCGCCGTTAGCAGAGATGCAGGGTTCATCAGTAATTTGGCTGTGAAAAGGGCTTCTTGTGCGGTGGAACTGATGAGCTGTCTCCCACGTTTGCGGGACCCTCAATGCGAGCTCCCTTTGCTTCGCTCGTGTATGGGAGTTGCAAAGCTATTATTCGGCCTTAGAACATGCCAGCCTATGTATGTAGGGGAAGCTGTTTCAATTTTTGACAAGGGCCTCCGGGGTGCGATCGAGGATATCGTGGTTTGTGGTGATGCTTTTTTTGGAGATTTTCAATGGAGGTTGGCATCACTTCCAACCCGTTTCGGGGGTTTGGGTTTATGTGCGGCTCAAGATGTATCTACTTATGCATTTGTGGCCTCGAGGACACAATCTTGGAGTTTACAGGACCACATTCTTCGAGGTTGTGATATTGATGGGTTAGACTCTGATTATGGGTGTGCGATGGATCGCTTGCGCATGTCCCTTCCTGATTTCGATCTTAGCGGTTTCTCTAATAAGGACACCGCCCCCCCCTAAAGCCCAACATGCTTTGGCGAATGCCTTATTTAGCAGAATCGTCCAGAATTTAGGAGTAAAGTTTGATTTATCACCTCGCCAAAAAGCGGTGTTTGAATGTCTCCGGGCTCCTCGGGCTCAAGATTTTCTAACAGTTATCCCCATTGAAGGACTAGGTCAGCATATGTCGGCTGTGGAGTACCGGGCTATCCTCAAGTATCGGCTAATGATCCCCTTGTTTCCGACTGATGAGCCCTGCCCAGTTTGTCGCAAGGCTTGTTTGGATTCTTTTGGCGAGCATGCGGTCCATTGCAAAGAGTTACCCGGGTTTAAATACAGACATGATTTGGTTAGAGATGTTTTTTGTGATGTTCTCAAACGGGCAGGAATTTCTGTTAAAAAAGAGGCTCACGTGAACTTTCTGACAGATCCGCTTGAAGGGAGGTCTACTCTACGGCCGGCTGATATTCTTGTGCTTGGTTGGGCAGGGGGGAAACACGCTTGTGTGGACCTTACAGGAGTGTCCCCTCTTGTGGGGCTTAGGGACAATGGGGTTGTGGCGGGTCATACTGCTTTAAAGGCTGAATTAAGCAAAGTTGCTAAACACGAGAAAGCTTGTTTAGAGAACCAACACGTGTTTATCCCTTTTGCTTTTGATACTTTTGGGTTCCTAGCACCGGAGGCAGTGGAATTCCTAAACAGGGTTCAACGAGTCGTGCATAGTAATATTTCGGCCCCTAAGAACCAAAACTTTGTTTTTAGTAGGATCGGTCTTGCTATTCAAAAGGGGGTTGCAGCGCAACTTGTTTTCCGTTTACCTGCCACTTTATTGTAATCGTCCTATTTTAATTAAATAAATGTGATACAGGTTGAAAGTTTGCGTTGAGGATCTACACAAACGGCACCAGACTGGTAAGATGCAAGTGAAACTAAACCATGTCTCAGCTTTACAATCCTAGGCCTAGCACACTGTCTCATTGGACATCTAGCCAGTTGGCTCTACGGGTGTCCCACTTCCATCACACAGTTTTTAGACGGGTTGGTTCACTTCCCAGTGCCACGAGTGTAGCCGGTTATTGACCAGCGTAATATTGCCATTGACCAATACATAGATATAGACTTTGTAGCCAACAAATGAGACTCCAATTAACAATCAACAAACCTTCTGAACTTGATATAATTTCCATTAATTACCACTTAAGCATACATATAAATAATTAAATATATACATACACACCCCAACAAATTTACCAGGGACAGCATCATGATTTTCATGGATGCACAATGTTTACCAAATTATTCAAATCCTCTATTTTTTAAAACATGTATTTACAAGGATAAGATAAGAGTCTTACTAGTTACTTCTGTTTCATGGCTTCTGTTTTGCAAATGGGGCACAAGTTCTTCACTGACAACCATTTTCTGATGCACCCTACATGAAAATCATGCCTGCAAACTCTTAACATCCCCACATCATCCATATTTGCATACTCTTCCTGCAAATTAAACCATATCCGGTCAAAATTAGTCAAAATGTGTACAGTTTTGATTAAATGCAATCTCACCAAGCAGATGACACAGGTTCCTTCCTCTTGTATTTGGTCTGAAGAACAGTAAATTGATTCTTGTATACATTTTGAGATAAGATGATCTGGCAGGCCAGTGCCAACACTTCCAATTCTTTCCCCAAGTGCAAGAAGATCCTATTAATTTCATTAATTAGACAATGGTAGAGAACAGAATAAATAATAAAATGAGATAAAAATATTGCAAACCTCGTAACTCATGTCATCTATGTCGAGTCTCATGTCCCGATACTGATCAAAAGGATTTCTCGATCTATAGACAGCCGACTGATCCACAATCATAAGACCCTGCAATTTAACATGTGTGATAAAAGTCAAAATGGTCAAAGTTACTGAAACACCAACTGCCACGTCATCATTTTGACCATGTAACCAGGTCACATCACCCTATAAAAAGTGTGTACATACCTCAGGTGCTGGACGATCATGAAAATTCGCCCTAGATAAAGATCGATATCTCCTGTCACTAGTGGGCCAGCCTATGGTGGATGAAGGCCTTGGATGGCGGGAAGAATAATTATTGGTGGCTAACTGCAACCCTTCATCTGTTAAGTTGGTTGAAGACACCCTCAAAGTTGAGGCAGGCCTTTGACTTTGACCATATCCGCTTCGAACTCCTCTCATGGATTGTACGGAGGAACTCGGGAAATTTCGAATGACATAATTGTTATTCTGTTGCCCGATTACTACTGAAGAACTAGGATTATTTCTTTGTTCGTGAAACGGGTTTAATCCATAATTAAGGGAACTGTTTTCTGCAGTTTAAAGAATAAATTGTTTCAAATTACTTGAAAAAAAAAGCTTAACAATATGTGCATGAAACCTTACCATTAGCAGCAGAAGACGTACGAGTTGGATTCAACCCGTTTGAGCTCTGGCCAATATCCATGGGTCGGCTAGTTGTATAAAAATCACGTGCCAAATTGTTTGGCAAATGGTTCCTAGCAGAGTTTGTTTCCAAGTCAAGTGTTGACCGGCTTCTCACATTCCTAAGAGAACTCCCCCCACCAATCGAGAGGACATTAGGGTTTGTTGTGTTATAATCCCAAGGTGCTTGAAGAAAATTCGTCCAAGGTGCATCAACCATTGCAACATCAGAAGAACTTTGACCATCTGGAACAACTGGGCTTTTACGTTTATATTGAACGCTTTGATTACCAACCCTAATGTCAAATAAATCTTCTTCATGAAAAGGATTTCCACTGTAATTAGATGAAGAAGCTTGAATTCTATAATCTTCAGGAGCTACGTAAGCAGAAGGTGTATGAAGTGTAAGCATGGAAAGATCTGACGGACCAGCAACATCTTGTTGATAATTTGGGATCTGAAGATTGTGAGGTAATGAAGAATATCCATTCGATGGTGGCGTGTGATTACAGTGTGTGTATTGTAGTCCATCAATCGACATATTATCTGCTGGATATATAACAGAACTGCTTGGACCAGCCCCATTTCTTGCTGCAAATCAGATATATAAGCTTAGAAAAAATCATTAACGATAATCAACTACCTAAACGAACTTAGTTTTAAAAATCAATACCAGTATGCATATAGGTATTTTCTGCGAAGCTCCAGCTCTGATCATTCTCAGTATCTAGCATGTAGGATGGGCTGGAATGATGCTGATGCCCCATATTGATCAGGATCTTGGTGGATCGCCAAGATCACAATGATTAAACGTCAACTATGGTCAACAACGTTCTCAAATCGTAAGATGCTGCTACTAATGGTAATACATAAGAAAGAAACAAAACCAGTGACAGTGAGCATATAGCATTCATCACAATCTCAAATCTCAAGTCTCAAACCTTATCAAATTAACAAAAAATGGAAACTAAAGAAAGATTTAGTCACAGAATGATTCCTTAGCAGCCTGATCCATGATCCTGATGCTATCTAAACAGTTCCTAGCAGATTATAGACAGAATGGCCACAAACAAAACACAGCATTACAACATCTAAAGTTACCACCAGAATACAGTAGCAAAACTAATCAAAATTCAAAACAGATCATATATGTACTCATATTCCCAATTCCTCAATCTGTATACCTAAAATAGACCATATATGTACTCATACTCATCACTCAACATATCAACTACCAGTATTCTTCTTTTAAACAATTCTAAACATCATCATCATCATCTTAAACCGAGCCCTAAATTCCGTAAGTATCCGGTTAGCATACTCACCATCATCGACGATCGTTAATGACATAATTACATCTTCGTTTCTATACACACAATCAAATTACACCGCCGATCAGATAAAACTAGTATACGATAACGACCTAAGCAACGGAAAACGTAAATTTCATAAACAAATCGAAACAGGAAGAAGTAAGTAGTATACGATATAAAAACCTAAACGATTGATGAAAAAATCAGCAACAAAATCAGTGATCGGAGGAATGATACCTGATTGACGGTGGATGAAGGAGAATTCCGATTGAATTTAGAGAGGTAGAGGATTCGATGGATGGCCCATGGGAGAAAGAAGGCTTTAAAGAAAAGAGGGAGGGTTGGGTGTGGGTGTGGGTGTGGGTGTGGGTGTGGGTTACACGGAAGCCATTGATTCATTCCATAATAAACTCCTACGTATTCCTTCGTATCTGCCAAAATCATTTATTAGATTTCCTTCTGATATTTTTTTACTATTATTTTTATAAATATAATGACTTTTTCCATTTTTTTATTTATGTAATTACTTTTTTTTACCATATCAAAGTTATATTCTCCTTATTATTGAAAAATCTTAGAAAATAAATAGTAACTTTTTTTTCTGAGGTTATAGCGGACGCCTTTACCATTGAGCTACCATGAGAAATTCGACACCGCCACAACACGAGACGGGTAAAATTCCTAGTTGATTTAAGTTACATATTATTTCAAAAAGGTTCGTAGACTTTAATATATTATATATAAACTTTTTTTTTCTGATAACATATTATATTATATTAGTTATTTGACTTATTTCATAGCATTTATACTGTTTCCTTTGAAAAATTGCAACATTTTACAAAAATAAATATAAGTGTATCCATGAGGCAATTATTAGATGCACTCATGATACAAAATCCAATTCATAAGTTTTTTTTTCTTCTTAAAATATTATTTAGCTTTGGATGATTAATAAAATATTATTTTAATTTTAGACTATCTTAAGAGTAAAATATTATTTCCTTCCATGAGCAATTATTACGATGTACTTGTGATATAAATTCCGTTTTGTAAGGTTCTGTTTTTAATTTATCTTAAAAATGCAACATTTTTATCATGAACGAGAGGAATAATAAAATTTGATAAACATTTAATTTGAGCAAATAAAAAACATAGTTTATTTGGATGACATCTTACGTATATTTATAATAATCAAACATTTTTTTGAATTATAAGCAATTGCCCGCGTTTTACGGCGGCGGGTTTAAGCATGTAAAAGAAATCGTACGAAGTTGTGATGGCTTTATTTTAAACACCGAAAAGGGGTGTTAAAATTTGTAGCACTTGGTATCGAAGACCTGTACACTGGTAACAACCCCTCGGAATAAGACATAATTAATTTATTGCTACATTTTAGGGATGGTTTAAAAAAGACTAAAATACTCTTAATTCTAACGTGAAAAATAGATGGTGTTAAGGGAAGTGAATCAAAATGACAACTTTCTGAAAATACAATGTCTTCTACGTAAAATTTAAACTAATTGACTAAAATAAAAATTCGAGTCGTAACACAGAGACGAGAAAAGAACTTTACTCTTAAAAGATTTAAAGTCTAAACCATCGAAGTAGTCATATGAACATATATATATATAGTATATAGTAACTAGGTGAATATATTACTTTTTAAAAATTTAGTGATCACTTTTCAATAATCTTTGTTTTTTTTTAACAAGATATATTAATTTAAAAAAGCCTTGTAATAAAGAGATGTAAAAGATGCATCATCACACAGGAACACACAAAAGGACTAACTAATTAATCTTTTGACCACTTCTTTAACCAAAAGTTCTTTTTTCACCATCCTCTCTCGGCTCTCTCTATTGATATGAGTTGAGCTTCTAGAAATAAATCCAACCGAAAAGCAACAATAGTACAATACCTCCCGAATAAACATTATTGAAGCCAATTCAACGTTGATTAATCGAAAAACAAATGACTTGTGTTTTTTAATTGATTGTGTAAGTTGATAATAAACATACCTTATCATTTTTTATGAGCAGAGTTTCAAAAATCCTACTTGTTTCAACATATATGTGTTCATCCATATAGAGCAATTGAATGTTGTATGTCTTGTTCAAATATCATAAACACTTTGAACTTGTGCATGGCAATGATGTGTGGATACGAATGTCGGATCAAAAGTCTTAGGATTGGTAACCGGGTTTTGCTCTACGAAGTCTTGTCCTGACCATTTGGTTACGATCCGTTGTAACTACTTCCACTAATAAGAATGTCAGTTTTTAACCATTATTAAGCAGTTTAATAGCATATTTTAAATCGTTTAAATGCAATTAAAATCGTTGAGGGCTTTCCTCTAGATTAACTATAAAAATGAACTTGTAGATTCATTTTTAAACACACAAAAATATACGGTTTAGAGAAATTAAAGATAACTCACTTATACGAAACCGATTGTTGTGTCATCGTGAAGACACAAGCGCGAAAGTTGGAGGTAACATAGATGAGGGTGCTGAGGTGGATGTGTAGGCACATAATGATGGACCGAATGATTTTTCAAGAGAACTGGGGGGTCGCATGTATATCAGATAAAATAATGGATAGTGATTGAGATGTGTAGAAAGATAGGAGGGGTGGGGTGAGGGGGGAGATAGGTTTTCTTAAAATTTTACTTGTTTAAAACTAATCTTGCAAGGTTAAGCACTTGTTAAAAGTCAGTGTGATTAAAGAACAATAAATGTAAAGAGTTAAGGGTTAGAGATACAAAACTGAATTTACAAAGTGGATGTTAACTAATCCATTAATCTAGTTGATCATTAAGGCTTGATTACTGTAAGTGTGTAAAGAACATGTATTTGATATATAATCATTTTTTCTTTGGCAAATAATAATACATGTTGATTATTTTTGTCATTATCAAACTTAGGGATTAATGATTTCGAAAACATTGTTTTTCCCAACATGATGGTTTGGACATGTGAAGAGGATACAAACGACGAATCCAGTAATAACAGCGGAAACCCTCGCACTGAGGGTACAAAGGAAAACCTAAACTAACATGAGATGAGTGGATTAGGCAGGATTTGCTAAACTCAGATCTCTATGAGGAAATGATTGGGATAGTCAGATTAAGGTTATAGACTTTTAGGGGGATTATATAGATTTGTCTTAAACTTGTTTTTAATCTTAACATTAGCCATTGCCTTAACCTTAACTTTGCCTTAGCTCTTGTTTTGCCATAACATTTGTCTTGGAGAGTAGACTATTTGAAGGACAGTGTATAGGTATTGGCAAGAAGTTTAGTGCTACATATTTTTTCTTGTCTCTTTGCTCTGTTATATATTATTACTATAGTTTACTCACAATTTTATGTAGCAGTGGTTTACTACTATCATTATTAGTACTTGTGTATGGCTGATGCGTTAACTCCATTAGCTGTATTATATGTTCTGGATTTACCATACTGTACCCTGCACACTTCAAGATAAAAAAATGGAGCCCGAGGTTTCAGCGGAAGCAGCCTCTCTATCATCTGGGATAAAGGAAAAGTTTGCCTTCATCTCACCCTCCTCATACCATACCAATAGCTCTATTATGAGTGAGATTTTACTAGGTATATTTGTTTGTAAGTCTCTTATTCCATTTCACAACACCAAAAGACCGAGCTCTTTGTCGTTAACAAATTTCTACCCGTTCTTTTTTTCTTTTCATAAACAATCATACACATAAAAGTCGATGTTATATTGGTCTCGCGATTTCATCTTCGGGAGTACAAATACTGCTCCGACTATTATACTATATGAGACAGACGGGTCATTATAGTGGAGACGTGAAATATATTTTAAAAATAATATCTTTATTTATTCTATAAAGAAAAATAGTCAGCTTCTTCGTACAAGAGATTGGCTATTCGTTATTTTTTGTTGGCTCTTTTATCATTTATATCAGGCATTAGATTCATATCACAAAGTAAAACAAATAAAATTGGAATCACACCATGCTCCTCAAACAATATTTAATTAAGTTACTTTTGCCTTTTTAAAAAGAAGTGTTACACATGGTTTAAAGCAAACCTAAAGAATAATTGAATAACACATACAATACCCGTAAAGTAATATACCATATTAACATCTTACTATCATAAAACAAGAAGACAGAACTTTAACCTCAAGTAAAACATAATAGCTCAAGGTAACAACTTAAAACTCAAACAATTTTAGGGTTGTGTAAGTGTAACCATATAAACCAAATTGAAGATGAATCAAGAACTTAAAAAGACAAAAACCGATAACTATATTACAAAACACCGTTTAGTATCGGTTCATGATCAATTTAGTACTGGATCGACCTCAATTATAGTATCGTGTCAAACAGTTTTAGGGTTGTGTAAAACCGATAACCATATTACAAAACACTGTTTAGTATCGGTTCAGGATCAATTTAAAACTGGATCAAACTCAAAACTAAATCGTGATTCAAACGTTATCTTTGTAACTTTTTTTGGTTGCAACTCCATAACTAAAACCAACGTACCAAGTATTTCACACCTCTAATAAAAAGTTAACCCAAAGCCAAACCTAAATAAAAACGTGTTATATGAAAGTGATGAAACAAAGCTTTAAACTCGATCAATATAAACAGTTAAGAGAACATGAGGGGCTGTTTTTGAACAATTTACAGTTGAAATTGAACCTCAACCTGTTATTGACAGGCTGTTCCAGTTTCTTCATAAACAAGATCTTCCCAAATTCAAACAGTTTTCAGTGATTTCTTCAAAATCAAACTTGCGAAATCCTAATTGAAGTAAGAACTGATCACGGGAAAGATGAGCGTAATCGAAATTTTAACTCGAGTTGATGCGATTTGCAAGAAGTACGACAAGTACGACGTCGAGAAGCAGAGAGATCTTAATGTCGCCGGTGACGACGCCTTTGCTAGGCTCTACGCCGCCGTAGAATCTGACATCGAAACTGCTCTTCAGGTGATTTATATTTAGATCTGTATCAATTCGTTTTGATATCTAGGGTTTATAGCTATTTGTTTGAAACCGTCAATTGATTTGTAATGTTGATTTGTTATTGTCTTTAGAAAGCGGAGACAGCTAAGAATGAGAAAAATAGGGCTTCGGTGGTGGCGATTAATGCTGAGATACGTCGTACCAAGGCTAAGTTACTGGAAGAAGTCCCTAAGTTGCAGCGATTGGCTATGAAGAAGGTTCGATCTTCCTCCTTTTCTTTGATCAGCTAGAAATTGTATGAATATTTAGGGCAACCGTTGGCCATTTGGTGCAACAGTAGCCCCAAGAATTCTCATAGGAGGTCTTGGGTTCGAATCCTGGCCACAGCAAAAAAGGGTCTGTGGCCAAGTCTGGGGGTTTACCCAGTTTGGGGTTCCTCCTAGGGTGGGCTGTCCCGAATGTTTTAGGTGTTGCCCTGGGGAAACCCAATTATCCTAGAATATCTAGGTGTTGCGGTTCAAAAAAATAAAATAAAAATTAGGGCAAGATCAACATGACTGTGCTAGATGACCCTTGAGATTAGATGCTATCAATCTATGTGTAATCACCATATCCCTTTCTAGCCAATTAACATGTTCTAGGTGGTCGAAGGCTCAGACGCACTCAACGCGCAAAAGGTGAGCCTGTCGCCTAGGTGCAAGGCGCTTAAAAAGCGAGGGAATGAGTCAAGCAAGCCGCACATGTATTCCAGGCCATTTGTAGATGTTTCAGACCTGTCCAGACGGTTTTTTTTTTCAGAACTTGGCTGGAATTTGCACCTGTGCGCCTTGATGGGCGCAAGGCGTTATTGCTGCACCTAGGCGCCTAGACGATCGCCTTGTGCACCTCAGACTACATAAAACATATTTAAATAAGCAAGTGTGCAACCAAGATTGTTCTGTATACTGAATGTTCTTTTCATAGAACGGTTAACTCACACACACTTTAAACCTACTCCTAAATCTACACCAATGTCCGACATGGGACTAGAACCCTCATCCACTTGGGGAGGAACACCTTTACTACACAACATGATACCGCTAGACTACAAGCCCTTTGGTCTGTACATTGAATGTACACACAATTAGGTGGTGATTAGGTTGTATGACATTTTTGAGCCCTATTTGGGAAACTTTCAACCGTGTTGAATGAAGTTTTGATAACAATTCCTTAAAAGGTGAAAGGACTTACTCCAGAAGAGTTTGCAGCTCGTAATGATTTGGTTCAGGCACTTCCTGATAGGATTCAAGCAATACCCGATGGGGGTGCTGCTGCACCCAAACAGACGGGAGGTTGGGCTGCTTCAGCATCTCGTACAAATAATATCAAGTTTGATTCAGGTGATCATTTGGTTCAGTTTTGCTGGTGAATAGTACATTTTGTTAGATTCTGTTGTGGTTGGTTTCTTTCTACTTATATGTTAAACTTCTTGTGATGCATGAATTTCATAGATGGACGATTTGATGATGAATACTTCCAGCAAAGTGAAGAGTCAAGCCAGTTCAGGAACGAATATGAAATGAGAAAAATGAAGCAGGCTTGTATTTGTTATTCTGTTTTCTCTGTTGTATCATACTAATGGTGGAAAATGGGTGGGTTGGCTAACGGGTCAAAACGGGTTTGGGTCAAACATGTAATTTTGTGCAGGTCAGGTTGGTTGACCACTTGACCAAAAACACTTTTTGTCCAGGAATAGTAAATCTTCTATTAATAAATATTGTGTGTCAGATACTGTCACAAAAGTGATACTATTTCAACTATAACAATATATATATTTTTTATTTATTTAGGTGGTTTTATGCATAAAAATTGACATGTTTGATCCATTTTCTTTTAAGCTAACTTCATTAATATTTCACCTGTTGACCTATTAGAGATAAAACATAACCCGAACTGGCCCATTCAAAGTAAATGGTTAGAAATTGGCACCTATACAAAATAATTAAGTGGGTTTTATATATTACCTTTTCCATTTGTTCCTATTTTATATAGGATCAAGGCTTGGATATGATAGCAGAAGGTCTAGATACTTTGAAAAACATGGCACAAGATATGAATGAGGTTTGCAATCTTCTACATAAACTGTATCTTCCTTTGAAACGGTTACAAAGTTAATTTTTTATCTCTCATAATTTGTGCAGGAAGTAGACAGGCAGGTTCCATTGATGGATGAAATAGATGACAAGGTTGGAATTTTCCCTCATTTTTATAATTGTAAACTAATGTAATTATTTGGTTACTGAGTATTTTTAATTGCGTATTTCAGGTGGATAAAGCGACTTCAGACCTTAGGAATACAAATGTTAGACTTAAGCACACTGTTAATCAGGTGATTAAGTGATATAAAGATTTTTTTTATTTTTATTACTACTAATACTACTACTGTTGTTATTATTATTACTACTGTGATTTTCATGACTAGATCTAACACATGATATCATTTTTTTGGGCTGACAGCTGAGGTCTAGTCGAAACTTCTGTATTGATATTATATTACTGTGTATAATTCTGGGAATTGCAGCCTACTTGTACAAGTATGTTCAATACCCTTATTTCAGTGCACCATATATTTATGTTAAAAGTGCAAAAATAAAGAAAAATTAAAACAAAACAAATGCCTTTCAAGTCAAATTCAGTTGCTGTTCCTAATACAACATATTGACTTTCATTTTACCTTTTCTTGCAGTGTTTTGAAGTGAAAGTTTGTGAACATAATGAAATCTGCATTCGGTCTACTCTTGTGATGATCAACTTCTGGTGTGTTTTTTAGTTATGCATGCTTTATATGTTTACTATGCGACATGTTTCTATCTTTTTTAAATATAACTACGTATTTTGTTTCCACTTTCTTATTGCATCACTGGCTTATTACATTCCTGAGAGCGATTAATAGCCAATCAATACTTGAATTTTACATCTCCATAACCTTAAAATTAGTAAGCTTATGTGTGTAGTAATATTTACATGTAATTTACAGTAAAAATATTTTATGATCAAACTAGCATTGGTTGCTTTCGGAGCAATTTTGTTTATAGAAATTGCTCGGGGAGCAACCATAGCTTATATAATCACACCTATGTACGTAGTATCTATTTTATTCACCCGTAACCTTGTATTGTTCTTTTTCTTCGAATCAATCCATCACCTTACATGAATGTCAAGTGATTAAGATCTTGATAACCCATCATATAAGTCTGATACCACATATCAGACTGATCTCCACCGTACAAACTCATCTCGTTTGTACCAACCTTTAAAGACCCGATTTCATCATTTTGATCTTTCATTGTTTTAAACTTCTTGTTACAGTCCATAAAACCCTCATATTGACTTGTTTCTTTGCGCTTTTTATCCTCATTAAATGAACTTTCAAATGAGTTTTTGCCGCCTGAAAAACTGATGGTAGAAGACATAGTGTCCATGGAAGAGAAATCCAAGTGAGAATCAAAGATGAAAGGCAACATGGGACAATCTTTGAATAGGCTTTCCCTCTTTAAGATCTCAAGATTTGGGTTTACGTCCATAGAACTGATCGTTGACTTTTCTGGCTCTGGAATGCGTTGACCATATCTATCTTCATATAAGTTTCTTGAGGTACAAGTCTTCTGTTTCACTCTACAAAGTACCCAATCGTCCAACTTTAATCACCAACAAGAACAAAGAAACCCTAACCTTATCAGTAATCTGCATAATGTTTAAACTTTGAAGAACAGGTTCATGCAAACTTACCCTCATTGATTCTTTTGGCTTGCTTGAACCGCAAACAACTGAATCAAGTAATCTGTATTCATGCATGATCCAGTCAGTCTTATCCCCTCTTGGAGGTCGACCTTTATAAAACACCAAAGCTTTCTTCACCCCGACAATATTCTCATTACATAATCCTAAAATAGGTCTATCCCTTCCCGTTGCCTTCCAATACCCTGAACCCGCCATCCTATTTCGCCTCAATCCATTAGGATACTTTCTGTCTCGTGGAGTGAAGAAATACCATTCATCTTCTCCAAACAGAGCTTTATCTATAACCAAACAAACCAAAATCAAATCAACATCTGTGTGTGTGTGAGAGAGAGAGAGAGAGAGAGAAAGAGAGAGACTGACATGGAAGCTGCCACGGGTCATACTTGTAAAGCTCGATTTCAGCAAAGATGGAAGCCGGGAGGGCGGTTGAAGTAACTTTCTTATGCAAATAGTGAACGATAAGTTCTTCATCGGTGGGGTGAAACCTGAACCCTGGGGGAAGTTGTATGTCTAAATGTGAGGTGGTGTTGGTTTCCTCCATGGAAATCAAGATTTTCTTATCCCCGTTTTCTTCTTGTTGATGGAGGAAACTACTAGGTATAGTTATGAACTGTGAATGTATATATACAAGAAGCATATACATATGTATATAGTTTGATTACCGAAATCATATTTAATTTTTTATCCAGAATTAAACTTTCAAGAAAAGTGGCATGAAAGCAACCTTTATATCGTGTAATGAAGATCACGTATGCAGTTTTTGACTTCCAATGTTTAGACAGTGTTTTCAGACAACTTGTTTTGTTCTTTAAAAAGTACAACTAGTACAGTCCAGGAAAGCATCCTCAAACTGCTAAACCGTTTTTAGCCGGTTTGACCGGTCTGGTCTATCTAGCCAACGTAGCTGGTTTGGTTTGTAGAATCAGGTCGTGAACATCCCTAGTTTTGTGGTTAGGATAGGATGGTGATTGTTGTTGGAAATTTTGGACATAAATATTGTTTGTGCCCATGAGGAGTTCACATATTTGTTTTTATTTGCCAAGGTGGAGACCTAGTAGGAGGTCACTTATCATGGTACTATTCCCACCTGAGCACGCTTAACCATGTAGTTCTTCTCTCATCCACAACCATTGCGCCCAAAACGCGTTGTGGCATTTGAGGCTTGACATTCCTTATGAACCCAAAATCTCTTATGTCCACGACTTATTTGGGATTTGCCTAGAGTGTTATAGTATATGTATTATTTATATCTGCGTGATAAAGGAACCCACTCTCCCCGGTCCCCATCCACTCTCTCGTTCGGAATTCCGGATGCCATCACTAATGGGGATGTCCCATTTTGCCGTACCCTTTGTGCCACGTCCTCTAGATGTCTCCTCCACTTCTCTCCATTGGAGAAGCTCTAATGTAAATAGAAAAGATGAAAAATGATGTTTTCATAATGGTTTGAAATACATTTAAGAGTAAACTGCAGTTTTCGTCCCTGAGATTTGTTGCTATTAACAGGTTCAGTCCCCCCTTAACAGCATGAGTCCCTGAGGTTACATTTCTTAACGCTTTTAGTCCAATTTCGTTAACTTTGTTAAATTTTTCAGTTTGTTCTTATTAAATGACTAAAATGCCCATCTTCTTCCCCACTCCACCACCACCACCACCACCGGCCGACCACCACTTGCCACCACTGGCCGACCACCACCGGCCGACCACCACCTGCCCCCACCCTTACTTGCCGCCACCCCCCACCCACCTGCTGCCACCCCCACCTGCCACCGGACGATTTATGATCACCCTTTAAATTTAGTTTTTTTAGTTATAATGGTTTTATTTTCTTCTTAATTGCTGGACATCTAACAAAAACCCAATATCAGGAAATCAATGGTGACGTAAACCCATCACGATTTCGAACGTAACTTCTCGAATAACTTAACACTTTCCAAAACTTTCAGAACAGAATCTGGATGTGATACCGTCACTTTTTCTCTTCCCTTTTTCTGTAAAACGATAGAAACCCTAGCATTTTGAGTTTTTACAAGTTTCAGATTTGATTCTTTAGAAATCTCACTGCATTTCTTCAAATTAGCAACATAAGTTTTTGAATTCGTAACTTCATTACTAGAACTAGATTTAGAATTAGGAAATCTGGAAGAACCTTTGTTATGCAAACCAACTCTATCTGAAACCCTAGCAGATCTATCAACGCTAACACTTCTCGCATTTCGATCCATTGAAACCCTAGGTTTACTCATATCAGATGTAATCCTATTAAACTCAGAAGGACTTGAGCTCCTACCTCTTGGCCGCACAGAGGCGTTCGTCGACCACCTGGCACGCGACTCCACGCTATCCTTATCGGCTCGGACCATCGGAGGGACGAGTGGCTTCTAAGGCTTCGCAGCAGTTCGAATCCTCTTCAGACGACAGGAGAGGTGGAGACCACCTCAGACGGGACGACGAAATGGGTGGTGGTCGGCGAAATGGGTGGTGGTATGCTTGGTCTTCACCATCGCTGGAATGGGTGGTGGTCGGCGACGTGATCAGAGATGGCCGGCGGTGTAGATTCTTAGTAGATAGAAATTGAGGGAATAGCAAACAGAGGCTAGGGTTTTTTAAGTTCAGATGCTAGGTTTTTTTGAAGTTCAGAAAGAAAGAGGAGCGTATTTTAGTCATTTAACAAGAACTAACTAAAAAACTTAACGAAGTTAACGAAATTGGACTAAAAGCGTTAAGAAATGTAACATCAGGGACCCATACTGTTAAGGGGGGACTGAACCTGTTAATAACAACAAACCTCAGGGACGAAAACTGCAGTTTACTCTACATTTTAATATAAACTTAGTTTTTGGACCATCTCTAACCCCACGGCGCTCTTGGGGTGAGGTGGGTAAGCGCTTTAGGACCCTATTGAAGTCGACAGTTCTTGAGGGGGAAGGCCTCACATTGGACGAAAGAGGTGGGGACTGGGGTTGGTGGGTGGGTTTATTTTTTATATATATTTTTTTAATTTTGTTTGAAGTGAATTGATGACTTGTACATTTGTACATTACATTTATAATTTAAATTTTAAATTTTAAATATACATACTAAGTAAAATAATAAAATATATAATATTTTATTTTTAAAAACATCAACTTATATAATATTTTTTACTGCTTCTATACAATAGTTTATGCAAAATTATTTTTATATTTTACACGTTTAAATATGAATTCACCTTAAATTTCCCCTTTGTTTTAATGAAATAGATGTTAGTAACCAAAGGGCTTTGTCACGGTAGTTTCTTGGTGTGTAAAATGATGCTCTTTCTCAAGAGGTTGGGCATTCTAATTCTGAAATGGACAATGATGTAGAATTAGGAGTAGATTAAATTGTTTTAAAAAAATGTTAGTAAGATCTTTATTATCATTCCGAAATCCAAACGTTATTTGAAATAATAATCAACTCAACAAACCTCCTTGAAAGATTTTATATAGATTTTGGTCTTGTTATTATTCTTTATTTACGCAATATATGTAAGGTAATTTAAAGTAACATCAAATTCAAATTATAGGCCATTTTATTAGAGGGTCAAAATAGTGAGGTCATAATATATATTCATTTTGGAATTTATTTTCTAATTTGAAAGCGAATTGTATATTTTCGACGAATATGAAAATTGATGCCAAAACTTGGATTTTTTATATAATAAAATAATTCCCTCAAACCTTGTTCATGTCAATAATTTGTGAAATTTTATGGATTGAAACGATAAATTTGAGGTGGTAATTTGTTTGATATCTACAGGAAAGATTCCATTTTGCTACGAAATTTGTGCTAATAATATTTTTAATATCAAATTTATCTTATTAACTTCAAGTCTACGCAACGACCAATTAAATGTTAAACTTTTTAGTATTAAATAAGGGTAAATTACGTATTAATGCATGATAATTACTTATTTGTCTTAAAGTAGGTACTAGTGTACTACCAAACGGCTAACAGGTGGGTTGGGGGGCATTTACTTGTCTAACACGATACGAATCCGGACACAACATAAACCTAAAGGTTGCGTTAGACACATGAACCCGAACACGACACGAATATATGCGGTTTGACATGACCTAGGACTTAGCTTTGATTTGGGGGTGGTGGTGGTGGTGGGCCGGAGGTGGTGGCGGCTGGTAGTGGTGGAGTCGGGATGAAGAGGGTATTTTGGAGCGAAGTTAACGAAATTGGACTAAAAACGTTAAGAAATGTAACATCAGGGACTCATACTGTTAAGGGGGGGGAACTGAACCTGTTAATAGCAACAAAACTCAGGGACGAAAAATGCAGTTTTCTCATCTTTAAATTATAAAACTTAATGTCAATTTCTCTTTTAACTTTTGGCATAAAAATACCTAGCCATGACAATAAAAAAAATAAATGGGTTAAACGGATCAATCTGTGAATCCGCCAGGTTAATCCAAACACGACTCGTTCAACTAAATGTGTTCCCGGGTTCGACTCGAAACTAACCTGAACCCGTTTAAACTAAATCCAAACCCACAAATTTCGTGTTAAAAATTCACACCCTTTTAGGTACATACCTAGTCATACCAATTTTTGTAATACGAATCCTAATAAAAATTGTATAATCTTTTTTGTTAAAGTTCTTTTGAGTAACTTTTTTTTATATAACAGTTAAATTTTATAAACATCTTTCTAAACTTTTTATATCAGTGTTTATAAAAATGTTTCATATCATTTTTTTTTTAATTTTTTCTGTTTATTTTTGTAATTTGTTTAATTGTTCATGATGTTTTATTATTCTTAGTTCATCATCGTGTTTTTAGCTCACGACCAACCCCGACCTTACCACCACCGCTGCCACCGTCATCCACACCACTGACTAGCACCGTCGCCACCTTCATCCTCCTCCACAGTCTGTAGCAACATAAATCAAATGGAAAACCACAAATGATACTGGGCATCGTAACGAGTAATTTATAACCATAGCATAAATATGTATACCTGCAAACCCGATGGGTATTAAATAACGAGTAATGTATGAGGGTATGAGGCACTACTTTATAAATAGGTATAAAAATGAGATTACTAAAACTCATTTATGACCGGCTTAAATGTGTCATGCCATTTGTGTTATTAATGTGCTTATATTTAATCATGTTAAACATGTAATGCCATATCATTTGTGTTATTGCACTGGCTACATTTAGTCATATCAAACGCGTTGTGTCACTAAACCCGCTTATTGAACATGTATGTGTTAGTGCTTAAGAAAATGTCATGTTTAGTTAAACATGTACTGCTTATATTCAATAGTCAGGTTAAACGTTTCGTCTTGAACACGACACGTTTTGCGAGCTTTAAACTATTGCTAACTGAACTTTTTGATAAATTAATACATAATATTCGTAAGAGTTTTGTATTTGGAAAGCATCAGGTTTAACATTTGCAGCTTATTATTTAACATTTTAACGAACACCTCATGTAGCTTATCTGGATTTGCCAAGCATTTAACAGTTTAACAAACATTTCAAGCCCTGTTTTTAGGGTGGAAAGAAATAGGTGTTTTGTTTAGGTGATAGATTAAGAGTTAATTGCACAAATGATTTATGTGGTTTGATCAAGTTACATGTTTGCCTCCCAGACACGTAAAATTGCAAACTTAGTCCAAACATTTGTGAGCTGGTTGTACCTTTAGCCTCTAACGTTAATACCAGTTAATTTTTAACGAAAAATTACCTCATGTGTCATCCACGTGAGGGTGTTTTAAACTTTTCATTTGTTAAACCCTAATAAACAAAAATGCATAAAAAAAAGCACGAAACAACCCAAAAGTTGTTCTTTTTATACATTTTTTATTTATTTTTGTTTATTAGATTTTAACATTTGAAAAGTCTAAATTACACTCACGTGGATGACACATGGGGTAATTTTCCGTTAAAAACTAACTTTTATTAACATCAGGGGCTAAAAGTGCAACCAGTTTACAAATGTTTGGACTAAGTTTGCAATTTTTCAATCATGGAAGCCAAACATGCAATTTGATCATACCACAAGGGCTATTTGTTCAATTAACACGTAATGGTCATGACAATGGTAATGGGACCCATCAATAACCTGCTAAACCAATAAGATCAAGTAAAACGTAGCTTATGCTGAACAGATCTACTCGACATTTTTACGAGCGTTGACTAGACTTAATAATTGAAGTCACTTCTTTTTTGTTTCAAACTCATTACCAATCTAATTATATAAAAGTTTCGGTTTGTATTATTTCTATTTCTACATAATACTTTAATTAAAAAAAATACATCTATTACAAATGACATGTTTACCCATCCAGTCAGCATCTTTGTCTAACTGTCAACTGAACAATAGTATAAATGGGAATATCACTCACCAAGATTTCAAACCAAACACTCTAAAATCATGTGCCATTAGACACCAAACACAATCATATAAGAACTGCTTCCTGTGTCGTTTTGGTGTGGTTTCAAAGACCAGAAGCCATACGAACGAACAACGATGCGGTCTCAACCTCATTCTTCGGCTCGATTGTTGACCTTAATCTCCAAAAGCCTCTCAACCGCCTGCCTACATATCGGGCACCGGTTTGTTTGAAACCTCAAAACTTTTGCACACCCACTGCACATACACTGCAACAAACCCAAATAACAGTTAAATCAATATCAAAATCTAAGCATATTAACAAACACTTATTCTATTGCATACCATGTGACGACAAGGAAGAACCGTGGTGTCTCGAGGTTCAGATAAACAAATAACACATTCTTTACTGGAATCGTTCCCATCAAAACCGCCACTATCAACCGAATTCCCGATCCCAAAAATCTCCTGCAACTCGTATCTAACCCCGTTCACCCACAAGATTTGTTTCACCGCTCTAACCTTAAACTCACCCTTAACTTTCTCAAACACTGCATCGGTTATTTGGGAATTAGTGACACCTGGATATTGATTCCCGTCTTCTGGTGAACTTGGGGTTGCTTCTGCTTTCACTGCGAGTGGGTATACGCTCGTTTCACTCCCTTGTGATAACTCTGATTCCTTGTACGCTGAGAGGTCGATTCCTGTTCCTGGTGTTTGTTTAAATTTCTGGCCCAAACCTTGTTGGAAGGTTAGGGTTATTGGTGGAATTGAGTCTTTTTTAACTGTAGTTAGGTTACAGTTATCCCCTTCTTTTGCAAAGAAATAGAGGGTTATGCTGCATTGAGAACAAAGTATACGCGTTAAGGGGTGTTTGGATTTTCAAGCAGTAGAAACACATCCAAACACTATCTTCTACAGACGGTTAAACTTAACACACATGCCTCTCTCATAATGATTATATAATATACACAATCGTTTTCAAACCATACTTCCAAACACTCTCCCTTCAACTCAAAAACAGATTGAATGCCTATTTTAAGAAACATGGACTAAAGTACACAACAAGAACTTACAACGACGACTTTACATATACTTTCTTCATGCCGACATTATGTGACTACTTGCCTTCTAAGACTAGGCACAAAAATAAAATCCTAATGCTTTTCCTGAAACCAACCATGAAGTTATCATCTTTCAAACTAATTGCAAGAACATGAAGAATAGTTAAGCCTTCATGACATCACAAAATCTTTCTACAACATATAAATAAAGGTTGATATAGCCTATTAAATCTTATATCTTGTAACCAAGAGAACTCATTACTTGTAAACTCACCGGACCCCACCAATACCTGCCAACCATAAGTCAAAACACAGCTTGCACTAGACAGGTGACAATCAAAGGGGTTAAACGCAGAAAACTAGTTACACATTAGTATGTAATGCTATGGAAATCAAAGAACCATCCTTTATGATGAGCAATTAGTTAAAGATACCATCTTTTCAAATTCAAGAAGCTAAAACCAATATAGCAAACCAGTTCATACACTAAAAGAGCCCACATGAAGCAAAAATGAGTGGAATTATTACTAAAAAGGTCAAAATGTAGTAAAAATTTTCAATGGATATGTGTTACAGCTCAAACAGGAGAACTCGTCCCAAAAGACTAGCCTGCTCGGTGAGGGAGCCCGTTTGCCCGATCGACGTGGGACAAGTCCCATACCTTGCACTGGTTTCGGTCTGTACCATTTGATCCTCCTTTATATATATGATTATTTATGTATAAAAAAAGATTTTACCTGCAAGCAACAGTGGCATCGAAAGTGAAGGAAACAACAAATTTCCCAGGGTTTCCTTCATCAGGTTCAATTTTTAAAGTTTCTTTCTTGAGGTTAACATCATTCCTTATGGTCACAGCTTTTTGATGGTCAACATAAGGTGTAGGAAGGTGCATCACCGGCGCACAAGGGTATCTCCCACCGACCCACGTCACGGCGGCGGCTTCCATGGGGATACGGTGGTGGTGGTGATCATGTGGTGCTTGCAACTGCACCGCCGGAAGTGGTGGCGGTGGGTAGTATGCTCCGGTTGGATACTGGTAATACGGAGGCGGGTTAGGGTTAGGGTATTGGGAAGGGTAAGGCGTGGCAGCGGCGAATACGTATCGGTTGGTGATATCCGGTTGCGGCGGCTGCAGCGGTGGCAGTGGCGGTGGTTGGTGGGTGTGATGGTTACTCCGCCTGCCGCGGTGCCTCCTCCGGCCGTTGGAATTGTTACTTCCAACGTTACCCATGATCAAAACAAATTGAAATCACGAAAAGCAACCAAATTTCTAATCAAGATTAAAAATCAAGAAACCCCAATTTCAGAAAAAGAAGAAATCAAATGGGGATAAAATTTGGCGCAATAAATTTTTGTTCAAATAATCAAGAAAACCGTCATTATAAACAAGATTATGGGTTTGATTCTTGGGTGATAAAATATGATTAAATGGGCAATAATTTATGAGAAATTAGGAATTTTTTTTTTTTTTTTTGAAGAGAGGGTGTGTGTGTGTGTGAAAGAGCGTCTGTGGGAGATGAACCATATGATGATTGGTTGCGTAAAGAAGGCAGTCGGTACCTCCACTCCCAAAAGAAACAGCAACCAACCCATGATGTGATAAAAGATTGTTTTTTAATCATTTTTCTTGATTTTTATTATTATCTTATTAATCTTTATCAAATTTTATTGCTAAATTAAGCGGCTTTGGGCCATACCAATTAAAGTTTACATGAAATAAGAAATAAAATATTGGCAATTGTCCAAAAAGACTAGGCTCTTAACTTGAACAAAAAGACATGAACCTGAAAGAGAGGCATAAAGTATGAACTGACATTGGAAGCTCGAGCCCGAACAAAGAAAAGAAACTCTAAAATATTGAATAAAAACAATTACAATCAAAAGTGTCTTAATTAAATTATTTGAAAATGATCAACAAAAGTTTTGGCTTTGGACCTTTGGTTCTCATTTGATTGAATTCCCTTTTCACCTAAAGTGGCTTCCTCTGTCTGTTCATTTTTGATTTTGTTGGAAATTTGAGTAAGCTAAAGATCTTGTCTTCCATATCAATCAGATCTTATCTCTAGTGCCATGAGATATAAGAGTATCTGTAATAAGCACCCCATGAGCATCTGCACTGAGGTGGACAGAAAGGACAACGAACTTCCTTCATTGTCCAGGCGAACAAGGGCCTACAAGGACCATATATGCGAGAGGGTGTAGTAGAGGTTCGCATTTCGGTTAATTAAAAAAACCAGACCGGTTATTGACGAACCGTTTTTTTTTTCAAACTTGGTTATTAGACCAAGTGTAATAGTGTGATAGTGTAAGGTTAGTAATGTAATATTATGGTTTATATATACCACACTTATGTAACCCTAATCACACACAACAAACAATTCTCAATAAAAAGACATTTTGTGAACTGATTTGGTATCAGAGCTAGGAGAGCTCTCGCCGGAGAGGCGACTGACCACAACCGCCACTACTGCCACCACAGGCAGCTGCTGCTCCTCCCCGCGTCTAAGGTTAGCAGAAACAACATGCTTTCGTGACCCTAGACGTCGTCGCCGCCACTATACAACAGTGGCCTATCTCCGACGACTTGCACCTCGCGAAAGCCACAATGCTTTTGGTTCCTTTTCTTGCGAGGGCTGCAACACTAGGATCTCACTCGGGGGGAAGATGGATCAGGGGAACAAACCCTACCAGGCGATATATGTGTCAGACGAAAGTTTCTTATGGGTCGAAGTTTTCACAACGAAAGTTTTCACATGGGTCGAAAGTTTTCACAACGGGCGAAAGTTTTGGCGAGTAGCCTCGGCTCGAATTTAAATAAATTAAAACAAACAAACAAACGAACGAAAATAAATAATTTATAAAATTATATTTTTATAAAATAAATAAGTTGATTAATTAATTAATAGAATTTTAAAAAAGTTTATAAAATAAAATGATAAAAAGAATAAAAGAAAAAATAGTAAAAGAAAGAATTATGAAATTTCATTATGTGTCTTTTACATGTAAGGGTAAAATAGTCATTTTTTAAAAAGTTAATAGAATTTTTAACAACAGTTAGTATAAAGAACCCAAAATGTTACAACACTTAAAATTAAGGTACTATTTTTATAGATAGTAAAGTTTAAAGGCGCAATGTGTAAGTACCATTAATCTAAAAGATCAAATGTGTAATTTTCCATTTTTTTTCATTTTTATAGCGGTTATCCTAAACACAAACAAACAAATGGTCAGGTTATCCTAAAGCACCGTTTTTTACTTAATTTTAAAGTTTGATTTTTTTAACACTCCTACCAATAGTATATGTTCTAGGTCTATTATATAGTGATCTTTTTTTAATAATTCACCTACTATGCCCACCATGAATTTAGTCTTTAAATTAGAAAACTATTATATTAATCCTACTTTTGCCAGGGATCATCCTAATTTATTAAAAAAATAGTTATATTTATGAAGGGGGAAGAGGGGGTGTGGTTGGGAAAAATAAATATTTTTTAAACCTGTATTTCGTAATATAGTAAACAATCCTTTTATATAAATGTTACAGAATTTTTAACGGGTTGATGTTAGATCCCTAAAGTGTTACAAAATTAATACTAAAAGTATCAAATGGAAGAAATTGTTTCTTTGCCTGACATATCGATATTAAAGCGATTAAGAAAAGAGTAAGGACAGTTGTACATTTTTTTAATGTATATATTAAAGCGATTAAGAAAGAAGAAATTGTTTCTTTGGCTGTCTTATATTACACTTTATTAATGTATATATATAGATGTACAACCCATCTAATCACCATAAGTATATTCTAACAACTTTTACGTTAGCTTGTTGTTTTACTTTGGTCCTTAAAATTCGTTTTTATTCCCTTGGGTAATTGGATAGCTAAGACGTGACTTGGTAAATATATGTATATATATTTTTTTGTGAGATTAGTAATTATCAAGAAAATGATTTGGATAAAACTTTAAAATGTGATCAATATACTTTCAAAAAGCAATATTGATTTGTCCTTTATTGTTTATCATTTTCACCAACATTCTAAGAACGAGTTCTATCATTTATATAGGAGTTATAATGAGACCAACATAAATGAATGAAATTAGAATTGGAATATTTATGTAAATATGTATTAAAGGATTGACCGGGTCAAACTCATTATTCCTTTTGTGACCAAAGTGAAATCTACGCAACATACGGCATGTCGTGTCTCTCCATCTCAACGGTAACTTCTCTTCGACTTCTACCGGTTGCTTCCATCTTCTCCTTATGTGAAGGAGTGAAGAGTGATTGTGGGTTTGAATCAAGATTGAAACAAGACATTCTACCACACGTTTCGCGGCGGGAACCGGACCTTAAACGGTTGAGGCGGTGACATTAACGCTACTAAGCACAAAAAAAACGTGGTCAAATAAATTTTGCTTCGCGCTCCGTGGCGGGAGACGGATTTTAAATGGTTGAGGCGGTCACATTAACGTGGCTAAGCACAAAAGAAATGTATGAAATTACGGCGACTCGGTTGTGGAGGCCGAAACATAGATAAAAGCCAATTAGATAACGGTACCGATGTTTTTCAGTCGGTCTCGGTCTCATTTTTCACGGTTGTCAGTCGATATAACCCACGATAGTTAAAAAATACGTTATTTTGAATCCGACTCCGTTTTTAACAAAATTTACACCGGGACATCAACAAAAACAAACAAACAAACGCGAAAGTTATTGAGGAAAAATCAGATTACATATACTAAGGGGGTAAACTCGAAACTTGAGGGGGTCAAAGTTAAACTTTACAAAGTGAATAGGTGAGTTTTGCCAATTTACCAAAGTGGTGGGGAGGGGGGAGAATTTGTCGGTGATAAGACCATCGACACTTCTAATTGAGTCTATTGATAACTGGGTTGTCATTTGAACAACAGTTGTGTTACCGATGAGAGAGAGGTTTGATGAGATGACATGGGTGTGGCAGAGAATCGCCTGAGTAACATGTATAAGTTTTAAAGATGGATGGGATGTTGTCGCAGTTGTTGAGGGGAAATTTAACAAATTTTTAACGGAAATTAGTGCTAGAACCAAAACTTGTAAAATGAAAACCATGTAACTAAACCAGTAACTTTTTAAACTTAGACCCTAAAGGTGTGATTATTAATAAAAAGCAGACTATTAACTCTTTACGTAATTAACTCTAATATTTATGAACACGTGGTCTTATTTTTGGCATATTTCAAAATTTAAAAATAAATCATAAACAAGGTTAATACTGATTTCATGTGATTTACCTAGAATAAAATAAAATTAAGGCAAAATACTATAGAAGAAGTTAATTTTTGAAGGTAGTTTTTGGGTGGGCTTAACGGTTGCAAGTAAACAAAGTAGATGTGTGCGGTTTGTCTATCATAACATTAGACCCATTACATAACTTAAAAATGATCAATCCATTTTAATTTGGACAAGGTTTCCCATGCATGGCCCGGCTTAGGCTAATCAATCAGTCAACTATTTGGTGTCCAACATGAAAAACGTGTATAGTAATATATCTTAATTTTAGATATTAGCTAATGATATTTGTATCTCAAATCTAGGATAGGATTCAAATATCCATCCAAAAACATATAATGCCAACAATAATGCTTAGGAATATCATTCAAAAACATATTATGCCAACAATAATATTATCGCTTCTCAATCATAATTCGTAAACCAACTAACTTCAATACAGCTATTGGGGTTGGTGATCCAGTGGTAGAGGAAAATCCTTTAGGAACACCAAGGTTTGAGTAGGTAATGGGTTCAAGTCCCACTTACAACTGAAATTAAGAAATATGCCTTAAAAAAAACTAACTTCAATGCATTTGGTTCATAGGAAATAATCATTCTAATCAAATAAATTCTCAAAATAACAATTTGACCTAAATAGTTACCTCATTGGTTGATGTCTCCTTTACTAGAAAAAAAAATGGTGTCATTATTCTTTATTAGAGTGACGTGTATTTTTTAATTGATTAAACCATGAATTTTAATTTCTCAAGTAACAAATCACACAAATTAAGCCTTTTAAGCTCAAAACCGTGCTAATGGCAATATTTATGTTCACATGACGTCTTATGATTGTGTTATATAACATGGGTAAATATCATATATATATATATGTCAAACTAAAACTAAAAATATCATATATACCTAAATTTAATGAATTTGTATTTTATAATCATTCTACCCCTATTCATTCTATGATTTTTATAACCTATTTTTTTATCTCATTCATTCATAGAAGCCCTCTCGTGAATAGAAATCATCAATAATCTTGAAGAGCTAGTTGTGAGAGAGTTTCAATTTCATTGATTTATAATGTAAGTTTTTCTTTCATTAAATAATGGAGTTTTCTTTCACGTGCAACTACACATTTAATTACAAACTCAAGCTGTCAAACATTTACGTGCAATGGAGTATTGTTTTGGGCTTATTGTTGGGTTAGATTTCTATTTAATTCCGTGTTCTTGACTCAGAGTGTTTAACTTAAATTAATTTCAAAGTTTTTGTGAACCAAATTGAATGATGTTTTTGCCAATATATTTAATCTATTTTTGAATTCATGTTCATTGTCATAATCAGAAACCAATTTAAAAGTTTTACACACGTAAATATTTACTTCCATTGTTTTGATATTGTAATTTATGTATTTATATTGTGTTCAATTGAATATTCTCCTTATTATTGAAAAACCTTAGGAAATGAATATTAATTTTTTTTTGAGGTTATAGCGGACGCCGTTACCATTGAGGTACCGTGAGGAATTCGACGCCGCCGCAACGCGAGGTGGGTAAAATTCCTAGTTAACATTGATTGAGCAAATGGATGAAGATAACGTGGATAAGTATGAAATTTTAAAATAAATGGGTAAATGTGAAATTTTAAAGTTTTAGAAAAATAAGGGTAAAATGGTTACTTCTTAAATTGTTTTTATAATGAAATGAGTATATACGATATTTTTACATGTTTGTAAGGGTATTATACGATATTTTCACAGTTTGCATCTCAACCTTCAGCTGATTGTAACCTGACCGTAGATCGAAACGTGAAAACCAGTTCGCTCCTTGCAGTTGATCAAATAGGTTATCGATTCTCGATAACGGGTATTTGTTCTTAACAGTGAGTTTATTCCCAGTAATCAATGCACATGCGCATGCTACCATCCTTCTTCTTAACAAACAAAACTAGAGCACCCCAAGGCAAGATACTTAGTCTAATAAAACCTTTTTCCAGGAGGTTCTGCAGTTGGGTCATCAACTCCTTCATCTCTGACAGAGCTAATCGGTAAGGCGTCTTAGCGACAGGCTTGGATCCAGGAAATAGATCGATCTGTTATTCAATCTCCCGCTCGGGTGGTACCTCCATCAGGTCTTCCGGAAACACGTTAGAGAAGTTACGCACCATGGGTACATCAGCCACTTCATTCACTTTTTCTTTTGTGTCGATCACATATGCCAATTGCCAGATACGATCCGCACACCCGCTGAATAAACTTTGACGCCTTAAATATGGAGATGATTTTCGGCACTGAACTCACTTGATCACCATACACCGTAACCGGACTACCGTCAGGCGCTTTGAGACGAACCATCATCTTCCGAAAAACAATACGCGCCTCGAAATTCCATACCCAACACCACATCGAATCCTCATAACGTAATGAGGAATAACTTGACGGGAACCTATCACCTTCTAGTTCAATAAAGCATTCAACTATGGCTTCCACTATTTTAGTATTCTTACTAGCAGTGGCGGATCCAGGAATTTTTTTCAAGAGGTTCACTGTTTTTAGATGCCCCAATTTCATAGGGCCTAAACCACTACGCTTACTGTGAAACTTTGTAAGGGGGTTCACCGTAGGGTATTTTAGGGGGTTCACCCCAGTTTTTTTACCTACCGTTACACTAAAATTTCAAAACTCGAGGGGTCCTGTGCACCCTCCGCTTCACTTAGGTCCGCCCCTGCTTACTAGTGACGGTTTCTACTTCAAAGGTATCTTGAAATAGTTTGGACATACTACCGGGGATTAAAGGTTGAGGCAGTATTTATTTATGTAATCATTTGTAAATATCAAACTATAATATATTTATAGAATTAATTAAATAACTATTTAGATAAATTGTTTAGCATGGTGATTTGAGTTTCATTCACACTCTCGAATTCAAAACGAAATACTCCGCCGCTCCTCTCAGCTCCACCGTCCTTCCGCCACGTTTCACCACTTATCGTGTAATCACTCAACTGAAAGTCTGTTATGCTAAACTGATTCCTACTATCCATTCAAGTAATTAGGGTTTATTTTCAACAACGATTTCAAATTCGTCGTAACCTCCAATTGATTATGCATGATGCAATTGAATTAGGTTTAATGGCAATAGCATACGACTGCTTGATTTCACAACAATCACATTACTGATAATTACGTGTTAGTAAAATTTGCAAAGAACGCACATTACAGGTTTGTAAATTAGGTTCGATTGCAGTGATTTCGATACCTGAATTCAACTAGGTCAGATTTAATCATAAATACACTTGATCGTTCTGTATTTTGTTCCAATAATATTCTAATTAGGTTTTTGATACGATCATGGATTGAAACCTTTTCGTATTGTCTTCTCCAAAATACGGAATGATCCAGTCCAGAAATTGTATACAATTGCAACTGAATCTATGTTTCAGTCAAATACGTTCTGATGGATGCAACGTTACATACAAAAATGTTAGGAATGTGTAGTAGGTACACAGGAATCACGATAACTCTAAAAGATTGATTGTTTATCTTGGAAATAGGAGGAATAGGATTCCCATCAATCTATGCTTCACCCTTCAATAAGACAATGTCTATTCCTTTTTTTTTAAATCATGAAACTCATTCCTACTTCGTATTGAACGAACATAAACGAGGTTGTTTGTGTTCGTTCGTTTAGTTTTAACCGAACAAACGAATGGATGAACATTTAAACGAATGAATGCTCTTGTTCATGTTCGTTCGTTAGGAAAATTGTTGGCGGTAATTCCCGAGTCTTGGGCCACAAGTAGGTGTACCAAGATAGTCTAGAAGCTTCCTAATACAAGTTGGTTTAGGATTAACCAACAAGGCGGTGGAGTTAAGGTGTTTGAGTTGGATTATAACAAGTTGGTTTTATACTAGAATTAAGCTTCCTGTTCGAGTAGGTTTTGGTTGTTTATATTTAATATTGTTTAGCAATTCATATTAGAGTCTAACGAGTCTAGGTTAGCCTATATATAAACCGATTTAGGGTTTGCAATTTGTAATCAAGTTTTAGACAGAGATTTCTTGGTTATTAATAAAGTATTTGGGAGTTAGCCAATTACGTACGTGTTTATACCGATTCGGGACTTGAAAAATGAATATGTTCGTATTCGTTTATGTTTGTTCGTTAATATTCTAAACAAACACAAATGAACATAAAACGAACACAAAAGAACACCAATTAAAAGTAAATAACAATATTCAAATTAAAGTGTAAATACCCACAATAGCATTTTAAAAGTAAATAACAATATGTGTTTGACTCGGACAACGGTTTTAAAATGCGCTGGACTCACTTTATTTGAATGCATATGTAAATGAGCATGACGAATAGACATAAACTTACCTTTATGAGTGAACATAAAGGAACGTAAATGAACAAACAATGTTTTTTGTTCACGTTTGTTAGTTTATTAAATAAACAAACGCCAAATGGATTACGAATGATTCAATGAACTTTTGGTTTGATTACATGCTACTCATTACCCCTTTTGCTTGCCTTTTAGATTCTGTTACCAAATATTCTGAATCAAATATGAAAAAATATGTATGGAGTTACAAAAATAAATGAATAGAAGTTTGTAAAAAATTTAGAAAACCAATCTTTATTAAAATCTGTGAAAGGATGGTGAGTGTTAATAATGAACAACAGCTCAGAACAAATATACAGTTGCAGAAGAGCAGCAAGTAACTCACAAAAATAGAAGAAGAAAAAAAAAGCCAACCTTTTCAATGAAAAACAATCACAAAATCAAACCTTCTTTCACAAGTTGCTCCAAGAACATTGCTACTTCACCCATTGATGGTCTTTCACATGGATTCTCCCTCACAGCAACCTCTGCCATGTCAGCAAGTTTGAGCAATGGTACAACGACACGTGGCAGGCCCACACACCGATCTATGATCGCAGCCCCTTTCCCATGTTTGATCAATGGCACGGCCCATTCTACAATACTCGAAGGCGTGCAATCGCGATCATTAGCTTTCCTGCCACTAAGTAGTTCAAGCAACACAATACCAAAGTTGTACACATCATCTCTCATGTCTAGAATCACATCACCATCATTTCTCAAAAGCCCAAAATCAGAGATTCTAGCGCCCCAATCGCCGTCTAGTAATATGTTTGAACTCTTTACATCACGATGCGCGATAGGCGGATTCATTTCTGTGTGAAGGAATTCTAGACCCTTTGCAGCCTGCATTGCAATTCTTAACCTTAAAGGCCAGTTTAATGGTGAAAACCCACCATGTAGATGATCATGAAGTGTGCCATGTGACATGAGCTCATAAACCAGCAATCTTTCTCCCATTTCTGCACAGTATCCCAACAGATTTACCACATTACTGTGCCGAACACTGCAAAGAATCTCCAGCTCCATTTCAAATTCTCTACTGTTTGTGTGGATTATTGTAGCAGCGTTTGCGCGTTTGACCGCCACCTGCTGCCCGTCTGCCAACACAGCTTTGTAAACGAACCCGTAACTGCCTCGACCCAGCTCGTTAAACTCCTTGAACCCGTTGGTTGCGTCTTTGAGCTCCGAGAGCCGGAAAACTTGAGCTAGACCGGGACATGGTGCGACTGATACCGCAGATGGTATGACATCCGGTGCATCGGTTTCCTTCTCCCCTGGTTTACCAATGCAAGATGAGAACTGTTTCTTTGTTTTACCCTTTGTAGGGAAAAACCGAAAGGAGATACATAACAAGATCAGGATTAACAAGAACCCGAGAACCGATGAACCGATTATGATTATCAATCTACGCAATTGATGTAACCGGTGATCTTGATGTTGGTGAGATTTGAGCTTGCATACTTCCCAACAAGAACTGTTTTGACAGAGTGAGCACGCAGTGCACACTCTGTCCGCATTTTGGGTACAAGAACTTGAGGGGAAGAACCCACTCGAGCAATTGAATCCACAAGGAGAACAAATGCTCAGATCTTTTCGAACACATAAACTAGTCAAATCGGGCTCGTGGAGAAGACTCGCATTAAAAGCGAACTTCCCCGGGCCACAAGATCCAGGACTACACAACCCCGGACTACATAACTGCAAAGGAGGATCGATGTCGGATGGTGAGGTAGCATTTGCCAACCAACAATCAAGAACAAGATCATCTTCTCGTATCCCACACATGATCGAATCCGATGACGCAATCGACAAAAAGCCCGAATCTTTAGGGATAGAAGATGAATTCACCTTCCCCCAACACTCAATCCCATGGTCATCCCTTCTGATCCCACAGTAATGTTGATCACCAGTTGCTAATGCAACAAAGGAAGTCCCAACAGGAGGATTTAAAGAACCAGAATCCCCCCAACACTTGATCTCCCCTGATGATTCCAAAACCCCGCAAATGGAGCTTTTGCCAGATGCTAAAGCAAGAAACCGATCTGGCACATTTGGAACGCCCAAATTCGATGCATTTGGACCCCAACACTTGATCCCACCATCTTGAACAGTACCACAGCTAAACCCATCACCAGACACAAGTTTCTTGAAAGAAACCGAGCTGATCTCTTGACTGTAATACAAACCACTCTGTTTTGAAGTGAACCCAGTTGACATTGCAACGATGTCCCAGCAATCGACAGAACCCGAATCACTGTCGGAATAATAAGATCCTCTTATAGCACAGACATGATCTTTGCCTGAAGAAATATACGAGTAAGAAGTGGATTGGTATACCTGAGGAACAAGATCAGAAGTGTAACCCATTGAGTTCCAGCAAGATGCATACGAGGTGTTCACTAAAATGCCACACATAAATCCATAACCTCCATTAAGAGCAGCCATGGGAGGCACATCGATTGCGAAAACCGAAGAAGAGTTACCAGTGTTCTTCCCCCAACATATAACTTCTTGCTTCCCACTAGCATCAATGGCACAAAAGAAGTTGTTTTGGCCGAATACTGCTGAGATAGGGCCCATGGATCCGAACCCATATGTGAAGGAGAGGGATGAGAGAAATAAGAGAAGAGAGATTAGATTATGATTATTCATGGGGTTTTGGATTGTTTGGAAAGAGAGAAAATTTCATGGAGTTTATGGGAAGATGGTGGTGAGGAAGCAGGATAGAACATGGGTGATGCCATTTTGTATGAGTTATAAATACAGGGTAAAACGTTAAGAATGGTACAAGTAGAAGTTACTGTTTGCAGAGTGAAGCCATGGCTAGTTGGCTATTGTCATGTGCAACCTTTTAGGCTCCATTTCCCTGTTTTTTTTTTGGTTTTCTTTTTGTTTTATTAGGCTTAGGTTTAAACTTAAAATATAAATATTGATGAAGCCACTTATTCACTTAACCTACCAAAATTTGGTTTTGGTCGGGGTAACCTACCATGACCAGTTGAGCACTAGAGCCTAGAGTCGACATCATTCGGTTATCATCGGGGAAGAAAATATTATGAGGGACCTATAAATAACGGTCACTCTATAGGTAGAAGGGGATCAATCAAGCATAGAGAGGAGAAAATACTTGTAATCATGTGTAATCTTGAGAATCAATACAAAGAGATAGCAATTACAATTCTTCATACCCACTCTCTCGAGTCTTTTAGAACTATTCAATTAGCAATTTCACCTTATTTATACGATGCAACGGAAGCATGTATATTAGAAAACAAAAAATTGTGTCTTTTGTTTTTTAGTTTATTAATTAAAAGTCACACCACAAATTTTGTCTTTGTCTTTGTAATGATTTGGAATAAGAAGTAACAATAAACAGGGGGTAAAATGTATATAGTAAAACTTACAAGGGGAGAAAATGCCATTTTGTGATTTTTTTGTCCCGAGATTGTTACTTCATCTCTTATAAATTTATAATAAACAATACAAAGAACTAAAGAAGTATTCGTGAATGGTCAACGCTCAAAGTCAACCTTGCAACAATTGTATCGATTTATATCATGTTAAATTAACTTTAATGGAATAATCTATGAGTGATATTTAATTTTTGAAAAGTTTTAACTAAAACCATAATTTGTCTTCACCATATAAACAATTCATATAATTAACTCTACTTTTAATAAAAATAAGTTTAGTTTAATACTTCAAATAAATATAAAGTATAAAGTTTAGCCTGGTTTATAATTATATTATCTTCTTGTTGTTAAATTATAGTATATTTTAAAATTTCAAAGAAAATTACATGCATTTAATGAATATGTAATCATTGACAGATAATATAAGATTAAATAATGTAGGATTTTGATGTATGGAAGGTACCATCTTGATCCAATGAAGTACCAACTAGCAATTATTATTCAAAGCATTGATGCCAATTGGCATATCAAATAAAGCGATATGTTTCTTATAGCGACGGTCGGTTACGTCGCAATAAAAGGAAAATAGTTACATGTGTTTTACCTTGTAATTTGGTGCCCACATGCTTATTGTGATCTTGTCTTGCCTTCACATTACTTTAATTAACTAACTAAAGATTTACAAGATCTAAACTAATGAATAACTACTTAATTACATGTGTTTTACCTTCTAATTATCATCTATGTTATTATCTTAGATTTTTTATAAATACTTTTTTTTCTATTTGATCATTAATTAATCTCATTTTACACATCTAAATATCTAATTAAGTTTTAGGGATCTTGGATAATTGGTGTTTGTATCTTTTAGCTACTAGTTAACTTATGTGAATATATTTTGTTGGTTGTTAAAAAAAATATCTAATTAAAAAAAGGGTTTAGAGTATAAAAGTCTGATATTTTAATATAACAAATTTATTTTTTCTATTTTAAGATACTATTGTACTTTTGAAATTTTAGTGAAAAAGCTCCCTAAAACCCAAAGAAATACCCCTAAAATCTTGGAGAGTTTTCATGTAAAATCAATAACTGAAACGAAATTCCAAAGACTTTTAGGGATTTTTTTTTACTTTTAATTTTGAGTAAATTACCGTTTGCGTCCATGTGGTTTACACGATTTAACACAATGCGTCCCTAACACGAATTTTAACGCTTTGAGTACCTGTGGTATACAATCTGTAACACTCTGAGCCCCTGGGCCTAACTTGTTTAAAAATTCCGTTAAGTTTAGTTTCGACAGGGGTAAGATGGTTACTGAAATTCACCCGAAACTACTAAGTTTAGTTTCGACATGCTGCGGATAGTTAAGTTTTGCTGCTGATCTAGTTAAGGCTATCCGCAGATACCCCTGTCGAAACTAAACGGAAAGAATTTAGCGAAGTTAGGCCCAGGGGCTCATAGTGTTACAGATTGTATACCACAGGTGCTCAAAGCGTTAAAAATTCGTGTTAGGGACGCATTGTGTTAAATCATGTAAACCAAAAGAACGCAAACGGTAATTTACTCTTTAATATTTTATAGTTTTGAGGCTTTCTTTTGTGTTTAAACCGGTTATTGGTTAACATACCAGCATACTAAAATAAATTTTAAAAAATAATTTAATTATATTAATAAATAAAATTTAAATTAATCGTCTTAATATTTTTATGAAAGTAATTAGTCTTTATATCCTATAGTTCTAAGAAAATATACCATTTGCTCTTCAAAATTAAGAAAATCGTATAGCCATTTTCTCGAGTTTGTTATACCTCTATATACATATGAAAGAGAGACACCGCGACTCCACAATCGTGCGTATACTTTTACTCGCATAACTCACTTTAATCGCATCAGTGAAGGCATAAAATCATGTCATACACGAAGGGAAATTCTAATGTGACACAGAATTTTGCTATTTGGACACGTCGCCAAAGGCTATACGTCTCGTATAGGCCAATACGGGGCGTATAGCCCCTAACCTTAAATAACAGATCTGCATGTGTCAGTTTTGGTCTGGCGGCTGCCCTATACGACCCATATAGGCTTACACGCCGCGTATAGACCTATACGACCTATATAGGTCTATATGCCACCTCTTTTTTTCAAACTTGACCAAATTTTGATTTGTACATGGCGAGTATAGCCCTATACACAGAATCCTATACGACCCATATAAGTCTATACGCCACCTATTTTTTTCAAACTTGAGCAAATTTTGATTTGTATATGGTGAGTATAGCCCTATACGCAGAAGCATATACGCCCCATATAGGCATATACGACCCCTATACGCCACATATGAGATTTTTGTTCATGTTAATGTTTGATGTATTAATCCAGTGGTATGTTTATTTCTTTAACTATTCGCTCTTAAAACCACCTCTTGGTGGGCTTTACTATACTAGACGATAAGAGACGATACTATACTATACTAAGCTATACTAAGTTATACTATACTATACTGAGCTATACTAAGCTATACTAACCTATACTATCCTATACTAAGCTATATACTAAGTTATACTATACTATACTATCCTATACTAAGCTATACTAAGCTATACTGAGCTATACTATGCTATACTAAGCTATACTAAGCTATACTATCCTATACTATAATAAGCTATACTAAGCTAAACTAAGCTATACTATCCTATACTAAGCTATATACTAAGCTATAATATACTATACTAAGCTATACTATCCTATACTAAGCTATACTAAGATATACTAAGCTATACTGAGCTATACTATGCTATACTAAGCTATACTATCCTATACTATACTATACTAAGCTATACTTAGCTATACTATCCTATACTATACTATACTAAGCTATACTTAGCTATACTATACTATACTAACCTATACTAACCTATACTAACCTATACTAAGCTATACTATCCTATACTATCCTATACTAAGCTATACTGAGCTATACTGAGCTATACTGAGCTATACTATGCTATACTAAGCTATACTATCCTATACTATACTATCCTATACTATCCTATCCTATACTATCTTATTACGAAGCTATACTATACTATACTATACTATACTATACTATACTATACTATACTATACTATACTATACTATACTATACTATACTATACTATACTATACTATACTATACTATACTATACTATACTATACTATACTATTACTAAGTTATACTATACTAATACTAAGCTATACTATACTATTACTAAGCTATACTAAGCTATACTATACTATAGTATCGTATCCTTAACCTATTAGGAAACAAAATGCCAAATAGTTCTTTATATTATTGATATTGTTCGAATCTTGTTTCAAGAGAAGCAATCGACTGTGTATAGAGAGCATAGGCTCTATACTCTGCGTATAGCCCTTTTGTCTGCCTATAGAGCTATACTCCACATTGCTCTATACATAACAAGACCAAGTTTGGAAAAAATCTAATAGGTGACGTATAGGGCTATACTCGCCATATACAAATCAAAATTTGATCAAGTTTGAAAAAAATAGGTGGCGTATAGACCTATATGGGTCGTATAGGGTCGTATGGGGCGTATAGGCTTCTGTGTATAGGGCTATACTCGCCATATACAAATCAAAATTTGCTCAAGTTTGAAAAAAAGAGGTGACGTATAGGCCTATATGGTTCGTATAGGGGTCGTATTGCCCTATATAGGGCGTATAGCTCAGCCGCCAGACAAGAACTGACACCTGCATGTCTGTTTTTTAAGGTTAGGGGCTATACGCCATATATTGACCTATACGAGGCGTATAGCCGTGTCCAAATAGCAATCTCCGTGTGCCAATAGCAGGCCCCTACGCGAATCCACTATCGTGTATCAGACTTTCAATCGTGTATCCTTAGCAAGTGTATCTTTGGTAGTGGTTAGCTAACAAATCTCAATACGCAGCGTATTATCCGTTTTTCATCAAGTATATAGGTGGAAATGACAATGCAATACATGGGTTTACTATTTAAGGCAAGAAGTTTAGACAATAAGTATCACTAGTTCATAACTCATTTATATACATATAAATGCAAGATGTTATGTATCAGTGGGTTTGTATCGTTGTTGATGAACTATGCATATCAGATTTCTTTAAAATCAAAAGATAAGTTGATGGTTGTGGTTGGTTCATAATGTATAGACATACTAATCATGCAAGTAGTGTTGTGCAACGTCTCAACTTCTCGAAAGATGAGAGCATGATTTGTGTCTCAACGTAGCTACAAATATTCATGACAACTAGTAGAAAAGGGTGGGGCCTACGTCCAGTTTAGTGCTCATTTTAAGAGGGTTGAGTCTTCTTACCCTCTTAACAACTTAAAAGCTGCAACATCTTTGTATTACGAGTTCATGATTTTAAAAAAAACTACTATTTATTGACAAATATTGCCATAATACCTTGAAAATGGTTTTGTTCATCAAACTCTTGTTAACGACTTAACAAACGCGTCGTATAGAGAGAGTTGAGATGGTGGGATTTGGTGGCCAATCGTTGTCCTCATATTTCATTTTGACGCCATGGAGACAACTCGTCAATTTGTATCTTTTTACATTACGTTGGTGCTCATTCGTTCTCGCCTTTTGCTAAGTTGAGAATGTCTAAATGTTCTCACCTTTAAAAATTATTAATTGATGTTAAGAGTATAATGTAGCACTAGTAGCCTACAATGATTGAATTTAATACAAGTTTTCACGATAGAACGCACATATTTATATATTGTTAAAATAGAATGCACGAGTAAGATATGATACATGATAGTGGATCGTATTTTTTGTTAGTTATTTTAGTGTCATCAAACCACTTTGGTTTATCAGGATTTACTTTCGTGCTGATAAGGTTACTGATGATGTAGTTGAATAATTGTCGACCATTATCACAGTCAATTGTCATATATTTCACGCTAAGAAGCTAAGTTGTAACTTTTCAACGAGTCGTTGTGGTGGTTCCCCACCTATATAAAGACGTTTTTTGGTCTGCTTTGCACACGTTTTTCATAATGAATTCATATACAAATTCTGGTAAATGTTTTCATAACAAAATTTCATACTTATTCTTTTCTTATTTTGTTTTATCCGATTAAAGAGGTTGGAGTATCACGAAAATTACTTTTATCTAAAAATGATTCGTATATCGAAGACATATCCAAGAAATTAAAATCTATAAAACCTACGTATTTTTACAATAAATTTTACTATGCAAACGAAAATAAACAAGTGATCTTAAAAGGGGGATTCTATTAAGACACGGAATATTGCTAATTGGACACGCCGCCGCCCTATACGCTCTCGTATAGGCCAATACGAGGCATATAGGGTTCAGTCTCTACAACAGAATGCCACGTGTCATTCCCTGTCTGGCGGCTAGGTCATATACGTGGAGTATTGAGCTATACGCAGCACATTGGTCACGGGTTATATTTTTGCTTCAAAAGTTAGCAGATTTGGGATTTAAGAATCCTATACGTGACGTATTGCCCTATACGCCACATATAGGTTTTTTTTATTTAATTATTTTTTTAATTTAATTTATATAAGTTTGTTAATATAAGTTTGTTATATTTTCTAATTTATATAAATTTTACCTATTTTTTAATTTATATAATTTTTATTTTTTAAACATTGATTATATTTTTACATTTATAATTTATCATTACAACCAAACAAATAACCAAAACATTATATACATTACATCAAAAAATTAAATATATACATCAAAATGATTTTACATACATACGTAACAGAAGAAACAAACTGAATACAAATAAAAACAACTAAGCCTAACCCTGATCCTGACCTGCCCCGCCCTCATCCTGAACGGGGTCACCCGTATAATGACATGGCGGTGGTAGTGGTGGTGGCTCGATGCCGGCGGCTCGTGACAGATCCACGAGGCGACCAACCGCCCACATCATCAGTTCCTCCATGCGGCCGCTATGACGAGCCTGTCATTGTGAGTCGGCAACAAGTCCATCAAGCAATGCTTGGTCGCCCTGTCCAGCCTAACAGACCGACGTGCGTGTCGGGGATGCTGTAGCGGCCGGTCGTGAATGGGCTCGACGTGTCCCGGCATTGGTGGAAACGGCACCGGGACCCAAACCTGGTCCTGGACGGCCCCTACGAACCGAAGGCCGAGACCCGGGAATCGGTGCATGATGCGCATGCCGCTAGCCGTGCGACGGTCTAATCGGACAGGGGGAATGGGCGGTAACAACTCATGTTCATGCGCATGCCATGGTGTAAGAGTACGCATGATCTGTGTGATGAAAGTGCGGCCATACAAAAGCCCGCGCTTCTGCCGCATATAGGCAGACGCAAAATAAATCACGAGGCATGTGGATAGGGCGCACCGCGTGCCATAAGCAGGCAGTAGAGAAAAAAGAGGTTTCTATCGGTGCACCACTCACGGCTTTTCAGACGCGGTGCGATCGAGGTCGAAATAAGCCGGTGCAAATATCTATAGAGGGGGTCTATAATCCCCGAGACCCCTCTTGGTACCTAACCAAGGGCTATCTGAAATCAAACCCCAAAAAACAAGGAGATCCTCCTTGTCCACCTTCGTCACCGCCTCGGTGTAAAGTGGCGTGATCGTCTCGGGCTCGAAGTACAAACCCGTCGTGAAGGCGGTCAGACGGTAAACGTGGCCAAAAATACGGAAGGAGACCTGATCCGGCTCCTTTGCCGCCGCCCCCCCGGGAAGGGGCTGCAGCCCCTTCTCTGAGTAGATGAACGTCGAAAGAAACTTGACGGCCACCTCTCGGTAGGTCTCGGTGAATGAAAGATCAAAAAGGTGATCCCATGGCGTGTCCACGCTTATGATGGCCCTGGCCTGCTCCGCCTCCTGTACCTCCTGGAAAAGCTCCCAGTCCACCGCCGTCCCCGTCCCCAACCTCACCTCCCGTAGCTTCTGGAACCGGCCAAACCACTCCGAGTCGGGCGAAAAATTCAAAAACGGGTAGTGCGCGAGATGATCTAACTCCTACATATCAATATCATACTCGTGATCCGTCATATCTGAAAATAATAATAAATAATATGTAATAATAATAAATTGTGTTTTTAATATAGTTAATATAAAATAATAATAAATTGTTTTTTAATATAAATAATAATAAATTGTTTAATATAAATATTTTTTTAAAATAAATAATAATAAATAGTTCTTTAATAATAATAATATAATGTTTTTTAATTTAAAAAATATTTTTTTTAAAATACATATACGTCACATATAGCATTATACGTGGCGTATAGGTTGTTACCGGGTAACCAAGCCATACGAAGGTTAGTTACCGGGCAACCCAAGCCATACACAGGCAACTTTAGACCATACGAAGGTCGTTACCTAAGCCATACGCCACGTATATATCTATACGAAGCGTATAGGAAATAAATATCTTACATTTGAAAATTTAAGGTATTCCCTCCAATAAAGTCCTATACGCCACGTATAGTTCTATACGTGACGTATAGTATTTTTTTTAAATCTTTGAAAACTAATTAAAATCAATTAAAAGTAATTAAAACTAATTAGAATTAATAAAAACTAATTAGAATTAATAAAAACAATTAAAATTAATTTAAATAAATTAAAATTAATTTAAATAAATTAAAATTAATAAAAACTAATTAAAACTAATTAAAAACTAATTAAAACATCATCCGTAATTCGTGAAGCATTGTGAAAAATTATGTCTACCACTAGTCATTATCTTATTAAACCGTTCGATACGATCACTGTATATATTTTTCTATTCTGCTGCAGCATCATTTCGATGCAAATTCCAAAGTGCATTCGTCATGGGCATTGGAAAATCTTCGTCTAACTTGACGTGGATGAAATGAGCATTGTTGACGTGAACGATCGATACGATTTGATGTTGAGCGTGAACGTTAGGACCAAACCACAATGAGAAAAATGTTTGATTACCGACGATGCTTAAAAGATGAACAATCACCCCAAATCTTTAAGCAATTAGGAGTCCTGTGTATGACATCCACATCCAACAACTAACTGGTGCGGTTTTCACATCCTGCCAATCTATCGTGTGACGTAGCCTATCATACTCTTGAAAGGCGACTCCGTCAAAAACAGTTCTCCACTATTCTTCTTTATTGTCCATCTACTGTAGAAGATGTTGTCGAATAAAAAACCACCGGTTTTCATTTAACCCTAAGCCCACAGCTGCCGATCGAAAACCACAGTTACCGTCGGGATTTACATCCTGTATACGTGAAATATAGGGATGCAACAAAGATGGAATCGAATCCTTAAAACAATTTATATTGCTAACTGCATCTTTCCCCTTCATCAATGGAAACCCATGACGGGCGTTATCATCTTGGGGTTGCTTTCTTTTACCCCGTCGTTGAACGACGGTGTTGAATAACTGAACTCGCTTGTCTAGAGTCCTGTGACGGAATATACGAGCTATGTCTCGCATGGTCACATCTGCTTTGTTGGGATTCTGTGAACGAGCTGTTTCTCGCGACATCCTATTTCCTTTTTTGTTGCTTTTGCTAGGAAAGACCACCCCTGCGATTCTCGACAACATACTTTTTTGACCTGATCGAGTTGTGACATAATTTTGTTTCGATATTTGCTTCGATATTTTCCAGACGACAAGCACACGGCAATCCACAACTACTGAAAAGTTGGCAACCACACGTTGCATTTTGTTTCCATATAGTTGATAACTTGTACCACTCGGTTTCTAACAAATTTAAAGCTTTATGTGAAACTTTACTGTGTAGGTTATCAAACATTTCAATAGCTACGTGGCTGTCCATTTTCCTTATGAGGCTTGTTCCAAACCCAAACTGTAATTGTATATACTGATCTGTTACAATTTCATCAACAAACCCAACAAGTCTATCTAGCGAGCTGTTAGCATTTCTAAGATAGCTCTTTAGGAGCGAATACTTGCTCTCGACTCGGTTCGTTGTATGTTGACCAAAATTGAGGTTTCTGTTGTAGCAGACGGATACAAAATTTTCTTTATATGAGTCCAATCAATTTTTGGTCACATAGTCTATAACTCCTGGAAAAATAATTTAAAACCTAATAAATATTTAATATTGAAAATAATTTAAACCCTAATAAATATTTAATATTCAAAACTTACTTCCTCGTTTGGCTGCAAACAGTCGTTCGTATAGCCGATTGAAGTTGTACTGGTATACATCTGGCATGGGAGACTCACACAATACCAACCATGAATACTTGAAATTTGCCCAGTCTTCGTCTGTAAACGATGCCTTGCAATGTTTTGAGATATTCTCGTGTTTGGAACTATCTGGGAATATTTTATCACACACGTACATAAGAGCTTTGTCCCTGTCTGTTACTATCACACACGACTCCATACACTTTTGCAACATACCTTTGATTTGCAGTAGCATCCAAACGAAGTTTTCCTCCCGTTCTTTAGATATAAATGCATGAGCGACGCAAAATGACTGGTGTGTGGAGGTCACACCGACCAACTGGACAAATGGAAGTCTATACATGTTTGTTTTGTATGTCGCGTCGATCATCAACACGTGCGGAAACGCACGCCACATCTCGTAAGATTTCGGATGAACAAAGAATACCTCCTCCACGACATTTGTGACGGGATCATCCCGAGTATAGTAGACGTAATCTTTAGAAGAAAGCAGGTGCTCCAGAACCTGCCTTCGAGTTTCACCGACTCTCGTTTCGTTTTTTATCTTTTGTATCGCATTATAAATGTCCTTTTTAATACAACTACTCTCTGGGTTTTGTTCCCTTATGGTTGCCAGAATGTTTCGTGGCAACATATTTTGTGAATACAGCTTCGCCACCAAAAGTTGTTCGGACTTAGACAGTCTCCTGGCAAACGAGTGCGCCTCAAGATGTTGACTATGATCGTGGTTATGACTGTCATCCTTCACCGTTAATTTCCAATCACCAGTATTTACTTGGTACTCTCCTTCCAATTTAAAGGGACAACCTATTTTCTTGCTACCGGCACGTCGAACCGTGGCAGAAGACTTACGTTCGCCGTAACGGTCACACACAACCCACACTTTGATAACCGGTTCCGACATGTCGTCGCCTTTTCTCCTTGATCGTCGGGTGACAATGACGTAACCATTCTCACGTCCTCTGCGGACAGCCCAATCCACCAACTGTTCACGAGACTGAAAATTCTTCAACAACGGTACGGTAAAAGTTAATAAACAACAAACTAAATGTATGTGTGTATATATATATATATATGTATATATATAGGAATGTTATACCTGGTCAGTTTTATACGACACGGTTGGATGGGTTTGTTCCTCGTCTTCGGAGTCGTTAGCCAGCTTGTTCCCCACGTATACGAAGTTTTCGGTTTGTTGTGTCGGGTAAGAGACTTCATGATAAGTGGCCAAAGTTTCATGTATTAAAAGGTGTAATATGTTATATTTATGCAATTTGATATGTGGAATACAAAGGTTTTGTGTAGTCATGCATGTGCAGGTGTTGGAAGCTTAAAATGTGATCTTTGAAGATATTACGAAAGAGTCGGAAGAGACACGGAGAAAACGGGGCAAAACTGCTGGCACAGCGTAAGCCTACGCCATCTGGCGTAAGCCTACGCCACCAGCGTAAGGCTACGCCATATCAGCGTAGGCCTACGCCTAAGTAATTTCTTCACAACAGCTTCCAGTGGACCGGCGTAGGCCTACGCCCTCCCAGCGTAAGCCTACGCTGGGTGCGTTTCAGACGCGGGTTTTGGGCGAAACAGCCGATTTTCAATGGTTAATTAGGTTTTTCTTCCCCAAATTCGAATCCATCTTAGACACCATTGTTCTTGGGCGATTTTGGAGTTCTTGGAGGTTAAAGAACACGATTCTAACATCCGATTGAAAGATTGAAGATGATTTCCACCACCATGAGCGGCTAATCCACCGGTAATCATTCCCGGGTGGATTGTTTGTAAGTTTTTAGGGTTTTATCATGTGCTAGCTTTGAGAAACAATTCTTGTAATCGTTTGGTTTGAAACACTTGAATCTTTGTGTTTAGTATGGTTATGAACTCACGGGAGTCGATAAATTCTTGCACCATTGACCCCGTTAGATGATAATTGTTATGAACTTTGATTTATGTTGAATCTATTGATTAATCTAATTCTATATTGCATACATTTGTCTCGATTTCATTCGTGAATATTGTTTTACACTATTTGCCGATGATGTATGAATGTTGATGTTCTTGGTTAGATTTGGTTAATTAGATTTGGATAACCATTCGATTGTTTGAACTCAAATGTTGGTGTGATAATCACTAATTATTTGTGAGCTTGAAACCCGGGTGTGATACCCTTTTTAATTATTGTTTACAACTTAAACCATTTTGTTTGGTACTCGATTTGTTTGTTGAGTTTATAAAGTTTTCACTTAAATCATTGATTGTGTTTGGTCAGAAAGACCCGTTGTAACTTTATAATTTGCATTGTTAATTGAAGTTGAGCACCGACCACAAACTCTTCGTGGTTCGACACCCTTCTTACCCTAACTAGTTTAAGGTGATTAGGACACTCTATTTCTTTATCTTTGACCCGTCCCTTCGACACCGATCACTTCACTGTACACGTAGTCGTCCGTGGGTTGTGTAAGGTAAGAGGGTTCACCGTATACGAACTCGGGATTGCTTAGTGGCTCGTTCAAATCCGGAAGCCTTACCCGTTGATTAGAATAAACGTCGGACGAGACCTCCTCCCGGTTCACATCTTGAAATCCAGAACTTTGCGAGTTGTTTTCCAGCGACTCGTTAGAATTTACCTGAAAACCGTAGTTACCATCCCACCACCAAGACATGGCTATAATTTTTGTAGGGAAATTGTTTGAAAAATTTTTGAACGATATGTTCAAATGAGAATTCTGCATGGTTAAATACACAAAATTTGGCCCCTATACGCATCATATAGACCTATACGATGCGTATAGAATCCTGCTCAAACCGACAGACTCGTACAAAGTGGTCATTCCAACACCTATACGCATCGTATAGGGTAATACGATGCGGTTTAGGGTACGAGGTACATCCATCACATCTCTATACGCCACGTATAGATCTATACGCGGCGTATAGAGATATGATGAATGACTAGTTGCAGAAGGTACCTCGTACCCTATGCGCATCGTATTGCCCTATACGATGCGTATAGGGGTTGGAATGACCACTTTGTACGAGTCTGTCGGGCATGAAAAATTGTGAAGGGACATACGCATCGTATTGCCCTATACGATGCGTATAGTACCCGGTCCAAATAGCAATTCTCGTATACGATTAGTAGTCTCATCTTAAAATTAGTTATAACTTGAAAATATGTTTTTTACCCTTATATATACTATACATATAACATATCGGGTAAAATTTCGTCCATTTCTTCTTCAATATTTGGTCCTAAGAATTACAGATTTATGATGGAGCACGTGCTTTCTTTGTCAGCCTGTCCCTTGCTAGGGCGGCCCACCCTATCAGGATGGTTTTTGTGTTCTGTCTCTCCCAAATGGTCAAATATACCCAAATCCTTTAAATATTGATTTTTATGTTTATCTTTTTAAAGAAATGTATTTAATAAATGAAAAGATATCTTTCTTAAATACTTCATCAAACCATAGCAATTTTAAAGCATCAGCAACAGGTGTTTCTAGGGTGTTTTTGATTCTGTGGCATCCCTAGGCGTTTTTTACGTGCCCTGTCCGTGCAGGAGGATAGGGTCGGATGAATTATGTGAGAGAGGAAGAAGAGACGTTTTTTGTTTCGTGTTTATGGTTGTGAGAGGAGGAACCCAGACAGGTCGTCTCGAACATGTTGCATGAAATCTAAATACCAATAAGAATTCTAAGCAAAATATATTTATGTATGTGGTACGTTATGGGACATAGAAGATCCAAAAGAAAATATGTTTGTACATATAAACAAATAGAGTGATGGTGGTCAAATTGTGTAAAATCCAGGCAAGTGATTGGTGGAATGTGAGCACACCATGTGGTTTTATGGCTGATTTGTGATTAAAAAAATGAAGCCAATAATATACTACATTTCCAATCAATGCATTCTATGCAACAAACAAGAAAATGGTTCATTGCATTATTTTCTATTTTATCTCATCAATCATCATGCATGCATACACTTCAACTTTCTAGATAAAACACTTCCTTATACATGAAATATAACATAAAATATAATATATTATTTTAATAAAAAAAGTATTTTTTTATCATGGTTAAATAAGATGTTTATGTTTTTAACATTACTTATAAAACTTATAAGGAATATTAAACATTAAAAACTAAAACATGAGATTTTGAGAAGTCATCCAATTATATTATCAACTAACATATTATAATTTACATTTTAAACCATCTAAGTTTATAAATGAAAAACAAATATATAAAATCCAAACAAAATTGTAATAAAGATCCGCCGTTGATGTGGGACAAGGGGTAGAGTGGAATTATATAAAAGAATAGGGTAGGTAATGGGTATCTAACTAAAAATAGTGTATATTTAAAATTAATTATGCATGTGGTATGTCTGGATTAAGAATAGAAAATTTAATGATTATTAACAAAAAAAAAAAATAGAAAATGAGATTTTATATATTTGGAGGTTGCATTGAGATGTCTCCTGGCCCCATTTTATATTGCCAACATCTACTCGTTTTGTTTTAATGACTCAATCTTATAAATAAAATTAAAATTAATGTTTTATTTTAATAAATATAATATTTTTTTATAAAAACTTTAATTTTAACTTTACGTCCTTGAATAAATCAGAAATATATAACCGGTTTAGAAATAAATAAAAAAATTTATATGTAAATGACCAAGTAGCTAACATATATCCAATTTTCAATTGTCAAATATTGTTATTAATATTTTTTATTCGAAGCAAATAAAATACTCTTTTTTTTTAAATAATTTGAAGCATTATCTTGGTTCTCCTAAAGAAATACAAACATCATTTATGCTAATTTTAATAAGAGTAAAGATATACTCATCCCTATGAATGGTATCAAATGTATTGGTTTGTTGCCACGTATCCATGAGTATATACATATAATTTATTTGGTTTCAAATAACAAACGGAATGTAGTGGAGTTGGTTGGCAATCCACACCTCTATCTAGAGGTAGTTGGTTCGAGTTCCCCAAGTGACTTTTTTTTAATTATGTTTTGGTTAGGGGTGAGCAAACCGGACCGCCACCCATTAACCGATAACCGAGATTAATCGAAGGTTATGGTTAAAGTTCTTTGATTAACCGATAAATCGTTTATGATTATGGTTAAGGGTGTCTCATAACCGAACGTTAATCGAACCGAATCGATACAATTATAGCCCTCAACTTAGTTAATGTAAATCAAACTTAGTTCATGATGCCCTCAACTTATTTCATCATGCTCGTGAGGACATTACATTTTTTCTAACAAATGCACACTACATGCTTACTCTTTTAGTATGTTAATGAAGGAATTATGTCTAAAAGGGAAAGTAAACAAAGTATTAACTTGCTACTTGTTTTTTGGTTTATCTTGTTCTAAAAATATGTACAGTATTATTATGAAGAGTATCTCTAATCTATCCAAAGGCCACAATGTTTTCATTATTGTTGGAGGAATGGTAATAGAAGGTTGCACTTTAAATTAAGAAACACATCTATAACCGAACGTTAACTAAAACCGATCACTAACCGAAACGGTAACGATACATAGAAGATAAACATGGACCATTGTAACACCATAGGCAAATCCCACATCGGCCATGGCTAGGAGAGATTATTGGTTCATAGGACACGCCTGCCTCAAATATTATCAACGTGTTTTGGGCGCATTGGTTGTGGATGAGAGGAGAACTCCACAGTTAAGTGTGCTCGGGTGGGAGTAATCCAATGATAGGTGACACCCTGAGAAGTTTTCACCCGGGCAACCAAAAACAAATCTATGAACTCCTAGTGGGCAAAGCAGACAATATTGGTTGTATGAGGGGCCGGATGTTACAAATGTTATCAGAGCCACTCTTGTGCCGTTCAGGATGGTGGGGCAAACCTCATTGAGGACGGTGAGTCCATGGGAGTGTCCACGAGGAGACTTTAGGCAAATCCTACATCCCTAGTTGGGATGGTGGGGCAAAACTCATCGAGGACGATGGGTCTATAAGGGGGGGGGGTGATTGTAACGATATAGATAAGATTAGCATGGACCATTGTAACACCCTATGCAAATTCCACATCATCCATGGCCATGAGAGATTCTAGGTTCATAAGACATGCCCCTGTCTCAAATATAATCAATGCGTTTTGGGCGCATTGGCAGTGGATGAGAGGAGAATTTCACAGTTAAGCGTGTTCGGGTGGGAGTAATCAAGGGATGGGTGACCCCCTAGGAAGTTTTCATCCAAGTAACTAAAAATAAATATGTGAGCACCTAGTGGGCAAAGCGGACAATATTGGTGGTATGAGAGGCCGGATGTTACATATACTATAATCGATTAACCATAACTGAGAATCGATTTTGGTTATGGTTAAGCCTACCCCTTAACCGACACTATTGGTTATGGTTAAGGGTGCTAACCGAACCGAACCGCCATTTGCTCACCCCTAGTTTGGGTATTATTATTATTATTTTCCTATTAATCGTTATTATGAGTAGTACTACTTATACTATTATTATTATTATTATTCTTTTCTCTCAGATTCGGTCGATAATCACACCAAAAAAATTATAGCTCTTACTACCTTAATCGAATGACAAATTCAACATCAATTTTCATATTGATGTAAACCGATCTTTTGGTGCATGCTACGTCTTTAGCTTTTGGTTACACGGGGACACGTCTTATGCTTGTGTGAAGAAACTTAAAGAAGTTTTGAATAAAATAATAGGTTAATATCATATAAAAACTAACATATTTTATTTTCTCTTATCAAAATAAATCTCTCACTATAATTTTGACATATAAAAGTTCATGGACATATAAAGAAAAACATAAAAAGGTCACGTAACCAAATTTTGTTATATTAAAGTATGTAGACTTGTTTACAATACATTTACTTGTGAGAAATATTTAAAATAATAGCTCCATACTCTTTTAATTCATTAAAATAAGATTATAAAACTTTTTTCAATAAAGTTGAGTGTCATTTTATCAAATTTTGACAAATTTAAGAGACAAAGGTTCATTATTTTAAATATTTTTTTCAAATGTACATGGATTACATACAAGTGTAGAGAGTAGGGACTTTAGTATATCAAAAATTGAGTCGAGGGACATTTTCGTGTTTTTTTACCTTGTGTAGGGACTTTTGTAAGTGTGAATCAATCTGACCTCCTCAAATGAGATAAGATAAATTTATAGAATACACTTACTAAATGAGGTTACATGAAGAGACAATATACAATAATGATTGATGTGTCGTTTTTAATATATGAAAATATATAAATATATTTTTATGATAGTTTTACGAGATCAGGTTTTAAATTTATAAAATGATAATTACTTTAACTTAAAAACACATACAATAGGCAAGTGTACCTATCGCAGCGTAATATAGTTTAGGTAAGAACCAAGTATCGAACCAATGGACACGGTCGAGTTCCAATACTCAACTTTTGTTATCGTTTAGCCGGACCAATTAGTGAGTGAGTTTTGTGTGCTTGTGAAGCGGAATAGTAAATGATAGAAAAGTAAATAATGGTAAAGTAAATAACAGAAAAGTAAAAACGTGTGTGAAGTGCGTAACAGAAATGTAACGAACAGAATAGTAAATAGCAGGAAAGTAAATATCTTGGAAATGATCAGGTCATGAAGAGTATTGCTTTGGGCTTTGAATCAGCTTGGTACTTGATAATGTTAAGTTGACTAATCTAGTGATATGACAACTACAAACTTGTGACCCGGGTCACCGCTAGAGCCTCGTCCTCACGACATTTGATTCACGAATTAAAATCTTTAAATTAAAATGGTAGTGCCTCCCGTTAAGGACAACAGTTACCCAAAACCCTTCGAATGGTCATCTCCGGGTTGGTTTAAGACATCGAACGTAAATGCTTTGTATTAAGGTTAAATAGGTGATTATATTTTGCTCACCAGGAGGCGGTGTAATAATGGGACCAAGTATAAAGACGTACCGTTCCTAACATGAGTTCACCAATTCTTGGTCGCATAAGAAGTTCGTATGAAGACGTACGACCTTAATAATGCTGACCAAGCATTGGCTTATCAATCTCTGCTTGTATAAAGACGTACAAGTTACAAAAGAAGTTTGATTAAAAAGGTTTTACGATCTTACGCTTTAAAATCAAGAACACTCACAGATATAAAGACGGATTTAGACAACAATAACAGCCCACCAAATGGTGGTTTTAAGGACGAATAATTAAAGACATAAACATACCACTAGATTAATACGTCAAACATTAACATGCACCAAACATCATCTTCACCCTAGCAATACAAGAAGCTTAGCCACGAATGGCCATGCTAACTAGCGTAACGCTGAGTTTCGTAGGCTCCCCTATTGTGGAACAAGGAGAAAGAGCCCCTCTACTCACTACTACTACTCTAAACTACGAAATAAGCTCTCTCTGATGTGTTCTTGAGGTATGGATGGGTGTATTGAGGTGTGTGGAATGAAGAACTCAATCCCTCTATTTATAGGCCTCAAAATGAGCAATGCACGGCCGTGCATTGGATTGCACGGACGTGCAAACACCTCGGGAATCAAACAGGGTACACGGGACAGTGTATTAGAGCCTTAGGGAGCAAGTAGGGCATTGCACGGCTGTGCAATGGGATGCACGGCCATGCATCCCCTATTTGCTTCCTAGTTTTGTCTTTTAGCTTTTGGTTTGATTTATGTTGACCTGGTTTGACTTCTTGGGGGTCAATGCTCGGGTTTGGTCCTCCAAAAGCTTGATTTCTTCACGTTTTAAGCTGGTTTTTGCTCTGTTTATCTTGGGGCACCGAATAACATGCAATTGTGAAATATTAACGTATTAAGTATCATTTGCAAGGCTTTTGTTTGATTAATACCATAATATGGGGATTATTATGCATGCAAAACATGTATAGTTTTGGACATATCAATGATCATAATTACAATAATAAAGAATGGATTAAATAACTATAAAGATGATAGTCCATTATCCCCCCTCAAGCGAGAGGGTGGCAGATCTATACGAAGCATGTTCCGAAAATCTTCAAATAACGGGCGAGGAAGACTGTTCGTGAAAATGTCGGCCACTTGGAGCTTGGATGGAATGAATCGAGTGTGAAGCTTCCTAGATGATACAAGTTCTCATATAAAGTGATAGTCAAGTTCTAGATGCTTGATCCGCTTGTGAGATATAGGATTTTGTGTGAGAAAAATTGCACTTTGATTGTCGCATAAAATAGTAGGTCGCATAAAATAGTAGGTCGAACTGAAGGTAAAGCAGAGGGTTCTTGAAGAAGATATTTCAGCTGCAGTATTAGCCATAGCACGATATTCAGATTCGCAACTGGAGCGTGAGACTGTAGGTTGTTTCTTTGCATTCCAAGATACAAGGTTACCCCCCAAAAAAATCGAAAAACCATAAGTAGAGCGCCGAGTCTCAAGACACCAGGCCCAATCGACATATGAGAACCCAACAAGAGACGGTGTCTTTGGTTTGGTGAAAGTGAGCCCGGATGTTAAGGTGCCTTTGATGTAGCGAAGAATTCCTTTTGCTTCTTGAAGGTGCACAGTGGTCGGTGTATGCAGAAATTGACTTACTTGATTGACTGCATATGAGATATCAGGTCTAGTGATGGTTAAGTATTGCAATGTCCCAACAATAGAACGATAAAGTGTCGGGTCAGAGCAAGGTTCCCCAATGGCTTTAAAGGAGATGTTTGTTGATAGTGGAGTAGAAATGGGTTTGGAATCCAACATGTGCGTCACGTCCAATATTTCTTTAGCATATTTGGCTTGATTTAAAAATAACTCATCTTTGGTGTATGTAACTTCGAGTCCAAGGAAGTAGTTTACGGCGCCCAAATCTTTAATTGCAAATTCTTTATTTAGGCACTTGATAAAGGACTTTAGAGTGTTTTCTTGATTACCTGTCAATATTAAGTCATCAACATACACTAATAAATACATGATGCACTCATCTCGTTTGAACACGAAAAGAGATGTGTCGGCCCGACAACATGAGAAGCCACTACGAATTAAGAAGTTACTCAACTGTTGGAACCATGCACGAGGGGCTTGTTTGAGCCCATATAGAGCTTTGTTTAGCTTGCAAACATAATCGGGAAATTGTGGATTGTGAAAGACGGGAGGTTGTTCTATATAAACACATTCCTTGAGATGACCATGTAAAAAGGCATTGTGAAATTGATGTAGTTTCCAATTGTTGAGCACGGCTAAAGAGAGAAAGATATGGACGGTGGATGCCTTAACAACCTGACTAAAGATGTGAGAGTAGTCAACCCCCAAAAATTGGGTAAATCCTTGAGCAACTAGGCGGGCTTTGTGGCGCTCAATGGTTCTAACAGAGTGGAACTTGGTTCGAAATAACCATTATGATCCAACAATATGACGGTTGTTCGGACGAGGAACAAGTGTCCAAGTGCTATTATTACTGAGGGCTTCAAGTTCCTTATGTATGGCCGCTAACCATTTCGGATCCTTGGCTGCTATTTTCACTCCTTTAGGGTCGGTGGTTGTAAGGAGGGTCTGATGAAGCGGGTTTTGTGTAAGTTGAGAGAGGTCGGCTCGGTGGCGAGGTTTGAATATGCCTGCTTTGGCGCGTGTAACAATGGGATGGATCGGAAATGGTGGAGGTGGTGGTGGTGGTGGTGGTGGAGAGTGAGGTATAGCGGGAGAGGCTGTTGAGACAATAGGCGAGTTAAGTAGGTTTGAGGCAGTGGGCGAGTCGGGTGGGTTTGGGAAAGTTGGTGTGGAGGTGTTGGCGTTGATTGTAGGGCCTGGGTTAATTAGTGTAAAGGCCACAAACCAGGGAACCCTACTTGTTGGCTCAAACGCAAGCTAAGTAGTAATAGACATCAAACTTAACACAATTCATTGCAGCGGAAAACAAATAGTCAACAAAGGTCAACGACCCGACCCAAAGCATAATTCAATCAAGTACTAATATCAATCTGTCTCAACGAAATAACTAGTAAATGATGTCATCACAAACATCCACGGTAACCAAATGCCATCCAGAAGCCACCAGCTTACATCTTCTCTTTACCTGAAATACATGCTTAAAAGTCAGCTACGCTGAGTGAGTTCTATAGTAATTCTTTAGGGAATAATAAATCCCAAAACGTTATAAAATAGTTTCCATCTCAAAGGTTTATTCATAATACTTTCTCAACAGTTCAAACATATATATTTTATCGACAAACAATTATACCGTGTTGTTCGTTCCGAAGACACAAGCCAACACGATCTCCCGCCTGACTTACGTCAGACACAATACCCCGTCGACTAACGTCAACACAATATCAAGCTTACGCTCAATCTCCCGCCTGACCAAAGCCAGACACAATATCCCGTTGACTAACGTCAACACAACATCAAGCTTACGCTTGATCTCCCTTCACGGCGTTTAAGTACGTGACACAACTCATACACACATGCAAGCATAATGATTATTGAAAAAACATATATTTCATTACCAAAAGCGTCGTCTATGCATGCAACTTACTAAAAACACGTTTCACATGTATCCATGCCCAAAACAATAAAATATTTAAAAGTGGGCGAGAGAAACTCACCTTTGCTCGACACACCTCGTTCTCTAGAACTCGCTAACGCCTCGTGCTCGCCTTTCAACCTCGCACCTATAATGCACACAATTCACGAGTTAATATACGACTCGACATTAAACCTCCACCTACACGACTAACCCTACGTCTCACGACCATTTTCACGTGCATGGCACCATGCATGGGGTTCATGCGTTACGTGAACTCCCCCCGTCCACGTTCCCGATGTCCCCTCCTATACTCGGCTCCACACCGGGTCCCCGAGCTCGCCAATCATCACTTTCGTTCTTCACCGAGAACCGTAGTGCCCCTCCGCGCGTCACCCGCCCTTGGTCGGCTTCGCAATACACCATCCGGTCCCCTAGGGCTGCTGTTGTGATCCTCCGGAACCACCACGGCCCGTCACCACCACCCCCGGGGTCACCACAATCCCGTGTAGGGACTGCAGGTCTCCCCTTGTCGCTGTCGTCACCTCCTCGCGTCATTACCACAGTGTACAGCCCCATCGGAGGACCGCCGTGACTATCTCGCACCACTGTCGGCCGCCTTACGCGGATTCCGGCTTCCCCGCTCCTATCCGTATGCCTGTAAATCCCCACCCTAGTATTCTAGGGTTTTCGGCTAACTCCCACTTAGCATGTACAAGTTTCACATGACAAAAACCATCATACGTAATGGATATAGGGATTATACCTTTGATCCGAGTGACTCGTGTTAATCGAATCACCAAGAACTCGTCTCCTTCCTTCACTTGTCACCTACGAAACCCTAGAATCACGAAAATGGTTATCACGATTAACCGGGTCTAAAACACGTATACAAAGGTTAGAGGCTCGTGATCATACCTTTGATCCTACAAGAACACGTCGAACGAACTCCGCGTCTCTCTCCCTTAATCTCGACGGCCGTAAAATCGTGAATGGCGTCTTCCCCTTTGTGCCGTGAACCTAAAGGGTTCACCACCCTTGGACCGGGCCTCGGCCCGTGCGCGTATCCAGTCCGTCTTGGATTTTAATAAAAACCCCTCTAAAGCCTTGATATTTACTCACCACCCCTTCTAGTTTCTTTTTATATAAAAAGAAACTCGATACTACATTTGTTAAGTCTCGTTACAAACCCGTACAACTCGGTCCATTATGTTACAACGTATACACATATATACATTAATCCCATTAGTTATAAAAACTGGGATGTTACAATTAGGCTATCGGATGTGGTTGTGGTGGGTGAAAGAGGTCCATGCAAAGGTGGCAAGGGTAATCATGAGGAGTATGTGTCTGGTCTTGGTTAGGAGATATGGGTTTTGAGCTAGGTTCAACAGAAGGTGGTAAACCATCATGGAAGGAGGTTATTTCAAGCTGGGTGATGGGTCTGATGTCATTAGTGCCAAGAAATGGAAAAACTTCTTCGTCAAAACGAGCATGACGGGATATATAGATGCGTGATGTAAGTGGGTCAAGGAAACGATACCCTTTATAGACGGGGCTGTAGCCAAGAAACATGCATGGAATGCTGCGTGGTGCGAGCTTGTGTTCCGAATAATCCCGTAAATAAGGGAACACGCGGCATCCAAAAGCCCGAAATATGTTATAATTAGGCGTTTTGAAAAATAATATCTCAAATGGATATTTTCCATGAAGAAGAGGTGTAGGGAGACGTTGATAATGTACACGGCAGATGAGAATGCGTCAACCCAATAAGATAGAGGTAATTTAACATTGAATAGCATCGTTAGACCAGTTTCAACAATGTGTCGATGTTTACGTTCCGCACGGTCATTTTGTTGAGGCGTATACGGGCATGATAACCTGTGTAAAGTACCATTTTCCTCAAAGATAGATCTAACCCTTTGGTTCACAAATTCAGTCCCGCCATCACTTTGGGAAACTTTGATTTTTCGAGAAAACTGGGTTTGAACAAATTTCATAAAGGTCACCAAAATATTATAAAAGTCACTTTTTACCCGGAGTGGATAAAACCAACAAAATCGAGAATGGTCATCGACAAAGACGACATAATAACAGAAGTTATCAACGGATAAGATTGGGGAGGGGCCTCATAGGTCACAATGTATAAGATCAAGTGGGTGCAAAGCCCGTTCATTATTAAGGTCAAACGGTAAACGTTGACAAGGCAAACAAGTTCCCGGTTTAGGTAAAAGTGCGGAAATAGATAAACAACCAAGTTTTTTGTAAATTAACTATAGTGTCAAAATGGACATGTCCCAAAACATGAATGCCAAACTTCAAATGATGCTTTGGGTCTTGAGGAGGAGGCGACGAGAGCATGACTTTCGGGTTGTAAAACGTAGAGACCATTTTCACATTGACCTTGAGCGAGGACATGTTTTGTGTGACGATCCTGAATATAAAAAGAAGGGTAAGAAAATAAAACATCGACAAAATTGTCCTTTGTTAATTTACTTATGGACAGTAGATTCTTGGTGAGATTGGGAACCACCAAAATATTGTTTAATTTGATGTCCTTTGAGATGTAGGAGTGATCTGAGTGTGTGACAGGGAGCGACTGACCGTTTCCAAATATGACCGATGGAGTACCTGATGTCGGAGATGGGTTGTTTATGTTGCGGGTGGATTGGGTGAAATGGTCAGTAGCACTTGTATCCGCATACTAATCAAGTGTATTGGATGAAACATTGCATTGAGAGAAGAAGGAAGCCATGACAGAGAGAGGGGGAGGAGGTAGCCGACTGGGAGGGAAGGAGTTAGGAAGAAGGTGAAGGGAGGGTCTTTTTGGCTCTTGATACCATGTAAGTGTGAATCAATCTGATCTCCTCAAATGAGAGGAGATGAATTTATATAATACAGTTACTAAATGAAGTTACATGAAGAGACAAGATACAATAATGATCATAATTACAATAATAAAGAATGGATTAAATAACTATAAAGATGTTAGTCCAATAACTTTTATACGTCAAAAATATGTTAAGTGATTTTTACGTGAAAAAAGAGAGTATTTTGGTTTTTTATGATATTAACTCTAAAACAATAGCTAAGATTAACATCTGCCAACTTATTCATTAATCTTAAAACTATACATGAAATTGATTTGAAACTTCGAAAAGATGACGTCGAGGTCAGGGATTGTGAAAACCCACCATTTTTACAAATCTTTTTAAAGCAAAAACATGATAAAAAAGAACATCTATGACTAGCAATTTTGTTCTCTAAAGCAAAAACATGAATATCAACTTTCATATACTATGATTACAAACAAAATATGCTACTATTTAATGCACATACCAAACAGTGAACCACCAAATAGCCATAATCTAAGTTATTAACCACAAAATATCAAAAGAAAGTTTCTTTGATCCAGTTTGCAAGTTTTTCCATAGTTTGATAATCAACCAATCTAGTTAGCATTGTATCTTATATGCTAGTTATTGTAGTTCAAAATGTTGCCAATCTTCGCTTTAAAAAGCGCGTTTCAGACGCAGCTCATGGCGCTTTTAACCTTTGTATAGGTAAGGCGGGTGATGTACAAATTAGCATAAGGAACAGTATTGAGGTGCACTTTTTGTCCGGGGGATGGATTTGTGCCAGGCTTAAAGTGTCCATATATGTTATTTAGATATCTATACTATATAATAAATAAAGGTTTTAATGGGACACTTGTCACACTCTCATACATTCTCAACATTTTTTTCCGTCTCTCTCTCCTATTAAATAATAATGATTTCTATATTATTTTTATAAAACGTTTTTCATAAATATGTAATATGTAAATCTTTATTACTAAGTATATATAATATTGCATTTATTCAACCCGTGTAATACACCGGGTTTCTAAAGTTTAATATGAATTAACATGTATCAGTTACATAAAAAATTTAATACTCAGATAAAAAAAATGTTTTAAAAATTAACTTAACAAAATTTACAACTGTCACGTAATATTTTATTCAACCCGTGTAAGTACACGGGTTTTTAAAGATATAAATTTTTATTACTAATTACATTTATTTAATCCGTGTAATACACGTGATTCTAACATAATTAAAGAATATATAAAGCTTATTCCTGTCTAAATTTTGGGTAAATAAACCTACATGAGAAAGATATTAAAGATAAGTATAATACATTTATAAGTTACTTTCAAAATTCCTAAAATTGAAGAAATTGCAAAGGTGGAGGTAGACGTGGGCAAAAAAACCGGTTTCAAACGGGTCACCGGGTTCTGACCCGACCCGGGTTCATGCTCAAACCGGTTTCACTCAACCCGGTCCAAGACCCGATCCAGCCTGTAGGTGTATAACCAGTTTCTAATTTTTTTTTGGTGGCCGGTTCGTAACCCGACTTGAACCGGGTTCATTCTCAAACCGGTTCCAGGCCCGACCCGGTTTTCAAACCGGTTCCAAGCCCGACCCGGTTTTCAAACCGGTTCCAAACCGGTCCGTGCTATTGCACGGCCCAGTTTTAACGGCTTTATAGCCGTTGTAACGGCTTTATGACCTTTTTTTTGGTATTTTGGACCCCCAAACTTGTATAAATAGGTGTAGGTTGTATTGGTTCAACCACACCATTCCAAAACACTCTCATTTTTCAAAAACGCTCTTATTTCTCAAAAACGCTCACACTCGAAAGTCGAAACTCTAAAAATGGAAAACGAATCTCAACAATCTAATATTGGTTGTGCTTCTCAAAGTATTAGTGCTCCCACAGTTGTGCGAGTCAATCCTACAACAAGGAATCCCAATGTTTGACAACATTTAGATTTATGCGAAATGTCGAATGGTGGTACATAAGGCTCGGTGCAAGTTATGCGGGCATTTTTTTAGAAAAGACGCAAACACGACTTTGAAGAATCACATTGAAAAAAACTATTGTTCAGTGTTGAAGGCTCAAGCTTCGCAAGGTCAAACAAGTATGACGAACGAAGGTAATATTTTTGCATAGAATGTTGACTTGGTTCAGGAGAGGATTGCGCATTTTGTGATTCAAGAGAGTCTACCTTTCAAACACTTTGACAACGAACGTTTGACTCGGCTTATTCAACAAACGCTCTAACCTCGCTACACTCATGTAAGTCGTGCTACTCTTAGACGAGATTGTATAAATATGTGGAAAAAAGTTAAATTAGAAATAATAAATGAATTTGAAAGTTTAAAAACCGGTATTAATTTAACTTGTGATTTTTGGTCGGCTCCCCACAACTTGTCGGATTCTTACCTTTGCGTTACCGCTCATTGGATAAATCCGGAAAGTTGGCAAATGATGAAACGTACTATTGCGTTCGATATAATTGGATACCCCCACACCGGTGACAATTTATTTTAAATTTTAGACAAAGTTATAAGTACTTTTAAAATAGAAAATTAAGTTTTTTCAATATCGTTTGATAACGCCTCGAATAATACCGTCGCGGTAAACCAACTTATTTTAAAATATAACCCGATTTGTGATGTTATTTTTTTTTTCATAGTCGATATGTTGCACACATTATTAATTTAGTTGTGCAAGATGGTGTTAAACACATTGACGATGTTAAAAATCAATTTAAACAAATGTTGCGTGACATTTTTTATGCAAATAAAAAAAGATATCATCGATATATAAAATTTTGTAAAGACGGGCAAACCGAATGTTTAGGTCCAAATTGGGACGTTTCAACACGTTGGAACTCAACGTGTAACATGTTCGAAAAAGCCATTCAACAAAAGCGAAGTTTGCAAATGTTTCATGACCAACTAGCAAGGCAAAATAAAGTAACAAAATTTCCGACATCTGGTTGGGGTATAATTGAAGGTGTAGCCGATATGCTCCATATTTTTAAAACCGCTACAACTTATTTATCGGGAGTTTACTATGCTACAAGTCCTTTGGTTTTAAATAAACTCTTTTTAATGGTTGAAAAATTAAACGAATATTCCATGCGAGGCGGCGTATTTAAAGAAATGATACCGCTAATGAAAGAGAAATTTAAAAAATATTTTAAAAATATGCCTCCGATTATTACTTGCGCCGCCGCCTTAAACCCGTGCTTAAATGTTTCGGGTGTTGAAACTTTAATTGAAAAAATAATTTACGGTTTGAATTTATACGAAGAAGATGTAATTTTAACGGATAGAGCAAAAACTATTTTTACTCAAAATTTGTCAACTTTGTTTACTGTTTATGTTGAAAAATATGGTACAACATCTACCGTTCACGAGTCATTTAGAAACGCTACAACAAGTGCAAGTAGTAGTCAGAGTTCAATGTTAAACTTATTTAGTACTATACTTAATGAAAATAGTAAACGTCAACGGGGTAATACCCCAAGTAGCGAATTGGGTAGATATATTGGTTCGGATTTTTTAACCGGTATGAATGCTCATGATTTTGAGACATTTGATATCTTGGCTTGGTGGAAAGGGAAGGAAGACCAATTTCCCGTCCTATCCGCTATGGCCCGTGATCTACTAACCGTCCAAGCTTGTACGGTAGCTTCGGAATCTGTTTTTTCTGTTAGTGGCAAGGTTGTTTCTTTACGAAGAACAAGACTAACTCCGTAATCGGTGAAAACGTGCATTTGTTTAAAAGATTACTTGGATGCGGCGGAAAGAATACAACATAAAGGCAAAATCGAGGACGAGATGGAAGGAGGATTGATTGAAGCAATCGACGAAGATAGCCTACGAGGGAGTTCGGGATCCGACTAGTATCGACTAACCGGATTTTCAATGTATCGACGAGAAGACTTTTATCTTTAATGTATTTCAATTTGTAAACTTTTAATTATTTGTTTTATAATTTCTAAACTTTCTCTTGTATGTTTTGTAATTTTTAAATTATGTTAATATATTAAAGTGCATTTTTAAGTTACTAAAACATTTTATTGAAAGACAACATGCAATACCAACTTACATAACACGTTACTAAAACATTTTATTGAAATACAACATGCAATACCAACTAATTATCCGCATTGTTCGGATTTGCAATCTTCGTCTCGTCATACAACTTGCAATACTTTTCTAAGTGACGGCTTAAAGTTGTATTGGACTCTTTACTAAAAAACGATCTGCACAGCTTGCAACGAGCCTTGTTCAGTCCGCTTGACATCTCACACAAATCAAAATATTGCCAAACACTTGGCTTTCGTATGGTTGAAATAACACTTACAACCGTTGAAAATGAACCAGCGTTTTCGGCCATTTTCGAGATCATTTTTTGCTAAAGAAGTAGAAAATTGTGTGGTTCAACCCATACAACCAATAAGTATTTATACTAATTTATGAGGTCAAAAAACACAAAAAAGTTAAAAAAAAAAAAAGGGGGCAAAAAACATCTCTAACGGCTAATTTTAAAAAAAATTAATGGCTATTTAAAAAAAAACGGGTTAACCGGTTTAGGACCCGAACTGGTTTGGCTAGCCAACCCGGTCTCACCCGGTCCGATCCGGTTTGGTAGGGTTGGGTTCGATGTTTCTTGAACCCGGGTCGTGACCCGAACCGGTTCGGCCACCAACCTGGTTCAACCGGGTTTTGCTAAGCCCAACCCAGTTTTAAACCAGGACCGGTTTGGATTTTGGACCCGGTTTGTACACCTCTAGGTGGAGGGTTGGGGGTGAGGTTGTGGCTTTAAACATTGACCAACACAAAAATATAAATAAAAATAACAATTTGTCGTTCAAAAAAAGAAGACACTACAATAGAAGAGGGATTCTCACGATGACACGTAAATAACCACTTCGAATGGGGCTTAAGCCTCAAAATTATAAATGGACCACTGGGCCATGTTTACTTAGTCTAACTTCAAAAGGACATGAAATACCGGCCCATATTTTAAATTATGACAATCTTATTAAGCTTATTATTGTTAGAATTATAGTTCCTAATTTTGTAAAATAAATAGGGTCTTAGAAAAATTAACAAAAGCAACTATTCTAAAAATACCCTTTCAACCCTCGTTTTTCTTACATTTTAAACTCAACCAACCGTTAGATTAAAAAAATAGAAGGTTGAGATGAATAATATATGTTACATTATAATATGAACTAGAAATTAAGCCCGCGTGATACATCGGGTTTGCAAACTTTGTTACGCGTATTTCAGCGGTGACTAAGTAAATAAAAGAAACATATGAAGTTGTCATGACTCGGTTCTAGAGATCGAAAAATAGATAAATTATGGCGCGAATATGAGTTAACATTGAAACAGAAAATTTCGTTAAAGGAGTTAGTAACAAAGTAAAAAGAAAATAGAAATATAAAAAAGTAATTTTTACAACGAACATAAGGAAAAGTAAAAGTAAAAAACAAAAAAAACTGGCTTGTCACACCCTAGACTCGAACCTGCGTCTGCGGGCTTAGTAGAGTTATTATAGAAAAATCGTATAAAAAAAAATAATGAGTTAAAAGCGTATATTAAGGTTTTAAGAATAATCTATCAATTTTATAATCGAATTGTGATGACATGGGGTCTACATATGATGTCAAATACCACCATCTCAACATACATCAATTTCTTGACTAAATGAAACCTAAGAAAAGAGTTGATTATTTCTCAATTACGATGATTAGACTGGAAAGCCACAAGTTGTTAAACTGACGCCATAAATTAATATGAATACATTTTTAAAAGAAAAATGTTATTTCATTCTTATTATTACACACGTAAATCATTTAAATAAGATTGAAAAATTATGTGCAAGTTAAGAGATAAATATAAGGTATGTCAATTTTTCTCTTACCTCTTAAATCAAGTGGTATACCCGTATGAGAGGGTGACGTGATAGGGGATCACCACGTGAGGGTGATTGTAACACCACCTCCTTGATGATGTGAGGGGGGGGGGGGTGTGAGTGTTTGCCGTGAACTTCTTCACGTAGAGGTGCACACAAATCAATTTTTGAAACGGTAATATGACCGTTCAACGGTCAAATGGAAAAAAAATATTTTTAATAACCAACTATAAATATATATCTCCTTTACCTATAAATTACACAAATAATCATACCATTCTTTTACAACTTTATACTTATTTTTATAAAAATGTCTTCATCTTCAAGCGACGAAGCCCGAAATATAATGTTCCGTACTTTTTCAACGGCGGCGCTTCAGTGGTGGCAAGAAGCTGAATCCTCACAACCTATCAAACGAAGTGCTCGTCTTAATCGTGATCGAACGACCGCTAACACACTACTACACAAAGACTACTTTGACGAATGGTGTACTTACAACGAGGTGCAATTTAGTACCCGGTTTAGAATGAGCCGGAATTTATTTTTAAGAATTAAAAATGATTTGAAGAGAGAGGTTCCTTGGTTCCGCCAACGGGTAGATGCATGAAGTATGATTGGTTTTACGTCCATGCAAAAGTGTACCGCCGCGATTCGTCAAATGGGGTATGGCACGGCAAGTGATTCGTTCGATGATTACTTGAAGATGTCTTCCCGAACTATCAGGTCTTGTATTTACAAATTTTCTAAAGGTATAATTAAATTGTATCATAGTAGATATTTACGTAAACCGTCGGCTAGCGGCATTCAACAATTATATGCGGCCCATGAAGCTAAACATGGCTTTGTCGGGATGCTCGGTAGCATCGATTGTACGCATTGGGAGTGGAAGCGATGTCAGTTTTCACGCGGGGATCATCCTCGTCCTAGTATTATGCTTGAAGTTGTGGCTTCATATTACTTACGGATTTGGCATGCGTTCTTTGGCGTTGCGGGTTCCAACAATGACATTAACGTTCTTAATCAATCGCCTATATTTGACGATATGATAAACGGAACCGCACCTGACACGTCTTTGGAATTTAGAGGGACACTTTACCAACGTGAGTATTATCTTGCTGATGGAATATATCCCGAATATGCTACAATTGTTAAGTCTCTTACGTGTCCCGAATGTATTAAACGTACAACTTACAAAAAAGCTCATGATGCGGCAAGGAAAGATATCGAACAAGCGTTTAGTCTCTTGAAGAATAAGTGGCATATTATCGAACGGCCGGCTCGATCTTGGTCTCAAACGAGAATTAGGAACATAATGTATGCTTGTGTAATTTTGCACAATATGATTTTGGAGGATCAATAAGTGACAATTTGTCAATATAACCCAAATGAAGAGGAGCCAACCTACGAAGAAATTGACGAAGATCAAAAACGAAAAAACCGTCAAGAAATACAACACCGGGATATTCATGATGCACTCAAAGCGGACTTGATCGAGCATATTTATGAACGTTCTGAAGATTTTAATTAAGTATTATGTTTTTATGTTTTTTTTTTAATTTATGTAATTTTATTTATGGAGATTTTATTTAATGTAATTTTATTTATATAAATTTAATATATAATTTTATTAAAATAAATTATAAAATACATTTAATGGTCACACCACACTCACTCACTCACTCACTTGGGTATTTCCCTTGTTAAGTGAGTGTGGTGTGAGAAATGAATAAAATGACGTGGCGCCACGTGCCAACCACTTTTCCCCTCACTTGAGCCTCACTCACTTGGGTATACCACATGCTCTTAGTGTACCCGTAATTCGGAGCTCACGGGGCAAAAACAGCTTACGTGGCAATCGAAGGACGAGAGCACATGCATGTAACATTGAACGGTTACGTTCGTGGGCGTTTGTGGTCGACTGGCTGCATAGCGTTCGAGTAGACAAATGGTGACATACTTGAATTATTTTTTTTATCTTTTTCATTTTCTTCTCCCTTTTTTTTAGAATAAAAGTTTAAATTATATTTAATTTTTTTAATAATTATAAACTTCGTAAAATTTTCTACATATTTATAAGAATTTGTAAACTTTTTAAAAGTGTTGAACTTTAATAAAAAGTTTGGTAAAAAATTTTAAAAAAAAATTGATGATCTAAAAAAAATATAAGGTTATAAATTAATTTTAATTATAAAAAGTTTAAACGTAAATTATTATATTTGTTTAAACAGTACGAAAATTTAAAGATTTTATCATTTGATTATAAAAATTTAAGGTGAAAAATGGTAATTATTTATAAAATGTAAGGAATTTTTTTAGATGGATGAATGACTTGAGAAAAGTTTATGGGTGTTACTTATGTATAAGTGAATAAATACCCTTTTAGATATTTTGAGACCCATTGCGAATGAAGTTAAGGCGTTGTTATTATTATTATTATTATTATTATTATTATTATTATTATTATTATTATTATTATTATTATGGGTTAAGTTAAAGTAAAAAGAGTTTTAAAAATAAGAAGGGTAAAAAATATTTTGGGCTTGTCATGTGTACTTTTATTATTTTTAAAGGGGAGGGCATGATGGTCATTGTGTATTACACAATGGAGTTGTATTACACAATGAACTTGTATTACACAATGGAGTTGTATTACACAATGAACTTGTATTACACAATAACCTGACTAATTACACAATGAACTTGTATTACGCAATTACATGACTAATTACAAAATGACCAAATATTACACAATGACCAGACGTGGTATTACACAATTAACTTGTATTACACAATGAATTTGTATTACATAATGACCTAACAAATTACACAATGAACTTGTATTACACAATGACCTGACGAATTACACAATAAACTTGTATTACACAATGACCTGACTAATTACACAATGACCATATATTACACAATGATCAGACGTGGTATTACACAATAACTTGTATTAGATAATGACCTGACTAATTACACAATAACTTGTATTAGATAATGACCTGACTAATTACACAATGAACTTGTATTACACAATGAAGTTGTATTAAACAATGAACTCGTATTACACAATGACCTGACTAATTACACAATGATCAAATATTACAAAATGAACAGGCGTGGTATTATACAATAAAATTGCATTACACATTGACCTGACTAATTACACAATGAGCTTGAAAACGTAAAACACAATGATAAATACATATAACACAATGAACTTGTAATACACACAATGAAATTGTATTACACAATAAAATTGTATTACACATTGATCTGACTAATTACACAATGAGCTGGAAATCGTAAAATACAATGATAAATACATATAACACAATAAACTTGTATTACACAATGAACTTGTATTACACAATGAACTTGTATTACACAATGAACTTGTATTACACAATGAAATTGTATTACACAATAAAATTGTATTACATATTGACCTGACTAATTACACAATGAGCTGGAAAACGTAAAAAAAATCGTTTTTGTTTATAATGACACTATACTCGTTTTAAAGATTAAAAAACGCTCGTTTTTATGGTGTAATTTTTTTGAAAATATAATGTCGTATGTAAAAGTTATGAACGTTTTAAAACGAGGGGGAACTTGATAAAAAGTAAAAAAAAGTGGCTAATACTAAAATACCCTTACAACAACTTTTTCTTCTACAATTTAATATCAACCATTAAATCTTTTACTACAATTTGATTTAAGGGTCCTAAATCCTTTTAACCCTTCTTAGAATTAGAATCATTTTTAAATGAAAGTAATCCTTATTATTATTATTATTATATTATGTAATGATTAGTTGTTTAGAATCAAGCTGAACATGAAAATAAACTATACACTGTATTTTCTTCATGATAAATGTGATAATATAGCCTTTTGAAAATTGATTTAAACCAAATGAATTAAATTAAATGAATTATATTTCTCATTTTATAATTGATCTAGAAAAGTATACTTGACATTTCAATTTTTAATTATTATATGGGTTATTTTAATTTATTAAAACTAACGACAGTTTTACTATTTTATATTTTTTTTTTGACATAAGATCAAAATTGATGCAAGTAAAATAAATACATATTTTATTGAAATATACAGTGTTTTTAAATCATGATTCATCTTCATAAAGGTGAAAATATAACTATATAAAAGTTTGACAAATTTGACGGGGCATAACTTTCAATGCCAAAGGTACCTATCATTGATGACCTAAAGGGTCCACGGAACACAGTTTGGATTGGAGACACGATCACCGTACATAGTATTACCCTGCCACCATCACATCGTTTACTGTGTCTGAAAATACTGGCGGAGCCTGAAAAAATATATAGCGGGGGCGAAAATCACGAGACCTAAATTTTTTTTTTCTTATCGCTATGTTTCGGGTTATATGTTCGGGTTGACAATTCAATTCGGGTCGGGTCAAACAAATCAACAATAAATAACTCTAAATATCTAATTATCTACGATGATTCGAAAAAAAATGGTAAGTACTTGGAAGAATAATTACAACTCAACCCGACGTTTACTATCTTGTTCATCATCCTTTCTTTTCTCTTGTTCATCATCAATTCTTTTGTAAAAAGAATTAATAGTTAAACTTTCTATTTTTCTCCTGATATGCCTAAAAAAAACAATAGGATTGAATTAAGCAACTTTCCTATTGTTCATCATCAATAATCCTAATTCATTAATCATAATCCATAAATCACAAATCAATGAATCATAATCCATAAGTTTCTAACCCTAATACTTAACAATTCTAAGTTAGTAAAAATCCATAAATCATACTTGAAATTATCATATCAATAAATCATAATCCATAAGTAACAATTCTAATTTCTAAGTTAGTACCTTACCAAGAATTTGGTGTGTGAAGGACTGAAGGAGTGAAGACTGAAGCGGTAGGCCGGTGGCGAGCGACGAAAAGCGGCGAAGGCGCGAGCGGCGGCGGCGACGAGGGCGTGAGACAGAGGGGGATTTTAGATTTGAGATTTGGGTGTGTTTGGGGGAAGCGGGCATGATCGACGAAAAAAGAAAGGGAGCCAAGAATTTTAGGGTGATTTATTTGAAATTTTCATTCCCCCCCCCCCCCTAAACTTACACTTTTATTTTTTAAATGCATAAACTTTTTTTTTTAAATTTCGTACTGATAACTTATCGAATCAATCTGAATATAGCATTGAACTGAAATTTTTAGGGATAAAAAATCATAGGGGGCCAAGATTTTTTAGGGAAAAAAAATCAGGGGGGCCGGCTCAATAAGTATAAAAATTTTCGGACAAAAACGCGAAAATTTACATTACTAACGGAAAAAACGTGGGGGCCGGGGCCACCCCTGGCCCCTTCTATCCTTCGCCACTGTCTGAAGACTTGATTAGTAAAAAAAATGTATATCATGGGTATCCCCGTGAGGGATTTCACGCCGTGAGCACCAAGGGAACACCGTCCCTCTATGGCGTGAGGGGGGTGAGGGAGTCTATGTGAGTGACTTTACGGGAGAAAGGAGAAAAAATGTGGGTATTGCGTGGATCCCTCATGGTCAAATATGTGGTATTTCACTCACTTGAGTATTTCCTTTGTCAAGTGAGACCCAAGTGTGAAACTTATCACGCTGATGTGACACCCACGTGACAGAAAACGTACTCTTACTTGGCTCTACCAAGTAATAGTATACCCCATACTATAAGACACAAATATTAGTTAATACAAAAATTAACCGTTTATTTGTGTAACTTTTTTAGAAATTACTTAATGTTTTTTGAGTGAGAACTTTTTTAGGAATATATAAAGCTTTTTTTTTTCTTTTATGTTGTTTTAAAAAGTGTATTTTGTTAGATCTATTATAAAAGTTATATGTTTTTTTTCTAATAATGAGCATAACAAGGTGTTGATAGATATATTTTATACATAATTCAATGACCGAGGCATGAATTTTTTCCTATGAGGTTAGTATTTTTCGGTACTCGGATTGACACCCCTAAAGGTGTTCATCACATGTTTGTTTCACCAATTGTGGTAGTGATCAATGATCACTAACTGTTTTCAGCTAATAGTGATCACCAATAACTCGTATAAATAAGATGATAATGTTCGCCGCTTAAAATGAGTGTTAATATAATATATAGAATGATGCATATTATTCACTTGCTTCATTTGATCTTATATATTGAATACAGAAATATCACTTGTACAAAACTATGTACCTTCAAATTGAAGGATCCCAATTTTCCAAAGAAATCATGGAATATTTTATCTTAATTAAATTAAGGTGTAGAACTTGCAATGAACACAATAGATAAAGAACTTTAAATTGCATCTTCCCTTTGAAATCATTGTCCAACAACATTCATCTCCGTTATAGCCTTAATCCTATTCAACATGTTATCCTCATGAACGACCACCAACGAATATGTTCTCATTTGTCAAAGTTTGTGTCATCAACACCTTTTTGACCATAGGAGTTGAGAAGTGGCACCACCTTATTCCATAACAAACATGTGAGTCATCTAACTTTCTAAAAGATTAACCTAATAGCGGGATGGGAATGGTAATAAGAGAATTTGAAACACGATAAAAACAAGAAAAATATGTTTACGCTGAAATTTGAACCCTGGTCTCCAAATAACAAGTCGAATTTTTTACTACTACACTACAACAATCTAATGCATTAAACTTATGAAAGTATATCTTTTTTTAGAAAGACAAATCTAAACCTCTTATTCATGATCGGGTTAAACCTGACCCAACTCACCAGCCTAGATTGGATGCAAGACTCAAGCATCAAGATTCGAACTTAAAATCTATAAGACCCTGAGCTTTAACTCAACACCAGTATACCATTGGGCTAGATGCCTAAGAGTTGTAAAAGTATATCTAATGTCTATTTTGTATATATTTTCTATTTAAGAATGAGGCCCAAAGCCCTACCTTATATTTTAACATAGGTGGGCCTACCCTCCAATCCAACCATCTTGTTATTTTTTTTTCTACATTATTATTATCTTTTATATTTATTTTTCATAACCATTTTATTTATTATAATAAATTAAATTATTTATAAAAGTTTAATTAATCTATTATAATAAACAAATGATCTATTAATAAAACCTCAAAGGATATTACAATCTTCAAATGCTTTAATTAAACCCAAAAGAATATTGAACATGTAACCCATGCATTAAAGTTTGTATATTTCCATAACAAAATAGTACTCTAACAACTTTTGTTATGATGTACAATTCTAAAAGTCACAAATAGGGGTGAGTATTCTACGGGTCAGACCCTGTACACCCATAAAACGTGTTGGACCTGATCTGTGTGGAATCTTATAAGTTAGTTATGGTACGAGTTTACGGTTCTAGTTTTTAGCATTAAACGGATTTGGGTCGGGTACGGGTCTAGAACCGTACTATCCATATTAGAACCGTCGACCTACAATCTCCATACTTCTAACAGATTTATTTGAAACTATGTGCATATTCTGTATGGATATGTGTAAATCTTTTTAACATTTAATAAATTTAAAAAGATTTAAGAATCAGTGATTAAAATTAGAGATTATTTACCATTCAAATACCAATCCCACGTTTTAATACCCTAATCGCAAGGCTTTCGTTCCATCCATATCGCAAGGATTCAGGCTGACAAGCTTCACACAATTCATCGCCAACTTTGACTGTGCATATGGATCACCCAACTCCATCTCCATACACAAGCAGTTCGCAAATCATCTCTATCTCAAGGTATATGTTTTACTGTGCTTACTTGACCCCATACGTAAACAACAACTTCGAAATCCATCTTTATCGCATACTATGCTTACTCTGTTGAAGTGTGGAACACCCCCATCTGATGTTCACACATGTAAACGGGTCCAAATCCGTGAAACCTTACCCGTAAACCCGCGTACCCTTATCCCTAGAGTACGGTTCACGGTTATGAGATTTTGCCTTAAACGGGTCCGGGTCGAGCACAGGGTCTACCCGTATGGGTCGGGTCTAACCCGTATGCACAACCCTAGCCACAAATTTGAAAGAAAAAGTTGTAATAGTCTCACAACGCAACAGAAAACCATACCTTTTAGTAATCGTACTTGTTTAAAACATCAGGTTTTATCTGGTTATGAAATACCGGTGACCTAATGGTCTAATGATATAATGTTTGCTCTTTATAAAAGTGATGTAGGTTTAAATCCTTATAAGTATAAGATTAGATGATATTTTGGTGTAAAAAGTGCACTTTAAAAAAATCTGTGTGCGAAATAATTTTTCAATTGTATTTGTGCATGCTAAAAGTAGAGATAAATGTATTTAAAAGAATAAATAAAAAACTATGTGCCAGAAACTGACGTTATCCATTTCCAGGGATTAATACAAACAAATACGAACACAAAATGTTTGATGACTATTGGTTTTTATTTTGTTGTTTTCCGCATTCTTTTGGACTATTATATTGTGTTATCATTTGTAGAACGATTCTTTGTACTCCCATATGTAATTATATATATATATATTTCTTATGTGGATGAATAGTGAATTTTTTTTTTTAATTTGTTTTCTTTTTTTTTATTATTTAGTTTTATGTTTCCTTTTTAGTAACATTATTTTTACTGTTGTGCCTATGCTTTCGTTTAAATTTTATTAACGATGGGCCCGACAACGTTATCTATGATAACTTTCGTTCGTTATGTTTTTTTAAATAACGGAATGCGCCGTTTTCTTAACAATTTCTTTTGTCAACGTTCTGGTTTAAATTTTATTGAAGACAAAGTTGTATTCAACTTCAAGTGTTTTTGGGTATCGTATGTTATAACGAGTCTGTGATTCCACGCAAACGAGTCAAACCAATAACAAACAGACTCCCGCCGCGAAGCGCAGGGGGTAAAACACATGGAGGAGAATAGTAATGTGTACAAGATGCAATGCAGCATGTACAACTCTTGCTTATGGCTTTTATGCGTGTGAGCATCCATTTTTTACGCCCATTTCTTCTTTCCCCTTTCACACCAGACCAAATTAGGGTTTCCCTCATTCACCATCGTTTCACCATACGACCCATTACTAGCGGTGAGTGAACACCACCGGCTCTTCCACCGCTAATAGTAGTTTTTTTTTTTTTTTTTCATGGGGATGAATAGTAGTTTTTTTTTTTTTTTTTTTTTCTTACAAAAGTTTTTTTTTATAAACTGGCCACTAAAGTTCAAAATAAACTTTAATTTTCTTTTCTTTTTTACTCAAAACTTTGTTTTTTTATAGATTTGTTACATAAGTTCAATAAACTTTCGTTCGTTAACTTTTTTCAAAATACAAGTGCGTCGTTTTTTTTTTTGTCAACGTTCCGATATAAATTTGTTTTAAAACGGAGTTGTATTCAAAATCGATTTTTTTTATCGTTGCCTGTATCGAGTGCCGTTACCGTTGTGGTACCATGACGAACCGAACCTATTATGGGCGAACAACATCATTATTGATATTGGTATTATCGATTCGCCTTATGGTTTTCGACGAACCGAACCGGTAATTTTTTAAATTTGTTTTCCCTTTTTTTATTATTTAGTTTTATGTTTCCTTTTTATTAACATTATTTTTACTGTTATGCCTATGCTTTCGTTTAAATTTTATTGACGATGGGCCCGACAACGTTATCTATGATAACTTTCGTTCGTTATGTTTTTTTAAATAACGGAATGTGTCATTTTCTTAACAATTTCTTTTGTCAACGTTCTGGTTTAAATTTTATTGAAGACAATTGTATTCAACTTCAAGTGTTTTTGGGTATCGTACGTTATAACGAATCTGTGATTCCACGCAAACGAGCCAAACCAATAACAACCAGACTCCCGCCGCGAAGCGCGGGGGGTAAAAACTAGTTTTATTAAGTTTTGGTGAAATAAGAACATATAAACTTAAATAAAGTTATATTTGATTTAAATCGTATTTTAAACATATTCTATTAGGTTAATCTTTTAGAAAGTTAGATTAATTTAAGAAAAATAAGAACAATAAAATATTATTGATTGAGAAAGAAAATCCAGCGGGTGACTAGATAAAGATAAAACATAAAAGAAATACGATGATGTAAGAGCACAATAATACAGACTTACAGAACTTTTTAAAAACCTAAATATACGGACGAACACCGGTTGAACCACGATACTTTAATACACCTTGATCGTTGCTTAATTTATAAAAAAAAGATTAGATTTTATATCATCAAACATCTTAGGAGACGGACGTTTTAATCGTGTTAATTACATATTTAATTTCTAGGACCATATGTTTTATAACTTTCAACGCTAACTTTATTTGAGTAATCTCATTGTTGTAAAAAAAAAGAAACAATAAAAACAAAACATGATAGGAATACTATTATAGGTTCAATTATGAGTGTGTAGAAAATATATCTCATCTAAAACAATTATAAAAGTATTTTATTATTTTTGTTAGAAAATTATATTTTAATTAAAAAAATGGAATGGCAATTATATATGCCTTACCCCGTTACCTGAGGCATACCACCCAATAAATTTTCACATTCTTCTCTGTAATGGCAGCGACAAACTCCGGCCACCGCCATCATCATAACCACCCACCAAAGTTTGTTGTAACTGATCGGGGAACCTACCCTACCGACGATGAAGATTCCGACGACTTTGAAAGCTGGAACACCAACAAAACCGAAGACGAACATCAAGAAAAAGCCATCTCAAAACCAACAGTGACAAAAAGAAAACTGCCACGTAAAACTCACCGACGGCACGAAAAAACAGTACCCGTTGCCGGGAAGTCATTGCCGGTCAACATACCGGAGTGGTCAAAGATCCTGAGGGATTCGGACACGTTGAGATCATCAAACGGTGATGATGTTGACGGTGGTGATGATGAGTGGCTTCCGCCACATGAATATTTAGCGAGAATAAGAAGTGCTTCTCTTTCTGTACATGAAGGTGTTGGAAGAACACTTAAAGGTAGGGATTTACGTCGGCTTAGAAATGCCATATGGAAGCAAACTGGTTTTGAACTAGATTAATTAGTGACGGAATCGCTGTATTTTGTGACGGTTTTATGTTTTAGTTTTGTTGCTAGGGAAATACTTCCTTTAAAGTTATGATTAATATTGCTTTATACTTATTATTTATGTAACTAGTTATATGATGAGTAAGTTAATTATTTGAATAAGACTTGTTTTTCAAACACTTTTCTAGTCATGTGTGTCAATTTGGAGTTATCTTTTTGAGTTTGAAGAGATATGGTACCAAACCTGATAATCCCGGTCAGATTCAACCCGCGGTATTAGGATCTATGGGATTCGGATTGTGTCGTGTTCGCCCACGGTGCTTCGCTACATGGCAAGTTATGTGGACTATGGAATGCATGATTATGTGACCACCAATCTAATGCAAATTGCCCAAATCCATACGGGGTGATCGATAGCGCCAACTAACATACCTAGTGTGTGTATTTGCATATATATATATATATATATATATATATATATATATATATATATGTGTGTGTGTGTGTGTGTGTGTGTGATGTCACGCGAATCAGGTAATACTTCTATTTCGGGTGATATTTTAATATTTATTCTCACATCAAACGGTGTCCACATGAAGAATTCTTCTCCTGTGAACAGGAGTGGAATCAGAGGAGGGTTAAGAGGATCCATTGACCTTCCAGTCACCTGAATTTGTCTAGTTTTTATACATAGAAGTTGAATTTAAAAAAAAAAATGAATTGGATGCTTTAGTTGTAGTCGGTACAGAAGAGAAACTTATAATGACTCTCCGACTAAAATGTTCTGGTTCCGTCACTACCTATATACACCGTCCCATGAAGCACTCAGAAGGTTCTCATCCTCTCGTTGACGGGTATTTACTTCTCCAGAAACTAAGACTTACTTTTTATAAAAATTAATGTAATAATTCTAAAATGGTTGGTAAATGTAAAATCATTACTTAGAATAAGGTGTCATGTCATACTACAAATATCATAGATTGATAGTTGTTAAAACAATGTAGTATACAAAGGTTGATGATAACAAATAACAAAAATCATATTCAATATCAAAAAAGTTACATACTTAAATTAGAAACTTTTTAAAAGTGTATAATTTAGAAAAATGTAACTTTCTATGCACACGTTTATTGTTTTTATTTAAAGTTAAAGCATATTAGGCCGTTTTTATTAAAAATAACGTTACTAATTTCTATTACAAATAAAGTTTTAGTGAATTGAAGTGTGTGTTACGAAAACAAAACAGATTTTGAGATAAGTGCATCTGAAAGATCATCGTTGTGTTTTATTACAAGGGAGAAAATGTTTAGTTTAGTTCAAATGAATGGGTTTTAATTAATTTAGTTTTAAAACAAATTCTTTTCTAAAAACTTCAATCCTTCAAAACACATCTCTTATTTTAAAACTTGCAACACGATTACCCTATTTTGAAATTCTAAAACGTTTATTGTGAAGGAATCAAATTTAATATGGTAAAGCTTTGGTGAATAAAAACTCCTCACGATGTAATTGTCAAACAACAAGACAATGGGATAACGGTAGGAAGCCTCTTGTAAAAATAAATATAAAAACATGTTATAAATAATTACAATACAGAAATGAAAAGGAAATTCGTAAAATACATATACTTTTACAACTGAAATAAACAAAATAAAAGTAAGAGATGAAGAATAGAAAGAATGACGGGTCCCTTAAAATAAATTTTGAGTCTCTCGAAATAACTCGTTTGTTTCTCAGGAAACAACAGTCAAAGCGGTTTAACTGTCGGGGTAGACCGAACACCTGAATTTGTACCATGAATGAGAGAGGAACATGAGAGAAAAAGATTGTTGGAAAGCCTTTGTGTGTTTTATAATTTTTGTGTGAATTGATGTGTGAAACAACTAAGGAACACATTGGTATTTATATTGAAACAAACTTGAAACAACTCTATCAAAAAATAAAACGAAAAAATAAATTGCTTTGAACGTCTTCAACGCAATTTTGTTATGTTTTGAGTTCTCAGATCGAAAGTGGTTTTCTATTCCAGCTTAACATCAGTGCATTAGTGGAAACCATCGGTTGGAATAGTGGGAACGAGCGGCTGCTACTGCTCCATCATCGGTAACTCAGCAGTGGAAGCGAGCCATCACCGTCACTGATTAGTGGGAACGGGTCCATTGACCCAACAGTGAAACGCAGATCCACTGATGACGTCATCAACGGGAAAACTCCATGGCGCTGACCCAGCGGTCACAACTGATGGACAACTTCATTAGTGGAACGCTAATGCTGATGTCATCAGTGGAAACTCATGACCCGTCAGTCCAACCAACTCATCAGTGGAACCATGACGTCATTGGTGGGCCTGACTTCCTATTGATGACGTCATAGTGGCAACTTAAACCATCTCCCAAAAACAAAATGGCGGCTCTCAAGTGGCTCGCGGTGATGCGTGCATACAAAGTGCGCCATTCACAATACGCCCATCGGCCACGCTGCGCGCGCCTGTTCGAAATAAGGTGCGATAGGGTCCCCACTTGTGTTTGCCTTAAAGGAAAAGAAATACCTTAAAAGGCTCTCACTTATATATATACCACTTTAAGTTTTGTTCCCCGACCTAAGTGGGACAAGTTCCATCAACTTCCCTTCCAATTTTCGCTGTTTTAATAGTTTCAAATACACAAATTTAAGTATCGATGTTTCATTCATCTTAGGTCCGTTTTAGACATGCTTTGGTTCGTTACAAAGTTCTCAGAACACAAACTCAAAAGAAAATAAGTATTTTAACATCAGTTACATATATTTTACCAAATTTTCCCATTTTTGTGAGAAAAAAATATCATTTTCCCATTTTTTGTGAAAAACTCATTTTTTACCAAATTTTCCAACAATAACCAAATAAGAAACATAGAATAACAACATGCCAGTATAAAAATATGCAAATATAACGTCAAATAATAATCAAAACATAGCAATGACTCGAAAATAAATAAATCACATCCTATAGAAGTATCCATTGAGTGATACTAAGTAACCTTTGTGATCTGGGGTGTGGAATTACACAAGATCCATCCACCGAAAAGTAGATAATATTTTGCGACCGATTCATGTCTCCTAAGTCCTAACAACATTAATGGATAAGTGCTCCTGGAGGATATATAGATAGTCAATCTATTTTAAATGTGACACAAAGACATGTACACCGTCAGTGTATTTATACGGTTCTTAAGATTAGTTTTGTATTGACAAACCCCTTGAATAATATCATAAATTTTCTCATATCGTCTCTCAAACACCGCCCATATATTCTTATATATATATTTATGTGAAAGACATCAATTTTAATCTAGACATATTTAAATTTCATATATAATCCAAACCCAACTAGTGTAATATGTTGTAATAAGTTTTAGAAGAAAAAAAACGTTATCCCAGGTGAGACATGGGAGAAAATCAGTCATCAAATACGTAATTCTAATTGATTTTTGCTCAGAGCATTTGACGGTCAATCAATGGTCGATACGTAACATTTGACCGTAAACTTGTTGTTTGTTTTTGTGAGGGCTTGTTACACATAAAGTTGAAACGAGTAAAACTCAAAGCTAGTCGACCTTGGGCTGATTCACTAATACCCATATTTTTAGTCAACATTATTCCAAATTTTAGTTTTAATAATTACAATATTTTAACACAAGGTTTTTAAAACTAATTAACCAATTTATAAATAATATAAAAAATCATTGCTATTTGTTGCAATTTGTACCTTAAGTATCAAGTAAGTGTAGAAATTCATTTGGTTAAGCAACGCAACATTTAATAATCCCAAGAACTAATTTGTAAATTATCATTTAATAATCGCAACATTTAACAATCCCAAGAAAATGATCAACAACAGTTTAGCAGAGGCTTGATCAAATCCAGAGACGACCAAAAAACCAAGTTGTTCTTACAAGTAACATGTGGTTTTGATTCGACCTAGGAAGAAATTGATCAACAGCAGTTTAGCAGGTTTGATAAGCGATCAAAAAACCAGCGAGCTGTTCTCACAATTGTATTTGATCCAATCAGTAAGATTTTCTTTTCTAGTCAAAGGAGAGTGAATAATCGATGAAGGCAAGAGACCAGAAATCATCGAACAATGAGAGTGAATAATCGATGAAGGCAGGAGGCCAGAAATCATCGAACAATGAGAGTGAAGAATCGATGAACGCGGGAGGCCAACCATCGATAAGGCTTTGAGGTTCATATCAAAGGTATAGTAAGTGTTAAGGAGATGTTTAATGTTGAAACACATCGAAGGTTTTGAGAAGGAAGGACCATTAGATACAGATCATGATCAAGTTACAATGATCAGGAGTATGTCATTATAAGGAGTATGTCATTATATTATGTATACGGGCCATAGAGTCATTATTGTAAATAGGTAGGGGGTCTAGATGTAATTATGTGGCCAATTAGGTTGTATCTGTGTTTTTAAACGTTGTATCGATTGGAACACACCGGTTCGTAGGATAGATACATACATACATATATATATACATACATATATATATATATATATATGGTTAAAATCTTTTGAGAACTCATAAATACTTGAAAACCCGTGAGAACTTGTCCAAAAACCAATTAAAACCATTTTTTTTCTTCTGTTTTCACTACCTTTATTATTATAATACAGTATAAAAAATGATTTATCTCTTCAATTAATTCATCTTTTCTCTCTAAATTATTCTAAAAAAATTATATACATATGTAAATGGTAAACACTTACACATGTGTAAGTGGTAAACTTACACATGTGTAGATATTTTTTTATATATGAATACATATAAATTTACATATATAAGTTCATTTTTTATGTTATTTTCTAATAATAAAGGTAGTAAAAACAAAAAAAATAATTTTGATTGGTTTTTTGACGAGTTCTCAAAATATTTAGGAGTTCTCAAATGATTCACTCCCTATATATATATATATATATATAGAGAGAGAGAGAGAGAGTAAATTACCGTTTGGGTCTATGTGGTTTACACGATTTAACACAATGCGTCCCTAACACGAATTTTTAACACTTTGAGTACCTGTGGTATAAAATCTGTAACACTCTGAGTCCCTCCCTCTAACTTCTGTTAGTCAACCGTTAGTCAATGAGGGTATTTAGGTCATTTCACTCCAAATCACATTATCTGTTCACGTTTTTATGCTTTCATTTGATGCAATATGTTCATCTGTTGTTTTGATTATCTGGTGATTTCAAATGATTTCTGTTGGATACGAGGATTTCTGGATGATTTGTATTTGATTTTGTTCTGTGATTGAAGCGGCGAAGCTTTTGATCGGTTCGTGTTAGATTGTTAGGGTTTAGGTAGAAAGAGTGTGAAGGAAATGGCTTCACCTGTACCGGCGAAATCGCAACCGCTTCATAACTTCTCGTTACTGCATCTAAAATGGAAGAACCATCACAGCAGCCGAAGCAGGCTTGCCGGAGAGGCTTCATCTTCATCGCCGCCACCTCACCAATCTCCGTCTACTCCATGGTGTGAGTATCCGCCGCTGCCGCCTCACCGATCCCCGTCTACTCAAGAAAGCCTAGGGGCTTTAACTCAGGGACCTAGTGAACTTGTTCTTGCACCATTATGTTGTATTACTGTGAGGGAGTGAATAACGATTACTACGAATGGATTCCAATTCTTTTTATGTCCAGTCCTATGGATAAATGATATATTTCTGTTTCATGTGATGTGAGATGAATAATAAACAAAACTCCATTTTAAGCTTTGGATCCTAAACATTTTATTAGAGGGAACTGTGGGTGTAGGGATTCGAAGAAAGGCGAGTGTGGTCGCCATTGGTGTTTGCAGGGATAGGCAAAGAGAATGGAGGGGTTCGTGTTGTGTTTGTGTATGAAGAAGATGATAGGGATCGTCTTCTGATTGGCTTATCCGGATTACGTTTCACTTTTCTCGAAACTTTGCAGTATTATGCCCGAAACTTTGCAGTGTTATGAAGAATAAACATCAGCATTATGCCTGAAACTTTGCAGTATTATGCCCAAAACTTTGTCAGTAGAGACGCAAACAGATATTACATGTTTTCAGGGACAAAGACTGTTATACAGTAAAAGGATGCAACGGACATTTCACCTAAATTTAAACATAATTTTTCAACGAAGTTAGGTCCAGGGACTCAGAATGTTACAGATTGTATACCACAGGTAATCAAAGCGTTAAACATTCGTGTTATGGACGCATTGTGTTAAATCGTGTAAACCACAGGGACGCAAACGGTAATTTACTCATATATATGTGTATATATATAGAGGTTGGTTATAATAAAAACTCACTTGAGTGGAGAAAACCCGTAAAAACCTTATCAAAAATCAAAATGATTTTTAGGGTAGCTTCTATATATAATTTCTACACTTAAAAAAAACAAAAAAACGTAGTGCGGTTTTAAAAAAAATTATAAAAAATTTACACATGTAACAACCTGTTTTACATATGTAACATGCTGAATTTACACTAAAAACGGGGATTTTTTTTTATTTTTCATGATTTAAAAAAATTAGTCGACGTTATTTTTTTAAATGACGAAAATGGGTATAATACCTACCTTTTAAAAAAAGTTACATAAGGTTTTCACGGGTTTTCTCATCTCAAGTGGGTTTTCATTTTATACTTTCCCTATATATATTGTTTTGGGTAAAAATTATTTAGACTAATTTTGTAACCAAACTTAGAAAGTGAGGTAGCGTGCTTGTAAAATCTATGTAAAACAATGTGAAAACGTAAAGAGTGACACAATTGTTTACGAGGAAAGCCCTTGATCGTTCAGGATCTCCGGCATAAAACCTCGGGAGGTGACAATCGACACCTGCCTCGTTTCTTCAATAAATGATAAAGAATTACAAGTATTGAGCAGCAAATGATCGATATCTAAGTGTTACAAGAGTAATTGCGAGTATATTCTATTGCTAAGTGCGTTGTTGTGTGTTTTCTAATCGACCAAGCTGCTGATTATATACAGAAATTATGCTAACTAACTATCCGAGAATCCTGGGATAGACTAATTCTTCAAATATGACCGTTTGGAGGCCAATCCACGCGTCTTCTACACATTCTCATTGACTTCAAGACCGATTCGTCAGGGGTGAACTTGACTTCGCATGTTTTTCCTGCGTATATAAAAGAAATAGAGGACAAATAGCCGTTAGAAGTATTAATATTCAGGATACCGAACTTACCAGGATCTTAGATTCCGGATCTCGCTACATTCAGGATCCCGGATTCTGGAACATAAAATTGACCCCTAACAATTGTCCCCAAAATTTTGACAGCTGTCAACAGAAGTTACAGCTGTGAAGATTTTAAAATTTGAATTTCAAACTTCAAACTGAAACGTGATGAGACGTGGTGCGTAAAATGAGGCTATGGCACGTCGTCGTTCAAGGCGGTTTCATAATTATCCTATATTTATCTTTCCCATTTATTAATCCCAATATCATCTTCATCATATTTTTCTCTGGGATCTCAGGTAAAAAGCTTTCTTTCTCCTCTTAAGCCTCTGTTTTTTGCATCAAAAATGACAAAAAAAAGAACACTCGGTCATCTTCATCGTCCGACGATCTTGTTAGTCAAAACTTGTTGGCTAACCCTGATTCCGAGAAGTGCTCCTTCTCTGATCGTGAGATCAATAATCTGAAATCCATAGGCTGTTTTCCTAAAAATACCGTTTTAGGGCGTTTGACCCCAAAACTAGATCTGATTTTACTTCTAAGAGCTGGATATGTTTTCCGTCCTTTCCTTTCACCATAGGTTTTTCATACCTTTTCCCTGCTTTTACTACCGAGTTTTTTAAAAAAACCGGCCTGAGCTACGCTCAAACAATGCCGATGATCTGGAGGACCCTACATACCCTAGAAATCCTTATCTGTCACCATGCTCTCGATTTTAGTATCTCCGAATTGGCTCATGTTTATAACTTGAGAAGCCATGGCTCCTCTCACTTTATGTTTCAAATAAAGTCCGACCATAGTCACCTGATTTTAAAAACAACTCAAAATGATCCTGACTAGAAGGGTCATTTCTTTTTTGTGAAGAGGGATTCCATTCCTGGTGGGGATAAGTTGCATGTTAAATGGGTCGTGAAGGGTAGGATTCTGACTATAGGATCCTTAATATTTTAACATCCAAGATACTGATTCTCGGTTCTTTCTTTTGCAGCACCAAAATTTTCAGAACTTGCTCCCTCTACTCCGAATACTGCTAAGAGAGTCGCTTTCTTCTATGGTCTTGATCCTATTGAGAGGACTTCAAGTTCAAGGCACCTCCTCTTGAAGTGAGCTCGGAATCTTATCCTTGCTCTTCCGAGATGTCTGGTAAGATGTGTACAAATATATAAATCTGTTAGCTAAACATATTGAATTCTAACCTGTTATCCTGAAATAGGCATTCGAAAATCCAGCTTCATGTTTGCTCTTGATGATATTGATAGCATAGTCTCCAAAGGTAAGAACATCAAGAAGGAGATGAGCCAGCCAGCCATCCCTTGAGGCTCGAAAGTCAGATGCTCCTAAACCAGAATCCTCGACTCCTTGTTCCAAGTCCCTCGCCAGCAAGAAGAGGAAGTCTTCTGATGTCTCTGATATAGCCTCACTTGAGAATATAAGCTATGTTGATGTCCATAAAAAGCTTCAAGCCTTTGGTCATTTGGTAAGAAATTTTGGTATCCCGAATCCTGAACCTGTATTAGATAAATCCTAACATATTTTCCTGAACCTGATAAGGGGCTAAGGATCAGGACTCGATTACGAACCGAAAGAGGGTAATCTTACTTGTTTTGGTTTGGGCACGAATGCAGTCGGCTACGATTTCTGTCTTGAGGTTCTTGAGACTCGATTACTGTCCGAAATGAAGTGGAATGCGATTACGGTTTCAGAGGGTTTGTATGAGGGTGCGTGAAGGTTTGAGGCTGATTTGATTTGATTAATTTTGTCTAATTTAGCCAATTTGATTATGAGTTGGCCGTAATAGTCGTCGGGCTTGATTTACGCGTAAACGGTTTGGTTTTGGGTGAATAGAGTCGCGTTTGTGGTCTGAATACATTCAAGGATTGATTGAACGTGTTTTGTGGGATTGATTACCCGTCAATTACATGAATTAAACATCGATTGATACGGTTTAACTTTGAGGAGTCAAATTCGTTTGAATTTGAATCTTGCCCACTAAATTGGACGAGTTTGCGTGATGATTGGGCCGGGATTGGACCGATCTTTGTTTGATTAACCATAGATGATCAATCCAACAAGAGCCCAATCGATTTAGCCTTGGGTTGATAGGAATCGGTTTGGTTTGACTTTCTAAAAGTCAAACTTAGTCAAACATTCTTGAATTGAATAAAAAAATAAATCAAAGTTCCAAATTTGCGGGTGACGGTTAGAATTGAGGGTTCGGAATGGTTAAGAGTTCGAACCAAAATGTAATCCTTGATTATAACTATGGATATTAGCATATAGGTGTATTTGTATATATATATTTATACATATATATATATATATATATTTGTGTATATATGGTTTGAGTGATGTGTTTAAGTGTAAATCTCACGGGTTTGCATTGAGAATTAGGGTTTAGATGATTGCACGAATGAAATAAAACATTGCACTAGAATTGGGTTCAAAATATGATTCATTGATCCGAAAATAAAGGTAAGAAAAATTAGAAATGTTACATGAGGGCTCTGTGAAGGTGGCAGCGAAGGTGGTCGAACAGGACAATGAGGGTGATAAAGAGAAGGCCTGAGTCATGTGTTTGTGATTCCTATAGTTTTATGTCTTTAACTTTGATCCTGTTTCTTTGTTGAACAATTTAATTTCCTTGCTTTTTGGGGATCCCTGAATGGGATGAACAATTTGACGACTCGTGTCCTAGGTGGATGGTTCCTTTTTTGGATGAAACCCGGGATACATTTCAATTTCCTGCACTTTATATGATAATTAGTAGCTTTGACTATTTGCCATGATTGTTGTTTGGTTGTTTTTGTAGAAAATCAGGATTTGTTAGGTAACTAAACAAACAAGTTTAAGCATGTTTCCAGGATATCGGATCCTTAAAGACAAATAACATTCTGATTTTTTTATCAAACTTTGACTTAGGAAATTACAGTTTAATCTTGACAAATTGTATGGAAAAATACCAATTACAAACATATCATGACTTAGTCCTGTGAGTCTCAAATCTTCTATAAACTGAAAACTAACAAGTAACACATACCTTTGTCGAGAACTAAATCAGGCAGACACACATACCGGATTATGATGTTGAGTTAGAAATATAACAACTATTAGTTTTCCCCAGTGTTCGGTCGTTGAATACGCCGTAGGCTTAGTAAGTATATTTCAGGATCCTCATTAATCTTCGACCCGTTTAAGGATCCTGAGTCAGCATATTGATGCTAAGTTCTCGAGTTAACACGTGAGTGTTGAATATCTGTGACAATTTAAAATCGTGGGCCAAGACAGAATAACGTGGGCCAAGCCAGAATAACGTGAGCCAAGTCAGAATTAAGTTAGCATGAAAATGCTAAAAACCTTAGGAGTAACACGTCTGTTACTATCGTAGCATTCAAGATATAGCCAACAATGATGAAATTATCAGCCACTATTACATGGACTGGTCGCACCACCTTGAACTATACTTGAATATCGTGTGCTCCTGGCGGGGTGTAGAAACCCAATCTACTTAGAAAGGCGAAAGCCGTTTAAACCTTTGAGGTATTCAGGATACCCAAACTTAGGAAAGATGACCAATCTCTATCTTATGTCGGGATCCCTGGAGGTATTTCCTGCAAAACTGGAAATCTTGGTGAAGGTGGGTATTAGCCTGACTAACACCCCTCCGACGCTCAAGTCAGTACTTTGATCAAGAGTAAATAATATGAAAATAGTCAGGGATAGAAGACAAACCGGTTTTAGTTAGAATTTAAGTTCTAACTTACATAAAGTAGGTTTTGAGATGGATAGCGTTCGAGGATCTTGGCAGGATATCTCCTTCCATAGTAGCCAACCAATAAGCTCCCTTACCTGCTTCTGAATCAATCAAGTATGAGCCTTCCCATTTTGGTGCAAGCTTTCCATCATTGGGATTGATAGTATTTTGGAATGCCTTTCTTAATACGTGATCACCTTCTTGGAATCTTCTAACCCTTATGTTTTTGTTGTATGATTTTACTATTCTTTGCTGATAAGCTGCAATGCGAACTTTGGCAAGATCCCCACAGTGTCGAGATCCTGAGCAAGAGCTTCGTCGTTGGTCTCTAAAGATTGGAGATTGGTTCTGGCAGTAGGGATAACCATCTCTGTCAGGATCATGGCTTCTGCTCCAAATACCAAAGAGAATGAAGTTTGCCCCGTCGCGTTCTTCGTGGTTGTCCTATCTGCCCAAAGTACAAACGGTAGCTCTTCAGCCTATCTTCCTTTCTTTACTCCTAATCTCTTCTTGAGGTTGTTAATGATGATCTTGTTGCCAGATTCTGCTTTCCCATTGGCTTGAGGATGTACTGGGGTAAAAGTTATCATTTTTATTCCAAAACTGGCACAGAAGTCAGTTGTTCTCTTGCCAATGAACTGAGATTCATTATCACAAATTATCTCCGACGGGATCCCAAATCTCGTTAGGATATTGCGCTTGATGAAGGAGATGACTTCTTTCTCTCTGCATTGGACAAATGCTTCAGCTTCGATCCATTTAGAGAAGTAGTCCGTCATTGCTAGCATGAAGACCTTTCCTCCTTGTGCTTTGGGAAGTTTGCCAACGATATCCATTCCCCACTTCATAAACGGCCATGGAGAGATGATTGGGTATAAAGGTTCGGCTGGTTGATGGAGTATGTTGCTGTGTCTCTGGCAAGCATCACATTTTTTAGAGTAAGTTACAGCATCTTTCCTCATGGTAGGCCAGTAATATCCTGTCCCCAGGATCCTTGAGAATAACGCTCTGCCACTGGTGTGATTACCACAATCTCCTTCGTGTAGATCTTTCAGGACTTCACGTGCTTCAGGATCCTCCAAGCATCTTAAGTATGGTCCTACAATTGATTTTCTATACAAAACATTCTCAAAAATTATAAAGCGAGACATTCTCATGCGAAAAGCTTTGTGGTTCTTTTCACCGCTTGAGATTTCACCATCCTGCAAGTATTTATTAATAGGTAAAATCCAGGATCCTGGAATAGGTTCAAGATCCCGAATGTCTTCTTCTTCGGTTTATATTTGAATGTAATGACCAATGGAATGTACAAGCCAAAATATCATCTCTGTTGTTATAAGGTTTACTCCTATTTTTGTGTAAATAATAAAATTATTTATAAATATCGTAAATATACATAGTAAAAAGCATTAATGAATAGTAACATGTTTCACTCATTTATGTCACGTAACACTTTCAATTTGTTTACTTCATATTAGTTATAATGTTTAGCCCTTCATAATCCAGACCAAAAGCCCAAATCTGTGTCACAAATCCATTAAAAAATTTGGTTTTTTTATGTGTACTATTTTCGACCTCCCAATTTAATTGTTCAAGTTCTTCCACTGATTATTATTGTTACTACTATTATTAAAACGTTAATGAAAGTCTGTACAAAATTTCACGGCCCAATTGAATGACAAATTCAACCCTTATTTTCAAAATAATGTACATAGCTATTATCGATGTAAAAACATATCAATATCTTTTTGAGAGGTTTCTCACTACATCGCGTAGACGGAAATTACTAAACACGTTCTGATATCTTTTTGGAAGGTTTACCGCTGCATCGCGCGGGCGGAATAAGAAGAAAATACACGAAGAAGAATTAACTTCCCTATAAATACTAATAATAGTAACAACATTTAGATTAATTCATAAATGAAAAATAATCTTAAACATAAACATAGCTTTTAAAATAGACTCAATATCCAATTTAAGTATTTAACTAATTATTCAATGCATATGATTAAAGAGGTTAACTCCAACATATAATTTTGAGATAAAAGTTCAAGCCTTATGGTGGGTACTGTTGAGGCCAAGGAGGTGATTCGTTATGATTTGAACCAATATTCCGCCGCCGGTACGGTTGTCGCTACCACAGGTGGAAGAGACTGTACTTCCTTCGATGCCACTTGTACAACTCTTTTCTTTTCCTCCTCCGTCTGGAACCTTGACACTTCTCTTGCTTCTTGAATTCTACAGACAATCAATCAAGAGTTCTCTTGTGGTATCAAATGTGAATCACTAAAAGGTTACGGGTTCAGGCCCGAGATAAATGAAGAAGCCCGGGAACTTACAGATGATGATCCTCGACGACGCTTAGGTGCTTTCGTGACCATATCAACCATATTGATCAACTCGTCAAACTGTCAAAACCCCGTAACAAATTTCAACAATCACGGCTAGAAAAAAGAGTATCACTGACGGAAATTTACCGACGGACGTAAGCAGCCGGTAATCGTCGGAACCCATTTACATGAAAAAAAATTATAACTAAAATAGTTGGTAATCCATCGCTAACTACCGACAGATAACCGATTGAAACTTTTTCTTGGTTAATGTTTGGAGGAAACTGTACAACTTCATCGTTTTTTGGAGGAAACAGTACGCCGACAAACTATCCGTCGGCAACTATATCGGTAAAAGTACAATCGGTATTTTGTTGCTAATGATTTCGTCGAAAACTGTCACATTAGACGATCTCACAAAACTTGTTAGTGATCTGTCGCTAAAACTATTAGTCGGTGATGTCTCGTAATCTGTTGCAAATGACATTACCCACGGCTGTTTCTCCGAAGGTTGTTTACCGACTGAATTCCGTCACTAACCGTCTTTACAGACGGAATTAACCGGCAGTGACATTCATTATTCTTGTAGTGAATGAACTCATACATAATAATCAAATTATTAAGAAAAAAACTAAACAAGTTTAGTTTTAATCAACTTTTTAATTAAGATTTAACATGTACATACCTGGTTAATTATCTTGCCGTATTTGGATATACAAAGGTATTGCCTTTGATCATCATCGTACTCATCTTTCATCCTCATCATGTTCTTCTCCATTTTTGAACTATAACTTCTAAAACTGTATTATATAATACTTGTCATTAGATGTTAGTTTTATTTTGACATGAAATAAACATGATTTCGCTATGATGAGATCATGATGGGAGACAAAAAAAAATTAAAACCGAACTCGTGTCTTGAAAACCGTTATTGACTAATCATGACGATGTAATCACGAAAACCTACATTTTTAGTTTTTAGAGTTAATTACACCGATAATTCATGTGATTCACTACAAGGATTTCACCCTGAGTTGTCGTCGGGATAGGTCACCTTATACCGATGACATGTCGTCGGCAGGGGCAGCCCTAAGGAGGGGGGCGGGGAGGGCTATCGTCCGAGGCCAGGTCTCAATTGCTTGATTTTAACCTTGATAGTGAATCTTACCACGAGATGACTAGAGCATTTTGAATAATGGTTGTCAGACACTTTTGTGACGAAATATTTATTCTTGGTTTTTCAATTGCTTGATTTTAACCTTGACAGTGAATCTTACAACGGGATGGTTTAAAACGTAGTTAATGATAGTTGCATGTGTGATAGATTGACATTGATTCACTACAAGGATTTCACCATGTCCCGACGACAGTTGTAGTCGGGATAGGTCACCCTATACCAATGACATGTTGTCGGTAGGGGCGGAGAGGGCGATCGTCCGGGGCCCGGTCTTCTAAGGTGAAACTCAGGAGGGTACGTGCAAGATTGCACGTAAATGACTAAGAAGGATATGCTTACGCTAGTAAATCCAAGACCAGCATAATATGAGCTCCTCTGGAGCATTTAAGGAAAGCAAGTGTTTAGATGATCGAAACGGACACGAAAAAGGCGTATGAGCCGTGAGAAACATCGAGATCTAATGAAGATGACCCCAGCGTTTGGAGTGTACGTACTTGCGGGACGTATTAAATGTGTGATAATGAAGTGAAGAGATACTACGATGAAGAAATTTAGTGGAGACCAGGGTAGCTTTGCACGAGCTCCTGAAGATCATCGAAGAAAGACATTAGTGGTGTCCTTATGGGTAGGGCAATGGGCTAGAGTTTGAGAAATCATCGCAGGACGGTGATCAAGGTATGAAGCGAGAAGTACGAAGACTTCACTTTGGAAGAATGGCGAATGAATCCATCCAAAGAAAGTTAAGGAACCTACTTGGGAGGGAGATCGTAGGAATGACGAAATCATTCAGATTATACAAGAAACAAAGGGCAATTGTGCCCGTGAGCTGAAATGAAACGATACAACTTCTAGCGAGTGCCGGAATAGTGAGAGTGGGAAACGCAACCGTTTGACTAATGGCTGGAAAGACGAGAGACGAAGGAACTTGTAGGTGAAACCTACAAGTCCTAAGTCGAAAGCGAACAGTGAAGAAGATTTCTTTGGACACCAAAGAAGGTGGTCGAATTGCTAAGCAATGTAACAGTTTTGTTAATTGTGCAAGTAAGTGCTTGTCACCTAAGGGTTTTGATGCACGAATAAGAATGGAGAGGAGGAGTTGTGTTGGTTTATGCCGACGTAGGATTCGAGAACGAATCCTCTTTTAAGGGGGTAGACTTGTAACATCCCGAAAATCTACGTAAGGATTATTTAGACTAATGAGTGACCCAAGTTTCTGTGAAAACGGGTCTGTAAAGGGGGTTTTCACATAAAACCTTATTGACGAAGTAAAGGGATCCGGGTAATCGCTATTGTAAAAGTTTGATATTTAAAACGCGACAAATGGACTTGGAGGGACCCGAAACGAAATATCGATAGGTTTATAAACCCCGTTATAGCAAACCCTAGGCCATGATCGGCCTAGGAGCACTCGACGGCTATAGGGGAGCGATGCAAGGAGAAAAAAAGGAGAGACGCCGGGAAAGGGCGGTCTCACGGCGGTAGCGAGCGGGGGAAGAATTCCATATCGACAAGGTAATCCTCTTTATCCCTTTTCTTTCGCATTTACATTGTGTTCTAGTTGGAAAACCGGTTAAGATTTAAGATGAGAATCTCGGCCGGCGACGAGGACGAACGGGAAGGGTTGGCCGACTGTGGTGAGGTTCACGGATGAGGAAGAGGGTGCCGATGAAGGGGCGGTGGAAGCCGTGCCAGTGGTGATGATGATCGGAGAGGAGGCCGGAGGAGGAGTGACGCGAGGGTGATGCTCGGCAACCGTCGTGACAACCCTAGCAACGGCGCTGTGGTGGCGCGAGGCGTTGGACGACGGGGGTGGCAGCCATGTAGAGGCACGATCACAGTAGTGATGCGTGGTGACGGAAGGCTAGGGGACGATGACGAGATGCTTGGTGGTGAGATATGGTTTTTGATCGGTTAGCCGTACAAGACGAAGATGACCAGACGGTGGTGGACGTCGGATATGGTGATGCACAGGCGGACGCATATAACAAGGGTAGTTAGCATGCGAGCGGGAAACCCGACATGTGCTCATGCGTGTTCAAAGAACTAGGATTTACGTGGCCGTGTGTACGTGCATGCATAGGCGTTCAAGCTAGGGCGCGCCAGTCCTATTCGAGACAAGCCGAGTTAGTATTGCTATACGATGACGGTCAAAGGCTTGCGGGTGGAGAATAGGGTTTGCATGGCACATGTGCGTGCATGCTAGGAATAGGGTTTGGAATACAATTCGAATGTCGGGACTTTACATTAAGTATACGTTATTCGATGTACAACGTATTCTGATCAGGGATCATACGTTTGACAGGTTTGGGTTCTGAGCGAGGACGGACGAGGTGCAGAGCAAGGATGAAGCTCAGCCTAACCAGTGAGTTTCTAATCCCCTTCTTTTAAACGATTTACTGTTTTGGGGCTATCGTACATACTCTTGAGACATGTTTTATTACGTTAAATGTATACCGAGCTTTGGGGTCTAACCCGATGAGATTATGAAGTTAAATAGTTAAATGTGGGGCTAAAGGACTGTGTGTGTCCATACGACGTGCGGGTTACAGGTGGGGATAAGGTCACGGGTCGTATAGTGACCTAACAGGGGTGAGTCGGGATTGTAATTAAAGGTCATACGGGTATGACTAGAAGGTATCACAGGGTGTGCATGTACGTAGTATGTGCTTAGATAATGAGACGTAGTATTAGTATGTGTGTTGCTACATTAGCATTGTGTTGTGTTATGAGTTAGTCGGGGCGAGTCGGGAGATAAGCTAAACGCTTATGAACACGTGTAGGATATGCTATCCTAGTGCTATGTGCGGGGTGCAGGTGCAGTTAATGAGTAATGTAACTAGAGTATGATGTTATGTGTTATATGTGTTGCTTTATGTGCTTGCATTGTTGTCCATGTGTTGGGTCAACAGTGGTGTGGAGGACGGAGTCCTTCGGGGTCATCATTGTACGTGTGCTCTGGCAGTCACCGTATGGTAGATAATATAGTCACCTTATGGGTGGCTGGGTAGTCATCGTAGATGACAAGTGTGTCGCTATTTTAGTGGAGGGGCCATGTAACAAGGGTGGAGTTGAGCTTATGAAGAGTATCCTGACGGGGATAACCCTAACAAGGATGTAGTGATGAGGTATGTGTTGTGTGCATATATATGTGTTAAATTGCATGCAAGTGATGAGTTATATTAATTGTGTATGAGATGTTATTGATGTGACAAATATATGATTTTAATGTGATGTGTCGAGATAGACTGACTGTTGCGTCAGGATTGTGATGTAGTGTTTATAATTGTTACGTCAGTTGATTTGTAAGATCAGTGGTCAAGGCTGAGTAAGTTAATGTCTAGGGATTGGTTATGTTAACCAAGTGTCGAGTTAATACTTATACTTTAGCATGAGATATTAGTGTAGGTAAGTTCGACCAATGTCGATGAGACTGCGAGATTATTATTATTATGGGATGAGTCTCGGGTAATGAGCTATTATGGGATATCGGGTGATAACAGGGGTTATGTATTTGTAAATGAATGGTGGGCCTATTTTATAAGGACTGTGGGTCCTAAGTAAAGTTTAAATAACTTTTGAGACGAGTTGGATTTTATTTAAACTAAACTCTTAGAACTCACTCAGCGTAGCTGACTTTGTGTACGATGAGACTGTGACATATCTTGGCTTGGGAGCGGTGCTACTCGGATTGGTGTGCAAGCATTCGTGAGGTAACTTAATGACATTAAAGACTAATTAATGTCTTTAGAAAGACTTCCGCTGTAGTTTAATATATCTAAAATTAGTATTTTCAAGGGAATAACCTGTTATGAGAACCAACTGTAGGGTGTCCGGTTTGGGGCCTTACAAGTTGGTATCAGAGCTGTGGTTTAAGAGAAAATCGGTGTTTTTAAACAAATAAAATGCCTTAACTTAAACTGAGAATGGGACAAGGGTGAAACGAATGCCACCACGAGTAACCGCGAGCCAAGAGGTACGTGTCTCAAGTTGAGCAGTAATTATTATTTACCATTTGTGTAGTGTTACACTAGGTAAAGTGATTGGTGTAAGTAAGTGACTTATGGTTCCGTGTGGGAACATGATATGCTAGAGTAGTATGTAAAACTACGTGAAGTTGTGTGGTGTGATTAAATGAGACTATGATGTGAATTGAGTAATGCGGAGTAGCATTAATTGTAACTATGTGAGATAGTTTGGGGTGTCGATATGATTTAGTAATTTTGTGTGTAACCATTGGATAGTGTGAAATTGTGATAAATATGATGACGTGCTAGATTATTATGTGGTGTTATGTGAGTTGTGTGGGATACATGTGCATCCGGGGTGTATGAAAGATAGAAAGCTAGTGTGAATATAATGGGGAATGTTTAGAATCCGAGGACTAATGTGGACCACCAAACTGTATTTGATCACCGTGATTTGGCAGTCTATGATTACTCTCATATTCTGAATTTGACGCCCATAGTAATCATTCCAACGTTCTATCTTGTGTAGGTACTGATGGCCATGACGATTCGGACTAGATGGGTTAGGCGAGGTGCCCTTATCAAGAGGTTGACAGAGCGGCGGAATAGACTTTTGACTGCCGTTCGCACGGTTATCTTTGGAGGGAGACGAGTCTTAGCACCTGTTCCATTGACGATTGTTCCACCGGCGGCTGAGTACGAGCAGGAGTTATCAGCACAGGAGGTGATCTTGGTGCTTCCGGCACCAATTGCCCCCAATACAACTAGGGCAACTATGAGGGGCGGGCTCAATGGTTCCTTTTACAGGAGAGGAAGAAATGCATTTGCAGTCAGGAGTCAGCCCTCGAGACACTACGCAGAATCAGGAAATGAATGGTTGGAGGAATCCGATGACGAGGAGCAAGTGGGGGATAACTTCGACTTGTTCAATGACTAGAACAGTGATGGTTACCACGAGAGGACTAGAGCATTTTGAATAATGGATGTCAGACACTTTTGTGATGAAATATTGGTTCTTGGTTTTTCAATTGCTTGATTTTAACCTTGACAGTGAATCTTACCACGGGATGGTTTAAAACGTAGTTAATCATAGTTGCATGTGTGATAGCTTGCTATTGATGGTGCAATGTTAATTAAGTGTGATTATGTGATTTCCTTTTGAACAACGTGAGTTCGTACTAAACGTAATCTTTGATGTGATGCTATAACTTGGTTGATTAGGCTATATGAATAGACCAGTGTAGACCTGAGTTTTGATTAATTGGGTGTGTCTACGGTCTTAAGATAGTGTCGCCTATGTGTTATGCTTAGGTGATGTGTGAAGTGTAAGGGGGATGTGTTTAGCCTTACTATGATATTGAATGTCTTTATATCTTAAGACATAGATATTCGCGAGGTAAATGTTTTGGTGCTTAAGGACATGAAAGTGTTTTGTGAATAAACGTGTATATTGTTAATTGAGTTGCTTATGAGTATGAGTTATTTGTGTCACTTACTTAATAGTCGTGGCGGGAGATCAAGCATAAGTTTGATATTGTGTCTGCATTAGTCAGGCGGGAGATCAAGCATAAGCTTGATATTGTGTCTGGCATTAGTCAGGCGGGAGATCAAGTTCAAGCTTGATTTGGAGTTGACTTTTGTCAACAGGTTATTGTGTCTGACGGCAGTCAGGCGGAAAATCGTGTTGCTTGTGCCTTTGGGCCAAACAACATGATATAATTGTGTGACTATAAATGACGAGGCCATATTGTATGCGTGTAGATTTACCCAGATCTAGCTAGTTGTGTATGTGCACTTTGTGCGAGTTAGAGGGTTGAGTTACTAGTACATGTGTAGAACAATGTGTGTTCTGTAGTTATGTGTGTCGGTGTGTGTCCTTGTAGTACACGCTTAGTCGTGCATGGGACGGATGGTTAGTGTGCTCAAGTATGGTATTTCACTATTGACGATTTCCTCGACGCTAATACGTCGAGGTGATGCAAGGAGTTTTGACGTCTTTCTAGACGACCAATGAGGTGCTCTTATGAGATGCCTATGCTTATATCTCGAGAATTCGGAGCACGAAGCCAATGGGCAGAGCTGTGAGAGTAGACGATGAGAGTGTTTACGTGGACACTCGACCAGAAATGTTTATGATGAAATCAAGGTGACGACGCTAGAGATTTCAGCACGGAGTTATCAAGGTGACGAAGGACCTTAATGGAACACGTTCTATATGAAGAACTCAGTCGAGATGAGACACCAGAAGATTAGGGATGTTTCCCCTGGACGAGATGGCGAATAGCTGAGGCTTGTGAGCAGACAGACTTCATGTTCGTACATGATAAATGAGATGCGGTCGGGGATCGCATGGTAATGGTAGAGGAATAAAGAAAAAGGTGAAACTCAAGAGGGGTACGTGCAAGATTGCACGTAAATGACTAAGAAGGATATGCCTACGCTGGTAAATCCAAGACCAGCTTAATATGAGCTCCTATGGAGCATTTAAGAAAAGCAAGTGTTTAGATGACTGAAACGGACACGACAAAGGCATATGAGCCGTGAGAAACATCGAGAGCTAATGAAGATGATCCCAGCGTTGGGAGTGTACGTACTTGCGGGACGTATTAAATGCGTGATAATGAAGTGAAGAGATACAACGATAAAGAAATTTAGTGGAGACCAGGGTAGCTTTGCACGAGCTCCTGAAGATCATCGAAAAAAGACATTAGTGGTGTCCTTATGGGTAGGGCAATGGGCTAGAGTTTGAGAAATCATCGCAGGACAGTGATCAAGTTATGAGGCGAGAAGTACGAAGACTTCACTTTGGAAGAATGGCGAATGAATCCATCCAAAGAAAGTTAAGGAACCTACTTGGGAGGGAGATCGTAGGAATGACGAAATCATTCAGATTATACAAGAAACAAAGGGCAATTGTGCCCGTGAGCTGAAATGAAACGATACAACTTCTAGCGAGTGCCGGAATAGTGAGAGTGGGAAACGCAACCGTTTGACTAATGGCTGGAAAGACGAGAGACGAAGGAACTTGTAGGTGAAACCTACAAGTCCTAAGTCGAAAGCGAACAGTGAAGAAGATTTCTTTGGACACCAAAGAAGGTGGTCGAATTGCTAAGCAATGTAACAGTTTTGTTAATTGTGCAAGTAAGTGCTTGTCACCTAAGGGTTTTGATGCACGAATAAGAATGGAGAGGAGGAGTTGTGTTGGTTTATGCCGACGTAGGATTCGAGAACGAATCCTCTTTTAAGGGGGTAGACTTGTAACATCCCGAAAATCTACGTAAGGATTATTTAGACTAATGAGTGACCCAAGTTTCTGTGAAAACGGGTCTGTAAAGGGGGTTTTCACATAAAACCTTATTGACGAAGTAAAGGGATCCGGGTAACCGCTATTGTAAAAGTTTGATATTTAAAACGCGACAAATGGACTTGGAGGGACCCGAAACGAAATATCGATAGGTTTATAAACCCCGTTATAGCAAACCCTAGGCCATGATCGACCTAGGAGCACTCGACTGCTATAGGGGAGCGATGCAAGGAGAAAAAAAGGAGAGACGCCGGGAAAGGGCGGTTTCACGACGGTAGCGAGCGGGGGAAGAATTCCATATCGACAAGGTAATCCTTTTTATCCTTTTTATTTCGCATTTACATTGTGTTCTAGTTGGAAAACCGGTTAAGATTTAAGATGAGAATCTCGGCCGGCGACGAGGACGAACGGGAAGGGGTGGCTGACTGTAGTGAGGTTCACGGAGGAGGAAGAGGGTGCCGACGAAGGGGTTGTGGAAGCCGTGCCAGTGGTGATGATGATCGGAGAGGAGGCCGAAGGAGGAGTGACGCGAGGGTGATGCACGGCAACCGTCGTGACAACCCTAGCAACGGTGCTATGGTGGCGCGAGGCGTTGGACGACGGGGGTGGCAGTCGTGTAGAGGCCCGATCACAGTAGTGATGCGTGGTGACGGAAGGCTAGGGGACGATGACGTGATGCTTGGCGGTGAGATATGGTTTTTGATCGGTTAGCCGTACAAGACGAAGATGACCGGACGGTGGTGGACGTCGGAGATGGTGATACACGGGCGGACGCATGTAACAACGGTAGTTAGCATGCGAGCGGGAAACCCGACATGTGCTCATGCGTGTTCAAAGAACTAGGGTTTACGTATCCGTGTGTACGTGCATGCATAGGCGTTCAAGGTAGGGCGCGCCAGTCCTATACGAGACAAGACGAGTTAGTATTGTTATACGATGACGGTCAAGGGCTTGCGGGTGGAGAATAGGGTTTGCATGGCACATGTGCGTGCATGCTAGGAATCGGGTTCAGAATACAAGACGAATGTCGGGACTTTACATTAAGTATACATTATTCGATGTACAACGTATTCTGATCAGGGATCATACGTTTGACAGGTTTGGGTTCCGAGCGAAGACGGACGAGGTGCAGAGCAAGGACTGAAGCTCAGCGTAACCAGTGAGTTTCTAATCCCCTTCTTTTAAACGATTTACTGTTTTGGGGCTATCGTACATACTCTTGAGACATGTTTTATTACGTTAAATGTATACCGAGCTTTGGGATCTAACCCGATGAGATTATGAAGTTAAATAGTTAAATGTGGAACTAAAGGACTGTGTGTGTCCATAGGACGTGCGGATTACAGGTGGGGATAAGGACACGGGTCGTATAGTGACCTAACAGGGGTGAGTCGGGATTGTAATTAAAGGTCATACGGGTATGACTAGAAGGTATCACAGGGTGTGCATGTACGTAGTATGTGCTTAGATAATGAGACGTAGTATTAGTATGTGTGTTGCTACATTAGCATTGTGTTGTGTTATGAGTTAGTCGGGGCGAGTCGGGAGATAAGCTACACGCTTATGAACACGTGTAGGATATGCTATCCTAGTGCTATGTGTGGCGTGCAGGTGCACTTAATGAGTAATGTAACTAGAGTATGATGTTATGTTTCATATGTATTGCTTTATGTGCTTGCATTGTTGTCCATGTGTTGGGTCAACAGTGGTGTGGAGGACGGAGTCCTTCGGGGTCATCATTGTACGTGTGCTCTGGCAGTCACCGTATGGGTGGCTGGGTAGTCATCGTAGATGACAAGTGTGTCGCTATTTTAGTGGCGGGGCCATGTAACAAGGGTGGAGTTGAGCTTATGAAGAGTATCCCGACGGGGATAACCCTGACAAGGATGTAGTGATGAGGTATGTGTTTGTGTGCATATATATGTGTTAAATTACATGCAAGTGATGAGTTATATTAATTGTGTATGAGATGTTATTGATGTGACAAATATATGATAATAATGTGATGTGTCGAGATAGATTGACTATTGCGTCAGGATTGTGATGTAGTGTTTATAACTGTTACTTCAGTTGATTTGTAAGATCCTTGGTCAAGGCTTAGTAAGTTAATGTCTAGGGATTGGTTATGTTAACCAAGTGTCGAGTTAATACGTATACTTGAGCATGAGATATTAGTGTAGGTAAGTTCGACCTATGTCGATGAGACTGCGAGATTAGTATTATGGGACGAGTATCGGGTAATTAGCTATAATGGGATATCGGGTGATAACAGGGGTTATCTATTTGTAAATGAATGGTGGACCTATTTTATAAGGACCGTGGGTGCTGAGTAAAGTTTAAATAACTTTGATGACGAGTTGGATTTTATTTAAACTAAACTATTAGAACTCACTCAGCGTAGCTGACTTTGTGTGTACGATAGGTTGTTTTGCAAGTAAGCGTTGCGTGACATATCTTGGCTTTGGAGCGGTGCTACTCGGATTGGTGTGCAAGCATTCGTGAGGTAACTTAATGACATTAAAGACTAATTAATGTCTTTAGAAAGACGTTCGCTGTAGTTTAATATATCTAAAATGAGTATTTTCAAGGGAATAACCCATTATGAGAACCAACTGTAGGGTGCCCGGTCTAGGGCCTTATAAATCGTTATTCATTTGTTGTAGTTTTTTTATTATGCCACTATGAGTTTATATTTTGGGGTGCGCTTTTTTTACATGTCTCACGCCCAAAACGTTTTGAGGATTCTCGGGATCGGCCCTGGTCGTTGGGATAGGCCAAACCCAAAATTTTGTGGGGGAGACCCTATACTGACGACATGTAGTCGGTATAGGGTTGAGCCAGATTAAGGGAAAACATGGCGCCCAATGAATTATTGGGGGAAACCTATGATAATTATGTTTTTCTTTTTGCTTTTTTTTATTTAATAAATTTCTCGTGGTGAATTTTTTTTTTTTTAAATTAAAAAAAAAATCTGGAAAACCCTATACTGACAACATGTCGTCGACATAGGGTTTTTTACTTTATTCACCGGTCAAAACCCTACGAAGCCTATACCGACGACATGTCGTCGGTACAGGTGACCTACGGCGCCGAAAATCGAGCCTATACCGACGATATGTCGTCAGTATAGGTCTCAGCGAGAATAAACGTAGGAAACAGCTTTCTGCTTCCCATTTCCAACAAAAAAAATCCAAAATGCTCTCATCTTCTCTCTTTGATGATTTCACGAATTTTGGGTCTTTTGTGAAGCAATCTTCACCAATCTCTTGGGTTTTGAGGTGTGTTAACATCTATTGATGGAAAATTACAGGTTTAGGGTGAAGAGGGCGCCCTTGGGTAACAGGAATCGGTACGCGGGTTGCATGTTGGTTGTGTGCAATTTGTTCGGCCAAACTTCCTTTGCTTGAGGGCGACTCGGCCGACTTCTTTGGTTTTCGTGTTGGTCTTGATGGTGTCGCGTCTTCGTTTAGGTCGGGTGCCCAAGCTAGAACCGCCTCGGCTCGGTTTGGACACTTTTTTGCGGCTAGAACCGCCTCTCGGTTTAGAAATTTTTTCGGACTCCATTGTATTTTTTATGTAAAGAATAGAGGAGAAAGAATGTATTTTTTGTGTATTGAGTAGAATAATTAGTTATCTATTTATAGGGGTTAAATTTATTTTTATTTTTTTAATTTTGTACAACGGCTATATAGCCATTCAACGGATACATTAACGTTAATATTTTGCAAAGTTTCAGTGGGTTTTGAAACCCGTCTCCTCTATCCGCCAAGCTCTACCCGCTTGTACCCGCCAACCTTGCGGCGGCGTTCCCCATGCTACCTGAGCACTAGGGGTGTTCAAAACCGGATATCCGAAATTTCGGATAGTGGATTTCACTATCCGAATCTGTATCCGAAATTTCGGATACGGATTCGAATAGTGAACCGGATATCCGAATTGTCCATTAACAAGCCAACAAATATGTAAATCTCTAATGTTACAAACAAAGTAACAAATTTATAACTAATCAAAAGTTTATTACTCAGATGGAGATTTGATTTGTGAAAAGGAAAATTAGTATATACATAACACAGAGTGAAAGAAACATATGATTTACCTTTCAATCCTACCAATTTTATAATCTCTCTTATGGAACATTCATACTCCATTTCTGAAACGTGAGGGTTCTGGACCTTCAGGAAGGATTTTCAAGGTCAACCAACAAGCTTAAAAACCTCTCACAAATAACAAACTCCCTCCGCAAGAAGCTAAGAACACGATTGACACCCCTAGATATGATATGTTTCAGTGTCACATGTAAATCTATTATTATTATTATTATTATTAATTTTGTCTGTCTTTTACGTTATTTACCAGATCAAACTGCCGTTTGTATATCGAATGAAGGATTTACATATTCATTTCAACTAAATAAGTAATGAAGCATGGAACAAAAGGATTACACTAATAGAAAACCCGAATATCACCGTCGGAATACATCAAAATCCAAGTTCTTTAATTTTTTCTTATTTTTATTTTATAGTGGACCCCGTCAGTGATACGTCGGTAATTATCGGCGGATCGTCAGTATTCCGTCAGTAAAGTAAAGCCAATAGTTCCTACACAGAGGATTTTTCATAAATAATTCCGACGTGTTTGTGTAGAAAGGTTTTCTAACGGACTTTCTAAATAGCAACAATCGGTAATCCATAATAACCTTTTATAAATAGCAAAAATCGGGTTTTTTTCTAAAAACGGTAACCAAAATTAAACGTTAATACGTAAACTTTCTATAAATAACCAAGATGGTAAACATCGAGTCTCTCAAGTATGGTAGATCATTGTTTGGACGTGGTATGTAAGAAGAGTTAATATGATACATCATAAGTGGGTTTGTTGGAATTACTTTGGAATTTAAATACTATCATGTGTGTGTATTTTGCAGAGAGGACGTCAGATTGGGTTGGAATTGTTGAGCTCGAAATGTAAAGCCAAGCTCGTTTCTGTCATGGGTGCACATGTAAATGTTTTCTATTTATGTATGTTGCCTGCATCCTACCATTGGTACGTGAGCTCACATATAAATGTAGAGTATTATTTTATGTTGTGTCGGTGTCTAGTCATTGGGCTTCGTATGTACAAATACAAGAGAAGATGGGAAAGCATTGCTGGTGTGCCCGCGGCAAGCCATCGCCAAGCACGTGGCGCACACATATATATATAGAGAGAGATAAAGGAATATAATGTAATTTATCTTTAAGATCTGAAAATATAATGTAATTTGTTTGTAAAATCTGTAAAAAGAAATGTAATTTGTTTCTAAGATCCGAAAATGTAACGTAATTTGTTTGTAAGACGTAGAAATATATAATTAATGTAACTTGTGTGTAAGATGTGGAAATTTAATCCACCGGTAATATTTTTTTTTATAAATACCAAGTAATCAGGTCCTTCTAAATTGGCAACCAAAACCAATTGTTAATCTGTAAAACTTTTATATACATACATATACGGCGGTAACGAGTTTATTCGAATTTATCTGTAAGATATGGAAACTAATAGGGTCTTTCTAAAAACCCACCAAAATATTGCACATCCTATCAAATCCTAACCCAGTAACACATAGCAGGGCCGTTAAAGTCTTGTGAGGGAAGATATGAGCATATTCATTTGGAAATGTGTTGCCGTTAATTGGTTAGCTATAATAGGCATGTGTTCTAACCAACCCATTAACATATTACAAGACCTGTTAAGGTTTTGTTGAAAAACATGTGAGAGTATCATGTCGGTTATTACTGATGGATAACGAGTTTCGTCGGTAATTTCCGATGGATTTCCAACGGATTCTCAACGGGCTTAAAATAATAATAATAATCAGTGTTTTGAAAACCGGTCCGGTTACATATGTTGAAACGGTCCTGCAGCGACCCGACGGTCGGACCGGAAAACCGGGTGGTCGGACCGGGAACCGGACGGACCGATTGGCTAATATTTATTTATTTATTTTTATCTTTTTTAAGTCTCTTGGATTCGCATTTCGTAGCTAATTATTAGTTTAAGACTATTGGAATTGACTTGTTGGTGGTTTTTTAAGGATTAATGGTTGTTTGGATTGATATATTTTTATAATATTTATGACGGTCGTCCAGTTCTTAAATCCGGTCCGACTAGTGGACCGGTAAGGAGACTGGTTCGACGTCCTGTCCGGTTCTGAAAACATTAATAATAATAATAATAATAACAACTCTATTTATAAAACTTATTATAATGACACTAATAATATTTATAATAACAATAACAATATTTATCATTTCCCTCTTCTTACGATCCGGATTCCTTCTCTCTGTTATATATATACATAGGGAAAGTATAACTTGAAAACCCATTTCAGTTGAGAAAACCTTATATAACATTTTTTTTTCTTTTTTTATCATACATAATATATGTTATTATCTTTCCATTAACCAAAAATGAAATGTCTAACATGTTGATTCACATTAAAAAGTAAAAAAAAAATGTCCACTGTGTAACATGTATGTAACATTTCGAACAGTAACATTTTGTTACATATATGTAACAATATGTTTGACAAATTATTTTTAATTTTTTGTTATCGGAATATAATAACATTATTTTTTTATTCACATTATCGTACCGTTGTAGCCGCCACCACAAACTGTGTTACGAATTCCACCACTAGCTGTCGTACCACCACTGTAGCCGAGTAACTACCATTATCGGATGTACCACTTTTTGTAATATTTGAAACAATTTTCATATATGATTACAAACTTTCTCATTCATCTAAATATTTGCTAGAACATATGTCTTTTTCTTTGTTTCTATTTTCTTTTTTTTTATAAAATGATGATTAGTTCCAACACTGGACGAGCTGTTCTATTGGGCCGAATATTGGCATAGTTTCTTTTCTCACTATTATCAGGTAATCAGGCTATCAGCATGCTGCCCAATATGGCCCAGTTCCTTCTACTGTTATAGAAAAATAAATATATTATTTCTCAAAGTTAATTAATTTCTCTCTTAGCTATATTCTATCATCTCTAATCCGCATGTAACATAAAAACTGTATGAATATACACATAAAAATATTCATATACGTATATCAATTCAAGTACATGTACAAAGTCATGATGTATTTGAATAAATGTTAAAATCTTGGATAAATATTTAAATGCAATGCTTTTTTTTTTAAATCCACTTAATAAAAATTAATTATTTCATATGAAATGCACATTTTAAAAATCTAATTAATTACAATGAATTTAGTAATTCATCAAATAATCAAAACGGTTCGCATAATTGTTATATGTTTTATGATAGAAGAAATTAAAATTGATAAATTTTGAGAGAGATTTTCTGAAAATTTGATTTGACAAAAGTAATTTAATTGTTTTGGGGTCAGTGTTTGAAAAAGTGTAAGGTGGGGAAGGAACGACAAAGAACCATACCGTGAATTTATTGTCGCAGAGGAATGACCACTTTTGGTGTTGGGGTGAGACACAACTTTGGATCTTTCGAAAATTGCCACAAACTTTCATAACCATCAATTTTATCGCCAATTTTCCTACTCCCTAACTAATTTACTCCAAATTTATAAAATTATAATTAACAATCTAAATACCATCTAACCTTACGCCTGTAAGGGGGAAAAGGGTGGAACCCTTTCAACCTCTACGCACCCTAAGATTTAGCCAATCAAAACAAGTTCCACCCCTAAGTACCCTAAGGTTTAGCAAATCAAAACACGTCATGTAGTGTCATATCATTTTTACCCTAAACTACCCGCATGGGTTGCGACGGTGTTGCCGAATGAACCCGAACCCATATTTGCTTTTCAACCAAATCTTTCTTTGGTTTAATCAATGGCTTCGCGAACCCGTGTCCTTAACCCGTACCTCAACCTGTCACCATTGCGGTGGGGTTCCTGTATTACCCACCCCAACCCGAGTTGTTCTCGACCCCCTCCACCCTAAGGATTTAAGCCCACACTTTTTTTTTGTGAGGGCAAACACCATAGTACTAGACTATTTTAACTCATAGTTATTTACAATTAATTTATTTAAGGTAGTGTTTTTCGTATTATTTGTTTGAATTTTATATTCAGTAAATAACTTACATTAGTTGTAAAAGTCTACAAAAATCTATACTATATAATAAATAAAGGTTTTTGTATGCCACGTGTCGCCTCCATATTCAATCTTATCATTCTTTTCCCGCCTCTCTCTCTTATTAAATGCATCCATATTTTTTAATAACTAATTAATTATACTAATAAAACACATTTATTTTAAATTATTCATTTATTATAAAAAGTTTTAAAATCTAATTATGTAGCTTTTATTTTCAATCAAATAGTAAATAAAAGTCAAATTACATTAAATAATAATTGACGTAAGTTATATATTATTATTTTTTCTTCGTATTTTGAGTTTTGTTTTCTACCCTTAGTATGTGTAATACATTTTTACATCTGTAAAATATATAAATAAAATTTAAGAAACTTATGTATTGATATTTTTCACCCCGTGTGTATTACACGGGGTCTAAACTAGTAAATGAATAAAACCAAAATATCTTTTTTTAACAACTTGTGTAACTAGTTACCATAAATACTTGTGGTCCTGATATTTCTTTTACTCATAGTCCATTTATGAACAAACTCCTAGTCTAACTTAATATTCTTGCACATGTGCTCGTTTCCCTTAATCTATCTATCCTAATTCGGTTCATATATATATGGACACATATCACACACGTTAGCTATAAAATTCTTATTGGTAGCACATGTTTTTAATCTCGAATCACTAATGTTATTATACAAATATAGTAAATAAGTAAACTATGACCATCCTCTCTCTCTCTCTCTCTCTCTATATATATATATATAGAAAGTTTTGAATACAAAAGATTTTTTTGTGCGAAGCGTACGAAGTATTTTGAATCGTTGATCTAGGAAATCAATGATTAAGATCAAAGGTTATTGTTTTAAGCATGAAAAGATTCTGAAAATGATAAAATTGGAATAGCCTACTTTTGTTGACTTTTTACAAGTTCCCTCATTTTTTTTAAAAAAACATAATTTTTTTATACGACATTATTTTTTTTAAATGACACCATAAAATCGAGCATTTTATTCTCTTTAATTTTAGTATAGTCTTGCTATACTTTAATAGAAAAATAATTTTTTTTTTAAAACGTCGATGTGCTGTACGTATACCGTGCGTGATTATGGTCATGTGTATCTCATGCGTGATTACGTGATTATGGTCATACGTTATTATAAAGCATACGTGATTGCGTGAATATGCTCATGTGTTACTATAAAACATATGTGATTATGGTCATGCGTTATTATAACGCGGACGCATTTACCCCTCGCCCACTGAACACATGCCGCATGTTGGTGCCTTCGTATGCTAAAACCTCTTTGTACAATAACCGGACCCTATATATATGTGTGTGTGTGAGAGTTATCGTAAAAGGGGTTTTATCGTTAGCAACAATACACCATGAGTCATTCAATCTAAAATTACACAACGTTTCCACGACGTAAGGGTGAATCCTCATGAAAAGTTGAATTAAATAACAATATAAGCTACACTACTCGATTAACTAAAAGAAATGAAAATGAAAACACAATTAAAACAAATCTGAATCGGATGAGGACAATGATAAGGAATTTAAAATTTTCAAATGGCTTTAGTCATTTTAAAAGAGAAATGGAAGAATTATTTAGTCAACATACCAATTAATTAAGGAGTCAAATAAGAAATTTAAAATAAATAAATAACTATAAAAAAATGGCCGTTAAAATTACATAATTAACTCTTTAATTTAAAAAATTAAAATTAAAAGAAAATTTTTTATTGGTTAGAATTGGTTTTCGTAGTTTGTATAACTATCTACTTTTCTAATAAACCCTCCCTCCTCTCTCTCTCTCTCTCTATATATATATATAGATAGATAGATATAGGGTAGGGTTATTGTAAAAATATTAATTAATCTAAAAAGACTAAGAAGGATTTATAGTCATTAAATCTGTTTTTAATCATAATCAATGGTTGGCATCAAATTGGAGAATAAAAAGTTGGTGGAATAGTATTTTAGTCATTACCATTTTTTTGACTTTTTTAACAAGTTCTTTCACATTTTTAAACGTTCATAACTTTTATATACGACATTATTTTTTTTTTAAATTGCATCATAAAAACTAGCGTTTTTTATCTTTAAAACGAATATAGTATCGTTATATATAAAAATAAAAAATAACGTTTTTCAGCTCCTTGGATTTTCTGCTCGTCATTGTGTCTTTCTGCTCATCATTGTGTTTTTCTAAAATGATGAGTTCTAAAAAAAACAATGGTGAAATTTACTAAGCTTTCAAATATATTCTACAAAACAGTTATGACCCCAAAACAACATCCGATAATAATACCAGATACCAATAAGTTACTTCAAATAAAAATGGCTAGAAGACCATCCATGGGGAGTAACCAGAAGTTACTCATAAACATAAATTCACCAAATGGTATGACAGACTAGGTCACCCTGGTAGCATCATGTTGAGGTGAATAACCTAAAGTGTCAACGAGCACCCACTCAACAAACTAAAAGCTTCTACCAAAGGATAAGTCATGTGCATCAATTCCTCTCATCAAATTAATCTTCAAGTCCTCTGAAAACAAATTCTTACAAAGAATTCCTCTTATATTTGAAAATAATCCAAGGAGACATATTCGAGTATGTTAATCTACATGTGGACTATTTTCAATATTTTACGATCATAAGAGATACATCTTTATATGGTCATGTGAGTCTTTTAGCTACCCGAAATGTAGCAATTGATCGATTATTAGCCCTAAATCATACAACTTAGAGCTAATTTCCCGCAAAATCAAATTGAATACTTCCAAATGGATAATACAGGAGAATTTACATCGCATGCTTTTAATAACTATTCTTTTTTCTATTGGGATAAACTGTTGAACATCTAGTAGCTCATATGCACACACACAAAATGATTTAGATGAATCATTAAATAAAAGATTACAATTATTTGTTAGACCGCTCCTGATAAGATGTGAATCTCATCTTCTACATGAGGGCATGTCATTCTACATACCGTTGCACTGATCATATTAAAATCAACTGCTAATCACAAATATTCCCCTCTACAAAGAAGACTACATCAAATATCAAAATAGGCGGTTACCACCGAAGATTGTACCTTGCAGACTGAAATATATATGTTAAATTGAGGGGGGGGGGGGTATTATACACGATGTACTCTTTTTTTTCTTAACTAAGTTTTGTCCCACTGTGTTTTTTTAGTAAGGTTTTTAATAAGACAACATAACTGATCCTGCAGTATAAGCTAATTTTAGTTCATGAAGAATCGAGCCAACGTTATCTAGTAGTAAAATATTGATAGTGTATCATATAAAATGTCTGATGAGGAGTGTTATAAATACAGGCTATTTTATATCAAGCCCAATATGTATGGATTTTAGGCTTTGTGTTGTATGTTATATATGTCATGTATGTAAAAGTCGTGACGAGTAATCTAATGAAAAAGATCTTCCCCTCTCTCGTTTCTCCCTTGTTTCCGTCAATAATTTCACATAGGTCTTCAAGTCTCATTTATTTTAAATTTTAAACAAGACCAAAAATTATAATAATAAAATAACCAGAAAAAAAAAAAATACAAGCCGTTACCAACACGGTATGAAACGATATCGAATTTTTTATTCTTTAAATATAATTTTTTTAAATAAAAATATATACTTTTTACCTGTAATTCTCTTTGCAAATTGATATAAAAAAAATGGTATCACATGAAGTTTCTGAGTATGACGGTTATATTTTTATAGTGTTTTGACACACCGCCCTGTGTATATGGTTGTAATGAGTGAGCATGGGTAGAAACTATGGCATATATTGATGGATGTATTGTTTGGAGGGTCCTGAAAACAAAGGATGGTCTTTGTTTCACTCAAATTAATATTAACTAGAAAATACGACCCGCGCGTTACGACGGGACTGTCATACGATGGAGCGGGTTTGCGAACCTGGTTACACGTGTTGCAGTGACGACAATAACGTGAATAAGTAAATAAAAAACGTATGAAGTTGCCACTACTCGGTGCTGGAGATCGAAAAATAGATAAAATGTAGCTCGAATAAGAATTAACATAGAAATGACAAATTCGACAAAGAAAGTAGTAATCAAGTAAAAGAAATAGAAAAAAATAATTTTTACAAACGAATATAAATAAATAAAAGAAAGAAATTTGAGCGATAAACTTTAGAGTTGGAAAATGTGTCGGTGGCCCTATATTGGGCGACGACATTACAAATTAAGTTATGACAGTGACACTAACTTGCCTAATTACATAAAAGAAACGTACGAATTTAATGCGGATCCGTTTTTAAGATTGAACCATAGATAAGACATTATTTTGGCTCACACATTGCGGCCTAATAATGAAAAAAAATAAAGAAAACTTAAAGAATAACAAATCTAAAAAGAAAAAAAAAACAAAAACAATAGATAAGAAAAAGTATTTTGGCTCACATATTACGGGTTAATAATTTTAAAAAAATAATAGAAACTTAAAAAATAATACATCAAAAAAGAAAAAAAAATTGATGACCGTTCGAATTTATGACCTCAAAGAAACCGCACCAAAAGCCAAATACCAAGCCTAACCACTGAACTACTGGGCTTTGGTCTAGTGGTTATGGCGATGAAGACTCAACCTGCCCACGCAGGTTCGAGTCCGAGGGTTTTAGTCCGGAGTGCGTTACGCTAGCGGGGTTTGGCCCATTTAGCGGCGCAACTGTTGTCAAGTGGCAAAAGGCTCCATGGTTTCCCGGTGATAGCCTAAGGCTCTCGTTCTGAACCAGCGGGCCCGGTTCAGACAACGTAGTGATCAGGTTGAGGGGTAACGGATCTCCGATTCAAAGATGTAACTGGCACCTAAAAATAAAAGTGGACTATCAAAAAAAAAAAAAAAACCTAACCACTGAACCAAAGACTCAACTTGTTATTCTAGTACAAAATCAAATAGAAAAGAAAGATAAGAAAACATGTTGGTGGGCATGATTGGGCGCCGACCTTGCAAAATGAGAGTTAAGGTAATATTAATATTTATTTTGGAACAAACCGAAAGGCTTTGGAAAATTGATATTGATTGTTTCCTTCTGTTTATTATCTATAAAACACATAATTACTTTTATTTTTATTATTAAATATAGAGTAAACCGTAGTTTTCGTCCCTCAGGTTTGAACAAAACATCAGGTTTCGTCCACCTATAACACATTTGATCCCCGACGTTTGATCTTTTAACACTTTGCGTCCCTCCTCCTTAACTTCATTAAAATTTCGGTTAGTTTTTATGTAAAATTACTGATATACCCCTCCTCCTTCTTCAAACATCATACCCAAGCCACAATTTTGACTCCCAAAAGTCAAACGTCGAAATCATTCTCCATCCACCAAATTCTACAATTTAAGTTCCATTTGATTAGCCTATTTACTCTAATTACATAAAAGTTCTACAAAGAAGAGGGTATTGCTTGCATCAGGAGGTAAAGAAATTTCAGGCCTCACACCTAGCAACCCTGATTCACGAAATTTTGTTGCAGAATCCCCACTCCCCAATAGGCCCATACCCATCAGACGAGGATCTTCCTGATAACCAACACCCATGAGTCTAGAAGACTCGTTGCCCCCAATATATGGTGGAAATTGCTGCTGATATAACAGATTGCTAGTAGGGATTTTGCAATTTTTGTCAGGATTGGTGAAGGGTTAGGGAGATTTGGCAACAATTAGGTCTTTACGGACTCTAACGAGACACGCGGAGTAACCGGGGTTGACCGGCGGGAACTTGCAAGAGATACCGGGAGGGATCAGGTGGAGATTGGGGCCGGTGTAGTTGGAGTTGAATATCAGGTCGGAGCAAAGGGGGATGCAGTCTGAGACGGAGCAAATGGCGCTGGAGTCGGAGAGGATACTAGCGTTGACGGCTAAAAGCCGTTAGAACTTGAACCGCTGTTTGCTGTTGGGATCATTCCCTCAGGCTGACGGAACCCTAATCCACCATAACCACCTCCCCTTGTCATCGGAGATCTCGTTTGTGCTTCGTTGGTTGAAGAAAGACGCATGCTTCACCTGGATTGTGATTAGGATCGGAAAAGAATAGAAGGTGGGGATGTAGTTGGTCACATCTGAGCCGTAGCAGTCGCTACCGCCGCTTGCCATGGCCGGAAAACGGTTGGAGAAAGATGGTGGTGTCTCTCTCTCTCTAAACTGTGTATGTGGAGATTTATTGAAAAAGAAGATGAAGTAAAGGCTTAAGGGTATATCAGTAATTTTATATAAAAACTAAAAGGACTTTTAACGCAGTTAAGGACCAGGGACGTAAAGTGTTAAAACATCAAACGTCCGGGATCAAATGTGTTACAGGTGGACAAAACCTAATGTTTTGTTTAAAAATCATTGACGAAAACTTTAGTTTACTCTTAAATATATCATTATAATAATGATTTAATAAAGCATGCATCATCTACTAATTAAAAGTCCTCGTTTAGATATTTTGATAGTAAATGGTGTGTTTTTCTTGTCAATTGGTGAGGGTTTAAATCGTGTGCAAGTTTAATGATCGAAAAAAATCAAATCTACTAATTAGAAAACTGGCTATGAATGTCAAGAGCAAAACAAATACAAGTTTACAGGTAACATTATATATACTACAATTAGTAAAATCGGTGCATTTCTTTGTATTGTAATTGTTCTTCGTAAAGGTTTAAATACGATTATCTGACAAAATATAACTAGAAAAAACCTAGTCCGGTTGGTTTGTCCCCCACACCTCTACAGAAGAGTCAGGGGTTCGAATCCCTCCCTCCTCCTTCAAACCACTTTTCTTTTTTTTTCGTTGAGTTTGAATACGTTTTATTCGCAAACTTTTACCAAAAGCAACCCAACCGGTTTACCACCCACACCTCAAAAAAGAACCGGTTTACAACCCACCCATTTTCGTAGCTAACATCGATGTAAAATTCATGTAACAATATCTTTTTTAGGCATGTTACGACTTTATGTTTTAATTACATGGGACACCTTTTGTGTAATTAAACCTAATATTGTTATAAATAAACTTTTTATATTTTGTAATATTCATGTTTTCCGCCACATCAAGTGGAGAATACTTAGTTTATTACATATACAAAGTTTTTATACTATAGGTGGATAGATTCTTTAATAACATTAATAACATTAATAGTATGTTTTATTTTAAAAATACATAGGCTACCCCTCTACATCATACTTTTTCACTCTCTTATTTTCTCTTGTGTTTTTTTCCCTTTCTAATCTCTTACAAAAAAGCACAATAAATATGTGATTTAACTATAGATCCTTATAATTTAATATAACAAAGAACACGATAACCACACGAATATATATCAGAAGTAGCATACGACATCAAAACGCTTGGGTGTTCTACAAGGAGCAGACCTCACACTCGAAGATCATTGAGGAGATTGTGTCTCAGTTGTTCAAGTGGATTAAAATCAGATCTGAAATTCATGGCCTTTGCTAGATCAAGTGGGTTTATTCCCCATAGTCCCGTTTCTATGAGATAGTAGTGTCTTTGGTGCTTTTTGTTTGCTTTGTTTTTTCTGTTTTTGCAGCTTGTTTTTCTTTTTTCTTGGTTCTGTCTTCTTGTAATTTGCTAGAAGTCTATATGTCTCATGTCTATATGAGAAGTCTAGAAGTCTATATGTCTCAATAACTTATTTTTTTTTACTACCGATATAGTAATATTAATAGAAAAAATATCTAGCAAGAGCTAGATTAGAGTATACATGGGAAGATATAAGTACAAAACTCAATCAAAAGATACTCGATACCAAACATTCTAGTCTAAGCTATATATTTTCCCCCTGTTTCTGATCCAAAGAAACGAGAAAGCTTTGATTTCTTCAACTATGATTGCTACATCAAATCGTTTGCCCTTGAAATTTCGTTCATTTCTTGCCTTCCAAACCAACTAAAGAGTGGAGATCTAATCGTCTCCGCAACTTATAGTTCAATGTGAGATAGGAGATCAAAAGAGTTGAGTTAAAAGTCTTTTGCAATATAAATCTTACAACAAATTACCTTAAGTCCCCAATGTGGCATCCTGCTAGTGAAGTAATATACTCCTCAACTAAATGATTGTGGGTTAAAATCCCACGGAGTACGGGTGTGGTGATTTTAGGAGTACATGTCTAGAGTAGAGAATGTGTGTATTCGCTGGTAAAAAAACAACAAATTACCTTAAGTCAACTACCTTTTGATGAATATTGTCTTAAATACTATCAAGATAAATCTTTAGAAATATTTATAAATAATTTAACCACATATATACCATTTCACAAACATTAGTTCACTAAGATTTTTTTAGATATGCTTAAACCCGCCTCAACTCTTCGAACAAAAATTTTGAACAACACCCCAAACACCCTATAAGTTTATTCTTCGCTTAGTTTTCTCTTCGAGTCATTTTATCACATTTCTCAGATGCTCTTAAACGTTCGAGAACTCGAAGCCATGATCATTCACTACTATAGAATGGACTATTTGCAAATTGCAATGATACAATCGTCACAAATACCCCTATTTCGATGAAATTTGTGGGTCGCATGACGTTTCATTGCTAAATATTTCCATGAGGGAATTGCAACGAAAACTAAAAACAATTTACGGTGTCGCAGTATGTAATATGCCATGGATTTGAGACATTTTCCAACAGTTTTCTTGGAACTCCGACTGTTTTGTGATTGTGACAAAGGGCGATGGGAGACATATGGAAGTCTTTTGCAACTTATTTACGACGGCGTACATTTGTGACAAACTCTTCTGCAACGAGTATTCCGTTAAAATTTTGTCGAAAAAAGGCAACATGTGCTTCATTTTGGTGTTTGATTTCTCACCTAGTGGCGAAACCAAAGCTTCTTAATCGGAGGGTCATCATAATGTTCTCTTCTCTACCGGATACGCACATTTCTCACCTAGTGGATAAGCACATTTCTCACCTAGTAGCAAATTTTGTCGCAAAAAGGCAACATATACTACAACTAAGGGATCCAACTCATGTTTTGTTTTAAAAAAAGTCAACTTTTGTATACAAAAAAACGGATAAATTCTGATGACAGGGGGTGACCCTCTTGACCCTCCCCCGGTTCCACCCCTGTTAACAATTCGCTTAAGTATAGCCTTTTCTTTTTTATTTCTTCTTTTTCTTTTCTATCTCTCGTCAACAATTGTGTAAGTTAACACTTAAATATAAATTAAGTTGTTAATACTTAAATATAAATTTTAGGTCAATAAAAATGTACTTAATAATCTCATTACCATTAAGACCAACTGTGACCAAATATAACACATTACAACTAAAAAAAAGCAATAGAAACCGTTAAAACTCAAAAGTAACTCATTTATACCTGGTGGAGCAAGGCTAGTATATATATATATATATATATATTTTAAAAAAAAGAATAAAATGGTGGTTAAGGAGTTTTTCACATAGTGATTTCTTCTTTATGAGGTCCCGGGTTCGAGTCCATGCGGTTACAACCCATAAGGAAAGACATGTACGACTCACAGTAATCACCCGGGCTGCTCTGAATGGAGTAGAGGTTTAAAAAAGTCGCCTTAAAAAAAAGAACTTTTATCGTCCTCTAGTGTTAAAAGCCAAAACTGTTATAAATTTGAAAATATTGAAATTAAATTAGTGACTTAAAAGATTGAAATTAGTGACTATATGAATCATAAGATTCTATTAAGCAGACCGGATTCGGATGAGTGTCAAAGAAAGATACCGTAGATCAAACGTTGTTTTGGAGGAACTTCACGTGATCCAACTCATGGTCTTGTCGCCAACATTTTACTACTCCTACTACTTTTTCCCCCTCATTTTTTATTCATTAATTATATCTTCAACAATATATTTTCTACCCATTAATTTTTTTAGTTATCTTTCTACTTTATATCCTACTTAAACATTTATACATCCTTAGAAAATAAACAATTTTCTCGACCTTAGATTATAGATCTAAACGAGTCAACTATTCGTAAGGTAATTGATATCGGTTCACTAAATATTCGAGTTAATCTGAACTTAAGAGTTCATTTTATAGACGAGCTCAAGCTTAAGTTTCATATATCGAGCTTTACTAAGCTCACAAGCCCAAAGAACCTATTATTCAGTATTTATGTAAATGTAATAACTTTTATTAATATAATAAATATATAGTTGCACATAAAAACTATTATATATACAAGTATGATAAAATTAACCAAATGATGTATATTATGCTATATATATGTGTGTGTAAATAGTTAAAATAATTATATATTAATAGATAATAAACGAGCCCAACACGAGCCGAACTTAAGTTTGAAAAATGACTCATGAACTGAACTCAAACATTATACATAAAGCTCTAAACAAGTCGGGCTTGATAAGCTCGAGATCAACTCATCTAAACTCACTTACAAGTTACAACTTATTTTAGAATATTGGAATATCTAATTAAATGGATAGCTATAATGATAAACAAGAAGAAATACCATTATTACTTAGGAGATGCTAACATTAGTTTGGAAGATTAAAACATTATCACTACTAAAAAACTGAAAAATTTGCGACAGCAGATTTTGTAGGAAATTTGTCGGAATTACCCGTTAGAGACAAGTTTCCGACAAAAAGTGTTTGTTGGAAAAACCCCGTAGGAAATGTTTTTTCCGACAAAGTTCCGACGAATTAGCGACAAAAGCCTTAATTCCTGACGATTATATTAAATAAATAAGTTAACTTATTTAATAAATTTGTCGGAAAATTGTATAAAATCTTATGTTACTTTTTTGTTTTTGTTTTGTCAGAAAGTTGTCGCTAACTTGTGAAAAATTTCTTTTGTTGGTAACTTGTCGGAAACTTTTGTAGCAAATATACATGTTTTCTAGTAGTGCATTATTTTCTTTTGATTTTATTCAATCTAAATATTTTCAAATTTATCTGATTTCCAGTTTATCTAATTATGCTTTGTTACTTGTTAAAATGCATTTAATCAAATTGGTAAATAAGTGAAAATAAAAAAAATCATCAATATCAACTATAATACAAATACGCTCTGGAATAAAAGGTTTCTTTTTTGTTTCGTATAGTATAAAGAACTAAACTTCGGGATTCTAAAAAATATAATAATAATAAATTTAATACACATGCAAATATTTATATATTAATACCTACGATCAAATGAAAATAAGGTTGGTCAAAGAAGAAAAAAACAGCCCGTTCATCAAAACGGCGCAACACACTCCTCTGCTACTTGGATTACGTAAGCTCACGCATCCCGCACGTGCACCTATTATTGTTTTTTTTTTAACGGCAAGCATTGAATGTTGTGATGTCGCACCCCCCATCACATGGGAGAGACTCGTCCAACTCCAGCCAATATTCTTGTCGTTCATTTCACCTTCACGTGCGACTACTTATGTTCGACTGATGATATAGATATAAATATAGGAAAAAGTTTAAATAAGAAAGGTTTTTAAACTAAAAAGGGTGAGAAGGATTTAAAATCATTAAATCAAATTATAGATTAAATTGAGAAGGATTTAATGGTTAGTATCAAATTTTAGGAGAAAAAGTTGTTGGAAAGTTATTTTATTCATTGTCACTTTTGTTGACTTTTTATTAAGTTATCCCCCTTTTTTTAAACGTTCATAACTTTTACATACGACATTATTTTTTAAAAAAATTACACCATAAACGAGCGTTTTTTATCTTTAAAACGAGTATAATATCGCTATATACAAAAACGAAAAAAAAATTACATTTTCCAGCTTATTGTGATTATTGCTCGTCATTGTGTCTAATGCCAGGTTATTGTGTCTAATGTCAAGTCATTGTGTCAAATATTTTTCATCATTGTGTTTAACGTCAAATATTTTTCTAATGTCAGGTCATTGTGTCTAATGTTAGATTATTGTGTCAAATATTTTTCATCATTATTTTATATATAATACATAAAAAACAGTGACAAAAATAACACGAAATTATCTAAAATGTAAAACACAATAATGAATACATATAACACAATGATGAAAAATAATTGACATAATGACCTGACATTAGACACAATTACCAGACCTGACATTACATAATTACCAGACATATTTAACACAATGACCAATATGCCCTCCCTTTAAAAACAATAAAAGAATACATGTCAAGCCCAGAATTCTTGTTACCTTTTTTTTAAACCTTTTTTTACCATATCCTAACCCTATATATATATATATAATATGTTTAAAAAGATAAATAGATAATTAATTCAATGAGATTAATAATATAAAAAAGACTAGGGATGTTAAAATTCGGATATCCGAAATTTTCGGATAGGGGAGCTGATATCCAAAACAATTAAATAGAAAAAGCGATATAAATATAATGATTTTAAATTATAAAAACAATTAAAAGTATGTATAAATATAATATTTTGCGTTTAGATTCAGATTTTCTTATTTTTAAATTATAAAAAAAATTAGAAAAATATATATAAATATAATATTTCAGATAATTCGAATATCAAAAATTTTCTAAAATTGATATCCGAATCCGAACCCGAACCCATATTGTGAAGAATTCAATCAAACAGTGGATCATTTACTTATCTCCTGCTATTATGCGACTTTGGTTTGGCAAGCAATTAGTTCTTGGTGTGACCTCCTTCCCATCTTTACATTTTCGGTTAGAGATCTGCTAGAAGTCTTCAAAGGCTTACAAAAAGACTTAATCAAAAACAAGATGGTAAGAGCTATAGTCCTAGTCGCATGTTGGTGTTTGTGGTGTATAAGAAACGAAATTATCTTCTCCAAGAGGAAGCTTTCAGTTAACAAATTAGATATCAAAAGCCCTAGTTTCTTGTGGATTAAGAATAGATCTAAAATGATTTCGATGGAGCGGAAGAATTGGTGTAAATTTTGTTTTAATCGTCTCTTTTGTAACTTTTCTGTTATACTCCTTTGGTGCTAGCAACTTGCTAGTACTGGTTTATTCTATATAATGTCATTTCGAAGCCGTTAAAAAAAAATATATATTTAAATTTTAATGAAATTGTTCTTGATTTCCAGCTTTTTGTTGACTTAGTGTTTGGTGATGCTCGGAAATTAAGGGAAAAAATTGATTATTAGTGTTGTAATCCCGATACTAATTAACAATTAATAACATTTGATTAAGGGGGGTTAGTGGTAATATAATATGGAATTAAGACAAGGCACTTCAAGGGGACATTCATTCAATGTTTGGAACAATATTTGGTCTACCATGTGACCTCTGCTTTCTTTCTTTTTCCACTACACCCCTCACTTTTCACCGATTTTCAATATCCACCTTCTACTTTCTTTTAATTGTTATATTACTAATAAGTCTTTTAGGGGTGTTATTGGACTCGAGAAAATTAAAATTCAAAGGGAGTTTTATAAATTTTGGTATCAGGTTAGTGTTCGAATTCAGTTTTCAAGTCAAATTTATGATTTTCTAATAGATTCTACCTGAATATTCGAATTCAAATTTCATATAAATAATTATTTATTTTATGAAAAATACATATATTATTTATTATTTTTAACTAATCTTATTTTCTTTCTCTTAATTCAGTTTATTCAAGTATTCGAATTAAAGTTGGTTTTTTAAATTTAAATTCAGTTTTAAAATAAAAATAACCTGATTCAAATATTTTATATTACTATATCTCAATGACAAGTGTGTCCCCCATGTACTTTGTAAACTAGTAAAACTAACATCTCAACTTTAAAAAATGTCACTTTGATCCCCTCAAGTTTTTAAAATTTCGAGTTTACCCCCTGTAGTATATATAATATTATTTTCCTCAATCATTTTCGTTCATTTTAAAAATAATAATAATAATGTGGGTTTTTTTAATTTTTTTTCTTGGCGTCCCGGTCTAAAAGCGGAGTTGTTTTGAAAATAGAGTATATTTTAGGTATAGCGTGTCATATCAACTGATGGTATAGTGTTGGTACCGTGAAAAATGAGACCGACACCGACTGAAAAAATCGGTAACATTATATAACTGTCTTTGTTACTAATTTTTTTTAACGAGTTTGTTGTTTCAATGTTAAGTGTTGTTTGCGTCGCAACGTTAATTTTATATGTTTATTTTTGTGTTTAGCCACGTTAATACCACCGTCTTAACCATTTAAGATCCGCCTTCCGCCATAAAACACGGGCTTAATTTTTTTCTTTTTCATTATTTCATATAACATAAAAACCGGCCGATGAAATATGATATGAAGCTAGACGCTTTGTGGAAAAGTTGTGTGACTATTTTATATATTACTAGGTTTAAAATCTCGTGTATTACACGGGTTGAATAAATAAAATGTTATATACTTAATAATAAAAAAATTATATTTATAAAAACCCGTGTAATACACGGATTGAATAAACCAGTATATTACATCGGTTATCCGTAATTAGATTTATATTAAAAATCTAAAAATAAATTCTTTTAATATCATTATTCAATATGAGAGAAAGGCGGTAAAAAAAATGATACAAATGAACCAGAAAGTAACACGTATTCATAGAAATTTATTTATTAATATAAAGATTATTATTTGATATTATTATTTAATAGAAGAGAGAAACAGAAAAATTAATATTTAATAGAAGAGCGAGACAAGAAAATAAAGATGAGAAGTAATCAGAGAGTGACACGTGTCCATTATGATTTTCCTTTAATATACAGTATAGATTATGAAATTCCTTTTTTGCCTTTTCTTGCTTTCCCAAGCGTACACGAAATACTCACTTTTTTTATTTTTATTTTTATTTTTATTTTTTAATTTTCCTCAACGACCTTTGCTGCTTGTAACAGTGACCTTCTAACAGTCATAAATTATTAATTTCAATTTATTTCACTTAAATAAAAGAGTTGATTCAAACAAAAATACTCAAGTTTCATTCACCTTAGTGAATTCGATAGCCACAAATTTATAACTTAAAACAAAACATATCTAAACCAAAACCAAATACATCTTCGACGCTGTACAATGTTCAGAAAATTAAACCTAGGAATCGACGTCTCAAACGTTGTTATCGGTGCTGGAATCCGTTAGAATCCTTAACCTTCTTGTCGTTTTCGTGAACTCGCTGCATAGAAAACGGATCAAATGAGTTTAAAACATTCAAATTTGCAAAGAGAGATGAGAATCTTGATCTCACCCGAATGGTTTGTCCCCGATATGCTTTAGGGTTCCGGTTACATCCCAATAATGAACACGGTTCAACATTATTGAGCTTTCGATTTTGAACATGTTAGCTAGTTTGTTGCATAGTTCGTCGTAGGAATCGAGCAAAGAGAGGTCGAGGGTTCGACCTACATCTTCTGATTCCATGAAAACCTTACAATGCCCTGTCTCTAGGTTCAGGTCCATTTCCCAGCCCGACCCGGACCCTGACCCTGACCCTGACCCTGACCCTGAGACGTTCGCGCTTTGAGAGATCTGTTGTTCGGTAAGAATTGGTTGACCAAAGAGTAAAAAACGGGATGCTTTAGGGGTTTCGGGTTCTTTTGAGGGTGTGGTTGAGTTCCCGATGGTTAACAGACAGGAAACGGACTCGGATTGGGCTGGTTTGTTGACGGACGGGCTGGGGTAGGAGGTTTTCGTGGTGGTAGGGTAGAAACTCGTATTGAGTTTGTTATTAAGTTGGATATCTGAAAGAGATAAACCGTAACGTGTGTGCCTGGCTCCCTGCATGCTAGCAGGATGATGAACGTTCAAATTCTCCGGGAGTTGGTAACCGAAAGGTCCGGTGGTGGGCCCACTGAAGAGATGTGAGTGGGGTCCGCACAACGCGGGAATCGGGATCGGGATTTGGGACTCCATCGGGTAATCAGGGTGTTGGGATGGTCTGCATTTCTTTCGGGGTGGTGAGAAACGCGACATATGGATCGCAGGCATTGTTGATACTAATTCCACAAGCCACGGGTTGACCCGCTTCACGTTTTGAAGCAAATCGGGCTCGTCCCATGTTACCTAAATTTCAGTTTATCATCAACATGTTAGTTAATATGCACATAAATATGTTAAAAACAAAGAAGTCGGGTTCGAATTGTACCTGCAAGAGTCTCCAGGGCGAATCGGGCCAACGAATCGGGTCAGCCACCTGAATTGAAGAAATGGTTCCCATGAACCAACTGATTCGCGAAGAATCCTCTGTTTCAAACGGCATCTTAAACCTCATCCCGGGTGACCACCGGATCTGCATCGCGTTCTTCACAAGTGCCGCCTTGACACAAAACTCCGGCGTGCTAGCCCGTGGGTAGAACACAACCTCAAAAGGCTGCCCGCTTGTCGCCTGTTTAACAGCTTGAATCACAGAATTAGATTCCACTTTCACCTTCTCCATAGCATTCCCACCGGCACCACCATTGTTGCTGTTTCGGTAAAACGGAGAATACCCGCCATACGGAATGACACAATTGCCCCCGGCCGGATTCCAACCCGACGACGCTTCCTGTCCACCACCGATCCCTCTTTTGGCACGTCGGATTCCTACACAGAGATCCCCATTCTCCGCTCTTAGAAACACAATCGAGTCTCCGGCGACAAGCTTCTTGTGATTCACAAACGTACTCCATCCAGTGGTTAGCAAATGCCGCCGTGGAGTGCCCCGGTAAATATGCCGGAACTTCCACGTGTCGCCGTGAACGTCTTTAGCCAGAATAGTTTGAACCGGTGGGTCCGCCGAGTAATCAAGCCGTGGAAATATGGTCTCCGCGCAATACCTCGGAACGGAAAACCCCCCACCGTTATTAGCATCGGATTGCGTCAACGTCTTCGCAAACGACGTCGGTTTAACCTGGCCGTCCGACGACCCTCCGTTCTGAGAACCCGTATCTTCATCTTCAAAAGAACTAAACTCCCCGGATCCACTCACCGGAATCAATTTAATTTTGGCGTAAACCTCATCGGTGTCAGCATCCGCCATGAACTTAACACCAGCAACTCGACATGGAATCCACGCCGGAATCCTCCCCTGACTGTTCCGGTCCCGGAATTCCACATTATCGGCGGCATGCTCGGCATGCCCTTGAGGAAAATAATACGCCTTCGAGTTCACCGGCGGCATTTGAATCATGCTGCCGGCGCAAGCATGCCATAACTGAGAATCTAAACACCTCTCAGTTTCTTTCAATTTCTCTTTTGAATCCATAAACGTAATCATATTTTGTTTTCCCAATCAATCACGAATTTTAAGCCTCTATAAATTACCAAAACAACTCTTCAGTTCATATCGTTTTTCATAACCCCTTTATTTCTTGATTACAAAGTAAATGTTGTAATCAAATAGTTTAAACATTAAATTATATTAAATTAGATTAATCAAACAACACACAATCAATAAAACAATCAATTCAGTTTAATTAAAGATGAAATTACATTTCTTACCTCTTAAAATCTCCAGATTAAAATTGCATGAACAGAGACTCTCATTGTCTTCTTGAAATCACATCTTGCATCCCCAAAATCACTGCTTTGAAACAAAAATCTTGAATTTACAAAACCCTTTTCTTGATTGAAAACTTTCTACCCAAAGAAATTCAGAGACGAAAAGGGGAAAACCCACAAGAATTAAGCGAGTTCTTGGTCAAAATCTTGATAGAATAAGTCCATCATCAACACCTACACACACACACTCATGCATTCAAACCCACAACAAAGATTTCACAACAAAACAGATTCACTCATGCTTTTCTCTCTCCTCTTTTCCTTTTTTTCCTTCTCTCTCTAAAAGACTCTTTTGGATCACTACAAAAAGTCCAAGCTTTATACACAGATGTATGTGTATCTATATAAATATATAAAAATATTGAATCTATTCTTACACACAGTGAGAGTGTGTGATTCAATTTTATTATGGATTAAAAAGATTTAGAATTTTACTTTCTTTCTTACCTTTTTCTTCGGATCTGAAGAAACTCTGTTGTATCTTCAGAAGCCAGCATAACAACAAAGATCTTAAAGGAAGCAATCCCTTTTCCCTTTTTAAACTGGATTTATTTATTTTAAGAACCCATAAAATATCAATTTATTTATTCTCTGTCATGACTCATGAGCTGAGCAGCTTGCAATTTTTTTTATCAAAATATCGCGAGAATATGAATATATCGTGAGATATAGAGGGAGAGTCATTATAACTAGGAACAAAAAGGTCCAAAATGTGATTAAGATTAGATTAGGGATAATTGTTTTGCTTGATTTGACTAGGGTCAGACCAAAGTTAACCAGAGTTAAGTGGTGGGGTTTTGTTGGTTTGTGATTTTGAGATTCCCCAACGAGCATGTAGGCATGTATGACAACTGAAGTTAAAACTTAAAAACAAATATATGGGTTTATTGTAATTGCAGGTAAACTACGGGGGCTAGTTTGTAATTTAGTCTTTCTTGAAACCAGAATTGAGGAGTTTCTTTGACAACCGAAACTGTTTTTCCTTCTTGTCTGCAGGAAAGATAGGGCTGTACCAAGCCCACTCTCTTAAGAAAGCGCGTTCAAACCACGACAAAAAAAATTTATTGTTTTCTTTTTGACACAAATTTTTTCCATATTTTGGTGTCTTGACATATACATTGTATGACGTAAAAGAACTTGAAAGACATGTTCGATTCAACTATAATGTGTTTTTATTAAAAGATAAAGGGAGTTTACAATCATAACTCGTGCGTTAAACTCGTGCTCTACGGGAGTCGGACCATTATTTAACAGAATTTAATTTTTTTTAAAGGAACAGAAATTAAATATAAATGAAAATGTAGATGTAGTGTAAAAAATAAAGTTAAGCGGCGGGGCGAAAATAAAAAATATCAAAAAGAAGTTAAAAATAACAAATAAAAGTTAAAAAAAACAAACATAAGTTAAAAAATAAATAAAAACCCGCGGGTAGGACGGGCACGCGTAACGGCGGCTCGGTTATGAAACGTTTATAAATATAAATATGTTGCAACGGTACATCTGAAACATAAAAAAAACATAATGTTTTAAAAGTTATAGCCTAAAAGTAAGAATAAAGATTCAAACTATCAAAAAAGTAAAATTTTTAGTTTTAATTTAAAAAAAATTAATTAGCTATGACGTCAGCATGGGCAACGCTGGGGTCATCGAATCGGAAATTGGGGGTTGTCGGGACTTGAACCGACGCCTCTTTGCTAGAAAGGCGTTACCATCATGCCAACTTCCATTCTTTTAAGAGTTCTAGTTTGAAACAACATATACAAAAAATTCAATAAAATTTTAAAAAAAAATGAAAAAAGAGGCTGTCACGTGACAACCTCTAATTGGTCATCTCTTTACTGTTTATACCTCTCACATTTAGTTTGTTTTTTTATATACCTATCACAAATCCTTGGCTTTGTTGTGTGTGTGTGTGTATATATATATATGTATAGGGTTAGGATATCTTAAGAACTCCCTTTTTAATAAGAACTTCTACCAGCCATTGATCTTTAAGTAACAATGCCCAGTGATGTTGAAAGTGGAATCATATTATGTTTCTAATTGCTAACAACAAACAAGTGCAAATGAGGTTCTTTAGCTGTAAAGTAATCCAGTAAACTTATGTTTGGAAAATTGATATATATCTGCTCTGATGCAGATTTACCTGAAGAAACAGACTGTTGCGGCAACAGGAGACTAGCTAAAATTTAAGGTAATATAGTTTTCTTTTAAAAATTACCTATGATGCCATTTGTTAATAACGTGCGTGCTTCTATTGGATGCAAATATGCAACCTATCATACGCAAAAATGGAGCACGTAGGTATAGACTATTTGCAGGACGCACTTGTCTATGGAGATTGCAACAAGATCTGGGTTGACAAGCACATGGGTTCAAGACGGTGTAAGACCCAGTTTTGCACACCCTAATGGGTTCAGGATCGAGTTTGAGATAAGGATTCAAGATCTACAGGGTTTGAAACTCAGTAAGTGTTAGATATTTGGGTTTTTTTGTTTAATTTTACAAAGGGTTTGAGTTTTACACACGTGTATTTTGATTCTTTTACATATGTGTAAATTGAATATACACATGTGTAAAAGAGTTTTTACCCATGTGTATTTGATTTTACACATGTATTTAAGATTTTTTTTTCAAAGTGTAAATATGTATAATTTCTTTCTAATTTTTAAAGTTATTTGGGTTGTTTTTTTTTCTTGAATTGTTCTTGTTTTAGGTTTCTGTTGATGGATCTAGACAGAGATAGAATGAATGTTTTTGTTTACACATTTTTGTCTTGGATCTGTAAATTGAATTTTTTTTTTCTTGATTTGTTGTGTAAATATATTTTGGTTTGATTTACAATAAATTTTGATTTTTACACATGTGTATTTTGATTTTACATATATGTATTTGATTCTTTTACACATGTGTAATAGAGTTATGTATTTATTTATAAAAATATGGATCTGGATATTTTAGAGTGAGAAATGAAAAGAGAGAGAGAGTACTTTTATTAAACAAATCATGTAAATTGACATATTTGACTTTTAGGGGTATTTTTAAAAGAAAAGAAAAAGGAAAATGCTAGATTTAATGTCATCCACATATTAAAATATACACAAATAAATGTGTGATCCAGAATGAGTTTAAGGGTTTTCACAACAACTCAGAGTTTACAACCGATACGTCCCCTATATATATATATATATATATATAGGGGTGGGTTATAGAGAAAACCAATAGTTAGGCGAAAACCGAGAAAACCACTAAAAACCCAATTTTAACCAATAATATATATTTTTTATTTTTTATAAGAGTATCAATGTAATATTACAAATTTTTACCAAAAAATCATTTAAATATTGGCTTACGTATACGTAACCCAAAGTGTTACGTATACGTAACCCAAAGTGTTACGTATACGTAAACAGAAAACAAAAAAATTTAAAAAAATTGCGGTTACGTATACGTAACCCATAGTATTACACACTGTTTTAGTGGTTTTCTCGGTTTTCGCCTAATTTTGTGGTTTTCTCTTGATCCTTCCCCTATATATAGGGGGTGAGTTGTACTAAAAAGGAGATTTTTCCTAAAAAGTACATGTTTAGACATGATGTTTATTTATTTTAGGCATGGTGACATGTTTTATTTTTGTGAACATATTTAAAAATTAAAAAACACCATGCCTAAAATAAATGAACACCATGTATAAACATGTATTTTTTAGACATTTTAGGAAAAATCTTATTTTTAGTTTAACCCAACTCTATGTATATATATATATATATATATATATAGGGGCCGGTTATTGTATAAAGTGATTTTAGCGTACGAAGGCACTAGCATGCGACACATGTTCAGTGGGCGAGGGGTAAATGCGTCCGCGTAATAATAATGCATCAACATTTGTATAATCACGTAATCACTCTCAGCACATCAAAACAGTTGTATAATCACGTAATCACGCATGTTGTATAATAACACATTTTCATAAATTAATCACATAATCACGCAATCAACGTAATCAATCTCAGCAAATCAACATTTCAAAAAAAAAGTCGATTTTTTTAAAAAAGTATAGCAAAAGTGTACTCAAATTAAAGAGAATAAAATGCTCGATTTTATGGTGTAATTTTTTTAAAAAAAATAATGTTGTATAAAAAAGTTATGCTTGTTTTAAAAAAATGGGGGAACTTGTAAAAAGTCAACAAATGTAGGCTATTCCAATTTTAATTTTACCCTTTTCAGAATCTTTCCACTCTTAAAACAAACACCTTTTGATCTTAACCATTAATTTCATAGATCAACGCTTCAAAATACTTCGTACGCTTCGCACGCTAAAATCACTTTGTATTAAAACTCTCTCTCTCTGCATATATATATATATATATATATATATATATATATATATATATATATAAGGTTTAGCTTTAGAGTTTATAATTTATATTTACGGTTTAGCATTACAGTTTAGGATTTCTGGTTTAGGGTTTGACAAGCCGGTTTCAACGCTGCTGGAATGAGTTCAATAGTAGTTCATTTGAGCTGGTTCTAATTTTTTTTGTTTTAGGGTGTAGGACCTTAGGTTAATGGTGTTAAAAAATGTCTCCATTGTTAAAAAAACAAAATTGATATGATAAAAGGTGTCGATGAAAAGGGTGTGCATATGAAATGACAAATGAATTTTATGATAGAATGAGAAAATAAATTTTATGATAAAATGAGAAAATTCTTGAAGAACCAAAACGAATTTCATGTAAATAACTCAATATTAATCCATATTTTTAGTTGTACTTACCACTGATATATTGAGAATAGATAAATTCACGGGAACAATTATTTTTGGGTATATATAGATAGCTTTTTGCTTCTATTAGAGCATTCATAATTAGTTTTATAAATCATGTCGTATACTTATATTTTAAGGTAAATTTATAAAACTTTTTAAATTACCTAGTCTATTTCATTATTTATATTTTTCCTTATACTTGAATTATAAGGATAATATATATGGAATGAATTATAATTTCTTATATTTACCAACTCAATATTGATCCCTTATAATTTTTTTGTGAGTGAAAGAGAGAGAAAAAATAATATAAAAATGATTAAAAGAGTATTATCTAATTGAATAGAGATAAATATAAGGAATCAGATGTGGGGTTTTTTTAAAACGTTTAATAAGGTAAATATGTTTTTTTGTTAAATTATATGGATGAGAATAAAAAAACCCATTGTGAATGCTCTTAACCATAAAATACGTGAATAAGTTCCGTATATTTACTTTATGTTCGCGACTTCACATATCATAAGAAATGACGTGAAATTTAGAGTTAACTGCATAACTGGCCCTTGTGGTTTGATCAAATTGCATGTTTGGTCTCCATATTTTAAAAATTGCAAATTTGGTCTAAACTTTTGTGACATGGTTACGTTTTTAGCCCATGCTATTAACACCCGTTAGTTTTTAACGAAAAGTTAGTCTGTGTAACATCTATTTGACTTATAACTGCAAACTTAACCCTAAAAATGAGTTAAGATTAAGAGGGTGTTTGAGAGTGTGGTGGGGAAGTGTTTATTGACTTATTAGCTTTTCAAAAAGCCAATAAGTCATTCTCAAAAGCCAAGAAAAATAACACATTGGCTAACTTTCCATTAAAAACTAACCGGTGTTAACATCAGCGTCTAAAGGCGCAACCAGGTCTCAAAAATTTGGACCAAACATGTAATTTGATCAAACCATATGGGCCATTTATATAATTAACTCTGAAATTTATAAAGCAGACAGTATTATAAAAAATAAAATAAATACATAAAAAAATAAATTTACCTCCCGAATAAACAAAAAACATAAAAAATGGACACAATTTATATAAATATAAAATATACATAAAAGTAATTATTACGATATAAACAATTTGATGTTAAACTACATCTTATCAACCTTCATTTCAACTCTTGTTGAACGTGCACCTGTATTTTACACTCATCCTTTCATCTTATCAACCTTCATTTCAACCGTAAGTTCATACACGTTTCATGCTATTCTGTGTTGTATACAAAGTTAAAAGAGTAAATTACACAAATCGTCCTTTATGTTTATATCATTTTTCAGTTTATGTCTTTTAGCCTAAAAAATGTCAGAGATCATCCTTTACGTTTAAATTTATTGTGGTTTACGTCCTTTAGCCTAACGGACGTTAAGTTTTTCAGTTAACTATATTCATGTGCCTTGCACATGAGAGTGTTTTGGTATTTTTACCCACAAATATATATATATATATATATAAACATAAATAATAACCTCTCTCATCTCTTTCTCTCTCTCAACTCTCTCTCTCTAAAATCTGGTGCCCCCTCCTCCGATCTGAGCACCACCGCCAAACACCACCACCAGCTGTCGGCGTTCGGCACACCTTCTTCCACATTCGACACTCCGTCATCCACCTTCGCGTTCGGCACCCCTTCCTCAACGACAGCCTCGGAACGCCGTCAACGTCCTCGTTCACCATAGGCTTTGGTTCATCACTCTTCTCCACTCCTTTCTCAGCAACAACAGCAAACATTGCCGTTTCAGCAACAAAGCTCGAGTCCTTTCGGATTTTCGACTCCGTTTGGGGCAACAACACAGGCGAATAGTAATCTGTTCGGGAAGACGACTCCTGCTGCGACGCCGTTTGATGCACAATTAACCACTCTGATCGAGACATTCAAGTATATATTTGTATTACACTTGCAGCAATCGAAACTCTAACCCTAATTGTTCATGAATTGTACTCTGATCGATGGAGGTTCCATTTTAACCCCAAAATCAAAAGAGATTGAAATTTTGACTTTTGCTGTTGATCGTTTGGGGTATGCCTGTGACAAACTGAGACCTTTTTAAGTTTGTCAGATGACTCCTGTGGAGCGGTGGTGGCTGAATCGGATTCATGATTGACGGAGGTTCCATTTTAGCCCCAAAATCAAAATCAATCGGGGTATGCCTCTGTATAATCGTTGATTCTGAGGAAAGATGTGAGGATGAAGAAATGAAAGGGAATCTGGATTTCCCGATGCTCTACCACGGTGGTTGTGGTGGCTGTCTTGAAGAAGAAGAGAGAGAGAAAGAGAGCGTGTGTGTTGAGAGAGAGTTTTTTCAGTTTTTATATTTTTATTTTTTTGTTTTTTATATAAATGGGTAAAAATAACAAAGTACCCTCATGTGCCTTGCACATGATCATACTTAACGAAAAACTTTAACTGGGTTAGGGGTAAATTACGTAACGTGCAAGATTTGTAAACATAAATGATGATCTCTGTCAATTTTTGACTAAAGGACAATATTTGAAAAATGGTATAAACATAAAGGTCGATTTGTGTAATTTACTCAAGTTAAAACTTCTTGAAACTTCTAGAACCTAATGTCTTTTAGGCTTAATTTTTTTAGAATTAATGTTTGTAAGATGAACCAAGATCATTGAAGTCATATATCGACTATACATGAAGTTTGCTCTATCCAAGATATTATTTTTAGTTTTTAAGAAGTTAATCTAAAAATATTATCCGGAGTCTAAGGTCATGGGGGTATGGTCAAGTGAAAAATGGGCGTGGAAACAGCCATGTAGATGTCACATCATTCTAACACGGTTTCTACATATGAGGGACGTGGTGTTCCACTTTTCACTCACGTGAAAACTGCTACGTGTCTACGTCTACTTGCTCCACACCACCAAGTTTGGTCCTACCTCTTCTTCACGCCGCTCGTGGACCACGCGAGGGCGCACGGTGTTCCACGTGTCCACGACGGCGACATCACCTCCACGAGACCTTGTCACGTAGCACGTGCTTCTATGGTGTGTATCCCTCGGTGAAGCAAAATATATTTTAGACTTGTCAATTTTTAACGACAAATGTTACTCATATTTTACTTTTATACGAATAATTCTAAACTACTCCATTATTCATTTCTTTTCAAAAAAACATATGACTCTAACAAGTATACAGCAGCACATTCGCAGACTAGTCACTTCATTACCACTAATTACACTTTATTTGATAAAATGGGTTTGTGTATATGTTTATTGTGATTAAATGAAACTTTAAAACTTTTTTTAAATCCATTTAATGTATACTTATTTGAAATTGATATATTTAACACACATGTGTATTCTTATATAAAAATTAGGAAAAATATAATATTTATATTATGGATACAACAATATACATATCTTATACAGGTTGTAATTAGTTTTTAGAATTATTATTTATGTTCTAATTGATCCTCTATGAAATTATTTTTGCCGTCCTCTTCACGGACCCTGCACAAATACTAGAGCTAAGTCAAGCATCGGTTAGCCCTTTTAGGTGACTATGAACCAAGGGACTAATTTGATACAAAATCAGTAGTTAAAGAACTAAATTATAAATTAAAGGAGCGACTGCGAGGACTAGATGTGTCCTTTAAACATACCTGGAGCCATTATTGTAACTTTTTTGTGAGTGGAGATGGGACAACCGACGAGACACTCTTTGGCTGCTTTAGGTTTCTAAAGTAGTGAAAAAAGCATTTGTTGGTCAATACCAGAAAAGATATGTAATAAATTCAAATGTACACTAAAGATATACACTTGTGTCATATTTTTATTAAAACATAAAGATAATTTTATTTTTACACTGAAATTATTGAAAAAACTGCATAAAAAATACACAGAGTTAGTTAATTTTTAGTTGATTGTTAGTATTTTTAAAATTAAAATACTAGAATTTATACGTCTAGAAACAATTCTTTGTCTTCAAATGTAGATTAATCCTTACCATGTGGTGTAGGGGTGTCATTCAGGTTGGTTAACCGGTAATTGATTTATCTGGTTCGGGTTCTTTGGGTTTTGGATGTTGAAAATCAAACCAAATACCGAACAATATAAGTATGTGTAATCGGATTTCGGGTTATTTGGTTCGGGGGTAATCGGATTGGTTTTGATCGGTATTCGGGTTGCGCTTCTAGATCAGTCAGATTTGATATAGCAAATTCTTTACTATTTTTTACATGGCTTCTATAAATATATACATTAACCGGATGAGTAAGACTTATTTAATGTGTTCAAGTTCATTCAAGTACTCAAAAGGCTATATTTGAAACATATAATAATTATCATCACTACTTATGATGGACAATTTCTAACAATCTTGGGTTCTTATGATTTATTTATTTTATTTTAAACTTCTTTAGAAATAGTGCTTAAATAAACCAATAACATGATTTCATTATAAAAGTAAACGAGTATCCAATTAGTTGAATATCTAAAAGGAAAAAAAGTGTGCAAAACATGCCCTTAGGAAGCTAGATGAATGTACATAAGAGTAGATGAAGTGTTTAAGTTCGAAATATGATTTAAAGGCAATCATATCAAAGTTTTGTAAGAGACAAATAATATATTTTCTTTTGTGTAACAAGACACTTTCTTTTCCATACTCGAGTTCTAGGCTAAGAAAATGTTGAAGCTTGCCAATGTCATTCATCTTGAATCATGTACATAAGTTGTCACTAAGTTGATTGATTACATTTTCAAAATCACTCGTTATGATTGTTAGCATAATAAGTTGTTATGGGCCTTAGCCCAGACCCAGTTATCTTTCTATTTAATGTTGCTTTCTTCTTCATTTGTAAGCTAATATTCATTTGAGTAATAGAGAGCCTCCATCTTTTATCTGTCATGTTCATTTGTTAACATGGTATCAGAGCCAACTCGATTAATGCTTGATTGAAGATCTTTGTTATCGCTTCCGCTCAGTTGTTGGTTGGTTCCTTGTTTGGTTTGTTCGTTGTTGAAGGGTTGTTTCGTTCGTTGTCGCCTCTGCTCAGTTCGTTGACTCGTGAGGTATCAAAGTTACGGATTTCGTTTTTATTTGAACTGACTTGTGTATTTGGAAGAGCTTCTGGACAGATTGACAGGTTTGGACCTTGTTTCTGTCCCGTTTTTCGAAGTTTGCGGTTTGTTCACGAAGTTTGCGGTTACCAAGTTTGCGGTAATTTAAGTTTGCGGTTATTTGAAGTTTACGGTTCTTCGAAGTTTGCGGTAATCAAAGTTTGCGGTTACCTCAAGTTTGCGGTTAATTTGAAGTTTGCTGTTATTTGAAGTTTGCGGTTATTTGAAGTTTACGGTAATTCTGCTGTCGTTCGGTTTTGATAATATGGTTGGGAAAGATGACTCTCTTCAGTCTATTAGTACTCGTCTGGATGGTAAAAACTACACCTACTGGAGTTACGTAATGAAAAACTTTCTTCGAGGAAAAAATATGTGGGGTTATGTCGCAGGTACTAAGGGAAAGCCTACTGATAAATCTAAGGTTGTTGAATATGCCTTAGCTCTCGATACATGGGAAACAGATAACTCTAAAGTTATAAATTAGATCAACAACTCTGTAGGTCAGTTCATTGGTATTCAGTTGGCCAAATATGATACAGCTAAGCAGGTTTGGGATCATTTGGAAAAGCTGTATACTCAGTCTAACTTTGCCAAGCAGTACTAGTTGGATTTTGATATCCGTGCTCTTCAACAGAATGAGATGAGCATTCAAGACTTCTATGGAGCTATGTCGGATTTATGGGATCAATTGGCACTTACGAAATCTGCAGCACTGAAGTTGTTTAAACCTTATATTGATCGAAGGGAGGAACAACGTTTGGTACAATTTTTAATGGCATTACGTTCAGATTTTGATGGACTGCGTGGAACGATTCTTCATCGTTCCCCTCTTCCAATAGTTGATTCGGTTGTTCACGAGTTGATTGCAGAGGAAACTCGGTTAAAATCTCAGGTTGATAAAGGTCCTAAAGTAACTACTACTCCAGCTGTGTTTGCCGTTCCCCTAATCAGCCTAGACAAGGTGCTAAAGTTGCATTTGATGAATGTGCATTCTGCAAAGGGAAAATCATTGAAAGTCTCAATGTCCATTATTACTTAGCAGAAGGAATTCTAACTTGCAGAAGCCTCCACAACAGAACAGATCAGATGGACAATTTCCGTCTCGCACGTCCACTTCTGCTGGTTCATCTGGTCCATCTTCATGGACATTTAAACCACATCAGTTTACTGCTGCTGCTACACCACAATCTGTAGAAATGAATAAACCACCATCTGCTCTGGATCCGCAAGTATTTGAACAGTTCAGACAGTTTCTTGCCGCCAATCCTACCGCTATGTCTGCTGCGGGACTGTCTTCATCTGGTACCTCAGGTATTTCGTCATCATTATGGATTTTGGATTCTGGTGCCTCACATCATATGTCTCCCTATCTGTCTTCTTTTCTTTCTTTGTCTCCTGTCTCTCCTGTTTCTGTCATGTCTGCTACTGCTACATCCATGTTGGTAGAGGGTGTTGGATCTGTGTCTACCTATCATGTGTCTCTCAATGATGTCTATTATATTCCGAAGCTTGCCTTAAATCTTGCTTCAGTCAGTCAGTTGTGTAAATATGGAATTTGGGTTTTATTTTGTGACACTGTTTGTGTTGTGCAGGATCAACACACTCAGAGGGTGATTGAGATCGGCCGTAGGGTGAGAGATTTATATGTCTTAGAAGAACTCAAAGTGCCTGCTCCTGGTGTTGCTGCCTCCAGCGTTAATTTATCCTCTTTTCGTTTAAGTCCTTTGTCGTCTGAATTTTATATTTGGCATTCTCGTTTGGGACATGTGTCCGCATCTCGTTTAAAATTTTTGGTTTCCACAGGTGTTTTGGGTCAGTTGCAAACCTGTGACATTTCTGATTGTTGTGGTTGTAAACTTGCCAAATTTTCTGCTTTACCTTTTGCTAAAAGTATTTCTCATTCTGTTGCACCATTTGATATTGTTCATTCTGATGTGTGGGGACCATCACCAGTATCCACTAAGGGTGGTTCACGTTATTATGTTTCCTTTATTGATGATTACACTTGTTATACCTGGTGTACCTTATGAAACGTAGATCTGAGTTCTTTGACATTTATAAAACATTTAGGGCTTATGTTCAAACGCAACATTCGGCTATGATAAAGTGCTTCAGGTGTGACTTAGGGGGTGAATACACCTTTAATGATTTTGCTCAGTTGCTTGCATCAGATGGTACCATACACCAATCGTCTTGTACTGACACCCCTCAACAGAATGGTGTTGCTGAAAGGAAACATCGTCATCTTATGGAAATCGCTCGTTCATTCCTTTTATCTGCTGAAGTACCTAGTGTCTTTTGGGGAGAATCACTTCTGACCGCCCAACATGTGATTAATAGGATCCTTATTTCTCACAATGATGGGATGTCTCCATTTGAAAGTCTTTTCGGTGAACGCCCAGATTATGGTGAATTACGGGTTTTTGGATGTACTTGTTTTGCTCTCCATCCTCATGTTGAACGAGACAAATTGACAAATATGTGTTTTCTTAGGCTATGCCAGTGGTCCCAAAGGATATGGCACGGGACAAAAAGGATACCGTTGTTTTGATCCTATAAGTCAGAAGTTATATGTATCAAGACATGTTACTTTTCTTGAACATATCCCATTCTATTCGATTCCAGCAAAGTCCCATGATGTAACAAAGTCAGATCTTCAGAATATTAATCATTTTGCTAGAAACATTGATGTCCTAACCTCTGATGTTCCCGTTTCGTCTGTTGATCCTAAAATGCTTCCTCCAGATACTTCTGTTGCACATGATGTGCCAGTTCATGAACCTTCCACGTCATATGGCACCAATGTTAATTCTCCTCCACCTCCGAGAAAATCTACTCGTGCATGCAAGTCTACTCAATTACCAGACTTTGCATACTCTGCATATTCTGCTTCGTTTAGTTCATTTATTGCGGGCATTCATCATCTGTCTGAACCAGAATCATATAGAGAGGCTGTCTCTGACCCTATATGGTAAAATGCTATGGCTGAAGAGCTCACTGCTATTCATCAGACTCACACCTGGGATTTGGTTCCTCTACCACCAGGTAAACATAAGGTTGGTTGTCGTTGGGTGTATAAGATTAAGACAAAGTCTGATGGCTCTGTTGAACGGTACAAGGCCAGACTTGTGGCAAAAGGATATTCGCAAAAATGACAACAGTTCGTACTTTAATTGTTGTTGCGTCCGTTCAACAATGGAAGATCTGTCAAATGGATGTCAAAAATGCTTTTCTGAATGGTGATCTTCATGAGAAGGTTTACATGACTCCACCCCTGGGAATAGCTCATCGGCCCGGTGAAGTCTGTCGGCTTCGAAAAGCTCTATATGGACTCAAACAGGCCCCTCGTGCCTGGTTTGAAAAATTCTCGACAGTCATCACTTCCCTTGGCTTTCTCCCTAGCAATCATGATTCGACATTATTTGTTCGATGTACGAATGTTGGACGCATTCTCTTGTCTTTATATGTGGATGACATGATTATTACAGGTGATGATCATGATGGTATTGAATCCTTGAAACGTGACTTGGCCCATCATTTTGCTATGAAAGATTTGTGATTATTACGATACTTTTTGGGGATTGAGGTAGCTCAATCTAAAAAGGGATATCTTCTCTCTCAGACGAAGTATATTTCTAATCTGTTTCAACATGCAAGACTTTCTGATAACATAATTGCAGACACTCCTCTTGAAACCAATTCATGTTACTCTCCCACTGATGGTGTTCCTCTATCTGATCCGAGCCTATAGCGTACCATTGTAGGCAGTTTGGTTTATCTTACAGTTACTCGCCCTGATATCGCTCATGTTGTTCATGTGGTTAGCCAGTTTGTTACCGCTCCTACTGTTCACTGGGGAGCTGTTCTTCGTATTTTGAGATATCTTCATGGCACTCAGTTTCAAAGTCTTGTATTCCCTTCTACATCTTCTCTGAATTGCGTGCCTATAGTGATGCTGATTGGGATAGTGATCACAATGATCATAAATCCACTATTGGTTTCTGTATTTTCCTTGGTGATTCCCTAATCTCATGGAAAAGCAAGAAACAAGACGTTGTCTCTAGGTCCTCCACTGAGCCTGAATATCGTGCTATGGTTGTGACTACATGTGAAATTGTTTGGTTACGATGACTTCTGGCAGATATGGGGGTTGTTGTTTCCTCGCCTACCCCATTACATTGTGATAATCAAAGTGCTATGCAGATCGCCAAGAACTCTGTCTTTCATGAACGAACAAAACACATTGAGATAGATTGTCATTTTACTCGCCATCATCTTCAGCTCGGGACTATCTCACTTCATTTTGTTCCATCAGCCTTGCAGATTGCTGATATTTTTACCAAGGCTCAATCGGCATCTCGGTTTTGTTTTTTGTGTGACAAACTCTCAATGTTCATTTCTATTGCATTGTGAGTTTGAGGGGGGATGTTAGCATAATAAGTTGTTATGGGCCTTAGCCCAGGCCCTGTTATCTTTCTATTTAATGTTGCTTTCTTCTTCATTTGTAAGCTAATCTTCATTTGAGTAATAGAGAGCCTCCATCTTTTCTCTGTCATGTTCATTTGTTAACAATGATTAAGTCATCCATGTAGACTAACACTGTAACACAATGGTAACTTTGTCTCCAATAGCTTTCACGAATAGGCTAGAATCAACTAAGGTGATTGAATATCCATTATGTTCAAGAAACTCGGCAATCTTGCCGAACCAAGGTCTAGGCGATTGTTTTAACCCATATGACTCCTTCTTCAACTTACACGTGTCATTAGGATGCTTCTCAATTATAGATCCCATCGGTTTCTCTATCTGTATAATGTGATCTAACTCACCATACAAAAACGTATTATTCACGTCGATTTGCCACAAATTCCAACCTTTATTTATGGCCAAAGCGAGGAGGGTTCGAACCGTGGTAAGCTTTGCTATGGGGCCGAACGTTTCTTCATACTATAAGCCATCTTGTTGTGATAACCCACGAGCTACAAGTCGATCTTTGAACCTTTCAATCGATCCAACCATTTATCTTACAAACCCATTTGCAAGAAAAGGCTTCACAACATCTGGTTTCGGTACTAGGTCCCATGGTTGATTTGCTTCCAAAGCTGCCATCTTTACCTTCATGGCCTCAATCCAGTCTTGCATGTTGTATTCTTCATCAAACGAGTCTGGTTCATGAATTTCATCTTCTATTACAACAATTTTAGCATACCTTGGATTTTGCTTTCTCACTCGAGTTGACCTTCTTGGCTGAGTTTGCTCAGCATCATTCTGTTGAGTTTGTTGAGCTTGCTCAATTGGTTGGTTCAAGTTAGAGTTTTCATCACATGCGTCCATACTATCACTATCTTTAAATTTATCTCTGGTAATTCTTCTTTCAACACATTGGTGTCGGGCAGAACTTCTTTGATTTGTGACCACCACGAAGAGGTCTCATCAAATACTATATTACGAGAAAAGTAACACTTTCCCGTTATAGGATTGCAACACCTCCAACACTTCCTTTGTTGATCATATCCAACGAATATATATCAAACTGCCTTCTTTTCTAGTTTTTTTACGAAGGTGACTTAGTATGGATACATAACATACACATCCAAACACTTGGAAGTGGCTCACTGTGGGTTTCTTTTGATGGATCTTTTCGTGAAACAAAGTTAAGGCCTTGTTGTGGTAGTCGGTTTATGATGTGAGTTGTTGTTGTCATGGCTTCAGCCCTAAACTTATCGGGAACGTTCTTGTCATGCAGCATACTACCCAACATTTCCGACAAGTGTCGATTCTTTCTCTCAGACACGCCATTTTTAGGCGTGTTGGGACAACTTAATTGTCTCTTTGTTTTACACGATTTCAAGTAATATATGAAATATCGAAACGTGTATTCACCACCATTATCAGATTGAAGGTTCTTAACACACTCACCCGTGACTTGTTTAGTGCTTCAGATTTCTCACACATGAAATAAATCCATACGGACTGTGAATAGTCATCAATGAATGTAATCATGCACTGCGAGCCACTCATTGATGTTTGTTTCACGGGCCTAAACACATTAATTTGTACTAGCTCTAGCGGTTCCATGGCTTTGAATGATGGCTGATCGAAGGGTAGTTGGTGAGCTTTTCTAAACTGAAAACCTACACACACTAACCCCTTTTGAACTTTTAATCTTGGAAGACCGTTTGCCTATTGCTTATCCATCATCATACCAAGCTTGTCGTAGCCTACTTTTCCTAGTCGTAGGTGCCATAAGTCAACATCTTGGTTGTGCTTTGTTTTCTCAATGTAGGCCTATTCAACGGAAATGACATACACTGATTCTTTCCTTTGTCCTTGGAGGACAAGTTTCGGCAGGGACTCAAAGTGTTCATACACTTTCACATTGTCTAGCCCAAACACCACGTAATGACTAGAAGCTGTGAATTGAGGGACATATATTAGGTTCTTTTTCATCTCGGGTACATGGTAGACATCCTTAAGGACTAACTCACTTAGGTTGTGATCAGTTGGAATTAAAACATTCCCGATATGAGCAATCAGGTGTCTTGATTTATTGACAATAACCACACCTTGTTACCTCAACACTTTGTCGGGTTGGTTAGCCTATCCTTTTCTTCTATCATGTGATTAGAACATTCAGAATTGACTATCCAATCATTGAGTTTATTTAGCCTCGTCTCGATGGTTGCGTTTAAGACATTTACTTCGCCTTCTTGAGCGACTAATGCTTCTGCATCCCAAACGTCCTTGGTTTTGACAGTGTTTCCTTTTTCTTGATGTTTGGATCATCAATATTGTGACATGTGGTCCTTTTATCCACACTTATAGCACTTGAATTGAAAATGTTTGTAGTTTGACTTATTTTTCTTCTCGTTGTAGCGATCCTCCTTATCGGCCCTACCTTTCTTTTCATCTGTTACTTATTTATACTTCTTTTTCGATTTTGGTTTTGGAACTTGTTAGATCAATACTCACCTTTGCTTTTCTTAGCAAAAAGAGCCCACTCTTCATCTTTTGTAGAAACCGACGCTATTTCCTTGGCCAAAGATTCTTGGCTAGAAATTAAATTTTCAATCTTTACTAGAGTCGGTTGGGTCAACCAACCTTTTAGGGTTGTTACAAACTCATGAATTCAGGTTTTAGTCCATGGATTATAATACGTTTCATTATTACTTCGTCGATTCTTGTTGTTTGATCGAGTTTTCCAATTTCCCGGCATAGGATTTTGACCTTGTGGAAGTATTGTGGAATCGTTAATCCCCGTTGAGATACCGACAGTAGTTCATTCTCCAATAGTTGTAACTTGTTGTCGTTTTTCTTGGAGAATAACCTTACTAAAATATCCCATGCCGCTTTAGGGGTTTCTTCCTCTCAAAAGTGCTCTAGCATCTCTTCTTTCATCGTAGTCATCAAGATGAACATCGCATTCCCAACCTTGATCCTCCACTTGTATATCTCCCCATTAGTATTAATCCTCGATTGTGTTTTTTCCGCCCCGTTTACAACTTCCCACAATTCATGACCATGCAAATACGACATCATGTGGGTCGACCACGCATTGTAGTTCTGTTATTAAGATTCTTCGCATCTCTGACAACCTGGAAATCGGTCATGTCTGATGGGTTGGCTCTGATACCATTTATTGGACCTCACAATTGGAAAACAAGAATAAGAACTCCGATCACGTTGCACAACTCGTACAACTATTTTCTTATTAAATGAAATGCAAAGGAAGGAATACGGATAAACCCAAAACAAGACAACTATTTATACTAATGTTTCCTTGCCGCTTAAGACTCTTATTTAAACTCAAAAAGGTAATTTAAACAAATAAAGAAGACCAAACTAAACTCTTTGTTCATCACAAACTATATTAATAAAGATTAATATAAATCTTCTCCATGATTTTAGGAGTCTTCAAATCGATTTGGTGTTGGATTCGTTTAACATTTTTTCCATACTGTAAGAACCAAAACATCACTTAGACCATTTGCAATCGGTGGTTTTTGAAGCCACTGACGGCATACGTGGAAAAGGGAGGAAGGAGAGAATGTAGACATGGAGAGGAGAGAGGGAGGGTGTGGTTCGTAGCCACTGGCCGTGTGAAAGAAAGAGAAGTCGTTTCTATTCTAAGAGAAGGGGGAGAAAAAAGGGCCGCATTGGAGAAGAGAAGTTGTATGAGGGGCCGTGAAGGAGAGCGTTGCTTATGCTATTATAGTATTGAATCTTTCGAGCTCACCACTCGGACATGGAACTACCTTTCGTAATCTTTGATTTAAAATTTTGTGATTATTTAAAGATAAGTCCATCCTGGAAAAGATTCCTAAAAACAAAGAATCTTACATAAGATCTTGATCTTGAGCATAGGTTTTGGCCTAAGATCTCGATCCAACGTGATGTAAATTTTTACACCTTCATAAAATCTAAATCCCTAAAAGTTAATTTAGTAATAAATGATATAATGTTCAAACTTTAAACATTTAATGAATTTGTTATACAATTAGAATTTGATACGAACGACAACATCTATAAAAGTGACTAGGACATTAAAGTTTGATTTTCTAATCTTGTTTCGATATTATGATCCTCAAATTACAATGATTAATAGTTAGATCTTAACAACTTTATACATGTTATTGATTTTTACGCGATAGACTTTTAGAAGTAAGTAATTTATAGTTATTGTTCTTCGACCTTTTTTATAATTCTTTTAATACATGATTAGTTTTTATAACACAATTATTTTGAGATGTCAGTTTTTCATAATCATTATTATAAGCTTAAAAAATATAGGGACCACTTTCTTTTTATGACAAAACATACTAACAAATTTTAAACATTAATTTACTAATTTTCATGATGAGGCACTTTAATTGGTAGGATTTTTACGACAATATTTTTTTAGTGTCTATATTTTTATTATGATGATTATTTGAGATGTCATATTTTCTTCTGACCATAACTTCTGAAAATGAAATTTATTTATGACAAAACTTCAAAAAAGTTTATAACTTGAAAAATCACATACATGCTAATAAAGTTATAAATTTTTAACAAATGTTACATGTTTATCTATTGTCAACATAGAGACTGGTTTATTACTTTTTAATAATAACAATAATAATAATTATAATAAAAATAGAAATTAAGGACATGTTTGAGAAACATAATAAATGTGAAGGCATGTTTTCCTTAACCACTTAGAACAAAAAGACCCCATCTATAAGAAAAACATGTCCATACGTAACATCTACAACCCCCACTTATGTTCTCTTGAATCTTGATATGTATGTTGGTGGGTTTTGTCGTTGAGGTGCATGATTTATCTCCATGACTAAATTATCATCACATATACAAAGTCAATGTCACAATCATGAAATGCAAATTAACTTTCTTCATTCTTTCTTTATATACGTATACATAATGTTGTTTCTTACCTCCAATATGATTCAATTAACTTAAATTTAAAACTATTATATGTCCTTGTCCAAATAATGTTTAAGACTATTATGTCCATGGCCTATTTCTTGTTGGAGTCATGATCTTAAGGACTTGACTTTGCTTATTTTTAATACCTTTAAGTTTCCATACCTTACATATACATATATGCAACATCCTAAGGAGTTTAAGGAAATATTCCTAGTAAATAAAAATCAATTGATTACATGTAAATATATTTTAATATAGATCTATATAAACCATTTTGGCATTTGGCAATATATATACACACCCTAATGAGGAGACTGCAAATACACCATGATAAGGTAATGATGAAAAAATCTATTTAATTCACACGTCCACATACATCATCAGCTGACTTTTCCTGTAATTATTCTTCTCCGATCGATATTTATTCTTACGTAGGAGGGTGGTCATAGGAAGAACCTCCTTCATGTGGTGAGTCCTAACGATGTTTTGTACATTTGTTTGATAGGAATCACTTTATCTGCTACGAAACCTCACCTGAAAACATGCACATAACCTCACATTCATAAAAGAAAGTAGTTTTCCCCAAAAACATGGTGATGAATTCCTTGTAAACAAATAATTTCAAGCGCATATGATACATAAAAAAAATATTGTTGATCCATTTGTATGCTAGCTAGGCTTACAAATAATATGTTCGTACATGAGACCGTAACCAAACCATGACTGGTGAATGCCCCTCACTCGCTTTCCACGAGTACGGAATAATGAAGAATATGCGGCCATTCGACCCTCCAGGTCGTCGGTTAGCGCGACAAACCATGACCTGGGCGTCACCCCCAATAGTACTATCCATAGAATCATAGGCTAAGTTCATAGCTAATGGTTACAAATGATGATGATGTTCAGGGGACTTTAAGAGCTATCTAATTGTTCTCTCATGTAAACATAATGATAGTGTCTTATTCCGTACTCGTGGAAAGCGAGTGAGGGGCATTCACCAGTCATAGTTTGGTTTCGGTCTCATGTATGAACATATTATTTGTAAGCCTAGCTAGCATACAAATGGATCAACAATTTTGTTTTGTGTATCATATGCGCTTGGAATTATTTGTTTACAAGGAATTCATCACCATGTTTTCGGGGAAAACTACTTACTTTTATGACTGTGAGGTCATGTGCATGTTTTTGGGGAAAACTACTTATTTTTATCACTGTGAGTCATGTGCATGTTTTTGGAAAAAACTACTTATTTTTATGACTGTGAGGTCATGTGCATGTTTCGGGGAAAACTACTTATTTTTATGGCTGTGAGGTCATGTGCATGTTTTCGGGGGAAAACTACTTGTTTTATGACTGTTAGGTCATGTACATGTTTTCAGGGGAAACTACTTGTTTTATGATTGTTAGGTCATGTACATGTTTTTGGGGAAAACTACTTGCTTTTATGACTGTTAGGTCATGTACATGTTTTCGGGGAAAACTACTTGTTTTCATGACTGTTAGGTCATGTCATGTTTTCGAGAAAAACTACTTGTTTTATGACTGTTAGGTCATGTACATGTTTTCGGGGGAAACTGCTTGTTTTATGACTGTTAGGTCATGTACATGTTTCTAGGGAAAACTATTTGTTTTTATGACTGTTAGGTCATGTACATGTTTTCGGGAAAAACTACTTGTTTTATGACTGTTAGGTCAAGTACATGTTTTCAGTGAAAACTACTTGCTTTTATGACTGTTAGGTCATGTACATGTTTTCGGGGAAAACGACTTGTTTTTATGACTATGAGGTCATCATCATGTTTTTAGGAAAACTGCTTTGCACTGAAATAACTAACTCTGTGAACTCACCAACCTTTGTGTTGACACTTTCAAGTAAGTTTCTCAGGTAACCTTTAGCCATGGCGCGGTTGGAATAGACTAGCTATGTTGGATCAAATCCTAGTAGCTGAAGGGCATAGATTATCAAGTCTCAAGTCTATCATTAATCTTGAAAGACTTAGGTCATCGTATTACTTCGTATCAGTAATTGTATATGTACTCAAGTCTTAGAAATCACTATTACAGTTTCCGCTATTGTGTAATGAACCAATCGTTGCGACATTTATTTATTTATTTATTAAGTAAATAAATCTGGGGTTATGACAATTTCACTTCTACTTTGATGAAGGGTAGTGTGGTTCCAAGGGTTATATATGGGAATCAATAGCTATTGAAACTAGATGACTAAACAATGACAGAAACAACTCCAAATAAGTTAGGTTATGATGCTACAAATACTACATGTGATACGAGACATGGGAATATCCTAAGGAAATCGTAATCGCTTGACTGATGAGGTCTTATGGTCGAAACCCACACTATAAACAATTAATAAATATCACTCATCCAACGAAGTCAGTAAGCATTTAAGTCTTAACTAATTAACCTCTCTCTAGATTTCTCTACATAAAAGACTCATTCTCATGTCAAATTCGGGTTATGAGGATATTCCCTTAATGCGAGAGAAAGCTTCGTTGCAACTACCATATTAATATAATGCAATCTACTTCGCTTGCTTGGGGGTGGGGTGGGGGCATAATTTCTAAGCCTATAAATGAACTGAACTAACACGAACATGTGAATGTTTGTGTTTGTTCGTTTAACTTTAACCGAGCAAACGATCGGACATGAACATTTAAACGAACGAGGTTTTCTTATTCATGTCCGTTCATTAAGAAAATAAACATTTTTTGTGTTTGTTCATGTTCTTTCGTTAACAATATATACGAATGGTTTACGAACATAAATGAACATAACTAAGCAAACATAATGAACATAACTAAACGAATTTGAAGCTTACATAGTTGGGATTAGTAATAAAAAAAACTTAGAATGATTTATTAACAAAAACAAACAAACAGACATAAACGAACGTTCACGAATATAGTGAACGAATGAGACACGTGTTCATGTTTGTTTATTTAGTTAAGTGAACAAAAATTTTTGTTAATATTCGTTCGTTTCTTAAATGAACGAGCATAAACGAACTTCCACTCGAAAGGTTCATAAATGGTTCAGTCAGTTGTGATTGATGAAGAGTTGGGTGCAAAGACACCCACTCAAGTACTCAACCTCTTATTGGACTTATATTTTTCCTGCAAAAATAGGTTAAAATGTAATAGGGACATTTTTTTTAGTCCCCGATCTTTTCTCCAAACTCAAATGGCACCCCTTAACACTCCACGGGTCAGCCTAAGTTTCCAACTTCCCAAAATTAATTGCTTGTATTACATGTCCATTATTGTATAAGTATTACTTATCAAAATCAACTAATCAAGTATCAAAATCTCAAGCAATTCGTAGGTACCAACGCTTGAATTGTATAATTGTTTGAATTTTGCTATTTGAATTTTTATTGCTTGAAATCACGATCCTTCTTTTTTGTTCGAATCGACTGTTTCATCATGTTTAGTGTGTTAAGAATTTGAAGATTGGAGATACTAATATGGCTAGGTTGAATTACACTTGGATAAGGTGATGGCTAATGAGAGCTTTTCAAATGAATTCCCTGCTCCTAATACTGTTACGTTTTCCTATTTTAAAATCTGATCGTTGCCCTAGTGACTGAAAATCCTGGATCCACCATCGAGAAGAAAATAAAAACCAAGCAAGAGATGAAAGAAACAATAATGATTGAGCAAACATTTAACTTATATTTTAATTGTAGCTTTAGCTTTTTGATCCGACTTGTTTTAACACAAATCGTTCTTACATGACCAGTTTTGATACCCACTGAGAAAATTTTTTGGATCCGTTACTGGGTTAACTTAATGTTCGGTTTATTTACAAGTCTAGTAATTTTCTTTTTAAAAGAAAGCTAAATATGATTAAATTATATAAAGAACAAATTAATTTATGAGAGTGTATTCTCTTTGATTTTGACATAAAATAAATTCAAATGAGTCAAAAGACAAGACCCAACCATTATGGGCCAACATGTACCTTATAAGACCACATGCGCTAGCCCATATATAATAGTAAGACCTAGATTTAATGAAAGATGTACTTTTTGCCTCATATATAAAAAAATATATTCTTAAAAAGGTAAAAAAATGTTTTTAAAATAGTTAAAAACATTTTTTTTGAATAATCTATGAAAACAAAAAAGAAGTTTTTAAGAAAAGTTAAAAAAATGTTTTTATTAAAAAACTAAAAAATGTTCTTAGAAAAGTTAAAAACGTTTTTAAAAAGGTAAAAAAAAGACATTTTTAGGAAAAAAAAAAACTAAAAAAATGATTTTAAAAGTTAAAAAAAAAGTTTTTAAATAAGTTGAAAAAACTAAAAAAATTGTTTGTTGAAAAGTTAAAATGTTTCGTTTTTAGGGAAAAAAAACTAAAAAATGGTTTTAAAAAAAGTTTAAAAGAACATTTTTAAATAAGATAAAAAAAGCTTTTATGAAAAAACTAAAAAAGATTTTTTTTTACTAAAAGGCTTAACTAGTTCTTTAGAAATGAAATGACTAAAATGTCCCTAAATTTAACAAAATATATTAAAGAGTTAGTGACAGTGACTGAAATGGTTACAAAAATGCAACCTCAGGACCTCATATGTCAAAAGATTTATTTTTGAACTGAAAGAGTTAAACAGACTAAACGAAATGGACCAAAAGTTTAATTTACTCTAAACAATAAATAGATGTCTCACTGTCTCCATCCAACCAAACTCGTTGTCTTCATCTTCTGCCCTAACACAATGGTTGCCGAACCCCAATTCGGAATTGCATGTCGTGTAGGTTTGGTCCCCTTCATCGGAATTGCAGGTCGTGCACGTTGGTTTAGTCCCCTTCATCGGAATTGCAGGTCGTGCAAGTTCTCGTCTCCACCCTCTATTCGAATTTAAGATATGAAAAATCACTAACAGATCTAAGCTAGCTTCAATGAAAGACAGGGGTTGTGAGTTTTTCCGCTATGAAAACGGGGGCTGTGGGTTTTCTGACGTGGTTGATTTATGGGAAGCATATACGAGTAAGTTATGACATAAGTTATGGCTGAATTTGAAATTAGAAGAGGTAAAATTTGAATTTGTTGAATTTGAATTTGCTCTTGAGGTGGTGGTGGGTGGCCGACGGGTTTCAAGTAGTGGTAGTGTGGCATCACTGAATTTTAGCATTCAGCAATGGGATTTAATCTAGAGATAGAGAGGGAGCTATTTTAATTTTTTTAATTAAAATGATAAATGGATGAAAATACCCTCACCATGACTGGATTTAACGGTAAAATTTGACGCCCGTTACCCTAAAGGACGTAACGTGTAAGGTTTTTTAAACATAAAGGATGTTTTCTGTAATTTCCTTAGTTAAAGGACGTATTCTGAAATTTGGGTAATACTTAAAGGACATAACTTGTAATTCGCACTAACTAAAATGGTAAATGGACGAAAATACCCTCACCGTGACTGGATTTAATAGGTGAAATTTAACGTATGTTAGTCTAAAGGACGTAATGTGCAAGGTTTTTTAAACATAAAGGACGTTTCCTGTAATTTCCTTAGTTAAAAGACGTATTCTGAAATTTGGGTAATACTTAAAGGACGTAATTTGTAACTCGCTCTATAATATACTATTTAGTGCTTGTTACATAAATAAATTTATTTTTTATTATAACTAAAATTTACATAAATATATTCCTTAGTTAAAGGACGTATTCTGAAATTTGGGTAATACTTAAAGGACGTAACTTGTAATTCGCACTAACTAAGATGGTAAATGGACGAAAATACCCTCACCATGACTGGATTTAACGGTAAAATTTAACGTATGTTAGTCTAAAAGACGTAATGTGCAAGGTTTTTTAAACATAAATGACGTTTTCTGTAATTTCCTTAGTTAAAGGATGTATTCTGAAATTTGGGTAATACTTAAAGGACGTAATTTGTAATTCGCTCTATAATATATCATTTAGCGCTTGTTACATAAATAAATTTATTTTTATTATAACTAAAAGTTATGATTTGTTTTTTTTTTCCTTTATAATTATCTTTATCCGTAAGAAACAATTCCATTTAAAATGAGTATTTTATTTAAAAAAATAAAACAAGAAAATAAAAAGATAACTTCTTACACCATTATTACGTTTTAAGCTTTGGAGTTAATTCTAATCATAGATCAAATATGTCAACCAAAGCATATACACAATTATAACTTTTGGGGTTTTTCTTTGATTCGTAACTAAACTTCTACTCTCACCATTGAAGCAATTGATTAATATATCACTAGGTTACTTTTATTGGTCATGTCAAACCAATAAATTTCCAACATTCATTGGTGGATTGAGACGTTATAAACACCAAAATACTTCCTTGTGGATTTAGTATCTACATGAATTGATTACTTAATTTGCATGCGTATCTTTTCAACTTATAATATCATTAAATACAAGGCAAGATATACACAAATTCATGGTTATTTTAACTTTTGATTAAATAATTACTATTATATATTCTTTTCTAAAAAAAATACTATACTTACAAACTCTTTTTATAATGTCGAGATTCAGTCACATTGGAATTAATCAACAACAATCATATCCAGTAAAAATTCAACAAATAGTAAAGCTATTGGTAGGGTCTAGAGAGAGTGGGATGTAAACAAACCATACCTCTATCCCATAGAATAAAGAGACTGCCTTCAAAGAAACCCCCAACTCCATAAACCTTACCGGACATGAAAATCATAATAGAACCATAGAATTCTTCACAACATGGTATTACTCAGCTGCCAATAATGGAAATGGTGAAAAAAGTATATTAGTGATGAAAAGGTGAAAATAGTACACGTAACATCAAAGGTACACGAAGTCAAGACGATAACATGCAAAGGTCACCACAAGTATAAAAAGAACTAAGTTCATAAGATAAAGACAAAGCTAATATGAATATGTCCCCCCCCCCTCTAAAAGTCCTTAACTTTAATCCTATGTCTCCACGATCTCCTATCATTGACCATGTCCTAATAGAGGTGCAAGTTTAACAAGTCCTGCCTATTCTGGCCATCCCAAGTAAGTTTGGGTCTAACTCTACCCCTCCTCCCCTCTACAATGAGGGTTTCCACGAATCTAACCGGCGTTGTTATCTGTCTCCTCTTCACATGCCCAAACCATCTCAATATCTCCTCCCTTATCTTATTAGGTATACTAGCCACCCTTAATTTTTCTCTAAAAACCTCAATTCTTATCCTGTCGAGCCTTGTGTGCCACACATCCACCTCAACATCATCATCTCAGTTACATGTCTTCTTGTAACACCCCGCCCCGGCTCTAGGGTTGAGGTGTCACTTATAAAGTAATCAAAATTCAATACATCAATCCATTAATGATAAAATGTTACAACAATTTCAAATAAATACAAAATAGCTTTCCTTACATTTATTTAAAAAAAAATATTTTCAAAGACTCAAATACTCTTCCACTTCCCATCCCATGTGATCTTGATAACCTAACGTGCACAAAAACAACAAAACAAAAGCACATCTGAGTACATAATATACTTAATGGGCAGATAACAAAATCATATACATTAAACATGTAAACTTATACTACGCAACCATATAACCTTATCACTTGTAACCTTCATAACATATCATCTTTAATAACAATTAATTCTCAATAACTTGCAAATGAAACATCAAAATAGCATAAAATCATAAAGTCATCAAAAATAAACGATGAGGATACCGAATAACGTGACTGAGACGATATCTCTTTTCCTAGGAATGATCCTTGTGTCTCTACACATACTTTCATACATACATTTATTTATTTAGACATTGTATCATTTTCTTAGGATCATCCCCAGACATAACATATGGATAGATTGAGACGATGTTTCAATTCCTAGGATTAGTTTATATGTCTCAACACACATAGTTGGCATTCCTCGTATGAAAACGTCAAAACATACAAAACGATCAATAAAAATATATTCCTCAAAACATAAAACACAATGTCAAATCAAAAGTAGTCACTACACTTCGTAAGGGCTCAAAAACGTCTCAACGCACATAGACGTTAAACTCGTGTTTAAAAGCATATTATATCATAATATAAAAAAAGTGATCCGTACTATAAAAATAAATAATAGGTTATCCGTACCACAAACGTATAAAAATAAGTCACTCGTAATAAGAAAATAAATTAGTAGGTTATATGTATCTTAAACGCGTTGTTTTGAACTTGAGTAACTCTAACGTTTTTCTTGAAGGTGGTGGCTGATAATAGCTTCAAACGACGGTTGGCGATTCTAAACAGAGCATAGAACCTCAATTCGACAGTGTGTGTTTGTATGTTGTTCCAATCATTCGTTCGATTATAAAGTGGGCAAAATCCAAAACAGAAATCGGGTGTTTAAAGGGTTTAAGGGTATTTAATTATTTATCATCAAAGTTGGGAGGGGAGCATTTGAAAAACACTGATTTTTTTATGATTTTAATTGAGGGAGATAAGGTAACAAATGGCAAAGATTTCGCAAAGTCAAAAGGGGAGGGTCACGAGTCAAACTAGAGACATGTTTCTAATTTTTTATTTTTAATATATATTTTCTTTTCTTCCCTATTTTATATAAGGGAGGGCTATGGTGGAAGCCCTCTAAAATGTATGTAATATACCTAACAGTTTAAAAATATGTAATTTTTTATTTTTGAAATAGCTTCAATATTTAATTTAATCACTTTTGAAAAAAAAAAATCAAAAAAACGCCGAATGGATTTTTTTTTAAAATTATTTATGAAAATTTTACATATGTAACATCATTTGTTACGTATATTAAATGCTGACGTCACGCTGACATACGATACAAAAACGTGAATTTTTCTTATTTTTTTATGATTTTTTTTTACTTTTTGGTGACAAAAATACATATAAAAACTACTAAAAAAACAAAGTTACATAGGGTTTTTATTGATTTTCTCAACTCAAGTAGGTTTTTATTTTATACTTTCCTTATCTCATATTTCTTTGGAGAGTATTTATTTAAAAAAAAATCGGTTTATACTTTCTTGAGTAAACTGCAGTTTTCGTCCCTGAGGTTTGAACAAAACTTCAGGTTTTGTCCACCGGTAACACATTTGATCTCCGACGTTTGATGTTTTTAACACTTTGCGTCCCTGGTCCTTAACTCTGTTAACTTTTCTATTAGTTTTTGTGTGAAATTACTAATATATCTTTGATATAAAATTCTAAAAGACCCCTCCCCTCCCTACATCTTAACACCACCACCCACTACCACTCCCATCTTCTTCTCTGTCGAAAAATGAGTTCGCCGGAGATCTTTGAAACACCGTCGGGGCTCAACATAAGGAAAACCCAGAAACCCTAGTCTTTGTTGCGCCGCCGCCTATAGATCTTTAACCGTTGTTTGCCGTTGGGATCGTTCCCTCAGGCCGACGGAACCATAATCCACCATAACCGCCTCCCCTGGTCATCAGAGATCTCGTTTTTGTTCGTCGGTTGAAAAGGACGGCTGCTTCACCTGGATTGTTGTTCATATCGGGAAAGAGTAGAAATTGGGGATGGAGTTGGTCACATCCGAGTCGTAGGAGTCGCCACCGCTGCTTTCCATGGCCGAAAAAATGGCTGGAGAAGATGGGGGTGTCTCTCTCTCTAAAGTGTGTATGTGGTGATGATAGAGGTTGTAGACCACCACGTCTCCTGTTGTTCTTCGCTGGAGGTGGAGCCCAACGGAGGTGGTTGATAGAGAGAGGTGTGGGTTGGTGGTGGTGTTGGTGGGTTGTGCTGGTATGAGGTGGTGTGGGTTGGTGGTGGTGGTGGCTGGTCTGATGAAGAAGAAGATGGATTTAGGGGTATATCAGCAATTTCATACTAAAACTAACAGAATAGTTAACGGAGTTAAGGAACAGGGACGCAAAGTGTTAAAACATCAAACGTCAAGGATCAAATGTGTTACATGTGAACGAAACCTAAAGTTTTGCTCAAACCTCAGACAGTTTACTCTACTTTCTTATTTACAACTTTAAATCTTAAAAAAAATCAAAACTAATAATGCTTAATTAAGATTATTATCATACTATTTATTGATTCTAAATAATTTTGGAAACTATAAGAAAAATAAAAATAGTTGTAGTATCCATAATTAATGTGTTAAATTATTATTATGATTATTAAATTTATTATTGTTATTGTTTTGAAAAATTAAGGTGTTACACTTCTTGATGGCCTAATAATATTTTTCGTATAACATAGCCGTTCGAACTGCAACCATATAAAATTTCTCCTTTAATTTAGTGGGGTGGGGAATCTCCTGTCGCACAATACCCTGAGGTTGTTCTCCATCTACACTAGGATGTCTGGACGCGGTGGGCTACGTCACTATCTAGGTCCCCATCGCTCTGTACATATGATCATAAATACTTAACCTTGGTTACCTGAAGGACCACTTACCTTTGATAGTAATATGGACGTCCTCAACTTTGTTTACAAAACTAAAGTCACAATACAGGTACTCAATCTTATAGCGACTAATCATTAAACCTTTGCTTTCTAAAGCTGCCTGCCACTCATCTAGCCTCCAATTTAGACTTTGTTTACTCTTTGTGACTAGCACAATATGGTCAGCAAAAAGCAAGCATCACGGGACAGCCTCTTGGATCGACTTTGACAACTCGTCCAAGACTACTGCTAAAAATGCGGACCCTTGAATGCACTTGCGACTCCAACTCAAAACCCAATAAAATTTGAGAAAATTGCGAAAAATGTATATTTTGACAAAAAAAATGGCAAAATGTACATTGACTTTTCAAGTTTTAAAAATTATTCAAATCCAAATCCCACCAATAGCTAGGCGACACGTAAGTTAAATTTTTTTTGAAGGCTCAAATTTAGCCGGCTAATTTTTTTGAAGGCTCAAATTTAGCTGGCTAAATTTTTGAAGGCTCAAATTTAGCCGGAAAATTTTTTTGATGGCTCAAATTTAGCCGGCTAATTTTTTTTGAAGGCTCACTTTTAGCCCGGTTGATACACGTGGGTGGGAAGCCCCCGGTGTTGACACCTGGCCGGCTAAATTTAAGCCCTCAAAATTTTTTTTACTTATGTGTCACCTATCTATTGGTTGGATTTAGATTTGGATATTTTTTAAAGTTTGAAAATTCAATATACATTTTGTCAACTTTTTTGGTCAAAATGTACATTTTGACGATTTTCTCATAAAATTTTATAAAAAGTAAAGATGCACTGCAACTCAAAACCCATATAAAAGGCGAAGCCTAGTGATACACCATAGAACCAACCATGGGGCTGCTCATGAGGGGCTGAGACTTAAGAATCTAGTAATTCCAATTTAGATCCATCCAACTCCGCTATCAGTCGGGTGGCTCAAACTATTCTTAGATTTAAAAGCGAAATTTATATTATGTGTCTTTTTCATACACTTTTTTTAACATAACAGCCATTCCTCCTATCTAATCTTTTACTAACAATAATAAAATAAATAGTTTATAATTGATAAAATGAAACGATATATTAATTTAAATACATATATTAATTTCTTTAAATAAATCTATAAATTGTCATCATATTGATGAATAAGAAAACTTATAAACTTCAAAGACATTTCTTTAAAAAATTAGTCTTTTAAAAATGCAAATAAAACTCCATCTCATTCGATTGTTGTCCACTTCAAACATACGGACAAAGATGTGGGTTGTTGGACAGCTTTTGGTTGCTTGCATTGTTGTTAGTTAAACCTTAACAACAAAGTTTTAAGGAACCATATCATATGATTTGGTTGAAACATGTCTGTCATTTACTGCACATAGCCCACACATCCATCTCCCATGAAAATGGATACATCACAAGTAAATATATATCAAGATTATACCATTGTTTTTTTTTTAAATATGGATAAATATAAATGATAACTTTATTAATCTTGCAACAAACAATGCAAGTGGCAAAACCTTTGGAATCTTGCATAATAAAGAGTGAAAGAACATCATCAAATGCATTATTTTACCAAACTTATGAAACTTGATCCCTCCTTTCAGTTATTATCATCATCTAGGAACTCGGGATCTTTCGGTTTTGGTAGGGGGCTTCGGATGATATTATCATCGTCATATCCTCGCCCTCTTCTTACACCCGTTGCCAATATTGATAAACCCTCCTTTCTATTTGGCTTGTTCTTGATGTTATGAGTGTTGGAACTCTCTTTAACCCTAAGAAGTCCAGCCTCTTTTCGCCTTTTGTACCGTCTCCAAGCTGCTTGTATGAAACAAGCAGCCCATGTTCGCCATTGGTGCGAGTGAACCCTGAACGTGTGCCTCAGTTTCTTGCTGTGAAGCTTACGAAACTGTGTGGCCACAAATCGTAGATCTTCTGAGGTGAGAGCAAAAGCTTCCACCTCAGAAATGGCGGTGACTGTACGCGTGGATAATGGTATGATGACACTTGGACGTGGGTCCAGTGCCCACGTCAGCAGTTCCTCACCACAGAAGTCCCCTGGGCCGATCTCACACTGGTTCAAGAAGCCAGATCGGCCCCCTCCTGTGGTGTAGGAATCTAGGTGACCACGCATGATGAACAACATTTCGTTAGTGGGGTCACCTTCTCGTACTAGACAAGTTCCTGGTGTTGAGATCACAGGTTTTAGTCTTTCACATATTGCATCTACAGTGCGTTCATCCATTTGATCAAATAATGGAACCTATTCGAATTAACATAATCATTTTGAGGCAAAAGTTGTGTAAAACAAAATGAAAAAATAGAGATAAAAGAACTCACCCTTCTTACAAGCTCGGCGCATACATAACGCTTGATGTCTCTTCTAATATCAAGAGGAAGGGCTTGAAGAATTTCTTCTTCATCAACACCTCGGGTTGTAATCCATTTGTAAAGATCGTGTTTGCGTACACGTTCCCTCAACTCGTGTGGCAGGTGTCTGTGGTGCATCCATTGCTCGGTATCCATCCGTTTCACCCGATACTCCTCCAGTCTTTTAGTTCTTGACTCGAGATATTGCTGTTTTTTTAAAGCAACATAAAGTTGTAACCCAAAACACAAAACATTAAAGAAATTTGACTTACTTGCATGTTGCCAATGAGCAAAGCAAAGAGCACCAATCCGGTGATCCCGATGAGTATGCAAAAGTGTGTTTCCGCTATAAATGGACTCGCTTGAAGTTCTTGGCCCGCTGAACTGAAAAACACGAAAAATGTAAAATAAAATCCGTTTACTTAAAGAATTCCTACATTTTCATCTAACACCCTTTGATGGCGTGTACAACTGTAACATAGTACTGTTTACAAGCGAGTAAAGGATGTCCTTCCATTTATGTATTTAAGGTTACCTTAAGCCTCTTAAGCCCCACCAAAGACAATAAGAGTACTTTTTAAAGAAATTATCAGACGCGATTTTGTATCGAACTGCATCTTCAACAAGACCATATTGGAACTCATCAGCATCGGCACATACCCTCGAGACATTACTGGTTGGAAACCACGCTTCTCGTGTAGGAAGATTCACATTAACACAATCAAAATACCGATGTTTGCATTCGATTTCCTTGTCACATTCTTCCACCCAACATAGCCCTTGCCTCTCGATCGCTAAAAGATACCACATCGCTCCAATCACCTTCACAACAAGAATCAAGAAAAACAATCAGACTGTAATTAACACATTTGGGTCATATTTTTGAACAGATCATACATGAGCGGCCAACATAAACAGCACTAGATTGTAAGCAGCCCCGACCCACGCCACATTAGCCACTAGACCGGCTTGTTTCGATATATGGGACCCGAGCCTAAACGTGAGATAAAGCCTTAAGAGGAACTGAATCATGATGAAGTATAACACACTTGTTTTCGTACTCATCATTTCCGTCTTATCAACAATGTGAAACCATGTCATCACTTGCGGAATAGGAAGCGTGGCCAAGAAATCGAGCCAGAATTCGCCCCTCAAATACCGCTCAGAAATACTAGAAGAATCTAGAATCAACTCCCCTCTTCCAAGCAAACGGGAAGAAGGCGCCACATAAGCCGTACGGAACCTAACATAAATCTTGAGTGCATAAAGGATATCGACAATCGAACGGATGACAGTGAGTGTGATCTTGAGGGTGATATCCTCATCAAGACACATGTGCTCCTTGGTCACAGGCAAGTAGAAGAAGAGTGGGTCAACTGCAAGTGAGATCAGTGCTGCAATTAGAAACAACTGGTTCCATTGATTTATGGCTGCACCGCGTGGATCAAGAACGGTTATGTTGGTTTTCCCATAGTCCTCTGAGAACACTCGTGAAAGCTTTTTCATGAGCTTCGGGTCATCTTGCTTCAATGATGAAGTGTTGGGTTCAGCGGACTCCACGTCAGCATCAAATCTAGTAAAAGAAAACATATAACTTGTCAAAACTTATACATCATATGAACATGCTGACATGAAGTATGTATAGAAGAAGTAAGTTTCTCAACCTGACGTATCGTTTAGAATTAGACATTTCGTGTGCCCGGATATGCTGAAGTTTCTTGAAACTGTTGGATGATCTAACAGGCATTTTATAGGAGAAAAGATAAGATAAAAGGGTATATTACTAAAATTGGCAACTTCTGCCGTCTAAGTGAAATTGAGAAGATATGGTCTGGTTCGGGTCGGGTTGGATTGTTCTTATATTTGTCTCCTATGTGCGATTGTTAAGCTTGCTAGAAAACAGAACAGGAAAAGGGACAATAAAAGGAATTTAAAGAAGTTTAGATACAAACCAAGAAATAAACAGGGACATTTATGAGCTACAGTGCTTACATTCCATGAAATCTGCAACATTTGACCAAACTGTATTTAAGAAATTAGTTTTATTATTAGCTAGATTAATGTCATATTATTCATTGGATAAGTAGGTCAAATTGATGGTAAGGATGATAATGTGAACTTCAAATTTTTACTACATGAAAAACCTGTTGCAATTTTTGTGTCACAAATCACATATAATTGAGAAGTAGAAACAAAAGGATATACCATGAAAGAGACTAATCACAATTGTTTTGGGCATTTTCACTTCTGGTGCAGGTCCCAAGAAACAAGAGTTCTCTCAAGCATTTCATCAACCGTTTTTAGTTCAATTTATCTCAACCCAAAATTTGTACATATCTCCATGTAAAAGAATTTATGGGAGTTTGAACAGACTAATTTTCATTTCAGAAGCAACACAAAATCTTGGGATTTCAAAGATCAAAGAATTGATGCATACCCAATAAGTTTTATAGCTTTATAACAGATATGTGTACCACTTCTCTTGAAATTCAAGAACAAAAGTAACAATTTTTTAGATTTTTTTACAAGAATGGGATCACATTTTGCTTCAATCTGTCACGAAACAAATGTATCCAAACTCAGATTCTTAAATTCAAATAAGCCCTAATTCACAGTCACCATAACATTCTTCCCACAAAAGATCCAACCGAATGCAATTTGCATACACCAAAATGATTGATTACAAATCAGTATATAGTTTAATAGCATTCATTACAAAACTTAATGACACTTGTGAGACCTGCTAATATCCTTAAGTTACATAGAAAATGTAGGTAGTCACAGCTTCACAATAAGCATCACTTTCCTCTTTATATTGTAACATGCTGCACCTGTGTCACAAGCATTCACAGAACCAATTAACACCAAATCAAAAAGATTGTTTAAAATAAATATAAGTTCATAAGTTGACCGCACCACACCTTTTGATTTCTTAAAACTGACGCCTTTGTGGGGCTTCAGCAACGCTAACTCGGATATTTCTACCATCAAGATCCTGCACCACAAATTTTTATTAAAATTCTATATACTCATACACCAATTTAACACAAGATCCTTAAAAAAGAAACTATTTACTTACAGCGCCATTCAACGAGTCGATCGCGCTGTTGACCTCATCAGCAGAACTGTAAGTCACAAACCCGAACCCCCTTGACCTACCACTCTCCCTATCATAAACCACCTTAGCTTCCAACACATTTCCTTGCTTTCTAAATAAATTTTCAAGAGCAAGATTATCAACACTCCAAGCAAGATTTCCAACATAAACCCTGTTTGTGTTGTCAAAACTTCTCCCACCGCCACCACCACGGCCGCCTTCTCTCGGCCCACCAAAGGAAGATTCCTCCCTCTGCGGTGGTGGAGGACCCGAGTTCACCCTCAGTGCTCTCCCATCAAGCTCCTGTCATTTCAAAAAACTCAAATGAGAAATCTAAAGAAAGTGATAAAGCTTTCAACTTTCTATATCCTAACTGAATCTTATAACAACTTACATAACCGTTGAACTTTCTAACAGCTTCCTCAACTTCTTCAACACATGACATTGTAACAAAGCCAAAACCTCTGCTTCTTCCACTAGCTTTGTCATATATAACCTGCATAATGTAATTACTTCAGTTCACATGCTAATTCATACATCAAAACCATCAGCTCTAAAACCCCTAAATAACCAAAACCCTAACCTCCATTTAGCACAAAATTAGGGCTAAAACAGTAGCAATAACTTAAATTAGGGCTAAAAATTACAATCAAAGTACATTGAATTTAGGTTAAAAAGAGTAATTTGTAAATACACCTCAACCATCTCGACATTTCCAGCAGCCTCAAACAATCCAGCAAGCGCGGCGCTATCAACGGTAAACGGCAGATTACCGACGAAAATTTTGAGGTCAGGGGAGAAATTCTGCTGCTGTTCGTCATCTCCGTCGCTGGATAACTCTTCGTCGAGCTCCAAACCAGAGGAAACGGCTACGGTACGGATGATTCGAGACGACGGTGTGGGTTCGAAGAGCTTAGTGGAAGAGAAAAGCTTTGGAAATGGTTTGAGGGAAGGGGAGAGGTAGAGGGAGGTGGGTGATGGGGTTTTAGATATGGAAGATAGGGTTTTAGAGGAAGCTAGGGTTAGAAATTGAAGGGAAGCGGTAGAGGAAGCCATGGATTGGCTTTGAAATTCCTTAGCGAAGGATAAGGTTTTTGCTAAGGGGATGAGGGATTGGCTCGGATAAAGAAAGGATGTTATATAGGGTAAGGTTGATGATGGAGAGATTTGGGTTGACCCGACCCGGTTGTATCTTATCTCAATCTCATCACAACATTCTAGGGTTAGAGACGAAAATGACAACAAATATAAAACATGCATGTATATATTGAACGCTATAGACACCTAGTTGAACAATCTAAATCCTAATTAAAATTAGATCTTTAAAGAAAAACACTAATCGTTTAATAAAACTACATTCAAACTCACAAACAATCAAAGTGCACCTAAACACGTATTGTTGAATCATTAAGGCTGTTGTATACCAACGTACCGAAGAACGGAGCTAAAACTGAAGTTTTTGGAGTTTTTGTGTAGAGGGCGACACTAGTAGTGTCGCCTGAGTATGTTCAGACGAGGCTGACGACACTGGTCGTTTTGTCTATAAATAGATGGTTTTTCTTGTTCATTAGGGCTAGAACTTTGATTTTACACCTTTGTATGTGTTTTAAGTGATTAGGGAGCTTTTATCAGATTAGCAGGAGCAAATTGTATTCATGTCGGTGCTATTATCAATGGAAATCATGAGTTTATGCTTGTTTAGTTGCTTTGGTGCTTTGATTAGCTATTTCTTCACTTTTGGTTGGAATTAATCACATCTATTGATTAAATTCTGCTTTCTGGTGTCATTTGCAAAAGATTGGTTGTTGGTAGTGGCCATCGCGTTACTTTTTTTGGTTAATAGTATTGGTTGTTGGTAGTGGCCATCGCTTTACTTTTTTGGGGACATCTGTCGATTGTTGGGGCATAGGTACCCTTTGTCCGCCAGTGGAGATGTAGGATTCCAAGAGTATCTTATATGGAGCGGCCTCCGGTCCTACCTTTCTGATCAGGGACGAATAGCTCCGGGATAGTCGAAGGTGTCCTCCCAATCCGAACAGTTAGCTCTGGCCTTTAAACAAGTTAGAGCGAAGAATTTAGCTTCGGGCAAGTTATAGCAGGGGTTACTCTTCAATAACAATAACAACAATGAATATTATTATCATACTTATCATTATTATTAGTAAAAAGTAATAAATAGTAACTAAAACTTTTTAATTCTTATATAAGGATCCTAAATAACAAGTTATCAAAATTGAAAATTGACCAAATTCTTGTATTTTATTATTAGAACCGAGTAAATTCTTATATTTTACTAAAATTATCTAATCATATTTGAAATTATATTAGAAAATATGAATGAGTTGCACGGTTGCACCTAAGGCTATGTGTAATGGTCTCATGAGCGGGCGTGAGGGGTTGACTTGGTGGCCATGAGAGGCGTAGAACATCGCGCTGCCCCTCCGTGAGAGGGGGCGTGGGGCGAGGCTGTGAGAGGGGGCACGGCGTGGAGAGCTCCTCTCTACGTTTTGTTGAGTTGGACCAATGAGAAATGAGGGTGGGGGCGTGGGGACATAGCCTAAGCATGGATAAACATAACTAGATGACCAGGTTTTTATTGACTCGGGTTTTAAAAAAATCTTGTTCTAAATTATACGCACCCTTATACTTATAACTAGAAACAACGAACGATAAAAATTACATTATTTATAGAACAATAAAAATAGCTTACATTAAAACCATTTTCCTTTTAATTGATCAACTGAACCACCAAACAAACCCAAAATTTAGTGACCAACAAGTCTCCAAATCTCATAAAATCCATTATAAGTTTTGACGTGCTTAAATGCTAATCTTAATTATAAACCCATTTAAGGGTTAAATAAATAATTTATATTGATTACAATAAATGATTCTAAGTTCTAACCTTCAAATGGTATGCGCTTAAGTCCTTTTATTATGTTTGAATCCAGTTATGATAACAAGTTTTTACGGTTAATAAAACCAATATGATTATCAAAGGTTTTTTTATATAATCTGAAAGACGCCACTTCGGTTGGTTGTCCAGTAGTAAGAGTCGAAAACTTTGGAAAAGACCAGTAGATTAGGAATTGGTGTAGTTTAAGAGTAAATGAATGTGTGAATCGCCGTTCTAAAAAAAATATATAATCTAAAAGACCTATACTCTTCTTTGATATAATTAATCTTTTTCACTGAAATGTCTTCTTTAATTATTAAAAAAACAGAACTTATTAGTTATTTGATATCCAAATACTGCAATATTTGCTTTCCATAAAAAAATAAATTAGGTTAAAGATTTTTATGTTTTGAAAAATATCTTGGACCCAAATGTTGGGTTGTGTAAAAGCCACATCCCATTGTTTTATATCACTAGTTGGAGACAAAAAGCTGTAGTAGGCAATCCCACAACGGTCAATAAAATAATTAAATGGGCAAGAGGGCTGATAGAGATGTAGATTTCTCAAACTCTTCATCACTTCTTCCCTTAATGCCCTCCTCACATGAAATGTCAAAATACCCTTATCAAAGATTATCAAAACATAAATTCATCATGTCAAACACCATAATGTCAATATAAACAATCAAACAGTTAAAATAAACAATCACACACACTAGTGTTCATTGTTTTGTTGTATCAAAACACAATAAACAGATCTGCAATTTTAATACGCGGTCCCAAACAACTCCTAAATGGGCCAAAAGAGAGGCTGTCACAGCAGATCTGTTGCTCAACTGGCCAATTAGCTACACAAACATCAACTTGAATAATCTGAAGGGTTTCCTCAACTAAACTTGAAAATCTATATTTTCTGTGGTTAATTTTTTTGATAACTTATATTTAATAATAATAAACAGATGCCCCTAAATAAATGATACATGATGTTCCCCAACCAACATCTAATATGAATCTTGAACAAGATATAAAAGAGTATACAAATGAAATTTAAAAACTGTTGCTAAATGGCATTGATTTAAGGCATAAGAAACACATGAAAAATGCAAAAATGGTTCTCGGGTGCATAACGAAAACACAAAATCCTTCGCGTAAATGAAGATGAAAAGAGAATAATATGTTCTATAAAATAGTTCTAAGACCTGAACTAAAACAGTGAGATGCATGTTACAATAACTCCAGCAAACTTTATTATGCAAAACAGATTAAAAAAAACTACAGTTGACTCACGTTTGGTCAGGCTGCAACTGATGCTTGTTTCTTCACTTTCTTGCCACCTGTACCTTTGATCATCCTAGATAAAATATCAGCCTGTTTTGTGTTCCCCTGTTCATTAAGAATCTTAATCAGCTCCTCACCGCTACTTTTATCTGTAACGCCGCCTTTTTCTTTAATTTTACATAAAATGGAGTAAGCATTCAGTGTCTTTCCAGCAGCCAATAACGCGTCCAAAACCTTATCATAAGTCGAGAATTCTACATTATAATCTCTCTCCAAAACATAATCCAACAGCTTCACTGCAGCAATCGTCTTTCCTTTTTCACATACAACCGATAACAAATGATCAAAATCAGGGGCAAAACTGACATTCATCATCAAGTCAATTCTTCCTAAAGCTTCCTCAACATGACCCCTTAATAAAAGTGCTTCCAAGATTTTGGAAACCAGATCCTTGTGCTCTTTTAAACCCTTTTCAAACATGATTTTCATTACCCGACTTGCTGTTTGTACCCTTCCATCTTCGAATAAACTTCCCATTATCGAACCGTAAAGAACAGGATCCAGGTCATGCCCGTTTTCAATCATGCAATCGAATGTGGTTTTAGCATCAGCCGGCTCGTTGTTCTTCAAGTAACTCTCAATTAGCATCTTGTAAGAAGTTTCTTCACACGGGACGTTTTTCCTCGTCATGATTTTCAAAATTTCAAAACCCGAGTTAGGTGACCCTTCTTTTGCATGACCCTGTATTAAACTGTTAAAACCAACCGGGTCCAAAACGCCTAATTTCATCAGTTGTCGAAATAAAGTTTCAGCTTTATTTGTCATGCCATTGTTACATAAATATTCAATCATCGAGTTATATGCAGCAGATTCAAGCTCTAACTTACCCCTTGTGTTCAACACAGTTTCATTTTCTATTAGTTGATCTAATAACTTAACAGCTTCATCATAAACACCATTTTTGCAAAGATTTTCAATTAAAACACCGTAATGCCCGGCTTCAGGAGTGATGTTTAATCGCATCATAAATTTAAGCACATCTGCAGCTGCCTCAAGATTACCTGCCTTACACTGACCAGATATCAACTGTAAAAAGACATAATTGTCCTTTGGGGCGATATGACGGTGCACCATTTCCTTCACAATTGTATGCGCATCAAGCATCTTATCAGCATCACAAAGCCCGGGTAATAAGGTCGAATATGTAAAATCATTCGGTTTAATACCAAAACCTTTCATTTCTTGAAACAACTTTAACCCGTCATCTACTCTACCAACACTAGCATACCCTTTAATCATGGTGGTGTAAGTTATAACAGTTGGCTCGATATTCTTTCCTTTCATTTCAAGAAACAACTTCTCAGACTCTTCTATCTTTTTAACCCGATTAAACCCATTAAGCATTGTATTATAAGTAACAACATCCGGTGAAAGTTCCCGACTTTTCATATCTTCAAAGAACCGCTTTGCTGTCTCGACTCTTGATGAAAGAAAAAAACCCCAAATCATAAGATTGTAAGTGTGTCGACTCGGGTTTATACCTTCACTTAACATTTTATTGAAATATCGTTTCGCCATCATATACCTCCCTCTCCTCATAATCACCTTAAACAAAACATCATATGATTTTATAGTTCTTGGCACCCCTAACTCTTCCATGCTCCTAAAAATCTTAACACTTTCTTGAACAATATCCGCCTTCCCGTAACTATCAATCAAAACAATAAACAAATCTTCATCCCATTTAATCCCTTTTTTAGGCATATCCAACAAAATGCACCTAGCATGATTAAGCTTTGAAGCCTTACCCAAAATCTCTATGATCTTATAATGCGTTTCGCGGTCATGTTTAAACAAACCCGACCGCTCGACCCACCGGAAAAACTGTAAAGCATGATCGGGGTTTCGGGCACCATGTAACACATTGTAAACAAGGTTATGATCAAACACAGGAACTAAATTTCTGATTGAGTTCTGTAAACGGGTCGTCCATGCCCTATTGGCCATCATTCTACAAATTATATCTTCGATTTTTTCAGGGTTTCGATGCATACCTCTTGGGATTCTCGATTCGCGGGTCTGGACCGTTCCGGGTTGTGATTCGTGGGTCGGAACTGGATTCTCCGGGTTCGGTTCGTGGGATGGATTGGGGGTTTCGGATTCTGGGGTTTCTTCATTTGGGGGTTTATCTGGAGTAGACGATGAGCTGAAAAAGTAGAGTGATTTGAAGGCGTGCTGCGAATTGGAGATTCTTGCAAGATTAGAGAAGAAGCTGTGTTTCGAGATTTGGGATTTTGATGCGGAGATTAAAGACATTGTTTTGATGTTTTGATGTTTTGGAGAATCAAAAATGGTGGAGTGAGAAAAAGAGAGATGGCGATGAGTGTATGAGGGCTAGGGTTTTAGAATGAACACTGAGTCAACTCGGTACCAACTCAAGTATCCAAAAAGGAATGCTTTTTTCCCCGTCATATTGTTTCAACTTTTAAGGGAGGTAGAGTGAAATTGATTAAATTAAAGTTTTAATACATTGGTTCGTGAAATTGATATATGTAAAAAAAATATAATTCTAGGTTGAACATGTTGAAAACAATGTAACTTTAACAAGATTGGATAACTTATCTATCTAAACTCGTCACTGAGTTATAAACAGGTTGAAATATAGATTGTAAACTCATTATAATAAAGTTGTAAACGGGTTAAACATGCCTCAACGGTTTACAGGTAGAATTCATAAATTATATACATTTTTAGTTTAACTTTAAATTGGTTGACAGTTTTCAGGTAGAATTCATAGATTATATACATATTTTTAGTTCAACTTTAAATTGGTTGACGGGTTAAGTTGTTTATTTACAACTCAACCCGAACAGGTAGGTTAGGTAGGTCGTATCGTGTCAAGAATTATCAATTGTTAGTGTTGTATTTTATTTATTGTGAAGGTTGTTATATTGATATAAATATTTAAAAGAAGAGCCAAAATTAAATTTAAAGATGCTCTTAAAAATAAGCTTGATATATAAAGTAGTCTTTGACAAAAAAAGAAAAGTATTTTTTAAATGGAACATTATATGAAACTCGAAACAAATCAATAGAGCCTTCAAATAGTCTGCTATAATCAATTTTTTAAATGGGATAAATCCTTTGAATTTACATAAATAAATAAATAAAGAGAACAAACTATCTATAACAGAATGATTTTGAGCACCAGTTTAATTCATAATCTGTACTTCAAAAACAATGTTTGTTTACATCATAATATCTTTTTTACAACCAACAAATCTCTATGCAATTTTTCACAAAGCTTTCAAGAATGAACTCATATGTGTAACCAAATCTGCAACTGTACATCATGTAGCATTCCATTTTATATCAACATGTATCATCCCATTTCGTGAGTTGATAAGATGGTACTTCTCGTTAATACGGTTATTATAAACCACATCCACAAGATTAATATCAACATGCCCCAAAGCTTCCTGCAAATTATAAGATTTCTTAGAGAAATAATAAATCAAGTGTAACATCCATTCTCTCATACTAACCAATATTATCCGTTTTGCCCAAGAGAAGCTCACGTATTTATTTTTTTGTTAACTGTGGAGCTCACTCATCCACAATCAATGTCACAAAACAGGTTGTTGGTATTTGAGGTCAGACATTTCTTATGAGTACAGTATCTCTCCTGTCAACTACTGACATTCCTTATGAATACAGTTATCTCTCCTATCAACTACATGTGGGATTTGCTTAAGATATTACATCAAGCATGTGTTTTTGATTCTTAAAGATAGTTTACCTTTGAAGAGCCAAATCCAAGCTTATGTTTGCGTTTGCTTATTACTTCGATATGAATAACATCCTCTAATGGAGCTTCATCCAACATAAACTGAAATTCCTCATTCCAGCTTGGATCCCAAGTTTTCTTCAGTATCTGTCATAAAAAATAAACCAACTCAAGAACTAGATTACTGATTCCATGATATCTACAAGTCTAAACTAGTGAAAAATCACCTTGGTTTTACGCTTATCTCCTTTGAAAACGACTAAAGCAAAAGGGTTATTATGGTGTTTTCCTTCAACACTCTTTGCACTGATTACTGTTACTAAAAGTAATCCTGGTCTGTTAACAAACGAACTCCCAAATTTTTTAGAAACGGTTTCTTTCCTCATATAGAAGTCAATAGGTCCATTCGGGCCCGTGGTGTCTTCCACAAAGGGAACAAAAGTCAACTCCACTGTTATACTCCCTCTTGGCTTCCTGTTCCTGATATCACTGGAATCTAAATTTTTAACCAAACCAACAGTCAACTCCTTTTTCTCGTGCGGTTTTAGCACCATCAATGGAATAACTTGCATTCCTAATTTGTCATGAAGGCCAACCTAAAAGCAAAATCATTGATCAAAATGACATTTTGATGTCAGAAATGTTGATATACCACTTTGAATTTTAATCTTGAAAAGTACTATGTTTGACCATAGAATTAAAATTGCACCTTTTCCCAGTCATATACATGTAACTCAAGGACTTGAGACATGTGATCGTTTACAGTAAGTTTGAATTCTTCATTCCACACAGGGTTCAGATTCTTAAATTTTACAGAAGTTTTCTTAGAAGGAATAATCCTCCCTCCACTAAGCTTAAGCTTAACGTATGGATCAGAAGATCCGATTAAATCCATCTTCAAAAGATCACTTGCCCGTACAACTTTCACACGCAGTATACCCACGGGTTTGTTTGCTGCTCCGCTATCCAAGAATCATGATTAGCAAAATGTTAAATCAAGATTTTCTTGAGCCATGTTTAAGTAAATGAGCTAAGATTGAATCGCTAATGCAATTTAAGGGGGAGTTTAGGCATGTGCATATTTGATATTTGAATGTGCTTTTCTTGTTTTAAGGCTCCAATAACCAGATGTTTTGGTGTTTGATAAACTGAGATGGGAAATTAAGGATAAAAATGACAAAAAAATAACATTCTTGTGGGGAAAAAAGAAAAACTTTGTGAAAAACAAGTGAAAATCTCTCAAAAATAGGATAAAAGAAGGGTAAATTGGTAATTTTACCCTCAGCACAATCATTTGTGTTGTTGGTGGCATGAAATTGGCTATCCAAAACTATTTATTTACCCCTAAATATGATAACCAGAAGCAGAATTTGTTCATCCAAACACTAAGGGGCTGTTTGATAGCCTCTTAATGATTCCATTAAGAGGCTACATCTGAATCGGTCAGAGGTATGGGGTGTTTGTTTCGGATTTTGCCAGCCTCTTAATGGCTCATCCAGCCTCTTAATGGTTCAGCTCAAAACCATGTTAGAACCATTCAAAGCTCTTAATAGTTCAGATTTTGCCAAACAGCCCCTAAGTCATATAGTCAATATGAACACTGAAATCCAAACATCCCCCAAGTAAAGAAAACTTATTAGAGCTTACATGGAAGCATCAAGAATTGGTATTTCTAGACACTGAGGCCATAGATAAAGACTAGCAACATATTTCTTGATTATGTTCTGCCATCAAACCAACATTTACACTGATTTAGTCAACATACTTTACTATCCAATTGACAATAAGATTTCAAAAAAAGAAAGAAAGGGAGCACCTGAATGAATTGATAGAGTCCCGGGATTGCCATTAGATCACCCCCCATTACTTTCAACCCGAAATCTACATCCGGCTAAACATACACAACATAAAGTTCATCCAAATATTAATAGTTAATAATACATAATTCCACCTGTTTAAAAACCACATTCAAAACCATACCTACCTTGTCCAATAAAGAGACAACAACATTAGAAAAGCATGGAAATGTTGGCACAAATGGTTTCAGTGTTAACCGAACTGCTGCAGTTATTTGCATATCTATTAATTGAACTTTGATTGGTAGATAGAGAACATTTAAAACTAAAATTATGTTGGGATTTCCAGCCCATTTAGCCGCTAGATCAAAGACCAAATTGTCCTCATTCATTTCATGTACTTTTATACCTGTCAAGTTAAAAGTAGCAGCCTATAATATGTGGAAATATTTGGAACTTTAATATGTGAACTAATGATTAGTGAACATACCTTGAATTATAGGAGGAAGAGTTCCAAATGTAAGGCTTTCAAAATCTATGGATCTTATAAAATACATGCCAATGTATTCATCAAATATAGGTTTACACATGCTTTTTATCATACCACATATTGCCTATACAAGAATGAAATGAATGTGAGACGGGTTCACTTCTTGCCTATAACAGACCGAAACAAGATTCATAAAAAATGTCCAAATTTTGTGTCACCTTATCAAGGTAAGGCCACATATCACGAATTACATCATTCAACCAATCTACCTGTACAATCATAAAGAACCCATGTTGCATTGTTCTTAAAAATATATAAAAATACAAAAAAAATGAATCTTTAGTACTCACACGTTCATAGTCGGGGTGCTTTACCCATAATGGAAGCTCCGTTAGAATATCAATCAATGAATCTTTATCAAACTCTTGAATCGGCCTAATGAATGGATTCTGCAAGTGTAAGTTGAGTAAGCTCTAATTGAATATACATCAACACAATATTATAAGATGATATGATATAGCCAGTGTGTTGCAATCAAGCATATTGAACGTAAATGGTATTAGTTTTATGAATACTTTCTAATGGGCAAAAGCAACCATCTGTTTGGATATCAATTTCACTGAGACATTTTATCAAACACATGTCGGACGTCTTATAAAATTAAACAACAAGTAAGGATTGAGGAAGAAATGAGTGACCTTCACATCTGCAGACTCTGTGTGTTTAAAAATAAAAAAACCTAGGGAAAGACCGACGGGGATTCCAATTGAAAACCCTGTAATTCCCAATAAGCTACCAAGAAAGCTCATCTTAATGCTATTTCATTTGGGTAATTGGAATGATATAAACAGAATGCTTGAATGATTGAATCATTGGTGTGGAAGGAAGATAAAGACAATGAATTGACGAAATCAGTTAACGGGAAATGAAAGCGATGAATGATTAGATGGTTTATGGCTTGCAAGATTGAATTTGAGATGGCTTAGCGTTAACGTTGTGCAGGAGTGTATCATGAAACACGATTAAACGGACAAAAATGGGCTTTTTGAGGAAACAATAGAAAACAAATAACGGTGAATACGAACAGAGAAAGTGGGACTTGTTGAGTTACGTTTCTGGCCCTTGTTTTTACATTAATGTCATCTTCACCCCCTCAAAAATAACTTGACAGACGTACGACTTATGTGAAAGTATAGAAGTGACTTGACCACACTCGTCACACATTAAATGTCTACCAACGAGATCCCCACCCACAGGATGAAAGATCTCGTAGGTAAGAGAGTCGTTAACATTAACATAGGAAAAGAAACACTGATGGGCCATCTAGTACGAAGCTTTCATCACTATGCGGACTGTGGAAAAGAACAACCATATAAAACGACCCTAACCATATAAAACATGTGTGTTCATTTACTACTTTCAATTAATATTCTCAATGAGAAAGTATTTATTCACACATCAAAGTCGGGTCACATGGTATTAGACCAAGTGTAATAGTGTGATAGTGTAGGGTTAGAATGTAATATTGTGGTCCATATATATCATACCCTATTGTAAAACCTAATTACAACCATTCTAAAATACAAGACATTTGATGAATCAATTTGATATCAGAGCTAGGAGAGCTCAAATTCACCACCACTGCCACCACTGTCCAACTCCACAACCCTCCATCTCCGTCGCCGCCATAAACCCTATATCACAGTTGCCACCACTGCAAATCCTAGATATGTTGGCTCCACAGCTGCCGCTACCACCACAGGCAGCCGCCGCTCCTCCCCACATCTAAGGTTAGCAGAAACAACCTGCTCTCGTGACCCTAGACATCGTCGCCGCCACTATACAATAATGGATTATCTCCGACGACTTGCACCTCACGAAAGCCACAAAGCTTCTGGTTCCTTTTCTTACAAGGGCCAAAACACCAGGATCTCACTCAGGGAAGATAATGGAACATGGGAACAAAACCCTACCAGGCGAAAGTTTGCGCTTTTATCAGCACTAGAAAAGGCGAAGCTTTCGTCCGGCGGACGAAAGTATGACGGGTGCGAGTGACGGGCGAAAGTATGCGATAGATGAAGACCTTTTATCTTTTAAGTTTTCTGTCTTTACATTTCAACCTAAATCGCTCTTGCACTTAGTTTGCGGGGGATTATTAGACTAAGTGTAATAGTGTGATAGTGTATGGTTAGGAATGTAATATTGTGGTCTATATATACCACGCCTTATCGTAACCCTAATTACAACCATTCTAAAATAAAAAGACATTTGGTGAATCAACTCATGAAGAAACTCTCACTCACTGTGATGAGACTAGGGGATGTTTGTGTAACAACTCAAGAAGAAGATTCATAATCGATTATTAAGCCTCACCTGAGAAACTCCCACTCATTGTGATTCATCATCGCTATGAAGTTCTTAAGCAAAGATTATTTGTAACAACATATACAACGTAAAATTTTGACCTTGATTTGCTTCTTGGTCTTTATAACTTTTGTTTATGAGTTGCTTTCTTATTTATTTGTAAAATAAAACCAAAACTAAACTGAAAAACAATATAGTTGTATCCGAGTAGAAGTTGTTTGATGTTAAGAGACAACATGCATGTGGCAACTAACAAGATGTAGGAAATGGTTGAAAAATCACTTGTTCATGTGTCATGTTAAGACTTAGGAGGTTAAGTGAAATAATAGCAAACCATAAGGATTATTTATATAATATTTATAGATATTGGCGTGTCTAAATTATGAAGCTTTGGGAAATAAATAAAAAAAATGCAAAGTTGTGACAGAATATGCGCAAGACTTCTTCTAGCTTCATGTATATTCAACACCACACGTTTCCTCATCAACTTTCAAATGATCCATTCCAACTTTGAGATCTCAACACAATCGTTCATTTAAAGTTTTTTTGTTTATTAAATACACTGCCGATTTAAGTAGGTAATCGATGGCATGTGACACCGATAATTCTTGCCAAATATTATTTGTTATAAAATTCTATTTTTATTATTTGAAGCTTAATGATTTTCATAATAACTGGATAGTTGTGATTGGTTAACTAATTTATGTAATTAGATAGTGTGTGAATATGATTATTTTTAGGCAAGGTAAAAGATATTGATTCAAATTAGTGGAAATGTAGGTTTTCTAACTAATGATTGAGATGATATTATAATTATTTGGTTATTCAATGGTTGTTAAACAAAATTTATAGCAGTTAGAAGTATATGCTTGGTTATAAGTTAACCAATGGTATATATACCTAATGGTTTCATAGGATCAAATACCTAGAAAATAATAATACATTAAAATATTATTTATTTTAGTATTATCATGTATAAAAACCTACATACAAATTGTTGATTATTCCATAATTATGGACAAGATCGTGAGCAGATCGGTCATTAAACAATCGAATAAGAGGAGGCGAAATAGACATAAAAGTAAATAAAACTTACTTGTAGGGAACGACAGCTGAGACGTTGAAGACAAAGACGCCATGGATTGGTCCTCGTTAGGATGTCTGAGACTCGATGAGAGTTTAGAGAGAGACGACTAGGGTTAGAGGTGTTTTGGCCTATACTCATCTCATTTATTTATAATTAAGCAGCCATTTAAAGGGAAACCCTAATTAGTATTATTTAAGTGGTTAAGCCTATCAATTAACCGGTCCAATTAGATTAGGGAATATTAGCCCAAAGGTAATTATGTCATTATTGTAAACATTAATTAATTGGATGAGGCCATCTATTTATGTGAGACCAACATTCTCCTACTTAACCGAATAACCATTTTATGATAAATGTTAAGTAAGCATGGCCAGATTTAGAACACTCATCAAATTTCAAAATGAAATTGTAGCCGAAAAATACATCCGTTGAGTCGGTGTCAACTCAGGACCACCACTAGTCATATTACAATTCCAAATCAAGACATAAGACCAAAATGACTGAAATAAAGCCATTGTAAAAAATCTTATCTATACATCATAAGGTGCACATAAAGATTTAGATATAAAATAAAATTGAGGAAATAATAAATAAATCATAAGGTACAATATGATATCATGCAAAGTCTCTAGTAAGGCCCATCTTCGACACAAGCTCCTCGAAGGTTTTGGGCGAAAGACCTTTAGTCATCGGATCCGCTAACATATTCTTAGTATTGATATACTCGATACGAAGGTTATTTTCCTCTACTCGTTCACGCACGAACAAATACTTTGTATCAAGATATAATCATGCTCCGATCGAACTGTTACTGTTTGAGAAACTAACGACAGCTGAGTTATCACAATAAATCTTCAATGGTTTTGAGATGGAGTTTACAACTTTGAGTCCAGCGATAAGGTTTCTCAACACCATTCCATGACATGTTCCATTGTACACTACAACATACTCTGCCATCATTGTTGAGGTTGTTGTCAACTGCTGCTTATGACTCCTCCACGAGATAGGTCCGCCTGCTAACATAAAGATATACCCCAAAGTGGATTTCTTGTCATCTTTGCATTTAGCAAAATCAGAATCAAAATATCCAACCACTTCTAAATTATCACTTCTTCTATAAGTCAATTTATAGTCTTTCGTTCCTTGAAGATATCGTAATACTTTCTTAGCTGCTTTCCAATTATCTAGGCCAGGATTAGATTGGTAACGGCCTAGCATTCCAGAAATATACGCGATATTAGGACGAGTACAGACTTGAGCATACATAAGGCTTCCCACTACTGAAGCATAAGGTATTAATCTCATTTGTTCCCTTTCAACCTCTGTTTTCGGATAATGAAAAGAACCGAAAGCATCTCCCTTAACTACTGAAGCTACTAATGGAGAGAAATGATGCATGTTGTAACGTGTAAGGACCCGCTCAATGTAAGCCTTCTAAGACAGACCTGATGCCCAGTTGGGTCTATCTCGGTGTATTTCGACGCCTACGACATAAGAGGCTTCCCCGATGTAACATCCGGAAAAACCGACACTAATTATCCAGACCAAGGGATGGGCCAAAGGAAAGAAAGAAAGGAAAAAGGAAAGGGAAATGGGCTTAGGCCCATTAAGGGCATGGAAGGGGGGTTTAAAACCCTAAGAGGTTGCCCTAGTCGGCCACTATCATCTTCATCACTCCAAATTCGTTGAGAGAGAGAGAGAGAAATTCTATATAGAGAAAGGCAAGAATCATCCTCAAAAGCTTAAAGATCTGCTCCAAGTTGTTGCTTCAGTGTTAGTGAAGAAGATTACACGAAGAAACGTCCGATTTGGGATAAGAATCGAACCTAAAACCTCTGATTTTCAGTTTAAATGGGTTTTGGGGTAAAAATAAGGTTTTCATCTCAAAGTAAGGATTTATATTTTTCCGCTCTTTTTTTCTCCTCCATCATCTCTTCCAATTTGCAAAGTTTTCATATTTACATCCGTAAAATTTGCAAACTTTTCATTAAATAAAATGGTTTGACTAAAAAATAAAATAAGTCAACTAAAGTTAACAATTCAAAAGTCACTAAAAATATATTTTTATTAAAAAAAGACTTAAAACTAAAATTATGCGACATGATATTTTGTATTTATTTTATGTATTTCAAATTATTAATCATTAATTAAGTAACGCATGCCGTCATGTGTCATAATTCTACCTTCTTAAAATTCTTTTTTCACGTTTGTTTTCATTTTTAATATTATTGCTTTATTATTTATTTAAAACTTAATATATCGTTTTATAATTCCTGAATCTTATTACTAACTATTTAAATTTTCTATTTAACTCATGTAATACATGAGTTTCTAACTTAGTATATAAATATATGCATTAGGTTCTTTTTTTTTTGAAAGGCATAGAATTTTTATTAAACAAAAGCCCTACTAACAGAAGTTAGCAGGAACCAAAACAACCAGAACAAGATGAAATACAGGACCAGATCCACTCTACAGGAAATACATATTCTGTAGGAATAAAAACTAAAGGCATACCACTGCTCCCAATCAAGGAGCCCAATATTAAGCCTATTTTTAGCCCACAAGAAACTAGAGCATTTTATATCCTCAAACAGTCGGGTCAAAGACGGGCTTTTCCTCTCAAAAATAACTTCATTTATGTGTTTCCATAGGCACCATACCGCTGTGAGAATAATCACCTGGAGAGCTTTGTCTCTAATTATGTCTGCTGGATTAACTTTAGCCAAAAGAACCACATCTCGCACCGAGAATACATAAATTTGGGGGATTTTACACCAAGAACTAATGAAACTCCAAAACATAGAAGCATAGTAACAAGAAGTAAAAAAGATGCTCAGTTGTTTTATCACTTTGAGAACACAAAGGGCAAAGGATAGACTCCAACGGAATATGTCTTCGAACCAAGGCCTGCCGGGTAGGGATTATGTACAATTCCGCTCTCGAAGCAAAAATATTCAGTTTAAGGGGCACACCTTTGATCTAATCTAAGATGAAGCAATCTGGATAGTTGTAGGATTGAGCAAGAATAAGACGCATAGACTTAACTAAGAAACCGCCTTTGTCATCCGCCGCCCATGTCCACACACCCCCCTTCACGCCCAGCATCTCCTTAATATCCAGATTACGCGAATTAAGAGCTATTTCTAGCTTTTTTATATTACCCCAAACACCCGCAATGTCCCTCCGGCCAGGGATTAGAGCGCTATTGCGTGTGGTTGCATGAATGCACTGAATTACGTTCTTCCAGAAAGGACTTGCTTCATTCTTGAATCTCCACCACCATTTTGTTAATAGGCTTAGATTTAGATCTTTTAGGGACCCCAAACCTATTCCTCCGTTAGCTTTAGGAGCACAAACCCTTTCCCAATTAACCCAATTAATCTTTCGAGTAGTCTCGGTTCCTCCCCAAAGGAAGTTTCTCCTTATTTTTTCCAGTGCATTAATAACCTTGTCAGGAGCTTTGTAAAGGGAGAAAAAATAAACTGGAAGGCTGTCAAGCACTGCACGAATTAAAACCACCCGACCCCCAATTACGAGATTTTTTGTTTTCCAACTCGACAACCTAGCTTCAAATGTATCAATAACTGGCTTCCACTTTTTTGTAAATTCATATTAGCACCAACAATGAGTCCGAGGTATGAGAAAGGACATGAACCCACTTTGCATTGAACTATATTGGCCAAATCAGAGACTTCGCAATCAGGCACGTTAATGCTAAAAAGACTACATTTTCCAATGTTAATTTCCATCTCCAACACCACCTTAAACTCACTTATCCAGTTGGAATTGTTGAAAAGGTTCTTCTTTTTCCATTACAACCTCAAAAATCCGTAAGAGTTGAAACATAAGCATGAGTATTACCATGCATGGCCAACACACATGTTATTCGGCAACGGTTGACATTACTGTTATCCGACTAGTGCCACACCCTTATCTGACTATGAACCGCATTATTCGGTGAAAGATGACATTACCACCACACGACGACGTGTCGTGTCTAAATTAAGCCACGCGTTGCATGTATAGGTTGGGCGCCCACTTGGGCATGCTTACACATAAAGGCATTCCAGATAACTTGCTCAATACTAGTAACATATTTGGTAGCACTGAACTGGGGGACTACTTGCACGGTGTGGCACCGTTATGCCACCGTAGACGATTCGGAGGCACGTCTGAGATCACGTTACACAACATTGATAATGGATTCTCAATGCCAGGGAAGTTTCTATTCACATGCAAGCATGTTATCATAAGTTTTATCCGGTTACATACCGCATCTTTATCTGGTTAGATGCCACATCATTATTATCCGGCTATGTGCGGGCCATTCTTGTGTAGCTAAAGGTCGCATCCCCATTTGGCCATACTCCCATATGGTTGCGTGCATCTTTTGGGCGACACGTTCGTGGTAAAAATGACAGTAAGACTGACCTAAAAGGCGGCGTGTCAAAAAGACAGTAAGACCGACCTACAAGGCGGCATGCAAAAAATAAAAAAAGACTATAAGACCGACCAAAAAGGCGCGTGTCAAAAAGATAGTAAGACCGACCTACAAGGCGGCATGCAAACATAAAAAAAGACTATAAGACCGACCTAAAAGGCGGCGTGTCAAAAAGACTGTAAGACCGACCTACAAGGCGGCATGCAAAAATAAAAATGACTATAAGACCGACCTAAAAGGCGGTGTGTCAAAAAGAAAGTAAGACCGACTTACAAGGCGGCATGCAAAAATAAAAAAAGACAGTAAGACCGACCTAAAAGGCGGCGTGTCAAAAAGACAGTAAGACCGACCTACAAGGCGACATGCGAAAGACCGGACCACGTGTCCGGCACATAAAAGACCGGACCACGTGTCCGGCACATAAAAAGACCGGACCACATGTCCGGCACATAAAAGACTGGATCACGTGTCAATCACATAAAAGACCGGACCACGTGTCAATCACATAAAAGACCGGACCACGTGTCCGGCACATAAAAAGTCCGGACCACGTGTCCGGCACATAAAAAGACCGGACCACGTGTCCGGCACATAAAAGACCGGACTACGTGTCCGGCACATAAAAGACCGGACTACGTGTCCGGCACAATAAAGAGCAGACCATGTGTGCGGTACAATAAAGAGATTGAACTATAAGTTCAATATAAGGACCGGACCAAATGTTCGGCAAAACATAAAAGACCATACAAAGACCCGACAAAATGAAAGGATTGCACTATAAGTTTAAAATTAAAGAAGTAGACCACAAGTCCGACAATAGAGGGACCGAAACATAAGTCCGGCACCAAAAGAATGGAACATGTACTCATCATTCAAAATGACTATGCCACGTGTCCAACAAATATCTAAAAACCCAAGTATATAATTCAAACCAGGTGTCCGGAGCGCATCAAAGGCGTGCATCATTCGAGGCTTAATAACATTACATATACCAGGCCGAATCACCTTATCCGGGTCTTGAAGGAAAGAATGTAATAACATGATCATAACATGGACATTTCGCAACGAAAGTAAAAAACCAAGACTCGCACGGACAAAAAGTCACTTGAACAAACAAGCCATCCAAACTAGAAGGCATGGATCAATGTCGTGCTATACCAGGGGACTTGTAGAGCTACCCTTCTAATCGGACCTATGCAGGGCTATGAATCGATGACAACAAATTGTATAAGTCTAACATAACGTGTCTAACGCTACGTCACGCTAGACCGGGGGACTTGAAGATGCACCTTTCTAATAGGCCTAATACTTGTAAGCCCATTTAGGACAAGCCCAGGTTAAAAGTGGTCCATTAGAGATTTAGGGTTAGTACAATATGACATTATAAATAAGGAGCTCTTCTTTAGTAATAGGGGGCTCTCTCTCTCTACTTTACACAAGAAATATACAATTCAATAGATCTGATTCTTCCATTGTGTATATTGTTGAAGTGGTTGTCCTCTTTCTATTCTTGTTGAGATTACGTCTCTTCAGGTACTAACGCTTCGTATTTTGGGTTAACATGTCTAACCTTTTTAAATGGGTCGTGTTCAGATTGTACTAATTTTGAATGGGCCAACCCTTTAACGAGTTGATGATTAGATTTACAAAATTTAAAAATTATATAATTTATATGTTCAACCGGCTAACTCGCTTACAACTTTATTACAACTTGTTTATAATATGTCAATCTATTCAAGTAAACTTTTTTATTAAACTCACAACAACCCGTGTGCTGATTGCTGGAAAATTGACTGGTTGAAAGATTTAATAAAATTTTGTTGGCCTTAAAAATGTAAGTACATAATTTTTTTGTGCACGTTTACGTGCAACGTTTTTTGTTTTGTTGTTTTAGTACACATGCGTATGTTATATTCACTTTTCTTGGTGTTTTTGATTGAATTCTTGCAACTTATGCAAATATTTAGGGTTTTCGCTAGTTTTACGAATTACAAACACATGTGCGTGTTAAATTTTGTGTTTTGAATGTACGACATACATATATGTCTGTATTTTTCCTTGGTCTAGCATTTTAGCTTGGACATATTATGGATGACACTATATTTTGTTGTATACATATTTGCATAACTATGTATTTCGTTTATACACATACACATATTTGTGTTTTTTGTGTTACAATGTATGTCATTAGAAAAACAACTTTTATTTGCCTTGAAATACCAAGGGTTTTTTAAAAAGAAATATTTAATTAACTTACACATGTGCATGTCACAAAATCGTTTTTTCAGTTCACGCCCTATCATATCAGCACAAGGGTAATCACTGGACAAAATTACTAAGGTGCATAGTGGTTTCACACCCCATATTTATTTTTTAATAATTAACTAAATTTTTTTATTTTTAATAAATATAAAACTAAATTATAAAATAAAAAAATACATTCTTAATTTTTTATAATAAATAAAAAACCAAACACGTTACAAAACCACTTAAAATACCAAAAATATTTATTTTTTAAAACAACTCCGTTTTCATTAAAACTTATACCGGGATGTTCAGGAAAAAAAAATAAACAACCTTGTGTATTTCGTTTTTTTTTAAATAATTACCAATTACGAGTTATTTAAAAAAAATCAAATTAAATCTAAATGTAAATATTGAATTAAAAAAATAGAAAAATAAATTAATGAGGTGTCAACTTTTCATTGGTGAGGTGGTTAACAAACTTGCCCCCTTGCACGTGAAAGTATTCACGCCCCATTATTCACGCTCCTCCAGCGCAGTGTTCATGGCGTGATTGGTTGAGGTGGCATTCACGCCCCTCCCTTTCATGCCGTCTTAGAATATTTTTAAATTATCCTAATTAATATGCACGTATGTATATTTTCTTTTTACCAATGAACATATACTCTTAGCTCTCTATTCTACACTTACTATACTCATAAAATTATCATACCTGCACTCCGCAAGATTTAAACCCACAACCATTTGATTTAGAAATACACTACTTTACCACCATCATTGTGATTGCGACTGAGTAAAAAATAGGAGAAACTAGAGAATGAAATTAATTAATTAGAAAGAAAAATTAGTTAATACACTGTAATTATATTCTTTTCATTTAGCCTTTAATTTTTCTGATAAAATCCAAATGATTTAAATTAGTTATCATAATATAAACAGTTTTCATTTAAACCTTTTTCTAATTTAAAAAGAGTAAAAAGTAGAGATGCTTTTAGAATAATATATATATTTCTTAAAATCAACTTAATGCCACTCTTGTCTATGAATGGGTCTGTTTTTAAAACAAAACCACTTATACTTTTCTTCCACCTAATTATTTTAAAAAAAAGTAAAAGAGGTTTATCGGATATAAAGTATTATCTTTGAAACAGCCTATCAAACCCTGTAAAACTTTGACTTTGACTTGAATCACACGTTTGTCTAAACTCATCAAAAGTTGGTTACATTAGAAATACACCAATTGTCAATTGATTAATAAACAATAAAACTACAATATAGGGGTCATTACAAACATATCAATACTTTTGTGCGAATAGATCATCAAATTTTTTAATAGTTTTTTTTTTATATAAAACTGTGATGTAACAAAATTTAAATATTCTTTTACACACATTTAACAAGCTCTCACGTATTTATTCATATTTTTTAGGTGGCATTTGTCAATTGTTAGGTAACTATTGTTTTGATGTAAAATTTGACCGATTATTATATTATTTTTTTTTGTGAAAAATAATTGAAATAATAAAGACATTTTAGATGGAAAAGGAAAGAGAAATGCAACGAATGATAATTGTGTAAAAATTGAAATTTAAAATTTAAAGTAGTATTTTTGTATAAGGTGTTAATCTTGTTGGATTGACGGGTTAAAAGATTTTGTGTTCACAGGTTGAATATGTATACCCAAACACACCTCATATATTTATTCGTATCCAGATATCAACCATAACCCTACAAACTTAAAATCATGTCACATTCACGTCGTGTTTCGATTCGAACCGTTTAAAATTCATTTACGAATATAAAGTTATACTTGATGACTTATCAATAATTTAGATGAACTTTTTTTATAACCGGTCTCTTTTTAATTATTTTGTGTTTCAGGTAGATTTCAAATACATGTTAAATTTAATATACTTTTAATTAAAACTGTAATCTCTTTCACATGCTATATAATATATAATATTAAATTATGCACATATTTATATTTTTCCCTTATTTGGAAACACATGAAAAAAATAATTTGTTGTACAACTATTTATATATATTTAATTTTTTTTTTGCAAACTCACCTACTACCACTAGTGTTTTACGTTAGTCGTTTAGTCCAGCCTGCCTGCCCACGTAAGCAAAATCTACACCGTTGATACACATTCACGAAATCAAACGGCTGAGACTAAATCTTAAAACCAACCTACCACCTTCCATCGTTCTCCCTTGTCTTTTCCCCCCTACCTACCCCTCGTTCGTTATTCACACACCACCATCCCCCCTATATAATCTTCACCCTCTGCCACCCAATAAATCAGCAATCTCAATTTCAGTTCACGAAAATTAGATTGTTTTTTGTTTGTACTTAATTTGTTTTATTTTTATTTAAATTAACGATAATGGAGAACGGTAATCACGTGAATGGAACCGTTAATGAGCTTTGCATCAAGGATCCGTTGAACTGGGGAGTGGCGGCGGAGGCTTTGACCGGGAGCCACCTTGATGAGGTGAAAAAGATGGTGGCGGAATTCAGGAAGCCGGTGGTGAAACTTGGTGGAGAGACACTGACGGTGTCTCAGGTGGCCGGGATCGCTGCTGCTAATGACAGTGCCACCGTGAAGGTGGAGCTGTCTGAAGCAGCCAGGGCTGGAGTGAAGGCCAGCAGTGACTGGGTGATGGAGAGCATGAACAAAGGGACTGATAGCTACGGTGTTACCACGGGGTTCGGTGCCACATCTCACCGGAGAACGAAGCAAGGTGGTGCTCTCCAAAAGGAGCTCATTAGGTAATTTGTTTTTTCTAAATCTTATTATAATATATTTTCTTGTTTTTGTATTTATATAGCATCTATTAATTTCAAATTACTCAATTACTAATCATTAGTTGACTTAAGTTATTATTAATAAAAAATAGTTTTACCATTAAATATTTATAAATTATGTACCAAATCAGATCTTAAATCTTTTAAATCCGGTCACTATTGATATTATTTAATTATTTTGTTGGTCAATTTTAATTAAAATTGTATTAAATTTGTATTTACTAGAATACATTATTATATTTAATGATGAGTTAAATATATATATTTATTTAAAGGGTTACAAGAATACATTATCATATTTAATGATGAGTTAAATATATATTTAGAATTAATTACATAGATAGTCAATGTGGTTTGTAAATTGGGTTAAGTGTTTAAATTAAATCGTTGGTCATTTGGTGCAACGGTAGCCTCAAGACTTCTCATAGTGGAGGTCTTGAGTTTGATTCCTAGCCACAACAAAAAAAGGGTCCTTGGCCAGGTCAAGGGGTTTACCCGGTTACGGGTTCCTCCTGGGTGGGCTGCCTTGGATGTTCTAGGTGTTGACCCGGGAAACCCAATTATCCTAGAATATCTAGGTGTTGCCGTTAAAAAAAGTGTTTAAATTAATAAGTATACGTTTTATGACCTTAATTTTGTAACGAGTTTAGATATTAAGGTTAATTTTCGTTAATCTTTTTATGAAATTTATGTAAAATGACTAAAATACCCTTTGTAAAAAGTAATAGGTTTTGATACTAAAAGTTTAAAAGTATACTGGTATTTTGGTAATTTCATCTCAAGTTAACTGAAGTTAGTATTAATACCCAAACTCGTTACAAAATTGAAAGATAAAACACAAACCTGTTAGTTTAAACACTTATACTTAAATCTACTATTTTCAGCAAACAACATGGACTATCTGTGTAATTAAGTCATATTTGTTTTAAAGGGTAGTAACTAGTTTTATAATAATTTCTATCAAACTCAAAAAAAAAAAATTAATAACTCAAAAATTTTTTATGTCTCGTTAAAGTCATTCAGTTTTATCCGCTCTTTAAAAATCTTGTGTAATTAACAACTTAACATGTTTTTTCGGATTACAGGTTTTTGAATGCCGGAATATTCGGCAACGGAACGGAATCAAGCCACACCCTCCCACATTCCGCCACAAGAGCCGCCATGCTAGTCAGAATCAACACTCTCCTCCAGGGTTACTCCGGCATCCGCTTCGAAATCCTGGAAGCCATCACCAAATTCCTCAACAACAACATCACCCCTTGTTTACCCCTCAGAGGCACCATCACCGCCTCCGGTGACCTCGTTCCGTTATCCTACATCGCCGGCCTCCTTACTGGCCGCCCCAACTCCAAAGCCGTCGGCCCCACCGGTGAAATCCTCAACGCCGAAAAAGCCTTCGCCCAAGCCGGCGTTGAAGGCGGCTTCTTCGAATTACAGCCTAAAGAAGGGCTAGCACTAGTCAACGGCACCGCAGTGGGATCCGGGATGGCGTCTATGGTCCTTTTCGAAGCTAATGTTCTTGCATTGTTGTCGGAAGTGTTATCCGCCATTTTTGCGGAGGTTATGCAAGGGAAGCCAGAGTTTACGGACCACTTGACCCACAAATTGAAACACCACCCGGGTCAAATCGAGGCTGCAGCCATCATGGAGTACATTTTAGATGGTAGCGATTACGTCAAAGCCGCACAAAAGGTCCACGAAATGGACCCGTTACAAAAACCCAAACAAGACCGTTACGCTCTCCGCACATCCCCCCAATGGCTCGGACCACAAATCGAAGTCATCCGCTCAGCCACCAAAATGATCGAGAGAGAGATCAACTCGGTCAACGACAACCCGTTGATCGACGTTTCAAGAAACAAAGCTTTACATGGTGGCAACTTCCAAGGCACCCCAATCGGTGTTTCCATGGATAACACACGTTTGGCCATTGCGGCCATTGGAAAACTCATGTTCGCCCAATTCTCCGAGCTTGTAAACGACTTCTACAACAACGGGTTACCTTCGAATCTATCCGGTGGACGCAATCCGAGTTTGGATTACGGGTTCAAAGGTGGAGAGATCGCCATGGCTTCTTACTGTTCTGAGCTCCAATTTTTAGCCAATCCGGTTACAAACCATGTTCAAAGCGCGGAACAACATAACCAAGATGTTAACTCTTTGGGTTTGATTTCCGCTAGAAAGACAGCGGAAGCGGTTGAGATTTTAAAACTCATGTCATCTACTTACTTGGTAGCTTTATGCCAATCCGTCGACTTGAGGCATTTGGAAGAGAACATGAAGTCAACCGTCAAGAACACCGTTAGCCAAGTAGCTAAAAAGGTCCTAACCATGGGCATCAACGGCGAGCTCCACCCGTCAAGATTCTGCGAAAAAGACTTGCTCCGTGTGGTCGACCGCGAGTACGTTTTCGCCTACATTGACGACCCGTGTCTCGCCACATACCCGTTGATGCAGAAGCTCCGACAAGTCCTTGTTGACCACGCGTTAAACAACGGTGAGACCGAGAAGAATGTAAACACTTCCATCTTCCAAAAGATCGCGGCTTTTGAAGACGAATTGAAGGCCATTTTGCCTAAGGAAGTTGAAAGTGTGAGAGTTGCGTTTGAGAATGGTACATTGTCTATTCCGAACAGGATTAAGGCTTGTAGATCGTACCCGTTGTACAGGTTTGTTAGGGAGGAGGTTGCCGGAGTGTACTTGACCGGCGAGAAGGTGACATCGCCCGGAGAGGAGTTTGATAAGGTGTTCACTGCCATCTCAAAAGGTCAAATTATCGATCCGTTGTTGGAATGTGTTGAAGGGTGGAATGGTGCACCTCTTCCAATATAAGTGTTTTACTTGTTTTTTCTTTTCTAATATTTTGTTTTGTTGCATTTAAGATTCAAATTTGTATTCCAGTTGTTATTGTCTCAACAAGGACTTAAGTGCCAGACAAATTATTAATATATGAATGTGTTTATAAAAGATTTAATCCTAGTAATTGATCGCGTATCAAAAATATGTTTAAAAGTCTGTTTTTAGCTATCACATATTGTAGTATATGAAGTAGGGTTTTCGCGCATGTGCTCAATTAATGAAATTGTTGAAACTAAAAAGATTAATTGGGTTAATTGTAAAAAGTTTGAATTATACAAGTAGCGAAGAACTGGCCAGATCTTATAGTAAATGGGCTGAAATCACGGGTTGGGCTTCATGATAAATTGCTATTGTAATAAAGTTGTAGTTTTTATTCCATAATTAGTAATAGTATTTATTTTAAATAATTAATTACTTTTAAATATTTAATAAAACTAATTTTATTGGTTATGTTAATCGATTTTCCATAGCTTCTGATTTTCAAAATTTAATTGCTATTGTAATAAAGTTGTAGCTTCTGATTATCAAAGCTACTTAAATTTTTTTATTTTCTTACAATGTGAATCAACTTTTATTATTTATTCTAATCTCATGAACAACTTTATTAATGTTAAAAACTTTTAAAATTATATACATATATACATATATATATATATATGGGACGGTTCCACTAAAAAGTGGTTTTTTGCTAAAAAATACTAAGAAGTGCGTCAAACGAACTCCGATTGAGCTCATTCCAGAGGCGTTGGAACCGTCTCATCGAACCCTAATCCGGACCCAAAAACCTAAACCCCCCCTCCAACCCTACCCCGAAAAGCCTAAACCCACCACCCCCACCCCCTCAAAAACCTAAACCCACCCACAAAAACCTAAACCCCCCACCCCCACAAAAAAAAAAACCTAAACCATAAAATCTAAACCCTAAAAGCTAAACCATAAGGCTAAAACCCTCAAATTCAGACGTAAGATCTAAACCTTGAAAGTTAAACCCTAAAAGATAAGATGGTAGAGTTCGACAAGACAGTTTCAACGCCGCTGAAATTAGCTCAATCGGAGTTCGTTTGATATCGTTTCTTAAGGTTTTTATCATTTTTTAGATTTATTAGCGAAAAACTACTTCTTATTTGATACTCCCCATATATATATATATATATATATTATTGTTTAGTTTTTTTTATCATGATCATATATAATAACATTTGTTATGCAATCATATATTTATATCATATAAATATTATTATATTTAAGGATAAAATGATAACCAAATTTAAATATTGTTCTTGATACCGACGCTATCCAATTAACAATGGTCAAACAACCAGCAACACAAAATACCGTAAAATGAAAATTCGTTTATTTCAAAAGTACACCGCTTCAATAATACCCCCAAGACAATATTAATTAAGTTCCAACTAGATAGATATACTAACAAACTAAAAAAAAGATAAGAATGCTAAAAATAAGATAAGCATAAAACTTATTTAAACTAATCAACTTGGATAACTTTATCGGATGCTCATGCATCATACTATAAATTTGATTCGCTCAAATAGTTCAACTTCACATGTCGTTTCTTGTTTACTATAAATTTGACCAAAGCCGCCTCTAGACCCATACCACATGGGTCTATTGGGTTGCTAGGTTTCTTTCTCCCCGTATTCGAATAAGACTCGTCCTTGAGTCTTGAAAACGTCGAAAATATCGGCCCATTTTTTCCTAGACTTACGTTTAATGATGAACTTAAAGACTTGCAAAAATCATTCATCATCTCCTTATTTTGAATGTCCAGATTTACTCCTAACGAAACTTTTGTGTACCCACCCGTTATCATCTATTTCTTTCATTGGCTCATCCTCTTGAATGGTCACTCCGCTAAGAACCGTTTTCATAAACGAACATTCTTCTTCATCGAAATCAATCATGTCTTCATCGAATCTGGGTTTGTCTTCCGATAAACACTCTTGATAGATCGGCTTGTGGAATCGAAGGTGGGGATGGCCAAAAGGATACTCCTCTTCCTCGTTCACATCGCCCCGGACGATGTGGTTCATGATTCGTTTTCTTAACGCGCCTCTCCCATTGTAACTCAAGATCTCGGACTCATTGGACGAGTTGTTTGATCTCTTGTTGTATTTCAAGATCTCGGACTCGTTTGTCTGAGCCGTTTGATCTTAAGATCTCGAGGGTCGGGATAGACTCCCTCGTTGCCTCGGTTGGCGGTTCTGCGAGTAGGGCGCTGTTATTCTTCACGAACAATCATTTGATGACCAAAAGCTTTTATACCAAATGATACCAAAGCTATCCAATTGTATATAATATTGACGGCGGTGAGTGTAACCGTCGTCCAGATCAATCTCCACCGTTGGATCTGACCAGCATTAAATCCTTACCGTGTTAAGCAGTCTGTTACATGGTTTTCAGAGCGGTTATGGGCAGTTGTCGATTTCACTCGGATTAAACACGATCAGAGGATCTCCGTTTTCCTCTCCCCCACTCGCCGATGGTAAATATAGTTTCTTTCACACAAATTCTTTTTATTCCCTCATTCAATCGGTTACAAGCAAACCCTTCTCCCTCATTTCTCTCGAACATGGTGGCAAAGATGGGCGTAGATGTAGAAACTCCATCATCTTTGACGGTACTTTATCATCTTGTACGGGACTTCGATTTCATCATCAAACAACTGGGGCTTCGATTTCATCATCAATGGACTTCAAGGTACAGTTAGAGGCAACAGATGCCCGATTTTTAAATCGCAAATCTGAACTCAGATTAGGGGAACGATTTGGAGTATAAAAACCGGTGAAGCGATACCTAGCGACTGATATTCAGCCCCAATTGGAGAAGGATCCACCAAAATCGAACTACCCATTACGCTATTTGTCGGATTCTTGCTCGGTAGAAGACTACTCAAAGGATCATCAGACGTAATCTCACTCAAATTAGCCATTCGAGCGTGGTTTGAACCCCCTGGAGTCGAAATCTCAATTCTTTGTCTCCCATCATGCAACTGAACAGAATAACCATGAGTTTGAGAAGACGAGCCTACATTCGGGACTGGACATGACTGTTCTCCAAGGATCCGCTTCACTTCCTTGACCACCGGCTTGACAGGTACACTGATTTTTAGTCCTAATATGATAGTTTATTCTTAAATGTTTTCATCAATATTCAAGGTACTTACCTTGCTTAACGAATTAGATGTTTTTCTTATATTACCTCCATTGACTTTTATTGTGTACTGAATTTAGAAGATTTTACATGGGTTTTTGTTGAAGAAATGAATTAGGGAATAAATTTGGAAGATGCTGAATGATGAGTCTAAGGCGTAGATTGCAGTGACGGAGATGTTTGTAGGAGGTTACATATACAGATTGAGAAATAGGGAATATGAGATTAGTGATTGATTAATTTATGTTTTTTTTCTTGACAGTTTCTTGAATCAACTGGCTTTCTCCAAGATCATGAAGAAGTATGATAAGGTCTTTAATTCTTGATTATGATCATTAGTTGTGTTAATGTGGTGGGTCAAGTTTGACATTTTTATTCGTTTAGGTCTAGGGATGGCAATGGGTCGGGTTTGGGACGGGTTTAAGTAATCCCAACCCCATACCCGGTTATAAAATCTTGCCCCATACCCGGCCCAAAACCCGTCGGGTTTTATCGGGTAATTACCCGTCGGGTATCGGGTAACCCCGTTAGTTTCTAAAAAATACCCGTTGGGTATACTCAACCTAAACCCGTCGGGTATCTATCGGGTATACATAAAAATTGTAACTAAAATAAAAAAAGAAATAAATAAAATCATGTCGGGTATATACATTTAAAATAAATACGGTATATATACTTAAAATAAATTCGATATATATACTTAGAATAAATAAAAAGAAGGAAAACTATGCCGGCTATATAATCGGGTAAACGGGTATACGTTATCGGGTAATTGGGGCGGGTAAACGGGTATATCACCATATCCCATACCCGTCCCAAACCCGCGAAAAAATTCAAAAGTAATCCCAAACCCAGTCCCATACCCGATTACTCTACCTCATACCCGTCCCAATTGTTTCGGGTTTCGGGTTTTCCCATCGGGTTCGGGTTTAATTGCCATCCCTATTTAGGTCACATCAAGAAACGCATCAAAAGCTTATCTAGAGATGGTTAAGAGTTCTTACCTGTGCCAATCCGATGAGGTAAAAATCAGAAATAGTTATGCTTCCAAAAAGTCCTAATTTTTCAGGTTCTTTCAGGTTGTTAAACTCATGGAAAGAGTAGAAGCTGCATTTATTAATCTCTGCCCATGTTCCTTAACCACCCAAAATATAATACCTCTGAATCTTCCTAAAGGGTCTCTTTTCATCTGGAGCTACAGAAATTAGGGTTGAACTCAATATTGAAGAGTAAAGAGTACCTGAGGACAATAAGCCCCAAATCAGTTACAGGGGTGTGAAAGCTATGCCTTTCATCATAGCTATGTAAAATCATTTGTCTTTTTCTGTAAACCAAAGGAGATTAAGTTCAATTGCAATTAGTTACAATTAAGCTTCATATAATCATTGTTTTGTAGAACATTGAAGTAAACATCATATGAATTTTGTTAGGAAACAAGTCATTTAATTGTTGTGGGAAATTAGGTTTTGTAAAGGAAGAGTTGATGTGGGAAGATAGGTTTTGTAGATGAAGAGTTGAAGAAATGGATGGATGTGACGATCCGGTTAAGAACACACACTTATCTTCATAAACATATATTAATCAATTTGACCAAATCCTTTGTGTTCTTAACATGATGTATGTGCTCCATTTGACTTTTTTAAAGATTCCTTCTGAATGCACAGAATAGTTTGAATCAGGGATTCATATAAAATCACCTATTATAATTAGTTTGACATAATAGTCTTTTTGTGTTATTTTATTGTTCAATGCACTAATTGTAATTACTTTTTTTGGTTAGGATAAATTAATGAAGAATAATCGTTGGGCACTCAAACAAATGATGCTTCTCAAATGGCGTTGAAGTTCATAATTTGTCTCAAAGGGTGAGTAAATTTCTAAAATTTAGGTAATCGGTATTCTATTCATTTGTGTTTTCATTTAGCATTTTGTTATTTGTGTACAATGGGCATTCTTTGTTCAGTTTAGGCATGCAAAAGTTTGATGAACAAAGTTTTGGATTATTTAATGAAGTTTTGGAGTCAAGAACTATTCTTTCTATCTTTGGTTTACAATGACAGTTGCTTGATTTAAAAAGGAAGCATTTAGATTTTGTGGGCCTTCTTGAGTTTCATGCCATATCAGAGGACCGAGATGATCCGGTACATTGGCATCAACTTGGGACTTCATAGTCTTTGTACTCAAGACTTTAAAACATACCTCAACGTAGCAGTTGCTTGTGATAGGGAATGTTCATATGCTTTGTCAAACCTAGGTATTTCTCATAATTCATCCTATGTTAATTTGAACCACAAAAAATGGGTTTGGTATGCCCTCGTATGAAAACCATAAGGTTTGACTGGAGATATTGTTTGTTCTCCACAAAATAAGGGAAGCCCGTGGACTCAAATAAGTAATAAGCTTATATTAGGGGGTGTTTGGTTATGCAATCAAATAATCAACTGTAATAAAATACACCTATAGACTTTTCCTGTTTGGCTTATCCATAAGATCTTAATTACAGTGCACCCATGTCTCCAAATAGCACCTATAGAGGTGTTTATTTCTGGGGGTTGCAACATCATATTTATATTCTATTAGTACTATAGTTGCTGATTATGTTTTCTTTTTATGGTTTAACATCATAGTTCTTGAAGACTTGAACTATAAATATCTTTTTTGTAGTATTTTTTGTGTGTAAATTGATGAAAAATTGTTATTGTAGTCCATCCCCTAATATTTTTGGTAGTTATAAAGCCTATCTTGGTATATTAGGTGATGACACCCATTTACATATGAATTGGTCAATTCAAGTTATGTTTTATTTTTATCTCTGAGGGTTAAATGGGTACAATAGAAATGTGTCAGAAAGGAAACTTGGTTGAATGGGTTTAACCCAAATTATATTTCTAATGTATATAATCTCTGAAACATTTTATTGAAAACACGATTATTTTTTAAAATAATATTTGTAATTGTATCAGGCACATGAATTATCTATATAACGAACTAAAAAATAGTTTGGACAAAAAGTGTTTGTGGGTCAACCCAACCCAACCTGTATGACCCATCACCCAACCCGCCCATTAGCTACTTTACTGGTATAAAATATTGGATCTGCAATCAACTACATGTATGACTTGATTGGTGTGTGAAGTGTATGAAGTCATTCATATTTCCTACAAGATTTGATTTCTTATGGGTAAGCATAAATGTATCAATTTATATGACTATGCAGGGTGGTAATCAGAACTCTATTCCCCACTCTGATGTATCACAACCAATAAGAAACGGGCCAGCCTCCTTTAGTTCCAAATCAAAGTCAGCACCTTGGAAGTCAAAATCAAACAGTAAACTGAAAGAAGAAGTCAAAGTTGACTCTTAACATGTTGACTAAAAGAAATGCTGAAATCTACAATGGGCTTGGGCTTGATTGTCATATTTTTAATGTTGGATATTGTTTTACTATATTTTTTGTTGTTGTGTGTGTGTATATATATGTGTGAAATGAATGCCAATTTCTTAGAAGGCCTCTGTATTTGTGTGCAATCTTATGACCGTGCTCATGTAGAGTTAATGTGGCTGCTGAGTTCTGCTATACTAATTGGTTGGCTAAGCAAAATGATTCAGCTCAAAGAAAAATCGCGATGCTTCTTTATTGTATGCATCCTCAATATGTATAATTCATTATTCAGTAGAGGGCGGGAAAATGTGGGTCAAAATGGGTTTAGTGACGGGTCATAACATGTTTGGGTCAAAATGGGTCATTTTTTGTTTGGCTTTATACGGGTTGGCTTTGGTCAACCTTTTATTCACAATTTTATATTTTTTAAACTTTTAGTGTGTTAACTGTTAAACATGGTTACAGATTATATTATGTTAATAATAACATTAACTTTGAATTAAATGACAAAAGGCATTATAGATACACTTTGGACGACTATTGACCAGATCAACTTATTTGGCACGTTACAGATAAAAACACAACGCAAATTGATTCTCTGAAAGTAAATGAGTCAAAATAGCCACTTGAAATAGTAATGAAAATAACATGAGGTATGTGCATCTATTTTTTAAAGCCGTTAAGTTCTTTAAATTTATTAATTTGAATTAAGTTCTTCTTTTACGTTTGTTAATTTTCAGTCATTTAGTAAATTTTTTAGGGTAAATATTTTGGTTAAGTTTTACTTTTATTATGTTGAAAAACCCGTACCGAGACGGGTATAAAACTAGTTAACAATGGTAAAACAACTGAAAACACAAAATAACGTTAAACGAAAATACGTTTATTTCAAAAGTTCTCCCCCTTCAATAATACCCCAAAACAATATTAACAGAGTTCCAACTAAATAGAGATAATAACAAACTAAAAAAGATAAGAATGTTAAAAAGAAGATAAGCATAAAACTTATTTAAACGAATCAACTTGGATAACTTTATTGGATCCTAGTAAACTTACTCGTATATTTTTAACTATAAAAGCATCCAAGTTTCATTTATTGTTATATTATATTATTGTGAGATGTTTTTATAAATATTAATTTATAAAAAATAAGTGAGATAATTGAAACATATATTAAACTTATTTTTTTTTGAACGGCGAACATTGAATATATATTAAAGTTGGTTACTATTTAGTGATTCATTTTCAAGTAGACTTCAATGGATTATTTATGAAACTTGATTATTATTTATTGAATTTCTTTGTTCACATATGCCTCCTAATTCAGATTAAAATTAAAAAAAATTATTAAATAGTAACTGAGATTCATATATGTTTTATTTAAGTCACCTAATTAAAAATGTTTTAAAATCTATAAAAAATATTCATAATAATGAAATAATAATAAAACTTTAAATGATTTTAAAGTTAGAAAAAAGTTATGAATTGAATTTAATGAAACACTTAAAGAAATTTAATTACTATATAATATAAAAAACAAAAAAGTCTTTCACTGATTAACACCTCTCTGTATATATGATTTGTAACTATAATTATAGTTTTTTTTATTTTTTTAGAACGGTGTTTGGTACTACACCAATACCCGAGTGAGCCTTCCTGAGACGGAATTTCAACCGTCCATACTGAATTTGATGCTCCAGGCCTTTCTCATTCAGGAACACCATCAAGGAGGAAAACCCACCACTGTGGGAAAAACCCCCCCTCGAGTCAGGTTTGAAACTGAGACCACAAACAGTGGCGGAGCTTGAAAATTTTCGCGGGGGGGGCCGGAACTATAAAATTTTCGACCGAATACATATAAATTAACACTACTGAGCGAAAAATCGAGCGAATACGTATATATTAACACTTCTGAGCGAAAAATCGGAGGGGGCCTATCCTCCGCCCCTGACCACAAATGATCCCAAGCTCTAACTATCATCCCCATGCCATTGGACCAGAAGGCCAATGGCAACTATAATTATAGTTATCTAATAAATAAGTAAATGGTTGTAACATGTATTATAATTCTATGAATTCAAAATCTTTTTTTATTACTAACTATTTAATATTTTCTTAATTAATTTCTAAATATTTGTTATAATTTTATTTTTATTTATAATTCTTAAATCTTTATCACTGACTATTTAATATTTATCACCGAGGCTTCGGCCTGAGTGATAACCTGGTGTTGGGGTAGAGCTCGGGGCCTAATAGGTCTTGAGTTCGAATCTTATTGCTTGACTCCTGCTTTCAGCCTAGGCTGGCGCGGGTTGAGTCGGGTTTTACCCGATCCCAAATTGGAAAGTATTAGGTTTGCCTTTTTAAAAAAAACTATTTAATATTTTTCTATTTAATCTAGTGTATGAATATATCTTTCACATTTTTGACACGTCACTTTCCAAAATCACAAATAAGCCATATTACACATCATTTAATTTGATATCAGGCGGTGGTATAAAATGATCTGAATTTAAACAAGAAGGGTGTTTCATGGCAATCGGCGGCGAATATTCCTGACCAGAGTAGAAGCTGTGGGCGATAAATTATGATGATGAGCCGGCCGCCGTGTACGCGTCACGACTGGAGCCAACTTTCAGACAATTTGTCAAGTAAGAATGCCAACTCACACCCGTTTTAAGGTGGCCACACACACGTGTGTCTTGGAAAACTATAAACAAGAGATCTATAATAATTGTTTTTTTTAAATGAGGGACCTGGATTTTTCTTAAACCTATTTATTTGTTTGTCCTTTTTATATAAGTTAACTAGCTTAGAACCCGTGTAATACACATGGGTAAAAAATATTAATACATAAAATTTTTAAATCTTTATTTATATATTTTACAGATGTAAAAATGTATTACATAGTAAGGATACAAAACAATATGTAAAAATTAATATATGATTGAGTTTCGAAAATATGTAAATTAATATTTTATGTAATTTGACTTTTATTTACTATGTGATTGAAAATAAAAGTTACATAATTAAATTTAAAAGTTTCTTATAATAAGTGATAATTTAAAATAAATATGATTTATTAGTATAATTAGTATTTTCTTTATAAATGTATTATTATTAAAAGATAGAGGTGTATTTAATAAGAGAGAGACGGAAAAAAAATAATGAGAATGAATATCGAGACGACACGTGGCATGAAAAAACTTTCATTTATTATATAGTATAGTGTTTGTGAATCACTAAAACATGTGATTATTGAGTATAAAATATTACAAATACATAAGTAGTTATAATAAACAATCCTAAATAGGGGTGTTCATTTTACCCGAAACCCGAATACTGAACCTGACCCAAATTAACCCGAACCCGAAGATAGTATTCGGTTTGGTAATTGGGTTAAAAAAAGGTTAATCGGGTTCCCGAATAATAATAAAAAGGTATTTTATTATTAATAGTTATCTGTAATCTTAGCTCAGTATAAATCTAAACATTTTTAATGTTTATTTTATTTCACTTTTTTTAGTATATGATTGGAAACGGACGAGCAGACATGAATGTGAAAATTTGAATAGTGAACATTGTTAATGAGTTTATTGGTTGATACGATTTGTCGTTTTTTTTAGTTTATACGATTGGTTGATAAAATTTGATTTTATGCTTATTTTATTTGATGTTTTTTTAGTTAATTTACGTGTTTAGTGCATGGGTTTGAACGGAAAATCATATTGAGAGTGTTTTTATTTGACATTTTGTGATTATTATTTAATAAATATCATGTTAAGTTAAATAATAAAGTATGCGTTGCAACTTATATTTAGAAACCCGAATACCGATTAACCCGACCCGAATAAACCCGAAACTGAATAACCCGAAATCGATTAACCCGAATCTTATTTGGGTCGGTAAACGGGTAGGATTCTTATAACAAAAAATCTGAATAACCCGAACCGAATAACCCGAAACCCGATTAAAAAACCCGATGAACACCCCTAATCCTAAATGCCTGTCCACTATAATCCACTAAATTTAAGAATGACAGCAAAATGGTAATCCCCTAAAACTATGGGTATGTTTTTATTCTTTATTATTATTTTTTTGTATTTTATATTTATATTTCATCTATGTAATATGTATAATTTTTTCATATAGTGTCTTTATATTATATGTAGATTTTATGTAAAATGTGTATATTTAATTAAAGTAGTTTTTTCTCCCGCGCTACGCGGCGAGAGTTTGGTAGTTATCGGTTCGGCTCGTCCACAGTGATAAAAGTTAAGTCGAAGCATACAATCGCTATAGCGTACGATAAAAAAAACTCGGATCGCTCACAAAAAAAATACTAAACAAAGCCGTTCATACCGTTTAAAAAAAATAATGAAAGTTTACTAAAAAAAATAAACCCATTGAACTTTTGTTACAATTTTATAAAAAATCAAACTTGAGAAAAAAAACTAAAGTTTATTCTATTGAAGTTTTGTGGCAAATCTAAAAAAAATAACTTTTTTGTAAAAAAAAAAAAAAAAACTTTTGGGCCATATCTATAAAAAAAAACTTTTGAGATAAAAAAAACACTATTCAATCTAACGACAAATAATATTGTCTGTGCTAAGTTTATAATTTTTAAAAGTTAAGGACCAAAGATACAAGTTGATCAAATCATATGGCCATTTATGCAATTAACTCTTGAATATATTTGTCATTCAAAAAAAAAAGAAGATAAGGGGCGTAGCATGTACAAACTGAAAGTCTGAAACTGAAACTGAAACTGTGAAAAAGAATAAGTGTAGGTTAAAGTTCTAGTAATCCACCCCCCTGCCAGTGGACTATGATCAATCAATCAAACTAGTTTTTTCTCTCGCACTACGAGACGAGAGTTTGGTAGTTATCGGTTCGGCTCGTCCACGATGATAAAAGTTAAGTCGAAGCATATACTCGTTATAGCATACGATAAAAAAAAACTCGGAGCTCATAAAAAAATACTAAACAAAGCCGTCTATACCGTTTAAAAAAATAACGAAAGTTTACTAAAAAAATAAACCCATTGTACTTTTGTTACAATTTTATAAAAAATCAAACTTGAGAAAAAAAACTAAAGTTTACTCTATTGAAGTTTTGTGGCAAATCTAAAAAAAATAACTTTTTTGTCAAAAAAAACTAAAACTTTTGGACCATATCTATAAAAAAAACTTTTGGGGTAAAAAAAAACATTATTCAATCTAACGACAAATAATATGTTAATAATGTAAAGAGTAAACTGTCATTTTCGTCCCTGTGGTTTGGTCAAAATTGCCACTTTCATCCAATAGTTTGTTTTTTTGTATCTGGGTCCTCATGGTTTTAAAATATTGCCATTTTCATCCTCGTGGTTTTAAAATATTGCCACTTTCATCCAGTCAGCTAACACCGTCCGTTTTTCTCAGTTAAATGAGGGGTATTTCAGTCCTTTTACTTATTTGTTTTATTTTTTCATCTTTTTTACTCTCACTTTTTAATCATCCCCAATTTAACCTCTAATTTAATCATCCACCTGCTGGCCTTCTTCCTCTTTTCCTGACCAGTTTCCGACGAGCACCACTGGAACACCTCCGTCGCTTGTTTTTATGATTAAAAAGTGAGAGTAAAAAAGATGAAGAAATAAAACAAATATGTAAAAGGACTGAAATACCCCTCATTTAATTGAGAAAAACAGACGGTGTTAGCTGACTGGATGAAAGTGGCAATATTTTAAAACCACGAGGATGAAAATGGCAATATTTTAAAACCACGAGGACCCAGATACAAAAAAACAAACTATTGGATGAAAGTGGCAATTTTGACCAAACCACAGGGACGAAAATAACAGTTTACTCTAATGTAAATAAAACATGTACATTTTAGGTAAGATGTAAAGCCCATATCATTCATTTAATATCCACTCAAGTAAAAATTAAATAACTAATATACATTTTACGTTTAGGGCGTTAGGTATGGTTAATTATCGCGAGCAAAAAGTGACTATCACGTAGGTATCACCTCGCTCACTCCTCACTTACTTGGGAAGTTTATGGTCAATGTGTGAAACATTTTTTATACATTATTTATTAATTACTTCCAGACAATTAATTTAATTAATTAATTAAAAACATATAATAAACCTTACGAATGTGAGCACACTCACGAAATCCCAACTCACGGGCCTCTCACGAGAGTAGGGCTGTCCAAAATGCTCGACGCTCGAAACTCGTAACTCGCTCGATACTCACTCGAAAAATGCTCAGAACTACGCTCGTTCGATTTCCGCTCGGTTAAAAATGAGCCGAGTCGCTCGGTTCGGTTTGTAAACGAACCGAGCACGAGCATAGGTACGCTCGCTCGCTGCTCGTTCGGTTTGGCCCGAATTATTTTTTTTAATCTACGAGTCACCTCGAATCAAGAAAGTTTCATCCATTCGTCAGCAAGGTTAGTTCCCGTCTACAAGTTTAATTGATTACTGTCTTAACCCTTTATTCTCGTCTGCAAGGTTATTTGTTTCCCGTCTTAAGGTTCGTCTGATTACCTGATTAACACAGATTAAGGTGTGTTTGGGCTCACCATTGTTGGGTTAAACCTGATTAATTGGTACTGTTTATTGGACTACATGCCTCGGATTTTGAAGATGAAGATGGTTTTTTGGATTTCCTAGGATTCGGATTTTTGAAATCGAGCAAAAACGAACCGAACCGAGCGGCTCGAATATAAATCGAACCGATTTTGAGCAATACATTCTTGCTTGGATTTGTAAATTCGAACCGAACCGAGTCGCTCGGTTTTGTAAACGAACCGAGTTCGAGCAGACCTTCGCTCGGTTCGGTTCGTGAACAGTCCTACACGAGAGGAGGGAACACCAATACCGGATGTATTGTTAAATATAAATGCATAATATGTTATATATTAAGTAAGTTTTGTTTGATTTTTATGTTGCTAAAAGTTTTCCTTTTTTATCATTCACGTGGATATAAGAGTTAATTACATGGATACTCCCTATGGTTTGTAAAAAGTAACAGATATGGGTACTAAGGCTTTCAAGTTGCAAATATGGGTATTATGTTTTCATTTTATAACACTATTGGGTATTAAGACTAACTGTTGTTAATTTTTTTGTTAAGTTCAAGGACAGTTAAGTCTTTTCACGTTAAAATGACTGATTGTGTAACTTAAGTTTGGCGAGGGACCATTTTATAAACAAAATAACCCACAGGGACCATTGTGTAATTAACCCAACCATCCTCCTCTCCTTATCGTCTCCTTTATCTTAACCCCCACCGGCCACCACCGTGTAAACCAGGCACCCTACAGTTGGTTCTCATAACTGGTTAAACTCTTTAAAAACATCTAACTTTCATTTACATAAACAGTGGAAGTCTTTCTCAAAATAATATTATCTTTAAACTCGTTAACTTTGATAACATTACCTGACGAATGCATGCACACCAACCCGAGTAGCACCGCTCCCAAGCCAAGATACCTCCTCTGGCAGACTCGCCTGCAAAACAATATAACGTACATACAAAGTCAGCTACGCTGAGTGAGTTCTAATAGTTTAATTTAAACCACGGCCAACTCATCTCTTTATATAATTATTTTCATTCAAGACCCTCTGGTCCTTAGAAAATAGTTGTATAGATTTTTATCATATAAATAACCCCCGTTATCTTATAATATCCCAAATGATTCACCACCCCAGACTCTACCCACCATTTTAACTCAGTAAGTCTCACCGACATAGAACGAGCTTCCTACACTGATAACTCACAATTTACCATATATATTAACCATACGCTGGTTAACTCGACCAACCTCTAGACACCGACTTACCAGTCCTAACCAGGACTCTCATAACCCGACTGACTTAACAGTTGCACACAATATACTCTTCCCGACAAAACGGTCAATCTAACTCGACACATCACATTGATTCCATCTATTTATCACATCAATATCATCTCATACACAATTAATATAACTCATCACTTGCATGCAATTTAACATATATAAATGCACACAAACACATACCTCACCACCGCACCCTCGTCAGGGTTATCCCCGTCGGGATACTCGTCCTAAGCTTAGTTATACCCTTGTTACAGGGCCCCGTCACTAAACATAGTGACACACTCGTCATCTACGATGACTACCCGGCCACCCACACGGTGACTATATCATCTACCATACGGTGACTGACACATCACCCATACGATGATGACCCAGAAGGACTTCGTCCTCAACACCACTGTCAAGCACACAAAACAACACATATGTACACATGATACTACCTGGACATGTACTACGACTCACCACCCTTTCACGGATCACTTACGAGAGTAATCCAATACTTACTTTAGACGTATCCTCTTAATGTCTAGACCCATTACCCAACTCTTTTCGAATAGGTAATTATACAACACACAGACATCGTACCGACTTATAGCCCGTACATACCATGGACACCACCTAGACCCATGCAAACACGATACTCACCGTGTCACGAGGACAACGACACAATACTCACAAAATCAAACACATGACGCTTAACAGTATACTAGCATCTACTTGACTCGTTAATGAACCACATACGGGTTCCCCTGCTAACTCTCCTTATATAACTATCGCAGGTTTAACTAAATTCTCGACTAACTCATAAGATGACAAACACCGATCATCCCAACTCTTGTTCACCCACCCTAAGGATCCCATAACGACCCTTAGCTCATTATTACATATTGGTCTCATAAAAGACTTCAAGTTTAAATTATAACTCGTAATACGTTCGTATAATAAAACATGTTAGTATGTACGATAGCCCCAGAATAGTAAAACATTTAAAAGAGGGGATTAGAAACTCACAGGTTAAGCTGAGTTTAGATCCTTGCTCTGCACCCCGATCACTTGCGCAAATCCCGAACCTGTCAACGTATGATCACATGATCAGATTACGTTAAAACCGGTATATCGAATAACTCATAAATATGAATAATTCCCCAACGTTTGTCTTATCTTTTCCTCGTTCTCCCAAAAACCCCAATCTCACGGGTTTACGTATAATATGGTTCCCGACCTTTTTAGGTCTCGTTTGCCCGAACTCGAGCCCTCCATGCATGTGCATACATGCCATGCAAACTCTTAGCCGTTTTTATCTAGTAACAACCAACTCGCATCGGACCATCCTTGACTCGTTTAGAATCCTAATGCTAAAACCGGGACTTATGCATGCATGCACGTATGCCATGCAACCCTAGCTTGTCCCAACTCACACCCGAGCTCGTTCATGTGTCACCACGGTACCATCACCATCGTCGTGCATCACCGCCGTGGCCACGACACCCCGTCCTCGTCCCCGTCGGCTTCCATTGCCTGCTTGTCATGCAAAAACCCTAGTCTAGCACCATTACAATCGTCCTCCATGCTTTCCGTCGCGGTACTACACCACCACTGCCGTCCCACAGCCGCCGAGAACCACCGTAGGTGTGCCACCACAGCAGACCTCTCGACGCTTGTCCCCCCCTCTCTCCCTTCTCCTTCCCGACATTCGATCACTACCCCCACCAGTCACCACCGTGACCTCTCCCTTGCTGGCCGTCACTGTCGTGCGAAACCACCCTGCCGCCGGTCACCTAGCATCCCCATACCACCATCGCAGTCGGGCATCCCCTTCACTCGTCCTAGTTGCCGACCGTAACCAAAAGCTCAACCCCTATACGTGTTTTCCTTGACCCACAACATGAAAGGAAATACGTAAAGTACACACGAAGTTTACCTTGGCTAATTATGTAGTTCCCGATTGAAAACCGTCTTCGAACCACCACCTCCGGCCTCCCCGATCGCACAGTCTCTCCCTCTCTTTTTCTCATTGCCGTCGTGCGCAACCTAGGCCGTTTATGGCCTAGGGTTTCTCATTAAGTGGTATTTAAACCTTTAAGGTTTACATTCTAGTACCCGGGTTTCAGTTTTGCGCATACTCAACCCAAACCGATCCTCTTTTGGCTAACCAGGTCCTTTTAATTCCATAAATAGGGTTTTACGTGAAAACCTTCATTAACCGTCTCATTTACAAAAGTCTTGGATCATCTGTTAGCTCAAATAATTATTATGTGGATTTTCGGGATGTTACACACCGCCAGACCACCGCTATCTTCCCACCACCACCTCGTCAGAAAATCCGCCACCACCCCTGCCACCACCCCCTAGTCAGATCTCAATCGTCAGTCCCTGTATGTAAGGCCCCTTTCCCGGGTGACCTCACTTGTTGGATTTACTCATAAACATAGCCATAAATACTGAACTTAAATTTAAAACATTCATCATTCAATTACATTACATAACAGCGGAAGCCTTGACAATTAAAAACACAACATTGTCTTAACAAACAAAAGTGGGATGTCAGTCTTGTGCCGGGTAACCTTCACGCCATCGCACGACCTTTTCTTCCTTTACCTGAAATGTATACTAAAAGTCAGCTAACGCTGGTGAGTTCTAGTTTAATGCGATTTGATATAAACATTCTTTTCTTTACTTTATAACTATGCATTACGGTATAGTCATTCATATAAATACGTATTCATAACTTTTGCCTTTCTTTCATCTTTCTTTTCTGTATTTTTGTGATTTCATATATATATATATATGCATTCACCCTTTTCTTTCTTTTCTTTCTTTCTTTAATTTCATGGGTCATATTCTATAAGGGTGATCAACCCGTCATTTGCTTACGAATGTCACAAAGACAATCGCCGTGGTCCATCGTCATGGCCCGCCTATACTTACAACCGTCCGACAACTAGTGCAGTCCGTCATTTTATTCTTACAACCGTCCGGCAATCTTTGTCCGTCCGTCATGACTTACAACCGTCCTACCGTCGTAGGCCGTAATTCGCCCGTCTACCCGAAGGTATCCGTTTCCCATGCGACTATTATTTATACAACCGTTCTACTATAATATGCCAATTGCTTCGACCGTCCATTAATGGCATTCGTACGTCCTAGCTGATGAAGGAACGCACTTGTCCCGGTTGTAAAATAATCACATCGTCGTCCGTCTACCGAAGTAGCCGTTATCATCGAAGCGTCCATAACATTTTTTGTACTTGGCAAGCAATATATACATGGATATAAAGCAGGATTTCATTCTTTCATATTGTGTTATACTTTCATTCATTCTTTATAATCATGCTTTTCATTCTTTATTCATAATTTCTCTTTCGTGTATAGGTATATATATATACTTGTATAACACATATGATCACATTGACATTCATAACATTTATTCACTTAGTGTATACATTTCAGCCCCAAAACATTTGAAAACATTTGCACATAACATAGAATGGGGCACATAGAACTCACCTGATGAGTAGTTTCTGTAATACACTAAGCTGGCTACTGAGCTTCACTAATGTCACACACGATCTGTATAATAAAGTCATACACATAAGATGGTGCTCCTAGATGACACTAGACATCACTATGCTTGAACATAGTAGTTTCGATTGATTAGCTAATATCGAAACTTGGTAGTTTCGATAGGTTGTTTCTGTCGAAACTTGGTAGTTTCGATAGGTAGTTTCGATAGTAACTTATGTATTATCTTAGCTTCGGATCGGGGGCTCATATCGAAACTATGGTAGTTTCGATTGGGTCTGCATATATCGAAACTGGGTAGTTTCGATAGGTCTGCACATATCGAAACTAAGTAGTTTCGATGGGTCTGCACTTATCGCCTTCCTCAAAAATCCGAATGTTCTGCATGCGAATCTGATCATGTCGATATCTAAATTTTCTTTGATCAAAACGTTCGTTTTTCATTCTAGATGCTATACCTAAGTTCACTTTCAAGATTCATCCGCAAAATCGTTATCTTTTAGCCAAAACCCGAAACTTCCCAAAACGAACAAAAACTCATAATGTGATCGAATCGTTACCTGGATTGGATTTCTGATTCAGAGGATATGATCACGAGAACAGCAGCAACGTTCTCCTGAATTCCCGAGTTGATCCGTCACTTTCTCTCTCTAGACCCGAGCTCTCCTTTCTCTCTCTAAAAGCTGCGTGAGATGGGGAAATGAGCAGGGAAGAGGGCTGCCTTGCTTCTTATGTGCATGGGCTTCCCTCGGCCCATTGAAGCCGGGCCCAGGCCCGCTCCCTTTTTGTTTAAATAATCCAACTAAATCACCGGTCTCGCTATATTTATTCGTTTTATTATTTTTGGGATGTTACAAGTCTACCCTCCTTAAAGAGGTTTCGTCCTCGAAACTGTTCATACGTTAAACAATTGAGGGTACAGTCCCCTCATCTCGTCTTCCTTTTCCCATGTAGCCTCTGACCCTTTTCTGTGCTTCCATTGTATCTTGACTAACGGTATCGACTTATTGCGTAGTCGTTTTTCAGCTCGGTCAAGAATGGCTATTGGTTCTTCTACATAATTTAGACTGTTATCCACTTCGATCTCGTCGTAAGGTATGTGAGCTGTGTCGTCAGCTAGGCACTTGCGTAAGTGCGACACGTGAAACGTAGGGTGTATTCCACTAAGCTCAACGGGTAGGTCGAGTCTGTAAGCAACTTGACCCACTCTTGCTAAAATCTTGAAAGGCCCGACAAACCTTGGGCTTAGTTTGCCACGCTTTCTGAATCAGATGATTCCTTTCCATGGTGATACCTTTAACAGTACCATGTCCCCTACTTGAAACTTTAAATCCCTTCTTCTCTTATCCGCGTATGATTTCTGTCTGTCTTTTGCAGCTTTCATTCGAGCTTTGATTTGATCAAATTTCTCATAAGTAGCTTTAACCACTTCGAGACTTGCAAAATCCTTCTGTCCAATTTCCCCCCAACAAACCGGGGTCCTACATTTCCTCCCATACAACATTTCAAATGGCGGCATGCCAATAGTCGAGTGATAGCTGTTGTTATATAAAAATTCTGCCAATGGTAGATGGTTGTCCCAACTCCTACCGAAGTCAATGATACAGGCCCGGAGCATGTCCTCCAAGGTCTGAATGGTCCTTTCAAATTGACCATCGGTTTGAGGGTGGTAAGCGGTGCCGATGTTCAATCTAGTGCCCATTGCTTCATTGAATTTCTTCCAAAACCTTGACGTGAATCTAGTATCCCTGTCAGACACAATCGACAGCTGCATACCATGTCTGCTCACAATTTCCTTGATAAAAATTTCTGCTAATCTTTCTGATGAAGAAGTCTCACGTATTGGCAAGAAGTGAGCACTTTTCGTCAAGCGGTCGACGATCACCCAAATGGTATCATTGCCTTTAGCTGTTCGCGGTAGCATGGTAATGAAGTCCATTGTGATCTCTTCCCACTTCCATTCCGGTATGGGTAGGGGTTGCATTTTACCACATGGCTTCTGGTGCTCGGCCTTAACTAGAGAACACGTTAGGCACTTGCTCACGTATTCTGTCACATCATTCTTCATGCCAGGCCACCAGTATTCTTTCTTCAAGTCTTGATACATTTTGTTTGTCCCGGGGTGGATAGAATAACGAGACTTATGGGCCTCATCGAGTATTTTGGCTCTAAGCTCGCCAATCTTAGGTATCCACATCCGGCCAAACCTAGTTCGTACTCCTTATGCATTTGCATCTAAGTTCCCTTGTTGTCCTACTATTCTTTCCCGTTTCACATTTCTTTCTAACAATGCTTCATCTTGTGCCTTTGATATTTCACCCATCAAGTCTGGTGTTATAATCAACTGACACGCTTTGATCCGGATAGGTGCCGCTTCTTCCTTTCTACTTAAAGCGTCAGCCACTACGTTTGCCTTGCCTGGATGGTACAATATCTCACAGTCATAGTCTTTCAGTAGCTCTAACCATCTTCTTTGCCTCATGTTTAGTTCCTTTTGTTCGAAAAAGTATTTCAAGCTTTTGTGATCAGATTAGATGGTGGATTTAACTCCATACAAGTAGTGCCTCCATATTTTTAACGTGAAAACCACTGCTGCTAATTCTAGATCGTGCGTTGGGTAGTTAACCTCGTGAATCTTTAGTTGTCGTGAGGCATAAGCAATTACCTTCCCTCGTTGCATAAGTACGCACCCTAAACCCTGCCCTGAAGCGTCAGAGTAGACTACCAAGTCTTCATTTCCCTCAGGTAGTGTTAAGACTGGAGCTTGGGTTAATCGTGCCGTAAGTTCCTCAAACGCGTTGTTTTGGGTTGGACCCCATTCATACTTCACTTCCTTCCGTGTCAGTTTAGTTAGTGGTGAGGCTATCCTTGAGAAATCTTGAATGAACCTTCGATAGTAGCCTGCCAATCCCAGAAAACGTCGTATCTCCGTTGGTGTCTTTGGGACGTTCCATTCCTTTACTGTCTCAATCTTTGCAGGATCTACCATGATTCCCTTTGGTTTTATTACGTGACCTAGGAATTGGACTTCCCTAAGCCAGAACGCGCATTTGGAGAACTTTACGTATAACTTTTCCTGCTTTAACACCTCCAGAACCTCTCTTAGGTGACAGTGGTGATCACCCTCGCTTTTTGAATACACCAGTATGTCATCTATAAAAACTATCACCGATCGATCCAACATTGGTCGACATACTCTATTCATCAAATCCATGAACGCTGTTGGTAAGTTGGTCAATCCGAAGGACATCACGAGAAACTCATAATGCCCATAACGCGTGCGAAACGCGGTCTTTGGTACGTCTTCTTCTCTTACTTTCAACTGGTGGTAACCCGACCTAAGATCGATCTTTGAGAACCAACTCGCACCTTGCAGTTGATCAAAAAGGTCGTCTATTCTAGGTAGTGGGTATTTGTTCTTTACTGTTCTCTTGTTCAATTCGCGGTAGTCGATGCACATGCACATACTGCCATCCTTCTTCTTTACAAATAGTACCGGAGCGCCCCATGGTGAGATGCTCGGTCTAATAAATCCTTTTTCTGTTAATTCTTGTAGTTGAGACATCAATTCTTTCATTTCTGACGGAGCCAATCGGTAGGGGGCTTTGGCAACGGGCTCAGCTCCTGGCAGTAAGTCAATCTGAAATTCTATTTCCCGATCGGGTGGCAACCCAGGTAGATCCTCAGGGAATACTTCCGAAAAATTGCACACCACGGGTACGTTCTCGAGTTCTTTCGTTTTCATTCTATCGTCAATAACATATGCTAGATAAGCTTCGCAACCGCGCCTCATGTAACTTTCGGCCTTGATCATCGAGATGATGTTCGGCATTGTGCAATTCCAATCCCCATGAACCGTAGTTGGACATCCGCTAGGAGCTTTGAGGTGTATCCTCTTACGTTTACATATGATTTGAGCTTCGTTGGCAGCTAACCAATCCATACCCAATACTATATCGAATCCTCCTAAGGTGAGAAGGAATAATCTAGAAGGAAACTTATGACCCTCTATTTCTATTATGCAATCCTCTGTTACTTGGAATACTGCTGAATTTTTACCAACGGCAGTTTGTACACTAAAGGCCTTTACTACTGTGTTGATAGTGCAATTCAGTTTTCGACTAAAGGCATTTGATATAAAGCTTTTACTAGCACCCGAGTCAAATAATATAGCCGCATATTCATCATTAACTAGGAACGTACCTGACACAACATCAGGATTTCCCCTTGCTTCCTCCTCAGTCAGGGCGTAAGCTCGAGTCCTAGTCTTTGGTTGTTCCTGTTCCTTTTCTTTTCCCGAACCAGATTGTCTGGTTTTTCTGCAATCCCTAGTCAGGTGACCAAACAGTCCACTTACTTGGCATTTAGTGTCTCTCAAGCAGTCACGAGAGTAGTGCCCCGCCTTCCCACACCTGTAACATGTGGTGGAGCCGACCCGGCACTCGCCAAAATGTTGCCTTCCACATTTCTTGCAAGTTTCATATTTGTCCGACCTTGGTTTCTTATTTTCAGTTGTTACGTTCCCTCTTCCGGTGCCTCTAGACGGGTTCTCCCACTTTCTCTTTTGGGTTTCTGTTGGTGGGTCCTCATTGGCATAATCGTCGTAGACGATTCCGCTCAGATTCACTACCGACTCGAAGGTCGAGGGTAGGTTGGCTTTCACGTGGACACGGACCCTTTGAGGTAGGCCCTTCACATAATACTTGATCATTCGCTCTTCTGTCTCCACCAGGTGGGGTACCAGCTGTGCCAACTCATTGAATCTAGAAGTATACTGGCGGTGTGTCTTGTTGCCAGCCTTAAGGTTTAGGAATTCATTTTCCACTCGATCAATTTCGTTCTGGGGACAGAACTTTTGAATTACCAGCTTTTTCAGTTCTTCCCATGTCATTCTTGCAAGAGCGTTTGGGGACTTTGTCCTCTGGATGTTACTCCACCAACCTAGGGCCTCATTGGTGAAAGAATGAGCAACATATTTAACAGTCTGGTCTGGTCGACACTCGCTGATGTTGATTACAACACTCATCCTCTCAATCCATTCAAGCGTTGCCACGGAATCTTTGCTCCCATCGAACTTGGGTGGGTCTCCGTCCTTGAAACCATTGTAAGTGCACCCACGATTGCTCGATCCTATCTTTATTTCATCCCCATCACTATCATATACTTTCTCTTCATTGTCTCCTTCATCCTCCTCTTTACTTTTCTTTATTGCCTCGGATAGTAGATCGGGCAATACCTTCTTCAAAGTGAGCACGAATTCACGGGCAATAGCATCCCTGACTTCAGGTTCCAACTGTATAGGCCCTGGATTGTTGTTCCCAGTTGGTGTCACATCTGTTTCGTGCACACTCTCAGTGTGTTCTGCGTGCACACTCTCTTCCTCTTCCTGTCTTTGTTTCAATGGAGGTCTACCTACTCGGCCAGTGCGACCTCCTCGGCGTCCCGTTCTTCCTCCACCAGCCATAATCCTTAATTTCCTGATAGTTATAAAGGGAATACATCAATGTCATTTCTTCAGATCATAGTTTGGAACAGTACGAGCAAGGTAAATTCTTAATTACAGTGACCGGTTTGTGATTACTAATTTACATTGCTTTTCAGGTTCAAAACTCTTCAAATCAGTCATGGCATTAACATCTATTTGTTCTAAGTTATGGTATCTATTCTTATGCGAGAGCAGTAACTTTATTACTTACTTACCGTGCTGGCGTTGGCGTTGGTTACCCATACTGACATCCGTGCGTTGGTCCCATAATCAGTTTGAGTCTAGACATTTAGGGATGTCTAAATCTCTCAAACTATTGCTCTGATACCAACTTGTAAGGCCCCTTTCCCGGGTGACCTCACTTGTTGGATTTACTCATAAACATAGCCATAAATACTGAACTTAAATTTAAAACATTCATCATTCAATTACATTACATAACAGTGGAAGCCTTAACAATTAAAAACACAACATTGTCTTAACAAACAAAAGTGGGATGTCAGTCTTGTGCCGGGTAACCTTCACGCCATCGCACGACCTTTTCTTCCTTTACCTAAAATGTATACTAAAAGTCAGCTAACGCTGGTGAGTTATAGTTTAATGCGATTTGATATAAACATTCTTTTCTTTACTTTATAAGTATGCGTTACTGTATAGTCATTCATATAAATACGTATTCATAACTTTTGCCTTTCTTTCATCTTTCTTTTCTGTATTTTTGTGATTTCATATATATATATGCATTCACCATTTTCTTTCTTTTCTTTCTTTCTTTAATTTCATGGGTCATACTCTATAAGGGTGATCAACCCGTCATTTGCTTACGAATGTCACAAAGACAATCGCCGCGGTCCATCGTCATGGCCCGCCTATACTTACAACCGTCCGGCAACTAGTGTCGTCCGTCATTTTATTCTTACAACCGTCCGACAATCTTTGTCCGTCCGTCATGACTTACAACCGTCCTACCGTCGTAGGCCGTAATTCGCCCGTCTACCCGAAGGTATCCGTTTCCCATGCGACTATTATTTATACAACCGTTCTACTATAATATGCCAATTGCTTCGACCGTCCATTAATGGCATTCGTACGTCCTAGCTGATGAAGGAACGCACTTGTCCCGGTTGTAAAATAATCACATGGTCGTCCGTCTACCGAAGTAGCCGTTATCATCGAAGCGTCCATAACATTTTCTGTACTTGGCAAGCAATATATACATGGATATAAAGCAGGATTTCATTCTTTCATATTGTGTTATACTTTCATTCATTCTTTATAATCATGCTTTTCATTCTTTATTCATAATTTCTCTTTCGTGTATAGGTATATATATATACTTGTATAACACATATGATCACATTGACATTCATAACATTTATTCACTTAGTGTATACATTTCAACCCCAAAACATTTGAAAACATTTGCACATAACATAGAATGGGGCACATAGAACTCACCTGATGAGTAGTTTCTGTAATACACTAAGCTGGCTACTGAGCTTCACTAATGTCACACACGATCTGTATAATAAAGTCATACACATAAGATGGTGCTCCTAGATGACACTAGACATCACTATGCTTGAACATAGTAGTTTCGATTGATTAGCTAATATCGAAACTTGGTAGTTTCAATAGGTTGTTTCTGTCGAAACTTGGTAGTTTCGATAGGTAGTTTCGATAGTAACTTATGTATTATCTTAGTTTCGGATCGGGGGCTCATATCGAAACTATGGTAGTTTCGATTGGGTCTGCATATATCGAAACTGGGTAGTTTCGATAGGTCTGCACATATCGAAACTAAGTAGTTTCGATGGGTCTGCACTTATCGCCTTCCCCAAAAATCCGAATGTTCTGCATGCGAATCTGATCATGTCGATATCTAAATTTTCTTTGATCAAAACGTTCGTTTTTCATTCTAGATGCTATACCTAAGTTCACTTTCAAGATTCATCCGCAAAATCGTTATCTTTTAGCCAAAACCCGAAACTTCCCAAAACGAACAAAAACTCATAATGTGATCGAATCGTTACCTGGATTGGATTTCTGATTCAGAGGATATGATCACGAGAACAGCAGCAACGTTCTCCTGAATTCTCGAGTTGATCCGTCACTTTCTCTCTCTAGACCCGAGCTCTCCTTTCTCTCTCTAAAAGCTGCGTGAGATGGGGAAATGAGCAGGGAAGAGGGCTGCCTTGCCTCTTATGTGCATGGGCTTCCCTCGGCCCATTGAAGCCGGGCCCAGGCCCGCTCCCTTTTTGTTTAAATAATCCAACTAAATCACCGGTCTCGCTATATTTATTCGTTTTATTATTTTTTGGATGTTACACTGTAATCGGAAATATCTCAATCGTCAGTCCCTTTAGCCACAAAACTCCTCGATCATGTCTCTTGCCATTTGATTCGCGTGTTTCCGGCAAGATCTAAATTACTCGAGCCACCACAAGATGACTCACGGGATTGTTGACAGAAACAGAGACGAAGCTTTCATTTGCAGGTCAATTTTGGCCGAAAAATCACCATTGATTCCGCCAGACGAAGCTTTCATTTGCAGATCCAACCACCGTAGTCTCAAACTGCACCGCTCGTCTCCGGCGTCCCTTCGACCGTTGTTACCTTCTCTGGTTCATTTGTATGAAGATAAAGGTGCTTTGGGTTTCTTTTTAACTTTGATTAAATTACACATTGGTCCATGAAATTAAATAGAGTTAATTACAAAAATAGCCCATCTAGTTACTAAAAGGTATTTTAGTCATTTTACTCAAACTTAACAGAAAATCTAACAGAAGTTAGTCTTAGTATCCAATATTGTTACAAAATAGAAATATAATACTCATACTTGTAACTTAAAACCCTTAGTACCAATACATGTTACTTTTTATAAACTACATGAACTATCCATGTAGATATAATGATATTACTCTATTTACTAGTAAATGGGTATAAAGAGAAAGATATTTATATATAAAAAACGGCAGAATCTCAAAAGACCGGAAAATGACAATTCATGGAAACATACACCAGGAAAAGGATGAGAAAGAGAAAGAGAAAGATGGTTGAATGCGCTATCAAAGATATTTTAATACAATTATCATTTTTCTGTGGATCTTTAATCTTTTTTTCTCGCTTCTCTCTCATATTAATTATATAAATTTCTTTAATTGTTTTTATAATTTTTTGTTTCCTCTTTTCTTTCTCCTATTAAATCATAATTATTTTTATAATTATTTTTATAAAACTTTGTTTATTTAAAAAAGAATAGGTTTGTTAATAAAACATTTTTATAAATTAAATATTTCTTTCATTCTTTTTATAAAACATTTTTAAAAAATAACGATATAACGTTTATAGAATTTTTATTAAAAAACTATGTAATATGTCATAAATATGTAATATGTAAATCTTTTTTACTAAGTATATAACATTGTATTTATTCAACTCGTGTAATACACGGGTTTATAACCTAGTTATAACTAATATACCAACCATTATTTTAATATATAACTAGATGAATAAATGTAATGTTATATATTTAGGGTACTATGAGCACAATCTTAAGTACCCCAAGTAGCCTAACGGTTCCAATCAATGAGTGATAGTCACCTCAATTTATTTAAATTCAACTCAAAGTACCCTAAGTGGTAGGGACATAACCTTAAATTTTTTCTTTTTAATTACATATTTAACTAATTTCATTTTTCAAAAAAATAAAAAAAGAACATAAAAATATTTAAAAATAAAAAATACTTAAAATACACAAATATTTAATTAAACTACTCTTCGTCCAACTGCATCGTGCTTGCAACATGTTCCACAAGATCATATCGAAGTCTGAAATGTGAACTTACATCGTGTAACTCTGAAAGGACACTATCGTCAATAACTAGATCGGATGGAGGATCACTTATGTAGACCGGTGATATTGCATTTCCGTCATCTTTTAAGATCATATTGTGCAGTAACATGCATGCATACACCATGTTCCTAATCTTGTCCGGCTTATAAGCTCAGGCGGTCGCCTAAGTATACCCCATTTAACTTTTAAAACACCGAAAGCTCGCTTGACATCTTTTCTTGTCAACTCTTGCACCTTCTTAAACTTCTTTTCCTTTGGATCGGTTGGATATGCGAACAATTTTCTCAAACGTAGACCAAGTAGGGTACATCCCATAGGTAAGATAGTATCCACGTTTTTATTGTCGCCCATTTACATGAAATGGACACTTAGGCGCTGTTCCAAGTTGCTCGTTGGTAAATATTGGAGATTGTTGGAGAACATTGATGTCGTTGTTTGAGCGGGGCGGACCACAAAACACTTTCCCAAACCATAAATCATTTGAAGCCACCATTTCGAGCATGATCGGCGGGTATTGTTGATCACCTCTCATATATTGGCCACACAGACAAGTCGGACACATTCTTCAAAACGAAATGTGTACAATCAATGCTACCGAGCATACCCAGAAGGTCATGTTTTTCTTCATGTGCGTTGTACAAAAGTGCAACGTCGTGACTTGTCGGTCTACGTAAGAATTCTTTGCCGTATAAATGGATTATGGCAGTACAAAAATACTCTAGGCATTCACGTGAAGTCCTATTGGTCATACTTAAATACTCATCGTATTCGTCGAGAGAATTACCAGTTGCGAGTTGTTTAACCGTCGATGTGCATTTTTGTAACGTCATGAAACTCTTTTTCATCCTCCCATCTATGCTCTCTTGAAACCATTCAAATTTGGCTTCTAGATCTCCAACAATTTTAAAAATAATCTCTTCGACATCCGAAACCTTTCTCGTAGCATCGTATTTTGGATTTTCATCGACAAAATAATCTTTTATTAGAGTCTCTATAGCTTGTTCACGATCACGTGACACGTATCTTTTTTATGTTGTGTCTTCAATTTCGGCTTGGGCGACAATATCCGTGAGAAATTGGAGACTACTAGAGACGCCTTCATTCAAGTCGAACTCATCCGATGATTTGAAAGTAAAATCACCAAAAACAAACTTATTTCTTTAAGAGTAACCAAAACAAGGCATGAAACACAAAACATAAAAATACTTTAACTTTAAAAATAATAGATTACTAGAAGAAGATAATGTGTGTGTGACGTATAGAAATCGGCTTAAGAACATCCAAAACAAAGAAAAACTACAAGCTTTACTTACCTAGAGGTTGGAATGAAGAACACTTGATAGTTGTGTGTGTGCTTGTGGGTTTACGGTATTGGGATGGGAGAGAGCGAGAGAAAGAGTGTAAGGGAAAGAGTTTTGATTTTGTTCTTGCTCAAGCTTGGTATTTATAGGCAAAGAAGGTATGGCTTGGTCTTAGCATTAAATGAGAGGGATGGTGTTAGATGTTGCTTGTATTATTAGTTAAAAGAAAAGTATGATATAAAGATGTCTTTAGTTGCATGCATGCATAGGGGGGAAGGGAGAGGGCGGACCTAAGGAGGTAGGGGTGGGCGGTTGGGTAGTGAGGTGGTAGGTGATAAAGAATATGGTATAAAGATGTCTTTAGTTGCATGCATGCATAGATTTATATGTATCATGCATGTAGTATAATTTTGGTGAGATTTAATCTACTTTGGTTATCTTAAATAAAATAAATATATATATATATGATAATAGTTTAAATTTACTTTAGTCTAGTTAATGTTTAAATTTAGGTTTAAAGTTAATCAAAGTTAATTAGTTTAGGTTTAAATAAGATGATGACTCTTATTATTTATGTATGCCTTAGCTAAAATGTAGAGATGTTTTAGGGTGTCATAGGTTATCAACTTTGTATTTTGATGAATGTTGTCTTGACTACAAAGTGTAGTGAGCCTAAAAACCGTAGCGAGCCTAAAAACCGTGAAGTACAATATGTAACACGTATGTAGTTTGATCTAAGATTCAAGGAATATCAAATAGTATCAAGTATCAAATATAGGTTTTTTTATCAAGTAAATGAATAATTGTTTGGACATGAAATCTAGTAGTGTCACAAACTGGTCCTTAGTGGTTCTATGATGTGGATATCGTTTCAATTTTGTTGCTCTTCCACTTGACGTTGCTCCTGACATCAGTCAATCTTCAGCTATGAAAGACGATCACGATTATAGGGTTGATTTTGTTCCATTTTTAGCTCGGTAGAATTCAAAGATTCCTGGACCTATTGTACCAAGTCATGACATTCAGGAACCTCGGGATGTAACTGAAGTTCCTTTAGATAAACGTAATGAGGATGTTGAAGAAGATACATTTGTCCAAGCAGAGGTTAACAATACAACGACTAGTACTCCTTCTCAAGCTAATGTTGATTCTTCAGCTGAGGCTACAAAGTCTTCTCAAGCTGAAAATTGGTCAAGTTCACAAGCTGAATCGGAACTTCCAGCTCAACATATGACAAATTTACCTGAGCAAGTTCAAGTGGATAATGTTCCACATTTAAGAATTCTAAAAGGGCATCCTTTGGAAACGGATCTCTTCATAATGGTGTTCGCACAAGAAGCACTTCGGGACTCATCAATGAATGCTTATATTTGTTTCTTATCACAAGTTGAGCCAAAGAACATAGGAATGGCTTTAAAGGAACCAAGCTGGGTAGACATTGTACAAGAAGAGTTACAACAATTTGTAACATTAAAGGTTTGGGAGCTGGTTGATCTACCTCAAGGTAAACTACTTGTTGGCACAAAATGGGTATTTCATAACAAAATAGACGATCATGGTGTCGTGAAAAACAAGGCATGTTTGGTAGTCCACGGACTCACTTAAGAAGAATCGATTGATTATGAAGAAGTATTTGCTTCAGTCGCACAGATTGAATAAATTCATATCTTTCTTTCCTATGCATCATACAAGAATTTCAAGGTGTACCAGATGGATGTCAAGAGTGTGTTCTTGTATGGTAAAGTTCAAGAAGAGGTGTATGTGTGCCAGGCTCCTGGTTTTGAAGATCCTAATTATCCTTATCGAGTTTACAAGTTAGACAAGACATTGTATGGTCTACATCAGGCATCAAGAGCCTGGTATGAAACATTGTCTACTCACTTGCTTGAAAATGGATTTACGAGAGGCACGATTGATAAGAAATTGTTCACACGAAAGGTTAGGGAGGATTTGTTGCTTGTACAGATCTACGTGGACGACATTAGCTTAGCGTAGTGGCAAATGTGTATACCCAAGACTCCACTAAAATGGAGATCGGAATGGGGACCGAGATGAAACCGGTTACATAAATGTTATCTAATATAATGTTCACACGAAAGGTTAATTATTAGTCACTATTTTCAGGTACACTTGTGGGCCGTGGGACCGAAATGAAACCGGTTACATAAATGTTATCTAATATAATGTGATGAGCATAAAATATCTTATTATCGTTACATAAGGTTTGTTTTAGAGCAGTTAAATATTAACGACTTCATTATAATATGTGTTTGTTTTCGTAACAGGCGCAACCAATTTGGGGATGCATTTGCTTCAACAAGCATGTCCTTACCGGTGTACCGGAAACATGAGTTACCAAATTCTCCAACGATGCTGCTTACTGCGATCAAATAAATAATACAACCACTAGCTTAGCCTAGTGGCAAAGGTGTATACCCAAGACTTCACTAAAACGGAGAGGTCTTGGGTTCAAGTCCCACTTGTGACAAAAAAAGAGGGTCCAGGTTGGGCCATATGGTTTTCTCACCTATGGTGGGTTTACTCCTAAAGAAGGTGGAGGTGATCAGGTGGGTCAGTGCCTCTCAGTGATCCAAATTGCCTTTAAAAAAAATAGATAATGTATATTGGACATATATGTACCAACAACCTTATATAAATACATTTTTTTTATTTTAATCGAGTCAACATGTTTAATTAAATAGGCAGACATGTTTATTTAAACGAGTTAATCAAGTCAACCGAAATGACCTATTTAATTAAATAGTTAGGCAATCAGGCATGGTTCCATATTTCACATCCCTCCACACTGATACATCAGTTTTCATTGATATATATAGTATAGGGATTCGCTACAAAGGGAAAAACTCTACAAAGTCTAGGAAAGATTTTTAACCATTGATCTTGAAGATGGAGGGTTTCTAAGATGTCACGTAAAAAAGAAGTGAATTTAAAGGCCGGAAAGGTATAATAGGAAGTGTAGTAATTGTTGACTTTTTAATAACATATGCAAGTCACATGCATATTTCCCCATTTTTTAAACGTTCATAACTTTTTTATACGTTAATATAATTTTTTTAAAATTACACCATAAAATCGAGCTTTTTTTTATCTTTCCAACGTGTATGATATTGCTATATATATTTTAAAAAAAACCGACATGAATCGGGTGTTCATGAAAGTGGGTGATTTTATGGTGTTTTTGAACTGTGTAATTTTATGGTGTTTATAAAGTGGGTAATTTTATAGTGTTTTTTCGAGCATTTATATATATCGTTTTGTTGAGCGTTTGTGGAAAAAAAACGACATTTTTATGCTGTTTTTTCTAGCGTTTGCAAAAAAAAAAACAATCGAGCGTTTATATTTAAAGTTTTTATGGTGTTTTTCGTGCGTTTGTAAAAAATGGGTTTGTATGACGTATTTATGATGTTTTTATAGGGTTTTTTTCGTGCGTTTGTATTTGACATTCTATGGCGTTTTTCGAGCGTTTGTAATATGAGTATAATATTGCTATATAAAAATAAAATAAAAAAATTGACGTTTTTATGATGTTTTTTAACTAGGCGCTTTTATGGTGTTTTTGAACTAGGGCGTGTTATGGTGTTTTTGAACTAGGGCGTGTTATGGTGTTTTTAAACATGACAACTTTTTTAGTGTTTTTGATCAGCGATCGTGCGTAAAACGGAAAAACGCATGTTTCAGATTGGTACCTGTTTTGAACAGTCATTTTATTTCACAACGAAAATTACATGGTTTTGAGTTTCATGAAAATTCTCGACTTTTGTAGTCGAGTAACTGCCATTTTCATAAAACATGGGGAATTAAACACTACTAATAGTTTACAATCATTATTCTGAAAATTCAAAGCTTTATACTTCGTATTATAATATTATTTAATAATATCCCGAGCCACGGGAGTCATGCTTCTATGTACTGTTGTCATCACCAGATGGTTCAAAACTGAGTAATGTATTCTGGAGTCTAGGGGTATATCCTCCCTAAACCACTACCTTATTATCACGACTATTCATGATTACCTGAAAACATTTTGAAAATATATGTCAACGAAAGTTGGTGAATAACATTTACAAGACACAAAACATTTTGCAGCATGATATCGTTCAACTCATATAACCATATTTTACGGTAAAATACGCATACACTACCACAATTTATACCATAACAACTTGAATACAAATGGGTAAAACTCCCAGAACTCTGGGTACCCTCCGGTAATGTTATTTCTCCCCAATTTGTGTGAAGCTAGCTATGCCATAACCTTTGTTATGGCATATATATGAATTTGATCAAACCATACGTATAAACATGTCAAGATGCTTCCTGTAAGCTACCTTTATGCTTAGATTCATTCAACAATTTCATGCCATTTTGAAAACATAAAACATTTGTACGGTTTGATAAAAAGTATAAATGTATTCACCTTAAAGTTGATTTCCTAATTGAAAGAAAGGCTTCGTCTCTTATCTCGAAGATTTCTGGATCCTGATACAGTAACCCTAAGTTAGGTTAGGGTACACTTAACTACTTATTATCTTGATTAATATTGGCTAACACTACATTGGTTAATCATGGATGATCAGTCTATGCCTAACTAAAGCTAGGCTACCTAATACCTACCCTGACAATAACCCTAAGGTATATTATTATCCTGGTTGATATTGGCTAACACTGCCTTGGTTAAGCATAGATGATCAGTCCATGCATAACTAAAGCTAGACTACTCAATACCTACCCTGACAATAACCCTAAGGCATAATAATAATAATAAAAATAACTAATAATTAACTAGACATAAACTTAAACAAGAATATACCTGAAAAATTATCTACGACAATTTGATGTAGAGTCTCCCTACTCGTGCTCAAAAATGACTATTAATAACACCCAACGGGATATTGAGGACTCGGAATTCTCTTTATGCTAGAGCGTTCCTGAAAACTTATAATCTAAATGGAACCTATATATATATATATATATATATATATATCTCAAAAAGTAGTTAAGATTGTAATTAAAAGAAAAAAAATAATAAAAAAATATAGAGATAGTAATAAGGAATGCGATGCAGGATGTTTTTAGAATGATAGATAAATTTAAGAAAAAATAATTTTTAATTAAATTATAAGAATGTGGATAAGAAATTTAATGTGAATGCTCTGATATATGATGATAACCCCGGTTGTCAAATTTGATTATAATATAAAAATAAATAATAGCAATATTCGTGCTCGTTCTCGTTTTTCTTACCCACCACTTCACACCTACCATCCTTGATCCTTGTTTAAATAAGGATCTTGCTATTTAGACACTCATTTTTCTTATTTTGACACCTAATATGTTCCATATTAGCCAATATAGAGCATATTAGGCTTTTTCGTTTCCCGATGGGAGACAACTTCTGACTGTCAAATCCTGATTCCTCGGACATATATGTTCCATATTGGCCGATATGAAGCGTATTGGAGTGTGTTTGTGTTGTATGGGGAAGAAGTTGATGCATATCAGCCTTACACGCAACCTGATATGCATCATATTGCCCAATACGATGCATATCAGGGTGCATATTAGGCTGATATGCATCAGTCTCTTCCATATGGACCTCCAATATGCATCATATTGGGCAATATGATGCATATTGGGGTTTTTTATAAAACATTAACTAAATTATCAAAAATACAAATTTAAAATTCAAAAAATAATACAAAAAAATGTAATTATTTTTTCAAATACTATTTTTTCAAAAAAAAAACATTCAACTTACAAAAAATAATCTTCTTGATTGATTACATATTAATTTAAATAACAAGTTTAAATTACAAATTAAATACATATTATTTTTTAAAAACTATTTAGTAAATTAATTTAAAAAAGTTAGAACTTATATGGATGAAATGGTCGTCATTGATAAATACAAGCGACGCCACACGATGAGGTATACAGACTTCGTATAGTCTAGTTGTAAGGCTTCGAACCGGGCACCCTAAAGTTGGTTCTCATTATTGGGTATTCACTTTAAAATACACTTTTTATTGATTAAAACTACAGCGTAAGTCTTTCTAAAAACAATACTCACTTTTGTTAAACAACATCGTTTATAACTTTACCTCATGAATGCATGCACACCGATACGAGCAGCACCGTTCCCAAGCCAAGATACGTCGACTCCGAACTCAGTTGCAAAATAATCTAACGTACACACAAAGTCAGCTACGCTGAGTGAGTTCTAATAATTTAAACAAAAAAACCAACTCGTCACAATTAATATTTATCTTCACTCAGGACCCTCCGGTCCTTATAAAATAGTTTATAAGTTATTATCATGTAGATAACCCTTGTTATCATATGATATCCTGAAAGGTTCACCACCCCAGACTCATCCCACAAATATAACCCAGTAAACTTCACCGACATGGATCAATTTTACTACACTAATTACTCATAATCTACCACCTGTATTAGCCCGATAACCTGGTTAACACAACTAGACATCGACTTACTCAGTCTTAACCAAGACTCTCGCAAGTCAACTGACACAACAGTTGTGAACACCACCTCATCGTCCTGACTCAACGGTCAATCTAACTTCACACACCACATTAATATCATCTACACATCACATTAATATCATCTCATGCACAATAAATATAACTCAACACTTGTATGCAATTTAACACATATATATGCACACAAACACATACCTCGTCATACGCACCCTTATCAGGGTTACCCTCGTCAGGGTGTTCTACACACCCCGAGCTCATCTTTAACCTGCTCATATTGTCACCTTTGGTGACTTCCTGAAGGACTACGTCCTTCACAGTACCGTTTGTCGTGTCATGAAGACAACGATGCAAACACGGCACACATATAAAACATATAACATCCTATTTCATTCACATGACTAATTAACCAAGTTTGCACCCCACACATAGTTCTAGGATATCATATCCTATTCACATCCATAAGCGTTTAGCGTATATCCCGACTCAACCCGACTAACTCATAACACAATACACCACTATCATAGCAGCACACATGTCAATACTATGTCTCGTTACCTAAACACACACCATGTACGTGCACACAATATAACACCTCCTAGTCGTACCCTCATGACATATAAACTCGTCCCCCGACTCACCCTTACTAGGTCATTATACGACCCATGACCATCATATCCACATTCAACCCACACATCCTATGGACAACACATAGTCCCTTAGCCCCATATTTGAATACTTAAATTTATAGACTCACCGGGTTAAACCCCAAAGCTCGCTACACGTTCAATGTAATAAAACACGTCTTGTAAGTATGTACGATAGCCCCAAAACATTAAAATATTTAAAGAGGGGAATAGAAACTCACATGTTAAGCTGAGCTCCAGTCCCTGCTCTGCAACTCGTTCTATCACGCTCGAACTCGAACTCGTTACGCGTGATTACATAATCAAATACGTTCTAAGTATACGTCGGATACATATGATTATAAATAAATCCCGACACTCGTCTCGCCTGCTCGCACATCTGATTCACCGAATTCCTTAGCTCCATGAACACACACGTCGGGTCGTCTTTGACCGAACCCAAGCCCCTCATACATGCACGTGTACAAGCTATGCAAACCCTTAGCTGTATTCATCTCGTAGTCACCAACTCGTTCCAGATTATCCGTGACCTAAATGGAGACCATATGCTCGAACCGGTTCCCATGCATGCACGTAACCCGTCATGCAAGAACCATAGCCTCGTCCGAATACGCACCCAAGCATATAATCCGGCTCGGCTCGTTTCTCACCGGTCCAACATCGTCACCGAACTCTTCACCGTACACCACTATCCGATCACCAGGTTATCGTCTTCGTCGAGCAACACCATTGTGGCCATCACAGTCCACCACGTGCACCTCCATAACCATCGTCATCTCCTCCTTGCGCGCTAGCAACAGCCACCATCCCCCCCGGTCGTCGTCGGTCTCCACTGCTCCCCGCCGATCACAGCCGTGGCCACCCTCATCGACTACCATGATGTTCGTTCACAAATTCCACATTACCGGCCACCACCTAAACCACTTTCTTGATCAAACCTTGAATACGTGAGCAAGAACAACCCGTACACACACTAAACACACACAACTCTATCATGCTTCTATCTTTACGGCCAAACAACACACACTCGGAGATGGAATGAGATAGATACCTGAATTTTGTGAGCAATGGAAACCTCACAACCAAGCGCAACCCGCACAAATCCCACAAACAGCCTTCAAGCTTCACGGCTTCAAACTCCAACTTGGTTAGACGTGAAGAGTGCTCCCAATCACCGTGAACCACTGTCACCGGCTTCTCGATGTTGCCGGCGTCTCCTTCTTCTTGCGGCAACCATAAGTCTCAAGCCTATGCCAAATGGCCTAGGGTTTACTTAAAAGACGATATATATATATATATATATATATATATATATATATATATATATACATACTTTTGGGGTTTACATCCAGGTCCTCGTATTTTCAATTCCGTACACTTTGGTCTCAAATAACGCGCCACACGGCTACCCGGTCCTTCTAATCCCGTTAATCCAAGCTCCTCGTGAAAGCCTTACAATTAACGTTGTTAACCAAGGATTCGGGTTATCCGTGAACCCGAATTATAAATTTACGAATTTCCTGGATGTTACACTAGTATAGTATCGTATAGGTCTACATGTGTAGTATACGTGTAGTGTTGTATAGTACAGTATTGTATCATATAGGCCTACAAGTGTACTATACGTATACTATACTATACATTACTATACTATACGATATGATACGATACTATATTATACTATACGATACGTATACTACACCTATAGGCCTATACGAAGCCTATACGGGACCTATACTATAGTATACGATACTAGACTATACGATACTATACTAGACTATACGATACTATACTATACGATACGATACGATACGATACTTATACTATACCTATAGGCCTATACGACACATATACTATACCTATACTATACTAGACTAGACTATATGTTACTATACTATACGATATAATACGATAAATATACTATACCTGTAGGCCTATACGAAGCCTATACGAGACCTATACTATAGTATACGATAGTATACTGGACTATATACTATATGATACGATACTGTATTGTACGATACAATACCTATACTATATCTATAGGCATATACGAGGCCTATACGGGACCTATACTACACCTATACTATACAATACGTAAACTACACCAGTAGGCCTATACGGGACCTATACTATAGTATACGATAGTATACTAGACTATACGATACTATACTATATGATATGATACGATACGATACTGTACTATACGATACCTATAGGCCTATACGAGACCTATACTACAGTATACGATAGTATACTAGACTGTATGATATGATACAATACTGTACTGTATGATATGATACCTGCTTTGTTCGGACAGCACAAATGAACTGTTTCTCGCAACATCATCTCTCATTTATTGTTTATATTTGTCTTTAGCTTTACCCTCACCTGTCAACAACAACCATTTCATCCATATAAAATTAAACACAGAGTATCCGATGCCTTTACCGAAACCGCTTTGGATGGCGAATCGAAGCGACACCACAACAGGTTGGTACGACGAATACAAGGACCGAATACAGTTGTTTAGACAGATAATGAATTAATCCAGACCTCAATGTCCAATATATTGACTAAAAATAATATTTGTAAAAAAATACCTATGCGCATCATATTTCCGAATAGACGGCATATCAGGGTCCATATAAGGCTGATATGCATCAACCTCTTCCCCAATACGCACCCAAACACAGGCACACACACCCATAATAGGTGGCATATCGACGTATTCCAATATGGAGCGTATATTGGCCAAATTATCCAATTATTTGAGGAAAAAATTACAAAACTCCTATACGCTCCATACTGGCCAATATGGAGCGTATAGGACAAGCCGCCAGACAGAACTGACAGCTGCTAATTTTGTTTGTTTAACGTTGTAACAATACGTTCCATATTGGCCAATATGAAACGTATTGGTGTCAAAATAGAATTTTAGAGTGAAAAAATAATAATTTTTAATTAAATTATAAGAATGTTGATAAGAAACTTAATGTGAATACTCTGGTATAGGCTTGTAAATGAACCAAACGTTCAGTGAACCGTTCATGAATGGTTCGGCATGAAGTTCGTTTATGTTCTTTCATTTAATAAACGAACGAACATGAACACAATTTTTTGTTCATTTAATTAAACGAACGAACATGAACACATGTGTTGTTCGTTCATTTACGTTCGTGAACATTCGTTTATGTTCGTTCATTTACGTTCGTTTATGTTCGTTCATTTACGTTCATTTATGCTCATTTATTTATGTTCATCTGTTTACGTTCGTTTAAATATTCATTCAAATTTATTTACTACTAATATTAATTTAAAATCAATTTGTTTTTAATAGTTTAAAACCCTTAAGCCTATATTAAAATCAATTTAATATATTTTTTACTTTTAAAATGTTGGATACAAAGATGATGATACTTTAAACTTTAATTTAGATATTTACGTTTACTTTTAATTGGTGTTCGCTTATGTTCGTTCGTTTGTGTTTGTGAACCGTCCGTTTAGAATATTAATGAACGAACATGAACACACTCATTTTCTTAATGAACGAACACAAACAAGAAGTCTTGTTCGTTTAAGTGTTCGTGTTCGTTCATTTGTTCGGTTAAAGTTAAACGAACAAACACAAACAAGCCCCGTTCATATTCGTTCGATTCATTTATAAGCCTATTATGATATATGATGATAACCCCGGTTGTCAAATTTGATTATAATATAAAAATAAATAATAGAAATATTCTTGCTAGTACTCGTTTTTCCTACCCACCACTTCACACCTACCATCCTTGATCCTTGTTTAAATAAACTTTTACCCCTTTTCCACGTTGAATATATCATGCATTTATTTCATCTACATCGACCTTTTTTTATTTTTTATAACAGCATCTACATCCACTTAATCATAACTAGATGGTTATATCCGCGTCGTTAATAAAATTTAAATGGAAACGTAGGCGTAACGTTAAAAATAATGTTAATAAAAAAGAAAATAAAACTAATAATAAAAAAGAAAAAAAACAAAATAAAAAAAGTACCTGCTCGGCTCGTCGAAAACCATAAAAGCGAATATCGATACGGGTTCCGATAATACCAATACCGAAAATGATGTTATTCGCTCATAATAGGTTCGGCTCTTCACGATACCACAACGGTAACGACACTCGTTATAGGCAACGATACAAACAAAACTCGATTTTGAATATAACTCCGTTTTTTTAAAAAAATATCGGACGTTGAGAAAAAAAAATTTAAAAGCAGCCGCTCACTCCGTATTTTAAAAAACTTAACGAACGAAAGTTATTAAAGGAAAACGAAATTAATAGAAAATGAAACGAGCTAAAAACGTATACTATATAGAGTATAAGGGTTAAAAATGAAAATATTAAAAAAATAAAATTACGCGTCAAAAGTTCAATGGATATGCTACTGTTGAGACTTTCCTTTAATCTAATTACTAATTTCCGGACCAAAGATTGTGACAAAATTGTTAAACATGAACTTTTCATTTTTATATATAAACACACTTTTGTTCTAAGTCTATAAACAACTTTTCATATATATATCTATCTACTGGGACATGTTTAATACAAAACCAATTTTAAATAGAAAACTGTAAGAGTCAAATAAATACTTGTAGATAGGGTTTGAAAGATAATCACTTGTAGTGATAGATACTGGTGCACAAAAAAACCGGTTTGGTTTTTCAAACCGGCAAACCGGTTTGGGTTACGTATAAACCGCCGGTTTATAACCGGTTTAAAGCATTCAGGGGTCCATCGGGTTGAAGACCGGTTTATCCAAATCGGTTTACAATTTTGGGGTTGAATTTAAACGTATATTATAAAATTAGAAATGATTAACTAGCATTTATTAAAATAATACATAATTAATTAAAGAATTAAATATTATAACATACCTTATTTGGGTTCATTTCCATCTACGGATATATATCTAAAATTGGAAAGGATTTAATTAAAAATTGGAAAGGGTTTAATTAAATTAAGAATTAGAAAGGATTAAATAACATTTATTAAAATAATACAAAATTAATTAAAGAATTTAATAGTATGACATACCTTATTTAGGTTTATTTCCATCTACGGATATATACAAAATTGGAAAGGATTTAATTAAATTAAGAATTGAAAAGGATTAAATAGCATTCTTAAAATAATACATAAATTAAGAATTAAGTAATTTTACATTCCTTATTAGGGGTTTACAAACGTATATATATCTAAAATTGGAAAGGATTTAATTAAAAACCTTAAAATGAATTTTAAAAAACATAGTAATTATAAATACCCCTGATTTAATTTTATTTAATTAAATCAAATTTTTAATTAAAAAACCGGTTTACCATTCAAACCGGTTCAAACCCTACCCTAACCGGTTTGATAAGGTTGGGGTTTTCTTGTTTGAAAACCGGTTTAACCCGAACCGGTTTAGGGCTAAACCGGTTTTGACCAATTGTTGACCAACCCGGTTCGGTTAGAAAAAACCGATTTGTGCACCTCTAGTGATAGAGAGGAAGATAAATGATAATAAAATTGTACTATGATTTATATTTAAAGCAATCAGTATAAGAGTATCAAGAGTGTACCGGAGCTCACGGACACCGAGAGTGGATTTTTGCGGCCAAAACTGATGAACTCAACCCCCATTGCAGATACTCTTAAGTGTCTATACGATTCTAGCAATTCTTTTTTTAAAATCTACACTAGTAAATAAATGTTTAAAATGGACACTTGTCACTTTCTCGTGGCTCCTCACATTAGTTTTCCCGTCTCTCTCTCCTAATAAATACGTTTGTATCTTATTAAATAAAAATGATATTATAAATATATTATTAAAGAAAAATACTAATTATATTAAATAAGAATATATAATAGGAAATCAAAATATAACTAATTAAAGAAAAATATTAATTTGTTATATACACACATTTCCACTTGATATATCTCGAGACGATCATAATAGTCTGACAAGTTAGGATGTATTTACAAATTTATAAGTTATATCGTTTTTAATATACAACTCGTGTAATACACGGGATTCTAACCTAGTTAGTTGTGTATTAAACATTCATTTTATCTGGTATCCATCTTTTTTAAAGAAATATGCATTTCAAGTTTTTTTCTTCTAAATTTACATGTTTTATGTTAAGTTTTTATAAAAGGCGGAGTGATTAAATAAAACTAGTTGGTTCCTGGCCTCGCGCTTCATGGTGGGATGTATCCATGTAAAACAAAAAAAGTAGTTGAATAATCTTGTATAAACGAACACTCGTGCCTCGTCGCGGGAGTGTGGTTGTTTTTCGCCAACGCCCAGCGGCAGGAGTTTGCTCATAATAGGTGCGGGTCGCCACGGACCATAACGGTAACTACACTCGCTATGGTCTACGATACCAAAAAAACATACTCGATTTTGAATACAACTCTGTTTTGAAAAAAAAAATCAAAACGTTAACAAAAAAAGATAAAAGCAGCTGTGTATTTCGTTTTTTTTTAAATGTTAACGCACGAAAATTATTAAAGAAAAATAAAATTAATACATAATTAAACGGGTAAAAGGCGTAAATTATATATAGTATGAATGAATGAAAATGAAAAAAAAAATCAACAGTTACCATAAAAACATCATTCATGTTCATGAGCTTGTTTAAAAATATGACTGAAAACATAATGTGAAACGGGTTGGGTTGGGTAGAGAGTGGCGTTGCATAACAAGTCTACGTTTGAACATCCACACCATCCGTAAGATGAAGATCAACGGCTAGGATTAAGCTTCAACCAACCGATTTGTCTTCTTACCCACCCCCCTTCTCAAATCTCAAATATCAAATAGAAACACCCTTTTCCCTCACCTACCAAAAATGTATATATAAATCCATACATGCATAATTTCCATCTATATATACCACCTCGTCTTCTCCTCTTCACCAGAACCAACCACTTTCTCTCTCTAAAATCCACACTTTCTCTCTCTAGTTCTTAATTATGGGTAATATTGGAGTCAATGAAAACCAAAACGGTGATTACTTCTGTGTGAAAGGTGATCCGTTGAACTGGGGGATGGTGGCGGAATCGTTGAAGGGTAGCCACCTCGATGAGGTGAAGCGGATGGTGTCGAAGTTTAGGAATCCGGTAGTGAAGTTAGGTGGAGAAACGTTGACGGTGTCTCAGGTGGCGGCGATCGCCGCCAGCGCCAACGCCGGCGTTAAGGTGGAGCTGTCGGAGTCTGCCAGGGAAGGCGTGAAGGCGAGCAGTGAGTGGGTGATAGAGAGTATGAATAAAGGAACCGATAGTTACGGTGTCACCACCGGCTTCGGCGCCACCTCTCACCGGAGAACCAAAGAAGGTGGTGCTCTTCAGAAAGAACTCATTAGGTAAATATTTATTTGAGGGTAAAATAGTCATATTTTAACAGCGGTAAATATTAATTTTTTAATTTTTATGTTACAGGTTTTTGAATGCCGGAATATTCGGCGACGGCACGGAATCAAGCCACACCCTGCCGCATTCAGCAACAAGGGCGGCAATGCTGGTCAGAATCAACACCCTCCTCCAGGGTTATTCCGGCATCCGATTCGAGATCCTGGAAGCGATCACTAAACTCCTAAACCATAACGTTACTCCGGTACTCCCCCTTCGTGGTACCATCACTGCCTCAGGCGACCTTGTCCCGTTGTCCTACATCGCCGGAATTCTCACCGGCCGGTCCAACTCTAAGGCGGTTGGACCCGCCGGAGAAATCCTCAACGCCGAAAAGGCGTTTTCATCCGCCGGTGTCACCGGCGGGTTCTTCGAGTTGCAGCCTAAAGAAGGGCTAGCACTAGTCAACGGCACCGCCGTGGGATCCGGGATGGCGTCAATGGTCCTTTTCGAAGCTAATGTTCTTGCATTGTTGTCGGAAGTGTTATCCGCCATTTTCGCGGAAGTTATGCAAGGGAAGCCAGAGTTCACGGACCACTTGACCCACAAATTGAAACACCACCCGGGTCAAATCGAGGCTGCAGCCATCATGGAGTATATTTTGGACGGTAGCGATTACGTTAAAGCCGCACAAAAGATCCATGAAATGGACCCGTTACAAAAACCCAAACAAGACCGTTACGCTCTCCGCACATCGCCCCAATGGCTCGGACCACAAATCGAAGTCATCCGCTCAGCCACCAAAATGATCGAGAGAGAAATCAACTCCGTCAACGATAACCCATTGATCGACGTCTCAAGAAACAAAGCTTTACATGGTGGCAACTTCCAAGGCACCCCTATTGGTGTTTCCATGGATAACACACGTTTGGCTATTGCTGCCATTGGAAAACTCATGTTCGCCCAATTCTCCGAGCTTGTTAACGATTTCTACAACAACGGGTTGCCTTCGAATCTCACCGGTGGGCATAACCCGAGTTTGGATTACGGGTTCAAAGGCGGAGAGATCGCCATGGCTTCTTACTGTTCGGAGCTCCAGTTTCTTGCCAATCCGGTTACAAACCATGTTCAAAGCGCGGAACAACATAACCAAGATGTTAACTCTTTGGGTTTGATTTCAGCTAGAAAGACAGCGGAAGCGGTTGAGATTTTAAAGCTCATGTCATCTACCTACTTGGTAGCTCTATGCCAGTCGATTGATTTGAGGCATTTGGAAGAGAATTTAAAAGCTACAGTGAAGAACACAGTGAGCCACGTAGCCAAGAAAGTGTTAACCACAGGGGTCACTGGCGAGCTCCACCCGTCAAGATTCTGTGAAAAGGACTTGCTTCGTGTGGTCGACCGGGAGTACGTTTTCGCCTACATTGACGACCCGTGTCTCGCCACATACCCGTTGATGCAGAAACTCAGACAAGTCCTGGTCGAACACGCTTTGAAAAACGGAGACGGTGAGAAAGATGAAGGAACTTCAATTTTCCAAAAGATTGCTGATTTTGAAGCTGAAATAAAGGCTCTTTTGCTGAAAGAGGTGGAGGAGGTTCAGACCGCGTTTGAGACTGGTTCGTTGCCGATTCCGAACCGGATCATGGCGTGTAGGTCTTACCCGTTGTACAGGTTCGTGAGGGAGGAGCTTGGTGGAGTGTATTTGACCGGAGAGAAGGTGACCTCGCCCGGGGAGGAGTTTGATAAGGTGTTCACGGCGATTTGTAAGGGCCAGATTATTGATCCGTTGTTGGAGTGTGTTGAAGGGTGGGATGGTGTGCCGCTTCCGATTTGTTAGTAGTGTTTTGTTGATACATTTATGGGTTTGTAATTCTGATATGTTAAATCAATGTGTATCTATGTTGACGTTTAATTTCAAAGTTTACCTAATGTTTTTTATAACCAGATCCATCATTGAACTGAACTATAATTCCGGTCGTCGGTTCATGGGCCACTCTTTTTTTTTTTTAAACTAAGATGATATTTTGGATAAAAAGATAAAGCCTAAATAGTAAACTAATGCAGGGTTCAAATCAAAAGACTCACACCAACTCCCGTTTAAAAGGTCAAACGTCAATACCTTCTTGCACTATCACTTGGTTTTAAATCTATTTATTTAAAAGTAACTTGATTTTAAATAAATAGTATATCTAGTTAGAGGATTGAGCTTTGAAGTGGTTGAAAATAGCACAAAAAAAAAAGATGGTACTTTTTTAATGAACTTAGGTCAAAGAGGACATATGTGTCTGTCCAGGTCAAAAGCGGACGCCGTCCTGGACTGGATCCTCACTCTTGCTGGACTCGGAAGAAGTCAATATTCGACTGTCCACCAACTTTCTAATATTATAACTTATACCAATATACCGGATAGATATTTGGTTGATAAAATAAAACAAAAAAAATCCTATAATTCTAATAAATGATGAATTTAATTTCATTAGATTGTAATAAAATATATCATTAATATTTATCTATTATTATTACTAAGATTGTTATATCATGTGTTCCACATCATATATATATATATATACTATATTACCATACCATATTATATCACACTATATCTTATATAGCATTACCATATTACATTGTATACATCACATTATATTATATTACACTACATATCATATTATATTATATTATATTATAATAATTATTATGCAGTATCATATGTTATTAAGATACATATTATGTTATATTCTAATACTAGCTTAATTCTAGTGTAGTATAGAACACCTAGTTGTACATTAATTACTATCATGCTTGTAAATTAAGTTAAAAATTTGTATGTAAATGTTTTAATTAAATGATCATATAAGTAAAGAGGTGTATATTAAAAAAATCTTCTAAAATAGAACAATATATAAATATTTTACTATTTTAAGACCGAGTGTGATGAATCTGAAGAGTTGGTTGGAAGCCTTTAAAGATAATTATGAAAATGGATACAATTCTGCGTGATTTGCAATCCATAAGATCTTTCTTGCTTTAACTTCAAAACTACAAAGCATTTATGATATATAATTTTTTTTACAACGGCACGTCGGTTATTATATATATAAATTTATAATTATGATATATAAATTTATATATTTATATTTATGATATATAAATAGATATCAGATCTCACAATTCACCTTTTGCGTTGATTGTAATCCGAGTCGCTTCATTGCTCGGTTCCTATCCTTCAGTCTAATGTTCAACTTTGACTGAAGTATTTGAATGAATTAGTTACATGTATGGTCCCTGTGGTTTACACGGATTTTACTTATGACTCCTAGGAATAGAAAACTATAACTATGGTCTAATAGTTTTCACAAATATAACACGGGTGGCCCTTAGAATGAATGTTAGTTAAGTTTTTTTGTTAAACTTTTAAAAAATACCTAAAATACCTTTAGGTTAAAAAATATATATATATATAAAACTAATAAATAAGACCCACTTGACACCCCTTGAACAGCCCAAACTTCGGTCATCTTCTCCAGCAGCCGAGAACGGAAGAGAGAGAGAGAGAGCCGTAGACCACTCGATGCCGCCACCATCATTTCTTTCTGGTCGTTCCCGTTTGCTTCTTCTTCATCCCGCCACCATAGTCCTCCTCTTCACGCCGGTGGCACCGTAGAGCACTCGATCTATCCAATCTCCACTCGATCCCGCCACCAACATTTCTGGCCGTTCCCGTTGTCATGGTTTCCGACCTGCGATTGAGAGCAAAAGAACCACAAACATCTATTTGACCATACACTGGATCGAATGGTGGGACCTCAAAATCTCATTTACTGGCCGAAGAAGAAGGTGTTGGTCTCAGGAGATGGTGGTGGTGGTGGTGGTGGAGACCACATCAGGCGGCGGCATACCCGGCTAAATCAGGCAGAGACATGGGTGATGAAGAAGGGTGGTGGCCGGTGGATCTCTCTCATTTGCAGATTCAAAATGGAATGGGGTGAGTTTTTGTGGGTCTCATTTTTTGGTATTTAACTAGATTTTGTGACCAGGTGGAGACCTCCGTGACTGGGAGGCTGGTTTGACAGGCGGCGGCGGTGGAGGTGGATCCGGCTTTAGGCTGGTTTGACAGTAATTGCAGGGGGTGCCCGGCGGGTCCAAGCAATGGTGGTGGCGGCGGGTTCAAGCAATGGTGGTGGCAGGTGGTGGTTAGAAGTGGAGTTGGAGGCAAGGTTTAGGTGGGAGAGATGATGAAGAAGATCCGGAGAAAATTAAATGGGTAGGTTTTGGTGGGTCCCATTTTTTGATGGGTCTCATTTTTTGGTATTTAATTTAATTTTGTTTTTATTATTATTTTGATATAAAAGAGGCATTTTAGACATTTTACATTCATTTAACGGCCAAAGTTAACGGTCATCCAACTGAGGGGTCAAATGTGTTACAATCGTGCAAACTATTAGACCAAACTTGTAGTTTCCTATTCCTATGGGCCAAAAGTAAAATCTGAATAAACCACAGGGGTCATCCGTGTAATTAATTCTATTTGAATTTTATACTAGTCAGCGTAAAAGGTACCACTCTTAATAGATTAACAAATGGTCAATATAACATACAGAGTTGTTTTATATGGCTAACCAAAAGGGTCAGTGTGACCAACCCTTAAAAAAGCTTTGTTGAACTGTCCATAAGATCAACATGATAAACACATCAAGTTTATTTTACCGTCATAAATAAGTTTAGTGACCTTGTGGTTAGCGTGAATAATTCCAAAGCTTTGTTTAGTTAAATCTTTTCGATCACTTCACTAGGTTTACACACCGACCAACGTACTAAAGATTATAACGATTATATTTTACGTAGATCTATATTATAGGTAAACATATTTAAGTTTACATAACCTAAATGAAAATAGATAAAGAAGTAACTACTGTTTTTAAATACTTATATTTAGAGCATTCGCATCAGTATCTCTATCTTCATCTCCATCTTTATTATTTAGAGTTTTCTTCTATTTTGAACCTATATCAGCATCTCTATCTCCATCTCTATCTTTAAATTTTGTAGTTTAGTAATAGAGATTCTCTAGATATAGAAATCCATTTTCTTTAAATTCTATATTTTTTGTGAGCGTCAATAAAAAAAATAATAAAATAAGTGTTTGTCAATGAGATAGAGATAGAGAATGAGATGTGAGAGGTTAAAACAAATCTAAAGATACATTTGAAAAAAAGTAATATTTAGTTAAATTATAGAGATGAAGATGAAGAAGCTGATGTGAATGCTCTTATATATCAAAATTAACTAAAATGATACATATTATTAATTTAAAATTACTTTTATTAAGTTCAATAATTGTCTCTTATTTGATTTTATGAATTAATGATCATGTCATGTTAATTTGCTGGTCTAAGGTAAAATATTATGTTATGTTATATGTTTATAATAGGAGTTATTATTATTATCCTTATTATTTAAAAACCTTAGTAAATAAATAGTAATTTTTTTTAGACTATAGTGGCCGCCGTTACCATTATCGTGAGGAATTCGACGCCGCCGCAATACGATAGTGATAAAATTCCTAGTTAGATTAAAAGACACTGCAGTTGAATAGTGTATGCAGCTGTGTGGAAGCCAACTATTGATTCTTTTTTCTTTTTTTCTAAATGGACAAACAGGTTAGCCATATGTAATTACTTCTTGGCCTTTATTGAGTATCCTTCCTCTGGTGTAGTGATTGCTTATTTTCTATGGTAGCCGGGAGCCCCGGGTTCGAGTTGTATGATAGTAATTTTATTTTTACATTTATTTTCTTTTATCTTTTCCCTTTTTCTATTTTTACTTCCACTTGTAATTAATTTGTGAACTTCTTCCTGTGACATGCATTTTTGTTTGACGTGCTATTACTGGTATTGGTATTATCGGAATTGGTCTCGGTATTCGATTTTATGGTTTTCGATGACCGGAACCTATAACAACCAAGCTCATGCCGCCTATCAGCCCGTCACCCGCCGCGGAGCGCGTTTATTAATTTCGCTTTTCTTTAATAAATTTTGTTCGTTAACTTTTCTAAAAAAGACTTGCGTGGCTGTTTTTATTTTTTATTTTTTTGTCAACGTTCCGATGTAAATTTATTTGAAAACGGAGTTGTACTCAAAATTGTGGTTTTTTTTATCGTAAACTATATCAGGTGACGTTACCTTTGTGGTATTGTGACGAACCAAACCTATTATGAACAAATTAGACGATCTAACGCCCGTCACGAAGCGCGAGTATTCAACTAGTTAATATTATTTATTAGCTTGATATTTAATATTGGTTGATATCTTTATCTTTAGAGTTAATTACACAAATGGGTCCTATGGTTTGGGCAAAATAACAAGATTGAGTACTAAGTTTGAAAAGTTGCAAGTTTAGGGTTTGTGTAGATGCATGATATGTCTCTAATCCCTTGTAATATGTATTTCATCTATGTTTAATGTCACTATTTGATATATTAATGAAATTACATGTTTATCCTTAATGTTTACTCATATATAACGACTGTGTATTAAACGATCTGATAAATATCGATAACGTTGATCAATCGTGCTATTGAAAGGCCCATTCGCACGAATGGATCATGAGAATGATCCATTCTAGCGAATAGATCATGAGAATGATTCATTCGCTAGAATAAGTCATGAGAATGATTCATTCGTACGAATGAACCATTCTGATGATTCATTCTTACGAATGAACCATTCTGCTGATTCATTCGCACGAATGAGTCCATTCACATGGCTCATTCGTACGAATGGCCTCTGCACTATATATAGAACTTTCACTTAATGAGCAAAAAGAGACTAACCATAGCAGAAAAAGGTTAACTAGAGCAGAACCAGACTAAGCAACAGAACACACACAAACTCTTTGCACCTGCATTGTCGAATCTCTATTCGTTGAGAGTTTCCAGGTCTTGTATCCAACTTCTCTACACCAAAGGGTCGATAGAAACCTTCGTTTCGACATCTAATCCGCTCGTTTCTCACGACCCGATCTGTGTCATATACCACTGTAGATCCCAGGAGATCACGATTCAAACCATTCAATCAAGAACAATAAAATAACAAGATGAAGAACAAAGGGATCTCTATCCTCTATTTGATTCTACTCACTTTTGACCGAAGGATCATCAAACATCTAGAATGGAACCGTAATTTGACACATAAACCTCTTCGATAGATCTATTAAGATGTGATGGTCTACATGTTGAACAAGCAACTAGTGTGACAACATCTGTAGATGAGACTGGGAAACCCAAGACCGTAAAGGCTTGGGTTCCTAACCTAAACTAATTACTTTTCTTCTTGTGCAGGTTGTCCTTTACAATCCTATTAGCAATAATTGGATTATTGATAGTGGGGCATCCAGGCACATGACTGGGAACTTAGCTCTCCTTTTCGACGTCAGAAATATCAAAGGGGGCTATGTTTCATTTGCAGGCGATAAAGGTGGTTTTATCTCAGCTCAGGGAACACTGTCTAATGGAGCTGTCAGCTTTGAGAAGGTCAACTTTGTCAAACAGTTGGATAACAACTTGCTTTCTGTTTCTCAAATCTGTGATAAGGAGTTCAAGGTTCTTTTTGATGACAAGCACTGTTATATCTTGAAAAAGGAGTTTATGATTCCAGAAGACATGGGGAGTATGTCTGCTCCAAGAGTGAATGATCTTTATATTCTTGACATGTCACAAGCATCATCCTCAGTGTCCACAACATCATGTTTTGTTTCAAAAGCCACTGAGAAGGATTCTATTTTATGGCACAAAAGAATGGGACATCTCAGTCTCAGAAAAATGAATCATTTGGTGCATAAAAATCTTGTTGAAGGAGTCACTGTGAAAAGTTTTCATCTTCCTGACTTGTGTGTTTCTTGCAAGAAAGGCAAACAAACCAAGAAATCTCATAAACCCAAATCTCAACATTCCATCACTATACCACTAGAGCTCTTACACATGGACTTGTTTGGTCCTATCAACCAGAAGAGCATTGCTGGAGACTTATATTGTTTGGTTGTGACGGATGAGTATTCGAGATATTCTTGGGTGATGTTCTTGAAAGAAAAATCTGAGACTTTTGAATATGTGGAGATTCTGATTACCAAATTGGAGTCTCTGTATAAGTTAAAGGTTAGGAGGATCCGTTCGGACAATGGTACTGAATTTAAAAATCACCTTATGGAAACTTTATGTCAAAAACTTGGTATTCACCATGAATTCAGTGCGCCATATGTTCCACAAATGAACGGTGTTGCTGAGAGGAAGAATCGGACCTTGATAGAAGCGGCAAGGACTATGCTCGCTGACTCAAACTTACCCGTGCAGTTCTGGAATGAAGCTATTGCTAATGCGTGTTACACGCTCAACCGGGTTCTAGTTGTCAAGCGTCACGATAAAACTTGCTTTGAATTGTTGCATCGATGGAAACCGAACTTACAGTATCTTGAACCGTTCGGCGCTCCATGTACCATGTTGAAAAAAGATGCTCATGGCAAGTTTAACGAGAAAGTAGAGGAAGGTTACTTCTTAGGGTACAGCACTCCCAATAAAAGAGTTTACAACAAAGCTTCTGGGAATGTAGAAGAATGGTACCATGTTGATGTTCAAAAGTACAACTCTCCTGCTGCTGGAAAAGGTCTTCCTTGGATGTTTGATTATGAAGAACTTTTTGCCTCATTTAATCTTCCTCCAGAATGTTCAGATGAGGAGGTTGATGTTCAAATGATGTATGATGCTCAAAACGCACCTGATGAACATGTGCAACCTACTCCCTCATCATCTGACATTCCTGAGTCCTCCAATAACACACAAGTCACACAGGATGATGACTCTTCTTCTTCAGAGTATGAGGATTCTCGACAAGAAATAGACCAGCTGATTGAAGATCCTTCCCATGATGTTGTACAATTGAGTGATGATGTTTCACATTCTGTGGCAATTGAACAGAGTATCACAAACCTTGATCAAACTGTTGAGGTTCCTGTTCATCCTGTGGGTAGGATTGATAGAATTCATCCTCAACAGAACATTATTGGTGATCCCACATCTGGTGTCAAAACTAGGGGTCAGATCAACTCTGGAGTCTACTCAGAAATCATGGAATCTGGTGTGGTCAACGATTGTGCGCATTCATGTTTCGTCCCGCAAATCGAACCACGGTCTATAACAGATGCTTTAAAAGAAGAATCTTGGGTAAATGCAATGCAGGAAGAACTACTCCAATTTCAAAAGCTCATAGTTTGGAAGTTAGCTGATTTACCAAAAGGAGCTAAGAAGATTGGTACTCGATGGGTTCTTCGTTGCAAAAGGGATGATCAAGGAATAGTCATAAGAAATAAGGCTCGTTTGGTCGTTCAGGGATTTAGGCAAATTGAAGGTATAGATTACAATGAAGTGTTTTCACCGGTTGCTCGTCTGGAAGCAATTCGAATTTTTCTTGCTTATGCATCCTACAAAAGGTTCAAAGTCTATCAAATGGATGTAAATAGTGCATTCCTTCATGGAGAAATCAGTGAAGTCGTATACGTCAGTCAACCTCCCGGGTTTGAAGATCCTATGCATCGTGACCGTGTCTATAAATTGGACAAGGCACTGTACGGATTGCACCAAGCTCCGCGAGCGTGGTACGAGACACTTTCCACTCATCTTCTGAACAATGGATTTAGAAGAGGTGTCATCGACTGCACGTTGTTTATTCGAGAAAAGGGTGGAGAACTTTTAATGGTACAGGTATACGTGGATGACATTATTTTCGGATCGACGAATGATGTTCTGTGCAAAGAATTTGAAAAAGTTATGCAGGACAAGTTCGAGATGAGTTCCATGGGAGAGATGAAGTTCTTTCTAGGGCTACAAGTAGATCAATCTGAGACAGGGATTTTCCTTCATCAAACCAATTATGTTGGAGACATACTGAGCCGATTCAGTATGACTGATGCCAAACCTACTGGTACTCCATTGGCGATCAATCACGGGATTTCGCCTGATGACAAGGGGGAGTATATTGATGCTACTCTCTATCGAGCCATGATCGGATCTCTCATGTATCTCACGGCATCTCGACCAGACATCATGTTCGCCACGTGTCTCTGTGCCCGATATCAGTCAAAACCAAAAGTCTCCCACTTAATTGCTGTCAAAAGGATTTTTCGTTATCTGAAGGGTACTCTTGATCTTGGATTATGGTACTCTAATGATGATAACTTTGAGCTTACTACATATAGTGATTCTGATTATGGTGGTTGCAAAACAGACTTCAAGTCTACATCTGCAGGGTGTCAGTTCTTTGGAAACCGTCTCGTGACATGGCAATGCAAAAAGCAGACTTCAGTGGCTACATCTACATGTGAAGCTGAATACATCGCTGCTGCCAGTTGCTGTTCTCAGATTATCTGGATTCAACAGCAACTTCGAGACTACGGTTTGCAATTCTCTAACACTCCTATTTATGTAGATAATTCTGCTGCCATAGCTATCACTAAGAATCCGGTTCAGCATTCAAAAACCAAACACATCGGTATAAAATATCACTTCATTCGTGATTGTTTTGAAAAGAAACTTATTGATGTGGTTCAAATTAACACTGATTTCCAAAAGGCCGACCTCTATACAAAAGCCTATGACAAACCAAGATTTTTATTCTTGTTAGAGGTAAACGGCATGAAAAAGAAGGATGACGTTGTTCCGGACCAAGAGTCGAGTCAATAATCATTTTTATCAATTACGTTCTTGTATATATTTTTCTTTCTTGCGTTTATTAAAAATCTCAAAAACTCAAAAAGATTTTTCATTTTAAAATTTTAGGGGGAGAAAATGTCAGTAAGAAAATGATCTCTCGCTGAGAAAAATGATAGTACACAGACGCTAGTTATCTGAGACTCCAAAAAGATTTTCCATTTTTGTACAGTCTAAAACCCAAAAACATCTGAAAAACTCAAAAATGAGAAATCGTATCCAACCTTTGGGAAGTGATGGCACACTAACCATATGTATGAAGCACATTGCATTTAATGTCATAGTGAATAGTCACACTAAGTCGACATGTGATGCATTGATAGGCTTATCTTACTGAATCTCGACCATTGATGATCAATCTATACCATATTAGATATTGTCTTGTGAGTCACATAATGGTGAAAGGATTGACGAAAATCAACATTAGAAACTGAAGGTGTTTCTCATTCTGTGCACACCAGTTATCAACGGTTTAATGAGATATCAGAAAGTAGTTATAAAATTAAAAATTAGATTCTGAAGTCGTATACGTGCCATATTGCCTTGTAAATACCTGGCTGAAGCCGTCCATGCGATTAAGAATAAAATAAAAGTATGAATCTGAATCCGTATATGTGCCATATTACCGGGTTGCAGCCTGGTTGAAGCCATCCATGGAATAGGATGAACACAAACACCGTTAGCTGCATACGTACCATATTGCCTTGTAAATACCTGGCTGAAGCCGTCCATGAGATGATGGCTATCAGTGTGAATACTAAAAAAAAATAAAAAATAAAAAAAAAGATTGGTGTAGTAAATAAGTAACAGGGAATAACTGAGATCTCATGAACTTATGATGGCTGGTTAAGTAAGTTGTGCTGATTTGAAACATTAACATGTTTTGAAAAGTAATTCAAGTCAATTCTTAACTAGTGTGGGACACACAGACAATGGACTCAATCCTTCAAGATCATCTTGTAAGTGTTGAGAAGAGGTCTGCATAGGTTTAAGATGGACAAACATATCAATGATCGCATTTTGACTAAGTGTACTTAAAGCTCAGATAATTTGTAATGTTGCTGATTGCTATGAGTTTAGTACTGATCCCATGTTCGGATCTTTCTCACAAAAAGATGTGTAAATACCATTGTATAGTTGTATCTACAAAATTCAAAATGTCTCAGATCATTGGTCACTAAGTCTGTATGATTTCTCATAAGGATCATTCTTACTAAGACATGCGTGTATATATCTTGTTGATATTATTTTCAGCATTACATATTCAAAAATCCAAAAAGATTTTACTTTTCCTGAATTTTAGATTATCTGATAAGACTCGAACGACTGTCAGAAAATCAAAATTTGAAAACCGCTTGACTTCCTGATTGATCAAATCGTTCCTTTACTTCATAAACTATTCCAAAACTTCATAATTGATCCCTTACTTCATAATCAAATTGTTGTCAAGACCGATGTGGTCGGATACCCCATTTAACCTGAAAAGTTTAATTTACTAAAAGAGGTTATCCATTCGTACGAATGGATGAGCAGAATGGCTCACTCGTACGCATGGATGAGGAGAATAGCTCATTCACACGAATGGACTGACCAGAATGGTCCACTCGTACGAATGAGTGGCAGAATGAATCAAGTCTGGGTCACTCGCACGAATGAGAGTCCACTCGCACGAATGAACCAGGCCATCCTATAAAAGGGCCATTCATTCACATTTTCAGTCTCATTCACACATCTGAAATCTCATTCGCATATCTGTTCTGTGTAATCTGAAAGTTACCCAAATCTCCGTCCAATCACCGATCTAACGCTTGATTTCTGTTTACAGGTATACCTTCTCAAGATTAATCGTTTGTATACTCGATTCCTGGATGACTCGACTAGATCTAGGGCTAGAAATCAGAAACCGGATCTAGATATTAAAATCTGCAATAATAAACAAGTTAAAATGTCGAGTCTTGGTCGATAACATTAGTCGAGTGGCTTGGGGTCTTGTTCGACAAAATTTTTCGTGTCTTGATTGAATTTTGGACAAGTTGGATCGCGACCCGTCTGTCATACGAATGGACACACTCTTCATGTTCATTCATACGAATGAGAACTCATTCACACGAATGAACACTCATTCGCATGAATGAATAGGCAGAATAATTCATTCGTACCAAGGGAAAAATGGTCCAAAAGTTCATATTTCCAAAATCTTGCATGTATTGATCTGAGGTGCTTCATGTTTTTGTGTTTACAGACTGATCTTTATGGCGCACAGAGCTCCAGTTGTTCTTAAGGCTTCCATAAAAAGCAACATATATGCGTACATGATTCCGACATCAAAGAATGCACGTCCGTTTGTCGGCATGATCGAGTTTCTATCCAGATCCAGGATTGCTCATGCTATATCCCATCTCCGCACTCCATATACGTCGCACCAAAGGGAGTTCTGGGCCTCCGCCGAGATTGACTGCGAGGTATCTCCACCGGTCATACGAGGGAAGATCGCAGGTCAAGATGTGGTTGTATCGGCAGCTCACATTCGCCGATTGTGTCAATTTGGTGATCATCCTGAAGATCCAGTGACACTGGATAAATATCTGGTCCGAGGATGCTTCATGAGGATAAAGTACGATGGGAATGTCGTCGAGGGAGTTTTAAACAAAGCGAACCTCTGTCCGCAGTACAAGTATCTAGGACATGTTCTTCTGCATTGCCTCGGTTCCCGTCGTGGCGGATTTGATGATATGCGCGAAACAATACAGAGCGCATTCATTGCACTGGTGTTGAACATTCCGTTCAACTTTTCCGAGATGGTGTTCACGCACCTTAAGGAAAACATCTATCTTAAATGGGACAATGCGTATCTTATGTACCCCAGATTCTTACAAATGATAATAGATGACCAACTTCCTCTTCTACCAAGGTCAGACGTCGACATAATCAAGTTAGAACACATGACGGACGTCACTCTAAACAGGGTACAGACCTACAGGGGCAGACCAACAAAGCCACCTCACAAACGACTCATTGGACATCTGGCAAATCCAGAGTATGTGGCACCAGTAAACAGAAAATGGCGTCACGATAACAGTGATTCGGACAGGGAGGATATTGTTGTACCTCCAGCTGACGACCAAGATGATGACGACCAAGATGGTCAGGGAGATGATGGCAATACTCCTCATGTTTCATCTACCGCTGCCACCACTCCCACTGTTACTGCTATCGATCCTTCCCTTCCAACTAACCCAGAAGACGTTAACCTGGACACCGTCCTGTTTACTGATTCTGAGGAAACTGAAGATGAATTTGAAATCAGTCAACAAGGGGCAAGATTGGTCGCAACAAAAAGAAAAAGGGGAGCAGATCAAGGAAGCTCAAGGGTTGATGATGACGTCAGGGATGCTGACTTTGTCCCTGGCTGTCTACAAGTATCTGTTGCTCCTTCTTCCCAATCTATCCCGGTCAAGAAGGGAAGAGGAAAGAAAAGAATGGCCAAACGCCAAAAGTTTAAGCTTGTTAGAAGGACGGAGAGCACCTCTGCTACTACAGAAACTGCCACCAGGTCTGAGGCTCCAATGTCAACATCTATGCCTCAGACACAAACTGTGCCTCCTCCCATCTACACGACTGCTCCTACATCACAACCATCAACTATTCGAGTTGAATCTTCAATGTCACTGCCGACTGTCTCTCTACACGACCAGATCAGTACTTTAAACAGTTTGGTACTTCGTTTACTGGCTCAGAATGAAAAGCAATCAAAGCGTCTTGATCAACAGGGTTTGTTGATTGACCAACAGGGCTCGCAGATTGGTCATCTGACTCTGCAAAACTCTGAACAATCTCAAGCCATCACAAGTCTCACCAACAGGTGTAATGATCAACAAGTCCTCCTTCTCACTGCTACAAACCAGAATCAACAGTTGTCTACAACTGTTGATGCACATGCTCAGAGGATACAAAGGCTAGAGGAGGAAAACAAAAGGCTGTTGGAAAACTTAGAAAGCAGAAGGGACCCGACACCCAGAATTGAGGGTGCTCGCAATGATGGTGATGATGGTGATGATGGTGACGATGATGATGATGATGATGACGATGAGGATGATGATGGTGACGATGATGATGATGATAGTGATGATGATGATGACAATAATGACAAAGATAAGAACGATGGTGCCAATGCTGGTGCTGCATCAAGTGCTGAAAAGACAGCAGAAGCAGAGGCGCGAACAAAGCAAAAATCAGACAAATCAGAAGGCTCGTCATCAGATAAACAAAAGGGGACTGAAGGTTGATAGTCTGTTTAAAAGTTGTCTTATTGTAAATATTAGATTATTATGTAAATAATTTCAGTTTTATTTTGATTAAATCAATGAAATTTCAAATTCTCACATGTTTATTCTTTGTTTGTTTATGTGAATAGTTCTGGATGTGATGCCACTCAAGCAACAACCCTCCAAGCTGACATATGTGCTTGACATGCAAGGGATCATCCAGCACTCGGTCATCTATGACAAAGAAGAGGGGGAAATCGTGCATTGCTTATCTAAAGAACAGATTGCCGAATTATTTCAGATGAATCCTGATGAAGTTATCACCGACGAGGCATCTGTTTCTGCTCCCGAGTATCCCTCTTCTGATGAACTGGAAGATGTTGATGAGGTTGAGATTGAAGACATCACCGATCAGGAATACCCAAAGTACACATCTGTCGACGGTGATGATCTTCCCTCCTTCGCGGACTTATTCAATCAGCAGTCCGACGAGGAGGTCAACCGAATAATAGAAGACAAAGGTGACGAAGCCGGTTCCTCCACTACCAATGTTGACGAGCTGAACGAACGTAAAAGTCAGTGGATGGAATACATGGCCGAACTAAAGAAGAACTCAAAGCCCTCTCCTCCAACCAAGTACACTAAAGTTTATCGACTCAAAGGACACAAGTCTGATGGTCGTATAATCAATTGGGCATACTTCAACGACTTAAGATGCTATGCTATAAAAAGAGAGAAGGGCATACAATATTTCAGGTACCCTCATGACTTCAAGACGCTGCCCGCATTTGAAGTAAATCAATTGGCGCGTCTAAAGCTTCTATACAGCGAATCTTCCAGTCAATCCAAATGGTTTGAACGTCAATTACAGTACGAATACCGGAAGAAGTGGGTGAACTTCAAGCCACAAATGCCTACACGTTACATTCACAAGGAAAAGGTTCATCCAATCACCAAGAAGCCCCTAATTGTCTTAAAGTGGAAACCTCCAACGATCATGAAGAAGATTCCTTTAAGGAAAATGATCCAGGACTTCTCAGATCAGTTCAAATGGTGGTACTATGATGGGCGTACTGGTGAAGCTGTTATAGTGCTTTGTAAAGAAGGGTCATGGGAGACCATCAGGGTCTTTGATCCCTTGTGGCTAACCAACTTGTCTGAACAAGATGTTACAACTTTATACAAGTGTTAGCCGTTTTTTTATGTTGCAGATATAGACCAGGCGTTGCAGTATGTGAAGGTGATACGTATATGCTTTGCTTTTGACATACACGCCGGGGTCAACTGGAAAACTCGTACAAAAGAGATGTTGAAGACCAACTAATGTTAGTTAGGTCATTTTGAAGGGATCTAGGTCCAAGGGGGAGTATGTAGATGCATAATATGTCCCTAATCCCTTGTAATATGTATTTCATCTATGTTTAATGTAACTATTTGATATATTAATGAAATTACATGTTTATCCTTAATGTTTACTCATATATAACGACTGTGTATTAAACGATCTGATAAATATCGATAACGTTGATCAATCGTGCTATTGAAAGGCCCATTCGCACGAATGGATCATGAGAATGATCCACTCGCGCGAATAGATCATGAGAATGATTCATTCGCTAGAATAAGTCATGAGAATGATTCATTCGTACGAATGAACCATTCTGATGATTCATTCTTACGAATGAACCATTCTGCTGATTCATTCGCACGAATGAGTCCATTCACATGGCTCATTCGTACGAATGGCCTCTGCACTATATATAGAACTTTCACTTAATGAGCAAAAAGAGACTAACCATAGCAGAAAAAGGTTAACTAGAGCAGAACCAGACTAAGCAACAGAACACACACAAACTCTTTGCACCTGCATTGTCGAATCTCTGTTCGTTGAGAGTTTCCAGGTCTTGTATCCAACTTCTCTACACCAAAGGGTCGATAGAAACCTTCGTTTCGACATCTAATCCGCTCGTTTCTCACGACCCGATCCGTGTCATAGATTGGATTGCCAATCAAATCGGATTCCGCACGATTTGGTTCGGTTAATGTGTTGAATCATTGGATCAAGGTAGATCCCGATCCAACAGTTTGTGGTTTCAATTTTGTAATAAGTCCAGGTCTTAAGACTAACTTCTGTTAACTTTTTTGTTAAATTAGGTTGAAATGACCAAAATACTCTTTTATAACTAAAGGGGCTATTTATGTAATTAACTCTATTTTAACCTGGGGACCATTTATATAATTAACTCTATTTTAACCCAAATGACCATCTCCATCTCGCTTCTTGACTTCTTCTCCAGGAAACCCTAGAAGCTCCCGTCCTGGAAGACGACCAATGACAAAGAAATGAAGATTGAATTGGATAGTGAATCGATTAAGAAGAAACAGAGATTGAACTTCAAGGCTGCACATCCATCGCCGCACACCCTCTTCTCTGTTCGTCGGTTCATTGCTTCACTGTGGCACAGACGGTACTCCGCCGCATTGGTCGTCTGTGAGTCCGTCAAGGCTGCAACTGTGACAAGGCCGCTTTGGGTATCTGTTCGCCGCACACCCCCTTCTCTAGTATTTCTTCTTTTTAGTGTTTCATTCAACTACTGAGCAAGAAGGTGGGTGAGGTTTTTCAAGGTTTAAGGTAGGTGAAAATGTAAGGAATTTGGAATCACATCTGATTTTTTTCATTATGAATCTTCCACTAAAATGAGTTGAGGTTTTGTTGTTGATGAAGAAAAATTGTTGGTCAGAGAACACAAGATTTGTTCAAAGGAGTTTATAGAAGAAATATTGTTTTTTTAGGTATACAAATGCTAAAGTTTGGAACGGATCTGTGGTTGTCGGAGTTGCGGGTACGGTTTGTCGCCGACTGCACGAAGATGAAATGTGGTGTAGCTCTCAACGTGTTTCGGTAGCCGGAGATTTGAAATATTGGCTGTAAAATGGAATGAGATGCTAGGTTAAATCAAGCGAGAAGGAGAGGTGAAATCTCGCCGACAGGAATCCAAGGTATTGTCAGCGATGGTGTTTTCGGACAAGAGAGAGAGGTGTGGAGGAGTGGTTTTTTTTTAAGTTCCAATGGGATGGTGGTGAAAGATTAGGGGTGAGAAATGGTCCCTCTAATTAAAATTGAGTTTGATTACATAAATGGGTGTGATTATATAAGGGTATTTTAGTCATTTAACATAAATTTAATAAAAAAATTAACGTTTGTTAGTGTTATTACTCAAATTCGTTATAAAATTGAAACTACAAGCCTCAAACTTGTTACTTTTCAAAGTTAGTATCTGATCTTGTTATTTTGTTCAAACCATATAACTCATTTGTGTAATTAACTCTTATCTTTATAATAATAAATATTTAAATACTCGTTCATAATTCTATCAAAAATTTGAAATTTTAAGCAAAATAATTTTTTTAATAAGTTATCATTATAATATTAATCACATACGATTCTTAGCTTAGGGGCTATTTGGTAGCATCTTATGATCATTAAGAGGCTACCTCTTAATAGTTCAAAGCCTCTTAATGATTAAGAGATAAGGGGCAATGTAACTTGTGAGGACTTACCGTTAAGATGTTACCGCTTAACCATTCAGACTTAAGGTTACCTCTTAACCATTAAGAGGCTTTGAACCACTAAGAGGTAGCCTCTTAATGTCATTAAGAGGCTACCAAACAGGGCCTTAGTTGATATGATAAATAGCAAATAGCTTGTAGCCTAACAATATTAAGGTGTGAAGTAAATGTGTTTTTCCCCAAGTAAAAGTTCTAGTCTCATGATAGACATTGGTGTATATTTAAGAGTAGATTTAAAGAGTGTGTGAGTTAACCGTTCAGAAAAAAGTTGAGATGATAAATAAGTGGGTTTGACAGATCGTTAATACAAAGTACAAAGTTTAAATTAACAAATTACACAATAAAACTAAAAGTTAGGGATGAGCAATTAAGGGGGAACAAAATCATCCCTAACGCATAATTAGCAAATTAGACCATACAATTATACCTAATACACACAAGTCATATTTAGGTTTCAATTTGTGTATTAGGTTTCACTGATGCACTAGTTTCATGAATTAGTAGATTACACAAAACAATTATACCTAATACACACAAAGCATAGTTAGGTTTCTATTTGTGTACTAGGTTGCATTAGATGCACCACTTTCATACAATTAGCAAATTACTAGTACAACAATTTGAAAGGTCGGTCTCCTACTATTCATCGTACGTAATTTGGTTGGTAAAGGTCGGTTGCCTACTATTCATCGTACGCAATTTGGTTGGTTCACGTGTAAGCTTTTGGTTGGTCCAGGTAAAAGATCAAGTAAATTTTGAGTTTTAACTTTAATATTATTTTATCTATAGAAATAAATTTTGACGGATTTTATTTTTCTTTTATAACTTTTAAAATATAATGTTTTAAAAAGATTTGAATATACCGTTGTGCCGTGTTTACTTTTATCTATATTTCGGTGTAAGTTTCGTTTGAAACCGACCCGGGTTAAATCTAACGTATTTTTAATTATTTTCACCATAAGGTCATTTTTTAATATTCCGAATATACCAATGCGACGCGCTCATTTCTACGTCCGTGTTAATATGGATTTTATTCAAGACGGGGCCCCACAACACGCTGTCAAAACCCATGGGTGAAATATGATTATTTTTTTCATGACCACTTAATGTTTTTTAAGCTACGCATATACCATTGCGGCGTACTTATTTCTGCTTACTTTTTTTTTAAGTTGTGAATATACCGTTAAATATAATTTGAGTCGCTGCAACACGCTGCAAAAGATTATAAAGTTTTGAGGACGTATTTTTTTTTCGCGTACTCAAATGAATAGTTCTTTTAACAATTTTTTTAATCAACGTTTTTCTACTAATATATTATTTATTTCCTTTGTTTGTACTGAATTGATATCGGGTGTAATGGTCAAGGCTTGAAATTTGAAACTTGAGCTAGGATGATTAGGATCGATCACAACCTCCATCATGATTTTTATCATTAATTACAATTATATTTATCTTCCTTCTAGAACTTTTTTAATGATAATAATTTAAATAATTTTAAAAAATAAATAAATCTTGAAGGCAGCCGTTGTTTTTTCTAAAATTTGATTTTAAATATTTTAATCTTATAATTAATTTTTAAGATATTTTGTTTTTCTCTTACGACTATTAAAATATGTTTTATAAAGTTCCAAATATACCTTTGCAACGTGCCCAAGCCAGTCTACGTATCAGCGCAAATTTTATTCAAAACTAAGTCGGGTCAAATATGATATATTCTAACTTCTTTTTTAAATACGGTTTCATGTTTCTTAACACTCATTTTTATAACGACGTGACATTTTTTCTTGATTTCAAAATATACCGTTGCAACGTGTTTTTTATCTACGTTTTGATATTCGAAATCAATCAACCGCAACTTCATACGTTTCTCTTTACGTACTTAACCACGTTAATGTCACCGTTGCAACGCGCGACAGAGTCCACTGGTTAGACAAGAATTAGCAATTTAGGAAACACAATATACCTAACACACACAAAGCAAAGTTAGTTTTTAAGAATGGTGATGAGAAAATGAGAGATTGAGAGTCGCGGGTCATGTGAGATGTATTTAAAAAAGTTATATTTAGAACTAACTATTTCTAACATAACCAATGTGAAAATATATTGTTTTGATCCAAACTCGGTTTCTAACAAGTATAAACTTTAAATGACCTAACCCTAATGAAGCCTGTGAAAAAGGAAAAATGAAGGATTGCAATGAATGTAAAAATAGACACCATTTGAGAAAACAAGACATGGGTATTAATAAACCTACCTACAAGGACGACTGTTATAGGAATTAAATAGGTGTACAAGACCAAGATTAACGGAACGGATGTATCAATAAATACAAAGCAAGGCTTGTTGCAAAAGGTTATGCAGACAGGTATAGGAATGATTATTGAAAGGTATCTAAACCAGTTGCGAGATGGGATACAGTCTGGATGCTTTTGGCGCGTATAGCTTCACAAAAAAAAAGGTTTATCTTCCAACTTGATGTAAAAAGTGTCCTCATGGCATTCTAAAAGAAATTGTGAATGATACGTTCAAGCAGAAGAAGAGCGCAAAGTCTACAAGTTCAAAAGGGCGTTAGATGGGTTAAAGCAGGTGTCAAGGGCTTGATAGTATGGTACAACAAGGTAGAGAAATATTTTACGCGTGAAGGGTTTGCCAAATGTAGCCATGAAGATACCTTGTTTACCAAGAAAGATGATATCTTATTGTGAAGCTATATGTGAATCATTGATTGAACCAACTTAACACTAATTATGTATGATTTGGCTTCCTATGCTTATTTTATATGCTTAGGGTTTAAGAACCACTATTCAAGTTTGTGATGAGAAAATACATTCCACCTGATTATAATCTGCTTTACATAAAATGTTCATCAGAATAGGCTGAAAAAGTTTAGCAACTCCCGTTACCTGATGAGATCACTCGAATGCTACTGCAAGTCTTTCAGAAGAGATGTTTAACTGCTACTACTCATCACACATCTGCATGGTAAGCTGATCAAACAAGATTACAATCAATAATAACGATCAATTCATTGCAATTACTGCAGTTATGGTATATTTTTAGTAAATAAAATAACGGATTAGAAAATTTCATTCATGAAGTTGCAGATTGATACAACACGAATTAAACATTCAGTGATGACAAACAGATAAACAGATAAACATGCTATAAAACTAAATCTTCCAACAATAAGCATGTGTTCATTTCAAAACTTCGTATTGTTTTACGTTTCCTATTGAAACAGAAATTTAAAACAGATGGATTCAAGTCATTCCATATTAGCTTCTCGGTCTTCATCTAGTCCTGTCAACGCCTATAAATGAAGCATGTACCACTTTATCAAGATACATGGCAGGCAAGATAGAAATTAAAAAATGAAAAATAAAAACATTTGCTCATATTTACACAAAACACGCATAGAATGATGGTGCAAAGTAGGGGAGGGATGGTAACATCTAAAAGGTTGTAAGAACTAAGAAGTAAAAGCACATGCGCGCATATACAAAAACAAAAGTGTCCTAATTTAGTTAAAAGAGGAATAAAGACCATGCCAAAAAACCATGTCCAGTGATCTAAAGACACCGTTTAATGAACACTAACGTACCTCAAGATCAAATGAAAGAAGATCAAGGAGGGATGTATGACGGTTTGTTAGATACCTAATCAATAAGAAAAACTCAGTAATTAGGAAATTAATCCAGAACCATGAATGCCGAAAGGGTGATGAAATTTGAAAATGCAAGCAAGAATAGTTTAATGCCAATAAAATTGATCACAAAAGATTTCACTTCACCTTTGAAAAATTCCCATAACCAATATCTAGAGTTACAAGTAAATGCATAAAGTGGAATCCAGTATCACCATATAAACAAACACCCAATTTAGAATCATCAAACTAGAGTAAACAAATACATTATAGTTCTACATGCATCAATGATCAAACGTAGTTGGTTGTCATTTGAAAACACAAATTGGATAGCAAGTATATTGAATTCATATTTCATGACATGGGAAGTGAATTTACCTTCAGGGAGCCAAGCATAACCGCGTTGAGAAAGGGTTAGCATGGAAGTCATCAATGCTGAAGCAGTGGCGGTGTGAAAAGGTTGCAATGATTCCAAACAAGCACTCATTTCAACTGGACAACTGAACACAGACAAATGAAAAGTTAGTTATAATTCATCGCGTGAAAAGCCCTGCAATTTGATCTTTTGACCTAAATGAACAAAATCAGCATGCATTTTTTGTAATTGTGTTATAACCTAAATTCACTAGATATTCCAGAAATCTTATTAAGTTTTACCCTAGAGATTCTTCAAGCTAATCAAGTTAGGGTTATGCCTGTTTGTATTTCAGAATCTTCACATAATGGCTTGTTAATCTAGGTATATAACAAAATGATATCATATCCTTGTGTTCTGGAATCAGAATCCACAGGTCACCAGGTTTTTGACACAAGGGGCAATTCCAATTACAAAATCAATAGATCTGTGTGTGTGAGTTTAAATGGTGATTACCGGAAGATGCGATTAGAGAGAGAATTCTGGCTACCGATGCGAAAGGAAGAGCGAGCGGATTTAGCTTGAGAGGATGCTCGGGCCGCTGCACTACGAAGAGAGGATGACCGGAAAATAGCTCGAACGGCGGCCGCTGCAGTCGCCATTTTGATGCGAGTGTGTGAGGAAGACGTTTTCTACTATGACGGGTTTTGAGTCATTGGGCCGAAAAGATGCTAAAACCCTGCTACAATTGTTTTACAGGATTGATGGGTATCAGTCCCGGCCCACCCTCCCGGTCCCGGCCTCCAACTGCCCAGTTGCGGCACAGCCCCAGGACCAAGAGTGGTGGGTAGAGGTGCACAAACCGGGTTTTTGGCCCGAACCGGTTTCAAATCGGCCCGGACCGGTTTGAGTTGACCAAAAGTGAAACCGGTTTTGACTAAACCGGTTCGGGTATAAACCGGTTTTACACATGTAGAATCCCGAACCTGTTGAACCGGTTCAGTTCGGTTCTGGACCGGTTCGGGTTGGTGAACCGGTTTAAACCGGTTTTATTAAAAAAAAAATTTGTTTAAATATTTAACAAATAAAAACATAAAGTTCAACGTTTATTCATACCGTAGGAGTTCGAAAATCACAAAACATTACAAAATTAAACATTACAATTCGACAAAAAGAAAAATATATATATATTTTTTTTTTTTGTTTAATTTTAGCCGTCATTCTCGGAGTTACTAGTGGATCCTCGTAGTCTATCATCTTCGGCGAGTTCTTCATTTGTAAGTGGGCTCGCCAATCCTTGGTTGACCTCAGATTCGTGAATGAATTCTTCAACTTCAATTTCGTCTTCAAGCGAACTCCTATCTTGTCTCCTATCTACCGCATCCAAATGGTCTTTCAAGCAAATGCACATTTCCATTGCCGCGGGGGTGAGTCTAGTTCTTCGAATAGATAAAACCCTGCCACTAAGAGAAAAAACGGATTCCGAAGCTACCGTGGAAGCTTGGACGGTTAGTAAATCACGGACCATGGCGGAAAGGACCGGAAAAGTAGATTCGTTTCCTTTCCACCAAGCCAAAATATCAAAGTCCTCAAAAACATCCGGACTCATAAATGATAAAAAGTTTGTTCCCGTATACCTTCCGAGTTCGCTACTCGGGGTGGACCCTCTAGCCCGTTTAGTAAATTCATTTCTCATTTCGTTATATAAATTTAAGTTCACATTCCTCGAGCTGCTACTTGATGCGCCCGTGCCCATCGTATCATGTGGGGTTTGTGTTGTACCATATTTATGTAAATAAATATCAAACAAATCTTGCAAACATTTGTTAAAATAAGTTTTTGTTACGGTTGAAAAATGAATATCTTCGGCATTCAAATCCAAATCGTAAGTTATTTTATCAATCAAGGTTTCAACACCGTAAACATTAATTGTAGGGTTTAATGCGGCGGCACAAGTTATAACCGGCGGTTTTGAGGAAAGCATATCATGAAAAATTGATAAAGTATCTTTTTGACGTATAGCACTATGAAACATTTTATAAGTTGAATTCCATCTTGTTGGGAGGTCCCAATTGGGACCTAAGCAAATCAAACCCGTATCGTTACATAATCTAATATATTCATGGTATCTTTTTTTACTACTACTAAAAACGTCTTTAAGCATGACTCGAAATGCATTACTTAATTCAATAACGGGTTCAACCGCAAGCCCGTCTTGCACGGCTAAGTTGATGATGTGTGCAATACATCGACTATGGAAAAAAGCGCCGTTGCAAATCGGATTATATTTTAATATTAATTTTTGAACCGCATTTGTATTATTTGAAGCATTATCAAAAGATATTGAAAATAATTTATTTTGTAATTTAAATTCGGTTATCACACCATCTAAAATGTGAAATAATTTTTGACCCGTGTGCGGATATTCAAACATCTCAAACGCGATTGTACGTTTCATCATTTGCCACGTATTGGGATCAACCCAATGAGCGGTAACGCAAATATATGAGTCGGGAATACCATGTGGAGCCGACCAAACGTCGGTGGTTAAGTTCACACCGGTTTCCAATTTTTCAAAACCTAAAATTAATTCTTTTTTTGCTTTTTTCCACATTTTTAGACAATCACGTCTAAGAGTACTACGACTTACTTGATGATAACGTGGTTGAAGGGCTTCTTGAATCATCCTCGTCGTGAGCGGGTTGTCGAAGTGGTTGAACGGCAAACCTCTTTGAATAACTAATTTCGCCATTCTATCTCGAACAATATTTGGATCGAAGTTCCAAATTCCACCCTCGCTTGTCATAGATGCTTGACCCTCATCCGGAATATTCTTCAAACTCGGACACGATTTTTCCAGATGAGTTTTTAGAGTAGAATTTGATTCTTTTTTAAAAAAACCACCACAATTTTTGCAACGAGCACGTTCCAACCCGTTAGACAACTCACATAGATCGTAGTTTGACCAAATTGCGGGGTTCCTCGTTGTTGGTATGATTTTCACAACGCTAACTTCGTTAGAGGAAACACCAAAACTTGATTCTGCCATAGCGTTTTTTTGAGAGTTTTTTTGAGCGTTTTCGAGTGTTTTTTATAAACGAGATTGTAGATAGCGGGTTTGAGAAGTGTGATTTAACCAAAACACCCACTACCTATTTATAATGTGTTTGGGTGTTAAAATGGGTGAAAAAAACGGTCAAAAACGGGTCTAACGGTCAAAAAACGGCTATATAGCCGTTATCCCAACGGTTATATTTTGAAAGTTACCGTTAAACCGGTTTAAACCGGTTTGACAAACCGGTTCCGCAAACCGGTTCACAAAAAACCGGTTTTATATAATTGCCTATTAAACCGGTTCATAACCGCCGGTTCATACCGGTTTGAAACCGGTTCCACTTAAACCGGTTCGTATTCGGGTCGGATTTCGGGTCAAAACCGGTTCGTATTCGGGTCAGGTTTCGAGTCGAAACCGGTTTAACTATTCCAAACCGGTTTTTTTGCCCACCTCTAGTGGTGGGTATTAGCTGGTAAAAGACAAATATTGTGACCCAAAAGAGAGTCAAAACCAGGATTTAACATAAAACACCAAAACCTTGGCTCAACGAACCACGACTCAGCAGAAAAGGCTGAGTCGCGGCTCACACCCCCGGCCTCACCTTTCCAGTCGCGGCTTGGGCAGCCCACCAAGCCAGCCACGGCTCCTTCCTAGGAAGAAGAACAAGCCATGTCGGTCATGATAAAGTATACACAACAGATTTCTATAAAACTCTCTTCATGAGTATTGGTACAACACTTAGAAAGATATTCAAAGGAATACCAAAGTAAAAGACAAGTACCGTATAAGAAAGGAGCCTTATTTGTCACCAGAAAATATTACCATGCAATCAACAAGACAAGAGGATAAGAGACAAAACCCGTACATGAACCCCTGACATTAGGTCAAGTACACGACCAGTTTATCAGAGATATAAGTCAAATATGGGGACAAATAGCATTAATAGGCTCTGGACCTCCTTAACACGAAAGGAGATATAACGGTTTAAGTAAGCATAGTTAGGTTGGGACAGTTGGCTACAGGTTACCTGGAATAGGACCTCAGTTCAAATATCCAAGCCATGTAAAACTTATAAATAGCACCCTTATGTCCAAAGGTGAATCATCACATTCTCTCTCACTTTTACTCACTACTCCACTTCACCATAATTTTCTTCGTTTTCCTATCATACGACAAATACTTATTATCACACCGGAGGGTGGTCATCGGGATAAATCCCTTCTATCTGTGACGAGACTCACGGTGTTTACTTGTTTTGCAGATCCATCTCCAAGCCCAAGCCTAGAACAAGCAGTTGAAGACTCTCACAGTCCAAGCTTTGCCCTTCTCTCGCACTGCTTCTGGACTTAAACCTCTAGGTGATAAAAGGACGACGAGGTGTTGATATAGTCCATAGCTTGAACCCCCAACTCGTTTATAAATTGAGTCAACTTAGTTTGGCTCGACTTGTTTACAAACCAAGCCAAACAAGCTGACCCTAACTCGACTTGCATCGACTCATGAACAGATAGCTTTATGTTTTTAACACTTGATGAAATCTACATGACCCACCACATCATCTTTCTTAAGGTTCTGGACACTTGATTACTAGACTTATTAGTGTTTTTCATAAGTTGATTAAAACGGCGGGTCACATGAGTAACCGTTCGTACAATTAGTCTAATTGAGTGTTGGTGATTTTAGTATCATTTAACTGTTTTATTTAATTAAATTTACTTAATGACCAAATGATAAGTTATAATGAAACATTAAACAAGTTGAAAAATGTGGAGTGCACACTTGTTTGATGATCTTGGGTTGATCAGATTTACAGGGACGATAGTTGGTGTTGAAGACATATCTCCGCAGTGAGAATCCTCTAAATAGCGCTCATTGAAGGTTAATATATGTTTTAATTTCCATAAACAAGGATGCATTCATTGAATGAAAGCAATAAAAAACAAATTCTTCAAACTTAATTGTATTTATCTCAGATTCAATGGGACGAACCTGCATGTATCATGAGACCATAAAGGGGTTCTCCATGCGAGATTGAAACATTTGTAACTCCTGTCCCAACAAGTTTGGTTCAACTAGTGGAACTGAAAACTAAAAGTCCTAGACTTTCTGTTGAAATTCCAACTCCGGGTGAGTTTTATAAGTATTTCTTATCTCAGGGGTGGGGGTGGGTAAATATGTGTGGTTTAAAAGTGATTATTGCTACTTGAATAATCAGAATAAGTTAACTAAGTGCATAAAGGTAGGGAGATGGATAGTTCTACTTTTATTTCAACAATTATTTTTATAGAGGTGGCAAAATGAGTGGACTGATAAGGGGTTAAAACTCAAAACATGTGGTTTTGGTGTGGGTCGGATCGACCGGAAACACCTTTTTCCCATTTTTTGAAAAGTTACCTATATATAGTAGTTAGTGTGTGAAATTTTATTATAAAAGTTATATTACTGAAATATTAAACTGTTTTTTGAATGATAGATGTAGAAGGGAGTGTGCATTATAAATAAATGTTGGACGACTTTCAACTACCCGTTTGATGAGCTTTTAACTAAAGTTTTTGATTTTAATCATTTGAACATAACACAAACTGACCCATTTCTAAGTAAATGAGTCGATGTTGACACCTGTAGAATTATAAAATTAGAATCATTATCATATTTTTTTCCCCAACACTCAAAACTGATCATTCCTAAAGTGGCAATAATTAATTAAAAAGCACAGCATCCAAATACCCTCATTAGTTTAGTAATCTTGATTTCTAAGTATGCATGTAAACTATCTATTTTTGTATTTTGGATGGTTGTTTTAGAACCTGCATGTCCTACCGTTTGGAATCTTTCAGCTCAAATGAGTTGTATTCCCGATGGACAAACAAGTGATTTTCAAGGTTCCTGGCATTTAAGTCAAACTGAAAATGGTAACAATGGTTACCATTTCAGGGCTCAAATGGAGCCATGCTGGCTATTGTTTGTTTCTGAAACTAAAGATCAAAAAGGTCTCTCCACCTGGTCAACTTACTCACCTCATGAAACCATGAACATCCTAATGATTCATCTCAAACTTTAGTTGACATGAAGAAATCTGAAAGTGTTTCAGGTTGTAGATTATTTGGTATTTTCTTTATTTAACCCGTGTAATGCACGAATTTTAAAATTTATAGATTTATGAATTATATTGTTTTCATTATTCAAACCTTGTAACTATATTTAGAGATTCGTTAATTGTAATTGTAACAGTTATCATTTTCATTATTACATGTAATATGTAATTATTTATTATAAGAAGTTGGTTTGTATTTAAAAGAACCTGTTTTCACCCATGGACAGTTGTATGTGGCGCTATCAAGAGTAAAGAGTAGAGACGGGATAAAGTTGCTAATATTGGATACAGATGGTAAAGTTACTAATCAAACAACAAATGTTGTGTATAAGGAAATATTCCGAAATTTATGAAATAATATTTAGTTTTGTGAATGTTATTGTAATTTGAATTTTTCTTCCTATTAAATTTTATTTTATTTATGAGATTGTCTTACGTAATTGTAAATCATTTGTTTTTTTTCATCAACCGTGTAGTACACGGGTACTAACCTAGTATATATATATATATATATATATCTATACTATATAATAAATAAAGTTTTGCATGCCACGTGTCGCCTCCATATTCATTCTCACCATTTTTCCCCCGTCTCTCTCTCCTATTTAATGCACTTCTATCTTTTAATAATAATATATATTTAAAGAAAAAATATTAATTATATTAAAAAGACACATTTATTTCAAATTATCTCTTATCATAAGAAACTTTAAAATTTAATTATATAATTTTTATTTACAATCAAATAGTAAATAAAAATCAAATTATATTAAAAATATAGTAATTAACGTATTTTCGAAACTCAATTATATATTAATTTTTATAAATTTTTGAATTTGTTATCTATCCTTACTATATGTAATATTTTTTTACACGTGTATTGATATATTTCACCTCGTATGTGAACACGAGATCTAAACTAGTAACATAATAAATGATTACAAAACTTGCCATGTATAATCACCACACTAACCCTCCCACTCAATTTCCCGCCCATAAGCTCTCCTAACCCACTTAATAAAACACGCGGATCTTTCTTGACCCATACCCGATTGAAATTCTGAAACCCTCTACGCAGTCAATGGAATCAAACTCATGTTCTATCCCTAACTCACCCAAGATCGGATCGATCTGAGCTAGCGTCGTCGATCGAGTCTTTGTCAGATGGAATCTCAACTCTCATCTATACTCTTTACATGCCTTGAACAAACTCGCGAAGTTCATTCCTATATTTGCCAAATCAATATCTTCTGTAAATCTGGTTTGATAACGGGTTAGTTGTTTGACTCTTTGCATTTGGCAGATTCAATTTCTCTTTCTTCAGCTAATCTTTCATCCTCATTTGGTTTGATATTTTGGGTTTAAAAACCCTAATTCTCGAAACCATCTGCATCTCCTAATAATGATGATGATGAAGCTGCATCTCCTGCTAGCGATTTTGGGTTAGTGTTTCCTACACAGATCCATGTGTGTGTGTTTTTTTTCTGAAGTGTACAAGTGGACTTGCAGGTGATGTCACAATTGAGATCAGAGAAATATAATCTAATTCATTTGAATTCAGCAGAGTTAAAAAATAATCTATACAATATAGTTGCTAATTTACTCTGATTTAGGCCTATTAATAATCATTGAGTTTCAATACAAGTTTGCATACTTTTGTTAATTATGATTCAAGTTTCAAACTTATAAGCAACTAATGCAACTTTGTATGCTTTTGTTGGAACAATGGAGCTTCAAGAACAACAAACTTGAACTAAAATACGGGGGGTGCGACGACTCAACATTCAATGTTCGCCGTTCAAAAAAAAACTCACACTATATACAGATTAACATCTATACATAGATATACATATATGCATTTATATGAGCTTGAGCTAACATTTTCTTCGTTTTACATGTTTTTTTCTTGCAGTTTTCTTTAATTACAAGAAGTGGGCTATTAAAAAAACTTATATGAGATTTTTCAAAAGAAAGATGAGCACGTTTGCATTGTGCATCTTGATGAGATATCAGGTGGATAAAAGCCATGTCTCTACTTGGGTCATGGGTACCTATGGTTATGCAGCCCCTAAATATTTAGCCACCGGTATACTAACGTCTTTTTCTACCAATTTATATATGGTATATCTATACTGCATACATTATTTAATAGAATTTGTTGGATCTTTAGCTATCTCTGCAGCTAATATAACATGGGGCAGTGGGGACATGCCAAACACTCAATTTAACCTTCCTATATCAGACTTCATGTGTTGCTTTAAATTTCTAATCTCATCTGTTTGCTTTGTTCTTTCCTTTGTCTTTCTAAAATATACCTCACCTTATAATATGTGTGCATTGATATTTACATATATGATGCAAACAATATTGTCTTTGTAATTTGCCTTTATACTACTTTATGACCATTAATTAGTACATGGCTTATGAGTTGTACTTACACGCTGTCATATATTATTTTATCGTTTGTCAATTTTGTGCAGCTCTTTCATCAACTGATATACATTAAAGAACTTTTGTTTTCCCATTATATGTAAACAAATATTTGTAAACATGGTTGAGTGAACTCAATGATAACTGCAGATAACATTTGTAAACATTTCTAAAGTAGCATCACATATCTTACTATTGCTTAGATTTGCAACTGCATCACACTCTCTCTCACTCACACACACAGAAAGATTCATAGTACACTAATTACTAACACTTTGATCGAGTCTTTGTCAGAAAGGTACCAATGGACCACACATTTATAGAGGCAAGAACAGGCTGATTGGACCGGTTGGTTAACACCCTAATGGGTCAAAACGGGTTTGTATTGGTGTACCTATATTTTTTTTAATATTTTTTACTAATAAAATGTATCATACATGATTTAACAACTATATTACGTGAATTGAATTTGATTTCTTGAAGGTAGGGAGTATGTTTCCATTATTGATGAATTTATGGAGGCCACTGTCAAATTCCAAGAATATATTTTTCATCTTGCTACATCGGGTACACATTTAATTTCAGTTTTCACATCTTCACATTCGTATGTGTTTTCTATTTGAATAACCAGAGCCATTTAAATGTCCTTTATTGAGATTATGTCTTACAGATAGATCTAAAATACATGTTAACCATTATTATTTATGAGAGGATATAAAATGCACTATTTATTATTATTTATTTGGGTTTGGTAATCTTCCCAGCAAATGCAAACGAAGCTACTTCAAAGTTCAAATCATTGGTTTTGGACCATGTCTTATTGAATTGCATCTCAAGAGATATATTATTATCTGGTTGACCACTCATGTAAAAATTAATGTTGGATATAAAATATTGACTAACAAATATAAAAATTAATGTTTATTTTACATTATAACTAATAGATGATAGCTTATACCATCTCACATGGAACTTATTTAATGTTTCATTCCTTTAGTTCACTTGAAGGAATGTACCGATGCCTGTGGCAATTGTATAGCAAATGGTGATAATTTAAACTTTTTTTTTTGTTTTTGTTGCAGGGTTTAGAAATTTAAGGGAAATTACCTTGACTTTTTGGATGTTATATGTCAATTTTTGGATTTGAGAAGTATTTAGATATTTGTAAATTGTATAGATTTGTAAATTGTAATTGTAACACTTGTCATTTATCATTATTACATGTAATATGTAATTATTTATTGTAAGAAGTATTTAAAAGTTTCTTTGTTGTATCTTTTTATTTTTAGTACTCAACCCCCGTGTAATACACGGGTCTATAACCTAGTATATATATATATATATTTATGATTTATGATTTATCCACACTATAAAAGTTGTCCAACCAATGGACTCGAAAGACTGTCAATGACTTGTCTAATTATGAATAAGTCTAGGGTGATAAACTACATTAAATTTATCACTTTTAGAGGGAGACATAATAGACATAGAGAATAGATATCAAATGAAAACTCATTCTCTATGTAAAAACCCCATAACTCTACCATGATCATTGATCAAAATCTACCATCATAGGATGATATCATGTATATATTTGTAGCCTAACCCTAATTTTGGTGTATATTCGTATGGAATATGTTCTTTAGATTTATTTTTATATTTTTATTATAATTAAGAAGTAATTTAATCGTATTTTGTTTATATTATGATATTTTATACCTTCTAAATAAACATTAACATTATTTTATATATACAAGCGCCTAACAAGTAAAAATCAATGTACTACAACATATTTTCACTAAAAAATATCATTTATGTTGCAACTCCATTAGATCACCCGTAATGCGGGCGAGCTATGGACAATGATGTGGCATAAGAAGGCCGATGGTGGCACATACGTTGTATTACGCGGGTCCGTCCGTAAATGTATTTACGATAGACGTACTCACGATCGATCGTGTGTTGGCCCACCTTCGATTCATCAATTACTAGTCTTTATCCTTCGATAGCCAAACATTGAAATCATGGTCCAAATGTCCTTGAAATCAAATAAGGAAGTCCTAACAACAAAATGGGAAAGATCAAAAAAAGAAATAAAATACAACCATAAATATTCACCAAACTAAAAATTCAAGCTATTAAATGTTCATTTTGCACGATTCATCAACAAAATACAAGTTTCTCATTAAAGAATTTGAGAGGTCAAAATACTTGTTATTGACAGAATCGTTATTCGTCTCTGTGCGCATCACTGATCACAATAGAAAATCAAGATTCATCATAATCATCCACCGGAAAAAAAATATAATAAATCCCATCGCCATGACCGACCATCCTCCACCGCCGCGCCTAATTGCCCTCCGTACCGCCACCCAAATACTCCAACAAACCACCGACATCTTCTCCACCCGCCACCACCTCCGTATATTTCTCATTCTTTCTTTCCTTCTGTTTTCTCTACGTACTAACGTCGAAAACCTCACTCATTTCCTCACTTCATACGTCGATCACGACCCTTCCATACAATCACTCCTCTCTCCAACTCAACTCCCTCCAAATCCCACCTCCCCCGCCACCACGATCACCACTGGTCACGGCCATCGCCACCGGCGCCGCCCCTTTCTCCAGCTCACCCGCGTCGGAACCCTAGACGACGATCTGGTGTCGGGAGACGACGAATTCGATCACCAATTCTTCGGAAACATCCCAAAATCCCAATTAAATGACACCTCATTCATACTGGATTCCTTCGATCCCCAATTGGGGTTCTCCAATTTCATCTCCGATAACGGAATTAGGGTTTCGGAAATTGTGCGTTCGAGTGTCAAGATGTCATTCAGATCAATCGAGGTTATTGAGAAAGAAGAGAACACCATCATCAACAACACTAATGACGCTACACTGATTGATGATGGAAAGATTGAAAGCAAAACCGGTTTGCGGTTCTTCTTTATTAGGTTTGACCTAGAACACAGTGAATTGAATACATTGTTGTCTTTGATTGGGGTTTTATCTGGTTCATACGTGCTTATGATTCTTGCATTTGTGTTTACTCATGTTTGGGTTCATGGGGTTATATTTGTGTTGGTGGTGAATCATTTCTTGAAGAATGATAGTCCCTTCACCAGAACCTTCGAGAGCGGTGCGATTTTGGGTTCGAGAAGGTTGTCCGGGTTTGTTTTAATGAGATGGGTTGTTAGGGATGCATGGACTCAATTACTGGGTGTTATCTTTTTTGGAGAAATCGAGGATCAGTTTTCGCTCTTCAAGATTTTTGTTAGGTTGAAGTTTATGCCGTTTTCAACTGTATCGCCTTGGGTTAAAGGTTTTGAAAAGGAGATTTATGGTTTTCTGTTATGCTGGTTCTTGTTAGACATGCTTATGTCTTTTGTTTTTGCTTTGGATGCTTGGGTAGCTATGGTGGATTCAAGAAGGACCGGGAGGGAAGTTATCGAAGAAGGGTGTCGTTTGTTGTCATTAATGATTCATCCTGCCATTAATCTCAAGTGCTTAGAAGGTATCGCATGCGGGTCGTTTGCTAGACATGCACTTACACATGTTTTTGGCAAAGTCTTTGCTTCCATGATCCAATGTTTTATGGAGGTTTACTTTATTGTGGCATGGATGGTGCATTACTTCTCTGTGAAATCCAATGATGCTGAATCTAATGGGACACCTTTTGGTAATAGTGAGCTTGAAGCCATGCTTGTAGATGATAGATGATCATGGAGCCATTTTTTTTTGCAGAATCCGCTCCGATTATACAACTGTGAGTGTTTAATGAAACAGTAATATTTTGGTGTATTCATTCTTAAATGTGAATTAGCATTACCTTTGTTAGATGATATGAACTTGTTGCTTAAATGTGTACATTCTTTTTCCATCGGGATGGTTATTTTTCTTCACAGTTTGTGTTAACAGCACGCCTCAAAATGTAATACACATGTACTTCTTTCTTCAAGCTTAGGTTGGTAAATCAAACAACTTCTTCTACATTTTGGTTATTGTAGTTTTAGATTTCTGCTATATCTATATGATCACTGTACTCTAATTTTTGCATAATTTAGTTACAACGGTGCCATTAGTGGACTTTGATGGTTTGATCTTAAATTCTGCTATTGTAACTAGTTTCCATTACAAGAATACTTAGAAAACGAGGTCAAAATTTGATGAATGACGCCACGTCTTTTGTTAAGAGTCCCTTAGAAAATGATGTTCATTTATCTTGCAATAAAGTTGCATGCTTTACACTAATTTTCCAATCTTTTAGTAAAATCCACTCAAGTTCAAAGGCAGAAAGTGAGTCTTTGGTCCCTTGCACATCGAACCACACGGGGGATAATGACTTCATGCAGGGGATATAGAGCCAGGAATTAGTAGTGAAGTTGTATTCTTCTCGAGCTTGATCCAGAAGCGTGTTAAACAAAGAGCATTTTAGTAATTTCACATTGATGACAAACCTGCTTTGGTTTTCACCTACATAGACTACTAAATGACCATCGGTGACATCCCTTGGAATGTAGTCATCATCGTCATCATCATCTTCATACATGTGTGATGATGTCCATCTGATTGCCCATGGGCACCATTTTTCACATCTTAACCATGCTACAACTCCACTAGTATGTCTCCTCTTTTTAAGCCATGCTTTCACAATCTTCACTTGCATCATCTTCTATAAGTATGTATATATAGATGTGCTTCTAGCAGTGAGAGAGTGTTGATTGTGGCAACTAGGATAGATCTATATATAGTGTGCAAATGTTGAAGAGCTTACATCTTGTGTATACGTATATATGCGTTACCGGAAAACTCATGGGATCCCACAAATACCCTACTAAACAATGGAATTGGATAAACACGGTATCCACTTAGCAGGTGTCCTTTAAAGAGGTTAAAGAAAGAAAACACGTAGAAACAAGGTTCGAACATGAGATCCCTCCTAGAAGGACTCAAGCACTTACCACAAAGTAACCGACAAAGTCCTTTTGCATTTCATGTTTAATTGAAGTTTTACATTTGATGGTATTATACGAACATGGAGCTTGCATGACTAAAAGGAGCTTTGACAAAGTAAATGACATCTTATGTGGCAACGCCCGTGCACATTTTACAATATTCTAAAATACCACGCAAATAACGAAGATATTTGTCGTTTTCTCTTTTTTATTGAAACATTTGACTCGATTTTCATCAGTAACACACCACAAGGGGTCATGGTATCGTCGTGAGTCAATGACCACATAATTGATTGAGACATCTAAATCGAGTGATAGAGAGTATACTACGTGACAACAAGGTTGTGGCTAGGGGAGTTTGAAAATGACTGAGCACTATGGTAGAGGTGCACAAACCGGATTTTTTTCGGATCCGGACCGGATCCGTCAACGTTGGTCAACAACCGGACACAAAGGAACCGGTTCCGAATCGGATCCGGTTTTGGGAGTGGAGACCGGATAAGTGGAACCGGACCGGACAAAAAAAACCGGTCCCACCGGATTCTTTTAAAAAAAATCATTTTTAAAAAAATTAACAAAGATACACTATAAAATACATGTTTTATTTATTTTTTATATATTTTTTAAGTGATTTAACAATAGTTCGTACAAACAAATTACAAAAAACATAATTGAATCACAAAATATATATTATTTATTGTGACTCGTTATTCGTCGTCTACTCGTCTTAGTCTTCGTAACATCGGTTTTCAATCTTCTTCGCTTGAGATACGTTGGGCTTCATCATAAGCTTGTTCTTCGTCCGAAAGTGGATTCGCCGCCCCTTGTTCTTTTTCGAATTCGTGTATTTCTTGTTCAATGTCAAGCTCGTCTTCTAGTTTTGCAACATGTTGTACACGTTCGGCGGCATCCAAATGGTCCTTCAAGCAAATACACATCTCCATAGATTCCGGTGTAAGCCTCGTTCTCTGAATAGAAAAAACTCTGTCGCTAAGAGAAAAAGCAGATTCCGAAGCTACCGTGGAAGTTTGGACGGTTAGTAGGTCAAAGGCCATTGCGGCTAGAACGGGATATTGGGATTCACTTTCTTGCCACCAACTCAAGATATCAAAGTTTTCAAACTCTTCGGATCTTAGAGTTGAAATAAAGTCGGTTGCTTGATATCTCTCAAGCTCGCTACTTGGTGTGCTTCAACGAGCTCGTTTAGTATTTTCGTTTTCTTAAAGTGTTAAATAAATTTAGCATCGGGTTTCTTGAACTAATAGAACTTGAACCCGAAGCCATTTATTCACGTATGTTTGATGGATCACCACTTCCACCATATTTGCGTAAATATTAATCAAATATATTATTAAAAGCCGAATTGAAATCCCTTATTTCCTTTGATTCAAAATTTGGGTCTTACTCGAACATATTTAAATCGTCCGATATTGATCCAATTAATGTTTCAACACCAGTTACATTAATCGTTAGGTTTAAGGCGGCCGAACATGTAACAACGGCCGGCATTTCCGAAAAATATTTTTTAAATTTAGCTTTCATAGGTGTTACCGTTTTTTTTCCAAAAATAGGGCCGTGATATTCAAACTCTTTTAATTTATTACATATTAAATATAATTGTTGAAGTATTAGCGAAGACGTAGGATAATAAACTCCCGATAAACATGTAGTTTCATTTTTAAAAGCCTCAAGCAAATTAGTTAGTTTCTCGATCGTATCTCAACTTATATTATCAAATTTTTATGAACAACGTTTCTTTTGGACAAGTTCATCATGGAAATGTTTTAAAATAACTTTGTTTTAAGGCCGATTCAAACATTTTTCATGTCGAGTTCTATCTAGTAGGTACGTCCCAATTCGGACCTAAAAAGATGGAATCCGTTTGTTGGCACAAGTTTCTATAGTTTATATATCTTTTTTTACTTGTGCTAAAAACTTCTCGTAACATCACTTTAAAATTTTCTTTCACGTCTCTTATTTCTTGGACGTTTAGACCGTCTTGCACAACAAAGTTAATGATGTGTGCAACACATCGACTATGAAAGAAAACACCGTTACAAGGCGGTTCATATTTTATTTTTAATTTTTCCACCGCGTTTGTGTTATTTGAAGCGTTATCAAAAGATATTGAAAATATTTTTGGTTGAATTTTATAAGTTTGAATTACCGAGTCTAAAATATAAAATAAGTTTTCACCGGTATGTGGATATCCAAAACAATCAAACGCAATCGTACGCTTCATCATTTGCCACGACTCGGGTTGAACCCATTGTGCGGTAACGTAAAGGTACGATTCGGGTAAACAATGTGGAGCGGACCAAATGTCCGTGGTTAAGTTAATGCTGGTATTTAAATTTTCAAAACCTAAAATTAATTATTTAACTCTTTTCCATATTTTTAAACAATCTCTTCTCAAAGTAGAACGACTTACATTTGTGTAACTCGGTTGAAGCGTCTCTTTTATCATCCTCGTCAAGCGCGGGTTATCAAAGTGATCAAAAGGCAATCATTCTTGAATGATGAAATGTGTCATTCTCTCACGAACCCTCTCGATATTGTATTGCCAAACTCCTACATCCCTACCAATTTGAGTTTGATCTTCACCTTGAGAGTGTTTTGTGTGACTACCAATATGTTTCCTCAAAGTGCTATTTCTCGCAGCACCCAAAATTTTACCACAACGTTTGCAACGAGCCTTTTGTTAACCGTTAGACATTTCGCATAAATCGAAATAAACCCATATCTCTTGGTTTCGGGAGCAAGGAAGTACTCTCACCACCGTGGCATCGCTAGTAGAACCACCAACCGAATTTTGAGTGCTTGCGGAAGCGGAAGCCATGAGAGTTTTTTTTGTGTAAAAGTGAGCGTTTTTTTTGCATTTTTGAGTTTTAAGAGCTACAATGTTGTTGTGAACTAACCCATACCCCCAATACCTATTTATACTAAGTTTCAAGCCTTAAAAACAAAAAAAAATACAAAAAAAGGCCATATTAACGGCTATATAGCCGGTTTTTTTTTGCCCCAACGGCTAGAACTGGACAAAACCGGTTCTTTTTTGTCCGAAAAAAACCAATTCTAGAATATCCAATTTTTATCCGGCCCGTATAAAATCATGGAACCGGTTCTGAAACCCCCGGTTCTCAAAATGTCCGGACCGGTTCTTTTTTATCCGGTTAAAGCCGGATTCGATTTCGAATAATCCGTCAGATCGGATTCGGATTCGGAATCGGTTCCTTTGTGCACCTCTGCACTATGGTTCGACTATTGATCCCATCTAAATTTTGCCCAAAGTTGATCATATCTATTGTGAGTGGAAAGTGGCTCTTTTCACTAAAATCTATTTTGACTTTTAATTTCCTTTTTTGTAAGATTTTGATATATTTTACTTGTATATTTTTTTTAAAATCATTACTATACGGGTTGAACAATAAAAACGATAAAATCATAAAATTGTAAGTACAAGACTGAAATTACGTATGAGTAACAATTTTAAATAACAAAGCAATAATATTGAAAAAAAAAGATAATTATAATTCATAAATTTCCATTTGAATTGATGTTTTCATAATATTAAAAATTTCTTAATTGTATTCAACGAAAGTTAAGGATTCAAGTTGATCTTTTCATAATTTCTATTGACTTAGTTTAAGTGAGAAAAACTTAAGTTGAATTTATAGAAAGATACCATGTGAGAGCGTGAGATAATGATTTATTATATGAGATAATGATTTATTATATAAACATGAGAGCATGAGATAATGATTTATTATATGAGATAATGATTTATTATATAAACATGAGAGCATGAGATAATGATTTATCACAGGAGATAGTGATTTATTATATAAACGTCTCACGAGTTCGAAAAGTAGGATTCCAATCAACGGTAACATATTGGGGATTCCAGTCATCAATTCCTACATTCGTTCCCTCAATTTCTCCCGCAATTTCTTCATCCGAAAACCATGCTTCTCCACTCTAACCCCAATCAATCTTCAATCCATTCACCCCAACACTATCACAGAAACACCTCCTTTGACCTAAATCCCCTCCTTTCGTCAAACCCTGAATTTCACACACATTTCCTCATCAATCATCAAACTTTTGTCAAAATCATCCGTATCACGTAACACCCAATTCGTTATCCACGTTCGTGTGAGAAATCTGAGCAATTCACCAACAAAAGAGAGACGGTGATCGTCCGTTGATTTTGAAATTTGTAGCCATGATTTTATTACACCGGGAATAAGAAGATGAATGGATACTTGATCTTCATTCTGGTAACCTTTGTGGGTCATTTCCCACAAAATGTTTGGTGTCAAAAAGGTGCTCCTTCACGCAAACCATTACCTCGAATGTCACCGTTGCTTTCGAACCTTTTTCTTGCAAGGTTTAACAAAACAGTTGAAAAATTCCAGCCTGCAATTGAAAAAGAAATAGGATTCTGCACAGAAGACGTGTAAGTATTAATTTTGACATTTTCCCCCTTTTCTGTTTTTTGTTTTTATTTATGTCTGTCATTTGTTGTAGAAAAAAAGATTTTCATGGAGCTTTTGACTTCCAAGGCAGAGATAGATTCTTCCAGAAGTGCCATGAAAAGTTGCCAGGTGATTCTATAAATCAAGATTTCAAATTTCTTATAGTATATATATAGAGGGGAGTTTGTTTCAATATTACGTTGAGAACCGCAAGAATCATTTGCATGATTAATGATTGAAATGTTGGGATAATTTTAAAGTAGAAGGATGGTATTTTGGGTCATTCAGTAATGGAAGTTTACCGGTCTATCCAACAGACCAATTCTCCCTTACGCGCATTAATGCATATGTGGATTATAGCATATGTGCATTGCTGCATATGAGGATTGAACAATGTGTTTAGGATGAAAACTGAGTCAACACAACACCATTTCTATGTGGATATTTGGGTTAATGCATGTGCATACTGCATGGTATTAATAACGGTTTTTTAACTGCTAATTTCTTCATCCATATAACTAAGAAAAGACTGTGTTGCCCCTGAGAATTAATAAAAATTTAGTTAACTATTAAAAGTTACAGAAAAAAAAGAGTGGTTGTAAATGATTCTCGCGGTATCCAACATAATATTGGTTCTGAAATAAACACGCGCGCACACACACACAAATATATATATATATATATATATATCATAATTTAACTATTACTTAATTTCAGACCTCCCAATTCGAATGTGTACTATATCGGAACTCAAAGTATACTTCACAAGTTTTTTAAGAAACGCTGGCAACAAGAATAGCGTTTCTGAATCTCATTTCTTAGAACCGAACCGAAACTGTAATCTGACATCATGGTCGGCCGGATGCGAGGCGGGCTGGGCCAGTGCAGCCAATCCGGGTCAGAATTATGATTACAATGAAACAAATCCTAAAAGGATGCCTTTCAGAACAACAAACAGTAAACCATGTTGTGAGGGTTTCTTCTGTCCTGAAGGTCTCACTTGCATGATTCGTAAGTTGAATTCTCAGCAAATTATTAAAGTTGTCTACTTTATGGCATTTGTTACAATCTTTTTTCATTTTATGTTCATTTGTGACTGCAGCATGCCCGTTGGGTGCACACTGCCCTGTTGCAAAGCTCAATCCAACAAGCGGGATTTGTTCACCGTAAGTGATTATTTAAAATTTGATCATCAATTATCTATCTTTTCACATTATGTGTGCATTATATATACATTATTAAGACATATATTCTTAGAAATCTTTTTACAGATACCGTTACCAATTACCTTCAGGCAAAGTGAATCATACTTGTGGTGCAGCTGATATGTGGGTCCCCGTACATTTGGGTAACGAGATATTTTGCGATCCAGGATATTATTGTCCAACAACTATCAATAAAATCGAATGCCCTCGAGGGTATTTATAACATTTCCATAGCCGTGCATAGATGTTTTGTTAGTTTATTATTCTGATACACGTTTACTCATGCTTAACTTTTCCTTTGATTGCAGATTCTATTGCAGGATGGGCTCTAGAGTTAAATACCGTAAGTTTTTTTTAATCAATTAAATCTTGATAAAATGCACATAGTCACATATATCTGTGTGTCTTCCTGTTATGAAAATTTAGCGTTTTGAGTTAAATATATGCAGGATGCTTTGTTGGCACTCAATGTGAGAAGGGAACAGAGATCCCAAGCATGCAGGTTTTTGGATTTTTGCTCATTGTAAGTTGTTGATCATTTGAGGGTGTTTGGATTTATGTTTTGGTACTAATTTGTATAACATTTAATGCTATGCAATTGTTTTTTGTAGGTTTTGCTGACAGCTATACTGATCGTCGTGTATAATTGCTCAGACCAAGTAATCTCGACACGGTATGAAAAACAAGCAAAATCCCGAGAAGCAGCAGCAAAATACGCGCGCGAAACAGCACAACAAAGACAAAAGTCAAGAGCTTCAAAAGATGCTTGGAAACCGTCTGGATTACAGGGGTTGCAAGAAACACTTTCACGGACATTCTCACGAACAAAAACCAAAAGTTCAACTGGACCCATGAATTCACATGTGAACAAGAAAGAAACACACTCGATTGATGATAATTTGGAGAACGATAAAAGTTCAAATTTGGAGAACGGAGATAAAAATATGAACACAAAACACGCGCGTAAAGCTTCAAAAGAATTGCATACGAGAAGTCAAATATTCAAATACGCGTATGGTCAAATTGAGAAGGAGAAAGCAATGGACGGGATGAACATGATGTTTGGTGATGAAGATGTTTTTTTTAGGAAAAGGCCTAAGATCGAGGTTGCTTTTAAGGAACTAACGTTAACTTTGAAAGGAAAACGGAAGAATATTATGAGGTGCGTTAGTGGAAAGATTTTACCAGGTAGAATATCGGCTGTAATGGGCCCTTCAGGCGCCGGAAAGACGACATTTTTATCTGCTTTGACCGGAAAGATAACCGGATGTACTATGTCCGGGATGATTTTAATAAACGGGAAAAACGAATCTATTCACTCGTACAAAAAAATTGTTGGCTTTGTACCGCAAGATGACATCGTTCATGGAGATTTGACTGTAGAAGAAAACCTCCGGTTCAGTGCTCGATGCCGGTATATACATACAACTCGAATCTATTCGATCAATCATATTATTATATACTTACTCATTGTTTTGAATCAGACTATCTGCTGATATACCAAAAGCGGATAAAGTTTTAATAACAGAAAGAGTAATTGAGTCATTGGGACTGCAAGGAGTGAGAGATTCTAAAGTCGGGACAGTTGAAAAACGTGGGATTTCCGGGGGTCAAAAGAAACGGGTCAATGTCGGTCTGGAAATGGTCATGGAACCGTCACTATTGATCTTAGACGAGCCAACATCCGGGTTAGACAGTGCATCTTCTAGTTTACTTCTTCGAGCCCTTCGGCGTGAAGCCTTAGAAGGGGTTAACATAAGCATGGTTGTACACCAGCCGAGGTATTATATAACAACATTTGCATTACTGTTTCAGTTTTTATGGAACCGTGACGGTTTTCCTTTTCAGCTACTCGTTGTACAAGATGTTTGATGATTTGATACTTCTAGCTAAAGGTGGTCTAACCGTGTACCACGGGCCTGTTGAGAAAGTTGAGGAATACTTTGCGGGTATGGGAATCACGATTCCTGACCGTGTAAATACTCCTGATCACTTAATTGATATTCTTGAGGGTATAACAAAACCGGACGGGAATGTGACAGCTCAGCAGCTTCCCGTTAGATGGATGCTTCACAACGGGTACCGTGTACCACCTGATATGTTGCATTTATGTGATGAAAACGGTTCATCATCATCATCACATGCTGAATCTGTTGAGCATGCTGATAGTCAACGGGAAGTCGAAAAGTATAATTACTTTACTACCCCGGATTTATCAGGTCGAGTAACTCCGGGTGTTTTGAGGCAGTACAGATATTACGTTGGAAGGTAATATTAATAAGAGTTAATATTATAAAAAATCAATATACTTTCTTACTTTTTCACGAAAAAGTCGCTCAGCCGCTAATTTTGTGTATTAAAGTCCTTCAACTTATAAAAAATACACGAAAATTCATCAAACTAATTTTTTTATATTACTTGTCTAAAATCCACACACTTTTGAATTTATTTCAAAACAAGATGGTGTGTGTGTATATGCAAAAATGTTGAATGCCATTTATCAAATTTTGACCAATTCTAGAGTTAACAAGTCATTATTAAAAAAAATCCACAAGTGCAGTTTAGGGACTTCATTTTGCAAAAATTAGTTGGTGACTTTTTCGTGTACTTTTTACAAGTTGAGGCACTTTAATATGCCAAAATTAAGTTAAGGGGCTTTTTCATGAAAAGTAAGAAAGTATATTGGTTTTTTATGGTATTAATCCTATTTATCACAACATTTTATTATATTTTCATGGAATATAATACAAATTACAAAGTCTGATTTGTGTAAACAGGGTTGCTAAGCAGCGAATGAGAGACGCTAGAGTACAAGCAGCAGATTATATAATACTTTTGCTTGCTGGAGCATGTTTAGGAACCATGGCGGAAGTGAGTGACGTGTCATTTGGATATACCGGTTATCAGTATACCGTTATCGCTGTCTGTAAGTAAAGAAAATTATATATATATATATATAGAGAGGATGAGGATCATTACAAAACACTAAATAATTGCGAGAACAAATCTAAATCATTTATTTTTTTATTAATGGTTCACTTTTTTTAACTTTTGTGCTTCTTACATACACATGCTTAGGTTATGTACATAAAAAAATCATTAAACTAATTTGCTTATATGTTTTTTTTATTTTGTATTGTTTACCTACTGCACATGTGTAGGTTATATTACACATGTGTAGGTTATATTACCTGTGTATGTGTAGGTTATATACCTGCGCATGTGTAGGTTATATTACCTGCGCATGTGTAGTACATAAAGTTCATACATATATATATATATATATATATATATTAAATTCAGGAGAGATGAGTAGGAAACAATAAAACCTTACATATATACAATTTTATTTTATTTTTATATCTTTTAATATTGGAAAAATGAATGATTCATTTATTGTGCGTGTTCCCACAATATATAGTGTTTTGCATGGATCTCTCCCCTAATATATATAATAAATGTTTTATTAAGAAAAACTATAAATTAATCTTGTTTTATGACTTCAGCTCTGTTATGCATGATTGGAGGTTTGAGAACGTTTTCTCTGGATAAATTACAATACAGGAGGGAGAGTGCGAGTGGCATGAACAGTTTATCATATTTTCTGGCGAAAGATACAATGGACCTCTTAAATGTAGTCATGAAGCCTTTAGTTTATCTTTGCATGTTCTATTTTTTCAGCTATCCAAGATCAAGCTTCGAGTCGAATTATTTGATTTTGTTATGCCTCGTTTATTGTGTCACCGGCATATCTTATACGCTTGCTATCTCGCTTGAGTTCAGCCAAGCCCAATTGGTATGTCGTCTTTCAAACTAACTAGTAGTTCGTAATATACATATACGTTATGCATGGACATATTCAAAGGGCTAGTCATTTCAGAAACAATAATATGTTGAGAACTGTGAGAACCGTTTTAGCCGATGTACTGTTTATTATATAAATTGACTAGAATGCATGTGGATTTCAATATCTGAGATTATTTTTAAAAAATGGTATTCATAGCATTTTGTCTACATCCGCACGTGTGTATATACACTACATGCATATATGTACGTTGTTATACTTTTCTTAAAAGAATTTAGGAGAGTAGATAAAATCAAAGAAAGAGTCGAGAGAGAAATAAGTCATTTTTTATTTTATTTTACAATTTACATTGAAGCACTATGTACATGTGCTTATGCGGTTCTGAACATGATATTGGTTCTGAAATGAACGTGCCCCTACGATATATACATATACGTAACTCTTTCTCACTCTTTTCAGTGGTCAGTACTTCTTCCTGTGGTTTTGACCCTCATTGCAAATCAGGACAAAAGTTCTGCTGTTTCATTAGTTTCGCAATTTGTTTTCCCGAGATGGGCTTTGGAAGCCTTCGTTACTGCAAATGCCAAAGAGTACGTTCTTCGTGAGCCCAAATACAATATTACTATTATTAAGGGTATGTAATCGCCATAACCCATTTGGGTTCTTTCCAGGTACACAGGTGTCTGGCTGATGACACGATGTGCTGCATTGAAGAAATTTAATTTTGATATTCATAGCTCGAAGAAATGTCTTTGCTATCTTATGGCAACCGGAATGGGTTGTCGTATTTTTGCTTTCATATGTTTGATGTCGAGGTCAAAGTAGTGGCAAAATTTGAGCCTAACGGGTTGACTTTTATTGGTCAATCAGCGGTCCTTGGTGAGTCAAGAAGCAAGAGGTCAGAGGTTTGATTATCAACTAACTATGAAGGACACACACCCATTGAATTGACTGAGTCAAAGATGTTAGATACACAATCTATAGAACTCCTTGTAGTGGTAGCTTTTGGTCTTTTTGTGCAGAGTAGCATGGTTATAGCTTATTTTGAATCCCTATTGTACAAAGAAAGTGGTTCTACATGATCCAAAGATATTTGGCACCTTGCATATACGTTTTAATCACGAAATAATCATTTTTCTGAGCTCGTTGTAGTTTTATGGTAATATCAGAATAATTTTACACACATGGTTATGACTTGCACAATAACAAGTTCGCATATCAGCTCTTACTCGAGTATTATTTAATATATGAAAATACAAACAAACATTTTTAGTGATACATGAATCTAATAATTCGCTTAAATGTAAAAGTGGAAGATTAAAGTTTTATGGGAAGGATAGAAACTCATTATATCCGAACCAGATATCACTTTTGATGTCAACAAAGTGTGTCAATACATGCATGCTCTTTCAGGGAACCAGTGGTCTGCGGTCATACGTATTCTACGCTACTTAAAGGGCACCATTGATCATGACTACTAATTCGCCACAACTCCGGGTCCCAATTTCAAGCCATCACTGGGCTGGCTGTCTAGATGACTGTCGGTCCAAAGGGGTTTACTATGTACTTGGGCTCTAATCTTATTTCCTAGATCACATGAAAAAGAAAACGGTTTCTTGATCATCTATAGAGTCATAATACAAAGCCCTGGCTGATACCGTTGTTGAACTAACCTGGTTAGAAGCTTTACTGAGAGAACTTGGAGTAAACACAACTTCCGCTCCTACTCTCTGGTGTGACAATCTTGATGCAACCTATCTTGCAGCTAATCATGTGTTTCATGCTAGAACAAAACACATGGAAGTTGATTTTCACTTTGTTAGAGAAAGAGTTGCACAAGAAAAACTTCGTGTACAGTTTATATCCACAGGAGATCATATTGCACACATATTTACAAAGCCACTTTCGACTTAAAGATTTATGTTTTTACATTCCAAGTTACAGGTCGACCTTCGCCCTTAGCCTGCGGTAGAATATTAGATCATGTTGTAATTAGACAAAGTAGATGATAGATTATGTAAATATACAAATGTATATATACCTAATGTTATTGTCGTAATTAGTAATACGTTATAAACCAAAGAGAACATCTTCAAAGCTTTGAGTACAACCCCCACCAAGCACAGTTTTTTCTTTTATTAACTCTCTCTCTCTCTCTCACGTATTGATGGCTATAACCTGTCACTTTTTTTTTCTCCCTCACACGTTATTATATATAACTATTAACTATTTAAAGAACACGAGGAGAATAGTACCTCATCAATAAAGGGTTGACAAGTGGCAATTTAATTTTTCTTTTTTTGTTTTTAAAATTTTGTTTTCACCTCTTATACTATATATAATATACACTTTTAGCTCGTTTAATTTTCTAATAATTTCGTTCATTAATTTACATTAAAAACGGAATGAGCGGCTTTCTTTAGTTTTTTTTGTCAACGTTCTGGTATAAATTTTATTGAAAACGGAGCTGGATTCAAAATCGAGTACTTCTTTTTATCGTATGATATAGTGAGTATGCGTTTCGACGTAAGTTTTATCTCCGAAACCAGCCGAACCGGTAATGATCAGACTCCCACCGCGTAACGCGGGTGAAAAAAACTAGTTAAAACTTAAAATACAATCATAATTCCCAAACATTTTCTTTGCCTCAATTGTATTTAATTATTATTTTATTGAAATTAGTTTTCTGTTTCTCGAATTTTGTTTGATTTGGTTTTTAAAAATTCAAGTTTTAAACCCTAAAACTCATATATGCACTTTCTTCCCCATCCTTCCCACTTGAACGCCACTGAGGTTAAGGGTTTGGAATTGCAGCAGAGAACGAGGAGAATGGGATGCACGAAGGGGCTGCGATGAGAACAAAGGGGCTGCGATGAGAACAAAGGGGCGGTGACCTGAATGAGCTGACCGGCGGTTTTGGATGCTAATTTGGATCATTGTCAAAGGCGTTATGTATCTTCGTTCTGTTATCAACTATTACCAAATGAGGCTGAAATAATAACGAATTGTGGTTATGCATCCTATCAAGTGAAGGTTTGATCATTTTGTTTATGCACACCAACTGTTTGATGTTTTGTTTCTTCAACTTTTGAAAGATTTGCCACCAAGTTTACTTTCTAGATTCTGGGATAATTTGAAATTGGATTCTACTAGTTCAATTAGGCAAGATGACATTGTTGTTAATTAGAAGAACAATTGCAAGTTATTATTTTCAACCGAAGAAACACATCCTTTCTTCAAGTATCTTACGAGCTGACCATAGTGCAACTGAAGCAGCTCGCTATCCGCTGCTCAATCCAAAGATTGGTGATCAGGCCAATGATTACAAAATTGACATTGTTGACGATGAGACTTGGCAAGTTTCAACAGGTATTGCAGATGTCTGGAAAGATGCTACTATTGCTTCGCGTGTAGCTAATCAATTAACCACTCGTGATCAAGTAGTTACCCCTGAACCTCGAAACTCAAACGACCCTGATTTTGATGAAATTGATGATCTGAGAATATGTGGGAATCTGTTCTTTAAGCTTGACAGAGATTCAAAGGAGTATGAAGAGTACAATTTTGATTTCCACCGGAAGAAATCTTGTAAAAACAAGACAAAAGAGACCCGAAAAGAAAATGTTTCAAAGAGAGAAGATGAACGAAGCCCTAGAAGTCATGATCCGAAGTCTTATGAGATGAACAGATTGGAAAAGTCTTTGATTGGAAAGAAGCAAAGGGTTCCAACTTTCAATCAACTTACAGGACCATACCATGAGCCATTTTGTTTGGATGTTTACATCTCGAAAGCATCCGTACACGCGTGCATTGTTCATCGAGCAACGAGTAAAGTTGTTGCTGTAGCACATTCTATTTCTAAGGACATGAAATTTGATTTGGGTTCGACTAAGAACCATGTTGCATGCACTGCTGTGGGGAAGGTATTGTCGCAGAGAGCTTTGGCTGATGATATTCATAATGTGGTTTATACACCAAAGGGTGAGAAATTGGAGGGAAAACTTCAAAATGTAGTTGAGTCTGTGATAAACAATGGTGTACGGGTGAAGATCAAGCTGAAGAAGAAGAAAGTTCTGAAACGTGGCTTCCAGCCTGTAAATTATAAGCCTAATTAATGTGTTAGTATGTTCCCTTAGAGCATCCCCAATGGGGGCGTTTTTGCCATCGGTGAGGGATGGATGCAGCTCCGAAGTGGAGGAGAGAGGCTATGGTCTGTGGATTTTTACATTGTTCACAATATCTTGTATTTCCAGTTCAAAGATAAAGCAATAAATTTGGATAAGTTGTATAAACTAGTTGACTAATTCAAGAATTAACAAGTCATTATTTAAAAAAAAGTCACAAGTACACAACTTTATACCAAAATAAAGTTAGGAACCATGGCGGAAGTGAGTGACGTGTCATTTGGATATACCATTTATCAGTATACCGTCATCGCTGTCTGTAAGTACAGAAAATATATATATATATATATTTGTATAAATTTAATCTTGTTTTATGATTTCTGCTCTGTTATGCATGATTGGAGCTTTGAGAACATTCTCTCAGGATAAATTACAAAACAGGAGGGAGAGTGTGAGTGGCATGAACAGTTTATCATATTTTCTGGCGAAAGATACTATGGACCTCTTAAATGTAGTAATGAAGCGTTTAGTTTATCTTTGCATGTTCTATTTTTTCAGCTATCTAAGATCAAGCTTCGAGTCGAAGCATATCTTATGCGCTTGCCATCTCGCTCGAGTTCAGCCAAGCCCAATTGGTATATGATATGCCGTCTTTCAAATTAACTAGTAGTTTGTCATATACATAAGTCTTTCTCACACTTTTCAGTGGTCAGCACTGCTTCCTGTGGTTTTGACCCTCGTTGCGAATCAGGACAAAAGTTATGCTGTTTCATTAGTATCACAGTTTGTTTTCCCAAGATGGTTTGGAAGCCTTCGTTACTGCAAATAGTATGTTCTTGTGAGCCCAAGTACAATATTAGTATATTACTATCATTGAAGGTATGAAATTGCTATCCGTTTGGGTTTTTTTCCAGGTACACTTGCATCTGACAGAAGATGTGTAAGTATTACTTTTACTCTTTCGTCTTCCCCCTTTTTGCCTTTTTATCTATATCTGCATTCCGTTCTAGAAAGAAGATTTTCATGGAGCTTTTGACTTCCAAGGCAGATATATATTCTTCCAGAAGTGCCATGACAAGTTGCAAAGTGATTCATCCCTTTTATTTTTTGATCTTATTAGGAATGAAGATATCAAATTTCTTATAGTATATATATATATATATATATATATATAGAGGTGAGTTCGTTTCGATTTATGTTGAGAACTACGATAATCATTTACGGCCATACATTTACACGATCAATTGTCTAAGCTCTTAATGGTATTTTCGTAATAACAATGAAATGTTGGTATTTTCTTAATGGTATTTTGCGTCATTCAGCACATGTGTTATTACTACATATGTGGTTTACTACATTGTGCTTAGGATGAAAACTGATTCAATACAACATTTCTACGTGGATATTTATGTTAATGCATGTGCATAGTGTTAATATTTGTTTAATAACTGCCAATTTCTTCATCCAAATATGTAAGAAAAGACTATATTACCCTTGAGAATTAATAAAAATTTAATGAACTATTAAAAATTATAGAAAAAATGAGTGGTTATAAATGGTTCTCAACATAACACTGGTTTTGAAATAAACGTGCCTCTCTCTTTATATATATATATTTATCACAATTAACTATTACTAAATTTCAGATATCCCGCCTCCGGGCGTGTACCCTAGTTGGTTAAGGGTGGAGTGCTTTGCACCCTTATAAAATGTAGGTCTGGTGTTCGATCCTTGTGGTTGACACCCTCCATCGCAACCGTTGGGTGAGTCCGATTTTCTTCTCACGTGTTGGGCCTAGGGCGGTCTGGCGTGGGCCGGTTAGCGTGTCCGGCATCACACGTTTTTTGCACCTTTATCATTTTTTTTTGAGTAAACTGCAGTTTTCGTCCCAGAGGTTTGATGGTCTTTACAGGTTCAGTGCACCCCTAACACTCTAAGTTCTTGACGTTATATTTCGTAATGCTTTTAGTCCAATTCACTAACTTCGTTAAGTTTTTTCAGTTAATTCTTGTTAAATGACCAAAATACCCCTCTTCCCCACTCCACCACCAGCCGCCGCCACCACCATCGGCCGACCACCGGATCGGTCAAACGAAGGAGGAGAGGGTGCTTTGAGGACCAAAATACCCTTTAAGCTGCCATTACCGACCCGCCGGAAAGTCTGGTCTGCTCAAATCCGGACCCGAATCGTCCCCTGTAACCAGATCTGTCCTGGGCGTGGCCCATCGGAACCCTAACGGTCTTTGGACCTCACCATCATCACCGATATGAACCGCACGGGTTAGACCACCAGCACCGCCGCCTGACGCGGCTTCTGGTTCACCTGAAGGCGGCTGCCGCCGCTCCTTGTGGTGATTTCCACCACCGTTGCCGCTGCCGTGAGGTTTGGTCTTGGGGGAAATCTCCCAAGAACACCCAATCGAAGCAGCTGAGGGTTGAAATAGGGCCAGGAGAAGATAACAGAGGTGTAGATCGGGATTATAACCCGTCGTCGCAGCCGTGAGGCCTGCCGGATGGCAGTAGCCGGCGGCCTCTCCCCCTCACCCTACTTCCCGTCTCTGTCTCTAAAATGTCCATGGTGGTGTGTTTGTATGAAGGGGAAGTGAAAGAAAAGACACATTTAAATCTAGGCTGGTGGTGGCAGATGGGGGTGGTGGCTGGTGCTGGTAGGTGGTGGCAGGTGGGGGTGGTTTCCGGTGGTGGTGGCGGTTGGTGGTGGAGTGAGGAAGAAGAGGGTGAAGTGGGTGTTTTAAGGGTATTTTGGTCATTTGGCAGGAGTTAACAGAAAAAATTTAACGGAGTTAGTAAATTGGATTAAAAGTGTTAAAAATTTAAACGTCAGGGACCCAGAGTGTTAGGGGTGCACTGAATCTGTTAAGACTATCATACCTTAGGACGAAAACTGCAGTTTACTCTTTTTTTTTTTTTTTTTTCAGATATCCCAATTCAGTTGTGAACCGTATCGGAACTCAAAGTATACTTCACAAGTTTTAAATAAACGGTGGCGACAAGAAAAGAGTTTCTGAATCTCATTTCTTAGAACCGAACCTAAACTGTTATCTGACATCATGGTCGGCTGGATGTGAGGCGGGCTGGGCCATTGCAGCCAACCCGGGTCAGAATTATGATTACAATGAAACAAATCCTAAAAAGATGCCTTTCAGAACAACAAACAGTAAACCATGTTGTGAAGGGTTTTTCTGCCCTGAAGGTCTCACTTGCATTATTCGTAAGTCAAATTTTCACCAAATTATTAAAGTTGTCACTTTGTGGCATTTGTTACAATCTTTTTTCATTTTATGTTCATTTGTGACTGCAGCATGGCCGTTGGAACGAACAAATTCTGATTTGTGAGTATGGTTGCAATGCAACGAATGATAGATGCTAGAGTACAAGCAGCAGCAGATTATATAACACTTTTGCTTGATGGAGCATGATTAAGAACCATGGTTGAAGTGAGTGACGTGTCATTCGGATATACTGGTTATCAGTATTCCGTCATTGCTATCTGTAAGTAAAGAAAATAATATAAAAAAGTTGTATTTGAAGTATAAATTTGTTCTTGTTTTATGATTTCAGCTCTGTATGCATGATTGGAGCTTTGAGAACATTCTCTAAGGATAAGTTACAACACAGGAGAGAGAGTGCAGTGGCATGAACAGCTTATCTTATTTTCTGGTGAAAGATACAATCGACCTTTTAAATGTAGTCATGAAGTCCTTAGTTTATCTTTGCATGTTCTATTTTTTCAGCTATCCAAGATCAATCTTCGAGTTGAATGATTTGATTTTTTTATGACTCGTGTAGTGTCACAGGCATATCTTCGTACGCTTGCCATCTCGCTTGAGTTTAGCCAAGCCCAATTTGTATGTCGTCTTTCAAAATAACTAGTGGTTCGTTATATACATAACTCGTTTACACACTTTTCAGTGGTTTGTAATTGCGAATCAGGACAACTTCTTGAGGGTTTTGACCGTCACTCGAAGAAATGTCTTTGCTATCTTATGGTAACCGGAATGGGTTGTCGGATTATGGCTTTCATATGTTTGATGTCAAGGTCAAAGTAGTGGAAAATCTGGCCTAAACGGGTTGACTTTGACAGGTCAATCACCGGTGCTTGGTGAGCCAAGAAACAAAAGGTCTGAGGTTTAATATCAACAATTTTGAATGACAGGTTTGTTTAGGCCTTCCGACAGGGGGCGGCCCTTTTAGTTAATTGAGTCAAAGATGTTAGGTACCACAAAAGAACTCCTTGTAGTTGCTAGCTGTTTTTTTGGATAGATATTACAAATATTTTATGCTTTTCTTAATGGTTATAGATATTTCTACATGATCCAAAGATATCTCACACCTTAAGTAGTTTTAATTATGAAAAAATCACAGAAAACAATTATTTTTCTAGATGTGTTATAGGCTTATAGCCATTAGTTACATGATGATAAGTTCGCGTACCAGTTTTTACCTGCGTATTATTTAATATGGAAAGACGAAAAGACATTTTAAAAATACACGAATCTAATAATGAGCATGTTTTTTTATCCAAGTATTATGTAAAAAATAAAAGTCATGGGAGTCTTAATAGGAGGAGAGACTCATTGGAGGTCTATATGATCGATTAGTTTTGCAAAATGAGTATGAGTTTGAGCAACAAAAGTTCAAGCATAAGGGTTGTGTTGTGAGGCTTTCTTGGCTTAATGAGATGCTTTAGCGCTTAAGAAAAAATGATACATAGAATAATAATACATAAGTGAAGCTATACGCAAATTGATTATGATATAAACTTGATGAAAAAAAGACAGATACGAGCGTAAAATTATATACACGACTCATTTAACGGAGAAAGTGTAACATCCCAAATAATGACAAGACAAATAGAAAAGGGAAATAAAGTGGGCTTGGCCAAAATTTCGGCCCATGGGCCGAAAAGAAAAGGGGGAAACCCATTACAAAACAGCAGCTTCAACCCAAACCCTCTCTCATTTCATCTTCCTGCGCAAGAACACTAGAGAGAGAGAGAGAGCGATCGGCTTGTGAAGAAAACCGCAAGGAGAAGACTCAAGGGCTCGGGAATCATCCGTCTCCACCATTTCAGCGCATAGCAACAGAAATCGGGCCTGTTGAGGTAAGCATCGCCTCTGATTCTGAGTCTTTGCATGTCTCGGGTTTAAATCAAATAAAGATACGATTTTCGCATATGAAACTTGAAACAAATCACGTATTTGAACTCAAGAACGATAAAGGAAGGTGTTTAACGTAAAATGTTCAAAGTTTAATCGATTGGAAATAAGTTGGCTGGAGCAAGGTTCTGGTCAGGGAAGATGCAGACCCATGACTCGAAACTATAGTTTCGATACATGCAGACCCATCGAAACTACTCTAGTTTCGATAGTCATGTTTGACTCGAAACTACCTAGTTTCGATAGCAGCCAATGACTCGAAACTACTATAGTTTCGATAGGAACTCAGGACTCGAAACTACCTAGTTTCGAGTGTCACCTTGAACCTAAACTAAGATTTTCGTAAGTTAATGACTCGAAACTACCTAGTTTCGATAGAAGGATTATGACTCGAAACTACCTAGTTTCGAGTGTAAGACCATAGCTCGAAACTACCATAGTTTCGATGCGACCCACCTCCCGAAACTACTGAGTTCAAGAACAGTAATGTCTAGTGTCATTTAGGAGCCCTACCTTATATGTATGACTTTATTATACAGATAGTGGGTGACCTTAGTGACGTTTCGAAACCAGCTATTATACTTCAGGGACCCGCCTATCAGGTGAGTTCTATGTGCCCCCTATATGCTACGTGCAAATGATTTTAAATGTTTTGGGGCTGGAATGTATACACTAAATGAATAAATGAAATGAATGTCAATGTGACCATACGTGATATATTAAGGTATATGTGTAGATACATATGAAAGTGAATAATGAATTATGAACAAAGAACAACACGTATGTTTACAAAGAATGAATGAATGAATGGTATAACGTAAATGAATGAAATCTTGCTTTATATCTATGTATATATTGCTTGCCAAGTATGAAAAGAATGACACAAAGAGTAAGAACGAAATCTTGCTTTATATCTATGTATATATTGCTTGCCAAGTATGAAAAGAATGACACAAAGTGTAAGAACGAAATCTTGCTTTATATCTATGTATATATTGCTTGCCAAGTATGAAAAGAATGACATAACGTGTAAGAATGAAATCTTGCTTTATATCCATGTATATATTGCTTGCCAAGTATAAGTAAACGTTATGGACGCTTCGATGATAACGGCTACTTCGGTAGACGGACGACCACTTGACTATTATGCAGCTAGAGAAGGAAGTCTAGAAAGTTAGACTAATTAAAGGCCACTACGGTGGAGTAAGTCGCTAAAACAATATGCGGCTGCATAATTAGCTCAAGTGGGAAACGGATGCCTTAGGGCAGACGGGCGAATATGACGGACTACGACGGTAGGACGGTAAAGATATGACGGACTACTTCGGTAGGACGGTAAAGATATGACGGACTACTTCGGTAGGACGGTAAAGATATGACGGACGGTTTCTAGTGCCGGACGGTTAAGTAAAAGGGCTACGACGGTAGCTCGAGGGCGTATGTCTTTGTGATATACGTACCGTAAGATGGGTTGATCACCCTTATGTGTATGACCAATAAATGGTAAAGAAAGTAAAGGTGAATGCATATCTATGTAATCACGTAAGAAAGATAAAGAAAGAATGGCAAGAAAAGTAGAAAAGAAAAAGGGTGAACGCATATATATATATATGTAATCACATTAATAAAGAAAAGAAAGATGAAAGAAAAGCAAAAGTTATGAATACGTATTTATATGAATGACTTTATAATAATGTTTACCAAGAAAAGTAAAGAAAAGAATGTTTATATATAAACGCATTAAACTAGAACTCACCAGCGTTAGCTGACTTTAGTATACATTTCAGGTAAAGGAAGAAAAGGTCGTGCGAGAGCGTGAAGGTTACCCGGCACAAGACTGACATCCCACTTTTGTTTGTTAAGAATATGTTATGTTTTATTCGTAAAGACTTCCGCTGTTTTGATTATGTAATTGAATGATGAATGTTTTAAATTTAAGTTCAGTATTTATGACTATGTTTATGAGTAAATCCAACAAGTGAGGTCACCCGGGAAAGGGGCCTTACAAGTTGGTATCAGAGCAATAGTTTGAGAGATTCAGACATCCCTAAATGTCTGGACTCAAACTGATTATGGGACCAACGCACGGATGTCAGTATGGGTAACCAACGCCAACGCAGCACGATAAGTAAGTAATAAAGCTAATGCTCTAAATAAGGATAGATACCTTAACTTAGAACAAATAGATGTCAATGTCACAACCGATTTGAAGAGTTTTGAACCCGAAAAGCAATGTAAATTAGTAATCACAAACCGGTCACTGTAATTAAGAATTTACCTTGCTCGTACTGTTCCAAACTATGATCTGAAGTAATGACATTGATGTATTCCCTTTATGACTATCAGGAAATTAAGAAATTATGGCTGGCGGAGGAAGAACTGGACGCCGAGGCGGTCGCACTGGCCGACGAGGTAGACCTCCGTTGAATCAAAGATTAGAAGAAGGAGAGAGTGTGCACGCGGAACACACCGAGAGTGTACACGAAACAGAAGTGACCCCAGCTGGAGACGACAATCCAGGGCCGATACAGTTGGAACCCGAAGTCAGGGATGCTATTGCCCGTGAAGTTGTGCTCACACTGAAGAAGGTATTGCCTGATCTACTAACTGAGGCAATAAAGAAAAGTAAAGAGGAGGATGAAGGGAACAATGAAGAGAAAATTTATGATAGTGACGGGGATGAAGTAAAAGTGGCATCAAGCAATCGTGGGTGTACTTACAAAGGATTCAAGGACGGAGACCCACCTAAGTTTGATGGAACCAAGGATTCGGTGGCCACGTTCGAATGGATCGAGAGGATGAACGCAGTCATCAACATCAGCGAGTGTCGACCAGACCAAGCTGTTAAATATGTTGCTCATTCTTTCACCAATGAAGCACTAGGTTGGTGGAGAAATATTCAAAGAACAAAGTCACCACATGCTCTTGCCAGAATGACATGGGAGGACTTGAAAAAGCTCGTAATCCAAAAGTTCTGCCCACAAAATGAGATTGATCGTGTGGAGAACGAGTTCCTGAACTTCAAGGCTGGCAACAAGACTCATCGCCAGTATACATCAAGATTCAATGAACTGGCTCAACTAGTACCACACCTGGTGGAAACTGAAGATCGTTTGATCAAGTACTATGTTAAGGGATTGCCACAACGGGTCCGTGTTCATGTAAAAGCTAACCTACCCTCGACCTTCGAGTCGGTAGTGAATCTGAGCGGAATCGTCTACGACGATTATGCCAATGAGGACCCACCAACAGAGACCCAAAAGAGAAAGTGGGAGAACCCGTCTAGAGGCACAGGAAGAGGGAACGTAACAACTGAAACTAAGAAGCCAAGGTCGGACGAATATGAAACATGCAAGAAATGTGGAAGGCAACATCTTGGCGAATGTAAAATCGGCACCATCACATGCTATAAGTGCGGGAAGCCGGGGCACTTCTCTCGAGAATGTGTAAGAGACGTCAAGTGTCAAGTATGTGGATTGTTTGGACATCTGACAAAGAACTGCAGGAAGGCCGGCCAATCTGGTTCGGGAAAAGAAAAGGAAAAGGAACAGCCAAAGGCTAGGACTCGGGCCTATGCTTTAACCGAGGAAGAAGCAAGAGGAAACCCTGACGTCGTGTCGGGTACGTTCCTAGTAAATGATGAACATGCTGCTATTCTGTTTGATTCTGGTGCTAGTAAAAGTTTTATATCCACTGCATTTAGCCGCAAATTAGACTGCACAATCACTAGCCTTTTAAGGGCCTTTAGCGTACAAACTGCTATTGGTAAAAACTCAGTAGTCATCCAAGTGACTGACGATTGCATGGTAGAAATAGAGGGCCATAAGTTTCCATCTAAATTGTACCTTCTAACCTTAGGAGGATTCGATGTAGTATTGGGCATGGATTGGTTAGCTGCCAACGAAGCTCAAATCATATGTAAACGAAAGATGATACATCTCAAGGCCACTGACGGCAGTCCGATTACGGTTTATGGTGACTGGAATAGCACAATGCCGAACGTCATCTCGATGATCAAGGCCGAAAGTTACATGAGGCGCGGTTGCGAAGCTTATCTGGCGTATGTTATTGACGATAGAATGAAAACGAAAGAGCTAAAAGATGTACCCGTGGTGTGCAATTTTCCAGAAGTGTTCCCAGAGGACCTACCTGGTTTGCCGCTCGATCGGGAAATAGAATTTCAGATTGACTTACTGCCAGGAGCTGAGCCCGTTGCCAAGGCACCATACCGATTGGCTCCGTCAGAAATGAAAGAATTAATGTCCCAACTTGAAGAATTAACAGAGAAAGGATTTATCAGACCGAGCATCTCACCATGGGGCGCTCCGGTATTATTTGTAAAGAAAAAGGACGGCAGCATGCGCATGTGCATCGACTACCGTGAACTGAACAAGAGAACAGTGAAGAACAAATACCCACTGCCTAGAATAGACGACCTCTTTGATCAATTACAAGGCGCGAGTTGGTTCTCAAAGATTGATCTCAGGTCGGGTTACCATCAATTGAAAGTAAGAGAGGAAGATGTACCGAAAACTGCGTTTCGTACGCGTTATGGGCATTATGAATTTCTCGTGATGTCCTTCGGATTAACTAACGCACCAGCAGCATTTATGGATTTAATGAACAGAGTATGCCGACCCATGTTGGATCGATCAGTAATAGTTTTTATAGATGACATCCTCATATATTCAAAGAATGAAGGTGATCACCACTGTCACCTAAGGGAAGTATTGGAGGTGCTAAAGCAGGAAAAGTTGTACGCAAAATTCTCCAAATGCGCGTTCTGGCTTAGAGAAGTCCAATTCCTAGGTCATGTCATAAACCCAGGCGGCATTATGGTGGATCCTGCAAAGATCGAAACGGTAAAAGAATGGAACATCCCGAAAACGCCAACGGAAATACGAAGTTTTCTGGGATTGGCAGGCTACTATCGGAGATTCATTCAGGATTTCTCGAGAATAGCCTCGCCACTGACGAAGCTGACACGTAAGGAAGTAAAGTATGAATGGGGCCCATCCCAAAATAACGCATTTGAAGAATTGAAGACACGATTAACCCAAGCTCCAATTTTGACCTTACCTGAGGGGAACGAGGACTTGGTAGTTTACTCCGACGCTTCGGGTCAAGGATTGGGTTGTGTACTTATGCAAAGGGGAAAAGTTATTGCTTATGCCTCGCGGCAGCTAAAGATTCATGAAGTTAACTACCCGACTCACGATCTGGAGTTGGCAGCAGTGGTTTTCGCGTTAAAAATATGGAGACACTATTTGTACGGGGTTAAATGCACCATCTACTCCGATCACAAGAGCCTGAAGTACTTCTTCGAGCAGAAGGAATTAAACATGAGACAAAGAAGGTGGTTGGAACTACTAAAAGACTACGATTGCGAAATATTATACCACCCAGGCAAGGCAAATGTAGTGGCTGACGCCTTAAGCAGGAAGGAAGAGTCGACACCTATTAGAATCAAGGCGTGTCAGTTGATTATAACACCAGATTTAATGAATGAAATAGTAAAGGCACAAGGTGAAGCACTGTTAGAGAGAAATGTGAAACGCGAAAGAATAGTTGGACAACAGGGTAACCTGGAAACCAATACGTACGGTGTACGAACTCGTTTTGGCCGGATGTGGATACCTAAGATTGGTGAACTTAGGGCCAAAATCCTTGACGAGGCCCATAAGTCTCGCTACTCTATTCACCCCGGGACAAACAAAATGTATCAAGACTTGAAGAAAGAATACTGGTGGCCTGGCATGAAGAATGATGTGACAGAATACGTGAGCAAGTGCCTAACGTGTTCTCTAGTTAAGGCCGAGCACCAGAAGCCATGCGGTAAAATGCAACCTTTGCCAATACCGGAATGGAAGTGGGAGGAGATCACGATGGACTTCATTACCAAGCTACCGCGAACAGCTAAAGGCAATGATACCATTTGGGTGATCGTCGACCGCTTGACAAAGAGTGCTCACTTCTTGCCAATACGAGAAACTTCTTCTTCTGAAAAGCTAGCAGAAGTATTTATCAAGGAAATTGTGAGCAGACATGGTATGCCGCTGTCGATTGTGTCTGACAGGGATACTAGATTCACGTCAAGGTTTTGGAAGAAATTCAATGAAGCAATGGGCACTAGACTGAACATTAGCACCGCTTACCACCCCCAAACCGATGGACAATCGGAAAGGACCATTCAGACCTTGGAGGACATGCTCCGGGCCTGTATCATTGACTTCGGTGGGAGTTGGGACAGCCATCTACCATTGGCAGAATTTTCATATAACAACAGCTATCACTCGACTATTGGCATGCCGCCATTTGAAATGTTGTATGGGAGGAAATGTAGGACCCCGGTTTGTTGGGGGGAAATTGGACAGAAGGATTTTGCAAGTCTCGAAGTGGTCAAAGCTACTTCTGAGAAATTTGATCAAATCAAGGCTCGTATGAAAGCCGCAAAAGACAGACAGAAATCATACGCGGATAAGAGAAGGAGGGATTTAGAGTTTCAAGTAGGGGACATGGTACTGTTGAAAGTATCACCGTGGAAAGGAATCATTCGGTTCAGAAAGCGTGGCAAACTAAGTCCAAGGTTTGTCGGACCTTTCAAGATTGTAGCAAGAGTGGGTCAAGTTGCTTACAGACTCGACCTACCCGTCGAGCTTAGTGGAATACACCCTACATTCCACATATCACACTTACGCAAGTGCCTTGCTGACGATACGGCTCACATACCTTATGACGAAATCGAAGTGGATAACAGCTTGAACTATGTAGAAGAACCAATAGCCATTCTTGACCGAGCTGAGAAACGATTACGCAATAAGTCGATTCCTTTAGTCAAAATACAATGGAAACACAGAAAGGGGTCTGAGGCTACTTGGGAGAAAGAAGACGAGATGAAGGAACTGTACCCCCAGTTGTTTAACGTGTAACAGGTTTCGAGGACGAAACCTCATTAAGGAGGGTAGACTTGTAACATCCCAAATAATGACAAGACAAATAGAAAAGGGAAATAAAGTGGGCTTGGCCAAAATTTCGGCCCATGGGCCGAAAAGAAAAGGGGGAAACCCATTACAAAACAGCAGCTTCAACCCAAACCCTCTCTCATTTCATCTTCCTGCGCAAGAACACTAGAGAGAGAGAGAGAGCGATCGGCTTGTGAAGAAAACCGCAAGGAGAAGACTCAAGGGCTCGGGAATCATCCGTCTCCACCATTTCAGCGCATAGCAACAGAAATCGGGCCTGTTGAGGTAAGCATCGCCTCTGATTCTGAGTCTTTGCATGTCTCGGGTTTAAATCAAATAAAGATACGATTTTCGCATATGAAACTTGAAACAAATCACGTATTTGAACTCAAGAACGATAAAGGAAGGTGTTTAACGTAAAATGTTCAAAGTTTAATCGATTGGAAATAAGTTGGCTGGAGCAAGGTTCTGGTCAGGGAAGATGCAGACCCATGACTCGAAACTATAGTTTCGATACATGCAGACCCATCGAAACTACTCTAGTTTCGATAGTCATGTTTGACTCGAAACTACCTAGTTTCGATAGCAGCCAATGACTCGAAACTACTATAGTTCCGATAGGAACTCAGGACTCGAAACTACCTAGTTTCGAGTGTCACCTTGAACCTAAACTAAGATTTTCGTAAGTTAATGACTCGAAACTACCTAGTTTCGATAGAAGGATTATGACTCGAAACTACCTAGTTTCGAGTGTAAGACCATAGCTCGAAACTACCATAGTTTCGATGCGACCCACCTCCCGAAACTACTGAGTTCAAGAACAGTAATGTCTAGTGTCATTTAGGAGCCCTACCTTATATGTATGACTTTATTATACAGATAGTGGGTGACCTTAGTGACGTTTCGAAACCAGCTATTATACTTCAGGGACCCGCCTATCAGGTGAGTTCTATGTGCCCCCTATATGCTACGTGCAAATGATTTTAAATGTTTTGGGGCTGGAATGTATACACTAAATGAATAAATGAAATGAATGTCAATGTGACCATACGTGATATATTAAGGTATATGTGTAGATACATATGAAAGTGAATAATGAATTATGAACAAAGAACAACACGTATGTTTACAAAGAATGAATGAATGAATGGTATAACGTAAATGAATGAAATCTTGCTTTATATCTATGTATATATTGCTTGCCAAGTATGAAAAGAATGACACAAAGAGTAAGAACGAAATCTTGCTTTATATCTATGTATATATTGCTTGCCAAGTATGAAAAGAATGACACAAAGTGTAAGAACGAAATCTTGCTTTATATCTATGTATATATTGCTTGCCAAGTATGAAAAGAATGACATAACGTGTAAGAATGAAATCTTGCTTTATATCCATGTATATATTGCTTGCCAAGTATAAGTAAACGTTATGGACGCTTCGATGATAACGGCTACTTCGGTAGACGGACGACCACTTGACTATTATGCAGCTAGAGAAGGAAGTCTAGAAAGTTAGACTAATTAAAGGCCACTACGGTGGAGTAAGTCGCTAAAACAATATGCGGCTGCATAATTAGCTCAAGTGGGAAACGGATGCCTTAGGGCAGACGGGCGAATATGACGGACTACGACGGTAGGACGGTAAAGATATGACGGACTACTTCGGTAGGACGGTAAAGATATGACGGACTACTTCGGTAGGACGGTAAAGATATGACGGACGGTTTCTAGTGCCGGACGGTTAAGTAAAAGGGCTACGACGGTAGCTCGAGGGCGTATGTCTTTGTGATATACGTACCGTAAGATGGGTTGATCACCCTTATGTGTATGACCAATAAATGGTAAAGAAAGTAAAGGTGAATGCATATCTATGTAATCACGTAAGAAAGATAAAGAAAGAATGGCAAGAAAAGTAGAAAAGAAAAAGGGTGAACGCATATATATATATATGTAATCACATTAATAAAGAAAAGAAAGATGAAAGAAAAGCAAAAGTTATGAATACGTATTTATATGAATGACTTTATAATAATGTTTACCAAGAAAAGTAAAGAAAAGAATGTTTATATATAAACGCATTAAACTAGAACTCACCAGCGTTAGCTGACTTTAGTATACATTTCAGGTAAAGGAAGAAAAGGTCGTGCGAGAGCGTGAAGGTTACCCGGCACAAGACTGACATCCCACTTTTGTTTGTTAAGAATATGTTATGTTTTATTCGTAAAGACTTCCGCTGTTTTGATTATGTAATTGAATGATGAATGTTTTAAATTTAAGTTCAGTATTTATGACTATGTTTATGAGTAAATCCAACAAGTGAGGTCACCCGGGAAAGGGGCCTTACAGAAAGTTAACCTCCATCTATTTTAGAGACCATTAGTGAAACAAGTTCAAAGTTTTTTTGAACTAAATCCATAATTTAGCCAAACACATCCGTGTAATTAAGTCTTTAAATGATAATAAAACGTGTAGGTGTATTGCTATTTGATACCGCTGTGGGGACGAGTTGTACGCGGTTTTTTTTTTTGAAAGGCGACTTTCATTTTTTAAGTGGCAGTCGCATCTCCGACAAGTCGGAGACCCGTTACCTCTCAACCTGACCACTACGTTGTCTGAACCGGGCCCGCGGGTTCAGAACGAGAGGCTAGGCTTTCACCGGGAAACCGATGAATGTGTCCCGACCAAGCAATGAAGAAGCGCTAGCAGATGAGATTGAGCCTGCTGCCACTTGACAGCAGTTGCGCTGCTACACGGGCCAAACCCCGCTAGCGTAACGCACTCCGGACTAAAACCAGGTTCGGCTCGGATTCGAACCTGCGTGGGCAGGTTGAATCTTCATCGCCTCAACCACTAGACCAAAGCCAGTGGTTATAGTTGTACGCGGTTAAATCATCAAAACTGTTACTTATATAATTGAAACCAAAGTTTAATTTTCATAATACCATATTGTAAAATGTCTTCAATTTCATAATCTTAAATACATTTCCTTCACTTGTGTTTGTTTGTTTGTTATCTTCGGTTATCGGGGTCTCTCTCTCCCTTTCTTGGGATTGTGGGGGATCATGAATTTTCTGCCCTGAAACCTTCTTTACGCTTCCATGTAAGAATCCGATCTTTCAATTGTATATGGGTTTTTCTTGTTTCTGTAAATCTTTGTTAGATTAGGTTTTAGGGTTCACTTGATTGAGTCATAGTTAACTGTTTGACTAATTAGATTTCTGAAATTTTATTGCTGCTCATAGATTTTGTTTGACTAAAACTTAGATTTGTAAACTGCATTTGATAGATGAAACTCATTTCCATTGGGGGAAAACTTTTGATTTTAGGTCAGTATTATTGTAAATTTGAGAAAGCCAATTTATAAGGCCTGATTATGCAAATGTAAATCTAGTTTGATTAAACTTGATTCTTGAAGTGATTGATTGCATCAAAATCTTGATCATCTCTGCATACAAAAATAACATCTTTATTTATATTTGCTATGTAGACATGAACCATGGTGTGGCCTTTCATACAACCAAATATGTAACACTTATTGCGGATATGGATAGATAGTGAACAAAAGTCAAGGGAGTGTGTTGACCTTTTTCTCATTCCAGTGAAGGGTTCGATAATGGTTTTCCATCTGCGATGTTTATCCATTAGTGGAGTACAAGAAACCCAATCTGATGATAACTTTGTTACTGCACCTTCACGATTTGATCTGAGACCATCGCGGTCTGCACCCACTTCTCTAAATGTAGATTATGTAAGGTCTGGTGTCCCAAGTCTAAACGAGAGATCCAGCAATCTTAGGGTTTTCAAACTTGCTGAGCTTAATGAGGCCACTAAAAACTTTGACCAGTCTACCAAGCTTGGGGAGGGTGGATTTGGGATTGTACATTTGGGGACAATTAAGAGGCTAGAACCTCCGTTTGTTGAGACTCATGTGGCTGTGAAGCGTGGTAAAAAAGGACTAAAGGCAAGTCTTCCTCAAGCTTTCCTTAAAAAGAAAGTCAGATGTCACTATATAATAACCAAGTTTCATAGTTGTTTCGCCTAGGTCACTCAAACCTTTTTAAAGAGGTTTAACCACTAAAGTTTCAATTTCATGTTAGTGTCATGCATTTTTGTAAAAAGAATTGACCTGCAACGTGTATTAATGGTTACATATGCTCATTTGGTGTGCCAATTATGTAAAACTGATGACATGACATGTCATCAGTTTTACACGATTTTACTTCATGTCTGTATATGTAAACGTTAATATAAGTAGTAGGACAATTTTTTTTTTACAAAAGCATGACATTGAAGCAAAATTGAAACTTTAGTGGTTAAACTCTTCAAAAGAAGTTCAAGTGGTCTAGGTTGAACAATTGTGAATCTTGGATACTAATTATTGACATTTTACCTAAGGTAAAAAGGTTTGGAAGCTGTCTGTTGCTGACACGTGTCTTGATGCACCATTTCTTTTGGTGCATCATGAAACATGTCAGCACTAGAACCCTTCCTACACTTTTTACCTCAAGTTCCTTCTTTTACATGAACCTTAATCTTCTCTAAAAAGAAGCATTAGAAGGTTATGGTGTTATGTTTGGGTTGACAGGGACAGAGGCAATGGCAGACAGAAGTGGATTTTCTTGGGGAGATTGAACATCAAAACCTTGTGAAGCTAATTGGCTACTGCTATGAAGAACACGGAAATGAAAGTAACTGGCTTTTGGTGAAGCTAATTGGCTACTGCTATGAAGAACACGGAAATGCCTAATGGAAGCTTAGATTACCATTTATCGGGCAAGTTAAATAAATATCTCTCTTGGCCCATGAGACTAAAGATAGCCCGAGATGCTGCTATTGGTTTGCAATACCTACACGAGGGAATGGGACCAGGCAACGAGGTGTTCAGTTACTACCCGTTATCATTTTTCAAGTGTTTTCTTTGTTTAATATTATATTAATTAACATTATCTGAATTTGATGTTGCAGATCATCTTTAGGGATTTCAAACCCTCCAATGTTCTCCTGGATGAGGACTGGAATGCAAAGCTATCCGATTTTGGATTAGTTAGGGAAGGTCCTCAAGATGGACGTTCTCATGTCTCAACATCGGTACTTTTTTTGTTCTTTTTTGTCTATTTGGTAATACTGTCATATGTTATGAGAATTATATTTATTGCTTCCTATCAAACTTACTACTTTTTTTCTGATGAAAGATGGTATAGTTACGACAAAATAGAATGCTATAACGCCACATGTCTTTCTACTTAAAATCAATTTGTAACGAGTTTGATTGTGATATGTTAAGACTCATGATTTAAGGTTAACTGTTCCTAGTAATTAAAATTGGTTCTGTATTGAACGAGCCTACACACATATATCATTGCCATATAAGGGAATTTAGATTCTGTGAATCTTTGACCGGAATCTACGAGCCTTTTATGGATCTTTAGGTTGTATTTCAATCTTTGGATCCAAGTATTAATTATATTTGTGGACTTCTTTTGGGCAAATTGCATAAACAGATTTCCTCAAATTTCTATTCTAGGTAATATACTAAAATAGTATACTCTCTCTCCTAAAAAGGTAGGAACTTTCAGTGTGTCAGTTCTTGTCTAAAACATATTGATTTTTATTTTTTAAATTCTTCTAATATCATAAAGCATATATACTCAGGTGGTAGGAACTAAGGGATACGCAGCTCCAGAATACGTTCAAACCGGGCGTCTAACAGTCAAGATTGATGTATGGAGTTATGGCATCTTTCTAAAGGAACTGATCTCGGGTCAACGTCCACTTGCCCAAAAGAACTCTCAAACCGGGGTATGCTGCTATGCGGGTGCAGGGAAGTCAAAGAGAATAGTTGACCCGAGGCTTGAAAACAATTATTCTGATAGGTCAATGCAAAAGATATATTCTATTGTTGACAAATGCTTGGTCACAGGTCATAGGTTAAGGCCAAGTATGAGGCAGGTACTCGAAATGGTGAATGAGGCTATAGCATTGCAAAATTAGCAACCTCAGTAAATCTTTTGGACTCGCGATACTTTTTCTTTACACGATCGTGCGAAGGTCGTGTGAACTATTTTTTGACTTGTCAAAACCAGGCTTGTTGTGTGTATCTATAGGTATTTAAGTTTATGCAGACATATTTTTGCGGATTAGGTAAAAGATTGAATTAGTATATAATTGTGTTTTGACATTTGTAAAGGATGTATGCTTTTGAGTTTTAAGGCTTGTTTTTCAAGCTCTTGCATATGATGAAGGATCTTGATTTCATGTTCTTCACATGGTGTAGATGTTGCTCCTCCATGTGTTATGGTTCTGTTTTCCAATTTAAATATATACCGTTGCTTCATACATGGTCACATACCGTGAAATCCACTCTTTATTTTGATGACGATAAAATATGAACATGTGATAGCAAATGCTAAATGTAATTATTTATATTTTTGATATACTACGTTCTAGGATGTCTAAAAGATAAAGAACCAAATCTATTAAGAAATATTGGATTGACTCATGAGTATCATGGTCAATGCACGGTTGAAGTGTGGATCAATCGGAAGAACCAAATCAATTAAGAAATATTGGGCATGACTCTTGAGTATCATGGTCGATGCACGGTCAACCATACAAGAATATTGAGTTCAAACAAATGATTACAAGTTAAGAACATGAAAACAATAGCTATACGATTGATGCATGGATCGACCTACAATCGAGTGCCAAGTCCTAAACGAATTGTCAAGAAATCTTCTTGATTTTACGGTTATAGTCATGAAATACATGAATAAAGATACATATGCTTAAATGGTAGAAACTTGATAAAAGATTCATCAAACGAAGAAACAAAGACTAAAAAACAGGTCATGTTTATACATTAAAATCCATTTATAAATGACACGCAAACATAACATATTTTATAACTGAAACATGAAAAAAAAAAATATATATATAATTCTTATGATTTACCACTTTCTTTTCTCATACTTTTAGGATAACAAAACAATATTATTACTACGGATAATATTTTTTGAGATATTTTTCCAAGAAATTAAATTCTTAATAATATCCAGATTTAATTTTTACGGGGACTACTAACCACACACGGGAAATGCTAATCGCACTTGGTCATATACGCATCGTATAGGGCAATACGATGCGTATAGCCCTTCACAAATTCCCGTGCCAGACATTCTCTTACAACCTGTCATTCAAACCTCGTATACGCATCGTATAGGTCAATACGATGCAGTTTAGGATACGAGATTCCTTCTGCCACTAAACCCATCACATCGTACCTTATACGCATCGTATTGGGCTATACGATGTGTATAGGGCCCAAATTTTGTGTATTTAACAATGCAGAATTCTCATTCGAACCGAACGAACGTATGCTTTCAAAAAAAAAACTATAAACATGTCTTGGTGGTGGGATGATAACTACGGTTTTCAGGTATATTCTAACGAGTCGGTGGAAAACAACCCGCAAAGTTCTGGCGTTCAAGAGGTGAACCGGGAGGAGGTCTCGTCCGACGTTTATTTTCATCAACGGGTAAGGCTTCCTGATTTGAACGAGTCACTGAGCAATCCCGAGTTCGTATACGGTGAACCGTCTTACCTTACACAGCCCACGAACGACTACGTATACGGTGAAGTCTCATACCCGACACAACAAACCGACGACTACGTATACGGTGAAGTCTCATACCCGACACAACAAACCGACGACTACGTATACGTTGAAGTCTCATACCCGACACAACAAACCGACGACTTCGTGTTCGAAGACGAGGAACAAAACCATCAAAACGTGTCGTATAAAACTGACCAGAATTTTCAGTCTCGTGAACAGTTGGTGGATTGGGCGGTCAGGATAGGACGTGAGAATGGTTACGTCCTTGTCACCCGACGATCGAGGAGAAAAGGCGACGATCCGACGGAACCGTTTATCAAGGTGTGGCTTGTGTGTGCCCGTCACGGCGAACGTGCGTCTACTGCCACGGTTAGACGTGCCGGTAGCAAGAAAATAGGTTGTCCCTTTAAATTAGAAGGAGAGTACCAAGAAAATACTGGTGATTGAAAATTAACGGTGAAGGATGACAGTCATAACCACGATCCTAGTCAACATCTTGAGGCGCACTCCTTTGCGAGGAAACTGTCTCAGTCAGAACAACTTTTGGTGGCGAAGTTGTATTCGCAAAACATGTTGCCACGAAACATTCTGGCAACTATAAGGGAACAAAACCCAGAGAGTAGTTGCATTAAAAAGGACATTTATAATGCGATACAGAAGATAAAAAACGAAACGAGAGTCGGTGAAACTCCAATGCAGATTCTGGAAAACCTGCTTTCTTCTAAAAAATACATCTACTATACCCGGGAAGATCCTGACACAAATATTGTGGAAGAGATATTCTTTGTTCATCCGAAATCGTTTGAGATGTGGCGTGCGTTCCCGCACGTGTTGATGATTGACGCGACTTACAAAACAAACATGTATAGACTTTCATTTGTCCAAATGGTCGGTGTGACCTCCACACACCAGTCGTTTTGCGTCGCTCATGTATTTATATCAAAAGAACGAGAGGAAAACTTCGTTTGGGTGCTACTGCAAATAAAAGCAATGTTGCAAAAGTGTATGGAGCCGCGTGTGATAGTAACAGACAGGGACAAAGCTCTTATGAACGCATGTGATAAAATATTTCCGGATTGTTCGAAGAACCTATGTCGGTGGCACATACACGAGAATATCGCAAAACATTGCAGGGCATCATTTACAGACGAAGACTGGGCAAATTTCAAGTATTCATGGTCGGTATTATGTGAGTTTCTCACGCCAGATATATACTAGTACAACTTCAACCGGCTTTACGAACGACTGTATGCTGCCAAACGAGGAAGTAAGTTTTGAATATTTAATATTTTCAGTATTGAATAATTATTAAATATTTAAATATTTATTTAATATTTTTCCAGGAGTTATACATTATGTGACTAAAATTTGGTTGGACCCGTACAAAGAAAAGTTTGTATCCGCCTGGTCCAACAAAAACCTCAATTTTGGTCAACAAACAACGAACCGAGTCGAGAGCCAGCATTCGCTTTTAAAGAGTTATCTTATAAATGCTAACAGCTCCCTAGATAGACTTGTTGGGTTTGTTGATGAAATTGTAACAGATCAATATTATCAATTACAGTTTGCGTTTGGAACAAGCCTCATAAGAAAAATGGATAGCCACATAGCTATTGAATTGTTTGATAACTTGCACGGTAAGGTTTCACATAATGCTCTAAATTTGTTAGAAAACGAGTAGTACAAGTTATCACATATACGGAAACAAAATGCAACGTGTGGTTGCCAACTTTTCAGTAGTTGTGGGTTGCCGTGTGCTTGTCGTCTGGCAAGTATCGAAGCTACATGTAAACTGTTTTGACTTTGTGAATGTTTAATTTTCAAAATTTTATGACTATTTCGTTTTAATACAAGTGGCAGAATCCCGCTAGATGCGTTGGACGTCTTCTGGAGGAAACTTGATTTAAAACCGTCGTTTGTCGATGATGAAAATGTAGACGTGGATAAAGTACTTGGTCAAGTGAGAAACAAAATTATTTCAGAACCTGATCAGGTCAAAAGAAGTATGCTGTCGAGAATCGCAGGGGTGGTCTTTCCGAGCAAAAGTAACAAGAAAGCGCTTGTGGTACAAGAAGATACTCGCGGTCGTCCAACTTTGAAAAAGCAACAACAAAGGAAACAGGATGTCGCGAGAAACAGCTCATTCATAGGATCCCAACAAAGCAAATGTGACCCTGCGAGACACAGCTCGTACATTGCGTCACAAGACTCGATACAAGCGAGTTCGGTCATTCAACACCGTCGTCCAACGAAGGGTAAAGGAAAGCAACCACAAGATGATAACGCCTATCTTGGTTTTTCATTGATTATGGGGAAAGATGCGGTTAACAATATAAATTGTTTTAAGGATTCGATACCGTCTGTCTTTCATCCGTATATTTCACATATACAGGATGTAAATCCCGACGGTAACTGTGGTTTTCGATCGGTAGCTTTGGGCTTAGGGTTAAATGAAAACCGGTGGCTTTTTATCAAACAACAACTTCTACAGCAGATGGACAATAAAGAGGAATGGTGGAGAACTGTTTTTGACAGAGTCGCCTTTCAAGAGTATGATATATTACGTCACACAATAAATTGGCAGGATGTGAAAGCCGCACCAGTTAGTCGTTGGATGTCGATGCCATACACAAGACTCCTAATTGCTCAAAGATTTGGGGTGATTGTTCATCTTTTAAGCATCGCCGGTAATCAAACATTTTTTCCATTGTGGTTTGGTCCAAACGTTCACGCTCAACATCAAGCTGTATCATTAGTTCACGTCAACAGGGCTCATTTCATCCACGTCAAGTTAGATGGAGATTTTCTGATTCTCACGCCGAATGCACTTTGGAATTTGCACCGAAATGATGATGCAGCAAAATGGAAAAATATATACAGTGATCGTATTGAACGATTTAAGAAAATAATGGCTACTAATGGATCTACATTTCCACAATACTTCACGACTCACGAATGATGCTTTATTAGTTTTTATTAATTTTAAGTATAGGGTCAATTTAATTATTTTAAATTTTAATTATTTGTAATTTTAATTATTTTAAATTAATTTTAAGTTAATTATTATTAATATTTTATTATTTTTTGATTAATTTTAATTAAATATAACTAATTTTAATTTAATATTCTATACGCCACGTATAGGGCCATACGTGGCGTATAGACTAGAAGAAGATATTTTAAATGTTATACGCCACGTATAGGTCAATACGTGGCGTATAGCCTCTTGATATACCAGGAAAACGCAGCGTACAGAACCAAACGACCCAAAACAAACAAACACACACCCATACGCATCCGGCAAAAAAGCTCGTTGATTAGGATTGTCGTCTCAAAAAAACTTCGAAAAGGTACGTCTCTACACTCACGATCATTAATGTTAGGTTTATATTGAATATTAGCGGGTAAAACTGGGTAGATTAGCGATTTTTAGGTTTGAACTTAAGAACTATACGCCACGTATAGGGCCATACGTGGCGTATAGTTCGTCTTAGGAAGACGATGAAGCCATACGCCACGTATAAGTCTATACGCTGCGTATGGCTAGGATTACCCGGTCACTTGCCAGCATATGGCCTGGTTTGGGTCGCGTATGGCTTGGTTTACCCGGCAACTCTCCCGCGTATGGCTTAATTGGCCTGCGTATGACTTATTTTGCCCGGCAACCGCCTATACGCCACGTATAAGCCTATACGTGGCGTATAGGTTTTTAAAAAATTAATAATAATTATTATTATTATTTATTATTTAATATTTAAAATAAAAAAAATTAATTATTATTATTATTTATTATTTAAAATTTAAACATTATATTATTATTATTTATTATTTCAATTAAAAACAATATAATATTATTATTTATTATTTAAATTAAAAACAATATATTATTATTATTATTTATTATTTAAAATTTAAATAATATTATATTATTATTTAAAATTTAAACGATATATTATTATTATTTATTATTTAAATTAAAAAATTAAAAAAACAATTAATTATTATCAGATATGGCGGATCATGATGATGAAATTGAGATGGATCAGCTAGACGATCTTGCGCACTACCCTTTTCTGGATTTTCCGCCCGATACGGAGGCTTATTCCCGTTGCCAGAAGCTCCGGGAGGTGCAGATGGGTCCAGGTACGGCGGTGGATTGGGCCCTCCTCGAGGAGGTGCAAGAGGCCGAGCGAGCTAGGGCCATCATCGGTCAGGACAAGCCTTGGTCGCGTCTTTTTGACCTTTCTTTTGAGGAGACATACCGAGAGCTGGTCGTCGAGTTTCTTTCGACGTTTATCTACTCAGAGACTGGGATGCAGCCACTACCAGGGGAGGCGCCGGATATTGATCCGGATCGTATTTCTTTTTCTATTTTTGGGGTCGTTTACCGTCAGACCCTCCATCAGTGGGCCGTCACGACGAGCTTATACTACGAGCCTGAGACGGTCACGGCGCTTTTCACCGAGGCGGTGACGGAGGTGGATAAGGAGGAACTCCTTGTTTTTTGGGGCTTGATTTCAGATAGTCCTTGGTTGGGTACCAAGGGGAGGGTCTCGGGTATTAGAGACCCTTTGTATAGATATCTGCACCGACTTATTTCGACGTCGATCGCACCGCGTCTGAAAAGCCGTGAGTGGTGCACTGATAGAGATCTTTTCTTCCTTTTCTGCTTGCTTACTGGGAGGCGGTGCGACCTGTCCACGAGCATGGCGCTTTATTTTGCTTCTGCCTATATGCGACAGAAGCGCGGACTTTTATATGGCGGTGCTTTCATCACGCATATCATGCGGTCAGTCATACCATTTGACGACCATGAGCCTGCGATGTTACCGCCCATTCCCCCTATCCGATTAGACCATCGCACGGCGAGCGGCATGCGCATCACGCACCGATTCCCGTAGGGCCTTCGGTTCGTGGGGGCCGTCCAGGACCAGGTTTGGGTCCCGGTGCCGTTGCCGCAGATGCCTGGACAGGGGACCCGCCTATGCCTCAGCCGCTACAGGGTGTGGAGATTGAGGACGAGCCGCCACACGTCGAGCAGGTCCACGAGCATCCGCCACAGTATCCCCTACACGTACGTCGGTCTGTTAGGCTGGATAGGACTATCCAGGCATTGCTTGATGGCCTTGTTGCCGACTCACGGCGACAGGGTCGTCAACTCGATCGCATGGAGGACCTGATGATGTGGGCGGTTGGACAGCTCGTGAATCAGTCACGAGCCGCCGGCATCGAGCCACCCCCACTACCACCGCCACGTCATTATCCGGACGACCCCGTTCAGGGTGAGGGCGGGGCGGGTCAGGGTGACGCCGGAGCCGGTTAGGTTTAATTCTTTTATTTGTATTTTGTTTCTTTCGTTGTTATGTATGTAAAATATTTTGTTGTATATATTTAATTTTTTGATGTAATGTATATAATTTTAGTTTATTTATTTGGTTGTAATGTTTAATATTTTGTTTGGTTTGTAATGTTTAATATTTTGTTTGGTTTGTAATGTTTAATAATTTGTTTGATTAACAAACTTATATTAACAAAATTATATAAATTAAAATAAAAATAAACAAAATATTAAAAAATAAAAAAAATATAATTAAATAAAAAATACCTATACGTGGCGTATAGGTCAATACGTCACGTATAGGATTCATAAAACTCCCAAATCTTCCAACTTTTGAATTAAAAATATAACCCGTGCCTCATACGCTGCGTATATGTCAATACGTCACGTATTGGACCAGCCGCCAGACAGAGAATGACACGTGGCATTCTGTTGGCAGTGACTGAACTCTATACGCCCTCGTATTGACCTATACGAGGGCGTATAGGGTGAGGACGAGTCCAATTAGCAATATTCCGTGTGCGGTTAGAATCACCCATTTTTATTTGTATTTGATGCATGTGTTTATAATGATTAAAATATCTGAAAACTGTCAAAAGGCAAGTCGAGTCCTTTCCTAGAAAGTGCCGAGAAGGAGGTAGGATGGTGCCCACCGTAGCCAACAACCCTTTCAGTCAATGGAACGACTCATTATCTAATGTTATTAATTGTTGTTATATTATTTTTTCTAATAACAATATTATTCAATATAATGTCTAATTTTATGGTTTTTGCTTATTATTAAATAAATACAGAAAATGTGTTTATAAACCGTAACCAGATTTATCATTGTTATATAACAGTTAATAGTCGACGAACAAATAAATTTGAACTTAATATTTGCTATCAAGTGTTTTACTGTTTTAAAAACTGGAAATAAATAAATAAATAAAATATCGTAATAGTTTTTAAGAAAGAAAGAGTGCTAAACATTTGGGCTACCCATTAGTTGCCTTTAGTTGACTTGAGCACCTGCCCTACCTTCCTCTAGATTTCATCTTCACCGAAAAACTCTTTTCAGCATTTTTAAGTAACTAAAAGAATAAAAAATATATATATTTATTACTTAATCTCGATCGTGTGTTTATTTTTATTTACGTATCATACTTAAAATCTTATTAATATACATATTATGTGTTACATGAATTATCTTACAGCTAAAATTAAAAAAAAATATGGTTGGAGGTGCAAAAACTTTATTAAATAATGGTAGTACAATTTTATAGGATATGTGAACTACCGATTATTAAATAATACTTTTTTTCATCTTCATCTACTTTTGTTGAAACTACACCTTCACATTTAACTACCTTTCTAAGCAAAACTAACAAAATTTTACGTTCAACGTGTTGTTAACTGTAGGGTTGAGCAAAGAAAACCGATAACCCACAAAACGGACATAAATATAACATATAACTGACAAAACTGATGGCTTGGTTTTTGATTTTGGGAATAACTGATGGTTTGATTCCGGTTAGATACAATAACCGACTAATATAATTGAATCAAACCAATGCATTATCATATCTATTTTTGTATATGGATAACTTTATACAATAGTAACTGAGTTTTTAAAGTGTATATATGCATGATTTTCTGTATGTATGATACAAACTCATAGATATTCATCCCTTTTCATTTACGAATGGTACAAATAGGAACCCATCCTTCTAGTTCACCATCTTTGTTGACATTTATGAATGGTAATAGTCTAACAAGTTTTAGCGGTAGCGGACCACGAGGCGAACAACTAAAGAAAACCTTAAAAAAATAACAAGAAACTCATCGGTTAATAGATCCATAATCAAATTGAACCCACTCCAAAAAACGGATTAACAAAAACCGATCAGTTAACACTCTTTAATAACCGAAAAGTTTAGTTTCGGTTCGGTGGGGGCTCAAAATAGAACCGAGCCGAACCGTGCACACCCCTAGTTAAAGGTCCAACATCAGTGGCGGATCTAGGAAAAAAATTCAGGGGTATCTAAAATTTCGTTCAGGGGTATCTGGATACATAAAACGGTAAAAAAAAAAATCCCGCTGCGCGTCAAAAATTCCCACTACGCGTCGAAAGTTGAGGGGTACCATCCGTCCCTGTCCAACATCCTCACATTATGTTAAGTTGATATTGTCTATTTCCGACTTTATTAATTTAACTACCAATTTTAACAAAATATAAAACCTTGGTGGTACAACCGAGATTGAATGTATTGCCTTTTTATTAAAAGAAAGCGACGTTGGTCGGAGAATACTCAAAGTAAACACTTTACTACGTGCTTGTACCAGTCTCTTATGACAAGGTATGAACTCATACTAAAATGATAATATTTGGTGTTCTCCCCAACGAGGCCGCCGGCCAGGGCCCATTTTTTTAGGGGCCAAAAATTTTATATAATATATATGTTTTTTTATAAAATTTTATATACCGGTTTTATATATTTGGACCTTTTTATAAAAACTTAAAAACATATTGAGCCCTTTTTATAATGGTTGGGCCATATTTAATCTTTATAATGGTTGGACCATCTTTAATCTTTATAATGTAATGGTTGAGACCTAATCTGTTTAATCTTTATAATGTAAATATGTAATGGTTGATTGGTTAGACCATAATCCATTTAATCTTTATAATGTAAATATGTAATGGTTGGGCCCTAATCTCTATAAATAAATTAGAAACCATCGGCTGTTTTAAAAAAAATACGAATTGAATAACAGAAGAAGCAGGAAACCAAGAGTCGAACTGTCGAATTTTTTTTACTATAACGTTAATCGTCGTTTAAAAAATTTTAGTTTATATATTTTGTTCATATGAGCCTTTTTTTTCCGGCTCGGTCGGGGCACTTAAATCCTCAGGACCGGTCCTGCTTCCCAACACATCTCTATTGGAAAAAAAAATGTATCACAAACAAGCATCAAAGGCTACCAATGTCACATTACTTTATTAACTTTAGTCGTTAAATTAATGGGTGGAAACAACTTACATACGCTATCAACTTAGTAGAACATAAAATTGTTTAAAAGGCATAAACCATTAGAAATGTATGATAGTTGGATAACATTGTTATCCTGGTGACAAAATGAAAAATAAAACAACATTTGGCCACCGGTCTCCATCATCTATGTTATCTCCAGTTCTCCACTTGATACAGTTGTTAAGGTATTACGAGGTCTTACAAACCGATAACAAAAAGCTGATCTTAATACGAAGTTAACACAATTTGTTTGTAAATCGTAAGTGAATGGACGAAAATGGTTACATTCAGATTATTTGATGTCTCAAAATGTTACTCAAGAATAAAAAATGTAAACAGGTCCAAACCTCATGAACGATTTTTATAATTTACTCTCAGTTTAGAAGAAAAAAAAAAGATAAGAAGAAGGTCACTATCGTTGGAAAATATAAGTCTCCAAACGGCATACATCATTTAACCGTACATAAAGAGAAAAAGTAATCTTTGAGCCATTGGGTATTTTGACTTTTCTCCATTTGGTTAGCAATTAGATTTCATTTCTCCTCCGGCTGCTCATTGTATACTCTCCCCTCTCGGCTCTCTTGGAATCATATCCAACTTTGAGCTGTTTAAGGTGAGTTTTTTGTTCAATTTCTGACTTCAATTACATGATTTGTGATTAAATCAATCTGGGTTCTTCCATTTGCGTCTAAATTTTGAGTCTTTGCTGATATCTCATGTTAATTTCTTGATTATATTGCACAATCCAGATATTATTTTTTTCAAGATTCCATTTCTTGATCGCAAAAGAACAAAATTGGGAGGCCCGATTAAGGTGAGTTCTTCTGTTTAATCTCTGATATTTTTGAAATTTTCACTTATGTAACATAGTTTTATTGATTAATTGTCACTTTTTGTATAGAAATTGGGTTTTTGTGAAGATAAGTTTGCTGAATTGTAGATTATCATATGCTAATTGTGCACAATCCCCAGAAAATCAATACCACCAATCTATTTCCCCATTGGGGAATCTTGCAATTTTCATGTGATGGATATATATGTATGTATGCATATGTACATGTACGTCTTGTGAACTTGAACAAGGCTGACAATAATCCATTTTTTTACAGTTGAGACATTAAATCTTCAGAAGCTATGAAGTGTTTTTCATTCTCTTGTTGTGAAGAAAAGGATGAAGTGACAAAAACTCCAACAAAATCGATATCAATTACTTCTTTATTTACAGGACGATCATGGACAGGGTTAAATTCTCAAACTGTGTCTGATGTTAGCACAGAGTCGACACACAGGGCTAATGTTCCTAGTTTTTCACAAAGGCCAAGTAACCTTAAACTCTTCACTTTTGCTGAGCTCAGGTCGGCTACCAATGGCTTTAGCCGGTCTGCAAAGATTGGTGAAGGTGGGTTTGGTTGTGTTTACTTCGGCTCCATCAAGTCCCCTCAAGATCCCACTACAAAGGTTCATGTGGCTGTCAAGCAGCTCGGCAGACGGGGTTTACAGGCAAGCATTCATTACTGCCTTTAATAATGCACCGCGACATATATGATTTTGCAGTGCTGTGTTAATATTAATTCTAGAAATAATATTGTTTAGTGTATAACATATGTAATGTTTGGTCCTATAGGGTCACAAGGAGTGGGTGACGGAGGTGAATGTTCTCGGGGTGGTTGAGCACCCAAACCTTGTGAAGCTAATTGGTTACTGTGCAGAAGATGATGAAAGAGGGATCCAACGGCTTTTAGTTTATGAATTTATGCCTAATAGAAGCGTGGAAGATCATTTAGCGGCTAGGGCCCAGAAACCTCTTTCGTGGACCATGAGACTTAAAGTGGCTCAAGATGCAGCTCGTGGCTTGACGTACCTACATGAGGAAATGGACTTTCAGGTTAGAGCCTCATCTAAACACTTATTTCTACAAACCATTTCATCACATATGAATACATGATGTCGATTATCTTTAGAGTTTTCAAAACGCGCTATCTTGGCTGATAGTTTTTTCATGTTTGATGTTTCTGTAGATTATCTTTAGAGATTTCAAATCTTCCAACATCCTTCTCGATGATCAATGGAACGCCAAGCTTTCAGATTTCGGATTGGCTAGGTTAGGTCCTGAAGAAGGACTAACTCATGTCTCCACAGCTGTATGTTCAATCAAATGATTCTTTTTAGAATTATATGCATGTTAATTTAGTTATTTATTCATGACATTGAAATATTATGCGATCAGGTTGTAGGAACCATGGGATACGCAGCTCCAGAGTACATCCAAACGGGGCGACTCAGATCCCAGAGTGATGTGTGGAGCTATGGGGTTTTTCTGTATGAACTTATCACGGGTAGGCGTCCATTGGATCGTAACCTACCCAAGAACGAGCAGAAGCTTCTAGAATGGGTGAAACCGTATCTCGACTCAAGAAGGTTTCGGCTAATAGTTGACCCTAGGCTAGAAGGTAAATACTCAATGAAATCAGCACAAAAATTGTCCATTATAGCAAACAGGTGTTTGTCTAAGAATCCGAAAGCAAGACCAAAGATGAGTGAGGTCTTGGAAATGGTTAACCAACTTGTTGGGGCTACATCAGAAGGAACCAGTCCTAGACCTAGACCGGCTCTAAAGAGTCCGGTCCATGTGGAGCCCATCGAGCCGGAGAAAGTTTTTGTGGAGCCCACTAAAGGGAAAAAGACACCTGAGGACATGCCAAGTAAAGGTAAGAAAAGGTTTATTGATATCAAATTTGGAGAGACTGCTTGGCTTTCAAAAATTTGGCCTTCAAAGCTCTTGAAAACTTGATGGTTTGAAGTGATGAAAGTACATATCATAGAGGTCTGGAGGGAGAATGTTGGTAAATGTCATTCTTACCCCTGTTGTTGTAAGCGTAGAAGTGTAGTCGCTAAGTCGACCTGGTTAGAGCGAAAGGGCAAATTAGTAATTCTATTGGTATAGGAGTGAGTGAGAATGATAAGAAGTTTCTTAATTATATGAAATGTTTTGTATAATTTGTAGGCAATGCCAACAAACTTTGATCATTGCTGAAGGATATAAATATATATGTTACAGTAACTGTTTGTGTTCTTTCATTTGGTATTAGATAAATTCAGTCTCATATATATTTATTGACTTTTTTATCTTATCATATTAGATGTGAAAATCTTTTATGATTTTTATTAAAAATATTATAACTAAAATTGAATAGTATGTAATCATATCATACACATTAGTCATTTATATAAAAAAATAGAACATATTGATGGTCAACTCACCCATTTTAAAAGGGGAAAATCACGTCAATAAACATAGATACGAGTTAGAAGGTGTGGTCCGTGTGGATAACACACTCGTTGAAGACTATTCTAATTTTCGGCATGGACGGACCTGAGGTTCAAGGGAGCAGTACCCCCTTCGTAGGGGTTTTAAAGGGGGTAGCGCACCCCTTGGAAAGGCCCAAGGGGCAGAGCCCCTATGCAAGGGTTTGGACTTTGGGGGTTGCCTCCCAGTAGTGGGTCCACCTGGCTTAGCCCTTGGTGGGAGTCTCGGTGCCTAGTAAGCGAGTGGCACTCATGGAGGGTGAAAATCCAATTTTATAATTGAAAGCCTCTGGAAAATGCTTATGATCTTGCTGGTTAGTTGCTCTATCTGTAGGAACTAAGTGATGAGTAGCAATTGCAATCAACAACTGTGTGTTCAACAGCAACTATGAGATCAAAAGTAACTGTGACGGGTCAACGCTATCCAGGCTATCAGTAGTAACCAAGTTACTGCAAATAGAAACCAATCATTAGCAGTTGCAGTAACTAAGTAATTAAGTTACAACAGTAAGTATATGACCAACAATAACCGTGTTGCTTCAATTAATCGTCTTGATGGTCTCCCAACTTTAAAACAAAAGTTGTCTATTTCTGGTACACCAGTTATCGCAACAAAAACATACATTCTCGTCCTTGACGTTTCTGAATTATCCGATTAAGATTTTGTGAGTATCATCGAAATACTTTAATCTCATAGTGACCATACACGATTAAGAGAGATCTCCAGAAGCATTAAGAAGTACGAAAAGCTACAAAAATTGTACGAATGTATCATGATGTATGCACGTTTTACAGTGTTATTATTTTTCTAAAAATTTACGACTTTTCATACGTTTGGTCAGTTTGTTAAACTCATAAAGGATCAGTACCGTTTGGTCAGTTTGTTAAACTCATAAACGATCACCATGTATGAGGCGAATATGTTTTTAGCAAGATTAAAGTTTTGTGGGATTATTTCTTCACGATTTTGTTTTGAGATGATCCGTATTTATGTTTTTTGTTTTTGAACATCAACTTTTTTTCACCTAAATACCGTATAACCTTATACTTGTAAGGATTTAAACACACATCATTTTTACAAGAGATTAGAATCATACCAGCTACCACTAGGTCATGGATATCCGTATCTATGTTAGAAACTTTTTTTATTAATAAGTTGTAACTTTTAAATGTCGATCGAGTATCAATAACATTTTGGTTATTAGGATTAAATTTAAAACTTTAAAATAAATTTTATAGGTTTAAATTTAAAATTTTAAAATATTTTTTTAATAAACCTTTTTCAGCGGCTATATTGACATCAACGGCTACAATCCTCTCCCCTTACGTGGCTCTCATGGCCCCCTCTAATCACGTGTCTCTCACAGTATCTTCCGTGTACGAATGGATGACGTGGCTATAATAATGACAACATCATGTCTCTGTACAGCTGTATATTACACTAAGTAGGTTAGAATCCCCGTATAAATATAATATTATATAATTATTAATAAAAAAATTATGTCTTTAAAAACACGTGTATTACATGGGTTGAATAACATATAATGTAATCTGTTAACACATACACTCGTAAAAAAATGTCTTTAAAAAAATTACTTTGACGTGACAGTTATAAATTTTATTAAGTTATTTAAAATATTTTTTTCAACTGGTATTAATTTCTTTTATGTAATTGATAAATGTTAATTTATATTAAATCTATTTAGTTAACGATATAATAATTATCTATAATTAAATAATAAGTATTCATAATTATATTTATATTAAATATTTAAAAATATATTATTTTAATAACATTATTTAATAGAAGAAACATACATAAAAACATACTTATGATACATCATAAAATGACACGTGTTTTCTTAAGATTTTTATTTATTATTATAAAGATATTAAAAATAATATAATATATATAATGCCGCTCTCAGTGTAGACGCGTTATTTTAATTTTTGCACACGGTATGGATTTCTTTCCATTTAATATATGTACATACAAAAATGATAAACCACTATGTTAAGGAAATGACTAAACCGTGTCCTATAAATAAATCAGAAAAATACGAAAATTGACATTTGATTAAGAAAATATTAAAAAATGGATATCCTTATTTAGCCTACTGTTTCATTGACATTGTTCTCGTGAAAAGGCTAAAGATGGCTAAGCTAGCCGGCTAAAATTTCCGTGCCAACATTCCATTTGTCAGAGTACGAGCCAATAAGCATGTAACATGTGGCAGGCTTAGCCGTCTAATAGACGGCTATAGCCGTCTATTAGACGGCTAAGCATGCCACGTGTCGCCATATTATTGGTTCGTACTCTGACAAATGGAATTTTGACACGGAAATTTTAGCCGGCTAGCTTAGCCGTCTTTAGCTGGCTTTCATGACCAATGTCCATGAAACAGTAAGCTAAATAATGATGTCCATTTTTTGATTATTTTCTTAGTCAAATGTCCATTATCGTATTTTTTCCTAAATAAATTCCCAAACTCTGTGCTCAATTTCATACCTACTACAATCACAATATTTCCCGCAGAGAAAGAAAGAAAACCGAAAGATGCCTAGACAAGGACACCACCACCCCGCACCCCCATCACCACCATCCAACGCCACCTCCACCTCACAAACCGCATCCACACCATCACCACCAATCTTGTACTATAATGTAGTTTTATGCATGTGTATGTATACTGTAAACTATGTCTTCCTTTATTTAAGTGTTATGATGATTATTTATTATATGTAATGAATAAAATTTTACCTTCAAGAATTCGATGATTATGCATGTGCCATGCCCCATTTTGAGGTGTTATTTTATTTAGTATAAACGGATGAGTTCACACTTTTATCTGGTTGTTCACACTTATAAACATGTAAAAGGAAAGAGGTCTTAAAGCAAGGTATATATCCAAGTGATTGTGGTGTGGTATGGTGTGATAATAAAGTGCACGTCACGTGGCGCCACGCCAGTACCTTCATTATCACACCATCCATCACCTGGCAATGGGTATACCCAAGTGATTGTGGTAGTGTGATAATTTAATGTTTATTTTTTAATTTTTATTTAAATAAATAAAACATAATATTTCATTAATAAAAAAAAAATAAAACATAATAAATAATATTTCATTAATAATAAAAAAAAATTACCTAATGATTTGAATTTTCGTAAACATACTCAATTAAGTCCGCCTTTAAGGTGTTATGAATTTCTCGATTGCGTATTTCTTGTCGGCTTACTCGCTTTTGATTTTCATTAATTTCTTCGTGTGTAAGCTCCTCCTCATTTGGGTTGTATTGACAAATTGTCACACCTTAATCCTCTAAAATCATATTATGCAAAATCACACAAGCATACATAATGTTTCGGATTTTGATTTGAGACCAAGATCGAGCCGACCGTTCGATTATATGTCACTTATTCTTCAAGAGACCGAACGCCCGTTCGATATCTTTTCTTGCCGCCTCATGAGCCTTTTTATAATTATTACGTTTAATACCTTCTGGACATGTAAGAGACTTGACAATTGTAGCATATTCTGGATATATTTCATCGGCTAGATAATACTCACACTTGTAATGCGATCCTCTAAGTTCAAACGATGAGTCAGGTGTGGTTCCATTGATGACGATTGATTAAGAACATTAATGTCATTGTTCGCACTGGCAATGCCAAAGAATGCATGTCAAAACCATAAATCATTTGAATCCACAACTTCAAGCATAATACTTGGACGAGGATGATCGCCGCGTGCAAACTAACCTCGCCACGCATTGGGGCAATTTTTCCAATCCCAATGCGTGCAATCGATGCTACCGAGCATGTCGACAAATCCGTGTTTAGCTTCACGAAAAGCATATAATTGTTGAATGTCGCTAGCCGACGGTTTACATAAATATCTTTTACCGTAAAATAAAATTATAGCTTTACAAAACTTGTAAATACATAACCTGATCGTTCGTTCTGACATCTTCAAGTAATTGTCAAACGAATCACTAGCGGTGTCATACGCCATTTGACGAATCGCAGCCGTAAACTTTTGAACGGAGGTGAAGCCAACCCGACCTCTTGCGTCAACCCGTTGACGGAACCAAGGCAAGTCTCTCTCGAGATCATTATTAATTCTTAAAATAATTTCCGACTCATTCAAAATCGGGTATTAAATTGCTCCTCCCCGTACAAACAACCTTCGTCAAAGTAATCTTTGAGTAAAAGTGTGTTAGCAGCCGCCCGGTCACGGTTGAAAAAAAACCGGTTTCAAACCGGGTCACCGGGTTTTGACCCGACCAGGTTCTGACCCGACCCGGGTTCATGCTCAAACCGGTTTCACTCGACCCGGTCCGAGACCTGATCTAGGCCGTAGGTGTATAACCAGTTTCTAAATTTTTTTTGGTGGCCGGCTCGTAACCCGACCCGAACCGGGTTCATTCTCAAACCGGTTTCAGGCCCGACCCGGTTTTCAAACCGGTTCCAAACCGGTTTGTGCCGTTGCACAACCCAGTTTTAACGGCTTTATAGCCGTTATAACGACTTTATGACCGTTTTTTTTTGTATTTTGGAACCCCCCCCCCCCAAACTTGTATAAATAGGTATAGGTTGTATTGGTTCAACCACACCATTCCAAAACACTCTCATTTCTAAAAAACGCTCTTATTTCTAAAAAAATGCTCACACTCGAAAGTCGAAACTCTCAAAATGGAAAACGAATCTCAACAATCTAATATTGGTTGTGCTTCTCAAAGTGTTAGTGCTCCCACGGTTGTGCGAGTCATTCCTACAACAAGGAATCCCAATGTTTGGCAACATTTCGATTTATGCGAAATGTCGAATGGTGGTCATAAGGCTCGGTGCAAGTTATACGGGCATTTTTTAGAAAAGACGCAAACACGACTTTGAAGAATCACATTGAAAAAAACTATTGTTCGGTGTTGAAGGCTCAAGCTTCGCAAGGTCAAACAAGTATGACGAACGAAGGTAATATTTTTGCGTATAATGTTGACTTGGTTTGGGAGGGGATGGCACATTTTGTGATTCAAGAGAGTCTACCTTTCAAACACTTTGACAACGAGCGTTTGACTCGGCTTATTCAACAAACGCTCCAACCTCGCTACACTCATGTAAGTCGTGCTACTCTTAGACGAGATTGTATAAATATGTGGAAAAAAGCTAAATTAGAAATAATAAATGAATTTGAAAGTTTAAAAACCGGTATTAATTTAACTTGTGATGTTTGGTCCGCTCCCCACAACTTGCCGCATTCTTACCTTTGCGTTACCGCTCGTTGGATAAATCCGGAAAGTTGGCAACTGATGAAACGTATTATTGCGTTCGATATGTTTGGATACCCCCACACCGGTGACAATTTATTTTATATTTTAGACAAAGTTATAAGAACTTTTAAAATAGAAAAATAAAGTTCTTTCAATATCGTTTGATAACGCCTCGAATAATACCGTTGCGGTAAACCAACTTATTTTAAAATATAACCCGATTTGTTATGGTATTTTTTTTCATAGCCGATGTGTTACACACATTATTAATTTAGTTATGCAAGATGGTTTTAAACACACTGACGATGTTAAAAATCAATTTAAACAAATGTTGCGTGACATTTTTCATACAAGTAAAAAAAGATATCATCGATATATAAAATTTTGTAAAGACGGGCAAACCGAATGTTTAGGTCCAAATTGAGACGTTTCAACACGTTGAAACTCAACGTGTAACATGTTTGAAAAAGCCATTCAACAAAAACGAAGTTTGCAAATGTTTCATGACCAACTAGCAAGGCAAAATAAAGTAACAAAATTTCCGACATCGGGTTGGGGTATCATTGATGGTGTAGCCGATATTCTCCATACTTTTAAAACCGCTACAACTTATTTATCGGGAGTTTACTATCCCACAAGTCCTTTGGTTTTAAATCAACTTTTTTTAATGGTTGAAAAATTAAACGATTATTCCATGCGAGGCGACGTATTTAAAGAAATGATACCGCCAATGAAAGAGAAATTTAAAAAATATTTTAAAGAAATGTCTCCGATTATTACTTGCGCCGCCGCCTTAAACCCGTGATTAAATGTTTCGGGTGTTGAAACTTTATGTGAAAATATAATTTATGGTTTGGATTTATACGAAGAAGACGTATTTTTAACGGATAGAGCAAAAACTGTTTTTACTCAAAATTTGTCAACTTTGTTTACTGTTTATGTTGAAAAATATGATACAACATCTACCGTTCACGGGTCATTTAGAAACGCTACAACAAGTGCAAGTAGTAGTCGGAGTTCAATGTTAAACTTATTTAATACTATAGTTAATGAAAATAGTAAACGTTAACGGGGTAATACCCCAAGTAGCGAATTGGGAAGATATATTGGTTCGGATTTTTTACCCGGTATGAATGCTCATGATTTTGAGACATTTGATATCTTCGCTTGATGGAAAGGGAAGGAAGACCAATTTCCCGTCCTATCCGCTATGGCCCTTGATCTACTAACCGTCCAAGCTTCTACGGTAGCTTCAGAATCTGCTTTTTCTGTTAGTGGCAGGGTTGTTTCATTACGAAGAACAAGACTAACTCCGCAATCGGTGGAAACATGCTTTTGCTTAAAAGATTACTTGGACGCCGCGGAAAGAATACAACATATATCTTCTCTTAAAGGCGAAATCGAAGTCGAGGGAGAGAAATACGAGGACGAGGTGGAAGGAGGATTGATTGAAATAATTGGCGAAGAGAGCCTACGAGAGAGTTCGGGATCCGACTAGTACCGCCTACCCGGATTTTCAATGTATCGACGAAGAAGACTTTTATTTTCAATGTATTTCAATTTGTAAACTTTTAATTATTTGTTTTGTAATTTCTAAACTTTATCTTGTATGTTTTGTAATTTTTAAATTAAGTTAATATATTAAAATGCATTTTTAAGTTACTAAACCATTTTATTGAAATAAAACATCAATACCAACTTACATAACACGTTACTAAAACATTTTATTGAAATACAACATGCAATACCAACTTACATAACACGTTACTAAAACATTTTATTGAAATACAACATGCAATACCAACTAATTATCCGCATTGTTCGGATTTGTAATCTTCGTTTCGTCATACAACTTGCAATACTTTTCTAAGTGACGGGTTAAAGTTGTATTACACTCTTTACTAAAAAACGATTCGCACAGCTTGCAACGAGACTTGTTCGGTCCGCTTGACATATCACACAAATAAAAATATTGCCAAACACTTGGCTTTCGTGTGGTTGGAATAACTCTTACAATCGTTAAAGATGGACCAACGTTTACGGCCATTTTCGAGGTCGTTTTTTGCTAAAGAAGTAGAAATGAGAGTAGAAAATTGTGTGGTTCAATCCATACAACCAATAAGTATTTATACTAAGTTATGGGGTAAAAAAAAACACAAAAAGTTATAAAAAAACGGGCAACAAACATCTCTAATGGCTAATTTTTTAAAAAATTAACGGCTATTTTAAAAAAAAAACTGCTTAACCGGTTTAGGATCCGAACCGGTTTGGCTAGCCAACCCGATCTCACCCGGTCCGATCCGGTTTGGTAGGGTTGGGTTCGATGTTCCTTGAACCCGGGTCGTGACCCGAACCGGTTCGGCCACCAACCCGGTCCAACTGGGTTTTGCTAAGCCCGACCCAGTTTTAAACCCGGACCAATTTGGATTTTGGACCCGGTTTGTACACCTCTAGTTTTAATGGTCTTGAGGACGATTCTGGCTCTTGCCACCACATAACCGCCGCCGATGCGAAAACTCCGAGCGCCATTTCCCGGGCTTTTTCGCTTGATGATGAAGACATTTTATAAAAAAATTTGTAGTATAGAAAAGATGAGGTAAAATGTTAATAGTTTTGTGTTATATAGGAGGTGAGAATGAAAATTTAATAATTTTTTTTTTATATTTATTACAAAAATAGCCGTTTACCAACGGATATATTGCATTTGAAATGGTGCAAGACTCCCGTGAAAAAAATCATAATTAGACAAATGGTTCATTCGTTTTAGGATTTGATCTTTTCTCCAAAAATTATGAATTAAGTTTCTGTTGTCTGTCTAATTATAATGCGTTAGTTTTTATCACTCACAGACGTTAAATCTATATGAACGATTATTTTTAATTTTAAAAAAAATATACATAAATCAACGACAAAGGATTGGAGAGGGTTTTTATATAACAAAGTATACAAATGGTTCTTTGAAAGTGTATTCATCAAATTAAGATTTTTGGGGGATTTTTTTTCTCAGGATTTGGTTTAATATCTTCCGTGTACGAATGGACGGCATTGGTGCACGTGTCCATATATTATTGTGTATACACAGATTAAAAATTTATAAATTATAATTTATAAATGTAGCTTTCCGTCGACACGTTATTTTAACTTTTGCACACGGTATGGGTTTCTTTCTATTTTTTATTTTTTCTTTTGAAAAATATATATAAAACCACTATATTAAGGAAATGACTTAACGGTGCCCTATAAATAGATTCCCAAACCATTTGCTCAATTTCATACATACTACAATCACAATATATCTAAAGAAAGAAATTAGGAATATGCCTAGACAAGGACACCACCACCCCCGCCACCACCACCACATCACCACCATCATCATCCACCACCACCACCACCTCATGTTCATCACCACCATCCACCGCCACCTCCACCTCACAAACCGCACCACCACCAATCTTGTACTATAATGTAGTTTTATGTCTATGTATATTGTAAACCGTGTCTTCCCTCTATTCATATGTTGTGATGAATAGTTATATGTAACAAATAACATTTTTCTTCGAGAATTTGATGATTGTCTGATTATTATACATGTGAGATGTTTTATTTTGATTATTATTTAAGGTTTTATTTTATTTAGCATAAAGGGATTTGAGTTTTTACGTACGAAGACTTATCTATGAATTTATGGATCTGATTTTGTTTGACCTAAATGATTATGTGGCATCATTTTCAAATGTGTATGCAAGTACGACTCGATCACGCCTTCTCCAAACCCGTCAAAAAAGCTTCATGTGGCTGTCAACTCAATACACAGGGTTTAGACAAGCTCAGTCACGGAGTCAAGATTTTTTTTCCACTAGTGTCACTTTTTACAGTGCTTGAATTTTATCAACTCGACGTTATAATTTTCATGTCGGGGTTTTATCACTAAAGTTCCAATAAAGAACAACTAAAATAACTAAAGTTTCACAATTCAATCAAGTTTCACGTTTCAATTAAGAATCAAGTTTCACATATATTTTTTACATTATTAAGTAATGAAGCGTAAAAGTTGAAAAATAATATTAAAGTACTAAAGTGTAAAAGTTTAAAAAAGAGAAGAAACTAACCAAAAAGGTACGAGTGACCAGTGGCGGATCCAGAATTTTTTTTCAGGGGGTTCACTGTTTTTAGATGATCCAATTTCATAGGGCCGGACATAAAAATTTTCGGTTCGGTTCGATTGGTCGGGTCGGGTCGGGTCGGGCAGGGGCGGCTCAACCATTTTTGGAGGTTTAAAGCAAAGAAAAAAACATGAAAATTATGCTTCAAATGTTCACAAAATCAACTAATTTGTATTTAAGAGTCATCTACTCATTTGTTTCTATCAATTTTTTACCTCTAATCATATGAATGCTCAAGAACACACATTTAGTTCAAGAAAGAGTTCTTAGTTTTATAGCTTCACAACCGGATCAACCGAGCAGCAGTGGGCGCCGTCGTAAGGGGGTTCACCCTATAATATTTTAGGGGGTTCACCCTAGTTTTTTTACCTACCGTTACACTAAAATTTCAAAACTCGGGGGGTTCCTGTGCACCCCCCCTCGCTTCACTACATCCGCCCCTGCGAGTGACAGAGAACTCGAATAGGAGAAGTAGGGTTGAGTATGATCTCGCATAAATAGATATCAAATCACGAAAATTCATCTCTCTTTATCCATCTGTGAAGCCACAATCACATAAAAAATTCTTCAGAAATACCATTCAATTTCAATGCTTGTACAAGTCTTTTACAGAATGTCTCATGATCAGTGATCTTCAAGTTATATATATATATATATATATATATATGTAGTCTGACTAAAAAAGTCAAAATTTACTTCTGATTTGGTACTAAAAGACGAATTAGCATTTTTATTTAATTATTCAATTCATTCACATGATCCTTTCGAAATATGGCCGAATGAATTAAGGGTCATTTTAATGCACATTGCTTACAAATAAAGGCATAGCAGCTCTATGTTCAAATTAAGAAATGTAAGGTACTGTCTTCTTGCAAACCACAGCTAATGGAAATAACATGCTGGTCAAATTAACGTCCATGGGTATGAACAATAAAACCAATATGAAATAATTTTTGGAAATTTTGGGTGAAAACGTGTGGTTTTCACTAAGTTACAAAAATGATTTTTTGTCAACTTTGGACAGAAATAAATATATACAAACGATGTTTTTTTTTTGCCTATTTCTTAGTTTATGTTCTATGTTGTGAGGGGTTCGCAACGAATAAAACCACGTCCAAAACGGAGTTAAAATGAATGAGATATTGATGCTCGAAGTTGAGTGTTTAGGGAGTAAAGCTACGAAAATTGGAAGGAAAAATGTTGAAACTTGTCCCACATAGGTGGGGGGACCAATCTTGGAGTGGTATATTAGTGGAAACCTACTAATTTTTTTTTTCTTTTAAGACAAACACTAGTGGTACCTTATATGGTGCGGAGCACCCGCCCTCGCGCACGTGGCGTGGGCGTAATGTGGGGTTTTGATGGCGCACTTGGCACTTGGCACACCGCATGAGAGCCGCCATAGGGCATGTTTGGGATTACTTTTGGAACCTCCTTATTAACTTTTCTAAAAAGTTAATAAGTTAAAAGGTTGTTTGGGTAATCCAAAAGAAGGTGTAAAATGTGAGATGATAAGTTAAAAGTTAGAAGTAAGAAGCTCCTTACTTTTGGAAATGACTTCTCCAAAAGTCATACGGAGATTCCAAAAGTAATCTCAAACACCCCCTTGGTATTTTTTTAAGGCTGGTGCGAGGTCAGATGGCTCGGCCTACTCGGGAGGAAATCTACCAGTTCACTCAGGAGAGCCAATCTACTTAGGGGAAGAAAACTGGTTAGCATGAACAGTTCACTCCGGAGAGCCAACCTACTCCAAAGGAGGAAATCTGGTCATGGTCAGCATGACCGGTTACTCCTGAGTAACTGATGGGATGTGGATTTTGTGTGTTTATAGTGCTTTAACCCCGCGATTTTATATGTTTTTCTCTTATTACATATGCATGGATAGCAATTACTACGAGCTTTTGTGTTTGTAGGTAAGAGGGGTTAAAACATAGATGTTAGAGCACGTGGAAATGCAGGTTACGGGAATCGGAACGAAGAAGCGAAGAAGTGAAAAAGGGCTGGCCGTAAGTTACGGCCAGGACACCGTAACTTACGGTGGACAGATTTTCGAGACCGTAAACCAGAATTTACAGGCCGTAAGATAGTTTTGGGATAGGCTGACCGTAAGTTACGGTGCATCGGGCGTAACTTACGGTGGAAAGAAAATCAAAAAGTTTGGCCGTAAACCAGAAGCTACAAGCCGTAAGTTATAATTTTGAAAAAGTTGACCGTAAGTTACGGCCAAACCACCGTAACTTACGGTGGTCGGGAAAACAGAAAGACGGGAGCTTCGATTCTGAGGAGAAATAAGCCATGGAAAGTCAGTTTTTTAGACAGAGACGAACAGGTAGGGAAATCTAGGCGATTTTGGGGCATTTGGATCATCAAGATTGAAGCTTTTTCACCCAAAAATCGAAGAGCTAATCATGGATTCTTTGAAGAACTTTGAAGAATCAATCATTATGATGTCAGGCTAATCACCCGGTACCCAACCCTAGATGTAAGACTTTGATGTTTGGATTCTTAACTAGTTTTGATTGTGTGAATGTAAACATGGGATTGAGTAGTCTTTCTTTCGTGTGTTTATAATTGTTTTCCGGATTCACAAATAGATTTGAATCAATCTAATTTGCAATTATTCGATTGTCATTCGACTTTTACAGCCGCTAGCATATCGAGTTGTTAATCAGGTTTTTGTCAAAGTGATAACTGTTAGATTAGTTCGTGATTGTGTTCCATTGTCCGATCTCAGATCGTTGGGTTAACACACTGAATGAAATCTAATTGTTATTAGTTGAATTGGTAACAAATTATCACTCAATCAAGTTAGATGGTTTTGAATCCATATCAAGTCTGAAGTCTAGGGTTGGTTACTATTTTTAATCAATTGTTATTCGTTTTCAAGTTTACTCTCATTTATTTTTGATTTCTTAATTTTAAATTCAGTAAGTGCATAATCGGTTTTCTTAAAAATTAATCAAATCCAAAATTCGGTTTTACTTTTATCGCCTAGTTTAATTAGTTGCAACAGTTAACCTTCCACGAGCTCCTCGAGAATCGATACCCTACTTACCCTTTACTAAAGGTATTTAGGTTTTAATTTGGTTGTACCTTCGACTGTGATCAAATTTTGGCGCCGCTGCCGGGGAGCCGGTGCGCAAGGTTTATTGTTTAGATTAATTTGTTTCAAGCAGTGCTACTTGGGTTGTTTGTTTTTGTTGTGTGCAGGTGATCACAAATCGTATGCATACAAGATATTCTGGTAGATCTTCTCCGTTGAACTTCGATCCAGAAATTGAACGAACAGCTCGCCACAACAGGATTATTCATCGCACCAATCTTGCATCTTCAAGCCAACCAAATCCATCTCCAGAAATGGTGAATCCTAATGTTCCTCCACTCAACTTTGAGGATCAATTCGATCCTCCACCCTACAACAACCCACCACCCAATCAACCACCTCTGAATGACCCTCAAAATCCAAATCCACCCTCAAGCAGAGCACCAACCAATACCGATCGCGATACTCTTGACAATGATAGTGTGCATGGCACACTTGGAACGGGTGTAAGGGTACAACGATGGGATGATGGGTGGAATGGATATGATCCGCATCAAGGGCAGCCACAGAACATGTACGAGAATCCACCACCGAATTACATGAATCAAGAACACCAAATAAATTATGGTGGATATGGATTCCCACAGCAACAACCACAAGGATACCCTCCACAGCCGCAAGGATTCTATAGGCCTCCGATGCCACAGATGCAGGGACCAAATTATGAGCCCGGTATTCCTATGCCTCCACCACATAACATGGGAGTACCGAGAAACTACAATCAAGGCATGATGCATGCCCAAGCTGCCAACAATTACTTCCAACCAGCTTTGACCACGAATGCTTCTCCTGTGGTAACACCTGTGAGAAATTGAAGATCCTTTGAAGTCTGTCCATCAGTATTGACTTCCATGCCTACTTTTCATGGGCGTGCCATTGAAGAACCTTATCCACATCTGCAGAGTTTTGAGCAATTTTGTCAGGTAACTGGGCAACAAGGTTTTACACCAGATGAGGTTAAGTTGATTTTGTTCTCCTTCAGTTTGAAAGACCGTGCGAAGGAATGGTTTGATTCTCTACCATCTGCTAGTATTTACACATGGGCTGACTTACAACAGAAGTTTTTGGAAGAGTTTTACACTATGAAGAAAATTAATGAGGCCCGAGCAAATATAAAATTTCAAGCAGAAGGGTGGGGAGTTGTTTCATGAGTCTTTTACTCGATTCAAGGATATGCTACGGAAGTGTCCTCATCATGGTATTAACATGTGGGAGTTATTGGTGGCGTTTTATGATGGAATGTCGTCTGAAGACATCCGGGATATCAATTCACAGAGTAATGGCACCTTCTTGTATAATCATGTACAAGTTGATTGGGATTTGCTAGAAAGAATGTGTGCCAACTCTAAACGGTTGGAGCAGTCGAACAAAAGATCTAAGCATGAGACGGTGAATGGGGCAGCCACCCAAATGACTGATGAGCAATTGGAGGCTATGGCACAGAAAGTGGCAAAGATAGCCGGGTTGGGTAAGGAGAACACTTCAGCTCCAACGGGTTCGGTCTATCATGTGTGTGGGGTATGTGGTGATCTTGGGCACAAATCTAGTCAGTGTCAGCAACAACAAGGTGGACAACAAGGGGGCCCAACTGAAGAGGTTAATCAAGTGCATGGAGATATGAACTCGAACACCTACCATCCAGGGCTTCGAAACCATCCTAATTTTAGGTATGGTAATGCTTCAAATCAGATGAACCCGAATTTCCAACCTGCAAACAACAGAAGTTATCCTCAAGCTTTTGATCGTCAACAGTACCAACAAGCCAAATATCAGAGACCTTATTATGGGAATCAGCAACAAGGAGGTGGTCAGAACAACAGGCAACAAGCTCCGCCTGCAAATCAACAAGCTGGATCATCCACCAATTCTGAAGGCTCAAAAATTGATCAACTCGTTGAGATGATGAAAGAGATGAGGAAGGAAAATGACATAAGGGACAAGGCTTTTGTTACATTGAACAAGCAAGTGGGACAGATAGCAGAGCAACTTTCACAGAGACCTCCTGGAACACTTCCCAGCGATACACAGGTAAATCCAGCTCATCAGAGTTCTAGCCAAAAGAATGCTCAAGTAAATCAGGTAATTACTCTCAGAAGTGGTAAAGAAGTGAATAATAATGTCACTCTTCCACCTCCTTTCGTCGAAGGGATTGTGGAGGATGTAAATGAGAGTGAAGAGAGTGATAGTGGAACCTGTTATTGCATCTAAACCGGTTTTAAATAATAACTCACCATCTGAAAATGTTGTTAACAAGGCTCCATTTCCATCAGCCTTGGTCAAACCAGACAAATCAAACAAGTCAAAAAGAGGCCCACAACAAGATGAGTTGTGGGAAGTTTTTAAACAAGTAAAAATCAATCTGCCTCTTCTAGATGCAATTAAACAGGTACCTGCTTATGCTCGGTATTTGAAGGACCTTTGCACACAGAAAAGACAACCAAGGTTTCCTAAGAAGTTAGATGTAAATGTGCAAGTCAGTGCTATTTTGTCGGGTGCACTTCCACCAAAGCTTGATGACCCAGGAACGCCTTTAATTTCAATTCAAATCGGTGATTTTAAAAGTGAACGGGCGTTACTAGATTTGGGAGCTAGCATTAGCATTCTCCCGGGAAGCTTGTATGACCAATTTGATTTTGGTCCCCTCAAGAAGGCTGACACTACTGTGGTGTTAGCTGACTTGACTCCTAAGCTTCCTAGGGGAGTGTTAACTGATGTCCTTGTTAAGGTGGGAGAATTTTATTACCCTGTGGACTTTTTGGTTTTGGATTATGTGTCGGGGATACAAGGGAGACAACCAGATGTCATATTGGGGAGGCCATTTTTGGCCACTGCACATGCCATAATTGATTGTGTTTCAGGAACAATCGACATGACATTTGGCAATTGGAAAATGAGGTTGAATATGTTCACTAACGTTACTAACCCACCTGTTTGTGATACTTGTTTTATGGCAGATATTGTTGACCGATGTGTTCCTTGCTATGAGCCTTTGGTGAGAAAGGATAACATATCAGACGATTGTTCTGTGTTTGACAGGGTGGAGAGAGAACATATGCAGGAATTGATTGAGGCGGAAAGGGAAGTTGAACTTAAAGCAGTGCAAGAAAACAGGCCACCGTGGTCCTGTCATCAAGAGAAACTTCCAGATAAATGGAACAAGGAGTTAAAGCCATCCTTGGTTGAGCCACCGCAGCTGGAGCTGAAAGAATTACCATCACATTTGAAGTATGCATTTCTAGGAAAGGAGAAAACCTTACCGGTCATTGTTGCATCAGATTTGACCGAGGATCAGGAGAAAGAATTGTTGAAGGTACTGGTTGCTCACAAATCAGCAATTGGATGGACAATAGCAGATTTGAAGGGGATTAGTCCCTCTGTTGTAATGCACAAGATCATAACCGAACCGGACGCAAAACCCGCTCGCGACACACAGAGGTGACTCAATCCGAACATGAGAGAAGTTGTGAAGAAAGAGGTGCTTAAGTGGCTTGATGCAGGTATTGTCTACCCCATTTCAGACAGTACATGGGTGAGCCCCACTCAGACAGTTCCGAAAAAAGCAGGTATCCAGGTAATTAAAAAGGAAAATGGTGAGGAACTTGCTACCCGCCCAGTAACCGGGTGGCGAGTGTGCATAGATTACAGGAAGCTGAACGCAGCTACCTCGAAAGACCACTTTCCATTACCTTTTATTGATCAGATAATAGAGCGACTTTCAGGTCAGAAATTCTTTTGTTTTCTTGATGGATATTCTGGGTATAATCAAATTGCCATACATCCAGACGATCAGCACAAGACTACATTCACATGCCCGTATGGTACATTCGCTTTCAGGCGAATGCCATTCGGTTTGTGCAATGCCCCCGCCACCTTCCAAAGGTGCATGATGAGTATCTTCTCAGATATGGTGGGGGAGAATCTTGAGATCTTCATGGATGATTTTTCTATTTTCGGAATGTCATTTGAAAAATGTCTAGATCAACTTACCAAGGTACTTAAACGTTGAGTTGAAAAAAATTTGGTACTAAGTTGGGAAAAGAGCCACTTCATGGTTCGAGAGGGGGTAGTGTTAGGACATGTTATGTCTGAACGTGGGATGGAGGTTGATAGGGCAAAAGTTAATGTAATTTCAACTTTGCCTCCTCCCACGAATGTGAAAGGCGTGCGATCATTCTTAGGGCACACTGGGTTTTATCGTCGGTTCATCAAAAGTTTTAGCGTCATTTCAAAACCATTATGTAACTTGCTTTTAAAAGACACGACCTTTACCTTTGATGACGAATGCTTAAAATCCTTTGAATCATTGAAAAAGTTGTTGGTTGAAGCCCCAGTGTTACAGTCACCCGATTGGTCATCACCGTTTGAAATCATGTGTGATGCGAGTGATGTGGCATTAGGGGCAATGTTAGGTCAAAGGATAAACAAGAAACCGGTGGTTATTTATTATGATAGTAAAACCCTTTCAGAGGCACAATTGAATTATACAACAACTGAAAAGGAATTCCTAGCAGTTGTCTATGCCTTAGACAAATTTCGTTCTTATCTTTGGGGCAGCAAAGTTATTATTTATACTGATCATTCTGCTGTCAGGTACTTGATGGAAAAGAAGGATGCGAAGCCGAGGCTGATTCGGTGGATACTGCTTCTTCAAGAATTCAATTTGGAGATCCGAGATAAGAAAGGGAGTGAAAACGTGGTGGCAGATCATTTGTCACGCCTACCGACTCTCAATAATGGGATCCCCTCGGAAATTAATGACACATTTCCCGATGAACAACTCTTTTCGGTTACTAAATTGCCATGGTTCGCTGATTTGGTGAATTATTTGGATGCAGGTGTAATTCCAAGTTTTTGGTCAGCACAGAAAAGACGCCATTTTCTTGTTCAGGTTAGACATTATGTGTGGGATGCACCTGATTTGTTCAAGGTAGGTGCAGATCAAATTTTGAGAAGGTGCATCCCAGAAGAAGAAGTGCAGAGTGTGCTAGCTCATGCACATTCGTTTGCGTGTGGAGGCCATCTAAGTGGGAAGAAAACGGCATATAGGGTTCTATCATGTGGTCTTTTCTGGCCCACTTTGTTTAAAGATGCTACGAATTATGTTAAATGCTGTGTTAAGTGTCAACAACTGGAGGGAATTGCAAAACGGGATGAGATGCCCACGAATCCCATTTTAATTGTTAACATTTTCGATGTATGGGGAATTGACTTCATGGGCCCATTCCCGGTTTCGTTTGGTAAGGTATATATCTTAGTGGCAGTGGACTACGTGTCTAAGTGGGTTGAGGCCATTGCCACTAAGACGAATGATCACACAGTTGTTTGTGAATTTGTAAGAACCCACATTTTTTCTAGATTTGGGGTACCCCGGGTCATCATTAGTGATGGGGGAACCCATTTCAAAAATTTTAATTTTGGGAAATTACTTAAAAAGTATGGCGTGGATCATCGCATTGCTACACCTTACCACCCCCAAACTAGTGGTCAAGTTGAGGTTTCTAATCGGCAAATTAAGGAAATTTTGCAAAAGACCGTCCGAGCTGATCGAAAAGATTGGTCTAAGAAACTAGATGATGCTATATGGGCATATCGGACGGCGTACAAAACGCCGATTGGAACGACTCCTTACCGTTTGGTTTATGGAAAAGGTTGTCATCTACCATTGGAAATCGCCCACCGTGCTTTGTGGGCGATGGCCACACTTAATTTGGAATATGATGATACAGGGAAAGAACGTCGGTTAGAGCTTTGTGAATTGGAGGAGTTGCGTGAAGAGGCGTATGACACAGCAGCCGCATACAAGACAAAGATGAAAGCGGTGCATGATGCGAAGCTAAGGAAAAGGAGCTTCGAAGTTGGTCAAAAGGTATGGTTGTTTAATTCACGGTTGAAGTTATTTCCAGGAAAGTTGAAGAGCAAGTGGTCCGGACCATTTGTGATTGTGAGGATTGGTCACTACGGTGACATTGAAATTGAAAGCGTGAAAGATCAGACAAAGCAAGTGGTTAATGGTCACCGACTGAAGCCATATTTGGATGCGACCGATATTAACAAGGAATCAATGGAAGTGGTGAGCTTTGTCGAAGGCTCACCAACTTATGAGGACGTCTGAGGTCCAGGAAATCTCGAGGGAAACCTCGGGTTGTAGAGTTTGTATTTCAAATTGTTCATTAGGCATTTGTTACTTTTGTTTGTTTTCTTTTTGTGTGTTTGATGTGTTTGTTTGTCATGAGTTCTCCTACGAGGCTAAGTGTGGGGAAGATCGATCACCAGGTACGTTTTGATTTGAGAATTGTGTTGGGGGCAACACAACTTTCGAGAGGGGGTGAGGATAAAAATGGGTAAATTGGTTAAAATAAGTTAAGTGTAAACCAGGTCACAAAAAAAAAATGTTTTACGGTGATTAAAAATGAGAAAAATAAAGAACAAGGGAGCCGTAACTTACGGTGACTCCGTCGTAACTTACGGCGTCTGCAAAAAAAAAAAAAAAATTTTGGTCGTTTTTTGTACGAATTACCCGAGCCAAGTTGATTAAAAGCCCACAATTTCAGTTTTTAATGCCTCACCTACCCTTTCCATCTGCACTTAAACACCATATCTCTCTCTTTTCATTTTCATCTTCATCTTCCTCAAGCTTTCAAACCCTAACTTCCTTAAATCTCAATCAAATCCAACGATTTTTGAGTCTATTCCGCTTGTTTTTGAGCGAGGAACATCACCCAAGTGTCAGTTTTGAAGGAATCGCAGCTAATTTGGGCACATTGGAACCGACCCGTTAACCCTAAGTTTCAAAAATTTGGGGCTTTTTGAGTCCTACCTTCTAATTACTATCCTTAAGCTGAAAAGGTATGTTCTTTGTGTTCATTATGCAACGTTCATGGATTGTTAAGGTATTGTTCCTTCATGACTATGTGGATATACTTGGATGATAATTAGGAATAGCAGGTATTTGGGAACCACACTTGTTTAGGGCTGTGATATTGTTTGTTCTTAGTATGATTTTGATTTCATGTTAATATCTAATATGGATACTAAGCAAATGATGAATTATGGGTATATGCATGAATGTTGCGGAAGCTTCAAGCTTCAAGTTTAATTGGTACATGGAAACTTTGTTTTCAGAAAGTTAAACATTCAGTAATCAAGTAGCCATAAGTGTGGGGAGGTTGGTTTGGTTTTTAGAAGTTTTTGCCTCATGGATTGATTTAGCCTTTGTTGTTGTTGGTGATTATGCAGATGGTTCGTACTAAACACGTGTCTGGCAAAGGAAAGGGAAAGGTTGGTGAGCGTGGTTCTTCTTCACATTCTGAAGAACCACCAATGCGACGCCAAAGGACAGATGATTCATCTGAAGAGGACTCACCTGATAGAGAACAGAAGCCCATCTGGGGAAGTGGTCCGTTGTCAGGTATGCCGAGGAGGTGGCAATTGGAGTTATTTCAGGATAAGATGAATGAATTGGCATCAAAACAGCTGGGGTTTATCTGTGAACGGGTGATCACCCGTAGGGACTTTGAACCGTTTGGGATCGTTAAATACTTTCAGGATGTAGGATGGGAGGCAGTGATGGGATTTGATGAGATGAAGATAAACAAGGTGTACATGGATCCCATTGAAGAGTGGATGGGTACTCTGCAGTTGGTTAAAGGTAATAACTATCCGAAGTCTATGAGTCTGGTTGGCACGGTCGGTGGGGTGACTGTAACCATGTCAAGGGACACGTTGAAGCATGTTGCTCGGTTTGATACTAAAGCTAGCAACCAGTATATTTACCCTGCTTTTGATCTGATTTATGAGAGACCCATGGAACACCCTTCTTGGAATCGCATGGTTGAGGCGATTTTTGAACCAGGTAGAGGATCAGTGATGTCAAGGAATGATCTTAAGAAAGAGGCGAAGCTGCTTTTGATGTTTTTGAATACAAATGTGATGCCTAGGCGAGGCGATAAAACAAGTGTGAGACACTCAGAGGTGCCGATTTTGTATTCTCTTTTGATGGGAACGCCAAAGATCTCCTTTAGACATTTGGCGATGATGAATATTTGGGAGGCTCGTAATAATAAAGAGAAAAAGGTAATCCCACATTGCAAGTTGATCCAAGCACTTTTTCGATGGAATGAATTGTTTGATGGAGAGTTTGATTGGGAGTATACGTCCAAGCGAGAAGTCGCTTATGAAATTTCAAAGTTAAAAAGGTTGCAATGGGATTATAAACAATCCGAGCGATATCATAGGTTGGTGGACATGGCGACAAACCGAGTTTGGGATGTATTGAAAGCAGATGCTCGGCCTTTGAGGAGAGGAGAGAGAGATGTATTTAATTCCGAGGGAGCCAGGGAGGATGTTCATATGGGGGGTGAGAATGAGGAGTCCGACGATGATGATCAAACAATCTCACGGATTGTTAGAAGGTCAAGGGGGGAAGGATCGAGTCAGAGATCACACCAACCACCGCAGTACACATTCCAGGATAGGGGGACACCCTGGGGTGTGGTTGATGATGATATGGGAAGGATCCTAAATGATGCTAGGCCTGCGGGGTGGCGGGATTGGCCACCCTATGCACGGGTGATGTTTGATCAGGACACCCAAAATTCTGAGCTGCAAAGAAGGGAGATGCAACGGTTGTACGATAGAAGTGAGCATTGGAACAGGTTGCACGCTTACAACACTCAGCGTGAGATTAACCATAATTTTGATGATGCTCAGCAGCGGAGAATGCACGATGAGTGGCACAGGGGTGAACATGTGGTACAACATCCACCGGTTATTGATTACACTGCGTTGGACCCGTACGATGGTTCAGTTCGATACCCGCAACCACAGGTGCATCACTCGGAATGGCTTAATCCCTACCAAGACCAACAGCAACAGCAGGATAGAGGTGATGGAACACCGAGTGTGTTCGATTTTAGTGCAATTGAGGAGACCATGACATCTATTTTTGGACCACAACAGCCGCGGTACTTCTGAGCATTCTCTGATAAACATCAGGTCCATGTGCTTGGCTCCTCTATTATTTGTGAACAATGATCTGTAACTAAGGGTGGTGGGTGGTTGGATTGGGAAGAACTACTTTTATTTTCTTTTATTTTCTGTTTTGGTGGTGTAGACATTTGTGTAGGGTGTGTTTAATTTGATATTGTGTGCTTAAGTTGTTTTGTTAGTTAGTAGTAGTTAGGTTAGTGTCATCGGGTGCATAAGGATGGATTAGCAGCCCTCATCATGAGTTCCAAGGATGAGAAATTGACAAAACCACACATTGGGGACAATGTGTCTCAAGTGTGGGGATGGGGGAAGAAACACACTTAACTTTGCTGAATTTTGCTAAAATTCGTCGAAATTGAAAAATTGAAAAATATTTGCAAAGCAAACCAATTTTAAACTCATGGAAAAGGTCCTTTCTGATTGACTAATCTAGATCTTGAATCATGGTTGTCCCTTTAAGTTTCAGGAGAGTATTTCCGATGGGTGTTTTAAGAAAAATGGGAAGGGATGCTTAATTAGGTGTAACATGCTTTGAATTGATTGCTAATGCTACATGTCGGTAACCAATTGTCCGCCATATGTGAGTTTTTGAGCCATACTTGCTATAAGATTGATAGGTCACTGAAAAATTTGTTTCAATTGCTGAGAGTGACCAATGTGATATGATATGGTAGAACTTGTATGGTTGATACATTTCGAGACTACATATTAGACATGTGCACAAAGATGACAAGGCATTAGGATTCCCCATATTCCCCGTTAATCCATTTTGTTGCTATAATTCCTTAGAAGCCATTGTTGAGCCTGATAGATGACATTGAATAAAATCATTATACCCGTCGTTTGTCCACCCCATAAGCCGAGTAGAAAGTGTATATTTTCTTGAAAATTTTGAAAAATACAAAAATAGCATGGAGTATGAGAAGTGAATCACAATTATTCAAGTTGTGAAAGAAATAAAGCAAGTCAAATGTGACTTTGTAAGTTAAAAAAAACAAAAAAAATTTGTAGAATTTCTCATCACACTAGCCACCAAAAAGCCTAAATTCCCTACCCGAGCCTAAGCCAAAAACCCAAAGTCCTTCGATTTGTGCAGTGTCTATAGCAGTAGTGGAGATTTGATTGCTTTACAAGCATATGCTTATATGGTCTCACATTCGGTTTTGGAGTGAATACTTATACTAGCACATTATTTATGCTAGTCCAGAAATTAAACCGAGAGGAGTGCATCTTGTGAGGGATATGTAGCAATTGCATAGAAATAAAAGCATGTTGCGTTTGATTAAGCAAACTGCGTTTTGTTCTAACTGTTTATCACTTGCTCGTCGGTTTGTCAATCTCGACTGTGTCAGTCTATGGGACGGGTATGATTCTAGACCTTAACTTGTTGAGAAATAAAAGGGCTTTGGATGTGGGTTATTGGTGAAATAAGTGAAAAATAAAGGTTTGCTTGGGGACAAGCAAAGGTTAAGTGTGGGAATGTGATGGGATGTGGATTTTGTGTGTTTATAGTGCTTTAACCCCGCGATTTTATATGTTTTTCTCTTATTACATATGCATGGATAGCAATTACTACGAGCTTTTGTGTTTGTAGGTAAGAGGGGTTAAAACATAGATGTTAGAGCACGTGGAAATGCAGGTTACGGGAATCGGAACGAAGAAACGAAGAAGTGAAAAAGGGCTGGCCGTAAGTTACGGCCAGGACACCGTAACTTACGGTGGACAGATTTTCGAGACCGTAAACCAGAATCTACAGGCCGTAAGATAGTTTTGGGATAGGCTGACCGTAAGTTACGGTGCATCGGCGTAACTTACGGTGGAAAGAAAATCAAAAAGTTTGGCCGTAAACCAGAAGCTACAAGCCGTAAGTTATAATTTTGAAAAAGTTGACCGTAAGTTACGGCCAAACCACCGTAACTTACGGTGGTCGGGAAAACAGAAAGACGGGAGCTTCGATTCTGAGGAGAAATAAGCCATGGAAAGTCAGTTTTTTAGACAGAGACGAACAGGTAGGGAAATCTAGGCGATTTTGGGGCATTTGGATCATCAAGATTGAAGCTTTTTCACCCAAAAATCGAAGAGCTAATCATGGATTCTTTGAAGAACTTTGAAGAATCAATCATTATGATGTCAGGCTAATCACCCGGTACCCAACCCTAGATGTAAGACTTTGATGTTTGGATTCTTAACTAGTTTTGATTGTGTGAATGTAAACATGGGATTGAGTAGTCTTTCTTTCGTGTGTTTATAATTGTTTTCCGGATTCACAAATAGATTTGAATCAATCTAATTTGCAATTATTCGATTGTCATTCGACTTTTACAGCCGCTAGCATATCGAGTTGTTAATCAGGTTTTTGTCAAAGTGATAACTGTTAGATTAGTTCGTGATTGTGTTCCATTGTCCGATCTCAGATCGTTGGGTTAACACACTGAATGAAATCTAATTGTTATTAGTTGAATTGGTAACAAATTGTCACTCAATCAAGTTAGATGGTTTTGAATCCATATCAAGTCTGAAGTCTAGGGTTGGTTACTATTTTTAATCAATTGTTATTCGTTTTCAAGTTTACTCTCATTTATTTTTGATTTCTTAATTTTAAATTCAGTAAGTGCATAATCGGTTTTCTTAAAAATTAATCAAATCCAAAATTCGGTTTTACTTTTATCGCCTAGTTTAATTAGTTGCAACAGTTAACCTTCCACGAGCTCCTCGAGAATCGATACCCTACTTACCCTTTACTAAAGGTATTTAGGTTTTAATTTGGTTGTACCTTCGACTGCGATCAGTAACAAGATTAGTTTCACAGTTTCTCTTACACAGAATCTTAAAACATAAGTCAGTTACGATTTGAAGACTTAAAACAGAATAAATGTATTGAAGACGTTTAATACAAATTATTTTCATTTTAATTCTTTTTGAACTGTTTCGACTTTATCAAGGTGCTCCTCCCAATATCCCAATATCCCAAACACAGAACATCAAAGCTTCTGTTCTTCCTACTCTTTTACTCTCAAGATACTCCTTCGTAACACATAGCTCCGCCCCTGGACAAGCTCTTTCCCTTGCATTCAATACCACACATAATGTTTTAGATGTTATATATTTTTGGGGCAATTACATATATCCTTCTAAAAACTTCATTAATTACGTATATACTCAGCTCAAAATTTTATTTACGTATATCCTCTTCATTGATCACATATATACTCAACTGGATGATGAAATCGATCAAAAGCGACGATGGATGTTGGAATTGATTGGAAGTGGGAATTAGAAGGTTAGGTTGAGATTGATGGAATAAGAATAGTCGTATTTCTTGTAAAGTTGAAAGGGTAATTTTATAAAAGAGGGGGATATATGTAATTTAAGTTTTGGGTTGGATATATATGTAATTAGGTTTGAAAATAGGGGATATATGTAATTTTACCTATATTTTTATCTAGTTGTTCGTACTTATAAGAGTAAAGTGTAATTTGCACCCATGTGGTTTATGTCCGCTGACACTTTGCAATGCTGTTTTAAAAGAAATGCAATTTAACCCCCGGTGTTTTTGGAAGAAAATGTAGAACTCCCATCTGTTGGGGAGAGGTTGGACAAAAAAACTTGGAAGCAAAGAAATTGTCTAAGAAACAGGTGTAAAGTTAGATCAGATTAGAGCTTGCCTAAAAGTCACACAGGATAGACAGAAGTCTTATGTAGATAAAAGGCGAAGGCCCATAGAATTTCAAGTTGGAGATTTTGTTCTGTTGAAAGTAGCTCCATGGAAAGGAATCATTAGATTCAGAAAGAGAGGAAAGTTGAGTCCAATATTTATTGGACCAATTAAGATTATGGATCGAGTAGGGAAAGTTGCTTTTAGACTGGAATTGCCAGAAGAGTTGAGTGGAATTCACTCGACATTCCATGTATCGCACTTACGAAAGTGTTTGGCAGACGAAACCTCTCATGTTCCACTGAATGATATAGAGGTAGACGAAAGATTGAATTATATCGAGAAGCCAGTGGCTATACTCGACTATAAAGAAAAGAGATTACGGAATAAAGAGATCAAGCAAGTGAAAGTTCAGTGGCAACATCGAAAAGGGTCTGAAGCCACATGGGAGAGATTGGACCCATGGGTCAGTGGCTATACTCGACTATCTTGTCCCTCGCGGTACGCGAGAGATTGAACCCATGGGCCTCGCGGTACGCGAGAGACCCCAAATGTCAGCAATTTTTGCCTATTTTCTTGGTATAAAAGCTTAAGTCCGTTTCTAGGGTTAAGCATTCGATTCCAGACGTAAAGAAATGAGCTTTTTGGTGATTCTAAGTAGGAGAAAGTTTCTAGGATCAACCGGAGACTTGGATTGAAGTTGGAGATTGAAGATCGGGTCGATTTCGTCATCCGGTTCTCGTTATCTTTCTTTGTTCTATGTTTTTAGATTTTGTACCATGATTTATGTGTTTGATTATTCTGTTTTGATGTTATTGACCATGATGATTGGCTAGACTTTCATAGCTACATAGGTTTTGATGATTATGCGTTGTTAATTGGTTTGATTTCGGATATTTGTTGATGGATTAACGTTAAAGTAAAGAACTTGGTTTTGTTTGATTGGATGTATATGCGTATTTGATCTTGATTTATGATCTATTGAATGTTCCATATGCTGCTTTGCGAATGTCTTTCATGTATGGTTGCATATTAGGTCGCGAGCTGTGTGCATGTGATTTGTTTATGGTTGATTAACGTCGTATTCATAGGAACATCGATTGAGAGTTTATTAGGAATGAGTATTCTGCCTGCTTCAATAGCTGAGAGGTGCGAAGTTGTCGGGTAATCTTTGGTGTTAGGTTTTAGGTTAACTGCTCTGAAAGGAGGGTTTATTAGGTTTCTTTAGCATCATTGTTATTCCGTGTCTAGTCAAGTGAATTTAAGTTACTCCTTGCACTGAAAGGTGTATTGAGATAGTGAGACTGAGAGGTAATCTGTCTAGCGAGTACTTTACTGTTGTTGGAGATAGCTGAGAGGTGATCCAACTAACTGGTGAGTTTCACACGTCCCTTAGGTTTCCTTTTAGGTCACACCCGGAGAATGATCTGGGATCCACTGGGTTATTTAAGTGTGTCGTATTCTAAGAGCCCAGTTCCATCATAGTTTTTGTATCCGAGAGATTCCAAGGTACATGCATAGGATTCAAGGTCTAGTTAGTGCTTTCCCCGTTTGTGAGTTGTCTAAAGTTTCTTGCTTTCTGTTTGGTGTCGATAGTTAGGAGTTCATTAGTTATAGTTCACAACACAAATCCCCCCAAATACATTTCAGTTTATTTAGTTGAGTTAGAGTCTAGATAGAGTTGTCGCTAGTGTCTCATGGGTTCGATATCCGGACTTCATTTGACTTTGCTACATTGGTCGGTACACTTGCCGGTTGTGTGGTCTAGTATTAGGTTGAGTTTAGATTTATAAATTTAAAGTTAGAGTGTCTAGGTTAGGTTTTATAGTTAGTTTTTATAGACCGTACAACAAACATCAAGTTTTTGGCGCCGTTGTCGGGGATCGAACCCGGGTCACCCGCGTGACAGGCGGGAATACTTACCACTTTACTACAACGATCGTCCAGCAAACATCAAGTTTTTGGCACCGTTTCCGGGGACACTTAGGCGATAGCGTATCTAACTTTGATTGAACTTAACTGATTAGTTGGTCTTTTTGTGTTTTGCGTCTTTTCTATTTTGTTGAGTCTAGTTTGTGTGTCCTTTTGTGAGTCTTTGTTTTTAGTGTGTCTAGATTGTATCTTGAGTCTATCCGTTTATTTTTGTCATTATGTGTGAGATCTGTGGAGGACCCCATTTTACTCGTCATTTCCCATATTCATTGGGAGATTCTTCAGACTGCTATTATCATTTTTATCCGCAGGTACAACCATATAAAGAATATAGAACTCAAGAGGAGTTGAATGCCTAGTGCAAAGAGGCAAATGAGCGATATGAGAAAGATATCCAGGCATTAATCGCCCGCATCGGATCACATCGGTCGAGGAATATAGAGCGTATGATTTATGATCGTGAAGGGAATGTCATCGGAACTGAAACTGCATCAGGAGAAGTGATTCTGGAAATTCTAGAACTGGAGGCAGAAATGGATGAACTGCAATTCATAGTGACAGAAGGTGAAGCACAAGTCCCATCTCCAGGTAAGTTTTCTGACCTTGATTGCAGAACTGATGAATTCTATACTGATTCTATGCAAGATCACAATGTTCCATTCGATTCTTTACACTTGTCTTGTGAGGATAATTTTTCACAGGAATCGCAGATAGAACCGAGGATAAAAATGGACGTCTTAGTCCCACCCTCGGACCTGCAGGGTGTTAAGCAACTTCGGCCGGGTGTTTATGAATTTTCTTGGGATGATAGTGATGATGATACAATGCAGGAGTCACAGGGAGACGATAATGGACATCAAAGTCCCACCTCCAGTTCAGCAAGACATCGAGCAAAAATTTTGGTGTCCCACACCATGGAATATTGATGATGGCTTTTGGAGTGATGAGGAAGATGTGATTGAAGAAGAAGAGCTGATAGAGATCCCTAAAACAACGACTGACTATGAGTGCTTTGAAGAGGGATTAGTCGGGTTGTTCGAGACAGATAATGATAGTGAGGATGAGTTCTTAGTTGAGATGTTAGAAGAGGAGCAGGTCCCATCTTGGGAAAGTGAATTTGGAGATGAGTTGGTGGGCCTGCCGACTCTTAGTGAAGGAAGTTTTGACCCACTTGGCGATCTAAGGCTCCTTGAAGATCTATTATATCAAGAACCAAGTGTGGGGATAGAAGAGGAGGTGCAAGTGAGGGAGCTAGTGTCGGACCCACCACATTGCACCCGAGAGAGCAAGAAGGAAATGCCCGTGGATGAAGCCGATAGCAGGGTACCACAGAAACCAAAGGCACCACGGGAAAGAGAAAGGAAGACTGGGCACAAGGCCAACTCAAGAGTGAAGGGACAGCAACATAAGCTGCTCAATGTTGTATCACAGGATAAAGCGGACCGTCTCCTTCACTATACATCGCGTATCAGGTTTGGCCCAGGTAAGTTTACATATTGGTGGACTGACCCGTTTAGATTTTTCAAAACCCATTTAAGGTCTGCCATCAGAGTTTGTCAAATCTGTGGTAGACCAATCATATTGAACGGGCCGGATGGGGGCGGCATAAAGGAGAAGCCGCCTGATTAGGTTTGTTTCTCAGGTTAGAACCCGAGTGTATAGTTTGTATAAGTTTTGATTTTATTTTGAGTCTGTTTGATATTGTTTTGGGTTTGCTGTGAGATTTATTGTTGCAGGTATAGATCACACCGTCCGTACTCAATCTCCATTCGGGCATGGTCGATTCAAATCTTATATTCATGTAAAGGGGACCCAACAGAGAGTTTGTGCAAGCCGCGAATGAAATGCTATACGGTTGCACAAGTGGAAGAACGAAGCTACACAGAATCATGTTATCATTGTCAGCTAAGTCGTTTCCACTTTACTATTTTTTTTTATTATTTTTGAGTCTTTATTTTTATTTTTCGTTGTTTCTTGGTTCACATTGAGGATAATGTGTCGTTCAAGTGTGGGGATGGGAAACGTCTTGAGTCTAGTTTAGTTAGTTTGTTTTTCTTTTATAAAAAGTCAAAAATACAAAAAAATTGAAAAAATGTCCTTTGAAATAGAGTTTTTGCAATTAAAATGGACGATGATAGGTATAACTGGATATGCTTGTTGAGTTTTAAAATGAATAAAAACGCGTCTAAATTGTGATGTTTTGGTAGACACAGCCAGTTTAAAAGCTTAAATATCCTGTGCATGTTGATTAGGATAATTAATTGAACTTAAATCATGAAATCTTGTGGGTTATCATCTTAGGGTGTCGGTAAAACTGAAACTGTCAACATAGGGTGATAGATACCACGTTAAGCTAAAATTTAGAGTTTTTTGAAATTTTCTTGGTACACCACTCTCTTTTTATGAAAAAAATCCGAGTTTGGTGGCGCCCACATCTATATATTCCATAATTCATGAGTAATTGATTAGAATATTGAGTTTTGCTTATGTGTTACTCTTCGGGATGGCCACTTGGAGAAAACACCCCTAAGTGATTCTTATGTTCTTAAATTGATATGACTTATTCTATGTGTTCCCTTCCGGGATAGTGACTTGGTTGAAACGCCTCTAGACGAAAGTTCATTTGCTTGAATTAATGCTCATGGACATTTCATTCCATATTTCATCTTAATTTCTAAAACCTATAAATCTTAGTTTAATGTGGTGGGAGAAATCTATACGGTTTAACCCGTGCCTAAACATGAACGTGAGACGGGATTAGGTGGATCTGTAGCTCTTGAGTATGGGACCCATAGATTGAATTGATATGCCTGGTAATGTAGGAATTAGAACACAACCGGGGGCTTAATAGTTGGTGTTGGGTTTAATCGGATCGAAATATCAATTGTTGCATTTTAACGCGTGATTATGTCTATGCTAACTAATTAATGAATTGTTAAAGCTATGTCCAGTTGTGATTCCATTGCAGAGTCTTTTTCGAGGACGAAAAAATGTTAAGTGTGGGGATATTTGATGTGTTATTCCTGTGTGTTTCGTAGCGTTTTTGTATAGTCCGAGTCATTTAGATTCGTTTATAGTTATTATTGATTTGTGTCTTGTTATGTAGGTAATTGGTCACTTTGGAGCTAAAGCGATCTAAATTGGTGAAGGCACGACGGAACGAGGCAAAATGAGAAAAAGAACAAAACTTTCTGTCAAAGGGCTTCCCTCGTGGTACGCGAGATATGTAGGTCTTCCCCCTAGCAGTACGCGAGGGGTGTGATTTCAGGTCGCGACTATCTTGTCCCTCGCGGTACGCGAGAGACCCCAATGTCGACAATTTTTGCCTATTTTCTTGGTATAAAAGCTTAAGTCCGTTTCTAGGGTTAAGAATTCGATTCCATACGTAAAGAAACAAGCTTTTTGGTGATTCTAAGTGGGAGAAAGTTTCTAGGATCAACCGGAGACTTGGATTGAAGTTGGAGATTGAAAATCGGGTCGATTTCGTCATCCGGTTCTCGTTATCTTTCTTTGTTCTACGTTTTCAGATTTGGTACCATGATTTATGTGTTTGATTCTTCTATTTTGATGTTATTAACCATGATAGTTGGCTAGACTTTCATAGCTACCTAGGTTTTGATGATTATGCGTTGTTAATTGGTTTGATTTCGGATTTCGGATATTTGTTGATGGATTAACGTTAAAGTAAAGAACTTGGTTTTGTTTGATTGGATGTATATGCGTATTTGATCTTGATTTATGATCTATTGAATGTTCCATATGCTGCTTTGTGAATGTCTTTCATGTATGGTTGCATATTAGGTCGCGAGTCGTGTGCATGTGATTTGTTTATGGTTGATTAGCGTCGTATCCATAGGAACATCGATTGAGAGTTTATGAGGATTGAGTATTCCGCCTGCTTCAATAGCTGAGAGGTGCGAAGTTGTCGGGTAATCTTTGGTGTTAGGGTTTTAGGTTAACTGCTCTGAAAGGAGGGTTTCCTAGGTTTCTTTAGCATCATTGTTATTCCATGTCTAGTCAAGTGAATTCAAGTTACTCCTTGCACTGAAAGGCGTATTGAGATAGTGAGACTGAGAGGTAATCTGTCTAGCGAGTACTTTAGTGTTGTTGGAGATAGCTGAGAGGTGATCCAACTAACTGGTGAGTTTTACACGTCCCTTAGGTTTCCTTTTAGGTCACACCCAGAGAATGATCTGGGATCCACTAGGTTGTTTAAGTGTGTCGTATTCTAAGAGCCCGGTTCCATCATAGTTTCCGTATCCAAGAGATTTTCAAGGTACATGCATAGGATTCAAGGTCTAGGTAGTGTTTTTCTCATTTGTGAGTTGTCTAAAGTTTCTTGCTTTATGTTTGGTGTCGATAGTTAGGAGTTCATTAGTTATAGTTCACAACACAAATCCCCCCCAAATACATTTCAGTTTATTTAGTTGAGTCAGAGTCTAGATAGAGTTGTCGCTAGTGTCTCGTGGGTTCGATATCCGGACTTCATTTGACTTTGCTACGTTGGTTGGCACACTTGCCGGTTGTGTGGTCTAGTATTAGGTTGAGTCTAGATTTATAAATTTAAAGCTAGAGTGTCTAGGTTAGGTTTTATGGTTAAATGACATTATGATAAAAATATAAGGGGATAAATTGTAATTAAATCAAAGTTCAAGGGCTAAAAGTGAAAAATTTGGAAAGAAAGGCTCATGTCGGACCGACATCTGAGGAGATAGCGGTCCGCTATGTAAAGGGCAAGGAATCAACCGGGGAGTGACACGTGTCAGGTGACTAATCACTAAAGACTGACATGTGGGGGATCGATATCGGACCGACATAGGATCCGTTGCGGTCCGCTGGCCGCAATTCATTCATTTCGGACCGACATGAGATGTATAACGGTCCGTTATGTGCCCACTAAGCAAAATACACCGCCACACTAGATAGCGGACCGACTTGTGTAGGGATAACGGTCCGCTATGGACCCGTAGGGCAGCCTATAAATAGATGGGACTTGTGATCGATTTTGAAGCATCCCACACAACAAAACACACTTAGAAACACACACTTAACCTCTGTAAGCGTGCCAAGGAGCCCCGGTTTGCGTAGAGAAGTCAGGTTTCCAGTTTTTCGAGCCCAATACGCAGGAGATAGTTCTGAGGTAAGATTCTGCCTAGTTCCTAATGACTTGGTTAAGCTAGGAACTTATGGTTAAGTAATGTTGTAATGACTTAGGACCCTGATCCCAGTCATTGTGTTGTTTACATTAGCACGAAAGAATTGTGTGAAGGGGAAGGAAGTTAGAGGTGAGTTCTATGAGGCCCTTTTTTAAATGTTTTATTTAAAAGTTTTGGGCCGGTATGCATGCTAGAAAGGTTTACCTAAATGCTATAAACCTTGATTTAAATCTTTGGGATAACATTCATGTGTTGCATGAGGTTATGAATGAAAGTTGTTTTAAATCTTAAAACTAAGTAACGGAGTACTCATGAAATATCAATGAAGCGTTGGGTAACCATCCGACCGGTATTTAGTTATCTGACAAACATGATGTTCTGTCTAAGGAAAGTATAGTGTATAAATCCCTCCTGGACCCGTCATTCTTTCCTGGGAACATCTCTGTTGGAGGTACTACTTTGGAAAGATAACCACCTTGTCTTCCTGATATATCATGAAGAAACCATTACAAAGATTTAAGATAACAAATGATTTTGAAAGAGAAAGAGAAAGAAAGAAAGAAAATGAATACTTGCCTTGTTAGCATGAATTCATAAAGTGAAGAAATTGAGAAAGAAAATGGTTTTGCCACGTCTGGTCAAATGCCACATGATATCTTGCAACTTAAGACGTAGAGACGTACTATATTTCTTTGTGGGATGTAGTATGGACACCTTGTGCAATTGTATGTATAAGTGGTGACGACCGCTTGGAGGTTAACGTGACATCAGGAAAGACAAGTGTGCAAGTTTAAAATATTATGTTTGGGCAAGAAGTTAATGTGATGTTTTAAATGCGTGTCATATAAATCCATTTATGAATGAAACAGAGGTCAAAGATATTTTGACTAAAACTTAGAACTCACCAGCGTAAGCTGACATATGTTTAAGCATGTGTATCAGGTAAAGATGTAGCTTCCAGCAGTAAAGGCAGGGGGCTAGAATAGAGGCATCTGGCGGCTAACTGGCATAATTAGCAACTGGAATTAAAATAGTTATGTTGTACTTTCTTTAGAATGTACATTAAACAAGTTATGATATAAAATAGTATTAAGACTTCCGCTGTGTATGTTTCTCTGTTTACTATATGTTCATGAGTAAATCCGACAAGTGACCGGCATCTCTGTTGATCTGGGATGTGTGTGTCACAGCACCCCTGCCGTTATATTTTCTAATGAAAAGACAATTATACCCCTGACCTCACCCCAAATTTACCCTCTTCTTCTCCGGTGAACTATACCGATGAAATATGCGTCCGATTAACATCTCCGATTATCACATTGGCCAAAATATTCAACAAACAACGAAAGAACAATCTAAAAACACGGTTAATATATATATTTACATTTACCGATCTAAATGTAATGGCCGGGGATGATCGGAAACCTATCCAACCGACGATGTTGAAGTCCGAAAGGGTACCGCTACCATCAAGAACATCATTAAATATCAACTTGCCCGGTTCATAAAAACATAAGCGACTGTTGCATATAATGTTGTCGATGGTGTCAGGGGATTTTCGTTTAAGACTGAGATGTTCAAGATTGGTCTCAACGTATATATTGATGAACCCTGTTGATTTATGCAAAAGTGTGAGAGTGGCTTTCTTCTTGATGCGCACGTTAGCAAGGGTATCCATGTCTTCAAGAGCTATTCCGTTGAAGATGAGTTCCTGCTCGTCAAACGGAATCGGTTCCTCCGCCTGGATCTTGATTTTAATGCTGCCGACGATGTCTGAGCTTTTGACTTCGAGAAATATGGTCTTACCGGTGGGGGTTTTGACTAATATAGGTGTAGAAAGTCAAAATCGAATAAATCACAGATTAGCCCTAATTAATAAAACAACAAAATGATGACGGTCTTACCTCCAGTTTAATGATGGTGGGGTGGTAGCGTAGAGTCGGTGTGGTGGTGGTTCAATTACAAGTGGTTCTAAAAACCTAAAAAGATGGAAATTATGGCTCAAATGTCTGATGTAAAGGAAACGAGGGCAAAAATGACTTTTACCACATTAATGAACGGAGATACTAACGGAATCTTGACGGAGGGACTCATTAAGAAAAAAAAGTATACCATGGGGTGGCAAATTGCACTTCTTTTAAAACAGGGTTGTAAAGTGTTAGCAGACATAAACCAAAGGGGTGCAAATTACACTTTACTCTACTTATAAACATGTAAGAAATAAAAGTGGTCATTTAACGAGGGGGATGGCGGATGTATGTAGTTAAAACTAAACTGAAGTGGGTACTTCGCTGCCCAAGTGGTTGAGGTGAGGTACCAAGACTTCATTAAAAATGGAGAGGTTTTGGGTTCAAGTTTCACTTGTGACAAAAACGGGGTTCCAGGTTGGGCCAGTGAGTTTTCTCCTGAAAGTGGTGGAGATGATCGGGTGAGAGAGTGCGTGTCAGTGATCCAAATTGAAAAAAAAGAGTGATAATTCACTAGTTTACCTTAAATTTTATTACTTTTAAATTTTCTTTCCGATGCGGCGATACCATTTAACTTCAATAAATAGAGACGATAAGTTAGTCTCATTTATAAACAAGTTAATATAAATTCTAATTTATCTTATAGCTGTTAAGTGATGAGCTTTTTTTTTTCTTTTTTTTTTTTACAAAAGTGTGTTGGTGAAAAAAGTATTTATCAAAATGGATGATTTAAAAAATATTTATTAAAATGGGTGTTTTTATTCATTTCTTTAGTTTTAATTAATTTATTATAATTCTTTTTATTTTATTTTTTTATTTAGTCAACTTATTATTAATTATTTTATTTTTTTCTTCAATCAACTTATTATTGTTTTTTTAATTTTTAACTAATTTATTATAATTCTTTTTTTTTAAAATTAAATCACATTAATATAGGGAAAGATCTTCCATCTTAACAAATACAATTCAAAACAACCGTATTGAATCAGTGAAGTTTCAAGTTAGGCTATTGTGTAAAAGAAAGAAAAAATCAACCATTTTGAATTAGTGAAGTTTAAAAAAAAAACCTGATAACTAACTGTAGAACCAAAGACTGATTGCTACCAAATTATTCTAAGTACAAATGCTGCTGATAGGCTTATCAGCAGCATTTAACACGTGTTGCTGCTGATAGGCTTATCAGCAGCATTCAACACAAGTTGCTGCTGATAGGCTTATCAGCAGCATTCTGCACAAGTTGCTGCTGATAGGCTTATCAGCAGCGGTCTTCCATGTTTGCTGCTGATAGGCTTACCAGCAGCAACCTTCACTCTTTGCAGCTGATAGCTCTACTCGCTGAAGACCAAACGTTGCAGCTGACTATCCAGGCCAAGCGTTTCTGACACCTTTCTGCAAAAGCAACTGACAGACTCAAAGCAGAAGGAACCGCTATGGTCAACCAATGACGGACAACAATACACTTCTCCAAGCATGCAAACAATGATGCCTAAGAAGACGTTTCAATAAAGTTATCTAGATTAGCCTTTGCGTGTAATTTAGATTAACAAACAAGATCAACGGTCTGTGTTCGATCTGATCCTCAGAATCAAGGGTTTGTCTTGATTCTGAGTTACTATAAATACTGTGTAAACACTTCATAGTAAGTGTGTCTTGATAGTGTCTTGATAGTGCTTGTAGTGCTTGTTATACTTATTCATTGAGTTTCTCACTTGTAATCTTTGCATTCACAAAAGCTTAATACAACAGTGTTTATCAGTATTCTTTGTGTTTACTTGATTATAAATTGTGTAGTTGATTTTGTTTCCGCCAACCTCAACTAAGAACAGAACCATCTTGTATTCTCACGATCCTACAAGTGGTATCAGAGATTTGGCTCAGATTAAACAAACTAACATTTGTTTAATCATCTCTGGTTCTATTCTAAACTCTCTCTTTGATCAAGTCACCCAAAATCAAAACAAAAATGGCACAAAGCAACGAGCTTGAAGACATCCTGAAGCAGCAATACGAAAACTTTGTCTGCAATGAAGGTGAGTCACTAACCAGTGTGTATAACAGGTACACTTACCTGGTAGGAGAGCTGCAGTGCTCTAAGGTGAAACTGGAGAATGAAGACATTCTCAAAAGGTTCATCAGATCTCTTCCTAGTTGTTGGACACTTTACACAGTGTCAATAAGAAGAACTGAGAATCTGAAGACCCTGCAGATGACCGAGCTCTTTTGTATGCTAAAAGCCTATGAATTAGAAATAATTCAAGCCAAAGAAAGAAACTCAAGCCATCAATCAGCCTCGTCCACCACCTCTCCCGCGCTTCACTCTGACCACTCAGGTCCTAGTTCAAGCGACTACTATCCTACCAGACAAGCACACCAAGCTCAGCCAAGACACCAACAGCAGCAACAAGTCAATCCTCCAGCACAAACTGCAGCCTGTGCAAATGTTGGAACTACTGACTTTGACTAGAGCTTCCAGCCTGAGGATCTTTCTGCCAACAATCAAGCTCTCATGGCAGACACACTAGAGGTATCCTCTCTAACTTCAGACACATCAGAGGTACCACCAAAGGTATATGAAAATCTATGTACTCAAGAGTGCATTGATAAGGTCCTTGGATATAGGAAACATAACCAGAAGCTCATAGATCAAAATGAAGAATTTCACCAAATGAAATCTGAATTTAAAAAGGTTGAAAACAGTTACAGGGAAAAGAATGATTGTTTAAAGAAAGAAATTTCATCATTAAAACATGAACAAACAAACCTTGAAACTCAAATTGATGATATTCTGGTTAAGTTGAAAGCTGCAAGGGCTGAACTAGCAGACCAAAAGGTCCATGTGGAAAAATATGAATTTGCATCCAAAAAGCTGCAAAGACTTTTGGATATTCAAATCCATGAAAATGTAAAAACTGGGTTGGGATATCATGCTGACCAGTACAAAACCGTTGCACCTCCTGCTGATTACGCTGCCATCCATGAACCAAGTTTCAATCTAGCAAATCTTGACATGGCCAACCGAAATCTTGACCCTGCTGTCAAAGAAACCCCTGTGCAAGAATGCACTACTTCATCAGAGACTGAGTCAACTTGCTCAGACTCCACTGAAACAAGTAATGCCTCATCTTCTCCTGCCCCTCAAGTGATAGTCACTAAAGATGAAGTCCCTGTTATCCCTTCAATACCAGTTCCTAAACCCTTCAAACAAATCAGAATTAGCTATCCTCCAGCAGGAAGAAAGCTAACTATTGAAAAGGGACAGTCTTCCACCTCCACCAACTCAAAGCCTCCTTCCAATTCAGTCCAGCCAAGGAAGGTGTTTGACACATATCATGCGCCTGAAGAAAGGGTTCCATATGTTCAAAAAACATTGGAAGAAGCTACTTTTGAGCACAACAAAGCTCACCCTTGGAATTTCAAAGACCTTTTCAAAAGAAAGGATTATGTGCATCCTTCAAAGGATAAACTGGCAAAGTCATGTTTTGTCTGTGGGAAATATAACCACACTGCCAGCACCTGCTTCTACTACCTACAGCAGCAAAGAAACCTAAAGCAACATGCTTTTGAGAAGACAAGGAAGAACAAACAGGTAAGAAGCTTTGAAGCTAAGACAACTCAATTCAGAAAATCTCTTTCTCCACCAAGGGAGCAGTTGTCAAAGCCTCAAAAATCTTGCATCATCTGTGGAGAATCAAACCACGATGCAGCAAACTGTAAGTTTAACCCTTTCAACCAGATTCTTCAACATGCCCCTCAAAGACAAAGGGTAAAGAAGGATCAACATACATCGGTTGTTAGTCCAGTTAAGCCCAAGAAAAGAAGCAGAAGCTTTCAGCAACAACCAAATCTGCTGCTGATAAGCTAACAAAGTCCGCAGCAAAAGTGTCCAATGCTAATAAAGCAAGATCCAAGGGAAAGCCTTCAGCAGCAACACAGTCTGCTACTGCTCAATCAAAACCATCAGTAGCAACACCAGCTGCTGCAGCTATGCCAAAGTCATCAGCATTCACGCCAGCTACTCATAGGTCAAAGAAAACTGGAAAACCTATACCTCAGCAATGGAAGGTGAAGATACCACCAAGCATCATCATTGGCTCCGTTGAATGTGCACATGCTGACACTAATAATCCAAGAACCTTTTTCTGCAAGAATGCAAGCTCTTGGATTTCTCCCACTGGTATGATGAACTTTGTTTAAAATCTTTCTCCAAAATCAGTTTCTGTAAATATGTTGGTATCTTGTTGTAAATAAAAGTAATTAGTCAGCAGCACTTCTTCAGCTGCTGACAGGTAAAAGCATCAGCAGCAAAAGTTTTGCCACTGATCGCTTTAAGTTATCAGCAGGAACAAGTTTCCTGTGGATTGCTTCAAGGCGGTCAGCAGCAACCTTTTTGCTGCGGAAAGAATACAACAGTCAGCAGCTACCAAATCTGCTGCTGAAAGACTTAACTATCCGCAGCAACCAAGTTTGCAGCGGATAGCTCATCATCAGTAGCAACCAAGTTTGCTGCTGATGGGTAATCATAAGTCTAAATTAACTTTTACCCGCTGTAAAATTTACCGTCAGTCCCTTCCATGACTGCCTTGGTGTATTACAGCTGTAACAACGAAAAGTGAAACAGGTTGTACTGTACAAGTAAGGTTGCTTTTTCTTCGTCTGCCGTTATATCACCATCACAAACGTTCCCACCACCTCTTCATTTTCAATTTCAAACCCTAACCTTCCATCACTTTCTCTCCCGTCCCCACAGCATTCAAAGCCTTCCATAATCAACTACCATTCAAACACCCTTCTTTCTTCCCTCCAAATCCATAACAATGGCAGTCGTCGATATAAACATCCCCAACGACAAGTTTGCTCCCTACCACAACCTCACTGCATACCTAATAAAAGGCAAGAAGTCCGAGGGTTTCGACAGTATGATCGACTTCCTCTGTCGGTCCAAAATTTACCATGCCCTAACCGTCAACCCAACCATATATACTTCACACATGGAAGATTTTTGGAGCTCCGCCGTGTATTCTACTGAACAGGGCACTCCTCAAATCAGAGGCACAGTAGACGGTAAGGAAATGATCATCACTGAAGCAAAGCTCCGCCAACACCTCAAGCTTCAGGATGAAGGGGACGCCCTCTCTTACCCAAGAGACGTATACATGAGGACCTTTGTATCCATAGGGTACACTGGGAATCAAACAGAGTATACGATAGAGAAGGCACTCATGGGTCCTAAATGGAAGTATCTATGCCACACTCTTCTCCAATGCATATCTCAAAAGAGGAGTGGCTGGAACCAAATCAGCTCCGGACTTGCGTCGGCCGTTCACGGTATGATAACAGGGGCAGGTTTCAATTTTTCCCACCTCATTCTTGAAGGTTTGAGATACAACCTTCAAGAAGGGGTGAAATCTCAGTTCTTCATGTACCCAAGATTCTTGCAAGAAGTGTTCAATATTGAACACCAAGATCTTTCAAAAACTGCAAGAATCTACTCCATACTGGGACATAAGAACAACATTTTTCAGAGCATGAGAACAGTTTCATCAAAGTTCTCAGGGGCCGATGTTCCATTGTTATCTACAATGTTGAACACACATAGTGCCCAGGGTGACAGTTCAGCAAACCTAGCTGATACTGATCCCACACCCTCCACCTCACTGCCACAAACTCAACCTACTGTTTCCCTTGATCGAACCCCTGTGCATTCTACTGAGGATGCACAGGCACATACATTACTCACCCCCAGGTTGATTGCTCAACCGGAACACAGGGCCCCGGTTGCAGCCAAGTATACAAGGAAATGGGGCAAGAGAACTCCTTCTTCTCTTGCCTCCAAGGCCCAAACCCAAGCCAACATCCCTCACTCAGAATCACAACATTCTAGTGAGAATATCATAAGGGAAAGCCACATTGCTAGGGAGACTCCTTCGGAAGTCTCTCTATTAGGATTAGGATCACTTCCCGGATCCATAGAACAGCCCTTCGAGCCATTCCTTTCTTCTTTGAACTTAAGTGTAGAGGAACCTGACCAACGTGATGTACCTTCTCCAACTACCACTATCAAGGAGGTACTGATTGGTCTTGCTTCCGAAACACTCAACCCAAGTTCCTCACCCTTGGAGGTCCACTCTGGGAGTATTGAAAGAGTGGATGTGGACGAGGCTGTCACTACTGCTGGTCCATCAACTGACCAGGAGGACAGTGACAACATCTTTAAGACCTCAACCACGGCAACTCACAGTGAGGGTGTTTCCTTGGAAACTCCCTTCACTGAGAGGAATCTCAGGCGCCAAGAAACCGCGGGTGATGGGGATGCTGAGGCTAGGCCTACGGCCCCATCTGGATCCAAGGATTCCACAACTGTGGATGAGGACAGACTGAAACTTCATAACATGGAATTGACGGCCAGGGTGGCTATGCTAGAGGCTGAAATGTCCAAACTAAGACACCAAGTCTCTATGCATGAAGCCCATCAATGCCCAACTCTAGCCTCTCCCTCTCTTGTATCAGTAGGCACCCAAACTGATGCTTACCTGTCTGCTGATGCAACCAAAAAGGGGGAGATGGTTTCTATGGAAGATGATACAGACAGTCTTGACGACTGGATTCAAGAGCAGTTTGTACTTCAAAGCTCACAATACAAGCCAGCTTTTGTCCAAGTTCATGACTTGCCAGCCCCAGATAACGAAGACGAAGAGATATCTGAAGACTGGAAGTTGGTTGTCAGGGCTGTCGATGAAATGCTGAATGATGCTGAAGACACAGAACAAACAAATGCATCATTCAGCATCCTTCCTCAAGCAGCAGCCATCATAGGTCAATCCACTACCCCCCAAATCTTCAAATCTTCAAGGAAGCTAGAGTTTGACTCTATTCTAGCTTGGGGGTATGATGGATCAGCTGAGAGGTTCTAGATTGGATGGGAGTTCAGCGGAGTAGAAGAGCTGAACTGGAACTCTCTCAATGCCCTCCAAGTCCTAGAACTGCATCTAACTGACTGCATCAACACTTCAGCAGATCTCTCAGCTGAACTTGCCATTGGCAGGTTCCATGACCTGATGGAGGATAATCTACCCAGGTTCTAAAGATTCCTACAAGCAGCACATCGGGTAGCTTATCCTGAATCCTCGGCGGCCGCAGAAAGAAGACTGACTCCTAGCAATCTTGAAATAACAAGGAGCAGTCTTCTCACTGAAGAAGAAGCTCTGGGCCTTCGAAGATTCCTGTATGCCTTCCTGGTCAAGGACTTGGATGTGCTAGGTTGGGTGAGCACTAAGTCTCTTGACCACACTTTTCTGCTCAGCAACGGCTCCTCTCTCATTATCAACACCAGAAACATCCTACATCTGCCCTCAGACTTTCTCTTCAAGATCTATCAGCTCAGAACCAACATCTGCAATGTCAACTCACTTGAAAGCCAGGCAATGATAGATACTGTCAGAGCCAAACTTGAACAAGTAGGAATAATTACTGAGGCAGTATATGTGTCAAACTCTGACACTGACACTGACTCAGCTTCCCCTCGAGTTAACATCTGCACTGCAGCTTATGAGTCAAGATCAACTATCAAAGAAAAACTGAGAGAAATAGAAGGTCCTGAGTATCAACTTGATGAAGACGATGACCTTCCCTTATTCACATCTCAAATTGCCAATGAAGCTGAGACAGAGATCCCAATAGCAGCATCACCATCTACTGTTGTGATCAATGAAGCTGAAGCAGAGGCATCCAATGTAAACAAAGGAAAGGGAATCATGACTGATGAAGATGAAGAGAGGTTGCTAAAAGAGAAAAGAGAAATGGAAGAGAAAAGAAGAAGAAGAAGAGAAGAAGAGGAGATGGCTGACATAAAAAGGGTTCAAGAAAGAAAAACAGCCATTCTCCTAAGAGAACAAACCATCCAGCTGTATGCTAAACAGCTGGATGAACTGAAAAGAAAGATTCCTGCAGTCGACCAAATTGAGAAAGATGAACAACTGGCCAGACAGCTGCAGGAACAGCTTGCCAAGGAAGAAGAAGAAGAAGAAAATGAAAAGAAGAAGAAGAAGGATGCTAAGTTTAGAATCACTGATTCTAAATTAGCAAAAGAATTAAGGGAGGAGTGGACTGAAGCTCTGATCTCTCAAGGTGAGGATGCAGACTACCTTGAAAAACTTTCAAACAAAGAGATCTACAGAGCCTTCATGGGTCAGCAAGGTCAGTTGGCAAAGAAGAAAAAGGCTGAAGAAGAAGAAAAAGCCAAACAACAGTCCAAAAAGACCATTGCCTTCAATAAAAGGACCCATGAAGAAAGGAAGGTCATGATTGACTTCCTTAAGGCCAGAGGAGATAGTGGAAAGAGGCTAGGTCCTATGAATTTCATGAACCTGCAAGCCCTCTACTTTAAAGTTAAAAAGGATGAGGAAGAAAGACTAGGGAAGAAGGGCTCCAAGAAAAGGGTACTTATCAAAGAAGATGAAGAACCAAAGACAAAGAAACCCAAGCCTTCTCCCTCACCTACCTCTTCCTCAGTCCATCATCCTTCCACTCTCCTCCCCAAACCTTCCACTCCTCCACCCAAAAAGTCCAAGTCATCCCACCCAGCTCCCTCTCATCAACAGCCTCCCTTGAAGATACCCAAACCCTCTCCTAAACCAGAAGACTCAAGAAATATAGTTAACTGTTTCCACAATTCACAAGATCAAGAGTTTGAGATCTTTAGGGGGAGAACTGAGAGAAGAAGATCCACTTACAGGTCTGTTGATGAGGTTCTGCAACTACCTGATTCCGATCTTCAAAGAATTTTAGAGCTGGGTGAAGCTAATGAGCCTGCAAATGAGAGTGGGAAACGTCTTGTGCTAGCAATCAAACACTACTTCAACCCTAGCAAAGATGTGATCATAAACATCAAACCACTCAAGTCCCACTCTCCATTTGTATCTTGGACCTACAATGCTGATTTGGATGAGTTCACACTGACTGATGTAAAGAAGCAGCAGATGAGATGTTCAAGCAAAGCAATCTACAAAATGCAACACAAAGACATCAAGACTCTGTCTGAACTTCCACTGAACAATCCCAGCAAGGATCCAAGAGGCTATGAGGTTGAAAGGATAGTCAGCCACATGCAAAAGCTTCAGCAGCAAAGCGATTAGAAGAATTTTTGGTTGCATCAGTCTAGGGGGAGTTTGTAGAACCAAAGACTGATTGCTACCAAATTATTCTAAGTACAAATGCTGCTGATAGGCTTATCAGCAGCATTCAACACTTGTTGCTGCTGATAGGCTTATCAGCAGCATTCAACACAAGTTGCTGCTGATAGGCTTATCAGCAGCATTCTGCACAAGTTGCTGCTGATAGGCTTATCAGCAGCGGTCTTCCATGTTTGCTGCTGATAGGCTTACCAGCAGCAACCTTCACTCTTTGCAGCTGATAGCTCTACTCGCTGAAGACCAAACGTTGCAGCTGACTATCCAGGCCAAGCGTTTCTGACACCTTTCTGCAAAAGCAACTGACAGACTCAAAGCAGAAGGAACCGCTATGGTCAACCAATGACGGACAACAATACACTTCTCCAAGCATGCAAACAATGATGCCTAAGAAGACGTTTCAATAAAGTTATCTAGATTAGCCTTTGCGTGTAATTTAGATTAATAAACAAGATCAACGGTCTGTGTTCGATCTGATCCTCAGAATCAAGGGTTTGTCTTGATTCTGAGTTACTATAAATACTGTGTAAACACTTCATAGTAAGTGTGTCTTGATAGTGTCTTGATAGTGCTTGTAGTGCTTGTTATACTTATTCATTGAGTTTCTCACTTGTAATCTTTGCATTCACAAAAGCTTAATACAACAGTGTTTATCAGTATTCTTTGTGTTTACTTGATTATAAATTGTGTAGTTGATTTTGTTTCCGCCAACCTCAACTAAGAACAGAACCATCTTGTATTCTCACGATCCTACACTAACTATAAATAAGAAATTTGAATAGAAATAATTATATAAATTAATAATTAATTATTTTGTTTAAAAAATGAGTTGCTCGGTTTAATTTATAAAATTTTATTAATAAATTGGAATAAGAAGTATAAAAAAGCGAAACAAACATACATAAACTTTATGCTTCTTATTTTATTTTTAAAGCTTATTTAGATAATTCTATTTGTTGTATTTAACATTATTTGATTAAGAAATAAAACTAAATAATTAAATAAGTTGGTTAAAAGCGGGGAAAAAAACAATGAGTTGATTGAAGAAAAAGTTAAGAAAATGATAAAAGGTTGATTGAATAAAAAACAAAATGAAAATAATTATAATAGATTAGTTAAAAATAAAAAAATTGAAGGAAAACACTCATTTTAGTAAATATTTTTTAAATCACCTATTTTGATAAATATTTTTTTCATCAACACTCTTATCGAAAAAACTCGTTAAATGATTTCTAATATAAACACGAGCCTGTTAATATTAATAATCATTTATTATAAATCTTAAATGATTATTAAAATTTATGAAACTTAAAATTAAAATAAGAGTAAAGTATAATTTTCGTTCATAAGGTTTGTTAGTCTTAACAGTTTCAGTGCACCATTAACACTTTGGGTCCCTGATGTTTAAATTCTTAACACTTACCACACTTACCATCCTTACTCCTGCCGTCCGTCCGTCCAAAGTCCGGTTACCCCCCCCCCACGTGCCCCTCACGTGAGGGGGTATTTTCGTCTTTTCTCCTTTTTTTTTGATTGAGTGCACCACCGGATGGATCGTGACCAACTGGTTCGTAGACAAATCTTCAAAATAATCCATCCCGGAGTCGATGAAATAAAACTACTTGTCTGCATGGTTTCATTCAAGAGGTTGCAAAAATCCGGCGACATGAGAAAGGTCGATAGAGGGCTCATCACTCCTCCACCATCTAGTGGCGGCGGCGGCGGTGTTGATTTGGGAAATAACGATGGTTTAGGTACTGCAGATATGACAAGAGGTGGCGGAGCCTTGTCTTTTAAGCGGCGGGCTGACGGGTATTGAAATTCAGGGGTGCGTGTGAGCACACGAACGACTTCCTTGAATTTGGACAGATTCGTTGCAGATCCGAGTCTAAATCATTGGTGGTGGCATGGGGTATACTGTTATTTTGATGCATCGGCTAGAGACACCATCTTGTTATTCAAATCTGCTAGTGAAAACCCCATTTCTTTTGACATTAGGAACTGTAAATTGAGGGTTGACAGTGAGGGTTTGATTGGGCTTTTCGGCGGCGCATCTAGGGTTGATGGTGGGGGTTTGGTGGGGTTGGCCGGCGAGGGTGGTGGCTGGTGGGGGTGGTCGCAGGTGGTGGTGGTCGGCCGGTGGTGGTGGTGGTGGTGGCGGTGACGTTGGTGGTGGAGTGAGGAAGAAGAGGGTGAAGGGGATGTTTCAAGGGTATTTTGGTTATTTGACAAGAGTTAAGATAAAATTTTTAATGAAGTTAATAAATTGGATTAAAAGTGTTAACAATTTAAACGTCAGAAACCCAAAGTGTTAAAGGTGTACTGAAACTGTTAAGATTAGCAAAGTTCAAGAACAAAAAATGCAGTTTACTCTTAAAATAAACTTATTCAGAGGACGCGTGGAATTAGTTCGCTTACCTTATTTAAATATGTATTTCTTATTTATTATTTATTATAATTTATAAAAGACAACTCCACGTTAAGGAAATGACTTGGTCCCGACCCTCACCCTACATAAATACCCAAAGTGCTGCCTCAATTTCAATACCTACCACATTCACAATATTATCACTAAAAGAAAGAAGAGCTCGAAGAGAAAGATGCATGGTCAAGGACACCACCACCACCACCCTCCTCCACATCACCACCACCACCACCCTCTTTCACATCACCACCACCACCCTCCTCCTCCCCGTCATTATTACCCTCCTCCACCACCTCCCTACCGCCATGAAATCTATGAAGATCGTCTATGTTGTATAATTTTGTAGCTTTATTTATATGCAAATTTGTAACATCGGCTGATACGGACCATCCACCGTGACCCGGTCAACACCAAATCAAGTTATCCACGTTTCTAATTTCTGCGTTATAGTTTTCATTTTAATGTTTTGTTTAATTAAATGTTTTATATTTTGTATTTATATACATATTTTTTATTTTTATATTATTTATGACGTCATCAGTTTCTTCCGGTCCGACCAGTGGACCTCTAAGGCGACCGTTCGCTATCCGGTCCGGTTCTAAAAACATTGACGCAAAGATATAAAAAAGTAAATTATTATTTGAATCTCTAACGTTTGTCCATTTTAACTAGTTGAGTCATTTATGTTTCAAAACATCGTCTTGCACTCTGACTTTTCATTTCTGACTCCATTTGAGTCCAGATGACTAACTCGTTAAATTTAACAATTAACTTTTTTCTGTAATAACCAAAATACTCTTAGAGACTCAGATGATTAAAAATACCTTTATTTTTACTATCTCTGTTAGTGTGTGTGTGTCTATATGTGTGTGTGTGTTAAATAATATTTTTTATTTGTATATTAAAAAACATTTTTTTATTATTATTTAAAAAAATATATTTTAAAAACCGTTTGTTTTTTAAATTGTTCGGTTTTAAACCTTCTTTTAATATCATTCGTTTTTTAAATCATTCGTCTTTTAAAATCATTCGTTATTTTAAAGTCGTTCATTTTTTAAAATTCATGTTTTTGAACGGGTGTAGTCTTAGTTGATATATACTCGTCCGATTATCCACAATAAAACCTAATATATTAATATATATTGTATGATTTAATATATATATATATATAATATAAATAGGTGTCTTAAAATTATTAGAATGTGAAATTATTAAAATTATACAACTTTACTTAAATATTTTATTTTTCAAATCGGTTTTTAAGGTGAGGTTACAATCAGAATTCAGATAATAGGCATTCCAAGGGCTAATTTTTAATCACAAACATCATAAAACGATTATACCCGATACATGTGAGTATACTAGTAAATCGGATAGATATTAAGTAATGTGTGCGCAATGTGCATAAAACCGGAAATAGAACACAATATTATAATAAAAAATGAGGCTAGAATTACCAATACCTGATTGTGATTTTAGTTTTCATCGTTGTCATTTTAGTATAATTGAATTACTTAAGACCAAAATGATAAATTGGAATAAACATTGGTACAATCTAACATCCCAAAATTTAGACATTTATAATGTGTTAGTTATCTTTATAATTAATATGTCAATAAATTGAGAAAAATAAATTATTTTAAGGGATTTAATTAGAAATATATTAAAACCGCCCGAGTTTATTTAAAATCGACGTTTCGCAGGAGTTTCTAATCGCGAACGAGACGACGCGTACCCGAAAATGAACTCGTCTATATAAACTAGTTCCCTTGTGAAACTCCTCATTCAACACAAAACACCACACACACACTTGTGTATGTTTTAGAGAGAGAATCTTGCCATGACTTTTTCCAGCCACCCTTAGTCGCGATTCTGGCAAAACCAAGGTACAGTCTTTCATCTACGAACATAGATTTGGTAGATGGGGGTTCAGATTTGCTGGCCGACGACGGCGGTAACGGCCATTTCCAGCTAGAATTGTTTTTCTGGCAACCTTAGAATTTGGGGCTTTTGCTCTAAACGAGTTCCTAAATGTTCGATCTAAGGCTACAAGAAGATTTGGTCAAAAAAGATGAAGTTTTCCGTCCAAAACAAGGAAATCCGACCATTTCAGTTTTTCCGACGGGCGGTGGCGCTGGTGGGGCTCGTCGAGACGAGTTCATGGCCGCTTGAATCACCTCAATCGGAGCTCGTATGGTCGAGTTATGAGCAAAAAAAAATTTCTTCTCGCGTGATGTTTGGCAGTTTTTAAACGAGCTTAGAACGGTTTGCACGCAAAGGTATGACTCGTAAAACTTATATATCTAATGTTGGTTAGTGGCAAGGGACTCGGAAAAATTACCGGGGACGTCTTTTGAGAACGTTTTTCGGACACGTTAAAAATGAATTATAATTATATAATCTTTATTATAATTATCAAGTAATGGACGAATTGAAGTATGGTTTTGGTACTAGAATCTAAAGTGCAGTTTATTGGATTATTGGTGTAATTTGATGTTGGAATTAGACAATTGGATTTTGTCGGGTTTAGGCAAAAACAAACGAGACTCTGCCCGATCTTCGTTAGAAATAAATAAATATGTTTTCTTTACCACTTAGACGTCCTCAATACGGTTTGGGTATGATTTTTATAGATGAGGTTTTAACAAGTGAGGTTTTAATAGAAATTAGTCACGCGTTAATAACGGGAGGATACAACGCGGTAGATAGCTAATTTAATAGTGTTATTTAGCAGACGAGATGATCCAAGGATACACATGTAACATAGTAGAATGAAAATATGTTGCAGAGGCTAAAGTGAGTCAAGATTCCCTATTTACTCATTTTTAGGGTGACATGCATACTTATAAAATGGTTATAAAATGTTTATGAAATACCTATAAAATGTTTATGAAGTGTTTACGAAATGTTGAATGTACGAAATGAAATGATTTAGAACGAACGGTTTATTAAAAGAATGAAGTTTGAAACAAGAAACGTTTGTGAAAAGAAAGTTTTATGAAAAGAATGTTACGAACGGAATGTTTATAAAGAAATGGTTTGAACTGAAAGTAAAGGGTTTTGAAATGAATGAAATATTTTATGAAAAGGAAAACGGGCACAGGTTTTAAAGAAGTCATTACAAATCTAATCTTTCGAATGAATGAAATTGACGAATGAAGTCTGGGAATGTAATTCTCAGCCTTATGGTAGATTATGGACAGCGAGTCATAGTTGCCATAATAACAACATGGGTAGTGCCTTTGTGGCCTGTCAATGGTTTTGATGTTGTACAACTGGGACAGGGGTAACGACGGTTACTCTAGGGTTAACGTGACCCTACATAGGTTAAATTATGATCTAACGATGTTATGGCTGTGAGCCATAGCCATCGATGGAAGTTGTCGGTTTATGGATAGGGACAACTAAATGGGGTATTGTCCTTTCTCGTGCAGTTAAGTCTTGGGGGAAATACAAAGGGAACTGACGGAATGTATTATATTGTCGGACTTCGTGCAGTTAAGCCTTAGGGGCAATACAATAGTAAATGACGGAATGAATGGTAATACAGATTTAGATAATAAAGTATGACTTAAATGAATGATCCGTTAAACGGTGTCTTGACGATGATTAAATGATTGAATGGTGAAGACAAGCCCTATTTTCTTATAAATGGTTTTTAAACCCTAATGGTTGATTGAATGATGAACCATTTCTCCAAACAAATGAAAATTTAAACTCACCAACGTTAGCTGACTTTTAGTATGCATGGCAGGTTAAGGATAGATGAATGATGAATGAATGTGGATTGGCTATTCGAAAGTGTTACCCGGCATTAAAGATCTGGCATCCACTGAGAATGATTCGTGAAAGTTGAATGTAGTAGATAATGTTTTAGTTGGTTGTTAATTTGATACAATGTAATGATGTTTAATTCCGCTGCTTTAATGAAATTTGAAGTTTAAGATGTCACGCCCCGGCAGACGACGGATTATACGCCGGGGCTGGCGCGGTTGTTCATAAGCACATGATCAACTATTAAATGCGTTACCATAATTATTCATCAAATTAAATATTCATTACAAGGAAAATAGAAACATATTGTTCATAATGTAATCAAAATTTAAACTTATTAATGCTAGGTCCATAGCCCTAAATGATCAAGCATGGTCCTCAAACGGGTGCACCTGAAACATGTAAGTAAATGTCAACTACAAGTAATTAGTGAGCAACATAGGTTTTGACACCAAACAAAGTTGAATATATTTTACAATTCAATATGTTCAAAGCAAGTCTAAAGCATAAATTTGAAAACATACGAGGTTCTAGAGTGTACAATCAAGCCATGTAATATGTATGCACAATCCCTCGGATTGCGTGAAGTAAGGTACCAAAGTGTTTACACAAACCCGCCAAGGTTTGTGTTAAGTAATGAATCGGATTCTCATATAAATGATCATAAAAGGTACTACCTTAAGCTTGCCACACAATGTAAGGCCCCTTTCCCGGGAGACCTCACTTGTTGGATTTACTCATAAACATAGTCATCCATACTGAACTTTTTAAGTAAAATCATTCAACATAGCGGAAGCGTATAATAAGTCAAATACATAACGTAGCAACGGAAGTCTTAAAATTCAAACATAAACATTGTCTTAACATAAACTCTAGTAATTGGGATGTCAGTTGTGCCGAGTAGCCGTCATGCCTTAGCACGTCCCTTCTTCTTTTTACCTGAAGTGCATACTAAAAGTCAGTTAACGCTGGTGAGTTCTAGTTTAAAAGCAATCAGATATTAACATTATTTTATAAGAATAAACATATATATATATATATATATATGTATATACTTATTTGTACATTCTTTACTTTACTACTTTCATATAACATTCATAGTTGGTACGTATATAAATACATACATGCTTATTTCTTGGTGCATATTCATTGGTCATACACATATTGGTGATCAACCCGTCATTTGCTTACATAAGTCACAAAGACAAACGTTCTCGAACTACCGTCGTAGCCCATTTACTTAACCGTCCGGCACTAGAAACCGTCCGTCATATCTTAAATAATAATAAAAATATAATTTGGCAAAACAAGTCCCTCTTAGTTTAGATGATTTTTTTTAAATAATAATAATTTGAACCTTGTTAACAAATAGAATGATAACTTTCGAATAAAATCTCAACTATGCCTAAATATATTTATAAATTTAAATGTAGTGATGTGTTAGTACTTGTATTTTCTTTTACATAAACTTACATTTATATATATATATATATGTCCTGAGCAGACCTGAAAGAACAGATCTGCGGAGAAATCCATCAAACAGTCCGGATCGAGAGGCGGAATCTCTGGATCTGGTATCACTCTTGAATCAGAAATGGTAGAGACGGGTGCGGGAATCAAATACACGAACAGAAACATATGAAAATGAAAAGAACAGATAATTGAAAGCATAAAACGTATGATTCTTTGATTGATATGAAAATTAAAAGCTCGATCATACACTAACAATTAGTCTCACCCTAGGGTGAGCTCCCCCTGGGTGGTAATTCCCTCTACAGACACACTCTCACTCCTAGGACATAATCTGCTATATATAGGAGGCCAAGCACATGCGCCTTGTTTTCCAAGCCACCGCCCAATGGGGCCTGAAAAACAGGTATCGAAACTACCTAGTTTCGATTGAGCAAATGTTCAACCGAAACTAGTAGTTTCGATACTGTAATTTCGATTGACAGCATCAGTCTCAAAATTATACCCAACAATATATATATATATATGTGTGTGTATATATAACTTTATATGTAGAATAAATATATAGAGAAGTGAAAAATGAAAAATTGTAATCTTTCGAATTTAAATCAACTTAGTAAAGAAAAATATACATGTATGTATATATGTACGTGTAAAATTATGGAATTGGTATTGGTAAATCCTTGAATTTGAAATGTTTACAAGGGCGACATAAGGTATTGCACTAGGGATGGAATTGAATACTTTTTTTTTGTTTATTGCCTTAACACAATTACATAAAATCATGGATGTTACATTCGGGATGTTATACACAAGTTAATGATTGTACTAAACATGAACACATGTATCACCAAGCAGTGTAACACATAAAGTACAAAGACTTTTGCATAAGAACATAGGTAATTGAATTGTGTATGTAAAGTAATGTAGACATGTTCCAACCAGAGTATTTGTAAACAAAAATAATGTAAAAGGGGCTATGAAAACTCACTTGTAATGAAGCTAACAGGTAGTATGAATTGTTAATGATGAATAGGCTTCGTGAGAATTCCTCACAATCAACCTACATGGATAATTGTATTCTAAACTCAAAGTATGCCTAATGAAAGTAAGAAATTCTAAGATTTTTGGGTTTCATAGGATTTGGGATGGAATTTGTACAAGTTTTGTAGGAAAATGTATGTTTATCACAAGTATTGGATTAATAAAAATAGTTTATAAAATTAATTAGAATTACCTGAAATCTCTAATTAACTTATATAGTGTTTATAATAATAATACGTTTGGATTTATTTATATAATTATTCTATAAATAATTAATAAATTGTGGAATGGAAAAAATTAAATAATGATTTTATGTAAATAAAATAATTAATTAAACTATTTAAATAATCTCTTTTACTTAAATGATTTATAAAAGAGATATTGATTAAGTATAAGTGTTAAATGAAATTAATTGAATTTTATATAATTATTCAAGTATTTCTATAGATTTAAAATGTTTTAAATAATTATTCTTTGCCCAAAAAATAATTATATGTTTAAAATTGAGTTAATAATGTTAAATAAGTATTTAAAATTTGTTTTATAAATATTGTTATTTTATAAACAAAAAAACATACTTAGATTTATTTAAATAAACCATTTATATTGTTTATTTAGGATTTCATAATATTTATAATGTGTTTGTAATAAATTAAAAATAAATAAAACATTATTTGATATTTTCTATGTTTATAAAATTTACTACAAGTATTTATTGGATTTATAAAAATTAAATTAGAATTTTAAAACATTAATTTATGCATTTAGAATATCAAAAAGAAATTAAATCCCAAAAACAGGCCACACAGGCCTCGAACCCGCGCCAAGGCCGGGTTGACCTGTATGCGTGCTTCAGACCATCAGACCAGGGCTTATGCCTTGGTCATAAGCTGATGCACTTAATTTAAAAAGGACAATCCTAAAGCCATCTTCTTCCCCAATTGAACCCGTAACCCTAGCCCTTCAATTGACCGGTCTCTGTAATACGATCGGCCCTAAATCCATAGGGCTTTCATTCCCTGGATTGAGACGAGTCTATTAGTGCAAGAATTACCTAAAATTAATACGTAGGGAAGGAGAACGACTCGATGAACAAATTTGTTTTCTTCGGCTAAAGTGGGTGTTCCAGGGATGATTTCGGACGCGATTGAGGGTATGAGGAGTTTGCAATGAGTCTCGTTAATGATTTTGAGTGCATATATATACACAATTTGTGCGGGAATGGATCGATCGATTAAATGGGTTTCAATGGGGTTTCGGTTACGAGTTTAACCATTGAATTGTTCATAAAAATCCGATTAAACACGAAGGACGGATCGTTTGAGTGCCCTGAACGTTTAGCCGGTTTTGATTTCGCGTGAAAATATCTCAAAGACGAGTTCAAGATTAATGGTCCGAAAACCGGTCCCTGCGGGACCCGAACCCATGGCTGAAATGGGGAAAAGGGTTTCTGGAATTTGCAATTCAGTCCTTGGAGTTTCAAGCTTTTATTATTTTATGTATAAACTTTAGTTTTTAGTTTAATTAAAGTTTCAGAAATTACTAAATGAACCCTGAACTTTATAAAAATATAAAACCATTAAAATTCTATAAGTTTTTATAAAATCTAATAAGTCTTAATATTATTTGTAATGATATAAACATAAAAATATAATTTGCACAATAGAAATAATTTTTATTCCTATTAAAATCATTTTCTTTGAAAATAATTTATAAACCCTATTTAATTTATAGGATTTATAATTTAGTTTTTATAAGTTGTATATATATATGGACTTAGTAATAACCTAACATATATATGTATTTATTCCTTTGAACTTTAAACAATTATTTATATAGTGTCTTATATAAATATTTGTTATTTTTTAAATGAAACAATTGCACACAAAATATTTATGTAAGTATATGTTCAAGTAATGAGATGGATAATTATGATGACTTCCATTGAAATAGAGAAGTACAAATCATAGAATAATGAAAATACAAGTGTCGGGATAGTTAAAAATAAAGGCCGAAAAATCCTGGAGGTTACATAAGAACTGTTTGTGAAAGAGTATATACAACACGTGAGGCCTCCCGAGTTTGGGGCCTTACATACAAGTTAAGAGGTGTGGAGTACGCACTCGATTAAGAATGTTCTGATTTCGTGCATTAAGGAACCTCTGAAGTTCTAAGAGACGAAACCCCTATACCATGGGGGTTCTTAGGGGGCACCACCCCCTTGGCAGGGTTCGAGGTAGCAACCTGATGGAGTCCAAGGGGCAACGCCCTTTGAAAACGATCGTCAACAGTACCTAATATTCAGTAGTAATTTACTACTGTTGTTAGTGGCCGGTAACCGAGTTTAGTAACAACTTGAAAGGTCAGTAGCTAGTTAGCTCAATAAGTTACTACTTATCAATGGCAACTTAATGGGCAACAACAATAGCGAGCGGCAAGAAATGCGTAGTTCTAACTTAGGCTAGTAGTAACATGATGTAGCTTTAACTAAAGTTTCCTATGATGTAACTGGTAGATGTCATCATTTATAAACGTCAACTATTATAATCTTTTAATAAGAGTTGCAACGTTTCATTCAATCATTGTGATTGTTTAACCACTATATAAAGAAATTCGTTCGGTCTATTTAAACAATGAAAAATTGCAACTTCGTTTTCATATAGAATTAATTCTCGTTCTTTGCAGAACTTTCTATTTTATCTGATTATTTATTTCGTACACTCGAAATACTTTAATATGAAAGTGAGACGTCACTATTCACAAACCTGGACACAATTCAAAATAAGTGGCCATCCCTACAAACCCTCCACCCCATAAATTCCAAAAGTGTTAGTCTGAATTTCAATACTTACCACATTCACAGTATATCCATTAAAAGAAAGAAGAAAAAGAGAGATGCATGGACATCAAGGACACGAGATCCATGATCTTCAAGGACACAACCCGCCACCACATCACCACGACCGTCACCATCACCACTACCACCACCACGTCCACCCTCACTTCCACCCTCCTACACTTCGTCATCACCCTCCATCACCTCGTGTTCATCATCATCACTAACCGCCGCCTACCCACCGCCATGAAGTCGATGGAGTAGGTCGTCTATGCTGTTGTACTATTTTGTAGCTCTATTTGTAACATCTTCGTTGCCTTTATTCATGTATAGTGATGATTATAATTTACATGTATCAAATAATATTTAAAATGTCAGCAACTAGTTTTAAGAAAAGTCCAATCACGAATCATTGAAAATATAGAACTTAAAAGTTTAATAAAAGTTACAAATAAAATTATCTTAAAAAAAGGATAATTAATTATCATAATAAATAAAAAATACATTATTACTATTAATATATTTATAGAAAAAGATGCCGTGGAAGAGCTGGACACAACCATGTGACGGCTCTGTGTTATATACATATATCAAATTACAAAAATGCCCCTTTGAATAAGTGATGGACGTTGTTTCGAGAAAGTGACAACACCACCATAAATTCCTAAAACCTTTGCTCAATTTCATACCTACCACTTTCACAAAATATCTGGTAAAAGGAGATGCACGGGCCACCAGGACACGGACCACCAGGGCACCACCACCCACCACCCACCACCGCCTCGTGTTGTTCATCACCACCCTCCTCCGCCTCCTGTTGTTCATCATCACCCTCCTCCGCCGCCTGTTGTTCATCACCACCCTCCTCCGCCTCCTGTTGTTCATGTTCACCACCCTCCTCCGCCACCATCCTACCGCTACGAAGATCGTCAATGTTGTATTATTCTGTAGCTTAATTTCTATGTACGTGTACCGATGATTATTACATGTAATAAATGTTATGTATTTGACGTATTTGAGTTTGAGTATACTCTGAGTTTTTATTTTATTTGGAACAAAAAAGGGATCTTTTTCGTCATGTTGATTCATATCTTAACGTATGAAGAGGCATGTCTATAAATAATTAAATTTTCCTATTATGCGAGTAACTTTGTTTGTAATTAATTAAAGGTTTATTTACAAATTTTCACCTATTAAACTTCTAAATCTATACTATATAATAAATAAAGGTTTTTAGTGCCATGTGTCACCTTCATATTCATTCTCACCATTTTTTTCCCGCCTCTCTCTCTTATTTAATGCACTTCTATCTTTAAATAATAATATATATTTAAAAAAAATATTAATTACACTAATAAAAACAATTATTTTAAATTATCCCTTCTTATAAGAAACTTTAAAATTTAATTATGTAACTTTTATTTCAACCAAATAGTAATTGAAAGTCAAATTACATTAAATAGTAATTAACTTATTTTCGAAACCCAATTATATATTAATTTTTACATATTTTAAGGTTTATATACGTAGCATATGTAATATATTTTTACACTTGTAAAATATATATAAATAAATATTTAAAATTTTTAAATATTGATATTGTTCACCATGTGTGTAGACACGGGATCTAAACTAGTTACATATATTCCAACCCTTAACTTTAATTATATATTTCCCCAATTAACTTAAAATTACCCAATTGCCACTCACAAATATTTAGAAAGGGAATATATGTAAATAGTACATTAATTGGTTCATTAAGAGTAAAATGGTAATAAAATAATTTATTTTAAATGAATTGAATAAATATGTAATATATAAGTTTTAGAAAGGGAAAATATGTAATTAAATTTTATATATGTAATAAATGAACTTAGGAAGGAGATATATGTAAATGCCCCTTAATTAAAAACTACGGCCAAGCACGGCTACGGCGTGCTAAACCGTCGAAGAAATTCACGTCATCAAAAGCTTTTAAAGTACAGTGATAGAAAAACAAAACCGTTAAGAAATTATTGTTTACAAAATAAAATGTACTCGGAACTTTATATAAAAAAAGCAACACCTTTACGCAAACCCACACGTTATGGTGAAATAGCTAGTAATATTCTAAAAATTTTATAAAAAAACGATACAGTAACAAAGCCATAAAAAAAGTTAACCGGTAAAAAATTAGAAATAGAAAACAAAACCGTTTACCCATGACCTAGTGGTTTAGTAGTATGGTCTTTGTCCCCTATAAAAATGTTGTGAGTTCAAATCCTTGTAAGTACAAGGTTAGGTGGAATTTGTGTGTAAAAATTTTCTGTTAAAAAAAAGTAAAATCGTTTAAAAAAATTAAAAAGTTAAAAAATTCATAACGACGTTGTACGCAAGTGTTTAGATAACTTGTACATTATCAGAGGCTGAAAAGTAAATCTGACATAATTTAAGAGCTTAAATGTAAGAGCTCATAAAAGACAAAATAGATGACATTAACATCATGCATTGAACACTTGTATTTTATGCCTAACTGTTTTGATGTTCGGCAATTATAAGTTATTTAATGTGTGTGTATATATATACACACACATATTAGGTTATAAACCGGCACGGACTGGACAACAAAGATGATAAAATTAACAAAAGTGTAATAATTTTTAATAATTTCAATTACATATTGTTACATACCATAATCCACAATGAAAAGTTACAACAATATTTCATAAATTGCTGAATACTTCTTTATATACAACATTTGTTGTTCTATTTGTAACTTTACCATCTTTATCTATAATTAATAGTTTTAAATCTTCTTTGCTTTTAACTCTGGATAATGCAACGTATAACTTACCATTGGTAAACACTGGATGTTTCAAATGCAAACCACCCCTGGATAATGATAGTCCTGACTCTTGTTTATGGTCATGGCAAAATATACAACTAGTGGAAACTATCTTCTTTTAAATTTGAAAGAAATCATTTGTCAGAAGGTGTCAAACTAAGTCTAGGGATAAAAGTGCGCGTAACAATATTGCTGCCAGATTTATTCTTCGCTTATATAACACGATTAATTACCAAGAGAAATCACTTGTAGTCTAGTGTCGTTACATAAGCCACATTTCTAGTCAATGTTTCTTAGTAACATTACTTGAACACCAGCCTTAAAAAATCTTGAAAATAAAAGCTTAGAATAAACAATTACATGTATCAATTGTTATTATTTTATTATTAAAAGGTTAATTAAGAAGATTTAAAAGGATTATATACCATTTTCCATTAATAAAGGCATAAAAGGCAAACCACTTCCATTAGAGCACCTCCAATGTGCGTTTGGATGAGGCATCCGGTTCAAGTGGACAAGGTGGAACCATTGGAGGACTTGTCCACTTCTCGTTTGGTTTCTTGTTCATCCGGAAAAGAGGATGGAAGTGGATGAGAGGTGGTGGGCCTCCCTTTTAAAACCCATTTAATATTAAATTGTTTTGTTCTTTAAACCATACACACACACACACACACACACACACATATATATATATATATATATATATATATATATTTAAAAATATCTTAAACTTTAAAATTTAAATTTAAATTTTCTTTTAAAATGTATTTAAATTAAATATATATTATTTTTAATTTAACTTTGAATTTTTAAATTATATATATATATATTATTTTTAAATCATTTAATTTTATAATATTATTTCTAACGGCTAGTTTTTAAACGGTTAGTTTCCAACGGCTATTTTTTAACGGCTATATTCTACCGGATATATAAATTCAACGTATTCCAACACTCCAAAGTTTATATTTATGTAATTTTTAATTTTTAGTTAATGTAATTTTTAATTTTTAGTTTATCTAATTTTTAATTTTCGTTATTTTTATTTTTTGGAAATATAATATTATTTAAAATAATATGATATATAAAAAATAAGATTATAATAAATAAGTTTTTTGGTATATAGAATATAAATGTAAAAGTATGTGATGATGTGGAAATATAAAGGTGTTTAAAAGTGGATGTATGATTGAAGTAAAAAAATAGATTTTTAAAGTATGAGTGAAAATCTGATGTGTCGCGTTTGATTTAAAGGATGACATCCACCATTGTGGGTGCTTTTACACAACTCCACTCTCTACCCCCCCCCCCCCCCCCACCCCCCATAAATTCCCAAAAGGCACTCTCAAATTCATACTTACCCCTTCCACAAAACGATCCTGTGAATAAAAGAAGAGGACGGAGATGCACAGACCAGGGCACCCGCCACCGCCACATCATCCACCACCTCCGCCCCCTCACCACGGTGATCGACAGGGCTGTTGTACTATTTTGTAACTTTTATCTTTATGTGTATTGAAAGTTGAAACATCAATCTGTCTTCCCTGGCCTGTATTCATGTGTAGTGATTATTATATGTAACAAATAAAATTTCATGATTGATGATGGCCTGATTATTATGTATCTCATATGTAGTTCGAGTATTCTATAAGATTTTATTTTTGAAGGTGATTTCTATTTTTATTTCTCATAAACCGATGAGTGAATACAAGCATATATTTGGCTCGATTAAAGATCTTTCATCCATCGCCTTTCATCTTATTATTTATAAACCTTTTTAAAAGAATTCTAAAATGCTTGCTATAAACTTTTTGTTCATGATTTATCTGCAACTTCAAAGACAACTATAGATCACTAACATGAACCATCGTTGACCACCATCGATCATCAACAAGAATTATAAATATTTATTTTTTTATTTCATAAACTAACTTAATAATTCAGTACGGATAAGACCTTTTTTATGCAAGAATACATATTAAAAATAAATAAATTTATTTTTTCTTACACACGAGATAACTTACTTTTGAAGAAAGTTCACAATTTTTTTTTTAATTTTTAGAGTAATTTTACTGTTTTAGTACATGTAGTTTGCTCAAAATAACGATTTGAGTCAAATAGTTTCAGTTTCAATTTCATTTTCTAGTCCTCGTGATTTGTCAATTGTCACAATCGATTACGCGTCTCTAATACCATTAGGATTGTTCTGTTAACTTTTTAGAAATTACTAAAATACCCTTTCTAATAAAAAAGTAAAGAAAAAAATATAAATTAAATAAAAATATGTATTAAATAAAAAACAAAAGGGTTTATAAAGCCTTTTCTCTCTCTCTCTATACCTAAATCGTTGTCTCGTTTATAAACCGTCGGTGTTCTCGATCTTCAATCGAGTTTGGAGCCAGAAACACATGTGGTGTTGATTTTTTTAGAAACGTTTAATGATTTTAAAATGTTTAAACAAAATTTCTGATTTGTTTGATTTTTTAGAAACGTTTAATGATTTTAAAATGTTTAAACAAAATTTCTGATTTGTTTTAAACCGGCCAACATCATCATAACAGTGCAACATTACCACAGCCCACCTCTCCTTTTCTCATGCGAACTTACAATTATCACGTCAAAGTACATTTTTAAAAACATATTTTGACGAGTATATGTGTAACAAATTACATTATATTTTATTCAACCCGTGTGATACACGGGTTTTTAAAAATATAACTTTTTTTATTACTAAGTATATAACATTACATTTTATCAAACCGTGTAATACATGAGATTCTAACCTAGTAAAATTATATACGAAAATAATGGAAATAGGGTTATATATTGCAACACTGGCCTTGTTCAATCTGCATTTATTCTATATACTAGCTTGGACCCCGTGTAATACACACGGGTGAAAAATATAATACATAAATTTCTTAAATTTTATTTATGTATTTTACAGGTGTAAAAATGTATTACTGTATACTAAGGATATATAACAAAATTCAAAATATGTAAAAAATAATATAAAATTGGGTTTCGAAAATACGTCAATTACTATTTAATGTAATTTTCATTTACTATTTGATTGAAAATAAAAATTACATAATTAGATTTCAAAATTTTTTTATAATAAAGGATATTTAAAATAAATGTGTTTTATTAGTATAATTAGTAATTTATTAAAAGATATGGGTGCATTTAATAAGAGAAAGATGCGGGAAAAAAATGATGAGATTGAATATGGTGGCGACACGTGGCATACAAAAACTTTATTTATTATATAGTATAGATTAGGTTTGAATCTTGTGTATTACATATGTTAAATAAATGTAATTATATACTTAGTAATCAATGATTTATGTATTTAAAAACTCGTGTATTACACGAGTTGAATAAAATATAATGTAATTTTTAATATATACACTCGTCAAAATATGTCTTTAAAAATTATACTTTGACGTGACATTTATAAATTCTGTTAAGTTAATTTTTAAAACATTTTTTTTCAAATGAGTATTACTTTTTTGTGTAATTGATAAATATTAATTATATTAAATTTATTTGGTTAATCATATAATAACTATTCATAATTAGATTTAGGATTATTGGATTTTAATAATCACACATTTTACCAAATGGTCAATAATAATCTCAACTGAGAATATTTTTACCACCAGTCCCTACTTTCAAACTATTTTCTTACATTGGACCTCCCGTTAAAAAAACTTAACGCCGTTAGATTTTATATGACATGGACATCTGCAAACCGCCGGAAAGTCGAGCCAAGTTAACAGTGGTCTCGTGGTGGGTTTTGAAATTTGTTCGGGTGGTGTTTAACCGGACTCGTTAAACACCACTGGTGTTTAACCGGACTCGTTAAACACCACTGGTGTCTATGTTTGGACTTGATGGACAAACTAGACCAGTTAAACACCACGAAAGCCAATTTCAAAACCCACCACGAGACCACCACTAGCTTGGCTCGACTTTCCGATGGTTTGCAGATGCCCACGTCATATAAAATCTAACGGCGTTAAGTTTTTTTAACGGGAGGTCCAATGTAAGAAAATAGTTTGAAAGTAGAGACTAGTGGTAAGAATATTCTCAGTTGGGATTATTATTAACCAATTGATAAAAGGTGAGATTATTAAAATCCAATAATCCTACGTATACCCAAATATACAAACTAATCATTTTCATTATTCTTATTAGCTATTTTTCAAATGCTTCGTTTAACTATCATGTTCTTCGATCAGACGATCACTTGTATATGTTTTTCCTTGCATCGTATGCATCAAAAAATATATATATAAAAACAATCCAAATCTTATTATAATAAATAAATAACTTGGATTGTCACATATTGACTTCTAGTGAAGTCGAGATTTTTGTTCCCCGTATCTCTCTCCTATTAAATAGTAATGATTTTAAATAATTAAATATCTAAAATTTATTTTAATATTTTATTAAAACTTACTAAATCTTAAGAAGATTTCAATTATATCTTATTTTAAAATAAAACTTTATATTTATTAAATATTTATTATTTGTTATTTATAATTCTTAAATCTTTATTATTTTTTATTTCACCAATGACTTATTATATACATACAAAATATTCATAGAAACTGTTAGTTTACAACAAGTTAGATTTATTCAACCCGTGTAATACATGAGTTTTTAACATAGTCAAATAATAAATAGGTAAATCAAAACTTTATTTTCTTCACATCAAATATATAAAATTATAAATTGAATCTTTTCTAAAAGGTAAATATATATAAATCACAAATAATCCTTGCGATCTTCATATTAAAATAGGATTTCAAGCTTATAAATGCTATATACGTGTTTAGGTGCAAAACTAGGGTATACAATCAACACTCTATTCTCTCTAGAACTAAGAGACCTTCAATTTCGTTGCAACAATGGCATCCACATTTGACTCTCTCCTTGCAATGATTCTCTTCACTCTCTTTATCACAAGTATAATTTCAAAACCCTAAACCCTTAAACACTTTGAAAATTAAATGTTTTAATTAATTTTATTTTATACTTTTATCTTGTATGCTATCATGCTCCCAATATAATTTCATATTTTTTTTATCTTTCTTTGTAGGAGGGCATGGCCAATGTGTTCTAAAAGACATAACTGTTGGGACAGAAAGAACTTCTAGAGAAATACAAGGTAAACAAGAATGGAAGGTGATGTTTATAAACCCTTGCAAATGTCCTCAACAAGACCTTATAGTCTCATGCGATGGTTACCAAACGGTCGAGAAAGTAGATCCGAATGTGTTTACGCCTATCGGGAATAATCGATGCATCGTCAATGGTGGTCGTCCTATTGCACCTTTTGGGAGGGTCGAGTTTCTTTATGCTTGGGACCCTCCTTTCATTTTTGTGCCTCATTCTTCTCAAGTTCATTGTTAAACTTTAATTAATTATATGATTAATATGTTACTCGTGAATGAAATTGGTAACTAAAACACAAACACACACACAATTTCAATGAACTCTCGTATTATTATATCCAAGAAACCGACTCAAAACTTAGATACAATAATCCCTCATACATTAATCCTAAATATGTTTATGTATTTATAAGGGTAACCCGACTTGGTCAACAAGAAAACAATTAAAACCCTAATTGCAACCCCCTAAACCCATTAACACAATTAATAGGATGCCGGCCTTCCAATTCGTCGACTTTGTGAGTGGACCTGTTTCTTTGGATCAAAAATTACCAATAATCACCCCCTAATTTTCGACTCGAAACTAGGAGGTCTACAACACCAAGCAGTCTCCGCATCAATAAGTATGTCGGCCCGTTATTCCTTGCTAGTAATGTGTTCCACCACTATCTCGTTTCGTTCCACACATTCCCGTATGCAGTGAAAATGAGACTTGATATGCTTACACCAACTATGGAATACCGGGTTTTTAACCAACACAATCGCTGCGCAATGCTACTCCTTGCAACTTTACCTTGGTTAATTCATTTAGTAACTCCCGTAACCATACGGCTTAACATGAGGCCGAACTTGCCGCCATATATTCCGCCTCATATGATGATCACGCCGCGATACTTTGTTTTTGTGAACACCACGTGATGGGGGCTTCTCCATAATAAACCGCATGTTCGGTGGTGTTTCTTTCGTCATCATGATCAATGTTGCGGCTACTATCGCTGTACCCGATCAACTTCTTTGATCCTCCATGTTTATATTTGATTCCAAACTCGCTTGTGCCTTTGATATACCTGAGGATTTGTTTTATCACAACCAAGTGAGATTGCTTTGGAGTTTGCATGTATCTACTAACCATCCCAACTGAAAACGCCATGTTGGGTCGCGTGTACAACAAGTAACGAAGGCACCTGACCAACTTCCGGTACTCCATCGTGTCAACATCAATCTCAACCTCAACTCTTGTCAACTTTAAATTTGGATCCATGTGTACACAAATTGGATTACACTTTTCCATCTCGGCTTCTTTCAACACCCGTCGAGCATAAGCCCCTTGATGGATTAGAATCTCGTTTTCAAGTTGCAAGACTTCGATACCGAGAGAGTACATAAGCTTTCCCAAGTTGGACATTTAAAACTTCTTGGACATAGCAAGTTTGAACATCTTAACATGACTGTTGTTCGAACCAGTAACAACAAAATATTTTAATCTGTATAATTAATTTTGAACATATTTTGTTTTTCTTTTATAACCTTTAAATATAATGTTTTACATAATTTCGATTGTGCCATTGCGACATGCGTATTTTTTTCTACGTTTCGATATAAATTTCATTCAAAATCGAGCTTTCATTATAACTCTTATAACTTTTAAATATAATGCTTTACAAAATTCCGAGTGTGCCGTTGCGACGTGTCTATTTTTATCTACGTTTCGATATAAACTTCATTCAAAACCGAGCTTTCGTTATAATGTACAAGTAATCGATACACAAATGTGCAAGCGGTAGGAACAATCTTAAGGTTTCGTTTTTTTTTTTTTATTTGTTTTTTACTTTTACAACCTTTAAAATATGATATTTTATATAAATTGGGATTTGTTGTTTCAAAGTGTTTTTTTATAACTGTTTCGATGTGATCTTCTTTTACGGGGTGAGTACGAGTATATAGGTCGTCGAAACCGAATGTTACAAATTTTAACACTTAACCGATACCGGCCGAACATCGGTAACGTCATCGTCATTATAACGATTTTTTTTAGTTTTTCTCTTTTGTTTGCTATACGAGTGATGGTACCGTGCCGGTACAGTAACGAGATGAACGATACCGACCAAAGCGTAGTGCGGGTTGTTACTATAGATGTTCTTGTTGAACGATTACAAGATTAAAAATTTTTATTCGGGGGATCATTTTTGCAATAAACCAAAAGATCACGGGTATAGCTGTGGATCTATATAAACCTTAAAACCATTATCCTCTTACAAAGATAAACCCCCTTATGGATTCAGAGCCAGAGAAAACCCCCTTCTTCCCCTCTGCTCCTTGATTGTTTTTCTTCATTACTTTCAACAAGTTTATCATCCAGAGATACATTGATGCGTGTTAATGGAGGCAGCAGCAAGCAAATTGCTTTCATCATCTTTATCTTTGCCCCCAAGAACTCAACTAAAGCAGTCTCCTCCTCCTCCTTCAGGTGATGGTTTAAGTTCCAACTTTGACCCATTTTTCTCTTCTTAAGTATGTTGTTGTTTTTGATAGTGCGTTTTGTGTTCAAATTATGCATTTAAAGTAATTGGGCGTACTCGTAGGTTTGTTAAATTAATTTCGTGATTGTCTGGTGTACTGCTCATGATGAAGTGTGTATAAGTGTGTCTGTCCACCAAGTGTTTGATGTTTTGCCTGTGTGAATTTTTGAAATTTCTGTTATTCATATTTGTTACCCACAATGGTTTCTTTACCTTTTTTAGGAAGTAAGAACAAAGAAAAAAAATGCCCTCGTGTTGCCCCGGGGAAACCCAATTATCCTAGAATATCCAGGTGTTTCCGTTCAAAAAAAAAGTCTAGTAGCATTTTAAGGGGTTTTGGTTATCTATCAGAATCAGATGGACTTTTGGTTACTGATTCTTACAATCCACTTCAATATCTGGAAATAGTGGTGCAGATCACATGGCTCAATAGTCAATACTATGATTATACAATATGCTAGAACTAGGATGACTAATTAAACATTGGTTGAACTCATGGTAGGATATCAAGACAGAGGGAGGTTGCCTATGAGGATTGGTTTATGGGTTATTCTTGTAAATAACCTTATGTGGTTGAGGTGGCTTGTTTTTCGTATATTGGTTGGAAAATCGGCTTGTTTTTATTAATATCTGGGTCGTTGTTATTGATTACAACACTCTATTGCAGCTTTAAAGTTATATGAGCCAGCAGCTCCTGCACATTCTTCTATGCTAGCAACTTCTTTAGCTCAACATTTCCCTACTTCTGTGCTAATTCAAGAACAACGTCCTGAAAGCAAGCCATTATTGCAGACGATAAAAGATGACAAAACATCCCAGGTGAGACTTAACTTTTTTAATGGAAAATAGGTGATGTCTAGTATTAATTTCTTTAATCATTGTCTATTAACATTAAACTGTTTTTTATACATTTTTATTGTTTGTAGGCAATAATAGATAGCAGGCAGTTAGGAGCATGTGAAGTGGATGCTATAAGTTCTGATCAATACCTTAAAGAATTCCATTCCCAATTGCTACAGTGGCCTGGTTTATGGTATTTGTAAGACTAATCAAACTTTGTTAAGCCTATGTCATGTGTCAACCATAACCATTTTGTTCTAAATGGGTCAGTTCGGGTTATGCTTTATTTCTAACTGGTCAAACGGGAAAAAGGTAACTTAAAAGATACAGGTAAATGGGTCAAATGTGGCCAAAAGTTAACTTTTAAAGTATAAAACTTCCTAATTTATTCTATTAAAAAATAAATTGTTATTGAAAGAATATAGTTTTGTAATCATATTTGACGCATTAATGTTAAAAAAAGTTCAAAAATTTTAGACAAAATCGACCCAACCTGACCTGGCATGATTTGACCCGTCACCCTAGGGCCGTCGATTTTACCCGTACCCGATTAACCCGACCCGACCCGATTTCACCCGAACCGATTAAACTCATACCCGAATAACCCGTAACCGATTAACCCGAAAACCGATCAAACCGATTGTTATTAGGGTCGGGTATCGGTTAGACTTTCAAACATCAAAAACCCGAATAACCCGAACCGATTAAACCGAATAACCCGATTAATATCCCACTATATAGTTTTCTTTGAGCTGTCGCGTTTAACCGGGTTTCATCACCGTTGATATCAGAGTTCCGTTAGCTAATAACCACCACCGTCGTAGAAACACCTCTAAACACCACCGATTATCTCCACCACTTATTTTTCTTCTCTCTCAGTTATATCCACGAAACAGAGAATCACACAACTTAACCGTTAAACGGACGTTTAAGTTGAGGGTGGGTAGAAATTTGTTTGTTACGTAAACTGATAACTTGCAATCTATGAAAAACTATAGATTAACATAAAACCCGAACTACCCGACCCGATCTACCCGAACCCGCTCTACCCGAGAACCGAACTACCCGAACCCGATCTACCCGACAAGCATACGGATCGGTTATCGGTTATAATATGAAACATGAAAAACCCGAACAACCCCACCCGATCTACCCGAAACCCGATTAACAAACCCGAAGAACACCCCTACGTCACCCAATCTGTCCTGCCCGTCCATTTTACCACCTATAACCATAACCATTCATTTGAAAAATTAGAAAAAAATTGTAAATGCCTATTTTCTGCTTTTCACAGGTTACCTTCCTCAGAGACAAGAGAAACCCCACTTTCCTCTTCGACTATGCAGCCTGTTCCAAATGGGACGAAAAAAAATATAAATATTGAAATTGAAAAAGTAATTTCCCTTGCAAAACAAGCTCTGTCAGCTTCAAAAGAAGCAGCTTCACTAGTGGATAATGGTGAATCATTTAAGGTTGACTTTGATAACTCCACTTCAAGGTCGGGCTTTTGACTTTTTCTTCTGTATGCATAATAATTATCTGGGAAGACTTGTTTTTAAGAGTTTAATGTATGGTGCTTTTCAGCTTAGGATCTACAAGTTCAACTGAACTACAAACCAAAAAGGTCAAATTTGTAAAGTCAACACGCCTCCTAGAAAAGCAATCTAAGAGAAGAAAAGGGTCAAAGTCAAACATTATTGTTCGTGAGAGTACCTCTTTTACAAAACCAGATCCACCAGAGAAAAAAACATCATATAAAGATGCTAATTTACATGATCCTCTTAGAATGTTCTTGGCACGTCCAGTAACAAGAGAACTTTTGAATTCAAAAGAAGAACTTGAACTCATTGCCCATATAAAGGTATGTTGGTCAACAAGATCAACATTATAAATTTATTGTCAGTATAATTACAAACTGAATCAACCAAACTTCAAATTATGTTTCAGTGTGGGATGAAATTAGAAGAAGTCAGGTGTCGGTTTCATAATCAATTTGGTCGTGAACCGACATTGGTGGAATGGGCTGAAGCTGCTAGTCTTAATTGCCAAGATTTGAAAAGTCAACTTCACCTTGGTAATAGTAGCCGGGAGAAATTAATATGTGCCAATTTACGTATGGTTGTTTATATAGCAAAACAGTATAGGGGACGTGGACTTGACCTTCAGGACCTTTTACAGGTCAACTTAATCCTTATTTTTTCAAAACTTTATGTGATTAGTGTCTTAATGTTCATTCTTTGACTAGTCAACTAAAATATTTGCAGGAGGGTAGTATGGGCCTAATGAGGAGTGTACAAAAGTTTAAGCCTCAAGCTGGTTGTCGGTTTGCTACTTATGCTTATTGGTGGATAAGACAGTCGATTAGACGAGCTATTTTTCAAAATTCCAAACTTATCCGTTTGCCGGTATGCAATTCTTTTTGTCTATTTCATTCCATGCTAAAGAAACGTGTTTAACCGTTTTTTTAAAATTATTTTAACATGCAGGAGGGTGTATATACTATGTTGTACAAGGTTAGTGAAGCAAAGAGATTAATCATACGTGGAGGAAATCATGAGCCAACACAAAAACAAATTGCAGATCAAGCTGGAATGACGGTTGAGAAGCTGCAAAAATTGCGGTCTATACAAAAAATTACACTCTCTTTGCAAAAGCCCATTTGGGCCAACGATAGTACTACATATGAGGTAATTATCAAAATTGAAGTTTAGTTCCCAATCAGCTCATACCATGTGGCCACCAACTTAAGAGCGTCTCCAATGTTACACTAACTGTACATTCTCACAATACGTTAGTGTAAAATGAAGTTTACACTTAATTAATGTGTTGAACAGTAACCCAAATTTCAAAAAAACTAAATAAGTTTTGCTTTTGACCCTTTGGACTAATGTATAAAAAATTTTCCAGATCGACCCATGACCTGTTTTCAGAACTGCCCATTTCAACCGGTTACCTCTGCATGAGAGGAAAGTGATTATAAAAGTTAGTGGGACACATAATTGGCTGGAATTAAGTTGGTGGTCAGATGACAGCAGCTATTTGGATTTTTTTTTATATTAATTGAATTTCTTTTTATAAACAGGAAATCACTCCCGACACCACAATGGATAGCCCGGATGATTGTGCATCGAAGCAACTAATGAGAAATCATATCAACAACCTTCTTGGTGTTCTGAATCAGAAAGAACGGAAAGTAATTCGATTGAGGTATGGAATCGGATGTGAGGTCAGGAAATCGTTAGCTGTTATAGGAATCATGATGGGAGTGTCTAAGGAACGGATTAGGCAGTTGGAAAGCCGGGCTTTGTTTAAACTGAAGCAGTATTCTGAAAGCCAAGGACTTGATGCATATAAAGATTTGCTTATTTGATCTTTTGTACTACAGGTAGTTAAAACTATATATGCTTTTAATCCATTACCAACAGAGGAATCTAATGTTTTTGTTTCCAAGAATCTTGTACCAGAATGTAAGTTTTTCAGATGGGTAAAGTGCAAGGTACAAGTCTTCCTGCTTAGGGTACACGTAACTGCACCAGAAAAATGTACCTTTTTGAATGTAAGTTACCGAACTTTTCATACCGTTATGTAACGAAAAGTTGGTCTTGATTGAATGGAACACTTCCTCTCAATGGATTTAATGTTTGATTAGTATGTTATTTTGTATAATTTACAATCTTTGATATTTAATTATTTATAGATCATGGAAAATTCATTTGTTAGATATGTCATTCAGTAGATGGTCTTGTTTTGATCCACTTTCACAGTCTGTATCTTTATATAAACTTCGTCATCTCAAGAACCGACGGTAAAGATCTAACACCGATGAGGGAGGAAAGACGACGATGATGGAAACAGCAAAGAAGAATCATGGAGGAGGATATAGGGGAAAGAATGGAGACGAAATGAGAAAAAGGTATGTGAATGAAACACACAACCTGAATTCTTGAAAAAACAGGAACCTAAGATGAAACTCGTGGGTTGGGTTTAAGTTTAAACAAATTTAGATTAGTTTCTGGTCATACATGCGATACATTTAGCTAAATGGGTTAGGTTCGGGTCGACATGTGGTGCTTGTGGTTTGACCAGTTTATCATATAATTCTTTTGACATGTTTTATGTGATAATTCAAACTAGATGAATATTTTATGTCCAAATTTAAAAGTTGAAAAGAGAAATAATATAGTTTAAACTAATTGTTTTAATATTTATATTTTTAGTTGTAAATTTGTAATCAAATAACTATTAATATGTAAAAGACGAGCGTCTATTTTACAAAATGTAATGATGAACTTTTTTGCTGTTCTCTCAATTCGGGAGCCAAGAACACAAAAAAACGTTGTTGTAGATCCTTTGAGCAACTGCTTCTTCTTGCTTCAAACCGAGCATCAAGAGTCTAAGTTCTGATATCAATTGAAGGCCCGAGAATTCTACGTAACTTCTATTCTCATTTATTCAATTAAACTTGTGAACAAATAACCCTATAAATAGGAAACAAAAAACCAAACATTCTATAATCCTACTAAAACTCTTAAACCTAATAAATAAATTCAAGTAATTATCCTTAACCAATTATATCTATATAAGGATTCAAACACCTCAAATAATAATAAATAAAAGACTTCCTAAATTATCTACTAAACTTGCGACTCAAATACTTAAATTCACATGTGAACCTAACAATTAAAATTCCAACACTTGACTCACTGCCGGAGATCGGAGATTGAAGATCGGTTCTTCAACTTACCTAAGGTTAATTATGTGAAGATCTTCCAACAAGAAGATCAAAAGCCAAATCTTCTAAAGTAGGATTCCGGTGACCACGATTAGGCGAGCATTGCTGCATTTGGGATGCCGGAACCAGTCGTCGGAGTTCATCCTTTGTCGCAACAAAACACAACCACCACCATGAATGTTGCTTCTTCAATGGCTCCCATATACACCATGGACACCAAGGCTACTTTCAAAAATTATGTGCGGGTCTCGTCCCTACTTTCAATCGTCGGAGTTCAGCCCATATACACTATGGACACCAAGGTGGAATAAGAAGCCAACCGGTGGACCACCCGGGCTACTTTCAATCGAACCTAAACCCATTTGCATAGAGCCAGAGCCTCTCAAACACGTTCGGTATCCGGTACCCGAACCGATAAGGGGGTTTGGGTTTCAAACAATGAAATGTCAATAGAGGGGGCGGCGTGTAAATAAATGATTTCATAGGGGGCTGATTGTAGATTCACGTAGTTTGGGGGAGTGGAAACCAATTTTAATGCGAGTTAAATTGGAAAAGGAATTAGAATTTGTGGAAACTAAGAAATGAGATATTCAACACAGACAATTCTTTATGTTACAATTTTATCTCAGAACAGAGTAGCTTTTCAATTTGTGTTTGATTGTTGACCACGTTTTCCCAACCTTTGACCCAATTCATATAAATTTAGTTATGCTAAATTTATTTACATATAAATAACAATTTTGTTATAAATTATATATACCACTGACCGCGGTGAGTCCAACCGCTTTTTGAGTAGGTCCTCCGGTCCTCACCATCGGATCATCACAGGATTAAATCTTGATCGTTTAAATTTGGAGATAAAGTGGGCTGTGTAACGGGACTCGGTTGGTGTTGAGTCTTGCTTCGTGTGCTATTTTACGTAGTTTCAAATATGCTTCAATTTCATTTCATTACATTGAAATACCGACCCGTACAACGGACGTATATGAAAGTTAGTTTGCATTAAATCCAGTCAATGAATGTCGTAATATAGTGAATGGAAATTGCAATTTTTTTTTATAATATTTATAGAAAAGTAAAAGATCTAATAATTTTCTTTTAATATTTACAGAACAAGTATAGCCATCAGGCAGCAGCCATCAGGCAGCTTCAGATCATCATGACATCATCCACCCTTTTCCTGTAAAAATAAATAATTCTCAAGTAACAGCTTAATAAATACTTATTTGCAGCGGTCTCATGATTTTTTTTTTTACTGTCTCGTGCCAGCCTCTTGGCTCATGAAATTTTAACAACACTTGCCACTTTGGCATATCATAGGCTAGGCCCAGATCAGAAAGTGAATGTTCTGATATACAATTTACATGCAAGATCATAAAAGAGTTCAACACACATAGGGCTAGCTCAACGTAGCCTTTTTTAAATGTCATCGTTATAAACATTGGCTGGTCTAAAAATTTTTGTGAGCTGGGGCAAAAAAATGTGTTTGTTAAACTAGGATCGGAGACCGTGTCTATAAAAAAATTTAGGAAATGTGTACTAGGATCGGACTGTCTAAAAAAAATTTAGGCTCATTTTTTTTTGTTAAAGCAGGATTAGCTCTTTTTAGACACAAAATAAAAAATCTAGATTAAAAAATATATATATATATATTTAGAAAAAAATTGGGCACTGGGCCAAGCCTAAAATCCACTAACAAAGAGCCTTTCCCTGACCACACAAAACACACACATTTTGACTACTGTTGATCTAGAAGGATTATATCACCAAGGGCCCACACAAAGCACAAGAGTCCTGCAGATTTCTCTCGATCCCTAAACCTGATTGGTTAATTGAAAACCTTAATCTATAAGCAACAAAACCCAAATGGTTTAGGCTGTGTTTGGGATTACTTATTTGAAACTCCTTATGACTTATTCAAAAAGGTAATAAGTCATAAGTCATAAGTCACAATTTGTAACTTCTCAAAAACTTTGGGATTTTCTTTGAAAACTACTTATTGACTTATGCTATAAGTTAATAAGTTATAAGTAATAAGTAAGGATGAACTTACTTCTTGAAAAATGGTATAAGTAGGCTAAATAAGTAGCTTTCCCAAACACCTTATTAACTTATATAAGTTAATAAGTTAATAAGTAGAGTAAATAAGTAATCCCAAACACCCCCTTAATTTAAAAGAAAAACACCAAAATATACTATTAAGTTTTAGCCCACTAAAAATAAATATATTTAAAAGCAATCAATAAAAAAAGCGTCACGTAACTTAAGTCGGTTGAAAAGAAAGGACTTTAGCCGGCACAAAAGAAAAGAGAAAAAACATATGTGATCCAACAAAAAAACCAATCAAAACAAACATGTATAACGGTCGCTGGTTGAAATCTAGTCAGGACAGAGCCTTGTCGGCTGGAATCTAAGTCGGTAGGCTATGTGACGGTTTTTTATTAGTTTTAATTGGTTTTTTTGTTGGACTCCGTTATACTTTTCACGGTTATTTCTGTCGGTTGAAATTTAGCTTCTTTAGCCGGCTAAGTTTAGATGATGTTTTCTGATCGATTGCTTTAAGGAACTTTTAATTTTGAGTAAGCTAAAAGTAATATAAAAAAAAATCTTTACAAGTTATATTTTGGTGATTTTCCCTTGGCCTTAATATAACAATATCCATGAGAAAAACGACGTCGTACCAAAAGCTATAAAATTCCCCACCAACAAAAATATCTGCCGACCCCTCGTCTCCGAAACTTCACTCCACGCATCACCGGTGAAGATACGAACACGAACAGTATCAACCCTCCACCGCCTCATTCAAGATTTTTATCAAACACCTTGTCTGCAAATGCAAACACCCCTATATATACGGGGCCAATCCCCCCATCAGGTACATGGATCCTTTCTACATTTCCTCTTCTTCATTCGGGTCAGGATCCGGGTCGTCTTCGCTTCCGAATTCGGGTGATGTTCCCAAACCTCTCGATTGTCTACACGAGACACCAGTCCCACCATTTTTGTCAAAAACCTTTGATTTGGTGGATGACCCGAGACTAGACCCGATCATTTCATGGAGTGATACCGGTGCAAGCTTCGTTGTGTGGGATCCGGTGGAGTTCGCCAGGAGAATCTTGCCCAAACACTTCAAACACAACAATTTATCAAGCTTTGTTCGACAACTTAACACATATGTGCGTATATATCTGCTTTAATTAACACTTGATCTTTGATCACAGGGGTCACTATGTTATTTTTCATGTTTTTCATTTTTTTAATATTTTTTTACACATGTGTAGATTTTTTTTTCACTGTAAATTGTTATTTTTTATACATTTATCACTTGTATATTTCACAATGTAATTTAAATTAGTCATAGATAATGGAAGGGAACTTGTTCTCCATGCTGTTCTCTTCGCTTACAGTTTGTCATGGGCAACTCGAATGTTATCAGATATCATATGTTTTTGAGGAAAAATGCAGAAAAAGGTAACAAACTTTTTTGGGATTTCTTGTTTGAGGTAATCAACTGTGTTTTTTGATCGATTTGAGGTGACCCGTGTAGTAAAGTATGTTACTTTTTTCTTGGATTTTGTCTTTTATTATGTTCTAAAAACATGTGTAACAATATCAAGAATTCAATTGACTTTCTTGGATTTGAGGACCAAGTTGCGAGGTTTATGCGATTGCGTATGTTGTTTGTGAATTGTGTTGTTCTTGAAGTGATTTGCTGATATTCTGCATCTTTCACATTCTGAATTATGTTTTCTTGGTTTTATTTAATCCTGTTTGTGGGTAATTGAGTTCAGGGGTTTCGCAAGATTGATACAGACAGGTGGGAATTCACATGTGAAAGCTTCTTCAGAGGGAAAAGGCATCTATTGAAAAACATTCGCAGGCGCAAGTCACTGCCAGCTCAGCAGCTTACCGAAGAAAGTAGCAGTCTTTCAATTGAAGCTGAGGTGGAGAGATTACAGAAAGAAAAGATGGAAATGATGCAAGAGGTTATCGATCTACAACAGCAGCAACGTGGGACTCATCAATATATGGAAGCTGTTAACCAAAAGCTCCAAGCAGCTGAAGATAGACAGAAACAGATGGTCTCATCATTGGCTAAAGTTTTTCAAATCCCAAAATTCAAAAAAGAGCAGCATCGTATTTCATCTCCACGAACGGCTCACAAGTTTATTAAACATGAATCCCATGATCATAGTTATGGGTTAAATCCAAGTCCAGTTGATAACATAGTAAGAGATCTTGATATTCAATCAGAAACTGTACCATTGCAGCTACATGATCTTGATTTGCAGGAACTGGCTCAGGTTAAAGATCCTTTCCCAAAAGAACTTGATTTCAATTTGGATTATGATGCCACAACTATGGTTAAACAGGAAGATATTTGGAACTCTGATTTTGAGACAGTTTCTGCAATGCCTAACAAGATGTGGGATGATGCTGGCAACTATGAATATCCCGAGTTTGGTGTGCCAAGTGGCGAGTTGTCTGATTTCTGGAATTTAGCAGATTCTGGTGCTGAAAATTGGATGAGTGGTGAAGCTAGCCAGTCTCAGAACACCAACCAATATGGGTTTTGAATCCTAAGTTGGTTTGGTTGATAGGGCTTTTTATAGAGTCATAAAACTATAATCCAATAATACAGTTGATTAGTTTGTTTCTTTCTTATTTCATATAGTTTTCAATATAATTACAGTTTACTTTGCATGATCTTTTGCTGCTCGATCGTTGAGCAACTTTTCTGACAAGTACATGTTGGATGTTATAAAATTTGAGGTCTATAGAAGACTAGTAGCTTTTCGTCACATGTTTCTTCATATATCGAAAGAGGGATTCATTCGTATGCTTATTGAATTAATATTGATCGTTATTTAGTGTGTTTAATCTCACTCCTCATTGTTTTTCTTTTCTGCAGGTAACTTGGATGCAGTCTAGGATCTACTTGTTCATTGAATTCGGTAAGAAAGGCCAAGTAAGTATGTCGTTGGTTTGAAATATTTTTTAATCTAAATGAAGGGTTAGCTTTGAACAAATTATCCAAAAACCAACTTTCGAGTCCCATAAAAACTGTTTTCAACCGAAATCCAAATTCCCAACTCACATTAGCTAAATTGAAAACTTCTAGATTTTGTTATTGTTCAACTAACTTTTTGTGTGAAACATTAAGTTTTTATCTCAATTAAGTTCTTGTTATTGGTATAAATCTACCCAATGAAATTGGAAAGAAACAAAAGAACAGCCCTTCTTTGAGTTAGGGATTTTGGGTATTGTATCAATGAAGTATATTGCATATCAAATCAAATACATGTGCAAATTAAGTCCTATTGCGTCAATTATCCCTAACTACGATAATATAATGTAACACAATTAATGGGCGGTGTATGGACGATGAAATAACATTCAAATTGGTACCAAAGCAACATTCAATGAATGTCGTCTTATATCTGAACTCAATAACAATGTAACACGATGAATGGACGATGAAATAACATTCAAATTGATACCAAAACAATATTCAATGTAACAAGTCTAAATTTACATTAGGGTTAGAATTGTATTTCCTTCCATTCATATCTTATCTCTTGTTTGGCATTATAATGTAGTTTTAGCATGTTTGCGCCTTGAACATGCATAATAAAAGTAAACGGGTATCGTATCTAAAAAAAGAAAAAATCCAATGATTAGGCTTACATAAGTCTTGTTTCATATGAAAGTAAAACCTTTTGTTTTCGAGGATTTTTTTTAAGTTGACTTAAAAATACCAAATTACAATTGTATTAGACGACAACAGATTAACTGATTCATCGACAAAGCCTTTTGGTTAAACCATACATACGTCTTCACTCATATGTCCATTGAGGAAGGTCATTTTGACGTACATTTTCCGAATCTCATAGTCATAATATGCAACTAAATCAATGATAGACTTAAGCATTAGTAAAATCTTTCATCACTAGCCTAGTTTTGAAAATATGTACATTTCTATCCATGCGAGTTTCTTCTTGAAAACCCATTTGCTCCCAACAACCTTGTTGTTAACTGTTAAGAGAAATATCAACAAAGTCCTATACCTGGTTATCATACATGGATTGCACTTCATTTTGGAAAACACTAAACACTTCAAATGCTTATAAATGGACTACATGTATGAACCTTACTAGATCCTCGGCTCTTTCACCTATGACAATGAAATGAGCTTTAGTCATCTTGCCATAAGACAACACTCACATATATCAGATGAATCTAAGAGACTCCAAGCTTCTATCATATTTAAGTAGCCTTCTTTATCAAACTATGTACAAAACCAGAATTGTTATATATATATATATATGTGTGTGTGTGTGTGTGTGTGTCATTTGACAACAAAAGATGACGAGTTCCTACGACTTTAACAACAAACGTTGTTCCATTGCCAACATGTAGGTCCAGATCCTTTGCATTGAGCTTCCTACTTTTTCTCAACCCCTGCACATTGTTACAGAGTATCGAATACACAATAGTGGCTATAAAAAGTAAATGGTTCGGTCATACACACACACAACCCTTAGGTGTTGACATGACCAATCTTCCACCTCTATAGCTCTACAATGCATGCCACAAAATTCCTCCTATAGTGAACTTTCTATTCGTAGTGGGCACAAGTGGCTTCCTTGGAAAGTTAGTCTTTATTCTTGGGGGTGCAATTCGTGACGACTGACAACTGTCATGCCTTTTGAGCTACTATGGCGTCGCTTTTCACCTTGGCAAATGACTTCTTGATTTTCCCTTCATGAGTAATGAGAACTTGGGAGGCTTAGTGGGATGCTCTTCACAACAATTGTAAGCATCGAATGCGACTCTGAGATAGACTTCTTCTAATTGTCTATATTAAATTTCAGAACGAACTCATCATATGATTCGGGGAAAAGGAGATCCAAGTATCTCCAATTGGTTGATGCAGCTTTTCTTCTCCAAAACATGACATATACTTAAGTTTTTAAAGCAACATAAGAAGATTGTTGATAGAAATTCATTTATTTGGTTAATATTAGTTCTCGATGAATGCTAGAAAATGTCGAATGGATTTAAACTCAGACACCAGATATAACCAAACAAAAAACAACACTAAGATAACATAGAGGTGTCGAAATATGCATAAAGTATGTATATTAACACGATAAATAGTTATTCGAGTTTGTCATTCTTTCGTGCTTAGTTTAAGATATAATTGGTATAAAAAATATGCATACTATATTACTTAGTAGTTTAAATAGTTTATAACAGGTACATACATGATAATTTTTATTTGCTTGGAAACAAGACGTAATTAGTAAGTTAATAAAAATAAGATGTAGCTTTATGACTTAGCAAGAATATTCTTCATACAAGTTTGGAGGTTTCTTAAAATTAGAGATTTAAATTGTCAATAAGTATATAAACCTTTTTTTTAGTTTTTATGATCAAATGAGTCAATTGAAAACTATACGAAACTATTTGAATTTTGAACAAAATTGGTTTTAAAAGTATCGAAAATTGCATCAGAGATATATAAAGATGACCGACTCAGTTTATGATAAAATTTATGGTATAAATTAAAATAAAACTATCACAATACTATAATCAATTTATATAGAATAGAGTAAACTGCTGTTTTTGTCAATGAGTTTGAATAAAACATCAGGCTTCGTCCACCTGTAACACATTTGATCCCCGACGTTTGATTTTTTAACACTTTGCGTCCCTGTTACTTAACTCCGTTAACTTTTCTGTTAGTTTTTTGTGTGATTATTGATATACCCCTACCCCCTTCTTCTTCAAACATCAGACCACCCACCACCACAACCAACAACCCACACCACCTCCTATCGCTAACACCGCCTTCAATTCAACCGACGCCACCTCTCTCTTCCACCACTTCAACTCTTCCTCCTCCTCATCTGATTTTGCAACCATCGACCACAGACATAAACTCGGCAACATTGAAAGCAGCCGGGTTAGACGGGGCATCAACCTCCATGGAACCCGAAACCGCCGAGTGTTTAGCACCACCTTAGATTCGGCTAGAGGCGGACTGAACACCGGTTGGAGGGGACAAATTTTGGACCTTCATTGACAGCGGGAGTTCTTGGTTACAAATTGACGCCGTTTCATGGAGGAATTCGGCCACCCGAAGGTTGAGAGAGTAGGGGGAGTACCTATTTTGGCTTTTCTTCTTACGAACTGCCCGATTGCCTTGTGATAGCTCTGACACCATTATCACTCCCGTCGGGGGAGGTCCTTTGCGAAGTAGGGTAACCTCTCGTATGGGAGATGTTACAATTCAGACCAGACTCAGCAGCTGGTGAAGGTATCTCCATCGATAGGGGGAGAGGCACCAGGGGAGAACTGTAAAGACCAGCCAAATTAGGGGTGCCATCAGAAGGAGAAGCAAAATCAGATGAGGAGGATGAAGAGTTGAAGTGGTGAAAGAGAGAGGTGGCGCCGGTGGGATTGAAGGTGGTGGTGGTTGCCGACGGTGGTTGCGATAGTAGGTGGTGTGGGTTGTTGGTGGTGGTGCGTGGTCTGATGTTTGAAGAAGAAGGGGGAGGGGTATATCAATATCAGTACATTTACATAAAAAGTAACATAAAAGTTAACGGGGTTAAGGACCATGGACGCAAAGTGTTAAAACATCAAACGTCAAGGATCAAATGTGTCACAGGTGGACAAAACCTGATGTTTTGTTTAAACCTCAGGGACGAAAACTGCATTTTACTCTATATCTATACTCTATAATAAATAAAGATTTTGGTGGGACACTTGTCACTCCCCTATGCATCTTCATTTTTTTTCCCCGCCTCTCTCTCCTATTAATTATACAAATTTTCTTTAATTATTTTTTATAATTTTTTGTTTTCCGTCTCTCTCTCCTATTAAATAATAATGAATTATTTTTATAAAACGTTCTTTATTTTAAAAAAATAGGGTTGTTCGTAAAATTTTTAGAAATTGAACATTTCTTTCATTTTTTTTATAAATTTTTTTAAAAAACAACTGTATAACGTTTCTAAAATTTGTATTAAAATATATAATATGTAAATTTTTATTAGTAAGTGTATAACATTGTATTTATTCAACCCGTGTAATACACGGGATTTCTAACCTAGTAATATTTATATATAGAAGTTGTAAAAATAAAATTATATATTAAATAAAAACATAAAATATTCAATGGTGGCACATCATAGAGGATAGAGAGTGGCTGATAATTGAGTTAATTATACGGATGACCCTGTGGTAAATACATATTTCAAGTTTAGCCCTAATTTTTCAGAAATTACAAGTTTGAACCTTAATGTTCATAAGATCGTAAAAGAGATGGTCCCTGGTTGGATAGGTGTTAAGTTTTTTTGTTAAAATTTTAGTTATTGACGAAAATACCCTTATATAAAAAAAAGTAAAAAATTAAATTAAATACATGGGCCCATTTATGGGCCTCATCTCCTTTTTAATTACAAAAATATATATTAAATAATAATATATTAAAAAATCATCTTTATTATAATAAATAAGGATCTAAAAGGACATGTGTCGTGCTTCTATAATCTCAATTTCTAGTTTTCTCACTCTTTTTTCCTCTTTCATTATCTCTTCCAGTTTGCAAAGTTTTCATATTTACATCCGTAAAATTGCAAACTTTCCATAAAATAAAATGGTTTGACTAAAAAATAAAACTGGTCAACTAAGGTTGTTTTTGTTTTATGTATTTCAAATCATTAATCATTTTTTCCCGTTTCTTTTCATAATTTAACTCCATGCCAAAGCACCACCTGTATTATAAATGTTTGCAACTTGATGAAATTTATGCTAAAATTCATAAATATCTCATAGCAATGGCATTATTAGCAAACTAATCTTTTTGCAGGGTATATGAACTAGTTTGGATACCATCATAACAGAATCGTAACTTATAATAAGATTTTAGATGGGTGCGGTGGTGCAATGTGTCGGGGCGTGGTGGTAATCAAGTCGCCAAAAAAACGAATGGTGTGATGCTGGGTCCCACGTATACTTATTAGTTTTATTCTGAATTTTTTAAATTAAAGGACATTTTAGTCATTTCACGTTTACAGAAAAATTTAACATCCAAGACCACCTTTGTTACGTTTTTATGAACAGTAAGGTTCAAACTTATAATTTCTAAAAAGTTGAGACCAAACTTGAAATATGCGGTTACCGCGAGGGTCATCCGTGTAATTAACTCCACATAATTTTTACCTTTATGGAGTGTATAGAGAAAAGAAAAGGAGAAAGCGGGAAATCGACCAATCACAAATATCCCCGCCAGTCGATTCCAGAAGCTTCCCCCGGACTCCGTCGTTATCTACCTCGGCCGGATTAACCGTCTATGCCCGTACGCCACCAGCGTATCGGTTTCAACAAGGTAAGTTACACTCTTAATATAACATTGAGTGACGATGCTATTAATTTTCATTAAGCTTATGTACTGCTAGATGTTATCGGTTGTGCAATTCTCAGAGATTTAACCAACGGTACCTGAATCATACATATGTCGCCTATTGGCATCATTTATGATTTCATATAATGCACTGTAATTTATACGCATGTTTTCCAGTTTTAACGGTAGTTTGCATTTGAATCTGATTGAAGATTTGGTGGTCAATATGAAATTCATCTTTGATGCCTTGATATAATGATCTCTCCTACTTTGCTTGAGCGAAAAAGAACTGATGGTACTTTAAGAAAAAACTATTTTTATATCTAGAAGAAAACTAACGTAATAAAACATCTTGGGTTAAATGGCGAATTGTCTACTGCATTAACTTCTGTTTTCATTGGTCTTTGGCTTCGATTGTTTTAACCTGCTAGCAGGAAAGTGTAGCCTAGCCATGAGCGGGCGGGGTGCTCGTGTCTTGTGGTCAAATCCTCTCACACAAACAAACCCTGAGAAAATTGACAGTTGCATATTCATTAGAAGGAAAGTAGGAACTCCTCAAATCAAAGTTTGTTAAAAACCAAATATGCTTATTGAATAAAGTTCATCTCTAAAATTACTAGGGATCTATATCTCTACATACCTCTCCAGAAGCAGTACTGGATATCCTCTGTTGTCATGCCTGACAAATAAACATTAATATGTAGTGAGTTTGGTATTACATTAAAGTTTGATGTGAATATTACACTGATATTATGCATGTCAAAATGTTTACTTTCTACCTTTAAATATTGTTGGTATGGAAGTTCCAAAATACACGGTTCTTCTTGGTAAATTCCATAACCAAGCTCTGGGTACATCGATTGGGTTAAGGCTTGACTCGTGGTCTGCAAACACCTGCACATCAATGGAAGTGTTTTTGCTTAAAATAGGATAATAACATTCTTGTCAACTTTGAAAAGAAAAAAGAATCTAAAGAAACTACTACTTAACATTTAGAAAGAATTCAATTAGCTGAGTCAGCATCATGATATACCTCATTGACTTGGAAATATGTACCATTGAGTGGAAAACTCCCTCTCATCGCAGTTCGACATGGTATCTGTTCATAATATGCATTCAAGATAATATAAATATAAAATAAGATCATGTAACATCCTGAAAATCTGATATAATATGTTAGATTATTTATACTGGAATTTATATAAGGAAATTCAAGATAATATGTATTATTAAAGTTTATAAGTTGTTTGGTGCAAAATTTAAATTTGTGGAAACTAATAAAGAACATGGTTATGTGATGTTTGGCATTGCAGTCAAAGGCGCACAAGACGCTCTCCTTAAGTCCAAAATTGAAACCCTGTTATTGAAGAACCGACAACACCGGGGCCTAGAGTTGAGTTGAGTTGAGGTACGGGGGCCTATGGTTTTGAGATACTGGCAACACCAGAGCCTATAGTTGAGGTGCGAGCGTCACCAGAGCAAAAACAAATAGAATAAGAAGTATTTGATATAGAGGATTTTAGTGTCTGGAGACACTAAAGAAATTCCAATGATTAAACTCAACATTGAAGAGTTCACTCGGTACTTGCAGACTTACGTGGAAAGGCATATGAAACTTGGAGAAGGTGACCTGTCAAAGGCACTAGTCGCGTTAACATCGGAAGCTAACATCGGAAGCTGCCTCAATTACTACACCTAAATTTTAAAATGTTTGTGAGAACAGAGCACCAAGTGTAAGTGATTGCTAATTTGCTATTCTATATTTCTATGCCAATTTCATCTTTTGTTTATTTCTTACTAGTGTTATGATTAAGAAACGAGGTTTGAAAAGATGCGACTCCTGATAGATTTTTCATATCAACTTTGTAGCTATGAGCTTCCAAATTCACATCCTCTCTTGGAAGGGGTAAGAACAATTTTGCTCATGCGCATAATGCAACCATAACGCCTTGTGCCCATCAAGGTGCACATGTACAAATTCCGGCCAAATTTTGCAAGAAACCGGTCTGAAACATCCAAAAATAGTTTGAAACATCCAAAAATGGCCTGGAACTATATAGCCGTGTAATATACGGTCAATTGAGAAATGTGGTGTTTTGAAGTACGCAACTATGTGAAGTTTTTTACATAGTTGTGTGGTAATGGGTAAAAAACAACCCAAAATGAAATTTTGAGTAAAGGACGTGTAAGACACCAAAATTATTGGTTAAACTTGCTTCATACTGCTACCATAAGTGTTTAGAAAGATTAAATCAAGTATGATATATAAACTTTAAGAATGGAGAAATTGACGAAAAGGTCAATTTCAATTTCGACCAATGCTGACCTAAGTATGATTTTGACCAAATAGATGGGATACTTATCTAATTATAGTTCTAATCAGTCTAAAAGGCATATTGAAGTATACTTGGAAGTTGGAAGGTTAATGAGGGAATATAATCTGAAATTGGTATTTGATGATAGAGTTAATACGGGTCAACGGGTTGAAAACCCAAGGGGTGGTCATTTGGACATGTAAATCATGTATGGATGCTTATGCTTGAGGAGTTTTAATTTGTAGATAAGTAGAAAAGGCTAGGAATTTTGCTTGAAATGTGAGTGCACGTGATTTATACAGCGGGTCATACATCAAAATGTTTTTTTTGAGTAAAGTTTTTATTAATGATTAAAAGTTTTGATAAATGTAATTTTAGTAGCCAAGTTACACTACATGTAACTTGGTGAAAATCACTATGTTTTGATCTTGTGTGGTAAATGTGTATTTATATAAGTAATCACATATTTGGTAAACCCGCATTGGATTGTGATAAAAGGCCTGTAGAGGACTTGGACTATGTCTGCTTGTTTTCGTTGTGCTTTGTAATTTAACAAGCACATTAGATAATTGGCTATGGAACAATGTTGTATGCCTCATTTTGTAAAAAAAATTGTATTTTGTTAAACTATGGTATTGATATATTTGGAATCAACGATTTTGCAACCGGAGATGTAAAACAGGTTTCTTAATATATATTTGGTTTGAAGATTTCTGTATGTTTTGAAAGTCAACAAGTTTGACTAGCCTATTTTAGTAAGTTGACTTTAATGAAATATGAAATTGAAATATAAATGTTTTATTGGATGTACTTTTTTTATACCGGTCTTAAATTTTAGGGTGTTACATATACTACTCACCAGGAGGGTCCCACGAACGGTTTGGGAATTAGCCTCACGAGTGCTGTTGCAGAAGAAGCATGTTTCTTCGTTGCACAATGTTCCAGATTCTTGGGAGCAACATTGTCCTTCTGGTGGCTGAATTGAATCTGCAGTTTCACCTAGTATAAAGGAACATCAAAAGACAATCAACTTAAGCAGCACTCAAAAAACCAATTATATAATAATGTCGGTTTCAATTCTCTACTTCCTACTTACCAGGTGTCCAAATTGCTAAAAGGTACGAGCAAGGATCATCAGGTTCCCGTATGTCCAGCTGAAATTTATAACAAATTTGTTAAGAAACTGAAATTTAATAAAGATGCAATTTATATTTTCTTTTTTAAGGTGTTCTTACCCCTTCCAAGAGAGGATGTGAATCTGGAAGCTCATAGCTACAAAGTTAACATGAAAAAGCCATTAGGAGTCGTGCCTTTTCAAACTTCGTTTATTAATCATAAACACTAGTAGGGAGTAAAACAAAAGCATGAACAAACTAACATTGAATAGCAAATTAGCAGTCACTTACACTTGGTGCTCCGTTCTTAGGTGGTTGACATTTTTAAGTTTAGGTGTAGGAATTGAGGCAACTTCAGATGTTAATGCGACTAATGCCTTTGACATGTCACCTTCTCCAAGTTCCATGTGTCTTTCCATGTAGGTTTGCAAGTTCTGAGTGAACGCTTCAATGTTGAGTTTAATCATTGGAATTTCTTCAGTGTCTCCACTGAAGTCCTCTATATCATATACTTCTTGTTGTATTTGTTCTGGCTCTGGTGATGCCGGCACCTCAACTATAGGCTCTGGTGTTGCTGGTACATCAACCATAGGCCCTGGTGTCGCTGGTACCTCAACTATAGGCCCTGGTGTTGCTGGTACCTCAACTATAGGCCATGGTGTTGTTGGTACCTCAACTATAGGACCTAGTGTTGCAGGTTCTGATAGATGTTTGGGTTGTTCACTAGTTGAAGGTAGATCTATCATCCCAATTGAATTTTGACCTGATGAACTTGCTATACTCTCCTCTGGTGCTGGTAGTGTCAACCTTGCACTGCAGTAAAAATTGTCATCAGTGAATAAAAGTATGCATTATGATCATAATGTTATCCACAACTGCAACATGAGTCGGAGGTGACAAGATGGGTGGGCAGGTTAGGGAATGGGTCAGAAAAGGGTTTGGGTTTAAAGGGGTCTTTTTTAGTATGAGGTGGAATGGGTCGGGTTGAACCCCACCATCCTTTTTATCCATCTTAAATTTTTTTAAGAAATAATTAATGCGTTATTTAAAACAATAATGTTATAATAGTAATCTAAATCCCTGAATAAAATGATTTCACTAGTTGTATTTGTTAAAACATACTTTGGGTGATATTCAACCAGTTTGACCCATTCAACCCATTCCCAATATTTTTGATTTGACCCGTTTGAGATAAAGCACAACCTAAATCATAAGTAAACGAGTTAATGCAGTTGCCAAACTCTTCTAAAAGAAATAAATTTGTGGTCAACACTAAAATTTTGAATTTGGGGATGTTTTTTAATTGTGTGATTATGTCAAGAAAATAAGTAGCAGCTGTTTTATAGTCTTTGTTCCTAACTTGTGTATATATGGGGTTGGGACCTCCATGTCCATTTCAGTAATTGCAATGCAACAGAGGTGCTGTAAAATCATGAAAATCTGCTGCATCTTTAATGGAAAAAGTATGATGATTATATTACTGGTTATCCTAATCAGAGAGTTGGAAATGGTTAAAGAATATGTTGCTCAAACCTTGCGAATGCACTTGCAAAATGCCTGCACTCTCCTCTCAGCGGACACGCATTGCAATTTGGTTTGGTCTTTGTACAGAAAACCTGCACAAGTTACAAACTTACCTTAGCATCAGTTAGGGGATATGGAGGTACCTTATATATTCCTTAGCTATATAGTCTTACCTTTCCGAATGTTATCATCTGGTAATGTAATTCATACCTGTCAGTAATGAAAAATTAATAAAGAATCATAATAGATGTTTTAGTGTTCATTTGTTATAAAATCCGACTGTGATAGTGACTATATGTATATTATTAATGTGTGAAAAGTGTTGGCATACAAAGTTCTCTGGTCAAGCTTGCACAGTCTTGGCCATAAGTACTTTTGAATCGTCTCCTGAACTGGATACCTGTGTACACACCAAAGTGTTAAGTCTTTCTTTCTTAATTTAGAAACTTTGCATAAGCTTTAGTGCTTACAGTTCTAAAAGATGCAACTGAAGAGACTCGGGAAGTGGTTGCAGGGGTACCCATCCAAGTCTTACAGCTATGCGCCCCACATTTGTGTCAACCTAGATGAAAGTATTAGTGTTGGAACTTTTAAATATAAATATTATGAATACCTTATTAGAATGATTGACTATCTCTCAAGTATAATGCTTACTGGGAAAGCAAGATGATGAAGTGTTAGAAGTCGGATGCACTCTACACTTTTCAAGCCCAAGCCTTTAAAGCTCAGCAGATACTCCCTAAATTAAAAAAAAAGATGGTTAGTGCTATCTGTAACAACAAACAGGTGTGCATTTTAGCATGCTTAATTTCAACATTTGACTTATTGTGTTCAAGCTCTAATGGCCTTACTTGGCTTTGTCAGGTGGGACATCTCTTAACCATTCAAGATCAATGCTTCCATGGTCTTCTACTAGCCGGTCAAGCATGTCCTGCATCATGTAAGTAACATCAAAATCTGCTTCTCTAAAATTTCAGATAGTTTAAAATGGATTACACATGGTCACAAAAGTTACATTTTCAAAATACTAGTATGATATAATTGAATGAAGCTCATTGAGATGTTGTAAGCATTTGAATACACTTCGGGTCACTTTTGACCCATTCGACCTGTTTGACTTTTTCATTTTTAACCAAATTTACCCATTTGACATGTTATAGGTAAAATATATCTCAGATCATCTGTTGAAATTGCCACATGTCATTTATTATAATATAAAAATGTTCATTATGAAACGATATATTGGTACCTTAATTCTCGCAGCAAGCCTATTGTTCATACCCCTTTCCTTGATGGCATCAGCAACATCATTTACATCTGCTCTCCTTATTGCCTCATAGTCCATTGAATCCAGTGTGTCTGGTGTTCTCTCTCTCTCTTGTTTGACTTCAGCTTGCGATCTTAGTTTATCCCAGTCAACTTTAATCTGTCTCTTTCCAGTTTTCTCTTTTTTAACTTTAGAACCCCCATCATTACCACTAATTATTTGATTACTTTCGTTTTTATTCAAATGAAAATCAACCACCTTCTGCACCGTTTCTCCTGAGGCTTCAACAATGTTGTTATTCTCACTGGCTTTAGAAGTCTCTGCTGAGAGATTTGTTATTTCAACTTGTTGCACCATGCAGTTACTGTTTGCTGATTCTTGGGAACTTATTGTGTTGACCATCTGAATTGTAATTTGACTTGTAGATTCTGCTGATATTCCACTTTCTTCACTTGCACACTTTTCACTGTTCTTTTGAATAATGTTTCCTTCATGAACCCTTGTAGGTCCTTGCATGTGCAATAACTCTACAAAAGAAGTGTACGCATCAACAGTAGCTTTACACTTGTCTTTTTGTTCTTCAGATTTATGCATGGAACACGCATCTGCAGAATTTTGTGAAGAGACTATTTCATCAGCTTCTATATGACTTGTAACCGATTCCTTGTATATTGCTGAATCTTTTTCAGATAACTCTGCAATTTCACATTCTGAATTTTCATTCAAGTCCACACTGATGACAGAATTCTTAGAAGATTCATTGCTATTAACAACTTTTTCTTCACATGAATCAGCCTCGTGCAGCATCATAGGACCATGGCCTCCTGATTCATCTACTTGGTATGGTTCTTTAACAGACAGGATTGATTCCTCTTCATGGAGTGGTTCATTGCTGGTGTATGGCTTGAGGGGATACCGAGCAGCAAGAGACATAAACGCTGAACTGCAATGGTGAGTAAAAAGAATTAGTTTTTCCTAGTCGGGTTTGAATTTATTTGCAGTTATTTCTTTGCATAATTGCATCTTACCTGGATAGATGATCTGATACATTCTGAGTTAGGAAAACCCCAACCACTGAATCTAAAACAGATCCTTTCCACCGAGAGAATCGTCTGTCCCCTGCAAAACTTACATTTTCAGTGTTTATCACAAAAATGCTATATTTAAGATTAAAATCATTTAAAATTTATTTTTTGATATCTAACTTTTGCACAAGACGCATCAATGTGTGCATGCACATAATCTTTACCTTGTACAAGATGCATTCTTGCTATAAATGAATCTACTCGTCCACGAAATACTCTTCGTTCTTCTTCCCACCATTTTACCTTGTCCTCATCTGTCCCATCTATTCCGTTACTGTTTATATTCTCCAATAAAAGCATCCAGACTCTATTTGTCTCATCATCAAGGTCAACTTTAGGACGTTGCTTTTTTTTCTTCATTGGATTAAACAAACCTTCATAAGGAACAAGACTTCTGTCGTGTTGATATAGAACAAGAGCATTTTTCTCACGGTATCCTGAGATGTACGGTACAACTGCATGACTGTTGATATGCAGCTGCTCAAATCGGTTAATTAGTGCATCAATATCATATATGCTTTCACATCTGAAACTTGAATTATACCCTGCAGTAAAAAAAGACGTTATTTTTGTTTTTAATAATGAATTCAACACATTCAATAGTCACCATGAAGTAAATACCCAAGTGGTCATGATACAAAGAAGACACCGTCGAGTATTTCTTTGTCTTTTTCTTGGTTGCTATACTGACTTGGAAATCTGCAGCATGGGATTCCATGTATGTAAGCTGCTGTTGATATACACCATCTGTTCTTCCACCAAGTGAAATCGCGTCATGCACCATTATTTTCTTCCTTTTGGAATTCTGACCACATGTCTGCATACATCTGTCTTTTGGCCTTTTAGGTGCTTTACTCTTTTTCTTGTTGATTGCAGATAATTGCATGCATTGTTTGCTGCCAATGTTATAATCGGGGTATGTCGAAAGAAATGACTCCAAAGAGTCACGGCTTATTCCGTTATGATCGGGGTATGTCGAAAGAAATGACTCCAAAGAGTCACGGCTTATTCCGTTATAATCGGGGTATGTTGAAAGAAATGACTCCAAAGAGTCACGGCTTATTCCATTATGATCAGGGTATGTCAAAAGAAATGACTCCAAAGAGTCACGGCTTATTCCTTTATAATCAGGGTATGTCGAAAGAAATGACTCCAAAGAGTCACGGCTTATTCCCACATTTTGTTCATGCAAAAGTTTATTTCCACCAATCTCACTTGAAAATTCCCCCTGCGATCTCTGTGCTTCATCTCCCTTATCGCACACAATTTTGCTGCAGTTGGATTCGTTTGGACTCGGTACATGACTTGGTCCTTTATCATCAGTTTCTTGTAAGAAATTCATCTTACGTTTTGCTTGTGTGTACTTTCTTTTCACTCTCCCCTGTGGTAGTTCAGTTTTGCTAGGGGTGATCGGGCTCGGGGACTCGGTCTCATGTACCTTTTGGCAATTTTCCACCACTTCACTAGTCACTGTGCATGGTTCATCAACTACTACATCAGCCTGTTTCTCAGATTCATCAAAGTTGATCTTTCTCTTACATGTTTTCATAGTTTGTTGATCTGGGCTCGGTTGCATGATCCCACTTGCTTCCTCCACGGCGGGTGTTGCTGTTGACTTTTCAACCCCCTTTCTCCTGACATATTTCCTCTTCCCTGTTGAGGAACCATCGGGCTTTGGGGTTGCGGGCTTTCTTGCTCGTTTGGGCTTGCCTTCTGTAACCACTTTTGGTCTGTGCTTTCTTCTTTTCGGTTTCTGCTGTGGTGTTTCATTCAAATTAGCTTGTTCAGTCAATCCCTTCTCAGAGTCTTGATTACCGTCAGTAAGTGTAGAAATGTTGTTATCTGCTGCAAGTTTTGCAAGATTCATTCTTTCATCCTCATTTGGGATTACCATCTCAGATGCCCTTTTGGTCTGATCTGGTGTCAATGGCGTAAATTGCAGGGACAGACCCGTGTTTATCAGCGGTTCTGCTACCATTTGTGGTGGTGAATTGAGATCACACAAGTTCAGCCGCCCACCACCATAACCAGAACCGTTCTTGATCGAGGCATCTGCAAGTGCAAGCAGATCTCTACACGAAATGTTCAATGCTTCCATTTCATCCATGGAAAACATATTACACATTCCACCCGTTATATCGTAAGGTTGACTTCTTGACCCAAAACTACCCTCCCAGCAACTGAAGCTTTTCTTCACAGATGTTTCTTCAAAAATAGCCTCATCAAATGGGTTTTCAAGCCAATTTTTGCAGATCATGTTCGGGTTGGGTCGGCCCGGTTTAGCCGGCGTAGCAGGAGCATGAGCCACCTCATTTGGGAAAAATTGACGAGAGGATGAACTTTCACCCTTTTCATCCATTTTCCAAGATTGCTAAAGGTCAGATCTTTTTTGCTTCAAAATTTACCACCAATTCCCAGTTTATTTTAACAAATCGGAGAACAAGATTTAATCCCATCTTCAAACATTTTTCTGCAGAGAAATAATAATAATTTATTTAAACAATAAACCAGTATGTTAACCTACAGATCTCACGATATTTCAGAAGGTCGTTATAACAGAAAGATCAAAGAGCAAATGATTATACAAATTACAAACCCAGTTTGCATGTAAAATCCAGTGAAACGGATCTTGATGGTTTTAATAGCCGGAAAAGTGAGATGCGGTGAAACAAGAGACTAACCTCGGTTATCGGAGATCGGAGAAATGGGTTTTGTTGTCGGAGATCTAATTCAGTCGGTGGTCGGCGAGACAAAATAATCGGGAAGCAGCGTCTCTGTTGAATGAAGAGAGAGAAAGAAGATATAGAGAGAAGGTAAGCATAAGGTTGTTTATTCATGGCTACTTTTTCCTGCAAGTCTTTCGTGTTCGGTTTCGATTTCAAACGAAAATGGGTTCGCGGAAAGTAAGTCGTTACTGACGTATATTTTGATTGGTTTGTAAGTTAGAGTTTGTTTATAGAAATAAACAACCTCCAACTGTTTTTGAAAACAGTCATAGAATATCATTAAAGTGTATGTGAAATCCAAGGTGTGGGACCCACCCATTCTACATCTATCCATATAGCTTTTAGCTATTTGAATTCTGTAAACGGGTTATATAATATTATATTACATCAGTGGATTAAAATGTTCTGTATTAGACGAGTTAAATAAATATAATATTATATATTTAGTATAAAAAAAAATATTTTTTAAAAACTCGTGTTTTACACAGGTCGAATAAACCCGTGAAATAAAATATAATCTGTTAATATATACACTCGTCAAAATATGTCAGAAGATTTATTAATACAAAGATTAGTATTTTTTTTTTAAAATATATTATTATTTTTGGATAGTGGTGTAATTAATAGGAGAGAGAAGCGGAAAAAAAATGATGAGGATGAATGTGGAAGCGACACGTGGCATAAAAAATCTTTATTTATTATATAGTATAGATATTATATTATTTTAATCGTAACTTTTTTATTATATATATATATATTTTTTATTATAGCTATATTTTAGTTATAGTTAAATATCAAAAACACATATATAGATACTTATTTTAAGCGGTTTAAAAAATACTTATTTTATTATTATTTTAAAATTTATTTTTATAAAAATAGTAAAGTTATACTTGCTAACTTTTTTAGAATCATAATAAAAAAGTAAGAGTAAGATGACTTTTCAAATGTTTGTAAAATGCATAGTTATGTAAGGTGTAGTGGTGTAGAAACTCAAATACAAAACATAATCTAAAAGATACATTGCGAACTAAATAATATACAAAATCGTCAAAACTTTCACCACGCATGGTTAGGCTATAATTACTTTAATCTTGTGAAACGCTCTCACCTAAAATACTCATGACACCTTATTCGAATAAGAATAAACCTGACATATTCGAATTCGAATTTAGTTATCGCAAACCGATTTGATTCGAATAACTCGAATAAGCATTATATGTTTGTATAATATTATTCCACTTTGAAGACTTCAGTTTGGTGTGATCGAGAGAAAATCAGTTTTCATACTAATAGCAAAATGAGCTCTTCAAGTCCATATTATAATAACCACTGGGCTTTGGTCTAGTGGTTGCGGCGATGAAGACTCAACCTGCCCACGCAGGTTCGAGTCCGAGCCACCCCGGGTTTTAGTCCGGAGTGCGTTACGCTAGCGGGTTTGGCCCGTGTAGCGGCGCAACTGTTGTCAAGTGGCAGTAGGCTTCATGGTTTCCCGGTGATAGCCTTAGCCTCTCGTTCTGAACCCGCGGGCCCGGTTCAGACAACGTAGTGGTCAGGTTGAGAGGTAGGATCTCCGATTTGGAGATGTAACCGAAATTGAAAAATGAAAGTTACCTATAAAAAAAAAAATCCATATTATAATAACAAAAATTAGAAATCGAAACTGCCATTTAATCTTGTAATAAACGAGATTTTAATCGCAACTAAATGGATATAATTAGTCAACGAAAACGGCCATTTGCATTCATGGCCTAGTTGAAACAACCCTACAGTAGTACCCACGAGCAGGATCCACTAACCGAGCAGTAGAAACCTGCTCCACAACCATTGATGGCATCGTCATCAGTGAGAATTCGCCTCCTCCGCAACCACTAATGACGTCATTAGTGGAAACTCGCCTCTTTCGCATCAAGATGACGTCATGAGTGGAAACTCGCATCCACATCCACCGATGATGTCATTGGTGGAAACCTGACCCACGCTGCTTCAGTATCACCCGCGGCCCGTTAGTCACAACTGATGACACATCCACTGATAGAGCCGAAGTTCAAAAATACAAAGCTAGCCAGCGGTGTGTGAAGTGCAAAGTGTCATTAAAGCATCGCATTGCGCCCATCGCCCATGTCACGCGCGCGTGTGCGAGTGCGCACATGTGTCTCCTTACTTCTAAGGAAACAAAACTAAGGAGTGGTTAGGGATGAGCATTTGGTACCGGTACTCACACTTTTACATAAATTCGGTACCGGTATTTTCGGTACGGTACCGATACCAATAGAGATGAACATTTTGTAACAAATACCACCAATACCTATAGAGATGAACATTTTGTAACAAATACCGGTACTGGTACCCACTTTTTCATAAATTTGGTACCGGTACGGTACCGATCTCATCCCTAGGAGTGGTCTCCTTATAAACCACTCCCAAGTTTTGTCCATCCACCTATGTGGGACAAGTTTAATCCATTTTTTCCATTTTTTCACTGCTTTGTTCTTTTCAAACACCCAACTTCGTGCAATGTAAGTGATTCCGTCTACGAACTAATTCTGTCCACAAACACCAACTAAATACCTTTCTTGATTTCAACCAGCTTGTTCAATAGTGTCTTCATTTTCACGAAAGCCCCAAATCGTTTCTTGTTTTTGCGAAAGCCCCAAATCGACAACCGAGCCGCTTACAAGCAAGTACCACCGATTTTGATTTCTATGGTGGTATGTGGGTTTTCCCAGCGGCTGCCGAGAAATCAAGGGGAGAGGTCGCAATTAGGGGTTGGATGATCGACCGATGTGGAGATCAAGATCATATGGAGGGAGGGGAGATTTTAATTGATTTTTCTTAGTTTTATATTAATTTTAGTAAATTAAATAAATATTCCCTTAAGCTTTAATAGTTTTTCTTTTTATATTATTTTGAGTAAATTACATTATTGGTCTCTTAGGTGTAAAAAAACTGAAGTGCCATTTTGTTTAAGGGAAGAAACAAACGGTATTTGTTTCAAGGACTTAACTAAAACCAAAATGATACCACAAGGACAAAAAAAGCTAAATTAAAACAATTAGACTAAAAGAGTTCCTTTAACCGAACCACATGGACTAAAAACATATTTTACTCATTTACTTGTTATATCTTGATTCATTTAACCCGTAACATTGTAGTTAGTGACACGCTTTAGTATATTTTGACCTATTCGACGATACTGGTGTGTGGCATATCAAGATTCTGTTTGTTGACCATTTTTTGTTGTCGTTTCCGCTACATTGTATAGACTATGATCACATTTGATAGGCATTTTAATTGCGGTGGTAACCTAGTAAAGGCTAAAAGACAAGATCGGAACATCTATAGAAGGATAAATTGATTTGATGATCAATTGTTGGAGAGTGGGATCAATCGACTGATAACATCAATGATCAAATTTGGGATTGGATTCCGTTAGACGTAATATGTTTGATATGATGAAGATTTGAGGCTCGCTAGCTGCAGAAACTGGAAAAATAGACAGCAGGTAAGTGATTAATATTAAAAATCAATTAAAACTAAAAATATAAAAGACAAGTTGGATCAATTTGTTTCTTGAAGAAAGAAAATATCCATAAGTTGTCATGAGCAATGTTTTCAGAACCGGACCGGACAACGAACCGGACGTCTTAGAGGTTCACTAGTCGGACCAGATTCAAGAACCGGATGACTCAATAAATAATATAAATATTCATAAAAATATATAGAAAAATATAAAAATTCCAAATACTACATATACAACCATTTAAACAATTTTGAGTCAAGAACGAGGGTTGTAGGTCTGTAGGAATTTTAATTCTTTTGAATCTTCAATTTTAATTTTGATTAGGGTTTTGGAGGATCTATGGCAGCGTATAAGTTAAAAGGAAAGAGCCAAATTGGGTTAAAATTGTAAATAGAAGTAAGTAGAAATACTATACTATAAAAAAGATAAAAAAATAGTAAAAAAAAATAAAAAAATTAAACTACCCGGTTCGACCACCGGTTCGCGGTTCGACCGCTGAATCGCTTGGACCGCCTGGTTCAACCAGCAAACGGTCTCAGAGCATGTAACCTGACCGGTGGAGGTTACGGTTCCCGGTCCAACCGGCCGGTCCGGGTTTAAAAACATTGGTCATGAGCCGGCGGTATCTGGAGAAGGTAAACAGAACAGATTCACTTTTCCCTAATGCCTTCTCTGTTATTAAATGAGGAAAATAAATTTTAAAAGTAAACCGAAAATAACTACTATTCAAGAAACAGTTGATAAAAGAACAATGTAAGGAAAGTTAACCAAGGGCAATTTCATTCATATTTACCCAGCCAAAACTCAAATTTATACCCTTCTCTTTTGTTCTTACACTTCAAACACTCATAACCTAAATCTTTTAATGGGTAAATATGATATTGCTATTATCCCTTAAAACAAGGCACACTCTTTTCCCTTTGAGATATAAGTATCACTGATCTTATTATGTAAAAGAGAATCAAATATGTGTTTTTGAAGATAAAAACAGTCAAATTGGACTTTAATAATCCAAAATATGACTCATTGGTCGATTATAATCCATACTGGTGATAGTCCTAACTTTCACTTTTGTTGTCAAGGTCAGTCCCAGTAGCATAATCATCATAGATTTACACTCAATTCTCACTCGATTTCGCTTGTACGTTTCTACATTTCATTCAACATCATCATTTTGAGCAAAATCAAATGTAAATCTATTATGATTATGCTACGGGGATTGCTCTTGACAACAAAAGTGAAAGTTGGAACTGTCACCAGCCAAATTGTTAGCATGGATTATTATCGGCCAATGGGTCACAGTTTGGATTATTAAAATCCAATTTGCCTAAAAACAACTATACGAAGCTGTATGAAGTGCACTCAAAGATTCATTACCAACTAGTTTGCAAAAAAATAAAACCAAGGAAAATGGAATGGTGAAATTAATAATTTGTATACCTTGCGTCTCTTGAACTTCCTTTCTCCACCATCTGAACCCATGAATGATAAAGCGCGCCGACCATCACCATCACCATCCTCTGGATGTAAAAATTTAATCTCACAACATAATTTATCACCTAGACCAAGCCCCCTGCATGCATACAAAATCACTTTAAAAAAATATTTCACATAAGAGACTGTTTAAAAAGAACAGGCAAGGCAATGCTGACCCGTTTCTTGATTCGAGCAAGTGTTTCTGCTTCTTTTTTTCCGTGCATGTAAGAGGAGCACGGGTGAAGTTCTCCTCCTCTCCCCTTGCACGTTCTTCCATTTTTGCTTTATATTTGGTCACGTCTCTATCTTCAATTCCGATAACCTCCCTCACCTACTCCATATCATCAAATCAAGTGCAATTTTTTTTAAAAAGAACCAAGAAAATAAAAAGAGAAACCTAACCTCCTCAGGCCTTCCCTCGAGTTCATTCATTAAATCTCTAGCATACTCGCTCTGCAGAGCTTCCCTAAACGCTTGTTTCTCTTTCCTTGACACATTTCTCTCTTGTTTTGAGGTCTTACTTTCATCCATTGATGCAGGTGCAATCTTTGGGGGTCGATACTTGCCATCGTTATCCTATAATTTGAATCAAATAGCAATGAGGCATACTTTTAAGATAACATTAAACTATATAATATCGCAAAGCAACCATAGTGGTATGCATGTTATCCTTGATGAAATGAAATGTCCCTTTAATACTGCAGAGCAAAGAGTACTGACCTGAATTGGTTTATGTTAACGGGTCAAATAGGGTCAAATAAAAAAGAGTAACCGGATGAAAGTCGCCTAATGTGTGATTTAATGCATAAAACCTCCTAAACTTTTTCTCAAATAAATAGATTATTATGGAAATAATACAACTGCTGCAATCATATTTGACACACTAATTCGAGTTAATTACACAGATGGTCCCTGTGGTTTTCGGAAAATAACAGTTTTGGGTTTTATGTTTTCAATTTTGTAACGAGTTTGGGTATTAAGGGTTAAAGTAAAAGTGTATTTTGGTCATTTCACCACAAGTTAACAGAAGTTAGCCTTAATACTTAAACTTGTTACAAAATTGAAAGCATAAAACCCAAACTTGTTACTTTAAACCCTTAGTACCCAAACATGTTACTTTCGGCATACCACAGGGACTATCTGTGTAATTAACTCCACTAATTATTTACATAAAAAAGACAAAAAAATGTTTCAGGTCCAACCCAACCCGCTGCAACCCCTACCAATTGACCCGTTACCCAACTTTGTTGACAGGAATGTCTTTGTTTGGACCCATTACCGAACCCGTTTAAATAAAACAACTCACATCAGGGGCAACTTTGTCAATAAGCATGCCTGGGTTTGGACGAAGCTTCAAAGAATCATCTCCTTTATGAGGCTTCTTGTCATCTGAGACAACACCATCCAATGAATTCCCAGTTAGCCTTGTAAGTTTCTGAATTTGGTATTGTAACTTCTTATCAACGGGGCATACCTGCAAATAATAATTAAAACTTTTAACCAAATTATACATACAACTCATGTAGTTTTCAGATGATTAATTACTAAACTGAAAACAAGAAGAGGATGTGACCTTCTCCAAAAACAATCTTGTCTCCAAAAGAGTCTGAACAAGAGGATGTCCCTGAATAGGAAGTCCTTTTGCCTTGTGAAGCAAGTAATATACAAGCGACTGACAGTAACTCAAAAGAAGCAAATGCTTAGCCTCAAGGTAGCTGATCCCATCTGATGTTGGATAATCATCTGACTTTACCAGATCGTAGCGTCAGCAAAAGCTTAAAAAATAAAAATGGCGGTTTTACTTCAAACAGATGAAAATCTTTATCTGTTTAGTTTATATCTTGTAGTTGTATCATAAGTACAAATTCCTTGTTTCAGTATGCAATCACAGGGTATGAATAAAGGTTTTAAGAGTTTCGAACCTTTAAAGTTAAGAGTTGAACTTTAGCTCTCAGATCATCAACTCCGCCTTTTATGTGTTTTAATACCGTAACTAGTTGAGGAGCTTCTCTGGATGCAAAACAAGTATAAATTAGCGATAAAAACTACAAACGTATATTACAGAATACATGCGCGTTGTCTACAAGAAACAGATATAACAGGATTCCATAAAACAGATCACCTTTCAATTTTGTTATTATAACTAGACACCTTTGTCTCTTCCATCCCATCTTCAGCCATTTAGAACTTTCAAAGCTGCAAAGTTTCGAGTTTCAGTCGCACAATAACAGATTTTTCCTTTTAATGAATAGCCAATTCCTACATCTATGACACACTGTCAAATAGCTAAAAGACTAATAACATTGTTATTGACTCAAGGCAAACCAGTCTCATTTTTTTTAGGGGGAACTTCATAGAAATTTAACCAACTTTTCAAACTGTTCTAACTAAGTCACTCAAACTTTTTTTGTCCCAATTTAGTCACTCAACTTTCAGGTAACCTGCTAATCAGATACTTTTTACCTGTGTTAACAGGTTTCCGTGCTGACGTGGCATTTATTTTTCGTTTTTTTTAATATGCTAGCGTGGAATTAATATTTTTTTTTAATTTTAAAATTAAAAAAAAAATTCTTTCTTAAAAGAATTTTTTTTGAAACATCACATGAGTAGTGAGTGTAAAAGAATTTTTTTTAGTTTTAAAATTAAAAAAAATATGTTAATTCCACGCTAGCATATTAAAAAAACGAAAAATAAATGCTACGTCGGCATGGAAACCAAAACAGGTAAAATGTATTTGATTAGTGGTGAAAATTGAGTGACTAAATCGGGACAAAAAAAAGTTTGAGTAAACGGTTTGAAAAGTTGGCTATATTTATATGAAGTATCCCTTTTTTTTAAGTCAAATTCGAAGACACAATTGACACTATTTTAAAAAAAATTAATAATAATAACAATAGTGTCAATTGTTATGCGTATTTGACTTAAAAGATAAATATAATTGATCATACCAGATTGAGAAAAAAATCATTAAGCAGTTGACCTAAATAACCAAAATCGATAAACCATACAAAACCAAATACAACCTACATCTCGAATTTCAAAATGGTTACCTTAATTCTAACCGTAGAGGGTGGTGCTGATTTTGAAGTAGCTAGCTAAGAAGCAGAGATCGACGCCTGTGGTTTAGGGCTTTAGAGGGAGGGGCCTTCCTGCTTAAGTGTGAATTTGTTCAACAAAAAATTGTGATTTTGGGTTTAGGCCTTTAGGGTGCTTTTCGGGTCAGTTTGTTTTAGGGCAGTTAATTCTAGTGGTGCACAAATCGGTTTTTTAACCCAAACCGGTTCAAACCGAACCGAACCGGTTTGGTCAACGAAAGTTAAAACTGGTTTGGCCCTAAACCAGTTCGGGTTAAACCGGTTTCGGAGGTGGAAAATGTCTAACTGGTCAAACCGGTTAGGGTTGGTTACAAACCGGTTTGCCCAAAAAACCCGGTTTAAACCGGTTTTTATAAAAAAAAATTCAAATAAATTTTATATTTTTAATATAAAATCAAAAAATATATATAACAAATATAAAACATAAAGTTCAACGTTTATTAATATTTAGAAAGTTCGGAAATTAAAAAACATGACAAGATAGAGAGCGTTTTTGAGCGAGTTTAGAGAGCGTTTTTGAGCGTTTAAAGAGCGGTTTTAGAGATTAGAGAGTGTAGAAAGAGGTGTGATCAAACCTAAACACCCCCCACCTATTTATAGTGAATTAGAGATGAAAAAAGGCCAAAAAAACGGCTAAAATCGACCCCAACGGCCATATAGCCGTTGAACAACGGCCACTTTTTTTCAGCGAAAAACCGGTTTAAAAACCGGTTTATCGAACCGGTTCACACAAACCAGGCCCATACCCGATTACACCTAGAAAGCTTCAAACCGGCGGTTTTAGGCTAACCCGAACCGGTTTGCTCCAAACCGGTTTATCCCAAACCGGTTTGCCGGTTTGGACCGGGTAAAAAAAAACCGGTTTTTTTGTGCACCTCTAGTTAATTCCTCACACGGCCCGGCAAGACTCGAAAAAAATGCAAGTTTTGGGTTAGCTGACACGGTCTGTTTTTTTTTTAAACAGGTCAATCCGAATGTAACCTGTTTGAAAATTGGGTCAACTCGAACACGGTCTGATTAATAAATGGGTTGACCTGTTAACCCGTTTAAGGGGTTTTTTAAAAAATTAGTATTTATATTTTAGAGATGAAATTGTTAATATTTAAAGTTAAATATTTTGATTTTTTTTTCTCTAACTATTTAACTTATAAAAATGAAATTAGTTTTCTTTTTTGAACCATTTAATCAACTATTTACTTCCAACAATTTTATCTTATTAGTTCGAACAGCCTATTCTTCAATCCTTTTCATTCATTTTTTCTAATCTTGAGTTAAATATTTAAACTCAAGTTTGTTAAATGAGAATAAGAGATAAAAGATAAAGAATAAAAAACAACAAAATAATACACCAATCACAAAAAATGTTTCATCTGAGCTGGAGTAATTAATTGTTATTGAGTCACTAGGTATTACTCATATTTATAAATGAACATAAAACGGGTCGACCTGAAATATGACCCAATTTTAAGTGGGTCTGACGCGACACAAATTAGTGTATGTGTTAGGTTACGGTTAAAGAAACCAATTTAGAATTTCAAAAACACATGCGGAAGATGGTCCCATATACAAAATTCAAAAGCAACTTTGATAAGTTTACCACCAAAACAACATAACCCAAGATTAGAGGTGCACAAACCGGGCGTTTTTTTAACCGGTTCCGGTTCCGGAACTGGGTTGGGCTTGAACCGGTACACAATGGAACCGGATAGAGGTGGAACCGGTTCTGGGTCGGGTTGTTGACAGGTTCTTGATCGGGTTGTTGACCGGGTTTTTTCCAGTTTGAGCGGTTTTTTACCGGTTCGGGTCCGGTGTAAAACTGAATAATAGGAACCAGGTAGGAACTAACGGGTTGGAACCGGTTCCGGTTCCGGGTCGGGTCTTCAGATCCGGTTCGAGAACCGGGATTTTTGTACCCAAGATTACATTTGAAAATCCAAATTAAAATGATAATCCACCCCATTATATCACCATACAATCATTTACAGTCAAAACATTGTCTTTAAGATCTCATAAGGAGATTAATACAAAACACCATCCGAATCACGACAGGCTACTATTGTGTATTCGAATAATATTTCAACCGTCTACTTGACTGAAAACCCGATTCATCACCAACGAACCAAACCCATAGAGATTGACATTCATTCTGTACGGGAAAAGGTCCGCATTGATAGTGTTCGCGTTCACATATTCCTGCTGATTACGAATACGCGGACATCTTCACTAAAGGTCTCCCGCGTCAACTCTTTTTTCGGTTTAAATCCAAATTAAGCGTACATCCGTCTCCTGCTCCAACTCCGGGGCCTATTAGCGTAACATATTATTGTAAGAATATATGTACTTATTTGTGTATACCTAATTTCCTTATTTGTCTCACATATGGTTGAGACTTTCTCTGTATGTATATTTTGCAATCAATAGAATAGAGATCGATTGAGTTTTGAACCATTCACAAATTTAACAAAACAAACAAATAACAAATGGAAATAAAATCTGAAATTTTGTTGCATCAAACACTTAGGCACGTGGTCTTTCTTCCTGTAAGAACACTGCTAGTTTTCAATGGAATAAAAATGGCTGCCAACCTTAATTCTGAATTTTCAAAAAGAAAAATAAAAACCATAAAATATTTGATTAGTAAACATATGGCAGAATCCTCCATGGGACAGCCCGGCGGTATTCCGCCCACACATCTTTGTATTTCTCTGCACATCGCGCTTCATCTCTTCTCTCTCGCCAAATCAGCAGAATCAGAAGATATATTGGATAAAAATATGGTAGTGGAGAGCTGCAATCATATGGTCCATATAAATAGATCAGTTGGTAGTTGACTTTCAATGTCAAACATTACCACTTTTGAAACGTATCGTAACTTAGATTCCTTTGTTAAATGGGCAAAAAAAAATTTTATTTACATCATTCAATTGAAGGGTTTAGGTAATTATCATGCACATTCTCCAAAAATTCTGGAAATGATGGCAATTTTGAAATCAAAATGTGATCATTTTGACCTTCAGCAAGTAGTTATTTTGAATAGTTGCACTAAGCTTGAAACTATTGCAAAGTTTACCTGATCCCACAGGGTAAGCTGAAAGACAGTGCCAGCAACAGATCTCCAAGGTAATTGCAGTGCCTTGCTATTCCCCTTCACATATAAAGAAAAAAAAAGATTAAAAAAAAACAAATTTCATCCAACTTCTATTTTGGGTAACCAACTTTCAATGATTTTTTAGTTTAAAGTAACCAACTTTCTGTTTTTTTTTAATTTTTTTGCTCGGTGATGAAATTTATTCGTCACATGTCAACTTTACCAGTCACCCAAAATATAAAGTTGGAAGTCCGGTACCTTGAATTGTTTATTTTAATGCACTTAGCCTTTAGAAGAAAAAGGGAAATTACAAAAATCAAGTTGAAACGGTTTAGAGAGAACAATACCAATAGCCAGAAACCAATAATTTTCCTCCAATAACCTTTGGGGGTTGACCCCATATTAGTGCTTTGGGGTTCTTCTTAAAATCATGTTTTTGCTTGTTTGCACCTCTAAATACCAGATACCTGTAAAAGGTAAAATCCAAATTGCAATTTTAAGCATATGAATACAGAAGATGGGTAGTAGGACGAGGAAGATTAAAATCAAAACCAATTTAAATCTTGTAATAGATTACCCGATCACAAATACACAGCAATTTGCAACGACTGCAGCTGTTGGTAAGTCCACTTTGTTACTCAAAAGCCACCAACCCTATTCACAAAATAAAATTATGGATAGAAGTATATTAAATAGAGTTTGACTTTCAGGGTCAAACCAAATACTTTAAATTCTTAAATATAGAGTTATGTATATGATTTAGCTATCTTGTAGTAATATAGTACCTGAATGCTAAATGTGAAGGGAATCCACACTAAATCTCCAAATACTAGCATGAAGCCCAATCTCTCAGCAATTATATCCCATCTAAAAATATATGTAATTTAAGGATTAAGAAATAATAAATCTAGAACTCGTGACTACAGTAAGACCTACATCAAGGTGAAGGAAATATTAAGGAACCAAAATAATTATTACATCTGCTCTAGAAGAAGATCATGCAAGTATGTATATAAACCATCCAGATAACCAAGACCAATTCGATAGAAAACGATTATCAAGCATGCATTTTTAAGAGGATCTTGGTACTTTGAACAGTTTAAAATGGGAATTAAATAATTTTAATCTAAAATTCAACTTTTGCAAGTAGATAAATTTTGTTGATAGATCAGAAAAAATGTTTTTATTCCATTTTCACAAGAAATTTACTTACGTAGATGTCATGTATTCCTCGTAAAAGAAGTAGTCCATAATGTAGATCTGACAAAGCCAAACAGAAAAGAGAGGAAACAGCAGTGTTCAAGAGTTGTATTAATTTAAGAAGCTAACAAAATAACAATAACAATAAACCTAATTACCACACAAAATAGCTGGTAGAGGATCATTGATTGGCTCAAATTAGCATCTTGGATAGATTTTGCAAGCACAGAAAGATTGATGAGGAGCCATCCCATCATTCCAGCTCTCACAAAGAAAAATCTACAAAAGAGAAGTGTCACAAGAATTAACCATTTAACTATGCGATCATTATATGATAAACTTCAGCGATATTTAAAAAAAAATCGGATCTTGAACATTTGTCGATCATGAATTCGTGTATTCTTGAACCCCCAATCATTAAGGAAATTTTTTAACAAAAGTCAACATTGAAAACATCACATCACAAAAATAATATAGTATGTATAAAGGAGAAAAACAAGCTGGATGTGTAGGAAATAGCTTATAAATTAAGTCAGAAGTAAGAGAAATGTTACATACTTGAGGTCAACGCCCAAGAAGTTAGGATTAAGTTGTATCCCAAACCACCTGTTTGTTTTTTAAAAACAAATCAGTGGACTATGCATCTCATAATTCTACAGAAAAGCAAAAAAAAAATACAGAAAAATACCAGTCATCAATTATGTTCCCACTGATATGAGGCTTCAGAGATGCACTTCGGTCATTAGATTTACAACCAGCCACATAAAGTATCAATGTGACCTGCCATTTAATGGTTTTCATGACAAATATATAGTCAAAAAACCAGTCTTACCGCAGGACTTAAGATATATAAGCATACCACGTTACCATTAAATGTCATGCAATGACTTTAAATATGTCAATCATCGTAGGGCAAAACCTATAAATGATTGAAAAATGGAACTTACAATAACACTGAAGATAAAAGTGGTAGATAAAAGCTCAAGCCCTCGGTCGGATATTGCCTGCAAAATTCATATGTTCACATAATTGTAGATGTATAATAACATTACTATGCAACCGAAATGAGAAACATGACTACTACCTAATAAATCCAATCCTTTCTTAATTTTGGACCGTATGAAAATAATTATAAAGGAAAAAATAAAAAAGGGACGGCATAAAGTCTTTAAAAAATAAGACAGGCAGCAGATTTAGATTGCTAATTACATACAAACATTTTGTTATACAATTCCAAGAGCACATACAGTGAATGATACAAAACCCATCCAACCTCCAATCACAAGCAGGCCAACCAGCAAAAGAAGCGATAACAATCCTGAAAACAGAAAGTTCAATGCAGTATAAGACATTTTCCAAAAAATATAAGAACTAATTGCACTTAATTAGGCAGCACTTATTTGAGCTTTTGTGATAGAACTTTGATTTTAGTACTTCTTTCAACTTTAAAGCATAATCCAACAATGTAAATAAATGTGATTTCATAAATCATATCCACAACATTCAGTATCAAACCTTGTAATTCTACATTAAAACAATTGAATATGACATTGTTCATATCAACTAACAAGATAGAATTATATGTCATTTTCTTATTGGATACCAAACTGAATTCTGCCACCGGGGAGTTGAAAATAAGCATAGATCCGGAGATTCCTAAGCTAGAAACTCACCATTACATCGATAATGAAGCCTAGTTCCATCAGCTAAAATGGCTCCAGGAACAAGCTTTGCGGTTAAAATAGATCCAGCAATGCCCAAGTAACTGAAGAATCCCAGCAATAAACAAACCTAATAAACAAAACACATCAATCTTCAACACACACATACATTCATTCTAATCTATTGCCCCAAATAAAATAAAAAAAAACCAATGAAACTCTTCACTATAAATCGACCAATAATCGCATTTTTGAGTGTGTGAAAGTGTAGAAAACAATCTAATCACTCACGTACAGAATCCCATGAAGGAATGAAGGAGCTGAGAAGGGAACTGAAGTCCATCTTAGATGCAGTTCTCCAAGTTAACTCCGTCGCTGTGGAAAACTCCTTTTTCTCGCCAATTTCTACTCTCACTGTCATTTTCGTGAAAACCTAAAAAATTGTTTAGAATGCAAAACAAAAAATAAATTATCTTTACTGTATAATAAATAAAGCTTTCTTCATGCCACGTGTCGCCTCCATATTCTTCCTCACTATTTTTTTTCCGACTTTCTCCCTTATTTAATGCATTTCTATCTTTAACTAATAATATATATTTTAAAAAAAAAATATTAATTATACTAATAAAAAACATTTATTTTAAATTATCTCTTATTATAAGAAATTTTGAAATTTAATTATGTAACTTCTATTTCCAATCAAATAGTAAATGAAAGTCAAATTATATTAAATAGTAGTTAACGTATTTTCGAAACTCAATTATATATAATTTTTACATATTTTGAATTTGTTTTGTATCTTAAGTATATGTAGTATATTTTCAAGTTGTAAAATATATACATAAATATTTAAAAAATTTATATGTTGATATTTTTCATCCCGTGTGTAGACACATGATCTAAACTAATATCTATATATATCAAAACTTATTAAAGGAAAACTAAACTTAATCTCAAAATATATTACGCGACCCACCCAAATTAAAATATTTTAAAATGTACTTTGTTAAATATTAAAAATGTTAAATTTAATAAATTATGGTTAAATTAACTATAATTTATGTATTTGTTAATAGTTAGGGGGTCTGTATGTCATATTTAGAAGTTAGAAACTGCATTCTTTGTGTGTGATTTGAGATATGAACAATTATCTGAATGATCTGCACACCTCAAACAAGTTTTTCCGTCCTCTTTTTACGCGCATGAAATAGAATACGAAAACCTTCTTTTGATTCCTTCCATAGATTTAAGTGGGTGGATAAAAATCCGACGATTATCCAGACCTGTTCTACTTCTCGAAGGCTCTTTTGTTATGAAATCTGATTGTTTTAAAATCTCGTAATGCAAGTAATTTATGGAGATCTATAGACATGTAATCACACACAACAAAAAGGTTTGAAACCGATTGGAGAGTATATCTGAATACCATGTATAGATCACGCAAGAATGCAGATATGAAGGTTGTAGATCCCAGAAACCGAGTGTGAAACCGAAGGAACACCCACCTGAAGAACATAGATCCAAAAAACCGTGAAATCTTGTAGGAATGGCCTAGATCTAGGGGTTATTAATCCAGAATTTGAGTATAGAGCTCAAGCTAGCACAGATCTGAAGCTTGGCAACGAGACGTGACTGTTGGGTCTCACGGAAGGCGCCAATGTTGAAGCAAATTTCCGCGTAGGAAGATTTGGGAGTAGACGCTCCAACGATAAAGGAGAAAACAGCCACATCTCAGATTGTCAATAGAGTCAGTTTTTTCTTCTCATATCTTCGGGTTAACTGCAACCACATCGAAATGCTCGTTAGAGAGCCCAGGAGCCGTAGCTCCGACGGCACTCCGACGCTCAAGTCAGTCGAGGCCTCATAAGTGTGTGTAAATAGTATATTGAAAGCTAGAGATGGAGAGAACAACCTGCCATTTGTTGAGGACGAGTCGTCTATTTATAGGCAAATGGGGAGTGACCCTAATGGGCCTGGCCAAATTGAGCTTACATGAATTGGATCATGCTCCAATTAGAAAGGTAACTCTACATATACCTTTTTTTAAACTAAATATGGCTATGTTTGATAACTTAAGATATTTTTTAACCGGTATGACTATATTTGATCAATTATAGCAATATTTGACAAAGCATGATACGTTTTACGTGTTTTGCTTATGTTTACCCTATTAAGGCTATATTTAACCAATTTTGATCGTGTTTAGCAATTTATTGATATCTTCATTGTTCAACCAATTATAACAATGAATTATCGATTTTTTAATGAACTTATGTATTCAACTTTTCTTTTTGAACCTTTTCCTTTTGTATTCAGGTTTAAAAAACTCATATAAATAACAATCATGTTTATTTTAATTTTATTATGGGTGGAGAGGATAGAATCCCTTCAACTTGAAAGTACCCTAACCCTAAGCCAATAGAAATTTGTCATATCATTTTTACCCTTAAACTACCTCACTCACAAGGAGTGGAACCCGTGAAACCAAGCCATGCCTATACGTTCAAACCTCTCCAAGCCCATGGCTTCACGAACTCGTGAACATTACCCGTGCCACAACCCGATAGGGTTGCGACGGTGTTCCCGTGAAGCCCTTACAAGCCGAGCCCGAACCCGAGCTCGACCCCATCCACCCAAATTACTATAACCACCTTTTAAATTAGTCATAAGTTCCACCGTCCAATTCACACAACCCACCAAAGTAACATCCATGTTAATAATATGTTATCAATTTATCATCATACATCCTTCAAAACCCACACATTTACCCCTGCAACCAATGGCAGCCACAGCCCCTTCATTTGCCTTCTCCGGCCTCTCCTCCGCCACCAAACTCCACCGCATCTCCGCTTCTTCCTCTTACTCTCACTCTTACTCCCTCCGCCCCATCACCACCCGCTTACCCTCCATCAAATCCTCCAAAATCACCGCCACAATCTCCGTCGGAGACAAGCTCCCGGAAGCCACATTATCCTACTTCGAATCCGACGGTGAACTCCAAACCACCACCATATCCGACCTCACCAAATCCAAAAAATCAATCCTGTTCGCCGTCCCGGGCGCTTTCACACCAACTTGCTCCCAAAAACACCTCCCCGGATTCGTGGAGAAGTCCGGTGAGCTCAAAGCTAAAGGCGTGAAGACAATCGCTTGTATTTCGGTGAACGATGCGTTTGTAATGAAGGCGTGGAAGGCCGACCTGAAAATCGGCGACGATGTGCTGCTGTTGAGCGACCGGAACGGGGACTTCACGAAGGCGATTGGGTGTGAATTGGATCTGAGTGATAATCCGATTGGGTTAGGGGTGAGGTCAAGGAGGTATGCCATGCTTGTGGAAGATGGGGTTGTGAAGGTGTTGAATCTTGAAGAAGGTGGTGCGTTTACTTCCAGTAGTGCACAGGATATGCTTGCTGCTGTCCTTTGAACTATTTTTAATTTTCGAAAATAGAGCAGTTGTGCAGTGATGACTTGTACACCATGCATCGAAACTTGTACAATTGTTCCGGATTTAGCAAAGTCTGTTGAATTTGGTCCATGAGTTTCTGCGGTGTTGTGTGAAAAGGTTTGTTTTTTTGGCAAATTCCAAAGTGTTTTTCTATTTATGAAATAAAAATATGAGTTTCTTCGGTGGTGTTAACCATTTGATTATAAAATTGTAAAAGTTATTTATAAAGTTATTCAATGGATCAAGCAGGGGTGAAAACGAGCCGAGTTCGAGCTCGTCTAGGCTCCTTTACTTAAGAGAGCTCGAGTTCGACACGTTTGGAGCTCTATCTCTAAAGCTTGAGCTCGACTCGTGAGTAGTTTTTCAATCTCAAGGTCGGCTCAGGCTGATCGGCGCGTTTATTACTTTTATAATTATTTTATTTATTCTATAATTATAATTTTTATCTATTACATAATATATACTATTTAGTTATTTTTATCACAATTTTAGATCTAATAATAATAATTATCATATAAATGTATATTTAAAATATTAAATAAAAATTATATAAATAAAAGATTTGCTAAGACTCGTAAACCCGCTCAAACCTAATATGTGAAGTTTATACCCGAGCTCTTTTATTAAATAAGCGTAATAAAAAAGCTTGGGGTTGTCTATACCCCATATCAACAAGATGTTTTTGAATTCTTGTATCAAAAGTTCAAAACAAACGATTTGGATTCTACGTTTAAAAGGCTATATTGGTTATTTGGTTTCACTATTTTTGTCAAAATGAAACATAAATTGCTGTGTAAATATTCTTAAACAAAATACTTTCAAAAATGGTGTTAAACGGGTTGGTGAATTAAATACGATACGAACCCAAATAAATGGTCCAAGACTGACCGTTTAACTAAATTGTCAACCCAAACTAGCATGAACCATTTAGACTAAACACAAACAACAAATTTCGTATTATGTTCATGTTTTGTTATAGCGCCAAAATTTCCCCCTCATAGTTTCAAACATAATTTTTACATATGAGAAATATCCCTTATGACGGGTAATTTAGATGCTTTATTTTGTGTTTTTCATTTATGAAATAAAGATACACGTGGTTTTATTAGTTACCTTGTCTAAAACAGATTGTCATGTGCAGTATAATCTTCTTATTGATTTTTGTGGGCGGCTAGGCCACGTGTACGTTTTTTGTTGGTGGTCTTTTTTTATTATTCTCCTTATTATTGATTTACCTTAGGAAATGAATAGTAAATTTTTTTAGGCTATAGCGGACGCCGTTACCATTGAGGTACCGTGAGGAATTCGACGCCGCCACAATGCGAAGCGGGTAAGTTAAAATGAAATTACTTTAGTTTATAAGAGTAGTGTTTGAAAATTTAACACAAAGTATACTTGGTGGGGCTGGTTAAGATTGCGCGGCCACAAACCCTATTGGAGCCATCAACCCGGGTTTCATCTTTGGGGGTGAAATTTTTTTTTTTTTACTTTATCGTTTGGCGGTTTTTTTCCTTCGTTTTAACGTTTTGTTTTACTATCCAGTCGCGTAGCACGGGTATCAACCCTAGTTTATTACAAACGTATTGGTATTGAAGTAACATAAACAAAATAAAACTCATTAAATAAATATTGAAGTAACATAAACAAAATAAAACTAATAAGATACTATTAAAAAGAATAAACATTAATTAATAAAGTTGTATATGTATGTTAATTCAACTGAATTAAAATAATATGACAATTAAAAAACGTCTGAGTATGACCTTGGAAGACTTGGCGGTTATTCATGTCTAAATGTCCCGTTGGTAATCTCTCAGTAATCTGTCGGAAATCATATTACACACGCCCTAATAACCGACGGATTATCACCAACATATTTGTGTTGGTAATCACCTTCCTACGGATTGGGCCGTCGGTGAAGGTCATTCATTAATTTTGTAGTGTCAGTAAAAAAAAACACAACAATCCACGCACATGGTAAAATGTTTAGAAGAAACTTTATTTTATTTATTTGATATAACATATTATTCACTTCCAACCTCTTTTGAAATGCCAATCATCATTCGGAAACGTTGAGTTATGTTTGGATACATAAAATCCTTCAGATGTTACCAACCAGTAACAATGTTGCATACCATGTATAATTTTATAATGGAAACAAAATTTCTTGATATCATTATTATATAAATCCATAGTTATATTCCTTGAACCCCAAATGAACTCGCCGGTGTCACTTTGACAAAAATACCAACCATAATCTTGCCCAAAAGAAAGTACAACATGTTCTTGGATATCGTCTCCATGAACATAAAGTTTGACATCATCAGGGAGGCTATTATCATATGCCATTTAAAAGCAATCAAGCAATTTTCTGAAGAAGAAGAAGTAGTTGTATAACCATATGAAATGGTTGGGATGAAGAAGATAGCAACAATGAGAAAGAGACTAGACATTGTCTATTTATTTTTAAGAAAATAACAACTCATATGTTCAATTTATATCCTATTAACACATTTAATATAACAAACTTCAAATAAAATTTATGAGCAAGTACCATTTACTATTTATTTTAATGCAATTGTATGTAAGATAGTTATACTAAAATGTAAAGTATAATTATAGTTTGAAAAAAAAGTAAAAACATGTTATATTGATACAATTCTAAAATTTGAAGTAAACTAGAATTAGATCCCGCGTGATGTGACGGCTTCGCAAGGGCGGATCAATGCCCAACTCAGGGGGGCAAGTGCACCCACTGAGATTAGCCTAGCATAGAGAAAAAAAAGTCCAAGAAAGCACGTTTATATTAACTATGCCCCAATCATTAAGAATCCCATACCCCCACCAAACCTTCTTGCTTCATTCAGCAACCATTTTCCCTTATAAATCCGTAACTATTTAGCCAAGTAAAAACCAATCTGCTTTATTAGTGACTAGGTTAAAAACCCGTGTATTACACGGGTTAAATAAATAAAATATTAAATAGTTAGTAATAAGCGGGAAAAAAATAGTTGAGATAGGAACTATTAATAAAAAAGTATTAAATAATTGAGAAAAACAAATATTGAACAGTTAAATAAAGGAAATAATAATAAAGAAAATATAAAATGTTTGAGAAAAAATATTTAATTAATAAGAATTTTGGGCTCACGTAACTATGACACGCGATACAAACAGTTACTTATTTATTATGTATTATGTAAGAAATTAAAAAAAACTTTAGCGCAGATGGTATAATAATAAATGTTTCATTCAATCTAACATATGTCTCAGGTCTGAATTCGATTTCTACTAATATATAGCCTTTTAATACTTATCTTGTTGATTAGCAAGGTACTAACGGTTGCCGTGAGTTTTTTTTAGTAACGGGTTGTCATGGTTAAAAACATGAGATGAAAAGGAACACCTAACATATTATTATTATCTCTGCATTTCCTTTCCAAGAACAACATTTACAAAATACCAAAACCATAAAAAAACAAAGAACTCTTTAGTACCCCCTTCCATTACTTGTTCCATCTCAGAAGATGAATAAATATGATTTAGTGAGGTGGGTTGGCCTTTGTTTGGCTGGTATGTGAAATGTTGTCATTTCTGAGCTCATGTAGAGGGGATGTTTCACCTTCTTTATCTTGTTTGTAATAATATAACCGGAAGATGAAAAAGATAAAAAGTTAAATTGCATTGCTTTAATAAAACAAAATGAGAGCTTGAAACGGGTTGGATAACGGGTTAAAACATGTTTGAATAAAAATAGGTATTGAGATAAAAATTAATACCTTTATCGGGCAAAACAAACATTTCTTTAATTATGATCAAAACGGGTCTGTCACCGTTTTTCATAAATAGCAAGAGTATAAATTATTATCATAAAAAATATCTTTCAGCAATAATCAAAATACTTTAATAAAATAATTTAAGAGATTGTATCCATCAAACAATGCAATTTGGACGACATGAACTCATTTGACCGTAACACTTATGTCCAATTTTTTTTAACTTTATTTAAAAAACTAACTCAACAGTGTAATATACTTAATAAAATGATTCTGAAGATGCATGCATAAAAAAATAGAGTGGGGACGACTTCGACCTATTTGACCCGTTAGTTTTTTTTTATTTTGCATGTTTGACAAGTTAGAGATAAAACATAATGCTTGATATAACATAATTGTGAAGAGAAATCTAACCAAATTATTCAACTTCTCAATCTCTGATGCTTGTTCCATGCAAACATTTTCAAGATCTTTCACTTTTTTTATGGCATCTGCCTCAACATGACAAACAAAAGAATTATAAACTAAATTACATTTGAAAAACTTATCAAAACCTGAATTAAAATTCATTCCTACTTCATTTGAATTTCCTGGATTATTCTTTTCAACAACCCATGACTTAAAGATGTATTGAACATAAATAGATCATCTTTCCTTGCAATTTGAACAAATATATTTGCTATCAGGAGACCCATCTGTTTGAACAGTCGCATCATTTGTGCTTGTAGCCAAGTGATCAAAAGACAATGCAACCAATGACTTGTTTAAACCTGAATTCTGTTGATGATTGTCAATATTTCTAGCCCTCTTTGAAGGCTAGCCACCATCGATTCGGTGGGCCCTCCAAACATCATACTTAATCTTAAAGATGACGTAAGTTGATCACTAATCTTTTGTGGATTAACGTAGGCCCATTAAATGCATTACTAATCTTTTGAAACAGGTAAACTAAAAATAATAGGTTAAAATGAAATGCATTACTAAAAATAGTTATATTTTTACCCTTTTGTAAGAACCTGATTGGGTAAAAGCAAACCGAATGAAGAATGCGACTCAAACATGTGTATAAAAATTTATGTTATTTTAACAAAAAGCATTATTTAACCCACCCGTACAAAATTTACTTTATTGCTCAAACCTATTTTCACCGCCCCCCATACATTTTTTTACCTACAAAAAGGACATCATCCCATGGTTCATGCCAAAGAAACCTTTCTTGAAGTTGTGGTTGCATGAAGTATATAACCAAGAAAGAGTAATGATAAACTGAATCCTTTAAAAGAAAATCAACTTACCACTTTTAGAAGATCCAGATGATTTGGTATACCTGTCGGTGTATGAAAACGCAAAAGTCCTTACCCCAACACTTTCTAATGTGTAAACAAGATTTACTAGTCTCAGTGACTATGCGCTCCATAAACGTTAAATCATGGTTCTTGAATAACTCGTTGGCGGCCTTGGCACTCAATACCGCCACTGTGTTTACAGATCCAAGTTTTAGTCTAACAACCGGACCGTAACTGGTGGCTAGCCCGGCCATGGTTCTATGTGGCATGTCACCAAGATTGAAAAGGTTACCGAACACCAGGGGCGAAGGTTACAAGGGGCCTGGGAGGGCCCCGGCCTCTGCCGTTTTTTCCGTTAGTAGTGTTAATTTTTCCGTTTTCGTCCGAAAATTTTTTTACGTATAGAGCCAGCCCCTGCTTATTTTGTTCGCTAAAAAATTATTGGCCCCCGCTTACTTTTTTCCCTAAGAATTCTTACTATGTTGAGATTGTTTCGATAAGTTATGGGTGGGAAATGAAAAAATTCGAAAAAAAAATAGATTGTTCATTTTAAAAATAAAAGTGTAAGTTTAGGGGGAGAAATGAAAAATGAAAACTTAAAACAAAACCATCGATCGGCCCCTGCTGCTTCCCCAATTCATTTTCGTTCACCACTTGCCCAAATCGCTGCTGCTGCCGTCGCCTCCATTCACCGCCGCTGCTCGCCGTCCACCACCAGTCGCCGGCGCCCTGCTAGGTAGGCTGCTTGCTGGTCCGCTTACCCTGCTGCCCCAAATCATTTTCGTTCACCAACCACTGCTTCCCTGCCCAAATCGCTGCTACTGCCGTCGCCTCCATTCACCGTCGCCGCTAGCCGCTGCTCGCCGTCCACCACCAGTCGTCGGCGCCCTGCTAGGCTGCTTGCTTCTTACATCACAGGTACACTATACTAGGAGCTACAAGCTAGCCCTAATTTTTTGATTTCTTGCATTCTCTAATCAAGCCCTAATTTCTTTTTTTTCTTTATTTTTTAGTTGTATTCTTGTTGTATTCTTGTTAAGTATTAGGATTATAATTAGGAATGATTATTTATTTCTTGCATTCGTTGATGAATTGATGAATGATTATAATTAGGTACACTATACTTCTTGTTAAGTTGTTGAATTGATGAATGATTATAATTAGGTACACTATACTAGGAGCTAGCCCTATTTTTTTCATTGATGATTAATGTTGATCAGATTTGTCTTCTAGTTGATCAGATTTGTCTTCTAGTTGATCGATTATGACTATTGTTTTTTTTTTGTTAGGCATATTATGGGAAAGTTGAAAACTTTAACTATTAGTTCTTTTTTCAAAAGAATTGATGATGAATAAGAGAAAAGAAATCATGATGAGCAAGTAAGCAAACGTCACAAAGATGCAACAAGTGAGCCGCAAGAGCATGAAAATCAACAAGAAAATCATGCTAATTCTAAACCTCCACAACCACAATCAAACACTAATGAAGTGGATATTAACAATATAGAAAGAGATCCAGCTAAACGAAAACCAATTTGAGAGTATCCGGTTCATTTAAGAGAACAAGTAAGACGTGCTTATCTTTCTTTAGGACCTTACCAAGTAAGTCTTACGGAGTATAAAAATAATGGTGCTAGCAATATGAGAGGGGAATGGAACGGATTACAGGCACTTGTTCGTAAGGATTGTCCTTATGCGTATTACATTCACTGCTTTGCTCACATGTACTTGTTTATTTTTCTTTTTCTTTGTTAGGTTTGAGTAAAATACTCTTATGCTTATTAGTTATTATGTTTGCGCTTTTGCTCACAGGTTACAACTTGCCTTGGTTTGTGCTTCAAATGAAATTATTCCAATTGACCAATTCTTTAACAACTTGGTTTATGTGATTAATGTGGTTTGTGCTTCTAGTAAGCGTCATGATGAGTTACAAAAAGCAAAGTCAGAAGAAGTTGCAAACTTATTAGAACTGGGTGAAATAGTATCAGGAAAAGGGCAAAATCAAGTTGGGACATTAAGAAGAGCTGCTGATACATGTTGGGGATCTCATTTTAACTCAGTTTGTAGTTTGATTAAGATGTTTTCTGTCACTCGTGTTGTTCTCATGGGAATAATTTAAGATTTATCTCATACTACTCCATCACAACGTTCAGATGCTGATGCAGGTTGGAGTAAGTTGCAATCATTTGAGTTTGTCTTTGTTCTTCACTTGATGAAGGAAGTAATGAGAAAAACTGATACACTTTCTCAAGCATTACAAAGGAAAACCCAAAATATTCTAAATGACATGGACTTAGTTTCATCAACAAAGGTTAGTCTAAATGATTTTAGAAATAATGGATGGGATTCTTTGCTTGAACAAGTTACTTATTTTTGTGACAAACATCAAATAGAAATTCCGGATTTCAATGATTTATATACTTCTACTCGGTATCGGCATCGGCATCGGCATCGTAAAAAAGATCTTCATGTTACATTTGGACATTATTACCGAGTAGATTTGTTTACATCCACATTGGACAAACAGATAGATGAGTTGAATAGTAGATTCAATGAACAAGCAATGGAGTTGTTATCTCTTAGTTCTAGTTTAGTTTCAAAAGAGATTAATGTTGATCAGATTTGTCTTCTAGTAGAGAAGTATTATCCTGAGGATTTTACAAAGCAGGAGAGGAATCAATTACCATATCAGTTAGAAGATTTTAATATTGAGATGAAAATGAATACCAATCTAACTGGTATATCAAATATTTCTGATTTATGCAAAAGTCTGGTGGAAACTCAGAAACGTGAAAATTATTATTTGGTTGATAGAGTGGTTCGGCTTATCTTGACACTTCCAGTTTCTACTGCAACAACAGAAAGAGGATTTTCAGCAATGAAAATATTCAAGAATCGACTTCGCAATAAGATGGCAGACGAGTATCTGGCGAATAGCTTGGTGATTTACATAGAAAAAGATATTGCTAATAAGTTTGATTCGGAATCCATAATCGATGAATTCAAAAATATTAAAGGTCGTCGGGCTGAGTTGTAATTTTCTTCCAGGTACTTACCATTTTTCTCTCGCATTATAATAGATTATTTTATATTTAAAGTTATTTATTATTGATTTGTTTGGCCCGACCCGAACATATAACCCGAAACATAGCGATAGGAAAAAAATTTTTAGTCTTCTGACTTTTGGCCCCCGCTTCTTACTTTTTCAAGCTCCGCCACTGCCGAACACCGGCCATCCTGGTGGCGCTGGCGGTTGCCGCTTTTCTCCGCCGAATGAGGATGATAAAGAAAAGAGTGATGAAAGAAACTAGACCAAGTGTCCAATTAAACTCCATTGTCACTCTATTTTGGACCAATATGTTAAATGTATCTTTAAGTATATATAGATACGTCTGCCGGCAGGTATCAAAACTAAGGATGGCAAGCATATTCTACTTTAACTCCACATGTTAATGTTAATATATTTTTAAATTTCTATTAACTATTAATATCTATAACTAGATCTCACATAATAACGGTTTCTTTTAATGTAATATATCCAAAGATCAATTTATTTGCGATAACTACTAGCTTGTTTGCTTAGCGTCAAATTAAATATTAAAAACGTTTTTTAAACGAATTATATCTGATGTGATACATCTTGAATTTTGTATTGCTGGCAGCTTTAAAAACCATGTTTTAGGATCTTAAACCAGTACAACCAACACCCTAAGTTAATCTTAATACTTCTTTCCCTAAAAATATCAAATAAATGAAACTGAAATAATATATCTATAAATATATAAAATTTTTTATAAAAGGCCCCTCTATTTCTTGCTTTTTCACATGAGAGCTGGGTTACAAATTTCTTGCACTTAGAGCATTCACAGCCGGTTTGGTATAATTGTGTGAGTGAGTTTTGTATATTTTATGGAGTGGTTTAAAGTGGTTGTGAATGGAGGAGAGATAAAAGATATAATTTTTTTGTAAATATAAGGAAAAAGGTAGTTGTTTTTAGTGTAATTATAAGAATAAGGAGAGAGAAAATAAGAGGAAAAAAAGTAGATAAAATAGTGATTTTTAGTGTAATTATAAGGATAAGGATAAGAAATATAAGGATCCAACTAGGAATGCGCTTAGGAGCTCCTCACCATTCTGAATGGCGAGTTTCTCATAACTCTAGCCATGTCAGGTAGGCTGCTGCATATGATACAAATTTTCCTAAAACTCTCATTGGGGGTGGAGTGTTACCCACTTTCTCGCCATTGGGAGTGGAGAGTTATCCACTTTTAAGTTTTATACTTTTTACACATTGATATATAAAAAACAAATAGATAATATATTTAACATACTTAAAATGCATAATTAATAAACTACAAAATTTAAATTCTAAAAAAAATAATATTTATAACATACTCAAAATAAGTTTTATACTTGGTCATGCATCGTCCCGGCAAGCGTCCTATTCCTTGATTTGAATTTTTTTTTTTCTGATTTTGATTTTTTTTTTGTATTTTGAGTATGTTATATATATATATATATATATATATATATTATTTTTTTGTTTTTTTAGAATATAAATTCTGTAGCTTATTAATTCTTTATTTTAAGTATGTTATATATATTATCTATTTGTTTTTTATATATTAATATGTGTAAAAAGTACTTAAAAGTGGGTAAAAAAATATATAAATATGTGTAAAAAATATAAAACTTAAAAGTGGGTAACTCTCCACCCCAATGGCGAGAAAGTGGGTAACTCTTCACCTCTAATGGCGAGTTTCAGGAAAATCTGTACCATGTGCAACAGCCTATCTGGCATGGCTAGAGTTATGAGAAACTCGTCATTCAAAATGGTTAGGAGCCCCTAACTACAAGAAGTTTGTAACATAGCCCTAATGTAAAGAAGCTACAAAAATTTATAAAAAAATTCATACATAGCACTCATTTTGAAAAAAAAATCTATAAAGTATATTCTGAAAACAAAATTACAAGTGATTTAAGTATTAATCAGGTTTTACATGTCAACTCTTAAATTTTATTTAATATAAATATTTTAAATCTTAAAGTTGATAACCTATTTATCTTGAATAGATCATTCACTAGTTAGAATGAAAGTCACAGATATACTGGTTTATTCCTTTTGCAACAATAATATATTGATTTTAAAATAAAATATATAGAGAGTACTCATTTTGGGAAAAGAAAAAAAACCTATAAATTATATTATAAAAACAAAATTACAAGTGATTTAAGTATTAATCTGGTTTTACATGTCAACCCTTAAATTGTATTTTAAAATAAATATTTTAAATCTTAAATATGATAACTTATTTATCGTGATTAGATCATTCATTAGTTAGAATGAAAGTGATAAAATATACCGGGATCCAAGATTATGTTTGCTTTTTAAAACAGCTATAAGACTGATGGTTGTGGGGCTTTATTGAGAGTGGATTCATCCTGTAATATCACGCCATGTGGCACTGACTGGATGCTGACTAAGCAGTGGATAAAGCCCCTGCTGAAGCACTTGAGGGTGTTGTGGTGCAGGTGAGCGGGGGCTTTATCGAATTAATTTTTTGTTTAATTATTTATTCAATTCAAATTTAAAAACTAATAATTAATTAAAAATAATAATAAAAGATAAAATAATTAATTAAAAACATTCAACATCCTAAAAAAAAAGAAATACATAGAAAATAAAATACTAAATTATTCCATAGGGTTTTAATTTTCTTCCATTTCCTTTCGAATACGCTTCTTTTGTTTTTCATATATCGCTTGGTCCCTCGGCGATAGGTGGCTGACGTCCTTCCTAAGAAATTCCAACTTCTTCATCATTTGTTTTTCCATTTTCACCTGCGTCGCCTTCTCGAGAGTACTTGTTATTTTAAGGATCGCATCGCTAAATTCTAAATCGGCATCATTAGTCTTTTTTTTACCGCGGTCCCTTCCGGCCGGTCGACTTGAGCCTTGTGGTGTCCCTTCTTGCTCGGACATGTTGAGGTCGATCCAAATATTCCAAACCTTGTAAATTCTCCATATTCTCCACATACTCATTCCAATTTCTCGACATTTTTGGTTGATGATTTGTAGTAATGTAGAGAGTAGTTTATAAAATTGAGAGAAAATAGGAAGTTTATAAAAATTTTGAGAGATAAATGAGTGAAGAGGAGTTAATTTATATAAATAGAAATTTTTTTTTTTTTTTTTTTTAATACCCCAACGGCTCTCCCCAACGGTCATGCCAGCAGCGCTCGCTAGCCCCACCACGCCACCCCGCTCGCGCCCCCATCGCCTGAACATGTTGTGGTGTGCGCGGCCAAGGTGGCTCGCGCCCACCGTTGACGCCCCTCGCTCGCCTACCACAACCAACGGTCTAAGTTATATTAAGGTTTTGAAATCTTTCATTCACATATCACTCATCAATGCTATATTTTTTACTAGATTCTAAAAAAGACCTTTTGTCCTGTTAGGACTTCTTTAATAATCATCATTAATAAAAAAAAATATTTTTGCTGGAATATGTCAGTATGAAAGCTGTCACCTGATAAAGAAAGAGAACCAAAGGACATTTGGCATAATTGTATCGGGAGTGTTGCATAGCGTCCATTTAACAACAGGTTGTGGATTCTAGTCTTATCATGGACAAGTTGTGTAGATTTAAGAGATGATTTAAAGTGTGTGAATTTATCGTTTATAAATAAATAAAGAGAAATTCTTAGAATCACCTTTCACTCGCACAACTAAAATGCCATCAACTTATACTAAAAATCGTGTCGTACGTAAAATGTCACTCACGTATTTACTTTTCACTCGCGTATGCTCAACAATCGTACATTACGATGACAAAATTCAATACAACGCAAAGTGTGTTTGCAAGATCAATTTACTTCGCATAGAGGCAAAAGCATCTATGTTGTTTTAAAAAAAGGTCTTCACTTTAGGCCACCAAAATTTTAGAGGATTAGGGCCCTTGCCATATGTGACAATGATATTTGATTTCACTTCTTCGATTTGTGTATTTAGAATTTTATAGGCCTAGATTAGAGGTGCACAAAACGGTTTTTTTAACCTGAACCGGACCGGTTTGGTCAACCTTTGGTCAAAACCGGTTTGCCTATAAACCTGTTCTGGTTAAACCGGTTTACAGACCTGAAACCCCCAACCCTATCAAACCGGATCGGGCCGGGTCATGACCGATTTGGTTTATAAACCGGTTTAAACTGGTTTTTTTTTGGGATCCACATTTGCCACGTTTTGGGATTGTACGCTTCAACATTTGCCACGTTTTGGGATCAACCCAATGAGCGGTAACACAAAGATACGAATCGGGTATACCATGTGAAGCCGACCAAACTTCGGTGTTTAAGTTTACACCGGTTTCCAATTTTTCAAAACCCAAAATTAATTCTTGTTTGGCTTTTTTTCACATTTTTATACAATCTCGTTTAAAAGTAATGCGACTTACTTAATGATAACGTGGTTGAAGTGTGTATTGAATCATTCTTGTCAAGTGCGGATTGTCAAAGTGGTTGAACGACAAAGCTTCTTGGATCACTAACCTCGCCATTCTATATCGAACCATACTTGGATCAAAGTTCCAAATTCCTCCAACGCTTGTCATCGAGGCTTGACCTTCACTCGGAATTTTCTTCAACGTTGGGCAAGATTTTTCCATATGAGTTACAAACTAGTGTTTGAATCTTTCCCTATAAACGCACCACACATTTTGCACCGAGCACATTCCTTCCCATTTGACAACAAACATAGATCGTAATTGCACCAAATTGCCGGGTTCCTCGTTGTTGGAATGATTTGCAAAACGGTAACTTCGTTTGAGGAAGCACCAACACTAGCACTTAGAGAGCGGTTTAGAGAGCGATTTTAGAGATTAGAAAGTGTAGAGAAATGTGTGATTAAACCAAAAAAAACCCCACCTATTTATAGTGTTTTATGGGTGAACAAACGTCCCAAAAAACGGCTTTATTTGGCTCAACAGCTATATAGCCGCTATGTAACGGCTTTATTTGGTTTCTACGATTAAACCGATTAGCTTGAACCGGGTATGAACCGGTTAGCCAGAGAATCCCCCAACCCGGTTTTGAACTGGCAGTTTGGGACAGGTTTAAACCGGTTTGCCTTAAACCGGTTTTGATTGAACCTGTTTGAAAAACTGAACTGTTTTTTTTTTTGCTCAACTCTAGCCTAGATTCGTGAAGGCCTAACCGGATTTATTCAGTTTGATAAAAACTAGGCACGCATATTCTTTGTTAAAATTAGAGTTCATATAGACAAACATTTATAAACATCAAAATCATATACCAAATGTTTGGTAAAAAACCCAATATTTTCAAATGTTCCATTGATCTGTAACATTTGTGTGATTTTTTTTCTTGTTTTCACTTGTGTTAGTTGTTCTCAATAATTTGTCAACACAAATATTGTTGGGTGACAGAATATGGTGATCACAATGCGACAAGTTTGTTTGCAATTTATATTCACATTAAATCCAGTAATGACGGTAAGTTATTATCAAGATTGTAAGCAGAATAATGACAAAAGACCCTATTTTTTGTATTCACTTTAGACCATGGAAAAGGTTAAACCCCGAGCCTACATAGAGGTTGCTATTTAAGCATGTTACCAAAAGGTTTGTAAGCCTAGCTGTACCAAAGTGTATGAAAAAGGTCTCTCCTCATAAGGTTAAAGGTAAACCTCATTGTGAACAAGAGTGTAGATTTAGAAATACGATTAGAGGGTATACAACATCTTAAGGTTTATAGGCACTCTTATTTATAAGATTTATGATGTCACCAATTAACATAGGTTGGTGAAGTTTCAGTTTAAAGTTAGAAAAACTGAGGTCGACAGTTCTATTCACCATTTAAATTTAAAACCAACCATGTAAACTAAACATACTGTTTACCTTTATTATTTTTTCATGTTTAGTAATATATGGTTGTGCATATATAACATTCATGAACCATTTTTAAAAATTTAATACAAACTAACAATTTTAAAACTACTATTTTTTTTTTTAAAACGGGGTCTTACGGATGGCTCTAGTAAAGTTTCCTGGTACAAAAGAAAAGAAAAACAACCAACATCACAGAGATTATTATGATACATAAAGGGGACAGTACCTAAAAAAATTTAAGACGAGTTCATTTAGTTTACAAAAACAACCGTCTTAAATAATGTTCTACTCGTAAAATGTATTGCGATATGGAAAAAATGGAGCAGAAAGCAAATTTGTTACCTCACAATTACATTTTACAAAATAACATGACAATGTTACAACATTACTTTTAGACCTCTACATCTAGGTAATTTACACAAGTATGACCGTTTCTTAACGGGTCAAAACTGCCACCTATATCAAAATGAAAGGTTTGTACACCTCCTTTCTTAGCCGTACACCACTACATTTATTTTAAATTTTTTTCTATCAGTTTACCCTTCACAGTCATAAAAGAAAGTTTACTCAATTGAGGGTAAAATAGTCAAAAGCATTAATTTGGTGATGTATGGGCTAGAAGTGGTAATGTACAAACACCCACTTTGTGCAAAACCATCAATTTCTAAACATTGTTGAATCTAACCACACCTAAGAGCAAATCAGTAGGTGAATCAGTGAACAGATTGGTACCTGATAAATTGAACACATTTAAACTTGATGGTGTGCGGGGATCATTAATATTTAACCAATCCTCCCCGTTTGATCGATTAGTGTACCAATATTTTCCCCAGATAATGCTCTTGATATATTTCCAGGCTCATGAAGAGAAAATATCACGACTGCAAAATAAATGCAGCTGGAATCAAGTTCTGAGGAAGAAAATAACAACATATTTTATCTAGAACTTCAGCAATGCAGGATAACCATCTATGTATTCACCATCATCTCAACCATCTTATCGTCAAAACAGTGAGCACATCACAAAGAACTTAACATATTGTGAGCTCAAGGCATTCATGTCATTTTATGGTAAAAATGAAGCTACATAATTCCTAGTATAAATTTTATATTGTCCAATTGTAATACACTCATGTAGATGTTTGTAGATGGTTATATCCATAAGGGTGTATATCATTTGAACACATACACCCATAACCGTGGGTGCATCATAGTAGTCAAAGGCTCAAGGCGCAAAGGGTGAGCCTTGGGCGTAGGCACAAAGCGAGGGCTTTTTAAGCAAGGTGCACGGTTTAAATACGGCATTTTTAGGGGTTTTAGGCATGTTTTAGGCTAGTTTAGATATGTTCCAGTTCATTTTTAGGTGTTTGAGCAGTTTTAGATGTTTCAGATCAGTTTTAGCTGGAAATTCTCGCCTGAACGCCTTTATGGACACAAGTGTTGGCCCAGATTCAATCAACCACGCTCGACAATCCGAATTTTGTGATAAAAAATCAAGATCACGACTCTTTTCTTTTTCTATTAGTTCTACCAATTACATAACCCTAACCATGTATTTATAATAAAACTCTAACTTAATCCACAAGTATCTTCCTAAATCAAACATTACTATCTAAAACAAAGACTCCATACCATATAAAGAACATACCAAATGAAAGACTTTAACCTACTAATTTAATCGAACTCTTTGCGAAATACCCCTTCTACTTTCACTTTCTTTCAAAAACGACCCATTTCAAGATTACGGTATAGATGTGCCTTGCCTACCTTTTGCGCTTTTGACTACTATAAGGTACATAGTGTAACCGTTGCTAGATGAATAAACAATAACATATAGAAAGAAAAGCAAGAGTGAGAATGAAAAAATGCGAACCAGGAATCGAATTGTCTTCACAAAATGTTGCAGCCATCATGTCTATCTGAGATGAATTTCTAGAAGCTAACTCTCTAAAAGAAATGTGCTCATATGTACTAATGGTGTCACATTCGTAGATACCATGTAAATTAGTACCTTTGATAACCACATCAGCATGAACTGCACAAGAAAACAAACCATCGAATTTGAAAATAAATAAAAGATAACTTAAGAAAAATATTATAGAACATACGTTCCGAGGCTCTTAGAGCTGCAGCAGTGTCAGTAGAGAATAGGAGGTTCCCTGTGCCAGCACTAATACCACCAAATATTACAACTCTTCCCTTTTCTAGATGTCGGATTGCTCGTTGCCTATTGTATGGTTCAGAAACTTCTGGCAAACAGAAGGCAGATTGCACACGTGCCTGAACTCCCAGTTTCTCTAATGTTGATTGGAGTAGTAAGGAATTCATCACAGTTGCCATCATACTGGTAAACATATCAGCTTAGCGCATATTTGAGTTTAAAAAATATCATGAACCTCTAATTCTACAGCCTTACAGAATATTATATAATATGATTATCACATAGAAAGAAACTAAAAACAATACCCAATTTGATAAGCAGTACTTCTATCCATATCAGTAGCGGCTACCCATGAGTCCCCACAAAAGAAATTGCGACCACCAACTACTATCGCCACCTGAATAACGACGCTTAAATGTTGCAGGTCAGATAAGAGGGTAAAAATGTTACAATGTTACTGAAGTGCAAATTATCTTAAACTTAAAAAAATACCTCAACACCCATTTGGCAAGCTACTGACACTTCTCTAGCAATCAGCATTGCCACCTATGACGCAAAAGAATCCAAGTTTGAACTTAAAATATTATCCCTTCAAAAGTCCAAATGTTTATTCAACATTTAAACTATCTATAGTTTATACCAAACCTTTACAATTAAATGTACCTTTGGATCAGTGCTTTGGGAACCAGTTCCAGACAACGCAGCACCACTAATTTTGAAAACAACTCTCCGCCATCTTGGACTTGTCACTGATTTTGGCTCCATGTTAGTAATTTGACCACTAGGACTCGAAGTTGATGTCGTGTATCTGCAGAAACATACATGAGTTAACTCAACTTGATCAGAATCATGACAGGGTTAAATTCCAATAGCCATGAAGCTCTATGGTGGTTCCTAACTTCCTATACAACATGCCATTTGCATCATTGATCTGCAACTTTTTGAATTGTTTGTTATCAACAAACTCAGGATCAAATTAATGGAGTTATATCAATTCTTGCTCTCATACTTTGTTAAAATTTTATGCTTTTATCAGTCAATTTAGTAGGTGTTCATTCTTTGCAATTGAAAATCTTAAGCTGCTAGCGAAAATGTCAGAGAACAATGAACAAAATATACCTTTTGGATTGTCTACCGGAGCTATTCATTCCACCAATAGATTTGTCTTCATCCAACACAAATTTTAAGGGCAGCGAATTCCCCACTATCTCTTCCATCTTCTTATACCAAGGCCAATGACTTGTGGCGTTCCCGCCATTGTTGTTCATACTCCGATTTCTCTCCAACTTATACCTCTTCTTCAAATTATCAACCTTGTTTTTACACTGCTCCACGCTCTTCGACTGATTCTCGCACCTCTCGCTCACCGCTGCGGCCACCTCCTCCCAATCCCTCACTCTCAGATTTCCACGATTCAATTGGAGGAACTTCTCCAAGTAAGCATCTAACAAGCAGGCGATCGCAGCGTCGCTCCACTCCTCTCGATCCTTTCGATAATCTCCACCTGAAGAATTACTCGGAATTTTACCTTTCTTGTTATAACTATACGGCGTTCCTCCGTCGCTTAGCTCTTCGCGGTCGCTCGGTTTATCATTTCTCGCGCCGCTAACGGCAGATCTGTTCAGATCGGACTCGTTTTCGAAAGTAACCACCACCATAGGCGAACCGAATGCGTCGTCACTGTACTGCTCGCCATTGGCTTGTAGAATAGCATCCTGTGGTGGTCGTGTAGGCGGTGGTGCGTTGAACGGAGACGACTTGGAGGTTAATAAGCGCGCCGTGGCCGAAAAGTGGTGGTGGAAATTAGGATTGGTTTGGTGCGTCGTGGTGGTGGTGTCGTCACTGATGAGCGTGAATTCGTCGTCACACGACGCCATTGGAAGGACGTTAGGGTTAGGGTTAGAATTGGCAGCGAAAGTCGGAACAGCGTTTTAGACGACGTTAAGTTGGAGGAACAGATCGTTTGAACAACCGTCAAGTAAGACGTATAAACGTCACGCCTTACATCCTTTTTCAATCATATTAGAAGGATAAGATGGACTTTTCACACAATTTTAAGGTGTCGTACTTTTGCTGATTATAAGACGCTGGAGCTCCATCTGTGTTCCCGTCGATAACGCCTGATCAGCTTCAATATCCTAACCCGACGACACCATTAAACATCCATTCAATGACCCACCTGCTCTCTTTGCCTCTTCATTATTTCCCTCAGTTACACGTGCTCTCTTCGCCTCTTGATTATTCCTCTCAATTCTGCATGGCGATGGACGATGCTACATACGATTGTCTCTTCATCGATCTCTCCTCTGAAGCTACGATGGCGATGGACGAAGCTAAGTCAATCAGGTAAGTCTTAGAAGAAGCGTAATCTTCTCTTCGTCATAATGGTTTTCTTAATTATGAGAGAATTTTTCTCAATTTTGATTCTAATTCATTTGCAGACTATTGTTGGAGAACTTTCACACGTAGGTCAAGCAGGTAATTCCATCGGTGCATCATTTGCCTGTAATTCCAAATCCTTGTGAATGTAGCTGAAATTCACAAAATAACAGATCTATTTTGTTTAGTAAGCAATTTTGATTCAGGTCCTCGCATAGTGTGATTATACTTTTTAGTTTATTAACTGAAACATGATTATGAATAATAGAATTTAGATTTCATTTAGGGTTTACGATTGTGCTAATTTGTTTTTTTTCTTTTACTAATTGATTAAGGTATACGATTCTTATTGCAAGTCGGGGCTTTCGACACACCTCGAACTCATCACTGTTCTCCTGAACATTGTCACTCCTGGTGACTTACCGAAGGACTTCGTGCTCCACAATCCCGTTTGCCGTGACACAAAGACAATGATGCAAACACACCCGTGTGCCGTGCCATAGGGACAACGATGCAAACACATAACACATAATAGCATACTAGCATTGTCATAACTCGTTAACTAAGCATGCACCCCACACATATTCTCAGGATAACACATCATATATATATATATATATATATATATATATATATATATATATATATATATATATATATATATATATATATATATACTCGTAACGTCTAACTCGTTAACTAAGCATGCACCCCACACATATTCTCAGGATAACACATCATATATATATATATATATATATATATATATATATTATTATCATCATTATTATTATTAATATTATGTAGGTTCCCTACCAGTATCGCGTGTTCACTGGAGTTCCCGTCACGACTAAAATTTCGAATAATTAATTTAAAGTACTCAAAATTGTGTGGCGTTAATATAAATATTAATTAAATACTTAAGTTAGGAAATCTCTGCCTCAGTGGATGTCCAAGTAGGTACCCGTCTGCATGGTGTATTCATCGTGTTCCTTCGTTTAAACGTTTCGCGCTCCAATGAAATTATTATTTCTCAAATAAAAACAATAATCACATGAAATCAATGATGATGAAAAATAAAATTAATAATTATTATATTGTTTTAATCAAACCAGATAATAAATAATCAGGTTACATTTACACCGGTACTTGTTGAAATCGCGTGTCGCATGTCATACGACTCACGCGTAAATGTTCCAAGATTAATGGTCCAAATAAATACTAAGAACTTTTTATTATTAATATTTAATATTAGTAATTAAATATCGCGTCGTGAGTCAGTTACTAACTGTGAAAGTGTTAATTTATTTAATTGTAAGCCGCAAGGTTAAGTAAACACTATGCATTAATAACATGTTATCTCGAATCATTAAGTACTTGACCCTAACTGGGCCGTTAATGGGTCGAGCCCATTTATGATGAGCTAACTATCAATGTACTTGACCCTAAGTTTAGGGTTGTCACACTTAGTTTAATTATTACACGATTAGCCCATAAGACCCTTCTTATCTGAATCATAGCTCGTATCACGTTTGTTTAATAGTATGAAACACGCGAGTATATACGATAGCCCCAAAACATTAAAAATAATCAAGAGAGGGGATTAGAAACTCACCGGTTACGAGGAAATCCAAACCCTTGCTCTGAACTCCGCTTGATAACGCTCAAAACCCGAACCTGCCAAATGTATGATCACATGATCAGACACGTTCTAACCGTACGTCGAATACCGTATAACACTATAACTAGACCCCCGACTCTCTTCCCCCACAGCCTGCCATCCGTCCACCACAAAACCCTAACCGTATAGGTTCACACCAATCAGGTCGTCATTGAACCGCTTACCAATCGGAATACATGAACTGAGTTTAATGCATGCATGATCGTGTGGCATGCAACACCCTATCCACCAACGTCATCATGCAAGCTCTATCCCTTCGGAACGCGTGTATACGGGTCGGGTTTCCATGCAGGCATGCAAACGACGCCATGCAAAAACCATAGCCCCATGGTCACTCACTGTAACATTTCTGCTTTTCGTATTCTTGTAACGATTACCGTATCCGCGAATCAATGAAGCTTGAAACCCTTATCATATCTCGTGTTTACATTATAATTGTATCATGCTTGTAACATATTTATTGTCATTATACTTGTTACATGGTCACACGTTGTCTACAACGTTTGAAATTGCCTCAAATTGCAACTTGGACCGATAAACCGTTTAAACCGTTAAAATCTCATTTACTGACACGACATTCACCCCCTACTAATTAAAGGGAAATGTATCAACCATAAGTGCCTAATTTAACTTATTCAAGTTGTCAAACAATTCAATTTGATGCCCTAGTATGTTAGTTGGTGCTCATACGTGTCCGTTCGCCGTTTAAACCTCCGTTTACTGCGTACTGTCTACAACCGAAAACTACGTCTAACATGACAACAAATTGCGTTTTAAATGACTAACATATTCATTTCATCATATAAAACATTTTTCGTGAACAAAACTTTCCTTAAATAAACACGGAAATTCGAAAAACGATCAAATTGCGCGTATACGAACCGTTTGGACCATCCATGGGTCAAGACGACCCAAGACCCTTACCCACTTGACCATTTGCGAAACCCAAGCCCCAACCCACATGAAAATTTTGGCCTCCTCCCCCCTTTTGCACCACTTGAAACCCTAAAATTTGTTCTCAAAGTATTTCCATACTTAAACCCCTTAACCTACAACTATAAATACAGGACTTAATTCTCCCATTCTCTTCCCACTTTTCTACAACTTTTACTAGCCAAATCTCTGCCATAATCCCCTACAAAATTTATGAGTCACCCTCCTCCATCCAAGAAGAAATCGCAACAACAAGGTAAGCTAGTTCGTCTTTCGTTCTTTTGTTCTTTCATCCTTGTCTCAACAGAATGCTTGTGTTGGATTTGAATGGCCATATCTTGGTCATTAAAACTCCAAATCATGTGTTTTCTGAGTCTAAAACTAACTTTGAAGAGTATATGTTCTAGAAAATCAAACCTCATAATTTTTTAAGGTGATTTGTTCATTTAACTAATTAAAATAAAACCATAATTCTAATCTGATTTCTTAACAGAATAATCGTACTGACTTTGCGACACCATATCTCCTAATCTACTAATCCAAATTTGTTCTACTTTTTTTAAAATTAAAGATATTGAAATCCTTTTTAAAACCATATAAGATTGACACCTTAATTCATTGTATAACTCTCATAATTAACAAAACAAGGCAGTAAGGTCTATTCTGTACCACTGATCTTGTATCACGTTTTTGGCAATGATCCATTGCATAAATTAAAAAGTTTTATAAATACAAATTGCTATATTTATGCTATATTACCTCCTTGTAAATTATGAGAATTTATAAAAATTATTTGCTAACTAAAAATTATGTTTTTCTTCACTTCTACTTTCTGTCCAAATCTGATTTTTATATTCTTGTCTAAAACCCTAACTTTTGATGATATTTATAATATTTAAGACATATTAACATATCAAACTACTTTTTCCTTAGATTTTGACCACGTTTTAACTTCATCGTCCGTTCGTTCTTGCAAACCCTAAAATATCAAATCATTCATTGTTTCAATTCGCGAACCCTTTTCCCATCGTTATCACTAATTACATTACTTACTTTAGGGCGCTTACGTTAAAGGTTGCATTCTCTTGGTCATTTGCTTATCATCAAGGTGAGATCTCATAGCCCCCTTTCTACTTTTATCTTTGAGGTGGAAACATGTAATCATACAACAAAACTTTTTCATACAATTCAACTATAACATATAGTTTCATTTATGCATGTTATTTTAAACTATGGACACATGACACATCATTTGTTTTCATTATCAATATCGATCGGTTGTACGATTATAGACCTATTGATCAGAATCTGACACATACATCAATTGGGCAACCATGACGGTTGAGGCGAACTATCATCATTGGAACGATCATGTGGGACGTTTACATAATGTGCTATATGGCTATGTTGTTATGAATTGTACATGTGCAAACTTCATCTTATCATGCTACTTAAAACCTATGAATCTCACCAACTCTCGTAGTTGACCCGTTTTCTACATGTTTTCAGGTATAAAGATTAAGCTAGAATCTTGGATTGTCACCATAGGACGCATTGGCCTTAGAGAGGAACAAAAATAAAATCTATTTAGTTGGTTGTAAATTTCAATTCGAACTATGTAACGAAATATTTGATAATAATAATATTTTAGTGATTCTTTATGCCTTGTGTTTTTCGTTACTCAATTTCGTCGCGCTCCCGTGATTTCGTCTTTGGTGGGGTGTGACACTCACGCACCCGAGCCAGGTTTTCCTTACACGCGTAAAACCATGCACTCCTAGTCGGGTGTTAGCCACACCGGCCACCCCGAAGTCCTCCATTTCCTCACCGTACACCACCATACCTGCCATCTTTTTCTTCTCCGTCGAGCCACACCCTAGCCAAACCCCCACTATTGGCCTTCTCTCGAGCCTCCACCCAAGTCGGACCATCACCATTGTCGCTACCGATGTTCGCCGCCGTAGAACACCACCACCGCAGCCCTAACAGCCGTCGGGCACCGCTGCCGTGTACTCGCCGCTCTCCCGCTACCCGTAATTCTCCTCCTTTCCTTCCTTGTCGTTAAACCCATCCCTAACGGGTCATAACAGCCTCGTCGCAAACTACCGAGAGTCACCACCATAACCGACCATCATCACAAGCCCACCCCTGCCGTCATTCACGACCAAGAGCCGAAAAACCCTAATCGTAATCTCACGCACAACCGGAAATCAAGACATGATAGTAGCAATAAATTTAACGGGGTTACCTTAACGAAGTTTTGAAGCCACATAGTCGGGAACACCGTCGTTAGCCTCCCCTTTTCCTTTGATCACGCTGCCGCCTTCACTATTCCCGGTTTTCCGGCCGTCGCGCATCACCCCGAGCCCCCACAGATCTCTTCTCCGGATTCTCTCTCTCTCTCTCTCGTGCTGCCGTCAAAGAATTGCCTAGGCCGAATGGCCTATGTTTGTTCAATGATGGTATTTAAATGTTTAAGGGTTACATCCGGGTCCCTCTAGTCCTATCTTGCACGTATCGATCTCGAACCCTCTTTAGACGGTTACCCGCACCTATTTCAGTAGTTAAACGCACCTCATTGATCAACCCTGCTCATCATTACGTTAAATATGTATTCGGGTCGTCCACTAACCCGAACCATTAGCTTACGGATTTTCGGGATGTTACACCGGTACTCGTTACAAAATACTCATCTCTAGATGGTATCTGTATTTTACCGTTACCGAAAATATTGATACCGAATTTTTGAAGAAGTAGGTACTGAATACCGATTCCGTACGGTACCGGTACCAAATGCTCATCCCTAATCCATACTCTTACTACCCCAAAAGTCAATAAGTAACCTCATCCACAAATTAAAATAAGAGTAAATTACTATTTGAGTCTCTAACGTTTGTCCATTTTAATTAGTTGAGTCCCTTATGTTTTAAAACCTCGGTCTGAATATTGACTTTTCATTTTTAACTCCATTTGAGTCCAGATGGCTAACGTCGTTAGATTTAACAGTTAAATTTTTTCACCCTCACTGACTCAAATGGTTAAAAAACATTATATAATCTACCCTCTCTCTTCTCCCCACCGCCGCCACCACCAAATGCTAGTACTGTATGAACAAAAGAAGCTTCTGTAAGTATAATCTACAATAATCTCAAAATTAAAACCCTAATATTCATTTCAAACACTTCGAAATTCCATACAGGAAGCTAAATTTGTACTTGATTGAACAATTTCAGCTGAAATTTGATTGAATTCTCTGAACGTTAGCACCGATAATTCAACAAATCAAATCACACACAAGCAAATTCAGTGTTCATCTTATGTCAAACAAGGAGAAATTTAATCTATAGTAATCTCAAAATTCAAGCCCTAACAGACATTTCAAGCGCCGAAATTACTTATAGGAAGCTAAATTAGTACTCGATTGAACATATTTATAAAAACAATAGGTTGAGCCCTAAGTAACGCACCTGGTCTCCAACTTTCCACCGGGATACGCTTTTCCCGACGGCTTAGACGGTTCCAGAACACTCTACTCCGGGAGACTCACTCTCTCCCTTGGGCGGAGGGTACTTCCCTTCCCTTGCTGTTGAAGCGTATCAGCTCTTTGTGATTTTCTTTTCTGAAATTTGTTATCTTTTTGCAGAGGTCAGTAACCAAATGCTAGTACTGTATGAACAAAACAGAGTGGCACCTTCTCAAACTAGTGAAGTTGTTGACGGCATTACAGGTGGCGGGGTTACTCAAAAGGGGCCCACCAGATCTCTTCCAGTTGACGAAGATGGTCCAAACAACAGTAATTCTAGGCGGCGGTGGCGGCGGTAGGGAGAAGAGAGGGTAGTTATATAATATTTTATAATCATTTGAGTAACTAAGGGTATTTTAATTATTTCAGAAAAAAGTTAACTGTTATATCTAACGACGTTAGCCATCTTGACACAAATGAAGTTAAAAATAAAAAGTTAGGGTTCAGACCGAGGTTTTGCAACATAAGAGACTCAACTAGTTAAAATAAACAAACATCAAGGACTCAAATAGTAATTTACTATTAAAATAATTGTGTGGCCAGAATCTAATTGATTGGTTTTATATGGGAGGTGGTTTTCATTTGAACTATTCTCTGTATATATTATAAAGTAGAGTAAATTACACAGATTGTCTTTTAATTATAATAGAAATTACACCATATGTCCTTTGACTTCAATAAGTACACCACAAGTTCTTTTCTTAGATACTTTTACATATCTTATGTCTTTTACACTAACTGGTGTTAAGTTTTTCTATTAAGTCTAGATATGTGCATTGCACATGAGGGTATAATGGTCGTTTACCCACAAAAAGACTATTTATGTAATTAATTTAAACATAAACCCTACTCTCTATACCCATCCACCACACCCTATCTTCTTCCCCAAATCTTCATACACCAACCCACCACAATCACACTCTTGAAGACAAACCATAATCTACAACAAAGATTATGTTAGTGCTACCAGGCCTTTCATGTCCATTTTCGACTCCCTTCTCCTGGATTTGATGCTAGCAAAGCTATCAGACTCCCACCATGGACCATCCCTTCTGCACCACTTGACCGCCCTACTCCAACCCCTTGTTGGATCCCGAAAGATCTCAAACTAGAACCGCTAAACCCAGGTGCTGCAAAATCGGGTGGAGGTAAGACCATTTCTTTCATTTTGTGAGGTTGGCCGGGTGTGGTCTCGTGAACCAGAGTTCCCAAAGTGGCACCACCATAGACCCGTTTATCCTGAACCAGGGCACCATGAGATGTATATAACCATGTTTTCCCCCTGGCGAATGCATTACAAACTTGGTCATTATTATCGTATTCTGAAATGGGCCGCTCTTTAGATTCCAAGGATGAATCAACACCGTCGATCCAACACTGTCACTCCAATAACACATTGCTCAGATACTTGTAACCCTTGATATGGTGGGTATTGATATCAATTTTTTTCTTTATAGATCAACTAGTCCTAATTTTTTTTCTTTGTAGATCATATTTTTTTTCTTGATATGGTGGGTATTGATACTTGTAACCAGTGTTTTCAAACCCGGACCGGCCGGTCGGACAGGGAACCGGAGACTTGGGCAGTCCGGTTATGTGTGTTGAAACGGGCCTGCAGCGACCTGGACGGTTGGGCCGGAAACCGGTGGTCGAAACAGAAACCCGGTTGTCAGACCGGCTATCTCCATTTGAATCTCGTTTACTCAAGCTTTGAAGTCAGAAACTCAACTGACCCGTTTTAAATCGAAGATTTCTGTTCAAGATCGAAGGCTATCAATGCTTCCGGATGGTGCAAATATGTCATTTAAAGGTAAAAAATGAAGAGCGGATGTAGATCTTTGAGTGAGATCGAAGGCTATCAATGCTTTCGGACTTTGCACCATATATCTTAGAGAGAAGAAGTGGAGAGTAGAGAAAGATTGAGAGACTTGAAAGCGGCTGCAGATCTAGATCTTTGAGTGGTTTATGTATTAGTGTAAAACAATAGTTTCAAAAGAACCCCTCTTAAATACGGACCTAACACTTCTGATACTTCCAGTTCTAATCAATTACAAAAGAATAATTAATCAATTACATAAGAATACCAAATGTATTTAAACTAAATAATATGTAAAGAATTGTAATATAAAATTAGAAATGTTAACACTATCTAATATTTTTAATTATTCATAATATATACGACATTGTCCGGTTCTTAAATCCGGTCCAACCGGACCGACCAATGAACCGGTAAAGCGTCTGGTTCAATGTAAGGTACGGTTATGAAAACATTGCTTGTAACCCTTGAAACAGAGGAAATTGGATAAAGTGGGGTTAGTGTGGGTGGGTGGGTGGGTTAGGGTTTTTTTAGAAGAAGATGAAATGGGGTTAGAGAAATTACATAAATAGTCCTTTTGTGGGTAAAATGACCATTATAACCTCATGTGCAATGCACATTTCTAGACTTAACAGAAAAATTTAACACCAGTTAGTGTAAATGACATAGGGTGTGCAAAAGTATCTAAGAAAATGACTTATGGTGCACTTATTGAAGTCAAAAGACAAAAAGTGTAATTTGTAGTATAATTAAAGGACAATCTGTGTAATTTACTCTACTTTATGATCAAACACATTTGATGCATTTCTAACTTGGTTTGAACATCAAAAACATCTTTTACTGTTTTAATCGGCCATTAACCAAAGTTTAAGTCAAAAATTACAGAACTCCATAAAAATATTCAAATACGTAATTTCTATGGAATCAAACATGTTATATGTGTTCTACTTCGATGTTGACAAGAAAAAGCTATGCATCTCGATGATCTAAGGCTTTACTTTCTCAACGTGTTGAAATAAAATAGTGTATGATATGGCATGATGCTGTGGTATCTTTGTTGATATGTTGCATGTTATTTAATATTTGGAAAAGTTGAAGTTAAAACACATAAATAGTTATATAAATAAATAAAAAAGAAAGAAAACCAAAGCGCCAATGGCCTAATGGATAAGGCGTCTGACTTCTAATCAGGCGATTGTGGGTTCGAGTCCCACTGGGCGTGAATTTTTTGTCTATTTTTATCTCAACCGGGCCCATCTCATTTTGCAACCTCCGTTGTCCCAGGCTTTTTATCGTCACTCGTCAGCCACAAAAATCCATTTGAAGTTGAATATTGGTTTCATAAACTGTTTGATTAAATGTGAGTTGAAATTACAATCCATCTGAAAAGCAAGTGTGCCACCGAGCGACTCTAGCCCCTCCATTTTGCTCAATTGATATTACTTACCTTCGACTTTGTAAAACGTTACTTTAACCCCTTCAAGTTTCTAAAGTTTTTAGTTTACACCCTATAGTATATATAATAAATTTTCTTCGCTAATTAAACTTTTTTTATTGACATTCCGGTATGAATTTCATTAGAAACGGAGTCGTATTCAATGTAGGGTATTTTTTAGGTGTCATGGTTTATACCAACCGACGGTAATGTGCTGGTACCGTGATGAACGAGATCGACACCAACTGAAAAACATCGGTTCCATTATACAACTATTTTTTATCTATGTTTTTATCTCCACACCGATTCGTCGTAACTTTATATGTTTCATATATGTACTTAACTACGTTTCTTTTTGTGATTAGCCACGTGAATGCCACCGCCTCAACCGTTTAAGGTCCGCATCCCACCGCGGGGCGCGGGGCTAAACTGTTGAGAACGGTTCTAGATCTGGTCCAAGACAAACTACTGTAGGGAATTTATTAAAACCCTTGAATTCTGAATATGGTAAAGTAGCTCCTGGGTGGGGAACGACCCCTTTGATGGGCGTCGCAATGGCTCTATTTGCGGTATTTCTATCTATTATTTTAGAGATTTATAATTTGACAAGGATAATGAGACTCGTTAAAGACCCAATATACAAATAAGAAGGGGGGTCTTTTTTGACATGAAATGGATATATCCATATATCTCTGGCTCAAATTTATGAGATGATAAAATGTGGCAAAAGCTTGTGTCACTTAAGTTATATAGGAATTCCTGAGCCCAAAAGTTAAGATTAACAAGTTATTTATTTCCCAAAATAGAATAACCACTTAGAATAATGAAATGGATTATATTTGTCGAGAAGTGCAAAATCGTATGAATACGACCCTCGTTGTGTATCTTGATTAATTGGAAAAATTGATACAAGAAGCCGTGGATGCGCTTCTTGATAATTGAATCTGCGAACAACCAATGAGGGATGATCATAATTGAATTTACAAGTCGCTTTCAGATGTAATTGAATACAGAAAATACTATTGTTTGTTGTTATATAACATTTAATTTTTTTATTTTTATTTATTGTTATGTTCTTTTTTTTTATTTTTTGAGTAAATGAAATTAGTATTAATTTAAAAAAATAAAAATAAAAGACTTAGGGGCTGTTTGGCAACTTCTGAACCAGTAAGTGCTGAACCAGTAAGAGGTCTGAATGAGTAAGAGACTCTGAACCAGTTAAGTGCTGAACCATTAGTGTTGTTTGGTGGGGCCTCTGAATGACTGTGCAAAACGACTACTTTACCCCTCTGAACTATGTTTTTTCCACACCTTCTTGTTTCCAATTAATCCCAACCTTTTTTGTTGCCACTTCTTTAAACAATAAAAAAAACAGATTACCATAACTCAATCATCCACTCAATTAACTTCTAACTTTTAATTCAATGTCTTATATCTAACCAATCAACATATTAAATTGCAAAGAAAGAACAATAACAAGATTAGAATATCAAATCAAAGGGGTACTAGAACAAACAAAAACAATTTCCCTAGGTCTCTGTAACAAAGAAACAGGGAGGTGCACCTGAGGTGATTTTTGTTCTTCCTTTTCAAATTGAATTTATTACTTTTTACTTTTTTTTTTCAAATATGAAAAGAAACAAAGACCTAAGGTTGAATCTAAAATTATGAAACTCGGATAAGAAAATCACACCTGAGGTGATTTTTGTTCTTCTCAACCAAACAATATTAATATGAAATCACATCTAGGGTTGAATCTAATATAAAAAATCAAACAACAAAAGGAAGTTGATTCCAAAATCACATCTATGGCCAAATAGCAAGCATACAAATAGAAATTAATATGAAAAGAAACAGAGAAATATGTAAAGTGACATAGGGTTGAACGTACCTTGGTAATCTGTTGAGAGGACGAGTGGCAGCAGCAGCGGAGAGGGAAAGAGACGAGTGGTAGCAGGTGGAGAGGGAGAGAGACGAGTGGTAGCAGCAGCGGCGGCTCCGACTGGTAGCAGGAGGGGAGTCGTGCGCAGAAGAAGGTGAGTCCTGTGCGCAGGTGGAGGCTCCCACTGGTAGCAGCGGCGTGCGCAGGTGGAGGCTCCCACCGGTAGCAGCGGCGTTTTTTGAGAAGATGGGCAAAGGGGGAAAATTAGGTTATTATTTCATTCAGAGAGTTTTAGTTGCTGAATGGTTAAGAGGCATTCTGAACCGTTAAGAGGTGATTTTTCAACGATTCAAACACCCACACCTCTGACCGATTCAGAGGTGGCCTCTTAATGGAACCATTAAGAGGCTACCAAACAGGGCCTTAGGGTATTTAGGGTTATGTCTCCACCACTTACGGTACTTTGGGTTGAATTTGAATAAAAATGAGGTGGCACTCACTCACTGATTAGAGTCATTAGGATATTTGAGGTACTTAGGGTTGTGCCCCCGATACCCTAAGTATTAACGAGTTTACGACAAAAAAATAACATAAAAGTACGTATTATTTATGTTAGATCCATATACTTTAAAAAATTATTTTATTTTTTATTTATCTCAACCAGTTTAGTTTACTTGGCCTGCGGGTTTTTCAAACCATAAACAAAACTGTATTACTTTTAACCCAGTTGAATCGGCCGATTTAGCACACTTTAAAAGGGTTCGGTAAACTTAAAAAGGTTTTTGAAAATCTCTATATAAGCCTAGTAAAACTTAATGGTTTTATTGATAAAATAAAGAAATTAACGAAGATCCATTTAGAATTCCTTAGTAGGGTTAGGATATGGTAGAAAGGGTAAGAAGTATTCTGGGCTTGACATATGTCCTTTTATTTGAAAAGATAATAAACATGTTTATATAAAAAAAAATGCTATAAATATTCCGAAAGAAGCTATACAGACTGAAAAAACTGCATATTTACAAAATTCATACCAATCTATTGAATTGTTTGAATTTTGATATAAAAGATTTATAGACGGGGTTAACCATTTGGATAATATATCCACATCTTGATTGAGGTCGTGTGAACCAAAATAATAGATACGAACACATTCCAACCAATTCCCAAAAAATATAAATTTGTATCAAATTTGAACTAGTAACTAATCCCAACATGAAAGTACTGAAAAAACTCATATAAGCAAAAAATCTCAAATATCCATGATCATGAGACATATAATTATCACTATAAAGCAGAACCATAATTCCAACAGTAGTGATTAATATTGACATAATAGAAGTAAGTGGATCGATCAAGTATCCGAATTCTAAAGAAAAATCATTATTGATAATCCAAGACCATACATATTGATAGACACTTTTGCTATTTATTTGTTGAATAGACAGATTCATAGAAAAAATCATGACTATACTTAACAATAAAACGCTCTGAAAAGCCCACATACGACGAAGACTTTTTGTTGCCGTCGGAAAAAGAAGAAGTCCCAACCCTATTAACATAGGAACTGAAAGTGGAAGAAAAGGTATTATCCACGCATATTGATATGTCTGTTCCATTAAAAAAGTTTTTTATTCTTAATTAATTGTTTACGATTCACCGGATCTTACCTCTTTCGAAAAAAGTCAATAAAAAATCAAGATATGCACTAACTTATTGAATCATTTTATATTAGTATTTATTCTGAGTCTTTTCAAAATCATTCAAATATTCAAAACAAGAAGTTACAATTGGTCAAATAATATGACTAAGTGACATATAAAAGTGAATACTTATAATAGGAAAATGAAACTATATCAAGGATAAAAATTTAGGCTAAAAAGAGTACTTTATCCTGATATGAATTATAGGATTAACTAAGGGCATCGGTCTATGATGCGTGTAAACTATATATATATTTTTATAAGTATTTTACACAATTAGTTTTAAAAAGGGTTTTCACCAAACACTAATCACACACACCGGGCAGTGTACCCGTCTGATAGCAATATAGTAAAGGTAAGAACCGGATATCAATCCGTGGACACGGTGGGATGCGATAATAAACCGGGACTAAGATTCAATCAAGTATGAGTAAAAGATGTTTAAGTTGATTTTTTAATTAAACTACTATGCAAGAACATAAAACTAGACTAAAGTCACAAATCAAACAATCAAGGAGAAAATATCACTTCGGTGTCGAATCCATTTAGAATACATTCATAGAAACATGGCAATTACACGATACATAAATTGACTAAATTCTCGTCAAAAATATCTAATCAAATGACTATTCGGAAAGCTAGCATGAATTACACAAACCAACCACCTAAAGTCATACAATGAGGCTCACGTGTTTAATAATCATGTCAATGTTTATAAAGATTGAACTAGCTTTCGATTAAGGTACACTAATCCAACAACTAGTTGGAAAGATAATATGAACAACACACTATCCACCTCAAGTTGATTAATTTAGACAACAATATGCATTTCTTCAACATACAATGTTCATATAAAGGTTATATAAATTAGGAGGATGTGTCAACAATTCCTAGATAAACACAATACTAAATATGACACATCATAACAAATACTTTGTTTTTCCAAACATAAGCATAAGGTTACACATACAAATATAATGATTCATAAACAAGACTTCATTCACCATTCCTAGTCAAATGCCATAAACTAGTATAATTACATACACCAATCCATGAATATAAGCATAAATCATAAGTTTTCCAACATAATATGACACACACGAATACAAGTCTTGTAAACAACTCAAAATACTTGAATACATAATTTCATCAAGAATAATCATACGGTTGTCATAACATTAACACAATAATTGCCAATAATCCATGAATGTTGTCAAATGTATCTAAACTTCATCTAAACCAAAGTGAACATGAGTTTTAGCTCATCATGAGCATCAAAATTACAAGTAAGCAGGGAAAAATAGAGAGAAACATGATATGAAAACAAGAATCAAACCACTCCTCCAAGCCTAGATGTTGTTGTTGATGTATGATGATCCTCTTGGTGTTGTATCCTCTCCAAGAATCTTGAAATATGGCTGGAACAAAGAAAACTCGAGCTGGAACAGTAGGTTTCTCCCCTGGGTTGCTGAATGTCTGAATGAGAATTAAGTTCTGTTTAAATAGAAAAGGGGAGGCACGACCGTGCCTAGGACATGGACGCGGTCGTGTCTAGGTCTTGGCACGACCGTGTGACAGAGCTTTGACCGATCCGTAGCTTCCATTGGGTACCACTGATCGAGGACGTACGGCTGTTCAGACTCACGAGATGACACGCGACCGTGGGCGGCCAAGGCACGGTTGTGCCTTGGAATTTGGCTTGGCGCGGTCGTGCCAGATGTGGGCGCGACCGTGCTTAGGGTTTTGGAGCTTGGCACGACCGTGCCAAATAGGGGCACGACCGTGCCTTCATCACAGAAACCCTAAAACTTCACTTGTTTATCCTGGAATCTTCTTGTTTATTCACCAAGCTTCACAAAAACCTACAAAACAGGAAATGAAGCAAATAAGTGTCTAAACGTTGAATATAACCAAGAATTGATAATTAAATGAACGAAGTTTTGTGCCAAAAAGATGTGTAAATACTAACACATCAGTCTAATGAAAAAAAAACTTTTTATTTTAGTTAGTTTATTTCAACTCATTAACTAATTCATTATGTGATTGATTGTTTTGCATTCATGTCACGTCGAAGTACTGCAGAAGAAAAAACTGCAAAATCCGATCCAATTTATCGTAATCGATTAGTTAACATGTTGGTTAACCGTATTCTGAAACACGAAAAAAAATAATTGGCTTATCAAATTATCTATCGAGCCGTGAAAAAGATTCAACAAAAGACAGAAGCAAATCCACTATCTGTTTTACGTCAAGAAGTACATGGAGTAACTCAAGGTATAGCAGTAAAAGCAAGACGTGTAGTATCGGGGATCCTTGGGGAAGAGGATCAAGTTGGCCCTTGCGAACAACTTTATGCACTATCTCCCTTCGACCCTTTGAGCGAAATACGGCAAAAGGTAGGAAAATCCATGGACTGACCCCATCATCTCCACCCCGTAGGAACTACAAGATTACCCTAAGGCCTTCGGCATCCAGGGGTCACGGACCAACCATAAAACCTTGTTCAATAAGTGGAACGCATTAGCTGTCCGCTCTCAGGTTGGGCAGTAAGGGTCGGAGAAGGGAATCGCTCCCGAAAAGGAATCTATTGATCCTCTCCCAATTGGTTGGACCATAGGTGCGATTATTTACTTCACGGGCGAGGTCTCTGGTTCAAGTCCAGGATGGCCCAGCTGCGCCAAGAAAAAGAATAGAAGAAGCGTCTGACTCCTTCATGCATACTCCACTTGACTCGGGGGTATGTAGCTCAGTTGGTAGAGCTCCGCTCTTGCAATTGGGTCGTTGCGATTACGTGTTGGATGTCTAATTGTCCAGGCGGTAATGATAGTATCTTGTACCTGAACCGGTGGCTCGCTTTTTCCAAGTAATGGGGAAGAGGACCGAAACATGCCACTGAAAAACTCTACTAAGACAAATATGGGCTGTTAAGAACGTAGAGGAGGTAGGATGGGCAGTTGGTCAGATCTTGCTCGTCATTTTTGTTAGAGTAAAGTATCATTTTCGTCCATGTGGTTTGATCATTTTAGCCACTTTCATTCAAAAACTTTTTTTTTAACTTTTTCGTCCCTGACTTTTCAAAATCTACGCATTTTTTAATTCACCTGACTAACTTCGTCTACATTTTAACGTTAAATTAGGGGTCGGTTTGAAATTCATAGGTTAAAATCTAACCAAATTGTCCACGATTTAACCAAAATTGCCCATGGTTTAACGTTGGTGGATGAAAATTGCTAGATTTTGAAAAATGAGGGACGAAAAAGCTAATTTTTTTTATGAAAGTAACTAAAATGGCCAAACCACAGGAACGAAAATGACACTTTACTCTTTTTGTTATGATTTTGGATTTCGGACTACTTGTTTTTTCTGAGACGGGCTCGGTGTCCAATGGTTCGGTTTTTGGTTTTTTCGGTTCGGTTTATTTTCTTTTTAATTCTTTTAGGCCTATCCGTTAACCGAACCGTATTAGGAATTTCGAACCGAATATATCGAATTCAAAAAATGTATAAACCAAATAAACCGTGTTCAACATACATAGTTATCACTTATTCGGTTTATTCAGTTAACCGAATAAACCAAGTTAAAAAAAATGTATATCCGTTAACTGAACCGAAAACCGAATTCACAGTTTCGTCCGATTTTTTTTGTTACAGATACGGTTCGGTTTTCGGTTTTTTGCACGCCCGTAGCCGGGGTGTCTATATGGGAACAACCTCTCTATCTTTTGATATATAGGTAAAACTTGTGCTCATCTCATCCACCCCAGAGCCTACTTGACGTGTGAGATTCACTGTGTTTGGATTTCGGACAATTGGTTAGGTGGTGTTGATTGGTGATTCAAGTAGGGTTCTGATCATGTATATTTGTGTTAAGATATTTTTCTCCTCTGGTGAGTCACCATCTTCATCATTGACAAAGTGAGCCACTTGTGATCATTATGTTTTCTTGTAGTCGAGGCATGCCACCATTGTTGTCTAAAGGTTCCAAAACCCTCATTCGTATAGGTCAATACGGGGCATATAGCCACTAACCTTAAAAAACAGGCATGCATGTGTCAGTTCTTGTCTGGCGGCTGAGCTATATGTCCTATATACGACCCCTATACCACCCATATAGGCCTATACGCCACCTTTTTTTCAAACTTGATCAAATTTTGATTTATATATGGCGAGTATAGCCCTATACGCAAAATCCTATACGCCCCATATAGGCCTATACGACCCATATACGACCCTATACGGCCCATATAGGTCTATACGCCACCTATTTTTATCAAACTTGATCAAATTTTGATTTGTATATGGCGAGTATAGCCCTATACACAGAAGCCTATACGCCCCATATAGGCCTATACGATACGCCACCTATGAGATTTTTTTTTCCAAACTTGGTGTTGTTATGTGTAGAGCAATGTGGAGTATAGCTCTATAGGCAGACAAAATGGCTATACGCAGAGTATAGAGCCTACGCTCTCTATACGCAGTCGATTGCTTCTCTTGAAACAAGATTCGAACAATACCAACAATATGAAGAACTATTTGGCTTTTTTTTTCCTAATAGGTTAAGGATACGATACGATACGATACGATAATATAGTATAACTTAGCATAGTATAGTATAGCCTAGTATAGCTTAGTATAGGATAGTATAGCTTAGTATAGGATAATATAGCTTAGTATAAGATAGTATAGCTTAGTATAGCTTAGCTTAGCTTAGCTATAGCTTAGCTATAGCTTAGGTATAGTATAGTATAGGATAGGATAGGATATGATAGGATAGGATAGGATAGGATATGATAGCTTAGTATAGGATAGTATAGCTTAGTATAGCGAATAATTAAAGAAATAAATACATCATTTGCTATGCAGTTAATCTGAAAAAATATCGGTTATCGGTCAAGTACCGATATTTGAGATATCGGTTCTCGCGGTGGGATATCGGTAATTTTTATATCATGCATAAACTTATATATATATAATTATATATATATATACATATATAATATTAATAGTCAAAACTAAAAAGTGTCAATATTTTATATTAGAAACATGATCTAATCGTAAGCAATGAAATCATCCTCCGAGTCCACATCAACCAAGTCATCCAATTGTTCATCCAGATCATTCACTTTAACTGTAATATCATCATCATATGTATAGCGCAATCTTTTGCTCCTAGTACTTGCCCCAACTTCTTCGTTTCCTCCCATTGCCTCTCTCGCAACCGACCAAAGAAGACCATCTGCACAGTAGTACGTACCTTGTGAGTTTCTGCAAATAGGAGGGTGTGCGATTGGAGTTGCCGATTGGAGTTGGATTGCAGGTCAGTGGCTTGTTTGAAGTTCTATTGGAGTTGTCGATCGGAATTGGAGTTGGATTGCAGGTGTGTGAAGGAGGGTGTGCGATCGGTGCTATTGCAGGTCTGTGAAGCAACTTGAGTGTGACATCCGACATTTTCAGGTTAACTCCGTTAACACAAACATCGTTATTTCAAACATTTATTTATTCAAACTTAGTTATCTCGAACATTCACTCATGCATTACATTTAATTAGGATTAGTTAGACGTGTCAGTTTCGCGCAAACACTCACGTATCGGTAATTTGTAGAATTACCGGATCACACACGAGTCGAACCCGTAACGTTGGTGAACTAATAAAAATAATTACGAATAATTATTTTTATATAAATTATGTAATTTTATGTACTATGTGAATTTTCTGTGAATTATGTGAACTTTCGTGTAATCACGTAGAATTATCATATATAAATTTTACTAGTTATTTTATAGATATAGAGCTTTTATAAAAATAATCATTAAAAACAATTTTATCTAGTGGATTAATTAAATAATTATTAAAACCCATTTAAATAGGCCCAAAGATTATCCTTATCTAATTATTAAAACCCATTTAAACATGCAATCATAATTAGAGTTTTATAAAAATTAAAAACCCTAATCTTATTCTCTCTCTCTCATCGTCGCCCCCAACTCCCTCTCCCTCCCTACTTGCGCCGAGACCAAGATCACCACCAAACACCTCTCGTTCGATCTTCAATCTCGCAATTGAACACGTATTCGGTCTCTCCTAGGCGTTCCTAACACTACTACGTAAGTCGTTTCATCCGATTTCGTTACTTTTTGATTTCTAGAAATTCTATTGAAACCCTAGTTCATCCAAACATTAGTTTTTATAAAAAAAAAAAGATGGTGACTTTAACATTGTTCTACATGTATTTAATGTTTTTGTTGAAACCCTAGTTGTAAAAATCATAACTTGCCTATAAAAGAAACTTTTTGTGATTTCTAGAATTCATATTTGATGTGTATGATAATTGTTATAGTTATATTTATGCTAGTTGGAAAGTATACAATGGATTTTGTGTTTCGAATTTCATTAAACAAGCTAGAAATCATAGACTTCCTTTAAGAGGAAACTTTAATTGAAACTACTTGTTGAATATGAGATGTTTGATGATGTAGAATGATTATGATTAAATATATATGAAGTTTTGAAGCATGTGAAAGTATCGTTTTGTAGAGAACACGTGAATTAAGCATAACTTACTAAAGAAGGAAACCTTTTAGGTCTTGAAACTTGCATGCTAGCATTGAACTATATAATGTAATGAGGTTTATGTGTTACTTGTTACATGTGTAGATAAATTGTGAAATCAGATTCTGAATACCTAACACGGTTTTACAAACTTGCTAAATAAGAAAACTTTAATTTGCAAAGTTGTTCATAGCTTGCTATTTAAACAAGTATGATATGGTTTAATGATAGCTTTATGCTAGTTAGGACATAATAACATGTTGTAATGTGTTGGATATTTGAAATCATGCATATCTCTCATAGGTTACTAAAGATAGAAACTTTGTCTTGAATTGTGAATCACATGTTAAGTTCTATACAATTGGCATGTGATGTGACGATCTTGAACATGTTAGAGTAATCATACAAACATATTAATAATGATAATTCCTGGAAACATGAATCTTGAACATGCTTACTATTTATGGAAACTTTCTATTTATAGAAACCTGTTAATTATGGAAACTTGCTATCTTGATAGAACAAATAGGATTTGTTGCTAAGTGCTACAACATGATCATTTGTGTATAATGTAGTAGTGTTATACAGAGCAAACATAATTTCATACAACGGGTCGTCGGGTCAAACTTGAGTCAAACTTGTAAATCTTTTCTAAACACTTAAACAATGGTATTGTTTGGATACTAAGGGTTCACGTCAACCTGCACGAACACACACTTATAGACTATTGGTTTTAGGTGGCAGTTAGAGGTCCAACTGTTTGTACTTAGCTTTCATCTGCACGCATACTAAGGTGAGTTTTACTACCCCTCTCTTTTACTTACTTTCCTTTTGGGGGAGAAAACATGCTCGCAAACATTTTGGATCTTGTATTATTGTATTATCGCTTGCTTACTAAAGTGCAAACATACCACATAAGTCCTTACATTCTTGAACCGTTAGTATTGGAACATAGCGATGTAATTTGAGTAGTACTACTGGGTTTTGACAAGCCCCACCCGCGTTAGTCGCGCTAACTCGACTGGAGGTCGAACATGTGTAATATTGACCTAAACATTTGCCATTGTTCGGTAGACATGGTGGAAGGCAAACAAACACAAACAGTCAGCTTCGGTTTCGAAACACTTGTAGTAGCATGACATAGACTAGCTATCTATCGGTATACATTATTTACACTATCTGGCAAACATCAAACTTATTTACATACAACTTAGTGAACTCACCAACCATTGTATTGACACTTTTAGCATGTTTTTCTCAGGTCACTAAGGTATTGAGCACGAGCATAGGACATGCATGGAGTCCCATCATTTTCAAACACTAAACTTATATTATTTACTTAAACTGCATGGTTTGGGCACCTTGTTTTGCGCATTTGACTTTTACTTGCATTGGATTTTATTTACGTTTTCGCAACATTTTCAAACTTAAAGATTGTTGTCTCGTGGCTATGAGCAGCAACGGTATTTTATTTAAATTCATATAGAGTCGTTCCGTGCAACTAATGACTGAGATCTTGGTGTGTCACGCGCCTCGCGGTAAAACCCCGCAGGTGGATTTTGAGGGTGTGACATTGAGATTGGGATTGGAGTTTCGATTGAAATTAGGGCATAAAAATCGATGGGTTTTGGACTTTTGGCTATGGGTACAAGTTGGGCCAACATTTTTTAAACGGGAATGAGCCAAGTTAAAATTACAGAGAAACTCGGTTATACTACCGATATTATGGACTTAAATTATCCGCCGATATAGGTATCGATATTTCTGCTGATATTATTTTCTCAGAGGACCGATAACCGATATATCACCGATATATCGGTGATATATCGGCGATATCGACTGCATAGACCACTAGATTAAAACGTCAAACATTAACATGCACCAAAATCTCATAGGTGGCGTATAAGGGTCGTATAGGCCTATATGGGGCGTATAGGCTTCTGCGTATAGGGCTATACTCATCATATACAAATCAAAATTTGCTCAAGTTTAAAAAAAAAAACAGGTGGTGTATAGACCTATATGGGTCGTATTGGGGTCGTATAGGTCTATATGGGGCGTATAGGCTTATGCGTATAGGGCTATACTCGCCATATACAAATCAAAATTTGCTCAAGTTTGAAAAAATGAGGTGGCGTATAGACCTATATGGGTCGTATAGGTCTATACTCGGCGTATAGGCCTATATGGGGCGTATAGCTCAGCCACCAGACCAGAACTGACACCTGCAGATCTGTTTTTTAAGGTTAGGGGTTATACGCCCCGTATTGACCTATACGAGGCGTATAGCCTTTGGCGGCGTGTCCAAATAGCAAAATTCTGTGTCACATTAGAATTTCCATTTGTATATTAGTACATCAGATGGTAATATTATTTTACACATTTTGACTCATTTATTTATTTATATCGACATAAAATAATTTTTATACATCAAGGCGAAAAAGTTTAAAAGATTGTTTTTTGTTTATTAGTTTTTTCAGCTTTTCGTTTTATTTACAAATGAATTCGTAAGATGATCATATGACTACTTACACGCATATTACATTACTTTGAAGGTGGTCGATAATTGGATCAAACTCGAAAAATAAAACACCGAAATTACTGATCATAAAGATCGACACTTTTTATTAATATCAAATACCACACCAATTATATGGACCCTAACCATCTATTTATAATGAACATATACTTATTCTAACCTAACTCAAATTTAATTAAATAAACAAACAAACTCAATCTTACTCTAATACGAATTCAACGAAACAATTAATAAATTAATAATAATATTTATCAAGATTAAACCTTCATTTCCCCCTTAATCTTGATATGGACCCGCTACCTCATCAAAACAATATTGGTTCGTCATCTTCTTGGGCTAAGTTAGCCACTTCCTCCTTTTCTTTCAAATCAGGACATTAATATGCAAAATGTCCGGTTCTTCCACACTCATAACATCTTAAGTTTCTTTTGAAATATCTCCGGCCACAACCTCTTCCACGTCCAACTCCTCTTCCTTGACCACGAGATTCATGACCCTCATCCTTGGGAATTTCTTGATTATCACCTTCGTCATCTTGCTTATTTTCCATATGAGATCCATTATCTCGTCCTTGGTTATGGTAGCCTCCCAATGTCCATTAGCTTGCAAGATCGACTCTACCATAATGGCCTAAGTTGTGTAGTTGGTAGTTGTTAACTTAGGGCATTGAAGAGAGATGCTTGACTATTCTCTCAATGGTACTATAGCACCGACAACGTGTCCTTGTCCTTCAACCATACTGAATGATTCACACAGAATCTCACAACTTTTTTGGTTACACGGACCTTCTCCGATCACACAGATCTCTCTTCTTTGATCACATATGGTCTCCTTGGCTCACACAGAACTTCTCTTTCCTGGCTCACACAGAACCTCTCCTTGGTCTCGTTCGCTCTTTGGATCACTCAGAACCCTAGCTCACGCAGAACCCCTTCGATCGGTCTTCGGTATTCATGACTTGTTCTTTTGGATCATATCTTCAAGCTATGATACCAATTGTTGAAAATTTGAATCAAACTCGAATAATAAAACACCAAAAATACTGATCACAAAGATCGACACTTTTTTTTTAATATTAAAGACCACACCAATTACATGGATCCTAACCATCTATTTATAATAAACATATACTAATCCTAACCTAACTCAAATTTAATTAAATAATCAAATAAACAAACAAACTCAATAATATTTATCAAGATTAAACCTTCAGAAGGCACACTTGGTCATGTATCTACAAATTCTCTCTTTCTAGTTTGATTTGTTACAATGATAGATTTCAAACCTTTTTTTGATGCAGTTATCTTTTATTATTCCCTTGTCAAGCGTTCCCCGTCTAGGGTGAGAAAAAATCGAATTAACCAAATCGAAACCAAATTAAGTGAAAAAACTGACCCAAACTAAAAACCGATGGTTTGATTTTGTATTTCTGAAAACTGAAAATTATGGTTCGTTTTGGTTTTGTATTTTTTGAAAAGCGAAAAAACCGAACAGAACCAAACATATACACATGCATAAAATTTTATAATATATTGTGTGCATGCATATATATGTATTACACATATTTGCGTTAATAGTAGGTTAAGATTTTTATTTGTTATTGAATTTATGGATTATAATATTTATTTTTTAATGTTAAGTATTTTATAAGAAACTAATAAGCCTAAATATTTATAATCAATGGTTAAAAAAAAATTATTCCAATGTTTTAGTGATCATCCTTTTGTCTTTGTCGTCATTAAAATTATATTCTTCAAATGGATTTTAAAGATTCGTTTATGACTTTAAAGATGAATAACGTGGCTTTCATTCTTGTTTGGAAGAAAAAAAAATATACTATTTGCTAAGAGGATTTCTACAAAATTCCTAGAATTATTCATCATTCTTGTTTTGAAGAAAAAAAAGTACCATTTTCTAAGAGGATTTCTACAAAATTCCTAGAAGTAGAAATCTTTTGTATTGGTTTTTGAAGGGTTTTTTACTTCATATGTATTTAATGACTTTGCATATTATTATGTGGTCTAACCCAACGTAAAAATTCAGACTTTAAGTTAATAGACATCCTAACAACGAAAAAAACAACTATGTAGAACAAACTCCCGGCTCTGCTCTAGTTGTCTAAACAACCTTCTTTAGGAATTATATCATCCAAACTCAAAAAGACGCTCAATTACTATGAGAACGTTAAACTAATTTATATCTCTAATGATCCTATGCAACCCCACCACATGAAAACCTTATAAATGGATCTTCATTGTTTGTAAAAGGGTTGCATGTAACTAGGTTCGAGTTCTTCATGTCCTTCCTTGTAACTAGATTGCTCGAAATCTTCATAGAAGGACTTCCACACATTCTATTTTGATGATTCTCGAGTTAATCTCAAAATCTGTTCACCTCTCGTTTCGACTGTACGGGTATGCTAAAAGTGAGGCTGGAAATGAATTCAAATGAAAATAAAAAAATGATTAAAAGTTAAATGAATTATTTTTAATCTTTTATCATGGAATTCATAGGATAGAAGAAATATAATTGAACAATAGCTAAAAAGTAATTATTTGATTTGCATTATTTGTATCAATTGTATTTATTTTGTGTCACTAGAAAATATTTCGTATGAAACATCTTTATCGAAGGTTATCGAACTGAAGTGACAACTGACAACTACTAGAAAAGCATAAGAGACCATACATGATCTTGGTCGGTAGTGCTTTGCCCTTTTCTTAAATCTAGAGATTCAAAATTGAAACGAATATACTCTATATTAAACCATAACCATAAAGATATTTTTAATAGTAGGTTGGTGGAGCACCTCCTCTCCTCACCACCCGCTACCCGGGTTCGAACCCCTGTAACTCTCCTGCCTAGTTTTGAGGTTTTTTTTTTCTTCTTTTTCCTTTCCAATTTCTTTACTTCTTTTTTTGTTTTTGTTTCTTTAATTAGTTTTAGGTTTCTTTTGTAAAGTTTTTTGTATTATTTAACCAAATTATTTTTAAAAGTTTCTTTTTAATTTTTGTTTGTTTATTTTTTATTTTTATTTCTTTAACTAATTTTAGGTTTACCGATCAGTCGTGACATAAGGTTTAGTGAGAATTTTTTTTTCTAATAAGTTTTAGGTTTCTTCTATAATTTTTTTATTATTATTTAACCAAATCATTTTTAATTTTTTAAAAAAAAATTAACTTTAGGTTCACCGATCGGTCATAGCATAGGATTTGGTGAGAAAAAAACTCGTCGCAACACGCAAGGGTGAAACTCTCTGGTTATAATTAAAGATTACACAAGTAATATCTGTTCGTTAAGCTAAATTTTTACTTGCAGTCTTTTTTATAAAGATAAATATTAGAGAAGTTTAATCAAAATAATTTTCGTAATCTTTTACTATAGCAAATCTATAAATTTGCATCTCACGTTAGCTAATGAGAAAAAAAGAACATAAAAGGATTTGAAAAAAAAATAATCCTTTCATCCCACACTATTAGGAAACAGACTATTACAGATGAAGCATCATTGATGGCTTATACCTATCAATAATTATCGACATATCCTTGGTGAAGCATCCATCAGTGCTATTTCCTTGTGACTGCCATTAAAACCCGATAGTGATCCGTTGGTGAAAAATCCATTGTTGATCCCTCAGAAAAATCCATCGGTGATTCATTGGTAAATTCATTAGTGATGCTCATTTCTCAACCACCTTTTACTAAGGATAAATGGTTGTAAGTTGGTAACCCGAGAGTGATCCGTTGGTGAAAATTCCATTGGTAAATTTATTAGTGATGCTCATTTCTCCACCACCTTTTACTGACTATTGACGGTCCCACTTCTGATGAGGGATTTTTGACGGATTTGTCTGTTACTGAAAACTCTCTGTTTTGTAGTGCCTCGTTGAAGAAGGAAAAAAATAGTGTTAAATAAAATATCCATAACACATACCCTTCTTCCTACATTCTTAATTGAAGAAATACATTCTTAATCTAAGAAATTCGTGTTAAAAGAAAAGTTTTTAGAGACTAATCAATATAAATTTTACAACTAACTTTCTTAAAAGCATTTTAATTTTAGTACCCCTTTAGATAATTCATTAGTGGGTTAAAGCTCTATTTTTTCCCCATTAAGGTCACCTATGTTTAGGATAATATATGTATTTTATAGAACTATATTAAGTTAAGTTTATGTGTTGTCAAATGTATTTTATATATATTCATCCCTTTAAAATTTTTAAATAAGCATAAAACTATCAACTCGAATACTTCTAAAAATATACGTCATTTTCTAAATAATCAATATCAACTTTATTTCTAGAATCATTATAGCGTTTATTTACCCTTTTGCCCTATAATTTTGTTTTATTTTTATACTTATAACTATGTGATAATATTATTGATATGAATCCAAGCTTCTCTTTTAAACCATGCAACCATTTTAGGAAAAAAAAATAAAGTTAAATATGGTTTTAGTACACAAATTACCATTTTATTCCATTAGTTTTGATTTGACATTTTTAGTCTAATAGTTTAATTTTCATATCAATTACAGTCGAGCCCACTAACTCTATCCAAATTTTTTGTTAACTTTTTTATTAAAAAACCAAAATACCTTAGACTATTTGTGTTACTTAGACAAAATAATAAAATCTATGGGACCCGCTTGAAAATAAAATATACTAATACCATAAGTACAATCTATTAAACAAAATGTATATTTTTTTATAAAAATTTACACATATAACGTTCAAATATAGGATCTTTTAAATCCAAGTTTCACTATCAAACAAATTCTAATGGGACGAGATAAAAAGTTAAGTATAAAATATAATTATTAAGGTTGTTAATTTTTTATTGAACTTTTTTTTAGATAGTATTTTTTTTTTGAAAGGTGAATTTCTTGAACTTTCCGGGATTTGAACCCGAGGCCTTGGTGTTAGGAGGTTTTACTCTACCATTAAGCCACCACCCCCAATGACTTTTTTAGATAGTAGTTATCTGATAGGTTATGAATCAAATAAGTGATTTGATATCAACCATAATATATATTTTTTATTTATACACTGTTTACCCGGAAAAAAATAAATTATTTAACACAACTGGGCAATCACAAAAAATACATTTACTAGAAAAACCATTTTAAAAAGCCGTATGTAAGAAAAATTCCATTAAAATCTGAAATGTTTGTTATTGTGATTTTCCCTAATATAATTGTGTTTGACTTCGACACTAAAAATATATTTAAAATTTACCGCAATTTATTGGAGCATAGCTGTTCAACATCGGACGCCTTCAATAATTCAGTGTATAAAAATATGTAAGTGTAAATTGATAAATATTTAGATATAATATTTTATAGATATAAGAGGTTATTTTTTTTTATTTTTATTATAAAAGAATATTAAAGCTACATTGTTATAAGTAAAATGTTAAACCATGAGTATTAGTTTCATCTCATTATATTCAGAAGGTGAAGAGCTAATGGTATTTTATGTTAATTCACTTAACATTTAAAGTTTAATATTTCAAAACTATTTCTTAAAACTTTCTCAAACACCCAAAAAAAAAAGTTTGTTAAGGTAAGTGATAATAATACATATATATGTCTATAGATAGACATAAGTCTTAAAAATATGTCACATAACATTACTTAAATAAAGTGAATCATTTTCTAAAATATATTGATGAATGTGAAGTGATATTAAAACTATTTTTTATTTGTTATAAAAATTTATACTCAGTTTAATGGATTATACTTATGGTATTGTTATATTTTATTGGGTCCCATAGATTTTATTATTTTGTTTAAGTAACATAAATAATTCAAGGATATTTTGATCTTTTAATAAAAAGTTAACATAAAATTTGCATTAGATTAGTGGGCTGTACTTTAATTGATATAAAAATAAAATTATTAGACTAAAAAGTCAATTTAACACATTTATTCTTGACACAAAAAGTTAAGTATGTTAATTTTCTATTTTTCTTTACTCTAATGTAACCGGTCAAAAGAAACAATCATGTTTAATAAAACAAAATGATTATCTATATATATATTAACTATACGATATGTCATAACTAGTAAAAGCTAAATTTACATTCATGTTGTTTTATACAAATCTTCTAAACAAACATTTTATATAACCAATATAAACTAAAAAAAATACACAAATTATATATATATATATATATATATATATATATATATATATATATATATATATATATATATATATTGTAAAAGCTTGTTGTTCAAGTAAAAAGTCGAGATACCATACTTGCTTGTTAATGCTCTAGATGCGTCATGTTAACTTAAAACCAAGATAAGTCTTCGATATAATAGTTAGAAGAAAGATTTAGAATCCATGTAACTTATACATTTGTGGATAAAAGAAATGCTTAGTTCATAAAAAAAATCTTACCTAAAGATCACAAACGCATTTTGAATGTTACTTTGGAGAAGGGAAGAACTTAATAATTAAAAAGTTGATATAAAAGATGATATAAAAGATAATTAAAAATACTTATTTTCTACTTTTATTTAATACTATATTAAAAACCCGTGTTTTACACATGTTTGAATAAAAGAAATATTAAATTGTTTGTAATGAAAATTTAATAATTATAAAGAAAACAATAAATAATAATGAAGATTTAAGAATTAATAAAAATATTAAATAGTTAATAAAAAATATTAAATAATTAATAATAAAAAAAAAAGAATTATGAGTTTATTTATTTTCTGGTAAAAGGTCAACATTTTAATTCCAGAACAAATCTTTGTATTGCCTCCAACGTAATATCCGTGCGCCGCTCGTCCAGCCAGGTGGCCGCCCGTCCCAAGGGCATGCGTTGAGGAGTCGCTGCCCGTGGCCAACCGCCCCTACCCAAGGGCTGAAGTTTGTTTATTTTAGTGGGCCCCATGCAAACTTTTAATATTCTTTTTCTTTCCAACGGTAAGATTTAAGTTTTTTTGTTTATTTAATTATTAGTATGTTATTTAAAACATAAATTAAAATTAACTTATTAATTTAATTTAAAACTTAATTTAAACCTATTTAAAACTCAGTTTAAACCTAATTAAAACTTAATTTAAACCTAATTAAAACTAAATTAAAACTTAATTTATTAATTTAATTTAAAACCTAATTAAACCTTAACTAAAACTTAATTTAAAGATATTAAAACCTAACAAAGGTTAAGGCCATGTCTTCACCTGATTACGAAGTTAAGCCTCGTTGAAGAACTAGCCGAGACAAATCGTGTGAAGAAGCGCGCAATCGAGCAGTTCGATCAAAAAATTGATAAGTTCTACGAGTTGAAACAAAGGAAAATTATGGTAGAAGAAAAGAAAATACTTTTTTATCGACACAAGCCATATGGATCCATACCAACGAGCGGAACATGAAACTTTGTGTAACGAGATCAGTGAGAAATATAACATGGCTCGACGTAATTAGTAGTTTCAATTTTTAGGTTTTAGTTTGTTTGTTTTTTTAAATTATGTATTATTGTATTTTTATTTTTAGTTTAAAATTATGTAATTCTATTTTTAATATTAATTTTATTTATTTAATTATTTATTTTTATTTAATAATTTAAATTATTTCATAACTAATAATACCATTAATAATTAAATAAAAATAAAAAAGATGATGTGAAAATAAGAAGATTGTTTGTGAGAAGAACGATTATGATACTGTTGAGGGTAAAATGAGTTTGTGAAAAAGATGGGTGTAAAACTGATAGCGCCCACGGGGAAAGCTGTCATCTCATCGACGCACACCTTTCCCTCAAACAAAAACCGTCCCTTTCTCCCGCCACCTCCACCTACCACCACCACTGTCACTTTACAACTACAACAATTAAGTTCCATTCATTTACATGGGAGCCTCGTCGTCTAATTTAACCGAAGGAGGCTCCACCACCGGCACCGGACCGGGGCTCGGCGACATACCGGAGAGCTGCGTGGCTTCTGTTTTTACGTACCTGACGCCGCCGGAGATATGTGACCTAGCTCGGCTCAACCGCGTGTTCCGAGGCGCGGCTTCTTCGGACACCGTTTGGGAATCGAAGCTTCCACACAACTACCGAGATCTGCTCGATCTAATGCCTCCTGAGAGGTACCAAAACCTCTGTAAAAAAGACATATTTGCCCTCCTCTCTCGCCCTGTCCCCTTCGACGACGGCAATAAGGCAAGTGTCTGAATTCGTTCTTAGGGTTTTCTCTTCTGCTGTTGAATTATTGAATCATGATTTAGTTTGTAATCTAAATTGATTTTCATCGAATTCAAAGGCAGTGTAGTTTGTGTGTGTAATTGGTGTGAATTGATTATGATTCATGTGAATTACATCTAAAATTCGAATTATTATGCAATTGAATGGTCTCATGATATTGGAAAAAAATTTTAAAATGGTGTGTATGGAAAATAAAAAGAGGAAAATGGGAAAGTCAAAAAAAAAAAAAGGAAAATGGTTGAGCCTCTATTCCCAATAGCGGCTTAGGATAAGTTAAAAGAGGGAGCTAGGGAGCCGCCATTGCCAATCGCGGCTTAGGAGCAACCAACATAACCCCGTTTAACCTCCGTTAGTTATAGTATTTAACCCCGTTTAACCTCCGTTAGTTATAGTATTTAACCCCCGTTTAACCTCCGTTAATTATTTTAATGTAATGTAAGATTATTTGACATCTAATAATATTAAGATAATGAAATAAAAAACTATAATACTATCAAAAACACAAGATACAAGACCTAACATTCCTCAAAATATTAAACTGGTTAACATAATACACATACAAAGTAACACGAGATACACGACCTAAGAGGAAGACGTCGTGCGAGGAGGATGCGTAACGAGATGGATAACACCTATGCACAGGAAAGGACAGGGCGTCTGTGCTCTGGCTGTAAACAACCGGGTCACATGATCAACAATTGCCCAAACCGACCAAATTAGTGCTGTTAGGTCGTGTATCTCGTGTTACTTTGTATGTGTATTATGTTAACCAGTTTAATATTTTGAGGAATGTTAGGTCTTGTATCTTGTGTTCTTGATAGTATTATAGTTTTTTATTTCATTATCTTAATATTATTAGATGTCAAATAATCTTACATTACATTAAAATAATTAACGGAGGTTAAACGGGGTTAAATACTATAACTAACGGAGGTTAAACGGGGTTAAATACTATAACTAACGGAGGTTAAACGGGGTTATGTTGGTTGCTCCTAAGCCGCGATTGGCAATGGCGGCTCCCTTTAACTTATCCTAAGCCGCTATTGGGAATAGAGGCTCAACCATTTTCCTTTTTTTTTTTTTGACTTTCCCATTTTCCTCTTTTTATTTTCCATACACACCATTTTAAAAAAATTTTCCATGATATTGTAGGAGGTATGGTTGGATGTGGTAACTGGAAAAGTGTGTGTTTCAATCTCTGCAAAGGCAATGGCGATAACCGGAATAGAAGATCGAAGATACTGGAATTGGATTCCTACTGATGAATCTAGGTGGGATTCTTTTCATTGATTTTGTACTAGTTTTTTTTATTTAACTTCATCTATTCCTATTTTATACTCTTTTGTTCATATTTAGTGCATAATATTATAGCTTTTGCTAGTGGTTCATTGAGTATGTGGCTTGGTGTTTAGACTTCATTCTTTGATAAAGAAATCTGTTCAATGCTCTTGGTTTTTTCATGAGTGTGTTTTGTGTATTCAGTTTATATGATAAGCATTCCTCGTGCCTTTGTATAGGTGGCAAAATGGGCAGGTCGGGTAACAGGTCAAAATAACTTTTATTCGGTTGAAACAGGTTGGGTGACCCGAATCACTTTTTGTTCAACAATAAAAATATTTTTTTGCATAGTAATCTTTCTTTTTGAAAAAAGTCATCTAGGATGTTTTATGCATTATGAATACACTCTCCGGGCCTGTTTGACCCATTCACCCTGTCTTTTAGCTAACCCTTTTTTATATTAATTGTTTTACCTGTTAAAGATACGTACACGACCCATTAATAAGTAAATGAGTCAAAATTTTCACCTTTAATACTGCAACTTCCGTCCGGCTACCTTCCTTTTTGTTTTTTTATTATAACTTATTGGTTATTGAACACATAAGTTATGTACTGATTCTCCTACTACTTTTCAGGTTTAACATTGCAGCCTATTTGCAGCAAATATGGTGGTTTGAAGTAGACGGTTTGGTAAAGTTCCCATTTCCAGCCGACATATACACATTGTCATTCAGGATACACGTAGGAAAATTCTTCAAAAGATTGGGAAGACGTGTTTGCAGTTTTGAACACACTCATGGTTGGGACATAAAACCGGTAACATTTGAATTATCTACTTCAGATGGTCAAGAAGCATCTACTCAATGTTTCTTAGATGATTGTGCTAGAAACGAAATAAATGGAAACTACAAACGTGGTTATTGGATCGAGTATAAAGTAGGTGAGTTCATCGTAAGTGCATCTGACCCTGCTACTGAAGTCAGATTTTCAATGAAACAGATAGATTGCACACATTTAAAAGGTGGGATTTATGTAGATAATGTCTCTATAATCCCGAGTAATCTGAAAACGAGTAGGAGGAGGATGACGTTGAAGTAACTCTTAAGAACATGTTGTGTAGTTTAAAGGTTTTAGTAAATAAATGCTACACGATTTGGTGGTTGTAATTGAAGATGCCATCGCGAATGGTCTATTTAGGTTCGTGTGATCTCCATGTATATTTGTTACAGCTGTGTTTAATGTTTATGATCCAATTTTGTTTATGAAGGTTATGTGATTCACTTGGTAGGTGCACTTTGCACTTCCTATCGGGCTTTTGCAATGTTTCATGTTATCATGGTTGTAGTTTCTTTGAATCAACCATTATCATGTGTCTACTTCGGGTAGGGACATCCCTAAGTAGGACCACGGTCAGTGACGAATCCAGGATTTTTTTATTGTGATATAAAATAACTAGAAACGATTAAAGTCTCTAAATATGGGCTAACCATATATGTTTATTTTTTCTTATTTGAGTTCCAGAGAATGCTACAGGATCCGCGTCTGAGTTGGGAGGTTAGGATTGATTCGGATTGGTACGGGCCATTTATAATATGGGTTAAAGTGGGTTGGGTTGGGTTGATCTGCAAACAATTTAGTCCATTTTCTTTAAAACTTGAAATAATTAGGGGGTGTTTGGGATTACTTATTAAAACTACTTATTAACTTTTATAAGTTAAAAGGTGTTTGGTTAAGGTGACTTTTGTTACTCATTTTAACTTTTTAAAGGGGGAAAATGAGTCTTTGAGAAGTAAGGGGAACTTACTTTTCAAAACTTCTTATAACTTTTTGCTAAAGTCAATAAGAAGCTTAAAATAAGTAATCCCAAACACACCCTTGATGTGTTAATTACTTCTACTAAAACAACATGTCAATATTATTGAAGTAAAAGTCTAATTCTTTGAGTAAAATAGTTTAAAAGGTTATATGTACTGCAACAGACTACAAACAAGGTTCAACCCATTCAACGTTATGAGATCGATTATCCATAGTTAGTAAATGGGTCGAAACTGTGATACACAGTTTTGGTAGTGTGAGTTGAACCCATGACTTTCTATTGCTAGTGTGAGTTAAACCCATTGTTAACAAATGAACATGTACAGATAAAAGATGGAGACTCAATATTATTCAAGTGAAGATTAGCTTACAAATGAAAAGAAAGCAAACATTAAATAGGAAGCTAAATGGGCTAAAGCCCATAACAGACTAATTATGCTAACATCCCTCCTCAAACTCACAATGCAACATAAATAAACATTGAGAGTTTGTCACACAAAAAACGAAACCGAGATGCCGATTGAGCCTTGGTGAAAATATCTGCAATTTGCAAGGCTGATGGAACAAAAGGAAGTGAAATGGTCCCGAGCTGAAGATGATGACGAGTAAAATGACAATCTATCTCAATATGTTTTTTCCGTTCATGAAAGACAGAGTTCTTGGCAATCTGCATAGCACTTTGATTATCACAATGTAATGGGGTAGGCGAGGAAATGACAACCCCCATGTCTGACAGAAGCCATTTTAACCAAACAATTTCACATGTAGTCACAACCATAGCACGATATTCAGCCTTAGTGGAGGACCTAGAAACAACATCTTGTTTCTTGCTTTTCCATGAGATTAAGGAATCACCAAGAAAAATACAGAAACCAATAGTGGATTTAAGATCATTAGGATCACTATCCCAATCAGCATCACTATAGGCATGTAATTCCAGAGAAGATATAGAGGGGAACAGAAGACTTTGAAACTGAGTGCCACGAATATATCTCAAAATACGAAGAACAACTCCCAAGTGAACAGAAGTAGGAGCGGTAACAAACTAGCTAACCATATGAACAGCATGAGCGATATCAGGGCGAGTAACTGTAAGATAAACCAAACTGCTTATAATGGTATGATATAGGCTTGGATCAGATAGAGGAACACCATCAGTGAGAGAGTAACATGCGTTGGTTTCAAGAGGAGTGTCTGCAATGCTGTTATCAGAGAGTCTCGCACGTTAAAACAGATTAGAAATATACTTCGTCTGAGAGAGAAGATATCCCTTTTTAGATTGAGCTACCTCAATCCCCAAAAAATACCGTAATAATCCCAAATCTTTCATACCAAAACGGTGAGCCAAGTCACGTTTCAAAGATTCAATGCCATCATAAGCATCGTTTGTAATAATCATATCATCCACATATAAAGACAAGAGAATGCGTCCAACATTCGTACATCGAACAAATAATGCTGAATCATGATTGCTAGGAAGAAAAACAAGAGAAGTGATGACTGTAAAAATGCCTTTCTGAATGGATTTCTAGTTTCAATCGGTGGAGGATCAACATTAGTACCGGATGACGTGGAAGGTTCATGATCTGGCACATCATGTGCAACAAACGTATCTGGAGCAGGCATATTAGAATCAACAGACGAATCTGGAACATCAGAGGTTGAGACATCAATGTTGCTAGCAAAAGGATCAATGTTCTGAAGATCTGACTTTGTTACATTATGTGACTTAGCTAGAATCGAATAGAAGGGAATATGTTCAAGAAAGGAAACATGCCTTGATACATATAACTTCTGACTTATAGGATCAAAACAACGATATCCTTTCTATCCCATGCCATATCCTTTAGGACCACTGGCATAGCCTAAGAAAATACATAAGGCTGACTTATTTGTCAATTTGTCTCGTTCAACATGAGGACGGAGAGCAAAGCAAGTACATCCAAAAACCCGTAACTCACCATAATCTGGGCGTTCACCAAAAAGACTTTCAAATGGAGACATCCCATCATTGTGAGAAGTAGGGATCCTATTAATCACATGTTGGGCGGTCAGGAGTGCTTCTCCCCAAAAGACACTAGGTACCTCAGCGGATAAAAGGAATGAGCGAGCAGTCTCCATAAGATGGCGATGTTTCCTTTCAGCAGCACCATTCTGTTGAGGGGTGTCAGTACAAGATGATTGGTGTATGGTACCATATGATGCAAGCAACTGAGTAAAATCATTAGAGGTGTATTCACCCTCTAAGTCACACCTAAAGCACTTTATCACAACCGAATGTTACGTCTGAACATAGGCCCTAAAGGTTTTGTAAATGTCAAAGAACTCAGATCTATGTTTCATAAGGTACACCCAGGTATAACGAGTGTAATCATCTATAAAGGAAACATAATAACGTGAACCACCCTTAGTGGATACCGGTGATGGTCCCCACACATCAGAATGAACAATATCAAAATGTGCAACAGAACGAGAAATACTTTTATCAAAAGGTAAAGCAGAAAATTTAGCAAGTTTGCAACCACTACAATCAGAAATATCACAAGTGTTAAACTGACCCAAAACACCTGTGGAAATCAAAAATTTTAAACGAGATGTGGTGTCACACCCCAACCGACGGCGGATTATACGTCGGGGCGGACGCGGTTGTTCAATAGCACAAGGTTGACTATTAAAGTTTTAATATTTTATTAATGAATAATTTAAGATTCAATACAAGGAAGAAAATACGAATACAACATTTAATTTAAGTAGTCTAGGTCCAAAGCATCCTATGTGATCACGAATAAGTCTCATGATGTAAACCTGAAACATGTGAAAGAATCTGTCAACTACAAAATAGTTGGTGAGATACAAAAGTTTTGACACAGTTTAACAAGTATTTGAAAAGAATTACAATTCACTATGATTTGTGCATTCTATAATGTAAATATGAGAAAACAAGCATGTTAGACATTGTGCACATTCAATCCTCCAACCATGTTTATGCATAACCCGCAAGTTTAAAAGTTTGGTTTAGTAACAATCACCAAGGGCTCCCCCCGAAGGGTCAATCAATCAAGGTGGATTGGTCAAATGCAATAGATCTATCATTGTTACCATAGGCTTGATCAAAGTTAATGAATATGATGGCTTTAAGTTTAATCTAAGCATACAAGTCTCAAGTTTAACATAAGAATAAACACGTAGTCATAGTTGTACAAGAATTGTATAAGTTTAAGAATTTTGAACATGTTTCACCCCAAAAGCATAGAAAGGAAAAATAGGCTAAGTATACTCACTTGGATGATGAATAGTATCCGACACGGATAAGTATTTGCAAGACTTGGAGGGAGAATATCCTCACGATAAGCCTAAGTATGCAAGTTTAAAGATTTAAGTATGATCCTATAAGTCTATGGTAAGAATCTAGGATTTCAAGATCGACTATGGTTCCAAGTGGGAGATGGGAATGATTGTGTTTATAAAGTTTAGGTCAAGTTTTAATAAGGTTTTGAATGAGTCATACTAGACTTGGATTTCAAAGTTTAAATAAGTTAATAGTTTAAAATAATTATTGTTTAAGATAATTATTTAAGATAAGGATTAAAGATAAATAATAATTATTTCAAAAATAATTATTAAATACAAAGTATTTAAAGACTAAATAGTGATTTAGGATAAATAATAATTATTTAAGAATAAGTAATTATTAAGGATGAATAATTATTAAAAGGTTATTTACTTGATTTGAATTTACCAATATAGATAGTTTTAAGATTAAAGCATTAAGCATACAAAACATTATTTGAAAATGGTTATAAGTCTAAATATCTAAAGTGAAATTTGTAAGTTTAAACAAATATGTTAAATAGCATTTTCCATAAAGTTTATATTTTAATTTAAAGTTTCAAAGTTTATAAGTCTATAATTTCAACGTTAAAGTATTCGAGTAAGGTTTATAAGTTTATAAATATTTAAAGTTATCTATTTATAATGTTTATAAATTTATAATTTTATGATTTATAAATTACGCATGTTTATTTTATTTAAATAAATAAATAAATCTTGAATTTTAAATGTTAAACTAAAGTTTATAAATTGATTTAATGTTTAAACTAAATAATATGTTTATTTCAGAAAGTATAAAATAATTTTCTAGTTTCTGATTATTAACATAATTCCTGTTTAAAATATAAGTTTTATAAAGTTTTAAAAGTATTTTTTTTATAGTTTTAAGTGTTTAAAACTATTTTTAAAGAATTATTTATTACAAGTTTTAATTAAAATAGTTCCAGAATGTAAAAGTATAAATAAAATTCATTTTTGAGTTTATAAAAGTTTAGCAGAATTTATAAAAATTATTAAAAGTATTAAAAATCGTTTTAAAAGGCTGCAAAAATAAAAAGGAAGCAAAACCGGTTTACCCGGCTCGAACTCGGGTCTGGGACCGGGTCGAGGCACACACACACGCACTTAACCGTCCGGCTACTGCTTCATTTGTGTTTATACCCGAAATAGAAATTTAAAAGTAACAACTCAAATTGCTCCCAAATTCCCTATGAACCCTAGAAACTAACATCCGTAAATTTGAATTTGAATCCCTCTGTCATCGTAAATTGACAGAGGGCAAATGTTCATAGCACGAAATCGATGAAAGAGGACGTTTGAATTACCTGATATGGTATCGAAATGAAGGAGAACTCGTCCGAGTTTGGTTCGGCTGTCCACGAGCGCTTAGTCGGCAATGCAGGTTCGAACCAGAGAAATTGAGGGTTGAGAGTGTTTGAGGGTGGTGTCGTCTACCTGTTGGTACCCGTTTTTATACACGATTTCATCAATAAATGCCGAGTTGGTTGGGAGGATTTCGGATGGGTTAAAGCGGATCGAATCCGGCTTCACGCGTGATTACCGTTGGAATTGAGAGTTAAGGCACCTCGGGTCTGGGTCGCATGCGCGAAGGGATGTTCGAGGTTCGATGAATCTAGCCGGGATCGTGATTTCGAGTGGGAGGAGGTGAAAATCGGTTGATGCGGGTTTCGAACCCGAGACTGAAATGGTTTTGGGAAGTTTGAGTCTTTGGAAAGACAGGTCCCTGTACTTTTAGCTTTTAATGAAATGCTAATTCTAGTTTTAAACGAGTTTTCAGGATTGACAGTTTCGGTCCCTTGATTTCCAACCATAAAACAAATGAGCTTTTTTTATAAGATCTAATATATATATATATATATATATATATAAATATGTAGAAGAAAAAAAATAAAACTGGTTATATATTTAAGTGGTAGGTTTATATAATTACAACTTGTAACTATATATATATATAGGTTTTTAAAAAGAAATTAAAATTAATATTTATTGTTTGAAAGAAATATGAGACCGGTTTTTTTTAAATTTAATGATACGTGCGAGAGCTTTAGACGAAGATAGTTCGGAAAGTCTCGGATATTACATGCGGACACATGTCCCAAACGAGAATGCCAAATGTAAAATTCAGACGACAAATGACTTAAACGAAAAGAAGATAAATCAACACTGGAGACAGCAACACCAGGTGCAGGCACTTTGAGTTCTTCTGAGACATATAAATCTCCCACCATACGGCCGATCCCAATCACCCTCTGAGTGATCCTGCACAATACAAACAGAGTCACAAAAGAAAACCCAAATTCCAGACTTACACAACTAACTTACCGAAGAAAGATTTAAGGCAAACTTCGGAATGTAATAGACATCATTGAGAGACACATGAGGGGTAGACACAGAGCCAACATCCTCTACCGACATAGATGTAGCACTAGTAGAAATGACAGAAACTGGAGAAACAGGAGACAAAGAAAGAAAATAAGACAGATATGGAGACATATGATGTGAGGCACCAGAATCCAAAATCAATAATGATGACGAAATACTTGAGGTACCAGATGAAGACAGTCCCGCAGCAGACATAGCGGTAGGGTTGGCGGCAAGAAACTGTCTGAACTGTTCAAAAACCTGCGGATCCAGAGCAGATGGTGGTTTAGAAGTTCTACAGATGGTGGTGTAGCAGCAGTAAACTGAGGTGGTTTAAATGTCAATGAAGATGGACCAGATGAACCAGTAGAAGTGGATGAGCGAGACGAAAAATGTCCACCTGATCTGTTCTGTTGTGGGAGCTTCTGCAAGTTAGAATTCTTTCTGCTAAGTAATAACGGACATTGAGACTTTCAATGCTTTTTCCCTTTGCAGATTGCACATTCATAAAAAGCAACTTTAGCACATTGTCTAGATTGGTTAGGAGGAACGGCAAATACAACTGGAGTAGTAGTTACTTTGGGACCTTAATCAACCTAAGATTTTAACCGAGTTTCCTCTGCAATCAACTCGTGAACAACCGAATCAAATGTTGGAAGAGGGGAACGATGAAGAATCGTTCCACGCAGTCCTACAAAATCTGAACGTGATGCCATCAAGAATTGTACCAAACGTTGTTCCTCCCTTCGATCAATATAAGGTTTAAACACCTTCAGTTCTGCAGATTCCGTAAGTGCCAATTGATCCCATAAATCCGTCATAGCTCCATAGAAGTCTTGAATGCTCATCTCATTCTATTGAAGAGCACGGATATCAAACTCCAACTGATACTGCTTGGCAAAATTAGACTGAGTATACAGCCTTTCCAAATGATCCCAAACCTCCTTAGCTGTATCATATTTAGCCAACTGAATACCAATGGACTGACCTACAGAGTTGTTGATCCAAGTGATAACTTTAGAGTTATCCGTTTCCCTTGTATCGAGAGCTAAGGCATATTCAGCAGCCTTAGACTTATTAGTAGGCTTTCCCTTAGTACCGGTGACATAACCCCACATATTTTTCCCTCGAAGAAAGTTTTTCATTACGTAACTCCAGTAGGCGTAATTTTACCATCCAGACGAGTACTAATAGACTGAAGAGAATAATCTTTTCCAACCATATTATCAAAACAGAACGACAGCAGAATAACCCCAAACTTCAAATACCGCAAACTTCAAATACTGCAAACTTCGTAATACCGCAAACTTCGAATACCGTAAACTTTGGAATACCGCAAACTTTGGAATACCGCAAACTTTCGAATACCGCAAACTTCGAATACCACAAACTTGAGGTAACCGAGCTCTACCCTTCAACAACGAACAAACCAAACAACGAACGAATCAACAACGGAGCGGAAGCGACAACAAAAATCTTCAATCAAGCATGAATCGATTCAGCTCTGATACCATGTTAACAAATAAACATGTACAGATAAAAGATGAACACTCAATATTATTCAAGTGAAGATTAGCTTACAAATGGAAAGTAAACAAACATTAAATAGGAAGCTAAATGGGCTAAAGCCCATAACAGACTAATTATGCTAACACCCATGACTTTCTATTGCTAGTGTGAGTTGAACCCATGACTTTTTTTTTGAACGACAACACCTAGATATTCTAGGATAATTGGGTTTCCTCGGGGTAACACCTAGAACATCTAAGGCAACCCACCACAGGAGGAACCCCTCAACTGGGTAAACCCCCTGACCTGACCACATACCCTTTTTTTACTGTTGTCAGGATTCGAACCCAAGACCTCCACTATGGGAAGTCTTGAGGCTACCATTACACCAAATGGCTAACGGTACCCATGAACTTTCTAAGCATAGAAAATTAGCCATGCCTTGGTCAATAACTTGTTGGACGGCCCAATCATAACAACAGTCAGCTCACACTGGATCATCGAGTAGATCTGTCCATACGTGTTTGAACAGTATCTATATCAAGCTCAAGGAAATACTTGCATAGTTACATGATTGTAAAAAGGTAAAAATAAAGTTACATAAAATTTTAGGTCTAATGTGACTCAAACTAGCGTATATTAGATATTTTATAGATGGTATGCTTATCGAATGGTTATACTTATACGTGAATCGGAGTCACGCATCATGACCTATAAGGGTATAACGGACATGTCTTGATGATACGCTAGCCATAAAGTAGATACTTGAATTTATTTTGCATATCATTTATCCCGCATGTGTTTTTCTATACCATCGTACAGGGCCAAACGCACCGCCATTTTTATACAAAACCTTATACGAAGCCAATGGAGATTCTTGATTATCGGCTCCAAAAAGTTCTATTCTACTCGTAAAGGTACGTAATCTACACTAATATAGCATTTATTTAGATTATTACCCGTTCAAATTGCGTAGAATTAGCATTATATAAATTGAAATTGATGAACTATATGCAACGTATAGCCCTATATGTGGCGTATAGTTCATCTGATGAAGAAGATTAAACCATACGCCACGTATAGGGCTATACATTGCGTATGGCTAAAGTTTCTCGGTAACTGACCTACGTATGGTCTGGGGTTGCCATGTATGGCTTGGTTTGCCCGGAAACTTACCTGCGTATGGCTTGGTTACACGGTAACACCCTATACGCCACGTGGCGTATAGGTTTTTTTTAAAAAAACTTTTTTAAATTAAAAAAAACCATTTATTATTATTTTAAATTATTTATATTAAAAAACAATTATTTGTTATTTTTAAAATTAAAAAAACAATTTATTATTATTTTAAATTATTTATATTAAAAAAAACAATTTTTATTATAATTAATTTTAAAAAGAAAAAACAATTTATTATTATTTTCAGATATGGCGGACCACAAGGATGATATTCATATGGAGGAGTTAGATGATCTCGCGTACTACCCGTATTTGGATTTTCCGCCCGAATCAGAGTGGTTTGGCTGGTGCCAGAAGCTACGGGAGGTGCGGTTGGGGCCGGAAACGGCGGTGGACTGCGGTGGACTGGGAGGTCTAGGAGACGGAGCGGGCCAGGGCCATCATAGGCGAGGACACGCCATGAGATCGACTTTTTGATCTTTCATTCACCGAGACCTACCGAGAGGTGGTCGTCGAGTTTCTTTCGACGTTCATCTACTCAGAGGAGGGGCTGCAGCCCCTTCCCGGGGAGGCGCCGCAGAGGAGCCGGATCAGGTCTCCTTCCGTATTTTTGGCCAGCAGTACCGTCTGAAGCAACTTTTGAAGCAAAAATATAACACGTGACCCATACGCTGCGTATAGAGCAATACGCCACGTATGAGACCTAGCCGCCAGACAATGAATGACACGTGACATTCTGTTGTCAGAGACTGAACCCTATACGCCTCGTATTGGACTATACGAGGACGTATAGGACGGCGGCGTGTCCAATTAACAATATTCCGTGTCCCATTAGAATCACCCCATCTTAATTGAATGTAAACAATAATTGATGCAAAACTGCAGTCGAAGCTGGAGATATAGGGCGTTCGGTCGGCGCAGCCTGGATCATAATCATAATTATAATCATAATCTTGCAATTATTATAATGGAGGGACCGTATTCTTGTATTTATGGGATTGGAGCTACTAGCAAGTTAATAGCCCCACTAGTACAATGCATGTGCTTCCATGCTGACAAATTTATGAGATGTTCTTTTGTTTCTTCACAACAAACTGTTTTTTGCGTGACTGTGTTTTTTTAAGCAGAAAAACTATTTTGGGTATTTAGCCAATGAGTAATGGTTTCATTAAAAAGTGAAAAAAAACGTCCCGTCATGTCAGTAGGAGGGAAATCACGTCACGAATCACTAACTCCCTCCCCCCCTCACCCCCCCAATTCACGCCCTCAATAACGCCTAGGAGGCGGTGCTCACGCCCGTGATTTCAATCTCGCCTCCCTTTCACGCTCATAACTCTTAGCCTTATTGAATCGATTTTTAGGTTATTTGGGCATATAATATATATAATATTTTGAATCTCCATTGGTGTCTCTCAATCTTTAAAGAAATTAAAAAAAAACAGTACTTTTTTTTTGTTAACAATCTTAATACTATTTTATTTTATTAGTTCTAATAATGTTTTTTTTTTCATATATATCAAAATGTCCAAACATTCATTTTTTTTTTAAATTATAGAGCTGGCTCGAGCTTTTCACAAACTGACTCGACTCGGCTTGACTCGTTTAAAACTTAAAATGGATGCACGAAATTGCTCGCATGTAAAATTTTGTGTGACAAGAATGTTATGGTAAATACACTAAAAAATTGAGCATACTCGAGGTTTTTCACTTTTAACATTTTCTGATGAGTTTTCTCTTAATTTGATTCATGTTGGGTCAACTGTTTGACCTTTTTTTAATGTTTTTTTTAACAGTGAGTTGGTTGTACAGTACCAGACTGTTATCTTTTCATATTTTACACTCATTTTATTAGGAAAGAAAAAAAAATGGTAAACATAATCTAAGGGCAAAGTTGTCATTATACACATATACAAAAAGCAACTTCACTTCCGCATTCCGTTCCCCTCCGTTAATAAAGATGCGAAATAACTTCCGTTTTCATTATGTATCTTCCTTTCCGTTAAAGAATGACAAATACAAAACCCACCTATGCTCTTCCGTTAAAACAATCAACTTTTCCACCGTCGTGACTTTACAATCAACCGTTGTCTCCTCCAACCGCCACCACAACTTCCTCCACCGTTTGTCGGCACCGTTTCACACCCTATATAATCCCAGCGAAACTACAAACCTCCATTCATTTGTCGGCACCGTACGTGGTCTTTTGACCCTCCGACAGACATCGACAGCGAGCGGCGGCCAATATATATATCTTTTTATCTAATTTGACACCCCAATGGTTACCATTATAGTGCAGAAAGAAGAGCGAAACAACACATCGGACTATTTTTCGGTCGACTGCGCGCGACAGGTGGCGGCGAATTGCTGTGAAATGTGAAGAGAGGATTGAAAATAACACTAATACTATTCCTCGTTGGATTGCGCTTGCGACGCAACGACATCAATTGTAGATCTACCGTGAAAGATGAAGAGAAAATGAAGAAGAAGAAGAAACAGAAAAATTAGAGGATTGATATTTTTTAAGATTTTACAAATTAAAATAATCCTAGAAACTTTTTTTCAAACTCAAACAAGAAACTCTGCACTTGCAGGTTTAATCTTTTGATGGAACTTCATAAAAATATATTAACTTTTAAATTTTAGTTTATTTATTAATATTTTTAATTTAATTGATTTAATTTAAATCTTTTTAGTTTTTTATTTGGTTTTATTAACGCATGTATGTATTATTTTATTGATTTTCCTTCAAAATTTATTATTTCATGTGTTCTTCTATTTTTTTTTCTGAAAATACATATAATTGTATGGGATGTTTATTTATATAAATATTTTAACGAAAAATAAATTGAATCCAATCATCAGAACATTTTTTACATGGATTAGTAAAAAGATAAGTATAGTATATTAGTACTACTAAAAAATAAATGTAATTCGTTATTTTTACTAGCAAACATTTTCTATGCTATTATTATTATTATTATTATTACTACTTAATAATTAGGTAAAACAAAATGTCACCACATAAGCGTCCCTGCCGCAACGCGCGGGTTAACATAAACTTGTTATAAAAAAAAGGCAAAGTCGTTAAATATAACATTTTGATGATGTACAACTGTACACGTTAACATTGGGGGTGTTTATTGAATTTTCTTTTAAACTTATTCGGGTTATTTGAATTTTAATTTTTTAAACTGAATTCGAATACAAGTATTCGGGGATTCGAATAAACCGAACTATAAAAGATAAATAGTATATAAACAAAATGATAAATGTACACATAATTCAAAGTTGGATAGTCGGATCAGACGGCTTGAAAATCACAAATTCGAATTTGATACGGAAATTGAAATCCGAATTCGTTTCGATTGCTAATGGAATTCAAAAACTCAAAACCAAAATAGAATTCATAATTCAAATTCAAATTCGATCGATTCGAATTATAGTTTTTCAAGTTTTATTCAAATACTGAACACCCCTACATCAAAGTGGTAGCGAATAAAACGCTTCTCTCTTTCATGGTCATCCACAGTCACTTCTTAAGACTACGTTAACCTAAATGTACTGACATAAATAAATGAGCTGATTTTGCCTTGTTAAGTAGTTGGGCTTAGCAATTAGCATTCAAGAAAAAAAATTGCTAGGTTTATTATTGAAAGTTTAGGTGCTTTTGATGTAATGTAAAACCTGGATGAAAATATTAAATTCTAGCAGTTAATTTGGTCAAGATGAGTAGCAATTTGTGTACTAATGTTTTGTGGATGCATGACTAGATTCAGCTAGCCGTTAAATGCATAAATTGATGGCTCAACTCATGCATTAATGAATTGTAAAGTACAATAAAACAATGCACTTCCTTTATTGGCATCTTCCACCAGTTGTCTTATCAGAGTTTGACATATTGTTTTGTTGAGTCAAATGATACTAAAAGTGTAAAGAGAAAAGGTAAAACAATTTTAGTAATGTGTAACTTGTGTAGTGGAAGTTGTACATTCCTTTGAAGCCATTTCTTATGTAAAAACAAGGTCGCGATATTGGCACGGCTCAAGCAAACCATACAGTCGGAATTCGTTAACCGACTTGAACGGAAAGATTGAACCATGACAATATCTCGAGTTTGTCCTTGTATTAGAGCATCTGTAAAACAACAAAACTTATTCTTAAGGACATCATGTATACTTACTCATTTGAGGTCACTCACGCCTCTCATATAAGAGGGGGGTGGTGTTCTCATACCCTCACACCATATCTCGGCCGATCAAATGCCAAGAATATATATATATATATATATATTTTAAGATTTGGGCTTTCTCACACGAGGATACTCACGCCTCCACCCCCTCTCCCTCATGCCATGGAGGGGGCGGTGTTCCATGCCCTTCACTCCATTCACGCTCCCCTCACATCATGTATACTTGATACCCTAATGCTGTTTACAAATATCCAGACATTTTACATAACATTAGACCATCCGTAATGGGGGCGTGAAGAATGGGGTGTGGTCCACCTAGCCCTTTCATGGGCGTGGAACACCACCCCCGAGACGTGAAAGGGGGGTTGGGGCTTTGGCCGTGAGGGCATTCACGGGAGGAAGGGGGCAAACTCATCCAATCACCAACTAATAATTTCTTTTTCTTTTTTTTAATTAAAAATATGGGGCGTGAAACCACTACACACCTTAGTGATTCTGGACAGTGACTGCCCTTGTACTGATGTGGCAGTGACGTGACGGGGCATGAAACCACTACGGATGACCTTATATTAAATAAAACCGATAGTGAGTAGTGGGGCCTGCCTCAACTTTTGAAAAGACGCCACCTCACCCGTCACGGATGTCCTTAACCCCGTTGCGAGTGCTCTAATTAAAAGTATTAGAAGCCCTTTAAATGTGAGTAAATTGTCATTAACGGATAGACTGTATTATGAGTCATTGAAAATTTAAAATAATTCTAAACAGGGGGTTATGTCTATGACTATATATATAGGTTCCATTGTGGCTATTGATCGGCCCATCCAAGTGGTTGACAAACACACCACAAGAAACTAGAAAGTGTTTTCTGATTGCCCAAGAAACCTTTTGATGTTTCCAAAGATAGTAAGATTTGCCGGCCTTCACACTTAAAATACGACTTTATATGCAAATATCTATACTTTCTAATTACGTTTTCCAGTGTAATTTGCTCGTCATTGTGTCTAATGTCAGGTCGTAGTCATCGTGTCAGATATTTTTTTATCATTATGTAATTATTTAAAATGTAAAACACAATGATGAAAACAAAAGTTTTTTTATCTTTAAAATGAGTATAGTGTCGTTATATATAAAAATAAAAAAATTACGTTTTCCAACTCATTGTGATTATTGCTCGTCATTGTGTCTAATGTCAGGTCTTTGTGTCAAATATTTTTTATCATTGTGTGTAGTGTCAAATATATTTCATAATTGTGTCTAATGTCAACTATTTTTCTAATGTCAGGTCATTGTGTCTAATGTCAGGTCATTGTTTCAAATATTTTTCATCACTATGTTATATATAGTACATAAAAAACAGTGACAAAAATAACACGAAATTATCTAAAACGTAAAACATAATTATTAAAAATATTTGTCACAATGAGCTGACATTAGACACAATAACCAGGCCTGACATTACACAATAACCTGACATATTTGACACAATGACCAATATGCACTCTCTTAAAAAACAATAAAAGGACACATGTCAAACCCAAAACCTTTTTTACTTTTTTTATTTTTAAAACTCTTTTTACCATATTTTAACCCTATATTTATTTATGTTTTATAAATTCGTTGAAACTGGAATGAGAACTAGAATTATTCATACTAAAATATGTTTAGTTGTTTAGAGATGATACCGAAAATATAATTCATTCATTTAAACTCACATCAAAAGAGTTTATAGCCTAGTAGTATCAAGATGTTTATATAATGGTGTTTCTATTCAAATGGTTGAGGATTACAGTTTCATGATGTACAAATGTACATGTAGATTTATGATTAGTGGATGTGTGAGTTAGCCGTACTTAAAAAAAAAAAAGTTGAACACACACTGTTAAATGAATTAAAGATTTTATGGGTCCATCGGAGGTAATTAAAATATTCCAATTAAATGTTTACTAAAATGCTTTTACAACAAATAAAACTTTATATCTTAACTAGCTTTTACCCCCTGTTTTACATGGGGTGAAACGTTAAAATTATATTAATAAATATCTTAACACCTCTTTTTATATAAATTTGATATTGTATTGGTAACTTTTCATTTTGTTAAATGTTAAGATTATATGGATGAGAGTAATCAAAAACATCAAAAAAATACATGAAAATATATTTCATAAATGATGTACTTTTTTACAATACGTTAAATTATATGTCAAATGAAATCTTACAATAATGATTTACAAATTTGAAAATACTTCATTGTATACAACACTAGCTTAGAACCCGCGTACTACACACATGATGAAAAATATCAATACATAAAATTCTTAAATTTTTATGTATATATTTTACATGTGTAAAAGTGTATTACATATACTAAGGATAAAAAACAAAATTCAAAATATGTAAAAATTAATATATAATTGAGTTTCGAAAATACGTTAATTAATATTTAATGTAATTTGACTTTCATTTACTATTTGATTAAAAATAAAAGTTACATTATTAGATTTCATAGTTTCTTATAATAAAAGATAAATTAAAATAAATGTGTTTTATTAGTATAATTAGTATTTTTTTTTTAAATATATTATTATTAAAATATAGAAGTCTATTTAATAAAATAGAGATGCGGGAAAAAAATGATTAGAATGAATGTGAAGGCGACACGTGGCATGAAAAAATATTTATTTATTAAATAGTATAGATTTCACGTGGTATTGATAACTTTTCAATGTTTAACACCCACTAAATGCAACAAAGAATAAAGTTTTTTTCCTCAATGACTGAAAACACAAAATAGTCAAAACCGTTCGAAAAGAATGTCACAAACGGTGTGAAACTGATTGAAGCCAATAGAGAGTCAAAGAAATCGAATATAATCAAATTGGTTAACGATTTGGTTAACGATTTCCCTACATACGTTGTTTCTCAATTTTATTAGTTTCTTGAAACTCTATCAGCATTTTTGTAGACAACTTTAACCTTGATGTTGTAATATATTTACAAATATTTAGGTTGTAATTAAATTTACGTATCAAAATTAAATTATTTTTTTTTAAATCTCGGCTTTTATACGGAAAGTCTCACTAAACTTTTATATTTTATCTCATTTAAAATAAAATAAAAAAATACAAATAAAATTTAAATTTCAACAATATATCGCCGTTTAAATTCAAAATTTAAAAAGCGCACTTCTTAATATATCGACACAATTTAAATTTAAAATTTCAAAATTAAATATGAAAAGAATTAGAATTGAAACCAAACATATTTTTTTGAAAAAAAATCTTGTCGTTTAAAAAAAATTAAAGTTTAAAATATAATACAATTTTAAAAATAAATATTTATAAATTTCTTAATTTTAATTAAAAACTAACTATTAAAATTTTAAAATCAAAATAAAAAATTTAATTTTAATAAATATCAAACTTAATTAAAAAACTACTAATTAAATATTAGTAACTTTATTTTAACACATATTTATTTAAAATACAAAAGTAGTATTTTTAAATTTTATATGTAAAACTAAAAAATCTTGTTTTTTTTAATAATAAAATTTTAAAAACTCATTTTTTTAATAATAAAGCTTTAAAAACTTGTTTTTTTAAATCTCTTATTTTATAATTCTTGATTTTTTAAAATATTCACTTTTAGTAAAATGTTTATTTTTGTAATTTTAAAAAAAAAATTAAGTAAAATATGAAAAGATTGAATAGTGGGTGTAAATATGGTTTTAGAAGGGGAGGGGGGACTTGTGAGGTGGAATACGGTGATGAAATGTGTCAATTTATTTAGTCTTTTATTATAATAGAGATTATTTTAACAAGTCTGAAATATTTCAAATAAAAAGCTACATAAATAATAGGTTTCTAAAAAAAGTATAAGAATACAAATTAATGGTACAATAAATACTATCAAAAAACAATTTTAATTTCATTTTTTTCAGATTTTAATGTTTTTAACAAATTTTAATTTTTAGAAAAAGTATAAGGCCACCTTAAAGTTTTAAACCATGGACAAATTTGCCACTAAAGAAAAGTGAACGTCATAATTGTGTCCGAATTGTACTATGCCGCTTGTTTGCATATTACTCACGCCAAAATTAATTGGCAACAATCCAAAAGCAATTGTATCATGACAGATGTAAATTCTTTTAATAATTTTTACAAAATTAATCTTATACTTTAATATAAATTATATATACGTATAATTAACAAAATAAATAGTACTTTGTACATCTAATATTTTTACAACACGTGAGTTAAAAGAATTTCTAAACATCACCTCTTGAGTATAATATTTTTGACATATAAGTTAGCATGTCGAAAAGAATAACTTTCTATTCGAGATATTGTTGGAAATCCTTCATAATTGAGATTGATTTGTTACTAGAGATAATATTGTTGTTATGTATAGATAGAATTGCAATTGATTTAGTCCATTTATTTTTATTCCCTTGTAATTTTTATATATTGCCATCAACAATAACAACCACACCCGATAAAAATCTCACTAAGCACAAAGCTATTGGTAGGGTCTTTCGGGAGGAGGGGTGTAGGCAAGTCATACCTCTATCCTAGAGGATAGATGGGCTGCTTCTAGGGAGACCCCAACTCCAAAAACAAAACACTTGTCTGGACAGGAAGAATATATAAGAAACATGCAAGAAAACAACAGATAACCGCGAAGATCTAATAATAATGTAATGATAGTCTGCTACAAATAAAAGTAAATGATGAAACGGTGTATGTGGTAGAATAATGTAAATGGTAAAAAAAGAGGAAATACTACAAATAACAACATATATACACTAAGCAAGGAAGAAGATAACAAATATACGCCATAATCTGTCTAGATGTAACTAAGCCCTTAAGATTAAGCTATTACAAATTTGTACCCCCTACTCTAAAAGTCCTTAACCCAAATTCTACACCTCTACGAAGTACTATACTCGACCATGTCCTCATAAAGGTGCAAGTCTAGCAGATCATGCCTAATCCGCTCCTCCCAGCTTAGTTTGGGTCTACATATACCCCTCCTTTCCTCTACAGTGAGGGTTTCCATAGATCTAACCGGCTCCGTCATCCGTCTCCTCTTCGCATGGCCAACCCTCCCTTATCTTATCTGATATACTAGCACCCCTAATCTTTCCCGAGAAACCTCATTTATTATCTGGTCTAGCCTTGTGTGGCCACACATGCACCTCAACATCCGCATCTCTGCTACCTCCATCTTACGCGTCTATGTCTTCTTAATGGCCCAACAATCTATTCCATATAACAAAGCCGGTCTAACAACCCTATAGAATTTTCCCTTTAATTTATTTAGAAACCTCCTGTCACACAATACGCCTGTTGTTGCTCTCCACTAACACCAGCCTGCCTGAACGCGGTGGGCAACATCGTTATCTATGTCCACATCTCCCTGAGAAAACGATCCTAAATACTTAAACATGGTTACCTGTGGGACCACTTGATCTTCTATGGTGATCTGGACGCCCTCATATATGGTAACACCACTGAAACCACAATATAAGTACTCAGTCTTAGAACGACTAACCCATAAACCTTTGCTCTCTAAAGCTACTCGCCACTCCTCTAGCTTCCTATTCAGACTCTTTTTACTCTCCGTTATTAACACAATATCGTTAGCAAATAGCATGCACCACGGGATCGCATCTTAGATCGACTTTGACAACTCATCGAGGACTACTGCAAAAAGAAATGGGATTAATGCGGACCCTTGATGGAGGCCTACCTCCATAGGGAGGAAGTCGGTATCCCCCATAGGAGCACGAATGCTTGTTTCAGTCCTCTCATACATATCCTCAACAATCTGTATATATTTCCCAGGGACCCCTCTGGCCTCAAGACTATCCCAAATCAGTTTGCATGGCACACTATCGTACGCCTTTTTCAGGTTAATGAACACCATATGAAGATCTCGCTTCTTCTCCCTATACTTTTCCATGAATCTTCTTAGGATGTGTATTGCCTCTATAGTAGAACTCCATGGCATGAAACCAAATTGGTTTAACGCAACCCTAGTTTCCCTTCTAATTTTAGTCTCAATAACTCGCTCCATAATTTCATAGTATGACTTAAAAACTTAATTCCTCTGTAGTTCTACAACATTGAGCGTCTCCTTAATGATGAATAACATCAAATAACATCAATAATATCAAATTACTTAGTGGTGAATTTTATTAAAACCTCATATGGTATGAGCCATATCATCTATTCTCTTCTCTTCCTCCTAAAACCCTAATTGCCAATTTTCAACATGTCTAGTAGCAACGACACTGGTTCGTCTAGCCTTCCCATGGCTATCCTTCTACACATGATAACTATTAAGTTCTCCTCTTCCAACTATCTTCTCTGGCGATCGGTACTCCCTATTTTATCTCATCCACAATGGCCCGGATATGTTAATGGAATTGTTTCTGCCCCCATTGAAGACTCTTATCATCGGTGTAAATGCCTACCTATTCTTTTTTGCTGGAAACTGATCAACATGTGTTACTTCTTCGTTAATCCTCTCTTACCAAAGAAACTTAAGCCGAAGTAATAGGTTTCACCACTGCTCAATATGTTTAACATGCCTTAGAATCAACCTATAGCCATGAACCTTTGGGATTCCCTTCGTTAACTTATAAAAGTACTCTTTCCATCTCTGATTATGATAAAAAAAAATCAAATCTTTATGTGATCAACTGGCAGCTATTAGTAGCTGACCAACCTTCTTCTTCTTTTCCCCTCCGCCAGCTTCCTCAATGGGTCATCAATCAGCGGCTGAGCATCCAGCTCGTTTGCCACCACAAGCTTCTTCAATGGCTCCTTAATCAGCGTCACCCTTGTCCTCATCGCATCCGATGGTCACTGGGTTCCACGCAGACATTATAAAACCTAGCCATTTTATTAATCTTGTTATATTATTGCCAACTACTTTTCAATCACCTTTGTTCTAAAGGTTTTAAATCTGCATCCAAACATCCATAGTGACGTGACGCAACGAATGATGAAATTATGACTCTACCTCAAAACCACACATGGGCACTCGTTAACCGAAATTGTCCAATGTAGTTGGTTCTAAGTGGGTATTTCAAACTAAATACCACTCTCGTATTTCAAACTAAGTACCACTCTAATGGCTCAGTTGATTGCTACAAAGGTCGTCTTGTAGCTCAAGGCTACTCCCAAATTCCGGGGTTTGACTTTTCTCACACTTTTAGCGTAGTTGTTAAAGTATTAACGGTTTGTATGGTACTTACTATTGTTGTCACTCATCGTTCGACTTTTCACCAGCTAGATGTGAAAAAATATTTTTTAAACGATTATCTATCCAAAACCGTCTTTATGGAGCAACCACCGAGATTTATCAATCCACATTATCTGAATCATGTTGGTCGTCTCAAGAAAGCCTTATATGGCCTAAAAGAAGCCCCTAGGGTGTGGTTTCAACAGTTAAGTGCATTTATTCTAAATCAAGGATTTAAATGTAGTCAAGCAGATACACCCTTGTTTGTTTTTCATCGAGGCTCATGTCTCTTGTACATACCAGTTTATTTTGACGACATTATTATAGCCGGTAATCATGAACCCTCTATATGTCACTTCATTGGTTGTCTTTGAAATGAATTTGCCATCAAAGATATTGGAAAGTTACGTTACTTCTTGCGTCTTGAAGTTTCCTTTACTAATGATGATCATTTTCTAAGCCAAACTAAGTATGCTCATGATATACTCCCTCGTGCTGGCCTACTCGATTCCAAGCCCGTGGCCACTCCTCTCAGCACTAATGGTGTTTTCCTTAGCATCGCTCTGTCGTTTCATGACCCTACTTATTATTGGTCATTAATTGGAGCCCTTCAGTATCTCACCATAACAGGTCTGGATCTCTCTTATGATGTCAACTAAGCAAGCCAATTTCTTCATTCACCAACTTTGGCTCATTTTCAAATGGTAAAGCGTATCCTTCGATATGTCAAGGGCACCATCACCTATGGTCTTTAATTTTCTTATCCTACTAATCTTCTTTGTTGGGATATTTAGATTCGGATTAGACTCGTTGTATTGAGACAAGACGCTCCACTTATGTTACTTTATTTTTCTTGGTGGAAATCTTGTCTCTTGAACTGCAAAAAAGCAACCTGCTATTTCTCATTTCAGCTGCGAGTCGGAGTTTTAAGCCTAAGCCAAAGCCAACGCTGTTACTGAAATTATTTGGATTACTCATCTTCTCCATGGTGTAAATGTTTTACCTTTTGATCGGCCAATGTGATAATCTTTGTGCCATCTTCCTCAGTCAAAATCCGGTTTCACATCAACGGGACAAACACATTGATATAGATTATCATTTTGTTTATGAACTTGTCTCTTTCAGCAAACTACGTACAAAACTTGTTCCAACCTAGCTTTAAGTGACTGACATTTTTACGAAATAGTTACCCAAGCCACTTTTTGAGTCATTTCGTTCGAAGCTTCGTGTATCTCTGCCAGCCATAAGCTTGCCAGAGGGTGTATCGAGATACTGCTGGAAATCCTCCATAATTAGGATTGATTTATTACTAGAGATAATATTGTTATGTATAGACATGATTGTAATTGATTCAGTCCGTTTTTTTTATTCTCTTGTAATTCTTATATATAGTCATCAATAACGTCAAATCCGTTAGTGATGAATTATATCAAAACCTCATACTTTCAATAGGTCACTTTACTCTTAAATTCTTTTTTAACATTCTAATTGAAATTTAAAAATAGTTACAGTCTTAACTATATTAACAAAACTGCATTATTTCAATGTAAAATTAATTATTTTTTATGATGTTCTTAAACTTTTGTTGAGCTACTACAAAATTTTATTTTAAATTAATTTTTGTTAATTGTTGCATAAATGTTATTACTATTAATGTTATTATTATTTTATAAAAAAATAACACCAATGAGCCACGTTTTCAGACGACTCCACTCCCACCTTGCCATTGTATTTTCTGACGCTCCTCCCTCACTAACCTACTCCCACTCCAGCAAAACCCATCTCATCGCCAAACCACCTCAAACCATCGTAAACCACATCCCAAACTTGGAAACCCTAACAAGAAATCAAAGTGATGTCGGTTTCGTATTTCCAATCGTGTCGTGTTGTTTCACTTTCAAATTAAAGTATTTCGAGTGTACGAATAAATGACCAGAAAGTTCTACAAAGAAACGAGAATGTATTTTATGTGAAAATGAAGTTCTAATTTCGTCGTGTATTCAAGATACCAAAAGAATTCCTTTATATATGGATATAACAATAACGATCATTGGTATGAAATGTTGCAGATGTTCGTGAAAGAGTACAATAATTGACGGTTATACCTACTACAATTATTAATTATATCGTTAGGAAAACATCAGCAGGAACTTCATCCGCAGTAATTAAGTTACTGTCTATGACTAGCATTTCATCAGTAACTTATTTAGTGTTGATTAGTTGCTATTGATCACACTTGGTACTAATGGATCAAGTTGATACCGCTCACCAAGTTGCACTGCTAAGCACAATTGCCACTCATAATAATTGATCTCAATTTCCACTAATCATCATTTTCCAAACATATTTTCATCAATCAAGGAAATCTGAAGTACCTTCCAATAATATTTCAATAAGGCTAAATAATTTTTTTCACCAAGTTGCCACACATATGATAGATGATCTCAGTTACCACTGTTTCCCAAGTAAATTTCCATCTCTTAATTTGAAAACCAAATTACTTTTAAAACTACCTATAAACGATTATGATTTTGCTACACTATTTATAAATAAAAAATAATCAAAATGGTATATTTATTTAAAACGATTACTCATGTGTTTTTCCGATTAAATAATATGCCACACCCTCCCTCCCTCCCTCCCTCCCTCTTCATCTCTTAGTTTGAGTTATGCTCGATCTTCCTCTCTCTTCATACGCATACATACATGCATTCAAGGGCGGACCTACCCTAGGGCCAGTGGTAGCCCGCATTACCCCTCAACTTTTACGCGTAGTGAAAAAAAAAATTTACGGTTTTATGTATCCAGGGGTGTCTCGAAGTCCAAGCTGTCATAGGCGGTCGCTTGGGGCCCGTTTTTACTGAGGGCCCAAATTTTAAAAAAAAAGTTATGTGTATATATATATATATAATTTTTTTTAAAATTAGAACCAAATAAAGTAGATGAAAATTTTGTTTAGAGGCCCATAAATAAAAACCCCAAAAAAATTTAAATATAAACCTATTATCAACTATTTAATTATTACCATACTTATTTAAACCAATAACTTAATTTTGTTAAGAGCCCCATAAACAATACTCTTTTTCTTTTAAATGCTAATGTGAATTTTTAATTAAAAAATAATAATTAAATAATCATGTGAAACAATTAAGCACGTTATTTTCGCGGTCATTCTTTGCAATCCTCGACTCTTTGCAATCCCAAAATTGACGATTCAATATCCATGATTCAATCCCAAAATTATTCAATCAGTAAGTGAATATTAATTGATAGTCATATTGTTTTTTATTTTTGATTTACGTGGTATCCGTTTTTTTATTTTGATTCCGACAAACTCCAGAAGGTATTTGTTTTTTTTTTAATTTTGATTTTACTATTCAATTTTGATTTTGGATTTTAGTAGCATCTTATACAGTAAGTTTGTATTTGGATTTTAGTACCATCTTGTACATTAGATTTTGATTTTGGATTTTAGTATCTGAACTCTATATAGCCATCTTGTACAGCAGTCAGTAGGGGAGGTTTCATTTTTTTTATTCCTTTCAATTTAGATGTTAGAAGAACTTTCTTGAGTATGTTGATGGTGTTGTTTACTAATTAGTAATTGCTATGTAGCCATGTAGGTATTATAAATTTGTAATATTTTAATTATGTATTTATGTTAGATAATAATTGCTAATTAGATTGTTATTTGTTAGTCTAGTAAGATAGTAACTTTGTACTTGTTTTTAGAAACTATGCCTCCTAAACACTTGAAGTATGTTGAAGACAAAGAGCTTAAGTCATGTTGTATTCTTTTTTAGGATGCACTGAAGTATGAAGAAGAATCATATATTAATGGTGTTGAGCTTTATATAGAGTTAAATTCGTTTGACGCTATATTACCTATTGATATTCTCAAATCTACTGATGTTTTAAAATACTTGAAGCAAGTCCATTTTTTCCCGAATGAATTGCATATCGAATCTTGTTGACTATTTCAGTAACAGTGTCATCTGCAGAAAGAAGCTTCTCAAAATTGAAGTTGTTGAAGTCGTACTTACGATCGAAAATGTCTCAAGAAAGACTTAATAGATTGGCAGTGATAGCTATCAAGAACGATATATTAAATAGTACCAATTGTGAAGAATTGATCAACAACTTTGCTTCAAAAAATGCTAAGATAGTCTCTCGATTCGTTTAACTTTGTTTTGTATTTGTTTATCACTACAATAACGTTTTTTGTTTATTGTTATTACAATTATCATCGATCTTTGGAAAAAAATTATATGTAAATGCCCATTTTTAGTACTCGTCTGGGGCACCCCAAATCTCGGAGACGTCCTTGATGTATCCGGTTATAAATTACGATACCCCTCAAATTTTTTTACATTACCCCTCAAATTTTTTTAAAAGTTCAACACTTCATAAAAAGTTCTAAATTTTATAAAAAAACTCAATACGTTACCCCAAGTCCCCACATTTTATTAAAAGTTTTGAGGCATTGGGTTTTAATAAAACATTTGGGCTGGCTACTGCCCAAATGTTTTATTAAAACCCAATACATCAAAGTCTCAATTCTCAAACCCAACTTACCCAAGCGGCCGGCTAAGAAGAAATACAGAGAGAGCGGGAACTGTGAGAGCCAGAGACCGACCACTCACCAACCGCTCGACCTGAGCTGAGACCACCGCCCGGCGTCGCCTCTGTCAAACCCCAGTCATCCGCCTCCGTGGCTCCGCAGTCCACCTCGCCAGTCGCATGTTACCGTAAAAAAAAATTGTTTACATAAAATTACGGTCAAAATTTTTTTTGATTTATTTACATGAAAGTACGGTAAAAAAAAATTTGTTTACATAAAAGTACGATTAAAAAAAAAATTCGTTACCCTTAACTTTTATTCTAAATCTGTGAGCGCATGTATCCATATTTCATAGATATATGCATGTATCGTTTAACTAAGCTTTTAGTGGGGGCCATAAGTTGTGTCAGTTTATCGAGTACTCATTGCATGTTACCAAGCCACCTCTACTAATCCCTTCCTATCCATCCCTACACCCTACACAAACACTAGCTTAAGAGTGTATACAAAACATATATTTTTTTTTTAATGGCAAATTTCTTTAGTTAGTGGAACTTGAACCCATGATCTTAAGATCTTTAAGTGTTTAAGAGGTATACAAAACATATAAATACTTTCACGTTTGATACATAATCAGTTTTTTACAGAGTACTATGAAAATCATATAAAACAATGTATGAGTGCATGACAGATAGAGTGGGAGAGAGAAAATGAGACGTTTATGCAGTTATAAAACTACGTATGTATCATGACCAAAGTATTAGGTACAAATACTTATGCAATTCTCACGCAATTCTAATTGGTTCCATGTATAATATCGATCCCTCTATATATCAAATAAATAAAACATATTTTAATTCTTGTGACCTCCAATCAGAATTAAAAAAATACCAACCAAATTTAGAGAGATAGATATGATACATACATACATAGATGCAGTGAGTCAGAAGATGCATGAAAAATTTAAGGCATACTGTCAGTTGGTGTTTGTGTATGATCTAACCTTCTCTTCTCTCCAGGACCAGACTGTGACCTACCTTTCTAACATATTCTCCTAACACCAGTACCACTGTTTACTTGTCCCACCCTTCATCAACTCAAACATACCTTTCCTTCATATAAATATCACAACTTTCTTGCACCAAAAAGCACCACCAACAAAAACACACACATACACTGCTACACTTACTTGTTAGGTTAATCTTTAAGGAGATTGTTGAACAACAAGATCAAATAAGAAGGTGATAGCATGGACTGGAATGATCATGTGAATCCCAGACCATTTATTCCTCGACCTACAGCACAAAGTTCGTTCGCTTTTCTTTACAACTATAACAACGATCACTACGTATACCCGCCTGGTAATTCATTCGTCACTCCCTTTACTTCATGAATCTTTATTTAGATGGATCACGTGTTTAATAAATATTGATTAATAGTTTAGGTTAAATCCAGTAGGGTTAAATCGATCAAGGTTTGGAGACACCGTCTAATCAATCTATATATACTATACGTTAGTATATATAGAGAGAGTGTCTCCAAACTCTAGTGCTTAACCGTCGTGGTGGGTTTGCATATAATATTTACTAGTGTTGTCTATTTAGGGTTTCAAAATTAAAAGAAAAGAACATTATTTTCTAGATTATGTGATTATTAGCTTATAGAAAACTAATTAGGGTTCCATCATCTATATATTAATGTATTTATCTTTTCCATTTTCTAGTTCATTTGATTTAGATGAATTAATTACTTGAAGCGTGCACGATTAAGTTGAAGTTTTATAAACTTAAGTTGAAGTTTTATAAACTTATAACATGCATACATACATATGTATAATTTCAAAATTACTTTCAATTAAGCACACTTGATTCTATGTGAATCAAGAGCTTGTTTGATTCAATGACATACATATAAATGAAAATACATAACGATACCGAATATATGTAAGGTGTAGCACGTAAATATATCTTATGAAGACATAGTATTCCATGAAGGCAATATATAGTTTTCCTTGTGTTCGAATACTTGTTACATTATATATAAAAAAGTATTTTCGAATTATGTCTTGCATACATTATTGAAATTTTGGCTTTTTTGCATTAAATTAAACAAAGGTCCTATATATGGTACTTCTAGGCAATATATCAATAGCAAATATGTAAATCCTCCTTCCTCAAAGTAAGTTATTTTCAAAAAGGCTAACATAACAACAACGTCATAAAACATGTTTTTTAACTGCCCATTAAAGTATCCTAAGTTTTTGAGGAATAACACACATACAAACATACATTTTATACATCTAGGGTTGAATTTTATGAAAATGTAAACAGGAATAGGGGAGATGAAGCATCAAATGATGCAAGCACCATTGGCAATGATGGAAATGACCCAAAATGAGTATGAAAACAACAATCAAGACAAGAAGAAAAGGTTAACAAGTGAACAGTTAGAGGCATTGGAGAACACTTTCCAAGAGGAGAAGAAACTTGACCCTGATACAAAGATGAAGCTAGCCCATGACCTAGGTCTGCAACCGAGACAAATTGCAGTGTGGTTCCAGAACCGACGCGCTCGATGGAAGAATAAGCAACTCGAGTGCTTGTATGATACCCTTAAGCAAGAATTTGATGCTGTTTGTAGGGAGAAACAAAAGCTTCAAGAAGAGGTATATCTATGAAAAAATGAAACCTTATATAAAACAACGTTGTTGATACATGTTTTTTTCATAAAGTACATAGAGGCATAATGTTATACCTTTAATGAAGCTGACATAATCATCTTATTCTTTTATAATATTTTAAGGATTCTTCCTAAAATTTAGGAGGTCTACTTGAAAACTGGTGGATTTCTTATGACATTTTTTGTGTCATTTCCGACCATTTTTTGATAAAAAAATATTTATCGAAAAATTGCTTGTTGGTAGCTTCTTTCAAAAATTTTCCAATAAACTTCCGACAATATATTTCCATGTTAAGTTTCAGTTTTTTTATTTTTTATTTTTAATTTTCCGACGACCTTTTTATATTTTTATTTTTTAATTTTCCTATCACTTTTTATATTTTTATTTTTTTATTTTCCGACCTCGATACAGGATTAATTACTTCTTAATCATCAGTGTTGTAAAAATCGGGCCTAAGCAGCCATTTAACTTGTAATTTTGAGCTAGGCGGACCATTAATTGGAATCGGGTCTAGGCGGCCAGATTCCGGCGAAAATTTCGGCAAAAACCTGAAATTTTCGGCCAAATTCCGGCGAAAGCCTTGGATTTTCCAGCCAACCCTTCAAATTTCAGCCAAATATGTGTATAAATATTTAAAAATGAACATTTTTATAAAAATTACCTATAAAAATGTATGTGTATATATATAAAAAACTAAAAATTACATATAAAAATTTCAATCCGATTAATCCCGCCTAGGCCCCGATTAATCCCGCCTAGGCCTAGGCCCCACCCCACCGCCCGACTAGCGCCTAACGATTTTTCCAACCATGTTAATCATCAATTAACCATCTACTTATAGGTGTTAGCATTGAGAACCATACTCAAAGAACAAGTTAGCAAGAGACAAGGGGCGGGGTCGAGCACAGGGTACACTTACATGTCCGGTGAAGAGACTGTTGAGAGCACGTCGGCAGCCACCATTCGCACCACTAACAACCACCCACATCAGCTGACACTCGGGCAACATCAGGCCGTTGCTGCCACCACAACTGCCATGGTCGCCGCTGACAGCAACTTTATGATGAACTATGAACCGGCCTCTTCAGTGCCTACTCCATCTTACTCTAACTGGGCAGTTCTTCCGTCGTTTCCATAAACTTGTAGAACTAGTAGCTAGCTAGCTATTTGCTTACTTGACTCAGAGATCATTCAAATAATAATATTTTTCCAGTTTTTGTTTTAGTGAGTAACATTTAGGAAAACATGATGTAGATCGGAGTTATTCTCAAATACTTTGTGGGTGCTTCTTGTTCAGAATTTGTCTAGTGACTGACCGTTAGTATAGTTATATCAGTAGCCCAGCAGCCCAAACATATAGCAGTCTAGTAGAGGCCCAATCATAAAAAATACATTTCATAGAAAAAAATGTGAATTGCCTGCAAAACTGAGCACAATTAGTCATGTCGCGGGGTTTTGAGCCCCACGACCAACCTCTGGTGTGAGCGTAAGAATTCGGATGGTTGGAATATTTAAATGCGTAAATGAGCACCTTCGCTTAAGTTTAGAGTATCATCATAATTATAAAGTTAGCTTACTGGAGTAGTTGCTTGTCATAAATGCTCATTCTAAGAAAGTATGGATCAGCATGTTCGCTGTACTTTAAGGTGAGGTTATAGAGTATTATATTGGTTAGGTGTACTCATGTGTCAGTAGTGATTCTGTGTAAGATCTTTATCATAAGTGTAATAGGCTACGGTAGTATAGGTATGTCAGGTCAGATGTGGGTAGTCTGAAATTGCTAAGGCCTAAGGCACGTCCGGCCATTTGGTCATGCGAGAAGATCCTGACACGACATCCGACAAGGTGATAACCTTCAGATGCTATGTTCGGTGCTATGAGAAGGTCCAGATACTACATCCGTCATCACATACCTAACAATAATTGCTACTTGGTTCACTAACCTTTGTGTAATACCATGTTCAACTACAAATATAGCCTAGTTACGATTCGGGTTTTAACGTGATACTGCATAGTCACATGGACTTTTTTTTGGTAAAAAAGTGACAGATGTTTTAAAATCAACTATAAATGTAAAACCAGTTGTATTTAGTTACGTCTGTTTTAATCTAATAAGCCTCACCACAACGGCCATGTGATTGTATTGCCTGTAAAGGAAGTTGTAGTGGGGCCATTAGATTAAAACAACATTCAAACATTAACACGACAGCAAAGCGAATCCTAGCTAAGCATGTCTAGAACAACATGAATTTAACAAACTATAAACAAAAAATCTTAGTTTGTCTAACCAAATCTACATATTGAAGCTAAAAACAAAATTATCCTACCTAACCATGGTAGAAACAGAAATCAGCTACATTCTGTACATGGAACACATGTTCCATCCTTGATATTTTTGACATGTTTTCTAAAACTATTGACTGCTACAAAACTCGAGAAATCCCATGAACTCATGATTATGGATCATCCTGATGCTTCTGTCGACACCAATGACTCCTGCATATCGATCCAAGTTCATCATGGTACATCTTCTCAAGCACAAAGTACAAGGAAAGTGGATTTAGAAAGTTACCCATTGTGAGAGCACTGGCAAAGATGACAGCAGAAAGAATGAATACTATAAGTGAAGCTCTCTGTAGAAATGCAACAAGTCTTCTTATGACGAATTGACCCCAGAAGCCAGCCATAACAGATACCGTCATCAGGTATAAAGCTAAAAATGAGAATGATTTATAGTGTGAGTTGGCCGTTGCAACCAATTTACTCATGAGTGGGTCAATTTTGGTCGTGCTATAATCTCAAACGGGTCAAACAAAAAAAGGTAAAATCTAACGGGTCAAACAGGCTGAAAGTTGACTGAGGTCTATGTTTGTAATGCATACAAATCTTTTATTAAAATTTAGAATATTATTGTAATAATATTGTTTTTGTAATCAAATTTGAAACATGATTATCTATAAGAGACTGAAAATGGGCAAAAAAAATATATATGTTTGCAGCTAAACCCAACCTGACCCGGGCCGTTTCAGACCACATTACCCATATACCCTACCCGCCCATATTGGCACCTCAGTGTTAATGAGTATTCAATCAAGTTTTCGTGAACAAAACAGATTTAAATCAAATGGAGATAAAGATTATCTATACCATGAGGAATTGGGAATCGCTTTAGAAGGTAAAACTCGACCACAGATAACGATGATGAAAACATCATCACAAATGTCGCCGTCGCGCTTGCAACCTATACAACATCAAAGATGGTTTTTTTACCCGACTATTTTGTTAGAGAAACAAGAAATATAATTAAAAAAAACAGAAGCAAGAACGCGAAGTGAATATCTTAGATGATGAATGGCACGCCTTTAAACACAAATTCTCGCATAGTATAATTATATCATAAATTAATTGATTGTTGATCATATTTTATGCGGTTACTGCAAATAGTTTACCACCCTCTTCTTGTAAACAGAATTTATCATAAAATTGATTCCTACTAATTATATTAATTGATTTGATTCAAAGTTGCATGCTAGTTGTGTACCTGTGGCATGACACCAATCTCAAGTAAGAGAGGTCCAAGAATGAAACCACCACCAGACCCTAACAGGCCGCCAACGGTTCCACCCAAGATCCCACAAAATGCACAGAACATAAGATTGGGTGCGGTCCAGTCGATTGCAGCCTCACAAACCGATTCAGGGTTCCCCGTGTTTTTTCTTTTCTTGCTTTCTTTGTACAACTTAACACATTCATACCCGAATACAACTAGTGCTACTGGGAACTGCAAGAAACATAAATCGCGCTTAAAAAGAATGTACAACCAGGTGATGCATATTGAGATATCATCATGTAACTTCAAATTACCTGTATTATGGTGACTACCCAATATGATGTACTGCATACTATCAAGCCATTCTGCAGGAAAGCACAATTTTTAAAAAGTCAGGTGTTATACTACTCAAATTTGAATTTTCCATAGGCGAGCTTAATGTTTTAGCTTGAAATGCTTACTAATGTAATATTCTTTCAATAGATTAATGTGGTCATTGGGTCTTCCCTATAAAAACTTTACAACTGAAGTCGGTTTTGAAAATAAGAATGAATATGTTTGACTCTTGAAAGTCAAAACCATTCACTAAATTTTGGATGGAGATGAAAAAGAAGGTGAAAACTGCGTACCTTAATGATCTGAAGAGCTAGAAAGGCGACCCATACGACTATTAGGGCCGTAAGCATCTTCCATCGTAAATTGAACAGAAAAATTTGCTGCAAATTTTGGTAAAAAAAAATTATACGATTAATAAGTTGATTGAAAAGGTGAAAATAAAAAAATTGAAGTTAAAAATGATCACCATAGGCGTTTTCTCTTCTTTAGGAATCAGTGGTTCAAACGTGTCTATCAGCACTAAATACAAAAATTCATAAAGTCCAAGAATGGGAGAACAGATTTTCAGAAAAAAGGCATTGGAAAGTTATATTTTAGCATTAAAAAGATGCATAGGATATTCGTGGGACATACATTCCCCACGAGAATTGACGAATTCTCGTGGCCTTTCCAGTTTTTTCTGCAATAATATCAAGAAGAAAAGGGTAATCAAAAGATCAGATAAATTTTGTCTTTTATTTATCTCTGGATGCTATAATAATCTAAATAAATATAATCATTTTCACCTTCATTATTGTCTCTTCCTTCCACATTTCAATAGCCTTGAAGAAAGACCTTAAAGATGTCCCTATCAACAACATATCATTCACCAAAAGTGAGTTCATGATCCTTATAACCTCATATAAAATTGTAAAGATATTGATCCTTTATGATCAATAAAAACAAATTAATAATCTTTTCAATAAACCCATAAACAAAAACTGAATATCTAACGATAATTAATGAGAAACTTTGCCTGAGAAAAGGAGGATGATGAGAACAGAGATGAGCCAATAGGGGAAAACAACACTAAGAGCCACACCAAGAGTGATTCCAAGCATGAGCATAGGCTGAAACAGGAGTGCTAAATCATAATCAAGAATTGGTACTTCTCTGCATGGATGTGCTATTCTTAGATTATACCAAACTGATGATGCTGATGCCCCCATTATCATACCTTCAACACACCCCACATCAAATTTCAATCACAAACTGAAATTAAATTCAACAATTCACCCCCAAAATACCCAAATCAGAAAGATCTCTTTCCAAATATTAATTACGGAATACTTCCCAATAGCAACCAAGTTTTCCAAGTGTTCACTAAAGTCAGTTGAAGTTTTTCGTTCCTCTAAAGTTATTTAACTTTCATTAGGTGTTTTAATATTATATAATTCTTTCTATAAATGTTAATTTTTATTAAAAAAAAATAGGTGAGGCAAATGAAAGCAGCACCTCTCACTGCCCGGGCCTCGTATTTCAAAGAAGGACTATTACTAAAGGAAAGCAACCCCCAGTTATTGACCTACTGGCAAATATAAATCTTGGTTACTATTTAGTAATTATTATTTTCAAATTAACTTGAAATAGGAGGCAAAAAACTATAATTATTCAATTTAAGTCGGATTGGAAAAAAATAATACCTAAATAGTAACCAAGATTCATATATGTTTTATTTTCCTCTCTTGATTTTAAAATATACTTAAAATTTATAAAAAAAAATATACAAGATTAGTAACTTCAGATAAACAAAAAAAACTTTGAATCTTGGTTACTATTGTAAAGTTATCTATCAAGAAACAGAGTAACAAAAACCCAATTCTGTGTTTCAGTAATTCAACAAGAAATTAAAAAGGAGATGATGGAAACATACACTTAGAAAGAGCAGCAGCAGACTTGGTATCAAACCCAACAATTAAAGTAAGCATAGGAACAAAAATGCCACCACCACCAACACCCCCAACTGTCCCAAATGCAGAGCCCATGAACCCGATTACAGTTGCCAACACAATCCTCCAATTCAACTCCAATTCCTAAATCAAAACAATAAAGATCACAAATAATTCACTTAAAAGTTAAAAAAAAACAATTAATTAAATATTACAATGAAGAAACTTACAGGCCAGATTTTGTCTTCGGGTTCAAGAATTAGAGAATTTTGGGGGGATTGGAGAAAAGGTTGGTAGATTTTGTGATTGTAATGGTGGCCGGTGAACATGTAAACGGTCAGGATGATGACGGAAAATCCGATTGATAGAAAGAAAGCAAACCCTCGTGTCGCCATTGATGTTGTTGTGTGGACATGTAAGCTTTTCGCTTCCGTATAATGGCGTCAATTTATGGAGGGCAGGAGGAGAGGGAGGAGGAGGAACGGCGGTGCGTCACGTGTGATGATTCAAATATAGCAAAATAATATAAATATAAATTGTATTTATGACTCATAACTTATATTTTTTCTGTAAAAGAAAAGATGCAAATATTTGAATATTATTTGGGAACATTTTATTAAAATTATATTCATGTTGAATGGTATTATTATCATTTGAAATCAGTTGAGAGAATTTAGGGGGAAGAAATAATTCGGTGTAAAATTTAAGGGCATGTTTGGTTGTTAGTGATTTTAATGAAATTGTAATTTAAATTTGACATGTTTGTTTGGCTTAAAAAAAGAAACTGGAATTGGAATTAATTCTAACTAAATCCTTCACTAATGAAATTCAAAATCCCTTCTCATTTCAATGGAATTCAGAATTGTCTTTTAGGTATTTTTACATTACAATTTAATTAACAAATATGCTAACCAAACACATTTTGGATTTTAAATGAACCATTTAAATTTCAATTCCAATTAAAATTCTAATTCTAATTTCAATTCCAACGAATTTCGCGAACCAAACACCTCATAAGGGTCTGTATAGACAGGGTCAAATCGAAAACTTGTTCATCTCAAGAAGAAACGTATCGTATCATATCATACACCCTCGTTAGGTACACGTCTCCCGAAACTCAATCACATTAGACTAAACAAAGCCAAATCAAAACTGAAAAAAGAAATCAAACCGGTTTAAGATGGTCTAGTTATAGTTTATAAGTTATAACCTCTTTTATTCTGAATCATGAACCTAATATTTATGTTAATGATTCTATATTAAAATACATACATAAAACAAAGTTGCTTGACCTAATATTTATTTTTATGTAAAAGATCATGAATCCGATCAAACATAGCCTGTTTTATTCGGTTTGGTTCTTATTTGGTTTTTCTATTTTGTAGGTGTGGTTGCAAACACCAGTAAAAATTGTTTTTAAGAAATATATATATCTATACTATCTAATAAATAAAGGTTTTTCTTGCCACATGTCGCCTCCATATTCACCCTTATCATTTTTTTCCCGCCTCTCTCTCCTATTAAATACATTTTCATCTTTTAATAATAATAATATATTAAAAAATACTAATTATACAAATAAAATACATTTATTTAAATTATCTTTTATCATAAAAAACTTTAAAATCTAATTATTTAACTTTTATTTTCAATCAAGTAGTAATAAAAGTCAAATTAAATTAAATAATAATTAACGTATTTTCAAAACCCAATTATATATTAATTTTTACATATTTTAAATTTTATTTTTTATTATTAGTATATGTAATACATTTTTACACCTGTAAAAAATATATATAAAAATTTTAGAATTGTATGTATGATATTTTTCACCCCGTGTGTAATACACGGGGTCTAAGCTAGTATATATATACATAGGGGACGTATCAAATAAAAACCTTTTTTTATTATAAAAACCAAAAAACTTATTCTAGCCATATATTCTTTTTCTTGATTTTCTTTTTTATTTTTAATCAAAAAACTCTCTCTTTAAACATACTCAATCACCTGATCATTTCTTTGTCTTTCATCCACCTTTTTTTCTTATTTGATTTTCTTTCATCCTCATCTCCTCTCTCTCTCTCTCTAAAGAACACATACCACATATCTGGTTTGCCCGGCTTCAATTCAGTTTGTAGGCGGTAGTCGCAGGCTCTCTTCCCTCACTCTAAAGATCGCAGACCACAGATATGAGAACGGACTAATCTTGAAATTCGTTCATCGTTTTCTTAAGCTTTACTCTCAACCCGTTTGTGACCAAAACCCTAGTTCTTCCTACCGCGGTGTCTTTTTTGGAAGATTCGAGACGGGCCAGGACCACATTCGCCTTACGGAGCACTGCCATCACATCAAATTTCATCCGGTCTCTTAACCCGTGAACTTAATTTACACTTGTGTATTTGTTCTACACAAAGTGATTCAAAATCTGAGATATGAACAAAAATCCTATGTTTTTGGTGGTGATGTTTTACATTTGATTTTGTTTATTAAAGAGGTGTTTGATCTATATTTAACATAATTCTTGATGTTTAATTTTTTGAAATACACATGTAAAAGAGGATTTGTTTTTTACACATGTGTATTTGATAATTACTCGTATATATTTGATTTTTACACGTGCAATAAAGATGTGTAAACTGAATTTACACATGTGTATTTGTTTTACACAACTTGTTGCTCATTTCTTAGGTTTTTTTCGCTCAGAATTTGGGGTTTCAAGATCTATGTTCAATATCTGGTTTCAAGATCTGGGTTCAAGATCAAAAAGTGAAATGGATTCAAGTTCTCTAGAGATTTCTCTAGAACTACAAGATTTCTTAAGATTTCACAAGGGTTGATATTTGGGTTTTTTAGTTTGATTGAGTTTGATTTTTATACATGTGTATTTGATCTTTTACACAAGTGTAAACTGAATATACACAAGTGTAAATTGAATTTACACATGTGTAAAGATGGGTAAAAATTTCTTATTTATGTGTAATTGATTTTATTCTGGTTATACAGTGAATCTATGTATAATTTTTCCTGGTTTGTAAAGATGTTTGTGTATATGGGTTTTACACATGTTTATTTGATTTTTAAAGAATCATTCCATTAATTTCTTGTTATTTTTTTGTTTTCATGGTTTTATTTTTTCTTTTATAGAGATACTTAATAAGTGTTTTAGATAGATAATTATACAAATTCAACTTATTATATTTAAAGCTTATATCTTATTAACTCTTTTATAAATTATTTAAATAAATGAGATTATTTAAATAGTTTAATTAATTATTTTATTTATATAAAATTATTTTTTAAAACCTTTCCATTCCATAAATTATTTATTAGTTATTTTTAGAATAATTATCTAAATAAGTTTAAACGCGGTATTATTACTATAAACACTATATAATTAATTAGAAATTCAAATTTAGTTCTAATTAATTTTATAAACGGTTTATCATTTTAATTTCAATACTTGTGATAAACCTATAGTTTTCCTACAAATCTGTACAAACCCTGTATCCGAACCCAAATTCCATTAAACCCTAGAACCTCAAATAAACTTAGAATCCTTGACTTTCATTTTCATTAAACGTATGTTGAGACTAGGATACAATTATTTGTGTAGGTTGACTATGAGAAATTCTCACAAAGCCTACCTATCATTTACAATTCATACAACCTACCAGTTTCATTACATGTGAGTTTACATAGCCACTTTTTGCACTTTTTACTTTTTGGGGTGAAACATGTCATTAACTATATTTCATGCACAATTCAATACATTTGTTCTTATGCTAAGGTCTTTATGTTTTATGTCTTAAACTACTTGGTGACCATTACGTGTGTTCATGTCAGTGCAATCATTAATTTGCAACCCAAGCCATTAAAAAGGCAATCAGTTGGATTGCGTATCTAGTTTTCTATTACCAGGCTTGATTGTACGCTTGGAACCTTGTGTGTTTTCACATATATGTTGTAGACATGTTTTGAACATATTGAATTGTAAACTATATTAACTTTGTTTGGTGTCAAAACATATGTTTCTCACCAACTACTTGTAGTTGACATTTACTCATATGTTTCAGGTGCACCAGTTTGAGGACACTACATGATCACTTAGGACTTCGAACCTAGTTTTAATTAAATTCAACTTATGTTATGTTTGAACCCTTTGTTTTCCATTTCTACTTGTAACGGATACTTTTAATTCGAATAATAGATATTGTCATATTTAATAGATGATCATGTGCTTATGAACAACCGCGCTAGCCCCGAGGTATAATCCGCTGCCGGCCGGGGTGTGATAGATTGGTATCAGAGCCATGGTTAGGGAATTAGGTTATTAGACACACATGACCTAGACTATAACCTAGGAGTCCCAAACATGAGTTTAACTCGTGTCTTTTACTAGAAACTCCACTCTATACTCATTATACACATACTTACATCTATTTACCTATCTACATCTACCTATTTCTATCTACGTAGTGCAAATACATAAACTACAACATTCAAGGGACTACATGAAACTATTTAAAACTAAATGGATTACTTGAAACGTATTCTTAGTCTATAGCCTATAACTTTAGGATACCCTTGTCTGGTTATCCTACATACTATATAATGTATTACATTGCATGATACAGTACGAGTTACCTTATGTGCTATGTTACTTGGTAACCTGCATGTGTATAAAAAAAACTACTACTCATGTGATACCTTATTTGTTACACTATTTGATTAATCTGCATAGTACCCATTTGATATCACTAAATGCTATCCTAAGATTTACCATACACATATTCATATCTAATACCTTATACACTTTCATACCTAATGACTATCAAAATTTTAAAATCCCGTCAAAGTTTTGGGTTCTGAAAATTAGTAGAGAACATGTGCAATCCGGAAGGGTAAATGCCTGTACTTTGAGTCTTCTGTCTAGAAAAGTATTTCTTATAAATCCAAATCAACCGAAGGATCCGTATGCTTTCCTGGGAATTCCTGATGTGAGTGTTCACCTATAGGCTAAAGCATGTCTTCTTGAAAGTATATGAACTAAGTCACTTGGATTTGTCACAACATCCATTGGGTTATGTCTCAAATGAATACGAGCTAAACCTTATTCGTTTAATTATTACAATTTGGTACACATGTCTAAATCTCCCTATCTGATTCTTCCACTTAATCTTATTTAAAATCCCTATACCCCCCCCCCCCCCTCCCTCATCCTTATGCCTTGAAAATTTATCACCCTTATCATCATTTGTAAGAGATTTAAGCTCTTAGACCTTACCATTCAAGGAAAGGAAGCTTCTTGAACAGATGAAGCACACCTTTGAGCCGCAATCCATAACGATTCTCATCACAACCATGAGTCCAAATAGTAATGTTAATGGTACATGATGGCTGGAAGAGTGGGTGTAGGTCTATGAAAGAATCTGACTAAGGAAAGACTGGGTACTTAAGTGTGTCCCTTGGGACCCACCTCTCTTTCCTGAGGATTCTCTTCGTGGGTACACTACTTATAGGTCAAGGGTTACTCTCAACATACTATTATAAGAACTCGGTGTTATGATTAGTCAAAATTTTAAACTCATGAACACCTTGTTGCTTAACACTTACCATTGCATTATCACTTACGACCTTTTCTGTGCTAGACATGGCCTCTTACCCTCCTCACTCCCCAGAGTACCACCCCGCAACAGAGTCAGTACATGAGTAAGGCTATGGATCCCATCACCATGCAACCAGTCACCGGCAATACTAGCTGCTAGATCTATGTTTGACCGTAGGACAGATTGACTCAGGAGAACAGACACAAAACTCCGAGCACCTGAATCACCTCCTCCGAGAGACCCTTATCTTTCACCTAACCCATACCATCCAGACCTAGGAGCAAGACAAGTCATGGGACTTACCAGTGCAATAGAAGTTCCAGCTGATATCGCTCACCAATATGTGAGGACCGCAGAGTTTCTGAGACAAGAAATGGAGCATGGAATAAGGCACGACATGCCGGGTTAACGAATAGATAGCCTATTGGGCCAAGTACGATACCAGGAAGACTTGATTGCAAATATTGGCACCCACATAGACATGATGGAAGGAGACCGGGAAATACTTGATGCACGTGTGGAAATAACTAGAGCTGAAGCCCGGTTTGCTATACGAATAACCATAACAATGTTCATCTTGGTGCTCATCTGCTTCCTGGTGGAAAACTACATGAGATGTTAGCCATATATTCTATTTCGTGTTTTCTTAAAATTTAAATAAAAACACGTATCCTGTACCCAAATATAAATGTTATTATTGTTGGCTCTCTTTAATGGTTGACATCTAAACCTTCTTTGTAAACTAATTATTTTGTTATTTCCCGATTTAACTAACGTAGTTATTTTGTTCAAACAAAACCTTTTATCAAAACCCTTGGTTTATAGATTTTATCTAGATTGTGAATTATTTACAAACCCCTTTACCTTGTGAAGAAACTTAATGCAATTTGTTTTATAAAAAAACATTTATCTCATTATCTTAGTTAATAATTAATTATGACTCGATTAATTATTTCATTACGACCTCTTAACTCGTTACTTTTAAATTCTTGGCCTAATTACTAAATAATTCGGCCATTATTTTCTTTTGAAACATTCTCTTTGTGAAAACTAAAAAAATAAAAAGGTTTTATTTACCAAATTACCTAGTTATTCAACTTATTACTTTCACTTATTAATTTACAAACAAGAATAAATTTTAGTTACTTATCATTTACAAACAAAAAGCTCAAATCAGTTGCTAGTGTACGTATTATTCTAAATACATGTAAAACTATCTCACTATCTTGCACCTTCGAAAATGTATGAGATTACTAGCCACTTTAAGGAGATGAGTCATTTCGCGTAGGCGTTAACCACCCATACCAGCCACAACCAAATTAAGAATTTAAGACCCAACTACCTGCCTTGTACATAATACACCAAGCATTACACACGTCCGCAAAACTTGGTCATCTACAAAATTCGACAGTCTACGTTATTCGTGAGAATCAATAATTTACATATGAACGTTCATGCATTTATCACATTATAGACGAAACATGATTTCTTGCAATATACATGACACTAGGTTGTTCACACGATACATGATACTTGGCGGTTTGCAATACGCATGATACTAGATTATTTACGTTATACATGAAACCTGAGTGTTTACATTACACGCGAAACTAGACTATTTACATTGTTTGCTATTGATTGTCTACTACATACATGAGGCATTATCATTCACTTTATCCATGAAAGTTGATAGCTATAAACTTTGAGCTACTCGGGGTTTAACGTATTCTTGTTCAAACACGAGGAAGCTATAAACTTTGAGTTACTCGGGGTTTGACGTATTCTTGTTCAGACACGAGAGAGCTATCAACTTTATGGGTTATCTGGAGGGATATGCCACCTACTCATGACACCCATGTATGGGGTTGTGTCACATTGTTAGCCTTTACTTCCTGACTGACCTTACCATCTAGAGACACGGTCACTTATTGTCAGAAGTAGCGTTGTCCGTGTCACGTAGGATCTTCTATTACTTTGACCTTGACCAATAGTTGTGAAATCATTATCCAGTAACATTACTCGAACATATTAGACTATATCCTAAACAATTTTAGATCTTAAAATTCCCATCACCCTCATTACAAGTGATGCATCCCATCATTTGAGCCCAAAATCATTTTAGGCCAATCTTCTCTTTAATTCCCCTCAAAGAAAATCCACTACCACCACCTATGCCTAACACGATGACCTGACCCGATCTTGAGCATCGGACCTAGACCTTACCAACAATTATACTCCTCAAGCAGACAATCAAAGCTCGTTTAAAATCCAAACCCACATCTCTTTCCTGATTCAGTAGCCTCCACTAGTTAAATTTCGAGACGAAATTCCCTCAACATGGGGATACTGTAATATCCATAAATTCCCGGCCATATTTTATTTTATCTTGTACTATTTAAAATGTGATACCTGCAAAATTTCAGAATCCAAAACCCAGTTGTTGGGCTAAAACCCAACTAGGCCCAATAAGGCCCAATAGGAAGTCAAGTCCATTTGAGGCCCGGTAAGGATCCAAGCCCGTTAGAAATCCAAATTTACACAATCCGAATATCATATTAGTCACACGATTTCATTTAATGACTCGTTACGCGATTCTGAGAATTTAAGAAAAGATATAAGAACGTACGCGGTTCAGAAATTCTAAACGTTAAACGTGTTAAACAACGGTTTTTACCGGGTATTCGACAGAACGATTAAATGAATTAATGAATTATTAATATTAAGTATTAATATTCATTTGAAAAGACTGTTCGGATAAATACACGTGTAGTACGTGTATACGAATGTTAAACCACTTTAGATCCTCGTAAAACTAACGATAGCGGTACGGTTATTACCGATACGACAAATATTATAAATATTTGTTTATAATAAAAATGTTATTAATAACCGGAGAGTGAAACGATAAATCCGACGAACATACTCACACACGCGTTGTCAGCTCATACCGACTCGAATATTCTCCGGTAATAAGCTAACAAAATAAATTATTTGAATAATTATTTTAGTATTAATATTTATATTAGAAACGACAAATATTAATCGGGAACTAAATACATGACGATATTTTGGGTTTGACACGCATTACTGGTAGGTAGCCTACCCACTTAAAACTCTAGATATATATATATAATCTTCTTATCTTTTTCCTCATTTGCACAACAATCACACACACTTGTGTGTGTTTCTAGAGAGAGAACCGAGAGGAAGAAGGGGAATGGAGGGGCCGGCCACCCTTCCGGCGGCCTCCTCCGGCGGACGAAGACGACAACACAGCGGCGAGCATGACGGAGGCGGAGTCCGGCCGAGCAGCCGGCGGCGCGCAGCGGCGGATCACAGCGGACCGGCGAGTGGCGGCAAGTGCACCACCTCATCTGATAGATCTCGACGTCCTGAGTCCGATGGTGGTGGTGGTTTGCACTAGATCGCGACGGTGGTGGAGATTCCGGCCAAAAACACTTTTCCGGCGACCTCGACAAATGGGGCTTTTGCTAGAAAAGGGTTCCTAAAGGTCCGATCTACGCATACGAACAAGTTTGGGTCGAAAAAGTGAAGTTTTCCGGCCAAAACCACCAAATCCGGCCACTGTCCGGTTTTCCGGCAGCGGCGTCCGGCGGCGGAGACCGGCGGCGCTGGTGGGGCTTGACGAGACGAGTTCATGGCCGCTTGAATCACCTCAATCGGAGTTCGTAGGACCAAGTTATGAGCGAAACAAGTTTCTTCTCGCGTCGTGCTCAGCTTTTCGTACAAAACCGCTTAGAGCGGCTTGTAGGCTAAGGTATGACCCGAAACACTTATATATCTATTGTCGGGTAGTAGCACGGGACCTATAAATTTTGTCGGGGACGTCTTTTGAAAACGTTTTTCGGACACGTTAAATTGTATTATAATTGTATAGTTTTTATATATTTATCAAATAATTGTCGAATTGAAGTATGACTTTAGTATTAGGATCTAAAGTGCGGTTTATTGGATTATTGGTGTAAGTTGATGTTGTAATTTGGACAATTGGATATTGTCGGGTTTAGCAAAAAACAAACGGGACTCTGCCCAATTTTCGTTAAAAATAAAGAATTTGGTTTCTACAACTTAGATGTCCTCAACATGGGTTGGGTTTAGATTTGAAACCGTAATGTTAGGGCACGATCCTAGTTATATTGTTGTTGATATTGACAACACTTGTTTGAACAATAGGAACCGTTTAGGATCGTTGCGCTCACTTGTTGTCAGTTGAGCTTGTGATCGCATTAGCTGGACTTGAGGTGAGTTTCACGACCCCATTTTAGCTTTTTAATGTTTTGTAAACATCGGGAGAGAAACATGCTTATACGACATATTTGAAAGAATGAAACATATTTGTTTACACTCTGGAAAAAAAGTAAACATTTTGGTTTAACTCCTTGTGAGTTTCACGGCCCCTTTTAACGGTTTTCTATATTTGGGGGAAAAACATGTTAATTTCAAATGGTATGATAACTAGAAAACGAGAAACACGCATCTGATTCCCTTGTGAGCATGAGTTAACACTAAAAGGTCCTCGGTATTTCGAACTATAACCATTAGCTATAGACTTAGCCGTAGATCGATATGAATAGTACTATTCGGGTTGACACCCCCAATCATGGTTAGTCGCGCTAACCACGACCAGCAGGGTCAAATGATTGCATATTAGGTCTTGTTTTTTTCTCATTGTTTAAAGGGACAATGGGCTGGGGCAAATTTCGAGAATTCGTTAAAGGTTTGGTTATAGGCTTATGCATCACATAATTCGTAAGTGCTAGCTAGACTTCGATGAATCAACCGCTAACTTGTTTTGTTTATCATATGCATAAAGTAAATTTCGTGCAAATGGTTTTTGTCAAAGGATTTCGCATAAATGGTTTTTGCCAATGGTATACGTACCAATGGTTTTGCCAGTCAATTTCGAGAAAAGGGTTCTGCCAATGGTATACGTACCAATGGTTTTGCCAGTAAAATTCGAGCAAAGGCTTCTGCCAATGGTATACGTACCAATGGTTTTGCCAGTAAATTTCGAGCAAAGGATTTTGCCAATGGTACCCGTACAAACAGTTTCGTCAAACGTTTTCGTGCAAATGGTTTTTGCCGAAGGATTTCGTATAAATGGTTTTTGTCAAACAGTTTCATACATATGGTTTTGACAAATGTATTCATTTAAAACCTGTGAACTCACCAACATTGCGTTGACATTTTTGAGCATGTTTCTCAGGTAATATATATACGACACGGTTGGAATAGGTTAAACATTTGGATTAAGCCCTTAGAAGATGAAGACGCAGGGTGTTCGACATATTTAGAAGTCTTTGTTTAGCTTCCGCTGTTGTGTAATGTTACCAATTGTTACAACCTTAATTTATTTATTTATTTAATAAGTAAACAAATTTGGGGGTGTGACATAAAACAATAATGACATTTCATTATTTCTGTTCAAAACATTATGACACATCTAGTAAAATCTCATTGTGAATCAAATTCAAAACTTCAATCTTGGCAACACATATCATTTATTTTCTAATATATATATATATATATATATATATATATATATATATATATATATATATGTATGTATCTAATTATACTTTGTAATATTAAATATATCAAAAACAAAACCTTGAAGTTTTAATTATGTATTTACACCTTCCATATACATATATATACATGTATTCATGTATAGTTGACTACAACAAACAAAACCATTTACAAAATTTATAGTTTTATAATCGGGGAATTTATTCCTTCCTAAGAGATTATAATTAAACAAGGAATTATATAGATAATTGTTCAAGGTTCAAGAATAAATCGAATGTATATGTAGATAATTACTAAGCCTATATATAAACTCGAAAACTAAACTTTAAATAAATTCTATAAATAGGATTTATAAAAGTTATTTTTTACAAATTTCAAAGAAAATGAATTCTATTTTTGTAAAGTATGGAAAGATCAATTTTTATTCACAACATTAAATACATTATAAAAACTTATTGGATTTTATATAAAATTTGTAAAATCTAATGAACTTATGCTTTTATAAAAGTTCAGGGTAAACTTTGTAAATTCAGAAACTTAAAATTCATATTAAAAACCGAGTTTATACATGAAATGATAAGACCATGAAACAACAGGGACCAATTTGTAATTTTTGTTCATCCCTCCCCCTTCCTTCGGTTTTGACCCGATGAGAGTCAACGAACCTCAAATCATTCACCAAATCGTTCGAATTCGTGCAATTAAACCACAATTGATTACCCAGAAACGTTACTCGACCGATCCTTAATACCTGTAACGAACCAATTTGATAGTAATCAAGGATTCGTACTTGAACCATCCCGAAACTGACACCCCATCAAAACCTCAATCAATTCACGAGTGTTAGGTAAAATTAGACCTATATAATCAGTCTCGTACCAGAACGACATTTCCCTCGCACTTGCTAAACCCTTAAACTCAATCACATTTCACCTATGTGACCTGATCGAGCTCGAAGAAACGCCGGACATGCTGCCTCACCATCCTCTCATGTCACGCAACCATTCCAGGTGTTTAGCCCCTCTTTCTTCTCGTTTTGACTGCTTGAATGAAAGCCCCATGGTTTAGTTAACGATCCTTGACTAATCGCGAAGAAATCATGGGACTAGGGTTTAACCGATTCGGGTGGGGAAGAAGAATGGTTCGGGGCTACTGGTTAAGTAATAAGCAACCCCACACCTTATATGGCTTCGTGCCCAGTTCAAATGGGTTCGAGGCTAGTGGTAGCCGGTTTTCAAACCCGAGCCTTTTCTTTTGCTATTTTAATATACGAAAATCATGTTTTAAATCCTGGAATAAATACTATAAATTTTATAAAAGTATTTAGTAAATATTTATAAAAACAGAAAGTGTAAAATAATATTTTATTCATTTTAATCTATTAAAAACATATTGTAAATGTTATAAATTTTAAATAAACAAATTTAGTTATGTTGTTTATTTATAAAATGGTAATGCTTATAAAGCTAATAATTATTTAAACATTTTTGAAACATATAAGTACTTATTCGTGACAAAGAATAATTATTTCTTTTATAGAGATACTTAATAAGTGTTTTAGATAGATAATTATACAAATTCAACTTATTATATTTAAAGCTTATATCTTATTAACTCTTTTATAAATCATTTAAATAAATGAAATTATTTAAATAGTTTAATTAATTATTTTATTTATATAAAATTATTATTTAAAACCTTTCCATTCCATAAATTATTTATTAGTTATTTTTAGAATAATTATCTAAATAAGTTTAAACGCAGTATTATTACTATAAACACTATATAATTAATTAGAAATTCAAATTTAGTTCTAATTAATTTTATAAACGGTTTTATCATTTTAATTTCAATACTTGTGATAAACCTAAAGTTTTCCTACAAATCTGTACAAACCCTGTATCTGAACCCAAATTCCATTAAACCATAGAACCTCAAATAAACTTAGAATCCTTGACTTTCATTTTCATTAAACGTATGTTGAGTCTAGGATACAATTATTTGTGTAGGTTGACTGTGAGAAATTCTCACGAAGCCTACATATCATTTACAATTCATACAACCTACCAATTTCATTACATGTGAGTTTACATAGCCACTTTTTGCACTTTTTACTTTTTGGGATGAAACATGTCATTAACTATATTTCATGCACAATTCAATACATTTGTTCTTATGCTAAGGTCTTTATGCTTTATGTCTTAAACTACTTGGTGACATTACATGTTTTCATGTCAGTACAATCATTAACTTGCAATCCAAGCCTAAGGTAGTACCTTTTATGATCATTTATACGGGAATCCGATACATTGCTTAACACAGAACCTTGGCGGGTTTTTGTGTATACATCTTACTACTTTTTCAAAAAGGCAATCAGTTGGATTGTGTATCTAGTTTTCTATTACCATGCTTGATTGTACCCTTGGAACCTTGTGTGTTTTCACATATATGTTGTAGACATGTTTTGAACATATTGAATTGTAAACTATACTTAACTTTATTTTGTGTCAAAACATATGTTTCTCACCAACTACTTGTAGTTGACATTTACTCACATGTTTCAGGTGCACCAGTTTGAGGACACTACATGATCACTTAAGACTTCGGACCTAGTTTTAATTAAATTCAACTTATGTTATGTTTGAACCCTTTGTTTTCCATTTCTACTTGTAACGGATACTTTTAATTCGAATAATAGATATTGTCATATTTAATAGATGATCATGTGCTTATGAACAACCGTGTCAGCCCCGGGGTATAATCCGTCACCGGTCGGGTGTGACAAATAACATGATAATTCCATAAGTGTGAGTGGCAGTTGTGTATCGAAATTTTGTGTATTGATCCATCCTTTTAAAATATCGTAAAGGGTGATAAGTTATATTTATTTTACTAGGTTAGAAACTCATGTATTACACGGGTTGAATAAATTCAACTTGTTGTAACCATCAGTTTCTATGAATATTTGTATGTTGGATGTTATCAGCCATTTGTGAAATAAGAAATAATGAAGATTTAAGAATTATAAATAACAAATAACGAATATTTAAGAATTATAAAATTATACTTTAAGATAAGATATAATTAAAATCTTCTTATTATTTAGTAAGTTTTAATAAAATAGGAGAATAAAGTTTAGATATTTACTTATTTAAAATTATTATTAGTTAATAGTAGAGAGAGTCGGGAAACAAAAATCTAGACTTTACTAGAAATCGATACGTGACAGGTAAATTTATTCATTTATTACAATAATGATTTTTTTTATCTAATTAATCATTAAGATTGATAGCATATTTATTTTTATGTTTCTCTACTTTGTTTAAATATGTTATATATCATTAGTGGTCTCGGGATTTTGTTTCTATTAGTCACTCATCGAATCTATAATATATAATAAATAAAAGTTTTTGAGAGACACTTGTCACTCTCTTATAAATCCTCATCATTTTTTTCCTGCATCTCTCTTCTATTAATTATATAAATTTTTCTGTAATTGTTTTTTTATAATTTTTTGTTTCCCATTTCTCTCGCCTATTAAATAATAATGATTTCTATAATTCTTTTTATAAAACATTTTTTATTTAAAAAAATAGGTTAGTTCATAAAACATTTTTAGAAATTGAATATTTCGTTCATTCTTTTTATAAAACATTTTTTAAAAATAACTATATAACGTTTTTAAAATTTGTATTAAAAAACTTTGTAATAAGTCATAAATATGTAATATATACATTTTTATTACCAAGTATATAACATTGAATTTATTCAACACGTGTAATACACGAGGTTTCTAACCTAGTATGTATCATATATCAGGGTCACTATTTGATATGATAACTCACATAAAAATAAGTATCAAATACGAAATCATACATACAGAAATTATTTGTTATCATCCTGTTGATAAGAGGATAATTAGTCACGTAAATTATGAGTAAATATCTAAGGTAGATATTTCTACAATTAGTTTGTTTAGTTTAAACTCAAAACACTTTTACTATAATTATGTTGGGTTCATTGAATGTAGTACATTTGTGTCAATATCCAAAACAAAATAAAATTAGGTCATCGGTTTATTGGAAGTGCATTTTCACCCGTCAAGTGATTAAGGTTAAAATAAATTTATTTTATATCATGGTGTCAAGTTTTTATTGATTATGTATAAATAATTTATCTTTAGTGGCAACCTCATCATTTTAGCATTCCATATAATACAAAACAACAATGTAGTTGTTGCTTTATGACAATACAATGTCACTATTCTTTCATCCTTATTCAGAAAATACAAAGTAACAACATTATTAATAGAGTAAATTACGCTTCTCGTCCCTAAGGTTTGGCCAATTTTATTATTTCAGTCTAAAAAGAATCTTTTAACATATCATGTATTTAGGTTCATATTTTGTAACCATTTTCGTTCCTAGCATTAACTCTGTTAGTTTTTTCTGTAAATCTAGGGGCCTTTCAGTCATTTTAAATGAGGTATAAGTTATTAATGCACGGGGTACAAACTTCCAATGCATATATCAAATAAAAAAATTTAAACATTATTTTTTATTTTTATATAAACCCGCCTCTCTCTCTCTCTATCTCTCTCTCTCTCTTTCTCTCTCTCTTCCCAATATCCACCCCACGTTAACCCTAGCTCCTTCTCATCACAGATGCAACACCACCGCCAGTCACCACCTCGGCCACCAACCCTTTATTCTTCCCCACAAATATGTTTGTAACATCCGAAAAACCCGCCATTTTTTATGAGCCGAAAGAAGGAAAGAAAGAAGGAAGATGAGGTGATGGGCTTTGCCCATATGGGTTTCCATAAACCCTAGACCTCTCTTGGATTAGCTATCACTTCACCATTCCCACCAAATCAGTCTAGAGAAAGGGGCATTTCTAGAGAGAGAAAGTTCATGAAATCAAGCTTTGATCTTCAAGGTTGGCTCCAAATCATCGCTCTGGCGTTTATGAAGAAGAAGCCACTAGAAAATACCGCTTTTGAGGTAAGAATCCAACCTAAAACCTCTGTTTCAGTTTAAATGTGTTTTTTGGGTAAAACTAGTGTTTGATCTTAAAACACAAGGTTTTTACGTGTAATATGGGGTATAAAGCCCAGATCTAGATTCATAGAAGTTAAAAAAATGATTTGAACGTAAAAAGTTGAAAACTTGGGTTGAAAACATGCCTGTTTGATGAAGATCTAGTGGCGACACTAGTTGAGAAGGCGACGAGGGTAGTGGCGTAGTCCCCAAGGTTTCCAGTGATTGGGACACGTGTCATTCCCTGGCGACATTGATAGTGTCGGCAAAGGCAAACGACGACACTAAGGGGGGACAATGGTAGGTCCTTAACAAAAGTTAAGGCGACACTAATGTGTGGCGACATTGTCCAACGACACTTTCACAGCATTAGTGTCGTCGACACTAGGGTAGGCCACACTATATGAAACACTAGCCTAGACTTGATAGATTTCGCATATTGACTTATATGCAGATCGTTTAGCACGCTACCGTTAATAGAAGTCCAGTTTAGACTTACGTACAGTCGATCATGTGAGTCAAAATTCCCTATTTACTTGTTTCTAGACTGATGTGTATACTTGAATGAAATGTTTATAAAATGACGAACGTATGAAATGAAATGATTATGAATGGACGTTTATGAAAAAATGTTTTACGAAAGAAAGATGTTTACGATAATGGAACGTTATGAATGAATGTTTTATGAAAGAAACGATTTACGAAACAAGAACGTTAATGAAATGAAGGGATGTTTATAAAGGAATGGTTTGTAAAGGAAAGAAAGGGTTTACGAATGAATGAAATGTTTTACGAAAAGAAAAAGGACAAATGTTTTAAAGAAATCATTACATGTCTAATCTGTTTAATGAACGAATGGACTCCAGCCCAAATCAATATGATCATATTTCCTTTCACCCGTCTTATTATTATTAGAGTTAAATGCGGTTTTATGTCATGTGATTGATCCAAATAATCATTTTAGTCCAAAATTTTAAATTTGATTTTTTCAATCAATTAGTTTCTTTTTGGTTTTAATTAACCCCAGAATCTAGCTAGCACCGTTAGAAGGGGTGTGCAAAGTCGGTTATGGGTCGGTTTTGGCCTCTTTCATAATCATAACCACTTGGTCGGTTATGCCATCTTCCATAACCATAACCATATCCATAACCGTTTGGTCGGTTAACCGTCGGTTATGGGTCGGTTAAGGTTAATTTCGGTTAATTAACCACTTTCGTTCGGTAATCACTAATCACATTTAATAAATATGTCACTTAAAAAAACCGCATGTAATGAATAAAGTCACCAAAAATCTATTTTTATCATAAAACACATGGGATTATATTAGCAATATTATTTTTTTTCTAGTCATAAATTTATAATTAATGCATTAGTTTTACTTATTTATGATATATTTCTGGTTTTACTTATTTACTTGTGCATATATTTTATGCATAGAGTTGTATCGGTTTGGTTCGGTTAATGTTCGGTTATGGGACACCCTTAACCATAATCATAACCGATTGATCGGTTAATCAAAGAACCTTAACCATAACCGTCGGTTAATTTCGGTTATCGGTTAATTTGGTTCGATGACAGTTCGGCTATCGGTTAATTTCGGTTAACAGTTAAGGTTTGCTCACCCATATACTTGTATTAATGGTTATGTTAACTTATTGCAAATTCACCGGACCACCCTTTTAAATTAAAAAATTAAATACAATCCAAATTTGACGAGTGGGTCGACTCAATACCATCGTCCCTCAAATTACAATGTGAAAACACAAATTGGTGGACGAAAATAGGTGATTAGTAATAATTTAAACAACTCGGAAGCATGGAGTTCTTGCACATGCGCAGAGGGGGGGAGTAGAGAGAGTCATGATGATGACCATGACCTTAGCGTCTTCAGATGGTGGTGATGATAACGACCTTGGTGCCCCATCGCTTCCAAATTAGACCCAAATCCTACAACCATCGCTTCCAAATCAGACCCAAATACGTCACCCACCCCTCCATCTGACCTAATTAGACATCTCTTCACAATTAGTGGCGATGGTGCTTACATCTTCTTCGCAATCAATTTATATGCTACCTATTCACAAGTCGTCTTCTTCATTCAGGTGGGTGGAAAGCTTATGCACTCGGTGATCATGGAAGGGAGTGGAGGTGGCAGCCGGAGACTCCGGTGGTTGTGGTGGTAGTGGCTCCGGTGGTTGTGGTGGTGGTGGTAGTGGTCGAAGGTGCAAGGCGAATTTGTTTTCTTAGAGGGGTTGAAAGTGAAGGGGATGAAAGAGTACAAATGTAAAAAGAAATTAGGGTTTATTAGAAAGAAAAAAGATAAACATTTATATTTTTTATTTTTATAAATAGATCTTTTCATACAAATTTTACTAAAATTAATAGACTAAATCTCTAAAAGAGATTAGTAATCTCTAAATTTTGAAGTAAATGTTGTTTAAATTGGGCATATTTGGTATCTGGTTTGTTCAATTTGTTTGGAGGTTTTTATTCAATTTACACTTCAATAAGATTCTATTTAGAATTTTAATTCCTCTATATAATGACGTCAAATAAAATAAACTGCTCCCCTAATGATCTGAACCATTCGATCAAATCAGAATTGATCCTGGCCGTCTTAATTCAAACCGCTAAATAGCGGTTTATTCCCCCTATCCTGTGAGCCCTTCGATCACTAGAATGATGAATTCTGACCGTTTAATATTAAACAGTTACAAACCATTGTTTTACAGCAGATTGCACCCCTGGTCATGGTTATGTTATTCAAATAAACGGTCAGGATTATGTTACTAAATAAAACTGCAGTTTGATTATGATCACACGGATTGTGATCCTGAAATGCAGATCGATAAAGCTAATAAATAAATAAAATTAAAAATAAAAGTTAAAAAACTTTTAAAAGTTTTACAAAAAATGAAAAGAACCAAATGTAATCATAATATAATTTTCGATTAAAAGCTATACAAAAACTTTTAAAATGTAACAAAATGTGTTTACCTGATAAAACACGTTTTCCATATTTACATCCAACATCGTCTTTAAAATCTTCAAACAAAAAAACCTTACTTAAAAAACACTTACCTGGTGATAACAAGAAGCTTGGTGAATATCTAAGATATTTTGAGAGTCGGAGTAAATTAAAAAAAGAGGGGGGAAAATAAGGATACGAGTTGTGGTAGCAATTAGGAGAATAATATAAGAGTAAAGACTAAAGAGAGAGAAGGAGTTGGTGTGTCGCAGTAGATTTCTTTTTAGAGTGTTGCAGTAGATTTCCTTTTGATTGATGCAGAGGAGGTTTTTCTTTTGCATGATATTTTTTTGTTCTTTATAGATTTTTTTCTACTTTTTATATAATAATACTTAAAATATAATATTTATTTCTCTGATTTCTTCTCTTTCATATACTATGATAAATAATATATGAAAATAAGGGTTAGTTTATAGTAAAAAGGGTTTTAAAAATAAGAATGGTAAGAAGGATTATAAGCTTGACATGTGTTATTTTATTGTTTTTAAAGGGAGGGCATAATGATCAATGTGTAATATACGAGGTCAATGTGTAATATACGAGGTCAATGTGTAATACATCAGGTCAATGTGTAATACAAGGTTTGATATTACACAATGATCAGACCTAATATTACACAATGAACTGATATTACACAATGAGCATATTACACAACGACCTGACATATTTGAGCGAATTACACAATTAGCTGGAAAACGTAAAACACAATGATGAAAAATATTTGACACAATGAACTTGTATTACACAATGACCCGACTCATTACACAATGAACTTGTATACACAATGACTTGACTAATTACACAATGAACTTGTATTACACAATGAACTTGTATTACACAAAGACCAGACGTGGTATTACACAATGAAATTGTATTACACAATGAACTTCTATTACACAATGAACTTGTATTACATGATAAACTTGTATTTCACAATGACCTGACTAACTACACAATGAGTTGAAAAACGTAAAACACAATGATAAATACATATAACACAATGAACTTGTATTACACATTAAACTTGTATTACACAATGAACTTGTATTACACAATGAACTTGTATTACACAATGAACTTGTATTACACAATGACCTGACTAATTACACAATGAACTTGTAATACACAATGACTTAACTAATTACACAATGAACTTGTATTACACAATGACAAGACGTGGTATTACACAATGAACTTATATTACATGATGAACTTGTAATACACAATGACCTGACTAACTACACAATGAGCTGGAAAACGTAAAACACAATGATAAATACATATAACACAATGAACTTGTATTACACATTGAACTTGTATAACACAATGAACTTGTATTACACAATGAACTTGTATTACATAATGACCTGACTAATTACACAATGAACTTGTATTACACAATGACCAGACGTGGTATTACACAATGAACTTGTATTACACAATGGCCTGACTAACTACACAATGAGCTGGAAAATGTAAAACACAATGATAAATACATATAACACAATGAACTTGTATTACCCACTGACCAGACGTGGTATTACACAATGAACTTATATTACACAATGAACTTGTATTACACATTGACCTGACTAATTACACAATGAGCTGGAAAACGTAAAAAAAAATTCGTTTTTGTTTATAACGACACTATACTCGTTTTAAAGATAAAAAAAACGCTCGTTTTTATAGTGTAATTTTTTTTGAAAAAATGATGTCGTATGTAAAAGTTATGAACGTTTAAAAATGAGGAGGGGAACTTAATAAAAAGTCAACAAAAGTGGTCAAGACTAAAATACCCTTCCAACAACTTTTTCTCGTACAATTTAATCTCAACCATTAAATCTTTTCTACAATTTGATCTAATTGCCCTAAATCCTTCTCACCCTTCTTATAATTAAAATCCTTTTTACCTGAACCTAATCCTGAAAATGATGGAAATACTTTTTCTATTTTGTTTTCACTAAGCCTTTTTGGTTCCTTAAGCTTTTTTATATTAACTTACTAGGTTAAAGCCCATATGTTTACATGAGTTGAATAAATACAATTGTTTATAAAATAGTATTTTCTATAAAGATTTGTATGTTTAGTGTTACTAATAATCTGTGAAATAAGAAATAATTGAAATTTTCTTATGATTTAGTAATTTTTAATAAAATGAATATGGTGCATCTAACTTAGATGCGAAACCAATCAAAACTATATCGTTTTGATTAAATCCAAATAAAAAGATAATCTTATTCTCTTAGTTCTCTACTTCCTCTCCATTAAACCCGCACGCATCGTTTGTCTATCTTCACGTTTCAATTAAAAATGCCCTAAATTGTCTTGTGACGTTGGTTAACAACTTAATATTAAAAAGTAGAGTCGTCAATGCCGTATGAAAAAACATACATGGATGACGAGAGTTTCTATTACCAATTTTACTTTATGGTTGAACTATTACTTTTAAAATTATCTTCAACGCCACGTGTTTCGTCCTAAAAATTCAATTGCATTGAAACATGAAAACCGAAAGGATTTTGCCAGCCATATATATTTTTGATTCAATCTTCACAATACATCTTCCAACGTAAAGAATTGAAACTAATTTGTTTGTAATCTTCAAACACGAACTCAATTTTACGGTAATATTATTCAAAATGGGAGGAATGGGAAGATAGATAAATGATACATCACAAATTAAAGGAGAGAAAGACGAAATAAAAGAATAAAAATACTTTTAGTTTGATTTAATCAAAACGAAGTAGTTTTGATTGGTTGATGTCTATAACACTATATTCACTTTTCTCATAAGTTATTATATCTTAAGAGTTAAAGTAACATGTATTAAAAAAATTTGATTTCTTAAACACGTAGAGTAAAAAAATCCTTCTGTGTAAGATATTTTTAAAAGTAAAATTTGCATGTCGACATGCTTTATAAAAATAAAAATATATGTTAAACAAAATATGTCTAACCGTCCCCGACCACCGGACGGGTATATAACTAGTTATTATTATTAGTAAATAATGCAACTTTTAAACCACGATTGCCTATTAACAATTGCAAATTCACAACTTTTAAAAACTTCATATATATATAAAAGATTTAACAACCAAAATTCACAATAATAAACACAACCTAAATAAAAAGAACGACACAACACAAAACAACAAAGCAAACATTCACCACCATTTTACCCTATTGCCTATGTGGCTCCTCAACTTCCATTTTTCTCACTTGGGCTTGCCGTAGCACCTCTCCCGTCGTACCCAACGGCGTATCGTCGACATCCACCGCCGCCAGCACCCCAGCTCCCAACGGTGACCTCTCATCCACTTCCACAGCCACCGCAGCTGCCCTAGCACCATCGTCTCCCCCTTGATCCTTCAAGTTCAAGGCCTCCATTCGCTTCCTCGCATCCTCCTTCGTTTTATCATCAAACATTTCCTAACCAAATAAATCACATTAATATTTCTTCCAATTTCGTTTTACCATAAAGATGTTACAAGATGTTCATCATCGTACATTATTATTTATTTGCTAAAAAAACAAAAAACAAAAAAATATATATATGATTTTAATTGATCACATCCGACTGACCTTTGTGGAGTCCTTAGTTTCAGTCATTTTCTCCTTAGCCTCCTCTTTCTTCCCGGTTAACAAATCCATAGCTTTCCTTGCAGCATCTGCCGCCGCATCCTTCAACTCGGCCATCTTCCCCACAGTCGTATCCTTCCCTTCCTTCGCTTTCTCCGCCGTATAGTCCCTCGTAGCCGCCGCCTTGTCAACCGTGTAGTCTTTGGCATCAGAAGCTTTTTGACCCGTGTAATCCCTGGCGGCCGCCGCCTTATCGACCGTGTAATCCGTAGCCTGTTTAGCCTTCTCAGCCGTGTAGTCTTTTGTATCATAAGCCTTCTGAGCAGCATAATCCTTGTACTCCCCTATTTTCTCCATCGTTGCATCTTTTGCCCCTCCCGCCTTCTCAGCCGTGTAGTCCTTAGCCGCAGCCGCCTTGTCGACCGTGTAGTCCTTGGCTTGTTTAGCCTTATCGGCCGTGTAATCAGCAGCTTCTTTTGTTTTCTGGGCCGTATAGTCCTTGTACTCTCCCATCTTCCCCACGGTCGTGTCTTTAGCTTCTTTTGCTTTCTCCGTCGTCACATCCGCCGCCTCTTTTGTTTTCTGTGCAGTGTAATCCTTGTACTCCCCACCTTTGTCGGCGGCTTCCCTACCTTTCTCCTCCACGTAATCCTTGTACTTCCCCCCCTTCCCCATTGTCGTGTCCTTAGCTTCCCTCGCCTTCTCCGCCGTATAATCTTTGTACTCCGCCGCCTTGTCGCCAGCCTGCCGCCCTTTCTCCGCCGCATAATCCTTCCCTTCTTTCGCCTTCTCAGCCGTATAATCTTTCGCTTCCGCGCCTTTCTCGACAGCTTCCACGCTAATCTCCGACGTCTTCTCCGCCGCGTCATGGGCTTTTCCGGTCACCGCGTCTTTCGCTTGGCCTAACGTCCCGGTTACCGTATGAAATATGCTGCTGATAATTCCGGGACGGCTTTGATCATCTGTTGTTATCTGTTCATTGCGTTCCACCACGACTTCACCGCCGGGGACACCGACTTGTCCCTGACGGACGTCCCTGAGCTCGTCGGCGGCTTCCTCAGCAACCTGTTCCTTGCGTCTGATCTCTTTATTTGAAGCCATTGTATGAAAACTGTGAAATCAACACACAGATCAAATTAAAATCTGATGGAAATTGGAGTAGATGATTTATGAGTGGGTGGTTGTTTAGGATGATAGAATTGGTGGATGGGGAAGAATTTATAGGAAGTGTTAATTCAGCATTAAAAGTTATTGTTTTTATGGAAGGGGTCGACGCTAAGGAACCGAATTCTGCAGATTGGCTTTCATGGAAGTAAGGTGATGATGTAAGGTATGGTTGCTTGACACGTAGCTTTCAGAATGGACACGTGGACTTCATGCAGAGAAGTTCGGTAGCAACCTGATAAACTACGAAGACTTGCTAGATGTAGAAACAAACCTGTGACCGCTCTTTGTTCTTCTGCCTTTTCTTTTTTGAAATTTTTTTTATAATGGGGCTAAAGATATTAAACAAACCAACCCAAAGTTGAATATCCAAACCGTAAACCATGGAGAAAAATAGATCTCAACTTCGATTTGTGGAACAAAGAAAAACGTAACTTGCTGTATATATTTCTCTTATTTACTCTTGCAAATACAATCATATATATATAACCAAAACAATCCTATCCTAATCCTATTAAAAAGCTTTAAAGATAAATCAAAATACTAATTAAATAAAAAAGTAAGTTACTATTTGATTATCTTACATTTAACCATTTTAACTATTTGAGTCATTTATCTTTAAATCCGTCTCTTTTAACACTGACGTTTCATTTTTTACTCCATTTGAGTCCAAATAGCTAATGTTGTTAGTTTTAACCGTTAATTTTTTCTGAAAAAAATACCCTTAGAACTTAAATAGTTAAAAAACACACACCATTCTTTCCTATCTCCACTTCCAAATTGCAGGTCAATCTCTACTCTTCTCCTTCAAGAATCGCCGACAAGAAATTCCATAACCACCGGCACCGTCCCTGCAACAAACATCAGTGTACCCACCATCGAACCACCGTAATCAGGCAACCTATATACGTACCCTTCTAGATCTAAACCTGCAGCCCTTCCCTTTGATTTCTCGACCTCCACCCTTCCACCACCGTGCCCCACACCCCACACCACTTGGTCCAATCACTATACAAAATCAAGCGTCGCTCCTTCAATTTAAACTTTTCCAAAAATATAGATCTATCCAACCTCACGTTTCAGACTCAGACTACTGCTCCTATCCAACAATCAAATCTCATGAGTTTCCGGCTTCGCTACTGTCATGTGAGAATTTGTTCACGAGATTTTTGTGAAACTGATTATATGGAACAATGAATTTTGACCTAATCCTACAAGATGTCATTTGAATCTGGAGATCCAAACATTACGATTTTGTGACTTGAATACTTGAAAGAGAGGTGGTCGGCGCAGATCTAAACTAGGTGGGGGGGGGGGGAGAGGGACAAGATCTAAACTCGGTGTCGGAGGGAGAAGGACAAGATGGCCAAAAAAACGTGAGGGGGGTGTGGCAGTGGTGATTGAGGTCTCGTTTTTCCGTTGGTGATGTGTCAGCGGGTTCAAGCGAGGGTGGTGGTCGGCGGTGGTCAGAATCGTAGGTGGAGACTAGGATTTAGCGGGAGAGGCATTGAAGATGATGGTTTGAGAAGTGGGGCGGGGTTTTGGTGGTGGTGGTGGTGGTGGTGGTGGTGGTGGTGGTGATGGTGATGGTGATGGGGGTGGTGGTGTTGATGGGAGGAGGGAGGGTAAAATAATGTTTTTATAATTATTTGAGTCCTTAAGGGATATTTTAGTTTTTTTGGAAAAAGTTTAACAGAAAATCTAACAGAGTTAATTATCTGGATTCATATAGAAGCAAAAATAAAATGTCAGGGTTAAAAAAAACGAATTTAAACATAAGGTACTTAAATAGTTAAAATGGTCAAACGTCAGGGACTCAAATAGTAATTTACTCAAAATAAAATAACCTTCATAGACTCATACCAATACTAAACTTAAAAACTTGTAAAATAAACTTCCTTCACCTCCAAGAAATCGACTATGACAAGATTAGCCCAACAATCACCCCCATAATCTTGTCATGCACTTCTCTTCAAAATAAAACTAGATCATTGTCTTTTTCATATTGTGCTAAGTTAGCCTCTTCCTTCCTTCCCCGTTTTGGGCACTCATTCACAAAGTGGCCAAACTCACTGCACTTGAAACATTTGACGTGGCTCTTATCTCGTTGGACCCGTTCACCGTCTTGACCCTTCTCGAACTCCCGACCCTTTCCTTGGCCTCGTCCTAGATCATCTCGACTTGAACTTCCAAAACCACAATATTCACACACATGCTTTTTCTCCTTTTCTTTCTTAGTAAACAACAAGCTCCCATGAATGTCTTCTCCTTTATCGGATCCTTTGATACGCTCCTCATATGCCTTCAATCTTCCCACGGTTTCATCAAAGAGCATCGAATCCAACTCGAAACATTGTTCAATTGAAGCCACAATTTGAAGAAAAGACTTAGTCATTGAATCAAGTTAGGCTCTCACCAATTCCTTTTCTTCAATCTCATGTCCGAGACTCCTTGCCTTTGAAGCTAACCCGGTAAGTTACTTGCAAAATCATCAACTAACTCACCTCCTTCATGCGTAGTCCTTCAAGTTCCCTCTTCAATGTTGCTAGCCTAGCCGTTCTCACCCGATCCACTCCTAAATACCTTGTTTTCAGCCCATCCCATACTTGTTTTGCATCTGTGTAACTCGCCATTTGTAACACCATATCTTCGGGTATGGCTTGAAACAAGAAAGCAAGAGCTTGCTTTGATTTCTTTGGATCCACCGCAGCCCCTAACCCACTTGGTTCGACCGCCTCCAATATGCCATACGCATCCATAATCGACTTAACTTTGATGGCCTATACCGGGTAATTTGTAGGAGTTAGAACCGGGCACTGATATGACATATAACTCCCCTCTTTTGTAGGTACCAATGCCATCTTCTTCTTTACAGCTTCAATCCTTCTTGACCAATCTTGATATCCCTCTTCTCGGGTCCTAGAACTACACCGTTCTTGACCACCGTTCAAAGAAAAAAAACAAGCCCGCTACCCTGCTGCTTCTACCGTTTTTCTTCTTTACCTGCTAGGCAAGACTAGATTCAAAGTCTCCTGCTTTGACGAATCTTTTCCCGTCCGCCTACCCGCAAATCCGATCAGATATCTTCTGCCAAAAAACCAACCTACCCCAGTTACTCTGTTTTTATCCTTGACGGGAAGGACATGGTTGATTGATCACACGGATTGAAGTTGTGGAAACTTTTTTTTAACAACTTCTCGGTCCTAGAGCTTTAACGCTCTGATACCAACTAAAGATATTGGTATTACTTTAAAACAAACCAACCCAAAGTTGAATATCCAAACCGTAACCCAAGAAGAAAAATAGATCTCGGCTTCAATTTGTGGAACAAAGGAAAACGTAACTTGCTGTATATATTTGTCTTATTAACTCTTGCAAATACAATCACATATATATATATATATATATATATATATATATATATATATATATATATATATATATATAACCAAAACAATCCTATCCTAATCCTACTAAAAAGCTTTAAAGATAAACCGAAATACTAATTAAATAAAATAACCTTCCTATACTCATACCAACACTAAACCTAAAAACTTATAAAATAAACTTCCTTCACTTCCAAGAAATTGAGTATGACAAGATGGTTTGTTTTGATCTAGACTTGCAGATGAGGGCTCGTTTTGGACTAGTTTGCACAAGGGGGCTCATCGTCATTACCAATGACGACTTTCTTCTTAATCTCTAGGCGTGTCAGATGTAATATAGGAGATTTCAGAAAACCCAGAAAGTTGCCATTGCCAATGGCGACTTTCCCATTAAGTTGCCATTGCTAATGGCGACTTTCTGTCCCCCACGCGCACCTCCATCTCGCCATAGGTGGTGACGAGTTTGAGAAGAAAATTGTCATTGCTAATGGCGATTTTCTCTAAGAGAAGAAAGTTGTCATTGTTAATGACGATTTTCTCTAAAGAAAGTTGCCACCACCAATGACAATTTTATGTGTATTGTCATTTCATCTCAACCCACTTTAAATCAATTTGTCTTTTACCTATACAATTCAAACGAAATTTAATCAACTTCAGGAATATCTCGCAAAATAAAAATGCATGAATTTTAAAAAAAATTAAAGTGATAGTGTATTTTGATCATGATAGTGTGTATTGTCATTTCATCTCAGTCCACTTTTAAAAATTTAAAGTGGTAGTGTATTTTGAACAAATAGATAAATTTCTCAAATATGTCTTCATAAACTAAATATATTTAATTATTTAAAATTATTTATTTTTTACATTTAATTAAATTAAATAAAAATAAAGATGATTTGAATGTGTGTGTATATATATAATATATGATTTTTCATCCAACAAATCTTGAATATGTTTCGTCCAATTTTTCTTCAGTTATATTGTGTGTGTGTGTGTGGGGGGGGGGGGTCATACCAAAATGGTGTTGTTTTATCTGATAATAATACTAGAAGCACTACAATTATTCTTCAACAAAAATTTCTTACCAAGAATTTGTTGATTTAGTTTATCTTCATCTTCAAGTTGATAAAGAATTTTATAATATGAGGATTCAGTTGTATTACACTTTTCAAGAGTTTTCAAATATATCTGAAATCTTCAACGACCAAAGTCTGCAAGTTTTGTATTATTTAGCAGCGAATGAAGTAAATTTTTGACCTAATGTTCATGTTAGTATTTTTGCCAATTCAATCTATCCATCAATCTAGTTGTATGGATCTCCTACGTGGGTTTTCTGTATTAGATGCTTCCCAACAAACAATATGTTCTTATGAGGCCAACCTGTCTCAATTTGAAGCCGGCCCGTCTAACAATAGCAACCCTGATGACAGTGAAGACGAGGATGCATCCGCTCCACAAAGCAGTGAAGAATCTGAAGTTGCCCCACAGAGTACTACAGATGATGAGTCTGATGACGATGACGCTGTCAATGATCGTGAAATTCTGCAGGAATATAATTATGTCAACAATTCATAATCAAACGAATTGGTGAACTATTCTCCGGATGTTGAAGTACTAACAGAATATAAAGCTGCTGATTTTGATGACGATAACCACATGGACATATGGAATGAAGATTCAAAAGAAATCCGTCTTGGTATGTACTTTGCCAACAAAAATGAATTGGACCATGCGGTTCGGTCGTGGAATCTTGACCAAAATAGAGAGATGGTAATCACTGCAAGCAAGCGGAATAGATGGAGAGCAAAATGTTACACAACAAACCCCAAGTGCAACGTTAATCTCTTAAACGGTCCCCCGTGTAAATAGTTTGTCTACGCCACGAAGAAAAGCTCTAAACACATGTGGAGAATTGTTAGATGGGTGGATTCACACAATTGCTACAGTACAGTTGTTGGAAACAACAACAGAACTTTGAAATCTAGAGATATCGCCCTACGTATCATCCATAATACCCGGGGAGATATTGCATATCCCGTTAATCAGATTCAAGCACGTTTAAAAGACCAGCTAAATGTCGATGTTAGTTATAGCAAAGCATGGCGAGCATGGAGAGAAGCCATTGAGAGGGTTTACGGTAGTTGGGTGAGTAACTTTCATGAGTTACCTCAATACATTGCAAAGTTATTATGACTTCCTGTCACACCCCGGTTTCAGGACACCCCGAGCGTGCAACCAGATTGGCACCTCCAATCTTATTTTATTTCTGAAATCAGAGTTAGTTTAGCAGCGAAAATACTTTTGGATCGAACTTGTAATAAATCTCAACCCGAGGGTTGATATTGTATATTTTCCAAATCTGGGGATAAACAAAATATCATTTCATTTCACTAGGGATTTAAATACCCCTTTTTTGTACATAAAAACCATGGTCCATGACCATTTACATGTCACCTGCATAAACAGGGTAAAATTAGAGCCACAAGGTAGTTGGCCTGTGCCTGGGGAGTTAACATGTCCAATACCAAGCTATACCAGCATTGGTATCTAAGGGTTTTACCTTTCGGCACCTAACCCTGTGCATAACAAGGGAGTATCCATGTCTAGGAATACATCTTCCTAACATCTCCTCTTGTTTTCATTCCTGCAGAGTTATCTTCACGCTAGTAGCACATAACCCTGTCAAAATCCCTTTATGTACACATTTATCCCCAAGACTATCCCGTAGGACTAGTCTTATAGATAATCATTGATTACCTGAAAACAATTTGGAAAATAAAACGTTAGCGCGAACGCTGGTGAACATGATTATCATGACCGGTTTCGGTTGGCAAATACAGTATCAAAACATTTAACCATAATGTGGGTACAATCTATCATTCAATAGAACTAATTCATCTGAGTGTATAACCACGGTATAAACGGATAATTTCTGTAAAAGGACTGCTGTCATTTGCAGACTTACTTACCGTGATGTCCCTTAACTGAGACCCCGTCTTACATCCAGTTACAGACAATTATCAGCCCCAATATGGGAATTTCACCCATAATGCGTGTATCCCTTGATCAAGTTTTACGTATACTAATGGCCTGAATGTTTTACATAGACGCCCTTATGCATCAAACTTTTGAATACAAGTATTGCCATTTCGTAAACGTAAAACTTTCAAAGTTTTGAAGATAAAGACAGATAAACATATTCACCTTAACAGTAGCTTGGCTTATCTCAGAGGTAGTCCTTGAGTGCTAGTGTAAATCTTAATGCAAGTTCTAAGTCAAGTTAGTATCTTAACGCACGAATTCGGAAATAAGCGAAAGTGCGAAAAATAAGCGAAAATCAGATAATATACCGTAACGATGGCACGAAAACCGATGTATGAGGCTGCTCCAAGAAGTGTGGAAGGCTTATGTGAGTTTGTGTGTGAGAAATGAAGAGCTGAAGGGCTCTATTTATAGTTGGCCAGCCAGACCCGTAGCGGACCGTTATGCTAGGGCGTAGCGGTCCGCTACCGCCCAAGTGCTGTGTCAGCCCTAGATGTCACTTCTTGATTGGACCAAACCTCATTTGGCGGTTGGCGGACCGTTACGCAGGGCGTGGCGGTCCGCCACGGTGACACGCGTCAGATTCTCCTGCTGAGTCACCGGACACGTGGCATCACGAGAGATTACGGCTAGCGGACCGTTACTGGTATGGTGGCGGTCCGCCACCCAACCCTTCAGCCTTAGCGGACCGTTAAGAAGAATGGTAGCGGTCCGCTATCAGTCCAATTTCTGAAATTTTCATTTTCAACCCTTTTATTTTGGGGACTTGGCAATTCCAATCCCTAGGGTTCAAAGTTGGCAAATTAGGACCTCGGAATTGGCCTGGTGTTACACTTCACCAATTGGTAGGTGAAAAGTGTGTGTTTCAGGACGCCACATTTCAACGAGTGCCGATATGAGGGCATGGTCGAGCTTTCGATTCCCACAATTGATTACACCGCTAAACCCCGCTAAACTAATTTTTTCCATAACATTTGGGGGGATAGGGTTACTTTTAACGTGTTTCCAAAAATTTGGGGGGATAGGGTTTAGACTCGTTCCATCATACTTATTCATGTTTGCACATATCATCATGCAATCACGTATTCATCATGCATTTCACGTATTCATATTCATCATGTATTACCATTCATTATGCATGGTATACTTCCATCATATATATATTCATGTTCGTCATATATTGTAAACTGGGGTGATTTTCCTTCCAGAGCAGTACCTCCAACAGAGATGTTCCCAGGAAAGAGTGATGGGTTTAGGAGAGATTTATACACCACTCTTTCCTTAGACAGAACATTCCGTTTGTCAGATAACTACATACCGGTTGGATATTCTCCCGTACGTTCACTATATTTAATTATTATCTATTAGTCTATACCCCTAAACATTCATAATGGTTTCACTACGAAGTACTAAGAGGTTTATATATAGGAAGTACCAACGGCGTATCCACTACCCCTTGGATACGTCGTGATTACTCCATTATTCCTGTTTAGTGTTTAGACTAATCCTTCATTACCCCGTACCCTCATCATATCACATATCACATAACTCATATCATTTAAGCACGTATTTCACATAATCGTGTCTAGGGTACGGGTCCAGTGTACTTACTATATTCTTGGATAATTCCCTAAGTTCGTTCTTTCTAAAACGTCTCTTCGTTCCTGGCTCGTAACTTTAACGCTTCACGCTCGTAATCACCGCACTCGTAACCGTTGCTCTAGCATTGCCTCGGTATTCGTGTGTGTGTTTGATTTTGGTGTTTGATGTTGTTGTGTTCCATTTTGAACGGCAAACTCAACTATTTATAGGGCTGGAATGACAACGGTGGCGGACCGCTAAGCAAGGGGGTAGCGGTCCGCTACCGCCTCTTGCCAGCTGCATCACTAGCCACGTGCCAGCTTCTCCTTCGTCTGGATATTTTTGCGGTTGGCGGACCGTTACCCGTCTGGTAGCGGTCCGCTACCCTGTCGAGTCAACATTCCACGCGTCCCTAGCGTGGCACCCTGCCCACAATTCCTTAGTCCGCACGTAGCGGACCGTTACATGCTTGGTAGCAGTCCGCTACCGATCTGAATTTTCTGATTTTTGCTCTTTTGTCCCCAAACTTTGGATAATTACATTTTATTCCCTAGACTTTATATTTCCTTAAAATTTGGGGTGTTACAACCCCCCCCTTTAATTAGGTTTCGTCCTCGAAACCTGTTAATCATGAAAGAGTTGAGGATAATTCTTTCTCATTTCATCCTCAGCTTCCCAAGTCATCTCCGACCCTTTTCTGTTGCACTAACACTTGTTTGATCGTTTTGTGGCATAGCTGCTTTTCTTTTGTGTCTAGAATTTTGATAGGTTCCTCAACATAAGTCAGTTTTTGTCCACTTCTATTTCTTGTAGAGGAACATGTGCAGTCTCATCCTCCAAGCACTTTCTCAAATAAGATACATGAAACGTGTTGTGTATCTTATTCAATTCTTCAGGTAGTTCTAACTGATAAGCTACCTTTCTGACTCTTTTGATAATTCTGAAAGGACCAATAAATCGTGGACTCAGTTTTCCACGTTTCTTGAATCGGGTTAGACCTTTCCAAGGAGATACTTTTAACAAAACGCAATCTCCCTCTTGAAATTCTATTGGTCTACGTCTCTTATCTGCATATAACTTCTATCTTGTGCAGCTTTCAAACGTGCCTTGATTAAGTCAAGCCTTTCTAACGTGGCTTGAACTATTTCTTTGCTGCCCAACTCTTTCTGACCAATTTCTCCCCAACATACAGGAGTCCTACATCTTCTACCATATAGCATCTCGTATGGTGGCATACCTATACCGGAATGGTAGCTATTATTGTACGAGAATTCTGCTAATGGTAAATGATTATCCCAACTTCCATCGAAATCGATCATACAAGAACGTAGCATATCTTCGAGGGTTTGTATTGTCCTCTCACTTTGACCGTCAGTTTGAGGATGATATGTTGTGCTGATCAATAACCTAGTTCCCATCTCTTTATGGAACTTTTTCCAAAAACATGAAGAGAAACGAGTATCTCGATCAGAGACAATCGAGGTGGCACTAAATGTCTTGAAACAATCTCTTTGATAAATAAATCAGGTAACTTTTCTGAAGAGTACGTCACACGTATTGCTAAGAAATGAGCACTCTTAGTTAACCGATCTACAACCACCCAAATGGTATCATAACCCCTAGCTGTCTTTGGTAGCTTGGTTATGAAGTCCATAGTGAGATGTTCCCACTTCCATTCTGGGATTTCTAATGGTTGTAATATTCCATACGGTTTATGATGTTCTGCTTTAACTTGTAAACAAGTCAAGCATTTTGCTACATATTTCATGATATCAAATTTCATTCCGGGCCACCAATAATCTCTGCACAGATCTTGGTACATCTTTGTAGCACCCGGATGAATAGAATATCGTGATTTATGAGCTTCATCAAGAATCTTAAGTCTAAACTCACCTGATCGTGGTATCCACATACGATCAAATCGAGTCTTGACTTTATACTTATTCTCTTCTAGAAACTTCTCCTGACCAGCCATTCTTTCTTTCTTAACATTCTCATCTTTTAATGCTTCGATTTGTGCGTCTCGAAGTTGGCTCATGAAATCAGGAGTTATCACTAACTTATATGCTTTCACCAGAATAGGATGATTCTCTTCCTTGCGGCTTAGAGCATCGGCTACCAAATTAGCCTTTCCGGGGTGATATAGAATTTCACAATCATAATCCTTGACCAGTTCTAACTATCATCGTTGCCTCATGTTTAAGTCCTTCTGGTCAAAGAAGTATTTAAGACTTTTGTGGTCTGTGTAAATCGTACACTTCGTTTCGTACAAGTAATGCCTCCAGATCTTTAGTGCGAACACCACTGCAGCTAATTCCAGATCATGGGTTGGATAGTTTGCTTCATGCGTCTTTAGCTGTCGAGAGGCATAGGCTATCACCTTTCCTCTTTGCATTAGAACACACCCTAGCCCAAGTTTGTAAGCATAAGATTATACCACAAAATCTTCTATTCCTTCTAGCAATGCCAGAACCAGAGCTTGTGTCAACTTTTCTTTCAAAGTCTGGAATGCTTTCTCCTGAGCCGCATTCCATTCATATTTTGAGTTCTTTCGGGTTAGCTTAGTTAATGGGGTGGCTATCTTAGAGAAGTCCTTGATGAACCTTCTATAATAGCAAGCTAATCCCAAGAAACTTCTAACTTCCGATGGGTTCTTAGGTGGAGACCATTTCATTACAGCCTCTACCTTTGCTCGGTCCACCGAGATACCTTCTGCATTTACAACATGACCCAGAAATTGAACTTCCCTTAACCAAAATACACATTTTGAGAATTTGGCGTACAATTTCTCCTTCCTTAAAGTACTAAGTATTTCACGAAGGTGTTGTGCATGCTCTTCTTCATTCCTTGAATAAATCAGGATGTCATCAATGAAGACAATAACGGATTTGTCTAACATTGGCCGGCATACTCTATTCATGAGGTCCATGAAAACTGTCGGAGCATTCATCACTCCAAACGGCATCACTACAAATTCATAGTGTCCATAACGAGTTCTAAATGTTGTCTTAGGTACATCTTCTTCTCGTACCTTGACCTGATGATAACCGGATCTTAAGTCAATCTTGGAAAACCAACTTGATACTTGTAATTGACCAAACAGATCATCAATTCTAGGTAAGGGATACCTATTCTTGATAGTCAGCTTATTCAATTCACGGTAGTCTATACACATCCTCATACTACCGTCTTTCTTCTTCACGAATAGAATTGGTGCACCCCAAGGGGATACACTTGGACGTATAAATCCCTTGTTTAACAACTCTTGCAGTTGTGACATTAATTCCTTCATTTCTGTTGGTGCTAACCGGGATGGAGCCTTAGCTACCGACTTAGCTTCAGGAATTAAATCGATTTTGAATTCGATTTCTCTTTCAGGTGGGGTACCTGGAAGATCATCTGGGAATACTTCTGGGAATTCTTTTACTACTGGAACTTGATCCAGTTCTTTCCCTTTCATCTTTACATCAGTTACGTAGGCTAAGAAGGCTTGATGACCTTGTCTCACGTAGCTACTTATTTTGGCCATTGTACATATCGTGATCTGGTTCCGTCGTTCACCAATAACATTAACTTCCTTTCCTGTGGGCTTCATGAATCGTACAATCTTCTGATTGCATATAATCATTGCAGCATATGAAGACAACCAATCCATTCCAATGATCACGTCAAATTCTTGCATCGGCATCGGAATTAAGTCGACGAAATATTCTTTTTCTTCCATCAGTAGTCGGCAATCTCGGCATATTTCAGTTACTACGCAGTTTCGATCACTCACGATTTCGACTTCTAGTGCCTTAGCCAACTACTTCTATGGAACTTTCTAGAGTTTGCATATCTTAAAGAAATAAATGATCGACTAGCTCCTTGAAACACACCACTTTTAAAAACAAAACTTTAACGCGCGGAAGTCTTAACCCAGGAAATTTTTTTTTTTTTTTTTTTTTTCACCATCTCGCGTAGTTTCACCATCTCGCGTAGCGCGAGAAAACAAGATTCCTCCCTCGCGTATCGCGAGGGAGTCAAAAACTCAGAAAGTTTCTCAGGTTTCAGTAGTTTTCACACTTAACCATTTTTCCAACCTTTTTCACCAATACATCTAAACATAAAATCCCAAACACTTGGGCATTTGAACACACACTTATACCACCAATTTAACACCAAAAACACGATTCCTAGATTCAAAATATACATCCTTTACGGGAAAGTCAATTTACTTAAAAAATATGCACCTAAAACATATACGAGAACCCGCGATCACCTTGGACTTGACTTGGACTACTTCAGAGCTTTTCCTACAACCACATAAACATATTGAGATATATATCATAACAATAAGTAATTTCTACTTATTTCACCCATTCACCCATTTTGACCCGTTTGCGCCCAAAGATGCATTTGGGTGCAAACACTTGCATTACACCTTGCAAGTTCCATTCTTTACTTAACATAACATCTTCACAACATTTAATAGTGCATATCATCTTATCGAATTAGCGACTACGGTTATTTTCACTCATTTAACCCTTTTGACCCGTTAACATTCAAATTGATGTTTGATTGCATACCACTTGTATTTCACCTACAAGTTTTATTTACTCTTTACATTATCATTTCATTTATGACACAAAGGTCATAACTTTCTTTCCATTCTTCATCTTGGTACATAGACCAAGATCTTACCACATTTCCATTATGGTTCTTTGACCATAACCTCCCCCTTTTCCATTATGATTCTTTGATCATAACCTCCACTTTTCCATTATGATTCTTTGATCATAACCTCCACATATTAGATATAGTGTTATAACCATATTCACATTCATACATACACTTATGCATAATCAATTCATTTCATGTATCATTCATACTATGCACAACATAACACATACATCACATATCACATTACTAAGTAAGTGCAAAGGCACTTACCTTGCGGATTTGAAGATCCCGCACCTCCTTCTAGTTTAGCAATTTGATTACCTAAACATATACACCTAGTTCAGTAATCTAAACATACATAAAAATCACTTTAAAACTGAGTTCACAACCCAATTTCCCATTTCCACCCAAAATGACCCGTTTGGGTTATTCCCACATCCAAACACCCCCTTTAAACCAAGAACTCAACCTCTTGAATTCTCCTTCCAATACCTTGACACTAATTTTTCATCAAATTAGTTCTTTAAGTTAATTTGGGGTTTGTTTATGTGTCTAACATCATAAAAACACCTAATCATCAATAATTCAACATTCTAGCATTATGATCCAAACATCCCCAATTTTCACCATATGAACCCTAACTTCTCATAACTAAAATTAAAGGGTTCTAGGATGTTAACCATCATTCTTTAACTTTAGTTTAGCTAGATTATCAATAATCTAACACCATTTCATCACATGCATACAAAATTTCGGGTTTCACCCAAAACCCACCAAGAACACATACATGGTGGAATCAAGAGGAAGAGAATCACTTACTTGATGTTATGAAGGTGTTGTGTGAGCCAAAACCTTCACAAAACAAGCCTCAATTGCATGATTTGAGCTTCAAACTTGATTTCTCTTTTTTCTCTCTTGATATGAACGACCCCAACAACCAAATGCTGAATTTTGACTTTCATATGGTCAAATATGGCAGATTTGCCATATTTACCATTTCAGTCCCTTAACTTCCATTTTACCCATTTCGTTCTATAGTTAGTTAAAACTAACATAATCCCATTACAAACTTGAAACCCACTTGTTTCAACTTATTTATAAAATATTATTTCCACCATAATATTAAATATAAATATTTAATTATTTGAAGACGAAACCCGGATTTTGGTTCGTTACAAATCACCTCCCCTTATTTGGGTTTCGTCCCCGAAACCCGACTTCACATAAAAAGGTTCGGGTAGAATTTGAGCATTTCTTCCTTGGTTTCCCAAGTCATTTCCGCCCCCTTTCTATGCTTCCATCGAACCAACACTTGGCTAATCTCTTTATTTCGCAACCGCTTCACTTTCCTATCTAAGATTGCCATCGGTTCTTTCACATAGTTCAACTTTTCATCAATTTCTATATCATCCAATGGAACAAAAGTAGATTCATCCGCTAAACATTTTCGCAAATGAGACACATGGAACGTGTTATGAAGTCTACTTAGTCCCTCCGGTAACTCCAATCGATAAGCTACCGCACCCACCCTTGCCATCACTTTAAACGGTCCAATGAAACGTGGGCTTAACTTCCCCCGTTTCCTAAACCTTATCACCCCTTTCCAAGGAGAGACTTTCAATAGCACAAAGTCCCCCACTTGAAACTCAATCGCCCGCTTCCTATTATCCGCATGAGATTTTTGGCGATCTTGCGCCGCCTTTAAGCGAGCCTTTATTTGGTCAATACTATCATTCGTTTCCATGACCACTTCCTTGCTGCCAAGTTCCCGTTGACCAATTTCACCCCAACATACGGGTGTTCTACATTTCCTCCCATACAATGCCTCAAAAGGCGGCATACCAATGCTAGAATGGTAACTATTATTGTATGCAAATTCCGCCAACGGTAAATGGTCGTCCCAACTACCCCCAAAATCCCAAGCACACGCGCGTAACATATCCTCGAGCGTTTGAATCGTACGCTCGCTTTGCCCATCCGTTTGCGGATGATAAGCGGTGCTAAGGTTCAACCTTGTCCCCATATCCTCATGGAATTTCTTCCAAAAACGAGAAGTGAATCTCGTATCCCGGTCCGAAATAATTGACACCGGCACCCCATGGCGTGACACAATTTCTTTCACATAGATTTCTGCTAGTCTATCCGACGAGTACATTTCCTTTATTGGGAGGAAATGTGCACTCTTTGTCAACCGATCCACTACTACCCATATCGCATCATAACCTTTTCGAGTCTTTGGTAGTTTAGTGATCAAATCCATGGTTACATTTTCCCACTTCCAAAGCGGTATTTCGAGCGGTTGCAGCTTTCCATACGGCTTTTGATGCTCCGCCTTAACCCTTAAGCATGTGAGACACCTCTCCACATACTTAACAATATCACGCCTCATACCCGGCCACCAAAAATGACACCTCAAATCATAAAACATCTTCGTGGCCCCCGGATGGATAGAATATTTGGATTTATGCGCCTCGTCAAGAATAGTTGTCACGACACTTGACAACCTAGGTATCCAAATTCTATCAAAGCATGTCTTCAAACCCATGCTATTTTCACCAAGCTTATCAACATAAGCAATCTTCCGTTCTTCCTTCAAGTCACCACCAAGTGCTAACACTTGGGCCTCCCGGATTTCATCAATAAGAGATGATGAAATTGTCATCTTAAATGACTTCACCTTGATAGGTGAATGACTTGACTTTCTACTAAGCGCATCCGCCACTACATTCGCTTTACCCGGATGATAAAGTATCTCACAATCATAATCCTTAACCAATTCAAGCCACCATCTTTGCCTCATATTGAGGTCCTTTTGGTCAAAGAAATATTTGAGACTTTTGTGATCCGTGTAGATCGTACACTTAGCACCATACAAATAATGCCTCCAAATCTTGAGCGCGAAAACCACGGCTGCAAGCTCTAAATCATGGGTTGGGTAATTCACCTCGTGAGTCTTTAATTGCCTAGATGCATAGGCAATCACTTTCCCCCTTTGCATCAAAACACACCCCGACCCCGAATGCGAGGCATTCGAATAAACAACAAAATCCTCGGTCCCGTCCGGCAAGGATAAAACAGGCGCCTTAGTCAACTTTTCTTTCAAGAGTTGAAAGGCGGATTCTTGCTCGGGACTCCAAACAAACTTTGTCTCCTTACGAGTCAACTTCGTCATCGGCAAAGCAATCTGAGAGAAGTTTTCGATGAACCTCCGATAATAACCCGCTAACCCCAAGAAACTTCTAATCTCCGAAGGCGTCTTCGGTGATGACCATTCTTTAACCGCCATAATCTTGGATGGGTCAACGGTAATTCCTCTTTCATTAATCACATGACCCAAGAATTGGATCTCGCGCAACCAAAATGCGCACTTGGAGAATTTAGCATAAAGTTTATCCTTTTGCAAGACTTCAAGAATCTCACGCAAATGACAAGCGTGATCACCCTCGCTCCTTGAATAGATGAGAAGATCGTCAATAAACACAATGACCGAACGATCAAGGAACGGTCTACACACCCGGTTCATGAGATCCATGAAAACCGCAGGTGCGTTGGTCAAACCGAAAGGCATAACCGTAAACTCATAGTGACCATAACGAGTGCGAAAAGCTGTCTTATGAACATCCTCTTCCTTCACTTTCAACTGATGATACCCGGACTTCAAGTCAATCTTAGAAAACCATGACGCCCCTTGCAATTGGTCGAAAAGATCGTCAATCCTAGGCAATGGGTACCTATTCTTCACTGTCAACTTGTTCAACTCCCGGTAATCCATACACATTCTCATGCTCCCATCCTTCTTTTTGACGAAGAGAACGGGCGCACCCCAAGGTGAAACACTTGGGCGTATGAAACCCTTGTCAAGTAACTCTTGTAATTGCTCCATGAGTTCTTTCAGTTCTGGCGGTGCCAATCTATAAGGCGCTTTAGCTACCAGTTTAGCACCCGACATCAAGTCAATTCCAAACTCTATCTCCCTATCCGGTGGAATCCCCGGTAACTCGTCAGGAAACACATCTACGAATTGGTTCACGACCGGTACATCGTGAATCTCCTTTACTCTTTCATTCACATCCGCGACACAAGCCATGAACGCCTTGCACCCACGCGCCATGTACTTGGTCGCCTTCACATAAGTGCACAACCTTACTTTACCCTTTTTATCACCTTCTATGTAGATGGACTCTCCCGACGGGGAAACAAGTTGGATCGCCTTCGGTCCACATAAAATACTCGCCTTATTCTTTGACAACCAATCCATCCCCACAATAACATCAAAATCTCCCATAGCCATAGGAATCAAATCAATAAAGAAAGTTTCACCCCCCGCTCTCAACTTACAATCTCTAAAAATGTCAAAGACAAGGAAACTCTTATCATTAGCCGCTTCGATTTCTAAGGGTTCATCTAACTTGCTACTTACAAAAGAGGAATGCTTAACAATTTTCAAGGAAACAAAAGAACGGCTAGCCCCCGAATCAAATAGAACTAGTGCAGGTAATGAGTTAATCTTGAATGTACCTGACACCACCTCCGAGTTGTTCTTTGCCTCTTCCGCCGAAATGTGGAAGGCTCTTCCTTTTGGCTTTGGCGTCTCCACTTTCTTTCCACTTCCACCTTGCTTTAACTCGGGACAATCCGCCCTATTGTGCCCGGGTTTATAACAATTGTAGCATATATGCACTTGGCTTGAACACTGATGAGCAAAATGCCCCGGTTTTCCACATTTATAGCAGTTTTGAGATCCCTTCCGGCACTCCCCAATGTGCTCCTTTCCACAAATTTTGCACCCCCGCGACGAAGGCTTGATGAACTGCTTCTTACTAGGGCTCCCGCCCTTTATCTTACTCGCCACTTGATCCACTATTTCACGTTTCCTCTTTTCTCCCCTAGCTTCTTGCCTCCTTAACTCCACCTCTCTTTCCCGACACCTATTTATTAAGTCTACAAGTGTGGTAAATGAGGATGGAGATATGCTATCCCTGAACTCCACCGTCAGCATAGCATAGAACCTGTCAATCTTGGCTTTCTCGGTCGACACCACATCTGGACAGAACTTGGCCCGATCGAAGAAAGTCCCAGCTAATTCATCAATAGTCTCTGTCGTCTGCCTCATGAGGAGAAACTCCTCGGTCATCCTGTCAATAGCGGCCTGTGGGCAATGGTACTTTAGGAATGCCGCTTTAAACTCCTCCCATGACATGGAGGTCACCCCTCTTTCACCCCTCTCCTTTTGGAGATTTAGCAGCCACTCCTTAGCCCGCCCAGTCAATAGTGGCACGCTAAACATCACTCTATCCTCGGGCTTACACCTTGTCGTCTCAAAATTTGACTCCATGTCTACCACCCACCTGTGGCTCAGAATCGGGTCCACTTGCCCGTTATATTCCTTGGGCTTGATCACCATGAAATCCTTCAGTGTACAACCCCGAGGTTCCTTATCTTTCTCTTTCATGATCTCCTCGAGAGAGAGTTTAATAGTCCCCCTCATTTCTTCCATCAACAAATTTGTGGCTTGCTCAAAGGCCTTGGCCACCTCCTCTTTTATCAACTCTTGGATCCGTGGATCCAACGGTTCCCGATTGCTCGATTCTTCTGCCATCTCTTAACTGAGAATTAGGAACAAACACCTTAACACCCTTATACTATCAATACCTTAAATACTTATCACACTTACACCCCTATATGTATTAAGTATATGTATACTTATCTACTTATATACATACATACATATATAATCACCTTCACCTAATCCTTGTAAATGTTCATTGTCATATGGTTATTATAACGACCCTTGCACATCTCGTCATATTAATCATATTGGCCAGACATGATTAATAACGCGCTATGCCCAATTGCAATTATCATATTCATATAACAAATCACAAGACAAGTTTCGGCACACATAACACTTTGCCAATCATCCGTACATATACATAAATGCCATATGGAATTATCATTAATCATAACATTACTAACCTTTCATTTCCGAAAGCTCCGAGTCTTAGTCAAGTCCTTCTTGGATTCTCGTATCATCCCCCCCATATCAAGAGCATCCGGTTTGAGTTTAGTCCACCCACACCAAATCCCTCAAACCATTGCTCTGATACCAAGTTGAAACACACCACTTTTAAAAACAAAACTTTAACGCGCGGAAGTCTTAACCCAGGAATTTTTTATTTTATTTTATTATATTTTTTTTTACCAACTCGCGTAGCGCGAGAAAACAAGATTCCTCCCTCGCGTATCGCGAGGGAGTCAAAAACTCAGAAAGTTTCTCAGGTTTCAGCAGTTTTCACACTTAACTATTTTTCCAACCTTTTTCACCAATACATCTAAACATAAAATCCCAAACACTTGGGAATTTGAACACACACTTATACCACCAATTTAACACCAAAAACACGATTCCTAGATTCAAAATATACATCCTTTACGGGAAAGTCAATTTACTTCAAAAATATGCACCTAAAACATATACGAGAACCCGCGATCACCTTGGACTTGACTTGGACTACTTCGGAGCTTTTCCTACAACCACATAAACATATCACCATTAGTATTGAGATATATATCATAACAATAAGTAATTTCTACTTATTTCACCCATTCACCCATTTTGACCCGTTTGCGCCCAAAGATGCATTTGGGTGCAAACACTTGCATTACACCTTGCAAGTTCCATTCTTTACTTAACATAACATCTTCACAACATTTAATAGTGCATATCATCTTATCAAATTAGCGACTACGGTTATTTTCACTCATTTAACCCTTTTGACCCGTTAACATTCAAATTGATGTTTGATTGCATACCACTTGTATTTCACCTACAAGTTTTATTTACTCTTTACATTATCATTTCATTTATGACACAAAGGTCATAAATTTCTTTCCATTCTTCATCTTGGTACATAGACCAAGATCTTACCACATTTCCATTATGGTTCTTTGACCATAACCTCCCCCTTTTCCATTATGATTCTTTGATCATAACCTCCACTTTTCCATTATGATTCTTTGATCATAACCTCCACATATTAGATATAGTGTTATAACCATATTCACATTCATACATACACTTATGCATAATCAATTCATTTCATGTATCATTCATACTATGCACAACATAACACATACATCACATATCACATTACTAAGTAAGTGCAAAGGCACTTACCTTGCGGATTTGAAGATCCCGCACCTCCTTCTAGTTTAAATATAAATATTTAATTATTTGAAGACGAAACCCGGATTTTGGTTCGTTACACTCCTGTATCGAATAAAACACAAGCAGGCAGGGAATTCAAGAGGAATGTTCCTGATACAACGTCAGGAACATCTTTCGCTTCCTCTGTAGTGATCTGAAAAGCCCTTCCCCTTGGCTTCGGAGCCTCGATCCTTTTTACTTCATTTTCTACCATTTGTAGAAACAAAGACTGATGGCTACAAAATTATATAAGTACAAATGCTGCTGATCTCAGAGTTTGCTGCTGACCAACAAACTGCTGCAGACAAGCTTCTCTGCTGCGGATACCTGTTCTCCTGCTGAAGAAAAAATCTGCTGCGGATAGCCTTATCTACTGAAGACTAAAGTTGCTGCGGATAGGCTTCTCAGCAGCATCAACACTTGATGCTGCTGACAGGCAAATCATCAGCAGCTTTGGATGGTCACATCTTGCTGCTGATCCTCATCTTTGCTGCTGACAACCGTGTGCCTTGAAGACAAATCGTTGCAGCTGACTATCCATGCCAAGCGTCACTGACAACTTTCTGCAAAAGCCATTGACACACTCAAAGCAGAAGGAACCTCAATGGCACAACCAATGATGGACAACAATGCTCTTCTCCAAGCATGCAAGTAATAATGCACAAAGAAGACGCTTCAATAAAGTTAACTAGTTTTAGACTAAACGTGTAATAGTTAGCTATATACAACAGATCAACGGTCTGTGTTAGATCTGATCCTTAGAATCAAGGGTCTGTCTTGATTCTAAGTGAGTATAAATACTGTGTAAACACTTCATTGTAAGTGTGCTTTTTGATTGAGTTTTCATTTGTAATCGTTTATTCGCAAAAGCTTAATACAACAGTGTTCTTATTAGTATTCTTTCTGTTTACTCGATTATACTTGTGTAGTTGCTATTGTTTCCGCCAATTTCAACTAAGAACAGAACCATCTTGTACTTTCACGATCCTACAAGTGGTATCAGAGCTTTAGCTCAGATTAAACAAACTCACACTTGTTTAATCACTTCTGCTTCTATTCTAAACTCTCTCTTTCATCAAGTCACCAAAAACAAAGATGGCACAGAGCAATGGATTTGAAGACATCAGCAGCATCAACTGACCACCAAGATTGGTATTTGGGGAAGACTACGACACGTGGAAGAATCACATGGAAAGCTTTTTCTGTTATCAAGAGTACGGAATGTGGAAATCCATCAGGGATGGATCCTACACTCCCATGGTGGCCTCTCTCTGCTGACTCTGGAGGACCACCAGTTCCAAAGGAGCCCTCCAAGTACTCAGAAGAGGACATAAAGAAGATGGAGGTGGACTTCAAGGCACTGGGAGCTATCCAAATGTGCCTTCCAAATGATTTTTTTCATAACTTCAGAAGTTACAAAACTGCTAAAGAGCTCTGGGAGGCTCTTGAGAAGATGTTTGCTGGCTCTGAGGAAGTCAAAGAAAACAGAAGAGACATCCTGAAGCAGCAGTATGAAAACTTCGTCTGGAAGGAAGGTGAGTCTCTAACTGTTTTATACAACAGATTTACCTATCTTGTAGGTGAGCTGCAGTGCTCAAAGGTGAAGCTAGAGAATTAAGATATTCTCAAAAAGTTCATCAGGTCTCTACCAAGCTGCTGGACACTTTACACAGTGTCAATCAAAAGAACTGAGAATCTGAAGACTCTCCAGATGACTGAGCTCTTTGGAATGCTAAAAACCTATGAGCTAGAGATGATTCAGGCAAAAGAAAGAAGATCAAGCTACCAAACAGCCTCAACATCCACCACCACCTCCTCTGCCCTCCATTCTGAGCACTCAGGTCCTAGTTCAAGCAACTATTATCCTCCAATCATCACTCATCCTCAAACTCCAACCTCTCAAATAAACACATCTCCATTCCTCCTAGAAGCCCCTCCTCAAACATCAACCTCTGCTGCTTTTGTTTCTGAAAACTCAAGCAACATGTCCTTTATCAAGGAGGATCTGGAATGCTTCCATCCAGATGACTTAGAAGAAATGGACATACAGCACTTGTATGCCATGTTATCTATAAGAGCAAAAAGGTTCTACTCTAGAACTGGAAGACCCATTCCAAGTAATAACTCTAACACCAGAGTTGGCTTGGATAAAAGCAAACTAAGATGTTACAATTGTAACCAACTGGGTCATTTTGCTAGAGAATGCAAGGCACCTAGGGCAAACCCAGCAGCTCCTCAACCAAGACAAGCTCACCAAGCCCAACCAAGACAACAACAGCAACAAGCTACTCCTCTAGCTCAAACTGCAGCTTATGCAGCTGTTGGAACATCTGACTTTGACTGGAGCTTCCAGTATGAAGATCTGCCTGCTAACAACCAAGCTCTTATGGCAGACACAACTGAGATACCGCCTCAGGTATATGAACATCTCTGTTCCCAAGCTTGTATTAATAAGGTGTTAGGCTACAGAAAGCACAATCAAAACCTTATAGATCAAAATGAAGAGTTTCATCAAATGAAATCTGAATTCACAAAAATAGAAAACAGTTATAAAGAAAAAATTAGCTGCCTAAAGAAAGAGATTTCATCACTAAAACATGAACAAACCAATTTTGAAACTCAGATTGATGATCTACTGGCCAGATTAAAAGCTACCAGAGCAGAATTGGCAGAACAGAAAGTTCATGTTGACAAATATGAATTTGCATCCAAAAAGTTGCAAAGACTTTTAGATGCTCAAATTCATGAAAAGGTAAAAACTGGTCTGGGGTATCATGCTGAACAATATCAAGCCGTTGGACCTCCTGCTAACTACGTTGCCATCCATGAACCAAGCTTCAATCTTGCAAATCTTGATATGGCCAACAGAAATCTTGATCCTTCTAAGGATGAACCTTTGGTGCAAGAATGCACTACCTCATCAGAGTCTGAATCAACTTGCTCAGACTCCACTGAAACAAGTGAAGCTTCATCTCCTCCTGCCCCTCAAGTTATTTTGACTAAAGATGAAGTCCCCATTATCCACTCAGCACCAGTACCAGCCATTTCAGTACCAGCTCCTACACCATTCAAACAAATCAAAATTAGCTATCCTCCAGAAGGTAGGAAGCTAGATATTGAAAAGAGCCAGTCCTCAACTTTAACCCAACCAAGGAAGGTGTTTGACATATGTCATGCGCCTGGAGAGAGAGTTCCATATGTTCAAAAGACATTGGAAGAAGCCACCTTTGAGCATAACAAAGCTCACCCCTGGAACTTCAAAGACTTGTTCAAAAGAAATGACTATATGCACTTTTAAAGAGACAAACTGGCGAAATCATGCTTTGTGTGTGGGAAATACAATCATACTGCCAGCACCTGCTTCTATTACCTTCAACAACAAAACAACCTAAAGCAACATGCTTTTGAGAAAACAAACAAAAACAAAAAGGTAAGAAGCTTTGAAGCCAAAGCAACTCAATTCAGAAATTCTCTATCCCCACCAAGAAAGCCTATGCCAAAACTCCAACAATCTTGCATCATCTGTGGTGAATCAGACCACTTTGCTGCAAATTGAAAGTTTAATCCTTTCAATTAGATTCTTCTTCCAACCCCAATTATACAAAAGCCTATCAGTAAGGTGAAGAAGGATAGGCATACGTCTGTGATGTATTGCAAAATACATGCATTTTACTGTCTATTTTATTCCCACTTTGTGTTTGTTTTGCATCGGTTTTCTTTTATAACTGCTCGTACTTAATATTTCTATATATTTTGGTTGTTAGGTCACAAAGGAAGCGGATATGATTGAAAACGAAGAAGAACGAGTTTCCGGTTCGTGCGAGAGGGCTGTGGATAAGAAAGAAGATAGTTTCTGGATTTTTACCCCTGTCGCGTAGCGCGACAGGTATTGGAAGTCCCTCGCGCTACGCGAGGATTGAGAAATGTCAGAATTGCCCTTTTAATGATTGCCCGACTGTTTTGTCTTTTCTGGGGCCCTCGCGCTACGCGAGGAGTGTGCAAGATCCCGTCGCGCTACGCGACGGGTGGTTTTTCGCAGAAATTGTTTTAAAACCCCAAAAATTAGAAACCCTAGAGGAGACACGAGGAGGAACGAGCCTGGAGCGGCTGGAGGCGACGAAAAGTGACGGCAAAAGACGAAAAGGAGGAGGAGAAGTGGATATTGATCAAGAACAAGCGTTGGGATCGAAGAATTGAAGCCGGATTCACCTCGGGTTACATATTTTTGATTCGTTCTTGTTTTCTTGTCAATTCTAACATGATGAACAGCCTAGTTACTTATTGTTTTATAATTTTGAACATGTTTCTTGGCTAGATTCTTGTTGTCTACCTAGGTGTTGATGAATACATATGATTGACATTAGGTTTTATCCGGTTTTGGATGATTTGCATGTGATGAACTCATGATGTAACAAACTTGGTTTGGATTATTGGATGTTTTATGTGTGTCTATGATTGTTTATGGATTGATGATTTACTCCTCGTGTGCCTTGGTGAATGTCTTTCATGTAATAGGTGCATGCTAGATCAATTACTGTGTGTCTTTGATTAGTGGGTGGTTAACTGCGTACGAGTTCACCATAGGGTAATCTTCTTGATATAGATAGTTTAGATGTGCAACCAATCTCGATAGCTGTGAGGTGAGAGATTGTCGGTTTGTCTAGGGTGTTAGATTGCTAGTTTAGAGGCTTTGTGAGAAGATCTTGCTAGTTTTGTCTCATATATGTGTTTACCGAATCCAATAGGAATATCCTAGTTATCCCTTGCACTTAGGTGTATTAAGACTTTCGCGCTGTGAGGTAGATTGTCTAGCGGATACTTCTTGAGTAAATTGGAGGACCTGTGAGGGAAATCCATCCAACCGGTGGTTTAACAGCTTTTAGGTTTCTTGGTTGACAATCCTTGAGAAGGGTCGAGGGTGCTCTAGGTTTCCTTTGAGTTTAGTATTTTAAGATCCCGGTATCACGTCAGTTCCCTTATCGATAGAACCTTTGTCAAGCATGTGTAGGATTCGGGCCTAGGTAGTGCTTTCACCCTATCTGTTTTCGTTCCGTAGTTATTCTCACGCTAGTTTGTTTGTCCTCGTCTTTTCCTTTATTTTCTATAGTTTATTTCTCTCTTAAATAAAAGAAACCCCCTTTTTTTGTAATTAGTTATCCTGCATCTGAGTTAGTATTTCGCTGTACATACAGTGTCCGTAGGTTCGATACTCGGTCTTATCTATCTATTCTGTAAACGATCGGTACAGTTGCCGTATTGTGCGCGTTAGTTTAGGTTTGTCCGTTTTATTATAAATATTAGAACTTGTAGGTTTTTGCGTATAGTTCGCGTCACAACAAGTTTTTGGCGCCGTTGCCGGGGACACTTGGCAATAGCGAAATTTACTTTGATTTTAGGATTTGTGTATACTTTCTTTTATTTGGGTGTTTAGATTAGGTTGTATTTATTTATTTTTCTCTTTATTTTTATTTATTATTATTTTTGAAAGAAGAGGAAGATGTGGTGCGAGAATTGTGGTGGACCCCATTGGATGCAGCAATGTCAGCATTTTTATTCATATGAGTATTCTGCGCACCGGTACGATGAGAGATATCAGGAGGATGGTGCGTTGGCGAGATCGTACCATTTGATGGAGCTGATGGAGAAGGAAGCGAGAGCCAAAGACATCAAATGGAGAGCTGAGATGGATCTTCTGACAAGTTAGATTGAATCTCTTAAACTTGCAAGGGCTACATCTATGAAGCAGATAGAGGATCTTGTGATTGATGATTCATTAGAGCCGGAGACGAGAACGGACAGCGGAGTTTTTGCTATTTCCGATAGTTCTTCCCAAGTCCCACCTCCGGCTCGGCATATATTTGATTTTGAGGATCCGGATGTAGAAGAACACATCCAAGCTTATTTGAGGCACGATCTGCAGGCGGACAGACCAGCTGATGTGGAGAGAGTCTTCATTTTTGCTGTAGAGGATACACTTGTTCCGAGTGTAGATGAGGCTGTAGTTGCTCACTTCCGAGCGCAGGAGGAGAGTCTTCACATCCCATCAGCAGAAGAAGTCAGGCAGATTGATTGGAGTGCCCGGTTTGCTGAGATGGAGGCCCGGTGGGCAGAGGAAGGTGAAGTATTCGACACACCAGGACCAGAGACGTTAATGGACGAGTCAGTCCCACCTCTGGTTCAGCAGGATGTCCCAATTCAGCCGATTTCCGCATTGTGGGCCGATTCTGATGATGAGTTGGAGTTTTCATCTGATCTCGTGACCACAGAGCATCCTGATGATCAGATTGATGAGGAAAGTGAGAGAGCCAAGATAGAGGATGACATGACGAAGGAGGAGGAGCATGTACTATCCTGGGAGTTTGAGTTTGGTGACGAGTTGGTTGGTTTTACAACTCAAGAGGCTGATGAGGTGTTTGACCCTATTGGTGACATTACTACTCTCGAGACATTACTTTATGGAGAGCCAGCAGCGGTTATCGAGCAGTCACCAAACCGAGAGGATGAAGAAGAAGTGATGGAGATGGAGCGACCACTTCTTGTTGAGGATGAGCAAACCCCAAGTGTGGGGATTGCTGATGATGATAGCCAGCTCGTGGATGACGACGATGATTATGGATCGCCACCCAGATCCAACGTGCCACGGGATAGGGTGAGAGAGCGCCTTGACCGGCGCATTTCAAGGACACAAACCTGGTCGATTAGAGGCCCTGCAGTTGTTCCAGACTGCAGAGACGACCATGCTCCTCATTACATGCATGGCATACAGTTCGGTCCAGGAAAATTCAAGTCTTGGTGGCCCGACTCGAGTCTGTTTCAAGTCTTCTGGGGCCTGGTTGTTGGATTCTTCCCGTCCAACGACAAGAGAATGAAATTGAGTAAAAATGATGGGAAGAGGATTAAGGAGAAGCCTCCTGATTGAGTTTACTTGCGAGGCACGAGTCTGGCTGAAGACTCTTCTGTAAACTTAGCGCTACTGGGAGGCAACCCAAATTTTCTCTTTAGTTATTTATTTGCTTTATTTTAGCTGTCATTGTGTTTGTTGCTTCTCCTGTTCTGTGATTCGTCCTCATTATTATGGCTGCTTGTATTTTGTACATTATCTGTTTAGTTTAGTTTTATTTTTATTCTATTATTTGTGTCAGTATTATGTTGCTCGGGTTTTGCTTGTTTTTGTTTTGCAGGTTTGGTTTTTCATAACCCGTACTCAATCTCCATTCGGGTTATGGAAAACCAGTTACATATCATTGGAGTGCCCGGTTTGCAGGTTTTGTGTTTTGATGTTTGCATGCAGGGATTATAATTGATTTTTGGAAGAGCTTTTAGCAGCAAAATGTGGGTCCCCAGGCATGTTTGTTTTTGTAAATGGTGGCTGGGAAGGTTTGGGAAATAAGGGGTGAGAAATTTGACTAAGTGTTGGAAAATTTCGAAACTTTCTGTCAAATTCCACCCCTCGCGCTATGCGACGCTTTGCTCGTCCCCCGTCGCGCTACGCGGAAAAAAAAATTAGCAGCGAGAACACAACGAGAGCGAAGTGTGGGGATGCTGAATCCTCAACAAGGCTTTGTGAGCTGCTGCATGCTTGGAGCATATTGACCTGCCAAAATACCAGCTAAGTCTTTTCCATTTTCTTTTTCTTTTCCATGTTTTTGTTTTTGAGTCGTGTTTCCATTCCTGCATTGAGGACAATGCAAAGTTTAAGTGTGGGGATGGGACACTGTCGTTTAGTTATTTATTTTTATTTTTATTGAGTCTAGTTAGCTTTGAGTACATTTAGTTAGTTTAAATTTTATCTATTTATTTATGTTCCTGAAAAAAAAAATGTCTAAGAAACTTGATGATTGCATTTAAAAGCAGGAGATGATAGGAAATTGGGCCCTGGTTTTCATTTAATATTTATAAGACATTAAAAATCAGATTACACACTTAACTCGGGATATGTCTGGTAGGCCCAACTGACGGTAAAAAGCCCTAGGAGTATTTATAATACACTGCACCTTAAATCACAACATCCGTGGGTTCTCATCTTAGGAGAAGCGGTGAAGCCGAAACTGTCGAATAATATAAGAGGTACCACTGTAGGTTAAAACCCGTATGTATTTAAGATTAGCAGATTAGTTAGCACACCTTACCTTTTTATGAGAATAAATCCGGGACTGGTGGCGCTTTAGGAAATTCCATCGTATCATTGCGTGAGCTTAAAAATAACTTAAGAACGAAGCCTATGTGTTTTCCACTGGGATGGTGACTTGGTGGATACACCCATGGGCTAAGTGCTTTAAATATTATAACCTAAAGCTTATGTGTTGCTCGCTGGGATGGCGACTTGGTTGGCAATACCTCTGAGTTAAGGTTACAATTATGTTATATAAAGCTCAACATGATTAAAAAAAAAAGATGCAAAAAAAACTATATATATATATATATTGCAAAAAAAAAAAAAAAATATATATATTTATGCATCCATCCATCATTAGTTAATTTAAATACATCTGGGTATTGGGTTACAGTGGAAGAAAAATCATGAAACAAATGATTTAATCTGTGCTTCGAAAACTTGAAATGGGATTAGGTAGAACTGTGGATACCTTAGTGTGAGACCCTAGACCTAGTGTTCACTTAAAGATAACGAAGTATGATTGGGGAAAATCCGTTGGTGGTTGGGTTTAGAAGGACAAACATACCGACAATCGCGGTTTTTGTGTTTTCGTGTCTAATAAGATAACCCATAAAATGTTGAAGACCTTGTGCTTGATTATGATCCTGTTTTGCATGAATTTTTCAGGGACTAAAAAAAGATAAGTGTGGGGATGTGATGTATTGCAAAATACATGCATTTTACTGTCTATTTTATTCCCACTTTGTGTTTGTTTTGCATCGGTTTTCTTTAATATTTCTATATATTTTGGTTGTTAGGTCACAAAGGAAGCGGATATGATTGAAAACGAAGAAGAACGAGTTTCCAGTTCGTGCGAGAGGGATGTGGATAAGAAAGAAGATAGTTTCTGGATTTTTACCCCTGTCGCGTAGCGCGACAGGTATTGGAAGTCCCTCGCGCTACGCGAGGATTGAGAAATGTCAGAATTGCCCTTTTAATGATTGCCCGACTGTTTTGTCTTTTCTGGGGCCCTCGCGCTACGCGAGGAGTGTGCAAGATCCCGTCGCGCTACGCGACGGGTGGTTTTTCGCAGAAATTGTTTTAAAACCCCAAAAATTAGAAACCCTAGAGGAGACACGAGGAGGAACGAGCCTGGAGCGGCTGGAGGCGACGAAAAGTGACGGCAAAAGACGAAAAGGAGGAGGAGAAGTGGATATTGATCAAGAACAAGCGTTGGGATCGAAGAATTGAAGCCGGATTCACCTCGGGTTACATATTTTTGATTCGTTCTTGTTTTCTTGTCAATTCTAACATGATGAACAGCCTAGTTACTTATTGTTTTATAATTTTGAACATGTTTCTTGGCTAGATTCTTGTTGTCTACCTAGGTGTTGATGAATACATATGATTGACATTAGGTTTTATCCGGTTTTGGATGATTTGCATGTGATGAACTCATGATGTAACAAACTTGGTTTGGATTATTGGATGTTTTATGTGTGTCTATGATTGTTTATGGATTGATGATTTACTCCTCGTGTGCCTTGGTGAATGTTTTTCATGTAATAGGTGCATGCTAGATCAATTACTGTGTGTCTTTGATTAGTGGGTGGTTAACTGCGTACGAGTTCACCATAGGGTAATCTTCTTGATATAGATAGTTTAGATGTGCAACCAATCTCGATAGCTGTGAGGTGAGAGATTGTCGGTTTGTCTAGGGTGTTAGATTGCTAGTTTAGAGGCTTTGTGAGAAGATCTTGCTAGTTTTGTCTCATATATGTGTTTACCGAATCCAATAGGAATATCCTAGTTATCCCTTGCACTTAGGTGTATTAAGACTTTCGCGCTGTGAGGTAGATTGTCCATGGAAGTATCTTTACCACACTCTTCTCCAATGCATATCCCAGAAGAGGAGTGGATGGCATCAGGTGAGCTCCGCACTTGCCTCCGCCTTCCATGGTATGGTCACTAACCAAGGCTTCAACTTTGCACACCTCATCTTTGAGGGTTTGAGATATAACCTTCAAGAGGGTGCAAAGCAACAATTTTTTATGTAACCAAGATTCTTGCAGGAAGTTTTCAATCAAGAACTAAAAGAACTTTCAAAACCTGCAAAAATCTACATCATGTTGGGATATAAAAATAATATTTTTCAAAGCATGAGAACTGTTTCCAAAAAGTTCTCAGGGGTCAATGTTCCATTGTTATCTACAATGCTGAACATACAGAGTACCCCGGGTGACAGTTCAGCAATCCCAGCTGATACTGATCCCACACCCTCCACCTCACATCCTGAACAACAGTCTGCTTCTACCATTCGAACCCCTGTGCATACTACTAAGGATGCACAGGCACAAAAATTACTTACACCTATTTTGGATGTTATCGTTCAACCGGAACACAGGGCCCCGGTTGCAACGACATATACTAGGAAAAGGGGCAAGAGAACTCCTTTTTCTCTTGCCTCCAAGGCCCAAACCCAACCTAACAGCCCTCACTCAGAATCACAACATTCTGATGAGAATATCATAAGGGACAACCACATTATTTGGGAGACTCCTTTGGATGTCTCTCTATTAGGATCACTTCCCGGATCCATACAACAGCCCCCTGAGCCTTTCCTTTCTCTTCTAAACTTAAGTGTTGAGGAACCTGATCAAGATGATGTACCTTCTCCAACTACCACTATCTCGGAGGTACTGATTGATCTTGCTTCCAACACACCCAACCCAAGTTCTTCTACCCTGAAGGTCCACTCTAGGAGTTATGAAAGAGTGGATGTGGAAGAGGCTGTCACTACTGCTAGTCCACGACAACTCACAGTGAGGATGCTTCCTTGGAAACTCCCCTCACTGAGAGGAATCCCAAGTGCCAAGAAACCATGGGTGATGGGGATGAAGAGGCTAGGCCTAAGGCCCCATCTGGATCCAAGGATTCCACAACTGTGGATGAGGACAGACTGAAACTTCATAACTTGGAATTGACGGCCAGGGTGGCTATGCTAGAGGCTGAAGTGTCCAAACTAAGACACCAAGTCTCTATGCATGAAGCCCATCAATGCCCAACTGTTCCTACTCCCTCTCTTGTATCAGTGGGCACCCAAACTGATGCTTATTTGTCCACTGATGCAACCAAAAAAGGGGAGATGGTCCCAATGGAGGAAGACTCAGATAGTCTTGACGACTGGATTCAAGAGCAGGTTGTATTTCAAAACACATTATTCAAGCCGACTTTTGTACAGGTTCATGACTTGCCAGCTTCAGATAACGAAGAAGAAGAGACATCTGAAGACTGGAAGTTAGCCGTCAGGGCTGTTGATGAGATGCTGAAGACACAGAACAAACATATACATCTTTCAGCATCATCCCTGAAGCAGCAGCCATCATAAGTCACTCCACTGCCCCCCAATTTCCACTGACTTCAACACAGCTAGAGTTTGATACAATACTAGCTTGGGGGTATGATGGAAAGTCTGAGAGGTTCTGGATTGGTTGGGAGTTTGGCGAAGTAGAAGAGCTAAACTGGGACTTTCTCAACAGCATCCAAGTCCTTCACCTATACCTTCTACAATGCATCAACAACTCAACGGACCTCTCAGCAGAACTTGCCATTGGCAGGTTCTATGACTTGATGGAGGATAATCTACCCAACTTTCAAAGACAAATACAAGCAGCAAAAAGGGTAGCCTATCCTGAATCTTCAACAACAGCAAAAAGAAGACTGTCTCCTAGAAGACTTGAAATAATAAGGAGCAGTCTTCTCACAAAAGAAGAAGTTCTGTGCTGGAGAAGATTCCTGTACAATAGAATGGTCAGGGATGTCGAAGTGCAAGGATGGACAAGCACTGACTCCCATGACTTCACCTTCTTCCTGAGCAATGGATCTTCTCTAACAGTCAACATCAAGGAGATCTTGCTCCTACCTTCAACCTTCCTGCACAAGGTCTTTGAGCTCAGATCACTCATCTTCAATGTCAATTCCTTAGAAAGTCAAGAAATGATCAAGATCATCAAGGCTTCTTTGTACAAGGAGGAATCTGGATCTGACTCAGACCTATCCTTTCTCTCTTCTCCAACAGTCAGACTGAACACAGAAGAAGAATAAAAAAGAAGAGAAGAGGAAAAGATGAAAGAGGCATGGAAGGATGTGACAGGTATGGAATGGGAAGAAGATGAAGTCAGTTCCCCTACCTTATCCATTCCCCAAATTGCCAATGAAGCTGAAGCTGAGATTCCAACAGTAGCACCATCATCTGCTGTTGTGATCAATGAAGCCGAAGCAGAGGCATCCAACAAAGATAAGGGAAAGGGAATTATGACCAAAGAAGATGAAGAGAGGTTGCAAAGAGAAAAGAAAGAGAAAGAAGAAAGAAGAAGAAGAGAAGAAGAAGAGGAGATGCCTGAAACTAAGAAAGCTCATGATAGACTCACAGCCATTCTCCTCAGAGAACAACAGATCCAACTGTATGCAAAACAGTTGGATGATCTGAAGGTAAAGATTCCTGCAGTTTATCAGATTAAAGAAGATGAAGCTCTTGCTCTTCAACTGCAGGAACAATTTGATAAAGAAGAAGAAGAAATAGAAAAGAAGAAGAAGGAAGAGGCTAAGTTCAGAATAACTGATTCTGAACTAGCCAAAGAAATGAGAGAGGAATGGGTAAAGGCTCTAGTTTCTCAAGGTGAGGATGCAGACTACCTTGAGAAACTATCAAATAAAGAAATCTACCGAGCCTTCATGGGTCAGCAAGGTCAATTGGCAAAGAAGAAAAAGGCTGAAGAAGAAGAAAAAGCCAAACAAAAGTCCAAAAAGACCATTGCCTTTAATAAAAGGATCCATGAAGAAAGGAAGGTCATGATTGACTTCCTTAAGGCTAGAGGAGAGAATGGAAAGAGGCTAGGTCCCATGAATTTCATGAACCTGCAAGCCCTCTACTTCAAAGTTAAGAAGGATGAGGAAGAAAGATTGGAGAAGAAAGGCTCCAAGAAAAGGGTAAACATTCAAGAAGAAGAAAGGAAATCAAAGAAACTCAAGCCTTCTCTCTCACCCAACACTTCCTCAATCCAACAACCTTCCACTCTCCTTCCTAGACCTCCCTCCTCTCCTCCCTCAAAGTCCAAATCCTCACACCCAGCTCCTACTCATCAACAACCTCCCAAAAAGAAAAACAAACCCACTTCCAAACCAGAAGACTCAAGAGAAATAATCAGATGGTCATACAGCCCTGAAGACCAATGGTTTGAAGTGTTCAGGGGGAGGACAGAAGCTAAAAGATCAATCTATACATCTGTTGATGAGGTACTACAGCTTCCAGATTCTGATCTAAGAAGAATGATGGAGCTGGGTGAATCCTCTGAGCCTGAGAATGAAGGTGGGAGACATCTATTGCTGGCAATCAGACATTACTTCAACCCCAGCAAAGATGAAATCATTGATGCCAAACCTCTTCAATCCCACTCTCCATTCATCAGCTGGTCCTACAATGCTGAGAAGAATGAGTTCACTCTGACAGATGTTAAAGGACAGAAGATGAGGTGTTCAAGCAAAGCTATCTTCAAAATGGCAAACAAAGACATCAAGACTCTATCTGAACTTCCTCTTAACAATCCCAGTATGGACCAGAGAGGATATGAGGTTGAAAGGATAGTCAGAAACATGCAAAAGCTTCAGCAACAAAGGCAGTAAGAGAATTTTGGTAGCATCAGTCTAGGGGGAGTTTGTAGAAACAAAGACTGATGGCTACAAAATTATATAAGTACAAATGCTGTTGATCTCAGAGTTTGCTGCTGACCAACAAACTGCTGCGGACAAGCTTCTCTGCTACGGATACTTGTTCTCCTGCTGAAAAACAAATCTGTTGCGGATAGCCTTATCTGCTGAAGACCAAAGTTGCTGCGGATAGGCTTCTCAGCAGCATCAACACTTGATGCTGCTGACAGGCAAATCATCAGCAGCTTTGGATGGTCACATCTTGCTGCTGATCCTCATCTTTGCTGCTGACAGCCGTGTGCCTTGAAGACAAATTGTTGCAGCTGACTATCCATGCTAAGCGTCACTGACAACTTTCTGCAAAAGCCACTGGCACACTCAAAGCAGAAGGAACCTCAATGGCACAACCAATGATGGACAACAATGCTCTTCTCCAAGCATGCAAGTAATAATGCACAAAGAAGACGCTTCAATAAAGTTAACTAGTTTTAGACTAAACGTGTAATAGTTAGCTATATACAACAGATCAACGGTCTGTGTTTGATCTGATCCTTAGAATCAAGGGTCTGTCTTGATTCTAAGTGAGTATAAATACTGTGTAAACACTTCATTGTAAGTGTGCTTTTTGATTGAGATTTCATTTGTAATCGTTTATTCACAAAAGCTTAATACAACAGTGTTCTTATTAGTATTCTTTCTGTTTACTCGATTATACTTGTGTAGTTGCTATTGTTTCCGCCAATTTCAACTAAGAACATAACCATCTTGTACTTTCACGATCCTACACCATTCTTGACCCTTCTCCGGTCTTTTCTGTCTGAAATTTTAACTTAGGATATTCTCTGCTGAAGTGTCCTGGCTTATAACAGTTGTAGCACAACCGAGTGCCACTCATGCACTGCAATGCAGTGTGCCCTGTCTTCCCACACTTGTGACAAGTTATTGACTTGAATCGGCACTCTCCCAGGTGCCTTCTTCCACAAGTCTTACATCTTTGGATACTTTTCCTTTGGGAGGAACCACCTCTCGGTTTACTAAACTTAAACCTCTTAAGAGGCATAGGAGAAGGATAACTTTCCCCTTTCCTCTTCCCGTCTCGCTCATCTTGTCTCTTGAGCTCAGTTTCGCGTTCCCGAGCCCAATCAATCATCTCCTCCAAGTTCGCACACTTGGATGGATGGATAAACTCTCTAATTTCTGTTTTTAAAACGAGATGGTATCTCGTCATCCACATCTCCGGGGTTGTCAATAAAGCTGGACAGAACCTAGCCTTGTCAAAGAAAATCCTCGTGATTTCATCTACCGTCTCTGTTGTCTGAAGGAGTTGAAGAAACTCCTTAGTAATTCTTTCAATTGCCGCTCGAGGGCAATAGTGTTTTAGGAAGAGATCCTTAAATTCTTCCCACTTCATCTCCTTAATTCTTTCTCTACCTTTCTCTCTCTTTACTATTCCCCACCAATCATCAGCTCGCTCTTTTAATTGGTTGGTAGCGAAGGTAACCTCGTCTTCTTTTTTGCAGTGACATGTATCAAAAGCTGTTTCTATTGAAGCAATCCACCTTTGACTTTCTAAGGGATTAATTGCTCCCTTAAACTCCATCGGTTTACAGGTCATGAAATCCTTATAAGTACAACGAGTTGTTTTCATATCAACCTTTGGATTTCCTCCTTCTCCATTGTGAGTAACTTCTTTATGGTTTTCAAACCAACTTTATAATGAATTCTGTAGATCTGCTTGTAGGATCGGGAAGTTTGCATCAATTTCCCTTCCTACTTCTATTGCGATTTGTTTTCGGATATTCTATGGGACTTGCTCAACTTCGTTTTCATCATGAAGTGGAGATTCAGCTCTCCTATGGCTTCCCTCGTCACGTACTTCGTCATTTTGATGTTCAGCCATTTGCTGAAACATGATGTCGTTTAATCTCTCATTTGTTTACCCTAATCATAGTCTAGGGTTTTATACTATAGGCCTTTTATTATTCTAACCCTATTCAAATATTCTAGGGTTTCACGTAAGGCCTTATCTATGCACATTCATTCATGCATAATCACATGCCCTGCTTACTATCTGCTGAAATAAGTTATCATATGATGTGTGCGATATCATAATGGTCCCATACATTAGCTCTTATACTGGCCAGGCATAAGGCAATGTATTTTACTTATCATGATACTCCGAAGTATCACATGAAGCTTATCTCATACAAATTTCTGCCCACGTATTTTCATACATTTATGTTCTAGCACTGGAATTTAAACATACATGCTTTCTTGGATGGCCTCGGATTGAATCCCTATTTATATCATTATCACTTATGGTTTGAGTTTAAGCATCCCCTTTTGATACTTAAATCCCTCAAACCATGCTCTGATACCAACTTGAAACACTCTACTCATCTCTTATTTTATCAGAGTATTATATTGCGAAAAATAGTCCAAGTTTCATAAAACCTTGCCATAAAATGGCTAAGGTATATTTTTCATTATAATATTGTTTTACATAAGATGATACAATTACATCATACTACATAGGGATTCTTCAAATCCGATCGCTCCGTCCTCAGGAAGCTCTATTCCACATTCTTCTTTCCTGCAATGTTTGGAAAACGTTTTTGAATTAGCTTACGCTAAGTAAGTACACTGCATCTTTTCGTTTCATTATGAACCCCTTAGGTTCTTATTATTGTTCACGTTTTCTCGGGCTCTCGGTGCCCCCGTGACCATCTTCGGACGTACCTTCGATCACGGTATTTGTATATTTTATGGGTGTGCTAACCCCCTCGCAACCATCTTAGGTCGTACCTCCGGTCCGAGTATTGGAAAGGTTCTTATACTCGTCAGTATAGACCCCTCGCATTTGTCACGAAGACTCATTCATTCCTCAGCCCCGTAGGCTCGGAATCTTTTTCTCCTTCAGCCCCGTAGGCCTGGAGTTCTCTTTAGTTCTCTTTTTCTTCATTATTTATTGAGATCCACCTTACTGGCCGGATATCTCATTTCATTTGGGACCTTGAGTATCTTAGACTCACAGCCTCCCAAATGTATCAAGCATTTGTTTTCATTTCATGTATATGCTTGATTTATTTCCTAACCAGTCCTCACCTTCAAACTTTGTAACGGTTTCTCCACGATGCATTAAAAGGATTTATATATAGGAAGTACCAGCGGCGTATCCACCACCTTTTTAACACTTCGTGAGTACTCCATTATTCCATTTTAGGGTTTAGACTCGTTCCATCATACTTATTCATGTTTGCACATATCATCATGCATTCACGTATTCATCATGCATTTCACATATTCATATCCATCATGTATTCCCATTCCTTATGCATGGTATACTTCCATCATATATATATATATTCATGTTCGTCATATATTGTAAACTCGGGTGATTTTCCTTCCAAAGCAGTACCTCCAACAGAGATGTTCCCAGGAAAGAGTGACGGGTATAGGAGAGATTTATACACCACTCTTTCCTTAGACAGAACATTCCATTTATCAGATAACTACATATCGATTGGATATTCTCCCTTACGTTCACTATATTTAATTATTATTTATTAGTCTATACCCCTAAACATTCATAATGGTTTCACTACGAAGTACCAAGAGGTTTATATATAGGAAGTACCAGCGGCGTATCCACCACCCCCTTGGATACGTCGTGATTACTCCATTATTCTCGTTTAGTGTTTAGACTAATCTGTCATTACCCCGTACCCTCGTCATATCACATATCACATATCACATAACTCATATCATTTAAGCACGTATTTCACATAATCGTGTCTAGGGTACGGGTCCAGTGTACTTACTATATTCTTGGATAGTTCCCTAAGTTCATTCCTTGCTAAAACGTCTCTCCGTTCCTGGCTCGTAACTTTAATGTTCCGCACTCTTAACCATTGCACTCGTAACCGTTGCTCTAGCCTTGCCTCGGTATTCGTGTGTGTGTGTGTTTGATTTTGGTGTTTGATGTTGTTGTTTCCATTTTGAACGACAAACTCAACTATTTATAGGGCCAGAATGACCCCGGTGGCGGACCGCTAAGCAAGGGGGTAGCGGTCTGCTACTGCCTCTTGCCAGCTGCGTCACTAGCCACGTGCCAGCTTCTCCTTCATCCAGATATATTTGCGGCTGGCGGACCGTTACCCGTCTGGTAGCGGTCCGCTACCCTGTCGAGTCAACATTCCACGCGTCCCTAGCGTGGCACCCCACCAACAATTCCTTAGTCCGCACGTAGCGGACCGTTACATGCTTGGTAGCGGTCCGCTACCAATCTGAATTTTCTGATTTTTGCTCTTTTGTCCCCAAACTTTGGATAATTACATTTTATCCCCTAGACTTTATATTTCCTTAAAATTTGGGGTGTTACAACGTCACACCCCGGGTTTAGCCCGCCCGGGCGTGTGACCCCCGGTTGGTATATAAGAGTTTTATTAACACAGTGGAATAAATCTGGAGTTTCAAAACTCATAATCTTTTTCAAACATGGGGAACATCGGTTTCATTTCATTCACATAAACAGGGAAATAGCCTGATTGTTTTACAAACATTTATTACAAAACCAAGGTTTTTATAAAGCCATTTATTTCAACTGATGTCTAGGGGGGACTTTCCCTTTCATGACATCAAGGATCCATTGTCCTTTGGTGGCTATATTCACAATCACATCTATCCTTGGTTACCTGTAAAAATGTTTGAAAATATTTGATCAGTATAAACCGGTGAGTACATGCATGCTTTTATTATAATCTGACAAGACTGAATAAATAGAACAATTTGCTCGTATTTTTATAGTCAATCTACACATCCAACTGTCTATTTCACCCGAAACTAGACACTTTTTGGATAATCGTCGTTTTATGTTATTCACAGCCTTACGCTCATGCGATTTTGTCACAACCCGACCAGGGGCTAGGCGTGAAGACTGATATCAACCAAACGCAGCGAAAAATAAAAATATACATTACAAAGTTGGACTAAACGTCCAACCCCAAAATACAAGTTTTGAAAAGAAACAACATAAGATAATATTACAACCAACTAAATACTTAACCGTCTAAACAATTTATTCTTCCAACTTCATGTGGTTGTACTTTTAGTGTTGTGCCTAGTTGACTCCTCCCTGGTTAGTACCTGAAATGCATACTCAAAATACGTCAACAACAATGTTGGTGAATTCATGCGTTTATGACAATCGACACAAATAAATAAGTATGGTGCATATTAAATAAGTTCACAATCAACCCTGTTCCCACAACCCGTGGACATCTAGAAATAATAATATACCCCTAACCCATACCCCTTATTATTATGGGTCTAATTACTCATGCCTGCCAACATAAGTATAAACTGTTAAACGAATATATGTCACAAGATATATATTATCATTCAATGATTATCATTCCATGGGAGGTTGTCCCGGTTACGTCGGGTCCATGGTGTGCGGGTGTTTCACTAGATAGTACTACCATATATTCGCTGGCTCTAAAGGAGTTAATGATTGTGTGCTAGAGACCGGGAATTCGTTATGGCAGCTAGAACAGCCTTATTTAATTATAGCACCAAGTATAAAAACAGTTTAGGAGTATGCATCCCAATTCCCCAATACGAGTATATAAATAATTTGTAAAACGGAGTTCACATGAACTCACCTTATAGTATCTCGTAAGATGAGTCACCGTTTGTGTATATTAGGGCCCCTATATTTAAAAATATGTTACCAACAATTCAATTTTCATAAACGAGTCCATATGTGTCGGTGCCCTAAGGCGATATAGTACATTATGTCCAAAAACCCGTTGTTATTAGTTTAGTTGGTATATTAGTTCTCATCGAATAAGTTTAGGTTAGTCATACATATGTATAAAGGTAATAATATTTATGTTATTATAGTTCTTAGTTATTATATAAGTTAAATATTTTTCTATAAAGGAAGATAAAACAATAGTAATACCGTTTTATATTAACGTGACAGTTTTCGACAAATCATACGTTTGTTTTCGAATGGGTTTCTTAATATATAGTTGAATATTATTTATTTTATTCAAATGAGAGTCGTACTTAGGATATATAAGTCAAAGTTTCTGGAAAAATATAAGTTTTAAAACTATTGTATTATTTGTTAATTTCACTTAATAAACTAACGTTTTAACGCGCTTAAACGGTATATATTACTAAGCAATTAAAAATTACTTCAAATTTCTAAGTTATATTTTATACAGTAGGTTAGGGCTCATAAGTTATAAAAATAATTTTATATAATTATTTTCTGTATTTTTATATTTTTAGTGCATTTAATTGTCTAGAAATGACCTAAATTCCTAATAATTAATAAATAAACTTAGAAATTCAATTTTATATTTTATTCAGCCTTAATACAGTATTTTTATGTCCTAAAAATTATAAAACTCAGTTTTTGATCAGATTCAATATTCATTAAAAATTGGATTAGTCACCGGTATTTTTTACGTATGTTGAACGCGTTTCATAAAATTTTAAGACCTGCACCTAATTTAGCATTTTTCTTAGGTTCTGGATACTATTAATAAGTTTCCTGTAAATTTTTATAATTTTATGAGGTCTCTAACTATTTTTACCAATTTATGACTTTTAAACTCGTTTTAAATCGTGCGGTCGTTTAGAAAAATGTTTTTAAGTGTTTCTTTTTGGAAAACTCTTTATTTGGGACATATGTCCTCTGGAAAAATTCTGAGTTTATAAGTGTGTTGGTGAAAAGGTCATTTTTGAATAAATAAGATTTTGTAATCCGTTTTCGACGGTTTCACAACGGTTTTTCTATTGTTTTTGATATCTTTTCAAGTTTAGAGCCATAGGTTGTTATGAGTCAGATTTAAGAACTTACTAATCTATATTTTTTTGTATCTTTAAAGGTTTGGAAATATAGGGGGTCATACGTGCCTATAACGGTGTAAAATAGTGAAAATAATGCTTATAAACGTGAGGTTTTCGGGTAGGCTTGCGTACCTTAACAAGGGCTGGGTGTTTAGCAAGATTGGGGGCTCCAACAAGAGTGTTTAACTTCTGGAATAAATCAGATTTCAAAAGGCTAAGTGAAAATATGGACGGAACGATAATTTGACCATTTAAGGTGATAATACGAGTGATCAAGGCTTCTCATGCACAAACCGTTTCGGGTGAAGGTTTGTGCATGGTTTGGAGTTCTAAATGGGTCATCTCAAATTCAAATATTGGTCTTTAGTAAGGTTATGATGGAGTTAAAACTTAGCTTTTGATTATATAGTTTAAAATCCGATTTTTAGGGTTTGCAATTCTACTTTTCGGTTGTAAGATTTCAAAAGCTACATGTATGCCAAGTCTTGATCAAGTCATCAGTGGTTATTTCATCACCCATGAATATGGCTATCCATGGCTAATTATATGAACGAATTGGAAAGGAAAACCCGATGGGTCGGGTGGAACAAACGAGTGTACTTACTTGTTTACGTGGTCAATACCTGGGACGATTCTTGGAGTGTTTCTTCCAAGCTATGAGAACAAAAACGAGGATGAATATAAGACAATGTTAGGGCTGTGATTTGGACAGAAATCGTGTATAAATATGGTGTGTATACAAGAGATTGAATGGCGAATGGCGAATAGCGTAGTAGCTTATATGGGATGAACTTGACTTGAATCCTTGCTTGTTCTTCACCAAAAATCCAAAATTCTGGAATGTATGCAAGCTGTTTCGAATTCAGGGGCTGATGGGAGTGTTTGAGAGCCTTGTGAGAGAATAAGAAGTGTAAGAATGGGTATAAGAGATTAATCAAGGAAGACATGCAATGGGTCTTGGTTATGGAGAAACTCTGATGAAGAACGATTGGAGATGAGGGATTTGGCATGGATATCTCTGCTACAATCCTTGGGAACGCATCAAATTAATTTGATTTGGTGTATCTTGAGAATTTTTAGGTGTAGGGTTTGACTTATAGGTGGATATGGTAGGATACTTAGAAGATATTAAGAGATATGGATGGGTAATAGGAAAAAATAATAATAATAATAATAAATTCAAATGTAGGAGTCCAGGAGTTGGACGAATTGCAAGGAGAAAAAAAAATAAAAGAAGGGTTGCTAGTTTTTAGGAATTACTTAATTGTGAAGGACTGTATAAAAAAAATACTCTTGCCTTTTATATAAAAAAATATTGATTTGTTTAAAGGTTTTAACTAAATAAATAGAAGTAGGTAAATAATTCTTTCATATAAATACTTGATATAGTTATATGTAGAGATTTTTATATGTATTAGATGGTAGATTTTATAAAAACATGGATTTTATATAAACCATGTAACATTTAATTAAATTATAACACTAGGTATTATTTTTATTACTTATAAATGAGAGACATTAATATTTCTTTTATATAAGTATATACTTGGTCATTATTAATTATTGTTCTTATTTTTATAAACGGATCATCTTATACCAGTGTTCGGGGTTATAGATACGCGAGTGCGCGTAACTACTCATGTGTAAGGTTCTACTTATATAATTATAAGTTCATAATTTATGTAGATGGTATTTATTTAAGTAATTCTTAATGTAACATGTTGCATACGGTATGACCCCGTGTTCCACACTGGAATCAAGTCGGACATGACTAGAATCGTAATTATTTAAATATAACCGCTCGGGTTTTAAAGTTGGTTTATATTTAATGGGTTTTTGGATGGTTGGGCCAAGCCCAATATTTCATGTATGGGTCAAGCCCAATAACTCACAGGTGGGCCAAGCCCATTGACTCGTGGATGGGACAAGCTCATTGGGCCTTGTTTGTAGTCACCATTTCCATTCCGGTATCCGTCTATGTCTGTGTCACTTATGTCTTATAGAATAATAAATAAAAAAAATATAGCCCTAAAATTGGTGTCTTACGTGTTATTAACAACCAAGTCATAGCCCTAGCCCCGTTACAGCGTTTCATCTGTAACACGTACATAATCATGCGTGACTCGATGGTCTGAATGCTATATAGTAAATCTCGTTATGCGACCAATGGTTTTATTAGTTCATTCGAGTCAAACAATAATTCAAAATTGTTTATGGTTTTGAAATCATTTTATAAAAATACAAGTTTTCACCTTTTCAGAGTCTCGTTTTAGGAAGTCTCTAAGATAGTAATTCTTGTCGGCAGCGTCTCTGTTTATTCTTCCTAACTTGGTTTCTTCAAATGAGGGTTTCCTAGCTCATTGAGACTTCTCTCGCTCAACCGGTAACTCCGGAACTTAAACGTACAAGCGGGAATGGATTAGTGGGATTGGGAATAGTGTTTTTAACTCTGAAGATCGATTTTGAAGTGTAGAAAACGAATGAGGTTGAGTTTCTATTTATAGATGAATTTGGCGTTGTGACGGACCGTTATGAGGGGTTATGGTCTGTCACCGCGAGGTCGTAACGGACTGTTACATATGGTGACGGTCCATCACCAAGCTAGGGTTTGCGTAGTCAGATGCTACGCGTCAGCCTCAGGTTAAATTGTAGCGTAACGGACCGTTACGGGACATGACGGTCCGTTACGGACATCCACGCGTCAGATCTTGGCCGTTAGTCAGCTGACACGTGTCGTCCTCCAGTTGTTTTGCAGTATGAAGGACCGTTACCAGGAGTGACGGTCCATCATAGGATTTCCACGCGTCAGATGACGCTCATTAGTCATCGGACTGTGTCCTTGCGCCACCCGTAACAAACTGTTACCGCACAAAATTTGGTATTTTTGCTTTTTAGTCCTTGTTCTTTCATATATTTACACTTATAGTCCTTATATTTATATTTTTGATATATTTGACACGAAAATTTTAGAAATGTTACACAAGATATGCTCGTTTGAAGTTTGGGCCCTTTATGGTAGCAGAACATGTCATGGTTTGTGTGGAAAGTCGTCTTCTCCTCGTCATTTCTAGCCATTTTTATCTATTAATATCTCTTATAGGCGTCGAGGAAACATTTGTACTTAGAATTTACTATTGGATCGACTTTTAAGTCGCTTTCGGGGAGCGGGTAAAGATCTTTTGGGCAGACACGGTTAAGATCTTTAAAATCGATACACATTCGCAATGAACCATCTCTTTTCCTAACCATCACCGGGTTGGCCACCCATGAGGGGTTCGAACTTCTATGATAATTATCGCGGCTTCAAGTTTTCACACCTCATCCAACACTGCCATGCTTCTGTCCGCCGCTAGAAGCCTCTTCTTCTATACTATTTGTTTATGATGGGGATATATGTTTAGATGATGCTCGATGACATACCATGGCATATCTTGCCATGTCCTATGGTTTCCAAATGAATACTTCTAGGTTACTATTTAACAGCCTTTTAAGATGTCTCTTGCATTATGGACTCAGCGACCACCCCACGGTTATTGTTTGCTCCAGATGCTTTTCGTCAATTGCCCACCATTCTATAGGGTCGGTGGGAACTCCTTCGTTGATTATCCTTGTACACCTAAGTGTAGCATGTACCGTGGCTATTCCCCATATAGTTGGTAACCTTATCATTCCATGGTTGGTCGATACGACTGCCCCGAAGGCACGTATACTAGGGCGTCCAAATATTATGTTATGGGGAGACGGGGCCGCTATTACAACGAAATTGAGGAACTCCACCCTTCGTCTATATTCATCCCCTATTTCCACCCATGTTTGAACTTGTCCTCTTGAGAACACTTTTTCTCCAGAGAAGCGAACCAGAGGATATGAGACAAGGGCCAACGATTTCTTCATCCATCCAGACATCCTCTCAAAGAAATGCTCATTCATAATATCCGAAGCACTTCCTCCATATGAGTAGACTATGTGAACGATGAGCCCTTCTGCCGTTACCTGGATTATCATTGGATATTCCATAGCGTCATCCGGGCATTGCGGAGAGAAGTCTAAGAGGGCCTTCGTCCAGTGGGCGTATTCCGACGACAACGTGTGGCAGTAATTTTAGGGCCTCTTAAGGGCTATCTTTGGGGAACCATGAGGACCATGGAGTCTTTATCTTTAAGTTTGACGCATTCGTTCATGTCGTGGCCTTTATCGTTATGAAATTCACAAAATTTCCCGGAACTTTGTTGCTTGTTTTCCTGAGAGGGTTAGGCGACTTAAACTTCAACCGGACTTCTTCCGTGGCAAGGATGTCCTTTGGCTCCTCGTCATTTCTGTAAACACAGGTCTTTCTTTTTCGTAGGGTTTGGGGTTGTTTGTGTTGATACGTCCCAATTGTTTGGACTCCTGAAAGGTCCTCCATGTTTCCTTTCTCGGACCAGTTTTGTCAAAGCTCGTGCTTCTTAGCGAGAACTTTCCCATTTGATTACAGGGACTATATATCCTTCCTCTCGCCTCTGCTGCTGACGAGGCCTCTTTCCCTCTGACAAAGGCTTCAGTTCTTTGTTTGGCCTCGTCCATTGTTTATGGGATGCGAGTGCTGAGATCTTCTATTAGTTTTTTTAGTTCTTATTCAATGCATAAACCCAGATATTCTCATTCGTTCGCCTGCCCCAACAATTTGGAGAGACTCCTCTTTGTATCGGGCCTTGAAAGCCCAAAGCCCTTCATCCTCTCTTTGTTTTATATGATGCAGCTCTATCGGATATTTCATTAACTTCCTTTGTTGTTTGCAATGTGACATGAAGCGGTTGCAGAGCTCTTCGAAATTGTCTATTTGTCCGGGAGGTAGACTGTTAAACCATCCCCTAGCAACCCCTGCCAATGTTTGTGTGAACATTCAACACCTGACCGGCATTTCCCATCTCTCCATCCGGGTGATGCTATCGAACAAAAGGAGGTGGTCCTCCGGGTCAGTCGTTCCATCATACGTCTTCATGTTAGGCGAAATCTATGTCTTTCGCGTGCATATGAAGTTCGTGACTTGTGGGGTGAACTTGGTTTCTTCAGTAGGCATGTAGGGCAAAGACATTTCATCTAAAGGAACGAGAGGACAGTGGAATCAGCTGGTCCCGATGTGACGAAGTATGGGACTCCTTAAGTCACATAAGGAGGTCTTGTCTGTATCGGGGTGGTGAATTTAGGTACCGTAGCTAAGGTCGTGTTTTAGTGTACCATGCTAGATAACATAGAGGCCGAAGTCATGGTTGTGTGTGTCGAAATTGGTTGTGTCTGTGTTCCTGAAGATCTGGGCGATGGCGTGAAGAAGGAAGCGTATTCACTGGTTCCAAACGGAGCGGTCTGCTTGTTGGTGCCCGACCCTTAACCAACACCCATTTCACATTTAAAGGATAACTGCAGCCTCAACCCTTTTTCGTCTAACATACTTATTCATTTTCTCTCTTAGCACGCAGAGGTTTTTTACTAACGAATTCAGAGGTCGCCTCGACCTAGGATGAAGGAGGCTCGGAAACGCCCGTGGTCAGGGGTGGAGGTCTGTCACTAGCCATGTGCATACTTTAGTGGGGTCAACAAGTCGGTCCCACAGATGCCGCCAAAATGTAGAGGTATACTTTCGACCTAGATCGGTTCCTTAAACGTGATGACCCAAGACGACCCTTGGTGGTCCTTGTACAACGTCTCTAGCCCGCCAATCTGCCAATTACTATCGCCTGCACATGAGAAACAACTTGTTAGCCTCGTCACGGGGAGTCGGGGAGGGGGAGTTCCCTGTGACCAAGCTCGGGCGTAAGAATAAATATCGGGTCATATGTATGGAATAGGGAAGTAGAAATTAAAGGAAGGGAGAAGCAATGAAAGCGATCGTTGTGTGGGGTATTGAGTCGGTACACTCGGGTGAGTCGGAACACTTGGTCCGGTCAAAATTGATGCTATGCATTCAATGCCCCAACTACTAGTTTAACTGAGGTATTGGTTTCCTATTCTCAGACCTTAACCAACAGTTAATGTCGCATTTAAAACGCGGTAATATTAATTTGTGTGTATTATTTGTACCATTATTGGTCATCCAGATCCTTCATTCGACTGGTTTGTCCGTCAGCCTGGACGAGGTACAATAATTGAAAATGGTCAGAAAGACAGGGCGACCTCCGTCTTCAACAAGCAAGACAAATAGGCTGAACCTCAGGTTCTTGAGGACGCCACACAAGGCCTTGAAAGACGAACTGTGCCATTAAGCTTGTGTGTGAAAGTCAAATCGGGTTAATGAATCAAGTTTGAACTTAATCTATAACACTTTTAAACCGAGATTCAGCTTGATTACAACTTTATGAAAGTTTTTTTTTTATTTTAGTACGGGAAATCAATACTCGATCTAAGTAGGTTAATTTATCGAATAAAATTAACTTTTAAATTACTTATTAAAGTATATATATCCACTTATCTCCTTTTAAAACAATTAATTCAAATAATTTTTTTTAAACAACAACTACTACATATTTTAAGATAATTGAGTTTTCTCGAAACACCACATAGAACACTCCGTAGTTAAATAACTTTAAATAATTTATTTCATCGAACAAATTCTAATAATCAATCCCAAACACTCCGTAATCATTTAGTCCGGAGTTGATTCAAAGTGCCAAACACACGGTGATTGCGTAATGTAGTTCCAACGCCTGCTCTGACGCAAAAACCAAATGTATTACCTCATCGTCACATCTACGATCGATCATCTGAGTCGACCGACGACCACGCTAGTTTCTGGACTCTAGGTCATACTTACGTCGCTGATTCGACTCCCAATTCTCCCGATCTCTGCTCTGAATCGCCATGGACAGACTTCGTAAACAACAGGTTACTTTTATCTCCACTATCATCGATTACGTCTACCATAATTCATGATAATTCGCTATGTAGGTGTTGTTAGCTTGTAGATTATCAATTTAAGTCCGATCATGCCGTTAATTGATGAATTAATTGGAGGTCAATCGATTGCGTATTTGCGTTATTATTATTATTATTATTATTTTTCTGAATGTTATTTTGGTTGAATTAGGTGTCCCTTCGAGGTGCGAGCGCGAAAGAGATCACTAGGGACGCCTTACTTGAGAAGGTTGCACAAGAGAGGGAATTTCGCAATTACATGCGGCGAGCTACCGCAGCTTCACTTTTTATTCAGGTTTTTTTTTCAAATAAGAGATTTACAATTTGAAATTGGCTTGAGTTCTTAATTTCCCTGAGAAAAATTTGAGGACTTATATTATCATTAGTGGGATTATACTGGGTACGTTTGGTTTGGTTTGGTTTGGTTTGGTTTGGTTTGGTTTGGTTTGGTATATTATCATTAGTAACTAAACAATTGGTATCATGACATGATTCACTTTTTGTCCTAGCAAGTCTTCAAGTATCATGGCATGATTTGGTTTTTGTCAAATTTTGTAGAGGGTTTGGAGACGTTATGTTTTAATGAAGAAGACGGCTGTATATCTTCAAGAAGAGTGGCAGGAGATGGTCAATTGTCATCCGGTTCCTATGAGCAGAGTTTGGATTTCCAACAACCTATTGAGACCTTATCTTTTCTTTGTTACAACTTTAGCAACTCGAGGTCGAAGGTTTGAAGATAGAGAGGTAGATTGTATGCAGATTTGCTTCAGAATTATTTTGGAGAGCATAAATTCCAGTGGTATGCTTTTACTGTATTAAATGTGAGATTCTTGGATACCTTTTAGAACAATCTTTGTGTTTTTGGTTTTTATCTTTAGTTCTAGTTGGTCCTTTTGTTTCCTTTTTAAAGAAGTGTTTGAATGACAATAGAGTAATAACTAAAGAAGTTAATCGGCAAAGTTCAAAATTAATGATTTAATGCTTTTACATATCTGTGTATGATATTAAACAATTCAAACTGAATTCTATTTCCTTAATTGAACCTTTTCGTTTGTAGATCCACAGAGAAACTTTTGCACCCTTGCTACATCTAGCATCGAAGAACGAAGAACATGGAAATATCAAGCGAAGAAATTGGTTTCTTTATGCGTAATCATTCTTTCAGAATGTGATTACCCAGATAAAGAGGGAAATCAATTTGTTGTTCTTACATCTATGGCAATGCGGTTTGTTGTCAGCTTGACTGATTTAAAAAGTTGGAAAGGTCATAATGATATTACTCTGCGAGATGCAGATACAGCAGTCAAAGATCTAGTTCAGTATATGTGCAGTGAGAAAGTTCAACTTTACATCTCTGTCAGAAAATACCTTAGTAGATTGGATGTTTCTTTTTCTTCACAAAGGAGAACAGCTGGCCATACAGATGATAGATTCTTGATCACTGCTAGTGCAATAACTTTGGCACTAAGACCTTTTAATAATGACAACGTGAATTTGCAGTTTGCTGCTGAACAGTACTGTGTGCTTCTGCTCACAATTCCTTGGTTTACTCAACATCTGCCCGTTGTGCTGTTATCTGCTATAAAACACAAATCTATCATATTACCTTGCTTCAGGGAAATATTGGTAATGCTTGTGGGAACGCATTCTAAAAGAATGTTTAACATCATAAATAATAACTTTATGTACATTATATCTCCTGTTTTCATCTGCACATGTAGTTAAAATTTTTAATAATCGTGTATTACTTTATGTGTGTACCTCAATAAGATGGACTTGATAGAATTCATAACTTGTGCACACACATGAAAACTTATATGTCACAACTTGAATCACATTCTAAGGCACTCTTGTTACCATAAAAATGTATACTACAATGTCTACCCTTTTACAACAAGAAGAAGCTTATTTTCCAAATTACCTGTGCTAGGCTAAATAACAAATAAACAAACCCATTGAATCCCACTTAGAAAAGTAGGGTCTGGGAGGGTGAGATGAGGGCAAGCCTTACCTCTATCCCAAAGGATAGAGAGGCTGCTCCAGATAGATGTGCTAGGCTAAATGTATAATAAAAAAGAAATATAAATATCTTCTAGCATTAAATCATGAAATAGATAAATAGTTGTTTAGAGTTTAGACTAGACACTGAATTTTGTTTTCTATAGAGATTTTGTTGACGGAACTCGTTCTAGATGAAGGTTTGTGGTTGTTAGGATTTAGTTTCATGAACTATGCCCTTAATCTTATAATTCGTAGGCTGGCTGAGAAAGTATTTTTGATTGCCGTTGTGATATCTTACATATTCTATGACCGAGCTTACATATTGGAACATGGAACATTTTGTGATCATGCATTACTTTTTACTACCAGCCATTGTTACCAACTTAGACTGGATATGCTCCCAATATCAAAATAGAAAAGCAATATACGAATAATAAATGATAGACTTCTTGAAGTTTCTTCTGAAGATGCTGTTGTAGAAGTTATATTGCAGTATATACATAAAGCATTTAACTTGTTGCACAAACAAAAACAAAATCCAAAGGTTAAAGTATCTCTTCATTTATAACATTTATTATTTTCATTTTGTAGATCACGTTATGAGGTGCAGTTATGGTTTTTTCTCCCATTCACTTGTTGTGAGAAAAAATGGAGATGGAATTCTCTTTGGATAAATTTTGGGGATATTAGTAAAGTTTTAAGCCAGTTTTTGTTTCTCTCCATGATTTCCTTATGTTCATATTTGTGAAACAAAAGGAGTTAGAAGTAGGTTCTGCTTCGATAACCATTTCTAGCAGTAAAATTATACAGCACATCATGTCATCCTAATTATATACCTTAGACCTGTGTGACTATGTATTTATTTTAAGTTCTTTTTAGAATATTTGAGTTGATTATTCGTTAACCACACAATTTTTCTTGTCAAACTTTAAAATAATATTGCATTAATATATAAAGCATGAGAAGCTGATCAATGTTTGGCAGGTGATGGCAGATATCGAAAGAGAGGGTTTTAAAAGAGATTTCAGATTTGAATAATTTGGAACATAGTTCAAGTCCAAAGATGTTGCCACCTGTTGGTTGGGCACTTGCAAACATTTTTTGTCTTGCAATAGGGGCAGACAGCAATTCAAAGGATTCCGGAAGGTTCGCTCAAGGTCTAGATTTTTCATCTTTCATTCGGGTTGTTATCATTCTTGCTGAAAATCTATTAACTTACTTCGAGGAGGTTGAATGGACCCAAATTGATAGCGAGTCATTGGTTGAATTAGCCCATAAACAGTCAAATATATTATTCACAGATTTACTGAAGCCCGCTTGTCAACAATGGCATTTGATGAAGTTGTTGACCTTGGTCAAAGATCCATCCATTCAGAAAGCTGATGAGAAGTGTGAATTAACAGATGTTGCACATTATTATTCTTGTATGCTTAGAATATTTACCATCCTTAATCCAGTGGCCGGATCAATGCATATTCTCAATATGCTCTCATTTACCCCTGGATTTCTTTTAAATCTGTGGGGACCGCTTGAAAAGTCATTTTTTCCTAAATCAAGTTCTGCTTCTGAGACTAACTTTTCAAAAAATAATAATAACACTATTGAAGACTTGAGGGATGGGATTTCCAAGAAGAAGAAAAAGTGGGTCAATGTGTTAAATAAAATAACTGGAAAATCCCAAGGAGATATTGAACAGATAGAGTCTGTTAGTAACCTTGGTACTCAAATTGGGGATGATCATTCTGATGTATGGGATATTGAGTCTTTGAGGAAGGGTCCTGAGGGTTTAACATCTGATGATTCTCATCTAATCCATCTTTTTTGTGCTACTTATTCACACTTGTTGCTGGTTATTGATGACATAGAGTTCTATGAGAAACAGGTAGTGTGATTCTTTCCCCATATAAATATCCATATGTCGTTATTTCTAGGGGTGTGCAAAACTTGGTCCAAACCATTGAAGCCGGCAAACTGACCCAAAACTGGATCAGATTGGACCCGGACTGGTTAAGTACAGTCTGGTTCGTGGTCCATGATACCAAAAAAGATTTGGTTCTCGGTCCGGTCTAGGTTGGTTTGGTACACGTCAAGTTTGGTTCCAGTCCGTTGAAAACCAAATTTCCTTTTTCTTTTAATTTAAAGAAATGACGCTTGGACACTAGCCAGAAAGACTGAAATAGTTCCTGACGTGCACTAGACTAACACCAAACGAGTAATATATGGTTTGGTTCTCTGTCCTGTTTGATTCGTTTTTGGACCATATTGTTATTTCTATATGAAATTAATAAGTCAAATTGGGAATTGAGTAGGTTCCATTTACACTGGAGCAACAACGAAGAATTGCATCGATGTTGAATACTTTGGTTTATAATGCTCTGTCCCATAATGTGTCCCGCCAAAATCGTCCTCTTATGGATGCTGCTGTTCGCTGTCTGCATTTGTTATATGAAAGGGATTGTAGGCACCAGTTTTGCCCTCCTGATTTGTGGCTTTCTCCAGCTAAAAGGAATAGGCCACCAATTGCTGTTGCTGCAAGAACTCATGAAGTTTTGTCAGCTAATTTAAGATCCGATGATTCTTTGGCTATTTCAAGCATGCACTCTGTTATCACTACCACCCCACATGTTTTTCCGTTTGAGGAGAGGTAATTGCCAGTTAATGTGGTTGGTTAAATCCATCATTTTGTAATTTGTGTTTAGAATATGAAGATTTAACTTTGTACTCTCTACCTGTGATGTGGTCATTTAATATATTAATGCTTGTGTTGGATGTGTGCAAATATGAGGTTAAAGAGTTGATATTCTTGGGCTCCTTATTAGATACTATAACATTTTCTTAAAAGTTATTTCTACCTATTGAATTGTTTCTTACATAATCAAGTAACATTTTTCGTTTTCTTGGCAAGTTAAATCACTGAAAATAGTCTGCTTGTTTGGCAGAGTTCAGATGTTTAGAGAACTTATCAGCATGGACAAAGTATCTAGGAGAATGGCTGGTGAAATGGTTGGTCCAGGCCCACAAGCTGTTGAGGTTGTAATCCGCCGTAGTCATATTGTTGAAGATGGTTTCCAGCAATTAAATTCTCTTGGATCAAGATTAAAGTCTAGCATCCATGTCTCATTTGTTAGTGAATGTGGTCTCCCTGAGGCTGGATTAGACTATGGTGGTTTATCAAAAGAATTTCTTACTGACATAGCAAAGGCCGCTTTTTCCCCTGAGTAAGTTGAAAATAAATTCTAGAGGTGACAGTTTTCTACCCATTTATATGGAAAACGGAACAAATTCTGGTTGTATTTGATTGATAACGGGTCAAACAAAATTTTAGCTAAATATGAAACAGGTCTGAAGTCGCTCAATTCTCTTACTGTTTTACTTCTAAAAAGTTATATTTTGATTATAATATAATATATATATATAGGGGACGGTTCCACTAAGAAGTGGTTTTTCGCTAAGAAATCCTAAGAAGTGGGTCAAACGAACTCCGATTGAGCTCATTCCAGCGGCGTTGGAACCGTCTCATCGAACCCTAACCCAGACCCAAAAACCTAAACCCCCCTCCATCCGCACCCCCAAAAACCTAAACCCCCCTCCAACCCCACCTCGAAAAGCCTAAAACCACCACCCCACCCCCCAAAAACCTAAACCCCCCCACCCCACCCCTCCAAAAAAAACCTAAACCCTCCCCCATCCACCCCCAAAAACCTAAACCCCCCCACCCCACCCCTCCAAAAAAAACCTAAACCCTCCCCCACCCACCCCAAAAACCTAAACCCCCCACCCCCAAAAAAAACCTAAACCATAAAATCTAAACCCTAAGGCTAAATCATAAGGCTAAAACCCTAAAATTCAAACGTAAAATCTAAATATTAAAAGCTAAACCCTAAAAGCTAAGATGATAGAGTTCGATGAGACGGTTCCAACGCTGCCGAAATTAGCTCAATCGGAGTTCGTTTGATATCGTTTCTTAAGGTTTTTGTCATTTCTTAGCGAAAAAATACTTCTTATTTGAACCTCCCCCTATATATATGTGTGTGTGTGTGTGTATAAATGCTTACTGTACCTATTTTGACCTGTTGTCTGCTTTGCCTGTTTTGCTACGTATAATAATTTCGATGTATTCCACTTTCACACCACTTTCTGACTTTTAAAGTATTACTTTCCCTGATTTTTTTTTGTTTTCTTAGTTATGGATTATTCACACAGACCTCTACTCCAGACAGACTGCTAATTCCAAATTCAGCTACAAGATTAGTGGATAATGCCATACAAATGATTGAGTTTCTTGGAAGAATTGTTGGCAAAGCACTCTATGAAGGAATCTTACTAGATTACTCTTTCTCACATGTTTTTGTACAAAAGCTGCTAGGTCGCTATAGCTTTATTGAAGAACTGTCAACACTCGATCCAGAACTCTACAAGAATCTTATGTATGTTAAGGTAAGCAACTAAGCATTTATTACAAATTACTTTGTGGTGGTAAAAATATTTTTTTATTGCAATAAATAACACATTTCCATAAAATAAAATAGTGATGTATTTTTAGTCATCTTATTGCAGCATTATGATGGTGATGTCAAGGATCTGTCACTAGATTTTACAGTTACTGAAGAGTTACCTGGAAAACGACATGTTGTAGAACTTAAAGCTGGTGGTAAGGATGTCAGTGTAACAAATGATAACAAGTTGCAATACATATATGCTATGGCAGATTATAAACTTAACCGACAGGTATATACAATATTAAGGTTGTTATATGAATATATGATCCTAAAATGTAAACATTTTAAGTTGATTTGCATTGTTGTTGCTCATATGCCAGGTGTTGCCACTTTCAAATGCCTTTTGTAGAGGATTAACAGATCTTATATCTCCGTCTTGGTTGAAATTGTTTAATGCCGGTGAATTCAATCAGGTATTGTCATTTTGGGGTGAATTTGGGTTTGACTTTAAAGGGTAATGCTGATAGCTGATGTCTGTTTTAAGCTTCTTTCTGGTGGAAATCATGACATTGATGTTGATGATTTGAGGAATAATACACGGTACACCGGTGGTTATACTGAAGGAAGTCGCGCAGTAAAGCTCTTCTGGGAGGTATATAATCATCCTATACAGGGGATTTCCATCTTAAAAGCTTACTTTTATCATTTACCAGGTGTAATTTGCTCTTTATAAGTTTTCTGGTTCCTAAAGTCTAGATTAGGGGGTTATCATATCTCATGATTGAGACATCCCTGAGGCCCTGAATTTAGTTTTTTTTTTACTTTTTTACTTCAGAGTTAAGCCTTAGAAACCTATTTCTTTTCTTCATTTTTTTATCCGACTTTCAAATTTATTATATGTTCTATGTTTTTTTGATGTAGCCATTTATTCTTTTAGAAATGTGGCAAGGGAAGTGACAGTTGAATGACAAGTTGTTGAACCGAATTAGTTGTGCTAGGCTGAAAATGAAACTCTATAGAAGTTAAAAGACATGAAATTAGTTTCAAGTTCTAATAGTTGGTTACTGATTATAAAAGCTATTTTCATTTCGAGTAGTTATTAATGGCATTTTGCTGCTTACCCTTGCTCAGGTTATTAGAGAATTTGAGCCAAAAGAACGTTGTATGCTCATGAAGTTTGTGACAAGTTGTTCTCGAGCTCCATTGCTTGGCTTTAAACATCTGCAGCCAAGTTTTACCATTCACAAGGTATTATTTTTAACCTCCATAATTTATTTACCTTTTTATTTCCACTCTAAAGTTTGTAAGTAAACCTTTATCAATAATAGAATGATTTAAAGAAAAAAGTGACTTGAGATTATCACAAAATAACAAGTTGTTCATTAGATTTTATGTTTGATATTGTGCTCTCTCCCTCATCTGTTTGGTAGGAGATGATATAACAAGTAAGGGGTTAAATATATCTTTTGAACCAAGGAGAAGAAGAAAAATAACTTTTGATTTAATCTATATATAGGTTGCATGTGATTTACCTCTTTTGGCCTCGTTTGGAGGACAAGATGTGGACCGTCTTCCATCAGCTTCAACATGCTATAATACTCTTAAGGTATCCTATTCCATTGTTGCAAACTTATCAAAAACACACACACACAAATATATATATATATGTATGTATATATATATGTATGTATATATAGGGGGAGGTTCAAATAAGAAGTGGTTTTTCGCTAATAAATCTAAGAAATGACAAAAAACATTAAGAAACGATATCAAACGAACTCCGATTGAGCTCATTCCAGCGACGTTGGAACCGTATCGTCGAACTCTACCATCTTAGCTTTTAGGGTTTAGATTTTAGCGTTGAATTTTAGGATTTTAGCCTTAGGGTTTAGCTTTTAGGGTTTAGGTTTTTTTTGGGGGTGGGGGTTTAGGTTTTTTGGGGGTGGGTGGGCGTGGGTTTAGGTTTTTTTTTTGGGGGGGGGGGGGGTGGGGGGGTTTAGGTTTTTGGGGGGTGGGAGTGGTGGTTTTAGGCTTTTCGGGGGTGGGGGTGGTGGTTTTAGGCTTTTCGGGGTGGGGTTGGAGGGGGGGTTTAGGTTTTTGGGGGTGCGGGTGGAGGGGGGTTTAGGTTTTTGGGTCCGGGTTAGGGTTCGATGAGACGGTTCCAACGCCGCTGGAATGAGTTCAATCGGAGTTCGTTTGACCCACTTCTTAGGATTTCTTAGCCAAAAACCACTTCTTAGTGGAACCTTCCTCTTTATATATATACGCATGTATATGTGTACATATATATATATGTATATATGCATTATGTTTGGTTCTGTTTTGTCATCAATTTAAAGTAGTTAGTTGGAATTTATCTTGACATTTATTTCATTGTATGCAGCTCCCAACTTACAAACGGTCAAGCACGTTGAGAACAAAGCTACTATATGCCATCAATTCAAATGCAGGATTTGAACTTTCATAAATATTCCAAATAGTATGTGCATAGGTAAACCTCTATTAGTTACTTCCGATTTGCAATTATATACATTGTTGCTGCATGGTTTCTGTATGATTGCTACTCATTATATATGCTCATCTCATCTGGCTGAGTGGCAAAGACCACAAATGAAAACAGCCTTATTCAGCAGGCCTTGAGATGCATGCTTTAAGGTCAACATGGCACTTAACGTGTACTAGAGATTCATGAGAGTATTTCACATAACTTTTGAAAATTTTGAACAAGACATTTCTAGAAAGCATCTAACTTTTCTGCAGTAGGTATGCTGAAAAGGAGAACTAAATAACTCGCCCGATCCAAATAAGGTCCGGGTTTAACGTTTGGGTTCTGGTATCGGGTATCTGTTAAGCCTATTAAGGAAATTCTACTTTCAACATGTTTTTGGTTTAGTTATGTGGTCTTTGGGTGAACTTGAATAGCCTGACTAAGTATTAATACAAGTTATATATATATATATATATATATATATATATATATATTGGTTTTATATTTCCATGCATGTAAATTCGGAAACTCCCTATGCTTTTCAATTTTCATCTAACAAAGTATCCTGCCCCTGTGATTCCCGGAATCCCCCAAATAAATCTAAGTCTTCCGATTTTGGTGCCTACTACTTCTGATTCCATAAATTTGTGAGTGCTCATGATTCTGATTATTCTTTGAAGGTAAGTTTTACTGTATTAGTTTACTCATTGTCCTCAATTTCGAGTAGGGTTTGTAAGTTTATATAATGTATATAATCTGCAAGACTGCAACGTTATGTTTTTCTTAGGGTTTGTAGATTGTAATGCTTCCTGTTATAGTTAATAAAAATGTTATTAATTCATTATTAGGGTATTTAAGTAATTAGCTATGTTTCTTTCAAATGTTATTAAAAATGTCTTGGTTGATTAAAAGAGACGGTGGATCTTGAAAGTAACAACAATGATAAACAGTAGGCATCACAATACAAGTGAAACGTAGAGCGTCCATGTTTAGGGTCCTTTGGGATCTCGTAGATGCATTCAAAGATGATAGTGGTGCAGATTAAAGCAAATGTGCTACGTGGAAAAATGAGTGGTGGTCAAATCACAAAATACATTTCAAACAGTGTGCTACTTTGCAAAAATGCGTGGTGGTTCAATGTGGGAAGATGGTAAATTGGAGCATGAAAGTTTGGCCAAAAAGGAAACAGGAAAGTCATAGCTTGCATCATCATAGTGGATGAGCCTCCTTTTAGTTTTGTGGAGGGTAAAGGATTTAGGCATTGTTGTAGTATTTCTCAACCATTATTTAAAATTAGACGTAGCTATCATCACTAAAGATGTTTACCAAATGTTTCTTGATGAAATGAGAAAAGTTCATAACATACTTGAAAGAAACATTGGTAGGATATGTTACTATAGTTATACCTCTACATAAAGAGTGAAGTATACAAGTCTTACCACACACTTTGTCGATAATGAATGAAAGTTATGGTAAGTCTTTGAACTTTTGGTCTCCTATCAAGTTACCGAGGCGTTGAGTTTCATAAAATAGTTGAGAATTGTTTTAGAAATTGAGAATGTTATGAAATCTTCATTGGCATGCTAGTTCCATTGATGTCCTAATGCTGTACTAAGAAAAAAAGAGTTGCAAGTTGGACCAAGTCCCTTAAGGTATTGGACTCATAGCAGTCAAAGTCTCAAGGCGCAAAGGGTGAGCCTTGGGCTTAGGCGCAAGGCACTTAAAAAGCGAGGCTTTATTAAGCAAGGCATATGATAGAAACTGGAATTTGAAAGCTTTGATTACTGAAGAAAACGATTACATAAAGAGCCAAATTCGAGATAGGCTTGATCTCCAATTACAAGGTAAGAACCCTAATTTTATAAATAAACATCGACCCTCAATCAAACTAAGATAGCCCTATTAATACTAAACCTAATTGACGGTTCTAGGACTTAACTGCCCCGCTACGCTTCAATTGGGTTGGGCGAGATTTAAAAGCGGGAAACTAATTGACCGGGTTCGTATCAGCATATAGTATAAACATGCCCATTTTCGGGGTTTTAGACATGTTTTAAGCTGGTTTAGGGCTAGTTTAGGCTGGTTCCAAGCCATTTTTGGATGTTTTAGACTAGTTTTACCAGTTTCAGACATGTTCAGACCAGTTTTTGGCCGGAATTTGGCCACAACCCGCGCATGTGCCCGCGGTATGACTACACTGGGCTGCTCCTTGTGGGCCTTTGACTACTATGTATTTGGACTTACATTTGTTGTGTAGCCTACATCTTGAAGTTATTTCTCCAAGATAGTATATGCCTTGTACGTAAATTGGTAGCATTAGAAGTGTGGTGAACAGATAATTTGAAAAATATGCCGAAATGAAGACATGTAGACCTACTTCATTTTAGATGTCCAAACAAGGTGGTAGTTCATCTACATGATGTTGAAAACGGTCCAAGTTTATGAAAGGGTGTGTTCTAGATGGTGCATTTTGGGGAGGACCTTGAGAAAGAGGGAGTTTGGGGGTGCTTGCATAATATGATTGGCACTAGAAAGCTGGCCTGATTTTTAGAACATGTTTTATGATGTTACTTGGAAGGTTTCGTGGACACTTTACGTGACTTCACACATTCATGGATAAGGTTACTTCCATTCTTGTGTTATTGAATGATTGTATACTGACAAAGAGAATACTTTGGTGCTTGATACAAGGAACAAACTTGCTTACATAGATATTTTACTTGATGTCTACTCGAATACAACATGAGACTTCAGGTTCTATTTTCGTAAAGCTAAACTTTTTTGTACAATCTGATCAAATACAGTGAACAACTCATGTTTAGTGCTTGTTACTCCTGAGCTGGATCTATCTAATCAGTAACTTTTTAACATAATTTATTATATTAGCTTTTATGTACACAGACATTTTGCCTTTAAGTATTTAGTTTTAAATCATCATCAATGTTAAGACTCAGACCTAACAATCTCCCTCTAAGAAGATCACTAACTTTAAGTTCTCGTCTCCTTAGTTATTTCTTTTGCGAGATCTTTTATTTTTTCTGTAATTCAAAATTGAAAATAATGTGCAAGATCTGAAAAAAGCAAACAAAAGGAAAACCAACTAAAAACTGTACATGAAACTACTTTGTAAACTGTATACAGAATAATTTTAAAAATAAACTACAACTGGAAATAAATTACAACAAATGGGAACTTTGTCAGAAACTTTGTTACTTTACAAGTGGGAACCAGAATTCAAACTCAACCGTCCAACGAAAGTGCTCTTGTGACATATACGGTACAATTTGCAGGTCCTTTCTGTGACGCCTGCTAGAGTATCTTCACATTCGGTTACTTAACTGTAACTGCTGTTAAAAGAACCTTATTGTTGCATGCAACATTTTCACATGATCATATCATACCAGTTATTGAATTAGCATTTTCCTACAAACTACCTAAGACAATTGCCACTTGTGCTTTTTTTGCTTTTAAAGACATATATAGGTGGTGTGAAACTAATTCACAAGTGTCTAATACCTTCTTTTTATCTCGTCACAGGAAAAGATGTCTGAAAGGTCGAATCTCGTGCTCATGTAAAGACGTACAGACTGGTATTTCCTCTACTGCAATCTTGTGTTTTTGTAATTATATCCAGAAATGTATACTATACATATATATTCGTTTTCTTAAAATAATTTGCTTTGCGGTGTAAATAATGTCGCAACTTTTTGTAGACGTGCATCTAAACAAGAACTAGCACAGAACGCGATCTAAACTTTAGTACATTGGCTTGGATTTTCAACGAATTGTTATTATTTGTTGTCCTTTCTGTTCAGCGAAAGGAAAAAGTACGAGCTATCAACAAATGAAGCTTGTAAATAACATGTCTACATTTTGGGTTCAAGAGTTGAGATGGGAGTCCATTAAAAGTTAAAACTCCTTTGATTTCAATTTAACGTGTTAAGATAGGTGTTAATTGCATTTCATAATGTAATTATAGATATTTTGCTACAGATAATTCTATCTAATTGTATAAATCGGAAAAACCTTAGGAGTTTTGTGACAACTGTCGTTTTTAGTTCTTTTAATAAACGTTTAAGGTTGTTTCGTTATTCATATAAAACCTTCTATTATGGTGGTAAGTTACAAAGGAATTAAGAATGCAGGCTCGTTTGAATAAATAAATCTGGATTAACATGCAATTTGTTAAGATAAACAGGTGAGTAAATTGCAGTTTCCGTCCCTGTGGTTTGCCCCTATTAACAGGTTCAGTCCAGTCTTAACACCTTGGGTCTCTGACGTTTGATGTTTTAACAGTATTAGTCCCTGAGGCTAACAACCGTTAACTTTTCTGTTAGTTTTTCTATGAATTTACTGATATACCCCCACCACCACCACACCCCTCTCTTTCTTCCGGCCAACACCCACCACCACCAACCGACCAGCCCCTAGCACCACCCCCACCTGCCACCTAGCCACCACCACCACCTGCCGGAACCCTAGATGTCTGCTTGTCGGAAAAACGAAATCAACCCCTGCAGTGGTTCGGGGTTAGTTTCACAAATTTAGGAGGGGATTGATGGATTCTTGGTGAGGAGTCTGCTTCACGAAGTCAGGAGAAGGTTGTGGTGGTTGTAATCAGTATCGTTGATGGTAATCAGTATCGGATTTGCAGGTCGGAACAAAGAGGGCTTCATCTAGCAGCGGTTGCCGGATTCATAGGTGTTGTCGGATCTGTACATGGAGGGATTCGCCGGATTTTTTGGCCTTGTCGGATCTGTACATGGACAGCCACAACCACCACCACCATTGATGACTGGCGAACGTTCATGGTGTCGACGAGTTCAGGTGTTGGCCGACGAACTTTCATAGGTTTAGATTCGAAGCGGGTGGTGGGTTGGTGGTGGTGGTGGTGGTGGGTGGTGGCTGGCGGCTGGCGGTTGGGAGAAAGATAGGGGTGAGGTGGTGGTGGTGGTGGCATGTGGCTGGCGGCTGGGAGAAAGAGAGGGGTGAGGTGGTGGTGGTGGCAGGTGGGGGTATATTGGTAATTTCTTACAAAACTAACAGAAAAGTTAACGGTCGTTAGCCTCAGGGACTAATACTGTTAAAACATCAAACGTCAGGGACCCAAAGTGTTAAGACTGGACTGAACATGTTAATAGGGGCAAACCACAGGGACGAAAACTGCAATTTACTCTAAACAGGTAGTACCACAACTAAGTATCTTTGTTGGTTGTAATGTTTAGGAAACAGATTAGAGCTCCCCATACCCTAAATATATCTAGTCTTGTAAAACCAACGGGTCAGGTCAAAATGGTTTTTGTTCACAACTAGTAATTTTACCCCGCGCTTTGCGGGGAACTGGGACGTTTTTTCTCGGCATTACGCGGTAGGAGTTTGGTAGTAATCGTTTCGACTCGTCGAAACCATAAAGGCAAACACTGATACCGAATACGATAATGCAGCAACACTGCTAACGATGTTCGCTCATAAGAGATTGGGTTTGTCACGGCATCGCAACGATAACGTGGCTCGCTATAGCGTACGGCAAAAAAAAATATACTTGATTTTGAATACAACTTCGTTTTAAAAAAAAATTATACCGGAACATTCATAAAAAAACAAAAAAAGCCTCGCGTTCCATTTTTTTTAAAGGTAACGAACTAAAGTTATTAGAGAATAAAAAAATATTAGAAAATTAATTGGGTTAAAAGCGTATTTTATATATATTATATGGGTTGAAAACGAAAATTACAAAAAAGAAAAATAATGACACCAACCATATGAGGCCACGTGGACCAATCACAACAAATCAGTGTTCCCACGAATTGCTTTTGTTTAGGGTATATAATGGATTCGGGTTAAAATGTTGGTTTCAGAAGGAAATATACTACAAAATAATTATAGCAATTAACCAACTTAAAAACCAATGTCGGTGGAGTTTTCCACCGACACCACCATCCCCCAATTTTAATATAATGTCAAAACTAGTTCTTGATTTTGTAAATTGTCACTTTTGATTCCCTTAAGTTTTTAAAGTTTTAAGTATACCCCTGTAGTATATATAATCTGATATTTTTATGAATAATTTTCGTTCGTTAATTTAAAAAAAATAAAATAATTTATGGTTGTGTTTAGTTTTTTCTCTTGGCGTCTCGGTATAAATTATGTTAAAAACAGAGTTGTATTCAAATTAGAGTACTTTTTAGGTATCGTGAGTTATACTGACCGAAGGTAACGTCTTGGTACCGTGAAGAATGAGACCGACACCGTCTGAAGAACATCAGTACCGTTATATAACTATCTTTTATCTATGTTTCGATCTCCACAACCGAGTCGCCGTAACTTTATACGTTTCTTTTATGTATTTAACGACGTTTCTTTTCGTGCTTAGCCATGTTAATGTTACCGCCTCAACTGTTTAAGGTCCCGCCTCACGCCGCGGAGCGCGGGCACAAGTTTCTCGTTATAATTAAGAAGGAAATATAAAGTGACTACAAAATAATTATAGCAAATGGTCAAGTCAACCGTTTTCATTCTTAAGATGCCAAATTTATTAATTATTACCAATAATTTTGATTTAAAAAATAAGTAAATTTTTATTAAGTTTTAACATTTACTTAAAAAAATTAAAATAAGAGGTTTTTTTAAAACATATAACTTGTTTTCCTCTTATAATTTTTAAATATTTTGTTTTCGTACATTTTGAATAACGTTGTGACGTGCTTACTTTTATTTATATTTCGATATAAATTTTATCCTGGACCGAGCCGGTGTTTCAACGTACATTTTATTCAAAACTGAGCCGGGTCAAATATGATATATTTATTTTTCTTAAATACGCTTTCATGTTTACGCTCTTTTTTACAACGTAACTTTTATTTTATTTTCGGATGAAACAAAAATCTACCATTTAGGCTTACTCGAGAATCGATCGAATCGTTTCAACGCGCGGGTAAAAGTACTAATTTTTGCATGTTAGTATCTACAGTAGTTATATTGTTTTTTTTATTTAATTATATCTAATTAGAATGTAGGAATGACACAACTGCTTGTATGTTGTACTGGTTTGCACTATGGAATATGACCTCTTGCGTTCAATTATCGGTTGGACGTTTTTAGCTTTTTTTTAACGAAAAAAATTAATAAAATAAGTTACTGTAGATACCGACCTCTATCTGTTAATAATAGTTCTCACTGTTTTGGGCATCCTAGAAAAGGTAAATAACTCTTTTTTTTCTCTTTTAACCTTTATTTTGTTAAAATTCGTTTAACCTTTTTTTATTTTTAACGATTTCGTTGTCGTGTGCGTCATAATTATTTTTATCAACGTTTAGGAATTAGGCCTTTTTCTTTAATGTTTCATCGAAGACGTTAACTATTTCGTGTATTGTAGCTCCCGCGGCAACGCACGGGTGTAACCAACTAGTTATAATTAAAGTAGATAATTTGTTGGTGAACTGATGGTAACTTGAGAAAAATAGATGATTATATAACGATTCTTACTTTTTCGTTTTGTTATGTAATAAAAAATTAATTTAACACTGTAGATGTCTATTTTAAAATGTAGAGTCTATAATATTTTAAACCCATTCTATTTTGTTATTATGCGTAGGGCGAGATAGTTTAATAATAATACTTTTGATTGGTAATATATACGCAAATTTTGAACGATGCAAAAGAAATCTTAAAAATAGTACTAAATCCGTCTTTAAATAACTATTTTAGTAACTAGTGTTTTCTAAACTGTTTTAACTTTGATTTATATATTTAGCTTGAGATGAAAGTAACATGATAGAAAGAATTAAAGAATTCAGAATTGAGAATAGAGAATAGGTAATTGACAATAATGAATAAAATTGTTAGAAAATATAAAGGGTTTAAAAGAAATTTAATTTGCTTCTAGAAATAAATAGTTGAAAATAAAATAAAGTATCAAACTTTAAATCTAGCCCTTTTTAAATAACATTATACTAAACAAAAGGCGAGTGGTGAGCAGTAAAGAAGTGCTCTCCAATACACTATCATACAACCATTTGAAGCTTAAAAAAAATATTTTTATTTTCAACTCTAATACTATACATATATAATATACGCTTTTAGCCCGTTTCATTTTATATTAATTTTGTTTCCATTAATAGCTTTCGTTCGTTAACTTTTTTCCAAAATACGGAGTGTGCAGCTGTTTTTAGTTTTTTTTGTCAACATTTCGATATAATTTTTTTTGAAAACGGAGTTTATTTCAAAATCGAGCTTTTTTTTATCGTTATCTGTAGCGAGTGTCGTTACCGTTATTGTACCGTTACGAGCTGAACCTATTATGAACGAACAACATCATTGTCGGTATTGGTATTATCGGAACCCGTTTTGGTATTCGCTTTTATGGTTTTCGACGACCCGAACCGGTAGCTTTTTTGTGTTTTTTTTTGCTTTTTTATTATTTAGTTTTATGTTTCTCTTTTAGTAACGTTATTTTTACCTCTGCGCTTGCGTTTTCATTTGAGCGAATTATGAGTGAACAACATCATTGTCGATATTGATATTATCTGAACCCGTTTCGGTATTCGCTTTTATGGTTTTCAACGACCAGAACCGGTAGTTTTTTTGTGTGTTTTTTTCGCTGTTTTATTATTTAGTTTTATGTTTATCTTTTAGTAACATCATTTTTCCATTGCTTCTACGTTTTCATTTGAACGAACATCATTGTCGGTATTGCTATTATTCGAACCCGTATCAGTATTCGTTTTTATGGTTTTCGATGACCCTAACCGGTTGTTTTTTTATTTGGTTTTTTGGCTTTTTTATTATTTTGTTTTATGTCTCTCTTTTAGTAACATTATTTTTACCGTTTCGCACGTTTTCATGTTTAATTAAGATCAATGTGGATTTATTTTATTTTGTACTTTTAATATTCCTTATGTTTTCCAATCACGCATTTTAATATTTTATGACTTAGATTTCTCAAACACGCGTTTAAGTATTTTGTATCGTTACCAAAACATTTTTTTTCTTTGGTTTTTTTATATTTTCTTTCAGGGTTAAACGAGTAGCCATATCCGCTTCACACCGCGTGACGTGGGAATTTGAGTTAGAGTACGTTTCGAAGCCGCTGCAACGCGCGGCGGGTAAAACTACTAGTTATACTAAACAATAGGGAGCCTGTGAACAGTAAAACTATAAAGTTTTTACTTTTATTTTTTAATTTTTATTTTTAACCCTTATACTATATATAATATACGTTTTTATTCCGTTTCATTTTCTATTAATTTCGTTTTCCTTTAATAACTTTCATTCGTTAACTTTTTTCAAAATACGGAGTGCACGGCTGTTTTTAGTTTTTCTTTTGTCAACATTCCAATATAATTTTTTTTAAACGGAGTTTAATTCAAAATCGAGTTTTTTTTATCGTTGCCTGTAACTAGTGCCGTTACCATTGTTGTACCGTTACGAGCCGAACCTATTATGAGCGAACAACATCATTGTCGGTATTAGTATTATGTGAACCCGTATCGGTATTTGCTTTTATGGTTTTCGACGACCTGAACCGGTTGTTTTTTTTTCTTTTTTATTATTTAGTTTTATGTTTCTCTTTTAGTTTTTTTATTATTTAGTTTTATGTTTCTCTTTTAGTTTTTTATTATTTAGTTTTATGTTTCTCTTTTAGTAATATTATTTTTACCGTTGAACCTACATTTTCATTTAAATTTTATTAACGATGGCCAGACACCCGCCGTGAATCTAGTTCTTATAATAAAAGGTAGATTATACTTTATAGCATGTGAGCATAATGCAACGTATTTTAATATTCCTTCAGTACATTAGAAAAGAAAGTTTGTTTCTCACTATATGCGGTGAAATTTACAATATTAAAAAATAAAGAAAAATAGAAAGCACGCTATGTTGAGTTCGAATTTTATATAGGATTTTAGCACACCTTGAAAAGTATGGGTGGTAGTTCTTGCGAGGTTTGAGTTAGTGTCATCTAACCCAAGCATGTGGTTAAATAATTATGTCAAACTCAGCCATAACCAACATACGAGGTAATTCATCTATTCGAGATGGTCAATCTTGCAAAAAAGTCTAGAAAAAATAGAAAATATTGGATGTGTTTTTGTTACAATTTTCTGATATTTCATTCATCAATTCAAAGAGCCTTTTATAGGCTTACAAGAGAAACCGTAAATAAGGAAATTAACCGACAAGAAACACTAACCCACTAATATAATTCAACGTAAACTAACATAGGAAAAGAAACGTGGAATTAATCAAAAGGAATACAGGTAGGAATCCACGTTGTACATGGGTATGGGTGTTGTGCATGTTCGACATGGCATGGTGGACCAAGTGTGGCACGTATCAGACATTAACGTCATAACCTGTTTATTTAATTGTGGTAAACGGGTAAGTAACTTATAAAATAGTGACAAATAAACATGTAATCTGATCATAAACGATATAACTAGGTTAAACAGGTTTATAGATTAAACTTATAGTTATTTATTTTTTTAATTTTAATTATAAATAGCTGACAAATGGCAACCCATCTACCACACCCCAACCCGAACACATCCCGTTTATGAAATAGGTTATGCGGGTCACCAGTTTACGACCCAAACCCGTTTAATTTCGTGTTAGGACTATGAAGTTAAAAACTATCCATCAACCCATTAACACACCCTTAATAAAAGGGCTTATTTTGAGACAAGGCACTTTGTTTACAAGAGACGTAAATTAAAATTACACAATCACCCATATCTACAACAACATGATGTTTTTGTTTTAGGTAGAAACATCAAATTATGTCAAACCTACTGCTGAAAACATCCATTTGAGCCTTTGTTTGGTCACTAAGGCCCACCATAACCTTAACGCATTAAAAGCCGAAACGCTTCATTATCGGTCTCAAGTTCAAACTCGTACCCAAGATTGTTTGCATGATACCGAAACTCGTCTAATTCATTTGATGGAACTTGAATACCAACTAAAACATTTGCCCCCATTTCTCCCTGGAAACATGAAAACCAAACTTCTGAATCACATACACCGAAAGGGTAAAGTAGGAATTTGTTAACTCATACCTGTGCACGGTAATGAAACAAGCTAATATTCCAGCGTGGACTAAACGCGTGCAAGAATTTCATCAATGCCCCTGGCCTCTCGGGGAAAATAAACCGACAAAGAAGCTCATTTTCAACATTCGTTCGGCCTCCCATCTGAAAATTCATACTAGTTTTTGGTTATTTTTTATGGATATAGTTTTTATACCAAGAAATGGACTTTTATTGTAATAACATTGTTTTTTTTACAATAAAAAAAGATGATCATAGATAAACAATAAAAATAGAGAAGAATGTTACCAGGTGACGTAAATGATCTTTAACCATGTCGTTATTTGTAAATTCAATAGTTTTTAGTTTATATGACTCCATTCTCTCCACCATTGCTTGGAGTTCAAACTTTGTATGAAGACCAACACTGTAACAAGCAGAAAACAAATATCAATTTAAAAATTAAAATTCCAGAAAATAAATTTTAAACTTTGTTAAAATAAATAAAAGGTTCTTGCCTGTACAGAACTAGAGCTTGTTTCTTTTCTTCATATCTGTACTTGAACTCTGTAATATTCATCTTCCCAATCTGCCAACACAAATTATTGTTACCGTAGCTATTATAAAATAGGATAGCTTCATATATCTCAGCAAAATTTGGTATAATATCATATTTACTTACCCAACAAAAAATCATAATATTAAATATACTCATTTTCAAATTTATGACGTATATACCCTACCCTTAAACCTTGGGGAGCTTGCATTATGAGAGTTTGGAGGGTAAGGAGAAAAAGAAGGTATAATGATCATATTGTAAATTGTATTTATTGAAATGGGTTAATATGAAATTTCAATTATTTTGAATGGGTATATTTGATATTGATTTTTTTGATTGGGTAAATATGAAATAATGCAAGTTTTTAGGGGTATATACGAAATTAGCCCTAATAAAATAAAGTTGATAGTTTTCAGAGGAAAAAAAACTGACCATTTCGGCAAACTGTTTAAAACTTCCAGGTTCCTCAGGCATGAAAGTTGCAAGAACAGCCTCTCGTTGACTACCAACATTTGCAAGTTCTGTTACTAATCTTAATCTATCAAAGTTCATGTTGGCCCCACTCGTTATTGCTACAACATTTATATCCTTAAGATTATAAAATTTGCAATATGCTTCTGCACCAGCAAGAGCAAGGGCCCCTGCTGGTTCTAGAATGCTCCTTTTCTCCTCAAACATGTCCTACAACATAAGCACTTTAATTATTAATAAAAAAAATAGAAAAAACCAAATGAATGCAAACAAAAAAGACCAATTTCATCCACAAAAATTTGAAATTTGTTTTATATAATGCAGATAATGTTGTGATTTAATGTATTAAAAATGTACTTGTAAAAAGCCCAACTAGACAAAATATAAAATTAAGAAGAAATATTGAGGGATTCCATAAATATGGTTAAAAAACTTTTAATTCAGTTAATTAGTCAATTAATCACAGCTTCGTGTCATCTAGTTCCTACAGAATAAAAAAACCAAGAAATGACACAAAGTTCATTCTCAGTAGGTCATCTCCAAATAAATTTATTGGTCTGAAGCTCCAACACGTATGCACACACTTATGGGATGTTTGGGAGTACTTATTTAAATATTATGTTTTTAAAAACAGATTGGCACTTTGTGTGTTTAATGATTATCTGCTTATTTTAGGATGATATAAGTAGTTTAAAATTACAAGTTTACCCTTAGGGTGAAATTAGTTGTTTAAATAACTTCTGCTTATAAGCATACGTTATTTAAATAAGCAAATCACAAACACCCCTAATGATAAAAACTTAAAAGATTCTATGAGAATCCAAACAGCAAGGAAACGGACTCACTTTTATGGAAGCACAGATGGCATCACGACTGACAAGAACCACTCCATCAATCAATTCCCTGCATAAACGGAAAGTTTCTGAACCAACCTCCTTAACAGCGACACCATCTGCAAAGCCTCCCACTTGGTCAAGCATTACTCTTTGACCATAATGTAATGATAAAGCCATTGCATTTGCATCAGCTGGCTCTACACCAATAATCCGTACCTGTATAATAAATTTCAGCAAGTGAGAATCTATGAAAGTAGATTCTTCACAATGTCTACAAGTTGAATAAAAAACTATGTTTTAAGGGAACAGAAGTGTAAACAACATTTGCAAGGTTAGATGATGATTTCTGCACAGAAACAACGGTCATAATTATGTCAAAAACTTTCAAAATTAAATTTAAGGTCAAGAAGTAAAAAATAATAATAAAAAAGCACGGGTACGATTTAGCCCTGTTGTGATGTGGAAGATGTGCCCCTTGTCTGACCCGAGTTCAACGATCACTCAACTAGAGCAATGGAGTCGTTTAGCTAGAGCAGATGGCTCGGTTAAAAGAAGCGTACTGCTCAGACCAGATGGACTATTGTTGAAGGGAGGCCTAATGTAAGCTTAGGTTTCATGGGAGTATCGTTGGGTGCAAACTCAATCGCACATCAAAAAAAGAAAGATATTGATGCTTACATATGAACTTGATGGGTTACTCCTATCACCAATAAGTTTTATGGAACCCCATGTGGGCTTATGGTGGGCTTTACTTAGTATGGGTTTTATCACATTACTTTCTTTTTGTTGCTGACTTTACGGAGAGTGTGCTGAGGTTGCATTTCACTTTGCTGTTTCAAATCTGCTCCTGGATCGCCATGGTTGATAGATGGAGGTTCAAGTATGAAATTAAGAATTCTATCTTAAGCGTATTACTTGTCATGACAACCAGAACTACATTAAATTTAAGTTTATTAAGTATTCTTCACTGAACTTCAACTTGTTTCAAGGACTAAGACTTTCATCTATAAACATAGAAGAATGCATGGGTAAATAATAAAAACAAACCAAATCTACAACCGAAAGAAATCTATTCTTATCCAAATTTTGATAGAAATAGAATAGAGTTCAAGGTGCTTTGCAGCAAAACACACTTACCTCTGGTGATACCCTCTTCACATAAGCAGCAATACCAGCTATCAAACCACCACCACCCACAGGCACAAATATGGCATGAATTGGACCTTGCATTTGGCGCACAATCTCCATTCCAACAGTCCCCTGGCCCATTATAATATCCGGGTGATCAAAAGGAGGAATGAAAGTTCGGTTCTCACTCTCACCTCTTCTTTTAGCATATGCTTGTGCTTCATCATACGAATCACCTTCCAGGACAACCGTTGCACCTAACCTCTTAACCGATTCCCACTAAACACATCATTCAACAATGAAATAATCATAAGGTTAGGTACGGACAAAAAACTATCTTAAGTCTGTATAAGTTATATGTATTCATGTTTCATCAAGCAAACCTTGATCCGGGGCGTGGTAATTGGCATGACGATCACAGCATCACAGCCCAGCGTCTTGGCTGCTAATGCAACCCCTTGAGCATGATTTCCGGCAGATGAGCATATAACACCTTGTGCCAGTTGTTCTTTTGGGAGTTTTGCCATCATATTATATGCTCCACGAAGCTTGAATGAAAAGACCTGCAAGCTCAAGTTTGCATAAGATATCAGGAATGTTTATGATTTCGTTTCTTTAAGATATATGATTTCGGATCTTTGTTTTATATTTTGTTAATTTTAAGGGGTAATATTGTCAATTTAGTTATTTTTACATTCCAATTCCATTAACAAATGTATCGGCCGGACGCATTATCAATTTTCAAATGAATCCTTTAAATTCCAATTCATAAAACATTCCGCAAACCAAACTCCAAGGTGCAATAAGTCTGGCATCAAAAATGAAAAATCAGAGTACACGTCTGAATAAGAACCAACAATTTTCAATCGCATACTATACCTAGATCTATACAAACAATTATCATGACTAATTTGAATAATAAGTAGCAAAACGAGTTTAGATGCGTGCTTACAGGCTGAAGATCTTCTCGTTTAAGCCAAACATTCACACCTAACCGCTCGGAAAGCTTAGGGGCGAGCGATAACGGCGATTCAATTGCGACATCGTAAACTCGATTCGACGACAATATCTTCGTCAAATACTCCATCTCACTCAAAGCGCCATTACCTTCCTCCACCTTATGGTCCGGTACGGCTCCCAAACGGCCTGATTCGTACTGAAACGAAGACGGAGACACTCTAAGCCGCTGTTCTCGAGTATGCAACACCTCCGTCACCGAACTGGCCTCCGTCGTAGCTAACAAATCGATCTCCGCCTTCGATTTGGACACGGTGGCAGCGACGGAAAGTCTCCGACTCCTCTTCGTGTTCACATTATGTGATATGACGCCATTGTTAGGGATTTTGACGTACGGAGTGAAACACAGAGCCTCCATTTAAGCTTCGTGTATGTTACCGGTAACGGTGACGGCGATGTTGGAGGCGGGATTGTTATAGGCTTATGGGTTATAAGTTTCAACAGACTGAAATGGAATCCAGGGTTGTTGGAGTTTTGTTAGAGGTACATGTAGGTGACGTTATTGACATATAGAGAACGCCACGTCGGAACGTGATTGTACCCCCGACAATGAAAGACGCCTAACCGCCAGTCTGTTTATTATACTTCTCATGTTTTTATTAAAGTCAAAATTGGCAGCTTGACCCATGGAGGGCTAGTTAATAGGTTCTTAATGGGCCGTGCGCGACATGGAAAGCCCATTTGGTAACAAACCTAGCAACTTAGAGGGGTACAAACAAGTTTTTTTTCTTTAAACCGGTTCGGGTTACAAATAAAGTCGGTTTGGTCAACACCGGGTTAAGACCCAAACCGGTTCAGGTCCAAACTGGTTTGAGGGTAGAAGGAGTCGAACGTATCCGATGCGGATTGAGTCGGGTCAGAACCGGGTTTAAGCCAAACCGGTTCGGGTTAAACCGTTTTTTTTTTGTTTTATTTAATTTAATTAATAAAATACAAATAAAACGAAATAAAATTTGATTAAATATTTTAAAAATTACAAAAACATAAATTGAAATGCGTTACATAAATAATACGAGGGCAAAATGGTGTAAAAAAATTGTAAAAAAGGTCTAAAAAGGCTCCAACGGTCATATTAACGTTAGAAACTGGTATATGAACCGACTCGGGTCAGATTCCAAACCGGCGTCCAAAAAATTTACTAACCTATGTTAAACCTACGGGTTGGGTCAAGTTCCAGACTAATTTGACTCAAACCGATTTCGTCCTACACTCGAGTCGGGTTTGAAACCGGTTTGACGGGCCCAGCCGGTTTTTTTATACACCTCTAGTACAAATCTTCTAGATTTCATTAAATTAAGGTGTCCCTAAGATAGATTATAGGCCCACTAGTGAACCTCATGGCCTTATATGCAAACGTGCTAAAATTACATAAAAATAATCTTTATGATTTATAGTTTTGGTTTTCATCTTTTATTAAATTCAAGTGAGACAAGAAAACAACCTATGGGTTGGGCCGGGTTCAGACTGATTTGACTTATACCGGTTTCGTCTTACGCTCAGGTCGGGTTTGAAACCGGTTTGACGGTCAAAGCCAGTTTTTTTTTGTACACCACTTCTAGCAACGGGTCTAAAATTACACAAATCTTCTAGATTTCATTAAATTAAGGTGTCCCTAAGATAGATTATAGCCCCACTAGTGACCCTCATGGCCTCATATTATATAAAAATCACCTTTCTGATTTATAGTTTTGGTTTTCATCTTTTATTAAATTCAAGTAGGAAAAGAAAACTACTTTTGTTGGTGTTATAGATTTGGTTTTGATCATTTATAGTTTTATTTTCCTGTTGTTCAAAAAGAAAATTCAAGTAGGGTGTATACTAGTTTCATAGGAGGGTGTTATGTGAATATGTCAAATATCGATTAATTTTTTAGTACGTGAAATGTAGAGGAAGTTTTAAATACAAAGAGTTTATTTCGTGCAAAGATATGAAAGATTTTAAATCATTGATCTAAAAAATCAATGGTTAATATAAAAAATGATTGCTTTAAGCGTGAAAAGATTCTGAAAAGGTAAAACTGGAATAACCTACTTTTATTAATTTTTTTTCAAATTCCTCCATCTTTTTAAAACTCGTATAACTTTTTTATACATTATTTTTTTAAAAAAATTACACCATAAAATCGAGCATTTTATTATCTTTAATTTGAGTATAGTCTTGGTATAATTTAAAAAACGACTTTTTTTTTAAACGCCGTTGTGCTGTGCGTATAGAATGTGTGATTATAGTCATGCGTTATTATAAAACATGAGTGATTATAGTCATGCGTTATTATAAAACATGTGTGATTATGTTATAACATGCGTGATTATGACAATGCGTTATTATAAAGCATACGGGATTATGGTCATGCGTTATTATAAAAATGCGTAATTATCATTTTAAACATTCGTTATAATAAAACATGTTTTATTATTTATAAAATATGGGTTATTATTATAACGCGGACGGATATACCCATCGCCAACTGAACACGTGTCGCATGCTGGTGTTTTCGTACGCTAAAAACTCTTTGTACAATAAACGGCCCCTTAAAATGTAATACCATTTTCATTAAAGTTATCCAGATTTTGGACTTTAATTTGTTCTTGAATAAAATAGCCCGATGTATTAATTGAAACGGCCAAAGTAAAATCTAAGGAAAAAAAAGGTTGACGGGTTAAACATTATATACATAAAAAGTTTAAGGTAAAAACATTACGAAAAGAATATTAAATGATTAAAGTAACAAATCAATAAAATAAAAAAAATAAAAAACTTTAATTGTTTTAATTTGTTCTTGAATAAAATAGCCCGATGTATTAATTGGGAGAGTTATCTTAATAAATAACTTTGAATTGTTCTATAATTTGATAAATACAAAGAAATTCAATGTTATAATTAAACAAATTTTTTTTTTTTCTAAATAATCAACTAAGAAAGAAGAAGCTAAAAAAATCCGAAAATTGTCCTAAAGTAGTAAAATTCTCAAAGACCAACGACTTTGGTTCTCAGTTCTTTCAAATTTTACCATAATGCCATCATCTGGTCAAAGATTACAAATTTTTTTCCCTTCAAAAGTGGCCTATAATTTATAATTAAAAATCTTCTAAATGTTTGACTAAGTTTCCAAGACGAAGTTATAACCTGGAGACGACTTTTTTATAAAAATGATTTCACATTTTGAGAATTTCATAAAAAATAGTCAAGTCATGTAAAAAAAATTAACGCATGCCCAACAACCATAATTACTTGATGTTAAAATTAGGTGTGACAATCGTGTTCAGTTGGAGAGTTAAAACTGATCTGATTAACAGGAACACGATCAATATATTTATTTGTGTTAAATACAACAATCATAATCTACACATGCTTGAAATCATTTTTTTACGACAATCACTAATACCACTAGACTACAAAGCCATGAGCGCTTAAAATCATATAACTTGGACATGAACCATGTGCCCCGCTTATTTAAATAGGTCAAAGAGGTTTGCATGATAAAAAAGGTTATTAGGTTGTTGGATTTCAATCAAGTTTTAAAAGAGTTGATAAGTCATAATAAAGTTATAAATGGGTTGGCGGACTAAACTTATAAATTATATATTTTTAATTCTAGTTAGAGTTAATTAAACGGGTGGCCCGTGTGGTTTGGTCAAATTACGGATTTGATCCCAAGAAACTTTCAACTTGTTTCACTGATGTTGGTCTCTAAAATTGATTAAGGTTAACTTTCTCTGTTAAATGAGTGTAAAATGATCAAAATACCCTTAAGGTTAAATGGATAAAAAATATATATTAATATGTGTGGGGCCCACCTTTTTAGTATATTAGTTAAAATTGAGGGAACCACCTTCCCCTTCTTCTTCATCTCCCGACCACCACTCTTTTTCTTCTTCATTCACAACACCACCACCACCACCAAAAACCGGCGGCCACACCGCATTACCACCAACGACAACCACCTGAACCCCTCTCACAACATGAACCCCAATCCCTCGATTTTCCGGCGACAAAATACCCCCTCATCTGCTCCAAAATGATGGAATTAGTAGCCAAAATCATAGCAGCTACACCCCGAACAAAACCCTTTATTTAATGTATTAGGCGGTCAACCCGTTTATGATTTATTGTTGTAGAACCACAATAGGTGCCTTTTTTTGGCAAACATATATACTCCTACATTTTCAATTGTATCATACGTATCCAATGGTCATTTAAAGAGGCTAATAAGTGTTCCTCTTGTCTTGTGCATGAAGATAATTTTTTTTTTAACTTTTTCGTTCTCTCTTTCTAGTAAATTTAATCAGAAGATAATTTCACTCACCATCCCCAATTTGTTAGTTCATTTGTTTTCGGTGTTTCCCTCCTCTTCCTCTTAGTCAAGCTTGTACACAAGCACCTATAGTTAGGTGTAGCAATCAAGACCAATTTTTTAAAGAAATAAGTTGATTTGAATAAAGAATAACTTGCATATGGTCCATTTGGGTTACTTTAACTTACACATGGTCCACATGGAGATGATGGAATCAATGATTGAAAGTTGGGGTGGATTTTGCATGATCCAACGGTCAGGATCATTTAGACCATCACATGCACTTATCGTGGTCTATATTATATATAATATCAATAACAACAAAGTAAAAATAAAGAAATGTGTAAAAGATTAGGAAATATTCCATCAATAATAACCAAATCTCTTCCATGTGTCGGTAAAGTCACTCACATTTTTTTAAGGAAAACCACTTAAATTTCAATATTGTTCCATTATTGTGAAAGTTTTTTATAAACGTTGAAATTTTCAAAATTAAGTGAATTAATGGAACATATATAAACTTGGTTAATATTTAATGATTACTTTTTTCAAGTTTAACATGAAGCTTGAGATAATAGTGAAAGAAAGAAAAAATATTAAGTAATAATGAAGTTTCATAACTGTTTCATTTAAATCAACTTGAAAAAATAATCAGTAACTTTTTTTTTAAATGTGAAGGAATTCATTAAAACAGACCAACTCTAACAAGAAGCTAGAGGAAGGCGAAATCAATTATACATAAGAGATGCAGAATTGAAATTAAACATACACCAGTTTGACCATTTCAAGTTGACCAATTTTGACTATTTTTCACCTAAAGATAACTTATCATCTTGATGTCCTCCAAAAGCTTGAAAATTTGTACTCTCTTGATGTTAAAGAACCTTCCTTTTGAGCTTGTTTTCCACACCATGGTTGTGGACTTGTTGCAGATCCTTTTCCGAGAATGCATAGATAGAGGAAATGTGACACCATTGTGAGGATTATAGACCAAACGGCGTTTGCAGGGTTAAATCTCGGAAGAGTTAAAAAGAAATAATAACGTTATTACCTAAATCAGTAAATTACTTTAAATACAAAGAATATCAACGTTAGAATTGTAAAGAGTAAGTAACAATCATAATTAAATAAACTTAGAATAATTTTCAAATTAAAAAAAAATAACTAAAAAAATCCGAACTTTTTCGAAGGGCAACGACTTTTGTTCAAAGTCTTTCAAATTTTACAATAGTGTCATCCTCTGGCCAAAGATAATTCTCCGGCGGCCATTTTATTCAAGAATAGTTAAAAATTTAAAACAATAGAAGGAAGAAATAAACAAAAGTAAGAGAAATTTTGACACGAGTTACTTGTTCTTCACGCAACAGAGATTGATGATTTTTTTTCCAAAAGTGCCTATGTTTTATAACTAGAAATCATTATAAACTGCCCACAAGTTTTCCATATAAATGATTTTATGTTTTAAAAACATCATAATCAAGTAGTTACATTTTAGAAAACTATAGCCATGTAAAAAAAATGCATATGTTAAAAGAATCGTAAAAATATAAATAAATAAAAATCAACAAGCTATAACATTTACTATACAACCATAACTACTTGATGTTAAAACCGAAGGTGACAATTGTGTCCAGTTGATTGGTTAAAATTAATAAACAAGAACACAACTTATATATTTATTCACGTCAAAACAATAATTATAATCCAAACGTGCATAAAACTATGTAGCCTGACACGATACGCGTACCCGCTTATCTGAATAGGTCAAAGGGTTGACAGGCTAAGACAGGTAATCAAATTGTAAACGGGTTGGTGTGTAGTAATAAAGTTGTAAACATGTTGGCTGGTTGAACTTCTATATTGTATATTCTTTTAATTCTAATTTTAAATGGGTTAACAGGTTAATTCGTTTATTTACAACCCAACCCAGTAAACGGGTCAACCCATTTACGACACAGAAATGTTTAGACCTAAACTAAAACTTGATTATTTTTATGTCGGGTTGGGAATAGCAAATCCTGCCAATCCTAGTTAAAAGACCATTAAACAATATACATTATACAACCATATATAGCATGCTTGATGCTTATAAAACTAACGACAATGTTACTATTTTTTTGTTATTTACTTATTTTAAGCATTTTATCAAAACATATATGTGAGTGTAGTGTCAAACAAAGTCAAAGTCAACTGATGGTTTATATTTTTTCTGAAAGTTTAAATAGCAAGTTTGTCAAAGTACAGGGGGCTATATGCTTAATGGCTAAAGTTAGAGGACTGAAATTGTTGATCTTGATTTTAAGTTTGTTAATCGTTGGTTAATAACCAAGCTTAGTGTGACACCCGGCTATTTCGGGTTAACCCCGTTACCCCCAAATAGTAACTCCAAGGACTATTTATGTCATAAACTCAAACACATATGCATGAAACTACAGGGACTAAAGCTTTAATTACCCTAAACCCAGTTGTTTGACTTCTGAAAGTCAAAATTGAACATTTTAACTCAAAATTGATTGGTTGACTTTTACAAGTCAAACCTTCATGGTCTTTGATCCAAATTCAACCCATAACTCTCAAGACTGTTCAAATTCGTGACTGTTATACTTAATAATGATGATGTCGATCCTCATTGAAGCATTCCCATACTTTTCTGATTGTTAATGAGTATGAATTAAACCTATTAATCATCACAAACCCGTAACCGTCGAACCCTCATCGTTTACTATCAAATTCGACCAATTCGTGTATCATTTTTACAATCAAACACTCTACACACGATAAACGAACCCCTCTGAGACTGTTGCACATCCTAATCTGACCGGAGACGAAGCCGGAGTCGCCGGAGATTAAGCCACTCGAAGTCGGAACCCCATTTAGTCGAGCACCATCAATTCGAACTCCAAGCAGGTAATTGAAACCTCCCTCACGTTCGTCTTAGTCTGTAGATTGAAAGCCCTAGCCTAATTAAGGCTTACAACATCGAATTGATGATGAACAGTGTCACACCCCGACCGATGGCGGAATCATCGAGGCGGACAATGTGATGATTGTTCAAAAGCACATGATAACTAAAAGGTTTCATAATTCATTACTTAAATTTAAAGACAACAAGATTCAAATACATTACATTTCAAATAACCTAGTCTAGTTCAAAACATTGATTTATTTAACTAGGTCCATAGTTCCTTAAGTGGAGAAATCTTCAGCAGACAATCATATAACCAAACCTGAAACATTATTAAAATCAAGTGTCAACTAAAAAGTTGGTGAGTACATAGGTTTAGTAATCCCGGTAAATAGTAGTGTAAATCGTTTTGCAACTCGTTGTTTATCTTGTTAAACATAGTATATGATGTAACATTTATTTAAATCACAATTCAAACCGAGTTTGACGCGCTTGAACAGAGCACAACAGCTAAGTCCGGTATGCTTGAATATAGTTACCCACCATATCCGATATGTTTGAATATAACACGCGGTCATATCCGAGTATGCAGTAATAAACACCCTAACCGGGTGGGCTGGTCAGGCACAATAGATCTATCAATATTACAGTTGGTTGTCTTGTGTTTAAATGTATGTACATCCAAAGAATAAGCATATAGTCTCATGTATAACACGTATAAACAATGTGAGTAGCATGTATAATGTTTCACCCCAAAACGTACAAAAAAGTAAAATAGGGGATATGTAACTCACCTGGCTAGCGGATATGTTAATCCACGAGTGCGGGTGATAAGGATGTTGAAACCTAGGCATGATGAAACCCTATGTGGATGGATAAGTATTATTGTATGTTTATGAGTGTATTCGTATTTAATGAGTATAGGTTTTATGATGCTATCCTTAATAATTATTTATATAAAATAGGGTAGAAAATGATAACGGTTTTGTAGAACTTTAACTCATAAAAATATATATATATATTGTTTTAAACAAATATTTATTATGTTTAACGTATTTATATATAACAATAACAAATAAAAGAAAATTCTTTATTTGACTAATCATATATTATATATTAAAATTTGTTTTAACAAGTTTACTAAAAATATTGCAAGACTTGTAAAGGTGGGACATTGTATATGTGAAAAGGTATTTTGATAAGTTTTATAAAAATGTTACAAAGTTTATAAAAATAGGACATTTTGTATGTTATAATGCATTTTAATAAGTTTTTAAAAATATTACATGGTTTATAAAAATAGGACATTTTATATATTATAATGTATTTTAATAAGTTTATAAAAATATTAAAAAAAATGGGATGGTTTATAAAAATATAGTTTAATTGATTTTTAAAATAAACGATCGAGTAAACCGACTCGTTTTAGTCTTTATTGTAATAAAATAATATTAAAACAAATTAAAATAAATAACTAAAATAAATAAAATGAAAAACTGGAATAAAAAGTTTGGGCCGAAGGCCAACCGGGCTCGAACCCGCGACCTACAGCATAAACACACACACGCATAACCAGCCGGGCTACTGCCCATCGTTGGTTATGTGTGTATCGAATAATTTAAATACACAAAGGAGGAGTTGGTCGCTGGTCCTCGGTGACCGGCAAACCGTGTCCGAGGACACTGGGTTTGCCCGGTAACTCTCGTGCGAATGCCGTGTTTTCGATTGGAATAGTTTACCTGATGATAACAGAAGCTAATGGAACCGAAATGAGGTTCGAACTTGGTCGCGAAGGGCCTGGACAGCAGAAGCCTTGAACTCGAAAAAGTCACAAGCGGGGATCGATTTCTGAGTGGAATTAGCTCTTGTAATCCTGGTCACAGCTTCACTCAGGGTCGGCGAAGGTGATGGAGTCCTCAATTTGGAGTGAGAGTGTGTGGAAGGAGGGTAGCCAGTTCGTGCAGGGCCGACCATGGTCATTTATAGGGGAGCTCGATTTCTATGCTAGAACGTGCGATTGGGCATGTACCGACATTGTTCTGAACGAGACGAAGCTAACCAGACAATCGACACGCGTGGAGGTTGACTGTCGGGCTCGAATTTGAGCGTGGGTTTCTCGGCCACCAACAGGATCAGACGATCCGTATGTTGGGGAGACCAATTGGTCGAGGGTTCTTGTTCGCACGGGCAAGACGAATTCAGAGACACCTTTGTCGGCTGTCGAGGTGCAGGGAACAGGTGTGTCGAGATGTCGCCGGAAAAACGCTTGGACCGCCGGACAAACGAGGGTGGTGACCGGAAATGCGAATTGGGGATTGGCAACTTTGGTCCCTGGAGTTTGTTTTTGTTTTAATTTAGTCCCTGGATTAATTACGGATGAGTCCCTGAGGTTTGGTTTGTCCAGAAACAGCCCCTCAACAGATTTCTGTTTTAAAACCCTCTAGTTTGATTAATTACAAAACGAACCCTAAACTTTTTATTAAATAAATTAATTTAATTTCTTTTAAATCTATTTATATTTTATAAATTTATTTTCATTATTATTATTAATAATAATTTTTATAAAAGCTATTTATCTCATTTAAATAGGTTATTTCATTGAATGTGCAACTTTTAATTTAGAATTTTTATATAAAATTTTATATAAGTTTAAAACTTATAAAATTTTAATTGTTTTAAATCCATAAAATAATATATATATCTTTTGTACAAAATTAAATAAAAACACTCGCATTTCATTTAATAGAAAAATGATTACATGATAAATATAATACAAGTGCGAGAACGAAAAATCTGAAACGTCACAGTCTCCCCATGTTAGAGGAATTTCGCCCCGAAATTCAACTAGTGGAGGTTATGAAAAGAGATGCGGATACTTGGTCTTCATTTGGTCTTCACGTTCCCAAGTGAACTCGGGTCCACGTTTAGATTCCCAACGGACCTTGACAATGGGGATGCGGCTACGCTTGAGTTTCTTGACTTCTCGGTCAATGAATTCCACGGGTTTTTCAACAAAGTGCATTTTTTCGTCAATACGCACTTCGTCAAGAGGGATGTGGAGATTCTCGTCGGCTAGACACTTTTTCAAATTAGACACATGAAAGGTCGGATGAACGTTGCTGAGTTCTGAAGGAAGGTCGAGTTTGTAGGCCACTTTTCCTACCCTCTCGAGTATCTTGAATGGGCCCACATATCGAGGTGCAAGTTTTCCTTTCTTTCCAAATCGGACTACGCCTTTCCAAGGTGATACCTTTAGAAGAACCATATCTCCAACTTGAAATTCCAAGGGTTTTCGTCGTTTATCGGCATAGCTCTTTTGTCGACTCCTTGCTACTCGAATGTTGTCACGGATGAGAGAGACTTTATCGGTGGTCTCTTGGATAAGCTCGGGACCGGTGATTTGTGTTTCACCAATTTCGTTCCAACAAATCGGTGAACGACATTTTCGTCCATAAAGAGCTTCAAACGGTGCCATGTTAATACTTGTGTGGTAGCTGTTGTTGTAGGAAAATTCGATCAGCGGTAGGTGAGAATCCCAATTGCCACCAAAGTCAATGACACAAGCCCTAAGCATATCCTCGAGAGTTTGGATTGTTCGTTCGGTTTGTCCATCAGTTTGAGGATGGTAAGCCGTACTCAAATCCAAACGAGTGCCAAGTGCTGATTGCAATGATTGCCAAAATCGGGAAGTAAAACGCGAATCACGATCGGAGATGATGTTCAAAGGGATTCCGTGACGACTTACGATCTCATCAATGTAGATCCGAGCCAATTTCTCAACTCGATAGTCCTCACGAATGGGCAAGAAATGAGCAGACTTTGTGAGTCGATCGATAATAACCCAGATACTATCGTGCCCACTAGAAGTGCGTGGGAGTTTGGTGATGAAGTCCATAGCAAGGTTCTCCCACTTCCACATGGGAATTTCAGGTTGTTCGAGGAGTCCGGAAGGCTTTTGGTGTTCGGCCTTCACTTTAGAACAAGTTAGGCATTTTGCCACAAAGAGAGCAGTATCCTTTTTCATGCCGGGCCACCAATAATGCTGACGGAGACCCATGTACATCTTATCAGCTCCGGGATGTACCGAATATCGAGTTTTGTGGGACTCGTTCATCAAAAATATACGAAGATCGTCGCGATCGGGAACCCAGATACGGTCCAAGTAATACAATAGGCCGTTGGCTTTGGTTTCTAACAGGAGTTCTACACCACATGCCATTTCTTGATACAAGTTTCCCTCGGTAACCGAGGTGTGTTGTGCTTTGAGAATACGGGCCTGGATATCGTTATGAATATAAACACTATGAAGCATGATACGTTCTTTACGACTCAAGGCGTCGGCTACAACGTTTGCTTTGCCGGGGTGGTAGCGGATCTCACAGTCGTAGTCGTTTAGAAGTTCAATCCATCATCGTTGCCTCATATTAAGCTCTTTTTGATTGAAAATATGTTGGAGACTTTTGTGGTCGGTGAAAACCACGCATTTGGTGCCATATAGATAGTGTCTCCAAATTTTCAAGGCGAAAATGACAGCACCAAGCTCGAGATCATGGGTCGTATAGTTCTTCTCATGGACTTTGAGTTGTCGTGATGCGTATGCAATTACTTGACCTCGTTGCATAAGAACACAACCAAGACCTTGGTTGGATGCATCACAATAAACGACAAAGTCGTCATTACCACTAGGAAGAGTTAGAATAGGAGCATTGCAGAGCTTGTGCTTTAGAGTTTGGAAAGCTTCCTCTTGCTTGGGTCCCCACTCGTAGTGCTTACCTTTGTGAGTCAAGGCAGTGAGCGGGACCGCAATCTTGGAGAAATTTGAGATGAAACGACGATAGTAACCTGCTAGACCAAGAAATGAACGAATCTCGGTAGGAGTCCTAGGAGTACTCCAGTTCTTCACCGCCTCGATCTTTGCCGGGTCCACATGAATTCCCTTATCGTTAACTATGTGACCCAAAAATTGAACCTCTTTTAGCCAGAATTCACACTTGGAGAATTTGGCGTATAGTTGTTCTTTCTTCAAGAGTTCCAAAATCAAACGAAGATGTTGTTCATGTTCCGCTTTCGTTTTAGAATAGATGAGAATGTCGTCAATGAAAACGATCACAAACTTGTCCAAATAAGGTTTGCATACCCGGTTCATGAGGTCCATGAAGACCGCAGGTGCATTAGTCAAACCGAATGGCATGACCATAAACTCGTAGTGACCATATCTAGTCCGAAAGGCAGTCTTTGGAATGTCTTCATCGAGAACACGAAGTTGATGGTATCCGGAACGAAGGTCAATCTTGGAGAAACATGTTGAACCTTGAAGCTGATCGAAAAGATCGTCGATACGGGGTAAAGGATATCGGTTCTTAATTGTAAGTTTGTTGAGTTCACGATAATCGATGCACATTCGAAACGATCCATCCTTTTTCTTTACGAACAGCACGGGAGCACCCCAAGGTGAATGGCTCGGGCGGATGAATCCTTTGGATAAGAGTTCTTGTAATTGACTCGCAAGCTTTTGCATCTCGGAAGGCGCAAGACGATAGGGGGCTTTTGCCACGGGAGTTGCCCCGGGCACAAGGTCGATACGAAACTCCACTTGTCTAGTAGGAGGAAGACCAGGTAGATCCTCGGGGAATACCTCGGGAAAATCTCGGATGATATGAATGTCTTGCAATTTCTTACCCTTGTCTTTCGTGTCAACTATGTGGGCCAAGAACGCAACGTACTTTTTCCGCAAGTACTTTTGTGCCAATGTGCAAGACATGATTTGAAGACCACGACACGGTTTTTCACCGAAAATAACTAACGTGTCTCCCGAAAGGAGAGGTATACGAATGCACTTTTCGTAGCAAATAACCTCGGCATGGTGCTTGGATAACCAGTCCATGCCAATTATAATATCGAAGCTTCCCAATTGCATTGGAAGGAGATCAACAGAGAATTCATGATTATTAAGCTCGAGATTGCAGTTGCGGATAACAGAGTTTATAGCAATAGATTTCCCGTTTGCTATCTCTACGGAATAGGGGTTGTCAAGTTTCGTTCTTTGTTTAGCAAGTCGAGATTCAAAGGTAAGAGACACGAAACTCCTATCGGCACCAGTATCAAATAAAATGGATGCATAATGATTGTTTACGAGAAACGTACCGTTTATCACGTCGTTGTTTGCTTGTGCCTCATTAGCGTTTATATTAAACGCTCGTCCTTGGGGACCACCCTGATGATGAAGTTTTGGGCATCGGTCACGGAAGTGGTTTGGGTCTCCACATTCGTAACATGCCCGACCATTGAGAGGTTTGGCTGGAGCAGCTTGATGGACGGGAGGACGGGTACGGCAGGTAGTGACCACATGTCCATATCTCCCGCAGCTTGAGCACAATCGGCATGGTATATTGGCAGGATGATGGTACTTGCAGGTCTGGCATTGGGGATTCGGGCCCTGATAAATTTTCGGGTTTTCACCCAAAGGGGCCGCTTGAATAGCAGGTACAGCGGGAGTTACGGCTACGAAGTTTCGACCCTTACGTTTCTTGTTGCGGTTAGAAGACTCGGGTTTCACATCTTTGACTGCCGCAAGAGTAGACACAACCTTCTTGGAACCCTTTCTTGTTAAGGTTCCGGCTTTGACATGGTTGTCGGATAATGTAGCAGATAGGCGGATAGCAACTTCAAGAGTAGGAGGATTGCTTCCTAGCACAGCATCTTGAATTTGCATAGGCAGGCCGCCTATGTACTTTTCAATTCCCCGAGTAAGGGGAGTGATCATGTGAGGCACCAACAGACTTAGTTCTTGGAACCGGGTGGTGTAAGCCAGATTATCCCCGCTGTCTTGGGCAAGATCCCAAAATTCAGCCTCGAGCTTCCTCATTTCATTCCGAGGACAGAATTCATCAGTCATGGCCTTCTTCAGATCATCCCATGATAAGGATGTAGCAACCTCAGCACCACGAGTGCGTTTCTCACCGTTCCACCAGGTGAGGGCTCTCTTTTGGAGTACACTTGTGGCATAACGAACCCGAAGATTATCGGGACAGTCGCTGTTTAGGAATGTGCTTTCCATGCTTTCAAACCATTGGAGTAGGCCGGTAGCACCTTCAGTCCCGAAGAATTTAGTAGGATTGCACGAGTTAAAGTGCTTAAACGTGCAATGAGGCGGGTTGGTACCACCGTTTCCTTGGATGTTGTGAGACCCGTCACTGTTGTTATTTGCTTGGGTCATTTGCCCTACTAGCTGGGCAAGGAGCGTAGCAAGATCCGGGTTGGAAGTGCTAGAGTTTGCACGTCGAGGAGGCATTCTAACACCATAAGAAAGACAATGATATTTTAGATAAGACGGATAAATATGAGTTATAACGGGAAATAATGTAAGCAGAAAAGCGGGATTCATCATGACGCGTGCCAGTGCATGTGTATTAATTCAAAGTTAATGGGGGAAACTAAGTTATCTATTCCGGGTAGGACATGATGTTATAGATCATTATTTGCGTAATAGGAATTGCCGGGACTTGCATGCACTACAAATTGTTATTACGTGTGCACCCGTAATAATGATTTGTTTTGCATGTTCGTCTAGTTTTTCCTATTTTGCTATAATGTCCCCAGATTTTGAGTTCAAATTCGGATTGTATCCTTGCGAATACATTGACTTATCAATGTTAAATAATTCCCCGAAACTTTCAAAGAGACATGCTTTAGCCTATAGGTAAACAATCACTTCAGAAATTCCCAGGAAAGCATACGGGTCCGTTTATTTGGATTTATACGAAATGCTTTCCTAGACAGAAAACCCAATGTACAGGTGTCACCCTTCCAGATTGCACGTGTCTTTTACTGGTTTCAGGAGATTAAGTCGTTGACGAGATTTTCAAGATTTTAATAGATTTGAGAGTCTATGAATATAAAATGTGTAGGAATGTTACAATTTATAAGGATTAGGAGAGAGTATGGACAAGGATAAGTAGTGTATTTGTTTGCATAAATGTGTTGACCAAATGTGTATGTAAAGTATGTATCATGTATCAAAGTCTTGTATGTATGTGTATAAGTCTCATGTACCAAACTCGGGAAAATTCAGACAATTCCTAACTACAAATAATTCACATAGCAATTAATCATTTAGCACATAACACATAAAAAGGGAGTCCTAGGGTTATAGTCTAGGTCATTGTGTCTAATAACCTAATTCCCTATAACCATGGCTCTGATACCAATCTGTCACACCCCGACCGATGGCGGAATCATCGAGGCGGACAATGTGATGATTGTTCAAAAGCACATGATAACTAAAAGGTTTCATAATTCATTACTTAAATTTAAAGACAACAAGATTCAAATACATTACATTTCAAATAACCTAGTCTAGTTCAAAACATTGATTTATTTAACTAGGTCCATAGTTCCTTAAGTGGAGAAATCTTCAGCAGACAATCATATAACCAAACCTGAAACATTATTAAAATCAAGTGTCAACTAAAAAGTTGGTGAGTACATAGGTTTAGTAATCCCGGTAAATAGTAGTGTAAATCGTTTTGCAACTCGTTGTTTATCTTGTTAAACATAGTATATGATGTAACATTTATTTAAATCACAATTCAAACCGAGTTTGACGCGCTTGAACAGAGCACAACAGCTAAGTCCGGTATGCTTGAATATAGTTACCCACCATATCCGATATGTTTGAATATAACACGCGGTCATATCCGAGTATGCAGTAATAAACACCCTAACCGGGTGGGCTGGTCAGGCACAATAGATCTATCAATATTACAGTTGGTTGTCTTGTGTTTAAATGTATGTACATCCAAAGAATAAGCATATAGTCTCATGTATAACACGTATAAACAATGTGAGTAGCATGTATAATGTTTCACCCCAAAACGTACAAAAAAGTAAAATAGGGGATATGTAACTCACCTGGCTAGCGGATATGTTAATCCACGAGTGCGGGTGATAAGGATGTTGAAACCTAGGCATGATGAAACCCTATGTGGATGGATAAGTATTATTGTATGTTTATGAGTGTATTCGTATTTAATGAGTATAGGTTTTATGATGCTATCCTTAATAATTATTTATATAAAATAGGGTAGAAAATGATAACGGTTTTGTAGAACTTTAACTCATAAAAATATATATATATATTGTTTTAAACAAATATTTATTATGTTTAACGTATTTATATATAACAATAACAAATAAAAGAAAATTCTTTATTTGACTAATCATATATTATATATTAAAATTTGTTTTAACAAGTTTACTAAAAATATTGCAAGACTTGTAAAGGTGGGACATTGTATATGTGAAAAGGTATTTTGATAAGTTTTATAAAAATGTTACAAAGTTTATAAAAATAGGACATTTTGTATGTTATAATGCATTTTAATAAGTTTTTAAAAATATTACATGGTTTATAAAAATAGGACATTTTATATATTATAATGTATTTTAATAAGTTTATAAAAATATTAAAAAAAATGGGATGGTTTATAAAAATATAGTTTAATTGATTTTTAAAATAAACGATCGAGTAAACCGACTCGTTTTAGTCTTTATTGTAATAAAAGAATATTAAAACAAATTAAAATAAATAACTAAAATAAATAAAATGAAAAACTGGAATAAAAAGTTTGGGCCGAAGGCCAACCGGGCTCGAACCCGCGACCTACAGCATAAACACACACACGCATAACCAGCCGGGCTACTGCCCATCGTTGGTTATGTGTGTATCGAATAATTTAAATACACAAAGGAGGAGTTGGTCGCTGGTCCTCGGTGACCGGCAAACCGTGTCCGAGGACACTGGGTTTGCCCGGTAACTCTCGTGCGAATGCCGTGTTTTCGATTGGAATAGTTTACCTGATGATAACAGAAGCTAATGGAACCGAAATGAGGTTCGAACTTGGTCGCGAAGGGCCTGGACAGCAGAAGCCTTGAACTCGAAAAAGTCACAAGCGGGGATCGATTTCTGAGTGGAATTAGCTCTTGTAATCCTGGTCACAGCTTCACTCAGGGTCGGCGAAGGTGATGGAGTCCTCAATTTGGAGTGAGAGTGTGTGGAAGGAGGGTAGCCAGTTCGTGCAGGGCCGACCATGGTCATTTATAGGGGAGCTCGATTTCTATGCTAGAACGTGCGATTGGGCATGTACCGACATTGTTCTGAACGAGACGAAGCTAACCAGACAATCGACACGCGTGGAGGTTGACTGTCGGGCTCGAATTTGAGCGTGGGTTTCTCGGCCACCAACAGGATCAGACGATCCGTATGTTGGGGAGACCAATTGGTCGAGGGTTCTTGTTCGCACGGGCAAGACGAATTCAGAGACACCTTTGTCGGCTGTCGAGGTGCAGGGAACAGGTGTGTCGAGATGTCGCCGAAAAAACGCTTGGACCGCCGGACAAACGAGGGTGGTGACCGGAAATGCGAATTGGGGATTGGCAACTTTGGTCCCTGGAGTTTGTTTTTGTTTTAATTTAGTCCCTGGATTATTTACGGATGAGTCCCTGAGGTTTGGTTTGTCCAGAAACAGCCCCTCAACAGATTTCTGTTTTAATACCCTCTAGTTTGATTAATTACAAAACGAACCCTAAACTTTTTATTAAATAAATTAATTTAATTTCTTTTAAATCTATTTATATATTTATAAATTTATTTTCATTATTATTATTAATAATAATTTTTATAAAAGCTATTTATCTCATTTAAATAGGTTATTTCATTGAATGTGCAACTTTTAATTTAGAATTTTTATATAAAATTTTATATAAGTTTAAAACTTATAAAATTTTAATTGTTTTAAATCCATAAAATAATATATATATCTTTTGTACAAAATTAAATAAAAACACTCGCATTTCATTTAATAGAAAAATGATTACATGATAAATATAATACAAGTGCGAGAACGAAAAATCCGAAACGTCACAAACAGGTTCTAGGGTTCATCACGTATTCGGTTTAATCGAACTCTACCCTATACTCAACCTCAATCCAATTTAATTGCATGGATGGTTTCGCAATCCTTCAATCTGTAAAAGCCCTATGAATCCAACAATCTATTTTATCGAATTTGATCAATTAAATTCTTGATTTCAAACTTAGGGTTTCGGGATTTCAAACGAGCAATTAACAATCTGGACTTGATGTTTTTGGAAATTAAACACACCTCCGGGTTCGTAAGGGACGGATTAACAAAACCCCTATGATCTTAAGGTCAATCGCGATCGATTTCAGGGGTTTAGGGATGAGTCTTGGTTCGGGTCGCGATAGGGGGGGGGGGAGAGAACACTGAGTCTATGAATGTTAAAACTAAACCGGTCCGGCCTTTGTTGCGATTGCCCTAGCAGGTGGACTGGTTAGAGTGTTGTGTTGGTGTGGGTGAGACCCGGGTTCGAACCTCACCAGCAGTTTTATTTTTTTAGCAACTTTTTAAGATATATTTTTATATAAAAACAATTCCTATATTATTATTATAATGCTATACTAATGCGGATTGTTACCAGAAAACACCCGTATGCTCGGGATTAAATTTATAATTCATTTTAAGTATTATTTCCATATTAAAAATAATATAACTATTTATATTATTTTCTAAACTATTATTTAATTCATAAAAACACACGAATATGTAATTAATATTATTATCTCGTGTTTAGTGACGTTTCGTACGTACCACATCCGTATTTGATACTAAACTACGGATTATTAATCCCGATGACAAGATGTCTATTCGTTATTCATGAACATATCTAGGACATCCGAACTTTCCCGTATCGTCGTCACAAAATCTTACGTGTTCCTAACAATCGTAAACATATTCTAGGGCATTCGTAGATTGTCCGCTTGCAAACTATTTGTGGTTTTGTTGCATCCTTACGTGGTGCTAATTACTACACTCTACACACTCGGGTGAGTTTCACGACCCCTTTTACTGTTTTAAACAAGGGGGAGAAAACATGACGCAAACATTAGATTCTTATAGTTCTTATATATCACTTATTAAGGCTAAACATAACACTCTATCATGAAAGTCCTTATACATCGAATCGTTTAATATGAACTTAGCGAGGTAATCTTTAGTAGTACTACTGGGTTTGACAAACCCCACCCGCGTTAGTCGCCCTAACTCGTTTGGAGGTCGAACGGGTTGTAACATCCATGATTGTTCTAGTATATATATATATATATATATATATATATATATATATATATTTAACACGCATCAATTCATATTTTTCAATCTTGTATTTACATATTATTTCTTTATTATATATATATATATATATATATATATATATATATATATATAACAGATTTAGGTGCACTTATATATATTTACGTATATAAATACTTTGTTATAACAAATATATATCAAGATAAAGCATGTGAGCTTTAACCTTGTAGTTACATCTTTTAAATGTATTTATTTTTAAATAAATATGTAAATATATATATATATATATATATATATATATATATTTGTTAAAACATTTACACAATTTGTAATTCTTATAAAAAAATGAAATATATGCCATTATAAATATCCCAAAATTATACAAGTAATAAGCAGATTTTATAAATTATATAAAAATAATTTTTTTCCCTTATAAACAAATAGAAATGAATTCAATTTAATTAATTTAACCTTTAAACCCATTCATTTCCTTTGACCATTGAATCCCTTCCACCATTGAATTGGACCCTGGAGCATCTTTAAGCCAACTTTGACTTCAAGAAAGTCAAAATCGGATTCCAAAGCCACCAAATCCTTGAATTGATGAGATGAAACTCTCCCAAATCAATTTGCCATTCATTCTCAACCGTTATGGGATTGAAATCATCTCTATTGATTGAGAAATCAATTGTTTTTAAACCATTTTTCTAGAAATTCAGTTATGCTTTAAAACCATGAATACATGTTTAAATCCCGGTTAAAACCGTCGAATCAAGCATGTAATGTACGATTTAATCATCCCTTGTAACCCCTACCAACTACCTACACGATTTCAAGCTTCAAAACAAAGAGAAACTGTTTTCTCTCTTCCCCCCCCCCCCCCCCCCCCCCCCCGCCGCGATTAAGAACAAACAGCAGGGACCCACTTTCTTCATCCGATCGGCCCGGCTTTCAGGTAAAAATCCTTCTCCTCGTACTCGATTTCAGTCCTAGCTCGGAACCCCCTTGAGTCGTGTACGATTTGGGTCTAGGGTTTTGAGTTCTTGAATTAGGGAAGAAGGGTGATTGGAACTTAATATTAAAACTCTTTCCCCATTCTTCACAAGGCAAATTCCCAGCTTAGTTGGTTTCAGTCCTAGCTCTGCATGTTTTCAGCATATTATTTTTGTTGCTCTTTTTTTTTTGGTATAGGGCCTTGTCACTCACTCATATGTGTGTGTATATATCTATAAAACTTATGAACTTTTATAAAGATAAAAGGGAAGGTCTAAATACTTTAGTTATGGCAAAACGTATACGAATAAAGTTTAACACGTGTATATATATATATGAGTACATTGACCTATAACTTTTATAGATGTATAAACGTAAAAAAAAATATACGTACATATGATTTACTTATAAACAATTCTTAATATGAACCAATCTTTTTGAAACCTTCAAAGGGTTTCGATAATTATCCTTTTTAAACAAAAATATTTATATAGATATTTATAACTATGATTAGTCGTTCTAATTATCTCGATCGAACGACGAATAATATGTGAGCACTTTTTTTTCTTTCTAACACGTGTATTGTTACATTACCAATATATATATATATATATATATATATATATATATATATATATATATATATATATATAATTACTAAAGGTTAGGCAATTGTTAAGAGTATTTTGATGGAACCATTTATCTATTAAGCAAATCTCTTTACAAACTTTTAGACAACCCATTTTTGTAAAGCACTTAAAAATATACTTCATACATATTAATTAATAAATAATTTATGGCCCGATTAATTATTAGAACATATTATTTCAAAATTTGGCTTTAGTGATTTAAGTCGTTAAACTACTTATTTGCTTAGAACATTATTTGGTTTACTTAATTAAGTCATTATGTTCCTCTAAAACACTTATTGATCATAAAAATCAAACTAAATAAATACAAGGTTTTATTATTTAGACAATTAATTATTTATCTTTTCAGCAAATGAATTTTTCATTTATCTAGTTCAAATGATACACTTATAAATACTATTTGTATTATAATATTTCAACATGATGACTATTTCTCGTTTAAATAGGATATTTATTTAACGATTAATATCTTTTGACGCCACCTAAAACCTCGTTTATAAATAAAACCTATAAAACATTGAATCATTATCACTTTAGTTATTATTAAGATTCATACCTTCTCCTTCGTTTGTTCGTTCCAAAATCCTAAGATCCCAACCGTCCCATTTTTATTTCCTTTATTTATTTCCATATTAGACATGTACAAACTATTGATCCATATACTATCAAACATAGGTTGACCTTGTGGTTAGCTAGACATTTGTGCAACACCATACTTGTGTGATCTTCAAGCCACTCATTACAATGTGAGTTTACATAGCCCCTTTTACATTTTTATACTTTGGGGTGAAACATGATTCATCAAACATTATTTGCAATTTACATTATACAATTCTACATTATGATCATGTGTGCAATTTGTGCCTTATGCTTGAACACTATTAGTGCAAACTACATTTACATACTTCTGTGCAATAGTGCAAGTGCAATCATTAACTATGTACAAGCCTACGGTAACAATGATAGATCTATTGTGTCTGGCAAACTCACCCAGGTAGGGTGATTGTTGCCGATATTACATTTGGATAACTTTGTATGTAGTCACAAGCTTTGATTGTACGCCCCGGTTTAACTATAGTGCTTCTCCAAAATTGTCTTATTAAACCATGTTTCATATGAATTGTACATAAACACTTGAAAACTATTTGTGGTGTCAAACTTATGTATGCTCACCAACTATTTTTAGTTGACCATGTTTTCATCATGTTTCAGGTGCAAATCTTTGAGTTAATGTTCAAGTTGCTACACATAGGAAATGAGGACCTAGTTGAAATAAACAATTACACTTGATGATGTATTTACTTTCTTTGCTTGTTGAATTGTGTTTGTTTGAACAGTGTTGTGGAAATTGGATTGATTTAATATATGAAACTTTAGTTTGATCATGTGCTTGTGAACAGTCTCCATGTCCCGCCCCGACGTATTCCGCTGTCGGTTGGAGTGTGACAGATTGGTATCAGAGTCATGGTTATAGGGAATTAGGTTATTAGAAACCATTGACCTAGACTATAACCTTAGGATACCCCTTGTGTGATTATCCTACATGTTATCTTAGATGTTACATTGCATGATACAATACATGTTATATTATGTGCTACACTACTTAATAACTCACTTGTTAAAGCTAAGCGTAACACTCTATCATGAAAGTCTTTACACATCGAACCGTTTAATATGAACTTAGCGAGATAATCTTGAGTAGTACTACTGGGTTTGACAAACCCCACCCGCGTTAGTCGCGCTAACTCGATTGGAGGTCGAACGGGGGTAATATTGACCTAACACATCACCATTGTTGATAGACATGTTGGAGGGCATTCAAACATAAACAATCAGCTTCGGTTGCGAGCGCTTTAGTAACATGAACATAGGTTAGCTACCTATTGATATATATTGAATGTACATGATCTGGCAAACATTATTACGAACTGAAACCTGTGAACTCACCAACCTAGTGTTGACACATTTTCTTACATGTTTTCTCAGGTCGCTAAGGCACAGGTGCACAATTAGGACATGTATTGAAGTCCTTTTAGTTATTGCAAACATTAAACTACTTATATGATTTTATTAAACTTGACTTTTGGGCGCGTTTGTTTTGCGCATTAGATACTAAATCTTTTACTTCCGCATTTACTCTGAATATTAATGGTTTTATTTAAATTCATATAGTGTTGTTTGATATGACTAATGACTGAGATCCTGGTTTGTCACACGCCTCATGGTAAAACTTTGTTAGTGGATTTTGGGGGTGTGACAGATTGGTATCAGAGCCATTGGTTATAGAGAACTAGGATTGCATATTAGACTATAACCGCACACATGCATTAGTTACACGACACAGACACTAAAACATGGCACTTACACCTTACATTACAGGAATGTCTACTCCACCTACATCTCCAATTGCCCAAGAACCTGATGTTCCTACTATACCTTCACCAGAGCCTAAGAGGCGTCGGCTGAGCCCGATTGACAACACCATAGTGTACGACGAGCCCTTCCATGTGCGTGTCAGAGGTAACACGCAGGATTGGGAGTGGTATCCTAGCATGATCAGAAGCTGGGTCCGATAGGAGCAGGTCCCACCTCCATACTTTGCAGCCACTACTTCTACTATACAGACTCTACCACCCCTACAGTACCCTATGGAGCAGGTCTTTGCTGCCTTGGTAGCAAAGATGGACAAGGAGATAGGCAACATGCGTGATTCTGCAGGAGAGATTATCGGACTGTTACAACGAGGAAATCAATCTGACCAGAGGATTGAGAGACTGACAGCAGATCTAGGAGAGACTAACAGAGTACATGACAACCTGGTAGCAGCATTTCATTAATTAGAAAACCGGGTGAATGTACTGGAGTTTGACCTTGGAGTGGCTGAGAATAGAATTGAGGAGCTGGAGGCACAGCTTGCAACTGCCAATGCACCAGGAGATGCACAGGAAGATGAGCCCGAGGGAGAACCGGCTGAGGACGAGGATGACAGATCAGTTATTTATTCAGCTAGCAGTGGCATATGACATCCTATCTTTAGTTATTCCTTTCTTTATAAACCTAGATGGGCAGGGTTGTTCCCATCCAACATATATTTCAGGATTTTGATGTTTTGGTTGATTTACTTTGTAGCCGTTACAATTTATTTAATCAAGAATTATTATCGAAATATTAGATGTTGTGGTTTAGTTTTCATTTGTTTACTCATACTTGTATGATGATAATATGCGATGTATTTTCTCATTATTTGTATTTGTGAATGTGAAGAATCATGTCTGGACGTGGTGGACGTAATGGTGGTCGCGGTAATATCAATATGACTACAACTGAACTCACTGCACTCATCAACGATAGCATGGCTGAAGCCTTAACAGCCGCACAAAATGCTGCAGGTAAATCCGATATTCGTCGACCCTAGCAAGTCAATTAGTTACACCAAAGTCATTTCCGAACCTTGCTTCCTCAATTGTGTATTGTTTTCAATCCAGGCAAGCAGACCTGTACCTTCAAAACTTTCATGGACTACAAGCCCCACGCCTTTAGTGGAGCAGAGGGAGCTGTCGGTTTGCTCCGTTGGTTTGAGAAAGTTGAATCGGTATTTGCTATATGCAACTGACCCCAAGCAAATCAGGTCAAATATGCCTCCGGTACTCTAGAGGGTCCTGCCCTCACTTGGTGGAACTCTCAAGTTCAGATTTTGGGTCTGGTCATGGCTAACACCCTACCTTGGGAGGAGTTCAAGACTATGTTGAGGGAAGAGTACTGTCCTCGTGTTGAAATTTAGAAGTTGGAGGGTGAATTTTGGAACTTGAAGATGGAGGGTTCCGAGATTGAGCTGTATACTACTCGCTCGCATGAGTATGCAGTCATGTGCCCACATATGGTAACTCCAGCATACAAAAGAATCGAGAGGTACATCGATGACCTGGTACCTCAAATTCAAAGCATGGTTTCTTCTTCTAACTCTGCTACCATTCAACAAACTATCCGGCTAGCTCATAGACCGATCATGCTGTAACTTAAGGTACCCTACCCCCAAGGGGCACAGATACCAAAGCCACTGAAAGTAACAAACGTAAATTTGATAGCAACACCAACTCCAAGAGTTTTCAGTCTAACCCACCACAACAACAGCAGCGTAGGTTTGAGCCTACCAAAACCTTCAATCAGTTAACCTCTTCAAGTCAGAACCAGAGTGCTTATGCTGGAAAGTATCCTAAGTGCAACAAGTGTGGTTTTCACCACAATGGATAATGTGATAAGCATCGTTGTCAACGGTGTGGTAAAATGGGCCACGCTGCAAAAGACTGTAGAAGTGAGCTTCAACCTAAGCAACCATTTCAGCAACAGGGATCTACAAGGAGTTGCTATGAATGTGGCAAGGAAGGACACTTCAAGAAAGATTGTCCTCAGTTGAAACGAAATGGTGGAAACAACAATGGCAACAATCAGGGCAACGAAGACGGTAACAACAATAATGGTAACAACAGTGGAAATGGTGCGAAGGGACGGGCTTCGTGATTGGATCAGGAGAAGCAAGAAATGATCACAACGTGGTTACTGGTAAGTTCCTCTTGAACTCTTGTTTTTATTCTGTCCTTTTTGATACTGGTGCTTATAGGAGCTTCATATCTAAGAAACATAGTAATCTGTTAAAAGAAACTCCAACCCTATTAGAAAATAAGTACACTATAGAGATAGCAGACGGTCAGATAATCGAAACAACTCACATTCTTAAGGGATATAAACTAGGATTGGCTGGTCATAATCTTGATATTGACCTCATGTCGATCACACTTGGCAGTTTCGACATAATTGTCGGTATGGATTGGTTATCCAAAAATCAAGCCGAGATCATCTATCGAGATAAAATTGTTCGCCTTCCTCTCCCTAACGGAGAAGCGCTTTCTGTCCAAGGCGAAAAGAGTGGTGCAGTCGTAGGCATCATATCCTTCATGAAAGCACAAAAGTGTTTGCGTAAAGGTCATACTGCTATTCTGGCTCTTGTCGCCGAGCAGCCATCTGAAGAGAAGAAGATTGATGACATCCCGATCGTTCGTGACTTTCCAGAAGTATTTCCCGAAGAATTGCCTAGTCTGCCATCTCATCGTCAAGTCGAATTTCAAATTGATCTAACACCCGGAGCAGCGCCTATTGCTCGGGCACCATATAGACTTGCACCTAGTGAGTTACAAGAATTATCTACACAGCTTCAAGAGTTATTGGATAAGGGTTTCATCCGACCTAGCTCATCGCCATGGGGAGCTCTAGTCTATTCGTCAAGAAGAAAGATGGGACTTTCCATATGTGCATTGATTACTGTGAGCTGAACAAAGTGACTGTCAAGAATCGTTATCCACTACCCCGTATTGATGATCTGTTTGATCAACTTCAAGGATCAAGCTTCTATTCAAAGATCGACCTTAGATCCGGTTATCAGCAGCTGAGAGTCCGAGACGAAGACATCTCAAAAACTGCATTCAGAACCCGGTACGGCCACTACGAGTTTTTGGTCATGCCATTCGGATTAACCAACGCACCCGCGGTATTCATGGACCTCATGAACCGAGTGTGTAAACCTTACCTTGATCAGTTCGTCATCGTTTTCATTGATGACATCCTCATGTATTTTAAGAACACGGAAGAACATGAGGAGCACCTACGCTTGATTCTTGAATTGCTGAAGCAAGAACAATTATATGCAAAATTTTCTATATGCGAATTTTGGATTCGCGAAGTTCAATTCCTAGGGCATGTAGTCAACGAGAAGGGAATACATGTCGATCCAGCTAAAGTAGAAGCCATTAAGAATTGGGCGGCACCAACGACTCCAACAGAGGTGCGACAATTTCTAGGATTGGTTGGCTACTACCGTCGATTCATCAAAGGATTCTCAAATATTGCTCAACCTCTCACTGCCCTGACCCAAAAGGGTAAGCCTTATAACTGGAGTGAAACTCAGGAATCAGCATTCCAACTGCTGAAGCAGAAACTCTGTAGTGCACCCATCCTATCTCTTCCAGAGGGAACAGATGACTTTGTAGTGTATTGCGATGCCTCCATTCAAGGTCTCGGTTGTGTACTGATGAAATGTGAGAAAGTTATCGCATACGTTTCCCGTCAACTGAAAACTCATGAGAAGAACTACATGACTCATGATTTAGAGTTGGGAGCCATAGTGTTTGCACTGAAAATCTGGAGACATTACTTGTACGGTACCAAGTGCACCATCTACACCGATCACAAGAGTCTTCAGCACATCTTCGAACAGAAAGAGTTGAACATGCGACAGCATCGTTGGATCGAACTCTTAAATGATTATGATTGTGCTATCAAGTATCATCTGGGCAAGTCTAACGTGGTAGCCAATGCCCTGAGCAGAAAAGAAACCAAACCCAAACGAGTTCAAGCGTTACAGCTTACTATTCACACCGGATTACCTGATCAAATCCGTAATGCTCAACTCGATGCCCTGAAAGAGGAAAATCTACCGTTAGAAGCCACGCGTGGTATGGAGAAACAACTTGAGGTTAAATCGGACGGCATTCACTACTTCGCAGAGCGAATATGGGTTCCAATGTACGGGAACTTGTAAGGGATGAGGCTCACAAATCTCGGTATTCTATCCATCCTAGTTTCGATAAAATGTATCACGACCTTAAAGTTCTGTATTGGTGGCCGAATATGAAAGCTGATATAGCCACCTATGTGAGCAAATGCCTGATCTGCTCGAAGGTCAAGGTTGAATACCAAAAGCCTTCTGGTTTGCTCCAACAACCAGAAATCCTAATGTGGAAATGGGAGCAGATTTCCATGGACTTAATCACTAAACTACCTCGAACTCCTAGCGGATGCGATGCCATCTAGGTGATCGTAGATCGCTTAACCAAATCCGCTCATTTTCTAGCAATCAAAGAGACTGATAAGATGGAAAAACTAACTCGTATTTATCTGAAAGAAGTAGTCTCTCGGCACGGAGTGCCAATTTCAATCATTTCTGATCGAGACGCTCGATTCACCTCACGTTTCTAGCAATCATAACAAAAGGCTCTAGGCACGCTCCTGGATATGAGCATAACATATCATCCTCAAATAGATAGCCAGACTGAACGTACTATTCAAACCCTAGAGAACATGTTGCGAGCATGTGTAATTGACTTCGATAACAGTTGGGAAACTCATATGCCTTTAGTAGAGTTTTCCTACAATAACATCTACCACACTAGCATCAAAGCAGCACCGTTTGAGGCATTATACGGACGGAAATGCCGATCACCTATTTGTTGGGCTGAATTTGGTGATAGCCAACTTACGGGTCCTAAACTTGTACTCGAAACCTCAGAGAAAATCGTACAAATTCGAAATCGTATGGCGGCAGCCCGTGACCATCAAAAGAGCTATGCCGATAAGCGTCGGTAACCATTAGAATTTCAAGTGGGCGACATGGTCCTATTAAAAGTCTCAGCTTGGAAATGTGTAATTCGTTTTGGGAAACGAGGCAAGCTAAATCCTCGTTATGTTGCACCGTTCGAGATAGTGAAAAGAATTGGCCCAGTAGCATACCAGGTGGACCTACCTGAAGGACGTAGTGGTGTGCACACCGTATTTCATGTCTCAAACTTAAAGAAATGTCTAGCAGAAGAGACACTCAAACTAGAAATCGATGAACAATTATGCTTCATTGAAGAACCGGTCGAAATCATGGATAGGGAAGTCAAGCCACTCAAACATAGTAAAATCCCTATTGTTAGAGTTCGTTGGAACTCGAAACGCGGACTGGAATTCACATGGGGGGGCGAGGATCGGATGATGCGCAAGTATCCTCATCTTTTCAAGCAGTCCACGTCAAACACATAAGGTATTCCGAATTTTTTTTTTATTTTCGGGATGATAAACGAACCCCTCTGAGATTCTTGCACATCCTAATCTGACTAGAGACGAAGCCGGAGTCGCCGGAGACCAAGCCACTCGAAGTCGGAACCTCATTTAGTCGAGCACCATCAATTCGAACTCCAAGCAGGTAATTGAAACCTCCCTCACGTTCGTCTTTGTCTGTAGATTGAAAGCCCTAGCCTAATTTAGGCTTACAACATCGAATTGATGATGAACAGATTCTAGGGTTCATCACGTATTCGGTTTAATCGAACTCTACCCTATACTCAACCTCAATCCAATTAAACTACATGGATGGTTTCGCAATCCTTCAATCTGTAAAAGCCCTATGAATCCAACAATCTATTTTATCGAATTTGATCAATTAAATTCTTGATTTCAAACTTAGGGTTTCGGGATTTCAAACGAGCAATTAACAATCTAGACTTGATGTTTTTGGAAATTAAACACACCCGCGGGTTCGCAAGGGACCGATTAACAAAACCCCTATGATCTTAAGGTCAATCGCGATCGATTTCAGGGGTTTAGGGATGAGTCTTGGTTCGGGTCGCGATGGGGGGGGGAAGAACATTGAGTCTGTGAATGTTAAAACTAAACCGGTCCGGCCTTTGTTGCAATTGCCCTAGCGGGTGGACTGGTTAGAGTGTTGTGTTGGTGTGCGTGAGACCCGGGTTCGAACCTCACCAACAGTTTTATTTTTTTAGCAACTTTTTAAGATATATTTTATATAAAAACAATTCCTATAATATTATAATGCTATACTAATGTGAATTGTTACCAGAAAACACACGTATGTTCGGGATTAAATTTATAATTCATAAAAACACACGAATATGTAATTAATATTATTATCTCGTGTTTAGTGGCGTTTCGTACGTACCACATCCGTATTTGATACTAAACTAGGGATTTACTAATCCCGATGACAAGATATCTACTCGTTATTCATAAACACATCTAGGACATCCGAACTTTCCCGTATCGTCGTCACAAAATCTTACATGTTCCTAACAATCGTAAACATATTCTAGGGCATTCGTAGATTGTCCGCTTGCAAACTATTTGTGGTTTTGTTGCATCCTTGTGTGGTGCTAATTACTACATTCTACACACTCAGGTGAGTTTCACGGCTCCTTTTACTGTTTTAAACTAGGGGAGAAAACATGACGCAAACATTAGATTCTTGTAGTTCTTATATATCACTTGTTAAGGCTAAGCGTAACACTCTATCATGAAAGTATTTACACATCGAACCGTTTAATATGAACTTAGCCAGGTAATCTTGAGTAGTACTACTAGGTTTGACAAACCCCACCTGCGTTAGTCGCGCTAACTCGATTGGAGGTCGAACAGGTGTAATATTGACCTAACACATCACCATTGTTGATAGACATGGTGGAAGGCATTCAAACACAAACAGTCAGATTCGGCTGCGAGCGCTTTAGTAAGATGAACATAGGTTAGCAACCTATTGATATATATTGAATGTAAATGATCTGGCAAACATTATTATGAACTGAAACCTGTGAACTCACCAACCTAGTGTTGACACATTTTCTTACATGTTTTCTCAGGTCGCTAAGGCACAGGTGCACAATTAGAACATGCATTGGAGTCCTTTTAGTTATTGTAAACATTAAACTACTTATCTGCTTTTATTAAACTTGACTTTTGGGCGCGTTTGTTTTGCGCATTAAATACTAAATCTTTTGCTTCCGCATTTACTCTTAACATTAATTGTTTTATTTAAATTCCTATAGTGTCGTTTGATATGACTAATGACTGAGATCCTGGTTTGTCACACGCCTCGCGGTAAAACTCTGTTAGTGGATTTTGGGGGGGTGACACTTAGGGTTGTTCAGTAGATTCATTCTGTTTTTGTTTTCAATTCAATTCCTTTTGTAATTCCTTTGCCTTCAATTCAATAAGAAAGTAATCGTTCGGTGTTAGCCTTTGATTTCGATTAATTTGATTGTTCTTATTCGCTTGGAGTGATCGATTCCGCATTTACGTTCACAATTGGTATCAGAGCCAAGTTGGCTCGATTCAAGCAATTCGATCGATTGAAGGTGATACAATAGGTTCAACGATGAAGTTCGACATTGAGAAGTTCAATGGCAAGAATGATTTCAGTCTTTGGAGGTTGAAGATGAAGGCACTGTTAGTACACCAAGGACTGGTAGATGCACTCAAAGGTGAGGGTGGGTTTCCGGCAGGGATGAATGATGCTGATAAGAAACAAATCATGGAGAAGGCACATAGTGCTATTATTCTCAGCCTCGGTGATAGAGTTCTTAGAGAGGTATCTAAGGAACCCACGACAGTAAGTATATGGAGCAAATTAGAAGGGCTCTACATGACAAAATCTCTGGCTAATAGACTGTACCTAAAGAAAAGACTATACTTTTCAAATGGTGTCTGGGAGATCCCTTGAAGATCACACAGATGAGTTCAATAAACTCAATCTGGATCTTGAAAACATTGAGGTGGAGATTGATGAGGAAGATAGGGCTATCATTTTTTTTTGTCAAGTCTGCCCCAAAGTTAGGAACATTTTTTTGACACTTTAATGTTTGGAAGAGAGAGTCTATCTATGGAAGAGGTTCTTGCTGCAATGAACTCAAAGGAACTCAAGAAGAGATGTGAGTCAAAGGATGAAGGAAGTGAAGGGCTCTTTGTTAGGGGTAGGGCAGACAAAAGGAGTTTCAAGAAGGGTCAGCATAGGCCAAAATTGTCACACCCCCAAAATCCACCAACGGAGTTTTACCGTTAGGGGCGTGACATACCAGGATCTCAGTCATTAGTTACGTTGAACGACTCTATATGAGTTTAAGAAAAACCACTAGTATTACTCATAGTCACGATGCAACACTAGTAATGAAAATACTAATTTAATGTAAGACTTGCGGAAGCGAAAAGTTAAGTGAAAAACATGCGCCAAAACAGTTGCGCCAAAATAAACAATTCAACGATAATTAAAAATAAATAATTCTTGAGTTTGCAAATAATAGACTTCGTATGCATGCATGCCTTAGCTCGTGCTTGTACCTTAATTACCTGAGAAAACATGCTAAAACGTGTCAACACTAGGTTGGTGAGTTCACAGGTTTCAATGTTTGTAAAGTTTACTAGATAATACCATTTACAATTATATCATAGGCAGCTAACCTAGTACATGTTACTAAAGCGTTTCGACACCGAAGCTGACTGTTTATGTTTGTACTGCCTCCCACCATGACTATCATAATCAATGGTGAATGTTTAGGTCAATGTTACACCCGTTCGACTTCCCGTCGTGTTAGCGCGACTAATGCGGGTGGGGCTTGTCAATGCCCAGTAGTACTACTCAAGATTACCTCGCTAACCCATATACTAACGGTTCGATAAGTGAGGACTTTCATGATATGTTTGCGCTTAGTATACAAATGATATAAAAGAAACGTAAGATCTAAATGTTCGTACCCATGTTTTCTCCCCCAAGTTTAAAACGTAAGAAAAAGGGGCCGTGAAACTCACCTTAGAGTATGTGCGAAAAGAAAACGAGCTTAGAATGCTTGACGACTAACTGCCACCTATAAACACCGGTTTATAAGTGTGTGTTTGTGCAGGAGAATACGAACCCTAAGTATCCAAACAATCTCATTGTTTTAAGGGTTTAGAAAAGGTTTGCAAGTTTGACTCATGTTTGACCAAGTTTGACTAAGTTTGACTAAGTTTGACCAAGTTTGACCCGACGACCCGTTGGTGACCCGTTTAACGATTAAATGTTTGTTCAGTATAATACTTCTATATTATACACACAAGATCATGCAGGTAACACTTAGCAACAATTCCTTATTGTTCTAACAAACAAGCATGATTTCCAAAAATAGAAAGTTTTCAAAAATAGCAAGTTTCCAAAAATAGAAAGTTTCTATAAATAGCAGGTTTCTATAAATAGCAGGTTTCTATAAATAGTAAGTTTGTTCGGGACTCGTGTTTCCTGGAAACTATCATCATTGATATGTTTGTAGTATCACTCTAACATGTTCTATCTCATCGCATCACATAACAATTTTCTAGAACCTAAACATGCAAATCATATTTCAAGACAAAGTTTCCAACTTTAGTAACCTATGACTAGCATGCGTGATTTCAAACACCTAACACGTTACAACAAGTTATTGTATCTTAACTAACATGTACCAATCATCAAACCATATCATGCATGTCTAAATAGCAAGTTCTAACCACTTTTGACAATTAAAGTTTCCTTATTTGGAAAGTTCGCAAAACCGGGTTATGTATTTAAAATCTGATTGTCAACATGTATCAAGTAGCTCATAACCATCATCACATCATCCTAATCACGTTTAGCATGCAAAATAGAATTCATAAAAAGTTTCCTCTTTTAGTAACTTGTCCATTACACGTTTCGTTTACACAAGTAACACGTCAATTCGATTCCAAATCATTCAACTAATACATCTACAACTATATTAATCATAACCCACGTCTAACATGCGATTTCTAAACATCACATAATCAACAATATTCATTTTTCACATCGTATGACAACTAAGGTTTCACATAATTTCGTAAAAACATCAATACGACATAACAACATCAATCAATTAACCAATTCATTATTATATTTCAAAATCATCAAGTTTGGATAATCTAGGGTTTCGATCTAAAAAATAATAATGAAAAAGTGACGGATTTTTATAAAATAACTTACGTAGGAACGTTAGGAATGCGTAGACTAGCACGTATCTACTTCCGGATTCACGATCGGGGCTCGATTGAAGGTGCTTTGGGTGCTTGAATGATTCGGTCGAATGAGGGGATGAGGGTGAAGTCGCGACGGCTCCAACAAAAGATTAGGGTTTATAAATTTTTTTTTTTAAATCTTATCCTTATCTCATTATTAATGGGTTTTAAGTTTGGCTTCAGGTTTAATTAAAGCCCATTGGCTATTATTAATTAACTAATACTTAATTAATAACTAAAACTCTCAATTATTATTTTTATAAAAACTCTAACTTTTATAAAAATAATAAACACGATTAACACACGATAAACACGTACGAAAACAATCACATTCACATAATTCATGTAATCACATAAAATCACATAAAAACTCATAATTTATATTAAATATAAATTATTAATGTTCGTAATATTAATTTCGATTAATCACCAACGTTCCGGGTTAGACTCGAGTGCGATCCGATGTGTGTGACTAACTGACACATTTAATTAATCCTAGTTAAATGCAATGTACGTGTGACTAACTGAGATAACTGAGTTTGTAACGAAAAATGTTTAAACTAACGAGGTTTGAGTTAACGGAGTTAACCTGAAAATGCCGGATGTCACATCATCCCCTTGTTGAAAGAATTTTCGTCCCGAAAATTAAACGAAGTCCGTAACGTCTGAAACAAAAAGTTTAGGTTTGTCACATCATCCCCTTGTTGAAATAAATTTCGTCTCGAAATTTAGTTAGTACCTTCCGTGTTTGCCGTTGAATGTTTGAACAGGTGAGGATACTTTTTCATCATCTGATCCTCTCGTTCCCACGTGAACTCTGGTCCACGCTTCGAGTTCCAGCGAACTCTGACAATAGGTATCTTACTGCGCTTGAGGGTTTTGACCTCTCTGTCCATGATCTCAACTGGTTTCTCAATGAAACGTAGTTGTTCATCAATTTTCAACTCTTCGAGTGGAACTACAAGTGTCTCATCTGACAGGCACTTCTTTAAGTTTGAGACATGAAAAACATTGTGTACTCCATTAAGTGTATCTGGTAGGTTCAACTGATATGCTACTGGACCAATCCTTTTCACTATCTCGAATGGTCCAACGTAACGCGGGTTTAACTTTCCTCGTTTTCCAAAACGAATCACACCTTTCCACGGTGAGACCTTTAATAACACTTTATCTCCCACTTGGAATTCTAGCGGTTTTCTGCGTTTGTCTGCATAACTCTTTTGACGGTCACGAGCTGTCGCCATACGGTTTCGGATTTGCACGATTTTCTCTGAGGTTTCATGCACAAGTTCAGGACCCGTAAGTTGACTATCTTCAACTTCAGCCCAACAAAGTGGTGATCGACACTTTCTCCCGTACAAAGCCTCGAACGGTGCTACTTTGATGCTCCTATGATAACTATTATTGTAAGAGAATTCCACTAACGGCAAGTGAGTCTCCCAACTGTTTCCGAAATCGATCACACAAGCCCTTAACATGTCTTCTAGGGTTTGTATGGTACGTTCACTCTGGCCATCTGTTTGAGGATGATACGCTGTACTCATGTCCAGGCGCGTGCCTAGAGCTTTCTGTAATGATTGCCAGAAACGTGAGGTGAATCGGGCGTCTCTATCGGAAATGATGGAGATTGGAACTCCATGTCGAGATACTACTTCTTTAAGATAGAGGCGAGTTAACCTTTCCATTTTATCGGTCTCTTTGATAGCAAGAAAATGTGCAGATTTTGTTAGGTGATCCACGATCACCCAGATTGTGTCACATCCAGTAGGGGTTCGAGGTAATTTGGTTATGAAATCCATGGAAATCTGCTCCCATTTCCACATTGGGATTTCCGGTTGTTGAAGTAATCCGGATGGCTTTTGGTACTCCACCTTGACCTTGGAACAAGTCAGACACTTGCTCACGTAGGTGGCTATGTCAGCTTTTATGTTCGGCCACCAATACAAAACTTTGAGATCGTGATACATCTTGTCAGATCCCGGATGGATAGAGTATCGGGATTTGTGAGCTTCATCCATGACTAGATCTCTTAATTTTCCATATACTGGTATCCATATTCGTTCCGCGAAGTAACGAATACCATCTGCTTTAACCTCAAGTTGTTTCTCCATACCACGAGTGGATTCCAATGATAAGTTCTCCTCTTTTAAAGCTTCGAGTTGGGCATTGCGGATTTGTTTGGGTAATCCTGTATGGATAGTGAGTTGTAATGCTCTAACTCGTCGGGGTTTGGTTTCTTTTTTGCTTAGGGCATCGGCTACCACATTAGCTTTGCCCGGATGGTACTTGATTGCACAATCATAATTGTTTAATAACTCGATCCAACGACTTTGACGCATGTTCAACTCTTTCTGCTCAAAAATATATTGAAGACTCTTGTGATCGGTGTAGATGGTGCACTTGGTACCGTACAAGTAATGTCTCCATATCTTGAGTGCAAACACCAAGGCTCCCAACTCCAAATCGTGAGTCGTGTAGTTCTTTTCGTGGATTTTTAACTGTCGAGAAGCGTATGCGATAACCTTGTCACGTTGCATCAACACACAACCGAGACCTTGGATGGAGGCATCGCAATACACCACGAAGTCATCTGTTCCCTCTGGTAGAGACAGGATAGGTGCGCTACATAGTTTCTGCTTCAGTAGCTGAAATGCTGATTCTTGAGTCTCACTCCAATTATAGGGTTTATCTTTTTGGGTTAAAACGGTGAGGGGTTGGGCAATCTTTGAAAATCCTTCGATAAAACGACGGTAGTATCCGGCCAATCCTAGGAATTGCCGAACTTCGGTCGGAGTTGATGGTGCTGCCCAATTTTTAATAGCTTCCACTTTGGCTGGATCGACATGTATTCCTTTCTCATTGATCACATGTCCTAGAAATTGAACCTCGTGAATCCAAAAATCGCATTTGAAAAACTTTGCGTACAACTTTTCCTGTTTCAGTAGTTCAAGGATCAAACGCAGATGCTCCTCATGCTCTTCCTGACTCTTAGAGTATATGAGGATATCGTCAATGAAGATAATGACGAATTGATCCAGATAAGGTTTACACACACGGTTCATGAGGTCCATGAACACCGCGGGTGCGTTGGTTAATCCAAATGGCATGACCAAAAACTCGAAATGGTCGTACCGGGTTCTGAATGCAGTCTTGGATATATCTTCATCTCGAACTCTCAGCTGATGATATCCAGACCTTAAATCGATTTTTGAGTAGAAACTTGACCCTTGAAGTTGGTCGAATAAATCGTCAATACGGGGTAGTGGGTAGCAGTTCTTGACTGTTACTTTGTTTAACTCTCGGTAATCAATGCACATGCGGAAAGTTCCATATTTCTTTTTGACAAATAGAACTGGAGCTCCCCAAGGCGATGAGCTCGGTCGGATGAAACCTTTATCCAACAACTCTTGCAGTTGTGTGGATAGCTCTTGCAACTCGCTTGGTGCAAGTCTATATGGTGCTCGAGCAATAGGCGCTGCTCCGGGTGTTAGGTCAATCTGAAATTCGACCTGACGATGAGGTGGAAGACCAGGTAGGTCTTCAGGGAATACTTCTGAGAATTCACGAACGATTGGGATATCTTCTAACTTTTTCTCCTCGGTGGACTTGTCAGCAACAAGGGCTAATATCGCGGTATGAACCTTACGCAGACACTTCTGAGCTTTCATGAAAGATATGATGCCCATGACTGCACCACTTCTTTCGCCCTGAACGGATAGGATCTCTCCACTAGGAAGGGGTATACGAACGATCTTCTCACTACAGATGATCTCAGCTTGGTTTTTAGACAACCAATCCATGCCCACAATTATGTAAAAACTGCCAAGTGTAACTGGCATGAGATCGATGTTGAGTTTGTGACCAGAAAGTTCTAACTGACATCCCTTGAGAAAGTGGGTTGCCTCGATTACTTTACCGTCTGCTATCTCTACGGTATAATGATGTTCTAGTAGAGTTGGGTTTATTCCTAACTGACCACTAAGTTCTCTAGATATAAAACTTCTATCGGCGCCAGTATCAAAAAGTACAGAAGCATAATGATCGTTTAAGAGAAACATACCGTTCACCACGTTCCGATCATTCCGAGCTTTTCCCGATCCAATCACAAATGCTCGGCCCTTTGCACCATTTCCGTTGTTATTACCATTTCCACCCTGGTGGTTATTACCATTTCCATTACCACCCTGATGATTGTTGCCATTCCCATTCCTGTTCCCGTTTCTCCTCAGCTGCGGACAATCCTTCTTGAAATGCCCTTCCTTACCGCACTCAAAACAACCTTTGGGTGCGTTTCCAGGTGGTGTCTGTTTGTTCTGCAGATCCACTCTACAATCTTTGGCCAAATGACCCATTTTTCCACACCGTTGGCAACGGTACCGGTCACATGTTCCATGATGGTGAAAGTTACATTTATTGCACTTCGGGTACTTGCCATTATAAGAACCCTGATTCTGCTGAGAAGAGTTAGACTGATTGTTGTTCTTTGAAGGTTCAAGCTTACGGTGTTGCTGTTGCTGTTGCTGAGAAGGTGGGTTGGACTGGAAGGTTTTGGGGAATGAACTGTCAAACTTCCGCTTGTTGTCAGCTGTCTTTGATAGTGCACCTCTAGGTGGTAGAGTGCCCTAAGCGACTGCCTGATCGGTCAGCCTGTGAGCCAACCTGATTGCTTGCTGGATCGTAGTGGGATTAGAAGATGTCACCATGCTCTGAATTTGCGGGACCAAACCATCAATGAACTTCTCAATCCTCTTATAGGGAGGTGTTATCATTTGTGGACACAAGTTCGCCAGTTCATGCGAACGAGTAGTGTAGGCTTCAATTTCAGATCCCTCCATCTTGAGGTTCCAGAATTCACTCTCAAGTTTCTGTACTTCATCGCGGGACAATACTCCTCCCGCAGCATAGTCTTAAATTCATCCCATGGCAATGCGTTTGCTATCTCAAGAGTTAGCATTTGCACCTGAGAGTTCCACCAAGTAAGGGCTGGACCCTCAAGTGTGTCAGACGCATACTTCACCTGATTATTCGGTGGACAATTGCACATCGCGAATGCGGATTCAGATTTCTCCATCCAGCGGAGTAAGCCAACAGCCCCTTCGGCTCCACTAAATGAGTGAGGTTTGCAATCCATGTACGCCTTGAAAGTACAAGTATGCTGGTGGTTATGTTGACCTGAATTGTAAACAAAAATGCGCTTTAAGAATACCATATTCGAATTTTGAGTTTAGGATGAATGATGACTCACTAGAGTCGATAATATGTTGCTTTACCTCCAGCATTAATAGCGGCGTGAGTAGCTGCTACTGCTTCAGCCACACGCTCATTTATGAGTGCCGTGAGCTCGGCTGCAGTCATGTTAATGTTTCCGCGACCACCGCGTCCTCCGGCGTGTCCACCACGTCCATTTCCTCTTCCAGACATTATCTTTACATTCACAACATACAATAATGAGAAAAATAAATCGCATTTTATCATCATACAAGTACCAGTAAATAAAGAAGTTCAAACCACAACATCTAACATTTCAATAATAGTAATACTTGATAAAATAAATTGTAACGATTACAACTAAATTCAACCAAACATCAAAATTCTAGAAACATATGTTGGATGGGAACAACCCTGCCCATCTAGATTCAAAAGAAAAGACGTAAATAAGTAATGAAGATAGATGCTCAAATATCACTGCCAACTGATGTAACATCGGATGCTGCATCATCATCCTCATCCTGATCTCCTGCAGGTGCATCCTCTGGTGCAACTCCTGCTGCCTCAACTGCTGCAAGTCGTGCATCAACCTGCTCAATCCTAGTGTGGAGTATATCTAGGTTCCACTCTGCAGTGTTCAGCCGGTCCTCCATATGCACACATCCATTTGCCAAATTCTCATGAGCTGTATCAGTTGCTGCTAAATCTGCAGTCAGTTTGGTGATCCTCTGATTCATCAACATCTCTCGCTGAAGTATGCTAGTAATCTCTCCAGCTGCATCTCTCATGTTCCGGATCTCCCGGTCCATCCTAGCCACAAAGGCAGCTATCACCTGCTCATAGGGGTACTGCAATGGTGGCAAAGCTCGCACAAAAGATCATGAAGAAGAAGCAATGTCAGTAGTGACTAGAGGTGGGACTTCCTCCTCGCGGATCCAGTTTCTGATCCTATCAGGATACCAATCCCAGTCCTGCGTGTTGCCTCTGACACGCACATGAATAGGCTCGTCATGCCCTACTGTGGTGTTGATCGGGTTGAGTCGACGCCTCCTCGGCTCTGGCAAAGGTACGGTAGGAACATTGTGCTCCTGGACGACTGGGGATGCTGGTGAATTGGGTGGGGTCATATTTCCTGTAACGGGATGAGTGAGTGACATGTATGAGTGTAAGTGATGTGTAACTAATGCATGTACGTGGTTATAGTCTAGTATGCATTTCCTAGTTCTCTATAACCAATGGCTCTGATACCAATCTATCACACCCCCAAAATCCACCAACGGAGTTTTACCGTTAGGGGCGTGACATACCAGGATCTCAGTCATTAGTTACGTTGAACGACTCTATATGAGTTTAAGAAAAACCACTAGTATTGCTCATAGTCACGATGCAACACTAGTAATGAAAATACTAATTTAATGTAAGACTTGCGGAAGCGAAAAGTTAAGTGAAAAACATGCGCCAAAACAGTTGTGCCAAAATAAACAATTCAACGATAATTAAAAATAAATAATTCTTGAGTTTGCAAATAATAGACTTCGTATGCATGCATGCCTTAGCTCGTGCTTGTACCTTAATTACCTAAGAAAACATGCTAAAACGTGTCAACACTAGGTTGGTGAGTTCACAGGTTTCAATGTTTGTAAAGTTTACTAGATAATACCATTTACAATTATATCATAGGCAGCTAACCTAGTACATATTACTAAAGCGTTTCGACACCGAAGCTGACTGTTTATGTTTGTACTGCCTCCCACCATGACTATCATAATCAATGGTGAATGTTTAGGTCAATGTTACACCCGTTCGACTTCCCGTCGTGTTAGCGCGACTAATGCGGGTGGGGCTTGTCAATGCCCAGTAGTACTACTCAAGATTACCTCGCTAACCCATATACTAACGGTTCGATAAGTGAGGACTTTCATGATATGTTTGCGCTTAGTATACAAATGATATAAAAGAAACGTAAGATCTAAATGTCCGTACCCATGTTTTCTCCCCCAAGTTTAAAACGTAAGAAAAAGGGGCCGTGAAACTCACCTTAGAGTATGTGCGAAAAGAAAACGAGCTTAGAATGCTTGACGACTAACAGCCACCTATAAACACCGGTTTATAAGTGTGTGTTTGTGCAGGAGAATACGAACCCTAAGTATCCAAACAATCTCATTGTTTTAAGGGTTTAGAAAAGGTTTGCAAGTTTGACTCATGTTTGACCAAGTTTGACTAAGTTTGACCAAGTTTGACCCGACGACCCGTTGGTGACCCGTTTAACGATTAAATGTTTGTTCAGTATAATACTTCTATATTATACACACAAGATCATGCAGGTAACACTTAGCAACAATTCCTTATTGTTCTAACAAACAAGCATGATTTCCAAAAATAGAAAGTTTCTATAAATAGCAGGTTTCTATAAATAGCAGGTTTCTATAAATAGCAGGTTTCTATAAATAGTAAGTTTGTTCGGGACTCGTGTTTCCTGGAAACTATCATCATTGATATGTTTGTAGTATCACTCTAACATGTTCTAGCTCATCGCATCACATAACAATTTTCTAGAACCTAAACATGCAAATCATATTTCAAGACAAAGTTTCCAACTTTAGTAACCTATGACTAGCATGCATGATTTCAAACACCTAACACGTTACAACAAGTTATTGTATCTTAACTAACATGTACCAATCATCAAACCATATCATGCATGTCTAAATAGCAAGTTCTAACCACTTTTGACAATTAAAGTTTCCTTATTTGGAAAGTTCGCAAAACCGGGTTATGTATTTAAAATCTGATTTCACAAATCACGTCAACATGTATCAAGTAGCTCATAACCATCATCACATCATCCTAATCACGTTTAGCATGCAAAATAGAATTCATAAAAAGTTTCCTCTTTTAGTAACTTGTCCATTACACGTTTCGTTTACACAAGTAACACGTCAATTCGATTCCAAATCATTCAACTAATACATCTACAACTATATTAATCATAACCCACGTCTAACATGCGATTTCTAAACATCACATAATTAACAATATTCATTTTTCACATCGTATGACAACTAGGGTTTCACATAATTTCGTAAAAACATCAATACGACATAACAACATCAATCAATTAACCAATTCATTATTATATGTCAAAATCATCAAGTTTGGATAATCTAGGGTTTCGATCTCAAAAATAATAATGAAAAAGTGACGGATTTTTATAAAATAACTTACGTAGGAACGTTAGGAATGCGTAGACTAGCACGTATCTACTTCCGGATTCACGATCGGGGCTCGATTGAAGGTGCTTTGGGTGCTTGAATGATTCGGTCGAATGAGGGGATGAGGGTGAAGTCGCGGCGGCTCCAACAAAAGATTAGGGTTTATAAATTTTTATTTTTTTTTTAAATCTTATCCTTATCTCATTATTAATGGGTTTTAAGTTGGGCTTCAGATTTAATTAAAGCCCATAGGCTATTATTAATTAACTAATACTTAATTAATAACTAAAACTCTCAATTATTATTTTTATAAAAACTCTAACTTTTATAAAAATAATAAACACGATTAACACACGATAAACACGTACGAAAACAATCACATTCACATAATTCACGTAATCACATAAAATCACATAAAAACTCATAATTTATATTAAATATAAATTATTAATGTTCGTAATATTAATTTCGATTAATCACCAACGTTCCGGGTTAGACTCGAGTGCGATCCGATGTGTGCGACTAACTGACACATTTAATTAATCCTAATTAAATGCAATGTACATGTGACTAACTGAGATAACTGAGTTTGTAACGAAAAATGTTTAAACTAACGAGGTTTGAGTTAACGGAGTTAACCTGAAAATGCCAGATGTCACAAAAATCAAAGGGAAAACTAAGGTGCTTTGTGTGTAATTCAGACAAGCATCTCAAAAGAGAATGCCCTGAGTGGAAACAGAAGAAGACTGAATATGCTAAGTACAAGAGTCAATCATGGGAACAATTCTCCCACTGAAGGATCAGCAGATGGGTATGAGTCTGCTGATGTACTAGTTGTTTCAATGGCTGGATCCGAGGCAGAATGGGTAATGGATTCAGGGTGCTCTTATCATATGACACCTCATAAGGAATGCTTTAAAGATTTGATAATGAAAGATCAAGGGTTAGTGCATCTTTGGGATGACAGCCCATGTAGCATCAAGGGTGTTGGAACTGTGACTTTCAGACTTGAAAATGGATCTTTCATTGACCTCAAGGAGGTAAGGTATATCATTGAACTTCAGAGAAATTTAATTTCCTTAGGAACCTTTGAAAGCAATGGTTATGTTGTGAGTATGAAAAATGGCAAAGTCAAAGTAATTAAAGGATCATTGGTTGTACTAACTGGTTCTAGAAGGCAGAATAATATATATTTTCTAAAAGGCAGTGTTAGTACTAGTTATGCAAATGTGGTTGCTGTAGATGAATCTAAAGCACAGTTATGGCATAAGAGGTTAGGCCATATTAGTACTCAAGGCTTAACTGAATTGAATAAGGGTCAATTTTTGGATAGGTTGAAAGATTGTGATGCAGGGTTTTGTGAAAGCTGTATACTAGGCAAGTCTCACAAAGTCAAATTTAGTAGAAGTAAACATTCTACAGGAGGTATACTTGAATATATACATGCTGAATTATGGGGGCCTGCCAAAGTCCAATCACTTGGGGGTGCTAAGTATTTTTTGTCTTTGATAGATGGGTATTCCAGAAGGGTATGTGTATATCCACTTAAAAGTAAGGATGACACTTTTGAGAGGTTCAAAGAATGGATAATACTGGTAGAAAATCAAACAGATAGAAAGGTCAAGAAGCTGAGGACTGATAATGGTCTGGAGTTTTGTAACAATTTGTTTGATAGTTTCTGTAAAAGGAATGGAATAGCAAGACACTTGACAGTAGTAGGTACACCTCAACAGAATGGATTGGTAGAGAAGATGAACAGAACTCTTTTAAGGTATATGTTGTTTAGGTCTGGAATGCCTAAAAGGTTTTGGGCAGAAGCACTTGCAACTGCTGCTTATTTGATAAACACGTCTCCATCTTCAGCTATTGAAATAAATACTCCTATGGAGATGTGGACAGGTGAGAAACCAAAGTATGATCACTTAAGGGTGTTTGGGTCTGTGGCCTATGCACACATTAAACAGGGAAAGTTAGAGCCTAGAGCACATAAATGTGTGTTTCTGGGTTACCCTGAGGGAGTGAAAGGGTACAGATTGTGGAAAATTTCTGATGACAGTCCAAAGGTGGTGATAAGCAGAGATGTCACATTTAATGAAAGCCAGCTATACAAAGATGTTGTTAAGAACAGTCCATCAGACACTCAAGGAAGTGATGGTTTTCAAATTGAGGTGGAGTTATGATGTAGTGCGAAGCACACATCTTTATTCCTATTGTTTTAGTGCGTTTTTTTATTAGTTTTATATTTGTTTTTAGTCGTTTAAGTCTGCATTTGAGTCTATTGTATATTTTCAGGAGCTCGTGTGGAATAGGAAGCTATATCGTGAAGAAATCGAGCAAGAGAATAAGTCGGGAGAAATAAAAGAAGAAAATGTGAAATTCAGGTTCTCACGGTACGCGAGCGAGGAAGAAGAAAGCCTCGCGGTACGCGAGGGAAAGGAAATCTGCGCCCGACTAATTTGTTCCTCGTGGTACGTGAGGAACCCATGCCAAAGTCTCGCGGTACGCGGGAAACTAAAATTCCGTGAAAAAAAACCATAATCGAATTATATTAGAATTCTAATGCCAATATGTGAGGAGTTCGACATTCAGCCGTCTGAGAAGAGAAAAAAGGCGATTTTGGGGCTAGAGAAGGTAGGGGTGTTCTTCGGGTTTTTTAATCAGGTTTCGGGTTATTCGGTTCGGGTTATTCGGGTTTTTTGTTATAAGAATCCTACCTGTTTACCGACCCAAATAAAGTTCGGGTTTATCAGTTTCGAGTTATTCGGTTTCGGATTTATTCGGGTTGGGTTAATCAGTATTCGGGTTTTTAAGTACAAGTTGTAATGCATACTTTATAATTTAACTTAACATGATATTTATCAAATAATAAGCTTAAAATGTCAAATAAAAAACACGCACATATGATCTTTTGTTCAAAGTAATGCACTAAACACATATATTAACTAAAAAACACCAAATAAAATAAGTATAAAATCAAACCATATCAATCAATTGTATAAACTAAAAAGAAAACATCAAATTATATCAACAAATAAACTTCTTAACAATGTTCACTCTTCAAATTGTCACGTTCATGTTCGCTCGTCCGTTTCCACTCATATATTAAAAAAAAGTCAAATAAAATAAGCATTAAAAATGATTGCTAAGGTTACAAATAAATATTAATAATAAAAATATATTTTTATTTTTATTCGGGTTAATCGGTTTAACCCGATTAACCTTTTTTTAACCCAATTACCAAACCGAATACTTTCTTCGGGTTCGGGTTCCATCTTAAACGGGTTCGGGTTGTTTGGGTTTCGTCTTAATCGGGTTCGGGTTAATTCGGGTCGGGTTCGGTATTCGGGTTTCGGGTAAAAATGACACCCCTAAGAGAAGGCCATTTAAGTGCAAGATTGGAGCTTTCGAATCCGAGTTCGTTAGTAATAGCGCATTCGATTGTCAAGCTTCGATTTTTATCTTTGATTGCTATGTTTGATACCATGGTTTATGTTTATACTTCTGTTCTAGTTGTTTTGAGAATGATCCTAAGCTAAAACATTGATACTGCCTGGGTCATATGATGAATACTGCGTAAAGTTACGATTTTTACTGGTTTTGGATTATATTAATGGATTAATGATTTTGTAAAAGGTTTCTTGATATTAATTATGATGAATATGTATGTTTAGATCTTATGTGTGATTTATTATAATTCCGTGCGTTGATTGTGGATGTCTTCCAGCCTGATTTGCGTATCTAGGTCATAGACTTTAGGGTTTGTGATTGTTTGTGTGGTTTGCTAGAAATGGTAGCCATAGGAGTTGTGATTGAGAGTCATTAGAACTGAGTGTGTATCCTGTCTCAATACCCGAGAAGTGAGAGATAGTCGTTTAGTCTTCGTCATTAGGAATCCGAGTGTCAGCTGTCTGAGAGGAAGTTGGTATTAGGTGTCTAGTGATTGTTGCAATTCTGAATCATAGTTCTTATCTTGAGATTACCCCGTGCATTCTTCGAATGTATTGTGGACAGTGAGACTGAAAGGTAATCTGTCTTTCAGGTACTTTATCATTGTTGGAGAGACCGAAAGGTAATCCACTATCTGGTGAGTTATTACATCTTTAGGTTCCTTAGTTGGTGACACCCTGAGAGTGATTAGGGATCCACTAGGTTGTCTAGAGTTGTTTCCTTAGAAACCCAGATCCATCATAGTTTCTAGAACCGATAGAAGTTGTGCTTTGCAAGTAGGATTCCGACCTAGGTGGTATTCTTCCCATCTCTGATTATTACCTTACTTCTTTATCTTGATAGTTTGAGTCGATCTTGTTTGCTGCATTAGTAGTTAATCTTTAGTGTAGTCAACCCCCATCAATCAATCTTTAGTTCGAGTCAGAGTCTAGTATTAGTATTCAGTGTCTCTAGGGTTCGATAACTCGGTTTACCATTAAGTTGTGCTACACTCGATAGGTTCACTTGCCTGTCAGTGCGGTTTAGTTGAAGGTACTTTATTTATTACTTAGGAGTCTAGGTTAGGTTTTATTAGTTTTTATATAGACCGTCTGGGTGACATCAATTTTTTTATTCCTATTGTTTTAGTGTGTTTTTTATTAGTTTTATATTCGTTTTTAGTCGTTTAAGTCTGTATTTGAGTCTATTGTATATTTTCAGGAGCTCGTGTGGAATAGGAAGCTATATCGTGAAGAATCGAGCAAGAGAAGAAGCCGGGAGAAATAAAAGAAGAAAATGTGAAATTCAGGTTCTCGTGGTAACTGAGCTTAGGGTTGTTCAGTAGATTCATTCTGTTTTTGTTTTCAATTCAATTACTTTTGTAATTCCTTTGCATTCAATTCAATAAGAAAGTAACCGTTCGGTGTTAGCCTTTGATTTCGATTAATTTGATTGTTCTTATTCGCTTGGAGTGATCGATTCCGCATTTACGTTCACAATATAGATAGGTACAGACTTGCAACAAGATTGTGAACTAATACACATTTGGATAACATATATCATCAATAAACGCATCTGTATTTAGTTTTTTTACAAATAAAAGTTAAATAAATCAGCACTAAAAGTGGTTCAAAATGACAAAAAAATATCTAACAATTTTGAACATGTTACAATGACATGAATGGACTCCAAAATCAAAAACCACTTGAACCGAAAGATCTAAATGTTTCACGAAACACTCGGAGCCACCAACCACCAGCCACAAAACACTCGGAGCCACCCAACTCGAACCAAACTTAGGTGGCATAGTGCCGCCTGCTCACCGCCAAAAGACAGGCCGATACAACCAACGGGTCAAAACAATGGAGTTTTTGAGTTGTTGACTGTTTGAGTCAATTGTGGTTGACTTTTTACCATAGTGAAGAACCAAGAGTAACTGCTACTATATGAAGCAAAACAGCTTTAAGAACACTTGTGGTTCTTGATGAACTGCTCTCACTCAACTCTCCTGCATATCGGTATTCGTCTTTACTTGAAGTTATCGAGACGTTTACATCATTTGAGCCTGAATACGGATGTGGAGAAGACGGTTTAAGATGATTTAATAAGATATGTTAGAAAAAAGATGTAAGGAAGAGAAGATTATGCTTACAATCATAATCCGCCCATCCAATTCGTTTCTTTGATAAATCATAAACGAATATCTTATCTTTAAGAACAAGATCTGCAAAGAAAAAAAATATAAATTGGTGATCAATAAGTAAATCTTGGAACATAAACTAGCTGTGAAATGACGGTCGTTCAAAAAAAAGGTTGTTAAATGACGGGTCAGGTGATTTCGGGTCAAAATGGGTAGCTTCATACTGGACCATTTTTAATTATGATTACAATAAATATCTTATTACAGATATTATTGCACAGGTGGGGTTGGCATGCAAACACTTATATACCGGACCATTTTTAATTATGATTAATTAGATTTGATTACAATAAATATCTTATTACAGATATTATTGCAATATCAATCCAGGCAATTTTAACTTCTTTTTTTTTAACAGCAAATCTACCCTACTCCTACTCCTAAATTACACCAAATAATTCACCCCATGCCTTGGTTTGAACCCAGGACCTCCCATCTAAGAGGCAAGAGCCTCTACCAAGTGAGCTAGTCCCACATTGGCCCAGGCTATTTTAACTTACCTCCAAGAATTGATACCCCGTTTTGAACTTTCTGGAAGCCGATGCACCATGGTGTACCACCCTCCTGTAAGCATTTGGTGCAATCGATATTAGCTTTTAATGCCTTTTGATACACTTTCGTTTTAGAATTTTAAAGAAACCGCACAAAAGTCAAAATTTGTCACATCCCTCCCGTTTGTGTAATTGATTAAAAAAAATTAAAATTAGATAATCCCCCCCCCCCCCAAAAAAAAGCAAAAATAAATGAAATGAAAATAAACCAGGTAGATAAAGAGACAATATTAGGAATACTCACAACGGGATCTCCATGTACAAGATAGTTCTCCGGCTTAAGGATCATAGCTGCACCGCCAGCAAAGTTTAAGGAAACCACTGGGAAAATCTCGTTTATGCTGTTTATGACGTAAAATTAAAATAAAAAATAAAAAAAGAGAGAAAAATATCACTTGGATAGTTGGATGTCCAAATGGCTACAGGAATAAACAGAAATAAATAAAATAAACAACTAGGAGGTACCTTGATGTAACCAAATAACATTGGGTGTCCTTGGAGAGAACAGGTGTTGCTAATTGTGAAACAGCAGAAGTTATCTGCAATCAAGATGCAAACAATCAACACAATTTTTATGGAGTTATTGATTTTTGTGCTGACATACATGGAGTTTCTTTGCAAAAATGAAAAAACAAAAACTGAACTTTTTAAGAATGAGCCTTTTTGGACAAAGATTGCCAAAAGTGATCAATCAACACAATTTCTAAGTATGATGATATCGGTGTTCATTTACATTTACTCGGTTTGTCCAAAAGTGATCATTCATTCAAACTAGTGTTTTTTGGCATTTTCACAAGTATAATGGTTAGTTTGCCACAAAAAATCAAGTACAATGATTCAAAATGTCATCAATTTTGTAAGGGAGAGTTCAAAGGTGTTTGTCCAAAAGTGATCATTCATTCAAACTAGTGTTTTTTGGCATTTTTCACAAGTATAATTGTTAGTTTGCTACAAAAATTCAAGTATAATGATTCAAAATATCAAATAAGTTTTGTAAGGGAAAGTTCAAAGGTGGCAAAATTGGGCCGGTCATCTAGGTTGGTACTTGGTAGCAGGTCGGATTGGGTAGAACCGCCAAAACTTTTTTGTTAAATAATGATCACAAATAATAATTAATATGTTAAATAATGATCACAAAAACTATATTTTTAAATTAAAAATCTATTTTTTTTATTGAAAGATTGATGAGGTTGTAAGCATTAGAATACACTCTGGTTATCTTTTTTACCCATTAAATATTTATCTACGTTCTTTACTTAACCTACTATCTGTCAGTAGGGCAGCTCCTGTACAAAAATATAAGCCGAAGCTAGGGCCCCTATATTTAAGGGGCCCTAAATTTTAGGGTTTAACTTTGTTTAATTTTCAAGTTTTGACAAGGAGAGCAAAGAATCAGTATACTTGAAAGGGTTTTCTTTTCACTAAAACTCACTCCATCTCTAACATGTGTGATTGCGTTCTTTTAGAAATCTTATCAAAAAAATGTGTGTCATCGTGTTCCCACGTGTTAAGATCCTGACCAAAAAAATATATTTTTTTTTACAAAAAAGGCTCTGGTTTAGAATCCGTTTTAGGCCCACAAAAGGTTGAGCCAGCCGTCTGTTAGAAACAAAATATGACCAGGTTTGATCCATTTTTAGTAAATTGCTCAACATTGCCCCTCTAGGAAAGTTGCATCTATGAGAGTTCTGTTATGATATAAAGTTATACGGTAACTTTTGGATAGATTGAGCTCATATTGCATGTTTTTCAGTTGCCATTGACTTTATAAAATTCCTTAGCGTTGAAAGAACAAATAAGACGTTTAACCACCAAAGTCAAAAACGGATGCTGTATCAAAGGCCCACAAAAAAGCTAAAACTTACAGCATTGACAAAAGGTTCAAATGCTTCTACAACAAGGTATGTCAAAGTTGTTCCTGTGTCAACAATGGTTCCTCGGTTATCTGATGTGGCGAAAACAGCTGGGTCAATTGGCAACATCTGCCCATTGACAGCGATACTCTGCAAATCCAGATTGTAATGAGGCCTGAAAGATTGAAATCAGAAACCCTTTACACATTTCGTGTTCTCTAACAATATAATCAAGAATATTATAATGAAACAAGAATCCAACGTTTCCTTCTTTCGCAATTTTAACATTTGACTAAGCACATAGCTAAGCATTTGACTTTTAATCAAATATCTAAAACACTCATCAATGACAAATAGAGGAATCAAGTGGGCATCTTGGTTTAGAAAAGCGTGAGGCGTCGCTCTATGTACAACCAAAAGTTGCACCCGTCTCATTTCTTTTGCATATTAGCCTTTTTATCAAGTAAGCCATTCATAATCTCTTCATCGCTTTAGTTGTTTTTACATATTGCCTTCCTACAGATCCTAATTTTGACCCAGGTGTGCATGAGGCGCTTTTCTGATCGTCTGATGTGCCTCGCGCGTCAGGCACGCTTTTTTAAACCAAGGTGGGCATTTGAGACAAAACCAAGTACCCGGCATTAGAAATGTTAAAAAAAGAACTCTAGAGGCGATACGTACTGCGAAGGGACAAGGGGACTATAAACCATCGCGGGGTTCAAAATTTCACCAAGAACAAGCTTGCCACCACCTGTTCCGTCTCCTTTTAAGCAATGTGAGAATATCTTTGGAGTAATTCCATGTGATGAGAGTTGTGACACAACAGACATACCATGTTGACCAAAACCAAAAATCCCATCAATCGCCTTGTCTGGTTTAGTCAAACTACCTGTTTGATATGTGCTACACCTATTAGAAGAAGAAAAACAAATCAAATTTTCATACGTGCTTTACGTATTATATTAAATCATTAAAATTTCATTGAGTGGTGAGAGTGAAACAAGAGGTTCAATAATAAGAGTCAAAAACTATGCAGAGTGATAGTTAAGATCATTAGAATCGGTCTTAATTGATTGAAAATAGCCATATATTTGATTAATATAATAGTTTTTCACTCTCATTTCACAAGATGCTTCTTTTTCCCTAAGAATGTCTTTTTTGTTAATTTTAATAGTTACATAAATCAGAATTAGTCGAATACGGAAAGTATCTATGAGATTATCACATATTCAAACAACAAAAGCACATCCAAACATTAATTATCTGATTATGATCAAATAGTATCCCATTAACACTTTTAAATACCACATCCTTTTTATGTATGATAAGGATCTATCCTCAGAAAAGATTCTTATGTTTTCCAAACTAACATAGACATATGCATACTCCCGCAATATGATCAAGTCACCTTGCAAGACAAAGAAAGCTTCTAAACAAAAATAGCTCACCCGAAAGTAATGTAAGCCGAAGAGTTAGCAACCATGGAGGGGCCCACAATTGTGTCAAAATAAAACAAATCCGTTACATAATGACCTGACGTTCCACTACCATCTCCATACTGAAACCTATAACCACATTGATTGCCTTCAGAACATGACGCATCTGAGGTTTGAACTATTGAAGAACACACAGAGTCTGAACATGATACTGTAGAAGCCGTTGATGAGCTTCCAACATCAAAGAAACTGAGATCAATCTATAAACCCAAAAAATAAAAAATTAGCAGAGAATTCAACATGGGATTTACTCAAATTTGAAAGGCAAGAAAAGAAGCATACACCAAATCCACTTGATTGAGGGCAATCACTGCAAGAACTGCAAGTAACCCATAAAATGTCGCTACCTGTGTCAATCTGAACATTGAACTCTTTTGGTGGAGAACCCAAATTCACTTTAGTGAAGTACAACCTGTAACACATAAGAAAGTATACATTTTGACCTTTTTAGTCAAACAATTTCTTCAAAAACTTCATAATTGTTCTGAAGTAAGTAACTTCTGTAGGAAAACTAACGGGACAGGATTATACAGACACCACTAACACACTATACAGACACCAACGATCAAACTAATAACACTTTTGGGGCCGTTGTTCCGATAGCAGCCCCCAAATTAATAACCATATTAAAGTTCACAACCAGCAGCACCAACTGAATTATGCAAGTGATAACTCAGTGACAAAATCCACATTAATTTTGTTGTTGGAGAGCAATAGGTTTGAAATTCAAAAAGGTCAAAATGTATCCAACTGTCTCAGTCTGAGTCTGTCAGTAATCAATAACTCTAATATTTTAAGATTTTTTAAAAAGCATGATTAGAGGATACAGATTTACAAAACAACTAAGAATCTAAATACATTCATTGTCATACCAAAAACGTTAAATTAAGATAAACACTCTAAGAACATGGTCACCGACAATAATGCATATTTCACAACAACAATAAAAAATTGCTAACCTAAGTAGTTATTGATTTATTGGGTTTTTCAAAAAGTCAAAAAGCCAATAATTTTCAATAGACTGGATTTTTTGGCTTTTAAAAATGACTTATTAGTTTTTTTAGAAAAAAAATGCTAATTTTAATAAGCACTTTACACCACACTTCCGGACACCCTCTCAATGTGAACACAAAAAATAAAAAATTGTGGGTTTATGATGAGATTACCCGCCGTAGAAAGGATCGGAGGTGCCGGCGACGTTGAAATCAACAATGCCGCCGGAGAAACTTTGCAAGATTCTGGCGTGTCTCACACGGTCTCGTGCTCTTAGGGTTTCAAGCTCAACCGTCTTGTTTGCCGGAAAAACCCTTTCCAGAGTCAGAACCCTGGGTGGAACCCCACCGTTCACCGCCGAGACAGCTGCGGCTGCCACCAATAGAACGATTAAGAACCCCATGCCGGTGATTTACAATCAATAAAACCCCAAGCAAAATGCTTTATTACAAATTCATTTATTAACAAATACAAGTATTGTTGAATTTTATGGGTATAAATGTATAATCCCAAAAATAAAAATGTCAACTTTATTGAAGTGAAATTGGGATAAGAAAAGTGGATTGTAACGGTTGAATGCGTGTGTGTATATATACCAGCACGGAACTGTTTGTAATTTTGGATTGTAGAGAGAGAGTTTTTTGGATGGTGATGATCATCATTGACTGTTTGCTTTATTTAAAGTTGCACCAATGCACCCTCGATTGCTTGAAATAACGTGCGAGTTTTCTTCCACTTTTCTAAATATAATATATAATTTAATAAGGTAGTGAGGCATCACCTCAATCATCCTCATCCGTACAATTTAACTAAAAAATCACTTCATAGGGTGAAGGGGATGTCTTCGGGTAGAGGGTTTGAGTTCACGGGTAGACGCGGGTACACCGCCGCCGTTAATGCGGGTAGCTATGCGGGTTCCTTTTCACGGGCACATATACCCGAGTGTGGTTTGTGTTTGTGGACGTTGGGTAACAGCTATAATGTCGTTTGAATGTAAAAAAAAAAAAATTTAATACCCAATACTATTTATATAAATTCATCTCCATCCAAATTAATTTTACACACAAAAATATCAACCCAATGATCAATTTTTTTATCTACAATGTATCGTGAATTGTTGATTCCTCCCGATTCATCCAATGACTTCGAGTTGCTATTTCCTCACGATAGCGGGTCTAGTAGTCTCCAATTTCTCACGGATCTTGTCGCGCAAGCCGAACAAGAAGACACGACAACCTCTAAAAAAAGATATTTGTCACGTGATCGTGAACAAGCCCTCGAAACTATAATGAAAGATTATTTCGTCGACGAAAATCCAAAATTTGATGAATGTACGTTTCGTGAAAGATTTCTGATGTCAAAAACTTTATTTTTAAAAATTGTTGGAGATATAGAATCAAAATTTGAATGGTTCCAAGAGTGCGTAGACGGGAGGATGAAAAAGAGTTTCGTGTCGTTACAAAAACGCACATCTGCGGTCAAGCAACTCGCAACCAGTAATCCTCCCGACGAATACGATGAGTAATTAAGTATGGCTTGTAGGACTTCACGTGAATGCCTAGAATATTTTTGTAATGTCATAGTTCAACTATACGGCAAAGAGTTTTTAAACAGACCTACAAGCCACGACGTTGCACTTTTGTACAACGCGCATGAAGAAAAACATGGCATTTCGGGTATGCTCGGTAGCATCGATTGTACACATTTTGTTTGGAGAATGTGTCCGACCAGGCTACGTGGACAATATATGAGAGGTGATCACCAATACTCGACGATCATGCTCGATGCGGTGGCTTCTAATGATTTGTGGTTTTGCCATGTGTTCTGTGGTCCACCCGGCTTAAACAACGACATCAATGTTCTCCAACAATCTCCATTATTTACCGATGAGCAACTTGGAACCGCGCCAAAATGTCCATTTCATGTCAACAGGCGAGAATACAAATGTGGATATTATCTTACCGATGGTATATACCCTACTTGGTCTACCTTTGTGAAACCGTTCACCTATCCAACCGATCCAAAGGAAAAGAAGTTTAAAAAGGTGCAAGAGTCGGCAAGAAAAGACGTCGAGCGAGCTTTCGGTGTTTTAAAAGCTAAATGGGGTATACTTAGGCGACCCGCTTGCTCTCATAAGCCGGAAAAGATTAGGAATGTGGTGTATGCGTGCATGTTACTCCATAATATGATCATAAAAGATGACGGAAAAGCAATATCACCGGTCTACATTAGGGATCCTCCGACCAATCCAATTATAGACGATAATGTCCTTTCGGAGTTGCACGATGTCAGTGCACATTTTAGACTACGATTTGATCTTGTGGAACATATTGATAGCACGATGCATTCGGACGAAGAGTAGTTTGAGTTTATGTTATTTTATTTTATTTTATGTTATGTAATTTTATTTTTATTTTATGTAATTTTTTTATTTCTTGTTATTTTTATTTTATTGAATAAATAAAATTAGTTTTAATTTAAAAAATTACAAAAAATTAGGGTATTAGGGTTATGCCCCCAATACTTTAGGGTATTATGGTAGCATTTGGGTAAAAGCGAGGTGACAATTACCTCATTGATTGGTTTTGTTAGGATAGTTTTTGGGTGAAGGTTGTGCCCCCTTCACCCTTAAATTTATATCTCACTTTTTAAAAAGCTTACACATCAGACTCTCCATATTTATATCTTATTTCTATTAAATAATACTTATTTATTTTTATTACTATTTTTTCTCTTTATTCAACTCACACACACTTACAAAAAGTATAAAATAATAAATAGAGTAAATTACAGGAATCGTCCTTTATGTTTATATCATTTTTCACTGTATGTCCTTTAGTCCAAAAAATGTCAGAGATTATCCTTTACGTTTAAATTTGTTACGGTTTATGTCCTTTAGCCCAACGGGCGTTAAGTTTTTTAGTTATCTCTATTCATGTGCTTTGCACATGGGGGTGTTTTGGTCTTTTTACCCACAAATATATATATATATATATAAACATAAACAATAAACCTCTCTCATCTCTTTCTCTCTCTCTCTCAAATCTGGTGCCCCTCCTCCGATCTGAGCATCACCATCGCCCTAGCATCACCACCGACATAAAACAAGCCCTTCCAATTGTTGAGTCTTTAGAGTTCATTCCCAAACAAGCCCTAAAATGGAAGAAAAGCACAATTCACCGGCAACCTCCGCTAAATTGGCGCCACCGTCTTCGTCGGAGGCATAATCTTCACGGAGAAGAGGCGGAGGGATGAAGAGGAAAGCCTCGAGTCTTAGCAACAGCAACGCATCGACTCCCCCGTCGCCGTCGTTTTCGAAGAGTCAAACTCGAGAGTTTCGACGGAGAAATCATTACTAAGCTTCCTCTTAACAGTTTCGACGGAGGAGGGCATGGTGGAAGTGGTGACGACTTCAACTTACCGACGACGGGAGAGGATTTACCTGTAAAATACGGAGAAGGTGACGAATCTGGAACGACACCAATCTCAAACGGAGGATCGTTTTCTTTGGAAAACTTCTGCTTCCGACTAGAAGGTTTCGTCTGCTTGATTGGACTAGGGTTTGACAGTGGAGTATCGACAGAAATCTCCCTCAAGATCGGATTTCTTGATTGCTTAACGTGCTTCATCTTTAGAAACCTAATTTAGAGTAGAGATCGTGATAGTGATAGAAAATTAGGGTTCAGACAGTGTTGCGAGAAATTGGTGAGATATGCACACTGTAAAGAGAAGAGAGAGATTGATGTAGCCGTTGTTGCAGAGGCTTTTGAGCGGATTGATGATTCAAGTCAAATTGGGGATCGACAAAGTTGCTTTAACTGTTCTTCCCCTTTCTGTTGTGAATAGAGTGAAATTTTCCTCTTTCTTCCCCTTCCGGTTGTGTGGTGGTCGGCTGATGGTGGTGGTGATGTTTGGTTGGCTGGTGGTGGAGGGTGGTGGCAGTTGCAGGTGGTGGTGGTGGTGGTGGTGGGGGGGGTATGCTTCTTGCAGGTGTGTGAGGAAGGAGATGGCAATTTAGGTTTATATATTAAATTTTTAATTAAAATAACTTAATTACACAAATAGTCTTTTAAAATATGGAAAGACCATTTTGCCCTCACGTGAGTGGCACATGACTTGAGTTAACTGAAAAAATTAACGCCCGTTAGGCCAAAGGACGTAAGTTGCAAAAAAATTAAACATAAAGGATGATACCTGATAATTTTTTTGCTAAAGGACGCAATCTGAAAAATGGTATAAACATAAAAGACGATATCTGTAATTTACTCTAATAAATAAGAGCATAGCTCCCTCATCTTTACCCTCATCTCTAAATTATAAAGGAAACATGAAAAATCATGTAATTTTACGATCACATCAACTCCCACATCCCCATCTCCGTCCTCTATATTTTTAAAGTAAACTATAACCATTCTTTATATTTAGGAGGTAATCATTCACCCCATCTCCATCCTCTAGAGATATAGAGGATGGAGATGGGGATGAGGGAACTGATGTAAGCATAAAGTTACATGATTTTTCATGTTTTCTTTATAATTTAGAGATAAAGGTAGAGATGAGTGAGCTGATATGAATGCTCTAACAATTAGATCCTTAAAATTAAGATTGTTAAAGATGAAAATTTTATTCGTGTCTCGATAACTCGATAAGATCATATCACATATTCGAGATCAAAAGTTAAAATTTGAAATATCATATGAGGGTTAGATTATAGCTCATTTGCAATAAGGTGTTTGGAACATCCCTCACGCACGACTTTTGTGCGGCCATGTCTGTGTAGTGTTTTGACGGAGACATCGTGAGGATGGCTATGAACGAGGGGGGTGAGTTGGGTTTAATTTTCTTTTATTATGTTTAATATTCTTAAATCTTAATAATTTATAAAGACTGTAATAAAACAAAATAAATGTATGAAAAACATATGAGTATTTAAGAATATTAATAAAGTTTATGAATTTGTATAATTTATAAGTATATAAATTTATTAACAAATATATAAATATTTATATATTTTTTTAACTTATATAAACTTGTAAAGTTTTTATAAATTTCCCTCAAATTTCATTTCTCTCCACTTTCTATGTAGAAATACAATTTTCAAATGGATAATATCCATGAAATAAGAGTGTGTAGTGGTGGCGTAATCCTCCTCGCCTTTTCACGGGCGTGGAACACCGCCCCCTGGACGTGAAAGTGAGCATGGGGGTCGGGCGTGGCTGCATTCACATGCAATCAGGCAAAGCCAAACAAACCAATAACCAATCAACTTACTCCAACTCAATATTTATTTTTCTTTCTTTTTAATTTAATAATTAGTTTATGATCAAAAAATAAATGTGGTGGCGTGAAACCACTACGCACCTTAGTGATTCTGTCTAGTGATTGCCCCTGCGCTGATGTGGTAGTAATGTGGCAGAGCGTGAAACCACTACGGATGACCTAAAACAAGAAAAAGGTGGATATTGTTTTTTTTTTTTTTTTTTTATAAAAGCCAAATGACTTCATAAATGCATTTCATGAACAATGTGCGGGTATTATGAAAAAGTATGGCGTGTAATAGTTTAACTTATAGCATATAGTTGTGTAAAACTGTAAATTTTTAAATACTTGAATTTTAATTTTATAATTTTTCTAGTTATATATATTTTTTTGCTTATGTAATATTTAAACTAGTCTATTATAAAGTGGTTATGAAAAATAAATGTAAAAGTTGACTATAATATGAAAAAGGTAAGAATATTCGTAATATGAACTAGATGTTACACCCGCGCTTTGCGGCGGTGTCGGGCCCATCGTTAATAAAATTTAATCGAAAACGTAGGCGTAACGGTAAAAACAATGTTAATAAAAAATAAACATTAAACTAAATAATAAAAAAGGAAAAAAATAACAAAATAAAAAATTACTGATTCGGGTCGTCGAAAACCATAAAAGCGAACACCAATACGGGTTCCGATAATACCAATACCAACAATGATGTTGTTCGCTCATAATAGGTTCGGCTCGTCATGCTACCACAACGGTAATGACACTCGTTATAGGCAACGATACAAAAGAAACTCGATTTTGAATACAACTCTGTTTTCAAAAAAAATTATATCAGAACGTTGACAAAAAAAACTAAAAACAGCCGCGCCCTCCGTATTTTGAAAAAAGTTAACGAACGAAAGTTATTAAAGGAAAACGAAATTATAAGAAAATGAAATTAATAGAAAATGAAGCGTGTTAAAAACACATATAGGTTTAGGCCACGCGTTGCGTCGGCTCGGTTTTAAATAAAATTTAGTTCTAAACGTAGACAGAAATAGTTACGTCGCAAATGTATATTCAATTTAAAAAAACATTAAGTGGTCGTGGAAAATACAAAAAAATTATCATATTCCTCCCATGGGTTTTGGTCACGTATTGTGGGGTCCGGTCTTGAATAAAATCCATATCGACACGTACGTAGAAACGATCGATTGGCTAAAAAAACATTAAGTGGTCGTGGAAAATACAAAAAAATTATCATATTCCCCCCATGGGTTTTGGTCACGTATTGTGGGGTCCGGTCTTGAATAAAATCCATATCGACACGTATGTAGAAACGACCGATTGGCAACGGTAGATTTGGAATTTAGAAAAACATTACCTTACGGTGAAAATATTATAAAAATACGTTATATTTGACCCGGGATGTTTTTAATGAAACTTATACCGAAACGTAGATAAAAATAAACACATCATAATGGAATATTCAGATATTTTAAAAACACCTTATTTTAAAAGTTGTAAGAGAATTAAAAGTCGTAAGAGAAAAATAAAATTTGTAAAAAATTAATTCTAGAAATAAAATAATATTAAAATTAAAACATGAAGATATAATTAATTTGCCCAACCAACAATTTATACGTGGACCAATAAAAGTGCTTATCATGAACAGTATGTGCACCGACTTTTCAAAATGTTCTTATAGTAATAATGCATTGTTTGGGAAAAGTTTGTAAGGACATTCGTCAGATGTTGTTGATATGCCAGGCGAGTAGACACGTTTGTTTAAAGATAATACGTGTACCTATTTGATATATAAATTTCTAAACTTTGTTTTATCATGGAAGAAAATATGAGAATGTGAAATTGGTGATCGACAAAAAACTTTGCTCTTCATTTAAGTAATTAGCCGACTCGCAAATCAAGGTTTCATTACGTAAAACCATCTCTCAAACCCTTAGTTTACTCTCTTAAGGTCATCCGTAATGTTTTTACGTCCCCCTCTTTTACGCCCGCCACGTCACTGCCACATTAGTAGTGTTCCACGCCCGTGAAAGGGCCATGTGGATCACGCCCCTCTTTTCACGGTGTTATTACACATACTCTAAGTAATAATATGAAACCGTTTCACCACTTGTCCTTTCTCTCCAACGTTCCATATTTTTTTATTCCATCACTTGTATAAAGATTTGTCAGGCTCCGGCACCAGTAGCCTCTCATTCTCCTGTGTTAGTTCCTCTTTGATATCGCCAACTAAGCGTGTTTACGATCCTCAAGACGATGGAAAAACAACAAAGAGGACGACAACTAAGCATGTTTGTAGATTTTCATATAACCTTCATTTATAATGTTATTCGTTTTAGATTCAAAGTGATCTAACAAACCGCATTTATTCAATTAACTTAGTTTAAACATAACCATGCACTTTTCTATTTGTTTGAGTTATTGAGAATCCTAAATATGTTAGCCCCAAATATGGAGAAAAAAAAATGAATTGTGTATTTTTTTTAAATGAATTTTCTTTCTAATGTTCAACTTAAATTAAATCTGAAATTAAAAACTAATCTTAAGATAATTTAATGTATTTACACGTTGTAGCTTATATTAGATTTGATATATTTGTTGTGAAATTTGTTGGGTTGATGATAACTTGAAGCACGGAACAATGTATATAGGAAACAAAATGACAAAATGCCCTTATTTCTAGTACATAGTTGGTATCATATGAATTCTATTGAGCGGGGTAAATTTGACTTTTCCGGCTTTTGATTCCTGACATAATTATATAGTGCTTTTTTCATACGCTTAGCATTTGACTAAAATAGAACTATAAAGAGTAATCTACACTTCATATTGATCAAATAATTTTATTTTTAGTATGTGAAAATTTTTATTTGGTCGTCATTTGTGTTTTCTTATGTTGTTTACTACATAAAAAGAACAAAAAAAATTATCTAACAATGTTGGTCATGAGATGGGTTCTTAGAAACCCAAATGACGAGTTGGGTGATGTGGCATTTTTGTCGAATGGGAACACAACCCCACCCATACAGTTTCAGTGGAGGTGGTTAGCGGTGGTATGTTTGTGACGAGTTTGTTGATTAGATATGCATGTATGGATGATATATAGGGGAGAGTTATACAAAAAAGTCAATTGTGTTTAAAAAGTGTAGGAAGCCACCAGGAGGCACTACATGTCCCAATAGGTAGAGCGCAATTTCGTCCAACAAAACCTAAAAATATGACAGCGATTACACGCGTAGAAGCCCTGTTAAAAAAATCTCGACACCCTGTTAATAAAAATCTTGATGCCCAGTTATACGCACACCCAGCTTAACACGCATTAAAAAAGTTCTTTTTTTAATATAGGATTAGCAATACTATACTCAAATTAAAGATAAAAAATACTCGATTTTATGGTATTATTTTTTTTAAATTAAAGACGTGTAAAAAAAATATTTACATTTTCAAAAAATTGTGAAACGCTATAAAAGTCAACAATAGTTGGTTTTACCCATTTGCCCCTCCTTGCACAAAAGTCAACAATGGTTGATTTTTTAGGCAAAAGTACAGAAATCAGCCTTTATGTTTATACCTAATTTCACTTACAGAATTTAATCTTCATTAATTACACTAGACATCATTTTTGTACAAATGTTGTAACAAATTTAGACCGTTTAATTTTTCCGTTAAATCAAGGCACGTGTGTATCACATGAGGGCATATCCAATTGTCTTGATTACAAATATGCCCTCACGTGAGACACATGTGTCTTGATTTAACGGATAAATTAAATGAAAGTTAGACGAAATGTCTAAATTTGTTACAATGTTTGTACATAAATGATGTCCAGTGTAATTAATTAAATTAAAGTCTGTAGGTAAAATTTTGTGTAAACATAAAAGTTGAGAGCACAATTGCAAAAAAGAAAAAATTGGGAAAAAATCCGCCTAACCCTGTGGATTGATCTCTTGACCTTTTATGAAGAGTACTAAACAAAACCATTGGCTAAAACATAACTTGTTTAAGCCTCTCTTTGATTTTATTTAACTTATAAAAAAAATGTCAAAAATGAAAGGATGTGGTTATCTCTCTCTCTCTCTCTCTCCATGTCCTATTGCTTTTTGTTAGTAATATGATACAATATATCTCCATCATCATCCATACCGAGCAAAAATCCCACACATACACTATATCTCCATCAATATTTTATAAAATATATGAATGGTTAATAAAGAAGTAAAATATATAAGTGTTTCTTGAAATATTCAAACTATGTACACAAAAGCAATGATTTTCATTAAAAAATTTAAAAATTATGAGAAGTTACTACATGTAATTTGGTTAGAAATCAATTAAATTGTGTTTTGCAAGATGTATTTAAGATGATGATAACCACCTAAAGTACATGTTTAGAAAACCTTTTTAACCTTTTTAACCTTTTCCACACTCTTATATTAAACAAATTATTACTACTTGTTTAAGCCTATCTTTGATTTTTTGATAACCACGTATTTATTACTCTTATATTAATATTATCCTTACCACAAGGACTTAAAAAGTAAAATTAAAACTATTGGACTCAAAGTGATTTTTTAAGCAAATCACAGAGACTCAAAACGAAATTTACTCTTATTATTATTTTATTTTAATTGTAAGTTTTTTTTGAACGGCAATTTGGATCACTGACGGGCCACTGACCCACCCGTTCATCTCCACCTCTCTCAGGAGGAAACCCACTATAGATGAGAAAACCCCCGGCCTAACCTGTACCTTTTTTTTTTATCACAAGTAGGACTTGAATACAAAAGCTCTCCATTTTAATGAAATATATATAAATATAGTTGGTAGCTATGTATACAAGTTTTTCCATATTGTTATTTCCCATGACTTTTCTTGGCTTATTAGACCCGCTTCACATGGGATATTTTTAAAGAGAGAATTACAAAAAATGCCTCCTTTTCTTTCTCATGTTTGACCACCTTTTGAGCAAAGTGATATGTTCTTTTGATATCTGATCATTCACCTTCACGCATGTAAAGAGGAAATAATATTTCAAGCCTTATAGACAAATCTCAATTCAAAACGTTGATGCTATTGTTGTCCTAAACCTATATGTTTGATTTTATAGAAAACTTCTTCGGTTTTTCTCCTAAAAAATTCCATCAAAATGTTAGCGTTGGTTTGATCAATGGATATAATTACGAGGTTATTGAGGTTTAGAAACACTCCAAAACGTACTAAGGGAAGAGGTCTATATAGAACATAAATTATTGCGAGAACTAGTAGAACAAAATAGACAATTCATATTTTTAATCTTAAAAAATTTAGAAATAAAAGAAAATGATATGAATGTAATATTTATGTTTATCACTCGGAAATTAAAAAAAATAAAGGTAAACTAGTTTGATTTTTCGTTTATGTATATAACCTACAAATGTGTAGGTCATGTATATGTTATATTACCTACAAATATGTAGCTTATTAAAAAATATATGAACAAATTAGTTTGATAGTTTTTATACATATAATCTATATATGTGTATATAAGAAGCACAACACTTAGAAAATTACGATTCATTGCTAAAAAAAAACTAAACACTTAAATTTTTTTTTTTCTGATAATAATTGATCTTCTATCTAAAATCTTTAAATAGATTTAAAATGATTACAACTAGATTTGTACCCCGCACTTCACGGGAGGAGCGTGGTCGTTTTTCTTCGCATTACGCCGCACGAGTTTGGTCGTCATCGCTTCATCTCATTGAAACCATAAAAACGAACACCGATACCGGATACGATAATACCACAACACCGCTAACGATGTTGTTCGCTCAAAAGCGGTTGGGTTTGTCGTTTGTCACGGCACCGCAACGATAACATTGCTCGCTATAGCGTACGGCAAAAAAAAACTTGATTTTGAATACAACTCCGTTTAAAAAAAAAAATTATACCGAAACGTTTATAAAAAAAACCAAAAACAACCTCGCATTTCATTTTTTTAAAACCTTTAAATTGATAAGGTAAATCTGTTTTTTAGTTAAATTATATGGATGAGGATAAAGAACCGATTGTGAAGGCTCTTAGTTGTCTAAGAGCATTCACATCAACTTCTTCATCTTCATCTTTATAATTTAACTAAATATCACATTTTTTAAATTTATCTTTAAATTTGTTTTAACCTCTCATATCTCATTCACTATCTCTATCTTTATCTCACTTACAAACACCTCATTCTCTATTATATTATTTTTTCTCTTTCCCAGACACTCACAAAAATATAGAGTTTTATTAAAATGATTCTTTATATTTAGAAAATCTTTATTTACTAAATTATAAAATTTAAAGAGAGATGGAGATAGAGATCCTAATTTATACATATAATATAAGAAAACTTTAAATAATAGAGATAAAATATAGAGATGATGATGTGAATGTTATAACAACAAAATACTACACCACACCTGGCATAATTATACTTGATCTTTTTCCTAGGCCCATATCTGATCTACATAACATTATGTTAGGCCCATCTTGAACTATATAACATTGTGTTAGCTCAATTACAAAGTAAAAAACGAATCATTTTATTCCAATTTTCCAACCAATAATTTTATTTCTATACCTAATTAAATCAATAAAAACCATAGGAAATGGCTCGCACGTCTCTAGTAGTTCTCATCCACTTCAAATTTTGGTCAACATCATGTTTTATATATAACCACACAAATGCAACTTATACCATTCGTCTTCAATATACAACCATCAATTTAAACTTTTTCCGGTTGAAAAACAATTGCAAAATAAAAGATGAAGTTGGTGTGGTCAATGGTGTTGCTCGTTGCCGCCACGACGGTTATGAACGTAGCCGAATGTTGGGAAGAAATCCCCGCCAACGGTAGTGACGGAGTCATACGCGTTGGTGGCAAAGTGCTTTGCCAAGATTGTACCGAGGGGTGGAACGAATGGGTTGATGGAAATAAACCTATCGAAGGTACACATAAGGCATAACTCTACCATTGCAATTTTTATTCATGATACAATGCGGGTTTTAATTTTTTTATTGTTGTTTTGTTTTACTCTTATAACTTGGAACATGACTCGTATTTTTAGGTTGTACGGTTTCTGTGACATGTATGGACGAAAGGAAAAGGATCATTTACTATGGAAGCGACAAGACTGATAAAGCGGGCGAGTTTGAGGTCACGATAAACAAATACATCCATGGAAAGAAGATAAATCCCGAAACCTGTTTCACAAGGCTCGTTTCTTCACCCGACCCTATTTGCAACATCCCGACTGATTTTACAGGAGGCAAAACCGGGGTCAAACTTGGCCGCCCAACCATCATGTACCGAGATATGATCAAACACGTTCTCGATCCGTTCTATTACACCACACCTATGTGTGATGAACCAGATACGAATGATAATGATAATGGCAACGATGATAATTCACATGGGAAGGAAAAAAATATTGATAACCTGATGTCTATTTATCAAGATAACTGAACTTCTTATTGTCCTTTTGTTATGCAAAAATGTGTAAACTTGAAGGAAACTCCATTTTTTGCTATTGTTGTTTTGTAATTTTAACCGAATAGATGTATGATTTGATCGTTTCTAAACTAGTATCAAAATTACGATTTTTAAATGTTTTTCTTAATAGATTATCTTAATTGTTCAAAAATGAAGTATATATCCCAAAATAAACAACTTTACAACACCTTTCTACACAATCTTCACATTTTAAATAGCTTAATGAATACGTTAAACTTAAAAATCACGAACAAAACCAGCTATTTATATAGTTATATTTTTGTGTCTCGGACAAAATTATACCTTTATGATCCTAAAATATGTGGCATGATCATAAAATATGTGACATAATTTTATGTATCTATTTCATCTTCAAATATATTAAAATATACAAATTTGTCTTACTTTTTAAAAAAGAAAAAGTATATAAAAAAGTAGACAGTGAACAAAAGATTTATGTAGAAATAGAAAAAACAGTAAGGTTTATAAACTTTTAAAATATTTATAACAACATAAGAACATATAAAAAAATATAAGAAATAGTTTCATATTTTATAGTTAAAGGCAGGCGGAATAAAAGAAAGATGAACCGGGACGGGAAGGTAGCATCGACGACGTGACTAAGGTGTAGACGACGTGGAGGGATTTGCGAGACATGCATCCCGATTTGAGGAGAAAGCAAGGAAGAAAATAATGTGGGAGCGATAAGTAGGAAGGTAGAGAACGCAAGAGTGGGAGCACCACCCCTCCATCATCGGTAACGGAGGTGAAATGCGGGCTGTGGGATACATACAGATACCGTACACCCTAAAGATACCCTAGAGAGTAGAAACTAAAAAGTACTATATACATACAATTACGCAGTGCATGAATAGTAAAATAATTTTCGTTTTCACCTCTTATACTATATATAATATACGGTTTTAACTTATTTCATTTTCTATTAATTTTGTTTACCTGTAATAACTTTCGTTTGTTTACTTTTTTTAAATAGAATGCTTTTTAATGACATTCTGATATAACGTTTTTCAAAGCCAAAGTTGTATTCAAAATCGAGTATTTTTTTGTGTCGTAAGCGATATCGAGTACCATTAGCGTTCTGGTACTGTAACGAACCACATTGATAATGAGCGAACAATATCGTTGCCGGTATTGGTATTATCAGAAGCGGTGTCGGTGTTCGTTTTTTATAGTTTTCGGTCGATGTAAAGCACGACTTTATTTTTTGGGTTAGATCGTACAACATTTTTGTGACGAAATCAACACAAATACACATTATTTCTATCGTAAACTATACCAAGTCCTGGTGCTTTCATGTACCGAACAGATAACTAACGGACAACATCAGTGCCCATTATCGGTCTTATTGGAACCCACTTTGCTATTTGTTTTTATTGTTTTCAATCGATGTAAAGCACTTGTCGTTTTTTAATTTTAGTTTTTTATTTATCTCTTTTTACCGGTTTTTATTTTTTTGGTTTTTTGTTCTCAACGGTTTCACACGGTTTTACATTTTCGTTAAACGCATTTTTTTCATTTATACAACGTAACTTTTTCGTGTTCCGAAGATATCGCCGTTAAATGCTTTTTTGTTCAGTTTTTACGTGCGAACCGAGCCGACTTAACGTGTGCCCCGCCGCAACGCACGGGTTAACCTACTCGTTGATGTATAAAAAAATTAAATACATATATATCTAAAATTAACTTCTTTATATATATAATTTTTTTTCTAAACTTAGTAATATAAAGGGGTCCAGTAGTCTCCTATGCCGGAAAAAAAACTCAGCCACACAAAAAACAGAAATAACTTGACATCTTAAACTTAACGGATGCTAGGCCCTCCTTCTAACGTCAGTTTGGCTGAGCCACCAAATTCATATGGCTGCTAGAACAGCGATACCCTCACCTTCCATGCCTCTCCTACCAGGAAGAGGTGGCATCACCACCGGAACCACCACAGCTACCACTGTCTCTTGGTTGACGCCCATCACTCGAGCAGGCGGCAGAAGTGTTCTACGGGTATATGCAACAGCAGCAGGAGGAGAAAGTGGTAGGCAGAGGGCACCACCAGAAGTTGATACCAGAATTCACTGGGAGAACGAGGACGAGGGATGGGTCGGTGGCGGCAATAGCAGCGGCGCCACCACCCAGTCGGTGGAAGAAGAGCAGAAAAACAACTTGCTTGGTGAAAAACTCTCTGAATTACTCAACAATTCTACTGATTCTCATTACCAGTTAGTATTCTCCATTCTCTCTGTAAAACCAAAACCAAGTTTTAAGAGCATCATCGTTCTTATTCTCATCTCTATCTTTAAAATTTAGAGAAAATATATAAAAAATTATTATTTTTTAAGAGCATTCAAATCAGCATATCTATCCATCTCTATCTTTATTATTTAGTAAATCTACATCAGCATCTCTATCTTCAAATTTTATAGTTTAGTAAATAAAGATTCTTTAAATAGAAATCTATTTCATAAATCTCTATATTTTTTGTGAATATGTATGAAAGAGAAAAAAATAAAATAAGTGTTTATGAGTGAGATAGAGATAAAGATAGAGAATGAGATGTGAGAGGTTAAAACAAATTTAAAGATAAATTTGAAAAAATGTAATATTTAGTTAAATTATAAAGATGAAGATGAAGAAGCTGATGTGAATGCTCTCACTCCACATCAGGATCCCCATCCTCATACCTCATCCCTAAAATTTAAAGAAAAACTTTAGGAGCCTCTAAATATAGGAAGGTACTATTCAACCCTATATTATTTTTTATTTTATTTTTGTAAATGGTTGTGAGTGTACGAAAGAGAAAAGGTAATAAAATAATTTAAAAAAAATTATTTAATTAAATAGGGATAGATATTGGAAACTGATGTGGGAGGTTTTAAAAAGTCTTTAAATGTAAATGTGTTTTTAGTTAAATTATAGGGATGAAGTTGAGGAGACCGCTGGGAAAGCTATATACCACTTTTTTCAATTTTAGGGTGAAAGGGGCGCCCTACTCGGGCATGGCCGAGTAGGAGGATGGCCGGGTAAAAGGGGCGCCCTACTCGGGCATGGCCAAGTAGGAGGATGGCCGGGTAAAAGGGGTATACAGCCCCCTTTGGTCCGAGTAGCTCAATCGAGTAACTTGTTCGAATAATTTTACTCGTTTGTGGGGAAACGGAAATTGAGGCAATTAGAGGATAAGTCATAAATGCACCATTTTTTTATTTTATTTTTATAAATATAATGAAACTTCACATTTTTTATTTATTTATGTGATTACTTTTTTTTACCATAACAAAGTTATATTTTGTTAATATTTGATGTAATCCATTACACTTTTTTTTTATAAAAGCAGCATAAATTGGTTGGTAAATCTTTTATTTTTATTTTTTAGCTAATATATTTTATGTAAAATATTTATTGATTTTGAAAAAAAAAATGACTTGTTACCAAACATGTTAGAACTTATGAAATGGAGTTTCAAATGTGTAAAAGTTTAATTTCAATAACTTTTTATTTGTAGGTTTTTATTTTTATTTTTTTAGTTTTTTAATTGTATTATGTTAATTTTTATTTAATAAAATTGACTTTTTTTTATTTAAATGTTTATTTTTTTTTAAAAGTTGGTGAGTAAATGAGTAGGGTGTTTCCAATGAAATCTGAGTAAATGAGTAGTTTTGAGGTGATAGAATTCTATTGAACAGTTTTTGTGAGTAAATGAGTAAAGGGGTAAGGTGCCCCTTCACCCTTAATAAACAGGTTATCCAAATTACCGTCTTACCGGTTTACGGTCCGACCAGTTTCAAAAGCAAGATAACGCTATAAATAATTTTTTGGAACAAAATATGAAACTAATTTATCTTTTGTACGTAATTTGTAATTTTAATAAAATATAAAGCTTGAAATATAAAAGAAAATTTTAAATCCAGTCACCACCCAGTTCAGCTGTTTGACCGATAACCAACCGGTTCAAATAATGGCGCCGCATGAGGTATGTAGCGGTTCTTGGTCCCACTGGGTTGAGAACAGTGTGTATTACCCACAGTTTTGGTTCATTAAACTGTCGAGCTAGGATCATATTACGCGTGTTGTCATATGAGCTGGCTCAGCGTAGGTTTACTAAGCTTCTTAACCAATGGCAGGTTCTTAGGGGTGCCAGCAGAAGCTGACTTGGAAGATATCAAGGCGGCTTACCGGCGGCTATCTAAAGAGTACCATCCCGACACCACCTCTCTCCCGCTCAAAGCCGCCTCTGAGATGTTCTTGAAGCTAAGAGAAGTTTACAACGTGTTGAGTGACCCAGAGAAGCGAAGGTTCTATGACTGGACCTTGGCTCAGGAAGCCACAAGCCGTGAAGCCGAGAAGATGAGGGTAAAACTGGAAGATCCATACATGAAAGATATAGAAAATTGGGAGTCAATCCCAGACATGGTTGACCGGCTTGGAGGAAGGAATATGGAGCTGAGCGATCAAGCCAAGTCGGCTCTTACTTTTGATATTTTTATAATTATTTTCTCAATCTGTTGTATTCTTTATGTGGTTCTCTTCAAGGAACCTTATTACTAGCCATAGTGTATACAAACATATAGTTGACTTTAAAGGTCAAGCATAGTAATTTTTATAGTTTGAAATTAATATATACACCAAAAAGTTTAAAACTGTTGTAATCCTCATGTTTGCTGCAAAGTTTAAGACGGTCTTTAAATGATGTAAGATGTGTGAACATCGGAATAACACTTTAGATGATACCGACCTGTTTGACCCCTTTAATTTTAACCGTTTAATTTTAAAAAATAGAGATGTTATATCTATTGCTCAAGTTACTATGCAATATATACAGAAATCATGCAACAGTATTAAGGTCTAATGAGCATGGTGGCTTAAAATAAGTGCCTATACGAGAATCATGAAAACACACACTAGTTTAACGGTTAACCGACCATAGACATATTGGCTGCGAGACGGGTCAGGGCCCATTTATGGTACAACTTACGAAGTGTCTTGTACTTGTGCATGAAAGTAGTGAGATCAATCTCTCCGTTGAGAAGCTGTTGATGGAGGGCGTCTGATTCAGCTTCGGTTTTATGCATTGCCTCTGCAAACAACCAATCACTATTGTAAATAGAATGCCTAAATTAGAGATGACAAAATGGGCGGGTGTGGTCGGGTTGACAAAAAACCCCACCTTTTTGTAAAAATAATTTGTGTTACATATGATTACATAATTCATATAATTACAATAATAATATAACTTCTGAATAAAGCAATTAGGTGACTCTCTACCGGTTCTAAGCCATTAGACATATTTCCCTTTAGCTAATTCATTATCTATTTTAAACCTTCAAGGGGTGACACAGTGATAAGCGTCTAATTTCTCTACTAGATGTTCCGGGTTCGAATCCAGCTTCCACCGTTTCATGCATTACCCCTTGAAGGCCACCTACCCGGTATAAGCTCGCATTTTACCTAGTCCCGCTAGTTAGTGTGGTACTGGTGGGACCTGTGAGTTTTCCTTAACGGGTTCTCATGGTTATGAAAAACGATATATGTTACCTGTATGATCGTTAAACATAACCCAAATCTACCTATTCATAACTAAATGTGTTGAGAATGCCACCTCTACCGGAAATGCATGTATGCAAATCTTGTACCATTGACCTATTGATAATATTTTTATGGCATCTACTATTAGATCATTTATTTGACTAGTGTACCTCATGTACCAATCATCTTTTACCTGCAATTAGTTTTGACCAAAAACAGTTTTGATCCTAATGAGCATTAACCTAACATCATGTTGCTAACAAGAAACTGATAACGTCGGTTATTGTATCGTCTAGAATGGAAAAGCGGTGCTGCGGTGGGAACCTTGGTTTGGACAGTGTGGTGGCTGGATGATTATTTTAATGGCATGTATTTTTCAACCAAAAAGGGGCACTTCTCGACACATTTGTCCTTAACATAGTTGTCAATAACGAATAGCGGTAAATAGCGACATGCTACGTAGCGATAGCGATGAAATAGCGCCTGCTATTTCATGTTTAGCGGTAAAGTAGTAGAAAATTTTAGAAATACATCAAGTCAACTATTGTAGCAATTATAATCAACAAAAAAAAACAATCACACCATCAAAATAGCTAAAATATGCTATCACTAATCATCTAATGAAATAGAAACCCTAAATCGCTATTCACTATTGCTATTTATATTAAAAATAATAATAAAAAAATAATTGCTATTTTCACGCTATTAAGTCGCTAAACACCATGTAGCGGGATTAGGCCGCTTCGCTACGTAGCGCGCTATAGCCGCTATTGACAACTATGGTCCTTAACGAGGGCTAACACAACATTATAGTAAAAGAAAACTGGCCAGGTCATATATTTTGGCCAGGAAGTGGCCAAACAAATAAGTTCATAGTACAATTTTCCATAGATGAGTTGCTAGATACATTGGGGAACACAAATATGTCTATTTATTTATGATTTTAATTTATTCCACATTTCTACTATATAAAAGTATTTTTTGCCCATAGTACATCATGATCTTACAACTTTAATCTTGCCGATCCAGATTTTTGCCATTTATTATGAATTCGTGTGGGTGGGTGGGTGGGTGGGGGATTGTACACCATAAAAGTTAATTCACACAGCAAAGACATTGTATCATCTTATGTTGATATTGTACCGTGTGGTTGGGAAGTAATTTGTGTGGTGTAAAAATCACCTCCTTTTATGAATGATTAAATTTGGGAATGTTTTCTCTAAAGGGTAAAACGAATAGTTTAGCAGGAAGCACGTCAAGGGGGTTGAACGAGTAGAAAGCCGTCCATAGTATTTTTAAATGCATAAAAACCTCCTAAAATATTTCATTAAAATTTAGATTATTATCGAATTAAAAATTATCTTTGTAGCCATATTTGACACACCAACAATTTATTAAAAGAAAAAATTAGACCACTACTGTTTTGGGACAACCCAACTTATACAATTACCTATTTTGACCTTTTACCCAAACTGCGAGATCGACCCACCCATTATGCCACCTCTAGTTTTTCACCAGAAAAGAGGACTAGGGGGCAAAAGATGACTGAAACATGAAGTACAACAACCAAGTAAATAATCTCAAAAAAGATATTTTACCTTGCAGACGATGAAGCAAGGATGCAGGAGCGTAAAAATTGAGGATTTCTTGTTTCTGCTTTTCAAGCTCATTGAGCTTCTCTCGAGCAGTAGCCAGTTCAGTGACCCGAATTATTTGGCACTATATCAATAAAAAGGAAAAATAATCTAAATAATAAAGATCACCCTCCTTTCAATTAGAAGTAGCAACATGGGAGGGTCAGGCAGTCGAAATGGGTAATTTTCTGTACAGGTTGAAATGAGTCAGGTTAGGTTGACCTGAAATACCCTTCCCAAGACATAATGTTTTCATAGATGATAAGAATGTCATATATGATTACAAAAATATTATAACTTTAAAAATCATCTAACTTTTTGGAAAAAAAAAATGATTTAGGAGGTTTTATTTTATGCACTAAAAATACACTTTAGGGGACTTTTGACCCGTTCAACGTGTTTCCTTTTAAGCTAGCGTCCTTCCTTCATTTTACCCGTTCAACCCATCAAGAATGGAACATGAACCGAATTGATCAATTATTACAAGGCAAGTGAAGAACTAACCTGGTTTCGCAGCTCCTTAATGTGTGGTTCTTTTTCCAAGTTGTGTTCTGCATAAAAGAATCATTATGTGGACAAATGATGTTGACTTTCCATTCTATTAAGCACGCTTATTGCTCGGTACTTCATACAAGGATTAAGTAAACAGATAACGGAAGAACTCACTTGCAAGCAGCATAGTTTCATCCCTCAATTCGTCCCTCAGCTGATATCAAGAATAGAGAGAAGGTATACGGAAGTGAGGATATCAATGTTAAAAATATTCACCATAGTTTCAAACAGATTGGTTTTCAAAATGCATAAAGATGTACTTCTTATATCTCAAACTTGTAGCATGACTTGGCACATTGTTTAAGGAGGACATTTGACTATTTGTTAAATATCTAAAATAAAAGAAAACAAACATACCCAACAAAATCACACTCATACAGTAGGGTCTACTGAGGGTGAGATGAGGGCAAACCTTACCTCTATCCCATAGGATAAAGAGGTTTCTCCAAGAGAGACCCCCGGCTTGTTAAATATCTATAATACCCGCTATTAAAGAAAAATAAAGAAAATGTATGTGCCCAATTCAATACATCAACTTGCTTGTGATCATTATAACAAGAAAATAGGTAAGTTTAACTTGGAAGCTTATAGAAAAAGTAATGTTTCAATTTTCAAGGGAGAGACCGAGAGAATGAGAACATATTATTAGCTCAAGCACATCTTCAATACGTGAACAAAAAAAACAGGAAAATGTGTATGACATGTGTCTTTTAGTTTTGTTTCTTTGGTAACACAGGGCATAAAGATGGCATTAAAATGCATGAATAAGAAACAAAATATCATGAAACTTGAAGATGACTTACATGAATCTGAGTTTGGACCATGTCAAGTGAAAGTAAAAACTGTTGATATGCATTTCTGTCGGACAAAATCTTATGCAACTCACTGGCACTACAAGGATTTCACAGGCAAAAAAGGGGCCGGGTCAAAATAAAATTTTAAAAAAAGTTGCAATTGTCAATATGCTCACAAGAAGATTCTTCCAAACCTGTTAACCGTAATCATTTGGAGAAAATTTTGTAACAACATTATTATTAGAAAACACATATCTAGCATGATAAAACACTCAAAGGAAACCGTGAATCTTTTAAGTAACCATGTAACAAATGCTAATAAAATAAAGCAGACCATCAAACCTTTTGTCTTTCAAGACATGAAAAATCCCAGCAGCCTCAGGTGGAATACGGGATACCGGTCTATCTGCATTTGTCTGCATATGATGATGTCCTTCATCACCCCTTCAGAGAAAAAGAGTTCAAAAAAAGGGGCAAAATATCATATTTTCAACTGCAACATTCAATTATGATACTTCTCACTTCCAATATACAAGTTGATAGTTGACTTTTAAGTGTCAAATAAGTTCACTTTTAGAGGCTAAAATTGAATCAAAATAGTAAATTATATAAATAAATAGTAAAATAAAACACCAAGCTGATGCTAGATTTGAATTCAAAGGTGGACTCCTCTTCAGTTGGGAGTAAATCGAATAATTTGGGAATCAAAATCTTTTGTCAAAACAACTTTATGTCACTCAATCAGCATATTCATGATCCACTATGAGAGGCCCTAAATCATCCCAAAAACAATTTCTAATTCCCACAACGATATTAAGTATTGACAATCAGATAAAGCAAACCCTAAAATCGAGGGGAAAAGGAAGTAAAGAAGGTTACCAGGTGGATTTGAACATGATTAGAATCGATTGAAGGAGGTTATAGTAGTGCAAAGATGAGTACTTCAATTTTCGCGACTCCTTATATTATTCCGACAGCATCATGTAGCCGTGCGATTTCCGTTAGTAGAAACAATGATCAGTTGTGGGACCAAGGTGGCTTCCACAGGTTTTCATCTGTTTTGCCCGGATACTTAAAAATGGGTCATGACATAGGCTCCCCCCCCCCCCCCCCAATCACACACGGCCCTATTTTACTCGGACACATGTCATTCGAGACATCCATACAGGTGATGTCCGAGGCGAAAAAATATAATATGGTTCTTATTATACGGTTTGTTTTAAGACCAAGCGACCCGTATTAAAGTGAAAAAAGGATAATGAAGCTTGAATTGAGACTAGTATACTAATAAAATAAGGATTGTGTCTGAATAAGTATATCCTTGAAAATAACGTGAATCCAACAAGAAAAATCAGAATCTAAAACATTTATGACATGATTACTATTACTAACAATTTAAAATGCATGAATAGTAACCTCACCAATAATTTTTTTGCCGTGTGTACTACTCTTTATATATATTCCGAGATGAATCACAAAAAAGGAATTCCACCATGCGGGAGGGAGGCTTAGGGATGGGGACGTGAGACGTGGCAGTGTAGGAGGAACAACCTTTCACCCTAAGATGAAATTTCGAGTAATGTATGCGCTAAAAGATAATCTTTAACCATATAAGATAATAAATATGAGTATATAATACTCATAAACCTGATAAGCAAGAGCCTAAAAGGTAACGATACCCACCGACCCGTCATGAACAACGGCTAAGACCGGACCAATGGTCCATATGTCGTCTCGGTCCTATCTGTTAGGTTGGGCCAGACCCAAAAAATTCCTTTGGGTCTATTAGTTTTGGGTGTATTTTTAATATAATCAAACAAACGTCTTTCATATATTTTGGTTCAACACAAATTGATAGCAATCGCTAAATGATTACTTTTAAAGATGTACACGTGAATTGCTCTCTTTTTAAACTTGGTTATATGCTGAATTAGAGTCAAGGTCTAACACAACCAAACTGGGGATGACTGCAGGTCGTATCATTATCAATGGCAATCAGGACTTCCATAAGCAACATATCATTCTACCTACAGATTCTCGAGAATTCAGTTAAATCAAGGTCACTGGCGAATGCCAAGACAATTCATCAGCATTTCCTAAAGAACAATATCACATACAGTTCCATTATACTGGACAAACTCACCCGTGTCTACATTTCGTTTCACCGACTTGAACATGCCCAACAAGTGTTCGATGAAATTCCTGACCCAGAAAGAAAGAGCAACGTGTTGTTATGGAACCAGTTGATCAGAGCTTATGCTTGGGAAGGACCTTGTGATCATGCCATTGAGTTGTATGTTGAAATGATGCAATGTGGGGTCACACCCAATAAGTATACTTACCCGTTTGCTTTGAAAGCGTGTTCCACTGTAGGGGATGTTGAACTTGGCAAACTGATTCATGCGCGTGTGAAAAGTGAGTTTCTTGATGATGATGTTTATGTCTGCACCACTTTAGTTGATTTCTACGCGAAATGTGGGTTGTTAGGTGAAGCACGCCAGGTGTTTGATAAAATGCCTAACAGAGATGTTGTGGCGTGGAACGCTATGATTGCAGGAAGTTCTCTTCACGGCATGTATAGCAAATCAATTGGATTGTTTAAAGAAATGCAGGAGGTGGGATTGAGGCCTAATTCATCAACTGTTGTGGCTATTCTTCCGGCTATTGGGGAAGCCGGTGAATTGATGCTGGGAAAAGCCGTCCACGGGTTTTGTTTAAGGAGGAGATATGATGGTGATGTGGTTGTTGGAACCGGGTTATTGGACATGTATGCCAAATGTGAATGCTTGGATTACACAAGGAGAGTTTTCGATCTAATTAATGTAAAAAATGAGGTAACTTGGAGTGCTATGATGGCAGCATGTGTTGCTTGTGATTCAACCATGGAGGCACTTGAACTATTTGACCATGTGGTAAAAAATGGCGCAAACATATCTCCTGTTACGCTTGCAACCATTCTTCGTGCTTGTGCTAATCTTACAAACATTAGCAAAGGAAGATGGATACACGGTTATTCAATCAAATTAGGGTTCGTTTATTATTTAATAGTTAGTAACACCCTTGTTTCACTCTACTCCAAGTGTGGGATCATAGAGGATGCAATGAAATTTTTCAATGAAATGGAGTTAAAAGACACTGTATCTTTTAACACCATCATATCTGGTTGTGTGCAGAATGGTGATGCAGGGGTTGCTTTTGATATGTTCAACAATATGAGATCATTCGGTATTAATCCTGATATAGAAACCATGACTGGCTTCTTTCGTGCGTGTTCACATTTAGCAGCTCTACAACATGGAGCGCGTGGCCATAGCTATTCTATAATTCAAGGATTTACAGAATCTACCAAAGTTTGTAATGCTATTGTTGACATGTACTCAAAGTGTGGGAAAATAGACATGGCAAGGGTAGTGTTTGATAAAATGCATAAAAGGGATTTGGTCTCGTGGAATGCTATGATTTTAGGTTATGGCATACATGGATTAGGGTTGGAAGCGGTTTCATTATTTGAACATATGCAAACCGTAGGTTTCGATCCAGATGATGTCACTTTTATCTGCCTGTTATCCGCGTGCAGCCATTCCAGACTTGTTGCAGAAGGGAAACATTGGTTTGCTGCCATGATTGACAAATTTCAAATAGCACCGAGGAGAGAACACTACTTGTGTATGGTGGACCTTTTGGGCCGGGCCGGGCTTTTGAATGAGGCTTACAGGTTCATCTACAGTATGCCATTTAAGCCCGATGTTTGTATTTGGAGTGCATTGCTTGGAGCTTGTAGAATACACAAAAATGTTGAGTTAGGGGAAGAAATTTCAAGAAATATTGAGATTCTTGGACCCGAAAGTACTGGGAATTTTGTTCTTTTATCTAATATTTATAGTACAGCAAAAAGATGGGACGACGCAGCCCGGACCCGAGTCTTGCAAAGGGAAAAAGGGTTTAAGAAAAGCCCGGGCTGCAGTTGGGTTGAAATAAATGGCGTCGTTCATGCGTTCGTAGGTGGAGACAGGTCACATCCACAATGGTTGTTGATAAACAGAAGGTTAGATGAACTACTAGTGGCTATGAAAACATTGGGATATGATGGAGATTACAGTTTTGTCCTTCAGGATGTTGAAGAAGAGGAAAAAGAGCATATTCTTCTTTATCACAGTGAGAAGTTAGCTGTTGCATTGGGCGATCTTAGTTTAATGCCAGGTAAGCCTATACTTGTCACAAAAAATTTACGCGTATGTGTTGATTGCCATACGGCCTTAAAGTATATGAGTACAATAACAAATAGAGCGATAACTGTTAGGGATACAATTCGTTTTCACCATTTTAAAGATGGAACTTGTAACTGTGGAGATTTTTGGTAGAGATGTTATCTTGAAGAAATCTTCAGATCCATTGGTGTTTAAAGTGAAACCTGTTATTTATCTTCAAACGGGCCAGATAAAAAATAGTTGAAAGGGGCGGGTATAATTATTAACTCCCCTTTTTATTAAATTTTCCATCAAGATTAACCATATTCCCCTTGGTTAGTTGAGTATTAAACTATTATCAAAATAAATCTATTTTTTGTTAATAAAACAAACTGGAGAAGTTAATCGCAAGTTGGGTAATTTTTGCTCTTTTTTATACCCTAAATATTTATTTATTTATAATTACATATGTTAAAGTTAAACCATGAAGCAAATTGAGCTATTTCTAAATGTATGAGCTAAAATTGTTCTCTCTGCAAAAATATCTTGCATAAATTATGATCCTGAAGAGTGTTAAATGGATCGTGTTTATGAGTTGGTGGATTGAACCGTATACAAACTTAAAACCCTTGACATGGTTATAAAAATCACGTCAGAGTTACAAACCCGAACATGACACCAACATAACCCGTTTAACCCAAATAATCTTAATTATTTTTGTATATTATTACTCTAAATTTACAGATTTACACCAACATATTAATGTCTATAAAACAGTTGCACTTAAACTACGAAATCTGACACTCATTTCTTTCTTTAAGTTTAAAGTTTTGTGATATAAAATACATAAGCGGCTTAACTTTTGACATAAAATACACCAAAAAACTATAAGAAGTCTATGGGTTTGACCAAAAAATGACCCATACTCATTTAGGCTAAACCCAAAATCATGAATTTCTTGTTATGATTGTGTCATGTTGAAAATTCACACCCATACGTGCTGCAGATGACTTCAATCGAATTTACATTTTGTGTATACATAATTTGTTAACAGCTTGTATAAAATTGATGTGTTTTACATAATTCAAGTATATGCAGCTGAATTATATATTTTTTTTAAATACCTAACTAAAAATGTATAAAAATGTAGCAACTTATTTATCAATCTTCTTTTATTCTTTTAAACAAACAAACAAAAAGATATCTTACATCAAATTTATAGTTATTATCGCCTATTCACAACTATTAGCTACATAACGAGTTGAAAAAAATATATATTTTATCGAATTATTTTGTCATTAAGGGATAATTCGAAGGACCAAATACATCAAATATTCCAATGTCCCTCTTTGGAATTATTAATTAAACCTATTTGTGATAATATTTTATTGATTAAAATTTCAAAATAATGCAACTCTAAATACAAACAAAAATAGAGAATTTGCGCCGTTATATGGATCGTGGTTAAACCAATGAAAGTGAACATATATGCACGGGAAAGAAAAGGACTGTGTGCAAAATGGCCCTTCAATATTTTGATAAATCTAGAGACACCCCTGATTTTTTATTCAAGACAAATAACTCCGTTACCTAATTTGTTAAAGACCAACGAGTATAAATAGTGAAGCAGCCTAGCAGACAGCCTGCTGATTTTTTTTCATTTTTACTCTTATAGTATATATAATTTACGTTTTTTACCCGTTGAATTATGTATTAATTTCGTTTTTTTTATAATAACTTTCGTTCGTTAACTTAAAAAAAAACGGAATGCACGGCTTTTTTTTTGTTAACGTTCCCATATAATTTTTTTTTAAAACGGAGTTGTATTCAAAATCAAGTATTTTTTTGGTATCGTAGCCCATAGCGAGTGTCGTTACCGTTATGGTACCGTGACGACCCGAACTTATTATGAGCGAACATTATCGGTATTCGCTTTTATAGTTTTCGACGGCCCGAACCGATAACGACCAAACTACTGCCGCGGAGCTTTGGCGAAAGAAAAACGACCAGACTCCTGTGACGAGACGCGGGTGTTCGTTTATACAAGCTTATTCGGCTCTTGTTTTCGTTCTATGTGGATACATCCCACCGCGAAAATGAAGAAATAACATGACAATGTTCACCTATCACAACAACAAAATTAAAATTATTTTATAAAAAAAAAAGTTAAGGGAGACAAATGGCAATTAATAAACTACAAGGGGTGTCTTTGTTGTTTCTAACTAAATCACCATATGTAAACTAACATCAAGTCATCAACGGTTCCGGCTTCTGTGTTGAAAATGGAGTATAAAAAACAGAGGAAATAATAAAAACAACCAGTTTTGCATTGTTAATATCACTGCATTGTGATCACTCATTCCATAGCTGACGACAAGAACAGTAAAGAGAAAAACAAACCTATTTTCATTAAATGGTTTTGTTGATGATTTGATGGGTAGATAAACATGTTTAGAGCACAGAGAAATGGGAAGACTCCCAGTTCAGGGGAGAGGATTGATTTCAAATTTTCAAATTTCCAGGCTCTTCAGGTGATTGTGATTACTTGAATTATTCTCTTTTTAAGTTCATGAATTTGTGTGTGATATGATATTTGTTGCTTTTATTGCAGTGTTTGTGATTGATTGGTCTTAACTTATGTAGAAATGTCTGGTTATCATTAGTTTTTTTGTATGTTTTAACAACCGAATGGTGCACTTTAGGTGTTTGATAAAATGATTAAAAGAATTAGGTGTGCGCGACTCGATTATCCAGCAATCAATCTGAGTGTATTGTTTGAGTTTTTGGTGTAGAGCAGAAGCAATAATATAACAGAGAAGGAAAGTTTACAAATTTCTAAATGATTGAAATGACATGAGGTGCCCTTTCGTAGGAGTTCTAAATTGAGCAGGTTTGCCAAAATTTTAAAATTACAAGTAGATACACAAATCATGTTAATAATTGATTTACGCGTTTTAAGCTAAAAAAGGAAATGATTGAAAATTATGAAATTTAGGGAACCGACAAAATCGGAGCCCTTGTTGAAGGATTTCAGGTCTAACAGCCGGGCTAAACCGTGTTACGATTATTTTCTTTATTTTTGGTTTGATATTTGTCGTCTTTTATTATTAGTTGAGGGTGCCTAGTGTAACTTGCAATTCTATTTATGTTGGTTATTACGTATGATTAATGACAAGTTTTGAGCATTTGAATTCTTCTTCTTCTCCAAGTTATTCTTTCTCTAGTTTAACCCTATCAAGGGTATCAGAGCCGTTCCGATTCCCCCATCGGAATTCTATCACGCTATCATGACGAACACTCGTAATCAAGAGGTTGAAAAGGAGCCCGACAAGGTGATTTCTGACCTCTGGGCAACCCTAGCCGTCATCATGAAACAACAAGAGCAAGCGATGCAACAACAGGAACAAATAATGGTGGCACTATGATTGGATCCAACCAGATCGAAGCAGAAACAAGCTTTAGCCGCGTCATCCATACTACCCGTGCCGTCTACACCAAATCTAGCAAAGGAAACCGAACCACAACCTGCTCCGCCTACACCTAAAATAGTCCCACAACCCATAACATCCATTAAAGTTGCACCAAAAACTGCCCAAAAATCCATGCAAACAATCCCTTCAACCCCCCCAAACCCGAAACGACCGCTAACAATTACACCCGTACCATTTCCAAAAACCGTACCATTAGTGGTTCTGAACTTATTGAAGCAGACGACGAAACCGGTGTTCGTAAAGGAAGAATCGACACCGATAGGCGATGCAACCGATAGACGTGAATGGCATCCACCGTGGCATCTCATTGACACAGCCCCGAATGCCATTGGACGAACTGAATGGCGTCCACCGTGGAACGGGTCGACCCAAAGTGTCCATGGATGTTGCACTTGTTTTCCGTTAATTTATGATTCTTGAGGTCAAGAATGTTTTTAAGTGGGGAGTATTGTTACGATTATTTTCTTTATTTTTGGTTTGATATTTGTCGTCTTTTATTATTAGTTGAGGGTGCCTAGTGTAACTTGCAATTCTATTTATGTTGGTTATTACGTATGATTAATGACAAGTTTTGAGCATTTGAATTCTTCTTCTTCTCCAAGTTATTCTTTCTCTAGTTTAACCCTATCAAACCGCTATAGGCTGTTTGCTGCATGATCCGGCTCGTCGAGACCTTTCTGTATGCTGGTTATGGAACCTGTAACTCCAATCGTAACCCAAGTTATGCATGTTTTAAGTTTGGGCATTTTCTGCCCTGTTTTCCCCTGTTTGGATGGTCTAGGTAGACTCCTGGATTAGATTCTCATCAGTTTTCATGATGACTCTTAATCGTCGATAATATCATATTTATGGTGAATAATTACTTTTTCGGGTTGGGGATTTTGTTGTCATAGGTACCAAAAGTGTGGGACAAGCTTTTAGTGTCAATAATCTCTGTAGAAACAGGGAAAACAATTGCAAGATCAAACAAAGCTTTGGTGAGAAATGGAAACTGTCAATGGACAGAAACTCTATCAGAATCTATCTGCATTTCACACTATGATTCTTCAAAAGAGCTTGAAGAACATCTTTTCAAATTCGTTGTTTCTATGGTATGAATGATCCTGATCCTAAAGTTATAAAATTTGTCGTTTGATCTCAACCGTCCATTTCGTTATTGTGGGTTCACATTTGGGATTGATAAAAGAAACTTACTTTTGTTGTAGGGGTCTGCTAGATCTGGCATTCTTGGGGAGGCAACTGTTAATATTGCACGGTATTATACGATTTCAAGATCATCTGCACTGGTTTCTTTGCCATTGAAGAAATGCAACTATGGCACAATTTTACAGGTGCTTGGTATTTTCTGAATGGAAATTTGCATTTAGAATGTGAAAGTTATAACAGTTATTGGTATGAACAGAACCAATTAGAAAATAAATGTTTAAAGTAACAAATACGATTAGAAGAATAATATTACTTTGAAATAACAAACATTTTTTAAATAAATTGATTTAGGATGTTTTATACGTTAATTATACGCTTTGGGTGACTTTTGACATGTTCAAGTTTAAGCTATTTTTTTACCTGTTTGAATTATGAGAGAGAAACATAACTGCATAGACTAGCTAAAAAGCAAATGGATCAAAATTGTGAGCTCTAAATTGAATGTCATTCTCTTTTTCCAAAAATATCAGCAAACCGTTAAATCGATAATCCTAAAGAGAGTTAACTCATAATCTAATGGCTGTAAAGATCCATTAATCGAAAGACAACTTGGTATGCATGAATCTTATTGATTTATTATGCTGGAAAAACATTTTGAGCAATGCTTTTTACCAACTTATGCTGTCATTTTCAGGTCAAAATCCAGTGCCTGACACCACGAAGAAAACTCAGGTACATGTTTGTGATCAATCGTGTTGCTTTTGTATAATATCATGTGTTTTTCAGTGTTGAAAGTTGTCAATACATATCATAGGATCGAAGGATCAAATTACCCGGGATCCAATACAGAAGTAGTATATGAAGATTATGATGATGCAGGTAGCAGATCAAATGGATCAGCTGCTTCACCTAATCTCAGTGCTAAATCCCCTGCAAGTCAAGATCTGGCTCCCACTTCACTTCTTGAAAGAATTAAAATCTTGGTAATGTTTGATATGATCTAGATTCTCAACACATTGACCTTTTTGGTCAAACAGGTCCATTTTAACTTCAAAATCGACATGTTTGCTTCAGTTGTTCAAGAAACATTAGATGATTACCTAAAAAGTTTGCAACGAGTAATAAAATATGTAGCACTTTTGATACTTAATTTATGAAATAATTAATTTAAATTTGAAGAAAAATTTCCAAAATAAACGTATAGAAAGTCAATCCCCGACTTTAACTTCAAAATCGACATGTTTACTTCAGTTGTTCAAGAAACATTAGATGATTACATAATAATTTTGCAAAAATTTATAAAATCTGTGGCACTTTTGATACTTAATTTATGAAATAGTCCATATAAATTTGAGGGAAAATTCCCAAAATAAACGTATAGAAAGTCAACTTCCCAAAAATAGACATTGACTTTTCAAATCTAAAAAATAAACACGTACACTTGCTGCGAAAATGTCGGCTACTGGAGACCTTTGTGCGTAAACGCACTCCACGTGGACACACTAGGGACTTGACACATGTACCCCTTGTGCGAAAATAAATTTATTTTTTATAATCTTCGTGCTTCCCGCACAAAGAAATCAATGGCCGCCGACATTTTCACACAAAGATTTAAATCTTTGTGCTTCCGCACAAAGAAACCAATGGCCGCCGACGTTTTCACATTGTGATTTGAACCTGAAAATAATTTAATCTGACTTTGAAGTTTGACCTCAAAAGTCAATCTTTGAATTTTCTAATGTTGTTCCATTTTCTTGTTTCCCCTTAATGCAGGAAACAAGTTATGAACCATCTGGTTCCAATCAGAACAATGATTCTACTGAATATTCTTTAGAGAAGGAAAGATTCTATCAAAAAACTCACATAAACGGAATCAAGCACAATCTTAATGCAAGTTCCAGAAACAGTTCACCTCGAAGCATCTACCCTAATGAAGAAGATAATTCCATTTCAAAATCAAACAACTCATCTTTCAAATCAAGAATAACCCATGAAGAACAAGAACAAGAGTATGAGGAAAGCCCTCCACTTGTCCCCCCCTCATCATCTATGATCAATGTCAGCTCTTCAAAGAACCTTCTAGAAGCAGCTGAAGACACCATTGAAGAGCTTCGTGAAGAAGCCAAAATGTGGGAGAGAAATTCCCAGAAATTAATTCTTGATTTGGAGATTTTAAAAGAGAAGTTTTTAGATCAGTCAAAAAATTTGGCGGGAAGTCAAATGGAGCTTTCTGCAGCAATGGCAGAACGTGATGGCATGAAGAAAGAAGTTGATCATATAAAGATGTTACTGGAGGAATCAATTGTCAAACAGAAGGAGAGAGTGGAGTCAAAGTCAACATATAATTCAGAAAGTAAAAGTCAACTTATTAAAGAACTCGAAACCGAGCTAAAGGTTCATAAAAAATCGAATCTTGATTTGGCCCAACAGCTGAAGAGGAATCAAGAATCTAATATTGAACTTGTGTCCATTCTTCAAGAATTGGAGGAAACTACAGAGACACAAAGGGCAGAAATTGAAGAATTTTTGGTGGTTAAGTCAACGTTGACCGAATTAGAAAAATCTTTTAATTCTAATTTGGTGGAAACTAGAAGCTTGCAGCTTAAGTTACAACAAATGGAGGAATCAGAGAAGACTTTACAAGCAAACATGTTGATTCTTGAACAAGCTTTGGAAAACAAGATCATTGATTTGGAAAATGAGAGACTTTCAAATAGTCAAACTTTCTCGGATCTTGAAAAAGAATACAAAAATAATTTATCTTTGAAAGAAGAAGATATTAACAATTTGGAGTCAAAATTATCAGAAAGAAAGGAAGTTGAAGAAGATCAAATGAGAGAGATCCAACGGCTGAAAATGAAAGTTAGTGAGGTGGAAAATGAATGTAGTGAGCTAACCAATGAAAATTTAGAGCTTCTTTGTGAGGTTAAAGAATTAAAGAAAGTGATTCAGGAGAGAAACACAGCAATCGAAGAGGACCGGAAGCTTCTAGAAGATTATAGTTTGAGGGTACGAGAGCTCGAGAGTTTGAAAGCTGAACAAGAAGCTCAAATTGCTGATCTTGAAAAGGAGAAAGAAGAGTTGCAAGAAAACATGGAAATTGCATTGAATGAGAGCAATATAACCTCTAAATGCTTGGATAATTTAAGAAATGATTTAATGGTGCTTAGCAACAGTGTTGATTCACAAGTTTCTGCTAATAAGTTACTTGAACGAAAAGCAAACGAGCTGGAAAAAGTTAAGGGTGAAATGGAGCTGCGGTTGTTTGAAATGGAAGAAGAGAACATCAAATTGTTGGATCGCGTGTCTGAATTAGAAAGTCAACTAAAACACATGAAAGACCAACAAGAATCCACCCGATTCAAGTTGGAAAAATCTGAATCTGAAAGATTGGATCTTCAAAAGGAAGTAAAAAACTTGCAGAATGTGGAGAAATTATTATTAAATGCTCAAGAAGAGTGTGAATACGTAAAATCTGAAAAACAGAAACTGCAAGAATCTGCTGAGAATCTAATTGAAGAATGCAATACTATTCAAAAGTCATATGAAGATATGACAAAAGAAAAGGCGGGACTGTATGATCAAGTTTCGCATTTAGAGATCGAGTTAACGGGAGCTAGGGAGAATTTGGTAATTTCTTCTGAAAGGTTGGCTGATTTAGAAGAGAAGTATTCTTCTATGTTGGAGGAATATATGTTCAAAGAAAAGAGTCTTTCTTCACATTTGGATGAACTTAATCAAGAAAATTGGAAATTAAAAGAAAAGGTTACAATGGAAGAAAGTTTGTTGAATCAAATGTACTTAGAGAAGACAGCCGAGATCGAAAACTTCCAAAACGAGGTAGAAAATCTCAAAGAGGAAATTTCTCGGCTTTATGATCAGAAGTCAAAGCTGACTTCTGAAAAGTCCAAATTGGAATCTTGTCTCAAAGAAGTTCAATCAAGAACAGAATCGACTGAAAACGAGCTTCAAACCATTCGTGAGGAATCAGAATTGAAGATTCAAGATTTAACAACTGAGCTTGCTGCCATCAAACAAAACCATAAGAAACTGATGACAGAACACGAAAAAAAGTCAAAGGTGTTGACTGGTTACAGGATGAGAGAAGAAAGAAAGAAGACAATGGAGAATGCTCTTGAACTTAAGCTTACAATTTCAGAATACGAACGCCAACAACTCATTGAAGAAGCTGCAAATTTAAAAGACAAACTTTATAAAACTTTGAATCTTGAAAACGAATTATTGGATTATAAGAAAAAGCTTGATGAATTAAAGAACGAAAAGAGTAATCTAGAAGCTTCTTTTTGTTCGGTTTCTAGTAGTTTTGAAGAGCTTAAAGCTGAGAAGATGTCATTTGCTGAAAATATATCAGAGTATGAGGACTGTAAAAGTCAGAAAATTGCATTAGAAGAAAAGCTAATAAGACTGGAGGGTGATCTAACGGTTAAAAATGCATCACGTTCACAGGATGCTGATATAAAAAATGAGATCAGTAGGATCAAGAGTGCTAATTTGCAATATCAGTTGAAAATTCAACAAATTGAAGGTGAAAAGAATGAATGCTTGAAGAAAGTGAATGCTCTTGAGGAAGATCTAAAACTACTGTCAACAAAAAGCAAAACGGTATGTGTTCTAGTCTCTATATTTTATTAAATATCAGTAAGTGTTATAAAAAAGGTTTGATTTTGATTCATTTGATAGCTAAGTATTCTTATAATTTTACTGGGATTATAATCTTTTTTGCTGAATATTCATTCTTGGCTCTTTTATGTCTTTTGTATCAGGGTGTTCACGAGACTCGTTCTCAAGAAGATATTGATTATGCTGCAAAGATAGAGATGCTTGAAGCGGAGCTTGACGAGGCTCTTGATTCTAACAACAAATACCGACTTCAACTTCAAAGGTTAGTATGAAAAAATATACTGCATTCATCACAAAATCATAGTGAACTTTCTACTTTTAGGAGTCAAACATCAATGGGTGTTCTCACAATTGTAATACATTGATATTTATTACAATATATGAAAAGGGTATCAGAAAGGCATACATCTTGAACTATGTTTCATCTGCTGATAGTAACCAAGTTTCTTCAATGTTTTATTATATTTATTCACATTTAAAAAAAAAACTCAAATTTCAATATTGTTCCAGTCTTGTGAAATATTTTATAAATTTTAAAAACATTTAAAATTTAGTGACCAAAATGGAAGATATACGAAACTTGGTTACTATTTAGTGATTATTTTTTTCAAGTTTAACCTGAAATATGAGGTAATTATGAAGAAAAAAATCACCTAATAATAACCAAGTTTTAGAATTGTTGCATTTAAGTAGACACGAAAAAGTAAGCACTAATTAAATTGCAACCAAGGTTCATATATGTTCCATTTAATTCATTTAATTTTGAAAATTTTTAACATTTATAAAAACATTTCACAACAACTGAACAATATCGAAACTTGAGTGGTGTTTATTGTTAAAAATTAAGTGTGAGTGAATATTGAAACTTGGTTATTATTTCATGATTTTATCTCAAACTAAAACTATCACTGGTGTACGCACTGTTTTTCACGGTTATGACTTCTAAGTGCTGCATCATATCTCTCCAGGTTGAAACCCGAGGGGCGCAATAGTCTTTTAACAGCTAATGGGAAATCAAAGACTGAAGGTGAAGTAGTAACAAAAGAAAGGTTTGAAAGGACAAAATCGTCTTTGGAGACGGAGCTAAAAGACCTTCGTGACCGTTACCTTGAGATGAGCCTAAAATATGCTGAAGTGGAGGCCGAACGAGAAGATCTTGTAATGCAATTAAAAACAAACAACAGTGCAAGGAAACGGTTCCAATTCCTCGACAACCCATGATAAGTACAAACCTTCTGGTCTTTAAATATTAATAGTTCATATTCATACTTACACCCAAACACTAAATAATCATCAAGCCACGGCCCTCGCCTCGTGGGAACATGTTACCACTTAAACAAAATAAGATGATCTTATCTTAAGATTTGTTCATGTGATTTTGTTTTAGTTTGCTACTTTCTTTAGTAACATAATGTATAAATATTATTCATCTTTTAGAAAAAAAGGATGTTTATGTGAACTAAAGGCTCATGATGTGTGTAGTTCATTCATCATTTTAAGAAGCAACTTTCAATTCATCATTTGAAGTATGTTATTTATTGGTACCGATATAAAAAACGGGTGTGCTGGATAACGCGTCAAAATGATTATTTTCAATTAGTATCAAAATGGGCCAGATTAAGTTCACCCGTAAATACTGCTCGTTTCTTTTATAAAAGTTTTAGCGTTTAATATGACTGGGAAAACAATTTTAATAGTTTTGATACATTTTAGGTGACTTCTATCTCCCATGACTTGCTAAACTAATTTGATACCAGTTTTCTTTTTATTCATTTGATTTGAAAGATATAAAGTTACATTTTGCCACGTGTAAACTGCTTTATATATGTTTACTAGCTTAGAATCCGTGTAATACACACGGGGTGAAAAATATTTTTAAATCTTTATGTATATATTTTATAAGTGTAAAAATGTAATATATATACTAAGGATAAAAAACAAAATTCAAAATATGTAAAAATTAATATATAATTGGGCTTTGAAAATACGTTAATTACTATTTAATGTAATTTAACTTTCATTTACTATTTGATTGGAAATAAAAGTTACATAATTAGATTTCAAAGTTTCTTATGATAAAAGATAGTTTAAAATAAATGTGTTTTATTAGTATAATTATTATTATTTTTAAATATATTATTATTAAAAAATAGAGGTGCATTTAACAGGAGAGAGATGCGGGAAAAAAATGATAAAAATGAATACGGAGGCGACATGTGTCATTAAAAACCTTTATTTAATATATAGTATAGATTTCAGAATTCACAAAAACAAAGCAGATCAGTGGTTAGGAGCCATGCTACTAAAGCCCCGGGTCATGGGTTCAATTCCTAGCCTGGGCATTTTCGTTGTTTGTTTGGGTGATTTACCACGGTTCATTTAAACCTGTAACTGAACTTTTTTTTTGCTTTTAAGTTTGTTATTATAAAAAATTAAAAATTTAACAAATATGATTACACACAAATTATAAAAGTTTTAAAATCAGTTTATGTCTTAATAAAATTTTTAAAAGTTTAAAGAGATTTAGTTACAATGAGTTGGGTAATTAATTATTACAGTGGGGTGGGTACACTGGGTGTTATGTATTTCAATTGGCTAATTAAGAAGTTAGGTTGAAATTATAACTAACAAGGTATAAAATCATTCAAATAAATCTTCATTCGATTGATGATTAATATGGAGGATATCTAAGTAATTTTTTTTAATCATGAGAAACCATTATAAAAAAATATTACACACACATATTTCTTCGGTATAACAATATGGTTAAACTCGACTATCGATTCCCATGATATACCTTACAACATGTCTAAGTTCCCATCAAAACGTTAATACATGAAAGAAAAGAGTTTGTTTAAGAGAAAATTAGTATGAGGAAGATAAGAAAAAGACACGAGCCAAAAACTATTTGTGCTTCTAAGATTTAAAATAACATCTTAGAAGGACAAAAACAAGCCATGACAACCACATCAATTCGTGCATAGCTATTGGCTATGCGTATCAAGTTGTTATATGAAAAACAATTTAAAATTTCAAAAACAATAAATACAAGCTTGTTACGAATCTATGACTTTAAAAAATAGACATGAGCCGACTTATTACAAAAGTCATTACATATCTTGGAACCTTATCCAACAACGCTCTCTTTGAGGCACTTTTTTCGTTGTTAGCTCCTATAATTCCAAAGAAGAACATTGTTATTGCTTCATAAACGTTCATGACTTTTAAAAAGACGTCGATCATTCCACAAACACACAACAGTGAAAGTTTGTAAAGCCCTCAAAGCTTCAATATCCCAATTAACATTGAACGTCTCACCGCCAGTGATCTACATCTCCTCAATTATGCAAGATTTTGCCGCTTCCAAGGTAAGTAACATATAGATATGATTCGTTAATATACATAGTTCATATTTTATCATCAACGTGTATTTAACTATCATCGAGAAAGACCATGAAGAAAGCTTATTCATAAACCTCACAAAGAACAACCGGACTACAAAGCCGTTCATGGACAAAACAAACCACAAAGGTAAGTAACATATAGATATGATTCGTTAATATACATAGTTCATATTTTATCATCAACGTGTATTTAACTATTATCGAGAAAGCAATCTAATATTTATGTTTTATCACTTAATATCATGTTCGAGACGCTAGTTATACAAGACAAGACATTGAACTAGCTTTCCTAGGAGTTATGGATTCTTTTAACTGATAAATTCGTTAAAGTTTTTCAATATAACTTCATATGTCAATGATTTATTCGATTTAAAGTTTAAACTAAAACTAAATACATACGGTTTTGGGTTACAGAAAATAAATCTATGAACCCATGAACCCTAACCCACAAATTGGACAAGCGTCATCGACAGACGCTCTTGCCATATCCAAGGGTTTCAGTCTTTCGTGTTCCCATGTTGCCCCCATAAATCTGATTCTGATGTTAATTTGATCCGTCAAACACTGAAATTCGTCATCATGATTTTCGAACACGTCGAGGGAATTCGAGGGGGAATGAGGAATCATTTGCTTTCGAATGCGAGGAGAAGAAAATGGCGAAGAGGATTATGTTGGAGAAGACTCCAATTAATATCATAAAATTGACAGAATTTTCGTAACAAGGTAGACTCATTCTCATCACTTGCTTCTATTGGTTTTACTTGTTACTCTTTGCTGTTTCTTTAGGAACTAAAATCATGCCCTTTTTAGTGAACTTTTGTTGTCATTTGCACTTTATATATTTACATAGGGGTGGGATAGCCTGTGAAGCAATGGATCCATGATAGGAGAGCAATCTGTAAAATTACAAGTGGTTTTAGACGCACTATTGTAATTCGTGATCACAACGCATCAACATTTTTAAAAAAACACCATTTTGAAAAATATGACAATACTGTACTCAAATCAAATTAATGACAATAAATTTTTTGATTTTATGGTATAATCACGATCTTGCCACACCTTAATTAACTATTGAAATAGTGTGATCCACGGTCCAAAACACTTGGTACTTTTCACATGAAAGTTATACTTTGTATTTGATCCCAATCTATATAAACACAATTACACATATACATATATAGGGGCACGTCTCAGACTCTTAATATAGAACCAATTTTAAGTAGTGAACCGTGAGAACTACATAACGCACTTGTACGAAGTGCTTTGCTAGGTGTTTACATAACCGCCGTATGTATTACATTTAAAGCAAAAGGTACAAGTGTGAAGTGTCCATGCGGTTCTCGCAATTATCTACTTAAAATTAGTTCATTGAACGCACCCCATATATATACAAGTTAAAATTGGTTGTGAATGGCCCTATATATGTATGTATGTATGTGTATATATATATATAGGGGGAGGATCAAATAAGAAGTAGTTTTTCGCTAAGAAATTTAAGAAATAGCAAAATCTAAACGCAGAATCCATCAATTCATCCCCTATAAAATAATTTATAGATTTTTTATTTTTTTAATTTATTTCTAAGTGTATTAATATAATATTACACAATTTACCAAAAAATCATTTTACGTATTGTGTTTTACGTATACGTAACCACATTTTTTTTGTTTTCTGTTTACTATACGTAAGCCAATACTTAAATGATTTTTTGGTAAAATGTGTAATATTACATTGATACACTTATAAATAAATAAAAATAAAATGAAATAAAAAACAAATATTATTATATGATTGGTTAAAATTGATTTTTTAGTGGTTTTCTTGGTTTTCGCCTAACTATGTGGTTTTCTCTGGAACCCTCCCCTATATATATATATATATAGACACACACATATAATTCTTTCTAAATGCACATTATTATGTAAAAACGCTCCTTCAAATTATCTCGACTATGGGAAGTGATTTATACACAACTTGTTTTGATCCGTACACCACAAATTTTTTTCTTATGACCATAATGGCATAATACCATCTCTTGTACATGATTTTGGTGATGTGAGGGTATTATTGTAAAATGCAAAAAGTTGGTGGTGTATGAAATATGAATCAAAAAGAGTTGCGTACAAATCACTTCCCTTTCTTTGTGGAGACCAAATCTCGTAGATTAGTTTTTAACTTTTTAGTTGACATTTTTATTAGATCGCATAACCTATCCTCTTGACTTAATCAAGGTTCCATTTTGAAGCAAATGGATATGCTACTCGAGGGGATCACTATATGATGCAAGTGGGACCTTGTGAATGCAATGGTAGAGCACTACTTGCCTTGCAAGTTGCAGTTGTGTTAATGAGCCAATGAGGTATTGTTTCTTAAAACCTTTTAGCATTGTAACTTTTTTGGGACATATTTTGCTGTGTTGAAATTCAAGTATGGTAATTTATGTATATGTATATATATATAGGGGAGGGTTCAAGAGAAAACCACATAGTTAGGCGAAAACCTAGAAAACCACTAAAAAAACCAATTTTAACCAATCATATAATAATATTTATTTTTTATTTTTATTTATTTATAAGAGTATCAATGTAATATTACACTTTTTTACCAAAAAATCATTTAAGTATTGGGTTACGTATACGTAAACATAAAACCAAAAAATTGCGGTTACGTATACGTAAAAACAATACGTAAAATGATTTTTTGGTAAATTGTGTAATATTATATTAATACACTTAGAAATAAATTAAAAAAATAAAAAATCTATAAATTATTTGAATGGCTTTTAGTGGTTTTCTCGGTTTTCGCCTAACTTTGTGGTTTTCTCTTGATCCCTCCCCTATATATCCATATATATATATATATGTAGGGTTAGGATCTCTTGCGAACTCATAAATACTTGAGAACTCGTCAAAAAACCAATTAAAACCATTTTTTTTTGTTTTTACTACCTTTATTACTAAAATACAACATAAAAAATGATTTATCTCTCCAATTAATTCATCTCTTCTCTCTAAATTATTCTTAAAAAAATTTATACACATGTGTAAATGGTAAACACTTACACATGTGTAAGTGGCAAACTTACACATGTGTGGATTTTTTTTAATATATGAATACATGTAAATTTATATATATATATATATATATATATATATATATATATAGGGGTGGGTTCCAGAGAAAACCAATAGTTAGGCAAAAACCGAGAAAACCACTAAAAAAATCAATTTTAATCAATAATATAGTTATATTTATTTTTTATTTTATTTTATTTTTATTTTTTTATAAGAGTATAAATGTAATATTACAAGTTTTTACCAAAAAATCATTTAAAATATTGGCTTACGTATACGTAACCCATAGTGTTACGTATACGTAAACAGAAAACAAAAAAATTCAAAAAAATTGTGGTTACGTATACGTAACCCATAGTATTACACATTGTTTTAGTGGTTTTCTTGGTTTTCGCCTAACTTTGTGGTTTTCTCTTGATCATTCCCCTATATATATATATATATATATATATATATATATATATATATATATATCTTGGTTTTAAATTGCGCGCATATTGCGCACATAATGCGTTTTGCGCCGTAGCGCTGGAGTTGGCGCATCGCTGCACCTGATGCGTAGCGATTACATGATGCGTGGATATTGCGTTGTTGCTCGCATTATGCGGTGTTCGCATGTAGCGCTCTGATGCGCGCAACTATGATTTTTTGGGTTTTTTGGCAGATTTTTTGGGTTTTTGAATTTGGGTCTGTGTATAAACCAAAAGTGGGCCTGGGCCTGGATCTGGAGAAATAGTTGGACAAAAAAATGAAATTCTATCTTCTTATTGTAGGTTCTTCCTTGGCTTATTCAACATTTTCTTTCTTGGAAATACTTTAGTGAGCTTTTTTGTGCTTTTGGAAGTATTTTAGCATGCCTCATTTAGTCATTTGGACAAAAAAATGAAATTCTATCTTCTTATTGTATGACTTCTTTTTTGTTTAAGTATGTTTTTTCAACTTGTTATGTATAAATAATATTTTAGTACTTTTTAATAAAGAGCGCATCGCATACGTGATGCGCTCGCATCGCGCAAAACGCATCGCGCATCGGATTTTGGGACCAAACGCATCGGAGCGCATCGCGCAATTTAAAACCAAGATATATATATATATATATATATATATATATATATATATATATATATATATATATATATATATATATGGAATGGATCATTTGAGAACTCCTAAATATTTTGAGAACTCGTCAAAAAACCAATCAAAACCATTTTTTTTTGTTTTTACTACCTTTATTACTAGAATACAACATAAAAAAACGAATTTATATATGTAAATTTACATGTCTTCATATATTAAAAAAATATACACTTGTGTAAGTTTACCACTTACACATGTGTAAGTGTTTATCATTTACACATGTATATAAATTTTTTTAAGGATAGTTTAGAGAAAAGTGATGAATTAATTGAAGAGATAAATCATTTTTTATGTTATATTTTTAATAATAAAGATAGCGAAAACAAAAAAAAATGGTTTTAATTGGTTTTTTGACGAGTTCTCGCGAGTTATTAAGTATTTATGAGTTCTCATTTGAACCTAACCCCTATATATATATATATATATATAGGGAGACGTTCTTTTGAGAACCAATATTAAGTTGAGAACCGAATTAATTCTTGCACTATTTATTATATAAATTGACTAGAATTAATGTAGATTTCAATATGTTTAAGGTTTGGTCTTAAGAAACACGGTATTTATAGTAGTTTGTTTAAATGCATATATGCACAAATGCATACATATTTTTATACTTTTTAAAAAAAATTCAGGAGAGAGGAGATAAACTCAAACTAAGAGTGGTAAGAGATAAATAAAACATTATTGTTCAATTTTACCTTTTTCACTTAAGCGATATGTACACGTTTTGTGCGGTTCTTTCAGTTCTCAACATATAGTTAGTTCTCAAAAGAACATGCTATATATATATATATAGGGTGCGATTCAAATGATAACCACTCTCAAACATAGTGTTACGTATATGTAACAATTATCATTCTGTTAGTGTAACACTAACGTATACGTAACACTCTGTGTCACGTATATGTAACATTATGTGATACATATATGTAAGACTCCTCATTTCCGTATTTATGTTCAAAGAGTATTTAACAATTAAAAGAAAAAATAATTTATAAATTATGTGATTGTTTGAGAGTGGTTATCACGGTTATCACATAAAAAATTGGTTATCTGATACGATTGCGGCTACGATTGCGGCAGGGGTGTATGGGAATGTAAAGGGATGAATGGTACTGAAAAGTTGGAGGGAAATAAAGGGTAGTAATTGCATCATCTAGTCGGAGTTATTGCTTCATCAAAGTTTACTTTTAAATACCGTGTTCTTGTTTTTAGTTTGGTTGTCTTGGTTTTTATCTAATGTAGTTCTGTGATCAGAATTGTGGAGACTAGCCCTTCTCGAATCGGGTCAACTATCCTTGTTTTTGTTTATTTTAATAAATCAAATTTCTGGTATCTGTCATTATCATTTGAACCCTTCCCTACACACACACACACGGAGACATGTTCAGTACATAACCAATTTTAAGTAGAGAGCTATGAGAACCACATAGAAACTTATACCATTGCTTTAAATGTGTTACATAAAGCGGTTTCTTTAACCATTTATTTTTCTTTCTCCCTCGACATGTGATTGTCTTCAATAGCTCAATGCACCATGTACAAGTCCTTATGGTTTCTCGTAGTTTTGTGCTTAAAATTGGTTGTGTATTGTAGATCTATGCTCAAAATTGGGTTCTCGCAATTTTCCGCTAAAAGATTTTGCTTGCTTAACTTCATTGAAGATCTATGCTTTTGCTTGCTCTCTCTCTCTCTTTCTCTCCCCCTCCCTCCCCCTTTCTCTCTCTCTAAATTTAGAAGAGCATTATTAACATGTCTATCATTTGGTAAATGACTTGTCAAATCATTAAATCAACCTTGGTTTTAAAAGGCATCTGTAGTGCAGGGGCTTGAGGCGGTACCTCATGTATTTTTGGGTCAAAATTGGTCTAATATAGGGTAGGAGGCTGATATGTAAAAACAACCAAACGCCTCGAAGTGCCTCACGCTTTTTTAAACTAAGAAATCAACATATTCTTTGATTTTTTTTTTATTTAAAGTCCTGTGTTTCTCTTTTTCCGTATCATCCTTTACATGAATGTGTTAGGGATCGGGTATCACAGCTGGTCCAAATCTCTTGACTTTTCTGTTTGACTTTTTTCTGGTCAAACCTTCACGTTTACTTTTTCTGGTCAAACCTAACTTGAATTCTGGTCAAACCTTCTTCTCAACTGGTCAAACTGAATTCTGTTGATCGTAATCTACTTCTGGTCAAACAACGGTTGCTGTTGACTTTCATTGACTAGCACAGGTTCGTCTTCCCACACACTCCCTGGATAGATTGGTTCAAAGAACCAAGGTGGGTGATAACTAGACGGCTGCTGCTCTCTGTCGTCACCTTCATACCAGATGATGGTGCTTGACTTTGCTTTTGTCTTGCACGTCTCCTATTGCAACTCCAATTCGCGGACTCATTGTTGGAGTCGTTTGATTTCTTATTGCGTTTCAAGATTACGGACTCGCTGTCGGAGTCGCCTAACCTTGAGATCCCGTAAGTCGGGATCAACTCCACCACTGCCTAAGTCGGTGGTTCTGTTGGTAGGAAGTTGATCTCTTCAACAAGCACGTGGTTCGTGAATAGTTCTGTTGTTGCTTCGTCCGGCGAATCTACAACCGAGAGGGTCTTTTCTTCCACGCAAAGCCATTTGATCACCAAAATCTCTGATACCGCTTGATGCACACGCGGGAGCGTATTTAAATGGCTCAGTTAACAATCAAAGTAGCCAAAGGATTCAACCGATAACTCGGGACGAAAGCGTAAAGCTGCTCGATTTCTTCGATTAATCAACAAACATAATCATACAATGATAACCTATGATCCTAATTTATAATACAATTCTAGATAAACTAGGGAAACTAAATCTATACTTTTTTGAAATTCAAATACAAAACTAAAAAACTAAATAAAATATATGGTTGATCTTAGGAGATCACCCAATTCCTTCTCGGATCCACCACCCGTTCCATGAGGTCCTCGGTCCACTTAGCCTCCCCCGAGAGCCCAAATACTCTAATGTCCGGTGCCCGGATCAAAATGCCTAACTAGTGAAGATCCATACCACTGATCAAATATCCATAAAAGAACCCACGGATGCTTCTGCATTAGTCATGGTCTGCTTTAAAAGTATAATTGTTTAAAATATAGATCATGCTTAATGTTAGTTTTTATTTCCCTTGCATCTCGAAAGAGACATTTAGTTTTTATGGCAAAAATTGATCACATTAATAACACTAAAGATTATAGCACTTTCATGGAAATGACAATTTAAGTCCAATAACATTGTAGACATTGACTGTTCTATATAATCATGTAGAAGTCAAATATATGGGACAACAATGTTAATTTGGGTTTTTTTTTTAACGGCAATTTGGATCACTGACGGGCCACTGACCCACCCGAGCATCTCCACCTCCCTCAGGGGGAAACCCACCATAGGTGAGAAAACCCCTTGGCCCAACCTGGAGCCCCTTTTTTTTGTCACAAGTGGGACATGAACCCAAGACCTCCCCATTGTAGTGAAGTCTTGGGTATACACCTTTGCCACTAGGCTAAGCTAGTGGTTGTTAATTTGGGATAATTTGAAATTATAGAAGAAAAAGTACCAACCTTTCGATATTTTTTGTTTTGTCTTTTGTAGTGACAATCTGCAACGGTTTTGGGAACTCGTACTTTGGAATTGATCTTTTGCGGCTTGCAAACTCCATAAAAATGAGAGATGCACATTAAGGAACTATCTCTTCTTTTAAACTCAATAATGAGAAGACCTTTCATATGCATCTCTGTATGACATTTTTTATGGTGGGAATTTACGTCACCAAACTACCTAAGTAGTTTGGCTGATTCTTAGGGGTCACTATATAGGATAAAAGGAGGGTATGGAAAGTGTTACCGGACATTTTTAAAACACATATGGCCATATTAATATTCGTGTCCATAGTATTAAGCTCTTACATGGGTATAGTAAAGGGTAGATGTGTACAATGATGTTGAACCTGCATCACCTTTCAGGAAACTACTAATATCTTTCTGATTGTTCAGGTCATCAAAGTCTGATCGGGATCGAGATCAACCAAAAGCGCAACTTAAAGGGCATCCTTGAACATAAAAAGGGAAATTCAATACTAATATTCAAGTTGATCTCTACTTACAATCGATTACCTCTTAAATCATATAGCAACATGCATGAAGGTAACTTTTCGTGAGTCTTTTGATGGTTTAATTTTCAAGGGATTAGAAGATGCATCAGTTGGTATTTTAGAAGCATGATTACGTGATGAATTTGAATTATATTATCAATCTTGTCAAAAGGTTTTGAATCTTTATAATACACATGAAAATATCATACTGCTCCATTATTTCAACGCTCTACAATCGTCTTATTCCTGGAGGACATGGGATATTTTAATTTTGCTTCAATAATGAAGTAATTTCTTCTTGAGTCTTAGGCTTTTGGCATAGATAATAGTAAATTTTATTTGTAATTTTTCAATAGGCTAAGCTAATGCTTGCTAACAAAGAATTTCATTAGACTTCATGATGGTTGTCGAAGGCCAGGCAGGCTTAACAATTTATCATTTGGTTCCCTTTCTTTCAAGTGAGATGATATAAAACATACAATAATGTAGTAACGAGTGAGACAGATGCTTTTTCTATCCCTAGGGTTAAAGGTTGCTTTGAGTCTTTTTCTTTTTTTCATGGATGTTTTAGGATGGTAGGGACTAGGGAGAGCGGGAGGGACTTTTAATTCCTAAAACTCTCGTTTTTATTGTTTTTCATTATAGCCTTTTCAAATGGTTTGTGATACAAAAAGATTTTGTTGATGATTTAGTTTTGCTTTAATAAAATTTCATGTTTGCAACACTCTAATGCATAACCTATTCCACTATAGCTTCTAATATTCCTTACAAGTTATTAGGTACAAAAGTACAACTTGTTCTTTATAATGATCACACTCCTGAAATGTCTTGCTAGTATAGATTCTTCATTGAGTTAGGCATAACTGATAGGCCCTTTCTTAGGAGAAGCTTAGGGTAGTGTCACCTACTTTGTGGTACATATTGGCTTGAAGTATGGATGAAGTTTCATGGTACATTAAATTGGCAGTTGTAGTTTGCAAAGATTCTATCCACTAATTCTTAGATGAAACTAGACTGAAATAATATTTAGGCATACTGCTTAAGACTTCTCAAAATCACCCCCTTAAGATTGCATTTCTATTTTTTTGAAATAGCAAGATTGCATCTCTACTTCACTCTCAGTGTAAGATCATAGGTCTTGCCTTACTGACTCCCTTCTCAAATATTATACGACCAAATATGTAATAAATTGGGGTTGTTGTTTTGGCATTTTTACAATACATTTTGGGTATAGGTTTTGTGCATTAAATGTAAAGAGCAATTTCTCATTTTGAAACATTATTATTGCTTATAGTTGTACCTCTAAAATAAGAAATGTTTATATCCTTATGTATTCTAAAAAATGAGATTTGAAATTTGAATTTTGGACAGTCGTCTCTAACCATGTTTACACTTAAATCCCCGTGTTTGGGTCTGACTTAAAAATGTGGTTGGGTGTTCGAGTCCTTTAAAGACAAGGCTTCCTTTTATTGATTGCTTTAAATATCGATCGTCACACAATTGACTTCCTGACTCTCTAGGGTTTGTATTTCATCAGCCCCCTCTTATCCCTTGCCGTCTCTCACTCCTGGCGGTGCCACCGATCGTCTCTCTCTTCCGCCGCTCCCTCATCTGCATTCAAGGTATATTGATTCTCCATTGTATGCATGCATCGGTTATCTGTGTTCATTTCATTCTCTATTGGGAGTGTGTTTATGCTACATGATATTGTTTTTACTAGGATTTTTCTGAATCTATAAACCAATAATTTTCTACTTGATTATACCAAAACTATCGTAGAAATTGGAGATATAGATGGAAGTTTACTTATGGATTTTGCATCGATGTGGTTTGTTGGATCTTTGTCCGCTAACAAGTGCTCTACTGCACCTCATAAAAGAATACTGATATGGATTTTGTTGCTAATTTAGTGCTAACATTCTTCAATGTGAATTATTTGTTGTAAAGATCTAGTGTAATTGTCAATTGTTAATGAAAACGGATTAGAGTTGATGTCAATTGCTTAAAGGTTGAAATATATACCTTGTTTTAGAATGGAGGTCTAACTTTCATCTTTGGTAAATATCTTTCTCTCTCAATCTTCTTTCTTTTCTTGCTTCTATGAAATTTAAGTTTTCAATCATGTTGTACTTTTATGCTTGTCCTTAAAAAGCATCATGCTGATATCTTCTAACTTCGGAGCTAGAGTTTGTATTTAATACAAGTTACAACAACATATGTAGTTCATTTAAGGTTTAGAATTGAAGTAAATTGCTTAAAGGTTGGAACATATAGCTCTGTTAGCCAAATTTAATTTCTAATTAGCATTTGCACTTCAGATTCTACTCAGGACATCTTAAATTTTGGTCCCCAAAGTAATTTGCAGTTAATAACCCATCAATTTCATTTTAAAAACAGTTGATAAAAGAGAATGAAATTTATATATATTTTGGTCGATTACTTATCTATTCTCATTCTTTATTTGTAGAAGATAATATCAAGTTTATGGCTTTTCTAATATCTTCTTTCCTATCTTCCTTTGGTGTTTACACAGTTCCATCATTTGGGCATTATGGATATGGATTTGCATAAAGAGCAGAGTCAAAAGAAGGTGGTGAAAAAGTGAGTTCTTATTTTAAACTTCATAAGATAGGCCCCTTAATGACCAGCTCTGTTGTGACACTTTTATGGCGCGAGTTTGCAGGTCATCAAAGTCAAAAAGTGCTGCAACCGCACTACATAAAATAAAACACAAGATATCGAAAAGGTTGGTATATCGTATTTGAAAATTGTGGTACTGAAAACCATATTAATATCTCTTGTTTCCAATGTCAAACTCTACATGTTTATAGTAAATAGTCTAACTTTTGTTTATTGGTGATACAGATCATCAGAGTCTACTTCCGGACAGAGATCAATCAAGAACTCAACTAAAAATACCTCGAATAAAAAGAGTGATCCAAAAATAACATTCAAGTTGACCTTTAATTTTAATCAGTTACCTCGTAAATCATACATCAACATGCATGAAAGTAACATTTTGTGATTTTTTTTTATGTTTTCATTTCTCTAGGGATCAAAAGAAGCATCGGTTAGTACTCCAGGAAAGAAAATTACCTGATGGACTTGAACTACAATATATATCTAAAGGAAAGGTAGTGAATTTCTATAATATACATGCTAATCATATATAACCATATTGTTTCAATGAACTGATAACCTCTTATTGACAGGAACTGTTAAAGGGTTATACAAAGGGGCGTGGGGTGCTTTGTTGTCACTGCGATCAAGTGGTACTTTTCTTTTTGAGCCTTAGACTTTTAGCATATAAGATGAAATAATTTTATTATATAATTTATATTTTGTCAACAGGTTAGCCCCACAATGTTTGAAAGCCATGCTGGCAGGCCCAACAGCAGAAAACCGTGAGTTTCTGCACCAAACATATAGACATGTATTCTTAAACTTTTTGGGAAAGTTTATTGATCTTAGTATCTTAACATTTCCAGATATCAGCATATTTTTCTCTCAAATGGGATGTCTCTCCATCAATATGCATCTTCTTTAAAGCTAAATTGTCAAAAAAGGGTAGAGAAAAATGATCTCCTGTGCATGGTTTGTCAAGAAAGTGGAGACCTTATGTTTTGTGACGGGTGCCCGAGGTCTTTCCATAAAGGTAGAGTTTAAATTGAGCATTGATTTTGTTGTTTATCATATGAAATTATTATTTTTGTCATTTCATCCTATCTTTGATCGGATTTGTATTCTTTTGCTCACACAGAATGTGCATCCGACACAATCATCATTCCCAAGAAACGGTTTTGCAAACAATGCCAAATATCTATGAAGTGTATCATACCAAAGGCCAATGATGTGAAAGATGGAAAGGTTTCTGGAGTGGACCCCATTGAACCGATTGCAAAACAGTGCATTCAGATTGATGGTTCATGTGATCAGGTTGCATGTGTGTTATGCAGGTAACACTGTTATTCAATATATAACATTGTTATTTTTACTATATCAAGTCATGTAATCCTGTTTGAATAAATTTGTTGTATACAGATCATGTGATTTTAGTGCAGATGGCTTCTGTGATCAAACGTCTATCGTATGTGACCAATGTGAAAAAGAGTACCATATAGGTTGCTTGAAGAAAGACATGAATATTGATCTGAAGGTTGGTGAATAATCATTTTTATAACAAATTTCAACCTTTGTGGAAAACATAAACTACTTTACTTTCATTATAATAAGGAATTTGTCTTATATTTGACATGCATGTCTATATGATATAGGAACTGCCAGCTGGCAATTGGTTCTGCACTGAGGATTGTGGGAACCTTCATTCTTTTATTAAGCTTTTGTTAGGTTTTGGACCGCTGAAGGCTGAGAAATATTATATGCAATTAGCTGAAAAGAAGTTAAAGGGCAGTGATGCTGACAGTGTCACAAATCTTGATATAAGGTGGTTTGTCTTTAATGGCAAGGATGCTAGTGAAATGGAGAAATTGTTGCTTACTCAAGCCGTTGATATATTTCATGTGAGTATTGTATATATCCTACATTGTTATAAATTCATTGGGTCAAGTGCGTGATATTAGCTTAATCAGTAACCATATATTCTATGGTTTTCATTCTAACAGGATTGCTTCAACCCAATTATTGATTCTGTTACTGAAAAAGATTTCATTATGTCGATGGCATACGGGTAATTATACAAACAGAATTTCTATTTCTTCTTTAGCTGTATATCTTTTATGTTTATTTTAACTCTCAAACTAACAGGGAGCAAATGGGTTCGTCAAACTTCTCAGGAGTATATTCTGCAGTGTTAACAATAAAGTAAAGTCACACTTCAACTTGGGTGATTCAAAGTCATTATTTCTTTAAAAAAAATTCAATTTAGCCTGACACTGATGATTTTTGTGCTGATTTGGCAGTTTAAAGGTGATTACAGCTGGCATGTTCCGTGTATTTGGGCGTGATCTTGCAGAACTTCCAATCGTTGCTACCAGTAAACCTAACCAAGGGAAGGTGCGTAAATTTCTAATTAGAGTTGCGGAATCAACTCTCATACAAATTAAACGAATTTATAAAAGTAAATCAATCAAATTTGCATAGATTTTAATCCCAGTAAGAATAAGTTTAAGTTAATGAAATCAGAAATCTGCATTGATATGTTCACGCGCAACCATGCACATCCTTTGCTACTGAACTTCAAACCTAATGTGGAAAACTAAAAGTGTGTCAAAATGGGCTTGGGTAAAGCAGACAAATTCTAACACGGGACAGATCGGAGTAGACATTTCTTTTCCTTTTGTTTGGTATTTACAAATTTTTAATGTATTTTTTAAAAGGCTATACCATTAAACTGATATCTAATTTACTTGAATAAACCGATTTAGGAGGTTGAAATCATTTAATAAACTATGGGCGACTTCCAACCCGTTAATCCGTCTCATTTTCTAATAAAACTTCAGGGCTACTTCCAACTTTTCTTCAAATGTTTGGAGAGACTACTTTCACATTTACGTATTAAGAAGCTTGTGATTCCGGCTGCTGATGATGCCAAAGCAATGTGGATCAAAAAATTTGGTTTCAACAAAGTACCCCCAAAAACGGTATGTTATTTATGCATTTTAATTGAAATCTTCGTCTAAAACACATACATGGTACAACTGACATGTGGTTTGGTCGGTTTTTAGCTAACCAAATACAGGCAAACACAAACATCGATGGTGGCGTTTCAGGGCACAACCTTGCTACAAAGGGACATCCGCCAAGGTCTAACTAATTTTCGAGTACCAGCCAGGGTTTTCAATCAGTAGATGGTGAACTTTTTAGAGACGTTTAATGGGTTTGATTATTAGGATATGAATAATATGATACCATGTTTGCTATTATGAATGTTTATCAAGATTTGGACCTTTTGGTTTGCATCCTGCCTTTTTCTTTTTGATAATCGTGAGAACCTGTTATCGGAAACTCATGGTCCCACCATTACCTGCTAACTAATGAGACCAGTTAAAACACAACTTGTGAAGGACAAGTGGCCTTTAAGTGGTTCTGTAGTACAATAAGCTAGACCATTTGCCTATAAATGGTTCAAACTTCAAAGTTGCCATCTTATCCAACGGGCTTAATTTAATCTGTTTAAATTGATGAATGAGGAATAAACTTGGGTTTTACTTTAAACGAGCCCAATACTTCTTGTTATTATGATTATTGGGCTTTAAGTGAAGTCTGTGAATGTTTATTGGGCTTTGTCAGGGATGCAACAAATCGGTTTCAAACCTTAAGACTTTGGCCGGTTTCAGCCAGTTGGAACTGGATTGGAGGGCCAAGCGGCTCTAGATTCAGGGGCTCTTGTTATAGCCGAACACGAAGGAAAGATTTTTTATACCAATACTGACAAGTTCCTTTTATTAGGTATTAGGTAATGGGGATACTAAGGATTCCATTAGTATCAACGTTCCAACAAAAATACTTGTATGCATCAAAAACCCAGGTTTGACAGGGTAAATGCATTAAAAAGGGACAAATTTTAGCGTATGGTGTTGTTACAATTGGTGGCGAACTCACTTAGTTTCAGGCTATGAGTTTATGAAATGAAAGTGAATTAAGTAGAAGATTTGTAACGAACAAGAGATTACAGTTTTTTTAGTCTCGTGAAATAGAACAAGACAAGAGACTCTTCTCTCTAATTTATTATGAATTATATATTTTTGTTTGTTTCTAAGAATTTATAAGAGTTTATTTTCATAGCTAACCTAAAGAAATCCTTGAGTTCTAAATGCATTTAAAGATTTTCGTAATGTAATTAAACTTCTTAATAACGGTTAAAGATACCGACATTCTTATTAATGACAACAGTTACAATAGGTCGTCGTAACGGAATAGCAACTCATCAATAGGTTCACAACTGCCTGTGAAAAAAATTGTATGAAGCTGTTTGTCAAAATAAATATAAAAACACTTTTATAAATGATTACAATACATAAAAAGAAATAAAGTAGTAAATTACAAGTACATATTATAACTAAAATAAAAAAAATACAAGGATGAACTGAAAAAGAAGATGGTGGCTGAGGATTCATATTTGATACTGGTCCTAGAAAACAAATTTCGAGTTTCCCAATAGAACTCGTTTGTTTCCCAGTATACAATAGCCGAAACAGTATTTACTGACGGGGTAGACCGAGCACCTGAAAATCGTACATTGAATCAAGAAAAAGAGTTGATCCTTGCTGGAAATGCTTGTGTGTTTAAGAGAATTGCTAGTGAATTCAAGTGTATCAAACTACTAATGATCTCTTAGTATTTATAGTAAAACAAAGTTGAAACAACTTTATTAAGAATTAACCGAAAAAATAAATTGTTTTGAACATCTTCAATGCATTTTATTCTATTTTGTATTCTCAATTGAAACTGTCAATATTTCTGTTTCAACTTAACAGCAGCGCATCAGTGGGAAACATCCACTAATCTAGTAGAGGAAACGAGGATCCACTGATGACGTCATCAATGGAAACCTTAGAGGAAACTATGATCCACTGATGACATCATTAGTGGAAACCTTAGTGGTAATGCACATCCACTTATGACATCATCGGTGGAACATCCACCGGTGCAACATTGGATATGAGCTTTCAGTGGGAACCAATCCACTTGCATCAGAGAATACGACACAGCAGGGGAACTTCCACTAGTGCAGTAGTGGAATCGAGCCATCATTGGATCATTGACGTCTGTTAGTGATAACCCACGACACAGGCCATCAGGGGAACATAGATCCATCGATGATGTCATCAGTGGAGCCGAACCATTAGATCCAAGCCAGTCATAACCTAAAATATTAAGGCGACTCTCAAAGACATGGCAATGATACATGCCAAATAAACATGACAATACGTCATGTATACGTGCTGATTGTATGTGTGTGATAAATTGGGAGGCTAGGGAACATAAACAAGGGCCCGAGTCTACGGGCGGAAGAACCTTGTAAAACAAATGACGTGGCATATGTAACGCCCGAAGTGCCATGGGGCCCTATGGTGACTGGTTAATAAATTAATGAATGACGTGACCTAGGTATGTCCGAAGCGTCACGGGGGGCTGTGGTGCTTGGTGAAACAAATAAATAAATGATGTGGCATAAGTACGTCTGAAGTGCCACGGGGGTCGGTGAGTCTGGTGAAACAAATTAAAATGAATGAATTACGTGGCATAGGTATGTTCGAAGTGCCACGGGGGCCGGTGTGTTTGGTGAAATGAAATAAGGGACCAAAGAGTTCCATAAATAAAAGAAATGGTTTTGGAAACCAAGAAAGCAATGTACTCACTTAGCGTAGACTAATGTGAAAACGTTTTCAAAACACTGCAGGAAATAGCACTCGGAACGAATGAAGCTTCCAAGGATGTGGCACGTCGGAGCAAGGAATAACTAGATTTAGAATTATGTATTTCAATTATTGTTTGTAAAATAATATTTTATATAAATAAAAGTATATGTGTCTCCATGGTGGCGAGGGTTTTTGAAAACTAGGACCAAATTTCGCTAAACTCTGATATTTTAAAAGAGTAAAGAAAGTAGGGTGTTTCAGGTTGGTATCAGAGCACGGTTTGAGGGATTTGAGTATTAGAAAGGGTACTTAAACTAAACCATAAGATCTCATGATATAAAAAGGGATTCACTCATAGGCTGTCTGAGGAAGTTGGTATGTTTAAATTCGAGTGTTAAGAAAAGTATGAGTTTGTATGATGTAAGCTCCATATGGTAGTTGGGAGTATCATGACGCGTAACATATATTGCTTTCATACCTAGCCAGTATGAGAGTCAATGTATGGGACCACCATGATATCGCAAACATCATATGATAACTTATGTTAGCAGATAGTAAGCCGTGAGAGTTGTACGTGATTTGTATTGTTTGTGTATATATTTTTTTTGAGTAAATTACGCTTTTGGCTCATGTGGATTAACCTATTTAACCATTTCAGTCCAAAAAGAAATCTTTTAACATATCGGCCCCTGAAGTTGTATTTTTGTAACAATTTCAGTCAATGACACTAACTCTGTTAACTTTTACCGTTAAGTATAAGGGCATTCTAATCATTTTATTTTTAAAATACTAGTTTAACCCCTTCCAGTCCAATAAAAAACTTTTTTTTGTTTTTTTCATATCTTTTTTTTACTTATTTAAAAACGTTCTTTTAAATTTTTTAAAATCATTTTTTTATCTTTTTTTTCTTCTTAAAAACGTCTTTTTTAAACCTTTTTGAAAATGTTTTTTTAATTTTTTCATAAAAACGTTTTTAAAAACATTTTTGTAGCTTTTTTATTGAAACTTTTTTTTATTTTTTTCATAAAATGCTTTTTTAACTATTTAATTTTTTTTTTACTTTTTTAAGAATGTATATTTTTTTAAATTTATTTTAAAAAGGTTTCTCTTATATTTTTAGAGAGAGTGTTTTATAATCCTTTTGAAATTTAGTTTGTTCTACTTAACCGCGCAAAAAATCGAGCCATGTTATACTTGAAATTACGCTTACAAATGAACCGATGTTTATGTCAAAAACCTCGTGTGATTCTTCGACCTCATCGTTATCTGGTAACCATTTTTAGAAGGATGATTAATACAAGTTTCTCTTTTCTCCGTCTTCGATTCCTTAAACTTCATATTCATTAACTTAGGGCTCTCTTCATCAAATTTAAGATTTTATGAAATTATTAAATAACTATTTTTAAAAGGATAAAAAAAAGTTTATAAAAAAAGTTAAAAAAATGTTTTTTTATGAAAAAACTAAAAAAAATGCTTTTAACAAAGTTAAACATGTTTTTTTAAAAAGGTAAAAAAAAGACGTTTTTAGGGAAAAAAACTAAAACAAATTATTTTATAAAAGTTTAAAAGAACGTTTTTAAATAAGTTTAAAAAAAATTATGAAAAACTAAAAAAGGTTTTTCTTGATTGAAAGGGTTAGACTAGTCCCTTAGAAATAAATAACTGAAATGCCTTTATACTTAACGGAAAAAGTTAACAAAGTTAGTGTAATGAGCTGAAATTGTTACAAAAAAGCAACCTCGGGTTCAAAAAGCCTTTGAACCATCGGGTGTTAGGATTCTTTCGTTTTTCCTTCTCGTTGGGAGGTGGAGACATTGCCTAAGTGTCTTAGTTGATGTTGTTCGCTAGTCGGTTTCTTTTTTAGGCCATGTCCAATGGTTTTTGGCCTTGCCCCTTCAAGGGGTTCCATTGTTGCCCCGATGGTGTGGCTGGGTCTAAGGGGATCCGAAGACTCATTGCTCATTTTAAAAGTCACCATTTTGTTTCTGATGATAGGAAAGATACCTTGAGGCGTGCTATTGCTGAAGACTCTAATCTTTTTACCTCTACTTGTGAAGCCCTGAGGTTATCTGATCAATGGTTGTGTTGGGAGTGCATGCGCCTTCATTCCTTCAGTCGGGCGTGTCACCATGAAGATCAGGCTATTCGGTCTATGCCAAGGGAAGGGGGTGAGAAGGATTTTATTGTGGGAGTCCCTAGACCGTGTGTCGCTACGGAGGCTTCCTCGTCTGGAGAGGTATGTGTTGATGTTGCTCTTCTTGACCGGGTTTTTTCTCTCCCTGTTAAAACGGTTAAGAGCATCCCCTTTAGTTGTCGCATGGCGTTTGCCCAAGCCTTGACCACAGCTTTGGATAATGTGGTGGCTATGCCTGATTCGGTTGATGCTTGGATTAGACTTCTACTATTACCTCGGTGTATTTTACGTGTTTTTACGCCGGTCAGCCGCCAAGATAAGAGGTCGGGCAACAGGAAGAACGGTCAATGTCTCAGCATTCAGCGGGCGCTGGCTCAATGGGGCGACCGTGAGGGGTTTGACACTCTCATTCAGTCTTTGTTTGCTCAGCCTGTGAAGGAAGGTTGTGAGGGTTTTAAGAAAGGGCCTGATAATATGGCCAACCAGCTAGACTTTATGTAGGGAATGATTATATTTGGTCCTCCACGGGGGTTCAGCAGGGGGATCCCTTAGGGCCTCTCCTTTTTGCCCTTGTTTTACACCCTCTTGTCCTCCGGATCAGAGATCGCTGCAAGCTTCTTTTCCACGCATGGTACCTGGATGATGGGACCCTTATTGGAGATGCTACTCAGGTTGCCAAGGCTTTAGACATCATTAGAGTGGAGGGCCCATCTTTGGGCCTCCTTGTCAACATCAAAAAAACTGAAGTTTTTTGGCCTACATGCGACGGGGTGAAGACTCGAGAGAGCTTATTTCCGCGGGAAATTGGTAGGCCGGTGCATGGGGTGAAACTCTTAGGTGGTGCTGTCAGCAGAGATGGGGAGTTTATTAGTGGTTTGGCCCTCAAAAGAGCCAAACGTGCGGTTGACCTGATGGGATGCCTCAAACGCCTTCGGAACCCTCAGAGCGAACTCCTCCTGCTTCGTTCGTGCATGGGGGTTGCTAAACTGCTGTTTGGGCTCAGGACTTGTCAGCCTTCTTATGTCGGGGAAGCCGTCTCTGTTTTTGACACAGGTCTTCGGAAAACGATTGAGGACATTGTTGTTTGTGGGGGTGCCTTTTTTGGGGACCTCCAATGGAGGTTAGCTTCCCTCCCGACCCGCTTTGGGGGTCTTGGGATTTGCTCGGCTGGGGACGCCTCTTCCTACGCTTTTGTGGCTTCAAGGGCCCAATCTTGGGTTCTTCAAGACCACATTCTTCGCGAATGTGGTGGTGGGTTGTTTGACTCTGATTACAGGAGTGCGTTGGACACTCTGCATAGTTCTCTTCCCGATCTTGATATTGACGGTTTCTATATTAAAGACACCGCCCCTCTTAAAGCCCAGAAAATTTTGGCGAATGCTTTATATAGTGAAATTGTCAAGACATTTGAAGAGAAGTTCGCTTTGTCCCCGCGGCAGCGAGCCGTGCTCGAGTGTTTGCGAGCCCCCCATGCTCAGGATTTCCTGTCAGTTGTTCCCATCGAAGGTTTAGGGCAATGTATGTCGCCAGTGGAATATCGGGCTATCCTCAAATACCGGCTGATGGTACCCCTTTTCCCGGTTGATGACCCGTGTCCCGTTTGTCGGAAGGCTTGCTTGGATTCTTTTGGGGAGCATGCTGTCCATTGCAGAGAATTACCGGGCTTCAAATACCGACACGACCTAGTTCGAGATGTGCTTTTTGATGTCCTTAAGAGGGCAGGGATCTCGGCTAAAAAGGAAGCCCCGGTGAACTTCTTGACCGACCCATTAGATGGGAGATCAACCCTTCGGCCCGCTGACATTCTTGTTTTTGGATGGGAAGGAGGGAAACACGCATGTGTTGATTTGACAGGTGTGTCCCCCCTGGTTGGGTTAAGGGACAATGGGTTTAAGGTGGGTCAGGCGATAAACAAGGCAGAGGCGGGTAAAGTAGCTAAGCACGAAAAAGCTTGCCTTGTGAATCAGCACGTGTTCGTACCGTTTGCCTTTGACACCTTTGGCGCTCTCGCCCCTGATGCGGTGCGGTTCCTTAAGCGGGTTCAGCGGGTGGTCAGCAGTAACACCGCATATATTTATGGGGGGAACTTTGTGTTTAGTAGAGTAGGATTTGCTATTCAGAAGGGGGTAGCGGCGCAGCTTGTTGCCCGTCTACCTGCCATTAGTTTGTAATTTTGGTACTTCTTGCCGTTAATAATCAAGAAATCCTAATTCGTTTTTTTCAAAAAAAAAAAAAAAAAAAAAAAAAAAAAATGGTTAAACATGTCAAACCACATGGACCAAAAGCGTAATTTACTCTATTTTTTTTTTTTTATAAAATAGGTATTTATAGAATATTTTTTAAATATTTATTTATTAATTGCAATTTTCGTATTGCTCATGATCGTGAGTCCATTCACAAAAGCCTCACTCACGAAAGACGGGAGCGGTGTTACGTGACCGCGAGAGGTTCATGAGACCCCCACGGACGGTACCGGATGCCTAAGAGTAATTATTAGAAAGGCGTTACTTGGTTCACGTGACAACGCTGGTCACCGTGAACTAAACCCCTGTCCCTGTATACTGATTCATATACCCTAACACAAAAATGAGGCCACCGACGGCGTTCGTTTGTTCCGGCGAAGAGGTTTAACACCGAAATTCCCCATGTTGATTTCGAAAATGTCGACGAATCCAAGGGAGAAGAAGATTGATTTGCGTTCGAGTATGAGGCAGAGAAAACGGCGATTCAAACAACTAAGAATTCAAATTCTAGGTAACAAGGTAGACTTCCTATTAATAATCATGACTTGCTTCTACTTTTATTGTAATTAAAACAACATGCCTTTGTTGTGTAAACAGGTTATAAGAACTGGTTTAGATCTTATGGATATTTTGAATCTTTCACATTTAGTTAGTTTTGCCTTACCTAAGAGTTCATAATTGATAAATGCACCTTGCATCCATCATCTGGTTGATGGTACAGTTGTTCTGATGATTATGAACCTTAAGCAAGTATGAATCTGTATTTGTATTCACATAATTTTTGGGTTTAAGGTCAAAAAGATAATGCAATGTATGGTTCATTACAAGAAATGATGATAAAAACATTGAGTGAGGCGTAAGTATTAATGTGGGTACGTGTTACTTTTATAATAATTTCTATGATAAATGTGGATCAAGTTTTCCTAATATTGATTTATTATTTTGTATTCTCTAAACAACCCTCTTGTCTTAATTAAGGCCTTTGTATGATGGAAGCAGTTGGTTATGCTGCTCAAGGAGATCAGTAAGATCACCATATAATGCTAGCTGGATCTCGTGAAAGCAAAGTGTGAGGACTACCTAAATCCTTTCAATTGTGTGAAGTCGTGAATGAGGTTTTGTTTTTTAAACTTATTAGTGTTATGTGTTTGTCTTGGAAATGTTCTTTTGGCACACATCAAAATGCATGAAAGTAAGTTTTAGTGGTTTTTAAATGTTTTCATTTTGGCATTCCTGAATAAGGACTACATGAATAAGGATTACCCAACGCACTTTAAGTACCCTATATGTTTTCTGAAAATGTAGTATTTTTTTTTACAAGTGCCAATATTTGATATTATTTCAATGATCAGAACTTCATCAATGAATACCTAGAATATGAGAAATTGAAGTTAACGTATGTGCCATACAGAACAAAAGTTACCAAGACAAGGCTAATTTATAGAAAGTAAATTAACGGAGTGCACAGTGCACACAACTTAATGCGTCTCCTCCTCAGAGATGACAAGAAATTCATGACCATAATTTGACTTTCTTCACAATAAAATGTGATATTTTACAATAAATGATTGATATTATGACTTCTTCATAACCATAATTTGGTATCATTTTCAATAAAGTAATCACATGTGGACCATGTGGTTATAATTTATAGGAAGTAAATATTACTCTCATTGGAAGTAAATATTACTCTCAGTACTCAGTTAACCGAATTAGAACTCGTGAACTGCCATATACTCGTATATTTATGGTGAGATGCACTCATGATTTTACCATAATAAAGAAAAAAACTTAAAGTATGTATGTTTCTAAAATTTATAGTTTTATTTTGATTTTTTTTCTTTTTTTGATATTAAGTCGTGGTTTAGTAGCTTTGATAACTAGGTCATATACTCTTAGGATTGGGTATCACGGCTGTACGAGAAAAAATTCTGGTTTTCTCGAGAAACACGATGATAATCACCAATAAAAACGATGGTCGTACAACAGAAAAATAGCAGCAGTAATTGGGTGCTGATCTGCTGATGTAAACAGCTGCAGATCGGCTGGAACAACAATAATGATCTGCTGATCTGCGCCTGTTTCAACTGCTACTAACCTGATCGAATGAGTTGCTGATGAAATCGGTGACTTTGGTTGAACCCAAGTTCTGTTCTTTACTCGTGACCCCATCTCTTCTTTCATAGCCTGCTCCTACTGTAACGAATCTTTTACTTTGCCGGGTTCTGAATAACACTGGAGTTCACCACTCTCTGTCAAGTGCAAGTAATTAGCTGACGGAGAGAAATTTGTGGACCCATGGCTGTACAGGATCTTCTGATCCACTATGGAGCGGGAGGAGGTTGATCATCTTCAACCTCTGTACTCCCACTGTCAGGAATCTCCCAGTTTCGTCTTCAACCACAACTTGTCCTTTTCTTGTTTGTTCTTTCTGAACCCTTTTTGCATGTTCTTTATGAACCTTTCTTGTCTGTTCTTTCCGAACTTTTCTTGAACCTTTAAATCTGTTTTAGGAATCTTCCCTGAGTCTGTGAAAGTAACCTTTTTCTGCTCATAAGGCTCACGGAACCCAACTTTCACTTTCTTCAGATGTGTAGTTGCAGCTAGTGTCTTCATATTTCTTGCATTAACTCCATCTAGCTGTGTACCTTGACCATGTATAGAGTCCCCCTTTTCTTACCACAAGTAATAACCATGTTTCCTTTGACTACCTTCCATTTACCATTCCTGAACAGGACCTGATATCCCTGATCATTCAACTGGCCGATAGAGATAAGCATTCTCTTCAAGTCTGGAATGAGTCTGACATCCTTCAATGTCCAAGTACATCCCTAAGAGGTTTTCAAAACAATATATCCCATGCATGTAATGCAAGGATTGGGTATCACCGATGTTCCAGAAAACTCTGGTTTACTTGAGAAACATGATGGTGACCACCAGCAAAAGCGATGGTCGAACAGCAGAAAAATAGAAGCAGTAATCGGCTGCTGATCTGCTTATGTAAACAGCTGCAGATCGGCTGGAACAACAGCAATGATCTGCTGATCTGCTTTTATTTCAACTGCTACTAACCTGATCGAATGAGTTGCTGGGCTGCTGATGATGGTTTGCGTAAACAGAGAACACAAGTGCACACAACATACAAATCATAGAGAAGAATAAGAAGAAAAGAACATTAGATTTTACGTGGTTCGGTCAACTGCTACTAACCTGATCGAATGGGTTGCTCGGCTACTGATGTTAGTGTAACATCTTGTCACTTAAGTTTAGGATACTAAAATGCTTTTTAATCTACTTAAAGTTAATAACAATCACATGTTGACTATAAATAGTTGAAGTAATATGTCAATTAATGAAGTTTGAGTTTAATCAGTTACGTATATAGATTGATATTCTGTAACTGACTAACTGCCAAATATGTGAGATTTTCTCATCATGCGGTTCTGCAAAATATTTAGTTGTGTTTTTAGGTTGGGATCTATGACATTTATACTTCGCAACATGGTGTAAATTCCTATCAATGCATTAATAAATATAAAAATGGTCTCCTGTTCGAGAGTAAGGTTAAATATCATGAAGATATGCCATTTCATGTTTATTATCTAGGATTTAAAAGAAAATTTTGAAACACAAAAACATATTACACTTACCACATAAACACGTGGTACAACTTATTGAATTTTTTGTTGATCACTTTTTATTTGAGTTTTGATTTATAAATATAACAGATAGACATAAGCCGACTTACTGCAAAACCATCACATATTTTGGATCCTTATCAAACAACACTCTTTTCGATGTGCACTATGCAGTTATCTTTTTTCCCCCAAGAAGAATTGTTTCTGCATCCTGCCATGCTTTCATGACTTTTAAATCCTGAAGTTCCTTCTCATAGACACATAATGATCAAGGTTGTAATTTGTAAAGCATTCTAAGCTTTTACAGAAAGTTAACTTATGTGATTTATTGTTCTTGATCCTTTTGTTCAATTACGCAGGATTTGGTTGCTTCTATGGAAAGGAAAAAACAGGACCCGTGTCTCAACTTTCTAAATAGCGATGGCAGTTACAAAGAAGTTCCATGAAGAAAGTTATTCATAAACTTGACAACGAAAATTCATGAAGCTGACTATTCATGGACCATATGAAGCGGAAGGTACAATATAGACGATATGGGGTATATTTGACGATATTTCATAAACGTGTATTTAACGACCATATAGAAGTTATTTGACACAAACATCCAACTATTGATTGCTAAAGTTTTTCAATTTAATTTCACATAAATGGTTAATTTGATTTTAAGAAACAAAATACACCGATGACAATATTAGGCTTTATAGGTTGAAATTGTGGAGAAAGAAAGGAACATTGTAAGGGCAATATGAAGGTTTTCTTTCTTGTTTCCCTCAAGGTTTCCCTCAAGGTTTCATGGTTAGGACTTGTGTATAGGGTTTAGATCTTTAGCGCTAACCGTGATCTGTCTGCTATTTCATAGACCTCCTAAACCGTAATCCAAAATTTTTACACCGTCATTGTCGAGAGTGATCCTATGAGAAACTGTTTGCAATATCCAAGGGTTATCTTCTTTATTCTTCCAGTGCTCTGTTTGCCTTTGATGCTCAATTTTTCTGTCAAAGAGGTTTTTGTCTGAAATTGCTCATGATGATTTCGCAAATGTCTAGGAATTCAAGGGATAAGAAGAATCATTTGTGTTCCGGTTTGTTTTGGGGGGGGAGGGATGCCGGCTCAAATAACAAAGAATTTGGAACTGAATTGGCGAAGAAACTTGAGGTGTTTCATGTTTCTACTATTTTGGTAAAAAGGTAGACTGTCTACTCATAATATTGACTTGTTTCTGGTGGTTTCACCATTCTTTTTATGTAATTAATGCAAAAAGTTGTTTTTGTTCAATTAGATTTGAAGAGAGTGATCTTTTAATGATGTTCAAAGATCTTTTATATTTGGTCAATCTTATCTTACTTAAAGTTCATATAATATATGCACTGTGCTAATCATAAGCTGGCTGATGGGGCATGTGTTGTGATCCCTGTTGTCAATAGCGGCTATAGCGGTCGCTATAACGCGCTACGTAGCGTTTCGCCAGATACCCGCTATTTGGTATATAGCGACTGAATAGCGGTTAAATAGCGATTTTTTTAAATATAAATAGCATTAGCGAATAGTGATTTAGGGTTTTTATTTCATTATTAGATGATTAGTGAAAACATTTTAGCCATTTTGGTGGTGTGAATGCTACAATAGTTGACTACGTTAGGGTTTTGTATTTCATAAAATTTTCTACTACTTTACCGCTAAACATGAAATAACGGACGCTATTTCATCGCTATCGCTACATAGCATATAAGTAGCTTGTCGCTATTGACCGCTATTCGCTATTGACAACCATGGTTGTCATGAATACAAACTTTAAGCTATCTTTTGAACGAAATAGAAAGTTTTTGATATTCACAAAATTTTTCAGTTTTAAGGTTTAAAAATAGTACAATGTATGGTTCATTACTTGTAATGAGTTTAAAAACAGTAATGAAGCCAAAAGTATTGATATTTCAACATGGGACAAGTTTTAATGACAGTGCTGCTAAGTGCTAGCAAACACTGTTGTTTGATGACCAAATGTCACTAGTTTTGGTTTTCTTATCTTGCTTTTCCCAAAACAATTCACATAACCTTTATATACTATGCAGTCTTCTTGACATTATCAAGGTTTTAAATGTGGAAGCTGTTGGTTATGTTGCTCGAGGGGATCACCTTACAATGCAAGGGAGACCTTGTGAAGCAATACCAGAGGACTGTTTGCCTTGCGATTGTGTCAATGAGGTTCTGTTCTTTTAAACTTTTTAGTATTAATTTTCTCGAAATTTATCTTTTGGGGCAAACTTTTTCGTGTTTGAATGTTATGTATGGTGAATTATGTTGGCTTGTGGCACAAAGTGGTTTAGTATGTGTTATAGCCATATCTACAGCTCTAGACTTGCAAACTGAATAGAACTTTATGCTTAGGCCTCAAAAACTAAGATGCATACCACTTATCAAATCTGAATTTTACTGCCTAAAATAAGCACGCTGTAACATCCATTTCCTAGAATGATATTATCAAAACCTTACTAAATCAAGACCCCATTTGATTGCTCAAGAATTATTCCTCTATTTACAAGATGTTGCTTTAGTTAATTACTCGTGTGTTTCTTTTTAAATATTTAATAAGAGGCTGATGATAGTTAAACTAATGAATTTTTTAATGTGTCATCACTTGGTAAAGAGGGCATGCAATAATAAAGTAGCATGTAGTGAGAACAATGTCCTTGCAAAACTTAAGCAGAAGATTTGTATGCAAAAGTAAAGTAGGGTGTAGTTTCAAGATTTTTCCTTTTGCCAACACCATAACCTATGATGCCATGAAATAGAAAAAGGAGTAGATAAGCATTCCAGTCATCCAGTGTATTCCCATTTCTCAAGTTAGGGTATGTTAAAGAGAATAATCATCGATGAATGTTATGAAATAGTGAAAACCTAAAGTAGAACTAACCTGGCTAGGAACCCACACCTCAGTGTGGGCAAAAGAATGAAGTTTCGACTCCTTTATTGAATGTACAAAGAAAAGTGCTACTTATTTCACGCCGGAAGTATGTTCTTGATATGCTATATGAGTGTGGATTACTAGGCTGCAAACTCGTTGATATCCCAATGCTTTCTACAGGGAAGTTCCTTGCAGAGAACGGGAGTCCAGTGAAGGATCCAGAACGATACAACCATTAGTTGGGAAGCTTAACTACTTGACAGTTGCTCGACCATATATTTCATTTGTTGCAAGTGTTCTGAGTTAGTTCATGGCCACTGCCGTTCTTTGTGTATTGAGGTATCTCAAGACCACACCATGTCCAGGGATCTTGTATTCTGACCAGAGCCACAGTCTTGTGAATGCTTTTATAGAGGGTGGAGACGACGAATATTGGGATTCTCTGAGATGCAGATTGGACAGGTTGTCCTGTTAGGTGTGGAGTCTCGTTTAGAGGCGGCCGGCCCTAATTAGGGTTAGCCGGCCCTAATGGGCCTATCTCTACGGTTTGAGCCTAACTTGGAGAGCAAGTTAGGAACCCTAGTTTTAATCTATAAATACCCTATGTTGTAACTGTAATCTGTGTGCCTAGAGCTTAATGAAATAACCTAGTTGCAGCCCGTGGACGTAGGTCCCCCACTGGGACCGAACCACGTAAAATTCTTGTGTCGTTTATTTTTCTGTCCGCGTGATTATCGTTTGTGCATGTGTGTGTGTTGATTCCGCTGCGCCACGTTGTTCCTAACAAGTGGTATCAGAGCTTTGGCTCGTTATTTACACACGGTCTGCACGGTTTTCGATCGAGAAAAAGGGTAGAGGCTGATCGAGGGTTGATTCAGATCTGCTGCTACAGTACCGCTGCCGCTACGGTTCCGCCGCCTTGAACAGTGTTTTCCAACATGAACAGTGTTTCCGGCATGAACAGTGTTTCCGGAATTTTTTTCGCTTTTCTGCTGCTGTTCCAGGGCTGATTCGTAGCCTGGTTTCTTGTTTTTTGGGCTGCCGGAATTCGGGTTTTTTCAAACCCTAGGTTGCGCAAAAGGGGAAAGAAAACAGGGCTGTTCGGGACTGATTTGGAGTGATTTTGCAATTAGAGTTTCTGTTGTAGATCTCTTGGAGTTGCTGGTTTCACTAGGGTTTGCAGGTGAAGCGTCGGGTCGGGTGTTTCGGGTTTGTGTTGCGGGTTAACGGTTTGATTGTTTCGGGTACCGGGTTAAACTCTTTGAAGCCGCCGATTAGGGTTTGGTTATAAAGCTCTTGGATTCGTCGGGTAAAGATTTGTCTGCGAGGTTTATTGCAGGAGCAGATCGGTTTATTGACAGTGTTTGGTAGAACAACTGTCAAGTTCAGGCCCGTGACATTACTGTGTTTATTTCACTGTTTCGATATGTTTTCTGTTTGCTATTGTTATGGATGAAGACGGGATGGTTATTATCCAAAGGTTTGACGGTTTGGAGGTTGGTTGGTTTTGTCAAAAGAACCTGGGTGTGGTACTGTGGGATAAAACCGGTGAAAATGAAACCAGCAGGTTTGGAATGCTTTGGGTTTTAAGTATTCCGGTTCTGGTGTGCTGGTGACGACATAAGTGAGGAAAAAAAAGGAAGTCAGGTGATATTGCTTTGTTGAAAGATTTTTCGGTTAGGGTTAACCGATCGGGTGTACGGTCGCGGAATCCTTGGTACCGTTTGCTTTCATGAAAGCTCTACTGATGTTATAACCATTTGTCGGTTAGCTGGTCTGGAACTGTGAAGCTATTTCTTGTTCGGTGGTGATCAGTGGTTCGACATTTGAGGGGATCCGGGGATCTTGTGCTGGGTGAAGACGTTTGCCGGGATAGTACTATCGGGGATAATCTCATGGAATGTTGGTTTTGGTAATAGGTTGGGATTACAGGGACAGTGGGAGCTGGGCATAGTTGACTTGGTGGAGCTGCATGGAGGTATGTGGGACATTCTTTAGAGTCGATGTCAAAGATAGTAAATTCTACTTCTGAGAATGTGTCTGGGTTGATGCATTGGGACTCAGTGAAGGCAGTGGAGACTCTTGGGTTCAAGATTCTGGTATGCTTCATTACTCACTTCTGTGAAGCATTGGTGAATCTATTGTTTGAAGAATTTGGGAAGATACAGGTTTATGTATCGCTGGAAGAAGGGAACCAACTTCCGAGTATTAAAGTCTTGGCTCGCTGCATCGAGTAGAGCTAAGTGGATTCATTTTGCAAGTGTGAATCCTAGAGCCACGGAGATGTTAGCTGAGTGCATTCGGAGGTTTAAACCAGGTCAGGGGTTTTGGGAATAGTGGGAGCATGGGACGTGTTCTGGGTACAGTTCAAAACACCGTTGGGTTTTGAAGACCGGAATTCCGAATGGGAAAATCTCTCCATGGTACTTGCAGGTTTTGGAGAGTGGTGTTTCCTCTGGAAGTCTCTGGAGTCGGTAGTTCGAGTGAGTAGGTGCCGGTTGAGATTGAGGATGAGTCAATGGCGGGTTTTGCCATGGCTGGGTCAGTGATGACTGCTGGGTTGGAGCTCGGGGGAGCTTCAACGGGCCCTTTTGGTAATTGAGGAGTTGGCTGCTGCAACTAGGAGGATTGGATTGAAGTCTTAGCTTGTTTATGGGAACTGAAGGCTTGGAGGACTTTTGTTATTTGAAATTTTAGCTTGTTCTTGGGAGCTGGAGGCTTGGAAACTTCTAATAGTGAAGTGTTAGCTTGTTCTTAGAACTGGAGGCTTGGAGGATTTCTGTTATTGAAGATTACTGGAGTTAATGGTATAGGTTCTGCTTGGATGGTGGATTGAGGATTGCTCGAGCCTCCAAGTGGGAGATTGTTAGGTGTGGAGTCTCGTTTAGAGGCGGCCGGCCCTAATTAGGGTTAGCCGGCCCTAGTGGGCCTATCTCTACGGTTTGGGCCTAACTTGGAGAACAAGTTAGGAACCCTAGTTTTAATCTATAAATACCCTATGTTGTAACTGTAATCTGTGTGCCTAGAGCTTAATGAAATAACCTAGTTGCAGCCCGTGGACGTAGGTCCCCCACTGGGACCGAACCACGTAAAATTCTTGTGTCGTTTATTTTTCTGTCCGCGTGATTATCGTTTGTGCATGTGTGTGTGTTGATTCCACTGCGCCACGTTGTTCCTAACATGTCCTATTTCACAACGGTCTATGACTAGGTATTGTGTGTTTGTTGGAGGAAATCTTGTGTCTTGGAAGTGTAAGAATCAACACACGGTATCTAGATTGAGTGTCGAGTCAGTATAGAGCCATGAAAGATGTCACATCAGAGATGATATAGGTTTGTCGTCTTCTTAGAGAACTCGTAGTTGTTTCTAACGACATCATGTGATTATATTGTGATAGTCAATCAGCTTTACAATAGCCAAGAATCAAGTATTTTATGAGAGGACGAAGCATATTGAATTTGACTATTGTCTAATCAAGGATGGGGTAGTAGGCCCTCAAATGGACCCTCCCATCTCTTCAGATCTATTCAGCTGATTCTCGTTGAGACGAACTTTTAGCCTGCAAATATCCTCTCTAAACCTCTCTGAAAACGACAAATTTATCAAGCTGGGCGTGATTAACATCTATGCTCCAACTTGAGGAGGAGTGTTAGTTGTATATATTGTATTAGTCTATCTATTAGTTTATTGCCCATGACCCAATTTAGGCTTCTCTATGGTTTCTCACTTGTATATATGAGGGTTCAACCTTGGTTATAATTCATTTAGATATTCACTTTACAATTATCAAAAGATTGGTTTTGTGATTTTATTTTTATGTTCTCTTTCATAAACATGCTTGCACTTAGAAATCCGCCTTTGATTTTGTGATGAATTATTTAAATGTTGTTGGGTTTTTGAATCCTTTTAATGACAAAAATCCATTTTACTGGGCTATTAATAGCCATTTTCTCAATGAGTCAATGCTGACTTTCATTCTGCCTCTCTAGGGTTTGCATCAAGTCCACCCCCTTTCAGCCTTTGTCGCCGCTCACGCTGCACCGTCGATCATCTCTCTCTTTTCGGCAACTCCATCTTCTGCATCCAAGGTTTGGCGATCCTCCGTTGTGTCGATCAGTCGTATGTTTCGGTCATCCGTGTATTTTCCTTTTTTGTGAGTTTGTGTATGCAAATTGGTATCGTTTTTATTAGGGGTTTCTGAATCTAGATGAATCAGTAATTTTCAACTTGATTCTACTGAAATTATTGTAGAAGTTATAGGCAGAGAAGGAAGTTTACTTATGGGTTATGCATCAATGTATCCCCATTTTCTTGTTGGATCTTAATCCGGTAACAAGTGCTCTATTGCACTTCTTAAAACAAAATTGATTTGGATTTTGTTGCTAATTTGGCATTAACATTCTTTAATGTGTAGTGTACTACATTTTCTAAATATCTAATGTGTTTGTTGGTTTTTTTTAAAAGGTTTTGAATTCATGTTGATTTCTCGTATCGAGAATGTTTAAAGGTTTAAACATAATGTATCTTTTTTGGAATGGATGTTTTATATCTTATGGAACTTTCATCTTTGGTAAATATTGTTCTCCCAATCTTCTTTCTTTATGTGTTTCTACCACTTCGAATTTACTGTTGCTCAGATCTCTTAATTTCTCTTCTGTGGAGGCCACCATGAGCTTCTTAGACATTTTTTGAATTTAAAATCTGTATTATTTGTTCAACTGATGATTTTTGGCAAGCAGATCTTTAAATACTTTATGGAAACATTTTAACGTAAATTAGATCTTCTCTAACAAAATTCTGTCAGCTCCTTTTACCAATTATGAATTAGCTATACTTTCTGAAAGGGGCAATAGCATATGCATCCTCACTGCTGAGTAGCTTTATCTTCATATATGTTGAAATATTTATTTATATCCTAAAAATAAGGCTGTTATCTTTAACATTAGAGCTAGATTTTGCTGTTAATACACCAACATATGTAATTCATTAACTAGTTCTATTGTCCTATGTACCTTCTTTTTATATCCTTTTTTACTATTTTGCAGTTCTTTAGGACTAACATCTCCTGGATTTTATGGATTTGGATTTACTTCAAGAATATAGTCAACAGCAAGTGGTGACACAGTCAACCAAGAGGGCAAAGAAATGTGCCTCTTCGGAAGTGAAGTCAAAATCAAAGCCAACTTTCAAGTTGATCCCTATTCGTAATCAATTATTTTAAATCATACCTTAGCATAAAATAACCTTGTTGCATCTTTCTTTTTTCATTTCATTTTTTAAGGGATCAGAAGACGCATAGGTCAATATTTGCTGAAGGAGGAATACCAGATGGAACTCTTGTAGCTTATATATCTAATGGAGTGGTAGTGGATTTTAATAATACGCGTGCCAATAATAGACCACTTATATTATTTTATTAATCTGACATCCTCTTCTCGGCAGAAAATGCTAGAAGGTTATAAGCAAGGCCGGGGAATATTCTGTTTTTGCTGCAGTAAGGAGGTAAAAATTTTTGAACGTGAAGCTTTTAGCATTAAGGATGAAATAAGTCAATATTTTTTTTATTATTTGTGAATAGATTAGCGCCTCCCAGTTTGAAGCTCACGCGGGCTGGACAAAGCGAAAAAAACCGTGAGTTTTTCCACCAAAACACACATATAGGTTTTCTTTCAAATTCAGGGCAATTTATTGATTTTCATTTTCACATATTGTCAGCTATGAGCATATTTTTGACTCAAATGGAGTCTCTCTTCATGCTTATTCTTCTCTCCTAAAGCTAACTGGTAAACATCTGGCAGTGAAGAATGATGACATGTGTGGAGTTTGTAAAAAGGGTGAAGACCTATTGCTCTGTGACGGATGTCCTAGGTCTTTTCATAAAGGTAGAGTTCATATTCAATTCTAATCTTGTTATCATTCAATTGTAATTTTACCATTTTATCATATCTTTAACTTTTAGTTTGAATGTGTATCAAAAGGGATTTGGTGTTTATTCTATGTGTCATACAGAATGTATATTAGCAAAAACAAGGACTCCTCTTGAGAAATGGTTTTGCAAATATTGCCAAGACTCGATGAAATGTTTGGGATCAATTTCCAATGATGTGGCAGGTGCGATTTCTGGAATCAATCAATTAGAAGACGTTGTAAAGCGTTGCATCCGCATTGTTGACAACACAAACAAACATGATCTGGTTGCATGTTCATTATGCAGGTAACACCGTTTTTCACTATATAACATTGTTATTTTGTACTATACTACCAAATAATCTAATCCTGTTCTTTGTATACAGATCATATGATTTCTGTGAAGATGGCTTTAATGATCAAACTGTAATCGTGTGTGACCAGGTTCGTAAATCCAAATACTTTAGTTTAATTTTCAAATGCTGGTTTTTAGAGTCATCCCCTAATGCCATTTTTCATATCTCACAGTGTGAACTAGAATTTCACATAGGCTGCTTAAGGGAGCACTATATAGCCAATCTGGAGGTGGGTTGATATTTCAATATTCAGTTGCTTCTTTTTTATCAATGTTCACAGTAAATTCCCAAGTTTTTATAAAAGATTTTTTTTTTCTTTTCCCATATGACCGTAAGCCTGTCTTCTGATCTAATATGAATATTTATGTGTTATAGGCATTGCCACCTGGCAGTTGGTTCTGCTCTGTGGAATGTGGGAGACTTAATTATGCTGTTAAGGTTTTGGTTACTTGTGGAGCACAAAAGGTCCCTGATTCTCTTGTGGGCAACATAACAGATCTTGATGTGAAGTGGATTATTGTTCATGGCAAGCATGCTTCGGAAGAAAACAAATTGTTGCTTGCGGAAGCTGCTGAAATATTTCATGTAAGTGTTGCTTTTATTCTACAGATAGAAAATTGGTATCTTTGGTGGACAATTTGTACCTCTTTAGCTCATATTGTGATCAAATAGATTCAGAAGGTTGTATGCATTAAAAAGACTTTTGCTGACTTTCTTGTTTCAAACCGCTTGATACTTTCAATCCATTTGACCCTTTCTCCTTCTATTTTAATTTCTTTATCTGACCCGTTTGAGAAGCTGTTGGAAACTTTAAACCCGCTTTACAAATATTATGAATTTTTAAGCCGACCTTCCTGCCTTAAAAGTTAGAAGAAGGGGGGAAAACATAGGAGTTCAGGCACAATATATCTGATGTAATAAATATGAAAGGAGTGTATTTCATAGTGATAATCTCTCTGTTTATGCTTTCAATCTGTAAATGAGCATTGTGAGCTCAATTAGCAACCATTTATTCTGTGGTTTTCATGCCAACAGGATGGTTTCAATCCGATCATCGATGTGGTAACTGGAAAGGATTTTATTGAGGAAATGACATACGGGTAAGCATATAACAGATTACTTTCTGAATTGCTAGTTCTCATTTTTATTTTATTATTTCTTTTTGCTTCTTTAACATTCTCTCCCATCTCTCCAACCAACAGGAAAAATATAGATGCCTTGGATTTTGCTGGCGTGCATTGTGCAATATTAACAACAGGGTAAATCCACATTGCTTTAAAAAAAATTCAAATGTTATGGTGACATTAGTGATGATTGCTCTGCTGATGTGCAGCTCAAAAGTGGTTACGGCCGGGCTGTTTCGTATTTTTGGCCATGAAATCGTGGAACTTCCAATTGTTGCTACCAGTCAACCTTACCAAAAGAAGGTGCGCGTATTACTTTTTTTTGCAGATACTATGAATACTTTAATGTCGTTCTTTGATCCCACTCGACGTTGTATGGCTGCATTTTCAGGGCTACTTTAAACTTTTCTTCACATGCTTTGAGAAACTACTCTCGTTTTTAAAGATTAAGAAGCTCGTTGTTCCAGCTGCTGAAGAAGCGAAAGCCATGTGGAACAATAAATTTGGTTTCAGAAAAGTGACCCCGATAGAGGTTTGCGTTATTTTTCTTAAATATTTTAGTTTCGCTCATTTTTGACACAGATAACTGATGTGGTTTTGATGGGATTTCAGCAAAGCGAGTACAGGCAAAAACAAACATCAATGGTGGCTTTTAGTGGCACCTGTTTGCTGGAAAAAAAGGTCCCTAAAGGTAAAATCTCTTTTGAAGATGATGCCTTTTTCAGTCTTAGTATTTGGTAATCGGTTCTTGTTGTGCAAAACTAGAAACAAGTCTGACAGATTTTGTTTCATGCGACTGGTTGGTTCTTGGAACTAGAAACAAACTTTGTGTTTCTTATGAATTATTATTGTCGAAGATTTAGACTTGTGATCTCTTTATTATCTTCCTTTTCTGTTTGATTTTTATGCAGCTGTTTTGCATCATGCTTTATTTTGTAGGGGTGTTTATAAACGTTGATCGAATTGTCTAAATTGAAACAAGTCGGCCGGTTTGGTTCATGGTTCAATTTTGACAGTTTGACGATTTAATGCTCCATTGACTGCTTTGAACTTAAAACCATCACTATTATTTACTTATTTATTTATATTATTGGAATATGCATTTAGTACAATTTAACGAAAAGTTGAATCGCTAAAACCAATCGGAACGTATCCAACTCAATCGGTTTGGTTTATCGTTTTCTAAAATCGTATTTAACGATTCGGTTAAGAATTTTCATCAAAACCAACTTTATACTCGAATGTTGCGGCATCCATGTTTTTATGGTCCCTCATTAATTTCTTTTTTTGTTCTTTCTTTAATCGTTATTTCTATTTATTTTTTTTTGAATGGCAACACCTAGATATTGTAGGATAATTGGGTTTCCCCGGGGCAACACTTAGAACATCCAGGGCAGCCCACCCTAGGAGAAACCTCCAACTGGGTAAAACCCCCTGACCTGGAAAGTCTTGGGGCTACCATTGCACAAAATGGCAATGGTCGTTATTTCTATTTACCAAAGGGCATTTAGCCGAATGGTATCTAGGTGTGTTGCATGACGTCTCTTCTTAAGAGGTGGGTTATAGTCTTGTTGTGGACAAGCGGTGTAGATTTAGAGTGCCAATTTGCCATTAAAAAAAAGAAAAATCATTATTTCTATGTATTAATCTTTATTGTGACTTGCAAGGTTTTGTTACTTCAAAAGGTTATTTTAAGAGATGTTTAATCAATAGTCAAATACTTTGTTTAAATTATATATCAAGTTTTATATTTGATTGTGTTTATAATCAACCTTGTAAAGTACCATGTGGTTCAAACCTTTTTAAGGAGAATTTTAAACCCAGAAGTCTTAAACAACATTACGTTTTAAAAATGCTCATAAAATGATTTCGTATAACAAATATCACAAAAAAAAAACAAAAAAAAAAATAATTAAAAAACAAACAGTTAATTTAAAAAGATATGAACCATTAACACAGTTTTACATGAATCAAAGATCAAAACACACTCATTTCTAATTTCCATCTAACTTTCCAACAAACATGTAAGTTTGAAGCAGCTTCCGATCAACAAAACCTCACCAAGGGCTATGCCCCTTGAACCTCGCCTCCAATAAACAAAACCTCACCAAGGGCTATGCCCCTTGAACCCCGCCTGAGGCATTGCCCCTGAACCCCTGCCAGCCAAGGGGGTGCTGCACCCTTAAACTTTCGGGTTTGTTGTAGCCTAAAATCATAATAGTCTCAAATAAGCGTGTACTCCACGCCTCATAACTTGTATCGATGTATGTTACTATTTCAGTTTGATCTTAAGGATATCCAATTATGCTAAATACTAAATAAGATCAATAACACTAAAAACTTACGTTTGAAAAAGATTGTGACATTAACTAATAAGAGGTGACCGAAAGATTGAGAATCCGACGAGGTCGAAAAGAACCCGTTTTAGACCCAGTAGTCATGGGATGACCATCATGAGATACTTCAACTGGCGCTGGAGATACGGGAACTAGTGCAACGGGTACTGGTGTAGCGAGTACTTGAGACGAGGCAAAACCAGGTGGGGGTGCACCAAGTGGAACCGAGGTAGTCAGAAAAATCCAGCTCCGGAGCGGAGTCGGTCGAGGGAGGCGTAGCGACCAAAGGAGTGGGGGAGATCGACAGACTAGTGGAGGCCGCGGGTCGTGTCGTACCGGTGGTAGTCGAGGAAGAGACATCAGGTTGACCAAACACGATGTACTTAGACAAGGGAGGAACCGAGTGAAATGGAGCATACAGGAAATGACTCGCTGGGTAAGAAGGTCCAAACACCTGTAACTGCGATGATTGACATATGGGCCGAGAAAGAGGCATGCCGTGGAGCGCGGAGCAAGCTTATGAGGAGCAGTGGATGAGAGATTTGGATAACAAAGACAACCAAATACATGAAGATGAAAATAAGTGGGAAAGAAGCCTTATAAGACTTCAACGGGTGTACGCAGTGAGAGTGTGATGGCGGGTAGAAGATTAAGTGTGTGAACGGCCATGTGTAAGGATTCAACCCAAAATTTGGGCAGGAGAAAAGCCTGAAACAAAAGAGTGCGAATTATGTTATTAACTGTACGAATGGTGCTTTCAGCTTTACCGTTTTGTTGAGAAGTGTAAGGACAGGAAAACCGAATTTTAATGCCATGAGTTTGAAATAATTCATGAAAAGATTTAGTATTAAATTCACGCCGGTTGTCACATTGGAAAGCTTGAATATCGGTTTTGAATTGCGAAAGTTGTAAAACACCTTAAACACGTCCGATTTGACACGTAAATGGAAATGCCCAAAAGAAATGAGAAAAATCATCAAAAAAATAAGACATAATATTTGTAACCACTCAAACTAATAACATGAGAGGTCCATACATTAGAATGAACAAGTTCAAACAAACGACTAGTTTTGGTACTAGACTTGCAAAAAGAAAAACGACAATGTTTACCAATTTGACATGAATGACAAAGTGGTAACAATCTGTTTGAACACGGAATAAGTTTATGAGAAATTAAATTTTTTAAAATGGACTCACCCGGATGACCCCAAGCGTTGGTGCCAAATTTGAGAAGACACAACAGCAAGAGAAATAGTCGGAGTTGGTGATATGGATGGTAGGACTGGATAAAGATTGCCAACACTATCACTTCTTTGGGGAAGTGTTCTTGTTTTAAGATCTTTCATAGAAAAACCAAATGGATCAAACTCAACAGAAACAGTGTTGTCGGTTGTCAAACAGCGAACATAAATACGATTTTTGAGCATTTTATCAGAGACAAGAATATTATTTAATACCAACTTGTGTGAAAATGGTAAAAAGGAGTTGCCAATGTATTGTACAGGTAGTAAAGCACCATTACCAACCACGATGGCTTTAGATTTAGCACAAGTAGAAAGGGAGTGTAAATTAACTTGGTTGAATTGCATGTGAATACTTGCCCATGAGTCCATATAGTAGTTGTTGTCTTGAGCTGGCGGCTGGATAAACATGGAGCTGAAAACAGACGGAAGCGATGTGCCATGGCTGTTGACTACCATATATGGGTGGTTGACCGGAAGCAAAGCCACCATATAGTAGGTGACCAAGAGAAGGCCACACAGTAGCAGAGGTCGTAGACGGTGGGTGGCCACCGTTGAGCAGTGGACCACCGTAAGGTGGTGACGGCAGGGTTGTGTGCTGTTGTGACTGCTGGTAGAACTATGGTGCGGTAAAGTAACCCGTGTGGGCTAGTAGTTGAGAAAAATGATGTTATGGAGGTGCAAATTGAGTATGGGGACCCCCGTAGTACTGATGTCCACCTGAGTGACCTATAACTTGAGAACTATCAAAAGAAACGTTAGTAGCATCCCCCCCCTCCCCCCGCCCGGGAATTAAGTAAACGAATTAAAAGGAAATTAAGTAAACGAATGAAAAGGAATTAGGAAGGTGCGCAGATTAAGGAGAATTTTGGTAACTAAATATTACAAGAAATAAAATGTTGGGCTAAAGTAATGAAAGAAAATCTATGCAAACAAGAGAAGTGACTGAAAGTGACATGGTATTAGGGTTGGATACTCGTGATAGACAAAATAATAAAAAGAAAACAAAAGAGATAAAAATAAACACAAATTTAGAAAACAAGAGCGGCTCACCCCAGACAGAAAGATCTGTTAGAAACGAGTATGAGATCGAAAAAGACGAGTAGTTGCGGCCAAACTGATCTACCCGTGTTATTGAAGAAAACAGAGATCTTATGGTGATGTTGAAGTCAGAGGCGGCTCAATATATTTTGGGGCCTAAAACAAACATAAAAATTGTGGCCTTTTGTAAAAGTTTCTGGACATACAAAAATTACTAAAATGTAATTTATGAAGTGTGAAAACGTATAATATTAACACAAAAGTTAATAGATTATCATTTCTCTCTAAAAACACAAAAGTTAATAAATTATCACATATATTTTTATATTAATAATAGTTTAAAGTAGTTTCTTTAATTTTTAAGGTCATTAAAATTTAGAGGCCTAAAATAGTTGTTTTAATTGCTTGTACGATAGTCACCCCTGACTGATGCATCAGTGATGTCACAATCCACCAAAAGGTTTAGTGGTAGGAAGGAGGAGGTCGGCAGCGAGGGCTACTAGCTAGATACCGTGTTTGTCACACCCCGGCCGGCGACAGATTATACGCCGGGGCTGACGCAGTTGTTGATAATCACATGATCATCTATTTAATGTGATAGTATTTACTATTCGAATTAAAAGCATCCGTTACAATTGGAAATAAGAAGACAAGTATTCAAAACATAACATAATTCAAATTTAACTAGGTCCGGTCCTATGTGATCAAGTTGAGTACTCAAACTGGTGCATCTGAAACATTTGAGTAAATATCAGCTACACGTAGTTGGTGAGTAACATAGGTTTTGACACCAACAAAAGTTAAGTAAAAAGTATTTGAAATTCAATATATTCAAAACATAACTATGGCATAAATGTGAAAATATTCAAGGTTCCAAACGTACAATCAATCCTTGGTAAATGGAAAACTGGTAAGTACAATCTAACTGATTGTATTCTAGTAAAAATGGTAATATGGTTAACACAAAACCTGCCAATGTCTGTGTTAACTATGGTATCGATTTTTCGTATAAATGATCATAAAAGGTACTGCCTTAGGCTTGGGTAGCAAGTTAATGATTGTACTGTACATGAACACACGTATGGTCGTCAAGTAGTTTAAGACATAAAACACATAGTAAATAGCATGAGAACAGATGGTATTGAATTTTGGTATGTAATGTAAACATGTTCCACCCCGTGTATTTGTAAACAATATTAAAGAGAAAGGGGGGCTATGAAACTCACCTTGCAATGAGTAGCTTGAATGTCACACAATGTCACACCCCAACCGACGGCGGAAACGTCAGGGCGGGACATGTAGACTGTTCATGAGCACATGGTTGACTAAAATTTAATATATTAAAACGTTACATTTCCATTCACAATTTCCAAATACAACAATACAAGAATACTTGAATTACATAACATATCCATTTATTTCAATTAACTAGGTCCACAACCTAAGTGTAGCAACTTGATCAACTCAAAATTTTGTACCTGAAACATGATGAAAACGAGGTCAACTAAAAAGTTGGTGAGCATACATAGGTTTTGACTCTAAATAGTATCAAAGTATTGTGTGTAAACAAATCCATACAAGTCATGATTAATAAGGCATTTATGGGGAGTTACTATTGTTTAACCAGGTAGTACAATCAAACCTTTGTAACTAGCATGCAAAAATTGTGTTGTCGGTAACAATCATCCCAATCTGGGTGGGTTTGTCAGACTCAATAGATCTATCATTGTTAACCGTCGGCTTGATTAGTTAATGATTGTACATGTAATTGCAAATAAGTAGTTAACACACCTAGCACTCAAACATAAAGCTCAAATTGCACACAAATTGTAAAGTGGATTTGTATTGTGTAGTTTATGTAAATCATTGTAAGTTGTGATCATGTTTCACCCCAAAATGTAAAAACAGTGAAAAAGGGGCTATGTAAAACTCACATGTAATAATTGTGTGGGCAACAAGAGCAAATATGTAGCACAAGTGATTCTCAAATCACAAGTTATCCTAGATTGAATTATGAATTTGAATTAATGACAATGTACAAGTCTAAAGCAGAGTTTAAAGTTCAACGAATTTTTTTTGAGCGTAAGGACTTGTATAAAAAGAAGTTTGCGTTATTCCATGTAAGGATTGTGTGTTTATGCTTGTAATTGAATACAAATTTAATGTAAATCGTAAGTTCAAAGTATGATGATCTTAAGCAAGAGTAATAATTGACTTAGGGTTTAATTGGAATAATTTAAGTAATAAACTCACTTCATTTATTTACTTTACTACTGTGACAATTTTATTTATAATGAGTTTCTTATAAGGAATCCAATTAAATATATATGTATTAATATATATTTAGTAAAGGTAGATTGTTTGAAATAAAGTTTAAACCTTACTATTTCTAATAATTAGAAAATGATTTATAGAATTGTTTCATGAAAGTATTTAATATGATAATGTATTTTATAAAAACAACGTCACAATTTTTATGAAATTAAGCATTTAAAGTACTTTGTGTTGCAAATTTAATAATTGATTAAAATAACTTTTTAAATAGTTACAATGAGATTCTAAACACTTAAATTGGTAAAAATAGTTGTATCGTGTTTAAGATTGTAATTTAATATACCAATTTGTTCCACGTGAGGTTAGGTTTATAAAATATTTTTTATAAACTAAATTGGGCTGTTAAAATGCTTAAAAAAAATTTGGGAGTTGCCCGGGTCGAACCCGGGTTTCCCCGGTGGAATCCTTACACTCCAACCACGGGACCAGAGGACTATCCTACGTATAGTTCTGGTTTGTGTGGTTTTTAACAGGCAATGAAAGAGGGGTCGGGCCTGGTTAAGGGATAATGCGCAAAACGGCCAGGACTGTGGGTGTGGGTTTCGAGCCCGCGACCAAATGCGTAGGACTCAAACAGATTAACCAGTGATCTGGGCAGATGCATTGACAAAACTCGAGTTCGAAATTAGAAAAAGACTACGGCCATCAGTCCCTCCGTCCCCAATATGTACCCCGAAACCCTAGCCCTGGAATCGAGTCAAAAAGCAAGCGATCGAAGCTCCGACCATGGGGCTTTCGATAATGCGGTCAAAACGATTACAAGTGTATAAAAATTACCTGAAATGATTGTGTACAGAGGACGAACGACTAAAATTTCAGGCTCGGTGCTCTTCGATCTTGACAGCGCTTCAGAGGTGCAATGTGGGCAATTTGAAAGTTGGGAGAGTTTGAAATAGGGTATGCGAAAGTGTGGGATCAATCTATAGCGTTTAATCCGTCTAAAACGATCAATTCTATTTTGACTTGCGGGTGACAGTTGTTCGAATCAAAATCCGTCTCATTAGCAATGAATCGAGTCGCGATTTGGTTCAGAATTCATACGAGTTAAGGCGTTGCGTGATTTGCGGTCAAAAGACACGTCTAATTCCATGATTTGCATCCGGAATTAGTTTGCTTTGACTATGGATAGTCATATGCATTTAAATTTCAAATTGACCGCTAAAGCTGTTCTATTGATCTGTTAAAAGGGTTTGGAAAACACCGCGAATCACTGAAACAGAAAAGGCAAGTTTATAGGCCCCTGATTCATTCAATTTGAGGATAAATTTCAAGAATTTCGGGTTTGGTTGACTTCAGAAAGTCAAAGGATGGGTTAAGTTTTAAAATTTTTGATAAGGTTCAAGTTTGGAGGTGCAAGGGTTCAATTACAAGAGTGGGAGGTTCAAATGTAAGCTAGAGGGTTCTTTGGTTGGTGAGGGGATTGAAAAACACAATTTAATTATCTAAAAAAAAAATTATTTTAATAAAATTACAAATGGTATAAGTGGTTTACCCACTTAAATGAATGTGTATTCATATAATTAAATACCCGTAAATAACATTGATGTGGTGGAAATTAGGATGTAAATGTTAGTTTGAGATAATAAATACATGTTTAGGAAAAATAAATAATCGAGACATATTGTGTTGAACCGGTACGGAATCGAAATGGATTGCGAAATGAAATAACAATTAGGTCGGAAATAATCATGGATGTTACACACAAGTATGTTGTTTGTTGCACAAATGTTCTAGCTAACTACAAGGTTAACCTATGTTTGATGGAATATATGTATCAATGATTTGTACAAAAGAAATCGGGAATCCTAATGTGCGAGGAGATTGATGTGGGTGTCCTCATTTTAATAATAATCATTTGAGTTGCAAATAATATTTTATGTAAATCTTTGATAAATAATTGTATTGTAATAAGTGAAAGAATCAATAAGGATTTTGTTTGTTTGTAATAATTGTATAAACGTATGAATAAATAATTAGGTTTTTGTTTGTAAATAAATACACAAATAAGTAAACGAGTAGTTTTCTTTTATTTGCAATCGCATAAATTAATAAATAGGTAAATAAATAAATGATTAATAATTAGTTGAGTAATTAAATAATTTACTACATAAATAAATGAATAAAACATTTCATTTGATTTATGAAAAATAAATGTTAAAAAAATAATGATTTAATTAATTGGTAATTAAACCAAAAATTAAAGTATAATAACGATGTTCTAATTAAGTAATAATTAAACCAAATAAATTATTAATTAAAAGTTTAGAATTGTGTTTTAAATGTTCTCATATAATAAAATAAATTATATAAAAGTTTGTATATATATTTGCAAAGAAATGGGTTTATAATCATAATTAGTTGAAAGTGGCTGTTGTACACTAGAATGGTTATCATTCCAGAGTAGTACCTCCAACAGAAAAGTTCCCACATTAGTCAAATCAGGAAATAACAAAATAATTAGTTTGCAATGAAGGTTTAGATGTCAATCATTAAAAATAAATAATAACATTTATATTTGGGTACAGGATATGGGTTTCATTTAAGTTTTAAGAAAACGCGAAATATAATGTCCGGCTAACATCTCAGATACTTTTCCACCGGAAAACAGATGAGCACCAAGACAAACATCATTGTTGTTATTCGTATCGCAAACCAAGATTCAGCCCTAGTTATTTTCGTGTGTGCATCAAGTATTCCTTGGTCTCCATTCCTTGCCTCAGAAACTCTAAGGTCCTTACATAGGTGAGCGGCATCAGCTAGAACTCATAAGGCACTGATAGGTTCATTGGCTTGTCCTACTCCTTGGTCTGGATGGTATAGGTTAGGTGCTAGATAGGGTCTCTCGGGGGAGGTGATTCAGCTGGTCAAAGTGCGGTCAAACATGGCTCTGGCAGCTAGTCGTGCCGGTGACCGGTTGTCTGGCGATGGGGATCTAAAGTCTTCCTCTTGTGTTGACTCCACTTCGGGGTGATTCTTAGGGGAGTGAGGAGGGTAAGAGGCCATGTCTAGCACGGAAAGGTCGTAAGTGTAATGGTGAGTGTTAAAGGTGTTCATGAGTTTAAAATTTAGCTAATCATAACACCGAGTTCTTATAATAATATATCGGTAGTAACACTTGACCTATAAGTAGCGTACTCATGAAAAGGATTCCGAGGAAAGAGAGGTGGGACACAAAGGACACACTAAAGTACCCAGTCTTCCCTTAGTCAGAATCTTCCATAGACTTACACTCACTCTTCCAGCCATCATGTACCATTAACATTATTATTTGAACTTGTGATTATGGTGAGAATCGTTAGGGATTTTGTCTTGTGGATCAAGGTGTGTTTCATCCATTCAAACAGCTTCCTTTTCTTCGATGGTCGGCAGTGTTGTAAAAATCGCGCCTAGGCGTCGATTAATCGCTAGGCGCTTGGCTAAGGAGGAATTTTGACCTAGTCGGTCCAAAAATCGCTAGACGATCCAAATCGCGCCTAGGCGGTCCTATGCGGCCAGATTCCGGCAAAAACCTGAAATTTCCGGCCAAATTCCAGCGAAAACCTGAAATTTCGGGCGAAAACCTGAAATTTCGCCAAATTCCGGCGAAAACCTTTGGTGTGGTTTAAAAATGAACATTTTTATAAAAATTACATATAAAAATGTGTGTATATATATAAAAAACTGAAAATTACATATAAAAATTCCAATCCGATTAATGCCGCCTAGACCCCGATTAATCCCGCCTAGACCCCGATTATTCCCGCCTAGGCCTAGGCTCTACCCCACTTCCCGACTAGCTCCTAGCGATTACAACACTGATGGTGGGGTCTAAGGGTGTAAATCTCTCACAAGAGATGGTAAGGATGATAACATTTTCAAGGCATAAGGATGGAAGGTATAGGAACTTAAATGAGATTAAATGTAAGAATCAAAATAGGGAGATTTAGACATATGTACCAAATTGTAGTATTTAAACGGCTGATGTTTAGGTTGTATTCATTTGGGACATAACTCAATGGATACTGTGACAAATCAAAGTGATTTGAGTTCATATACTTTCAAGAAGGCATGCTTTTGCCTATAGGTGGACACTCACTTCGGGAATTCTCAGGAAAGCATACGAATCCATCGGTTGATTCGGATTTATATGAAATACTTTCCTAGACAGAAGACCCAAGGTACAGGCATCCACCCTTCTAGATTGCACATGTTCTCTACTAATTTTCAGAACCCAAAACTTTGACGGGATTTTAAAATTTTAATTGGCATTGGGTCAAGGAGTTTGAATCTTTACATAAGTGATTGGTGATGATGTGTAAAAATGAAAGTGTGTAAGGTCTTTGATATAAATAAGTGTTTGACAAAACTTAGGATAACATTTAGTGGTATCAAATAGGTATTGTGCAGACAAATTAAATAATGTAGCAAATAAGGTATCACATGAGTAGTAGTCTTTGTAAACATGTAACATGACACATTAGGTAACACATGTTGTATCGTGCAATGAAATGCCTAAGATTACACAAGGGTATCCTAAGGTTATAGACTATAGACTAAGAATACGCTTCAAGTAATCCACGTTGTTTCGAATAGTTCCATGTAGTCCTTGGGATGTTGTAGTTCATGAAATTGTATCATGTAAACAGAAGTAGATAGATGTAGGTAAGTATGTGTATAAATGAGTATAGAATGGAGTTCCTAATTAGAAGACACGAGTTAAACTCATGTTTGGGGACTCCTAGGTTAGGTCATGTGTGTCTAATAACCTAATTCCCTATAACCATGGCTCTGATACCAATCTGTTACACCCCGGTCGGCGACGGATTATACACCGGGGCTGACGCGGTTGTTCATAAGCACATGATCATCTATTTAATGTGATAGTATTTATTATTCGAATTAAAAGCATCAGTTACAATTGGAAATAAGAAGACAAGTATTCAAAACATAACAAAATTCAAATTTAACTAGGTTCGGTCCTATGTGATCAATTTGAGTCCTCAAACTAAATATCAACTACAAGTAGTTGGTGAGTAACATAGGTTTTGATACCAACAAAAGTTAAGTAAAAAGTATTTGAAATTCAATATGTTCAAAGCATAACTATGGCATAAATGTGAAAATATACAAGTTCCAAGCATACAATCAATCCTTGGTAAATGAAAAACTGGTAAGTACAATCCAACTGATTGTATTCTGGTAAAAATGGTAATATGGTACACACAAAACGCGCCAAGGTCTGTGTTAACTATGGTATCGGTTTCCCGTATAAATGATCATAAAATGTACTTCCTTAGGCTTGGGTAGCAAGTTAATGATTGTACTGTACATGAACACACGTATGGTCGCCAAGTAGTTTAAGACATAAAGCACATAGTAAATAGAATGAGAAAAAATGGTATTGAATTTTGGTATGTAATGTAAACATGTTTCACCCAGTGTATTTGTAAACAATAGTAAAGAGAAAGGGGGCTATGAAACTCAACTTGCAATGAGTAGCTTGAATGTCACACAAGTATGTTGTTTGTTGCACAAATGTTCTAGCTAAATACAAGGTTAACCTATGGTTGATGGAATATATGTATCAATGATTTGTACAAAAGAAATCGGGAATCCTAATGTGTGAGAAGATTGATGTGGGTGTCCTCATTTTAATAATAATCATTTGAGTTGCAAATAATATTTTATGTAAATCTTTGATAAATAATTGTATTGTAATAAGTGAAAGAATGAATAAGAATTTTGTTTGTTTGTAATAATTGTATAAACGTATGAATAAATAATTAGGTTTTTGTTTGTAAATAAATACACAAATAAGTAAACGATTAGTTTTCTTTTATTTGCAATCGCATAAATTAATAAATAGGTAAATAAATAAATGGGTAATAATTAGTTGAGTAATTAAATAATTTACTACATAAATAAATGAATAAAACATTTCATTTGATTTATGAAAAATAAATGTTAAAAAAATAATGATTTAATTAATTGGTAATCAAACCAAAATTTAAAGTATAATAATGATGTTCTAATTAAATAATAATTAAACCAAATAAATTATTAATTAAAAGTTTAGAATTGTGTTTTAAATGTTCTCATATAATAAAATAAATTATATAAAAGTTTGTATAAATATTTGCAAAGAAATGGGTTTATAATCATAATTAGTTGAAAGTGGTTGTTGTACACTAGAATGATTATCATTCTAGAGTAGTGCCTCCAACAGAAAAGTTCATAGGAAAGAGTTGGCCGGATCAGAACCCCGTCTTTCCTAGCCAGAAATTTAATGTTTGCTAGATAACTACATACTCATTTAAAATTTATTCTATTTGCATACTTAACCAAGTTTAGGGTGTGTTTGGAAAGTATATGGGCTAAAGTGGAAATATGAGTTTAGTAAAGATAGAAATTGAATATTAAATAATTTAATTTGAAAATAAGGGGTTTTAGTAAAAACATGATTTTTAAAATTGAAAGGAACAAGAAAGATCAAACCAAGCTTTTAAATAAAAGTTTTGAACAAGTTTAGTTAAAATAGGGCTTTTGATCTTGGATAGGTCTATGATTATAACATAAACATGTTAGGGTTCATAGATGTAGCTAGTTATGAGGGATTTTTGAAATGAAAAGTATGAACAAGCAAGAACATAAGAAGAACTTACTTAAAATGGAAGGATTTAAGCTAGAATCTTACAAAAGATAAGAAGAACGACCTTTAGTAGCTAGAGAACCCTAGAGGATCGTTGTGGTGCGAATAATACATGAGAATGAGGGCTCTATTTATAGGGTAGGATCAGAGGCTTATTCACGAAATTTAATTTGTTGTAAGGACTCTATTTCATTATAAATGTAATTATATATTTATTTGTTTTATTTATCTTTAGTAATTTAAAACACTAGTAATGTTAATTAACAATGTTATATTTTCATAATAAATTGTTTAAATGGTTTATTTATCATGTGTATATATAGATAGTTACACACACACACATATATATATATATATATATATATATATTTATAAGTAGACTCATAAAGGATATCAATTCATAATCAAAGCTTGTAAGTTTATATTTGGTTATTATAACAAGGTATATATATTTATTTCATAACAATCATATAAGTATGTTTGCACACTCATGAATTATAATAAATAAATATGATACTTTCATAAATACGAATCATAAAATAATGAAATTACAATTTGCCGGAATAGTTAAAATAAAGGTCGGAATTTTCTAGGAGTTACAGTGTTGAATATTGTGAAAAGCCTATTTGAATTTGTTTTTCTTTGGTGGATCAGCATCATACTATATCGAAATTGGGCACCACTAGATCAGCAGCTATTCAAGCATCATAGTCAAGTCATAAATTGTGAAGAAGTTAACTGTGTGAAGTAGATTTAGGGATATTAACTTCCTTGTTTAGAAATTCATAGTGCCTATGGTGTGTTTGTGTGTGAGTTCACTTTAAATGGTAAGAAGACAGGGGTTGATATTTTTTTTATTATAAAGGGTATTTTAGTCATTTTTTAAAATTTAACAGAAAAATTTAACCTCCATCCAAGTCAGGGACTAAACATGTTACGTGTGTGCATAAGTTTGGACTATCTGTGTACTTTTTCATACTTAGGGACCAAATCCAAAATTTTTAAAAAGCACAGGGACTATCTGTGTACTTTTTTCTAATATTTTAGAGTACAATACATAGAAAGAATGTTTACAATTTAAACCCTATACTATACACAATGCTATAAAATCACCATAGGTTTATGACTAATATCAAACAGGTTATCACCATGAAGATTGTAAAGACAAATTTGCGCAATCGAATTGGTGAAGATTTTCTGAAAGTTTGTGTAGTTTTTACCGTAGAAAAATAAACACTTGAAAGTATTACAAATGACGTTGTAACTGACCGTTTACAAAAGATTAAATCACGTAGAGGACAATTATAATATGTATTTCAATGGCGTTTATTGTTTACAATTTTAATGAAGTTAACTTTTACATATATGTTTTTTTGTGCCCCTAAGTAAAAAAATCTTTGATCAGCTAATTAATTAAAAAATCTTTGATTAGCTAATGTATTTGTAAATGGTTAACTTACACATATATACAACATTTACATATATGTAGATAATTAAATTACACATATGTAAAACCCGGTTACACATACACAAATATGTAAGTGATAATTTGTAATGGTTTCACATTTTGATATAACCATTTCTAATTTAAGTAAAATAAAAAAAATTATAAAAAAATATGATTGGATGATATAAATTCTGGTAGTTCTAAAGTTATACTATGATCCGAATTTAATATATCTCTTATAGTCACACGTTACTCTTTTCTAAAACCAAACGTGATGTATCATATCATTGGTTTTCCTGGGCGGCTATTCCACATGTGAGAGTTTGGTTGGATGCACTATTTTTCTTTTCTTTTTATTAAAATCCAAAAAAGCTTTATGTTAAAACATTAATTGCTTAAAATAAACACATGGTGAACTTGGTTGGATTGGTTAGGAAGAGTCTCGTACAAAACTATTTGGAACATCGTCCCGGGTTCGATCCCTGGGATGGATTTTTTTTTTAACAATTTTTTTTATTATTTTGCTTGTCAGTCTTTTTACTAGCCTGCTGCGTTGTGCGTAACTCTGTATGAGTGGTTAATTACCGTTTTAACTCCTAATATTTATATTTCACGCTTTTTACCTGCTTGATTTTCTATTAATATCGTTTTCCTATAATTTCGTTCGTTAAGTTAAAAAAAGGAACGAAACGCGCGACTTATTTTAGTTTTAATTTGCTGGTATATTTTTTTTGAACGGATTCGTATTGAAAATATAGAAACTTTTTTTGCATACGCTGTAGTGAGAGACGTTAACGTTTAGTAGCCGTGGCAAACCCAAACGCTTAAAAGCGAACAACATCGTTGCCGGTCATTTGGTATAATCATAACCAGTATCCGTGGTCGCTTTTATGGTTTTCAACGAGCAAAACCGACAACGAAAAAACTCCGGTCGCGTAATGTGGTGAAAAAACAACCACGCTCCCGCCGCAAATCGCATTTATTATTTCGTTTTCAGCCCTTATAATATATAATATACACTTTTAACATGTTTCATTTTATAATAACTTTGTTTTCCCGTGATAACTTTTGTTGGTTACCTTTTAAAAAAATTTGAACGCACGGCTGTTTTTGGATATTTTTCGTGAACAATCCGTGATAATTTTTTTTAAAGTGTTTTTATTCAAAATCGCGTTTATTTTATTTGTGTTGTACGCTATATCAAGCGCCCTAACCGTGTAGATGCCATGACAAACCACCCGCTTATGAGCGACAAACATCATTAGTGGTGTTGTGTTTCATCGTACCCTGTATCGGTTTTCGCGTTTAAGGTTTTTTACAAGTCGAAGCGCTGACAGCCAAATTCCCGCCGCACAATGCGTAAAAAAACGACCGCGTTTCCCCGCGAAACACGGGGTAAAAATACTAGTTTAAAATACAACACTATTAAGTTAAGATATTTTATCATATTTCGCTATTATAAAATCATACCACGTAACATCATATCATATTATTAAATATAATTATACAATTTACAATTCATTTGTGCACTTTTCTATTGCCGTGTAAGATCGACCAAGCAAAAAACATATGACGATCATCATTCTAACTTATTTTCCGTTTTCAAATAAGAAAAAGGCTAAAGTGATTATTATTTATTCAAAAATAGTATAAATTAATAGTTTTGATTGATCGAACATGTTATACATGAATCATATCATGATATATACCGAAACAGATTGAAGTTATTTCCTGTGAGAATTAACGAGGAAAATCAATTTTTATGGGACCGTCCGGTCACCCAGAATTGGCTATAGAGTCGGTCCGGTTGTGTATAGTTGATCCATCCTCGTTAGAAGTTATTATTGATTCGTTTACAACTTCACGCTTTATATTTATTTATTTAAGGCTTTATATTTTATTTGTTTAAGACTTCATATTTTATTAGAATTAAAAATTCACACCAAAAGATAAAATAGTTTTGTATTTTATTTTAGAGTAAACTGCAGTTTTCGTCCATGAGGTTTGCCTAAACTAACAGGTTGCGTCCACCCTTAACACCTTTGCTCCCTGACGTTTGATGTTTTAACACTGAGTCCCTGGACCTGACGGCCGTTAACTTTTTGTTAGTTTTTATGTGAAATTACTGGTATACCCTTAACTCCATCTTCTTCTTTAACATATGTCTCAGACCACCCACCACAACCACCACCACATCCTATTGCCACCACTAGCCGACCACCACCACCGGGTGTGGGCATATTAATCTAATACTATTCAGCTAATGGTTTTTCTAAAACCATTTAGCCACCCCTATGGTCAAGCGAGTGGCGGTGGTGATGGCATCAGTGGTAACATCCACAGGTTTTGACGACGGTGTTAGGGTTCCCCCGTGAAACTTTATGACGGCGGCGACGGGTGGTGATTAGCAGTGAAGCTACCGCCAGTGGTCATCAGCCAGATATTCAACCAGATCGGCAGCTTGCGATTGAGAACGATGTCATGCAACGGGTTTCAGAGCAGATTGGCTATGGTTGTGCACATGTATGCTTCTAGAAACTTTAATCGGCCGATTTGGGCGATGGTTACGGCATCAACAATCTAGATGGTCGAAATAGGTGTCGGCCCAAGATTGGAGACCGTGAACAGTGGTCCGACTGCTGAAGCAGTGGTCCTTGGTGGTTGTAGTGGTGTTTACAGGTGGCCTAAAAGAAGTTTTTTAAGTAAATGTATATTTAATATATTAAATAAAAATTATATAAATAATAAATTTATTTAGGACTAGAGGTCGTCTATTAAACGAGCTCAAATATAGTTTTAAGTGTACGCTCCAACTGCTTTAAACTTGACTTGATTCAAGCTTTTTAAAGTTAAAAGTTAATTGATTGATCTATCTTATATTAGTTACGTGTTGTCCTTTTAGTTCTCTTTTACCTCGTGGTTTTTTCGTCTGACCAAGAAAGACGAAGGAAGCAAATCTTTTCACGATCTTGACTCGTCTTCTCAAACTTTTCAAAACATATGGCAGGTTCCTAGAACATCCAAAGGCTAATCATGGTCTCCAACACAAACAGTGACTAATATCTCTATATAAATACTCGAACTCTACCACTTCCTATATCTGTCAAGAAACTAAACTCATACAAGAATCAATCAACCTCAACATCCTATAATTATCGCCAACAATGGTCACCAACAAACTCCATTTCCTTTTGATCCCCCACATAGGTCCGGGCCACACTATTCCCATGATAGACATGGCCAAACTGCTCGCAAAACAACCCAATGTTATGGTCACCATCGCTACCACGCCTCTCAATGCCATCCGTTACGGTGCCACTCTCGCTGGACCCGTTAAAACCGGACTTCCCGTCCGATTCCTTGAGCTCCCGTTTCCGGCAGCAGAGGCTGGCTTGCCTGAAGGATGTGAAAGCACGGATAAAATCCCTAGTACGGATTTAGTCCCAAACTTTTTAGCTGCCATTGACATGCTACAGCAAAAGCTAGAACAGCGTTATGAAACGCTAGAGTCTCCTCCAAATTGCGTCATATCTGATAAGTACATGTCCTGGACGGGTGATTTTGCGGATAAGTATCAGATACCAAGAATCATGTTTGATGGGATGAGTTGTTTTAACGAGTTATGTTGCAACAATTTGTACGCGTCCAAGGTGTTCGACGGTTTGTCTGAATCAGAACCATTTGTTGTCCCGGGTTTGCCTGATAGGGTTGAGCTGACAAGAAACCAGCTCCCACCCGAGTTTAACCCAAGCTCGATTGACACAAGTGCGTTTCGCCAGCGGGCTAGGGATGCCGAAGTGAGGGCTTATGGAGTAGTGATCAATAGTTTTGAGGAACTAGAACAAGAATATGTTAACGAGTATAGGAAGTTAAGAGGGGGTAAGGTTTGGTGTATCGGGCCATTGTCACTATGCGAAAGTGACGATTCGGTTAAATCTCAAAGAGGAAACATAGCCTCAATTGATGAACAACAATGCCTAAAGTGGCTCGATTATCACAAACCCAACTCGGTAATCTATGCTTGTTTTGGCAGCCTTGTGAGGGTTAACACTCCACAACTCATTGAGCTCGGTTTAGGCCTAGAAGCATCGAATCGCCCGTTCATTTGGGTGATTAAATCCGTTCATAGGGAGAAAGAGGTCGAGGAATGGTTAGCAGAAAGTGGGTTCGAGGAGAGGGTTAAACATAGAGGGTTAATAATCCGAGGTTGGGCCCCACAAGTTCTAATCTTGTCTCACCCTTCGGTTGGAGGGTTCTTAACGCATTGTGGTTGGAACTCGACTCTAGAATCAGTGTGTGCGGGTGTTCCCATGATCACATGGCCACAGTTTGCAGAGCAGTTCATTAATGAGAAGCTTGTAGTACAAGTCTTGGGGATCGGTGTGGGTGTTGGAGCTGATTCTGTCGTTCATGTGGGCGAAGAAGATCGTTTTGGGGTGAAAGTTAAGAGCGAGAGTGTGAAGGCGGCTATCGAGAAGGTCATGGATGACGGGATTGAAGGAAATGAGAGACGAACTAGAGCTAAAGAGCTTGGGATAATAGCTAATAACGCCATAAAGGAGGGAGGGTCTTCGCATTTGAACTTGACACTGCTAATTCAGGACATAATGCATCATGCAAATACTTAGCCTTGATCTAGGGGACGGGCTGGGATGTGTTGGGTGTAACTTGTTAAAATAGTTTCGGCGGGGGTCGAATGATGAGTTTTAAGATATAGATCAAAATGGTCAACACTTTTATTATTATTATTATTATTATTATTATTATTATTATTATTATTATTATTATTATTATTATTATGTTTTCTTTAAATTATATGCTTAATTAATCTATTCAATTTTGGTTATTTGAATAATAAATTAGTTCAAATAAAACATATAAAGACATAGTAATCATTCTTGTTTGTTTTTAGTTGCTAATTATTGATTCTACTGCTTATTACTTCAAGGCGAGTTCTCTATTTTCTTAAAGCAATTTCACCCTCTTCGATCCTTCGAGTTGTGATGACGAATTACCTCCCAAAATACAATGAAGTAGCGTGTAAAATAGTTAATTAACTCTTGGCACGAAAGAGAAATTAACCCAGTTGAACTAGTGAGTGCTACAAAGAATCCCGTTTACTAAAACTTTGTTTCTATAGCAACAAAGTTCTAAGTAATTTCTGGTATGAAAGGAGAGAGTTTTGGCCATGATTTGTTTGTGATTTGGATTTTGACCAAGTAGATTTGGAAAGGACGAAGAGGGGGATGATTACCTAGTGGAGATACCAAGTCTTTAATGGCTTTAGAAGATGATTCACATAGAGAAGACACGGAAGATTAATTCCTAGCACATTACTTAAATGAATTTAAAGAATGAAAGTTTGGATGTTTTGGTGATGGTGATGGTGATGATGAACACTGAATGCTTGCTTGTATGAACTTTTGATATTATCTTGATGATTTTAATTGTTAATTATAACATTATTTATTATATTTATGGAATGATAGTTTTCTATGCCTTGATTGTGCCGCCCCTTTGACTACCCATGTAGTTTTTTTTTAACAGTAAATGTTACTCCTACTATACTTTACACCACTAATTCTAAACCACTCCATTGCCCAAGTTTAAACCTAAGACCTAGTTATGTGTTTGTAGTTATCATAGTATAGAAGGTATGATATCTATGTATAATATCAGACTCTATATATATATAGCCCATTTGTAGTTGTATTATATACATAATCAATATACAACTAACCTTTTGGTTCAACTATTATAGAAGGAAGTGAAGGTTCTATTAACATAAAGTGTAATCCATACCGTTGGAAAATACAGTACAAAATGTGGGTTTTCACTAACCATGGACACAAATAATTATATGTAGTTATTATTAGTTAAAGGGTTTTTGGTCTCTTTGAAGATAGCTTCACAAAGAAGTGCCAAAAATAGAGCTAAGATGAATGAGATATCAATCCTCAAAGTGGTGTGTTTGAAATGAAAGTATTATGAGAAATTAGGTGGAAACTTGTCGTACATAGGAGGATGGAAGAACCTCACAAAAGTATATAAGTGGGAGTCTTCCTTGGATATTACTTCCATACTCAATGGAAGAGGTGGGAACCTAAAAGGGTGCTTGCGTGCACGCACGCTCTTTGATCGTGATTGTGGGTGTAATTTGGCGTTTTGATCGCATACTTTGCACACACGCATCACTGAGATGCCGCCTTGTGTTTTGGAAGGTCAGTTTAGCGATGGTTAGCTTGTCGGTAGAAACTAGGTTGCTACCTATAGATGCTTGGGTTGACACATATTACTACGACAGTTCGCGCCGAGTTGTTGTTGGTGGCTCGGTTGTTGCTGCATGTGTAGTTGATGCCTCGATTAGTGCCAACAAGATGCTGTTGATGGTGAAGTTACTGCTGACGAGTAGCAACAGTTGAGACCATAGTAGTTAAACGCGCCTAGGCAAGGAGGCGTAATGCAACCAAACCGCTTTACGTCCATCAAGGCGTGCAGGTGCAATTTCCAACCAAAATTGGTCTGAACAGTCTAAAACATGTCTAAAAATGACCTGAAACATCTAAAAATGGCTTGGAACCAGCTTAAAACATGTCTAAAACCCTAAAAATGGCCTATTTATACTATATGTCTTGCTTAAAAAAAATCCATCACTTTTTAAGCGCCTTGCGCCTAGGCTCAAGGCTCACCCTTTGCGCTTTGAGCCTTTGACTACTATGGTTGAGACGGAATGACTCTTTCAGTTTTAGTAGAAGGTTAAAACCTTTTAATGAGTTTGTAACTGATCATTAAACCGGTTAAATTGTTATTAAAGACGTTTAATACAATTTAACTCCTAGACTTAATATAGTTAAATGATTTGGTAGTATTCTTTTGTTTATACTATAAAAATAAGGTTTCTACCTTAGTTAGAGACATACATTGAAAATAGGGATGAGATTGGTACCGTACGGGTACCGATACAAAAAATATGGATACCGAATTTCTTGAGAAGTGAGTTTCGGTACTCGTTACAAAATGTTCATCTCTAGATGGTACTGGTACCGAAAATACCGATACCAAATTTCTGAAAAAGTGGGTACCGAATACCGTACCGAATCTATCGGTACGGTACTGATACTCGGTACTAAATGCTCATCCCTAACCGAAAATCACACTAAAAGAAATTCCCAAAGCTCAAGAGTAGTCAAGTTTTAGGTGCGATTTCAGGCGTATTATGTTTTAAAGGACTTGTGTTGAACACGAATCTTCAAACATTCTCTTTCCTTCCTCGTTGATCATTTTTTCCTTTCATTTCAGTTGTAACATTTTTTCGTATTATAATTTAGTTTAGATTGTTTTATTTATAATGAACGCTACCTTCTCACAAAATTCTCTTATTCAATAAGTATTTTTTTAGAACGGCGACTCACACACCCATCTACTCATATTTCTAAACTCCTTCAATTCCTAATCTACCAAATAGCGGGATTTAAACCATGATCTTCTCCAAAGAGTTTTAGACTCTTACCACTTTGTTCAATAAGTAAACACAAATAAAGAGTAGTAGCATAGTGGACCAATAAATATTACATATTTCTTTAAATTATTAAATATTGGGGATTGAACATCACCTTCTTAGCTTGAAATCTTAGTACTAGATTGGGTCCTGATATCTTGGATTAGTCGTGTAATATTCCGGTGGGAAGATCCTCCCTCTTCTATTGCTTCATTTGCAATCTTACCGAGTTCTTTAGCTCTCTTCCTTCTATCTTCGCTTTCTTTCCCGTCTTCCATCACCGTCTCTATAGCCTTCCTGAATGCGTCACTCTTTACTACCACTCCCGACTTCTCTTCTTCACCCAAATGCACGACTTTTTGTGCGCCAACACTAACGCCTATTTGCAGCACTTGTACAAGTAACTTCTCATTATAAAACTGTTCGTGAAACTGAGGCCATGTTACCATGGGGACACCAGCAGATATCCCTTCTAGTGCCGAATTCCAACCACAATGAGTCAAAAACCCTCCAATTGCAGGGTGTGACAAGACTAGCAGTTGTGGAGCCCACCCGCGGATCAATAGAGCTCTATCTTTGTTTCTCTCTTCAAACCCCTCTTCATCTATCCATTTTTCTAACTTTTCAGTCTTGTGACCTGCTCGAACTACCCAAATGAACGGTTTTCTTGATGATTCTAGAGCTAAAGCAAGCTCTATAAGCTGTGCAGGCTCAACTCGACTGAGGCTTCCTAAACAGGCATAGATCACTGAACCGTTTTCTTGAGAATCTAGCCACTTGATACATTCGTCTTTGTTAATTGAGGACCTGTTACCTCTTTGGACCTTCTCTGATGCATCCTTGTGGCACAGAGATAATGGCCCTACACACCAAGCTTTATCTCTTTTGACTTTCTGATATGCATCAGCATATTCTTGCTCCAACTCCTGAAAACTGTTTATAACTACTCCAAACGCTTCAGATTCGGATATCTGGAGCTTTTCATAAAAATCTTTTGTGTCTGTAGAGCCCGAGTTGAATGCAAAAGATAGTTGAGATCTTGTTAGTTCAATACGATCAGGCAAACCAGGCAAAACAAAAGATTCCGACTCACCGACGCTTTCATACGCCTTTGAGTGGTATAAAACATGGTTACACATTTGAGTGAAGCAATTCATTCCATCAAACATAATCCTTGGAATCTGAAACTTTTTGGCAGTTTCAGCTGTCCATAGGAGAAAAGAGTCTGAAATTATGCAACTTGGCCTAGGATTAAGCTTTTCAATATATTGTTCAACTTCTTGTTGTAGTGAACTATGAGCAAGGAAAAGATCAAGGCCCAAGCCCATATTAGGAAGATCATCCAGGCTTTCACAGCCTTCTGGTAAGCCAAACTTCAAATATGGTAACTGGAGTTCAAGAAAACTAATAGGAACACCTGATTGGATTGCTTGATCAAGGATTGACCCAAATCTGAGGGCGTTGACTGGAGTGGTGACTATGGTGACTCTAACACCATGTTGAGCTAGTAACTTGGCCAAATCCATGGTGGGGATATAGTGGCCTGGAGATCCTAAGGGTATAACAAGAAAGTGAAGCTGGTGTGATTCTTCTAAAGCCATTTTAAGAGTCTGGCTAGTATGATGGTGGAGAGAATGAATGAATTTGCATTCCAATTAAAGGGTCTAATATCAAATGTAGATCACTAGAACCTTGACTACTATTGGCTGATGATGTGAATGTTTGGATAAAATAGTGTAGAGCAATAGAAATTTGACTACTAGGAAAACTCTAATAGTGTATATTATAAAATTATTTTAAATAAGACAGAAAGCCACCCAAAATGTCAAAAAGAAAGGTACTTTAACCAAATAAAAGGAAGCGTGTGTAACTTTAATTCTATCAAAGACATATGGATTACCTTTTAAAGTTATGCTGAATGGATCAAGTAAAAGTAGACGCCTACAAAATCCAAGCAACAAAAGAATTAACGATTGCTGATCAAGAACTGTAAAGCCTCTTACACATTTTATCAAACAGTTTATAGGCACAGAGTTTACCTATGAGTTTAATCCTCATCTGCCCCCTTCAGTCATCGCGATCATTTAGCTAACAGATTTTGATGTGAAATCGATAACTCCATGATTCAAAGCAAACCTGTCAAATGATGCAGCATTAATTAAAAGTTGGTGAGCCGCGGATTTACTCTTTTTCTTCATTGGTTCATTCCATTTGCAAAATCGTGTAAAGAGAACGACCAAAAGAACGCTAACAGCAGCAGCAAGACAACGTAAACATGCTAAGTTAAAGTAACAGTTTTTGACGTGAATCATTTGGAATGTGAAACCATAGCCTTAGAATCAAAACCATTAATTAGTCCAAAATGTTAACAACCACTCCTCTTTGGTCAAGGGTGGTTAGACAATTATCGAATGTTAGACATGTGAAAAGGATAGTAATTAATGGGTTGAATATGAAGTCTTTTTATTCCTTTTCATATATATTTAAACTAAATTCATAAATAGAGTTAATTACACTGTTAGTCCCTGTGGTTTGTGAAAAGTAACAGGTATGGATACTAAGGGTTTCAAGTTGCAAGTATGGGTATTATGCTTACAATTTTGTAACAGTATTAGGTATTAAGACTAACTTCCGTTAGTTTTTTTTGTTAAGTTGAAGGGCAATTAAGTCATTTCACATATGTGGGCTAATTATGTAAGTTTTTATATATGAGGGACCATTTGTGTAATTAATTCTAATTAATATAAAAAACAAACAAACACTCCCCCACCATCGTAACCCACCACCGTCTCCTTCATCTTCGGCACCACCCCCACCACCGTCCGCTAGCCGCCACCTCCTCTAACCACCCCCATTTCCCCTTCTCCTTCTCTCTTAAACCTCCACCACATCACCCCACTGCCATCATTTCAGCCATTTCAACCCCATCTTCTCCAAACCTTCACTGCGTTTTTTCCCGGTAAGCACTCGTTTTTCCGGCAATGCACATTCCAATGACCAAACTCAAAATCGGGCTCACCTTTATTCGTCTCCACCACGTACCACCACCCTCCGTCACCAGAACCACCTAATGCCGGAAAACTAGAACCACATGGCGACCCTGCAACAACTCCGGCTAAAGTCTTCACCGGGAAAGAAATCGATTTTCCATCCGGCCACATCCATCTAAAGCATCATCAAAAGCCCTAAATTGGAAATTCCGCTGGAGAAAGGTATGACCATTCAGCGGTGGTAGCAAGTGGAGCTGATAGTCGGGTTACAATTTAGGCTAGATGGAGGTGGTGGACGACGGCGGCGATGGTGGTGGACGCTTGGATGGCGGTGGTAATGGTTGGTGTTAATTGTGGTGGTGTTTCTCCACCAAATCCCTGATTCCTAAATATATATATATATATATATATATATATATATATATATATATATATATATATATATATATATATATATATATATATATATATATATATATAGGGGACGTATCGGTTGTAAACCCTGAGTTGTGAAAACCCAAAAACTCATTTCTGGCTACACATTTATTTTCCTTTATTTCAGATTTTATTTAATCATAAAGGGGCATTGATGTCATTTGGCTCTCTTTTAAAACCCTAAATCTATGCACTCTCTATTCACACAGCAGCTTTTCTCTACATCGATCTATGCTCTCCCCCTCTTGAAGAAAACCCTTTCCTAGCTCTTTCCACTGAAAAATAAGAATCTTGGCCACCAAAATTGGTGGAGCCTTTGGATGGTCTCTCAAGAACAACAATCCAGAAGAACAACAATCTCCTATTTGTTGCATCGTGAAAGTGAAGACCATCGAAAGGTTCGATCTGCTTGGTTCTATCTCGTCTATTCTCCGTCGCGTCGTGAAGGTGAAGACCATCGAAGGATTCGATCTGAAGGTGAAGACCATCGAAGGATTCGATCTGAAGGTGAAGACCATCGAAAGGTATGGCTACTTGTTTGGATTTCTTGCAGAAGGTGAAACATCAAATCTTATCTCCATTCACTAGTTCTTTTTTTTCCATAGCAGAATATACATATATATATTATTTTGTTTTATTTATTATAAAAATATGTAAAATATTCTTCTAAAATCACTCAAAATGGTATTTCACGATTTTTAATAAGCAACGATTGTCCAAAACCATTGATAATATCTTTAGTAGATCGGTAGAACTTCTAACTCACTAAAAGGATAAACTAAATAAAATAATAACTTAAAATTCAAGAAAAGTATGGCAACTTGTTTGGAAGGTATGGCTACTGTGTCCAGATTTCTTTTAAAAAGAAAGAATAGTATATTTGAAATATTTTTGTAGATCTTGAAATTGGTTTTTTTTTTTTGCAAATCTTTGAGTTTGTTTTATTTTAAATAATTTTGAGTTTTTAATTTGTATATGTTTGTATGATTAATGTTTAAATTTGCTTTCTTTTTTTAATGTTATATTATTAAAAGTTTAGGGCAAAACAAATAACAAACATTTTTGGTTCCACCTTCTAGAGAAAGTTTGGGTGTAGAAATTTTTTAGTGTTCGTAAAGATATGTTATGTTATTTTTCATATTTTCTCTTTTACATTAGCAATAAAGTTGGATTTTTATTGGTAGATCTGAGTTAATTTATCCATTTCACAAATCTAAGTTTATGGCTTTTGGAGTAAATTGATTTTTGGTTTTTACACATGTGTAAACTGACTTTTACACTTGTGTAAATTGGGAGTTCTTAGGCCTAAATTTGTTGGTTAATATGGGTTTGTTGTATTTCATTTTTATGTGTGAAAAATGGTGTTTTATGAATTAGTTTTCAAGGGTTTAACATTCTTTTATACAATCATAAACTGATTTTACACGTGTATTTCATGTGTATTTTATTTAACTCACCCATTTTCTGATAAAATGTGTAAGACAGTTTTTCATCTATAGGATAACCTTATTAAGTTAAAAAAAATACATATAATATAAATTTTAAAACCATATAAGTTAAAAAAAATACATATAATATAAATTTTAAAACCATATAAGTTAAAAAAATACATATAAAAGTTGTGAAACTTAGGAATGTTGATAGTAATAATTTTCATATATGAATGTCTTTATTTTCTAATACATGGGTTTCACACATGTGTATTTTTAATACATGGGTTTTACACATGTGTAAAACAGGTTAAATCTTTGTTTCTTTTTCTTCTTCAGGTTGCTAATTTACCGTTAATTCTTCGTTTCTTTTTCAGGCAATGTTGAACAATCCAGATCCGAGTTGTGAATAAGAAAAGATATGTAAATCCATGTTCTTTTATTTTTTTAACTAACATTTGATTATAGGTTCCACCTCCTTTTGTATATGGTTTTACACATATGTATTTGATTCATTACACATGTGTAAAATGTTTTTATTCATGTGGTTATATGTATGTAAAATGTATTTTCTTTTTTGAAGATGAAGATTGTGATTTTGGTGTTTTGGATTCTCAGTGTTCTTTGTTTTTGAAATTATTAAAAAAACAACAGAATTTAGAAAGAAAATGAAAAGATTAATAAAGATGAAACGTTCTAATCATTTCATTTGGAGAGAAAGAAAATTAATTAATCATTATTTTGTAAAAAGAAAAAAAGAAAAACGTGAAATTACCTTTTTACCCATCTCTTTAATCTAAGCCACAAATTTTATTTATTAAATATATTAAAAATACATAAGTTATTACAACCACATATTAAAATATTAAGAATTGAATGTGTGGTACATATAGAGTTTAAAGGTTTTCACAATAACATGAGGTTTTCATTTGATACATCCCCTATATATATATATATATAGGGTTGTTCTATTGAGAACCAAAAAATTGTTGAAAACTAAAAGAACCGATTCTAATCACTCATTCCATTTTCTGTGTTTTTATTTTTTTTCTAAATATATGAAAATTATTAGGGGTGTTATGGGTATTTTACCCACACACCATCTCTCAAGTCTCAACTGCAACCCACGACTTCCATCTCCCATTCTTGATTCTCCTAACCCAACTAGAACCACATCACAAATGCTATCTTGCACAGCCTGAATTAAATAAAAATCCATCGCTACCAACTTTTTCGTGTTTCAAGGTTTCTTATCCAACAAACGATATTGTCCAGATTTATGTTCGAATCCAAGCCATGGTTGGCGGTGCTACCAATCAACTAGCACAATGTTCTCACTCGGATCCGTCTCCATCATCATCGGCAACCGCTTTGCCCCTACGAGGAGGAAGAGGATTTTTCAAAAGAAACAACCCCCTAATCTGCAAAAAAGGTAAAACAAATTTGTGATTACTGTTGAATGATTCTTTAGGATTGTATAAAATCGAACTATTTTTGTTTCTCTTCCTCTTCTACAATTTAAGATATAAACACCAAGTTGTATATTGTAGATATAAAAATAAACGTTAACTGTTATTTTGATGTTCTCTTTCTTTTTAAATCTTTCAGTTTATTGATTCAATTTAGGGTTCCACAAGATAATTTAGTATGTTGTTTCTGTTTGTTTTGAATTATTACTTGGTCATTCAAATTAAGATTGTTATGATGCTTATGTGTTGATTTATATTAATCGACAGTTTAAACTAATTAACCATTTCTACTCAGAGATAATAAAACAACATTTGTGATCCTTTCACTGCAATTAGAATGTCATATACTTTTACCAAATTTAGTCACACAGCAGCATCAATGAGGTATTTATATTGTCATTTAAACCCCTTTATCATATGCATCTTACTTGAAATACATAGCATATCAATGTTATATTTCAATCTTGTTTGGGTGCTTGCATATCAATGTTAGGGTTTTATTTTTTATTTGAATTTTCTTAAACCACACGTGTATATTTATGAATCTGGTATTTTTTATATTTCGATTTGTAATAAAAACCGACAACAATGTATATAGATTTTGATATTTAGTGTCTCGTTTACATCTACATATGCATATATTCGTTACATGAACATGTGCAAATAAGCATCTTATGCACATACACATATGCATGTATGCATTTTATGAACATATGCATGTATGCATCTTATATATAAATTACTTAAAAATGCATAAGTGGAATCTCAAACAAAAATGCATCTTATAAAAATGCAGGATGAGAATCTAAAAGAAATAAGAGAATTCTAGAAAATTAAAAAAAAAAGGGAAGAGAGAAATAATTATTTTTCCAAATTTACCCTTTTTGTTAAATATAAATTAATTAACTAGAGAACAAACAATTAAAGCATCATGTACAACCATTTATATGGTTCTTATGGTTCTTAACATTTCATTGGTTCTCAAAAGAATACATCCCTATATATATATATATATATATATATATATATATATATATATATAGGGGCCGGTTATCGTACAAAGTGTTTTAGCGTACGAAGCGTACGAAGGCACCAGCATGCGACACGTGTTCACTGGGCGAGGGGTAGATGCGTTCGCGTTATAATCACGCATGATTTATAATAACGTATGACCATAATCACGTAATCACGCATGTTATAATCATGACCATAATCACGTAATCACGCATGTTATACACATGACCATAATCACGTAATCACACATGGTATACGCACAGCACATCGACGTTTTTAAAAAAAGTCTTTTTTTAATAAAAGTATAGCAAGAGTATACTCAAATTAAAGAGAATAAAATGCTCGATTTTATGGTAGAATTAAAAAAAAAAAATAATGTCGTATAAAAAGTTATGCTTGTTTTAAAAAAAAATGGGAGAATTTGTAAAAAGTCAACAAAGGTAGGCTATTCTAATTTTACCATTTTCGGAATCTTTTCACACTTAAAACAATTACATTTGATCTTAATCATTGATTTTCTAGATCAACGATTCAAAATATTTTCTACGTTTCTCACAAAAAAAAACACTTTGTATTTAAAACTTCCCATATATATATATATATATATATATATATATATATATATATATATATATATATATATATATATATATATGGTGAGGTTCAAATGCTAACCAATATTTATGTGATAACCATGATAATCACTCTCAAACATAGTGGTACGTATATGTAACAATTATCATTATGTTAATGTTACATATATGTAAACACTATGTGTCACGTATATGTAACATTATTTGGTACGTATACGTAAGACTCATCATTTCCGTATTTACGTTCAAAATATTTATTCAAGATACTTAAATACTATTTTAACAATTAAAAGAAAAAATAATTTATAAATTATGTGATTGTTTTATAGTGGTTAGCACGGTTATCACATAAAAAGTTGGTTAATATTTGAACCTTTCTCTCTCTCTCTATATATATATATAGGGGTGAGTTCACTAGAAAACTCATTTTCATGATAAAACCAAAAACTCCTACTGCATATGTGTAGTATACCCAAAACCCCAACCCACCCTCAAAAACCTAATCCCCTGATGGGATGCGGATTTTGTGTGTTTATAGTGTTTTAATCCCGCGTTTTTACATATTTTTCTTATCACATATGTTTGGATAGCGAATACTACGAGGTAATATGTTTTGTAGGTAGACGGGATTAAAAGGAAGGTGTTAGAGCAAGTTGAAATGCAGGTTACGGGAATCGGAACGAAGAAACGAAGAAGTGAAAAAGGGCTGGCAGTAACTTACGGCCAGGCCACAGTAACTTACGGTGGCCGTAAGTTACGGTGAATCGAGCGTAACTTACGGTGGAAAGAAAATCAAAAAGTTTGGCCGTAAACCAGAAGCTACTAGCCGTAAGTTAGAATTTGGAATTTGTTGGCCGTAAGTTACGACCATATCACCGTAAGTTACGGTGGTCGGGAAAACAGAAAGACGCGGAACTTCGGGGACACAGCCGATTTTGAGGTTTATTTGGGGGTTTCTTCCCCAAATCGAAAGCCATCTCTTACACAACACTTTGAGGCGATTTTTAGAGGATTGACACACCCACTTGAAGATTGAAGATGATCTCCCTCACCATGAGCGGGTGATTCACTTGTGGCTTCCTCCAGGCGGACGGTTCGTATAGGTTTTTGTATTTGATTCAGTTTATTCATGTTTGGATCTTGTTAGTTTCTGACAATAACTTGAGAGATTGATGTATTAGTTGATTTAAACAGTTTATGATTATGCTTTGAGTTTGCCTGCTTTACGATCTTGTTCGGTTGATGACAAAACCTAGTAGCAGGGTTGGGTGACTAAAGGGGGTAACTTGGTATTCATAAATTGGGTGATTGAATTATACTGGTTTGTGACGAAACTAGTTGTATAGGTTTTCTGACAAAGAATCTGTCTTCAATTACTGTTTCAACTAATTTTCCAACACTATTTTTCCAACACTAATTTTCCTAACGACATCGATCATCCCCCACCCCACCCCCACCCAAAAACCTAAACCCCTCACTCACCCCCCACCCCACCCCACCCCTCCAAAAACCTAAACTAAACCAAAAAACTAAACCAAAAAGCCTAACCCACCACCTAAAAACCTAACCCTGTCACCCCACCTACCCCCTCACCCACCCCCCAAAACCCTAAACCCTCACCCACCCCCCAAAACCCTAAACCCCCCGCCCACCCCCCAAAAACCTAAACCTTCCACCCCGCCCCACCCCTCTAAAAACCTAACATAAAAGCTAAACTAAACCCAAAAAACTAAGTCCAAAAGTTAAACCCACTACTTTTCGAGTTTTTTTTTATGAACGAGGATGACGTGGGAAACAAGAGCTCCGAAGCAGTTTTTTAATTTTTGATTTATTTTTTGAGTTATGATTTTTTTATTATTTTTTTTTACCTTAAATAAGTAGTTTTTTGGTTTTCTCATGAACATTGAGTTTTCTTATAATCCTTCCCCTACACACACACATACACACACACACACACACACACACATATATATATATATATATATATATATATATATATATATATATATATATATATATATATATATATATAGGGAATGAATCATTTGAGAACTCCTAAATATTTTGAGAACTCGTCAAAAAACCAATCAAAACCATTTTTTTGTTTTTACTATCTTTATTGCTATAATATAATATAAAAAAATGAATTTATATATGTAAATTTATATGTATTCATATATTAAAAAAAATATACACTTATGTAAGTTTACCACTTACACATGTGTAAATGTTTACCATTTACACATATATATAAATTTTTTTAAGGATAATTTAGAGAGAAAAGATGAATTAATTGGAGAGATAAATCATTTTTTATGTTATATTTTAATAATAAAGATAGTGAAACAAAAAAAATGGTTTTAATTGGTTTTTTGACGAGTTCTCGCAAGTTCTCAAGTATTTATGAATTCTCATTTGAATCTAACCATATATATATATATATATAAACCTTGTTGAGTTAAAGAAACCTTATAAACTCAATCCCTTAGCCTACAATACTCCACATGTCCCTCCTATAATTTAATAATCAAGGGTATTTTAGTAAAATACTTTTTTATATTGAGATTTCTAGTTTCAAAGAACGATGCACCTAGTACTATTTTGTTTCACTCTCACTCACCTCCCCAAATCACAGACTCATCTACTTTCCCAAATCACACACCTAAGCCATGGATCCACTCTTCCATCTCCTCAACATCCTCCGTACTCCTTCCTCCGCCTCCGCGCCTCCGCCTCAAACTCCCTACCATCACCCTCCCCTCGCCATGGCTGTCTTCTCCCTCATCCTCCTCACCAAAAGGTAATTTATATGTCTTTGGCAGAATTAAAGTTATACACGCTTCCTTTTATTTGGTTGAAGCACCTTCTTTGTGACATCTTGGGCCGCTTTCTGTCTTATTTAAAATAGTTTAGTATTATACACAATTGGAGTTTTCTTAGTAGTCAAAGTTCTACTGGTCTACACTATCCTCTCCATACACTCATATCATCACCCATTGGTACTGTTAGTCAAAGTTGAAAGTTCTACTGGTCTACATTTGATATTAGTCCCTTTAAATGTTAGAATGCAAATGCATTCCAATTATCACACATAGACTCATTCTCTTCACCATCATACTAGCCAGACTCTTAAAATGGCTTTAGAACAATCACACCAGCTTCACTTTCTTGTTATACCCATAGGATCCCCAGGCCACTATATCCCCACCATTGACATGGCCAAGTTACTAGCTCAACATGGTGTTAGAGTCGCCATAGTTACCACTCCCGTCAACGCCCTCAGATTTGGGTCAATCCTTGATCAAGCAATCCAATCAGGTCTTCTCATTAGTTTTCTTGAGTTCCAGTTACCATATATGAAGTTTGGCATACCAGAAGGCTGTGAAAGCATGGATGATCTTCCTAATATGGGCTTGGCCCTTGATCTTTTCCATGCCCATAGTTCACTCCAACAAGAAGTTGAACAATATATTGAAAAGCTTCATCCTAAGCCAAGTTGCATACTTTCAGGCTCTTTTCTCCTGTGGACAGCTGAAACTGCGAACAAGTTTCAGATTCCAAGGATTATGTTTGATGGAATGAATTGCTTCACTCAGATGTGTAACCAAGTTTTATACCACTCTAAGGTGTATGAAAGTGTCGGTGAGTCCCGGTTTGCCCGACCGTATTGAACTAACAAGAGCACAACTATCATTTGCATTCAATCCGGGCTCCAGGGATTTAAAGGGTTTTAGTGAAAAGCTCCAGATATCCGAATCTGAAGCGTTTGGAGTAGTTATAAACAGTTTTCAAGAGTTGGAGCAAGAATATGCTGATGCATATCAGAAAGTCAAAAGAGATAAAGCTTAGTGTGTAGGGCCATTATCTCTATGCCACAAGGATGCATTAGAGAAGGTCCGAAGAGGTAACAGGTCCTCAATTAACAAAGACGAATGCATCAAGTGGCTCGATTCTCAAGAAAACAGTTCAGTGATCTATGCCTGTTTAGGAAGCATCAGTAGAGTTGAGCCTGTGCAGCTCATAGAGCTTGCTTTAGCTCTAGAATCATCGAAAATACCATTCATTTGGGTAGTTCGAGCAGGTCACAAGACTGAAAAGATAGAAAAATGGATAGATAAAGAGGGGTTTGAAGGGAGAACAAAAGATAGAGCTCTATTGATTCACAGGTGGTCTCCACAAGTGCTAGTCTTGTCACACCCTGCAATTGGAGGGTTTTTGACTCATTGTGGTTGGAATTCTGCACTGGAAGGGATATCTGCTGGTGTCATGGTGACATGGCCTCAGTTTCAGGAACAATTCTACAATGAGAAGTTGCTTGTGCAAGTGTTGCGAATTGGCGTTAGTGTCGGTGCACAAAAATTCGTGCATTTGGGTGAAGAAGAGAAGTCGGGAGTGGTAGTAAAGAGTGAGGCATTCAGGAAAGCTATAGAGATGGTGATGGAAGACGCGAAAGAAAGCGAAGATAGAAGAAAGAGAGCTAAAGAACTCGGTAAGATGGCAAATGAAGCAATAGAAGAGGGAGGATCTTCCCACCTGAATATTACACGACTAATCCAAGATATCAGGAACCAATCCAGTACTAAGAATTCTAGCTAAGAAGAATATTATGTTCAATGTACTCTGCATTTATGTTTTATTAAATAAGATAAGGATGAGAGGAGATGCCAATCTTTATGGTTTTAGAGTCGTTGCTTCCTTTTTTCTGTGAGTTGAACCTCGTTGTATATTGATTGTGTGTACATAGGGGGTCTATTTCGATATGCGAGAACTTCATATATACCCCTTTAAATCTCTTTAATCTCATATAATCGAAGTTCAAAATATCAAATATATTCAGTTTTGATACTATCTTTTTCTGTTTCACAATTTTACCCTTGATAATCTCTCATTAACGACTCTATGATGTATCGACCTCATGGTGAAATTGACGATTTAGCGATTGGATTCTTCGAACCAAATCCAGACGGCAGCGAGATTCCAGAGTCGATGATCGAATCTATAAATATGATGGCATATCATACTAAAATAAATGTATAACAAAGATATAGACAAGCAGATAGATGTCTGTATTTTTTAAAAACAATTATATGCTGTACTCTGTTGGAGTTATCCTAATATCCAAAAGTTCCTATTGATGATCTATGCAATCCTGTCCACAGTTGTGCTGTTTATATTTTGAGTTATAAATAACTAAAACCTTCTGTCATCACACATAGATACAATCTCTCCATCATACATTAATTCATACTGACCAGACTGTGAAATGGCTTTAGAAGAATCACAATATAGGAGAAGAACGAGAAAAAGGGAAGAAGGTGGGTGTGGCCGGGTTTTTTTTTGTCTTGAACGGCAAATATACACTACTTTTACTTCTAAATTACACCAAATAATTCACCTCATGCCTGAGTTTGAACCCATGACCTCTCATCTAAGAGGAAAGAGCCTCTACCAAGTGGGCTATTCCCACATTGGCAAGGGGCTGGGTTATCTAACTTAAAAAAACCAATTTGTTCATATATAATTACTAGGTTAAAATCCCGTCTATTACACGGGTTGATAAAATGTAATATTATATACTTAATAATAAAAATTTTGTATTTTAAAAAACCCGTGATAAAATATTAAAATGTAATGTTATATACTTACTAATAAAAAGTTTATATCTTTAAAAACCCGTATATTACACAGTTTAAATACATTAATTTTTATTTAATATAATTTGACTTACATCACTATTTAGTTAAACTAAAGTTACATAATTAAATTTTAAAGTTTCTTTAAATAAGAGATAATTAAAATAAATGTGTTTTATTAGTATAATTAATATTTTTCCTTAAATATAAATCATTATTAAAAAAAGGTGTATTTAATAAGAGAGATAGGCGGAAAAAAAATGGTGAGAAGAGATGTGGACCCGACACGTGTCATAGATGATTTTTATTTATTATATAGTATAGATATGTATAATGTTATAAAAATAATTTTTTAAATAAATTTATGAATTTTAAATATTATAAAATTAAAGATTTATTAATTTTAAATTTTACAATTTAATTATTTTTACCATAAACTTGTAACTTTTAAATTTTAATTTTTTAAAATTTCAAATCCCTCCGACGAAAAATATTTAAATGTTTTTTTATAATTTTATTAAAATAAAAATATTGGTAACAAAAATAAATGTAGAAGGTGATGATGATGTGTTAATGTGTTTTGGTGTTTTTGGGTCTCTTTATTGTGTTGGTTTTTGATTTTTTTTTAAATGAGTGTTTTCTAGTTAGATGGTTGATTAGGCAGGTTCTTAGGTAATTTTGGGTCCCCTCATTGTAGGGGTAGGTTTTTAACCGTAACCCGAAACCTGACCCAAACAAAAGTGACTTGAACTCAATTCAATTACTTACAAAACCTAAAATGGTAAGTCTTTATGCATAACTTACAAGTCCTCAATGCATATGCTCAATCCTCATTGCATGCTTACGTCACGTAATCTTGCTCCTCCAATATTTTTTTTACTTATCAATATTTTTCTATTTTTTTTTCGTTTTTTTGAACTTAATATACCTTTAATTTTTTTAGCTCCTTTTTATATAGTAAAAACAAATCATTTTAACCACCAAACTTTTAACTTTTTACTAATTGACAATAAAGTTTTATACTTTTTACAAATTGACAATAAAATTTTACTTTTTTGTATTTTAACGACAAAACTTATAAAGTTTTATTACATTTCAACATAACTTTTATTAAAAACGGAGCCGTTGAGACTTCATACGCCTCTCTAAACGTATCTTCTCTAAACATGTCTTCTATCAACGTTTCGACGTGATTTTTTTATGTTAGTAACATCTTTTAAAATATTATGTTTTCGTACACTACGAATATACGTTGCGCCTTGCTTACTTTTATCTACGTTTCGGTATAAATTTTATCCACATCCGATCTGGTCTACGCTTCGACTCTAATTTTATTAAAACCGAGCTGTGTGCGACGTGTTTTTTATATGTATTTTTATATTAATAATTGGACGTTGAAACTTCGTACGCTTTTCTAAACGGTTTAACCACGTCAATGTGATCGCCTTCTATCTACTTTTCGATAACGTGTTAGCAACACTACCGCCACAATGTGTGTTTACGTCACCGTTTCGTTTTTGTAATAAAGTTTCAAATATTAACAGCGACTCTGTCACAACTGACGTTTAAGAGCCGAGTCGCCGTTACAAGCGCCCCGCCGCGGAGTGCGGGCATGCTTTACTAGTTAAATACAAACCCGAACTACCTGAACCCGAAGAATGAATACAACCAAACTCGAGGTCTTGTATTTGGGTCGGTATTTGACGCATGGAGTGGGTAATCTGGTTAACCCGATTAAGCACCTAAATACAAATCCTATTTTTTCTAGGGGTTGATTAATGGTATTTGTTATATACTGCAGTTAAAATCTCGACATACGGTACTTTGAATCGCGACCTACAACACCTGAATTCCATAACAGTGTGTTCGAACCGAAAGTTATTAGGTTCGGTAAACCGGTAGATTTTCGAAACCTAAAAAACCGATTAACCGGAAGCTCGAATAACACCCCTATCTCATTGTGGATCCTCTTACATAATTTAGTGACAATATTTAATTTCTTCAAATTTCGAGCCTTTTCCTTGACGCCTTTGAATGTAAATCTTGTTCAATAACCACACCAAAAAGGTTACTTCAACTTAGCATGTTTACGTTGTCTTGCTGCTGCTGTTAGGGTTTTTTTGGTCGTTCTCTTTACACGGATTTGCAAATGGAATGAACCAATGAAGAAAAGGAGCAAATCCGCCGCTCACCAGTTTTTAATTGATGCTGCATCATTTGACAGGTTTGCTTTGAATCATGGAGTTATCGATTTCAGATCAAAATCTAAGTAAATGATTGCGATGGCTGAAGGGGGCAGATGAGGATTAAACCGATAGGTAAACTCTGTGCCTATAAACTGTTTGTTAAAATGTGTAAGAGGGTTTACAGTTTTTGATCAGCAACCGTGAATTCTTTTAGTTGCTTGGATTTTGTAGGTGTCTAGTTATACTTGATCCATGCAGCATGACTTTAGTGTCTTCCCCCCCTACAAAGATCTTCAAAAGGTAATCCATATGCCATCTTGGGTGGCTTTCTGTTTTATTTAAAATAATTTTATATTCTTACATAATTGGAGTTTTCTTAGTAGTCAAAGTTCAAGTGGTCTACACTATCTTATCCAAACACTCGCATCATTAGCCATTGGTAGTCAAAGTTGAAAGTTCTACGGGTCTACATTTGATATTAGACCCTTTAACTAGAATGCAAATGCATCTCCATTATCATTACTAGACAAACTCTTAAATGGCTTTAGAAGAATAACAGGAACCCAACCAGCTTCACCTTCTTGTTATACCCTTAGGTATGGGCCTGGATTGCAAAAACCTGTCCCATACTCGCCGTCCCTACATATATCTGGTGAATTATGTGGATTAAAAGCGATAAATAGTGTGGCACAAAACGGAAAGTACTAAGATAAATGTATAACAAAGATATAGACAAGCAGATAGATGTTGGTATAGGTACATTTCTACTTGGCATCTTTAATCTTGGCCGGCTTCTGTCTTTCTTAAAACAATTATATGCTGTACACTATTGGAGTTTCCTAATACTCAAAAGTTCCTAGTGATGATCTATGCAATCCTGTCCACACTTGTACTGTTTATATCTTGAGTTATAACTTATAAAAAACTAAATTATTTATATGCTGTACATTGTTGGAGTTTTCCTAATACTCAAAAGTTCCTAGTGATGATCTATGCAATCCTGTCCACAGTTGTACTGTTTATATCTTGAGTTATAACTTATAAATAACTAAAAACTTCCATCATCACTCGTAGATACAATCTCTCCATCATACATTCATACTAACCAGACTGCAAAATGGCTTTAGAAGAATCACAACAACCGAACCAACTTCACTTTCTTGTCATACCCATGGGATCTCCAGGCCACTACATCCCCACCATTGACATGGCCAAGTTACTTGCTCAACACGGCGTTAGAGTCACCATAGTCACCACGCCGGTCAACACCCTCAGATTCGGGTCAATCCTCGATCAAGCAATCCAGTCAGGTCTTCCCATCTGTTTTCTTGAATTCCCTTTTTCATATAACGAATTTGGCTTACCCGAAGGCTGTGAAAGCATAGACGATCTTCCTTATATGGGACTGACCAGGGCACTTATGCAAGCCTATGCTTCACTACAAAAACGAGTTGAACAATATATTGAAAACCTTAATCGTATGCCGAACTGCATAATAGCCGACACATTTCTCCTATGGCCAGGTGAAACAGCAAAAAAGTTTCAGATCCCGAGAATTATATTTGATGGAATGAATTGCTTCACACAGATGTGTAACCATGTTTTATACCTCTCAAAAGTGTATGAAACCGTGGGTGAGTCGGAGCCGTTCGTTTTGCCTGGTCTGCCTGATCGTATAGAACTAACAAGATCCCAACTTCCTTTTGCATTCAATCCAAAACTTAAAGGTATAAATGATTTCAATGAAAAGCTCCGAGTATCTGAATCCGAAGCATTTGGAGTAGTTGTAAACAGCTTTGAGGAGTTGGAACAAGGATATGTTGATGAATATAAGAAAGACAAAGGAGATAAAGTTTGGTGCATAGGGCCGTTATCATTATGCTACAAGGATGAATCAGAGAAAGTGCAGAGAGGTAAGAAGTCATCAATCAACAAACATGAATGTCTTAAGTGGCTAGATTCTCAAGAAAAAGGTTCAGTGATTTATGCGTGTTTAGGAAGTATTAGTCGGGTTGAGCCCGCACAGCTCATAGAGCTCGCTTTAGCTCTAGAATCATCGAAAAGACCGTTCATTTGGGTGGTTCGAGCCGGTCATAAGACTGAGAAGATAGAAAACTGGATAGATGAAGTGGATTTTGAAGAGAGAACCAAAGATAGAGGTCTATTGATCCGCGGGTGGGCTCCACAACTGCTAGTATTGTCACATCCTGCGATCGGAGGGTTTTTGACACACTGTGGTTGGAATTCGACTCTAGAAGGGGTTGTTGCTGGTGTCCCTTTGGTGACATGGCCTCAGTTTCAAGAGCAGTTCTACAATGAGAAGTTAGTTGTACACGTGTTGAGAATTGGAGTTAGTGTTGGTGCTCAAAAAACTGTGTTTTGGGGTGATGAAGATAAGTCTGGAGAGGTAGTAAAGAGTGAAGAATTTATAAAGGCTATAGAGGAGGTAATGGAAGAAGGGAAAGAAGGAGAAGAGAGAAGAAAGAGAGCGAAAGAACTCGGTAAGATGGCGAATAAAGCAATAGAAGAGGGAGGATCTTCGTACCAAAATATGACTCGACTGATAGAAGATATCAAGAACCAAGCAAGAACTAGGAATTTAAGCTAAGGAGATGATGTTTAATCCCCTAAATTTGAGCTTGTTCTTCCCATCAAATTCACCTATTTCTGGTTTCTTATTTTGTACTGGTGTTGAATATACCTACTTCTTGGCCTAGCCAAGTGGGCCCCGGTCAACACGAGAAAGACCCATTAGGGTTTTGACATGTTCAATGTGTCTGGGTTAGGGTCGATTTTATTTGACACGGATAAATGTATAGGTCATATCCGGTTCTTCGGTTCAACCTGCTAACTCGAAATCCATAAACCCGATATAACTGTAGCAAGTCTTTTTACCTGGTCTTTACAAAGTATTTTTTCACTTCAAATGTGACTCTTTGGTTAAAAAAAGACAATATCAAACCCCACCCCCATCTTGATCATTGGTCTGGTGGCATATGGCATGTAGCCTTTGAATATTGATCACGGCTCATAACATGGTAAGTGCTTATTGTAATAGGGATTGAACATATGTGACTGAATTATGTGTTCTTGTTTTATTTCTCTAATGAATTTTTATAAAAGGAAAAAAATATAAACTAATTGTCATAAAACTAAAATAGCCGTTTAGGTACGATTCTACTTGGCATCTTTAATCTTGGCCGGCTTTCTGTCTTTCTTATAACTTTATATACTAGTTGTTGGAGTTTTCCTAATATTCAAAAGTTCCTAGTGTTGATCTATGCAATCCTGTCCACAGTTGTGCTGTTTTGTCTTTTGAGTTATAACTTACAAATAACTAAAAACTTCCATCGTCACTCATAGATACATTTTCTCCATCATACTAACCAGACTGCGAAATGGCTTTAGAAGAATCCCAAGAACCGAACCAGCTTCACTTTCTTGTCATACCCATGGGATCTCCAGGCCACTACATCCCCACCATTGACATGGCCAAGTTAGTTGCTCAACACGGCGTTAGAGTCAACATAGTCACCACCCCAGTCAACGCCTTCAGATTAGGGTCAATCCTCGATCAAGCAATCCAGTCAGGTCTTCCCATCTAAATTCTTGAATTCATGTTTTCTTACAAGGAGTTTGGTTTACCAGAAGGATGTGAAAGCATGGGCGATCTTCCTTACTTATGCAAGCCTACGCTTCACTACAAAAACAAGTTGAACAATATATCGAAAAGCTTAATACGAGGCCTAACTACATATTAGCCGACACGTTTCTCCTATGGACAGGTGAAACAGCGAAAAAGTTTCAGATTCCAAGAATTATATTTGATGGAATGAATTGCTTCACACAAATGTGTAACCATGGTTGTAAAAATCGCCTAGGCGCCGATTAGTCGCTAGGCGGCCCTGTGACGAGTAATTTTGGCCAAGTCGCTACATTAATCGCTGGGCGGTCCTAGTCGGTCCCAGGCGGGCCTAGGCGGCCAGATTCCGGCGAAAACCTGAAATTTCCGGCAAAAACTTGAAAATTCCGGCGAAAACCTTTAATGTGGTTTAAAAATAAAAATTACATATAAAAATGTGTGTATATATATAAAAAACTGAAAATTACATATAAAAATTCCAATCCGATTAATCCCGCCTAGGCCCCGATTAATCCCGCCTAGGCTTAGGCCCCACCCCACCGCCCGACTAGCGCCTAGCGATTTTTCCAACCATGTGTGTAACCACGTTTTATACCTCTCAAAGGTATATGAAAGTGTGGGTGAGTCGGAGCCATTCGTTTTGCCTGGTCTGCCTGATCGTATTTAACTAACAAGATCCCAACTTCCTTTTGCATTCAATTCAAGCTTTAAAGGTATGAGTGATTTCAATGAGAAGCTTCAGGTATCTGAATCCGAAGCATATGGAGTAGTTGTAAACAGTTTTGAGGAGTTGGAACAAGGATATGTTGGTGAATATCAGAAAGTGAAAGGAGATAAAGTTTGGTGCATAGGGCCATTATCATTATGCCACAAGGATGAATCAGAGAAGGTGCAGAGAGGTAAGAAGTCATCAATCAACAAAAATGAATGTCTCAAATGGCTCGATTCTCAAGAAAACAGTTCGGTGATCTATGCGTGTTTAGGAAGCGTCAATCGGATTGAGCCTGCACGGTTCATAGAGCTCGCTTTAGCTCTAGAATCATCAAAAAGGCCGTTCATTTGGGTAGTTCGAGCTGGTCATAAGACTGAGAAGATAGAAAAATGGATAGATGAAGTGGAGTTTGAAGAGAGAACAAAAGATAGAGGTCTATTGATCCACGGGTGGGCTCCACAATTGCTAATCTTGTCACACCCTGCTATCGGAGGGTTTTTGACACACTGTGGTTGGAACTCGACTCTAGAAGGGGTCTCTGCTGGTGTCCCTTTGGTAACATGGCCTCAGTTTCAACAGCAATTCTACAATGAGAAGTTAGTTGTACAAGTGTTGAGAGTTGGAGTTAGTGTTGGTGCTCAAAAAACTGTCTGGGGTGATGAAGATAAGTCTGGTGAGGTAGTTAAGAGAGAGGAATTTATAAAAGCTATAGAGATGGTAATGGAAGAAGGAAAAGAAGGAGAAGAGAGAAGAAAGAGAGCCAAAGAGTTCGGTAAGATGGCGAATAAAGCAATAGAAGAGGGAGGATCTTCGTGCCGAAATATGACTCGACTAATCGAAGATATCAGGAACCAATCTAGCACTAGGAACTTAAGCTAAGCCACATACACAACGCAAGAGACGATTTACCTGATTACATTAGTTAGCAGGGTATTGACGAATCCTATGAGTTTTCGTGTAACAGATTCTCTAAAAAGAAATATAAGCTAAGAAAATTATATTAAATTCCAAATATTTGAGCTTGTTCTCTTGTTCTATGCGTGATTTTCCCTTCAAATGATCAATGAAAAACAATTCTAATGTTAGAATATTAACCGTCTCAAATATTATTAACTAGGTTATATACCCATGTATTACATGAGGTTGTTTAATAGAAAAATGAAAGTATAATAATGTGTAAAAAAATTTAAAATAATGTGTAAAACAAGAAATAAAATTCTTTGTTTCCTTAATTAAGTAATAATTAGAATTCAAATTTTATATTATTTTTTTAAAAAAATAAAAACATTAACATAATTAATTTTCAAAATTCAAACTTATTTAAAATATGGAAAATTAAAAGATTTTAGTGAGAAAAAATATGTTGATGAGATGTGGCATTCTTTGGAATCATTTATTAGAATAAGGATGAGGATTAAATAACTGATTTAACTGTAACGATAAATACTTTCTTAATGTTGTGTTTCAGTAATATCTCGAATCAACGATGATACATTTTCATAAGAAGATCCATCTTTCTCCATTGCTATCTTCGCCATTTTCGCAAGCTCGCTCGCCTTTCTCTGTTTACCTTCTTCATCATCTTCCATTAAGCGTTCAACAACCTTCTTCACGTCATCCTTCTTCACCAACACTCCAACCTTATCTTCTTCCCCGTACAAAACCGGAATATCCACACCAACCCGAACTCCAATCTTCAAAATCTCTACAATGAAGGTTTCATTTAGAAACTGGTCTGCGAAAAACGGCCATGTAACCACCGGAACTCCAGCACATATCGACTCCAGCGTAGAGTTCCATCCACAGTGAGTTAAGAAGCACCCAATGGCTCCGTGTGACAGTATCAAGACTTGTGGTGCCCAACCACGGATGATCAACCCTCGGTCTCTAACCCTTTCTACAAACCCTTCTTCTGAAAACCATTTCTAAAGCTCTTCGGTTTCGTTTCTTACACACCAGATGAACGGTTGGTAGGTCGACTCGAGCCCCAGCCCGAGCTCAATCGCTTGTTATGTAGAAACTCGCGCAAGACTTCCTAAACAAACATACAAAACAGACCCCGGTTCCCTTTCATCGAGCCAGTTCATGCAGTCATGCTCGTTGATCGCAACCTTGTTTCCCCTTTCGGCTATGTCCAGCCCGTCTTGGTTGCATAACATTACCGGGCCTATGCACCATACTTTCGTGTTTCTCACCTTTATGAGTACCTGAACAAACTCGAATTCCAACTCTTTAAAAGTATGAATCACAATCCCATGTGCAGCTTTCTCGGCTTCGATAACACGAGACCAGAACCCCTTTTGATTGGTCGAGGCCCCTTCAGACGAACCGGGAATTTGACGTTTAGTAACTTCAACTCGGTGACGCAAACCGGGTAGCACGAACGGCTCTGAGTCTGATTCAATCTTTTCTAGCCCGTTGGAAGTGAAGACAACTTGCATGCGCACGAGCCAGAAGCATCCTGGTCCGTGGGACATGAGCCGCGGAATGTTAAGCCTTCGAGCCACATCTGTAGCCCATGGGAAAAAGAAGTCTGCGATTATGCAATCTGGTGGAGGACAAAGTTCCCGAAGCAAATCTTCCGCGGGTTGTTCTAACAACTCAATGGCTCTAAAAAGCTTGTAGGAGTATTCAGATGACTCGAGTGCGTCAAAGCTCTCGCAGCCCTCTCGCAAACCAACTTCGGCTAACTGGAGTTGAAGTTCGAGTAGGTGAATCTTGAGCTTGGCTGCAATGGCTCGGGATATAACCGATCTAAAGCGGTTGGCAATAAGAGGTGTGGTGATTATGGTTACTGTAGAGCCACGTTGGGCTAGTATTCGGGCAAGGTCCACCATGGGTACCATATGACCTTGAGCCATTAAAGGAAACAAGACAAAATGAAGGTGCCACCATTTCTAGGGAGTTGGTTGTTTCTGTAACAAATTATCAAAAGGGTGTTCACTTATACAACTAATTATGTGAAAATGAAAGGAACCTAAAAGTTTGGCTCGTCCTATGTTATAGACATCGGTCTCTTTTAAAGAGAAGTGTAGGAAAAGTATACTAACATTCGGTTATTCTAGACCGACTCCCCTTGAGGATATCTTTGAGTCTTCAAATCAACGCTTTATGTGCTACAAAAATATATCTTATATTCACACTCAAAGATGAAACTGGATTCAAGGTTGTAGACTTCTAGTTATATACGATAATCAGAATTATGGATTTAATTCTAGTATATGTAAAAGTGCGTATCTGACTTAGAAGAAGCAAACTTATTTCACTTCACTTTAACATCAATACGGACCATACCCAACAATGCTGAAAAAGCTGCAAAGCATATCCTGCACCAAGAAAAGAAAAGAAAGAAAAACAGAAGTTATAGCCCATCTGTCGATCTTTCAGCAATGAATTGGGATTGATATAATCATATAAGCATAAAAAAGTTACTTTTCCACATAGGAACAATTCCAGGGAAGAAAGGGTAAATCAAGTCAGCTTTCATTCAACATGTAAGAAAATGGAACACTTGCTATGTCCCGTGATTCTATACTAGAAGTAGGGATTACCCTTAGCCTATTGTTTTCTCCTCATTGCTCACTTAATTAAAAAACAATTTAGGAGCAGGCTTGCATTTGCGCACTTTAGTTGCATTTGCCCAAAACAAGAACCTGTAAGCAGTCAACTCTCCCCCACAATGCAGTAAATGATTCTCAGCACAGGAAATCAATCCACTGCTTAGGCTACTTGTCATTTTGGAAAGGTTAAATGGCAAAACTTCTTAGAACCCTAAATTCATATTCTGTTGATCCAGACAGAAATTTACCATGAACAATATCACCAAAATGCAATCTACTAGATCAAGACTATATTCTAGTAAAACAACAATAATCATATAGTGATATAGGAACCAAGTCACTAGCTACAACCACTTCCTAACTGTCAAAATTCAACCATCAAATTAACCTTCAACTAACCAGAAACCGGCAAATGTTGAAATCCTTACACAAATCAAAACATAATTACGCAAATCAACGTACTAATCTGGAGTTTACTATAGCACTAACTACTCTGATCACCGGAAGAGTTAGTTTCCCCCAATTTTACAAACTGAAACCGAAAGTAAACTACGAAATTCAAAGCGATCTGAAAACCAGAGAGAAATAGGCTTACTGATAGGGCGAGGAAGAAGACGAGCTTGAAGGAGAACTTGCGGAGCTCTTTGAAGCATAGGTAGCAGAGCACTATGAATCCACAACCTAAGACCGATAGAGTGGATGCTCCACTGTCTACCGCAGTGAGAACATGGCGTTCTCCGGCCATCAAATTACCTAAAACCGCCTGAATCGTCGCCATTGGTGTCTACTGTTATGATTTCAGCTACTTGTTTCGAAAGGATTTCAACATCCTATTTGTGCAAAATCAACAAATTCTTGATAGGCTAAGGAACACGACGATCACCCTTTTTGCTTTTAAATCTACACTAACAGTTAAATTATGGTTCTCAAAGAGAGAAAACAAAGTCGTCGGTTTGGTCGAGTGGTTAAGGCGTGTGCCTGCTGAGTACATGGGGTTTCCCCGCGAGAGTTCGAATCTCTCAGGCGACGTTATTTTTATTTATGAATAAATACTCTTTGGTCATTTGAATTAAAAATTGTAAATTTCACGGTTGGTCTATGCGGTTTTATTAAAATCTTGGATTTGGTCCCTGATCTTTAAAACTTGCAGATATGGTCCCTAATATTTAGTTTCTCTTTCTCTTTTAGTCCAAAACCCTAACTTTTATTAAATCCCAGACGTTAGATTATTTAAGTCAGGGTTATTTACCTACCCTCAACTGATTTTGCCGGAGAGACTGAATCGTGGAGCGACTGTGGATGCAAGAGGAGTTGATTTCTATAATCAGAGTTGTTGTGGATGCAAGAGTTGTTGATTTCTACAATCGGAGCTGATTTTGCTGTGGACGCAAGAGGAGTTGTTGATTCGCCTTTAACTCTGCAATCGGTTCCCAAGACGATGAAGTTGATAAACCAGATCCGTACGGGGGTTGCCGTACGGGGGTTGTTTGATGATGAGCAGTCTGAAATTCTTAGAAGCAGAGAACAACTTGAACATCCACACCAGGTTTGAATCATCTTATTTTGTAAAGAACTTATTCTAACGGATTTCATAATTGATTTCGATTATTTGATTTTTGTTTGTTGATTCATTATATTGAGTGTTGAATGTTTTTATGTTCAATTTGATTTCACATAATTATTATATAGTTGATTTCCATTTTTTGATTCCTAATGGATAAAGCTAACCGGTTTCAATTTGCTAAAGACTCACTTAATTGGATCACTCTTAAACATGTTTTCATATTGTAACTTTTTTTCTTGCATATACCACAGGTGACAGACTATCATACCCTTGACATTTTCCCTCCTTGGACCATACTTTGACTCAACTCATCACTTGATTTCTTTATCTTCTTTTTGGGTCTGCCAATAGAATTGTGATGTTTAGGTGGCAAGAGAGTTGTTGGACATGGAGATTTTGGCCACAATTGCCTGCCATTAATAGGGTCAATCTTATTCATGTACACCTTTTTCCATGTATCTAGCCAATAGCATGAATCAACCCAAGTTTTCGAAATCCCTACTTTTTGACCATTATTTGCCATGTTCCATATACTAGCAACTGCATGCTTACAAGGGATTCCAGTTAATTCCCATTTCCTACAAGAACATAACTTTCGCTAAAGATCAACCACATATTGTTCTTCATGCTCACTAACTTGAAACTTGTTTAAGCCATTCCATGACATTTTGCAGCTGCTGACTTGATATTATTGAAGACTCTTGTAGCAGTCGGTGTTAGTGGCTCTCCACTCTTGTCAGTTACCTTTTGAACATTCACAATCTTCCTCATTATGTACTCCCTGATATACTCTAAACATGTGATAATTGGTTTATCCCTGCCATCTACAAGCTGCTTGTTGAAAACCTCACACAAGTTGTTCAGCAAAACATCATATTTGCTTCTACCTGTGGAACGATAAATTAGTTTGCAGACATAAAATTAGTTTGATATCTAACATAACATCCCAACATCACATTTTCTTCTATAAGAGTTGCACAACTTACCACTAAAATGTGATCTAGACCAGTGTCTAGGTGGGATAGCAATCAACCAATCATAAGCACCTTGATTGAGTTTCCTTAACTCCTCCATAATTAGTTGAAATTGTGGAATTGTAGTTGCAGTTGCAGCTCTCCACAAGAAATCCTTATACAAATTGCCCTTCCAACTATGTTTCATATTTTCATGTATGTGCCTTAGATAGTATCTATGTTCAGCAGATGATATGTCTTTGCGAAAGCTGGTATAATACCTTATAATACAAAAAAATATGTTAAAAATTGTAAATAATGTGAATTTGGTAAATTAAATCACTAACCTTTTGTCTATCACTTATGAATGTAAAGTTGGATCTTGAATCTAAACCAAGGTCATCACCCAAACATTCCAAGAACCAGGTCCAAGAAGATGTGTTTTCAGCTTCTACAAGGGCATATGCAAGAAGGTATATACCATTGTTTGCGTCTACACCCATAACTGTCAAGATCTGACCAGGCCATGGACCTTTCATGAACCATCCATCCAGTCCTAGAAGCTCCCTCATACCCATAACAAATCCTCTCTTTAGAGGACCTAGGCAGATGTAGATCCTCCTAAACATCCTAGTAGGACTAGATGGATCACAACAAGGCTCAACATCTATCTTCACAGTGGTTCCTATGTTGGTTGCTTGTAACTCCAAACAGTAGTCTCTCAGAAGTGAATATTGACATGAGTAATCTCTTTGGATCTTCTTGCTTGCCATAACTTTAGCCCTAAATATCTTTTGTTCAGAGACATGAAGTTCATACTTTTTTTGTACCTGATGTTGAAGTGCTTTGGTGGGGATATTAGGGTTTGGTAGAATTGATTCTTGCACTTCCTTAGCTAAGAAATTAGCAGTGCAGTGTTTTACATCTCTGGTTTGAAGATAAGTGTGGGCATTGATATAGGTTTTAACAGTCCAAGTTTCATCTTTATTGGAAACATAAAAAAGCCAAGGGCAACTGGGTTGTGTCTCATTTTTTGACTTTATTGAACCATCACTTTCAAATTGAGGTATGCTTCCTTTACATATCACCATAAATCGGATTTTATCATTTCTAGTGATATGTTGCCTTCTACTCTCTACAACATGAACAAATATTTGTTGTTTCACCATTTCTTTGTTTGGAAAAACTTGACCACATAGAAAGTAACTGTTTGCCTTCCAGAGTTCCCAACCAAGTCTCTTTGCCTTCCCTTCTAAGTCTCCTCAAAGCTCTTCTCCTTGGATTATCATTCTCTGAGTCTGTTCCACTTTCAAAATCGTCATGATCAATATGAGCAGCCTCATCATCTCCCTCCTCACCATGTTCTTCTTCTTGTCCACCACCTCCAATCCATTCCTCATTCATATCAACATTCTGCATAAAAGTTCTCATATCTACTTCAACATCTTCAAGTAAGTTTTCATCATCAATCATGAAATCACTGTCATCACTATCACTATCCTCATTTGAAACACTTGCATTTGCATCATTCCATCCCAGAAACAAAGTTGGTTTTGGGTTCACAGTTTGTATCATGCCATTCAAGACTGATTTTTGATGCTCTATGTAAACCTCAATGAGTTTATGCTTACCCACATACTGTATCATATTAATTACATCTTCGTTATTTGCAATTGCTTTAAGTCCAAAATCAAGGTTACTATCGGGAATCTTATAATGTGAGTAAACAACATCCTCTTCAGTATCGTATCCTAGTTCCATGATCATTTCATTCAACTCATGAACAGAAAATGCATGGCATCTACCAAATCCACGTGACTAACCTTACCATTGAGATATGTTCTACCAGAAAACCTTGCAAAATATCCACCAAGATTGATTTGTAAGGAGAAAAGGGTAGTTTCATCTTCTGTAAAGTTCAAACATCAACATCATCAAACTTGATAAAATAGTAATCGTGTATGCTAACAGGGAGTTGCTGATTAAGGGTGTTCATGTCCGGTTTTGACTGGTTTTTTTGGTCAAACCATTAGTAACGGTTTTCTAGTTTTGAAAATCGTAAATGAACCATTGAAACTCAAAACCTAACCAAACCAAATCATTACTAAAGGTTTGGTTTCACGGTTTTCTAAGATTCTCCAATGAAAACTCATATTCATTTTCAATATGTTCTTTAAGAAATAAAAAGCATCATATATGATCATTCCAAATTCCCAGATTCAAACCCGTTTTATATCGGGTCGAGTAACGGTTTAAACCCGTCAGGAACCGGCCCGACTCGGACCGGACCGAACCGAACCCACTTGAATAATCTATAACCATGAACCGACCCATTAGATAAAGGATCTGTTACGGGTCAGGCGGGTATCCGGGTCTGTTCTCATGGTTTGTGGTGCAAAATCTTTTTCAACTTGGCTTTTTGTATTTGTTGTCATCGGATAATGTAAGATTAGTTTATACTTTGATAAACTTCTCTAAACATAGATTAAAAAGATCAGTTCTGATTTGTGGTTTCTTTTGATCATCCTCCAAATATGGTTCAAATAATCATAATTACTACAAGCGGTGGAATGGCTTGAAGATCTAATAAACAATACACACACTGCAAATCATATAAAGCAAAACACACACACATCCGGAACACACACATATAATACACATCGGAAAGCACACACACTACAAAATACAAACATATAAACTCACAGGTTAATATACGTACACTACATGCAACACACTAAAAAATACACACACCGTTAATTATAAACAAGAAGTAGCCGACTAGCCACAAACTCAGGAACCGCGACCCACCATATTAACAACACACGGTTCGATTATGGTGCCTTAACGATTCAGTTAGTTTCATACCATACTAATTCTCGAAGAACAGTTTACAAAATCAAGTTACAACAACAATAAAAACATACCATAATCTAAGGCAGGGTCAAAATCTTCAAACATGCTTCGTATATGCCAGACCACCATTGCTTGTTCTTCGTATGGTTGATTTTGACGATAGCCAGGGAAGTAGTTTTTGGTAACGAAATAACTGTATATCTTTTGTATCATAAATGACGACGATCAAGGAGTAATAAACCCTAATAAACAAAGTTTATAGATGAAAAGACAGAAATACTTAACTTTTGGGATTTAACAAAACTTAGTGTCTTGGACTAAAAAAGAAAGAGAAACTAAATATTAGGGACCATATTTGCAAGTTTTAAAGATCAGGGATCGAATCCAAGATTTTGATAAAACCACATGAACCAACCGTGAAATTTACTCTAATTAAAAATAAAAAGGAAATACAAAAACCCAACCAGCCCCACCATTTGCGTCAGAGCATCCGGCAAAAATCGAGAAACAGACCAAACAATACAAAAATACAATTGGAGTGACATGAATCTAACTTTAAATGATAGCATGATTGTAGGTCTTTTGGATTTCTCATTCAATAACATTCATGTAACCTTTTTAAGCAAAACTCAAATCCTTAAAAGCTTTGTGTATCAACATACAACCTTGAACATACAACTTTGTCTATGAACATACGACCTGTAAAAACTTATTCGAGGTTTTGATTTTTTTATAGTTTTTTTTTATCCTCCAACTTTTAAAATATGATTTTTATAAAATCCAAACTTGTACGTGTTTATTTTTATCAACATTAATATTTTAACTGTTTGGTTTTTATCCGGTGTGACATGCTTATTTTTATCAACGGTCGCGCCGCAACACATGAGTTTATTACGGTTTAAGTTTTTCTATAAAAAGTCGAATGTTATCAACTACTTAAAGGTTTCTTTTTTCTTATCATGCGGGCTCGCGACAATGTTTCGATATTAGTTTTTTTTCACGGTCATACGCCCCCGCCGCAACGCGGGGAAAAGTTAATTGCGGACACTGGACAATATGCTATCATTGGGGTCGGGTGATATGGAAATTAAATGGCTTTAGAAGAATCACAAGAACACACCCAACATCACTTTCTGTTAGAAAAATTTAGTGAAAATATGGGTTTTCACTAACTTTATATACAAATAGTTATATGTAATTGTGATTAACATAATTATTATTTTATGGGTTTGTGTTATATTTTGTGAGAGCTTCACAACGAAACAAACCGTGTCTAAAACGAAGCTAAAATAAATTGGATATTGATGATTAAAGTTGAGCGGTTAGAATGAATATTGTTAAACTTGGGTGACCAGTAGAAACTTGCATCTTTTTGATTAAATAGTAACATATTGGGTGACTCCTAAATCTATGTAATGAATCATTATTAAGGTTTTAATAGTGGCTCATAGTTTTATTTATTTTGACATTAACATGTCATGATCAAATAAATGTCTTCTTTTGACTAATAAATTTCTCATAATTTTGTTTAAATAAAAGATTAAAAATGGAGTTTTAGTATGAGTATAAAATCAAAAAGAAAATAAATGAAAAACTACATAATAAAGAAAGAGTCTAGCAACCCATTAGAGAGAAGCTCTTTCTAATTGTTCTTCCTTCGTTTCATCAGCTTCATCTTTTTCCACAAACTCAAGAACATCATTAACCAGGTGATACCTCAGGCGCGTGAGCCATTCTCGGTGATACACATATTGTTCCGGTTGTTGTACCATAGGAGACAGACGCGTTCGTCTTAGAGTAGGCGTGAAATATGTTTTAAGAGACCCATGTTGAACATGAATTCTCAACCACCGTTAAAGATTAGTTCGTTAGTTTTGTAGCCGAAGACTCGAACTCGTGGAAGACTACGGTTAGATTTGTATAACTTTTATTTATCTTTTTCATTCGGTTTTATATACGGTTTTGTACTCGTGTATTTCCCTTATAGAACGTGAGTATCGTTATTATTATTTTAATAAAAAACTGACTCACTATTCCGACACTTTCTCCTTATACCCATACCCAATATACCCATGGTCTCCCCATCGATCACTACATATGGTGTTCGGCTTACCAGAAGGCTGTGAAAGTGTAGATGATCTTCCAAATTGCACAGTAGTATCCCACCCGTTTCTCTTAAGGCCACGTAGACTTCGATTATGACTCGATCTTAATGAGGTAAGATTCGTCGGACATATGTACATCTCATCGACATCGTGTATCTTTATATAGGACAAAATAGACCAACTTTCTTGATAATACTATGTAAAACAAAATACCAGAGAATCATCTGTTTTTTCATATTATTTTTTTCATCATGTTCCAGAATTTAGTTCCTTATGTGTGGCACAATTAGACTGAATATCTTTCTTTTTTTTTTTTAAGAAATTGGTTATTTTTTAGAGTAATTTCTAGGTCTACTTTGAGTATTAATTACATTAAAACTAGCTAGGTGATCCGCTGGTATCACTAGCGGATGTTAGATAAAGTGTGTAACATCTCGTACAAAAGCTTCAAAGGTTGTCCATTTTTTGTTCACATCCGCCGACCGGATCACCTGGTTTTCCATGCAATACTAAGTACACCTAGAAAGTATAAAATAACCTATATCTCCAAAAAAAAAATTCCAATTACATTACATGTACCACAAATCAGATTACACTTCACTAATCACAAGATTTATAAAACAAAAGCTTTAATTAATTAAAAATCAAGAATCATTACATAAATCTTCCTAAGCAACTGCTATAACTTAGCCTACAAGACCCTTATTTGTGTGTAGCCTAATATCTTCAATGAACCGGTTCAAATCAAACTGAGATGAACCCCCTTCCTCTATAGCATTTTCAGCCATTTGTTTCAAACATTTAGCCTTTTCTCTTCTTTCTTCACCTTCTTTACCTTCATTCATAACCATCTTAACAGCTTTGCAAACATCCTCTCTTTTCACCTGCATCCCTGCTTCATCTTCATCCTCCAAGTCTAAATGGATCACTCTTTGAGCCCCAACTCCCACACCAGTACCCAACACTTGCACAACCAATGTTTCATTAAAAAACTGCTCAGCAAACTGTGGCCATGTGATCATCGGGACACCGGCACAAACCCCTTCGATAGTCGAGTTCCAACCGCAATGTGTCAAGAACGCACCCACGGCTCTGTGCGACAAGACCAGAACTTGTGAAGCCCACCCGCGGATTAAAAACCCTCCTCCTTTCACTCTCGATTCGAATCCGTTTTCATCCAACCATTTCTCTATCTCTTCTGTTCTACTCCCACCTTTCACTACCAAAATAAACGGGAACTGTGAACCTTCTAAGCCTAAAGCGAGTTCTATAAACTGTTGCGGTGTTAGTCGTGTAAGGCTTCCTAAACATGCATAGATTACACTGCGGTCACGCTGTGAATCGAGCCATTTCATGCATTCACGGTTGTTGTTGATCGAATCGTTGCTTCCATGTTGCGCTCTATCCAAATCGTTCTTGTTAGAATTCGAAAACGGTCCGACACACCAAACTCTACCTTGTTTTAGCTTTTTAAATTCATCGATATATCTTGTTTCCATATCTTCGAAACTGTTTATAAGCGTCCCGTATGCTCCTAACTGTTAAGAATATTAAGCATCTTAATATTAATATTAATATTAAAGTAGTGTATATGTGGTTTATTATAAGGGAAAATCCCCAAAATTTACTTTTGAAAAGTCAACTTTATGGACATTGATTTTCAAGGTACACAAAATGTACTATTCGGGCAGATATGTCAACAAAAGGGAACGGAAATGCTGATAACGTAGACCAACGAGATAATGATATGTGGATTTTCGTCAGACAAAGTGAACTTTTTAGTCGACAAAAAGCGTCTTTATAAGAAATTTTGCAGATTTGCACGTATAGTGCAAGAAATGTGAATCTTTCCGCCGACAATGAGTGAACTTTTCCGTTGGCGTACGGACTGTTGGACACGCTGTTGGAATTATGTAATCAAGAAATTAATATAATTTGGAGTCAAAGATAGAGGTCAAAATTATGTATTATAGAAAGTCAAAATAGGCAAGGAAAAGGACGCGGCCCGATGGTCTGTGTTGGCTACCCGCCGATTACTATCAAATAGCGGTTAAATAACTGTAACTACCGTGGGTATAAATACCCCTATACATTGACATTTGCATTTAGCAATATTAGTGTGTGTTTATATTGTTCCCTCCATTTTGGTTCTCACGGGCTCTCTGCACAAGTTTGTGCCGAACCCAAATCTTTGTTCATCCAAAATGATCTCGATGTCGTATACGATCCTAGGCTAACACACGTGCCAAGTTCTTGTTGGACCACGTTGTCGGCGTTTTACATTCACATTTTCATCAAACGAGCACATTTTTAAAGAACAAAAGTACATTTTAGGGATTTTCCTGTTATTATTATCTAGTGGTTAGTTAAATGTCATCTATGACAAAGGTTATGTAATAAGTTTTGGTAGAGAAAGAAACTATAATTTTATAATCTATTATTTTCTCAAACATAATTAGTCAAACATAATACGTATATTAGAATAGTTTAGAATTTCAATACTACCTCCGCTGCTCGAACCCGTTCGCGCACGGATTTCAATTTCTTCGCTTTCGCACTGTTTCCCGGGTTAAATAGTCCGGGAAGTTGGGCTTTCGTCATGGATATGTTATCCGGTAACCCCGGCAAGATAAACCGGTCGGAATCAGCTAACTTTTCATGAATCTTGGAAACACACAGATTGTGTGTGGCTAACTGAGTGAAACAACTCATCCCATCAAAAATAACCCACGGAACTTCAAACTTTTTAGCGACTTCCGCTGTCCAAGGTAAATGTTTGTCGGAAATGATGCAACTTGGTCTAGGTTTAATCATGTTAAACTCATGTTCAAGTGGTTTTTGAAGTGTTGAACATGCATCGAAGAAGTTTTTGGATAGATTAAATGTGGGTAGATCGTCGACACTTTCACACCCATCGGGTAACCCGTGGTCGGAGGCTGGGAACCGGAGCTGGAGGATTTTGATCGGAAGACCGGAGGCTATGGCACGGTGGAGGACGGCACCGTAGCGTTCGGCGTTTCGGGGGGTGATGACGATGGTGACAGCCACGGAGTGTTGTGCTATGAGTTTGGCCATGTCCACCATTGGAATGAGGTGGCCTGGGCACATTAAAGGGATGATAAGAAAGTGAAGATTGGAAGCCATTTGTTGTGATGTTACAATATCTGCACCTCTGGGTATATAATTATACACTATGATAAATGAAATAGATAAAACTAGTAAATATTATTTTATTATTATATGTTTTATAGCTGTCTAAAATTGAAAAAGATTAGATATAACAACAAAGTTGGGATTTTTGAACCAACTAGTAAGTTTGGTGTTTTGTAATCGACCTTGAGGTCATGAGTTTAAGTCGTGAGAAACAGTCTTCTATATAAAGTGTAGATAAGGCTGCGTATATTAGATCGCGAAGTGATCCGGCCCCTCCCTGCCCTTAAGAGCTAGGTAAATATAACAGCTATAGAACTTGATTAATATTTTTTAACTTTATTTTAAAAGTTCTTTATTACTTAATTTAACTTAAGGATAAATATCATTAAGTTATAATTAAGTGTTTAACTAGTTATATCATTAAGTTATAATTAAGTGTCTTTCAAAAAAACTAGTTATATTTAATAAATTATGTTTATATGATATAAAAACCAACATACTTTTTTTAATTTAAATTAACTGAATTTGTCTAAAATGCATGAATTCATGAAATCGAGGAGTAGCACACTTGTAACATATGTGAAGACTATGTATATGATTTTTTTTTTTTTACGATGTAGGCTCTTTTGTCGGTGTGAAACACTATCTTATAATTTTTAAATGCTTTATAAATAAACTTATACAATCTTATATGATAAAAGATGATATTCATATTAGCATTTTGCATATCTGAAAGGTCATATAATCAAATTCTGACTTGTTTAAAGCGTAAAATTTAGTGTTTTGATTTTTTTTAAATACATTTATCTTAAATAAGTTTAAAAACTTGAATACATAAAATTTAGTTAACATAATTCGTATAGAAATAAAAATATATTAATGTTCTTATAGTATGACGGTGGTAATAAAATCTTCTCATACTTATGACCTAGTGGTCTAGTGAGATAGTGTTTATCATTCTATAAAAGTGATATAGATTTAAAGTCTTAAAATTGTAATGTTAGGTGATATTTAAGTGTAATAAATTGATGTTAAAAAAAATCTTCTCAGACAAGCTTTTTTTTTTAGGATAGGCTCAAGCTTGGCTCGTGAAAAGTTCGAGCCGAGCCGGCTCGGCTCGTAAATTTTAACGAGCTGAAAAGTTGAGCTCGAGTTTGGCCTGTGAAAAGCTCGAGCCAGCTCAAAAATTAAAAAAAATGTTTTTTCATTTATACGACATTTTGAAATATATGAAATAAAAAAACATTATCAGAACTAATAAAATAGTAAATAAAATAGTATTAAGGTTGTAATAAAAAAAAGTAATATTTTTTAATTTTTTTTAAAGATCGAGAGACATCGAGACAGATTCAAAACATTATCTGTTATTTTTGGTGTTTTTCAACTCTTTTGTATGTTATTTATTAGAGTAAACTGCCATTTTCGTCCCTGTGGTTTGGTCAAAATTGTCACTTTCATCCAATAGTTTGTTTTTTTGTATCTGGGTCCTCGTGGTTTTAAAATATTGCCATTTTCATCCTCGTGGTTTTAAAATATTGCCACTTTCATCCAGTCAGCTAACACCGTCCGTTTTTCTCAATTAAATGAGGGTTATTTCAGTCCTTTTACATATTTGTTTTATTTCTTCATCTTTTTTACTCTCACTTTTTAATCATAGAAACAAGCGACGGAGGTGTTACAGTGGTGGTCGTCGGAAACTGGTCAGGAAAAGAGGAAGAAGGCCAGCAGGTGGATGATTAAATTAGAGGTTAAATTGGGGATGATTAAAAAGTGAGAGTAAAAAAGATGAAAAAATAAAACAAATAAGTAAAAGGACTGAAATACCCCTCATTTAACTGAGAAAAACGGACGGTGTTAGCTGACCGGATGAAAGTGGCAATATTTTAAAACCACGAGGATGAAAATGGCAATATTTTAAAACCATGAGGACCCAGATACAAAAAAACAAACTATTAGATGAAAATGGCAATTTTAACCAAACCACAGGGACGAAAATGGCAGTTTATTATTATGATTATTATTAATAATCTTATTTTAAACAAGCGAGCCATGAGCCGAGCCTACCCTGGCCCGGGCTCGGCTTGTTTACAAATAGAGTAGGTTCGGCTTAGCTCGTTTACAAATAGAGTAGGTTCGGCTCGGCTCGTTTTCATTCGAGCTTTTTTCAAGCTTTTTTCGAGCGAACTTCGAGTGAGCTGCAAGCCGCGAGCTTTTTGACTAGCCCTAAGCGGAAGTGCTCGTAAACTCGCGGAGAGGCGAAAAAAAGATATATAAGAAAGAAACAACTTAACCGAGGAGAACGATAGTAGTTTTATTTTTATTTTTATGAATGTAGTTTTATTTTATTTTATTTTTTGAATTGTAATTTTTTTTATTTTATAATGTAGTTTTTTATTTATTAAAAATGAAACTTTTATATTTAAAAAATAAATGCGAACGTGAAACCACTACGCACCTTAGTAATTCTAAACAGTGATTGTCCCTATATTGATGTGACAGTGACGTGACGTAACGGAACATAAAACCACTAAGGATGGTATCAGGCCCCAATCGCCATCATCTACCGGAAAAATCTTATGTAGATCTGAAAAAAAAAGCGTTTTGGGATTTTTTGTTTAGTGATGACGTAAGAGCTTATGTAAGAAAGAGTTGGGCATTTGTCCACGCTATCACGTGATTTGTATCTTCTGCATTTGGAGGGACTGGAATTTGGGCGATAAAGTCCACTTTTCCGGAAGCAAATCCATAATAGGAATGTTCTAACAATAAACAAAACTAGAATTGTGATCCGCGCTACGCGACGGGAAACATATTACATAATAAAATAAAATGTTAAAACGTACGAAAGAAAACAAATAAAAAGGTTAAAAAAAACCGGGAAAAAAAATACTATGTCACACTTAGGAATAGAAAACAAATAAAAAGGACCAAGTGTCTTCCTTAATTTAATTCTTAACTAAAGTATCTTTAACATAATTAGGTTTTAATAAATTAAAAAGATAATTATATTTACAATTTATAAAATGTAATAGACGCATTTTTTTGTGTTGTTTAAACACCTTAATTTTTAAAATTAAATGATTAACCAAATATGAAATTCAAGAACCAAACCAACATTCACATCGGATCTTTCATCTCCATCCCTACAACTTAACTGAAAATTATCATTTCTTAAATTTATATCTCACTTTTTAAAAATCTTTTACATCATATTTCTCATATCTATCCCTTATTTCAATTAAATAATACTTATTTATTTATTTATTATTATTTTTTCTTTTTCTTTCACTCACACACACTTACAAAAAGTATAAAAAAATATATAGAGGATAGAGATGGGGTGAATGATGCCCCCCTAAATATAAAAGGGTTATAGTTTCCTCTAAAAATATAGAGGATGGAGATGGGGATGGGGGAGCTGATGCGATCGTAAAATTATATTTTTTCATGCTTCCTTTATAATTTAGAGATAATGATAGAGATGGGAAAGCTGATGTGAATGTACTAACCGCCGTAAAAGATAAAAGAAAAAAAAAATTAAAACCGCCTTTAAAAGAAAAGAGGAAAAAAACGTGGACCAACCAAATTAAAGTAACGCGATGGGATAGTAAAACAAAACGTTAAAACAAAAAAAATTGCCAAAACGAAAAAGTAAAAAAAAATGTTACCCCAGGGATTGATCCTGGGTAGATGCTGACAATAAGGCATGCGTGCACACTATCATAACCAAGAGAACCTAATGTATTAAGTGCTACTCTTAGTAGCCTTTATTCTTATAAGATAAAGATGTTTGGGTTTACATTTTAAGAAAATACCTCCAACCGTTGAATGACATATGGGCCTGCCACCTCATCAACCAACCAGCAAGTGATACTGTACATCGCAATCGTTTTTAGTAAAGAGTAATAAGCTCAAATACTAAATGTACAAGTAAATAAGATTTTAAAAAAATACATATATGAAATAAATTAAAATCTGGTTTAATCATATGTGCTTCAGTTCACTGGTTTAACCGGTCCGACAAATAACCGGCTAATTCAAATAACCTCAATTCAAAAAGACTTAACCGACCGAGAGCTTCTGATTGTGACAACATTGCATAATATCATCAAATAATAAAGAGTTATGTGTGAAAAACTATAGCTAAAGGAAATGTAACATGTAATTAAAGTAAATGGCACAGAACCTTCACGCACAAGAAAAGTATTTGATTCAAACTCTCGTTTATTAATTGAATGAATTAAAATAGCTTACAATGATCCTTAATATAAGCCTAAAATCTTATCCCAATACGAATCTTTATTTGAATCAAACTAAAGGAAAAACTAACTCAAAATACCCCTATACTTTGTAAGTCGGTCCTTTTTACCCGAACTTACATTACATAATTAGACTAACAATCACTCCCCTAATCTTGTAATACCAACAAGTCATTTCATCTGGATGAACTTTAACTTTGGCAACGCCTTGGTGAGAATGTCGGCCCTTTGACGATCCCCACTAACATGCTCCACTTTAATTTCTTCATGTTCGATGCACTCTCTTATAAAGTGATACCGCCTATGAATATGTTTGCTCCTCCCGTGGAAAACCGGGTTCTTCATTAAGGCTATAGCAGATGTGTTATCAACATAGAGTGTTATTGTTCTTTCTTTTTCTCTCGTTAACTCCGATAACAGCCCTCGCAACCACACAACTTGGCATGCAGCTGAATTTGCCACCATAAACTCAGCTTCACATGAAGAGAGAGCAACCAAACTTTGCTTTTGTGAACACCAAGTGATTGGTGCATCATTATAGTAAAATATCGTTCCGGTGGTACTTCTTCCGTCATCGATGTCAACCGAATGACCACTATCACTAAACCCATATAGTATGTTACCACCCCCTTTTGGATACATTATTCCGAGATCTAGGCTACATTTCAAGTACCTTAGTATGTATTTCATCGCTTCTGCATGTGTTTTCGTCGGGTCTTGCAAGAACTGGCTTACATAACCAACTGTATAACTAAGATCTGGTCGTGTGTGGGTTAGATACCGTAAGCATCCAACAACTTTCCTGTATTCGGTTGGATTGATTTCTGGCCCGTCGTCCTTCTATTAAAATTTAAGCCCGGGATCCATGGGAAATTGAGTAAGATAACAGTCCCATAAACTGGACTGTTTCAGCACCTTTTCGGCGTACCTGACTTGCTTAATTGAGATTCCTTTGCTGTTTTGGGTGACTTCCATACCCAAATAATAGTGTAGCAAACCAAGGTCAGTCATCTCGACTTGGGTCTCCATTTGTTTTTTAAACTCGCCAATATCTTGGGCACTTGATCCAAAAACTATTATGCCGTCCACATATGTTCCAACAAGTAGTAGATGTTGATTTGTGACCCTTCGGTAAATAGCTTGTTCCTGTTTACATCTTGTGAACCCAAGCTTCTTTAATGTCGAATCAAGTTTTATATTCCACGCTCTTGGTGCTTGGCGTAGACCATATAGTGCTTTAGTGAGCTTATAAACCTTCTGTTCTTGACCCTTCTTCTCATACCCTTCCGGTTGGTAAACATAAACATCCTCCTTTAGTTCACCATGTAGAAAAGCGGACTTGACAGCCAAATGGTGAACTTCCCAACCCTGGTTAGATGCTAAGGCAAGTATAAGTCTTATGGTCTTGATCCTTGCCACTGGTGCAAACACCTCCTCGAAGTCGATTCCGAATCGTTGTACATACCCCTTGGCTACGGGCCTTGCTTTATACTTCGAGATCTCTCCTTTAGCATCTCTTTTTACTTTGAACACCCACTTTAGGCCAATGGGTTTGGACTGAGAGGGAGGTTGGACTAATTTCCATGTATTATTCCTTTCTATTGAGGCTAACTCACTGTCCATTGATCTCTTCCAATGTATTTCTTTTACCGCATCCTGAAATCTAAGTGGTTTGTCATATATTGACATCATAAGTTGTAGTTCTTCTTCATTGAGATGGTGTGTGAAGTTTGGGACGTTCTCTACTTCAAAGTCTTGAAAACGAGTCGGAAGCACAGAGGTACGGGTGGAACAACGAGGCTGATATGCCTCTTCCCCGTCTCCTTTTGCTGAATCTACATCAGATCCACTCGAGCCTAACCCATCGCCTTGAGTCTGGTTTGTATGACTTGACTCGTCTTCAGATTATCTAGTAGTGCTTTGCTCATCGGATGTAAACATGTCTGACCCGCTGTCTTGGGTCTGTTGTGACGGAGCTAATTCGGTTTCAACAGAAAATTCCGTCCAACTTATGCCACTAGTATCCGGACTTGATAAGTATAGGTTCCAATCATAGCCTCTTGATTCATCAAACTTTACGTCTCGTGATACATGAACCCGTCCCTTTTCCGGATCAAACATGCGATACGCCTTGGTTCTGGGTTGAGATCCCAGATGTACCATCATTGAACATCTATCATCTAGCTTCTTCTGCCCGGTTTCTAAGGTGTTTACGTAACCTAAGCACCGAACACTCTAATGTGTGCGAGATTTGGAGGTCTCTTCCTTAGCTTCTCGTACGGAGTTAGATCTTCATTTGCCTTTGTCGGGGATCGGTTCAATAGGTATACCGAGTGATGAACTGCCTCACCCCATAAATTTTGAGGTAAGTTCATGGCTTTTAAAATGCTTCTCGTTGTTCCTAGGATTGTTCGGTTCCTTCGTTCCACTACCCCGTTCTATTGTGGAGTGTAAGGAGCGGTGAATTGCCGGTTTATTCCTTTTTCCTTGCAAAAATCTCCCAACACCTTTGATACAAACTCACCACCATTATCCGTCCTCAAGCTCTTAACTTTCTTCCCGATTTCATTCTCAATCCTTTTAATGAAATCGATGAGAAGACTCGGGACTTGATCCTTTGTTTTGAGCCAGTGTACCCACATGAATCAAGTATAGTCATCAACTACTAGAAGTATATATTGATTCCTAGCACTTGTCTTTGGTGAGATAGCTCCACATACGTCAGCATAGAGTAACTCAAGTGGTTCTTTGGCTCGGTATTGTGAGTCCTTTTGGAATGGTGTCCTTGACTGCTTCCCATACATGCATGAACCACAGATTCGGTCAAGGTGTTTGATTTTTGGTAACCCCACCGATACCTTGGAGGTTTTTAAGAGCCTCAAAATTTAGATGCCCTAAACGGGCATGCCACTTCCATGCTTCATCTTGAAGGTTAGCCTGTAAACACACTGGAGAAGCAACTTGGACGTTAATTTTATAAACCCGATTAGATGAGCGAGGTACCTTCATGAGCAAGGTTCCGTCCGGTTCAAATAACCATAGAATTCTGTGTTCTATAGTGATTTTGCATCCCACCTCGTCCATTTGTCCAAGGCTTATGATGTTTTTCTTAAGTGATGGTATGAAGTATACGTCATCAAAGGTTCTTTGCTCTCCCGTCTTTCCTTCCAAGACTATTTTTCCACGACCCTTTATTTCAACACAAGGCCCGTCACCGAATCTCACCTTCCCAGTTATTTTCTTGTCTAGCTTGGAAAACCAAGCTTTGTTCCCGGACATGTGGTTACTTGCCCCGTTGTCAAGGAACCACGTGTCGTATTCATAGGGACTTGATTCATATACCCTCGGATCAACCCGTTCTTCATTTAAAAACACCATGTATTTATTGTCTTCAACATGGGTTTGCATGTATAAGACCGGTCCCTTCCCCGAGCTATTCATCAGTTCGTCGATTTGAGAAATATTTGTTTCCTCTTTCTTTCGAGTGGGAAAATCCGAGGCATAGTGTCCCATTCCATCACACTTGAAACACTTTATTTTGGAACGATCCTTCTTTTCCACCTGTTCTTTGTCTTTGCCCCTTCCTACCCCTTTTCCTTTTCCTCGTCCACGCCCTCGATGACTAGGCTCAACTGTCCCTTTTCCCCTACTATAACCCTTTTCGCTTTTTCATTTAGCCTCCCATTCTTCATAGGTAAACATGAGTTGTTCACCTTTAGTTGGTTGTTTATCTTCTTGATTCACATGCTCCTCGTATGCAATAATTCGGCCCACAACATCATCGAAACCAACTGTTTTGAGATCCACAAGTTGCTCGATTGAAGCAACCATGTGAATGAATCGTTTGGGTAAACCATGCTGGAACTTTTTCACCAACGTTTTTTCTTCCACGAGTGTTTCGAGTGCTGCTGACTTGGAAGCAATCCCGGCTATTTTTCCTGCAAACTCAGCAACTGTACTGGTTTCCTTCATCTTCAAACCCTCAAGTTCCGCCATTAGGGTTTGGAGTCAAGCCTCAATTACCCGACCAACACCTTGATGTCGTGATTGTACCGTGGCCCACATCTCTTCTGCTGTGGTACAATTTCCGACTTGTAGGACCTGTTCGTCGGGTAGGGCTTGGAGCAACAGAGCAATTGTTATATGGTTCTTAGTCTCGTCAATGGTCGTTCCAGGGCTGATTACATCCCAGAATTTGTGGACGTTAAAGATGGCCCTCATCTTCATCGACCAAACTACGTAGTTTGTATCGGTAAGCACCGGGCATGGTAGGTTCCGTACATGGTCCTTTGTGACGACTACCCGGTTGTTAGCGTCACCCATGTATCTCCGACTGTATGTAATCGGCGTGCGTGGTGGTGTACTTGCCTGATCTTCCGGATCAATCTTGTCTTCGTCAGATTGATCGAGAAAGTCCTCTCCGGGAAGACCGGCTCCTTACTCCGGTCGGCTGAAGTCTTCTCGCAGGCTGTTACCCGTCACACGGATAAGATCGGTGATTGAGATCGTCTGGCCGGACTGTGCCTCTTCTTCTTGATCGAGCTAACCTTAAGCTCTGATACCAATTAAAGTAAATGGAACAAAACCTTCACGCACAAGAAAAGTATTTGATTCAAACTCTCGTTTATTAATTGAATGAATTAAAATAGCTTACAATGATCCTTTATATAAGCCTAAAATCCTATCCCAATACGAATCCTTATTTGAATCAAACTAGAAGAAAAACTAACTCAAAATACCGCTAGACTTTGTAAGTCGGTCCTTTTTACCCGAACGTACATTACATGATTAGACTAACACATGTGTATGGAAAACTATAGCTAAACTGGGCTCCGAATTGTCTACAGAAAATATCGATCTCACTCTTATTATTCTTATTAAAGGGGGAGTGGGGCGGGGGGACTCCATAGCTTTTTGGCTGGATAACTGGATTGGACTGGGCAAATTGAAAGACATTCTTGCTTCCTTATTTAATCTTGAATCGGTGAAATCGTGTAGGGTTTTGGACAGAATTCATAGAGATGGTGGAGGGACCAACTGGTGCTGGAAATGGAAGCGTAAATCGACATCCAATCGGGAAATTCTTGAACTACATCAATGTATGAGCGTCATCAACAATTATCAGTTCTGAACGGGCTGTGATTCTTGGGTGTGGCTTGCTGACCACTCGGGTAAATTCTCTGTTCCTTCCCTCAAATTGGTGATAGAAAAGGCGATGCCGATCATGGACAACCACAACCACTCTTGGTCCAAATGGGTTCTGATCATGGTTGCAGAAGTCTCTAGGCGCTGCCAGGTTGGTCGACTGGGGAGTTGTGAGTACTCGGCCTAGGCGGGAAGTACTCAGACATGGTAAATTACAAATAAATTAATTTTCAAAAAATTATATATATGTCAAATATCATAAGTTTACTAATATTTATAACAAAATACTTGAATATCAATATAAATCAAAAGGATACATGTTCAAATACTAAAGTATTTCAAAAATTGATATTAATTTTTTAATATTATATGCATAGTAATCATTTAATTCTCGTCTTCCAATTTATCTCCGTGAAAAACAATGAAAATCCAACAAGAATCGATGAAAAATAACGAAAATCGGCGAAAATACGACTTGGCAGAGTTGGACCGATTCCGAGTAATGTTGACCGAGTTGAAGAAAATCGCCTCGGCAACGAGTACTCGGCCGCCTACACCGAGTTTTACAACACTCGTTCCGATAAAGGTTAACTATTTTCCTTGGCGCGCATCTTTGGACAGAATCCCCACGAAGACAGCATTGGTTACACGAGGGGTGATCTTGGATTCTACGGTGTGCCCCATGTGTACCGAAGGTCCTGAATCAATCAACCATTTCTTTGTTTCCTGTTCTTTCGCTAAACAAGCGTGGAATCAAATCGCCAATTGGTGCAGATTGCCTCCACTTAATTGTGGCTAAGTCAAGGAGGTCCTGGAGTAACGGTAGGAACCAAAACCTGTAGCATACAGAATCGGTACGAACCGAAACCTGCAGCATTCGGAACCTGTAGGATACGGAACCGGCGGGAGCCAGAACCTGTAGAATATGGAACCACTAGGAACCGAACCTGTAGCATACGCAACCCGTAGGAACCGGAACCTGTAGCATATGGAATCGATAGGCCGAAAAACATCATCACAGAAACTTAGTTTAGTAAAATTTTATTGTTTTATAGAAAGTTAAAAGATTTAAAATAAATATGTTTTCATAATAACATATCCACGAGTGATTATTTTAGACAATTTCTTTTTTCCATTTAAAATTATGTTGAAGTTGTCGAGTAGTCGTTGAGGTCATGAGATGCTTTGACGTGCTTCAATTTTTTTTACTTTGGTTCTTCAAAAAATTGTCCAATAGACTATACGGCATGTTCGACAAATCTTGTAATTATCTAATGGTTAGATGAGTCAATTTAATTAATTTTTAGTTGCTTGTTTGAGTCGGCAAGTTTGATTTTGAGATAGAATAGGTTTGATTATTTAATTAGTTTTTCTTGTTTTTATAGTTAGGTTAGGATTAATATTTGTTTAGTTTAAATAGGGTTTAATAGAGTCTTTAGGTTTACGTATTTTTCATTAACAAAAGGAAGAAGAATCGTGGTTGAAGTCTCGTATCGATATCAGAACACAAGAAAACAAGATTTTTTTGTGGTTAACCTAACCACGACTCTTCTTCCTTTTATTAATGAAAAATACGTAAACATAAAGACTCTATCAAACCATATTTAAACTAAACAAATACCAATCATAATCCAACTATAAAAGCAATAAAAACTAATTAAATAATCAAACTTATTCTATCTCAAAATCAAACTTGCCGACTCAAACAAGAAACTAAACCAAATAAACAAATTGACCCATCTAACTATTAGATAATTACAATATTAGTCCCATAATCACCCCCTAATCTTGTAACATTATCCTTCACAGTAGTGCCGGTCCATCATCTTCGTCCCGGGTCAAATTAACCTCCTCCTTCTTTTGTTCCCACTTCGGACATTCAGAAATATAATGTCCGAGCTCATCACACTAGTAACACCTAATGTCACTTTTATCTCGTGGAGCCCGTTCTCCATCACCTCGACCTCTCCCTGCCCCCGACCTCTTCCTCGGCCAAGCCCGAAGTCTTCCCGGTTTGAGCTCTCACAACCACAATGTCCACACCTGTGCACTTTCTCCTTTTCCTTTCCATCTGCTTTGGTGAATAACAGTTTACTTTGGTTCTCGGTTTGAATCTCCTCGTCCTTTATTCTTTCTTCGTAGGCTTTGAGGCGACCCACGACATCTTCGAAACTAATAGTCTTTAGGTCTACTACTTGCTCGATTGAGGCTACCATGTGAATGAAACGTCTCGATAATCCGTTGATGAACCTTTTAACAAGCTTTGATTCCTCCATGACAGAACCGAGAGAGACGGATTTTGAGGATATACGTGATATCTTCCGAGCAAAATCATCTATTGAACTTGAATCCCTCATCTTTAGAACTTCAAATTCTGTCATTATGGTTTGAAGTCTTGCTTCTCTTACCCGATCATCACCTAGATGTCGGGCTTTAATGGCATCCCACATCTCTTTTGCTGTCGGAAGGTTGCCAACTTGAAGTATCTGCTCTTCGGGTATCGACTGAAACAAAAGAGTGGTGGTCATGTGTTCTTCTTGGCTTCTACCCCTGTTCCTAGTTCCACAGCATCCCAAACCCCATGAACATTGAAGATCGCCTTCATCCGCATAGCCCATATCGTGTAGTTTGTTGAAGACAACATCGGACATTGAAGGGATGTTGTATTATTCTCCTTAACAGTAACCATTGCTTGGTTATCCTGATTATCACCTATCTGAGGTCTTCCTTTTCTCCTACTGTAGGTGACCGGTGTACTCAGCCCTTGCCCGCTATTCCCATTGTTACCAACAGAAAACTTAAAACTAGCCACCTGCCTTTTGTTTTCTGCCAAACGAATACTCAGCCACCAGCTGCTCGTTTATCTTGCGAATGTTGGTATACTTCTGCCAAAAGAACACATATGTTCTTATCCCAGGCAAGGGAAAAAAATCTGGTCGAGTCCCTGACCAAAAATCTTCCTGATCACAGCCTTCCCTAAACTGTCAACCTCCTGCTGGAAGGTATAACCTGCAATCTTCCTTGATTGCTACCCTTCTCCTACTTATTACAGTTTTCTGATCAAATACCCACCCCCCCCAAAAAAAAAATCAGGAAACTTGTTGGATGACAGAATGCGATCAGCCTGATCGCTACTTCTTCTTCTTGTTCCTGGTCTATACCTCCTGCTACTCTGCCTTTGATCCCAGAATGAGCCTTGTCAAGCTCTGATACCAATTGAAGTCTGGGATTGATATCAGAACCACAAAAAATCTAGTTTTCTTGTGTTCTGATATCGATACCAGACTTCAGTGGTTAGGTTAACCACAAAAAATCTTATTTTCTTGTGTTCTGATACCGATACCAGACTTCAATTGGTATCAGAGCTTGACAAGGCTCATTCTGGGATCGAAGGTAGAGTAGCAGGAGGTATCAACCAGGAACAAGAAGGAAATTGGGACGAAGAAGAAGTAGCGATCAGGCCGATCGCATATTGTCATCGAGCAGGTTTCCTGATCTTGTTTTTTTGGGGGGGTATTCGATCATCAAACTGCAATCAATAGGAGAAGGGTAAGGAATATTGCAGGTTATACCTTCCAGCAGGAGATTGACGGTTCAAGGAAGGCTGTGATCAGGAAGTTTTTTGTCAGGGACTCGACCAAATTTTTTTTCCTTGCCTGGGATAAGAACAAGCGTGTTCTTTTGGCAGAAGTATACCAACATTCGCAAGATAAATGAGCAACAGGTGGCTGAGTATTCGTTTGGCAGAAAACAAAAGGCAGGTGGCTAGTTTTTAGTTTTCTGTTGGTAACAACGGGAATAGCGGGCAAAGGCCGAGTACACCGATCACCTACAGTAGGAGAAAAGGAAGACTTCGGATGGGTGATAAACATGATAACCAAGCAATGGTTACTGTTAAGGAGAATAATACAACATCCCTTCAATGTCCGATGTTATCTTCAACAAACTACACGATATGGGCTATGCGGATGAAGGCGATCTTCAATGGTCATGGGGTTTGGGATGCTGTGGAACAGGAACAGGGGTAGACGCCAAGAAGAACAACATGACCATCGCTTTTTTGTTTCAGTCGATATCCGAATAGCAGATACTGCAAGTTGGCAACCTTCCGACAGCAAAAGAGATGTGGGATGCCATTAAAGCCCGACATCTAGGTGCTGATCGGGTAAGAGAAGCAAGACTTCAAACCCTAATGACAGAATTAGAAGTTCTAAAGATGAGGGATTCGAGTTAAATAGATGATTTTTCTCGGAAGATATCAGGTATAGCCTCAAAATCCGTGTCTCTCGGTTCTGTCATTGAGGAATCAAAGCTTGTTAAAAAGTTCGTCAACGGATTACCGAGACGTTTCATTCACATGGTAGCCTCAATCGAGCAAGTAGTAGACCTAAAAACTATTGGTTTTGAAGATGCCGTGGGTCACCTCAAAGCCTACGAAGAAAGAATAAAGGACGAGGAGATTCAAACTGAGAACCAATGTAAACTGTTATTCACCAAAGCAGATGGGAAGGAAAAGGAGAAAGTGCATACGTGTGAACATTGTGGTTGTGAGAGCTCAAACCGGGAAGACTTCGGACGTGGCCGAGGAAGAGGTCGGGGGTCCGGGAGAGGTCGAGGTGATGGAGAACGGGCTCCACGAGATAAAAGTCACATCAGGTGTTACAAGTGCGATAAGCTCGGACATTATATTTCTGAATGTCCGAAGTGGGAACAAAAGAAGGAGGAGGTTAATTTGACCCGAACGAGGTTGACGGACCAACACGACTATGAAGGATAATGTTACAAGATTAGGGGGTGATTGTTGGACTAATCTTGTATATCTAATAGTTAGAAGGGTCAATTTGTTTAGTTGGTTGCTTGAGTCGGCAAGTTTGATTTTGAGATAGAATAGGTTTGATTATTTAATTAGTTTTTATTGCTTTTATAGTTGGGTTAGGATTGGTATTTGTTTAGTTTAAATAGGGTTTGATAGAGTCTTTATGTTTATGTATTTTTCATTAACAAAAGGAAGAAGAGTCGTAGTTAGGTTAACCACAAAAAATCTTGTTTTCTTGTGTTCTGGTATCGATACCAGACTTTAGATCCACGGTGGATCTACTGCATCGACCATGCTCATGTTGTATGATTAAGAGTTGAACCATTAATAGCTCTTAATGGTTTATCATTGTTTTATAGATGAATCATTAAAAGACTGGATAAACTATTAAGAGACTGGTAAAATCTGAAACAAACATCTTATACCTCTGACCGATTTAGAGATAGTCTATTAATGAAATTATTAAAAGGCTATTAAACAGCCCAAATATCGTAGGTTTTGAGTGACCAACAACTAGATTATATTATCACAAAAAGATAAAAAAAAAAAAAAAAAAACTCAATGGTTTATGATGTTGGTTCTAAGTGTTTCTGTAATATCTCGAATCATTGATGATACATTTTCATAAGAAGATCCACCTTCCGCCATTGCTCTCTTCGCCATTTTTGCAAGCTCGCTTGCCCTTCTTCTTCTCTGTTTTCCATCTTCATCTTCTTCCATCAAACATTCTACAGCCTTCTTCACGTCCTCCTTCTTCACCACCACTCCAGCCTTATCTTCCTCCCCAAAAAGAACCGGAATCTCAACACCAATCCTAACTCCAATCTTCAAAATCTCTACAATAAAAGTTTCATTTAGAAACTGGTCTGCGAAAAACGGCCACGTGACCACCGGAACACCCGCACAGATCGCTTCCAGTGTCGAGTTCCATCCACAATGCGTTAAGAACCCCCCGATGGCTCGATGCGACAATATCAAGACTTGTGGTGCCCAGCCATGGACGATCAACCCGCGGTCTCTCACCCTATCTTCAAACCCTTGTTCTGAAAACCATGTCTCGAGTTCTTTGGTTTCGTTTCTTACGCACCATATGAACGGTCGGTTTATCGACTCGAGTCCTAGCCCGAGCTCAATCGCTTGTTCGGCAGAAACGCGTGCAATACTTCCTAAACAGACGTACAACACCGACCCCGGTTCCCTTTCATCCAACCATTGAAAACAGTTATGTTCGTTGATTGCAGCCTTGTTCCCTCTCTCGGCTAGGTCCTGACTGTCTTTGTTGTATAGCGAAACCGGTCCTACACACCATGTTTTCTTATTTTTCAGCCTTGTGTATTCCTTAACATACTCTGGTTCCAATTCTTCAAAAGTGTGAACCATAATCCCATATGCAGCGTTCTCAGCTTCGGCAGCCCGGATCCACGACGCCATTTCCTCTTCTGTGACTGATCTAGAGGAGCCAGTGATCTGACGTTTAGTAACTTGTACCCGGTCTGGAAGACCGGGCAGCAAGACACGCTCTGTGTCTGATGTCGTCAGTTCCAATACGTTGGAACTGGCGGCAACATTGAAGCATGTGAGATAAAAGCATCCCAGTCCATTGAAGACGATCCGTGGGATGTTGATCCGTCGAGCCACATCTGTGGTCCATGGGAATAGAAAGTCTGAGATGATGCAATCTGGTGGTGGGCTAAGTTGCCGGAGCAAATCTTCAGCAGGTTGTTCTAACAAATCCGTAGCAGCCGAGAGGTTTTTCCAGTACTCGAATGAAGGAAGTTTGTCGAAGCTTTCGCACCCTTCTGGTAAACCGACTACGGCTAACTGGAGTTGAAGTTCGAGCAGTTGAATCTTGAGCTTGGCCTTGGTGGCTCGGGAAACAACCGGTCTAATCCGGTTGGCATCAAGAGGTGTGGTGATTATGGTGGCCGTGGCACCACGTTGGGCTAGGATTCGAGCAATGTCTACCATGGGTAGCAGATGACCTTGAGCCATCAACGGGAACAACACAAAATGAAGGTCTGTTGATGGTGCAGCCATTTTTGTTTGAGTTATAGAAATTGATTCTTTCGTTTATCAATTTTATGAAGGGGGTGGGTGTTCATCTAAATAATGAAAGGGCACTGAATCATATGTTATCTCAAGAATATGTGGTTAGACTGACCCACGTCTCTTTCAATTCAAAGATAAGTGTAGGAAAATATATTAAACCCTGAAAAAATACAAATAATAATAATAATTAAAATAAAACAGAAGAATAAATATAAGATATTCAAAACTTGTTATATGTAGGTTAAATTATATAAAATAAATTAAAGTTATAAATTAAGGAAAAGAAAGTAAATAAAAGACAACAAAGAATGCCGACAACCACATGTGAGCCACCTCTAGTCAGAAGGCAAGGCGTGGCGTCGACGTAACGTAACCATTGACCCCTGTAACTTGGGTCGTTAATATCATGAAAAGTAACTTTATGTTCAACATGAACCTTTTGTTTTTTACTGATGATTTGCTGGTTTACGTTAGTGACTTTATGTTGCACTTTGTATGCTATTTATAGCTCCTGCATTTCAATAATCAATATTCTGAGTCTTTGAACTCTTTCAAGTGGTATCAGAGGCGTTGAAGAAGCAACAAGTTCCTTGTGTTCCTCATTTTGATGGTGATCACGATCACTAGACTTTAGTTACGGAAAACCTACTCTGATCCACTAGTCTGTGACTGAAACGGGGTACCGAGTACCCAAGGAAGGTGAACAAGTGACGATTACACGAAGGACGGCCTTGAAGCTCAAGGATTTGAAAGCCCGTAATTATTTATTTCCGTCCATCAACAAACACATACAATTACTCAGCCAAGCAAATCTAGGATGCTATGAAAGTAAAGTATCATGGCAATGCTAGGGCAAAACGATCCCAACTGCAGCGGCTCCGACGGGATTTTGAAACACAGTAAATTCTATCTATATAACAAAATATGTACTAATACTTTGTTTGATGGATCAGTTAGTCACACTATCAGATGCATGTTAGAAGTTTGTCCTTTATACTCGTTATATTCCTATTAAAGGCAAACACAGTAAATTCTATCTATATATAACAAAATATGTAGTACAAACACTAGAGCACCACGTTTACTCGCACGCTAATGTTTTTATGCCTATCTTGATTTTATGATGCAATTTCAACTTTACAAAAATACAACACAAATTCTATTCAAAGCTAGAACTTAAAACCCTAAGCAATCTTTCTACTTTCTTAGGTATACCTATGCGCAGATCAACCAAGCTTTACAATATCCAAAAGGGTGGCTTTACATGCCAAAAACACACAATGCATACAAAGATCAAGGACCAATCTTGCCACGCAATGATTCATTAGGGGAGTAATGAATCATTTCAAAACTTTTACTTACAAAAACCTCCTGCTACTAGATTCTGAATCAATACTGCTTCTGCCAGAGTCTATATGATCAAGTCGATCAGCTCTCCATGAAACCAAATTTGTAGACTTCAATAACATGCCTAAGGCTGAAGAACAAGTTGCTCTCACAATTGCATCTGTACAACGACTCCCTTTGCTCACCAACAATCCAAAAACCTAAAAGTTCAAGAAATATAAATTTTCTACCTTTCAGCACAATATTCAGGCAAACAATTATGAAACGCATATTCAACCACATTGATTTTGTAAAAAATGGTATCTGGTTTTCTATTACAAAGTCAACATTTTGACTGTTCTAGACCCGTATGGTTCACAGGTGTTGAAATTTTTAAAAATGCCTGATAGTCAATACAGAACGTAAATAAAGTCAAATATCATAAAATATGATATTAAATAAAATAACAGTGAAATCGATTTATACTACTACAAAATTATCATAATATTAGACAAAACTACATAAAGCCATATTAAAAGGAGAAAAAAAATTGGATATATATAGAGACACACACACAAGTGTTCTTTCTAGATATAGATATATCAGTGTGTGTGTGTGTGTGTTGTAGATGATATTTTATTCTTTAATAAGAAGGAGAGAGAAATCCACCTGATAATAATAAGATGCTGAAATGTGCTGATCATCTGTTAAAGCAAGCATGCTGCTGGATAAATAAATGGCATTTGCCTGGATGGCAGGCCAAGGAGCATCAAAAGCCTACACAATAAGGAATTAGAATAAGTAGAGTTCATGGTAGATAGAGTATACATGACTATTTTCAATATTTTTATGCCATTGCTTTTCATTTTAATTTAATTTAAGACCTGTATTATTGATGCCATGTAAGTATCAACCCTAGAAGCCAGATGCTGAATAAATTGCCTCGCAATGTCTCTAAGAAAATCTTGATAGTCACTCCTGAAAAGGGTAAAAGTGGAAAAGCAGCATGATTTTAATGTCAAAAAGCATGAAATGTACGAGACGTATATTATTAATTGTTACTAATTTTACCAATATATACCTGTGATCAGATATAAATCGATGCGTGTTAAGGAGGGGGATCAAATCCTCAATTTCCATGAGGGGAGCCACTTGTTTGATTGTATTCTGTTTGATTATTAAGGAGCGTAAGTAACTTAAAATAATAAAAATACGAGACGCCTGAGAATATTTACCCGGCAAGCTTGACGGACAGAATATTCATCATCAAGAAGATGAAGTACCAAACGTGGCATAACAGCATGTACCTGAAAAGTTGTGTAACCGGTCAAAATGATAACTTTTTGGATGGGCCAAACGGGATAGGTTGATCCAAAACACTTATGTGCAATAATTGCAACTTCATGTAAATAACTTGGTGTGTCAGTTATGAATACAAAAATGATAATCTAAATTTTTGAATAAAATGATCTACGAGGTTTTTATGCATTAACAGTACACTTCGGACGACTTTTGACCCATTTTCTTTTAAACAATTTTTTTTATTTTACCCACTACAGATTAAACATAAGCCATGCACCCATTCATAAGTAAATGGGTCCAAATTGCCACCGCACTTACAGATTACAAAAGTAGTTTCACATAGCCTACTAAAAGTCATTAAGAAACCTGCTCAAGAAAAGAGTCACGTGGTCCAGACCCATAGTGACTTAACTCCCCAAATGCTGCAAAAGCATTTGCTCTCATCTTCGTGTCCATGGAGAGCTGTTTACAAACCACATAAATTATTCGTGAGGAAATAAACTAAAATTTCAGACCTCAAACATAATTAGATTACATCCGTTTATATATTCAAAATGTTACTTTTAAGAATTCACCTGAAGATTGCGAAGCCGGACAGACAAATTAAGTAGAACATGCTCCACACCGTTTGGTGTTAACTCAAGAATCTATCACATTTGAGATATAAAATCACTATGAATTCCAACAAAATGTCAATTCAAATATGAAATAAAACTACTTCTAAGTTCTAATATACCGAAAGCAAGCATAACACCGCAGTCAATTGAACTGAATCATCTGAGTCATCGAGCAAGGCCAGTATTACCCCAAGAATTTCTTTTGTATATGTATTAATATGGATAGGTGGTATCTGCAAGAACATGGTGAAAAGTAAGACCTCAGAGAGAAACGTATCCAGAGCTACTAGTCCTTGCATGATATCAAGGTGATGAAAAAGAACAAAATTGAGAAAATTAAATCAAGGCATGGTAGAGCATAAAGATCAACTAGTTTTAGCAAAGACATTTATTAGGTTCATTTAAAATTTCATTTAGTTTCAAACATCATAAAAATGTAATATGTAAACCTGCACGAGTCCACGTAGACAAAGACGCCTGACCATAGGAGAATCATCTGACACGTGTCGACACAATGCTTCTACTATTTCCTCCAATACCGAATTAGATCCTTCATTGCTGCATTAAGAAATATTAATAAATATATCAGAACCCCATTATTATCCATTAACTGAACAATGCAGCTTCGCTACAGAAAATATTCAGGTGAATGTGTCAAAACACAGGCTGAAATGCGAACAATAAGGTCAAATAAGGTCAAATATTTTAGTAAACACTGTTCTGCTGAATTGAGATAAGGTCAAAACATATATGGTGCCATGGTGGAAGGTAACACTGTTCTGCTGAATTGAGAATCATTAAAATAAGGTCAAATATTTTAGTGGGAAATTATTCCATACATACCTGTGACGTACAAACTCTGACAATGCTGCTGCTGCAGCTTCTCTTTGGAATCTCACAGGTTGATTCAAGTATTTACTTAAAATAACTGATATTGCTGAAACCTGAATAAAAACGAAAGGAAAAAGAATAACATAAAAGACCAATACAATGAATTTTACTAAACAGGGTTTTAACTTTTAAGCATACCATTGGGAGCAAGAGACAAGAATCGAAAGCCAATTTATTAAAATGGGGAACTCTAATTTATACAGCACATCTTGGTAGAATAAAGAGCAAAAAAGATGAAAACAAACAAAAATGAATAATTCCAGACCATCTCCAGATCTTGCCTAAATCACTGCCAAATATGATAAAAGTATCATATGCGATGGTCGGTGTATTGTTACAAAAAATTGCATGCAGTTGGATAATTTGACAACTAGAATATCTATACAAAATTCATGTATATAAAAACATTTTAAGAAACTAGTCTAATGGACCTTGGTGGGCCGCTGATATCTCGTTAATTATCTTATAAGGCGATATCATCACATTTAAAAACATTTTAGATGCAAATACTTTGACTTTAGTACTCATCTGTGTTGTATTTGCATTCCACATTCAGATGCACTGTATTAGGAAAAGGGAATGAAAATAGAGTTAATTCATTAAAAATTCCTCAAGTAGGACTAAATGAAATCTCATTTGTGATCATGTTGTTGACTCAAGACTCAAGACTCAAGACTCAAGAATAGGTTTTGAACAAGTGTAGTTAGAGACAAGATCAACAAATATAAATGATTGTATTAATATAACTTGTATTTACATCATAGATGGGGCAAGTATATATAGAAGAGGAAACCACCTTTAAACTAAACCCAAAGTTCATTGTGCTACATACTAGGCTAATATTTAATCTAACATATATATATATATGGGTGTGTTCATTACAAAACCAATTTTAAGTAGAGAACCGCATAAGCACTTGTACATAGTGCTTTTAAGATATAGTGGGGGAGAGAGATAGAGAGGTGGTAATGCGGTGATAACCACCTTATGTCCTTATGTAGCACAAATAAACCACCTTATGCATCACAATTAAAGCAATAGATACAAATGTTTATGTGGCTCTCGCAGTCCTCTATTTAAAACTGGTTTTGTATTGAACGACCCTACATTTATGCGTACGTATGTGTTGTGTATGTGTATACGTATAATTTAAGTAACAATAAGGAAAATACAACCTGGAGTTAAGGAAAGAGAGCTTGGATGCAACCGAACAAGACTTGGCGAACGAATAGAAAGGTCAAATTTTTGTTGAGAGTAAAAATCTTCATGTTCATGAGGATTATAGAAAAGGGGGATAAAAGCTGCCAAAATTCATCTCAAAAGCCAAACAGCTTTCACAGTTGTCAACTTATTCTTCATGGTCATGAAGATTGTGATAGACTAATATTCGGAAACTTCATGGCTTATTTCACGGGCAACCTTACGGACCCATAAAGACTGCCGGTGAAAACCTAAAAATTAGACTTTTAGGACAACACTTCTCCCATTTCTTTTGAACTCTTTGAAGTGGCAATAACAGACTCCAATGGCAACATTGGCGCTCAAGATAGGTCATCTTAACAAAAACAGAATAGCTTTGATAATTCACTCAGATTGGTGAATCCTTATTGAACTTTCAAACGTTAGTGAAACATTATTATGCGTTTATCAAGCTTGTGTTGATTCGACCCATAATATGGGCTAATCATTTCTTAGTATTTATTTAGAGGGTATGAACCCTAGATGATGGATGATTGATATTATTTGGAACTACAGGTAAGTAGGATGATTTGTAATGTTTGTTCACAAAACCTACATGTTAGTTTGATAATGATTAATTCTTAACATGGGTATTTCATGCATACCATAACTAGCTTTTATATGTGTTATCTATTTATAATCATCTACTTAACTTCACTTTCCTACAATTTACTTCCATGCCCAAACAGTTACCTATATTGTTAGTTTAGATAATCATTCAAACCAGAATTTACATTAACCAACAGGCAATTAATGAGGCATACCTTACATACACCAACATAAGGTGAATTATTGGTTTTAAAAGTATTACTTCCATACATAAGGTGAATTATTGGTTTTAAAAGTATTACTTCCATATAAGGTGAATTATTGGTTTTAAAAGTATTACTTCAATGACGGGTGTGGATATGATCACCCTACAGGCAGTCTATATTGTAATGAACAGCAGGCTACAGCAGATTATTTCAAAATTTATTATGGGGCCTTAACTTATCTAAAACCGCATAGCTATCCAAATAAAGATGTAAAGACAACAATGTACACACAAATATGCATGTAAATATAGAAACTTAAATGGAAAACATTACGACCAATAGCAACAGCATTCCTTTAATCTTTTTTAAGGAAAAAAAAAGAAGAAACCATACATAAGTTTACCTCTTTAGGTCGTTTTATGGAAATACAACCAGCCAAGTCACCAATAAGATTGATCCACTTTTCATCTACATTGTGCTCTCCATCTCTAGCCAAAATCTGAACAGCAAGAAGAAAAATGAACAAATAAAAAAGATGCTGAGAAATACACCTATGATGCTGCAATTAGGCTACAATTATCTAAGAGTAAATACCTTCCCCATTTCAAGGTCACCAACACATTCACAAAATGCCTGAAATGCTATTAGAAGCGAACTGCAATTTAAGAATTAAGATGAATATATAGAGAGCAAATTCAACCTCAAAACATTTTCAGCATGAAGATGTTTAACTGCAAGAAATATGCAATGTACTATTCATCTTTTATCGACATATGCAATGTACTTTCTCTAACCATTTAATGCAATACCTACTGTTAATTATATTATTCGGTATTTTATATATTAGGGTTTATTAGTAATAAGCCCACGGGCCCAGTCAGGTTTCTAGGGTTTCCTATATATTGAGGGTTCCCCTCTATTGTAATTAGAGCTTTCACATATAATATTATTCCAGTGTCTTTTACATGGTATCAAAGCTATGTTGGGTTCGTAGGCCTTTTGGGGCAGGCACAGGTCAAGGGCAGCCGGCCCTAGCCCGGTTGCTAAGCCTAATTGGTTTGGGCCCTAATTGGGTTTACTTTGGGATTAAGTTTCCCAACCCTACATTAGTCTCTATATATATTGATCTCTTGTACTTGTAATTTGTATCACCTCTAATAAAGAATATCCTAGTTGCCACCCATGGACGTAGGTCAGTTTAGACCGAACCACGTTAAACCCCGTGTTCGTTACTGCTTTCGTGTGTGTGTGTTCGTGTGTGATCGTCTTTAATCCCAACAACTAGTATCAGAGCCAAGTTCGAGATCAGATCACACGAACCGTTGACTGTTTGCCGTCGCCAGATTAGGGTTCCGCCGCTACAGGACCGCGAACAGTAAAAAATGCATATCTGCCCCGGAAGTTGCTGTTGACCGTGCCGGTCAACTCTGGTCAACGTTGACCAGTCAACAGAAAGTCAAACAGCAGTTTTGTTACGTTTCTTTTGGGTTTTTCATATTTTGCATTGTGTGGGGGTCATATGGGTTGTTTTCTGTTTATCTGAGGGTTATATTTGTAACTCTAGTTTGTAACGAACCAACTTTTGGGTTTATAATATAATATGTTAAATATATTATATGGGGTTGTGAAATAAAGGAAAGTTGAGGGTTTTAGTTGCAAATAATTGGTTTTGACCAAACTTGTGGTATAAGGAGTCAATTATGGAAATTCAGGGTCTGTTGTGTAACTTCCCAAAATTCAAATTTTATGGGCAAGAAGGGGTTCACACAAACACACACTTGTGTGTGTTTGGTTCGTGAAAAGCAAGAGGAGAGGGAGAGAGAGGGCTGAAATCACAAATCAACACTATGTATGTGAAATCAATTGGTTATGGTGTAATCCTCTTCTTCCAAACAACAATATGTAAGCATTTTTCCATCTTTAAATCTTCATCAATGGTGTTCTTGGTGGGTTTTGGGTGAATCTTACATTGGGGCTGAATTAGGTGTTGTAATTGATTATTAGCTTGATAAAAGTGATAATCTAGCTTGTTAGAGGGTAAAGGGAGGTAGTTATCAACATCTAAACACCAAATTTGATGATTCAAGAATTAGTGTTCTTGAGGGAAATTTGGGGGTTTTTAATCTAACGTTGATTAAATGTTGAATTGGTGGTTATTAAGTGTCTAGGGTGTTGTTAGACACGTTTTATGATAAAAACCTCAATCAATTTGATGATTTCAAAATTTGGGTTCTTGAGACCCAAATTGGGGTTTTTTCAATTGAAGGTGTCTAAATGGTGATTTGAGTATAGATAAGTGTTTATGGTGTAATATAAACACATTTTCAAGTATAAAACTCAATGGAATTGGTGAACTTTGAATTGATGAAATTGTGGAAATTGGGTGAAATCCTTAACGGGTCAAAATGGGTGGATTTGGTTTAGAATGGTTGAAAGCTTGTGTGAAGCTTAATAAACCAAGATTAGATGATGGTGAAGATCATAAGATCTTGGGTGGGTGTCAAACCTCAATTGAGGAAAAATTGAGGATATATTAGATTACTAAAACATGTGGAATGTTTAGGTGATCAAAGGCGATAAAGATGATGACTTTAAGGAACGATTGGAATCTTCATTGGCAAAGGTAAGTGTTTTGCACTGACTTAGTAGTAGATAAGTAGTTTATATTTAAGTAGATTATGTGGTTTAATTCTATTTACATATTGTATGTTGATTTTGACTATGTGGTATATGGTCAAACTAAAGTGTGAATGTGGTAGGATTGTTGTAGTTGACATAATGAGGAAATTAGTCAAACTAATGAATGACACTTGACAAAAGTGACGTAGTTGAACTATGTGGAATATAGTCAAACTAAATGTGGTGTATTGGTGTATTTGACTTAGGTGGTAAAGAGTCAAACCATAACGTGGTATGTGGTGTATTGGTATATATGACTCAGGTGGTAAAGAGTCAAACTATAACGTGGTATATGGTGTATTGGTGTAAAATTGACTTGTGTGGTAAAAGTCAAACTTGTATGCATAATGTAGTTTGAAATTGGTGTAGTTGACTATGTGGTATATAGTCAAACTAAAATGTAGAATATGTTAAATTGGTGTAGTTAACTATGTGGTATATAGTTAAACTAAAAAGTAGAATGTGGTAATTTGGTGTAATTGACTTATGTGGTGTCTAGTCAAACTAGACGTGGTAAATTGGTGTAAATTGACTTATGTGGTATATAAGTCAAACCATTGTGGAATAATGGTGAAATTGGTGTAAATCGACTTATGTGGTATATAAGTCAAACCATTGTGGAATAATGGTGAAATGTTGTAAATTGACTTATGTGGCATATAAGTCAAACCATTGTGGAATAATGGTGAAATTGGTGTAAATTGACTTATGTGGTATACAAGTCAAACCATTGTGGAATAATGGTGAAATTAGTGTAAATCGACTTATGTGGTATATAAGTCAAACCATTGTGGAATAATGGTGAAATGTTGTAAATTGACTTAATGTGGTATAAGTCAAACCATTGTGGAATATTGGTGAATTAGTATAATAATAGGACTTGTATGATGTCAATACTTGTCTAAATGTCGGTCTTGGAGTCAATTACTCAATGACACAACTTAACGAGTGCGGTAAACTCGGGTGGTAAGCTTGTAGTCAAAGACTCCAAATAATAACGAATGATTCGGATTGGATAAGGGGTAAAAACGAGTTGTGGTTCTCGTATGAGGAGTTTAAAACATTTACAAAATGTTGTTGGTGGTTTAAAACGACTGGGGGTCGAGTCGGGAGGGTCGAAAATGCCAAAACTGCAAATTTGGGGTTGGCTGATGCAAGGCTGGTCCCTGGGACACCCCCTGGGCTTCTGGGACGCCCCAAGTGGGGCGCCTTGTTAGGTGTGGAGTCTCGTTTAGAGGCGGCCGGTCCTAATTACGGTTAGCCGGTCCTAATGGGCCTATCTCTACGGTTTGGGCCGAACCCTAGTTTTAATCTATAAATACCCTATGTTGTAATTGTAATCTGTGTGCCTAGAGCTTAATGAAATAACCTAGTTGCAGCCCGTGGACGTAGGTCCCCCACTGGGACCGAACCACGTAAAATTCTTGTGTCCTTTATTTTTCTGTACCGCGTGATTATCGTTTGTGCATGTGTGTGTGTTGATTCCGCTGCGCCACGTTGTTCCTAACAAGTGGTATCAGATCTTTGGCTCGTTGTTTACACACGGTCTGCACGGTTTTCAATCGAGAAAAAGGGTAGAGGCTGATCGAGGGTTGATTCAGATCTGCTACTACAGTACCGCCGCCGCTACAGTACCTCCGCCGCCGTGAACAGTGATTCCGGCATGAACAGTGTTTTTCCAACCGGGGTGTGAATAGTGTTTTCCGGCGTGAACAGTGTTTCCATAATTTTTTTCGTTTTTTCTGCTGCTGCTGTTCCAGGACTGATTCGCAGCCTGGTTTCTTGTTTTTTGGGTCGCCGGAATTAGGGTTTTTTCAAACCCTAGGTTGCGCAAAAGGGGAAAGAAAACAGGGTTGTTTTGGAGGAAAACATGACTGTTTCAGGAGAAAACACGGCTGTTCGGGACTGATTTGGAGTGATTTTGCAATTAGAGTTTCTATTGTGGATCTCTTGGAGTTGCTGGTTTCACTCGGGTTTGCAAGTGAAGCGTCGGGTCAGGTGTCTCGGGTTATGATATCGCAGGTATAAATGGTTTTGTTTATAGTACCGGGTTAATCTCTTTGAAGCCGCCGATTAGGGTTTGGTTATAAAGCTCTTGGATTCGTCGGGTAAAGGTTAGAGTTTTGTTTAGCTCTGTTTGACTGTTTATTATCAACTATTTGGGAACCGGGTTATGTGAAATTCAGTATTCGGGTTTAGATTTGTCTGCGAGGTTTATAGCAAGAGCAGTTCGGTTTATTGACAGTGTTTGGTAGAACAACTGTCAAGTTCAGGCCCGTGACATTACTGTGTTTATTTCACTGTTTCGATATGTTTTCTGTTTGCTATTGTTATGGCTGAAGACGGGGTGGTTATTATCCAAAGGTTTGACGATTTGGAGGTTGGTTGGTTTTGTCAAAAGAACTTGAGTGTGGTACTGTGGGATAAAACCGGTGAAAATGGAACCAGCAGGTTTGGAATGCTTTGGGTTTTAAGTATTCCGGTTCTGGTGTGCTGGTGACGACAAAAGTGAAAATAAAAAGGAAGTCAGGTGATATTGCTCGGTTGAAAGATTTTTCGGTTAGGGTTAGCCGATCGGGTGTACGGTCGCGGAATCCTTGGTACCGTTTGCTTTCATGAAAGCTCTGCTGCTGTTGTAACTGTTTGCCGGTTAGATGGTCTAGAACTGTGAAGTTGTTTCTTGTTCGGTGGTGATCAGTGGTACGACATTTGGCATGGGTTGGGATAACAGGGACAATAGAAGCTGAGCATAGTTGACTTGGTGGAGCTGCATGGAGGTATGTGGGACATTCTTTAGAGTCGATGTCAAAGATAGTAAATTCTGCTTCTGAGAATGTGTCTGGGTTGATGCATTGGGACTCAGTGAAGGCAGTGGAGACTCTTGGGTTCAAGATTCTGGTATGCTTCATTACTCACTTCTGTGAAGCATTGGTGAATATATTGTTTGAAGACTTTGGGAAGATACAGGTTTATGTATCGCTGGAAGAAGGGAACCAACTTCCGAGTATTAAAGTCTTGGCTCGCTGCATCGGGTAGAGCTAAGTGGATTCATTTTGCAAGTGTGAATCCTAGAGCCACAGAGATGTTAGCTGAGTGCATTCGGAGGTTTAAACCAGGTCACGGGTTTTGGGAATAGTGGGAGCATGGGACGTGTTCTGGGTACAGTTCAAAACACCGTTGGGTTTTGAAGACCGGAATTCCGAAAGGGAAAATCTCTCCATGGTACTTGCAGGTTTTGGAGAGTGGTGTTTCCTCTGGAAGTCTCTGGAGTCGGTAGTTCGAGTGAGTAGGTGCCGGTTGAGATTGAGGATGAGTCAATGGCGGGTTTTGCCATGGCTGGGTCAGTGATGACTGCTGGGTTGGAGCTCGGGGGAGCTTCAACGGGCTCTTCTGGTAATTGAGGAGTTGGCTGCTGCAACTAGGAGGATTGGATTGAAGTCTTAGCTTGTTTATGGGAACTGAAGGCTTGGAGGACTTTTGTTATTTGAAATCTTAGCTTGTTCTAGGGAGCTGGAGGCTTGGAAACTTCTAATAGTGAAGCCTTAGCTTGTTCTTAGAACTGGAGGCTTGGAGGATTTCTGTTATTGAAGATTACTGGAGTTAATGGTATAGGGTCTGTTTGGATGGTGGATTGAGGATTGCTCGAGCCTCCAAGTGGGAGATTGTTAGGTGTGGAGTCTCGTTTAGAGGCGGTCGGCCCTAATTAGGGTTAGCCGGCCCTAATGGGCCTATCTCTACGGTTTGGGCCTAACTTGGAGAACAAGTTAGGAACCCTAGTTTTAATCTATAAATACCCTATGTTGTAACTGTAATCTGTGTGCCTAGAGCTTAATGAAACAACCTAGTTGCAGCCTATTAGACAGTTGTATATAAGCATACTAGAAGGGAGTAATGTGTAATTATGATCTCTATTTATACTCATTGTAATCTCTCTTAATCAATACAATACACAATACAATAATACCAAAGATTAACTTGGTATCAGAGCTAGTTCTCTACAAACCCTAAATCGCCACCTTCTTCATCTTTTTTCTCTAACCCTAATCAGCCGCCACCCTATCTTTTCCTTTTCCGATCGGCCACCACCACAACAGCCGATCACCCTTACCAACCACCAAATCAATGGCGTTGCTTGCTCCTTTCACAACAGCCGAGAAGACCAATCACAACTCTCACAAGTTTGGTTTTACCCTTTCTTCCACCAACTATGGTTATTGGAAGACTATGATGCAGCCTTTTCTTGTAACCAATCGACTTTTTGGTTATATTGATGGAGTTGGGCAACTAATCAGCATATGATTCATGGTACTTGTAACAGGTGTGGAATCGCGCACATACCGTCTCATTGCCCCAACCGTGATCCCAACACATTCAGGTCAAGGCAGCCCACTGCTAACTATGTTGATCATCGCTCACAATCTTCAAACGCATAGCTGCCCGACACTGGCTCCAACAGCCATGTTGCTTCAGATCTCCACAGCTTTGATAATTCAGAACCTTATTACGGTGAGGACTCTCTTCATGTTGGCAACGGTGAGGGTTTACCTATTTTACACATCGGTTCCACTTCACTTCACTCTCCCACAAAAACCTTTTCAATATCCAATATACTTCATGTTCCACAAATTAAAAGAAACCTTCTTTCTGTTCAGAAATTTTGTCTTGATAATAATGTTTTCTTTGAATTTCACTCCACTTTTTTTGCTGTGAAGGACACGCTTACACGCAATACCCTCCTCACGGGTCCAAGTGACAACGGGCTCTACTCCATCCATCTTCCATCACTTCATCCTCTTCGCAAAGTTGCTTTTTCTACTGTTCGTGCATCTGCTGATACATGGCATCGAAGACTCGGGCATCCACATCCTGATCTTTTGAAGTCAATGTTTTTAAAATTTTCACTTCCTGTTAGTAATAAACGTTTGAGTACCTCTTGTGCTTCTTGTCACATGGGGAAATCCTCAAAACTTCATTTGTTTTCTTCCACTTTTAAAAGTAACAATGTCTTGGATTTAATATTTTGTGATGTTTGGGGGCCAGCACCTGTTAAATCTTTCAATGGTGACACTTATTTTTATTTTGTGTTGATCATTTTACTCGTTATATGTGGATTTACCCATTAAAACACAAATCTGATGTATGCATTATCTTTAAAAACTTTCATGCTATGGTTGAGCGACAATTTCAAACAAAATTAAAATCTGTCCAAACAGATTGGGGTGGGGAATTTCGACCTCTCTCCTCATTCTTCTCTTCCCTCGGCATCATTCATCGTCTCTCATGTCCTCACACCAGTGAACAAAATGGGTTTGTTGAGAGACGCCATAGACATGTTGTGGAAACTGGCCTCACCCTTCTCGCTCAATCAGGTGTACCTCAACATTTTTGGCATTTTGCCTTTGACACGGCGGTATATCTCATTAATCGGATGCCCTCTCGTACCGCCTCACAAGTCTCTCCCTTTGAACACATCTTTCACCACTCACCTGATCCCTCCTTCTTACGTGTGTTTGGTTGCCAATGCTATCCTCACTTGCGTCCTTACAACAAACACAAAATGGATTTTCGTTCCTTCCCATGTGTCTTCCTTGGGTATAGTACCTCTCATCACGGTTACCGTTGTCTTGATCCCAAAACCAATCGTCTTTACATTGCACGACATGTACGTTTCAACGAACATCTTTTCCCCTTCTCTCAACCACCTCCTCTCACACCTCTCTCCTCTACACTTGATCCTTATGTTTCATCTTTTCCTATACCTCCTGCCTCCGAACCATCATCCACATCCACCTCAGCCCAACCACCTGTACCTCCACAACCGCAACCATCCACTTCGTATCCGGACCTCACCCATATCCCTCAACAGCCTACCTCTCCTTTTCAAACCTATCATCGCCGCAACAAACAACCCATTTTCGCTGAAACCAGCCCCCAACAGCCTATTCCCACTCAAACAACCCACACTCAACCATCCACTCCACCACCTCCTACCCGCAACCGTCCAGCCAACCTTCGCCAAAATCCTCCCCAAACCATGCCCTATAATCCATCAGCCTACACTACCACTACCCAATCCACCCAAACCGAGCCCACAACCTTCACTGTTGCTAACAAGAGTCCTCAATGGCGGGACGCCATGACTGCAGAATACAATGCTCTCGTGAAAAATGGCACTTGGACCTTAGTCCCATCGGTTTCAAATGCTAATGTAGTTGATTGCAAATGGGTTTACAGGATCAAACGGGATCAAAATGGTACTATAACGAGATACAAGGCTCGTCTCGTTGCTAAAGGTTTTAACCAACAAGCTGGTGTTGACTATCATGAAACCTTCAGTCTCGTTGTAAAGGCCACCACCATTCGAGTGGTTCTTTCCTTGGCCGTTACCCAAGGATGGTCTCTACGGCAGTTGGATGTTCAGAATGCTTTTTTAAATGGGACTTTACATGAGACTGTTTATCTACGACAACCCCCTGGCTTTATTGATCCAGCCAAACCAAACCATTTATGCCTGTTACACAAATCTTTATATGGCTTAAAACAGGCACCTCGAGCATGGTTCCAACGATTATCTGGGGCTCTTCAGAATCTGGGGTTCAAGGGATCCAATACTGACCCGTCACTTTTTATTTACTCCTCTGCAGGCACTCTTTTATATATGCTCGTGTATGTTGATGACATCATTTTAACCGGCAACAATCAGGCTACCATAGACACGGTGGTCAAACACTTGAGTAAGACTTTTGCATTGCAAGATCTGGGCCCACTCACATACTTCTTGGGAATTGAAGTTACCTACAAAGAGTCACATTTACTACTTTCTCAGAAAAAGTACATATTGGAAATTTTAAGCAAGGCAGGTCTCTCGCAATCCAAACCAGTTTCATCGCCGTGCTCCACCTCGGCCAATCTGGCCCTTGGCGACAGTCAACTTTTTGACAACCCGGTTCGATATCGACAAATTGTTGGGGCTCTCCAATATCTCACTCTCACCCGGCCGGACATTGCTTTTGCTGTTAACAAAGTATGTCAGTTTATGCATTCGCCCACCGACAATCATTGGTCTGCGGTCAAACGCATTCTCAGATATCTTCAGGGAACGTTAGATCATGGTCTTTTCTTCAAACGAGCTTCGGGTTCTACATTACATGCTTATACAGACGCTCACTATCGACCTATCACTGCCTACTCAGATGCTGACTGGGCTGGTTGTCCCGATGACCGTCGATCCACTGGGGGTTTTGCCATTTATCTTGGGAATAATCTTGTCTCTTGGTCAGCGAGAAAACAACGGACCGTATCTCGGTCTTCAACCGAATCCGAATACAAAGCCTTAGCCGATACAGTTGCCGAGCTTACTTGGCTTGAAGCACTTCTACGTGAACTCAGCATTCCCGTCAAGTCTGCTCCAGTCTTATGGTGTGATAATCTTGGTGCCACATACTTATCAGCTAATCCCGTTTTCCGAGCTCGCACAAAGCATGTAAAAGTCGACTTTCATTTTGTCCGAGAAAAGGTCGCTCAAGGAAAACTCTCTGTTCAATTTATCTCTACACACGATCAAATTGCTGATATTTTTACCAAGCCTTTACCATCAGAAAGATTCGTGATCCTACGGGACAAGCTACAGCTCGCTTCCCGGGCTTAGCTTGAGGGGGACTATTAGACAGTTGTATATAAGCATACTAGAAGGGAGTAATGTGTAATTATGATCTCTATTTATACTCATTGTAATCTCTCTTAATCAATACAATACACAATACAATAATACCAAAGATTAACTCAGCCCGTGGACGTAGGTCCCCCACTGGGACCGAACCACGTAAAATTCTTGTGTCGTTTATTTTTCTGTACCGCGTGATTATCGTTTGTGCATGTGTGTGTGTTGATTCCGCTGCGCCACGTTGTTCCTAACACGCCTGGTGTCCCTGGGACGCCTGATGGCTTCTGTTTGCTTCTGGGACGCCCCTTGGCTGAATTTTGAGTTTTCTTCCTAGGACACTTTGGGGGGTCTTGGGACTTGTATCATTACTAATGGTTATTTGTGGTGATTTTGGATGTAGGGGAAAGCTCCGGAATGATCTCGGGTCTCGCCAAAGTTGGACATCGGATTCTCAAAGTTGTTTTAGATGTTTGTTTTGATTAAACTTCTCGTGGTAGACTTTTACAAACATGTTGGGTTGTTTAACACTTGTGGATAAGTGTGACTAACTTGACTTCCTTTGCGTATTTTAGAAAGTCTAAACTTATGTTGTAAAACTTAAACGTGTGGATACGTTATATTTTGTCTGGGACCTAAACTCTGTGCTGTTTTAAAAGCTTAAATTGGTTTGAAAATTTTGGGTGTTACATAGTTTTTATATATTGTATGAATCGTAACCTACTGGGGGTGATCCAGAAGTTAAGTCAATTACTCTCTATCTCTTAGCGTTCTCTTCTTCCTCACAGGTCCAACCCTATCAAGGGTATCAGAGCCGTTCTTTCCTTGGAACGGACTCAATTTCTATCGACAATTCACTGTGATTCACGGTGATCAACAGGCAAGAATCAAGCAACAATGGCGATATCAGCAGAAGTGGATTTGGTAAGAGCATTAGAGGAAAGAAGCCGATCTTTGGAAGAATTGAAAGCAATGGCGTACAAATTCATGATGCGACAAGAGCATATGATGAAGATAATGGATTCGTTCTGGTTGAATCAGAACCAAATAGCAAACACTGTAGCTGTAATGGACCAGATAGGATCAAATAAAACTACAAATCAAACCGCGGCACTAGACTTGGAGGTGAGTACTTATGTTCCCCAACCAAAATTTAGCTCCATGAGTGATGTTGAAGGGCAGTTTGGATCACTTTCTCCTTCTAGATCCACGAAAATTAAATGTGTCCCTAAGGTGTTCAATGAAATACCTGAAGGATTTGAAGGTGAAACAAATGCAAGTATGGCTGTTGATTCAAAGAATGGTGAAAAAAAGGTTGAAACAAATCAAGAAGGAACACTTTTAAATGGTGATGATAAAACTATGGATTCATCATTTGTTGTTGAGCTTAAAGGTACACAAGGTTCACAAATTGAAGTCAGGGATGATTTGAACATGATGGAAACTCAAGATATTAGGAATGATTTGAAGGTGGAAACTCAAGATATCACAAAAGGTAGTACACAAGTTATGACATCTTTTGCGCTTCTTGCCACATTGCATATTTCATATATAGAATTAAGTGATGCTGCAAATGAGGATTTGGAAGAAGCATTGAAAGATATGACCATCGATGAGGCTACTCATCATATTCTAGTTAAAGAAAAAAATATTATCTTCAAAATGATGGCATTGATGCATTTATGGCATAGATGGAAAGCTAAACTGTTGTGTCAGTTGTTTAGAATAAGAGAATAAAAAACAAGCTCTCGATTAGAAAGGCCGATGCTATACCGCACAAACAAGTAAGAGGGAGTTTTTGGATGAGATGAAGTTAAGGGTTCTGAGTTTACTAAACTTACTTTTTGAGGGCAAAAAGTGGGTTAAGGGAGGAGTATTGTTACGTGTCTTTTGGGTTTTTCATATTTTGCATTGTGTGGGGGTCATATGGGTTGTTTTCTGTTTATCTGAGGGTTATATTTGTAACTCTAGTTTTTATATATTGAATGAATCGTAACCTACTGGGGGTGATCCAGAAGTTAAGTCAATTACTCTCTATCTCTTAGCATTCTCTTCTTCCTCACGGGTCCAACCCTATCAAGTTTGTTGTTTCGTTTTTTGATTTTTTTGGGGGGGTTGCGTGTAGATCAGTTTGACCAAATTTGACCAGCGTGTTTCAGAAAGCCGTTTGTGAAGATCAGAAAAACGAGATCATAGACAAGTGATCGTTAATTAGGTGCTATTGTTTCAAGTTTATTTCAGTTCTTGTTTTTTTTTATTCGCTTCAGTTTCTTTTAGTCGTGTCACTGTGTTTATCATGGCAGAAGATGGGAAGGTACAAGTTGAAAAGTTTAACGGCTGGTGGAAAATGCAGATTGAGGCATTACTGGTTCAGAAAGATCTAGATGTTGTGTTATTAGGGTTAGACCAGAAAAGGTGGAATCAGCAGATTGGGAATCAAAAAACAGAAAAGTCAGGGAAGCTATTACATTGGAGTTGTCAAAGAATGTGGCATTCAATATCATGAAGGAAACCACAGCATGTGGAATGATGTTAGCCCTATCTAACATGTATGAGAAACCTTCGGCTGCTAATAAGGTTTTTCTGATTCGAGAGCTGGTGAATACAAGGATGAGAGAAGGAAGTTCAATTACAGAAAACATAAACAAGTTAAATTCGATTTTGGCCAGACTTGAGTCAGTGGGTATCAAATTCAAAGATGAAGTTCAAGCTTTGTTGCTGTTATCTTCTTTGCCAAACAGTTGGTCCGGAACTGTTACAGCAATTTCCAGTTCAGGGGGTACCAACGGATTTACTTTTGAGAGTATTCGTGATCTTATTCTGAGCGAGGACGTCAGAAGGAGAAGTTCTGGTGAATCATCGAGTGAATTATTGAATGTTGGCAGAGGAAGAAAGAATAACAGAAGTAGTGGGAGCAGGAGGAGTCAGTCTAGGACTCGTAATGAGGATGATAGAAACGAGGTGAATCAGCTTGTAGTAGAGGGCGTATTGGTTTGTTGCGTAGAGGATGCTATAGATTCATGGGTGATGGATTATGGTGCTTCATTCCATGCTACCCACAGCAGTAAAGCATTGCAGAATCTGAAAGAAGGGGATTTTGGGAAGGTAAGACTGGCGAACGATGATGTTCTTGAGGTTACGGGCATGGGTGACATAGATCTGAAGACTTCAGCCGGTTCATGGACTTTGAAGGATGTCAGGGTAATTCCAAGTTTGAAGAAAAGGTTAATTTCTGTAGGACAGTTGGATGAACAAGGACACGAAGTTAAGTTTGGGAACGGTCAGTGGAAGGTGGGTAAAGGTAATCTTGTCATGGATCGAGAAAGAAAGAGGGGTTCACTTTCTATGGTCAGTATACCGTCTGAAGGAGAGATTATCCCGGTTCAGAAAGAAAACAAAGTCTTGTTCACAGAATCTCGTGGGCAGAAGGGGTTTGCTTTGCAAGTGAGCAACCCGGAGTCAAAGTGAAGATTCAAGAAGAACAAGTTCGGAAGGTTAAACCAGGTAGAGGGCATCGTGACAGTGGGAGCACAGGTCGTGTTTCAGTTACAACTCCAGTGCTACAGTGGGTTAAGAAGACCAACATTCCGACTGGAAAAGTCTCTCCAATGGATTACTTGCTTATGATGGAGAGTGTGGGTTCTCAGTTTGTTTCAGATGCCAGCAGTGTAACGGGTTGGTTACAGTGGGAGCAGGCAGGGACAGAGAACGAGTCACTGGTTGTGACTGATGAGTTGAAGCTCAGGGGAGCTTCAACGGGCCTTCAGGTTAATTGTTGAAAAGGCGGTGGTAACTAGGAGGAGCATGAAGTTCCGTTTACATATTACAGAAGTACATTTGAGAGAGCAGACGGAAGCATTCAAGGCCTCCGAGTGGGAGATTGTTGGGTTCATAGGCCTTTTGGGGCAGGCACAGGTCAAGGGCAGCCGGCCCTAGCCCGGTTGCTAAGCCTAATTGGTTTGGGCCTAATTGGGTTTACTTGGGGATTAAGTTTCCTAACCCTAGATTAGTCTCTCTATATATTGATCTCTTGTACTTGTAATTTGTATCACCTCTAATAAAGAATATCCTAGTTGCCACCCGTGGACGTAGGTCAGTTTAGACCGAACCACGTTAAACCCCTTGTTCGTTACTGCTTTAGTGTGTGTGTGTTCGTGTGTGATCGTATTTAATCCTAACAAGCTAAGGCTCTAGGTACGATACAAACCCTAGTCGCCGTTACTTCCGCCGTCACTTGATACAAACCCAATACACGGCGGTGAGCCGCCCTGTTCTTCTAGTTCCGTGTTCCTGATCCAGTTTCGAATCTGATTTCTGATTTCCATAAACATTAGTTGATGATCCCCGTTCCTGATTCCAGCCACTGTTCCTCGGCCAGTGTTGTAAAAATCGCGCCTAGGCGCCGATTAATCGCTAGGCGCTCGGCTAAGGAGGAATTTTGGGCCTAGGCGGTCCTAGGCGGGCCTAGGCGGTCCTAGGCGGGCCTAGGCGGTCCTAGGCGGGCCTAGGCGGTCCTAGGCGGCCAGATTCCGGTGAACATTCCGGCGAACATTCCGGCGAAAACCTGAAATTTCAGGCGAAAACCTGAACTTTCCGGCCAAATTCCGGCGAAAACCTTTGGTGTGGTTTAAAAATGAACATTTTTATAAAAATGTGTGTATATATATAAAAAACTGAAAATTACATATAAAAATTATAATCCGATTAATCCCGCCTAGGCCCCGATTAATCCCGCCTAGGCCTAGGCCCTACCCCACCGCCCGACTAGCGCCTAGCGATTTTTACAACACTGTCCTCGGCAAATCCTTTTTCGGTCGAGTTTTGCATCTCACCACCGCCACCATCATGTTCAGAGACCCTCGATTAGAGTACCCCGAAAGTTCGCCACTAAACCTCCTCCGGACGCGCCTCCACACACCGTCGGACCTCCACCGCTTCCGCCCACTCTCTCGACGCGTGAGAGTGCAAGTATGACCGGAATTCCACCGGATTTTGTCTGAGCCGTTTCCTTTTCAGTCCGATCAAAACCCAGCTACAACCGCCCCAATCCGCTGCCGGAATCCTAATTTCAACCCGTTTGATTCTGTTGACTGCTCGCTTGTCCTGGTTGTTGCTTGTTTTGTTCTATTCACTGTCGGAACCCTAAATGTTCATGTTGACTGCTCGGTGGTTCGCGTTGGTGCTCGGTAGTTCCTGTTTTGTACCGTTACTTGCCTCGGTAGTTCATGTTTTGTTCCTCTAATTGCATATTAATTTCATTTTTTTTTCTTTCATCTTTTCTTACTCCATTTACTATCCTACTGAAACCTTAACATAGAACGAACACATAGAAGTTACCGTAGTTGCTCATGCTGCCCGGAAATAGACTGACTATGACAGCTTCCTAAATGAAGGGTAAGTATGGCAGTAACCGATGCATAATCTTGTTCAACTGCTCTCTTCCCAATTTTACCACCTCCTCTGCAGAACATGCAAATTTCAAATAAAAGTCACATCACAAAATAACTGAAATTCAGTTAATGCATAAGAAAAGGACCTGAAGAATGCAGTCAGAGCAACAATAGCAGCTTGCAGGATCTCATTCTCGGCGCGGCCCCCAACAGAGTCCCCTGAAATGTCTCCTTTTCCTATTTCACCTTTATGTACAGAAGTGTGGCTCAGAGTAGATATCAAGTGTTCTAGAAACAATGATGAAAGCTCGATGTGCTGAGAAAAAACCTAGAAACAGAAAAAACCAGTAAGCTTTATCCTTGGTAAATGATCAAGATTAAGTAAAAAATGAAGGAACATATAGGTATCTAGTTTTTAACACCAACGGACACTCACACAAAATGCATCCTGCATTGGCCAGCCACCTGGCATTCTAAGTATATCCTTAGTGACAATATCCCTTGCTGCAGCAGTTAATACTTCATTGAAAACAACTCTCGGGCTGGTATTTTCAGCTAGAGAAGATATCTTTAAAAAGTCAAAGGAAATAATATGAATAAAACACATCAGAAAAAAATATATGTAAGGGAGTGTTTGGACTTGTGTTTTGGAACTTGATTATATGATTAAAGTTGCAATAATCAGTTTTTATTGTTTGAATAAGCATATTCTACTTTTGATTATTTAGAGGATAAATAATCAGTTTCATACCAACAGCAACACAACTTTATCCATGGATCAGTGTTGTAAAAATCGCTAGGCGCTAGTCGGGCGGTGGGGTAGGGCCTAGGCCTAGGCGGGATTAATCGGATTATAATTTTTATATGTAATTTTCAGTTTTTTATATATATACACACATTTTTATATGTAATTTTTATAAAAATGTTGATTTTTAAACCACACCAAAGGTTTTCGCCGGAATTTGGCCGGAAAGTTCAGGTTTTCGCCGGAAATTTCAGGTTTTCGCCGGAATGTTCGCCGGAATCTGGCCGCCTAGGCCCAAAACTCCTCCTTAGCCTAGCGCCTAGCGATTAATCGGCGCCTAGGCGCCGCCTAGGCGCGATTTTTACAACACTGCCATGGATAAAATAAAACTACTTATTAACCCCTTCTTTTGACCTAAGTTGAGAGACTTTTATTTATTTCACCAACCATCTCTACTTTTTTTTTAGAAAAATGTCACTTTCAGCCAGTTTATATATCAATTTCTTTAATAATCAGAGCTCGCCTAACATTCAAACATCTAATTCGCTGATTATCACAACTTCAAACAACAGAAGCACATCCAAATGCTCTTTTTTACTGCCCATTTTACTAAGTTAACTATATCTGATTTTGATCATTCAATATCACACGACCACTTTCAAAACGTAGATCAAACGCCTCCTTAGTCTCAAATTTGAAACAGTGACAAGTGTTGTATGAGAAAAAGGATACAGCAACAAGTGTTTCATGGCGTAAATATTTCTCAGGCACATGAACTGCAGCAGAAAGCAAAGACTGGGCCGTTCTGTAGAAAAACACAACTTTCCATGTTATTAACTATACGTAAATAAAAACATTAATTAATAGCTCCACAATAATGACTTTAATGACCTTGATATATCAGTCTCGTTCAGCTCGTTTCCCCTTTTTGTAACAAACTCAATGACTGCTTGGATACCACCTTCTGCTGATGGCTTTACCTTATCACATATAACTACAGAACAACCATAAAGTGTAGCCACCAGCTGCATTAAATTACCAAGAACAATAAATACTAGGTGACAAGAATTACTTTCATATTTGCATCTAAAACCAGAGTTCAGTAGTAATGTGTGTGTAGTCTTACCTCGTCTTTCGTCAACAATATACAAACAGATGAAATGACGCGGTTAAATACTTCAGAAGGATCAATAGTTGTGTCCTAATCATACAAAGTCAGTCAGAAAACAAAAGTATTTGGTTCTTTTGCATAAAAAATCAACACACTTGTTCATTTTTCCCGTTTTAGTCTGTCCATTTGGGCCATCAAAACATGTTCTGTGTCTTATTTGGGTCATTTTATAGGTCGCTTAACTTGTATGTAAAATTGTTAGATTTAGATATACTGTAGAACTTACAGGCTACAGAATGAGCCAAACGGGACACAAAACCATCTTTTAACAACTCATGTGTACAGGAAAAAAGGATCGGTGACTAAAACAGGATAAATAATAAGTATGTTAGTGTTTTATGCAAAAAAGGAAAAAAAGGAACAAAAAACTTAGTACTTTTTAAGGATTATATCAACTTACTCTTCTTAATATGGCTATAACATCCTCAAGGGATGACAAAGCGGCGTAGGAAGATTCAATAGGTGTGCTAAAACTAGAAGCCACAGGCCTCGGAAGAGACAGAGATGTATCAAAAAACTGGTCTAAAATCTGCATCGAGTAAAGAAAGGTAAAAGAACAGACTTAAAAGAATTACTCTCACATGCATATACGTGGAACATAAAATACCATCAGCTTAATTATTTAAACTTTATATAAAAATACTGACCTGTGCAGAAAGTTTTCTGACTTCGGCATTTGTATCTGCACAACGTGGAAGGTACGCTACGACTCTATCACCCAAATATAAGGCGTCTCGACTTGGCAAAAGAAATGCAGCTGGCATAGAGCACAAGTATAAATGATTGACCAAACATTGCAAAAACTAAAGATGGCAAATTTTGGACCAGTTACACTTATGGATGGGTCGATTTGCATTATCCTTTAATCTAAAATGGGTGGGTAAAATAAAAAAATAACTGAGAGGGAAGGGGTCTTACGGGTCGAGCCAAAATTGTATTTTGAATGCATAAAACCTCCTAAATCATTTTAATTAAAAAAATCATATTTGATACACTAACTATTTCTTAAAAAAGGTAAAAGTGAATGGGAAATATCTGAATGATTACAATGGAAGGGGAACCCTTAATATATATAAGATAGAAAACCTAGAAAAGCCTATCTCGAGTCCATGGACTATATACAAATGAACCCTAATAATACAATACTAATAACTGTAATTAACACTCCTTTGGAGCATTTATGTTAATCATGCTCAACTTGAAATTTGTTACACATGTAGTCTCTAAGCCAACCGCTCCTCCTAAATTAGGAAAATTATGGATTCTTTGTGACTTGTGAGACATCGCATCTGGATCAGACTTCAAATGTTACTTCAGGTAACTAAAAACTGGAACTGGGACGGGCCAAAACAACACCAACTAACACGAACCGACATTTGTAGGACATGAAGGAGTACAGGAACACCACTGAAACAGGGACAGGTAAGCTGGAACCGGAAACAAACGTGGGGCTGGACCAAGGACTGGACATGAACAGCAGGTGCAGCGGCGGGGCAGACTGGAACAGGAACGGCAGGTGCGGAGGAAAGGCCGGACTGGAACAGGAACGGCGGAGGCAACGGACTGGAACAAGGAACGAACAGGTGGATAATTTGGAACAAGGAACAGCGGTGGGTATTCTGGAGCAAGGAATAGCGGTTGGTATTTTGGAACAAGGAGACAGCAGTCAGGATTCTAGAACAAGGAATCAGCCGTGTCAGTGGTCCGGAACTCAGTAGCGGTAGGCGGCTAGAGTTTGCAGTAGCGGCGACTGTTCTGGAGCTGGAGTGGTCATAGCAACCTGGACAAAAGCTATCACTTCAGTCACGGCGGCTGTTAGGGAACTGAATAAAATCGGTCGTTTGATGGTCAGCGACAACCTACAAAGAAACGGAAACAGCGACCAGCGATTCTTGCATTCTTATAGGGAAACAACGGCGACGGCTAACGTTTTGCACAAGATTCTGGGACAACAGTTATGGCAGGAAGCAATGCTGGGAGAGCAGTGATAGCCGGAACAAATACTTGGACAGCAGTGATTCTAGGAAGGCGGTGTAAACTGGGAAGCATGGAAAAGGATTCAATTCTGCAAAGCGACGGCTAGGGTTTGTACCAAGATCCTTAGCTCTGATACCATGTAAAAGTGAATGGCAAATATCTGAATGATTACAATGGAGGGGAACCTCAATATGTACAAGACAGAAAACCTAGAAAAGCCTATCATGGGGCTATGGGCTATATACAAATAAACTCTTAATGCGAAACTAGTAACTATAATTAACAAAAATAAATAAATTTGAAAGCATGTGCTTTAGGTCAACCCGACCCAGCCCGTATCAGTCCATGCTAAAAATCATTTATGGAATCCATTTTGACATGTTACCCAACCCACTTGAGCCGTTCATCTTGCCACATCTAAGAAAAATTGAAAGAAAAAAATAGTTCAAAGTTGAGCTCACATGGCAAACTTGCAGCACTAAACCGTGAGGTGCGATCAATTTGTTTGATGTGCTGGCAACTTCCCTGACAACCAAGAGTGCAGTAACCAGTGACACAAAGGGCCCGAAATTTCAGTAGCATCTCATAAACTGCAAGACATCCTCTTTTCCTCTGATATTCAAGAGGTGAGGAAACATATTGATCAATCTGTTTCAAGATATGAAACAATTGCTCTGCGCGACTTCTTCCGTCCTCCCCGCTAAACAGTAAAAAAGTTTCGTAATATATAATATGTAAATGCGGTATGCAAATAAATTAAGTTCATAATATGCTGCTCTTTGAGCAGAGTACCTTGTGCGAAGAATTGCACATAAAAGAGTGATAAGGTTGTGAATAAGAGGATCAACATCATCAGCAGGGTCATTTGGCAGAGCAAAAAAACCTAAGGTAGCCTGTCAAATAAAATAAATATTTAATAGAAAAAAGGGGGAAATTACCAGGACTGAAAAGACTAAACACAGTTAAGACTGGCACCTTCATGACAACATTGCGCATTTCATTTGTCAACTTTGGATCCACAGATACTAAAGTAGTGCAAGCACTTAAAGCAAGGGCCTAAAATACATGAAAAAAGCATAATTGAATAAACATGTAACAATTTGTCTTCAAGGTAATTAACTAATTACAGATAATGAATCTATAAAGGGCGCTAAAAACCTGTGTGCGTAATAACTCAACACTCAAATCAGAAAAACCTTCTTCATCATGCCGACACATCAGAGTTAATATGTAGTCAAGTAATTGGTCTCTTTTTTTCAATGGGAATGATATACCACTTTCAGCAGCATTAATGACAGCAAGACCTGCATCACCAATAATTATTTGTACTTCCATAACAGCCAATTACCACTTGAAATACTTTAAGGTGGTGAAGATACAAGATTTTGCAGATTAAAAGAATTAACACAAATATTTTAAAACATTAATATAAAAAGAAAAGGAAAAAAAGAAAAAATAGAGCGTTAGAAGCCATAGCTTAAACAGTAAACTAGTATAAAATATTGTCTTGTGTTTATAATCTGCATTACAAAAAATGAATCTAACTCACAATGACCAGATCATCTAATGATAGTTATATATAAATGAAAAGGAAGGTTCTTTTATTATCTGACATTATACATAGGATAACAGAACAACATTCGAGTTATGCTTATGAAACTTCACCCAAGCACATATTTGTAAGAGTCTGACCAACCTAATAAGTCAATGGCAGTGATAACAGCTTGCTTCGCACTAGGGTGACGTACAATTAGAAGATGAGACAGCATATTAGTGCCCTGAAGAAAGCAGTTACAAGTCAATGCATATTTAAAATATACAGAAAACTCCATATTAGTAACCAAGCCCTAATTAAGCATCTACTCAACATGAACACATGAAAGAAAGAAAAACTGCACAAGCGAGACTTAAAAGTGAACCAAAAAATGAAGCTTACCACAAGTGCATCTATTCTGGCTTCAATCACATTTGATGGAGCGTATCTTGCAGCATATCCATACATTAGAGCCAATGCAGCATGAATATCATCAGAATCTTTTATCTTACTTTTATCTGAGAAGAAGGATAGAAATCTGCAATTCAAATAATCTCACCATCTTAAGATCAATGATAATACATAGTTAAACAATAGCACTTCAGTCTCATAAAAATAGATAATCTAATTAGCATATATTACCTCTGGAAAATACTATCCCCAATGTTGTCAAGAATCTCTTTAAGCTTATCCAGAACAGTATCCAAGTGTGATGCTGCAACCTGCAAGGAATGGCTATCAGCAACTTACGAAATACAAACATCAACGGCTAGACTATGTGATGCAGATTTTGGTACTTATTTACTTGTATTATGTTCATGTTTAAAAAACTTCACTGGGAATATATGCAGTATACATACCAATCCCATGGCTTTTGCCAAACCGAGCCGATTTTCAGGAATGGTAATATTTGCTTGCTTGTACATCCAGTCAATCTTATCTCGAACATAAGTCCTGTTATCGACTTTCTGAAGAAGTATACCAAGACATCTAGAAGTAGAAAAAATATCAGTATGCTTCTCAAGACTTGCAATGAATAATAGAAGATAATTAAGTAGGAAAGTTCAACAAGATATAAAAATGCAAAAACATATATGCAAATAAGTTCATACCGATGAAGTAGTGCAGAGTGCTCATCATCAGATGTATAAAGTTCATACTGTTTTGCAAACGCATTTCCTAAAGAAATTACCCAATCGGTGTCTTGAACGACATCCAATGTTTCAGCCAGAAACTGTAATAGGTAAATAATGCATCATTAACATATGATATTCCAAAACTGTCATGTAAAGATATCAAATAATGTTGCCGCATGTATACTGCAGTAAAGTACAGTTAAAGAAATGCATTAACACGTATCCATATGAATTAGTAGGAATTAATAAAATGTACATTGATTATCATATCATCCCATATCTCTTGATAAGAAAGATCTTGTTTAAGGTCTTCTGTGTCGCTGACATATGCTTTCATTTTTGGAATCTAGAGCTTACCAAAAACAATATATTAGTTAGAGTTAGGTAAAAGCATATAATAATCAAACATTCAACAAATAATGCGACTAGATCTAGAACATAACAAGCATGTTTAACACTTAAACCAGATGATTTCTAATAGGGTCAGCTTCATAAACCACCTCCACTAAAAAAGTTACATGCTTTAACTGTAATAAGGTGTGAATATCTAAGGTTAAAAAAAGATGTCTATTGCTGAGGGGGAACCTTAAAAATCATGGAATAACCACATTGACAGATTATTGACTACATAACCTCGGTACCTCATCTTGCCAAAACAAGTTTATGTTTTTGGGAAATAGAGACGCCAAGTAACACAGCACCTGCAAGTACCAAGCATAAATAAGTTTAATGCTTCTGTCAAAATTTGAAGTTATGGGTATGTTTGGCACGCAACTTTTAGGAGCTTTAGTTTTCATTATTGGAAAAAAAAAACTTTGTTTGGATGAAAACGCTTTAGCATTGGCTTTGGGAAAATATACTTAAAAAAAACAACCTATTTTCAGTAGCTACCAAAACAAGCTAGAGCTTCTAATAGAAATACGTTTCTACCCTTAATCTATTCTGTTAACCATTTGTGTTTTTTATGTGTGCCCTTTTGCGTCGCTTTAAACTTTTCGGCTACAGTTAGACCTACTTTTGCCAAGCACTCTTATACCACAGCTCAAACTAACAGCTACAGCTGCAGATAATTTTGGCAAACGTGCCCTGTGTCTGGCTTATTTTAACTGTGACATATACAACAGTTAGTGGCAATAATTGACTTACTGTCAAAATTTGAGTAGCCAATTGCTCCCTTGCAAGAGGATTGTGAAGGAGCACCACCAGACGTGCAAAAAGTTCCTGAGGTGCATTTAAACAGATCATTATCAGTTGATTTTATGCACTATAGAAAGCGTATAAGCTTGCATGTATGTACAATCAAAAGGCACCTCAGGGCGTGGAATATCAACACGAGTTCTACATTCACGAATCATCCTATCATTATGAATAGATCTATGCCTGCACATATCTGATATACATCTGCAAACCTGTAAAATGGCTTGAATATTCCAGAATGTCACAATAATTCATCTAAATAGTAAAACAATGCACGCATAATTGCGATGGAGAAAATCCTTAATATGAACTTTAGCCCTTCATCATATAGTCAGATGTAAGATCAATTCAACATTACCGTGGCAACTGCACCAGTGTATAAACGAGGTATAATCATCTTCAACATGAATGGCCAAAGAACATGCTGCATATTCAGTATTCACATATAAGCTGTTGTCAACTTTTGATTCAGAACTCTTGTTTTAACTGATCAATTTCATACAGGATGTAAAAGGTAGCATGGCAACAAAATATTTCATCATAAAGGAAAACAGTTGCAAGACATCAGAATGAACAGGGAAAATCTGGAAAATTGATCAGGATTCAATTTTATTTACCTCCATTTCAGGAATAGTTATGGTTACTAAAAGGAGACCTTTTTCACATATTGCCCTTAACTCTGTTGGCCGAACAGACCCAATTTTTGCCTGCAAGAAACAATCAGGCACAGACTTAGTGGACTTCATACTCAATTAACAATTACACATATATCGCGCTCCAATATATGAGATACAAACCTCAGATCGCCTTTGCTGGAATGAATAATAAAGATTGGCAGGTCTAAATGAGTCCTTTGAGGTCACAAGCTCATATATTTCTTGATCTGACATGGCACAATGTCGTACAAGATATTCGACAAACAGCTCACCAGAAGGACCAACCAAGTAACAATGGGAAGCCATAACGACTATTAGCTGGAAAGAGAGAACTGAAGTTAGGTTTAAACTATTAGACCGAAAGACCGCATTAGTTGTGTAATATAGGGATGTATATCAATTAAAAACTGATTTAGTCCCATAGTTTAGGTTTATTTAGTTTCCTTATTTACTCATACTCTCATGGTTAACGGATTTATAATCAAATACACATTAATTTTTCCAATCTTGCATAAGGCATAGTATAAACTAACGATGCCATAAGTCCAATAAAAATGGATTAAAAGCATACCTCTGCAAGTGCTTTACAAACCCCTAAATTTTGCTCCTCTAACAATAATGTAATGGCCTCTATGAGTGCCGGTCTTTTATTATGCCAAGCTTCAGATAACCTTGTAATAAACATCCATTAATTGGTGTGAAAAGAGGAAATAAAAATGCCATATCTTACTTTTTTAATTTATATTTGTCATGCATGTTGAAAGTATATCTATTTTACAGGCATGTATACCTGGGCAAAAGATGCTTAAGGACACAGAGAGCACCAAAAGTCATTTGATCTTCTTTCAACTTAGATTTCTGTAGAAGGAAGAGACATACCAGTTTATCAAGAAATCGGTATTACAATATTAATATCAAGAAGAAATTATGAGACTTACATTTACAAGAAAAACAAACAATTCCTCAGGATACACCAACCCAACAGTGAGAAAGCAATGTTGAACTTCATTATATGTCTGCAATAAAGGCAATCAAGAGAGTTACAAATAAATATAGGAATAAACACCCATCAATCATGGTGAAAACCATTTGATAATGAACTTGAATAATATTTGAGAGAAAAAATCACCTTGAGGCCTACTGAGAAATATGTACACTCTTTGATGTCAGTATAACTACAAACAACTGGAAGAAGCGTCGACAAAACAACTGTGAGATCCTGAAAATTCAACATATAACCATCATCATTGAAAAATTAGCCATTCAGCAATATCTCTACAATCACAAAAGGCAAAAACAAAGAATTATTGTTATTGCTTAACGAAAACATCATTAGAACTGATGTAGTCTAACAAACCTCAAAATCAAGGAGAGGAGAACCCTTTTCAGAGAGTAAGGATGCGTTCAATAGATTGTGAAGGCTACATGTAGCCAAAAAAGCAGTATTATGGTCTCTTTTATACCTGCATAACATAAAAAAATAAAATAAAATAAAAAATGGATTCATATCCCAGTGTTCAAACATGCAAGAAAACATATAATAGTCCGATTACATGCTAGAAAAAAAGCAAAACAAATGATCTTTGCATCTTACAATTCCAATATAGTTGGAACAAATTTTGGTAAAGCAGCCTTCAACAATGTTCTTGTGACAAGACCAACCAATTGACCCAATGCTTCAACAGCAGATGTCCGAACCTGATGCACAAGTTATATTAACTTGAAAAGTAATTAAAAGAAAAAACCAAAGCATGTAAAGTATATCATAAAACCGTGGTCTTCAATGTTGTATACACAATGGCTCATCTCATGCCATTTTCAAACAATAACTTTGCAACAAAATCATAGTTTCATGACTGCAAACCTTGAGATCTCGTGAAGTTGCCCAATTTTGCAATAAAAGCTCAAAGGCAGAGTTTAGAAATGACCTGCACTTAAGCATGTCAGTTTCAGGAAGAAAAGAAAAAAATGTGTAAATGTCATAGAATCAAAAGTTGCTGACAAGCAAAATAATTTCTCACATGACATCACTATCAAGAATTGATGAAAGAGGGAACTCCACACTATATTGCCAACAGGCTTGACACCAACACTTGAACGCTGGAAAAAGATAACAAAAACAAACCGTTGGTAAACTAGAAGTACATGTATGAACATGAAAATGAACTAAAATGAGGTTCTTCCAACATACCGTTTGCAAAAATTGGTCGATGCTGATCTCTAACATTCCCAAGAATGGGAAGAACTCGGGAAAGAACACCTTTAAGTCTTGGGGTAAACTGAAGAGCTTCAATAAATGTTCATTTCACCAAAGGATATTCAGTTTCAGCCCTTAATTTATTTTATCACCCAAAAATAAAATAAAAAGATCTTCCATCATCTGTAATGCGAGTGCATCAGAGAGTTAGACAGAAAACTAACCATCAGAAGTAGCAAAGTCTGCAAGTATTTGGACCATTGCCGGTAGAGCTGAATTCTGTGCAGATAGGTGAAGAAACAATTCTTCCATCATCTGCAATGAGAGTGAATAAAAAAAACTGAAAACTTAAACTTACATTGTGGAACAAAGAAACATATGAAAGAATAATGATATTCATTTCATTCGTTTCTACTTTCTGGTCTATTCAGAAGTAGAGAATTACAGTTCTGGAATTTGTTTGTTCTGTATCACATTTTGTCATATCCAGAGGATGATGTTGGAGATAAAATTGTTATCTACAGTTTCAATCATTTGATTTTTCAAGTAAGATCTGCAGTTGTATGTTTGATTTGCACATCTGAAGTCTATTGATTAAGGTTGTAATGTTAGATTTCATCCACTATTCATCCATTTAATTATTATATAGATTAGACCATTAGGGTACTTAAAAGGCATCAGGGTGTCATAATACTTCTTTACCTTTAACTGTGAGGAACAATGCCTAGCTTTGGATTTAGTTTAGGTGCTCTACCTCAACTTCAAAGTTGAACTACTGTTAGGCAACTATTGACCTAGTTGGCTAGTTGAACTCTATTTGAGCAAAAAGCACACGCCGACCACCTATGAAAAACGTTTAACTAGGCATGTAATTTGCTGGAAATGTCTAAAATACCCTTGACTAAACAGTTCCTGAAATGCAGTTCCAAAACAGTAAAATAAAACTAAAATTGAAATGCAGAAACAAAACTTAAATCCAATTTTAAAACAAAATGCAGGAGCTTTGTATAAAAAAAGCCTGTAGGTTGTAGCAAAATACCAATCAAAACATAGACTCTTAACTTATAATACAAATCTAGATTTTAGTACACAGTTTCTAAATTTGCAAAAAGAAGACCCTAACTTATAGCAAAACTGTCATCATAGTATCATACAAGAATCCTGGTTGATTCGCTGCTTGAAACCCCATGTAAAAATCTTCATTTTTCCAGAGGGGTTTTTTTCAAGGAATACAACCATATAAAGACACAAATTGAGCTCATAAAGGCATTCAGTTTCCCATAATCTGAGCCAGTTCTACCCTGAAAGTGTTTTTACTTAATACGTCTACATAACATCTCAAACAATATGTCACCACCATTTAATAAGCTTCAACCTTCCAATAAACTACAAGAGCATAAGCACTTACCAAGTCTGGTAAATGAGAACCAACTGCAACAAGTAGAGAAGAAGCAGCTCTTTGCCAATCAGCTTTTATTTCCTACAAAGCATATTAAAAGACAAACCAATATGCCAAAATTGTAAGAACAAAAACAACTAATAACATCAAAACTTGGCTCAATCTGGTGAACCTTCCTAACTCATTCAAAAGACCCAGGATGGCTGCTCAAACCCACAGGAACCACTAAAACCCGCGTGTTTGTGTGTGTGTGTGTGTATGAACTTTGTAAAAATACAAAGCTGTAGGTAATTTGTGATTAATAATATAATATGCCAAACTGAACCGCAATTTATAAGCATTATATTACAAAACTTGTTACTGTTAACCATCAGAAGCAAGACCAGAAAGACACAACCCAAAATAACCTTTGATGAGATGATCTCAGTAGTAGCAAGTTTGGCAAGTTTTTCCATATAAGCAGTGTCCACTTCTCCTTCTTCTAGGGCACCGATTGCAATCGACATCACTTGAAATACACCAGCAATATTCCCAAACCTCTGTCAATAAAATTTTGAAATAAAACTATTATTAGTGAACAACTTTCCAAATCACACTCAAATTGTGGAATGAAGAGTGTGGTATACAATCAGGAAATAACTACCCGACGGCCGCCACGAGACACCGTTAAGCAACAGTCAAGAACTAGAAGTGGATTCCTGCAATTTCCGTTACAATTTCAATTTCAATTCATCAATTCAATTAAGTGCGAAATATAAACAAACGTATACGCATATGCTTACAGTGGAGCGAGAGATTTAAGCGACGCCATGGATGCGTGCTTAACCATTGGGGATTCATCGGCGAGGGATGAAACCAAAACCTGGATCGCCTCTGGAAATCGAAGATAAAAACATGAGATGGAAATTTAAATTAAGAGAATCGAAGAATTAGGGCAAGTACCAGGAGCAGGAATGGAGTTTCCAGAACTTGCTGCCATTACTGCATTAGATCAAGAACAGGAAACGAAGAAAAGAGAAAGAGGAAGAGAAACGGATCGGAAAATTGCACGATTACGATGACAGCGCGTGGTGTATAATTGACAGGTGGGCGGTGGCTTGCGGAGCTTTTTTAATTCATAAATAAAAACTAACTTTGTCCACTGGAAATATTTAAGAATCATATGACTTCTAATTTTGTATTGTTTATTTTTTAATAATATTATCATACTATCCGGTTTTACTTTAAACTAGTTATTGTGTCCGCGCTTCGCGACCGAAGCGTGATTGTTTTTTTTTCATATTACGTGTGAGAACCATAAAAGTGAGCATCGATATCAGTTACGATAGTATCAAAACACCACGATGTTGTTCCCTCATAAGTGGTTGACGTTGTAACGACTACGCAATGTTAGCGTCACTCGTTATAGCCTATGATACAAATATATATATTTAATTTTTAATACAACTCCTTTTAAAAAAAATTATACCGGAACATTAACAAAAAAAACTAAAAGCAGTCGCGCATCCATTTTTTTTTTAAGTTATCGAACGAAAGTTATTATAGAAAAACGATATTCATAGAAAATCAAACATGTTAAAAGTGTATATTATATATAGTAGAATGGGTGAAGACGAAAATTAGGAAGAAAAATAAATCAAACAATAGCCACGTGGACCAATAGGTGGAAAGAACTGTACATCCCAATTGCATTTAGATAGGGTAAGTAATTTTTAAATTTTTTTATTGGACTATGGTGTAAACGATCTGAGCCGTTCGTGAGATACTCAAGATTGTTTAGCTAAAAGTCTAAATCCAAGCAAGCTTAAAATCGAGGTCGGGCCCAAGATCGAGCCTGAAATAACCTCGTTTAATGAATGTGTCTAATTCCAAGCTTCACATGTCAAGCTCGCTCTTAAGCATGAGCCTATTATTTATATACACATAATCATTTTGATTTTATATAACAAATATATATTACATAAATAATTATATATAAACTAGGATAAAAGTAACTAAGTGTGTATTATGTTATATGCATAAAATTATAATTAAAAATATATAAAAATATCATATACGTATATAAATGAAATAATTTTATATTTAATAGATAATAAAAGAGCCGAGTTTAAACATAAAAAGTTTTTAATGAGTCAATCTCGAGCTTTAAATATATAACTCTAAATTTAGAGTAAACTGCCATTTTCGTCCCTGTGGTTTGGTCAAAATTGCCACTTTCATCCAATAGTTTGTTTTTTTGTATCTGGGTCCTCGTGATTTTAAAATATTGCCATTTTCATCCTCGTGGTTTTAAAATATTGCCACTTTCATCCAGTCAGCTAACACCGTCCGTTTTTCTCAATTAAATGAGGGGTATTTCAGTCCTTTTACATATTTGTTTTATTTCTTCATCTTTTTTACTCTCACTTTTTAATCATAGAAACAAGCGACGGAGGTGTTCCAGTGGTGCTCGTCGGAAACTGGTCAGGAAAAGAGGAAGAAGGCCAGCAGGTGGATGATTAAATTAGAGGTTAAATTGGGGATGATTAATAAGTGAGAGTAAAAAAGATTAAAAAATAAAACAAATAAGTAAAAGGACTGAAATACCCCTCATTTAACTGAGAAAAACGGACGGTGTTAGCTGACTGGATGAAAGTGGCAATATTTTAAAACCACGAGGATGAAAATGGCAATATTTTAAAACCATGAGGACCCAGATACAAAAAAACAAACTATTGGATGAAAGTGGCAATTTTGACCAAACCACAGGGACGAAAATGACAGTTTACTCCTAAATTTATTAATGAGTCAAGTTCCTTGAAGCATATAGTCCTTGTTTTTAGGATTTTTTTTTTTTAATTTAAAATATCCTTGTATTTTTCTTTAAAGAAACATGTTAAAAATCAAATCTAAACCTGAATTGTCCAATTAGAATGTCGGTTCAAGTCTAGGTTGGGTTCAAGTCTTACTCGTAACCAAAAAAAATGGGGTCTAGGTGGTGGGTTTCCTCCTGAAAGATGTAGAGATGATCGGGTAGATCAGTGGTCCGTCAGTGGTCCAAATTGTCGTTCAAAAAAAAGAACGTCGGTTCAAATTAAGAAACCCAATTTTAGAAACCTTCCTTTTTTATTAAAAAAATACATGGCTTCATTGGTCAATTACTCGTAAATCGCATTCTTCTACTCATATTTTCATTAGACCTTTTTTCCAATCGTTCATTTGTTTTGTTATTTGATTCATCTTTTGACTCTTAATTTTTTTCATGTGGAATTGACATAAACATTTGTTTTCTACTATAAAATTCTATATCCTTATACAAAAGGAAATGAGAGTGAACAGTTATTGGAAGCTATTGGTTGAAATGGAAGCTATTGGTTGAAATACAAATCAATTAAAAAAGATTAAACATGTTAATTTGTCTACACGTGGTTTCATCGTAGAATGACTTCTGCTCTTTTAAGTTACCTGATTTGGGTCACGTCTAAAGTTTATTATTTTTAAATTTTTATTTTTAACCCTTATACTATATATAATATACGTTTTTAACCATCTTTATTTTATATTAATTTCGTTTTTTCTATAATAACTTTCGTTCATTAACTTAAAAAAAACGAAATACGCGGCTGATTTTATTTTATTTTTTTGTCCCGGTATAATTTTTTTTTAAAACGGAGTTTTATTCGAAATCGAGTATATATATATTTTATCGTACGCTATAGTGAGCGACATTTACGTTGCGTTGCCGTGACAAACCCCTCCACTTATGAGCGAACAACATCGTTGCCGGTGTTTTGGTGTTATCATAACCGGTATCGGTGGTCGCTTTTATAGTTTTCGACGAGCCGAACTGATAAAGACCAAACTTCTCCCGCATAATGCGTTTGAAAAACGACCGCGCTCCCGCCGCGAAGCACGGGTACAAATACTAGTTATATACATAAATAGTTAATTATTATTTAAAAATCAATATTATCAACAAAAATAATTATATATCTTAAAAAACATTTTAGAAGATTATGTATATGAAAAACGGAGTTTGGTTGACTTTCAACCTATTAGTCAATAGTAGTATTTATCATTATTAGGAGGTGTAGAGTGTAATTATCTCTCTTATTTAATCTCCTTGGAACCTCTCTTTGTATTCACAACTACAATCAATACAACACCAAGATTATCTTGGTATCAAAGCTAGTCTCTTGGCTGTCCAGCCCCTTCCCTTTCCGGTGATCTTTCAACATCAGTTGTCGGCTGATCAACACCACCATACACCATTCGATCACCTTTCAATCTGGATCCATGGCTTTCCTCGTCGCCTTCTCCCAAACAGAGAAAACAGCCCACAATTCTCACAAATTTGGCTTCACCCTTTCCTCCACCAATTACGGTTACTGGAAAATGATGCTTACGCCTTTCCTAGTAACCAACAATCTTATGGGCTATATGGATGGGACTATACCCTGTCCTCCAACCACTATACAACCTGTCGCCATCTTATCAGGCAAAGAAACAGACCCTGTGACGACTCCTCCACCACGCCCTAATCCCAACCACTAACCTGGGTGGCCAATGATGCCCATGTCCAGATGCTTATTCTCTCTACCGTCTCTGAAAGTTCCTTTCAACATGTCCAAGGAAACACCTCTCAGGACCTTTGGTTGTCCTTGGAATGAGCATATGCTCCTCAAACAACTTCCGGGGAATACACTCTGAAAAAATCAATTGTTGCAAATCCGCATGGCATGAGATGAAACCGCTGCTGCCTATTTGGCCCGTGCACAGGAATATGCTAATGCCCTAGCCAACATCAATGAACCCATTAAGGAAAAAGATCTGGTAATGCTTGTTCTTGCAGGCCTCAGGGAAGAATACAATGGGCTAAAGTCCACAATCCTTGCCCGACAATTCCCTACAGCTTTTTCCGAACTCCCCGGTCTTTTGTTGGACCATGACTACATGATTCGGAGGTCACTCGCTCAGGTATCTCCTGCCAAGCATTCACAACAGTCTCCAACAGCACCAACCCAGTTTTAAACAGCCCCACAGATGCCATACATACCCTCCAACAGTTGTTCTCTCAATTGGGCCTGCAACTTCCACCGGCCACTTCTCAGGCTCCGCAGGCCCTCTACAACAAACAGGTCCCATCAGTCTCGTGGTCGTGATCAACATAACCGACGCGGGCGCACATCTTATAGCCATAACCGAACTCAAACAGGAGGTATTCGCAACCAATTTTCTTGGGCTTCTAATCAAAACACTGTTTTTGGAACTTGTAACAGGTGCGATATTGGGCATATCCCGTCCCTCTGTCTTAACCGGGACCCCTCCACCGTTCGGGTGAGACAACCACCCTCTGCAAACTTCTCAGATTATCGCTCTCAATCAGCACACTCGTGGATTCCGGACACTGGTTCCAGCCACCATGTTGCCCCTAATCTCTCCAGTTTTGACAATTCTGAAGCCTACATCAGTGAGGACAACCTACATGTTGGCAATGGTACAGGTTTACCCATTATACACATCGGCTCCACCAAATTCTTTTCCCCAAATAAAACCTTTTCTTTAACCAATATCCTCCATGTTCCAGAAATTAAACAAAAAGTACTTTATGTTCAAAAAATTTGCCTTTATAACAACGTATTTTTTTAATTTCAAGCTACTTTCTTTGTTGTGAAGGACAAGGTTACACGCCGTACCCTCCTCATGGGTCCAAGTAATGGCGGCCTCTACCAATTCTGCCCACCCCGGTTTCAACAAGTCCCCAAACTTGCATTCTCAACTGCTCGTGTTTGCTCCACTATTTGGCATCAAAGACTTGGCCATCCCCATTCCCAACTTTTGAACTCAATGTTATCTAAATATAATCTACCATTATCTAATAAAATTGCTACTACTTTATGTGAATCTTGTGTTATTGGGAAGTCCTCTAAGCTTCATTTACCATTATCAAACTATAAAAGCTCAAATATATTGGACCTTGTGTTTTGTGATGTTTGGGGTCCTGCCCCGGTCACCTCGTTTGATGGACATAACTACTTCTTACTATGTGTCAACCATTTCACTAAATTTATGTGGATCTTCCCTCTCAAACTGAAGTCTGATGTTTTTGAAACCTTCAAACGTTTTCTATTAACTGTTGAACGCCAATTCAGCACTAAACTCAAATCTGTCCAAACCGATTGGGGTGGAGAATTTCGCAATCTCTCAACCTATTTCTCCACCCTCGGCATCACCCATCGTCTCTCTTGTCCACATACCAGTGAACAGAACGGCCTTGTTAAAAGACGACATCGACATGTCGTCGAAACCGGCCTTACCCTAATAGCCCACTCACATGTCCCACACCGTTTTTGGCATTTTGCCTTTGATACAGTCGTATATCTTATTAATCGCACGCCCTCTCGTTCAAACTCCAACACTTCCCCATTTGAACAAGTGTTTAAACAACCTCCTTATTTTTCGTTTCTCCGGGTCTTTGGCTGCCAGTGTTTCCCTCACCTTCGCCCCTATAACAAACATAAAATGGACTTCCGATCCTTACCGTGTGTCTTTCTTGGCTATAGTACCTCCCACCACGGGTACCGCTGCCTTGACCTCACCACCGAACACATATATATTACCCGCCATGTTAGTTTTCATGAACAGACTTTTCCTTTCAGCACATCTCCTACTGAGCCCACAACCATACCCAAATCAGACCCTTACATATCAACTTACCCCACCCCACCTATTCCCACAGAACCTACCTTCATCCATGTTCCACCTCCAACACCCCCACTGTTTTTCGGACCTACCAGAGACGCCGAGCAGCCTAACCCCAACCCCAACCCTCTGTTGTTAACCCACCTCCCTCACCTACGGTTGTTGTTAACTCATCTCCAGCCCCTGCTGAACCTTCAGCCAGGGGCGAATTTATATGTGCTTAAGAGGGGGGCGAGGCACCCGCTGAGATTCATCTGCGCAGTGGGAAATTTTTTATATCTCTTAGTAGGCACCTTCCTAAATATGCTAAGAGGCCCCCCGCCATCCGATTTTCAACAAACCAAGAGAAAGAAACCAAAGAGGTTGATGATAATTTTAAGTGAAGAGGGTATTTTTTTTATAAAAAAACCATGGAAGCTTAAAGCTTTAATGGAGAAAAAAAAAGATAAGAGAGAGGGAGAGAAAATATGAAGATGAAGAAAGTGGCATGGGAAAGTGGGAACCCCAAAAGTATTCGTTAGTAATTAAAAACATTAAAAGAAATTTCATATCAACCATTACAGTACAACTAAAATTACACATTAAACCTTTTACTTTCATTTGATTTTTAAATAGTTCTATAATTAAACATCTAAACATTAGACATTAATCATAACAAATTAAATATTGTAGATAAATAATATGTTTTATTATTGATTATTCAATTGATTTATAAGTTTTTTATTTTTATTTATTTATTTTTACTTTTGGTTTATAAGTACATTTTTTTCTTATTTATGGTTTACAAGTGTCTTTTTTAATTTTTATTTTTTTATTTGTGTCACATTATTGTGTTTAATCAATTATATGTACACATTTAAGTAAATAAGTATGAATAGTTTTACAATATCATTAAGCAAATAGGTATAAATATTTTTATTATATCGTTATGTAAATAAGTATTTGCTTTTACCCGACTGATTTTGAACCTACTCGTTTTGACCCGACCTACTTTGTGCACCTGCTCACAAAAACTTCTGGATCCGCCACTGCCTTCAGCCCCCATCCCAGCCACTGCCCAACCCCGCACCCGCCCTCCTAACCTCCGACAGAACCCCAAAAAGACAACAACCTTTGCCCCTTCTTCCTTTCACACATATGCTACCTTACCCGAACCACCCACCTTTGTCATTGCCAACAAAGACCCTCATTGGCGCAATGTTATGGCTGATGAATTCTCAACCCTGGTTAGAAACAGGACATGGTCCCTGGTCCCACGTGTTCCCGGTTATAATGTTGTTGCTTGCAGGTGGGTCTACAAAATTAAAACATACCAAACAGGGGCAATTAACCGCTACAAAGCCCGCCTAGTTTCCAAGGGTTATAATCAGAAACCGGGTATAGATTATCAGGATACCTTTAGCCCTGTGGTTAAATCTACCACCATTCGGGTTTTTCTGTCCCTCGCCGTCTCACAACGATGGCCTCTCCGAAAGCTCGATGTCCAAAACGCCTTCCTTCGTGGTGATCTACATGAGACTGTTTACCTACAACAACCGCCCGGCTTTATTGATCTGCAAAAGCCAGATTATGTATGTTTGCTACACAAAGCCTTATACGGCCTTAAGCAAGCTCCCCAAGCATGGTTTCAGCGCCTGTCCACAGCCCTCCATGCTCCCGGGTTCAATGGATCAAAAACCGATCCTTCTCTTTTTGTGTACTCATCTAAGGGCATCCTCTTATACATGTTAGTATATGTCGATGACATCATTTTGACAGGTAATGACTCACATGATATTAATATGTCGATGACATCATTTTGACAGGTAATGACTCACAGGCTATTAATGGTGTTATCCACAACCTGAAAGACTCCTTTGCAGTCAAGGACATGGGCCCGTTATCCTATTTTTTTGGGGATTGAGATTTGTCCCAAGGATGATGATGTTATTCTCTCTCAACGAAAGTACATAACTGAGCTCCTTGCTCGGGCTAACCTCTCTCAGGCTAAGCCGGTTCCCTCCCTAATGACTACTTCCTCCAATCTGGCCAAAGATGACAACCCTCCTTTTGCTGACCCAGTAAAATATCGACAAATGGTAGGTGCTCTCCAATATGTTACCCTCTCCAGACCTGATATCACTTTTGCTGTCAACAAAGTCTGCCAGTTCATGCAGTTCCCTACAGAAAATCATTGGTCTGCTGTGAAACGGATTCTCCGGTACCTTCAGGTAACCTCACATTACAGCCTATTATTCAAGCATACCTCTGGTACCCTGTTACATGCTTACACCGATGCAGCTCATCCCTATTTGACCGCCTATTCAGATGCTGACCGGTCTGGGTGCCCGGCTGACCGTCACTCCACCGGCGGATATGCCATATATTTGGGCTCCAACTTAGTTTCCTGGTCTGCTCGGAAACAACGGACTGTCTCTCGGTCGTCCACTGAATCAGAGTACAAAGCCCTTGCTGACACCGTTGCTGAACTTACTTGGCTTCAAACCCTTCTTAGAGAACTTCGGGTCCCCACTAAAACCGTTCCCACATTATGGTGTGACAACCTCGGTGCCACCTACTTATCAGCAAACCCGGTCTTCCATGCCCGCACCAAACATGTGGAAATTGATTTTCACTTCGTTCGAGAAAAAGTCGCAAGCAAATAACTCTCCGTTCAGTTCATCTCTACCAATGATCAAATTGCTGACATGTTCACAAAACCTCTACCCTCACAACAGTTTCTCTTCTTACGGTCCAAGCTACAAGTCGCTTCCCGGCCTTCGCTTGAGGAGGAATATTAGTCGATAGTAGTATTTATCATTATTAAGAGGTGTAGAGTGTAATTATCTCTCTTATTTAATCTCCTTGTAACCTCTCTTTGTATTCACAATTACAATCAATACAACACCAAGATTATCTCAACCTTATCCTTCAAGCAACACAACCAAATCAATCAACACATTTGTAAGTAAATAGTAAACTACCAACAATATGCATACAAGAACTTACAGATTCACATGACCATACTTCTTGAATGTTTTTTTGTTCCTTTTAAGCCAACCGCTCGTGTGTATTCAACTCGCAAATATTCAATACAGATTCTTAAAACCTAAGAGCTCAAGCTTGTGTAAAACATGCATGACTATACATATTACATACTCCATATTCTGTATACTTTTGTTCATGCTAAGTCAGATAAGAAGAAGCTTTTATTCCTATTCTCAACTCAACAATTAACAGAAATTGGACACTAAAAATGCTTCAAAAGGGATTGATGGCAGCTTTCAGGAGGGGGGTTCTTGTAACTCATTTACGAGAAGTTAAAAGGAGATCCAACTGGTGCAGCAAGTCCAAGAGAACGCATTATTCTGAATCTACGAACTTTCCTTGGTGTATGTAATGGACGACTCACCTCCTGTATTTATATTAAAAGAAGGGTCTTGATTTATAACCGTAGGTGGAAATATGGTTGGGTCGGGTAAAAGATAAAAAAACAGGTAACCCGAAATACTTCTTTGTCCAAACTCCAAAGTTTTAAACTTTATAAATAATTTGTTTGTTAACCATCAAATATGGTTTAAAACTTATATTGTTTCAGTAATAATCTAGTTCTTTTGACAAAATGATTTAGGAGATTTTATGCCATTTAAAATACACTTCCAGGTGATTTTCACCCCGTTTGACTCATTTGCCCTGTTTTCTTTTAAACTAACTTAGTTTATTTTACCCGTTTGAACCGCTAGAGATAATGTATAACCTGAGTCAACCCATTTAAGTACTAATGTAAATAGGTCGAAACTGCCACCTCTGTATATTTTATGAGAGAAGTAGGAAGAAAGAAATGCATACGATGCATCCCATTAACTCACATCAAAATGAACTTTTGGTTTTCTTTCACGTTTGCTCCTTGCTCTGCTTGAACTTGGTGAGTTATCCCTTTCTGAATGAGCACAAAATAAGTATAAGATGTTTGAAAACAATTTAAAGATTTAATCAAATCAATAGAAGTAATAGCAACTCCTCTTTTAGCAAATTTTAAGGTTAGCTTTACTTATTATCTGTCCATTGTCACGACAACCACTTATTAACGTTGGTGATATTGGAGATTTTGAGAACAAGTTTCTTTGTTGTATCATCATCTGTGGATAAATTCATAAAACTAGATGCATGATGAAACTATACAGTTTTCAGAGAGAGATGGTGTACTGATATAAAAATAAAGAATAATATCAATGAATACATCAATTAGATGAAGTTACTTCTAGGTTTAGAACAAAGCTAACATATATATCAAACAAAAAAAATGTATGTTTGACTAGGAAAACATATATTATATTATATACAACACAACAAATATATAATAATCATAATGAATGTCTTTTTAAGGAAACCTAATCTGTTCCATCACATTGACTCCTTACTCTCATAGGCATGAGATATAAGTTTTACTTTAATGTTTAACTCCAATATTCAGTTTTATAATGTATTATATTTTATCTCTGTTTTTGTAATTAAAAAAAGAACGAGAACATACCATGTAATTGGTCATGGTGATGTTCCTTATACTGCAATGCCTGAATTTACAACAAATTTCAACAGAGAGCACTTTTTATAAAAAAAAATTATAGAATTGTGAAAGAGAAAAGACTAAATTAAAAATTTTATTGCAAGGTAGAGATCTAATTACTTGTTTCAAAGCATTTTGAAACTCTTTAGCCTGGTTACACCTCCTTTCTTCAAAACACTACACATACATAAAGATAATCTTCATAACAAATATTAAATGTGTATGATAAGTGCAACCAAAAAACTTATATCCGCTTGATGAACTAATTAAAAAGATTGCATATTTGTAAACAAATGAAATAGTTAAAAGGACAAAATTATGTAATGGAATCTATGCTCACTTCCTCAAATGGTGAAAGGTCTATGACAGGATCAACCCAAACACTGAAAAATGAGAAGGAAATTTCAGCCCATACAATTAAATAAGAAATAGATTTTTAAAGAATCTTTATACATCCCAAATAAATAAATAATAGAATTATTAAGTATTCATTACCTGCCTTGCTTACCAAAGTGCCGCACTAAAACAGATGGGGCCAGATTTGATCTCTCTCCCAAAATCTGGAGACAAGAAGCAAATTAAATATCATTAAAAACACAAACGAAAGTTGCTCTCCACACACACAAACTGTGTGCATGTATATGTATGTTTGTATCTATATGTGTTACTATGGAAGCTGGGTTGTTTATCCAGAACTGGAAAAACATCGAGCGGTGTCCACCGGAATGAAATGTGGTTTTGCTTCATATGCGTGTTTATGTAATTATATCTGTGTTTTTATTGTATATGTAAATATCTGCAGATATGCGGTCAGGATTCAAAAATTATAAATTTTGTTCAAAATACTGATGTCTGTAAAGAAATAGCATCTCATATATGGAGTCCATCAACAATATTTTGCATTATATACCCACTATGATCAGGCAAGTTTGGGTTAATATTTTTAACTGGATATTTTGTTAAAGAAAATTTAAGCATGTCTCATTACTTACTTCTGCAGGCCACCAAAATTTCTCATCTGTTTTAGCCCAGACAACATTTCCAGGAGTTGTGCATTCTTCCCTGTTTTCTGTCAGCTGTGATCTACTAGGAGTGAGCTCCAATGCATCACCTCTATTTTCATTATTTCTATTTCCAGACATAAAAAATGCAACCTTTGAGATATTATAAGAAGCTTACCAAAAAGAATGTAAATATTCATATACCAAAAAAAGGATGAAAATATTCATCACTGAGATCAGTAGATGTGCATGGCTGTTTGCCTGTTTGACAGAGGTGGTAATTTTGAGTCATTTATGTTTCATCTCCATTCTCCAAAGGTTCAAATGGGTAAAACTAAAGAAAAAAAATAGCTAATCAGGAAAGACGTCAAAGTATACGTAAAACCTATTAAAACGTTTTATTTCAAAAAATAAGACTATTATTAAGAAAAATATAAACTTTGTAATCATATTTGAGACATGAAAAAAAAAATTAAAAACCAAAATTTGGGTCATAGAGTATACCAATCTGTCCCGCACGGCCGCACCCATTTTGACCAGTTACAAAAACTACCCCACCCGACCCTTTGTAACAACATGTTACAAAAAAAACAATGTGTTAAACCTGTTACTGCAAGGTTGAACATGTGTTCTTTTCCCAAACAGTTTAGCATCTGCGAGTAGCCGTTGTATGCTATTTGTCTGTGTTTTTTGTCTTCTATCTTTAGGCCCAGTGGAACTCGTTTGGATCTCTTTGCTGCTGCGTGTGTCCAATTCTATTTCGTTTACATGAAAGATCAGAAGATGCAAAACGAAAAAAAGAAAATACATGAATGAAGATAAAACAAGAGTTCATAAGATTAAACAGGACTTTAGAAAACAATAATCCACTAAATCTCTATAAAAAGGTTAAAACCTTAGGTAGACTAGCCCGATATCACATTCGCGGTCAAGAATGTGTGTCAAAGGACGAGCATAGAAGCACAGGATGAGGAGAGCATCAGAGAGCATGAAGACCTCTAATTATCAACAACAAATTATGTTCATTTTCATCCAACATTATTTGATAAACCATATAAAATGTCATATCCTATATAATTTTTGCGTCTTCTTTCATGACTTTATCGTTTACTCTTTTATTTATATATCATAACATGAGTGACACAGAACTATTACCATTTACCGATCCAACAATCATCATATGTATTGTGTATCAACATACATTGTTCATCACAACTCACAATCATCTACTCTCCTATAATGGTGAGCATTATTCAACTAGTAAGGTTACCTCTTTGTCAAATTACGAAAATAGCCTCTATCTAGGGCAAAAGGTAGAATGTGTACCAAAACTTCCCTCCCCAGTCCAAGCACAGGGTGGCATTTTTCATAAATTCTGCTGTAAGAATAACTTTATTGTACACAAAAGATGGTAATTCAATTGGAAAATGATTAAAAAAAATCACCCAAAAAAACCCTAATGTAAAAGTACCCAAACGTTTTGCAAAGTTTGCATGGATTGATCGATCCAAATCACACATAAATCAACACAAATGCATCATACGTCAAATCACAAGCCACAAACTCCGGCAGATAAGTTCAAATTCGAGAAAAAAAAAGATCTAAACGATACCTTTGAAATAGCAAATTGGAAGATAGAATTGAGTGCGAGGTTTGGAGACAGAAGCGCTTCTAGGAAGCTGAAAACACTTGGGTATGTGATCAATTTGTATGGTTTTTTCCGTCTTCTTCTTTCTGCGATACACCTTCACCTCCACTGCCATTTTTGCAGTACAAACAACGAGAGAAATACAATGAAACCCTACATTTTTTTATGAATATTTGGGGAAGAAGATGTGTAGATAGAAGAATTGACAACGCAAAAATTGGATTGGGGAATCTTGATTCTGAATGGGTCACAATGGATCGTTCGTACACCCTTCTTCCCCAAAAGATTCTACACAAATTTCTGGCCGGGTGCGAACTTCATATACCAAATTTCCAATGTTCATTATGGAGCCCAAATCATTCATATTTTCTTTTTCTTTTTATTATTATCGTGGCACGAAAATAATAGTATTACTATTGTAACTTTTAAATTCAATAGTTTCTTTAATTTGGTTGTTGAATCAACTACGATATCACATGTATATTGTTTAATTTACAAGTACATTTGATCCGATGGGATTTTCTTTCTGTCGATCTTACGATTTGTTGGAAATATTTGACCCTGACCCGGGTCCGATCCGCCCATAAAACAGTTTTTGTAACTGCTTTTTGGTGGTTAATTAACCGTCATATCAAAGCCTTTAAATAGGCATATGTTGAAGACAAAGAATGTTGGTTTTGTGGTTTTTTTTTAACAAACACAAACAACAAGAGTGTAAACATAAGAAGATTTAGACTGTGGATTCGTGAAGATTTTCCTAATTGTGATAATCTTCAAATTGATGAAATAAACATCATTCGATTCGCTTCCGCATTATAATCCAGGTGTGTTTCGTATTAAGTGTTTTCTTTCACGGTTTCACCAAAATCTTGTTTGTTTCTTTCAAGTCACCTAGGGTGTGTGAGTGTGTGTTTTGGTGAGGAAACGGGAAGAAAGAATCAAGAAGATGAACTAAGGTTTCATCAAATTTGAAGTTGGAAGTCAACAGGCTAAGATGTATTCATCATCCCCAAGTGAAAGAGAGCATTTGGTAAGTAATGCTCTAACCTAAAACTCAAAGTTGTGTAAATCTTTAATGTTTGATGATTTATGATTAAATTCTAGAAGTTGTTGAATTGGATTAGAAAATGATCTACAAAATTTTGCAATTGAGTTATGGTCCATAGAAAACCTCATTGTGATGCAAGAACTACAAAGTATGTGTTGGTTATATATGGGGGGTTTAGTGATGACATACGGTCGAATAGAGCGTGTATTGACATATATGGTCTATACATTTATATTGAATGAAACAATTGTCACACCCCTCGGCGGGGCCTAATATGACCGATTGATATCAAATATACGCAACGGAAAGGAAAGTACTATTTTATTAAGTCTAAGTGTACAAAAGTAATACAAGTAGTACGAGACTAGATAGTACAATCCCAAAGTTTTAGAAGCCAATGTTGTGTGTCGTGTTAGTATATATTTTTTATTACGATTTGTAACACAGTTATTAGGTTTTAATTTTTATAAAATGATTAATACTTTACTAACTGCACACAATAGGTAAGCGAACCTATCATAACATAGTATGGTTTAGGTAAGAATCAAGTATCGAACCCAAGGAACACAGTATCTTTTAATACTCGATTGTTATTATTGTTTAGTCTAATAAAAAGTGGAGTTTTGGTCGAGGCAACGAATCGAGATAGAGGAGTGGTTGGGAGAAAATCAGATCAAATGCATATCACTTGGGTTTCAGAATTCACTTGGTGGTAATCTAATGTTGTAATTAATTAATGATGTGGTTAATTTATTAGGAACAGCTCCTTGGGCGGGTTTACTGTTCTAACAACCGTTGGAGTGCTAACGGGCTCCCGCAAACGTTAGTCTCCCATCTAGTTGTTATTCAAACTAAGATTGTCCGGTTGACTTGGCTCCCGTCAGGGTTACCAAGCCGTATGACTTTTTGAAAAGTTAGAATGCGCAACCACCGCTAAACCACACTTTGAATGGACGAAATCAACTGATTATGTTCTTAGAAAAAGTTAGAAGAGCTACAAACCTCTACCACACAGTTTTGTGAGGTTACTTTTGTTATGACCACCACAATTTTGGTGTTAAAGTAACCTTACTTTTAAATACTTTAAATAAATATTTCTTCCTTCTCAAGCTTGAACACCATGGCCCCAGGTAAGAGTCCAATGCGAGCCAACACGAAAGAAGAAAGGATATACTTGCACAAAACGCAAGGTCCAGTTAAGACTTAAAAGCTTTGTTGAATACCCAAACCCCCGATCAATCCAAAGTATTAAATCTGTACTAACCGGGCCCTTGGTAGTACCAAGATTTGTATAAAGACGTACAAGCTTGAATGGATGTTTAAGCAAGATGTCTTACTTAAGTCATCCACAAGATTTAAGACTTTTAAAACAACTGGAGATTAAATACTTGTGTCTTTTTAAAACAATTTATAATTAAGATTCTTAAGAAACATAAACATAATTTTTTCATTAATTAAAACATATGATTATACCAAGCGTCATCAATTTATAACTAGCCAAGAATGGTTATAGATATGAATACACAAACACTTGATGATATAAATATCATGAAATGATCCAAGGATTCAAACCAAAACCAAAAGTATTGCGATTATTATACGCCTCTTGATCTTGGGTGATATGACTGACTAACTCTTTCTCTACTCTACTCTTTTATGTGAGAAACCTTAAGAGACTCTCCACAAATTGCTTTTTGAAATGAGGAGCCAAGGCCTTTTATTTATATATAGGCTGATCCTGAGGGGAGGCACGGCCGTTTCATGCGTTCAGATTGCTTTGAAAATACTGTGAAATCAACGGAAAAGAAAGAGACGAGTGAAAAGGCATATGTGAAGTTTGAAAAAATCTATTAATTTTTTTAATAGTTTGAACGGACTCATGTGTAAACATCTATTTTTTATTACCTACATAACATACGTGTAAATGTAGATTTGAATTGTGATTTTTGAGTCGATGTATTTATTACATATATGTGTGTAATCATCTAGTTTGAAAAATAAATAATCAGTATGAAGATTACATATATGAAAGTAGACGTTCAGCGTTAAGAAATCGATGATCAATTTGAAGATTTACATACATGTAAAAAGTATACTTACACATATGTAAATAGACAATATTTAGTTAGTTTAACCCTTACATAGTTTAAAGAAACGGACGATCTTATTTAATATGGATTTGAACATTGACATGTGAACAATATTCATGCAAATCTCGAGCATAGTCAATGAACAATATAATATCTTGTTTTTGAAACTGGCCTTTTTGCATATGATAATAAAAGACCATTTGAAACTCGATTTATATTTTACGTTAACTTTCTACCCAATTTTAAGCTTTCCAAGCCTCTGAAGCTCATAGATCATGAGTAGAGCAGCAGAGTCGAAAGAACTCTTCTTATCTGCCCGCGGCTCACCCGTGAGTTCAATAATACTATAGTTGGGAATAGTCAAACTTATACGAGACTCGAAGCTATTAAATGCTGTTCTTTTATCCACACCTTCACCAACTTCAATCAGAGTTCTGCAAAATCATTATTCAATTTAACATATCACAACTCGAATAAAACAATCATAAGAAAAGAGGTTTATAAAAACAATTTGAATTGAATGTTTACTAACTTTGACTTTTGCTCTGATGAAGTCAATACTGGCATTGGCCACTGCATTTTCCTGCACAGCTCATAAAGTGTAGATCTTGGTCCTCCCTTTTTTGTGTTAATTGACTTTAAAACTGCCATTAAAATGAACATAAAAATTAAAGAGATTGTGAAGTTTTGTCCTGAATATAAACAAATTTCAATGATGGTTACCAGGGATTTCAACTTTAGAATTTAGTTCTTCCTCCACTACACATTCATTGGCAATGGTGGTATCTGCAGCTGGTTGAGGATCAAAAGGAGTTACTTTTGATCGGGTTGTGTCACTTGCATTGATGTTTTTATTACTGATTTCCCCGTCTCTATTATCTTGACCTTGATTCTGTCAAACGAAACAACATGAACATGTCAAAGACAAGCTGTAGAAAATAGTGTTTGGATTTGCTTCTACTGTTGAACTAGGGGTGTGAATTTCTGACACGACATGAACATAAGATGAAAGTCACGGGCTTGGGATTAGTCTAAACGGGTTCACGTCAGTTTCGGGTTGACCCGCACATGTTTAACTAAGCGGGTCGTGTTCGTGTCAACCCAACGGGTTCAGGGTTGACCCGTTTAACCCATTTATACATAGTTCTTTTAAAATGTGTTTTATGTAATAAATTAAACTATTTGGGTGCTTTTTATGTCAAAATTTAAAGGTTCATATACAAACTGGCATAGTTTAAACCTAATTGCTTAAAAAATATATGTAAATTTGTAATTTTAAAGTATTAATATGCAAAAATAAATAAATAAATAATCGGGTTAAACAGGTCGTGCTCGTATCAACCCGCGAATACGCGTGTCGTGTTCGGGTTCATGTGTCTAATACGATTTTCAGGTTCGTGTAAAATTTCCGTGTTCGTGTCGGGTTTGACTTGCCTACCCGCGAACACGACCCGTTTATCAGGCCTATGTTGAAGAAGTACCAATAATCAGATCTCTGACCATTTGTTAATTCCGATTATTTAAGGAATTAATTCTTAAAAAAGACAAAAATGGCATTTTGGTGAAAAAAATGATATTGTGTGAAACAGGAGCAAAAGTTTTAAGGTTAAAAGAAGTGAAATAGGAACCGAACCTCAAGCTGACTCAACAATTTAAGAGCAGCTTGGCCTCTTGCGATTTTCCTGGTGGTGCCCGTACCCTCTGCAGTCAATAAAGCATCTTCAAGCTGCAACCTTAACTCTGCTACTACAGCATCACCCTTCATTCTACACGCGGTTTTGATGAAATATCCCTTGGAGTGGCAAAATTCCAGTAATTCCCTTAAAGGTGGAAGCTCGAGTTTTTCTGGTGTAACAATTGGAGTTAATAACAGCTCAAATATTCTCCAAACTTCATCAAGATTAAGTTTTGTATCAAGTAATATGGCCCCCGCGATACTCTCCACTAGGTCACCAAGTGCCTTTGGGCTTTTTTTGGTCCGGAGTGAGTTTGTATCGGTTGATGAGGTGGCAACAAACTTTACATAATCTGAGATCTGCGTTTCGAGATAGCCTGAACAGTACTGGAGAAACAGATGAAGATTTCTTCTTACAGCAGCATATGCAAAATTTTCATTATTTACAGATGCTGACCGTAAGTCGGTTAGTTCTCCACGGTCAATGTCATTGTGCTTATTGAAGAGATGTCGGGTAATAAGCAAGTCCAATACCGAGTCACCAAGAAATTCTAACCTCTGTAAGAAAAATATGTGCAAAATAAATAATAGTCAATATAACAGTTCCTAGATAAATAAGTCATCTACCTCGTAACAGTATCCAACTCCTTGATCTTGATTAGATGCATGTGTGATGGCTTCCAATAACAAACCTTTGACCACAAATTCATAACCTAGTTTTGACTCTAAACTTTGAAGAACATCAAGTTTTGGGGTGTACGCGTGAAGTGAAGCAGTTTTGATGGCTTCATTGACGAGTGATGGGTCAAGCTCACAATTTATACCGAGCCATTTCATACAGTGCAGAGCAGCGGTCAACCCACCACTCACAAAGTAAGCTCCAACAAGGGCCTCAACACAGTCCGATATGGTCTTTGAGCACAACCATCTGTGGCCCATATCACAGCATTTCCCAGTCAAAACTTTTGGTTCTTCGGTATGGTATTTGGCATCGATAGGCACTTCTATGGTCTCAACACCATGATCACACGGGCAGGGTCGCAATGGAAGCTGACCTGGTGCAGTCCAGTGTGTAGGATCAAATGCAATATCTCTTATGTAACTCTGTAAACAAATTCCATACAGTGTCATTCATCAAGGGTCAAAGGTTCCTAAAATCAAGCAGTTCATGCCAAAGTGTAAAAGTAGAGGTGGAGATTTTGACCAATTTACTTATGAATGGGTCAATTTGGATTATGTTTCATGATTCATCTGCAACGGGTATAAAAAATTGGCTAAAAAAGAAACGGAGCAAATGGGCTGACGTGGTTGAAAGTCACCCAAAGTGTTTGGTTAATGCACAAAACATCTTAAATTGATTATTCAGAGCATCATATTATTTGCCGTTACAAAATAATTTTAGTAATCGAAGTCAAACGTTAGTTAGTCAAAGAAGTTAATGCCTAGCTTTATCATAGGCATAACTTTAGGATTAACATTTAACTAGCTTCCTAGTAGCTATGCTCACATCTATATATATATATACACACACACATTGTATGATACACTTATCTATGAAATGTACAGCTAAATATGTTAAACTGGGAGATCAGAAAACACAACTCTCGACTCACGATGTTGATCAACTTGATCGACTCTAAGTTTTATTAATTGAAAACTGAATGAATTACAAGAAAAACTCACGACTATTTAACAAGCAACTTTCCTACTGCTACTAGGAATTCTAATTGGACTCAAATACTAAACAAATTAATAATAAAAACAAATCCCTAAATTATAGGATAAATTCCTAACTTATAGAACAATCTGATTTCCTCCACCGCCCCTACAGAAATCACCGACTCCTTCCTGATTCTTTCACCGACCCAAACTCAATCGGGTTGGAATTGACCCGTTTCACACTCCCTCTCAATGCCAAGCCGATTCATCCCAATAATCTTACACATTTGTTCCATCTTCATCTTTGTCAAACCTTTGGTTAACATATCTGCTGCCTGCACTTGAGTATCTATATACGCCAACTCAATTTCTCCGGTTAACACCTTTTCTCGTACAAAGTGATAGTGCACCTCAATATGTTTGGTTCTAGCATGAAATGTAGGATTCTCGGCTAACTGAATTGCTGACTTGTTATCGCACCACAGCTTTACTTTGTAATCAACTTCTTGATTCAATTCTTTCAACAATCGTACTAGCCATACCAGTTCTTGGGTTGCATTTGCTGACGCTCTATACTCAGCCTCGGTGGTTAAGAGAGACACCGTGGGCTGCCTTTTACTACTCCACGAAACAGCACTCGTTCCTATCAGAAAGATATAACCAGTTGTTGATCTTCGACTAGCTGGGTCACCTGCATAATCAGCGTCACAATACCCGACTAACTGAGCACTCTGCTCCCTCCTGAACTCTACTCCTCGACCAATAGTACCTTTAATGTATCTTAGTACTCTTCGAGCTGCAAGCATATGTGGCTTCCTTGGATTCTGCATATACCGGCTAAGTACCCCTACAACGAATGTAATATCGGGTCGAGTCAATGTCAGGTAGATAAGACTACCGATTACCTTCCTGTACTCGGTCTGCTCCTCCAGTTCTTTACCTTCATCCGGATATATCTTTTTGTTTACATCGACTGGTGTGTTTATAGGCTTAGCATCCCACATATCGAACTTCACGAGCATGTCTGTTGAGTATTTTTGCTGATGCAACAATATTCCAGCCTCTTTATACTCGAGTTCCAATCCCAGAAAATGTCTCAATTTTCCCAGATCCTTCATCCGAAATCTGGTATTTAAGTTCTCTCTAAGTTGAACAATTTCTTCTTCTAGGTCCCCGGTTAATACAAGATCATCGACATACACCAAAACTGCTGCAACCTTGGAACCTCTTTGTTTTACAAATAAGCTAGCATCCGCAGTTGTACTCATGAAGTCATTGTGTTCAAGGAACTCAGAAATTTTCCCGTACCATGCCCTCGGTGACTGTTTTAAGCCGTATAGGGCTTTCTTTAGTTTGCAAACATACCCTGGCTTTGTCTTGTCTTCGAATCCTGCTGGTTGATCCATGTAAATGGCTCGATCTAAGTCACCATAAAGGAAGGCATTGTTCACGTCCATTTGCCATAATGCCCATCCTTTACTGGCCGCTAATGCTATCAAGACTCGAACTGAGGTTAACTTGGCTACTGGACTAAATGTTTCGTCATAGTACAGGCCATATTCTTGTGAGAAACCCCTAGCCACAAGTCGAGCCTTGAATCTTTCAACTGAACCATCGGCTTTTCTTTTAATCTTATAAACCCATTTGCACGACACCGGCTTCACGTTCTCAGGTTTGGGAACAAGTTCCCAAGTCTGATTCTGAATTAGGGCTGAGAGTTCAACCTTCATCGCCTCAAGCCAATCTGTTTTGTCACACGCTTCAGCATAAGAATCTGGTTCAATGATCTCTTCTTCAACCACAGCAACATGTGCTGCTGTTGTGTTCTGGAATCGTGGATTTAGCCTACGTGTACGAGTTGACCGTCGTAGTGTTGGTGCTGGGTTCGGTTCTGGTGGCCGCTGTTCATCGTGCTCATCCTCATCATAATTCTGGTCAAATTCTGCACCTGATTCTGATTGGTTATTAGTGCTGAATTCCAGATTAACACTTGAGGAATCCAATTTTTACTTCAAACTTTCTGTGTCAGGCAGCACTTGATTTTCTTGAGACCACCATGATGAGTTCTCGTCAAATACAACGTGCCTAGAGACGTAGCACTTTCCTGTATTTGGTTCGCAACACTTCCACCCCTTTCGTTCTTCATCATATCCAACAAATATACATCTTACCGCCTTTTTGTCCAACTTCTTCCTGAGGTGGTTTGGTACGAACACGTAGCAAACACATCCAAAAACTCGTAGGTGAACTACATTGGGTTTCTGATTGAGGAGAAGTTCATATAGTGCCTTGTACTTGAGGCCTTGTTGGGGTGTTCGGTTTATCACATAGGTCGCGGCTTTCATAGCTTCAGCCCAAAACCTTCCTGGTATGTTCTTATCGTGCATCCAGCATCCCGTTACCTCGGTTAGATGTCGATTTTTACGTTCTGAGACGCCATTCTGTTGTGGTGTATTAGGGCATGTAAGTTGCCTTCTGATCTGACATTGTTTTAAGAATTCATTAAAGTCACGACTTGTGTACTCCCCACCATTGTCGGACCTGAGGGTTTTAATTTTCCGGCCTGTTATGGTTTCAGCTTCACTCCGGAATTCTTTAAACTTCATCAGGGCTTCGTTTTTCTGTTTCATAAATAATACCCACACGTATCGTGAATAGTCATCAATAAACGTAATAACATATTGCATACCACTTAAGGATGGATGTTGCATCGGTCCACACACATCTGTATGTATCAGCTCGAGTGGGGCCTTGGCTTTGTATTTAGAGCTGTCAAACGGAAGCTGGTGTGCTTTGCCAAATTGGCAACCCGAGCACACCTCTTCTTGGTTCACTTTTAATTGTGGTAACCCGGCTACAAGCTGCCTCTCCATCATGATCTCTAATTTTTCGTATCCCACATGGCCAAGTCTTTGGTGCCAAAGATCTACAGTCTGATTGTTCCTTGTTTTCTCGACGTAAGCCGCTTCTGCAGACAAAACGTATACAGCTTCCTTTCGATGTCCTTTGAGCACCGGCACAGATGGCGTCTCAAACTTCTCGAATACTTGGACATCCTCGGGTCCAAACAAAACATAGTTTCCTGCTGCTGTCATCTGGAGTACTGAAATTAAATTCTTCTTCATCCCGTTTACATGGTAAACGTCTTTTAGCACAAGCTCTTTCTTACTGCTACCTGTTGGGAAAACAACATCACCTATATTTGAGATAGGATATTTAGAGTTGTCTGCAATTACCACGATCCGGCTGCCCATGTACTTTGAGGGGTTTGACAGCTTTTCCTTTTCTCCTGTCATATGATGTGTGCACCCGGAATCAACAATTCATTCGTCTAAGTTGTTGGTTCGGGTCTCGTCTTTGGTTGTAAGTGCATATTCTTCCTAATCTTGTGCGACGTTTGCTTGTGCTTCCCAACCTTCTTCAACTTCGGCTGCATTACCTTCTTCATTCACCCCAGATCGGCAGTCTTTGGCCATGTGTCCTCTTTTTCCACACTTATAACACTTATATGGAAAAGGTTTGTTTGACCTTGGTTTGTTTTTAGACCCTTCTGAGTGCTCCTCCTCATGTGAGGGCTTTGGTTTCCATCCCTGTTTTCGTTCTTTACCTCGGTACCCGGACTTGTCAAACTTTCCTTTCCCTTGAGCCCTACCTGCATATAGCGTCTGATCACTACTTTCAGCTTTGATAGACGTATCAGCTAACTGTTTGGCTAAGGCTTCCTGTCCTGTTAAGAGATTTTCTAGTTCAACCAGAGTTGGTTGAGTGGGCCAGCCTTGTACGGCTGTTATGAACCCCCTATACTCTGGTTTTAAACCGTGTATCATGATCCTCTTTAGACGTGCTTCACTGATCCGGGAATCTTGATCAAGTTCTCCTATCTCCCTGCAAATTGTCTTGACCTTCTGGAAGTATTGGGTGATTGAGAGATCTCGTTGGGATGTTGACATTAGCTCGCCTTCAAGAACCTGCAGCCGCGTGTCATTCTTTTTGGAAAACAGTTTGGCCAAGACATCCCATACACCTTTAGGATTATCTAGGTCTCTGGAGTATTCTAGGATCTCTTCTTCTACCGTTGTCTTCAGAATGAACATGGCTTTCCCTTTCTTCACTCTCCACTTATGAATTGCTCCGTTTGTGTCTATTATGGGTTCTAAAGTGTCAGCACCATTCACCACCTCCCAGAGATCCTGACCTTGAAGATACGACATTATACATGTCGACCAGGTGTTGTAATTATTGTTATTTAGTTTCTTGATTCCTCCAACTGTTTGGAAATTTGCCATTCTTGACGGGTTCTACTCTCAACTGGTTCTGTCTTCGAGGACTTCTGATGATCAACTCTTGTTCACCGTCTCTTCCTGCCTTCGTTCTTTAACCTGATCGGAGCTTCCTATACCGCCACTGAAAACCAGGCTCTGATACCAGTTTGTTAAACTGGGAGATCAGAAAACACAACTCTCGACTCACGATGTTGATCAACTTGATCGACTCTAAGTTTTATTAATTGAAAACTGAATGAATTACAAGAAAAACTCACGACTATTTAACAAGCAACTTTCCTACTGCTACTAGGAATTCTAATTGGACTCAAATACTAAACAAATTAATAATAAAAACAAATCCCTAATTTATAGGATAAATTCCTAACTTATAGAATAATCTGATTTCCTCCACCGCCCCTACAGAAATCACCGACTCCTTCCTGATTCTTTCACCGACCCAAACTCAATCGGGTTGGAATTGACCCGTTTCACAAAATATGCATAGATTACAACCTACATAGCATTACCTGTAGCCCACAGCCGATTCCCAAATCATACAAGGTGGAATTACAAACTTGCCATTGTCGCACAGAAGACAGCTGTCCTTCATCTTTCTTTGGATATCGAAGATAAAGATCACAGCTCACTACATACTTGAGCACCGAATCACCAAGCAACTCCAATCGCTCCATTGAAAAGCTTTCATTGCATCTAAGAGTTGTGATCGCTTCCAAAATCTAAATGAGACAATAAATCACAACTTCACAATATTAGAAAGAAAACAAGCAGTTTCCATATTGTGTGTTGTACTCAGAGGTACAACCCACATAACAGGACTGCTGACGTCAAAAGAACATGAATAATCACACGCTAAACAGCTAACCAATGAGCTTGAGATGTGTATGTCGGTCATATGGCCAGTGATCTCTTCACGAAGCTGGCTAGCCAACATTAATGACTCGAGCCGGTGCATTAATGATGGCATCAAATATATCGATTTCACAACATCAACCCTTGCATCGATAATAAACAAAAGCTCAGGTGGTAAACGGGCATAAAATCTCTGTCTGTCCGTATTCACCTTGCCACTTTCGGCCTTTATCTTTTTTCCATGTAAAATACCTTCAAAAATCAAGAAATGAATCATCAACCTAGAGAATTCAGATTATTATTACAAAAACAGCATAAGGTTCAACAAACCTTCACCATTGAAGTCCACAAGAAGGTTATGGGCCCTATGGCTCTGCTTAAGCAGCAACATGTTTTGTCCTGGGTACGCTAGATTAATTTCGTACTTCTGTTTAAAATAGTCTTTAAATGATGAAAATTTTTTAGTATTTCCCTCAAAAGGACTATGAGCAGTTTCATCTTGCAGAACCTCAAAAACAGAGTATATTTTCCCAGTATGAATTGCTAAAACTACCACATTTGTGACATCATCTTTGTTAACAGATCTGTTGGCAAAATGAATCATACTTGTGCTTTCAGATTCTGTCATGATTGAATCAACACTCTGTTTTTCAGCACTTAAGACAGAAGATTTCTTGACGAATTCAATCGCAGATACACATGAATCAATCACTTTCCAACTTATCTTAAATGGATCTAGTGACTCTAGTGGCAAAAGAAAGTACATGTACGAAGAGGTCCACAATTTTTGATCGGTTTCTGGTAAAAACTCTCTTGGCTCTTCTGATTGTTTGGACCCGACATACAACTTGGCAAATATTCCATTGAAGAATACCTCTTGGAAGCCCTTGCCTTTTGCAACCTAGTATAACCAACAACAAAAAACATCACTAGAAGTAGAAAAATATCAAGAATTACAGAGAAAAATATTTGTCAACATAAGATGATTGACAAGGTTTTGGTCAAAGTCAAACCTGTTCGGCATTGAGATGCAACTTCACACATGAAGAGACTTTGCAGTTTACAAACTTTGACACCAGGTATAACTTCATTTCAAGATTCGCCACATCGTCATCAAGCTTAGATTCAAGCAAAAGAACAAAACTTGAAAATTTCATATCAACAACGCTACACATGAAACTGATTTTATAAGCATAAAAGTCCACGCCATCATCATGTTTATCGCCCCAAGTTCCGGATATTGCTTGGATCGGTATTGTCCCATGTAATTCTTTCCTCTTTGTAGTTCCTATAAAATATAAACAACATAAAATAATCCAGATTTCATCAGAAGGCCCAAAGAAGTTTATTAAAAGCGTTATATTTTAATTAGTGTGTCCTACCTGCACCAGAAGGTGATTCTTTGATAACTTTAGAAGGTTTGTTCTCTGAAGCAGATGGTGTGACATCCTCCAGCTCTGTCCCGTTTTGTACTGTGTAAACCTGCATATTCATCATTTTTCCATCAAATTCTGTATTCCAAAATAACTTTGGATTAAAGGGTTAAATTTGTAGAATGACATATACTACTACCTGAGAATCCAAGATACTTTGAAGTGCCTTTATCTGTGCTTCACAATCTCCAGCTGAAGAGACACCTAATGCAGAAATCTCTGTCCTGTTTTGTACTGTGTAAACCTGCATATTCATCATTTTTTCATCAAATTCTGTATTCCAAAATAACTTTGGATTAAAGGGTTAAATTTGTAGAATGACATATACTACTACCTGAGAATCCAAAATACTTTGAAGTGCCTTTATCTGTGCTTCACAATCTCCAGCTGAAGAGACACCTAATGCAGAAATCACATTACAGAGATGTATATAATATGTTAATTAGCACAAATTTTTTAAAATGTGTGCAAAAGATTAAGATTAAAATATATAGAGAAAGATACTCCAACTTCCCATCCCCCCCCCCCTTCTAATGAATTGGTTGATTTGGGTTATGTTTGATATCAAACGGGTCAAATCAAATAATTTAAAAGAAAAAGGGTCAAACGGGTCAAAAGTCGAGCAATACCTACTTTTAATGCATACAACCTCCAAAATCGTTTTATTTTAAAAACTTGGACTATTATTCCAAATGCGGTTGTGTAATCATATTTCACGCAATAATTTATTTACAAATAATCTTAAGAAGTGAGCGAAAAAAGTGTTCATTGGTTCAACCCAACTGTCCCGTACTAAAGAAACTACTTGGTTCAACTCGCCCGACCCATCCACTTTCCCACCAAAAATTGGAGTAGTTAAAAAGGTATTAGGTCATCTCAAAAACAAATTTTGCTCAAAAAGGATTTAGTTGTAAAAAAGATCTGCTCAAAAAGTATGAGGTTCATCAGATTCATTTACAAGTTTTGTTGTTGTCACAAAAACATATGTTGGTTGTCAAAAAGATGTATATTTGGATAGATGCTATTGAAGGAAGAGACTTTGTTTATCTAGGCCTTCTTTACTTTATATATTTTTCCTATTCTTGACAAAGATAATAGAGTTATACTAACAGATTTGAAACACTTACCTACCTAGTGGATTAAAGTTTTGAAAGTGATTTTAAAACCCCTCAACCAAGGTACTAAAGTTTGTTTTTTTAATTTTAATCAAAGTATAAAACATTGATTGACCCTAAAAGTAAGTAATGCATAGAAAATGAATGATATAGTCTCACGCTATTGCAAAGTAGGAGACAACATTTTCTTCAACTCCTGATGCCCAACCAGAGAAAACTCCAACTGCGACCAATTTGATTACTTAAAGAAACAAATTGAGCCAGTCAATCTAGCTTATTAGTTATATGCATGCTCGTTAATCAAGACTTGAGAGATTCCTCTTCATCACCATGCAACCCATAAGTTTACAGTGAATCACTCTTCAACTCGCTTAAATATCCCAACAACATACTGGAAGATCAAATCATCCGCATGCCACTACTGCTCAACTCAACACTCCTCTACAACAAAAATAACTACCATGCCCCCCAATCCAACCGCGTAGGATTTCCTAACATCTATCATCCATGTGTGCTCTGTTACTCACGTTCTCAAACTGCATCACTAAATATGATCCATGTATCACAACCATATTGAGTGACGCATAGTGAGATGCAAGTGTTGAGCCAACATGGATCATAACTTGGCATTGTTGTAATCAATTTTAAAAGTCTTTTTTAGTGCAAAGAAATTTTTTTTTTAAAGCACTAAAAACCCTAACCTTTTTTAGTCACCAGGAATGCAATCATGCCAAAAACCTTTGGCTTGTTAACAGATTTGAGATAAAATTCCTTCACAAAAAAAAAAGATAAAACCCTCAGCAACATATTTTCAATCACAATCACACACATCCAACATGTTAGAACTATATCATTAATTATTACCTTCATTATGCTTACATAGGGATGATTACCACTTGCATGATGACACTCATCAATGATCAATAGACATACCATTTCAAAGTCCATAAACGCATTCCTCAAGGCATCCAACAAAACTTTAGGTGTCATAACCATTACCTACGGAAAATAACAGTGAAGAAAAGTAATTTGAGCATAGAACTTACAATCTTTCACAAAAACAACTTTGAGAAACCGAAAACATAGAAACAAACTCACTTGATTTTTGTTAATTTCATGTTCCCAAACGGCAGCATCCCACTCATCAACCTTCTTTCCATCAATATCTGTCACTTTACTCCCATGGTAGAAATCAACCAAGAGGTCCGTGTTTTCCCTAACAACATTGAATTGCTGCAACACAAAATTTGACTTTGGAGTCACAAATAAATGGGACCTTAAAAGTTGGTTTTCTTCTATATCTTCAAGACCTCAATAGTTATAACTACTAATGAACAACTAATTAATAAGATAACCATCGTACACCTGCTCAACAAGATTTTGAGTTGGAGCTAAGAAGATGATCAATTTCTTTTCAGATGGTTGATTTCTGAGAGAACTTGCAATTTCTTTGATGATCATGACAGCTATCATTGTACTTCCGGTGTCAATATGTGATATAGTATTTTGCAGCATAGACACCTTAAACACATCCAACTGATACCTAAATTTGTATCAAAAAACACAAATTAATCAAAAAAAAAAACCTAACATAATTTCAGAGCTGATTCACAATTTTCAGTATGAATTGAAGAAATTGAAACACTTACGGTGTGAATTGTTGGCGATTGGAAGTGTCATTCGTCATCGTTTCAAAATCTCTCTTCAGAGGGTTGGTTGTGTGGCCGGAACTCTGAAGCGACTGCATCTTTCCGGTCAATTAGATTCTACATTTAACATATATTTTCGTTGTAATTTGACGTGACGGTTATAAATTCTGTTAAGTTATTTTTTAAAATATTTTTTAACAGGGTATTAATTTTTTATATGTAATTTATAAATGTTAATTTATTAAATTTATTTGATTAATGATATAATAACTATCCATAATTAAATAATAACTATTCATAATTAGATTTATATTAAATATTTAAAATTATATTTTTTTAATATCATTATTTAATAGGAGATAAATGCAGGAAAAACATGCCGAGGATGTTCCAGAAAGCCCTTCGAATTTTTATTTAATAGTATAAAAATGATATTATGATGTTACAAGGATGTAATTAATTATTATTTAGTTAATGTATAAAAGAACGATACAATAAATATCTCAAGAACATTTGATTGTGTTAACAAGGATTTTCACAACTTCGATGTGATGTTCATGCCTCATCTTTATATGCTCTGTAAGAAAAAAATCAAATACAATCTGGAATTAGTGTGAGAAAAATATAAAAGATTTTGAACTGTTAGTCATGCTATTTGTTATTGTAACTAAAATTAAGTTAAATATGACTGTAAGAGTGAAAAAAGAAATCTTTCAAACAATTTTTTATATATTTTATTAAATTTTTAAAAAAATAATACTATAAAATCAAAAAACATTTTATGCTTTATTTAAGTATAATATTACTATATTTGAAAAAATGATGATTTACGACGACGCGTTTAAACACCATACATATTCATACTTCACTAAATATAGGTTTTCTATTTATTTGATTATTTATTTGTTTTCTATATAATTGTTTTTACCGTCAAACACACTCTTTACTACTCTACTCTTAAAATCACCACACCTGCACTACGTAGAATTTGAGCCCCAAAAACCATTTGGTTAGAGAGAACAACATTTTACCATCAGAATATCACCTTAGGGACATTTGTTTTTTTTAAATAGTTATTATTAACTTTTTGGTAGAGCACACTCCGTTTACATTGTCAACCCCATAAACGATAATTCAAACATAATATGAGTTATATTTTAAAAGTTGGTATTATAAAAAATATATACATCACGTAAACAAATGTGAATGTTAGAAAAATGATCAAAATGGAGTGATGTTACAAACTTGGTCTAAGGCAAGTTCCTATCGGTAATCAGTTGCTACTGATGACTACGTGTTGCTGATTAGAGTTCCTACCGATAGAAGCACTACCTATAATCAATCGCGGAAATCAAATCCTAACTCGTTTATGTCATGGTAAATACAATTATAGTTTGTTGGAGGACAATTTGTGAAAGAGAAAATCATTCAAATGTCACACTTGAAATTTGAATTTTCATATGAATTTAACAAAATATTATATAATTCATAAAACAATTAGTTTTGCTAAATCGTAGTTGTTTTGCAGACCAAACGCAAAAATCCTGAGCTCCATGATGGGATTTCTTCCACTGGCCGTTGACATAAGAAAGAACATGATCAAAGCTCGTTGTGTTAACGTTGGTAAAATGTGCCTAGATCCATTAAAAAAAGTTTGGTTTAGGGTTTGGAGGTTCCTTAACAAAAAAAAAGACGATTTAGCCGAATAAATTTAAGGAATTACGTATTATCTTGCTAAAGTTGTATGAAAATATAAGATTTTTGTTAAATCACCCGACATTTTGTTGACTTGTTTTCTATGAAATTATGCTCTTGTTTTTTTCTAATGAAACGGAGATTAACCATGTAACACCTTACGTTTTTATTATTTTTTTAATATTTTTAAGTAAATATACAAATAGCCCCCTATTGTTTATTTTTATTTACTTTTTTGCATTAATGAGTAAGTTACATAAATAGTCTATTAGCTAAAAACACAAAAATTGTCATTGCATTTAACTCCAGAAACAAACGGTATCTGTTCATAAACTAAAATGACAAGAAATGAAAACCACAAACACTGAAACGATGAAAGAAAAAATTTGGACCAAAACCTTGAATAAATATTGGTAATATCAATGCCATAAAATAATATATAAACCTAAATTAAAAAGAAAAATGCTAAAACACTGTTATAAAAACGCTTATTTATCTACGAGTAAGATTAAAATCTCCGATTTTTCATCTATGATGTTATTGCATTTTTTAGTTAATTTTCAAACTATGCCACACTCTTCATACAACTTTAGTTAACTATTTGCATATTCTGTTCTCGTTCAAAATTTTGAAAACTGGACCGGCTGGATGACAAACCATCTTAACAGTTTGGTTCACATGTGTCGGTTGAACTGTCGTTTTTGTTTTCCAGATGAACTTGCTGGTCGGACCAGAAACCTATCATCTCGACGGTTCGTTTCTCATGCTATGGGTCATCTACGACATAACCGTCATAGTTTTTGTTCTTTCTTCTTTTTACAAAAGTAATAGATTCTTTTCTTATGATTAATGTTTGAACTATAACTCTTTTTATGTTTTATACACAATTTTAACTATGATGTTAATAATACTTTGTAAGAGATGATATGATCATCGACAAAAAGAAGGGTTAATCATACTTCCCATACTAGAAGATCTAATTCAAAAATTCATGTTTCAATGCAAGATTATAGAAAACATTCCATGAATTAGTCCAATAAATAACTTGCATAAATTCATCAATACCCTCTTTTCCAGCTACAAAATTTGGAGCAACATAATGTATAACATGACATGACCAAATTTAAGAATACAATTTAATCAAACATTTACACATTTGTGTCACATTTTATGCGCCACAAATCAAGACCACACGTGTCCGTCATCCTTCTTTTGTTTCTTCTTCTTCCTCCTCCTTTCACCTTTCGTGTCTGCCCTCGCTTCAGCACGTTTCGATTGTTGTGACCGTATTTCTAGTAATTTTGATTTTGCATCTCGGAAGGGTGCATCAGATTTTGAAGCCATCAATTGCTGTAGTAAGTTAATTACAATAAGTTTTATCAAAATTTGATCACTTGATAAGAACATAATGGCCATATATTTAAGGAAAAACAAACCTTGAGGTGATCCATGGCTGCCAGATTGAATCCAAGAGTATCCTTGCATCCCTGGAAAAAAAATTTAAAATCTCATTCCTATTTATGGAAGCTTTGAATTCATATCAATAAATTTCAAATGAAAATTAAAATAAAATAATGTAAATTTGTGCATTTAACTAAGGCAGTAAAACAACAAAAAATTTATGTACACTTAAATTTAGAAAAAATTAAGAAAATGGCTATTTTCATGGGTGTGTTATACCTAAGAAGATCATGTCAGAACAATTTCACGCGTATAGTCATGACATACCCAAAAAATGTATTTTCGTCTGTCTATATTATTAGCGTATCTACCTTTATGATTCATGTATCCACAATAAAATGCCTTTTTGTTTCCAATTTAAATGATACACGAACAAGATTCGAGTATCTAGTTTTTATGCCCGCGTAACTCGTGTTTTATGTACTATTATCAAAATAAAAATATGATACGTGAGTAAAAAGTATATACGCTAATAATGAGTCACGTCTATCATTGCTATATGTATGAAATTGTTCCGACATAGCCATAGAGGTATATAACACGGTCATAAAACTAGCTACTTTCATGATTTTATCTTAAATTTATGTTAATTTTACCTTAACTCTAGCATGAAGTATGTCTCTAAGAAGAGCCAAAAGAGGTCTGGCACTTGTGGTAGCAATTAGTTGATTATGATGCAACTGCAATAACACTGTGGCAATCCTACAAACCAACTCAACCTGCCAGCAGATTTGAAGTTGCCAAAACGATCAGAACATATTCTAAAATCATGAAACGGGAAAAAGATTTGACCAGAATTTATGTTAGACAACATAATGTTATGTGCCATCTCTCTCTTACCATGCATCACATGCACGTACGAATAGGGAGTTGCAGAACATGCCAATTATTTGTTTTAGTAATTTAATTTAGTTATTTCTTTGCAATTTAATAGATTAGTGGGTCTAGTTTATAGTAGTGGGTTATTTTATTTGAAGTAGTGGGTCTTTTATGTTTTTTTGATTGTGAGCCTATAAATGGCAGTTTCGTATTAGAAGCAAGGCATGAATGAAAAATTATGAATTAGTCTTATTTATCTTTCTACTTTCTAATCTGGCATCTTTCTAATTTCTTGAAGACAACCAAGAACCACATCACATAACTGTCCAAAAAACAAACAATTTTACTTAAAAGAGGCCTCTTGAGTTATATCTGTCAAGGTTGTCATGAATAAGATCTTACTATGTATTGTTTTCATTTCTGTAAGGCCGGGATCGTAAGAAAATTAAGATCAAAAGATCATACCCGAACAGACTTTTTCATTGAATGTAATATCATAGAGTAATGTCTAATAATATGACAAATTCAGACTTTTTCATTGAATGTAATATCATAGAGTAATGTCTAATAATATGACAAATTCATGACATGTTTAAAATTTAAACATGATATCAACAGTGCATATAAAACGTAGGTATTCAGATTACTAAAGTAAGTTATCATTTATCAATGATTTAGAACTTATGGTAGTGCACTATTGAAGTTGAAAACTTCATGAAATATACTCTTACAAGCTACTTATTTGGTTACTCCATTCGCTCTTTATTGGTGTTTGACGAAGTTAGCCCATCTGTAATTTTCTAATTCACTAATTCAAGCAAAACAAATCAGAACAGATTGAGATCTTATAATCCTATGGTCGTTATTGGACCATATGCAAGATCCTACACAAGATTGGCACATGCTTGCTAAACTAAATTGTAAGGTCATAGGGATTGTAATAAATATAAAATTAGCAACAATGAAGAAAACAAATTTATAACATAATAAGAAAACAATAGGCGTGTTTGGCAAAAGTAGCTGGAGCTGAGAGCTTTTTTTTCTAACGCTAGTTTTACTAGCTTCTTTTTAGCTTTTAAGAGCATTTAGAAGATCTGAAAAGCTACTTGACAAAAAACCTTTTCCTCCAAGAGCTTAAGCTCCTCGCCAAACATAGCCAATTTCATACCTTATCAAGATTCGAGGACCATTCTTTTAAAAATGATAAGAGCTTTAAAGCATCTGCAAACGGTAGAGCCTGCAAAGTTAACATATGATTATTCAAGGGACTCGGATATGATTTCTCATGGCATAAAAAAGTAAAGACTTCATATGTACAACTAGGTGCACAAAGGCCAAACCTCGGGACTAAAGCCAGGTCCTGAAATGAAGCAAAAAAGGCCAGACCTAAAAAAAACCTCCCTTGGCTAAAAGTGTTGGGTCTAATCGGTTTTAATTAAACTGGGTCCTTTTTCAGAATTTTTGCTGTTTTTTAATTAGTATATCATGTAAATTTGATGTAAAACGTGTTTAAAATTATAACATGTAAACTTAAAATTTGTTTTTAATCATAACATAAAATACATAAATAGACTCTAAATTATAAAAAAATTATAACATTGCTTAAAATTAAATTAAAAAAAAGCCATTACCAATAACTCAAAAGAATAATTAAAAATTATGTCAAAAAATTTTTTTTGAAAAAGAACTTCAGCAAGTACATAAAATGTAGCCATTTGAGCCTAAGAACAAGGCTTTCAAGATTTTTTGTGGTTTCTTGGGCTTTAGGCTATACAAGGCCTAAACCGAACTTCGGCTAGACTGGGTCAGGGGAGAATATTAAGGACTAATTGGACGTTTAGAGCTTAACCAAGCATAAAACCGGCCCTTTTCGGGTTTTATTTAGACCTCTAGATACATAACAGAGCAATATTAATTTGTATACGATGGCGTTTTGTCTTCATTACCAGTAATGTCTGCTCCAGATCATTGGTATGAACTTTTGAGACTGCATGAAGAATATAATCAGACGGAGAAAGCCCCAGCATGGTAATATTGGACCGAAACTCTGCACCCTTTCCCTTTCTCTTTTCCTCCTGAGATTTGAAAAAATAAAGTTTTTACAAAAGATGTTTTAAACATAAATATACAATATATTAATAGCAATATACAGACCTCATGTTCAGCCATCCGCTTCAATTCTTCGGCTGCAATGTCTAGTGCTTCAATAATAGAATCAGTTGCTGTTAAAGTTTCCTGTGTCTTCTTTCCAGCTATAGCTACAGCCCCCTCTTCTGGAAGCTCTTGTTGAGGTAAATATCTGTTTTCTAATGAGTTGTCTAGATCAGCCTCAAACATCTCTTCCAATCTTTTCTCTTTCTCTTCCTGAAATATAGTCAAAATAAATCTATTTGCTCCATTTTTCATAAACTTCTATAAATAACTAACATAATTACAACAATAAAAAAGAATCTTCTAACAAGACATTTTAAAGGTTGCCCATTTCACTCGATCTACCTTTTAGCTAAGTTTTCTTTTTTTCTTTTTTTATTTTGCCCGTTTAAGATAAAGCACAACCCGCCTCGACCCATTCACAAGTAAACTGGTCAAAAGTGCCAGTTGCCACATCTAAAATTTATGAATACGTACCTCAAGAAAAAATGGCTCTTCGGTGCGGTCCCACCGCCGTATGGATCGATCATGAGACCCTGTAACAAGAAAATCACCACGATGGCTGATAGAGATACACCAAACTTCAGCATGATGGCCTTCTAGAGTTAAAAGTAACTCAAATTTATCGGCATCCCAGTATTTTACCAGGCGGTCTTTCCCAACACTAAACATATAATGGGTATTGCGAACAAATTTCACTGCCGTCACACTGTCATAAAAATCAACTTTTACTAAAATTGCAACATAAATTGATTTGTTGGGATGATAAAAATATTTATAATAAGAAATGTACCTATCAGCATGAGCAAATATGGACTTGTGACAGTCACCAAAGTCCAAACCCCAAATTTTCAAGTTTTTGTCAGCAGAACCAGTAACAATAAGATCCCCATCAGATGAGATATCCATGCATAGCACTGGCAGCTTGTGACCATACAGTGTAAGAAAAAATTTGAAAGTGTCCATGTAGTAGACCTGAAAGTTTTTAATGGGATAATTAGCAACTAATACAAAAATAATATGAACAATGCAAGAAAAAACAAGTAAGAACTAAAGACACCCTCAAATGTATCTTTGAAAAGTTTCTCTACAACTCAGATGTGGATTTGGATGAAAACATTCAACGTTATATACTTGCAAGATAACTTCAAATTTAAGCTATTTTCAATGTACACCAAGCATGCCTTTCAACATAACATGTGCTCAAAAGTATCAAGATTTATGTTTGCAGATTTATCAATGTCTAAAACAGTGACAAATATTTGTGCACCACAAACTACAAACTAGAAGAGATTATGTAATAATCAAAATAATAAATAAATCTGACCTTGACAGTGCAATCCAACAGAGCAACCGCAATATGCTTCCCATCAGGGCTTACAGACACCGCTATAACATCATCATTCATTGGTAAAGTCCTCACATTGGACACTGTTAAATGCACCGTATCCTGAAAACCAAAAGAACAGGAACAGATTATAAAACGATCAAATAAAGTCCATCTCAAGTCAAAACTGCTAAATTTTTGTGGTTTCAAATTGTAAGCACACCTGACCAGAAACTTCTGTGGTTTGATACTCCCAAAACTTAACATCATGGTCTGTACTTCCAGTGACAAAACCACCACCATCTGGTGTGTGAACAATTGATTGAACCGAAGCCGTATGAGCTTTCACCACTTCAACAGAAATACCACTCCTAACATCAATAATTTCAAGATTGCCACTTTTTGTACCTATGACAGCATACTTATTACCAGGGACAAACAAACTACACAACCCGTATCCAGAATCAATGGTTCTAAGGCAAGAACCAGTACTAGGGTTCCAAATCTTAACAGAATTATGACTTGTTGACATCATAAGTGTGCTGTCTGAACTAAGTGTAACACTTCTTACATCAGAACGGTGCCCTTGAAGCTCAATAGCACTTGTTTTTGTGGTTGAATTGCTATCAACTGAATAAACTTCAAGCAAATTGTTATTTAATGATAATGCTAAAGTAGCTAATGAACTCTTGGAAGTTATGGGAGAGAATGAGATTGAACATATTTTCTTGTTAGCTCTTATCGTTTGCAAAAGCTTGAATACATCAGGGACGGTAACCATGGTTAGTTGTCCATCATCTTTTAGTTCAACATCTGTGTTTTCCTTTTCAGTGGCGCCAACAGTTTTAGATATTTTCTTTTCCTTCTTTCGATTTATTCTTCTTTTTGCTTTACGTTTAGATTCAGCTTCATCTAATACACGATATATCTCCACTGTCTTCCCTGCGACTTGACAGGCCAAAAGGTCACCAGATTTGTTAAATCTCAAAGTTGCAACACGATCTTTACTCTGTCGGTTAATTTCACCAAAAAGTTTCAAACTTTCCCATTTGTTTTCAACTTGGGAATCTTTAGCGTCTGTGACGGTTTGGGCAGTCTTTGATACAGACTGACCATCCGTAATTTCGTGCTTTATGGTATAAAATCTGAGCTCTGAATCTGCTGATCCAGTGACCAAATACCTCTGCGCAGGGTCAACATCTATGGACCAAATTTCACTGTGATGACCACCAATTATTTGTGTACAATGTTGCGTGTCAAGATCCCAAACCCTTAGAAATTTGTCTTTTGAGGCACTAACGAGTTTTTTTCCGGAATCCAAGAAGGCAAGATCAGTAACCTAAATTCAAAAAGCAAATTCAAGCAAGAATTGTTACACTTTAGACTAAAAATCGAATAAACAACTAGGGAAATTACTTAAAGTCCTCAAAATTAGACAAATAGCATAAATGATAACCTACTTCTGTTGAATTCCCGTTTAAGCCAATTTACTGGCAATTAACTTCTGATATCTTCATTTTCAAGCAATAAAATATATAGTGTCACTATTTGAGAGAAAACTGAAGTAAATTGCCTTAATGAAAAAAAACCGAAGCAGGTTGCTATTTTCTTGCAAAAAGGTAAATTACCTAGTATGGGAATTGAAAAAAAATGTAGGTTACTATTTTATACAAGTTGCCCTTAAAAATATAGACCTGATCACGGTGACCACGTAAGCGAAAAAGTCCAACTTCACCAATAACATCCCATAAAACAATGTCATTGTCCTTGCTTCCAGATGCAAGTAATGATCCTGTCTTGTTGAACCGAAGAATCGTAGTAGCCCCTTTATGCCCATTCAAAGTTGTTTCACATGTTCCTCTTTCACAATCCCAAATTCTTATACTTCCATCAGCATGACCACTAGCTATCTGTAACAGAAAAAAGAAAATACAACAAACACTCTCAGTTGATTGTTTTTCATAGGAAGAAGCATCTCACCTCTTGTAATCCTATATTGTCCGGTCAATTTACACTAATTTTGATTTCACAGCTCATAAATAGTTTAATAAGCATTACATATTTTGCAGGCTTCAAATTCTATTCAATTTCCTCCCAATGCTATCATAAAATCATAAAAATGCATTGTATCGCCTGATATGTTCAGTAAAACTAACAATTTGAAGGTTAAACAGCAAATAAAAATCATTTAAATATCCCGAAAAGATCACTTTGTAATGTGTCTGTAATTTCAAATTCTTAAAACAATTAACAAATTTTTAATACGACTGAACTACTCGGTAACAAGTTTAAATACAGTAATCAGCAAACAACACGAGTACATGAGTTATAAAGCGGATGAGTAAATCACCAGGCACGAAGAAGAAGGAACAGCTGCAATTGACGTAACGGCGATGGAAGGACCGCGAGCTTGAGTAGAAGGAGTAAGAGTTTTGGCGCAAACTCCTTGACGGACGTGCCAAACGCCGACCTTCTCGAGTGCCGGAGCTAGTAGATGCTTACCGGGTGTGTCGTAACTGATGTTCGACTCCACAGACGCAATCACGCCGAACGCCGCCGCCGAATCATACCGGAGATAAGACTTAACCATCACGGATCTTTTTGTTAGCTTCCACCTCTGGGCTCTGGCGCTCTGTGAGGTAGAGGTTTTTGGGTGCTAGGGTTTAACGGTTTTAGGTTTTGTGAACCAGTTTGACTTATTTTGACTAATTAGACTCCAAAATTTTGGGCCTATTCAGACCCGAATTCACTTGTACTGTAGTCGCTTATAAGCCCAATTCTAAGATCAACTAAAGAGTAAATTACTCTTTGCGTCCCTTTAGTTTACACGATTTAAAACAATGAATCTTTAACACGATTTTTTAACGCTTTAAGTACGTGTAGTATACAATCTGTAACACTCTGAGTCCCTGAACTTAACTCCGCCAAATTTTCAGTTTAAATTTAGATGAAATGTCCGTTGTACCCTTTTACTTTATAACAGTCTGCGTCCCTAGAAACATGTAATATCTGTTTGCTTCCCTGCTGGCAAAACTGATTTCCCTCCTCTTTCCCTCCTAAATTACAATTAACACAATTAAATAAACCATCAAACAAACAATTCTAACCATCCAAATCCTAATTCAAACTTCCAAACACAAGCAATTACAACCCAAAACACCAAAAATCCAATAGAAACTACATTTAGTTTGCTGCAAACACACTTACATACAATGCAAATTTAGTTTCCCTACTTGTTGTGCTTGCTGCTGCTGTTCATCTAACCAGAAAGTGTGCCAACACAGATCCAGAAACAGAAACATGCCTATGTTGCTGCAAATGCTAATCCTAATAAAAAAGCAAACACATTGTCCATACAAACACAGTTACATACAATGCAAATTTATAATCAAACTTCGTTATATTAGAATCAAACCAATACAAAAGTTAGATACATTTTGGGGTGTCACCTTGATCATGCCACTATTATACATTTTGGTTAAAATGATCAACAAAAACCCCCCAAAAACGATGATGTCGCTATCCAAAATGTTTGATTCTAACAACTTACATACTAATAGGCATCATTAACTACCCAAAAAGTTATCCTAAACTATATACAGAGACCCCATGTCTCCTACTCGATCATGCCCCCGCCTTATTCCACCTGAAAGTTGAAGTCTCAGTTGAAAAGGAACTTCAACACGACCCTTACCCGCACCCGAAGGTGAGTAGGGGTCGCATGGACCCGCATTCCGGCTTCAAACACAAAAATGACGATTATTAGTATGTCCGATTAAATCCGAAAAAGGTCAAAAATTGGACCGATCGATCGTACCTGTGACAACCTGGTTGTCTACGATGGCATCCAGTCGAAGGTGAAGAGGCATTGGGGACGGCGACGGTGAGTGGAATGCGATGGGTCGGCGACGGCAAGGAAGAGGTCAGGTGGGGGGGGAAGGGACGGGGGAGGTAAATGGGGTGGGGGACTCAATGTGATAACTAGGGTTATATGAAATTACAAATGACTATCTTACCCCTGGTCGTTTAAAAACTTTACGGACTTTTTTAACGAAGTTAGGTCTAGGGACTCATATTGTTACAGATTGTATAATACAAGTACTTAAAGCGTTAAAAAATCGTGATATGGACGCAATTGTGTTAAATCGTGTAAACCACAGGGACTCAAACGGTAATTTACTCTCAACTAAATAATTTTTTTTTTATTATATAATAATATTTATTAATTTTCTTTTGATATGTATATAAGAATAGTTCTTATGTATTTATAAATTACGTACATGTACATTATTATATTTGTATAGTTGGTATGTTCGCGGGTCTAATTGAGCTTGTTTTATAAAACTCATGTCCGAGCTCTTTTATTAAACGAGTTTCAAGTTGACTCAAGCTTGACACAAATCGATTCTTTAACCAGTCAAGTAGCTCACAAGTAGTTCGACTTGTTAGACCTTGTTGGATCGGTGTTCAATCAGTCTTAGGTTAATAATCAATTTAGGCAGCGGAAACATATTGAATGAACAAGAACATTAATAAAAAAGGGGCAACTACATATATCCCTCTAAAAACTTCATTAATTATATATATATATACTCAGCTCAAAATTTTATTTACATATATCCCCTTAATTAATTAAATATATACGCAACTGGATGATGGAATCGGCCAGAAGTGGCGCTGGATGTTGGAATCGATCGGATGCGAGAATCAGAAGGTTAGGGTTAGGATCGATGGAATAAGAATAGTCATATTTCTTGTAAGGTTGAAAGGATAATTTAATAAAAGAGGGGGATATATGTAATTTAAGTTTTGGTTGGATATATATGTAATTAGGGTTGAAAATAGAATGATATATGTAATTCTACCGATAAAAAAACACAAGAACAATCACTTTTAATATTCTTTTTACTTCAACAAATCGACAAAAACTTTTTCTTTAACGAGAAAGTTACAATGCATCAAAACACTAGAACATTATACACACACACTATAATCTATTCTAAGAACTGAATACAAGATCATTACGAAGTACATAAAGATTCTATCTCTATCTCGAGCTTGATTAACTAATTGAAACTTTTGAACTAAGCTCAACTAAGCTAGCTTAACAATATCTATATATATCTTTACTATCTAATAAATGAGTAACTAGGGTTGTCACGTGTCACAATTCCTTCAGCCTTCTTTTCCCACCTCTCTCTTATTAAATAACTAGCTTAGGACCCGTGTAATACACACGGTGTGAAAAATATCAATACATCAAATTTCTTAAATCTTTATGTATATATTTTACAGGTGTAAAAATGTATTACGTATACTAAGTATAGAAAACAAAATTTAAAATATGTAAAAATTAATATATAACTGGGTTTTGAAAATACGTTAATTACTATTTAATATAATTTGACTTTCATTCACTATTTGATTGAAAATAAAAGTTACATAATTAGATTTTAAAGTTTCTATAATAGGGGATAATTTAAAATAAATGTGTTTAATTAGTATAATTAGTATTTTTTTTAAAAATATATTATTATTAAAAAAGAAATGTTTATTTAATAAGAGTTAGAGGCGGAAAAAATATGATGAGAATGAATATGGATGCGACACGTAGATTAAAAAAACTTTATTTATTATATAGTATGTAGATGATATCAAATAATAATACTAAAAGAAATATATTTTTAGATATTTAATATAACTTTAATCATAGATAATTATTATATCATTGACTAAATGAATTTTATAGAATATTACTTATGGATAGTTATAATTTATAACATTACTTATCAATTTCAAAAAATAAATTTATATTTGTAAGTCATATAGTTACATTTTTTGTTTTAACTTATTAATTAAACTTTGATATGATACACTAACTTATTCACTATGACAAATAGAACATGAGGCCTATACGATCGTCCACCTTGCATACCTTTCTAAAATAGCCCAGATAATGTGCTTAATTTTAAAATACAATATTATTATTTATTATTATATCCATAGCAACATATTGGTGGTGGGTTCGCACTAGCTACCGTGAAAGCTGTCGTGAAAAGGGCACAAATAATGCACTAGAAAAACAAATTACTATATCTCAATTACAAGTGTTGGTGGCATTGGCTACCGACCACTTCTCCCCCTATATTTTGTAAACTAGCAAAACTAACCCCTCAGCTTTGAAAAATGTCACTTTAATCCTCTGAAGTTTCTAAAATTTGAGTTTACCCATAGTAGTATATATAATCTGGTTTTTTTCTTAATAACTTTTGTTCATTATTTAAAATAATAATAATAATAATTTGTGGCTGTGTTTAATTTTGTTCTTGGCGTCCTGGTATAAATTTTGTTAAAAACGGAGTTGTTTTCAAAATAGAGTATTTTTTAGGTATCGTGTGTTATATCGACTGACGGCAACGTATTTGTACCGTGAAGAATGAGTCCGACACCGACTGAAAAACATCGGTACTGTTATATAACTGCCTTTGTTACTAATTTTTTTAACGAGTTTGTTGTTTCAATGTTAAGTGTTGTTTACATTGCAATGTGAATTTTATACGTTTGTTTTTTTGTTTAGCCACGTTAATGTCATCGCCTTAACCGTTTAGGATCCGCCTCCTGCCGTGAAGCACGAGGTTAATTTTCTCGTAATACTCATTTTGAAGTTGAATTTTTAAACAACCAAATGATGATGAGAAATCATAATATTTAAGCTTCACTTTTTTTTCCTGCAAAATATGTGTAAGGTAGAAAATGATATTTATTAGGGTTTTCACTTAAAGATGAAATCAAATTTGATTTATAGAATTTTATATACCCAAATTACGAACTATAAACTTCATAGCTCGGGCTCATGTTTTCAACAGTGAATTCATCTTGTTAACCATTTAATTATCAAAATTATGTTTTATCATTTACAAGTTACAATCAAGAAATTTTTATAAGTATAAGTTGAAAACGGGTCGAATAAAACAATTGTAGCAAAAGTGAATTTTTTTTATATACCAAATTTATAACATATAATTTAAAACGCTGAAACTTTTTGAAATGAAACTTTTAGAGAACCTTAAAATAAATTACACATAAAATACCTAATATATTCACTCATCAAGAACGGTACAAAGAGTTTTATGATGTTAGCAATGTTTTTATATGGACCGCTTATCAATCGGCCATATTACTGGTCCATTGATGTGTGTGAGAGAGGTATTAATTTAGAACAAAGTATAGAACGATTTTATCTTTTGGTGTGGATTTAAAATTTTAATGATATATAAAGTGTGGAATAAACAAAATATAGATCCAAAAGTAGTAATGAACCTGTAAATGAGATTTTGTAAGGAAGAAATAAAAAAAATAATAATTTGAAATCTTGTCCAACCACCCACTCTCGTTCGGTCGATTCAAATGGATTTAACCGGACCGCTTAAGTATCCAATTCTCAATCCGACCTGCCTGATTCTAAAATAAGTGGATATTAGTTATAATGGCTTTTTTATATCTGCCTATATATGTCTATTGGAACATATGTTTACCAAATTTAAGAATTTAAGGTTTTGTAGACAATAGTAACGACCCCATTATAGAATTCGTAATCTAGCGAATGGCTCAGTTTGTACTATGTAAAATAATTAAAAGAATTTCCACTCATATGAGATATTTTATGTAGTTTTGTATTTATGTTGTTATCAATACTTATACTTTTTAACATCATTTGATAAGATCATGTAACTATTTAGTATCATGTCAAATTTCTTTATATTTGAAAAAAAATAAATATAAATAAATTGCACTTGTAATAAAATATCAATGTCAAAATCAATCTTTCTTATTTGGAATTGATAATTTGTTTTGAATATTGCCTCCATGTTTATTTGTTGCCCTCTCAATTCCACTTTAAACAATGTCATTTTCAATTGGTATTACTTTTTAGTCATTATTGTTTCTCTAGTGCATCATCTATTTCTAGACCACCAATTCCTCTATCCACAAGTTGGTATTACTATTTAAAAGGTTGGAGTTCGATTACAAAATTGAAGTCATACACATTTAAGAAGCCAAACTTTTGGATAGGAGGTTTTAACATAAAATTTTTTTATAACTTTGTAAAATAGTAACTAAGTTTACCATGTGTTTAATTAAAGTTATTCAATTTTTTTTAATCCCTATAAAGTCACTCAAGTTTCATTTATTATTGTAATAATACGTAACATTTAGGTTTTCAGGTTACCTTTATTATGTGTCCGTTCATATTTTCTATTAGGTCAATTATTCTATAACAAAAATAATTAAAAATCATAACATCCTCACAATGATTCAATCAAAACTATTTACACTCAAAAACCAAAAAATCATTCACGATGGTGGCAATTTTTTTTTATCCAGAATCATAGAGTTTATTGACCATCTTCTTCATCCCATTGATTAAGTTCTTCATTCAGGACGGAGTTAGGGTCGCTCAATATTCTCTGACATCATTGTTGCTACCATTATTTCTACCATATACCGTCGGGTTAACCATGGTTGGATAGTAACATTGGTTTAGGAGTTCAGATCCAGTTCGGATCCGCCACAGTGACTGCATTAAATAAGCTCTTGGTATCCTCAGGTCCAGATCTGGCTGCATCCACATGAAACGCTCGTTAGAGGACCCGGGGGGTTTGGCCCCGAGGGGCCTCCAACGCTCAAGTCACTATTATATATGCGATGATAAGCTTGTATATGTATAATCATGTATGTTGTATTTTGTATATTGTAGAAAGAGTTTAGAGAGAGGGAGAAGAAGCTGAAACTTGTGTTGGACAATGTTTCTTTTAAGAGGGAGGGAGGGAGGGCACTTTTACCTAATGGGTCAGCTGGTAAGGAACTCAATTAAGTTGGGCCCCTCTGAATTGGGCTTAACAAGCTGGACTTTAATCCAATCCTAGGGGTAGCTCGACAAGTCCCCAAGTCTAGCATGATGTAGTGCCAGCTATGTTGTGCTAGACTCATTACTCTGTTGTCGTCGTGTGCAATATGAGGATACATCATTAAGTCTCCTAGTCTGGCATGATGTGATACAAACTATGCCATGATAGATTGATAGATTCATACAATCTTTCAACATCGGGTGACATCTGACCTTAGTGATTGCTATTCGCGTCGCTTTGGTCTACAATAAATCATTATTTGAGATAGTCCCGGATGAAATAGATGGTCCTTTCTCTTCACTTGAAGGATTATTATTGGACAATCTTAATAGGGGTTCCTCTCTTTTTTTTCCTCGGAAGGAAAATATAAAAGTATGCCCTTCGCGAGGGCTCCTTCTCACTTTTGAGAGAACAATAGACGAATGCCCTTCATGGGGGTCTCCTTCCCTCTTTTGATGGAAAGTAATGAATGAATGCCCTTTACTGGGGGCTCCTTCTCTCTTATGAAAAACAGAGACCCTTCGTGAGAGCTCCTTCTCTCTTTTAAGAGGAAATAATAAACGGAGACATGTTACCATCGGGGGAAAACAAATGTGGTAGTTGATGCGTTTAGTAGGAAAAAAGAGTTAAAACTCTTCGTGTGCATGCATTGGGAATGACTATTTAGACGAGCCTTAAAACTCAAATCCACAATGCACAGAAAAAAGCACTCAAGGAGGAGAATTTGAAGAATAAGTCATTGCGTGGAATGGAGAAGCAATTGGAGTCTAAATCCGATGAGATTCTTTATTTTATGAATAGAATTTGGGTACCAAGTGTTGGCAATCTGAGAGTACTAATTGTGGACGAAGCTCACAGATCCAAGTATTCCATTCATTCAGGAGTTGATAAAATATACAAAGATCTTAAAAAAATTTATTGGTAGCCAAGTATGAAGGGAAGTATTGCATCTTATGTCGGGAAGTGTTTGACTTGTTCTAAAGTTAAGGCGGAATATCAGAAAGCATCCAGACTATTTCAACAACCGGAAATTCTCTAATGAGAATGGGAGCAAATCTCTATGGATTTTGTGACCAAATTACCTGGAACATCCGGTGGACATGATTGATGATACGATATGGGTCGATATAGATTGATTAACAAATTCTACACATTTCTTACCAATCAGATAGAATTTCAAGATGGAGAAGTTAGCAGACTTTATGTGAACGAGATCGTAGCAAGACATGGAGTACCTATTTCAATTATCTCTGATAAATGTAATCGTTTTACTTCCAGATTCTAGCAGACATTGCAAAAAACCTTAGGGACGTGTTTAGATCTGAGCACTGCCTACCATCCTCAAATTGACGGAAAAAGCGAAAGTACAATTCAAACTCTAGAGGATATGCTCAGAACTTGTGTGGTTGACTTTGGTGGAAATTTGGATACACACCTACCCTTAGTCGAGTTTTCCTACAAGAACAGTTACCACATGGCATTAAATGCGCGCATTTTGAAGCCTTGTATGGACACAAGTGTCGATCACCGGTATGTTGGGCCGAAATTAGTGATAGCCAATTAACTGGCCTAGAAATCACATAAGAGACAACTGATAAGATTTTCAAAATTTAAGATAAACTTAAAGCAGCCAGAGACCGTCAGACAAGTTACGCTGATATTCAAAGAAAACCTCTTGAATTCCAAATCGGTGATAAAGTTCTCTTAAAAGTATCAACCTGGAAGGGTGTGGTGCAATTTGGAAATTAAGAAAGGCAGACTCAGCCCGAGATATGTTGGACCATTCGAAATTGTGGATAGAATTGGTCTAGTGGCTTACTAGCTTAAACTACCCTAAGAACTTAGCAGTGTACACGACACGTTTCACGTGTCGAACCTAAAGAAATGTTTGGCTGATGAATTTTTAAGTGTTTTCCAATCGGAGTAGGCATACGTGAGAAATTCATGTAAATTATTTTTTAAATGAATTTCCAAGTGTTTTCAAATTCTATTGTGGATTTTAAATTATATGGACTCGCTTAACAATCGCTAACAATTTTAAATAAATGTTTTTGGAAAAGCACTCAATGGGAGGAACAGGATTAGATCGAGCTTTAGTATGTGTATATGGAAAGAAACAAGTATTTTGGATAAAGCTTCTCGTATGTAGTTAAGTAATTAACTAATTGGGTTATCACCTGTTGTTACGGTCTTTGATAGTAAGTTGTACCCAACTTTACTTTTGAATATTTTAGATGTTGTGTGTTGGTTATGTGGTTGCAATTATAAGTTGCAATCATTTAAACCTTTTGTTATATTCGTATGTATGTTTAAAGTTGAAAATTTTAGGACCGTTTTCTAAGAAGTATATCTATACTAATAGATAAAGGTTTGAGATGGACACGTGTCACTTCCTCATGCCTTCTCATATTGGTTTTCTCGCTTCTCTCTCCTAATAAACGCGTCTTTTTCTTATTAAATAGTAATGATATTATAAATATATTATTAAAGAATAATACTAATTATATTAAATAAGAAAATATATAGTAGGAAATCAAAATATAACTAATTAAAAAAATACTAACTCGTAATATACACACATTTCTACTTGATATATCTCGAGACGATCATAATAGTCTGACAAATTAGGACGTATTTACAAATTTATAAGTTTTATCTTTTTTAATATACAATCTCGTGTAATACACGGGATTCTAACCTAGTAAAAGTAATATAAAAAGGTTTACGAATATTTGGTGGTGTGACACTTTCAGTTGGAACTTATGGAGGTATAACATGAACATAATAAGTGAATAAAAATGTGAAACTCATGATATCATCCTCAACAAACTTATTTCTTAGCTATGAGTATTTCCTTTTAAAATACATGTTAAATAACACTCACAATTAAATATCTATATGAAATTTGAAAGTAAAACTGATAGGAAGAATACTCTAACCTTATTGGATCGCTATGTCATGTGGCATTTGGTGATTGACTTTTTTATTTTTGAAATTTAGAATCTTTTTTCTTGCATATATACAGTTTACTGCACGTTTGAAACCAAAAAAGGGCTTTGGCTAGGATGGTAGCGTGCTTACCCTCCCCCTTGGTGACCAGGGTTCGAATCTGTTCCCCTTCCTCCTCGATTTTTTACTTTTTTTCCTATTTCCTTTTCCGATTTATTTATTGTTTTTTCAATTTTTTTACCTTTTTCCATTTAATTAGTTTAACCGTTCTTGAGTTTTTTTTATTGATGCAGTAGGGTTTTGGTACACGCGTTTTGATATTTAGGATCGTGACGGAATTTTCGATGCAACGCACATCGGAGAAAACCCTCTACTTCTTATTAAAGATTTAACGCTTCTTGGTATTTTTAGGAGAAAAAATGGACGTTTAATTGGCCGGTGGTGGAATGGGGCGGCTGCCGGCAAAGTGATAGCAATATTGAGTTGCCAATGGAGTTGGAAAGTGACATCTACACAATTAGGTCGTCATTTGCAATCCATTCAAACAGCTCAATCTTGTGTAGGTAAAATACTTTTTTGCACATTTATAATTACGTAACTCAAAATAAGCACGTAAACTACACTTGGTAATTTTGTTTATAAAAAGTAAGATATAAACATATAAACCAAACATATTAATTGTTAGTTTTTATATTTATCTTTCTTTATTTCGTTTGTGAAAGGGCGGACGTAAGAAGTGAGGAACTTTGTCAGGTGATATCGGTAAAAATATATTTTTTATGTGTTATATTTGTATCCGACATTTAAATGACACCATATATTTTCAGACATGTTAACTTTCATAATTTAACATAATTAACAATTTTTATGTGTTATATTTGTATCCGACGTTCATATATTCTATTCTTTATTGGACATGCTTTATTTTTTTCTCAGAAAATATTTTGGCTTTTTCTTCGACTACTATAACTTTTTTTTTCCAAAAACATATACTTTCTCCAAGCTTTCTCGCGAGTTTCTTCATACTAATTTCCCCAAACATTTCACTATCTTTGTTATTATAATTTTGAAATTGTTTTATAGTTTTAGCATATCGTGCTTATCTTTTTTTACAACAATTAAATTAAATATAAAACCTATCAGCTAGCAAAGCGCTAGCCATGGAGAAAACCAAATTACAAAAACAAAAGTGGGTTTTTTAATCAATCAACCCACTTCAAGTTTAACTTTTGGTTCCTATTAGCAAAACATAAAAACGAGAAATTAACTATCGCTTCAAATAACATCTCTTTCAGCTTACTTATACTCTTAAAAACAACATCATTTTTGAACCGTCATATAACCCACCAAGTAGACAAGATAATAACTTCCAACAATTCCTTCTTAACCTTCTTGCATCTCACCGATTCCTTCTTAAACACGCTTAATTTTTTTTTAGAAAGGCAAATTTGTTTTAATCATGTCACTAGTGGGACTTGAACCCGTGACCTCCAAACCTGTTAGGTGTTCCTAGAGGCTTTTGCCTCTACCATTGGACCACCAACCCCAATTTAATCACGCTTATCTAAAAAAAATCTAATTACCATTGATGTACTTCTTGATTATGACCCGAGAAGAAAGTATTCTTGAACATTCTAATACTGAAACAAAATAACATATGTATAAAGAATTTTTAACTCCGTCACTGATTATCTCGCATGTGTTTTTTTTTATCTTAAATGATATAAAAGTTTTCATTCTATAGACATCGTATCACACACAATTAGTTATACTTTAACGTGAAGAAAGTAAAAGAATGAAAAAAAAAGATAGAAAAAGAATTGTGCCGATGTGGTGTACTTGTTATGTTAATTGTTAAGGGTATAAAATATAACATGGTGGTGTGTTTTTATATATAATATACTAGGTTAAATTCTCGTGTATTACACGGATTAAATAAATATAATATTATATATTAAGTAATAAAAAAATTATTTTTTTAAAACTCGTATTTTACATGGGTTGAATAAACTCGTGAAATACAATATAATCTGTTAATACATATATTCGTCAAAATATGTCAGAAGATTTATTAATATAAAGATTGATATTTTTTTAAAGTATAATATTATTATTGGATAGTGTTGTAATTAATAGGAGAGAGAAGCAAGAAAAAAATAATAAAAGTAAATGTGGAGGTGACACGTGGGAAATCTTTTATTTATTATATAGTATAGATATAGATTAGGTTTGTTATCTTTATAGTGATGCTAACTTTTGAGGAGATTGTTATTTGTAGGGACATGTCATGCATGTAAAAGAATCTCATTTATTGAATATAAGAATATGGCATGCCTAATTAGTTGTCAAACCAACATCAACACATAAACAATCATGTAATATATATGTTACGTAAATGGAATTACGTAAAACAATATATAAAAAAGTATAGGTTGGTTTCTATAGATAATTTTTCTATGTGAAGCGTACGAAGTATTATAGACGTCACATGTGTATCTTAGGGCGAGAATTAAATAAAATGTAATTTTAGACTCACTGTTGTAATGGTTTAGACACACAATTATAATCGCAATATCCGTTCATACGTCAAACATGGTTAACTTGGACATCGTTTATTGAAGCAATGAGATGAGCGGCTTAGATCACTTCCTACATTTAATACATAAAGTTTTCTTTTTTATGTGATCGAAAAATTATATATTGCTAATACGTAATTATTAGATAATGACAGCTAAAAGTTGCTAGTACGTAATGGTTTTGTTTTGTCTCTTCACATAATAGGAAATGAAAACCATTTATTGATTACGGTCCAAAGACATGATCCCAAACCGATATATGACATGTACCATCCCCGCGCTTTTGTTTTAAAAAAAATCTGAATCACATGAACATAGTGGCGGAACTTGAACAATTAAATTAGGGGTCGAAAATATTAGTGGATTTGTGGAACAATAAAAAAATCAAATTTTTTTCACCAAATAAAGACCATAAATAAAAAAACCACTTCTTACATATAAACGACAAAGGAAGAATAATCAGTGGATTTGTGGAACAGATTTGGCCTTTGGTCTGAATTAGGAGGGGCACAAACATTATAACTATTAACTAATATGAAATAAACCTAGTGGGCCGAAATCAATACTTCTAAGCAAAAAAATGGGAGGGCCTAGGTCCCCTCTAGCCCCTTAAATGTTCCGCCCATGGATGAAGAAAACTAAAAAAAGATATTCGGTATGGGTATCGGGTCGACATTGGGGGCAGAAACAAGTATGTGATTAACTATAAAATTCTTTTAGGATTTGAGTGTAGGCTCGTATTGGGATGATAGTGGCCTGATACATTGAAGAGTTAAAAATGTCATTTTTGTTTATGTGGTTTGGTCACTTTTGTCATTTTCCGCCATTTCTTTTTTCACTTGGCTATCTCTAGGGTTTCAAAAACTTGTCATTTCGGTCCAACACACTAACAGTATTAGTTGTGTTCCGTTAAGTTAGTGTAAAATTACCAAAATACTCATACTAACACCATTTTAATAAATAATATATATAATATCAAAATTAATTAATTATATATATATATATATATATTTATATAATAACTCTGAAAATTAAATTTACGCTTCACTTACATTTCGTAGGTTAAATTTACTTTGTATTTGATCAATTATATATAAGGATGTTTCGACACCTTTTATATATATATATATATATATATATATATATTTAAAGAGTATGAGGGGGAATAGTACCCCAACAATAAGGGGTGACAAATGGCGATTCAATTTCTTTTTGTTTTTTTTTATTTTTCGTTTTCACCCCTCTTATTATATATAATATACACTTTTAACCCGTTTAATTTTTGTAATAATTTCGTTTTTCTGTAATAACTTTTGTTCATTAATTTATATTAAAAAACGGAATGCCCCGCTTTCTTTAGTTTTTTTTGTCAAGATTCCGATATAAATTCTATTGAAAACGGAGCTGTATTTAAAATCGAGTACTTTTTTTTGTATCGTATGCTATAGCGAGTATACGTTTCGACGTAAGTTTTATCCCCGCAAACCTGCCGAACCGATAACGATCAGACTCCCGTCGCGTAGCGCGGGTGAAAAAAACTAGTTATATTTAAAAATTATTTTCTGAAAATTATAAAGGAGAAGCTTTCAAAAGAATTTATTAGGTGTTTCTTGATATATATATATATATATATATATATATAACATTTTATGAATTAACTAACCCAAACTCTTGTCATGTTTTTGGTGGTGTTTATCCAAACAATTTATAAATATAAAAAATTATTAAGGTACACAGTGGGCATCAGGATTGAGGATTAAAGAACTACAAGTTGTCTTCTTGTCATAAAGTGGCATGACAAAAAGCATCGATTTGGTGGCTTAAATTTCTTGAAATTATCATATATTCTAACAAAGTATTTGTTAGATTTGCTTTTAAGTTTTAACCAACACGTTTGGATATTGCATACCTTTCATAATATAATGATTGTAAAAAGAATAATTAAAGTTGGACTTCTTCACTTCCGTTAGAAACAAAATATTAATAAACGAAATACATCTATACTATATAATAAATAAAGGTTTTTTCATGTCACGTGTCTCATTTATATTCATGCTCATCATTTTTTTTCCGCCTCTCTCTTATTAAATACACATCTATATTTTAATAATAATAATATATTTTTAAAGAAAATATTAATCATACTAATAAAACAAATTTATTTTAAATTATCTCTTATTATAAGAAAGTTTAGAATTTAATTATGTAACTTTATTTTCAATCAAATAGTAAATGAAACTCAAATTACATTAAATATACTAATTAACGTATTTTTGAAACCCAATTATATATATTTTAATTTTACATATTTTGAATTTTGTTTTCTATACTTAGTATATGTAATACATTTTCATACCTGTAAATATATATATAAAGATTTAAGAATTTTATGTATTGATATTTTTAATTTCGTGTGTATTACACGGGAATCTAAGCTAGTAAGAGCATGGGGTATACCGTTGTGATTGTGGTGTGATGTGATAATAAAGTGCACGCCACGTGGCGCCACGTCAGATTCTGGAAAAATCACACCATAATCACATGACAAGGGGTATACCCATGTGATTGTGGTGGTGTGATAATTTAATGTTTATTTTTGAATTTTTATTTAAATAAAATTAAACATAATATTTAAATAAAATAAAACATAATATTTAAATAAACTTTTCAGATTTTAATGGTTTGTGTGTTAGGATCAGCCCAAAAGAAAATGTCCATTAAAACCAACTAAATACAGAAGCAAAATCAGCCCAAAACACATCTATAATTGTTTGTCTTCTAGGGTTTACTTCTTCTTGTCTGTACCTGCTTCCGCCGCTGCAAAAGAAAAGCTCATAATTTCTGATCAATAATGGCTGAACAAGTGAGTAGAAAAAAAGCTCCTAATTTCCTAATTTGTTTCCTGCATCAACGGTACAAAATCAATTTTCCAATTCGTTTCTCGCGTGAAAAATATCACGTAGGTACATCACGTCGTGATTTTTTTTTGAGGGGGGCGGTGTGGCTTTGGCTTCACGGCGTGATTCCTATTGCCACAAACGATCACGCCACCCATCACGTGGGTATACCGGATCCCCTAATATACTATATAGTTTCACCTAAATATAATAATGAGTAAATTACTATTTGCGTCACTGGGGTTTGCCAGCTTTAATTATTTGAGTTCCTACTCTTTTTTTCATCACTTTGTGGCCTAACTTTTGTTTTTCATAACCGTTTGAGTCGGATTATTAACTCTGTTAGATTTTCTATAAAAAAATTTCTAAAAAGACCAAAATACCCCTCAGGACTCGAATGCTTAAAAAACGTTATATATTTTACCCACCATCCTCTCCTCACCACCACCACCACCACCACCGTACAAGTTCAAATTCATCAGATTCGTCATCGATCAATACCCTTACATCTCCATGGTCACCACCACCTTCCTCTACCGGCAAGCAAAAAAAAAATATGTTCAAAACCCCCACCTCCATCTCCGGTTCCGCCGCTCCATTTCCCCTTGAATTTCTTCCAATCCGTTTTCTCCGACGATCCGGATCCTTCTAGTCCGGAATCGGAACAGGAACCACAAAATCCCAAAAACCCTCCTGAAAACCCTAGCCCGAGCATCCCGTCCATCACTTCCGCATGGAACTTCGGTACCAGCTTGATGAAAACCCTAGCCTTGAGTCCGTCATTGAGACCTACCGCCGCGATCTGGAGGAATTCAGCTTCGGCATCAAGAAAGAAACAACCGTGATCCGCCAAAGCCGTTAAGGACCTTCCGACCTCCCTTGAAGCCGGCGCCTGCTTGGCTCAGGAGTCGCTCGAGTCGGTCGGCCAAGCCATCGACGATCTCGGCACTACCCTATAGTAGACTAGATACACAAATTCGAACGGCTACCATTCACAGCCGGTTTGGTATACGTTTGTGAGTGGGTTTTGTATATTTTAAGGAGTGATTTAAAATGGTTGAGAGTGAATGAGAGAGAAAAGGTTTATTTTTTTTATATTTGTAAAAACACTGTTCACAATGTATAAATTTTTTAAAAATGGTTGTGAGTGGAGTAAAGAGAAAAAGTAATGATAAAGGTATAAAAAATATTATTTAATTGAAATGAAGAGAGAAAATGTAATGATTTTTAATGTATTATAAGTATAAGGATAAGGAACGGGCCGCAAATGCTCTCAGAGTGATATGAAGACGTATTTGAAGGATCCAGAGGATGTAGTATTTGTGTTTGATTCATTTTAGGGTTTCTCTAGTTGTGTTTGATGATGGCGATTGGTAAGAAAAATGGATTAGGGTTTCGGTGGGTATGAGGCTGTAACAAAGGGGACAGAACTTCTGTGATTGCTTGGATAAAAAAAAATGGAGAAAAAGTCAACTGAATTTAATTTCTTGTGAGGTCCATTTATTCGATTTTGAAGTCCGCATGATGGTTTAAGGTGGTGGTGAGTAAAATAGTTTTTTAATAATTTAAGTTCTTGAGGGGTATTTTAATTTTTTTAGAAAAAAATTAATAGAAAATCTAACAGAATTAATCATCTAGACTCAAATGATTATAAAAAATAAATGTCATGTCATAAAACGATGAGAAAAAGAGCAAGGACTCAAATAGTTAAAACTGGCAAACCTCATAAACTCAAATAGTAATTTACTCTATAATAATGTTATGTCGTCTTGGTGGGTAGGCCCGTTTGATTCTAAAGCAGACCCGAGTTCCATCCTTATCTCTTTCTCTATATCTTTTTTACCACCCGGTTTACTTGAAGGAGAGGTCAAAATTCAAGTTGTGTTAATGCAAGTGGATCCCGTATTAGTAACTATATGAAACACCAACTTTTATGAATACTCAAGCAACCAAACAGACTGCTGATTTTTTTTTATTTTCACCCATAATACTAGATATAATTTACGCTTTTAACGCGTTTAATTATGTATTATTTTTCGTTTTTCTATAATAACTTTTGTTCCTTAACCTTTTTAAAAAAACGGAATGCACGGTTGTTATTATTTATTTTTTGTCAACGTCCCGGTATAATTTTTTTATTAAAACGGAATTGTATTAAAGTCGAGTAGTTTTTTGGGTATCGTAACCCATAGAGAGTGTCTTTACCGTTATGGTACCATGACGGTCCGAATTTATTATGAGTTAACATCATTGACGGTATTGGTATTATCGGAACCGTTGTCGGTATTCGGTTTTATGATTTTCGATGGCCCCAACTGATAACGACCAAACTCTTGCCGGGTGGTGTTGGCGAAAAATGACCAGACTCCCGCGATGAGGCGAGGTCAAATCTTTTTAATTTTTGTTTTACGTAGATACATCCCGTCGCGAAGCGCGAGGCCGGAACCAACTAGTTTATTTTATTTCATAAATCCTCAAAGATCACACCATATAATAATGGTGCACACCTGTCCTCGAGAGACATCATGGTCGTAAGATGTCTCATCTCTATCATAAAGATTGAGGATTCAAATCATGTAAATGACAGGTATTGGTGGTTGTTTAGGAGTCGATCTATTATATATATATATATATACATATATATATATACTATCTAATAAATAAAGGTTTTTCATGACATATATTGCCTCCATATTCATTTTCATAATTTTTTTTCGCCTCTCTCTCTTATTAAATACACCTCTATCTTTTAATAATAATATATTTTTAAAGAAAATACTATTTATACTAATAAAACACATTTATTTTAAATTATCCTTTATTATAAGAAACTTTAAAATCTAATTATATAACTTTTATTTTCAATCAAATAGTAAATGAAAGTCAAATTACATTAAAATATTAAATAATAATTAATGTATTTTCGAAACCCCAATTATATATTAATTTTTACATATTTTGAATTTTGTTTTCTATCCTTAGTATATGTAATACATTTTTACACTTGTAAAATATATATAAATAAATATTTAAGAATTTTATGTATTAATATTTTTCACCCCGTGTGTAGTACACGGGTTCTAAGCTAGTATATATATATATATGCACATTTTCTAATTATAAGTTTTACACTTACAATGTATTAATAAAAAAGATAATGGTTTGATATATATTAAAATAAACACAATATTAATACTTTACATTGTGGTAACAAAAGTGCAATGCTAATTGTAAAGAATTCTGTTTTCCATAAGCGGACGAAGCATATTAAGATTGATTGCCACTTCACTCGTCATTATCTACAGCTCGGGACCATCTCGCTTCTATATGTTCCATCAGCTTTGCAGATTGATGATATTTTCACGAAGACTCAGTTGGCGTCTCGGTTTCGTTTCTTGTGTGACAAACTCTCAATGTTTATTACTATTGTATTGTGAGTATGATAGAAGATGTTAGGATAATGAGTTATATATTGAGCTATTTTGTATTGGGTTGAGTCTTTTAGTTAGCCTTTTTATTTATTAGCTACGGTTTTATCTGATGGCTATACATAACCCTTATTCTTTTCATTGTAATCTGCACTTTTTCATAATAACAAAACCCTTAGCCGTTTTTCCTTTGTACATATTTATCAATTCGTGATGATTTTAAGTTGAATTCGAAGTTATTGGATCAGACCATGACTTTGTACTTTAGAGGTGTTAAAATGGTATAATGATGTAGCTCATTATATAAGTGTGAACATCTAATAAGCTTCAAGTTGCGAGCTATTAACATATGGTTTTAAGTTGATTCTATCTAATAAGCTTCAAGTGCGAGCTACTAACATATGGTTTTAAGCTGATTCTAGAGTAATAAACTCTTTAAACTTGTATCTCCATCTATATGAGACAAGTTTTTCCCAACTAGACATTTTCTCATCATTCGATCCAAGTGAAAAGAGTTGTTACAAACTCTTCCCACTTAAAAGACATGGCTTCCCCATCACACCTTCATCACGAGAATCCATATCACAAAACACAAATCAGCCCGCTTATAGGTTTTGGGAGAGCGGGAGAAGAGAGAAACAAGGAGAAGTCTGTAGATATTGTACCTCCTCTGACCTGCGAATGTTCTAAAAACATATGCAATGGAGGAGTTACTAGTTAGTCCCTCGTTTCCATGTGGCTTCACCAAAATATTCTTGGATTTTAAAACCTCATTACAATTTACATATTTACTAAAAAAAAATGAAGTGGCTATATACCAAAATCTTCTCTTAATTGATTGGTGGTGGACTCTTGGTATATATGTGAACAAGTTGCCTGAGTTGAAAATACTCATCAACCGCCTTTTCCAAAAAAAAAAGGGTATAAAGTTTCCCATAATGATCAAAAGTCAAAATGGTGATAAGACCATCTTTTTATTTTTCTTCTTTTTCAAATATTCAACATAAAAAAAAATCTGTAATAATTTATAGTATTCAATGCTTAATATGAAATTTAAAAATATATTTCATCGTATGTCCAATGAGTGAGCCGGTTAACTTTAACAATAAGATCATCTGTATATACATGCATTCTTAAAAACTTGAGTCTAAGTGCTTATAAACTCAAGCTCGATTTGTTATCTATTTATAGCTGTTTTTTAAGCTAGAACTCAATCTTGATCTTAATAAAAAATATTAGTTCTATTATTTTTGTCTTCTATAAAAAAAAACAGCTTTTTTTTTAACGGCGAACATTGAATGTTATGACGTCGCACCCCTCCATCACATGGGAGAGTCTCGTCTAACTCCGGCCAATATGTTGTCTTAACCGGGCCCACTTGGCGTCAGAGTTGAAGAGAATCCAAGGAAAAATCCCACCCAATACGGCCCCTTCCGGGCTTGAGAGTGAGTCGAGGCTCGTACCCTAGATCGACGTGGGTAAAACCCTGTGCATCAGCCTAAGAACTAGGGCTCATTTGCATGCTTCAGAAATTAATGATGGTGGCAGGGATTGAACCCGGGTCCCTTGAGACTTCAGACCTTACCTCAACCAATACATCACAACCTGTTTGGAAAAAAAAACAGCTACAAAATTAAAATGGTTACATGAGATATATTTTTTTATTAGGATTTCTTTTTTCTAATAATAATATTAAAGTAGCTCTCCGACAAAGATGGAATAAGCAGAGTGTTGGACATATCATTTGTTTAATTAGTTCTTAAAATATTTTAAATACATTTTTGTTTCATGTAACGGAGTACAAAGAGTCCTTAATAATATAGTGCCAAAGAATATATTTAAAAATATTTTTTGAAAACTATAAAAAATATCAAATGGAACATAGTTGAAAAAGTACTATTAATAGTCAAATATAATACCTTTTTTAATAAAAGAAATAATGTATTATTTTAAATAAATATTATTCTGTGACCAAGGGGCTTACTAGTCGAAGAATTTGATTAAATCATTAACTAAACTCAATTAACTGTAATTACATATTAATGATTTTTTAGATTTATTCTTAAGTTTATTTTTTAACATATATGTTCTTGTATCCTTAACCAATAATTTGACATTCATCAATATTTTTAAATAAACCCAACCACCCATATCTACCACCAACCACTATCACCACCCACACCCTACCTTACCCGTAACACCATCAACCACCGCCATTGTGACATCCGACATTTTCAGGTTAACTCCGTTAACACTTACCAACCCCAAGGAAACTCCGAATACAGGCCTAGATCGTTTGTACAGACAGACTTTTTGGGTGCTAAGATCCAAAGTCGAGAGGGAAACAGCCCAGATCGTACGCTAAGGTCCCTAAGCAATCACTTAGTGGAAAAGGAAGTGATCGAGCGATGACAACCAGGAGGTGGGCTTGGAAGCAGCCATCCTTTGAAGAAAGCGTAATAGCTTTATTCAAACTCAGTTATCTTAAACATTCACTCTTGCATTACATTTAACTAAGATTAGTTAGATGTGTCAATTCGCACAAACACGTAGTACTATCGAGTCGCACGAGTCGAACCCCGAACGTTGGTGACAATTAAATAATAATAGTACGAACATTTAATAATTTATATAAATTATGTGCTTTTACGTGTTATTTGATTTTATGCGTAAATTGTAAACTTTCGTGAAATCACGTACGTTTACTCGAAACTTTATGACTTTTAATGTTTTAGTGATTTTTATAAATAAGTTTTATAAAAATAATTATTTAAAAACATTGTTATCTGGTGGATTAATTAGATAATTTGAAAACCCATTTAAAATAGCCCATGAGTTATCTAAACTTTTAAAAACCCATGGAATATGGAATAAAAAGAATTTTATATAAAAAAAAACTAAACCTAATCTCATTCTCTCTCTCTCAAAATCATCGACCAACCCCCCCCCCCCCTTCTCCCTACTTGCGCCGAACCACCATTCACCACTATACACCATCCGTTTGATCTTCGATCTTGCAATTGAACGCGTATTTGGATTACTCTGACGTTTCTAACAATCCTACGTAAGTCGTTTCGTTCAATTCCGTCACTTTTTGATTCCTAAATTTTAGATCAAAACCCTAGTTCATCCAAACATGAATTTTTATAATAAAGATTGCTAACTTTATCATTGTTTTGCATGTATTTGTTGATTTTATGGTTATTTGAAAAACCCTAGATTCATATGGTTAGTAACTTGTTAGATAATGAAGCTTTTTGATTATGTAATGGAGTAGAATTGCATATTATAGATGTTTGATACTTGTTATGGTTATAATCATGTTAGATAGATTATATGTGATGGATTTGATGCTTTGAATCTCGTTAAACAAGCCTAAAAACCCTAACTTACTTATAATGGAAACTTTTTAGAAATTCTATCTTGCATACTAGACATGTGTTGAATGATATGATGATATCTATATGCTACTTGATCCATGTATAAGTGATTTGTGGAATTAGATTTCTAATACCTAGCTCGGTTTTACAAACTTACTAAAAGAGGAAACTTTTTATGTTTTGAAACTTGCATGTTAGACTTGAATTGCATGATGTGATGAGGTTTATGTGCTACTTGTTACATGTGTAGATGAATTGTGAAATCAGATTCTGAATACATAACACGGTTTTACAAACTTGCTAAATAAGGAAACTTTAATTTGCAAAAGTATTCATAACTTGCTATTTAGACATGCATGATATGGTTTAATGATTGGTACATGTTTGTTAGGACATAATAACATGTTGCAATGTGTTGGATGCTTGAAATCGTGCATATCTCTCATAGGTTACTAAAGATGGAAACTTTATTTGGAATTATGACATACATGTTAAGTTCTAGGCAAGTGTAATGTGATGTGGTGATCTAGAACATGTTATAGTAATCTTACAAGCATATTAACAATGATAATTCCAAGAAACACGAATTCCGAACAAACTTTCTATTTATGGAAACCTGCTATTTATGGAAACCTACTATCTTGTTAGAACAAATAAAATTTGTTGCTAAGTGCTACAACATGATCATTTGTGTATAATATAGAAGTGTTATACTGAACAAACATAATTTAATACAATGTGTCACCAACGGGTCATCGGGTCAAACTTGAGTCAAACTTGCAAACCTTTTCTAAACACATAAACAATAATATTGTTTGGATACTAAGGGTTCATATCAACTTGCACGAACACACACTTATAAACCTATGGTTTTAGGTGGCAGTTAGAGGTTCTACAGTTTTCTCTTAGCTTTCATTTGCATTCACATTCAGGTGAGTTTCATGGCCCCTATCTTTACTTACTTTCCTTTTTGGGGGAGAAAGCATGCACTCAAACATTTTGGGTTTTGCATTATTGTATTATCGTTTGCTTACTAAAGTGCAAACATACCAACAAGTCCTTACATTCTTGAACTGTTAGTATTGGAACATAGCGAGGTGATTTTTAGTAGTACTACTGGGTTTTGACAAGCCTCACCCGAGTTAGTCGCGCTAACTTGACTGGAGGTCGAACAGGTGTAATATTAGCCTAGACATTTTCCATTGTTCGGTAGACATGGCGGAAGGCAAACAAACACAAACAGTTAGCTTCGGTTTTGAACACTTGTAGTAGCATGACATAGACTAGCTATCTATCGGTATACATTAATTACATTATCTAGCAAACAACGAACTTTTTATTTACTTACATCTCTATGAACTCACCAACCATTGTGTTGACACTTTGAGCATATCTTTCTCAGGTCGCTAAGGTACACACAAGATTAGGATGCATGGTCTGAGTATGGTTTTCACGAACAATTTCAAACTTACTTATTTCTATCATTTATTTTGGTTTGGGTGCGGTGTTTTGCGCATTTGACTATTCTTGTATTTGGATTTTATTTACGCTTCCGTAACATTTTCAAACTTAAACTTTTGTTGTCTCGTGACTATGAGCAGCATTAGTATTTTATTTAAATTTATATAGAGTCGTTCTGTATAACTAATGACTGAGATACTGGTTTGTCACATTTCAAAACGGTAAAACTCCGTTAGTAGAATTTGGGGGTGTGACAACCACCATCACAAAAAACACAAACATGATTCAAACATCTACATACAAGAAAAACACATATCATAAATATTTCCTAAAAGTTATAACTTGATCATTTCTTCTATGTTTTTCTCTCTTAAAATAAGTGTTGTTGACAAAAGCATAACTTTTTAATGTGTAGGACTAATTTATGTGGCGTACAAATCAATCTTCATAAAAAATTCAATGATGATTCTTCAACTCATAAAAAGTAATTTCCTAATGATATAAAACGGTACTTTATATATGGATTAGAGGTCTACACATGGATTTGAATAAGCAATCAACAATTAATTTCTAAGGTAAAACCATTTTATAGAATAAAACTGAAAAGGAAACAAGAAATAGTTCTGAAAATAAATAGCTTTGTTCGAACTGCTACACTCATCCTTTGGGAGCTGGGGGGCGTACTCGGGTAACCCATGCGGGTACCTCGGGTTGATCGGTTACACCGGCGCATGTGTCTCGGGTACCCCTTGCGGGTACTTTCCTCACCTACATCTACCCGCTTGTGGAATTAGTGAATGCATTGAATGTGTGAATGCAAGTGGGACCCATAGAAAAATAAAGGTTTAGGGTATTAGGGTCAGTGACGAATCTAAGATTTTTTGCCAGCGAGTGCCCAAATTAGGTCAAAATGAGTGAGGGCAAAACGGGTCGGATAAAAAATCACATTATATCCTAGCAAAATAATAAGCTTGCATTTATGCATAATGATAAAAGAGTGAAATTATTCTAGGAATTCTTATGTTTCTTTCTACTAATCCCCACCATCCAATCTAAAACCTCATCCTACCTAACAACAATCAAACCCCTAATCTATACTCCTAACCAAATGGTTCTATATTAACTCAAAAGAATGACGACACGCCATAAAAATTATATAGATTTCTTACTCTTATGGTATAATTTTAACCCAAAAGGACACTAAGATGAGTTTTAATGACAGAAAAACCATATAATTATATATCTTTTGCTTGTGTTTTTGTAAATGTAAAAGTAAGAGCATGTGTGATTCTAAGCCTTCAGAGGAAATCATAATCATCTCAAGAAGCAGCAATAATATAGTGGTGGAAGAAAAACTCCACCTGTGGTCCTATGCCTAACTAAAAAAACAACAATTCATGATTTTTCACTAAAAATAATACGATCTTAAAATCTATAAAAATACAGAAAATAAATAATTTTAATTTCTAAGATCATATAGAATGTTCATAAAAAAGGGAAACAGGAAAGGTGTGATATTACCATAGATTCTGATATCGTAACCGAATATGAGGCCACCTATGGAACCTGTCGTCGTGGATTTCGATCGAACCTACAATTCAATGGAACAAGGGTTTTAATGTTGTGAGTTTGCAATTTTGATTTACAACGATTTCGATTTCTAACCTGTAACTTTGATTTCGATTTTCGATTCAACTAAATTGAGATTTTGATGCGGTTCGTCAGGTTTAGTAGTCGCAAATTAGGGAAGATAGATTAGGAATTGGGCTTGGATTAAAGAAGATAGATTAGGATTTGGGAGCCTATTTTATTTAGAAGTGGCTGGCCAAAAAAAAATGTGAGGGGCCTGCTAAAAAAGTGTGAGGCTGTCTAACCTTCTTTTAGGTCTAATCCTATAAAATATTTACATTGTTGGGCTGGACTGAGGGGGTGCCTTCCCCCACTCTGGGCCTGTAGTGCATCCGCCTCTGATTAGGGTAGTGTCTCCACCACTTATGGTACTTGAGGTTAGATTTGGGTAAAAATGATGTGACGCATCCTCATTGGGTATTTTCTTATGCTACTTTTTTTTGTTAGGGTAGTGCCCCCAATACCCTTAGATAAGAGTTTGAATTCTTGACATGATATGAAAAAACGATATGGACCTAACAAGAAATTCATAAGTTTTTGTTTAGTTTAAACGGGTTTGGGTCGATTTCGGGTCGAACACGCGAACAAGTTTAGCTAAGCGGGGTGCACCAAGGTCGACGTGTTTTACCCATATATCTATACTACTATATAATACATATTGAAATGATATCATTGTAATTTACTTAAATTTTAAAAACACCTAACACAAATTATTATGCATAGGGTACATCTTACCAATGCATAAAATATGTTGAATTACCATTTAACTCATCTCTACAATTAAAGCCCAACATTCAATTACCATTTAACTCAACTCTACAATTCAAGCCCAACATTCAATTAGCCATTTAACCCCATCTCTACAATTAAAGCCCAACAATAAATTAAAACTCTTTTCTTTCCCCTTAACCTTTTAGAAAATATTTATTTATTTATATATTTAAAATGAGTTTTATTAAATAATAATCTTAAAAATAACAAAATAATAAAAACAAAATAGCAATAAAAAATTAAAAAATAAAAATAGTTTTTTTAATATATATACAAATAAAAAAACTCATTTTACATAGAAGGAATAATGAGATTCTTGTTTGTTTTTTTGTTAACTTGAGTAATTACATAAATTGCCCCTTAAATATTATAAAAAAATAACTTTATAATTTATATAAACAACCACTGAGATGTAAAAGTATTAAAATATCCTTACACTTAAAATAAAAAAGTAACAGAGTTAGTGTTATTTTGATTCGAGTAAAAAATGGTTCGGGTCATTAAATAGTTGAACTTAATATTTTAATTTTAAATTTCGTTTATTCATTTTCCTTTTAATAATACGTTTGGTATTTAATAATACATATTAATCGGGTCGGATTGGGCAGCAATAATCATAATAATAATAATCAAAAGTTTTCTAATGTTACCCGATATCTTGATCATAACCTAACATAAAACCTGCGGAAATTGTCGACTCCGCCGCAACGCAGCAGGTTCCCCACTAGTATATATATACATATAGAGAGAGAGACATGTTCAATTAAGAAACATAATTTTGGTGAGAACCAAAAGAACCATGTATTTATACACAAATGCATACATGCATCCTTAAATATGTGTATAAATACATGTTTCTTTTGGTTAATTATAGTTTTTAATTGAACATGTCCCTATATATATAGGGTTAGGTTATGGTAAAAAGGGTTTTAAAAATAAGAAGGGTAAGAAGGATTCTGGGCTTGACATGTGTCATTTTATTGTTTTTAAAGGGAGGGCATACTGGTCATTGTGTAATATCAGGTCTGGTCATTGTGTAATGCTAGGTCACGTCTGGTCATTTTGTCAAATATTTTTCATCATTGTGTTATATGTATTAATCATTGTGTTTTATGTTTTAGATAATTTCGTGTTATTTTTGTCACTGTTTTTTATGTATTATATATAAAATAGTGATGGAAAATATTTGACACAATGACCTGACATTAGACACAATGACCAGACCTGACATTACACAATGACCTGACATATTTGAGCGAATTACACAATAATGAGCAAATTACACAATGAGCTGGAAAACGTAAAACACAATGATGAATACATATAACACAATGATGAAAAATATTTGATAAAATGAGCAAATTACACAATGAGTTGGAAAACGTAAAACACAATGACAAATACATATAACACAATGATGAAAAATATTTGACAAAATGAGCATATTACACAATGAGCAAATTACACAATAATGTCGTTTTTGTATATAACGACACTATACTCGTTTTTGTAATTTTTTTCGTTTTTGTATATAACGATACTATACTCGTTTTCATGATAAAAAAAATGCTCGTTTTCGTCATTGTGTTTTACGTTTTAGATAATTTCGTGTTATTTTTTACATTACACAATAACCAGACCTGACATTATTGTGTAATTTGCTCATTTTGTGAAATATTTTTCTTCATTGTGTTATATGTATTCATCATTGTGTTTTACGTTTTCCAGCTCATTGTGTAATTTGCTCATTTTGTCAAATATTTTTCATCATTGTGTTATATGTATTCATTATTGTGTTTTAAGTTTTCCAGCTTATTGTGTAATTTGCTCATTATTGTGTAATTTGTTCATTTTGTCAAATATTTTTCATCATTGTGTTATATGTATTAATCATTGTGTTTTACGTTTTTTAGCTCATTATGTAATTTGCTCATTTTGTCAAATATTTTTCATCATTGTGTTATATGTATTACACAATGACCAGACCTGACATTACACAATGATCGGACCTAACATTACACAATGACGAACAAATTACACAATGAGCTGGAAAACGTAATTTTTTTCGTTTTTGTATATAACGAGACTATACTCGTTTTAAAAACAAAAAAACGCCCGTTTTTATGGTGTAATTTTTAAAAAAATATAATGTCGTATGTAAAAGTTATGAACGTTTAAAGAAAGGGGGGAACTTGATAAAAAGCCAACAAAAATGACCATGACTAAAATACCCTTTCAACAACTTTTTCTTCTACAATTTGATCTCAATCATTAAATCATTTCTACAATTTGATCTAATGGCTATAAATCCTTCTTACATTTCTTATTTTATAAACCCTTTTTATTTGAATCTAACCCCATATATATATAGGGGAGGATCATGAGAAAACCACATAGTTAGGCAAAAACGAGAAAACTGCCAAGAGTCAATCAAATAATTATAATTTTTTTTATAAGTGTATTAATATAATATTACACAATTTACCAAAAACACTATTTACGTATTGTGTTTTACGTATACGTAACTGCAACTTTTTTTGTTTTCTGTTTACGTATACGTAAGCCAATACTTAAAATGATTTTTTTGGTAAAAATGTGTAATATTACATTGATACTCTTATAAATAAAAAAAAATAAATTAAAATAGAAAGTAATAATTATTATATAATTGGTTAAAATTGGTTTTATTAGTGGTTTTCTTGTTTTCGCCTAACTATATGGTTTTCTCATGAAGCCCTCCCCTATATATATCTATACTACTATATAATACATATTTGAAGGTTATTGTTGTAATTTACTCAAATAATTAAGACGCCTAGCACAAATTTTTTTGCATAGTGTACAAATTAGCAATGCCTCAAATGTGTACAATTACCTTCTAACTCATGTTTATAGTTAAAGACTAATAATTACCCTTTAATCCATGCACTTAATTCTCTCATTTACTAACCCATACACTTAATTATCTCATTACTCAAAAAATTAAGACACCGAGCACAATTTTTTTTGCATAATGTACAAATTAGCAATGCCTCAATTGTTTATAATTACCTACTAATCCATGTCTATAATTTAACCCATGATTAAATCGACACTATATTAAATAGAGAAAATCAATTAAAGACGTTCAATTCTTCACGGCAACGCGCGGGATACCTTTTACGTGTGGTCGTACCTCATATAAATATTTTATAAGCAACTTGCATCTGTGTTTGCAAATAAGGTGTAATTTATAAAAAAAAATCATTTAATTAAACAAATATTTGCACATAATTAGTTTGTCGGGGCCGCACATAGTGCGGGTTCCCTACCAGTATATATAAATATATATATATATATATATATATACACACTATATAATAAATAAAGGTTTTCATGCCACGTGTCGCCTACATATTCACTCTCACCATTTTTCCCCCGCCCCTCTCTCTTATTAAATACACCTCTATCTTTTAACAATAATATATTTTTAAAGAAAATACTAATTATACTAATAAAACACATTTAATTTAAATTATCCCTTATTATTAGAAACTTTGAAATCTAATTATGTAAATTTTATTTTCAATCAAATAGTAAATGAAAGTCAAATTACATTAAATACTAATTAACGTATTTTTGAAATCCAATTATATATTAATTTTACATATTTTAAATTTTGTTTTACATCCTTATTATATGTAATACATTTTTATATATGTAAAATATATATATAAAGATTTAATAATTTTATGTATTAACATTTTTCAACCTGTGTATAGTACACATGTTCTAAACTAGTATATATATATATATCTATATATATATATATATATATATATATATATATATATATATAAAGGAAATGTTTAAATGCAAAGAGTTGTTATCGTGCGAAGTGTACAAAAGAATATGAATTATTGATTTAAGAAATCAAAGGTTAAGATGAAGAGTATGTCTAATCAACTTATTTTTAAGCCTGAAAAGAGTTTGGATGGTAAAATTTGAATAGTGTAACTTTGTTAACTTTTTTCAAGTTTCACCATTTTTTTAAAATACATATAACTTTTTTATACGATATTATTTAAAAAAATACACTATAAAATCAAACATTTTATTCTCTTTTATTTGAGTATAGTTTTGCTATACTTTATTTTTTTAAAATCGTCTTTTTTTTAAATGTCAATGTAACGTTCGTGATTATGGTCATGCGTTATTATAAAACATGTGTGATTATTTACTCCGGATGACCAAATCTACTCCTGATGAGTAAATCTACTTCGGATGAGTAATTATCATTTTAAACAAAAACTCCGGCGATGCTGGAGGTGGCTGGATGACGGAGTTGATAATCAGAGTGGGGGCAAAAGCGGTGGCATTCGGAGCAGTCGGGGTGAGACGGCGACAAGGAAAGGTGACAGGGACGACGACGGTGAGGACGAGGTGATGTTCAACCCGTCATTAAGTTACAAACCAGTCTTCACAATTTAACATATAAATAGGTGCCTCTTCTATATGCATACACGAATTAGATGGAAATAAATATATAATGCTATTGTGGATAAAAAAAATATTATTTGAAAGCCTCGCATAATCATATATGTTGATTCTCATATTTGATTAAAAGAGAGACCAACAGGATTCTAGTCTAGTGGTATCAAGTGTATAAATAATGATGTTCTTCTCCAACTAGTTGAGAGTTCTAGTCACATGATACATAAAATGTATATTTAAGAGTAGAATTAGTGAGTGTGTAAGTTAGATGTTCTAAAAGACGATAAAAAGAGAGATTCCTAGGCGGAAGAATATATGTGAAGGTGATGTTCACACCCTCAATCACGTTTTAGTTAACTCCCAAATGATACGCGTATTCCGGACACATGTGCAAAAATGGTGCACTCCACTAAAGAAACACGATTGTGCGTTCGAATCTTGGAGGAAAATCGATAATTAGATTAGAGGGCATCTTCCCAAGATTGCAATCTATTAGCATTATTTTGGATCATTAATTGCTGCCAAAGATGCGGTTCCAATTGGTGTTGCTGGATTTCTAAAACATGGTGGACCAAGACAAACGTGAGGAGCCCCCTACATTTTGGTGATTTATATAGATTTGACATTGTTTTCCTTTGTAGTTTTATGAGTCTCTTTCTTGAAGCCACTAAGGTGGGTGCAACTTGTAAGACTTTTCCTGCCCCTATTTAGGGTAGAGTTATAAAATTTAAGATAATTTTTTAAAAATATTATAACGTTGATAATGACATGCGTTCATATATTTTTCTCATTTTTTTTTATCATATATCACGAGTCATAACTTAATATAAGAAAAAACTACATGCATAACTTTAATCCAAGGTTGGCGGCCAAACTGTGACTCACGAAGTTGAGATTTGAACTCATATTCATTTGGTTAAAAAGTAAAAACTCAAGGGTTTAACCAATTGATATACCAAGTTAAGGAAATAAAATCCTTATTATAATAAATCACTATCTTATGTGTCATATGTTATTTTTTTAGCTACTCAACTTTTTTATTTTCCCGCCTAAATAATCACGCAGAAACTCTTATCTCTCCCTTGATTTTAGGTCTAAATTTGTTTTAAAAAACGAAGTTCATTCAATCAACCAATGTGTAGGTCACACCAAAATCAACCAAATTGTAATGTCAAGCCAAAATCTTCACATAAAAATTTCAAAATCGCATCTAAAAAATGAAAACCCTTTCCTTCCCCATCTGCATCTCACGAAAAGTTTGTATATAATGTTACGTTGTTACATTTTACATGTATCACTTTTTTTTCATTTTCAGTCATGAGAAGTACTTATAAATTTGTGATTTGTGTCGTTGTTACATTATATATATATATATATATATATATATATATATATATAGGGTGTGGTTCATATCAAAACCCACTTTTTATATAAAAACCTTAAAACCCATTTCAACCAATCAGAATTTGACACATCATTTTTTACTTTTTCTTATGAAAAGGGTAATTTAGACTTTTTACTCACCACCAAAAAATCAGATTTAATATCAAGGTGACAAGTGTCACCTTCTAAATATATTTCATTTACTTCTTTTTTTATAAAAGATTCACTCTATTTTTTTTAAAACCTTCATAACTTTTATATACTTTGTTATTTTTTTATAAAAATTGCACCATTAAACTTATCGCATTTTTCTCTTTAATTCCATTATAGTCTCGCAATTTTTTTATGGATTTCGTTTATTACATTAATGTAACGAACGCTTACATTGGTGTAACGAACATAGTTTACATAAATGCAAACTACCATTCATCAATAAAACTTAGTGACAAATACTTAAATCGGTGTAACGAACATAGATTACATAAATGTAAACTAACATTAACAAAAAAAAAATACATAGATCCATGGGGGTACATAAATGTTACAGGGTGTAACTGAATCAAAGCTCACTAGGGGTTACATTGATGTAGAACAAATACTAATGCAACAACAAGGGATATTACATTAATGTAACGAATGTAAACCAAACATAAAAAAATTAAGTTGTTTTGAACACTAATGTAAACCGAACATAAAAAATTTATACGTGGGTATTACACTAATTTAAACCATACATAAAAAAATTATACATGGGTATTACACTAGTGTAAACGATACATAAAAAAATTAAATTGTTTTGAACAAACCCAAACAAACCATAAATCATAAGACCAAATGTTTTCTAATCAATCTTGGACACTAAATTTGCATATCAAATAACAACCAATTATACGTGTAACAAAACAACAAAGTAAAAATAAAAATAATAATAATAATAATAATAAAACAATTAAACAAAGTTTTGAACAAAAAATAAAAAATAAAAAAAGACCAGTGAAAGAAAGAACTTTAATAAGCAAGAGTGAACAAACCCAAACACATGATCTCGATTATTCCTAAAAACCATCAAAACTTTAATAAGCAAAAGTGAAAGAAAGAACCAGTCACCGAACTTCATCACCTCTCATTTTTCCCAAAAAACCATCAACACTTTAATAAGCAACCCCAAACCAACAATTACCAGAGATCAACATGAAAATATTTGCCGATCGAAAGAAAGAGTGAAAGAAAGAACCAGTCACAGATCTCGATTTACATGATCCTCATCTACTGTCTCTGTTTCTGTAAGGAAAGAGAGGAGGCAACCATCCTTTTAAAACCGAAGAACTCATCCTTGGTGGATCGACATCCAATTTTTAGAGAGAGAGAGAGAGGGAAGGGGGTGAAGGTGGATCGAGAATTCCGTAAAAGCCGCCTCCAAAGAAATCGACGATCTGCTACTGTTATCTTGGATCCACAGAAATGATAAAACAGAAATCGCCTCCTCAGATCTCACTCCGATGGACGTCCGTCATTAAGCATACGCGTCGGCTCCTCAGTTTGTAGTTCCCGCTGTTACGCCTCCTCGAGCTCGCCGTCGATGGAGCCGTTCGCGTCATCAGGCTCGCCGTTACAGGATTTGGAGGGTTTTGATTTTGGTGGATTTGGAGGGTTTGATTTTGAAGAAGATAGAGAGTTGTCTTTTAAGGGGATAGATTTTGAAGGAGAGTGAGGTTTGAATTTTAATAAATGAAGAGAAAGAAAATGTATCTATATCTGTGTTTGTGTCGGAAAAGCAGGTGGGGTAGGGGAATGTCGAAACTGCCCTTCACACTTTTAAAATGAATTTAAATAATATGATTTATTCTTGGCCCTTGGATCAAAAATTGTAAAGCTAATCCTTGATTCCTGTTGGGTTTTAAAGTTTTTATATGAAAAGTGGGTTTTGATATGAACCCCTCCCTATATATATATATATATATATATATATAGCTATATAACTTTTTATATGAGAAAATTTGAATACAAAGTTTTTTTTGTTGAGAAGGTATGAATGATTCTAAACCATTGATCTTGCAAATCAAGGGTTAAGATCAATTGTGTGCTTAGTCAGCTTGTTTTAAGCGTGAAAAGAGTCTGGAGGGATTGAATTGGAATAGCCTACATTTGTTAACTTTTTTCAAGTTCCCCTATTTCTTTAAAACATGAATAACTTTTTTATACGACATTATTTAAAAAAAAATTACATCATAAAATCGAGCATTTTATTCTCTTTAATTTGAGTATAGTTTTGCTATACTTTTAATATAAAAAAAAACCGACTTTTTTTTAAGAAAATGTTAAATGTGATATGCGTATAAAATACGTGATTACCACCATGCGTTATTATTTATATATAAAGCGTTATTATCATTTTAAAACATGCGTTATTATCATTATAGAGCATACGCTATTGTTAATATTCATATAACATATATGATTATTCGTATAACATGCATTATTATCATTTTAAAACTTACGTTATTATCATTTTAGAACAAACGTTATTATAAAACATGTGTTATTATTATATAAGTTGTGTTATTATTATTATGCTAGTATAATACACTTCAACATTTACTATTAAAACTCCTTAATACTTCCTTACAAATCTCTCTCTCTCTCAACTTTTTGCAGGTACACTCTCTCTGTAAAACTATATGTATATGCCGTTTCCATGTATGATCCAATTTTTTTTATGATTGATTTTATCTGCGATATTATTATCGTTCTAATGGTGTTCATAAATTTGGAAGTAAATCTTCGTACATATTTATTATTATTATGATATTATCTGGTACCGGTTTGAATGGACCTGTGGCCAGCAATTTATGGTTGATTAGTTGACTTTTAGCAACGCAATGTTTCATTGCGTTGATTTCGAGGCTCCAATTGGAATCGGAGCTGGTTTTGTTTGAAGATTAATTTGAATTTGCTTCATTTTGAAATTCATGTGAAGAGCAATTTCAGCTTCTGGTTGTACAGTATGCTTGAAAAGTTGTACTTCACTGGTCCGTTAATTGAGATATTCTGTTATCTGGATTTCATCTTCTTCAACAATTTCCTGTGGTTAGAGAAATTGTCAATTGAAAATGCTTCTTCATTTCTGTTATAACAAACTTATCCTTGAAGATTTGAAGATCTGAAATCCTGGATGGCGGTTATAGATTTTATAACTGTTTATGTGCTTTTGCTCTTTAACATATATATTTATTTGTAATCATAGTTTTGTGGTATTTTCTCTCAGAATCAGGTGTTTTGTGACCTTTTCTTACACCTCAAAAGGCCCGGGCACATGCGGTCTTTGAACTAGTTATATAATTATCATATCTAGACATTATGCATGTCTGGCCTTGTCGCCATAGCGGACAAAGTCGTCGAACGAACACTCTCTTTTTCAAATAGAACAAGATCTCTTGATTCAGTATCATTTCGCAAGAATGACAGCAACAATCATTCTCAAACAAATGGAGAAACCTCTCGTTCTTCAACAGAAACAGTCGCATTTAGATTTGGAGAGCTCAAGCTGCAAAACGGGGAGTCTTACTCCGGCTGTCTTCAAGGAAATGTACCCGAGGGTTCAGGAACGTATGTTTGGTCAAACGGTTGCAGGTATGAAGGAGAATGTAGGAGGGGAATCTGGCATGGTTATGGAAAACTTCATTGGCAATCAGGGGCTTATTATGAAGGGGAGTTTTCAGGTGGGTATATGCAAGGAACTGGGACATATGTCCGGGCTGATAAGCTAGTTTATAAAGGTCGTTGGCGGTTGAGCCGCAAACATGGGTTGGGTTATCAAACTTTTCCTAATGGAGATGTGTTTGAAGGGTCTTGGATTCAGGGTTCACCCGAGGGGCCGGGTAAGTATACATGGGCTAATGGGAATGAGTATTTGGGTAACATGAAAGGAGGAAAAATGTCAGGTAAAGGGGTTTTTACTTGGACTAATGGTGATTCTTATGAAGGTAGTTGGTCTAATGGAGTTATGCATGGTTTTGGTGCTTATACATGGAGTGATGGCGGTCGTTATGTTGGTACATGGACATCAGGGTTAAAAGATGGAAAAGGGGCCTTTTATCCGAACGGGTGTAGATTACCAGCTAGACAAGAATTATACCTTAAAGCGTTGAGAAAACGAGGTTTGTTGTCTGACTTACAAAAAGTCAAGCAAGTTTCTCGTATTCAACATGCTTCTTCGATCGATATGGGACTGTTTAAAATCGGTGGTGGTAGTCGATCATCTCATCGTAATGCATCTGATAAGTTTTCAAATGATAACAAGAATGTTTCTTTAGAAAGAAGATGGAGTCTAGAGGTTGCCATTGACAAATTTATGGGACATGATTTAGCTTCATTTATGTCTGATCCTGGTGGGGAGAATGATAACAAGACTCCAATTCTTGAAAGAGAATACATGCAGGGGATTTTAATCAGTGAGCTTGTGGTTGATAGTCGTTTTTCATCGGGTTCTAAACGAGAAATGAGAAGACAGAGGAAACTTGTGAAGGAAGTTAAGAGGCCCGGAGAAGCCATTATTAAGGGTCACAGGAGTTATGATCTAATGCTCAGTTTACAACTTGGGATCAGGTACATATTAGCTCAGACACTTTATGGTATATTACACCTGTTATTTTGAACTTATGAGCATTGAAAGTTTAAAATGTGATTAGGTATACTGTTGGGAAAATAACACCGGTTCAAAAGCGAGAAGTACGGGCATCAGATTTTGGCCCTCGAGCTAGCTTCTGGATGCAATTCCCTAAAGAAGGGTCTCAACTGACACCTACACATCAGTCAGAGGATTTTAAGTGGAAGGATTACTGTCCAATGGTTTTCAGGTTGGTTGTTCACTACTAGGATCATATGATTATGTAAGGTTTGAAGAAACATCTAGAACAGATCATATGCAAGTTATTATTTTAGCTTCTGAAATGGTTTTTTTTGTTGTTGTTACATTAGGAACTTGAGAGAGATGTTCAAGATTGATGCTGCTGACTACATGATGTCTATTTGTGGCAATGATGCTCTTAGAGAACTTTCCTCTCCTGGGAAAAGTGGCAGCGTCTTTTTTCTGTCTCAAGATGATCGTTTCATGATCAAGACTTTGAGGAAATCAGAAGTACAGGTATCTGCATTATATGCATAGCGGTCTCTAATGGTGGCAGTTTATACCCAATTACTTATGGATGAGTTGATTAGGGTTATATTTGATCTCTTAACGGGTAAAATGGGCAAAAAAAAAAATTAGCTAAAATACTAACGGGTCAAATGAGCTGAACATGTCAAAATTCACCTTGCCTTAATCATTTTTAGAAAAAATAGCTTGTTATTTAAATAAGATAACTTTTTAATAAACTTTGGACAAAAAATGTCGCCAACCCAACCTACTTTGGCTGCACAAAAATTACCCATTTTGACCCGTTATTACCCTAACCATTTTTGCCACCATTAGCCGCCTCAATACCCGTGACTGTTCAAAGTCAACCCTGAATTGCCACATTACTTCTTAGTGTATTATATACTTGTATTATGTATTTCTCAATATTTTGCATCTCTAATACTAATGAGAACTGAACTCTATAATTACCCTTTTAATAAGCTGTGTCTAGAGCTCGATTGACTCGTGTTAGTGCGTAGGTTCTTCTGCGGATGCTTCCGGACTATCATCGTCACGTGCGGACATATGAAAACACACTCATAACTAAATTTTTTGGTCTGCACAGGATAAAACCATCAAGTGGTCAAAAGGTAACATTTTGTTTTTATCTGCATTAATGAGGAACCTTTTTGCATGCCATTTTTTTCTTGATGTTCCTAATATATTTTATATGATTATTTCAGTTCCGGTTTGTAGTGATGGGAAATATGTTCTGCACAGAATTAAGAATCCATAGAAGATATGATCTAAAAGGTTCATCTCTTGGGCGTTCTGCATACAAGGTTGAAATAGATGAAAACACAATACTCAAAGATCTTGATCTAAATTATTGCTTTTACCTAGAGCCTTCTTGGCGTAGCGCTCTTCTAAAGTAAGTACTGCAAGTTCTTATTAGTTATTTGCATTTTCATGTAAATTTTGTTATTAAAGGACAGTTTCAAACATATTCTACTTTCAGAGTTTCATAGCTACATTATTCAACATAAAACTAGGTTCCTGCTTATGTAAATTTTGTTATTAAAGGACAGTTTCAAACATATTCTACTTTCAGAGTTTCAGAGCTACATTATTCAACATAAAACTAGGTTCCTGCTTATGTAAATTGTTTCAACTTATGATCATATTTTACTTTTTGTATGCAGTCAAATTGAAATCGATAGTAACTTTCTAGAAGCTCAGAATATTATGGATTACAGTCTTTTGCTTGGTGTTCATTATCGGGCCCCTCAGCACTTGAAATCTTTGATGTCTTACAACCAAAGTGTAACAGCAGATGGACTGGGAATTGTTGCAGAAGAAGGTGTTGTATCTTTCAGTTTGATATTTCAGATTTCTGGTTTTTTTGACATTAAAAAGAATCATGTGAATACAGGTGGTAGCACTTTATAACATTTATTGCTGGCTAAATGACAGAATCTATGGCGGATGAGATATCACCCCAAGGTCTTGTTTTGGCGCCACGTGGATCTGAAGATGGTAGTGTTGTTGTGGGCCCACATATACGAGGAAGCCGTTTGAGATCATCAGCTACTGGTGATGTGGAAGTGGATCTCCTTCTCCCCGGCACAGCAAGGTACTATCTATACATAAGTTGATTTGGGTTATATTTCATCGCTAACGGGTCAAATGGGTTAAACTAAAGGGGCAAGTGGGTCGATAATTTAAAAATGCATAGAACCTCCTCAATCTTGTTTGATTATTTGACATAGTTTTCTAATAATATTGATTTTGGTTATATTTCATCTCTAACGGGTCAAATGGGTTAAACTAAAGGGGCAAATGGGTTGATAATTTAAAAATGCATAGAACCTCCTCAATCTTGTTTGATTATTTGACATAGTTTTCTAATAATATTAAGCACAATAGTTATCTATAAAAATATATAAAAATGTGTTTGGTGGCTTGTACAACCCTATTTGACATGTTTCCACCTCTCCTAAAAGTACTCGATGACCCAAACTTGTTTTGACCCATTATCCAACCCACCGAGGCAGAAGTGGCAGTTTCAATCCATTTACCTATGAATGAACCGATTTGGGTTGTGTTTTATCTCAAACGGCTCAAATCAAGAAGTTTACCTAAAAAGGGAACCGGCCAAATGGGTCAAGTTGAGTGGGTTAAAGTCAGTTTTACATCTATTTTTAATACAAGACAATCATATAAATTGTTGTTACTTGAACTTTTAGATTATTATTGTATCATAACCAACACATTAATAATTTATAAACAAAACTTAAGAAATGATTAAAATGAATTCAGGGGTCACACCAACCCGTTTTGACCCGTTACACAACCTCCTGTTTATCAAAACCTGAAAATTGCTAATTGTATAATTGTCCTTTTGGTAATTAACCATGATCCTGTTTAATTTATTTTTGGCAGGTTACAAATACAACTAGGAGTGAACATGCCAGCAAGAGCAGAGCTTCTTCCAGGTGAAGAAGAAAAACAAATGTTTCACGAGGTATACGATGTCGTATTGTACCTGGGTATCATCGACATATTACAAGAATACAATATAACAAAGAAGATTGAACATAAATATAAATCTTTTCAATTCGATTCTCTATCGATATCGGCCGTGGACCCCACATTTTACTCACAACGGTTTCTCGAGTTTATCCAGAAAGTATTCCCTCAAAATGGTGCAGCAAACTAAAACCCTTCTGCATAGAAACATTCTTGTACAAGGTTCCCTCTTCTACCTTTGTCAATGTTCAATCGGTTGGACAAAAAGGTAAGTAGAGTTAAATGCGTTGTAACATGTCTGTTTGACATTCGGTTCTTAAACCTTTTATTGCGTACAGATTTTCTGTCTAATTTTCCATGAATACTTATTTGTAACAAAGTAATCTTCATTTTTTAGGGTTTAAGGTCTAGGGTTTAGTAGATATCTTTTTAGTTTTCCATCTTTAATAATGCATATTTAACCGATAAGTGTGTTAAGGAAATAAGAATGGGTGTAGATTGATTATGGTATCGTAGATTAGACCATCCGCAACAGGGTCTCCAAAACGTCAAAGAATTACTTAGTCATGTGAAATCATCAAAATCTATAAATAAACTTCACTCGCAAACATTTCCCAAACAATCCATCAATCCCAAAAACACACTTATATTTTTCACATCAAACAACTTTTACATTTATTAACTATTATTACAATTAACTATTCAGTTTTTAGTATCATATAAATTCTTAAATTTATCAAAATTCTTAATTTAATAAGCTTATTCTATAAAAATTATATTAAGTTATAAATTATATAAGCTTGTAAATTTTATTAAAATTCTTAAATAATTAATTTTACAGATTTGGTTGTAAATCCATTAATGGATTAAGGCGATTCTTTCATCAGCTAGATCTTCGGTCCTTGTGAACGGCTCCCCTTCTCTTGAATTTCCTTATCAACGGGGTGTTAGGCAAGGGGATCCGATTTCACCATTTCTCTTTATTATTGGGATGGATGCCTTATCATGTATGATCCATAAAGCGTGTGAGACGGGCATTTTTAACGGTTTCAAGTGTCCAAATAATGGGCCTGTCATCTCTCACTTGTTATATGCAGACGATGCGCTTTTAATCGGTGAATGGTCCCCCTCCAATGCAAAAAATATGACAAGGATTCTTAGATGCTTCTTCCTAATCTTAGGCCTCAAAATTAATTTCCACAAATCCAGCTTATGTGGTGTGGGGGACAGTCATAGCGAGACTAACTTATTTGCGTCCCATCTTGGATGCAACTCAGGTACTACGCCTTTTACCTATTTGGGCTTGCTTGTTGGGGCGAACATGTATCGTATTGCAAATTGGAATTTGATCTCTGATATCTTTGATGCTCGGTTATCCAAGTGGAAGTCTTTAGTCCTTTCCGGTGGGGGGAGGTTAACCCTGCTCAAATCAGTTCTTGACTCGCTCCCTACGTATTATTTTTCCTTATTTAAAGCGCCGGGTAAAGTTATTGATTGTCTTGAGGCTAAAAGAAGACGTTTCTTTTGGGAAGAAAAGCTGGGGAAAAGGAATATATGTTGGGTGGGTTGGGACCGAGTAACTACGCCTAAAGAAGCCGGAGGTCTTGGCCTAACTCCTCTAAAGCAAGCCAACATTGCTCTTCCCACCAAATGGTGGCGGCGTTTTAAAGTAGAGCCTAAGGCCTTATGGCGGAAGGTAATCCTCTCATTTCATTCCTCTAACCGGGTATGGCCAATTCTTCCTCATGTGAAAGGGTTGTCTGGCACTTGGAATTCAATCGCTAAACTGGAAAATGAGTTGGCAAACTCAAAGCTTAGCTTGGGAAATTTATCAAAGGGGAAGTTGGGAAAGGAGATTTTATAAGGTTTTGGATTGACTCGTGGGTGGCTCATCAACCTTTAAAGGATATGTTTCCTAACATTTTAGCCCTGGAGTCAGCAAAAAACTGTACTATTGGTCAACGCTACGTGAGATTGAACAACTGAGTTGATTGGTTTCGGCGGTGGAAACGTCCGCCTCAAACCCCGGTTGAATTGACAGAGATGGCGGACTGTTATAGGCTTCTTCAGACCATGCAAATTTCAGAGAACGAGGACAGGTGGAGATGGAGTGGAGACAAATCCGGCATTTTCTCGGTATCCTCGATGAAGAAAGCTCTGTTTAACGCTTCGGGGCTCAGTGCTCCTTATGTTATGAAATGGAATAACTTGATCCCCATTAAAGTAAACATTCTAATGTGGAAAGCGGAGTTGGGCCGTATCCCAACTCTTGAGGCCCTCGTCAAACGTAATGTTCAGGTCTCCTCGGATGAGAATGTGGAGCACCTTTTCACAGCATGTCATATTGCCTCTTTAATTTGGCAAGCGTTGTCAGCTTGGTGTGGTATTCCCCCTATATACGCCTTCTCGGTAAGAGACCTTCTAAACATCCATAATCTTGCAAACCGGAGTCGGTTAAAAAGGAAAGTGATTCAATGGATTATTATGGTCGCTTGTTGGTGTATTTGGAAGGTTAGGAACGGAAAAGTCTTCGACAAAAAATATATCATTGTTGCTAAAATTATGGAAGACATAAAATCTATCGGGTTTCTTTGGATTAAAAATAGATCTTCGTTCAAAGCTTTAGTGTGAAAAAATTAATGTACTTTTTCTTTCTAATTTATAATTATTTTTCTTGTCTCTAGCAGCTTGCTAGTAATCTTTCTAATGAATTCTGCCGTTCAAAAAAAAGGTAGGCAGATCCTCATCTTTTGTTTTGGTAGTATCTCCATGAGTGGATGTAGATTTTTCTTATTAACAATAACTTTGATGTGCTTTTTTTTTTTTTACTTTTTAGAGTTGTGTATGTTGACTGCAGTTTGACTGGATCCCACCACAATGGCAGTAGCCTATTGAAAATTTTTGAAATCCTATATTAGTTAGTTAAGTTTATTATTCTATATTATAATAAGACAAATTGATAAAGTTACCTAAGTATAAATATATATATATTTTTGAACGGCGTTAGCTCAAGTGACACGTCTCATCAGGGGAGGCTCGTACATCAGTCTACCCAAACAATCCCCAAGGAATTCGAAATATGCAGAGGGTGTTCCTAGTTTTTATGAAGTGCACCTTACAAGATTCGAACCCATGACCTCCACAGAGGGGAAACCTTTTGAAAAAAAACCCCTGACCACCAAGGCAGAACCTAAGTATAAATATAGAGTCAAAAGTTACAAAAATATATTGACCATTTTACATAACTAACTAGCTTAGACCCCGTGTAATACACACGAGATGAAAAGTATCAATACATAAATTTCTTAAATCTTTATGTATATATTTTACAGAAGTAAAAATTTATCACATATATTAAAGATATAAAACAAAATTTAAAATATGTAAAATTTAATATATAATTGAGTTTCGAAAATACGTTAATTACTATTTAATGTAATTTGACTTTCATTTACTATTTGATTGTAAATGAAAGTTACATAATTAGATTTCAAAGTTTCTTATAATAAGTGATAATTTAAAATAAATGTGTTTTTTTAGTATAATTAGTATTTTCTTTAAAAATATATTATTATTAAAAGATAAATGTGTATTTAATAGGAGAGAGAGACGGGAAAAAAATGATGAGAATGAATGTAGAGGCGACACGTGTCATGAAAAAACCTTTATTTATTATATAGTATAGATACTAGGTTAGATTCCCGTGTAATACACACGGGGTGAAAAATATCAATATATAAAATTATTAAATCTTTATGTATCATTATTTAAAATATATCTTTATGTATATATATTTTAAATCTTTATGACTTTCATTACTATATGATTGAAAATAAAAGTTACATAATTTTATTTCAAAGTTTCATATAATAAGGGATAATTTAAAATAAATGTGTTTTATTAGTATAATTAGTATTTTCTTTAAAAAAATATATTATTATTAAAAGATAGTGGTGTATTTAATAAGAGAGAGATGCGGGAAAAAAATTAATGAGAATGAATGTGGAGGCGACACGTGACATGTGAAAACCTTTATTTATTATATAGTATAGATATAGATTAGTATTTTCTTTAAAAAATATATTATTATTAAAAGATATAGGTGTATTTAATAAGAGAGGGAGAGACAGGAAAAAAATTGATGAGAATGAATGTGGAGGCGACACGTGACATGTAAAAACCTTTATTTATTATATAGTATAGATATAACTATAGATTAAAAGATAGATGTGTATTTAATAAGAGAGAGAGACGGGAAAAAAATTGATGAGAATGAATGTGGAGTCGACACGTGGCATGTAAAAACTTTTATTTATTATATACTATAGATATAGATTAAAAGATAGATGTGTATTTAATAAGAGAGAGAGACATGAAAAAAATTGATGAGAATGAATCTGGAGGCGACACGTGGCATGTAAAAACCTTTATTTATTATATAGTATAGATTAAAACTCGTGTGTTGCGGTGCGTTAAATAGTGAAAAAAATTAACGTCCTCGTAATTTTATATAAAAAAGCAAAACCTTTACACGTTGCATCTCATTAAACCGCAAAAGAAATCAACGTCTTCGAAACTTTATATAAAAAAGCAAAACCTTTACGCAAATGCATGCGTTGCAGCTAAAGTGTTGATAATATTAAAAACCTTATATATATATATATATATATATATATAGAGACAACTAAAAAGTTAACGTCTAAACATTGTTAAAGATAAACACAACGTAACTATAGGCATTGGCGAACCTAATTTTTTTTTTCATGGGGTCGGTTGACTAGCAATATAAGGCGTATATAACACTAATTTTTTTTTTCATGGAGGCGATCGGGGGGCTATTGCAAAATTTTATGAGGGACGTTCAAGATTTTAATGCGTATATGACAATAAAATTTTTTTCATGGAGGGCGGCTGCCCACCATAAGCTTTCTACAGGTGACCGTCGCCACCGAGTAACCGTCGTTACTCTTCTTAACCAGTCGTACAATATACTCGTTACAGTACCTTGCTGAGCACTGTCCCGATTTTTCGTATGACAGGCATACAACTAACGCCATGTAGAGGCAAGCTCTACAAGACTGAAGATCACAATATGTTCATGCTCCAACAGTCCAAGTCCTAATCCGAAAGAACAGTCTACTCAGCAGCCTACTACGGAGAATTTAGTGGCTCAGGAAAAAAAAAAAAAAAGAAGACAGATCTGCCTATGACTATAGGGGTGCTGATAATATTACAACTTTATATTATAAAAACAAAAACGTCGTAAACCTGTGTGATTGATTAAAAGTAGTTATTACATAAAATATTGATTATCATTCTAACCGGATCCTAACCTAGATAGATAACTCACAAAGAAATAAAGTCCAAAATGGAGCCCCAAAAACAGCATTCAAGTGAGTAAGCCCTACACGCCATAATAGCTTCACATCATAACACTTCTTTCCATCTGACTTGTGGGTTTGCCCCATCATATTGTACCCATGCTCCCTTCGTATATTTTCTCTTTTTAAACTTTCTAACATGTTCTATATATTTATTTATCAGGAAAAAAACAACATATAATTATTTATTTTCGGTAGATAGGACAACACATAGGAGCATCTCTGGGTTGACCCAATAGCCCGAACCTCTTAATCAGCCAAATCAAAACACATAATATGTAGGTTATATTGTAGATAATTTCTGCATGATAATTCTAAAACATATTGTCACTTTCAGATTAAAGTATTTTAACAAGACACTGAAAATTTCAATTGGACAATTCAGAAAAAAAAAACTAATATGTATGTTTCTCTTATGAAACTGTACCTGGAATAGACCAAAGATTGCATTTTATGTGTTTCAAACCATCAGAACGTTTAGTTGAAACTACACAATATTTCATGAAACGTGTTATTTTGTAGGTTAAAATAGATGATAGTTAATTCTAACGATCGGTTACCGATATTTCATACTATTTGCTTATGTTAGTAAAAACTTAGTTACTACCAATGATTTGTTTATGTCAGTAGTAATTAAGTTGCTACTGATGGTTGGTCATCGGCACGAACAACAGTTCCTATTGATAGCATCGTTCGTACTGATCTCTCAGTTATTATTGATCGCTCAGTAATCAGTTAACATTGATGGTGTAATTTCTACCAATTGGGTAGATCAGAATCTGGCTCCAGAGTCTATGAGATATGATAATCGGTTTCCCCAGACCCCGCCGAGGACGTTGCCCCTTGACCCCTTTTGTTCATTGTAACTAGAAATATATATATAAAAACTAATTACACTTTGATACCCTAGACAATATTAAACTTAACTATCTATAACCGACATAGTCTAATACAAAACAATAAAATTATCCTTGCTGGACATACCATTCAAGTGGAAAATGGTAGGGGGCTGGCTCAGAAATTATTTTAATGATTATAAAAACTAACCTAAAAGATATAATGATTATTTTATATTTTTCTAACATCGTGGCAACCAATTTTTACTATAAAAAAAAACATATTTACATAATTGAGTGACCTACCCAAACATTATTAAAAATTAAACTTTGTAAATATTATGCTTAATAAAACTTTTTTTAAAATACAACAGTAAACTGTCATTTTCGTCCCTGTGGTTTGGTCAAAATTGCCACTTTCATCCAATAGTTTGTTTTTTTGTATCTGGGTCCTCATGGTTTTAAAATATTGCCATTTTCATCCTCGTGGTTTTAAAATATTGCCACTTTCATCCAGTCAGCTAACACCGTCCGTTTTTCTCAGTTAAATGAGGGGTATTTCAGTCCTTTTACTTATTTGTTTTATTTTTTCATCTTTTTTACTCTCACTTTTTAATCATCCCCAATTTAACCTCTAATTTAATCATCCACCTGCTGGCCTTCTTCCTCTTTTCCTGACCAGTTTCCGACGAGCACCACTGGAACACCTCCGTCGCTTGTTTCTATGATTAAAAAGTGAGAGTAAAAAAGATGAAGAAATAAAACAAATATGTAAAAGGACTGAAATACCCCTCATTTAATTGAGAAAAACGGACGGTGTTAGCTGACTGGATGAAAGTGGCAATTTTTTAAAACCACGAGGATGAAAATGGCAATATTTTAAAACCACGAGGACCCAGATACAAAAAAACAAACTATTGGATGAAAGTGGCAATTTTGACCAAACCACAGGGACGAAAATGGCAGTTTACTCAAAATACAATAAAAATCTGTGGAATGAGCAAAGACCGAAACGTGTGATTGGTGACCGGATTCGCATCTCACTTCCAGTCTCCAGAAAGGAACCACTCATCCCTCAGGTAAACCATGTTTTCTCTCTCTAGATTCCAGCTTTCAGTTACTCAATTTCATCCACAAATTTCATGCCATTGGTGTAGATACGGTGTATTAAGAAATCACTCTTTGTGCAGAGATTGATCACGTACACTGTGTGTGAGATTTGTTTGTTGCTCGGAGATATAGATACCGAACGCTGATTTTTGATTCGGTAGAATGAGTTCATCGTCCGGTCAGTACGATCTGTCGTTTAAGATCTTATTGATTGGAGATTCCGGTGTCGGCAAGAGTAGTCTTCTCGTCAGTTTCATTTCCAACACCGTCGACGATCTAGCTCCGACTATCGGTAATTTCAGTTCATTTGTACTAAATCGTTTTTTTTTTGGAATTTTATGAACGCCTGTTTCGTCCACTGAATTGATGTAGTTTGGATGTGTATTCTGTAGACTGTAGAGTACCTACCGATTTTAGTTCTTTGATATGTTTAATTTTGCTAATTATATTAAACATTTGCTTAAGCAAAATAGATATGGATTTTGTTGTAAATCGTACAATATTAATTAAGTCTAATTATTTTTCCAAATGGATCAAGCATTTCTCCCTGTCTTCTCTGCTGAAAGTATTAGATTTGTTGAGTTTACAATGTTGGTTGATGGAGCAGTGGCAGTGAAGAGTGACTTAGGATCTAGTATATGGTATCAAGTGCATTTGACCGTCTATAGACATTAATGACATGTTATGTTTGTGTGTTCATCTTTCTGGCTCGGTTCTTCGGTGATATTTTGTGTCTAAACAAATGTCCTAATCTTCGAGGGGGTGACATAATGTAAGCGCGCTTGAGACGCTCTCGCAGAGGTCTCAGGTTCGAATCCAGCTTTTACTGGTTTTCTATTTTTAAACCCCTTGAAGACACCTACCTAACATGTCATTAATAGGTTTTCAGGTCCCGACAAGGTGTTTGGAGTTGGGGCCCGGGTTTCCCCGAAAGCAGCCCCTCTATCGTATTAGATAGAGGTATGACTTGCCTACATCTCACCCATCCCAGACCCTACCAATAACTTTGCTATCGGTGGGATTGGGTATGGTGGTGGTTGGTTTGTAGGTTTTCACGATTATAATAACAAAAAAGTGTCTTGCCCTTGTCATGAGGTAAACAAGAAGTTATTATTGGTGTAAAAGAGAAATGAACTTGGTCCCACTATTTCATGATATTTTATATGGTTTTGTTTAAGTGTAACCTTCATCATTTATTGCTTTGCTTGTCATTTGTAAATGCAGTTGAATGATAGCCCTAATGGCTCACTGCTATATGTTGTGTATAAGTTGCAAATCTTCTCACTTTGCTGGAAAAACGATGAGAGATTCTGTCTTACGCTTTAACAACTGGAAAATCTTCTCACTTTGCTGCAAATCTTACTTATTTTACTCTTTATTTGTTGAGCAGGTGTTGACTTCAAAATCAAGCTGTTTACTGTTGGCGGGAAAAGATTAAAACTTACAATATGGGACACAGGTATGCATTGTAGATTAATGCAGTTCTATAATTGATAAAATGAAGTTCAAAGAAAAGTAAATACAATAACAGAAACCAAACCAGAAACAGCAGCAACATGTTAAACAATTAAACACAAGAAGAGGACTGGGTTTGACATTGCTAGAGATGACCAACATGCCTAAAACTGCACTAAAACATCTTAACTTGTAACTAAATGTTTTAAAGCGTAGTTAAACAACTTGTGAACAGATAAATTGATCACCGTCCCGTTTTTGTTTGATGAGTTGCTGGTACAAAGTGAGAAAACTGGGTTGAAGCAAAACCTTGCACGAGCCTGAAATTTTGGGTCCCCTAGTCGAGCGTAATCATGTTAGATTTTTTCAAGCCAATCAGACCATTGCATTTTCTCCTTTCAATTTCCATTTTAAACACCATATCTCATTCAGCTTTAACTCTATCTCAACACATCTTAGCTCATTGGCTGTTGCAAAGCCTTTAACTACACACATAATTACATGTGTCCAAAGTTTAAAACCATTTTTTTCTCTAATTTTTCTAACAATAATTCGAAAAACTTGATTCTAGATAACTGCCATCTGTTTGCATGCAATTATGTCAATGCTGGTTGTGTACATTTTACCTTTTATCCTCTTCCCAGATAATAATCAAAGCATAAGTGAACTTTTAGGAACAGACATAAAAAAATGTGTAAAAAATATCCCAAAAAATTGTTACATCTAAAAATTCACCATTACTGGTTCCTGATTTGTGATCTTTATACTGGTTATTGCAGCTGGACAGGAGAGATTCAGGACATTGACCAGCTCCTACTACAGAGGTGCCCAAGGGATTATTCTTGGTACACAATCACTTCATTTATATCCAAAACTGTAAAATATACCTACACATATTTCTATTCACTAGTATTACACATGCATGTCTTTGAAGCTTAAATGGATTTATAGCTATTCATAGTGTTGTAAAAATCAGGCCTAGGAGCTAGGCGGCTATTTAACTTGTAATTTTGAGCTAGGGGGACCATTAATCATAATCGGTCCTAGGCGGCCAAATTCCAGCGAAAACCTTGGATTTTCCAGCCAAACCCTTCAAATTCCAGCCAAATATGTGTATAAATATTTAAAAATGAACATTTTTATAAAAATTACATATAAAAATGTGTGTATATATATAAAAAACTGAAAATTACATATAAAAATTCCAATCCGATTAATCCCGTCTAGGCCCCGATTAATCCTGCCTAGGCCTAGGCCCCACCCCACCGCCGGCCTAGCGCCTAGCGATTTTTCCAACCATGGCTATTCATATTATATTATTGATAGAAAATACTACATGGTGTTAACTAATATCTAGTGATACATTAAACATTGTATCGTGTTACAGTGTATGATGTTACAAGGAGAGAAACATTCACAAACGTGTCTGAAATATGGGCCAAAGAAGTGGATCTTTACTCTACTAATCAAGCCTGTGTGAAGATGCTTGTTGGAAATAAAGTTGACAAAGTAATCTCCATATTCTATTTTAATGTGTAATATGCTTCTACGTGTGTATTTTTGAAAATTTATCATATTTCATTTTAGCATAGCTAAGTTTTAAGTTCTATTTCAGGACTCAGAAAGGTTTGTAAGCAGGGAAGAAGGTGCTGCTCTTGCAAAAGAGCTGGGTTGTTTGTTTCTTGAATGCAGTGCTAGAACTCAAAAAAATGTATATCAATGTTTTGAAGAGCTTGCACTAAAGGTAAAGTTGTTTATATTCAAAGACTTAGATTACTATCGCAGTGATATTTTTCTATAGTCAAAACTATCGCGCTCTTAACTCTATTTCTACTAAAAAATAGTGTCTGCAGGTCGACCCAATTTAATCTAGCCTGTTATGACCTATACTAAAGTGATCCACCTGCAACTCTACATTAATGAGGTCTGACTCTAACACATGATAATATTGCAGATAATGGAGGTCCCGAGTCTTCTAGAAGAAGGGTCTACAGTGGTGAAGAGAAACATAATGAAGCAGAAACCAGAGCACCAGGCTAGAACGCAGAGCAGTGGCTGTTGCTCATAAAAGATGCTCCAAAACATGTCTTGTGGTTCCACCCGTCTAACCCGTCTGGTGAGCTTCTTAATAATTCCAAAAAATACATGTCAGTCTACAATGTCTTCATGTAATTACGGTTGCGGTTGAGGCATCGCTACGCTGGGAAGAAAAGCTGAAAAAATTCTGATTCCAATTCCTCATGTAAAGTTGTGATCATGTTTTGCTATGTTATGTAGTTATGATTTGTAAATAACTTGCCACTAACGATGGTGATGTGTTGTGAATTTGTCTAGTGATAACAAGTGATTCTAACAATTCTATGTGGTTTCAATCATATCAGTTTTGTTAATAAGTATTTGATCATGTTATGAACTACCAAAAATAATATTTAATCATACAATCCTTTAATCATGAAAATAATCTATCTCAAGTCTCAACAAACAAAAATGGAAATTTAGATATTACTGTTAAACCTGGGCTGCCACTGCACTCGGTCTACCTGCAGCTTCTAAGATCGCCCAAGTTTCTGTATGGGGTTCAGCTAGCTCTCCGGGGGTCTGTCAAGTTTTGACACATTAGCCACGTATGACTAGAAAAGAAAACATGAACCTTCAATCAATCAAATACCAACCTTTCCGTACACATTTGTTTTACTATTTGATGCCCCGATTGAAAGTAAAAGCTGGACAGTTTCCTCATGTTCCCCTCTAGCCGCGTGATGAAGAGGCTGTCCCAAGATCATATGAATTAATATATGAAAAAATCCAACAATTTGGCTGTCCCAAGAGCAATTGTGCTTGAAATTAGGTAGTCAATTCAGTGCTAATTGGGTTGACCCAAATATTTTTTGTTGAAAATGGAAGAAATACAAAAATTGCTCTGACTGACGCCTAATTGAACCCTAATTTTAAAAATTAGATCAAGCATAAGTTACCCGATTATGGATATAATACACTTGCATACTTTAATATCGGAAATACTATCACTGTCACAAATGAAACGTAACTTACAGTGTCGCCTTCTACATCAACTGATTCAAGCATTCTTTTCACGCATTCTGGAGAATCGGCTTTACCAATCAACAGTTGGACTATTTCCGGATATCCTGCAGTTGCAAGTGAACATAAATTATAGGCGAATAATGCATTGTTTTATAAAACAAACGGTAAGAGTATATGGCTAACCTCCAGCACAAGCATCATGCAGAGGAATTCCGCCATCTTCATCCTTAGCCTCCACTGAAGCTCCACTTTCCAACAATAGCTAAATGAAAAAGATCACGGTTATAGTTGGTCAAACAGTCAAACCTTTTCCCCTCATACGTATTAACAGTAAAAAAAATAGAGTAATCTTGTGGATCTACAATGTATACTAAAGCACAAATGTGTGTGTGTGTGTATATATATAAATAAATATATATATATTCCCCCTAAACTCACCTGGACACAAGACAGATGCCCATAGAGACAGGTGAGATGAAGAGCAGTGTCACCATCCTCAACTGGTTCATCAATGCTGCCATCCAAATTATCTATTTTGATTGAAAGAGTGGAAAAAATATCATTATATGCGAGTCAAAATAGAAAATTAAGGGATTGTGATCATAAACAACAATAACCCTCACCAACAACTAAATTCAGAACAATCAATCTGCAAATTATAGCTAATTTTAGTTTTAAACTTTGAGTTCCCAAACCCTAACATAAATAATCGAACAATAATGATCTCTATCGTTTTTTATTATTCATTCGAAACAAGAACATGAACAAATCATCGGCAGGTAAACTAAATGTATAAAGGCCACAGGGTAGATTACCGAGGGCTTGACGAAGTGCTTCAACGTCGCCGCGCACGGCGGCGGCGGCGAGGTCGCGAAGGTGGGGAAGGGTATCCTCGAAATCAGATTCCGGAAACGCGCCTTCTTCTACGAAAAGGATTCCGTCTTCATCGTCGTCACCGTCCATCATGCCGTTGTGCCTCCCGGGAACCGCCATTGACCGCCGGTATACAAGTAGGCGAATAGAAGTTTAAAAAGATGGAAGGGAAGAAGGGAATATATTTATGGTGAAATTGTTGAAAAGACCCTATATGTTTATGTAAAGCCTAAAAGGTCCCCCAACTTGGTTGTAATAGAACAATTTTTACAAAGTGTACTGCAATTACATAAATCATCCATCTTCTCGTTTTTTGGTTTGGATTACTTTAACCAACGTATCTTTTAAAAAAATATCTTTATACGACTTTGTGATAAACTAGTTGTGATACCCACGGTACGCGGCTGGGCACGTATTGCAGGTTAAAAAAATGTTAAAACTTTAAAAAAACATTGAAAAAACAAAAATAAAAAAAGCTGGATTAAAAAATAACAAAAATAAAAAATTTAAAAAAAATTGGCACCACCAAGGATCGAACCCGGGCAGGGCTGTTCACAAGTCGAACCGAACCGAGCTAGGGCGAGCTCGAACTCGGATTGGTTTTGAACCGAGCCGGCTCGGCTCGGATTCGCAAACCGAGCTAATATATTAGGCTTGAACTCGGATTGGTTTTAAACCAAGCCAAATCGGCTCGGTTCGATTGGGCTCGGTTTTTAAAAAAATAAATACAACTTTTAAGTTTCCAGGTTTCTTTTCTTCAAAATAATATGTGGTACTGTACTATTGTGGTGTATTATCAACTTGAAATAGACAAATCAACAAAAGAATACACAATACAAAAATAAATTCAATCAATGTCATCAAATCAACAAAACACAACCGGGTCCTCATCAAATCAACAAAATACATCCCAACCGGTATTGGTATTATCAGAACTGTTATCGCGGTTTCCTTTTTATGGTTTTCGACGAACCGAACCGATAATATTTTATATTTTTCCCTTTTTTATTATTTACTTTTATATTTCTTTTTTTATTATATAATGACTGATTAACAAAAGAACTAATCAGTACATAGAAACATAATAAAGAAATCTCAATTCGATCATGAATTCTAATTTCCCACCTCGTCAAACAATCTAATGCTACAATCACCATGAATCATATATTCATATGAACAAATTAAAAGAATTCGAAGGAATCTAATTACCAATGAATATAATGATGTTAGCATACACTAATTGTACATCTTGTGATCAGAAATGACAACCAACCAAGGTAGGTGCAGAAAAGACAATGATTTGGTTGTTTGATCCAAAAGAATCATCGGTTTCCTTGTGATCATCATCCTCAATAGGAGCCGGAAGATTTAGATCCAGCGGTATTAAAGTTTTGTGTTTCTTGGACTCGCGATGCTCATTTGATGTAGCCATGGTCATGGACCGATGCCGCCTCATGTGACCACCTAGTGCTTGACCGGATGTAAACTCAGAGCCACATATTGAACATTCATGCACCTTATGTCCTTTGGTGGAACCACTAGGGTTACATGATAAGGTCTTGTTTGGACTAATTAAAATAGAAGTTCTATTTTTGGAAAGTTCATGAACATCCTTGTGGGGTTTGTTGTGGCTAGCTCTATGCCCACCAAGGGCTTGAAAGGAGGTGAAACCGCGATCACATGTTTTACATTCGTAAACATATGATCGAGGTGGCACCTCCACGTTGGATGGAAACGGTGGAGGTAGACGGTGGCCGTGAGCCAAAAGCATTAGGCAATTGGCTATGTCTTGGTCGTTGTTGGCAAGGTTATCTTGAAAAATGTTGGTGAACTCATTGGAGGTCGTGTGGAAGAATCCACCGTGGTTGGCTGGAGCACCAGTTTCGCTGGTGGTGGAGGAGGAGGTGGAGGCTAGGGTTAGTGTAAGCGTCGATGAAGGTCTCGGACGTTTCGTTCGTTTACCCTTTATGTGGCTTTTCATCACCCCCGTGATCATAGTAACACCATGATCATCATGACCACCTTCCATGTTCTAGGCTTCTTTCACAAAAAAAGGAGAGAGGGGGGGTTTGGAAGCTAGAGTTTAGGGTTACAATTGTATGTATATGTTATATATATGCATGTCTACATGTGTGAAGGTGTTAAGAGTAAGAAATAGAAACCGCCCCCGTGAGTATGTCCACCGATTGAGCTTTTCCTTTCCAACCTTGGAAGTTACTATTAAAAAACCAACTACACATGTATACTTATATAGCAATATATAATTTCATGTAAATGAAGAGAAAATAAATTAAAAAAGTAGGTTGTTATATAATTTATATGTAATTTTTATCTTTCATAAAATTGATGATATTGCAATCATTTGGCAGGAAATAATGTCTATGAAGGTGTTATGTAATTTCTTTTCTTAAAGTGGAAATATTATATATATAATTATGATAATTGATAAATAATAAATATATAATATATTCCATGTGCATGGATGCAAGTAAGAAGTGAAGGGAGGGAATCGGGTTGGCTTTGAAGCAAACCCAACCTAATGGAGGTGGAGGATTCCTTTTCCAGGTTTAGAGTGCAAGCCTGGCACACTACCCTTCTCATACTACGTCACCTTAATTCTTATTTTTCCAACCAATTATATTTACTCTAATGTTTTTTTTTTTTTTTATTATTTGTATCTCACATTTAGTAAAGAGTTTTAAAAATACAAAAAAATGTTATAATCATTTACACATGATGCATTTAAGATAATTACATAAAAAACAGATAAAAATGTTTATAATCATATTTAACTTTGGAGTCGCTTTCAGTTTTCCGTTGATATTTTTAATAAAATGTTTATTTTGAACGGCTTAATTTTATTAAAACATCGACTAGTAACAACCATAAGGAACGAAGAGATTACATTTTTAATAAAATGTTGATGTTCAGAAAAAAAGTTATGCATGTGTATTTTTATGGCTCAAATTAGTATTATGGTCATGTTTTCACCTCATTAATTTTTGTAAATAATATTTTAGTGTCCGGCATCCTTTGATTCAGTTCAACATAAAAATGTTTTATTACTATGGATCTAAAAATTCCATCATTAAGAAAATATGTAATTGGTTTGATCATTCATATGCATTTTAAATAAATGTGTGTGTTTTGTTTCTATGATAGCATTATAGTTCTAAAAAAAATATTTATAACATTTTAATGTAACAAAAGGAAAATACAAATAAATACATTAGTTTATTAAGTTCTCACATTAACATTTTAATGTAACAAAAGGAAAATACAAATAAATACATTAGTTTATTAAGTTCTCACATAAACACATATTTCGGTGAAGAAGTATAAGTCAAGGAAATGATAGTATGACGCAAAAATCACGCCGGCTTTAAGCTTCAAGCATTCACTCCTCCATTATTTGATCAATCATGCATTGATTATTATCCTAAGTTGACTACGTACTATTATTGGTTTTAGTATAGCTTGGGACAACAACAAGATATCTGTGTTTGTGCAGGGGACGAGAAGGGGACGGATCGCTTCACGATCTGATGTACGTAACCTTACCTTACACTTTGTGCATGAGGCTGTTTCCACGGCTCGAACCCGTGACCTGAAGGTCACAAAACAACAACCTTACTGGTTGTTTTAAAGTCCGACCTCAATAATAAGAAGATGTATATTTACAAATTGGGATATCAAAGGTTTAGATGCAACAATGTAACAAAATAGAAGGAACGTGCTATTTTTATATGATATAATTACATATATCCCTCTATTTTCAACCTTAATTACATATATACCCATGGCCGGCCCCGAGAATCCTCAAAACGTTTTGGGCCCGAGACAAATAATAAAAAAGCGGGCCTCAATATTTTTTTTATATGTAATGAGTTTAAATATATATGTTTTTGTGTCTTTTTTTGGTTTTGGTTTAATAGTTTTAACAATTATGGGTTCTTGTGAATGTTTTCAGAACCGGACAGGACGTCGAACCGGTCTCCTTACCGGTCCACTGGTCGGATCGGTCCGACCGGTCGGACCGGATTTAAGAACCGGACGACGTCATAAATATTATAAAAATATATCAGTGTAAATAGCTTTTAATCCTTTCAAAAACCACCAAAAAGTCAATTCCAATAATTTTAAACTAACAATTACCTACGAAATAAGAAGCCAAGAGACTTAAAAAAGATTAAAAAAAAAAAAAATAGTCAAGCGGTTCAACCGGTCCGACCACCCGGTTTCCGGTTCGACCGCCGGTTCAACCGGTCCGACCACCGGTTCGCTGCAGAAACGGTTCAACACATGTAACCAGACCAGTCAGACCATCGGTTCCCGGTCCGACCGGCCGGTCCGGTCCGGGTTTCAAAACATTGCTTGTGGGACAACCTTTTAAAGAGAGAAAAAAAAGAAGAGAAAAGAAAAGAAGAAATAGAACACATGAAAAATAAATAGTGTTGTTGGCAAGACTTGAACCTGTGACATTTATATTTTCTTGCAATGGTTTTTCCAATTACACTAAGGAAACTTTAATGTATACAAAATTGATGTATAAACTGAATATACTATTTAAAACATATACAAAATTTTTAAAAATTTCGGGCCTCTCAAAAGACCGGACCTGGAGCCGTGGCCCACCCTACCCCTCCCTTTGGGCCGGGCCTGTATATACTCAACCCAAAACTTAAATTACATATATCCCCCTCTTTTATAAAATTAACTTTTTAACTTTACAAGAAATATGACTATTCTTATTCCATCGATCCCAACCCTAACATTCTAATTCCCGCTTCCTATCATTTCCAACATCCATCGTCGCTTCTGATCGATTCCATCATCTAGTTGGGTATATATGTAATTAATGAAGGGGATATACGTAAATAAAATTTTAAGCTGAGTATATATGTAATTAATGAAGTTTTTAGGGGGATATTTGTAATTGCCCCTTTATATAAAATAAGATAATAATATATATGCATGCATGGTAATAACAAATAATTCATACTTTATTAATACACAAAGATGTTGTAATTTTTTCGAATTTCAGCGTTTACAAAGTTAATAAACAATTAACTTCACTATAATCTGATAACAATCATGATGGTCCATATATATTTTCTTTTTATTATATCTAGAACTTGTACACTTTGTTTTGACTTAAAAACCCTAAATACGAATGTTAGATACACTAATCGAAGATGTTTCACTTTTATGCACACGATTTGTTATAAAAGTTAATTATGAAAATTGAAACCTTTTTTACATTTTAAAACATTATTATACATATTTTATTTATGACACTATTTGATGGTTAGTGAATTAAAATGTTCCTTTATTTGCTGTTAAGAAAATACAATAAATATTTTTTTAAAACTTTAATCCTTCAAAACACATTTTCTATTCTAAAAAGAACTAAAACCTATTGGGCTACTTTATTAGTTGGATTATTGGGCTACTTTATTAGTTAAATAATGGGCTATTGAGCCCAAAGTTGAGTCTGTATTGTTTTCAATCGGTGAGAGTCTTTGTTCTATTGTTTTTGATCGAGTCTTAGGTTCTTAAGGGGCAAAATACGGGTGAGTAAAAAAGAAACGGAGGAAAAAATGAAATGACAATAAAATAATATAGTTCATCAAATATTTAAACAAAACATAAAAATACCTCGATTATAATTGTCATATACTTGTTTTCATCTTTTGGAAACGCTCGATTACATCTTCATTAGTAACATTGAGAAGTTCATCTACATCTACCGCACAAATTACGCTTGAAGTGGAGGTTCTTGCGAGTGTTGCGACGCCGGATTTGATCGGAACAGGGCCAGCAGAAGAAGTGCAAGGGACGTAGGGGAAGACTAGGGAGCATGAACGCGAGTCGTATGTTAAGACATTAAAAAAAATGGAATGTGAATGGGCCTTAGTATGGACTGGACGGTGGACATTAGCCCACCCAGGTTATAATGTGGATACGCCTCTGCCGGTTCCAGTTCTTACCGGTTCCGGTTTTGAGTATTTGGGCGGGTTTCCGGTTTTTTTTGTGCACCTCTAATTTTGTGTCACTGATTACCATTTGAGTTCCTTCAAAACCTTCGTTCTAAATTCTAAAACATTTACTGTAAATTAAGTTGGATTAGCTGTAATAAGCTACTATGAAATAAAAAGTTGGAAATGTGATGCTTTGAGTTAAAATAAAGTATTTATTAATCATGTTTATTTATCTTGTCAGGATGTTATAAAAAACAAAGAGATATGTAAATTGACATATTTAACATAATTACACAAGTACACATAACATAAGGTAAAGTTAACAGACATAGGAAGACAATACATTAATTAAACATAGCAAAGACTAAATATGATCCAAATAATATAAGTAAATAATGAAACAAACTATACCATGTGAATGTACCCATCAATCCAAATTTAATAGTAACCACTAACATTTAATATATTTGCTTATTTGTTACAGTTTACTATTTTTTGTGTCTCCTACTCATTAAGGAGACCTTTTCTTCTATTTAGACTATTTAGATACATGAAACACGTGTTATTGAGTTGGTGGTCTAGTGATAGAGGAAAACTATTGTTGAAGCACTTTCTTGTGACAAACACTCTGGATAGATAGAGTCTTAGTTTGTATGTTCATGTTTGTAATTGTCTTTGTATGTAAGAGTCTTTATGTATTAGTTTATCGAGTTGTATTTACTTTTACATATTGAATGTTGCATTTTTCTCTAAGTGTTTTGCGCACTTGTATGTGCGCAGGAGAAAGCTCTTGCGTACTTAGCAAGTACGCAAGAATACCTTTGCGTACTTGTTAAGTACGCAAGAGCATTTTGCCCTGCGCACTTGCTAAGTGCGCAGACATCAGGTCTTGTATAAATAGGATAGGTTGACAGAAGTTAAGTACGCAGACATAGGCAGGCACAGTAGGAAATACGCAAATTGTAACCTCAGTATTTCTCTCTGTAACCTTCAAGTGTTTATAATAGAAATAACGTTTAAAGTGATTCTCTTGTTGGTTTACTTTGTGTTGTTTGACTCTACACCTAGTCACGGGTGGTGCGCACCCGTTCCGACTAGTAGACCCACTTGCATGTGACGATCCGCCACACCCGAGGGACCTACAAGTGCCTGCGTACTTGCTAAGTACGCAGGACCAACACTTGGGAAAAATTCTAAGTCTGAAATTTCAGTTCAAAGAGTAACTGCTATACTGAGTCATGTTTATCCATTTCCAATGATACGTGTTGTTCTGATTATGTTTTCTGTGTGTTTTTGCAGATTATGGCTCGAGCGTTTACTAACGAATTCAACCTGTTAGCTAACATTGAACCAGAATGGAAGGGTGCAGCACTGCAGTATAGAGAAATAGTTGATTTCTTGAACCATTCAAGATTCAGCTACGCTATTTCTGCTGACCCGATCGTGTCAAGACCCTATCTGGAGCAGTTTTGGGAGACGGCGGAGCACGATTGCACGGTAACCCCCAACGTTATAAGGGCTACCATTGCTGGTCATGCTCTCGCTTTCTCTGAAGATACTATTAGAAGGGTCCTTCAATTCAGAGATCTCTCAACCGACCCGATAGCCTATCCAGACTACTTTGTGGACGGTTGTTGGAGACAAAGAATGGGTTATGTCGGTGCGAGAGACTATGCTTCATATAAGAAGATGTGGGTGTTAGACCAATGGAGATACTTCGCCCACGTCATGATCATGTGCATCTCATCAAGGAAAGCTGGAAAAGATGCCATGGGTCATGACCTTGTAGCAGCCATGGTTGGCCTATCTCTCAATAAGGGCTACAACTTCTCCCGCTACATATTCAAAGCCATCAATGACCAGATCAACACAGCGGAGAGGTTTAGGTTCTTATTATACTCTAGGTTTGTGCAACTTCTGATTAACGACGCGTTGCCAAACCTACCTGCTATAGGGGAGAGACTGCAAGTAAAGAGGGTGGACAAAAGAGTATTCGCACAATTCCTAAAGCCAGGCAGTGTAGAACCTACCCCTGTGCATACAGAACTCTTTGGCTGCCTCATCAATGAAGCATATGTGGCACCAGGTGACTGGAGATGGTATAGTCACGATTCGGAGCCTGAATTGAGTGAACACTCCGATGAACAACAGCAACAACAAGCGGAGGAAATGGAAAGTGATGATGGATCGTCTGATGATGGAGACGACGAAGGAGGAAATGATGGTGCTGAGGGATCCGACTCGGAAGAGACTGAGTCAGATTCTTCTGATTCCGATGATGCACCATCGCAGGTACACCCAAGGAGAACGACAAAGGTAACCCTACCTGAGTCGTCCTCCAAGAGAAAGCGACAATCTTCTAGCAGCGAATACGAGCCAGACTCTGACTCTGACGCTTCTATACAGAGACAAAGATGAGAGAGCATTCACAAGAACATGGGCGATAGGCAACAGCTTTCTATCCCCAGTGAGGTGGAGGCTCAGCAGCAGGTACAAGTTTCAACTGCTAGTCCTGATTCAGCCTCCACCCCACCTTCACAGCAACTATACCGTAGGAGGAGGCCACAGGCGCAACTTGACGTGGCCGTCACTTCAATCACAGCGGAGATCCCTGTGATAGTGACCCTCCCTACCACATATGCTCAGGTGGCGGTGACTACTCCAATTATCACGAAGTCAGTCACCATCACCCCTACCCTAACTCCTACAACCCTCATCACATCCTCAATCCCAACAACCACCATTGAGCCTTTAAGTCAACCTTTCAATTATGGAGATTTCACACAAGGGTTTGACTTCGATACCATCTTCTCCTCCCCTATTCACAATGCCGAGGCGTCATCCAGACATCCTGATCCGAATGATGCAAGGATAGATGTTCTAGAAACCCAAGTTGCTGGATTACTGGAGACTATTCGGAAATCAAAGGAGGAGTCTGACGCTCAACAAGCACAAATCAATTCTTTGGTAGACGAAGTTAGAATCCTTCGTAGCCAGAGAACGGGGACTGATGAAAGACTGAAGAACGTCATGGCCTAGAACGAGCTCCTAATCAAGACAAATGAAATGATTCTGGGTCACAGGTCGTCCTTAGAGCTGAGGTTTGATACTCAAAGGAAAGAGCATGAGCTGATAGTCAAACTGATTGCTGATCTGACCAAGAAGCTTGATGCTCAGGGGGAGAAAGAGACAGAGAAGGAGAAACAGAAAGAAAAGAGGATTACTGGTGATGAGGCTTGTCATCTTGTCGACTTGACTAAGGATGACGACAAAGACAAGGATCCTGAAGCCGGTCCTAGTGGAGGTGAGCACCAAGCTTTAGCAATCGTGCCCATCTCTGTTGTTCCAATGGCTCAGGGGGAGTCTACTCATCAAGAGGGTGGTGATACCTCTGGTGGTGGTGGTGACAAAGGAAAGTCAATGGCTGAAGTACTTAAGGACTTATCTGATGATGAGATCCTATACCTAGAGCCTGACTATTCCAATGAAGCACAGATCGATGCTCTCTTTAATCTAGAAGAAGGAGAGATCGACTCTGGTGACGATTGGGATGATGATGATGAAGATGTTGTAATTGAAATTCCCAAGGGTGACGGGGAAGTAGAGTATGAGTTAGAAGATGGAGAGATCTTTGAAGTTCCATCCTTCGAAGCTCAGCTCGACACAGGTTCAGTCGAGCATGCTAGTAATGTGGAAGCCTCGACTGAAGCCTCCCCAGTTGACCCAGCACCTGTGGACCCAGAGGCACCGAAAGAAACATATATGCCTTCTACTTCATCAAAGGGTCCAGCTCCTGTGTGGTAAAAGACGTCTATAATAGACAAACAAGGAGCAACATGGATGATCTTGGCTGTAAGGTTCGAGGAGGATAAGCAGTTGTTCGCAATCAAAAGATCTGGCGGGGTTCAATACTTGAAACCCACCAGTGAAGCGTTCATCTCCTTACCCAAATACGACCTTGTGAACCTAGCAAACCAAGAGCTGCTGGGTCATTCTAATCACGTAGTGGCGATGGGTTTGTGGGTGGTTCTGCAGCGGGAAGCAAGATATGTTCAAGCCTCAAGTGCCCAAGAGAGTCAAGGATAAGCACGCTAGACATCCTGTGACTAAGAAGCACTTAAAGAAATTGGTATACAAGCCGGTGCGATGTGAAACTAAGATTCCCCTGAGCAAGTTATCTCAGGATATTCTTGGTGACATGTGGTACTGGTACGTAGATCCAAAGACGGGCGAGGTTGTGATCATGGGTAAGGTACGTTCAGAGAGTAGGAAAATAGTGCCAAAGGAACTGATCAGAATATTTGATGAAGTCTGCTTCATCAACTTTTCTGTGAAAGATCTGGAGGCACTAGCAGACAGGTATTGCGTGTACACTGATGAATGGACAAAGCTCCTTGCTTCTAAATATGACAAGGTGATTAAGTTCTGCCCTGAATACAAGAAGAAGATGGAAGCTAAAGATCAAGTGCTGTGAAGACTGAAGACTGAAGATTATCCAGAGATGTTGTCAAGGGGGAGTTTGTTGAAGCACTTTCCTGTGACAAACACTCTGGATAGATAGAGTCTTAGTTTGTATGTTCATGTTTGTAATTGTCTTTGTATGTAAGAGTCTTTATGTATTAGTTTATCGAGTTGTATTTACTTTTACATATTGAATGTTGCATTTTTCTCTAAGTGTTTTGCGCACTTGTATGTGCGCAGGAGAAAGCTCCTACGTACTTAGCAAGTACGCAAGAATACCTTTGCGTACTTGTTAAGTACGCAAGAATACCTTTGCGTACTTGTTAAGTACGCAAGAATACCTTTGCGTACTTGTTAAGTACGCAAGAATACCTTTGCGTATTTGTTAAGTACGCAAGAGCATTTTGCCCTTAGCAAGAATACCTTTGCGTACTTGTTAAGTACGCAAGAATACCTTTGCGTACTTGTTAAGTACGCAAGAATACCCTGCGCACTTAGCAAGTGCGCAGGCATCAGGTCTTGTATAAATAGGATAGGTTGACAGAAGTTAAGTACGCAGACATAGGCAGGCACAGTAGCAAATACGTAAATTGTAACCTCAGTACTTCTCTCTGTAACCTTCAAGTGTTTATAATAGAAGAACGTTTAAAGTGATTCTCTTGTTGGTTTACTTTGTGTTGTTTGACTCTACACCTAGTCATGGGCATTCCGCACCCGTTCCGACTAGTAGACCCACTTGCATGTGACGATCCGCTACACCCGAGGGACCTACAACTATTTAGAAAAATCAAGGCTTGAGAAGGTCCTAGGTTCAAGTTACACAGGAATAAAGAAATTTGTCTTTAAAAAAAAATACATGAAACACACGTAAATATCTCTTTAAATGCTAACTTAACATAATAGTTAGATAATGTATCACTAGCTTTAACCCCCTGTGTAAATATCTCTCTAAATACATGAAACACGCGTAAATATCTCTTTAAATTTTAACACCTCTTTTTATACAAATTTGATATTATATTGGTAACTTTTTCATTTTGTTAAATGTTAAGATTATGTGGATTAGAGTAAATAAAACATCAAAAAAATACATGAAAATACATTTCATAAGTGATGTACTTTTTACAATACATTAAATTAAATATCAAATGAAACCTTACAATAATGATTTACAACTTCGAAAATAATTCATTGTATACTACATTTGACATGGTATTGGTAAATTTTCCTTGTTTAACACTCACTAATGCAACAAAGAATAAGTTTTTTTCCTCAATGACTGAAAACATAAAATAGCCAAAACTGTTCGAAAAAAGGTCACAAACGCTGCGAACCTGATTGAAGCCGGTAGGGAGTCAAAGAAATAAAAAATAATCAAATTGGTCAACGATTTCCTTGCATACGGAGTTTCTCTATTTTATTAGTGTTTTGAAATTCTATCAGCCTTTTTGTTGCAACTTTAACCTTGATGTTGTAACATATTTATAAATATTTAAGTTGTAATTAAATTTACGTATCAAAATTAAATTATTTTTTTTAATTTTTTTTAACCTTGATGTTGTAACATATTCACTTTTGATGATAGTTTAAATTATTTTTTGAGGTAATGGTAATAATGGTGAATTGATTTAGTAAAATGTTTATTTATGTAATTTTTAAAAAAAATTGAGCTAAATATGGAACGATTAAATAGTGGATGTAAATGTGGTTTTGGGGGAGAAAACTTGTGAGGTGGAATGTGGTGATTATATGTGTTCACTTATTTAGTCTTTTATTAAAATAGAAATTTTCTTGATTATCTGATATCTTTTATTATTTAAAAATATTGACATGGCAATTTTAAACAATATTCTAAGATAACTAAATATATCATATCAACATTTTTAAATAAGAAAATCACATAATCAAGAAATAACATCGTCTCATCCCAATTCAATCTTTTGACTGTTACTCAGTGTTTAGGTTAGCAGATGAATAAAATATGAAAAAATAATATCTTTTAGAGACCATAAAACATAAAATTAGTAAACTATCTACTCGAGACGAATCGAAATGGATTTCAGAATTTATTAACAGTTTTTAAAAAGGGTACCGTTAATAATCCAGTGTGTATAGATACCATTAACAGAACTTTAATATTTTATTAGGTACTATACGAAATATTTCACAAATATTTGAAATATGAGAAAGAAATATCACTCGGGTAATATTTCCAAAAGAGTTGCAAGCGGATCGGTTCACCAATCATTGATGATTCTCGCACCGCTAAGTCTACATCACATGCAAATATGCAATAGTACCTTGAATTACTATCTGAAAAACATATAAAAGATCGTTAGCTTGCGGGCTCTCCGTTATAATTATGACTCATACCTTTAGCCAACTTAGCTCTTAATACATGATCATTCAAGTCAGGTTTTTTGTTATTTCGATAGGTGAATTCTTATAGATCCATCCCTAGAAGGAATCATACATGATAATTTTTCATCATCCGACTCAAGCAAGAATAAAAAGAACTAACTGGATCCTTATAAAATATATGTTGTCTAGGCATCCATATATACAATATATGTATGCTTTTATGTAAGTAAAATCAAATTTTTAATGGATTCTTTTTTCTAAGAACTATCAAGTGTAAAAAAATATCAATTCTTACAAATAAAATACTTTGAATACTCAAGTAGGCTTATAAAATAGACCGTGATGTTATCAATTGCTTTTTAGGTCCTTTTAGACCTTCAACATTTATCCCCAAAATCTTTAAAGGCATTTTATTAACATAGAAATGATTTACTTGTTACTAATATATCCCAGTCTTTTTCTTCTTTAGGCCCTTTTTCACTCCGAGTATGACAGATTTACAAAAATAGATATCGATCGACATTTAATTATTTATAAAGTATAAATAAATCAAAAACTATTATTTCCAATTTAAAATTTAAGTTGTACTCAAATATCATAAAATAAGCGTAGAATAATAAATATTTATCGTCGATATTTTATAGTTCATATTTATTTAAAGATAATTTTCAAAATATTCTAAATAATATTATATCTTCATGTCTATATGACATTATAAAGTTTGAAAATGTTTTATACTTTTTAGTTATACATCGTACTTGAATGCTCTAACAGAAACCCTTGGTATAAATTGTGTATTTTAAAAGTTGTAACCTGCAAGAGAACTTTGTTTTTTTGTCTTTCTAGTACAAAAGAACTCATGTTGGTATAGTAATTTGTAAACCTAAGCTTTTTATGCAATTTTGCTATAAAATCTCTATGTCTAATTATCATAACCAAGATAGACATATATCAAAACATGTGTTGGTTTCATTTTGATCATTATTAAACATGTGTTGCTTCATATAAATGCACTAAAACATAAATGTATCACGACGGTAATGTTTTATCCTACGACTCAACCCGTCTATATATGTTTCTATCGATATGTAATAACGGTCCTTATCTATTAACCATATAAATCAAAGGGCCTTTGTTTCAATGGTATTCAGGTGGGCTGCATGATGTTCCCTTTCCAAGAGGTTGTGGGTTCTAATCTCGTCTTGGACAAGTGGTGAAAATTTAAGAGTAGATTTAGAGTGTGTGTGAGTGTACCGTTCAAAAACAGATCTATTAACCATATAAGTGGGGTAGACGATGGATATTACTGCTTTTGTGCACATAAATCTTTGGCCGACTTCTTTCATTTTTTTTACCAGCAAATTGGATCACTGACGGGCCGCTGACCCATCCGATCATATCCACCATAGGTGAGAAAACAAAAACATTGGCCGACTTCTTTCATAATATTAAACAAAAACATTTTAATGAAGTAATTACCCATTTTTATTTATTAAAAATGTTGATTTTAAAGTAGTAGTCGTTGCGAGTACAAGATTCGCAAAAGCCAAGCCAACGAATTTTACTTAGAAATAGGTAAGGCTCATCATATCAATCATCCGCACCGACCCTTCTTCCCAGCAACAATGGAAGATACTCTGGTGTTTGCTGTCAATGGAGACCGCATTGAACTCTCTAGCGTCGACCCTTCAACCACACTACTTCAGTTCTTGCGTTCTCATACTCGTTTTAAGAGTGTTAAACTCAGTTGCGGTGAAGGTTTGATTTGATTTGGTTCGGTTCGGTTTTCACACTTTTTTTTATTAGTTTGTTGATTGATCACAACCCGTTTGATAAAATGTCCAAGTGAAACACCACTTTTGAGTTTAAATGTCTTGTGCCTGAATATGGATGTAGAAATGACAATTCAGCGTTTAGCGATATAAATATAATAAGGCTTATCTTATACGAACACCAGCCCCATTTTATTCAGACACCAGACTCAATACGGGGCGTATTGCTTGTGATTTTTTTTCTTATACTGGCGTATGATGTGTGTTTTTCCCTCAAACGGGCCATATGGTAGAAAGCTATACGTGCCGTAGCTTTTTTGACTGACACAGAACCGACTGATGTGACGACATACACCACTAACAGATGCAATACGGGCCGTATTACCTTTTTAAGCCAACTATACAGCTCGTATGACCAATGGCGGAACCAGGAATTTTTAGTCGAATCTGTCGACTAGAACTGAAGGGTCCAACTCATGTTTTCCTATAAAAAACTCAATTAATATATAAAAATGGATAAATTCTAGTGACAAGAGGGTCAATGGATCCCTTGGTTCCGCCCCTGAGTATGACGACATGACCTTGTGTTTTGATGACATCACCAGGTGTTCATTTTGAGTTTTTCGTTTTACGTATTTGTCAGTTTGAACCTTTTGCATATCATGAGTTTCACAATTGTAGGTGGTTGTGGTGCATGTAATGTTCTACTGTCCAAGTTTGATACCAAGCTCAAACAAGTTGAAGATTATAAGGTGAGTTAATGTCTTACACTTCTTTGCAGTGTAAACGGTTGTTCGATCACTACAACCGAAGGCCTTGGGAACATGAAAGATGGATTTCATTCGATTCACCAACGTTTTGCTGGTTTTCATGCATCTCAATGTGGCTTTTGTACTCCAGGAATGTGTGTTTCACTCTTTTCAGCACTTGTTAATTCAGACAAAACCCATCGAACCGAACCCGCTTTTGGTTCATCCAAACTCACTGTTTTAGAAGCTGAAAAGTCCATTTCTGGTAATCTATGTCGATGCACTGGTTATCGACCTATTGCTGATGTGTTCAAGAGTTTTGCAGCTGATGTTGATATGGAAGATTTGGGGATTAATTCATTCTGGAACAAGGAAACCAAACTTCATAAACTACCTTTCTATGATTCAAAACAAATAAGTACTTATCCTGAGTTTTTGAGAAATGAACGCGAATCCACAACGGTTCTGAATTATCAGAATAAATGTTGGTATAGTCCACTTTCTGTAGAGGAACTTGGGAGCTTGTTGGAATCCATCTCAGCTGAAAATGGTATGATGGTAAAGCTGGTTGCTGGTAACACAGGAACCCGTTATTATAAGGAAACCGAGTACTACAACAAGTACATTGATCTTAGGTTTATCCCCGAGCTTTCTACAATTAAGAAAGCTGGCTCACAGATTGAAATTGGAGCAACAGTTTCAATCTCTAAGTTAATCCTGGCTTTAAAAGAAGAAAGAAACGATGATTTAATCTCAGAAGGCGATATTGTGTTCAAGAAAATTGCTTCCCATTTAGAGAAAATTGCTTCTGAAGCCATCAGAAATGTAGCAAGTATAGGTGGAAATTTGGTAATGGCACAAAGAAAGAACTTTCCTTCCGATATCGCCACTGTACTTCTTGCAGTGAAATCAAAAGTTACTATCTTGACAGGGGTAAACAAGGAAATTCTTACACTGGAGGGGTTTCTTGAAAAACCTGCTTTAAATTCAAGAAATGTGCTTTTGAGTGTTTTCATTCCATGCTTGAAACCAACCAAAAATGACTGCTCAGAAAATATTAAAACTAAACTTTTATTTGAAACTTATCGTGCTTCTCCACGTCCTCTTGGGAATGCATTAGCTTATTTAAATGCTGCGTTGTTGGCTGAAATTTGTCACGTTGATAATGGTGTTGTAATTAACTGCATTCAGCTAGCTTTTGGTTCTTTTGGGGCTAAACATGCAATACGAGCAGGCACAGTTGAAAATTATCTTGTTGGAAAAAAGTTAAGTGTTGATTTGATATATGAAGCTGTTAAATTATTAAGGGTTGCTATCTCTCCTGAAAATGGTACATCACATCCTGCTTACCGGTCAAGCTTGGCTGTTAGTTTTCTGTTTGACTTTCTGTTGCCAATAGTTGATGCTGATGATTTCATTCATAAATCCACCTGTAACAATCCTGGAATTGGTTCAGGATTGACAATTGATGATTGTGAAAGAACAGCATTGTTGTCATCTGCAAAGCAAGTGATAGAATCAAGCCATGAACATTATCCTGTTGGTCAACCAATCATAAAATCCGGTGCTGCAATCCAAGCTTCCGGTTTGTATTACTATTATCACCAATTTATTTTTACTTTAAAGGTCTAGAAGTGAAAAATGAGCGGGTCGTGTGGGTTGAGTAACGGGTCAAATTGGATTTGGGTTGTTTTTGCCTCAATTTATTTGTGGCTTTAATCATACAGGTGAAGCGGTATTTGTAGATGACATTCCTTCACCGTTGAACTGCCTTCGTGGAGCATTCATTTACAGCATCAAACCATTGGCACGTGTAAAAAACATTAAATTGAAATCTGAAAAAGATGTAAATTCTGTTGTTACATTTCATGATATTCCAAAAGGAGGTGAAAATGTAGGAGCTATAAATCGTTTTGGTCAAGAACCATTGTTTTCTAATGAACTTACTCAGTGTGCTGGCCAGCGTATAGCATTCGTGGTATTTTAATTCTCTCAAAGATTTCATCTTTATTTTCTTGATGAAAGTCATTTTGAATGCGCAAAAATTTAAAGAAACAAAGTTTTTAAGGTTGCAGAGACACAGAAGAATGCTGACATGGCAGCTGATACAGCCATGGTTGATTATTATATTGAAGACTTAGAACCACCTATATTAACCGTTGAACAAGCAGTTGAGAAATCGAGCTTTTTTGAAGTCCCATCGTTCTTATATCCGTCACAAGTTGGTGACTTCTCAAAGGGAATGGCTGAATCTGATCACCAAATTCACTGTGAAGAGGTACTTTAACCAAAAGTTTTTTTTTGTTCTTTTTAATTTTTCATTTGTTAATTTCAACTTGCTATCCAGATCAAACTTCCATCACAGTACTATTTCTATATGGAAACACAGACAGCATTAGCTGTCCCAGATGAAGATAACTGCATGGTGGTTTATAGTTCCAGTCAGGTCCCTGAATTTGCACATGTTGTCATTTCTCGGTGTCTTAATATTCCCGAACATAATGTTCGTGTGATTACAAGACGGGTTGGTGGCGGTTTTGGTGGAAAGTCTATTAAAGCTATGCCCGTGAGTATCAGTTATTAAATTATCAATTTTTCGTTATAAATTTGTATTTTGTTACTAATATTGATACTATAGGTTGCAACAGCATGTGCACTTGCAGCATACAAACTTCGCCGCCCGGTAAGAACATATGTGAACCGAAAGACCGACATGATAATGGCCGGAGGAAGACATCCCATGAAGATAAATTACACAGTTGGGTTCAAATCTAATGGGAAAATCACAGCCCTACATCTTGATATTTTAATCAATGCTGGGATGTCACCAGATGTTAGCCCTATAATACCATGGAATATGATTGGTTCATTCAAGAAATACAATTTTGGTGCCTTTTCATTTGACTTTAAACTATGCAAAACAAACCATTCTAGTAAATCTGCAATGCGGGCCCCAGGAGAAGTGCAAGGATCGTTTATAGCCGAAGTGGTTATAGAACATATTGCAACTTATCTTTCTTTAGATGTCGGTTTTGTTAGGGAGATGAACTTTCATAACTTTGATAGCCTAAAGTTGTTCTATGGTAATAGTGCTGGTGAGCCTTTAGAGTATACTTTACCAACTATATGGGATAAGTTAATGAAATCTTCAAACTTTGACCATAGAGTTGAAACGGTCAACGAATTTAATAAAAACAATATATGGCGAAAGAAGGGTATTTCTCGAATTCCCATTCTGCAGGAGGTGTCATTGAAACCGACACCTGGCAAAGTGTATATTGCAGGATGGTTCGGTTGTGGTTGAAGTTGGTGGCATTGAGTTGGGTCAGGGGCTCTGGACCAAGGTTAAACAAATGACTGCATATTGTCTAAGTGCGGTTCAGTGTGATGGTTGGAGAAGGTTCGGGTCATACAAGCAGACACTTTGAGTATGGTTCAAGGCGGGTTTACTGCTGGAAGTACAACTTCTGAGGCAAGCTGTGAAGCGGTTAGACTTTGCTGCAATGTGTTGGTTGAAAGACTTGTGTCATTGAAAGAAAAAGTATAAGAACAAATGGGTTCGGTTAGTTGGGAGTTACTTATTATGCAGGCACATATGCAATCGATAAATTTATCAGCAAGTTCGTTTTTTGTACCTGAGTTTACATCTATGAGATATATTAACTACGGTGCTGCAGTTAGTGAGGTAATTGAGCTCCAAGATTAATATAATCATTGTTTATATGTGATGCTAATTATGTGGAAAAAAACAGGTGGAAGTTAATCTTTTGACCGGAGAAACCAAAATCTTGCAAACAGATATCATGTATGATTGTGGACAGAGCTTGAATCCTGCTGTGGATTTGGGACAGGTTTGTGTTCATAATAATTAATAATTCATGTTGCTACAAATGATTATTTACATGTCATTTTTTACAGATTGAAGGGGCTTTTGTGCAAGGAATCGGGTTTTTCATGCTTGAAGAATATCTTACAAACTCGGATGGTTTAGTGGTTGCGGATGGCACATGGACATACAAGATACCTACAATTGACACCATACCCAAGCAGCCAAATGTGCAGATACTCAACAGTGGACATCATAAAAACCGTGTTCTTTCTTCAAAAGGTATGTAATCTTCTTTTTATTCGGGTTTAAAGTGTTTGGTATCAAAGGTTTAACTCCTAAACCGATGGATAAAGTTCCATAATTGAATGTTTTTTTTGTGACATGCAGCTTCTGGTGAGCCACCATTACTTCTTGCAGCTTCTGTTCATTGTGCAACTAGAGCTGCCATTAAAGAAGCAAGAAACCAACTGTATTCTTGGAAGGGGTTAAACGGTTCTGATTCGTTTTTCCAGTTAGATGTTCCTGCTACAATGCCAGTGGTGAAAACACTGTGTGGGCTTGATAATGTTGAGTTCTACCTTCAGAGCTTGTTGTCTAGTTGATGAGAACGGTTGTTTTTAAAAGACTTAGTTTTGCTATCCAAAAAGAGCTAGCGGCGCAGTTTATTGGCCGTTTGCCTTCTATTTCGATGTAAAAGTTCTTCAAGTTTTAATGAAAATTTTAAAATAAACCATCATTTCAGTCATGTTTCTTAATGTGAAAATTGAAACTAAGTGTGTGTGTGTTTAAGCTTGCAACAGAACGTCGTTTAAAAGAACTGATTTTTATTTTTTCATTACAATAATATGTTCGTGTTCGTTCTTTTAAGAGGTAAACGAATAAACACGAATGAACATATACTAGAAAATATGAATATTTAAAAATAGTTTATCATGAAGAATATTTAAATTAACATATATATAATATTCATTTTTATATATCTGTTCACGTACGATTGTTTAAATATAAATATATTATTTAAAAAGATTGATTATACGTGTATATATATATAATTCAATTTTTATATATTTACTCGTGTTTGTTCATTTAGATAAATGAACATAAAATTTTATTCATGTTAGTTTGTATAATAAACAAATGATTGTAAGAAAATTTTCCCACAAACTATTCGAGATGTTTCAGTAAATGTTCAATTCTAAGAGTATCTCAAATGGATGCTCTCAAGAACGCCTCCACAGTGCCTGAGTTACCACTCTCACGGTCAAAACACTCTACGTGAGTACCTGCCCGAATTACCTCTCCATAAGGGCACTCGGAAGTCACTTAGTGAAGTTTGAATAGGCATGTTTGGCATAGAAGGATCCTCAGGTATTGTGGGTTACCTATGAATTGAAACGGTTGGGTTGGATACGTTGATTTTTTTTTTTCTATAATAGCGTTTGTTACCCACTACTCTCAACCTCACTAGGGATGCCACGTGTCTAGTATGAAGATTTAGCACATTGTTTTCCTATAATGATTGATATTAGATTGAAAATGATCACGTTTGATATAAAGATGGATTCTTTGCATCACGTGGCACATCTTCAAGACGACAAGTTATAAATATCTTAAAAGGAAACCATTACATTTACAGGTGTAGCCTTCTTTCCAGATGTAAACTTATAAAACCACAACCATCATACACCATATAATACACAAGGTACAAGTCATTATTGCACAAGATATCTGCACTGGAAACTTAGGCTCTGTAAAAGGCTTTGGCCTACATTAACAACCATCACCTCCCACTTTCGTGGAAAGCTCAAAAAGTCCAGATCTTTCTAATGATCTCCCTGTTGTATATAAGAAGCAGTTAAAGCTAATCTTTACAAAATACCATAATCAATTGTAGAAAGAGAGAGAGAGATGATAATGAAGAAGTTGATGAGGATGCAAATAGTAATTATGTTGATGTTGATGGTGTGGCTTCTAACACAAGATTTGGGATTTGCTATGATGATGATGATGATGATGATGATGATGATGATGATGATGATGATGATGATGGAAAGCTTACCTCCATGAAAAATGATCAAGAGCTTGAGCCCAACAACCATCACTGGATTCCAAGAGGATCATGGCAGAGTGGTCAGCGTCAAAGTGGTCAATCTACTTCCGATAGCCATACTTAAGATAGTCAAAGTAATTTCCAAGAGATGCACATGGTTAGGTTCACCTCGGCTGGTTTTGACGAAAATATTGGGTCGGACTGTTAACTACGGTTTCAGAGAACGACAAACCAAACCATTTGGGTTAGGCGGGTCAGTCAAACATGTCGGACTTACCGGTTCAGCAGTTTAAGGGTTCCGCGATTTGGACCGTTTTTTTTTATTTTCAAAATGATGTGGTTGTATTGAAAATTTTAATACACACATATGAATACATTCTAAAGATAAAATTGTTGGTTACAAGTTTTGAATTAGACCGGATTGTTATACCGCGAAAATCACACTACTTCGATTTGGATGGTTCAGTGTAAAATGAGAGAGAATATTGGGGGAGTTTTCCGATTCTATAACTTGAAATAATAATATGTTCATATACAAAACCAAGAAACACGAAGAAAGTCTAAGCTAAACATTCGTGCAAAAGTCAAAGATGGGCACAAAAGTTGAATCTTCGTGCGAAACATCAAATAACACGCCCCCTCAAGTTTGATGTGTATATAACCCCAACTTGGAAATCAAATCCACATATGGATAACCAACCAGACTCTTAGTAAATAAATCTGCAAGTTGATCTGAAGTACGAATAGCAGATAGCAGAATCAGACCATCTTGAAGCTTCTCGTGCAAAAAATGACAGTCCAATTCAATATGTTTGTTGCGTTCATGAAAAACGAGAGAATATTGGGTGAATTTTGTGATTCTTATTGATAACTTGAAATAATGATATAAATCTGTCTATATACAAAATGAAGAAACAAAAAGAAAGTCTAAAGCTAAACGTTCATGCGAAAGTCAAAATGAGCACGAAAGTATAACTTTTGTGCGAGACATCAGATAACATTCCGTGAGTTTCAACGACTTATAAACACCCACTATAGTCAACCCTTAAGCATTTGGACACGTATAATACTTATATTTTAAAAGAAAATTATAAAAGTAGTTACTTTTTGTGTGTGATACATATATATAGTCATACCATAGAAAACTCACATTTATAGTCACATTATACGTGACCCTAAAGTCATGTGTCTCTCGTTTCCTCGTGTATCCGACTTTGATCCCATAAACGCATGCGTAATACATGTTCTGTGCAACATGCATTCGCGCAACGCTCTTTTGGTCGTGTATGAAATAACTATAAACGTGATCTTTTTTTCTGAAACTTACTACAAAGACATGCAACACAAAAAAAAAATCAGTGTTCCGGGATTTTCTCTTATTTTAATAAATTTAAATAATAATATAATATTCACCATAGTCACCTTTTATATAGTTTGTTTGCGCGTGGATAACAAAAGATCTTTGAGAATCCATTCGACAGTTTGACAATATTCGGGAAAAGATGTTAACCTCACTTTTGACCATTATTTCCTTGATATGGGCCCTTTTGTTTGACTCGGTTCTTTTTATAAAACATTTAACATAAATTTATTATCGTAAAACATTTAATAATTATAAAATTGTTATTCTCCTAAAATAAAAATTATAATAATTAACTTTCTTTTGTTATATGTTTTTCCTAGCTGGTTGACAACTTTTTAAGAAACGGGAAGTAATAGTTTTTGGTGGGTTTTCACTCAATGTGCGGGTATTATCTTGTTAAAAATGTTGTTACTGTTGAAATTATTGAAGCATTAACATACATAACATGTTAGCTTATTAAGCACTTTTTTATGTATAAATCCCTACAAACATTTTTTTTATAAAAATAAATAATTAAATATGTTGTGTGTGTGAGCAGGTGGCCCACCATAACCCGTTTGCAGGCAGTGGCGGAGCCATAAATTTTTTTCCTATGGTGTCATCTTTTTTCGATACTAGGGTTTATAATGACCTGGAGTCAAAATTTTCTGATTGGGTCGGATCGAATCACATAATAAAAACCAATATTAAGTACAATGCCATTGAAAAAAACACATAATAAAAATATAAAAGTCATTTGAAATATATAAAAAAAATGCATTTTATCGTTGGTCTCTACATATTTTCATGTCTTGAAAACGATTCATAACGTCTTCAATCGCAATTTTTGCAAAGAACTCTTTTTAAATATAACAATGGTGTCAATCGTAAAAAAACAATGGTGTCGCTCGAAATTTTCCTACTACACGTTACATATGAGACATGAAATTCACTGGTGTCGGGTGAACCCGTTCACCCCAATGTGGCTCCGCCACAGTTTGCAGGCATTTGGAATTCCAAACATGAACAAACAAGCACTCACCAAACGCCCACCTCCAATGGTGTGTTTGGAATCCAAACGGCCACTCATACGTTGGAGGTGCTCTAACAAAATCTTCAAAAGGACGAGTGCCATTAGTTGCGTAGGCTCTCATGTCGTCGCCCATGTGCCGCTCTGGTGCTCTCTTCCCCCCTTGTTTTTGCAAGGGTTTTGAACTCCAAAATTTGTATTACCTCAAAAGGTTCTTAATAAAATTATAAAAAGTACACAATTTACTGGAAACTAGTGGGCCTTAACCCGTGTGTTGTGTCGGGGCAAGGGTTAAGTCGGTTCGGTATCGAACATAAAAACATTGAAAAAAAAGCATATAGCGACGATATTTTTGGAAATCACGAAAAAGTCACGTTGTATAATTGAAAAAAAATCGAAAACAAATAAAAGAGTCGTTAAACGAAAAGATAAACCGTTTGAAACCGTCAAGAACAAAAAAACATAAAAATGAAAATCGGTCAAAAAAAGTTATAAAGAAAAAGACAAATAAAATACTAAAATTAAAAAACGACATGTGTTTTACATCGATCGAAAAATAATAAAAACAAATAGCAATGTGAGTTCCAATAATACCGATAATGGCACTGATGTTTTCCGTTAGTGCTATCACCGATGTTGTCCGTTAGTTATCGGTAATTGGGACCTACCTATTGGTAGGTGAATCAGCCGACCCCCGTGAAATTTTTTTTTGTTATATGTACGGTATAATCTCAACCGAACCCTAATAAATTTTGACAGCGACCCCAAGAAAATTTAATTTTTAACACCGGCCTCATTTGAACTAATAACTTAATTGGACTTTGGACTAAAAACTTAGCCATTTAAACAATTAAACACACATTTTATTTATTTAGACAATTAAGCTCATATTTAGTTAACTCATTACCCATTTAAACTTTTAAACAATTTAACCTAATAAAAAAATCTAAGTAGCGGCAATCTTGATTCTTGATCCATCGACGTCTTGACGTTTCATATTCACGTTTCATGCAATCTCAAGAACGACAATTTGCTAATTACGATTCTCGCCATGCCTCCTATTCGAAGTTAACGCAATCAGAAAAATGATTAATCACGATTCTCGCCCTGCCTTCTCACGATTTCAGGCTCTTTGCTAATCACAAATTCACGATTCTCACCCTGCTAGTCGACTCATTGTTTACGGCCTTGCGGCCCCTACATCCTCACAATTTCAGGCATCTTTTTTTAATTTTCCTTTAAATTTTGAATTTTGTTTATTTGCTAATTGTAATTAATGACAAATGTATGTACTATGTGACCCGACCCGACCAGAATCGGACCGAAATTTTTAATATTTAGTGATAGACAAACGACCTAAAAAATTTCTGAGATCCATGAAAAAATCCATGGGTCCGCCACTGGTTATCGGTTCGGTTCATAAATGCGCCGGGACTCAGTATAGTTTACGATAAGAAAACAAGTTTATTTACGGTGTTTATTCACACAAATGTTGTACGATGTAACCCAAAAATGTTTATATTTGCATATACACAACCAAAATTTTCATTTCCTCATAACAATTTATAAATCATTTAGATTCGAGTATTTGTTTTCTAGACACGCTATCCATAAAAATAATGTTTTTCGTGTACTATAATAAATTATACGTGACTCAGATTAGAGTGTGTGACTTTTACACTCACAATTCATGGTTTCTTTACATTATTTGACTAATAAAATAATACCCGAGTCACGTATCTGAAAAAAAAATTCTAAAGCTATGTGTAATGGTTTCACTAAAAAGTGAAAAAACGCACCGCCACGTCAGTAGGGCAATCACACCCCAAATCACTTATGTGTTTAATTGTTTCACTATCCACATGTACATATACAAACACACATTTGCCCTCAACGCCCATGATTTGAATCCTGCTTCTTTCCTCCTCATTCACGCCCCCGGGGTGGTGCTTCATGTCCATTCACAAGCCACCTGGATCACGCCCCGGTTATCCACGCCACTCCGCCTAATGAGAAGAGTAAAGGGACGTATCTCGTTATGAGAAAATAATTTGCAACAAAAAGAGTAAAGGGGCATGTGTATGTTCTGAGTTCTGACATATGCTCTAAGCGTCAAACAAAAGAGAGATTCACGTCTAGCCCTTCTTCATTCACTCAGTTACCAAACTCGCCCTTTATCATTCTTAAAGTTTCTACTTTAACCCCTAGGCATAGCTAGCCTTTTATTTATGTGTATCTATTAATGCAGTAACAATAAATTTTAAAATGTACACAGAATTTAACAAGTATTTAGTTTCATACTGAAACTATAACTTCTCTTTTCTTGTATATATCAGAAAGTTTTAGAATGGCAACCAATGTATATATACAATTAAAATTCCAAAAAAAGACTCACCATATGTAGACTTGTATGTTGAATTTTTTAGCGTACCTTTTTATTCGCATTAAATCAGTGTAAAACCGTTTGTACCGGTAAATCTATTACATGTGATGGAATGAAAAGAATCACGGGGTGTGGGGGTTGGGTCCTGGTGGTAAGAGGTGTGTCTTACAACCAAGAAGTTGTGGGTTCTAGCCTTGCCCAAAGAAAAAATTATCTTAGAAAAATTCTACGTGTTGCCGTTAGAAAAAAATCACGTGTATTGACACTAGATATATTTAACTTTAATTTAAAATACATCTAATCGACAAGCACCATCGGGAAATTTGAATCTACGACCACCGCCTACATCTTGCTATGTTTATGTGTGTTTGTTTACAAAGTTGAATTGTCTTCCTCCTCTGCAAGAAACACAAACCCTTGATATTGTTATGGGTTGTAATTAGGGGCGTTCAAAAGTATCCGTATCCGAACCCGAAATATATGAAATATCCGAATTCGGATATCCGAAATTTGGATTCGGATAGCATTTTTCAAAAATTTCGGATATTCGGATATCCGAATATCCGAAAATATATATATATTTTTAAGATATCTTTCCTAGAAAGTGTTATGAATACAATATATATATATATATATATATATAAATATATATATATATATATATAAAGTATATGGTTTTTATGTTATGTGTTTAGCTCTCTTATTTTTAAAAAATATAAAACGTATTCGTGTCGTAATTTCGAAAATTATATTGTTTTGGTCATATTTATATATTGTTTCCTTCAAAGTGTTATAAATACAATATATATGAAGTATATAGCTTTTATGTTATGTGTTTAGCCTTCTTATTTTTTTTTAAAATTAAAACGTATTCGCGTCGTAATTTCATAAATTAATCAAAAATTGGTTTTTTAATTATTTCATAAAGATGATGTTTATTTAGTATATTTTATATATTTAGATTTTAATTTAAAAAATATATTTAAGTTAAAAAAACAAAAAAAAAACTGAATATCCGTTTCAATATCCGAATCCGAAATTTCGGATTCGGATTCGGATACGGATAGTGAAATACACTATCCGAAATTCGGATATCCGACTTTGAACACCCCTAGTTGTAATTTCACAATGACTAATGTGATGAATTTTGTGAAAAAACTTAATGAAGTGGACAATGACGCCATTTGCCCATTAACACGCATAACGATTGATTTTGATATTGTGATGGTATAATGCCGACATAAAACACATAAATTAGGTTAGATATTGCAGGGGATACCCCCATATCGGGACAAGAATAAAGAATAAAAGAAGATTTACCATGCCTCATTTAATAGCAAAAAGACAAAGGGCATTTAATGAGCAGATAAGGAGGAGGCGATGGTACAGTCTCGGTAAGGTGAATCCGCCGAAGGAAGAAAAAGATCCCCTTACCCTCTGGTTTAAAGCTGTTAGCAAGGACAGGCGTGTCAACTCCGAAACCCTAGCATTAAATGCAAAGGATTTCACACCGGCTATATGAAGAAGAAGAGACCAAAGACACATGTATGAAAAACTAAATCCTTCACACATACTAGAGCATCCAAGTCAAAGATTGCTCTCTAGAGCAATCGGTTCTTCTCCCACAAACGCGTACTTACTCTCACGCCGGAGGTTGGTCGCAGAGACACCCCTCGGGGTCCCTGCGACGAGACTGACGATTCCTTGTTTTGCAGGTATTCTCTCGGAGAAACTAGAAAGGAGCAAATCTAGTTCATTACCCCTTGGTGTGGATTACAGCTGCTACATTGGCGCCATCCGTGGGACCATTGTGTCCAAAAAAGTACTCCTACACAACCAAGGAAAAGTTGAAGCCATAAGCTAAATGACAGACTCAGAAAAGAAGAAAATATCGGGGAAGGGGACTGGACCACCACCCCTACCGGGAGAAGGAGGCAGTGTGGTACTGTCCACACCAGACCCCAACTCAGTGGGAAACAAAGAAATGGCAAACCCCTTCACATCAGGAATAACAGATTCTGACACCCCCTTCATAGAAGACGTAGATGACATGGATGAAGACGAAGCAGAAGACGAGGACGGAGAGTTCTTGGCTATCACCCCGGAATTTGTCAGAAAAAATCATGAAAAATTGAAGGCACGGTTGGAGGAACTGGAAAGGGTAGAAAAGATGAAGGAAGTACGCACCAAACTGAGTTTTGAAACTCCCCTGGACATGGGTCAAGCAAAAGAGACTGACAAAGAAGGGAAGCAGAAGCAAGTACCCCAGTCGAGGGGGAAAGAGAGCGGCAAGCTAAGCACACTCAATAAAAGTAAGGAGGCAAGCATGACCGAACTGCTGACGTCACTATTGGCCGCGTTAGAAACACAGAGGAAGGACTCTCCCTACACCGAAGGTACATCGAACGATATCCCTAACTCTTTGCAAAAACCCTACATACCACACAACCTGTCTAGTACCTCTAAGTTCACCAAGAGAATAGCGGAAGCCCTACTCCCCGTAGGGCTGAAGATGCCCTCGAGTGTAGGAAAGTACGAGGAACGAAGGACCCCGAAGATCACTTACATGTGTTCCAGGGGGGCCGAACAAGTGGGACAGTGGTCCATACCCACTTGGTGTCATATGTTTGCGCAAACATTGACAGGGGTTGCTCGAATCTGGTTCGACAGCCTCCCGCAGGGCAGTATAGATGATTTTGAGGAATTAAAGAGACGCTTCCTATGAAACTTCAGTCAAAATAAGAAAGCCATTAAGAACCCAAACGAGATACAACATATTAGAAGGAGGGACTAAGAAAATGTAGAAACATTTATGGAAAGGTTTGTAAGGGAAAGCATGCAAATCAGGGATGTACCGGAAGTCATGAAAATAAGCAGTTTCATGAATGGGGTAAGAAACACACCCTTGTGTGAAAAGTTGGGAGACGATTTCCCTGAGACTTTTGACCAGCTCATGGATAAAGTTAGGGCGTGGGTGAGGGGAAAAGACGCAAGATCAAAGGCAAGGGAATGGGAAACTAAGAGAACAACCCTAGAAACAAAACCTAAGCACAGACCCTTAGTCGGTGGCTCGCCTAGGTTAAAAGCCTCGCATGAAAGGCACACACCTAGTTTCTCACCCTATAAACCCTCACGAAATGAACACCCAGGAAACTCCATGCATTCCCCATCCTACAACAACCAATACCACTCCCCCAACGTAGACTACTCATCCTATAGGTTCACACCTCTCACGAAAACACCTAGTGAAGTCTTGGCAACGGAAAAATCCAAACTTCCGTTCGAAAAACCCTTACCGCATCAGAAAGGAAGTAACAACCACCCTAATGATTTCTGTGAATATCACAGAACAAGAGGGCACATGACGGATGACTGTGTGTTCATCAAGAAAGAAATCGAAATTGCAGTAAGATCAGGGAGATTGTCCCACCTCATTAGAGATATTAAACAACAAGGCACATCTAGACCAGATGCGAAAGAAAAGTTAAAAGGGGATGAAGAAAACATGAGTAGGCATGTAGATGTCATACGAAAAAGAGGGGGTGAGAAAGAATGAATAAACAAGAAATGAAGGACAGAAGAGGAGGAGTCAAAAGAATGGATGGATACCCCCATTACATTCCCAACTTTGAAGGGCGAAGAGGCACAGGAGGCCCCACTAAACGTTTCAGCCACCCTGGCGGGACATCGAGTGGCCAGAATACATGTGGATGGAGGAAGTGGATCAGAAGTAATGTATGAACACTGTTTCATAAGACTTTGCAAAGAAACACAGAGTCCGTTGAGAAAGGATGACACCCTACTGGTAGTATTTTCGAGTGAGATGGCTATCCTATAGGATAAATAACTTTACCCTTCACCCTAGGGGAAGGGGAAAGGGAAAGAACATTGACGCTCACGTTTATTATCATAAGGGCAGAATCAAGGTATAACGCCATTCTGGGAAGGCCAGGCATCAGGGCCCTCAGGGCCCTCACATCAATTGGGCACGGGATGATGAAGTTCCCAACTCTAAGAGGGATAGCAAGACGGAGGAATGGATACTAAATGATTACTTCCCAGAGCAGACTGTCAAGATAGGGAAAGAACTTTCGGATCGGTGGAAGACAAGCCTAAAGGAATTACTAATCAGAAACATGGATATGTTCGCTTAGGAACACAGGGATATGTTGGGAATACCTAGAGAGCAGGCCGAACATCGATTGAATACGTACAGATGGTTATAGCCAGTGAAGCAAAAGAAACGAAGCATGGGTCCCGAAAGGAGCAAGGCGACCTGCGAAGAAACAAGAAAATTATTTAAAGTCAGAATAGTTAAAGAGGTCAGATACCCCACGTGGATATCCAATCCAGTGATGGTGAAGAAGGGGGACGGGAGTTGGAGAATGTGCATAGACTTCAAGCATGCCCAAGAGATTGCTACCCCCTACCAAAGATAGACTCCAAAATAGATTCGCTAACCTCATACCCGTTGAAATGTCTTAGATGCGTACAAAGGGTACCATCAGATTCGGATGGCCTGGGAAGATCAAGAAAAGACAGCCTTTTACACTAATGAAGGAATCTTCTGCTACACTAAGATGTCGTTCGGATTAAAAAATGTTGGGGCCACATACCAAAGGTTCATGGACTCCCTATTCAAAGAGCACATCGGGGAGAACCTTGAGGTGTATGTGGATGATCTGGTCATCAAGAGAAAAAAAGAAGCAGATATGATAAGGGACACAGAAGAAACCTTTGGGAGGTTAAGGGGAGCAAATATGTGGCTAAACTCGGGAAAATGTTCCTTTGGGGTAGAGGAGGGTAAATTCCTTGGTGTGGTAGTAACCAAGGAAGGAATCCAAGCTAACCCAGAAAAGGTACATGCAATAACATAAACGAAGTCCCCCACAACGGTTAAAGAAGTACAAAGGTTGAATGGAAGACTGGTAGCGTTAAACAGATTCGTGTCCCGTCTGGCGGACAAGACTCTACCCTTCATGGAGACACTCAAGCAAACTATAAAGAGAAACAAGTTTAAATGGACGGAAGAAGCCGAGGAAGCACTAAAGCTCATGAAGGAACATATGTGCCAGCTCCCAACACTAATAGTATGAGAAACCTTAACAATATACTTGTCAGCCTCAGAAACAACGATCAGTTCAGTGTTGATGGTGGATCGCCAGCAGAAGCAGATTCCCATTTACTTCCTCAGCCGAACACTCAAAGGACCGAAAGAAAGATACCATCCCATTGAGAAGTTGGCATTGGCATTGATATATGCATCCAGGAGGCTAAGAAGATACTTCAAAGCCCATCCTATACGAGTAATCACTGAAAGTCCCATCCAAAGAATACTACAAAAACCATAAATCTAGGGGAGAATGGCGAAATGGGCCATAGATCTGGGAGACCACACCATAGAGTATGTACCCAGGACAACAATCAAGGGGCAGGTGTTGGCAGACTTCGTAACAGAAACGCACGAAAGAATTGAAGACATGGACGAAAATAAGGAACAGGGGGAGAAAGAAATAGACGAGGAAGCTAGGAAGACCTGGAAGTTGTTCACAGATAGGGCATCGAACGATGACGGATGCGGGGCAGGCCTAATGCTAACAAGCCCAGAAGGTGCAGAGCTCACATATGCTCTCCGATTAGAGTTCCAAGCCACTAATAACGAAGCGAAGTATGAGGCCCTCCTGGTGGGCCTAAGACTGGCAAAGCGAATGGGGGCAGAGCACCTAGAAGCACACGTGGATTCATTGTTGGTATCTAACCAAATGAATGGCATATATGAAGCAAAATAAGAGACGATGATCAGGTACTAAACAAGGTATAAGAGATGCTGAAGACATTCAAATCAAGCACCATCACACACATCCCTAAAGGTCAAAACAAAATAGCTGATGTACTCAACAAGCTAGCGTCCATCACCTTCCAACATCTCGTGAAGGTGATTAAAGTGGAGTTACTCACCGCCCCATCTGTCATGGCCAAAGAAGTCATGACAACTCAGACCAATGAGGCAGAAACATGGATGACACCACTGATAAAGTACCTAACAGGGGAGACGTGCCGGACGGAAAGGAGGAAGCCCGGAAGGTCAAAATAAAATCACTCCAGTATGAAATGATAGAAGGAGCACTTTACAGAAAGTCATATATGGGCCCATCACTGAGATGTGTGGATGAGGATGAAGCAAATTACATTACGAGGGAAATACACGAAGGTATCTGCGGTATTCATTCAGGACAGAAGATTGTAGTGGCGAAAGCAATGAAAGCAGGATATTATTGGCCGGGCATGTACAGAAGCATAGTGGAAAAGCTTTGCGCATGCGATAGCTGCCAAATACACGCACCCATGACGAAACAACCGAAGTATGATATGATATATTTGGGGTCATCATGGCCCTTCCAGAAATAGGGGATAGACTTAATGGGACCGTTCCCAGAAGGCCCAGGAAAGGTTAAGTTCCTGGTGGTAGCAATTGACTACTTCACCAAATGGATAAAGGCCAAGCCTTTAGCAACGATCATAGGGAAACAGATGGTCAAATTTGTCCGGAACAACATTGTATGCAGGTATGGGATCCCACAGGAGATAGTCAGTGATAACGGGACACAGTTCATGGGCGAAACTTTCCAAGATTGGTGCAAAAAGTTATACATTACTCAAATATTTGCATATGTAGCACACCCACAGGCAAATGGAAGAGTGGAAAGGGCAAACAGATCTATATTGGAAGGTATAAAGAACAGACTTGGAAGAGAGAAAAATAGCTGGATAGACGCACTCCCTCATGTGTTGTGGGCACACAAAACCACACCACACTCAGGAAGCAAAGAGACCCCATTCAGTCTCACCTACGGGATAGAGGCGATGATCCCAGTGGAGATCGGGGCTCCAACCAGAAGAACGAACTTAAAAGCAACATAGAATGAGGAAGAACTGAGGTTGCATTTGAACCTACTGGAGGATAGAAGGGAGATAGCAGCAGTCAAAGAAGCGACGTATAAAAAACAGATGGAGAAGTACTATAATGCCAGGGTTAAAAAGTCGGAATTAGAGGTGGGTGATTAGGCTCTCAGAGTAAACGAAGCCAGCAGACATGAAAGCAAAGGGAAGTTGGGACCAAGATGGGAAGGACCATACCGGGTCACATGGGCAAGCGGAAGAGGAACCTACAAGATCATCCAAGCAGACGGAACGGAGATTCCAAGAACGTGGAACGCAATGCAATTGAAAACGTACTATGGGTAAGTAGAAATTGTAACCTGACCCAAGTAGGGAAGGGGATGTTATCACCTTTTGAAGATGTCAAATGAAATGAAGACTATTAGCAAAAAACAATGGTACATAAATTATAAAATCCTATCTCTTAAGATAGTGGATAAAAACTCCCATCTTTTGAGGAGGCGGAGATAACTCCCATCCCATGATATGGTGGAGAAATTATAAAATCCTATCTCTTAAGATAGTGGATAAAAACTCCCATCTTTTGAGGAGGTGGAGATAACTCCCATCCCATGATATGGTGGAGAAATTATAAAATCCTATCTCTTAAGATAGTGGATAAAAAACTCCCACCCCTTGAGGTGGTGGAGATAACTCTCATCCCATGAGATAATGGAGAAATTATAAAATCCTATCTCTTAAGATAGTAGATAAAAAAACTCCCACCCCTTGAGGTGGTGGAGATAACTCTCATCCCATGAGATGGTGGAGAAATTATAAAATCATATCTCTTAAGATTGTAGATAAAAACTCTCACCATTTGAGGTGGTGGAGATAACCCCCATCCCATGAGATGGTGGAGAAATTATAAAACCCTATCTCTTAAGATAGTGGATAAAAAACTCCCAGCCCTTGAGGTGGTGGAGATAACTCCCATCCCATGAGATGGTGGAGAAATTATAAAATCTTATCTTTTAAGATAGTGGATAAAAAAACTCTCACCCCTTGAGGTGGTGGAGATAACTCCCATCCCATGAGATGGTGGAGAAATTATAAAATCTTATCTCTTAAGATAGTGGATAAAAAACTCCCACCCCTTGAGGTGGTGGAGATAACTCACATCCCATGAGATGGTGAAGAAATTATAAAATCATATCTCTTAAGATAGTGGATAAAAACTCACACCCTTTGAGGTGGTGGAGATAACACCCATCCCATGAGATGGTGGAGAAATTATAAAACCCTATCTCTTAAGATAGTGGATAAAAAACTCACACCCCTTGAGGTGGTGGAGATAACTCCCATCCCATGAGATGGTGAAGAAATTATAAAATCCTATCTTTTAAGATAGTGGATAAAAAACTCTCACCCCTTGAGGTGATGGAGATAACTCCCATCCCATGAGATGGTGGAGAAATTATAAAATCTTATCTCTTAAGATAGTGGATAAAAACTCCCACCCTTTGAGGTGGTGGAGATAACTCCCATCCCATGAGATGGTGGAGAAATTATAAAACCCTATCTATTAAGATAGTGGATAAAAAACTCCCACCCTTTGAGGTGGTGAAGATAACTCCCATCCCATGAGATGGTGAAGAAATTATATCTTTTATGAAAGTGGATAAAAACTCCCACCCTTTGAGGTGGTGAAGGTAACTCCCATCTAATGAGATGGTGAAAAAATTATAAAGTCTTATCTCTTAAGACAGGGAATAAAAACTCCTACCCCTTGAAAGGGTAGAAATAATTCCCATCCTATGAAGAAAGTAAAAAGCAAGAACTTAAACACTCGACAAAGAAAGGTCAAGAGACATGCCAGAAGAAAAATCAAATTCCAAACTCAGATATGACAGTCCCATCGGATCACTGTCAGGGGAGCAAGAGTAGGGAGCAACAGAAGAAACACAGTCATTGAAACGCACCTGAGGGTGTTTTGAGGTGCTCCTAAGCCGTCCTTTCAAGGTCACCCTCTTAGGAGAAGGGGTGGTAGAACAGGATAAGCGACGCTTGCGAATAGTGGCAAGTGGACGAGTATCGTCAGAATCAGACTCACTAACCACATTACCCCACACAGGAAGCAATGAGCTCAGTATCAACAACAGAAGTAACAGGACCAGAAGAAATGGAGGCCTTCAGTTCCCCAGATGGAGAAAGACCAGATGAACTGGTAGATTTCGCAGTAAGGGCAACATACTTCAAATTCTGCCCAGCCTTGTCCAAAATTCTAGAAAGCTGCATTTCTACAAAATAAAGACAACACACATATATAAGTCAGCATGAGCAGTAAGAACAACAAAGAACAAATAAAATCATTAAAACATACCCACCTTTGCCCCCCCCCCCCTCTCCAGAACAGCAGGACGGGTCAGAGGATCATCCCAAATAGGGATCATCCCAAATAGGGCTCATCCCAACCATGACTAAGAACTCCTCAGGAAGATGATCAACAGGAGTAGGATTGCCCACCAAAAGGTCATAGAGAGGTCTCTAAACAGACGTACCAGGATCCTTATCATCTACAGGGTCAGAGAGATGATGGTACGATAAGCGAGTGGAAATAAAAGTCTCAGAAACGAAAAAATAATGATCTTTCCATTTATGAATACAGGTGGGAAAGCGAGAGAAGCAATAACCGGAACCGCGACGCTTCTCAAAAGTTAACCAATCACCATCAACCCGAAGATGGTAAAAACGACGGAACAAAGGCACAGAGGGGACACCTCCCTTCGCCCAACAAGAAGCTTCAAAATGGGTCATTTTAAGTAACCCTAGGGGATGTAATTGAGAAAAATGTGCACGGTGAAATTTAAACACAAACATTTGAAAATCAGTCAGGGGGTACCGGATATTAGAATAATCGAAGGATCGGGTGTAAATGGTCATAAAACCCTCTAACCCCAAACCGGTATCGTCGACAGAAGGAACCCTAGGGCAAAGCGTCAGAGGCAGACGATAACGTTTACAAAAGGCAACCACATCTTGCTTGGACAATACAGAAAGAACATGGGCAAGATCGTCCCTACCCATATCACCGATCTTAGCACGAAGAGAAGAAGAAAGAGCACTAACATGAAGAAGATCGACAGAGAGGAAGACTAGCCAAAAGTAGCGAAGGGAACGAACAAAAAGGAAAAAGAGTGAGAAATGATACGTAAAAGGCAATAGAAGAGGGAGTCGGAAAGGTCATTACGAATCCCCACGCACGTGGATGATCCGGAGGCACATTGGCCAACACGTGGATGGACAGGGAGCTCCCGCGTTAAAGCACGTACCCCATAGGTCAAATCAAAATAAAAATTCCCACCAACAGTTGAATCAATGAAGAGATTAAAAGAATCCCTCATAAATTTAAAAATAACCACCAACCAAAGGGAAAACGGTGAACCCGAGGAAAGTCAAAAAGAGAAGAAAAACCAAATTCGCAAAAACGAGTTAAGTCGCCAGCCCTTATCATAAATAAGAAGGACCAACGACTTGGGGGGGCTTGTAGAGGATACCCCCATATCAGGACAAAAATAAAGAATAAAATAAGATTTACCATGCCTCATTTAATAGGAAAAAGACAAGGGCATTTAATGAGCAGAGAAAGAGGAGGCGAGGGTACAGTCTCGGTAAGGTGGATCCACCGAAGGAAGAAAAGGATCCCCTTACCCCCGGTTTAAAGCCGTTAGCAAGGACATGAGTGTCAACTTCGAAACCCTAGCATTAAGTGCAAAGGATTTCACATCGGCTATATGAAAAAGAAGAGACCAGAGACACAGGTATGAAAAACTAAATCCGTCACACATACTAGAGCATCCAAGTCAAAGATTGCTCTCTACAGCAATCGGTTCTTCTCCCACAAACGCGTACTTACTCTCACGCCGGAGGTTGGTCGCAGAGACACCCCTCGGGGTCCCTGTGACAAGACTGATGATTCCTTGTTTTGCAGGTATTCTCCCGGTGACACTAGAAAGGAGAAACTCTAGTTCATTACCACTTGGTGTGGATAACGGTTGCTACAGACATTTATGCATGCACATAGTGTATTGAGGACACAAAGTTGTCTTTTCTTTGTAAGGTCTAGATTTTGTACTTTGATTTCAAACTTTGATTTTAGGAAGGAGAGTTGGCGGTTTTTAGGTTTGAGTACGTGTTTCATATAAAAGGATATGTGAATAAAAATCGGATATGCGTCGACAAGGCATTTAAATGATATTAATGGAAATAAAAGATGATACACGTGTAAAAGCAGTTAGTGTCGCATATATCCTGGCTATTGACGTGATTTTCCTCTGACACTGTTATAGAAGTATGTCACTTCTTGAAAATGACTATAAACTAGCGGTACTAACGCGTGTAGAAAACTCTTTAACTAGTTGGGGGTTTAACTAACAGACAAAAAAGAGATATAGGTTTAGAAAGATTAGGTGTTTAAAAAAAGAAAAAAAATAAATAAAAAAAAGGAGAAGCATGTTTTGTGAAGACGCTGCCCCCAAGACTTAAGACGAAGAGTGGGATCGGAAAGACCAAAAGGAAGCCATTTTAGATCTCTATAAAAGGAAGAACCTCCTTTAATATGACCATATATACCCTTTTTTCTTCTTTTCAACTCTTTTATATCGTGCAAAGATGACCCACTCGGACCTCCAAATTCAAGTGACGAATATTTTTAGGATAAGTATCCAATTATTAAAGGGTACAAAGTTAAGGATACGAGCATCCACATCTATACTATATAATAAATAAAGGTTTTAGTAAGACACATGTAACTCTCATATACATTCTTAACTTTTTTTTTCCCGCCTCTCTCCTATTAACTATATAAATTTCTTTAATTGTTTTTATAGTTTTTTGTTTCCCGCCTCTCTCTCCTGTTAAATAATAATGATTTCTATAATTTCTTTTTATAAAACGTTTTTTATTTTTAAAAAAATAGGTTTGTTCATAAAACATTTTTATAAATTGAACATTTCTTTCATTATTTTTATAAAACATTTAAAAGAAAATAACTATATAATGTTTCTAGAATTTATATTAAAAAGCTATGTAATATGTCATAAATATTTAATATGTAAATTTTTATTACTAAGTATATGTAACATTGAATTTATTTAACCCGTGTAATACATGAGTTTATAACGTAGTTAGGATTGATATATATACCATATCCTTCAATTATAAGGGGAAAAAATAAGATTTAAGTTAAAGTGGTTTTACATCACTTTATATTTATCCTTAAAACTATAAGAAAATGAACACTAGAATCTATACTATATAATAAATAAAGGTTTTTAGTGCCAATTGTCGCCTCCATATTCATTCTCACCATTTTTTCTCGCCCCTCTCTCTTATTTAATGTGCTTCTATATTTTAATTAAAGAAATTACTAATTATACTAATAAAACACATTTATTTTAAATTATCTCTTATTATAAAAACTTTAAAATTTAATTATTTAACTTTTATTTCGATCAAATGAAAGACAAATTAAATCAAATAATAATTAACGTATTTTTAAAACCAAATTATATATTAATTTTTGCATATTTTAAGTTTGTTTCTATACCTAGTATATGTAATATATTTTACACCTGTAAAATATATACATAAAGATTTAAAAATTTTATATATTGATATTTTTCACCCCGTGTGTAGACACGGGATCTAAACTAGTCTTAAATATACCAATTCATTAACCATTTCTTTAAAATTATAAGAATAAGGAATGAGATGTGAGAGGTTTTTAAAAAATAAATATTTTTTTATGAAATGATAGTTTTTAGTTAAATTATAAAGATAAGTATAAAAAAACCTGATGCGAATGCTCTAAATATGATAACTAAGAAAAGTGTTTTTTTTTCTTCTTCTGAAATAACAATGGGATGATTCTATTTACATCCAACCTATTGCTATTTGCACTAACTAATAATGTGATATTAATATATATATATATATATATATATATATATATATATATATTCTTTTGTAACATTTAATATATAATATTTTATAAAAAATAAATGACAATGCGATATGTCCATTTTTATCTACATTTTAATGTAAATTTTCTAAACAACGGAGACATATCAAATATAAAAAAAATGTTGGTCGTTATATTTGATACGGCTCCATTTTTTGTAAAATTTATATTGAAATGTAGATAAAAATGAACATGTCGCAATGTCATATTCATTCTTTTAGAAAATATTATATATTAAAAGTTATAAAAGAAAATATATATTAATTAATGTCATATCTTTTGATGTAAAATAAAAAAGTTAGGGTGTAAATAGGAATACCCGTAACAATCCATTATGGAGTAAGTCATAGGTATCGAGTGAAATTAGATGCACCTCCAAAATTCAACATTTAATTCCCTTTGTCTCCTTGTTTTTCTTCTCTCTTGAGATCGAGAAAATTACCGTCTATTTGACTAAAGAAATTTCTTAAAATTTGTCATTAACTTTTAGCCTAGAAATACATAAACTTTCACACTAAACCTCCATCGCCACCACACCTAACCACCGTCACCCCCATTACTGTCGCGACCATTGTTGTTGGCCACCGTAGCCACTAGCCGCCAACAACAAAGATAAAGGGTGAATCCCTTATGAACCAATTCATTTTGATCCGAATCCATTTGACTTGTCTTTTAAAGTACATGTTTTGACTCAAACCGAAAATTGTCACGTTACACAACCCAACCCAACCTAGCCGGGCCACCTCTTTTTACCCTGCAAAGTTTTTAACAATTTATATGTAGTCAACTAAAAACTCATATAATACCATAGGTGCCAAATAAGCATTTTTAAACACGTGGGATAACCTCTTACATATTGTTTGGGTTATACAATACCTAAATGAAAGATTTTTGAAGCTTTAGTCTTTTTATGAATTGAAATATAGTATAATACCTAAAATGTTAGTATGATACTCTTTTATTATAATAAATAATTGACCCTTTTTGTAATTCTTTAAGTATAAGAAATAGTTGAGACTTGAGAGTAACACAAATAAGAGAAAGAATGGGGAGCGACAGAATCTAAAACTTGATACAAAACAAAAATCAAAATCAAACCGATGAAGAGCAGGTCGGGTTGTGGAGTAGGCGTCGGCTGTGAGACGAGGACGAAGAGTAGCTGACGCCGGAGAAGGTGTTGAACAAGATCGACGTTCCTTTGGGATTTTTGTCAAGAGGTCAAGAAAAAGGGGAGGGAGGGAAAATACCTGGGAAATAAGGATATGAGATGAAAAGGGTTGGTATATATACCAATTTAATATAATCCTTAAACCTATTTGTAAATTTTAAAGATGTTGATGTAGAAGACAAAAACAAAGAAAAGTTGTGAAATAGGGATGCTGATGAGAACGGTCTAAGAGCATTCACAGCCTGTTTCTTATAATTATGTGAGTGAGTTTTGTATATTTTATGGAGTGGTTTAAAGTGGTTGTAAGTGAAGGAGAGAGAAAAGATATAAGGTTTTTGTAAATATAAGGATAAAAGTAGTGGTTTTTAGTATAATTATAAGGATAAGGATAAGAGCATTCCCAACCCGTTCTTTATATTCCATATCCTTATCCTTATAATTACACTAAAAACACTACTTTTTCTACATTTTATCTCTACTTTTCTCTCTCCTTATCCTTATCCTTATAATTATACTAAAAACCACTACTTTTATCCTTATATTTATAAAAACCTTATATTTTTTCTCTCTCCTCCACTCACAACTACTTTAAACCACTCCATAAAATATACAAAACTCACTCACATAATTATAAGGAATGGGTTGTGAATGCTCTAAGAAGAGAGGAAAGTAGAGATAAAAGACAGAAAAAGTAGTGTTTTTTAGTGTAATTATAAGGATAAGGATATGGAATATAAAGAACGGGCTGAGAATGCTCTAACGTTATACTCAATCTATCACTCTTACGTTGGCTATTTTGTGTAATGGTAGCCCCAAGACTTCCCATAGTGGAGGTCTTGGGTTCGAATCCTGTCAACAGCAAAAAATGGGTATGTGGCTAGGTCAGGGGGTTTACCCAGTTGGGGGTTCCTCTTGTGGTGGGTTGCCCTGGATGTTCTAGGTGTTGCTCCGGGGAAACTCAATTATCCTACAATATCTAGGTGTTGTCGTTAAAAAAAAAATCTATCACTATTGTCTATTTACCATTTTACCCTTTAAAACACTTTGGACCCCACCAAAACTAAAACCTTCCCACCGTTGCTTTTACTTTGGTTATAAAATATAAATCTATCACTCACTAGTCATTACTCACTGAGAAGTGAGAACTGACCACTCAGCCTTCTTCGTCTCCACAACATTCTCTCCTATATACCATTCTACCCTTCTTCTCCACATAAACACACACTAATGGCTCCCAGAAGAACCTCAACCTGCATTGTTGTGTTGTACACTCTGTTAGCAGTGAGCATAGCTCAAGACACTGGTGCATCAATGGCCGTCAAGAATGTAACCCTACCTGGCCAACACCCCTCTCCTGACATTGTTGTTCAAGATCTTCAAAGGTACAACTGTTTCTTCACAATGTACCTTACTTTACTCTGGTTTTTGGCTTGTATTTCTTTTACATAAAGTTATGGATGCAAATAGAAATTTCTTCATAATTGAGGTCCTTGTTTTGACAAAAATCCAAAATGTATGTTTTCTTTTCTTTTTTGAAGCCTCCAAAATGTATGTAGCGTTAAAACTTAAAAGGTCCTACTAAATACATCCTTTATGTGATATTTTTACTTTACTTTTAAGTATTTTTACTGTATTTTTCATTTACAATATAATTTTATTTGTTATATATTTTAATGTAAAATATTTCTAAAAGTCTCAAACGGTTACAATGTGTTTATTTTTATCTATATTTTAATATAAATCTTATCTGATTTAATTTAAGCTTAGTTTGTGTTAGAATTTATATTAAAACTTAGATAAAAAAGTTTATCTCAATGGTGTATTTGAAGTTATATACTATATTAGTATGTTATATATTAGAAGTTATAAAAAAATAGATTTTCATATAATAAAGTGCATTTGGAAATTCATATATATTTAAAGAAAATATAAGAAAAAAACACTTTTATTTTTTGTTTTTCAACCTCTATTTTGTTTATTCTTTGTACAAAGGTTAAAACAGTTTTTAGTTTTTTACCACTATATACTCCCCCCTATGTCTTTAATAAAGAGACGATGATACATACAAAATAAAGAGAGACATACAAAAAGTTCTAAAAGAACAAGACACGTGTCAATTATCGTTTTGTTAGTTACATGAATTAGCAAGATTAGTATGTTGTCACTAAATACAAAATGTAATTAACAAAACTTCAAATAAATAATTAAAGTGTTTATTGTAATTAAAAGAATGGACAAGCTTGTAGACAACAATAGATAATTTTTAAAGGAATGTTGTTTTCCTTTAAGTCTACTTGAGCCAAGTGCTAATAAAATAATATAAAGAATTAATTTAATAATTGGTCTACTTTTGACTTTTTTTTGTTCAAGAATTATGGAAACGGTCCTTTTGTCTATATTCCGAATATACATGCCCTTTTGCTTTTTATTAATTTTTATTTGTCTCATTGTCCTTTTTATTTTAAAAGAAAAATAGTAGTGAGACAAATTGTGCTAGCTAATGTATTTCACATATTTGGGACATATTTCAAATTTTCAAACCCGAACTTTATAAGTATAAACGGTTTATCTAGACAACTAAAACATTTTTATCTAGACGAGTCAAATATTTTTAAATATAAAACGGGTCTAGCATTATGAATCAACAGTCGTACGTTCATACATTGGTTTTTATAGTATTCGCATCGTCTTACTTCAGTTTTTAAATATCTTTTATTTTTAAGTAAAAACTATTCTTATATTTTTTTAATTTTGCACTATTAATTCACAAACATAATTTTTTAAAGAGTAAACTATCATTTTTGTCTTTGTGGTTTAGTAATTTTTTGTCAGTTTCATTCAAAAAGTGTATTTTTCCTTTTGTTATCATCGTGGTTTACAAAACTTGCCATTTTTGTCCAACTAGTTTTTTTACGGCAAATCTACCATACTCTACTCCTAAATTACACAAAATAATTCACTCAATGCCTAGGTTTGAACCCAGGACCTCCAATATAAGAGTCAAGAGTCTCTATCAAGTGAGCTAATCTCACATTGACTCATTCAACTAGTTAAGTCCATCCATATTTTAAAGAAATATATAAAAAAAAATATATTGATGGAGTTAAGTGATCGGACACAATTACTCTCATTTAACGTTAAATATGGATAGAGTTAAGTGATTGAATGAAAATGACAACTTTGTAAACCACAACATAGGAGAAAAATAATTTTTTTTAATAAAACTGGCAAAATGTAACTAATCATATGGACGAAAATGATACTATACTCTTTTTTTTAAATATAATAAAAATAAATTAATATGAAAATAAATCATTAAATCAAATGGGACCATAAGGAATTAAGGACGAGTGAAACAACATTTTCTTTTCTGACAGGAGGGTAAATGTGTCAATTACAAGACGGGAAATGCTATCATACGCCAACGACGAGTCAACCACGTCTTGTTTGACCGGCAACCCCATCGACGACTGCTGGAGGTGCGACCCCAACTGGCATCTCAACCGCCAACGCCTCGCCGACTGCGGCATCGGCTTCGGCCAATACGCATTAGGCGGCAAAGGCGGCCGCTACTACGTCGTCACCGACTCCTCCGACAACGACGCCGTAAACCCCCGTCCGGGAACTCTCCGGTGGGCCGTCATCCAAACGGAACCCCTCTGGATTGTCTTTCCGACCAACATGCATATCCAGCTCTCACAAGAACTAATTTTCAACAGCTTTAAAACCCTTGACGGCCGTGGAGCAAACGTTCACATCACCGGCGGCGGCTGCATTACTCTACAATACATCACCAACGTCATTATTCATAATATTCACATTCACCATTGTTACCAATCCGGCAACACTGAGATCCGGTCTAGTCCTACTCATTACGGGTACCGAACAAAATCTGACGGTGACGGGGTATCCGTGTTCGGGTCACGTGATATTTGGATAGATCACTGCTCACTGTCACATTGCAAAGACGGTTTGATTGATGTCATCATGGGTTCCACCGGAATAACGATTTCGAATAACTTATTCTCGCATCACGACGAGGTGATGTTGCTCGGACACAGTGATAGTTATTTGCCAGATTCCGGCATGCAGGTTGTAAAATAGTGAAAACTGGTGTATTATTGATTAAATATTTATAGGAATTCAATAAGGATAATAATAAAGAAAACCTAATCTAATAATAACTCTTTAACTATGATCAGTGTTGTAAAAGTCGCTAGGCGCTAGTTCGACGGTGGGGTAGGGCCTAGGCCTAGGCGGGATTAATCAGGGTCTAGGCGGGATTAATCGGATTGGAATTTTTATATGTAATTTTTAGTTTTTTATATATATATGTTCATTTTTAAACCACACCAAAGGTTTGGCCGGATATTTCAGGTTTTTGCCGGAAATTTCAGGTTTTCGCCGGAATGTTCGTCTGAATCTGGCCGCCTAGGCGCGATTTGGACCGCCTAGCGACTAATTGACCGACTAGGCCAAAATTAGGCCTTAACGAGCCGCCTAGCGATTTTTAGGCGCCTAGGCGCGATTTTTACAACCATGACTATGATAAAGATAAGGCAAAATGTTTTAATAATTCAAACTCTGACCGATTATCCAATAATAATCCATTGTCATTTTGACCAATAACACTCCTAACTTTCAATTTCATTGTCAAAAGCAATCAAGTAGCATAATTATCAAAGATTTCTACTCGATTTACATTCTTTGTATGTTTCGCCATTTCGTTCATAATCATCATTGTGAGCGAAATCGAGTGAAAACAAGTGTAAATCTTCGATGATTATGTGAGTGGGATTGCCCTTGGTAATGAAAATGAAAGTTAGGAGTGTTATCGGTTAAATTATCAAAATGGATTATTTTCGGCCAATGTATCATATTTTGGATTATTAAAATCTAATTTGCCTGAATTAAAATATTTTATGTTTGTAACAAATTTTAACTAACAAATATTTTTTTTATGTTGCAGGTGACCATCGCCTTCAACCATTTCGGAGAAAAATTGGTGCAGAGAATGCCTCGGTGCCGGAGAGGGTATATACATGTGGTTAACAATGTGTATTCCAGATGGGAGATGTATGCTATCGGAGGGAGTGGAAATCCGACAATCAACAGTCAAGGAAACCGGTATACTGCTCCAGCCAATCGCAACGCGAAAGAGGTACAACTTTTTTTTTAAAGTTTGATGAAATTGCATGAATTTTGACGTCGGAAAGTTGATCGGAAGGTGACAAAGAGGGTAGATACATCAGAGGAGCATTGGAGGGAGTGGAATTGGAGGAGTGAAGGGGATATTCTGGTGAACGGAGCTTTCTTTGTGGCATCCGGCGAAGGTTTAGAACTTAAGTATGAGAAAGCCTACAGTGTGGAGCCTAAATCGGCGGGATTGATCGACCAACTCACCATGAACGCCGGCGTGCTCGGTAGCAGGTTCGATCTCGTTTCCCGCCAAAACTTCATCAATCAGCCTTTTTCCGATTTGAGAATATTTACTTTTTCAACATTTCGTAAAAAGTTACAATAAGATTAATGTAGTATATCTTACAAAGAAAATCACAAAAAATTATTGTCTTTTATATATATTTATTATAGGATATTGCCTTTCATATAAAAGTTTACCTTTATGGTTATTATGTTTGCTCAAAAATGCAAACATGGGCAAACCCGGTGCACGAGGCTCCCGTAAGTGTGGGGTCCGGGAGTGTCAGGCCAACTTGCTGGTTTATGCATCTTTACCCTACATTTTTGCAAGAGGCTGTTACCACGACACGACAACTACCTCACCGTTGCTCCTAGTATCACCCTATAAACAAGACCATGTTTCTAAAAAATTAAAATAGATATATGAAAGGTGTACTCGCAAAAGCAATACTTTATATATAAATAAAAAAAGTAAAAGGTGGTTTAAGTTTTTATATTTTTAATAGATATATGATGATACGATATACGAATCTAAAGTAGATATACGAAATAATTTTAGGTATTTATATAAAAAGTAAATATAGTTATGAATTTGTGCTAAATCATGACAAAGATAATGTAAGAAACATGTCTCTTTACATTTTTATAGCACATGCTTTTTGACTTCCTTACTCGTCTTTGTTTCAACTTCTATGGCTCTATCCTCATTTTTGCACACTTTTCTTTTATGTGAAAATAATATTATAACAAACCAATGATGATAATTTGAAAATTTACCCTAAAGTGGCAATTAATCCACCAATCATGGTTGTTTTGCTACTTTAGCAAATTTGATGATGTCACCATCAAGAAATTTATTTGTATGATTCTTTTTATAAAATCATGATATTGTATGTTTATGTAACAACTTAAGATGGGATTTTGATGATGGGCAGGAGCAACAAGCTTGGGAAGTGGACAGATGGTGATGGTAATGGGGAAGGAGGTGTAGATGATGGTGAAAATGACTACGGTGAAGATAGTGATGGCTCTTCTATGCTGAGTTCTATGACTTTGATATCGTCTTTTTTAATCGTGTTGTTGTCGTTCATGTTCTTGTGCTCTTCGCGCGATCAAATTCTGTTATTGTGACCACAAAACATTTGGGAAAAAGTTCTCCAAATTGATTATGAATTGACAAGGGATTCTGGTTTTAAGGTTCTCCTTTGATATTTGTTTTTCGATCTCGTTTAAAGCATTCCAATGTTCTTCACCTAAAGCTCCAGCAATGGTGGTCGGTGTCTTATCTTCTTCTTCGAACCATGGCTCTCTACACAGATTTCCCAAATGGCGATTCGCCGTTAAATTGAAACAATTTGTTGAATGATGGTTTGGTGGACAGGGAGCAAAAGTGGAACACAATGGTTTTGGTGACGAGTGTAGGGGTTTTCATGTTGGTTTTAATGGATGGGAGTTTGCATCCACATCCATGATAGGAAACTAACGACATGAAGTTAAACGAGTTGGTGTTTGGGGTAAACGGGTTCGGGTCATAAACAAGTCAACACGTTAGTGACATGATTAAAAACGTGTCTAAATGAGTTCAACCCACTTAACATGTTTATGATACATAATATGTTTAACTTATCATGTTAAATAGATTAACAGAATGACACGACACATTTATGAACCGTTTATCAGAACGACATAATTTTATAGTATCATAAATAATTAAACATGTTATGATGGATTGTAACTTTTGGCAACTTTTATTTTACGTCTAATTATTTTTTAATCATTTGTTAAATGATTCTAATTTTTGATTACCAAATTCAAGTACCACATAATAAACTGAAACAGAAAAGGTATGGGGTTTAACTTGTAACAAATAACCCTTATCAATATTGAGCTTGAGCTAAACAAGAAGTTTGACCTCAAAAGTCAGATCTGTATAACATGTGTTCTTTCAACACAAGAAGAAAGATTGAGAAATCATGAACAAAGATACTAGAAACATTTTTGAAGACCGGGGGACTTGAAGATTAAACTCATACTCATTAATTATAATGCCGCTGAATAAACTTCATAAACGGCTTTAATTCTAACGATCATCAAAAGATTTGTTCATGAGCTCAACTGCTGAATCCATAAACTGCACAACAACAATGACAACAAAAGGGGGGAAGCCGAAAAAAGAAACTTTATCACATTTTTATAGATAGAAATCAGAAGCAGAAGAACAAAATAAAAATGCACAACCATAATGCATCACTCAAATCTATTAATTTTTTTTATTGTTTTACAATAAAATCTTCCAAGGGTTTTGTTTAGAAAATAATCACCACCTTTTATCATCTATGAAGAACCAATCAAGATTTTCTTGAAATCTAAAGAATTTCAGTTCAAGAAATCTACTTGGGTGGCCTAAAAGCAAACTCTATCTCATTATATCACTTTATGTTATATGATTGTATGTTTGTTATGACTACTTGATTCTTGGTACATTAGTTCTTTTATGCTTTCTGTATGCTTCACAACTTTAGATTTAGAGACTATCATGCATGCTGCTCTTTCTGTATGCTTATGATACGAACTTCTATGTCTTGTTTTTATATATGCTTTTGATACTGGATATTTGTTACTGGTTGTCTATTGCATGCATGTTTTGTATGTTTTCCGAGTCAGGGGTCTCTCTGGGTGCAGCCTCTCTACTCTATGGGATAAAGGTAAGGTTTGCCCTCATCCCACCCTCCCCAAACCCTACTCTTTGAGTGGGATAAGAGTGGGATTTTGCTGGGTATGTTTGTTTGTTATATGATGTATGTTTCTTCTGTCCCAAGAAACTCCAAATTGAAATTCAATTCAAAAAATGTTTAACTATTTGTCAAATATCTAAAATACAGGTCAGCAGGTAACCTTTTTGGATCTAAATCAATACCATCCATCTATTTGTAGTGATGAAGTATGCATTTTAGGTTGGAAACTTCACGAAGACAAGAAATGTTCCAATTTTTATGGAATATATTAAAAAAGAATATTGATGCAATGTTCATGGGAAAGCAAGCATATTCGTTGTGCTCTTCCAAGAGACCAAATAAATAAAATAAAAAATAATTAATAAGGTAATTTTGAAAAATAAAGTGGAATTTACCTTCCCAATATTCTTGAGTTCTTTGCCAACAGGTTCCAAAAACTTCAAGTCAATATCGACAGGCCAGACCTTCATATAAACATTAATAAAGCAGGATGAGACTTGAACAAAAGTTTGAAAGACAGTGAATAAGCATCTCAAAATAATTTTTGATTCCAAATAATTTGTATTTCATATCAATAACTGCAAAAGAGAGATTATGATCAGGCACAAACTCAAATTTCTGTTTTGATTGTATTGAATTGCAAGAATGCAAGTGCAAACACCTTACAGAAATATATCAAATGGTTCATTTCTTCTCAATAATATAAATAGGACCCATAAAACGAAAATGTTGATTTGGACGAAGGATGAAGGTTTACAAAACCTTTCAAGATGTGAAGAAACTAATACTATAAGCAAGTATATACTTCAAAACACATGTTGCCTTTCAAGGTTTGAACTTCAAAACTGATATAAACACTTTATTTAATGCATCTCTCATGGATCTTTATGAAAAGTTCCAATCTTATATCCATTTAAAGTTTCTATTCTTCACACCATTAATAAAATTAAAAGATAACAGATATTTGTAATAGCTATATTTTGATTCAGAACTGAATACCATGAAAATTCTATCAATGTTTCTCACTCAAAGTCTCAAACATGTGATACTTGAGTACTCACATAAATAGCCTCCTGCACAAAGTGTAGGATACGACTGCGTACATCAGATCGCGAAGCGATTCAGCCCCTACTCGGACCCTGCGCAAATGCGGGAGCTAAGTCAAGCACCGGTTCGCCCTTTATCTTTGTAGTTATGTAAGAAGTAACACCTAGTAGTAATTTATGATCTTTGGATATATTACAAGGTAGAGCCATTAAAGCAGGGTGTGATTCGTTTGAATAAAATTATTTGATTATATACAATGTCAAAGTCAAAATAATCTTGGCATGCAGATTGTTGATGGCATATTAAAGATCATATTAGCATTTGAAATGAACCCTCCACGATTCCAACAAAACATGTTAACAATCAACATCTAAGATCAGCTCAACAGAAATCCCAACGACATAAATACGCATTAAAACTAAAAATTTAGACTTCATTCATCCATAAAAGGGAGTATCCACTAACAATTCTTAAACATTCTATGTTTTCAGCTTTAAGATTAAATGTTTCTATATAGTTTTCACCAATGATCAACCAATTTAACACCGAAACAACATCAACTCATGTGAAACTCAAAAATCAATATTGATTTGAAGAAATGCAGACCTTTACTCCAAGAAGTTTAACTGGTGTAATCTGTCCAGGAACAACACACTCTGGCCCTGCTGCTTCCACTATAGCTTCTGTCCCTAACCCATGTCCAATTGGATCCGGGTGCTGCAAAAACCCAAAAAAGATTCAATAAAACTGAAAACCCACAACAAATTATGACCCAATTTCCAACCACAAGAACCCTAATTCCAAACCCTGATATAGTAACACACAAACATCCCTTTCCAAGCAACTAAAACACTAAAGATACATTTTTTGAAGAAATTAGCAAGAGCCCAGATTACCTTGATGAGAGAGAGGGCATAATTGGTGTAGGGGTTTTGAGGGAGGGAAAGAAGGGGGGAATGGTGGATTTTGGGGAGGGGTTTGATGGCGGTAGAAGCTGCCCTCCATGGTGCATCCTTCTGTAACACGGCTCCTCCTTTCTTCGACATTAATGGCTTGTTTTAGAGGGGGAAGGGGATTGGTTTATGGGGTGATTTGAACCAGAGGCATAAAAGATTGTGTTTGTGGATGGCGGAGGTTTTGGATTTGGAGTTTTTGGTTGCTGTTAATCTAATTTAAGAAGAAGATTTTGTGATGTCTAGTGAATCGAATCCCCGATCCGCCCCGCAAAGATATCCATCCTTTTTAAATACGGCAAATGTCATAAAAAACCAATATACTTTCTGGTTTTTTTTTATAAAAGTCGCTCAATAAATTTTTGCACATAAAAAACCAACATACTCTCTCTTCTTTCTCACAAAAGTCACTCGACAATTATTTACCATAGCAAATGATTCGGTAAAAGCAAGACTAAGGAAATCGACCGACAGAAACAAGAGCAAAACAAGCGAATCGATTGCAAAACGATTTGATTGCTTATGTGTTTTCATAGATTTTATAGGTATTTTTAAAAAATGGATTTAATTTGATTACAAATAATCTCTTTATAGAATGAATTTGTCAATCGATTTCCTTCACCTTGCTTCTGCCGATTTATCGCTACAGTATATAGTTGTCGAGAGATTTTTGTGAGAAAAACCCAAAAGTATGTTGGTTTTTATGTGTAAAAATTTGTTGAGTGATTTTTGTGAGAAAGAAAGAGAGTGTATTGGTTTTTTATGTGTAAAAAATTGTTGAGAGATTTTTGTAAGAAAAAATAGAAAATGTATTGGTTTTTTATGGCATTTTCCCTTTTAAGTATTTGAGTGACTAAAATTGTTAAAAATAAAAAGGTTTATGCGACTAAAACAAAACATACGAGAAACTTGGTTATTATTTTTTTTTAATAATCCAAACTATAGCTTATTGACCGATAATAATCCATACTAACAATTTATCCGATGACAGTCTTGACTTTCACTTTTGTTGTCAAAAGCAGTCTCACTAGCATAATCATCATAGATTTACACTTGATTCGCTTGTATGTTTCTCAATTTCGTTCAAAATCATCAAAACAAGTGTAAATCTATGATAATTATGCTACTTAAATTGCCCTTAGCAACAAACGTAAAAGTTAGGAGTATCATCCTCAAATTGTTAATATGGATTATTATCCGTTAATAGGTTATAGTTTGAATTATTAAAATCTAATTTAACTATGATAAAAAAAACTCTCCATCACCTTCTCTTCTCTTGTTAAAGGATTTACAGTAGCATCTTCATATATATCACTATAATTTAATTAAATATTATATTTCTTTAAACCTCTCACATCTCTATCTCTATCTCACTCACATACACTTATTTTATTATTTTTTTCTCTTTCTAAGATCATTCATAATGACATCTCTGTTTGCATATCTATAATTTAACTAAATATCACATTTTTCTAAGTTTATCTCTAAATTTGGTTTAACCTTCTACGTCTTATTTTCCATCTCTATCTCACTCACAAACATTTATTTTATTTTTTTTCTTTCTTAGTCACTCACAAAAAATATAGAGATTGATAAAAATGAGTTTCTATATTTAGAAAATCATTATTTACTAAACTCTAAAGGTTAAAGATGGAGATGGAGATTCTGATTGAGGTGCAAAATAGAAGAAATATTTAAATAATGAAGATGGAGATAGAAATAGAGACTATGTTGTGAATGCTCTAAAACACTCATAAAAAATATAGAGATTGATGAAAATTGATCTCTATATTCAGACAATCTTTATTTACTAAACTCTAAAATTTATAGATAAAGAAGGAGTTAGAGATAGAGACTATGTTGTGAATATTCTTTGATACTCAAAAAAAATATAGAGATTGATGAAAATGAATCTCTATATTTAGATAATCCCTATTAATAAACTCTAAAATTTAAGAGTAAACTTTGATTTTAGTCCCTGTGTTTGATCCAAATTACCCTTTTAATCCAATAGTTCTAATTTGACCAGTTTTGTACTTGTGGTTTCAAAATTGTCGCAGTCAACTACGTTTCACTAATGCCATCCAAGTGTTCTGTTAAGTTTTTATGAAAAAGACGAAAATACCCCTGAAACTAAAAGTTATGTCCTTTGATGAAAAGACAAAAACATCCCCAACCTCTACTTTCTTTCTACTCATTAGCACCACCCCTCCATCCGCCCTAATTCATCGACAAGATCTTCCCCATTGATGTGCACAAAACTATACGTATATTTTACATCAAATTCATTCCATTTATGTTTGTTTTAATGAGATTCTAGTAAATTAGACTCTTATTTAGTGTATTTTGAGTTTTCAGGAACAAAAGGCCACTAAATGATCAAACAAGCAAAAAATGTGTAAAAAGACAAAGATTTGATCAAGACAGTAGGAGAAGTATGGGGTGTGCCCCATCAAGCACACCCCCGTGCCACAGGCCAGGAGACAAACAAGCATATCGGACCCACTGCCTCGTGTTCAAGCCAGCACGCCCGCATGCCAAAGGTCCAGCACGCCCACGTGCACACTACCATGTCTGATTCTGTTTCGACCAACTTAGTGGAGTAGGATTCAGGTACACACGGGGTCGTGTTCAAGCCAGCATACCCAACCTCGCAGACAGCCTATAAATAGGCCTTTATGCACCATATCAAGAAAACCAAGAGGGAGCCAACTAGACAAATTCTCCACACTTTATATTATGTTATTTTTGTAGTTTTAGTAGTTAGTTTAATTTCCAAGGTTCTAGAATAATATAACAAATTTGAAATATTGTAATGATGCATTTTTGTGTTTATACAAGTTTAATCTTTGTTATTCGGATCACCATTTTTTGCAAAGTTCTTTGAACTACTTTGGGGATACAAACTTCCGATGAGTAGTTAGCATCTATTATGGATTCAACATTGGTTTGTTTTACTGACTTCAAAATATAATCTTTTAACATTGAAAGTAAATCTTTGTAACTTTTGAAGGAATTCACCAACTTCATACTTTGTTGATTCAAGCATTCATACTTCTATGTCTATGTATAAACTAACGATTTTGAATTAAAAGAAACCGGTTAAAGTTGCTAAACCAATCTGTTTACACCCGTCCGACCAACCCAACCGATTTGGTTTGTCGTTTTTTAAAACCATAGTCGTCAAAATTGACTAAACCAAACCATAAACACCTATAATTAAACATTTATTTAGCATAAAAAACAACACGAGTAATAAAACTAGGTAAAATAATGATTTTCTGATGCATACAACTCCCCATAACCATGAACTTAATTGAAAACGAAGAAAGCTTCGATCTAAAACCGATCATATATCAAAATATGTACACTCCTTAAAAATGTAAACGCAAGAACTTTTAGCACATACAATTTTACACACTTCTCTTCACCCATTCATAACACTTTCCAACAATAAAATCAAAAGTAACTTCATAAACCATTTCTAAAACCAAAAAATCACATCAAAACCTGAATCTACGGGCCCGTTGCAGGGGTAAAAACGGAAAGCAAAAACTAAAACAAGACCGGTAGAACACGAGTGAAATTCTCTCACCCTATTTGGTGAACAACCGCGCCATCTTCTAATCTTTGCCATGTTTGTTGTCGTTGATCCTGGGCCGTTTTGTCATGGGCCTGTTTCTCGGCATGCTGCCTTTGGCACTCCTCAAACAACTGGGAGTCCATTTCCATGAACATTTTTCTGATGTTACTTGTGAGCCCATGAACCGCAGGGTTCCAGTGGCCCTGAATGTTAGTCTCCAGGGCTTCAAAGATGATTGGTAGAATTACGGTTCGGTTCTGGGCGATTAAATTGACAATGTGCTCGTTGTTCCACATGAAAAGAGCTCGTTCTGCTACCTGTAAATAACGTTCACCGCAAAATGAATATGTTAACAGACACACATGGTAAAGTTCGGTATCTTGATGAAATTTACACCATTAAAGAGACCCGCAATCTCTTCATTTCTTTTCATACCAATATATAATCAGGACCCACAAAATACAAATGTTTAATGATAAACAAAATCCTAATACTGCTCTTTGATTTAGTTTTGCTACCCTTCCATCACATGTAAATCCCCACATATTTCAATTTGGACGTCTGATAAAAAAATCTATCAAAACCTTTTTATAGTTACAAAAGTGGACAATTTCAATATGGATCCAAAATATTCCACAGGACTTATAATTGCATTTAGAATTTAAAGTGGTTATATACTTCATAAAACATTGTACCTATAGCCCAAATGAGCTTGTTGAAGATAACCTAAAACACTCTAACAAGATTGAATCCCGCTAATGATCCATGGTAATTGTTGATTACTTCAACCCATGGTTTAAAAAAACGGTCGAGGCGTACGCCTCGAGGCGAGGCGGTAGAAAAACGAGTCTGAGGCGTATGCCTCACAAGGTATTTTGGTACGTACGCCTCACTAGGGCTGAGGCGGTCGAGGCGGGCTGAGGCGGGGCTGAGGCAGTAGAAATGGAAAAATTTGACTTTTGACCCATTTGAGCTGTGTATATCGTTTTATTAACGAAATACACAACTCAAATGGGTCAAAAGTCCATAATTAGCGTCTGGTTCTCCTTAATTTGACCTATTTTCTCATTCTTCTCCTTAATTTGACCTAATTTCTCATTCTTCTCTCACACATCACACCTAGGAAAGGTTTGGAAGGGGTTGATGTAGTCAACAAACAAGATACAAACATTGTTTGATGTTTAGTATTTTATTTTTTATAAGATATATAATTTTTATATTTATTTTTTAATTCCGCCTCGGGCTTACGCCTCGGTTCGCCTCGAGGCTTACGCCTCGTGAGGCGAAGGGAAAACGCCTCGAGGCGCGTTTCCGTTCTTTTAAACATTGCTTCAACCACAATTATTAGAAATTTACAACCTCGTTAGACTTGAATTGTATATAAACAAATTAATTTGCCACCAATTGATGACGTAAACAAATTGATCCCAGTGGTCTTATCATATTCATCAAGCCACCTCACCCATCTCATTTTTTAATATGGGTTGACTGCAATATATGGCAACTTACATTCATTTCATTTCCCCTATATCTAACTACTATGAGAAAAAATCAAATATAAAAATTAACCAAAATACTAAACAATTCACATCAGCATCACTGTACACGTGGCGTGGAATACCTACATGAGTACATGGATGATGACATGGCAAAAACATGCCAAAACCAGTTCTTCAAACAGCAATTACAAGTTATCAGCTAACAAGTTGCTATAATAACAAAACAAATAAAAGTAAATTGTTGTTTTAAAAATAATTCCACCCTTAGTTTGGATTTAAAGTATAAACCCGAAAGTAACAGAATATATGTTCTTTAATAACTACTTATTCATATACTTTCTCCAATTCAACATATTCAGTTTCTCATAAATCACTATCCTACTGATCATTAAGATAAAAGTAAAGTTGCCAAATCATCCCTCACTTCAGTCATCTTATTAGTTATTATCTAACTATCATGAAAAAACACAAGGATATCAAGAGCAAGCAATCATTAATAAAGCTAAAAACAGATAGAAGAGATGCACATTACACGAAAATAAGATTGAGGTGATCTCAAACCTGAAAATGAGGGCTATTAAGACACCGAGCTAGTTGTCTGAAAAGAGGAACCATACACCGTTGGAATTCAGTGGCTTGTGTTGCTTCTAGAACTTCTTCAAGCTCTCCAAGAAAAAGAACCTCCTTCTGGCAGTTTGTGATTGGCCAATATTTTAGCAAACCATTAATAACAGTATCAGCCAATTTGTTGTCTTTCTCTACAAACTGAATGATACAGTAAGCAAGCTGTTGATGATACATAGCAATAGGTTTAGGTTTGTGAAGTGGTATAAGGGCCCGAACAAGAAACAATTTATGTTCCTCTTTCATTGGCAATGCAAATCCATTAATTATGCTTCCAAGAATTTCCAATAACTCAGCAATCCCACTATTCCTTTCGGTTTCATAGATAAACTGATAAAAGATATTGTTGATTGCTTTCCTAATAAATGGTCGATGCACCATAAATTTCCCATAAATCCTGTGTAGAATAGTTTTCAAATATTCCCGCTCACGAGGGTCCTCGGTATCAAACATATCTAGTAACTTCAACACAAAGGAATGATCAATAAACCTCTTAGCAACTTTTGTATCAGTATCTGTAGAGATTATATATCTCAAAAGAAGCTCATAAACAAGCTGTAAATGTGGCCATGAGGGTTCAAGATAAGCTTCATCTTCATCCGCCTCCATGCTCACAGCCCCCGTATTTTCATGAACCCCCGGCGGTAAACATCTAAAAATGTTCACTGAAATCATTCTAATCATCTCCAGCTGATTAGCCTCAGTAATTTTGCTAGAACCTGACTGTACATAATCAACAAGCTCCACAAGATTCAACCTCTTAATCTCCTTCTCTTTAATCGATTTCAACGTATCAGAAAAATCAAACAGGAAGCAACAAACATAACACTTTCTAAGAAACAACTGTTGCCTTTCAGAAACCGGAACATCACGAAACATAGGTAGGGCTTCAATAGTCCCTGTAGTAGCCGGAGCAGATACTCCGGCACCACCACCGTCGGAAACCTGCTGAGAGGCGGCTGCACCTCTAGAGGCATGGTTCACAACAACATTAGAACCGGAAACAGATCCAGAAACTTCCGTATCGGTTTTCGAGGGCTTCCGTTGTCCTCGTTTCATAAATTTATTCAACATCTTTCTAATATAATACAATCAAACAAAATCAGCCCTAATTTCACGGATCACCACACCGAATAGTCTCAATCAGTAAAACAAAATCGGAGACGATGTAAACCGTAAACCCTAGGTCAGTTGTATAACAATCAACAAAAAATTGAAAACGGAGATGGATCTATAATATATACCGTTAGGGGTTTCTAACAGTGGCGTTGAGAGATGAGCATTGACCGGCGGTGGTGTGCGTGGATCCGGCGGCTGGAAAGGATGAATTTGTGGTGATCGGATTATCCAGAAGAGAGGAGATTAGATGATTGAAAAGGGGTTGTGGGACAAGAATTGGGATAATTTGAAATGAGAGAAGGGGGCTAAATGAAAGCGATTGATGATAGGCTAATTACGTGTAAACAAATACTTTACTTTAGTGGACTGATTTACGTGAATTACATAAATAGTCCCTTGACTTTTCTATTCGATCTAGTGTTGGAGAATGGATAATGTTGTAGATTTTAAATCTAAGAAAATTGGGCATAAATTTTTGGAGGTTTGTATTTAAGTGTGACTAAAAAGTTATGTACCAATCAACCAAGTTTAAGAAAAACATAAAAAGAACATAAAAAAGTAAATCAGAAAAATAAATCAGAAAAAACAGAAAGTATATTTTTTGTTATTTAGTTTACTTCCAAATTTCTGATCTTATGTCTCGATAAACCTTCTTCTTTCACAACTCATTAAACTCTCTATTTGTTTCTTTCTTTCATTAGTGCAACTCAACTCAAACAACTTTTACAAGAGCAAATATCAAACATATGATTGATGTTCAGAAAGGCAAAGATCAAAGATCTCCCTAACATTTCAAAAAAGCAAAGATCAAAATGTTCATATGTTTCAAAGAAGTAAAGATCAAACATGTTCTTGATGTTTCAAAGAAGCAAAGGTCTTACCTACAACTCAAAAATCCGACATGTGCAAGAAGTAAATATCAAACATGTTCTTGATGCTTCATGGCAATGCTCCGCCTAACCATATTTGAAGTGTCGCCGATGTTGCCTCTAACGTGGGGCGCGCTTTTAAAAACCAAGATTGTATAATTTGGAATTAACTCTTATAAAAATAATAAACATAATGAAAAAATGGGATTTTTTTTTCAGTTAGTAAATAAAATAATGAACATTTCTATACCCATATTTCTTGGTGTCAAGAGTTTATACAAATAAAAAAGAATATAATAACAATATGTAGACGTTGAACCCAAATTGTTAACCAAAACGTTACGTGACCTAAACTTAAATTTGTCAATTTAATGTAATATAATTATCTATAAAGAAAGGAAAAGAAGAAAACTAAAAAGAAAATAATATGAAAAATAATTTGTGTGCTTCAAAAGTCGATTTCATATCAAAATTGGGATTGGTTTTTGTTTGTAACATACGGGAATAACATACAATAATCTCAAACCAAAACCTACGTAAAAATATATAATCATACAAAGGCATAAAATGCGTACCTTTTCGCATTGATCGACTTGTAATAGAACGTTTTCAATAAAATGAACCTTTGTTATTGCAGTAAGATGAATCATTGGACACTTCAATCAAACAACAGATCTTTTAACTGTTCTGGACCGAATAATTTACATTGTATGATGTGGTCATTATCAATTACCAGTTCGATGTTATCAATCAAAGCACCTTGTTATCTAGTGATGAAAACCAAATAGCAGAAATGATGTTATGAAATGTTTAAAATAGCAAACGGTTCAACATAGAAACAAGATAAACACGTGAAATCACTTAAAGTGACAAGTACTCAAATAACTCAAAGCAAATCCATGCCAAATGTACTTATAATTATAATTCAGATTGAACATCAATTAAACTTAAACCCTACATCTGAATGCAACCATGAAGAATCTAACTACTTACGATGATGTAAATGATGATGGAATGTGAACTCAAACCCTACACCTAAAAAATAATACTTGCATATAACTAATGATAAATATTATAAGCATATTCTTACACTTAAATATAGTACTTGTAATGTTATTGGGGTTGAATAAAGTTAAACTGTATTTTAATATGTAATTGGTTTCAGGTTGCTCGTTCTATGTTATCATGTAAGGTGGTCATGTGTTATTAATTACAGGGCCGGCGTGGAGGGAGGGCGGGTAGAGAGACGGTCCGGGCCCGTCTCTCTTAAGGCCCGAAGTTTTTAAATTTTTTTTATATTATATATATGTGTGTTTTAAAAAAAAAATCTATATATATAAGCTCAATTGTTTATAAATCTGAACCAAAAACCAAGAAATAAAAAAAATCAATATATAAGCCCGTATTATGTTTTTTTATATATACTTATTGAGTTTATATTATAGGGCCCACTTTTTTTAACATGTCACGGGCCCAAAACGTTTTAAGGATTCTCGGGACCGGCCCTGATTAATTATATCAGCGTATTTATGTCTTTGACACTAACATTGTGTTCCCGAGTTTAATAAACGAAGGAAATGAAGAGAAGGTGAATTAAGGAGAAAAAAAAAAGAGGAATGAAAGCAAATGAACGAAAGGGAATTAAGGAGAGAAAAGAAATAGAACAAAAAAATATAATTTAATTTCGTGTTCCAAAGTATAAAGGAAAGGAACATCTTGGGGGAAAGATTATTAAAATCTTTATTTATCTTCAAATCCGTCCATTTTGAAAGGAAAGTTAGGAAATCTTCATTTTGCTTCTTTCAACTTCATTCTGTTAAAAAAACTTAGGAACACAATATTTTTCATTTTTCTCTACTTCCTTCCATTAAAAGCATCAGAAACACAAATCTTTTTTGGCTTCTTTCCACTTCCGTTCACTTCTCTCTTTAAAAAGGACTTGGGAACATCCTCAAGGGGACATCCTGGTGGTTAAGTGGTGTGCCCCACAATTAAAAGATTATCGGTTCAAATCCTGCAATGTGTATGCATAGTGTATTTATTCTAAAAAATCTACGTGTTAGATGTTAAAAAAACGACTCGAGAACACATAGTAAGACCCAAGCCTCTCAACAGGGATACACTCTACCAAATGAATCATTATGTCAGAACACTAATTATTTGACCAATAGAATTTTCTCTAGTAGAATGTTAGTTGTGATTTTGTAACATCCTGGTTTTTATTGAACTAACGGGATTATTGTAAATTTGTATATGCTTGTTTATAGTGGACGGAATTGCGACGGGAACTCAAAGGAGTTGATATGTCCTAAATTATACATGTTTTGCATGCATAATAATCCACATATTATGGTACTAATTGATTAATAACCTTACAATTGATACTTAAAACGTTAATATTTCACAATTGCAGGTTATTCGGTGCTCCAAGATAAACAAAGCAAAAAACCAGCTTAAAACATGAAGAAATCAAGCTTTTAGAGGACCAAACCCGAGCATTGAACCCCAAGAAGTCAAACCATGTCAACAACAAGTCAACCAGCAGCTAAAAGACGAAACAGGGAAGCAAGGGAGGGATGCACGGCCGTGCAATGGCCTCCTTGCTCCCCAAGGCTCTAGTACAATGTCCTTTGTACCATTTTTGATTCCCGAGGTGTTTGCACGCCCGTGCAATCCAATGCACGGTCGTGCATTGCTCATTTTGAGTCCTATAAATAGGAGGCTTGGGTTCTTTATTCCACACACCAATTCAGATCAAAGAACACCCATCCAGACCTCGTTTGAGAGTGCAGTTCGTAGTTAGAGTAGAGAGTAGTGAGCGGAGGGGCTTTTCCTCCTTGTTTCGCAATAGGGGAGCCTACGAAACTCAGCGTTATGCTAGTTAGTATGGCCATTCGTGGCTAAACTCTTTGTATTGCTAGGGTGAAGATGAAGTTTGGTGCATGTTAATGTTTAACGTATTAATCCAAGTGATGTGTTTATGTCTTTAACTATTCGTCCTTAAAATCACTATTTTGGTGGGCTTTTATTATTGTCTAAATCCGTCTTTATATTTGTGAGTGTTCTTAATTTTTAAAGTATAAAACCTTTTTAATCATACTTCTCTTGAAGCTTGTACGTCTTTATACAAGTAGAGATTGATAAGCCAAGGCTTGGTCAACACTAGTAAGGTCGTACGTCTTTATACGAACTTATTATGCGACTAAGAATTGGTGAACTCATGTTGGAAACGGTACGTCTTTATATTTGGTCTCATTGTTACACCGCCTCCCGGTGAGCAAAATATAATCACCTATTTAACTTTAATACAAAGCATTTTACGTTCGATGTCTTAAACCAACCCGGAGATGACCATTCGGAGGGTTGAGGGTAATTGTTGTCCTTAACGGGAGGCACTACCACTTGTTAAAGCTTTTAAATTTGCAAATCAAATATCGTGAGGATGAGGCTCTAGCGGTGACCCGGGTCACACATTTGTAGTAGTCATATCACTGGATTAGTCAACTTAACATTATCACGTACCAAGCGGATTTGAAACCCAAAGCAATACTATTCGTAACCTGATCATTTCCGACCTATTTACTTTCATGTTATTTACTATTCTGTTCGTTACATTTCTGTTACACACTTCACACACGTTTTTACTCTTCTGCTATTTATTTTTTCGCCATTTACTTTTCTGTCATTTACTTTCCTGTTCCACAAGCACACAAAACTCACTCACAAATTAAACCGGCTAAACGTTAACAAAATTTGAGTATTGGAATTCAACTGTGTCCGTTGGTTCGATACTTGGTTCTTACCTAAACTATATTACGCTGCGATAGGTACACTTGTCTATTGTGTGTGTTTTAAGTTAAAGTAATTATCATTTTATAAAGTTAAAACCTGATCTCGTGAAACCATCTTAAAAATATATTTATTATATTTTTATATACTTAAAACATTACGCATCAAGATTTTGGCGTCGTTGCCGGAGACACGGTGATTTCAAGAAAAATTCAAGTTAACGGATTAGCCTTATTAAAAGTAAAAAGATCACACAAAAATATAATCATGAATCCTTATAATGAAAACTTTCCCGAAGAAGAATTCTTCAACTTCGACAAGAATTTCTCAGATTCATGGTGCGAATTATGTGGGGGATCACACTACATTGAGGAGTGCTATCTCTCCGTATGGCGCCCTATGGATCATGAGATAAATCTCCACCCATCCCCATTTGAGGATTTACTTCCTTCACCACCTCCATCAGTAAACACAGACAGTGCTTACTATGAACCAGATCCTTGGAAACCAGACACATTGTTTCGTAATTTGGAGAAAATAAAGAGTCAAATCATTAAACTCTACGCTACGGAACCAAATGAAGATCCTTCTGAAATTCTGGATCATCCACCATGTGTCGAAGTAAATCAAGCATCACAAGAACAACATGTAGATGTAGTAACTATGATACCCATGGGGAACACGGAGAATACAGGTGAAGATGACGTATTAAGGGCTGAAATCATACAAGAAACCTTAGAACCACCAAGATTGGAAAAACATTTTAAATGCTTTCAGTCTTTATTAAATCAAATCCAGCTAAATCTCCCCTACGAACTATTTCTCTATAAGATGCCTGCTCACGCAAAATTTCTCAAGGATATGCTTACTAACCGAGAAAAAATGGAAGAACAACTGCAAATCGCGTTGAATAGAATGTTAAGCTATTATGAGAGGAAGAAAACCTCCCGACCAATTCATGATCTCCTGTCTTATAAGCGACTCAATCCAAGGTAATACTATTGCTGACCTACATATAGGCGTAAATATTTTACCTAGCGCAATATTTGACAAAATGAATCTCAAGAAACTTCAACCCACAAAATTAGAACTATGCCTAATCAATAGGACAGTTCGCTATCCAAAGGGAATCGCTGTAGACATACTTATAAAGATTAACGAATTCGTCTTCCCTGTTGATTTTGTGGTAGTCGACATAAAAGGAACAACGTGATGCCCTCTTATTCTTGGGAGACCATTTCTCAATACAACCCTCGCCCTTATTGACGTCTGGGGAGGAAGATTGGCATTGAGTATCCAGCAAGAACGAATCACATTCGATCTCAAGAAGGCTATGCAACGACCAAGTAGTCATGACGATCTAGCCTTTCTTTTTGACGATTTCGACTACCTAGTAGGTTATTACATACATGACGTCTTGGGAAAAGAAGAAGAATGGCCAGCAGATGAACAGGAAGAATATCTAGTTTGTGAAGAATTTATGATAAAACACACTCATCATAATGATGAAGCAACATGCATTGAGGAGTTGGAAGATAGAGACAAGAGTGAGAAGGCAAAACCGTCTATCGAGGAACCACCTACACTTGAACTAAAGGAACTTCCGCCTGAGTTATCATACGCCTTCCTAGATGAAGAATCCAAGCTTCCAGTTATTATCTCCTCCAGGTTGAAAAACAACGAGAAAGAAAAACTACTACAAGTTTTGAAGAAATACAAGAAAGCTATCGCCTGGAAGCTAATGGATCTTAAGGGAATTAGTCCCTCATTCTGCACTCATAAGATACTTGTGGAAGAAAATTACAAAACAAGTGTGCAACACCAAAGACGACTAAACCCAAAAATGCAAGAGGTAGTGAAAAATGAGGTTATCAAATTACTAGACGCGGGAGTAATCTACCCTATTTCAGATTCAGCATGGGTCAGCCCAGTTCAGGTTGTACCAAAAAAGGGGTATAACAGTAATCACAAATGGGAAAAATAAGCTAATACCAACCCGCACAGTCACTGGATGGCGGGTGTGTATCGATTATCGCAAGTTGAACGAAGCTACCCGAAAAGACCATTTTCCACTACCCTTCATTGACCAAATATTAGAGCGACTATCCGGAAATATGTTCTATTGCTTTCTCGATGGATTCTCGGGATACTTTCAAATCCCTATTACCCCTGAAGATCAGGAGAAGACTACATTTACTTATCCCTATGGCACCTTCGCTTATAGGCATATGCCATTTGGACTATGCAATGCACCTGCTACATTCCAGCGGTGCATGATCGCTATATTTCATGATATGATAGAAGAATCAATGGAAGTATTTATGGATGACTTCTCAGTTTTTGGAAACTCCTTCGACCATTGTCTACAAAACTTAGAAAAAATGCTAGCCAGATGTGAAGATTCAAATCTAGCACTAAATTGGGAAAAGTGACATTTCATGGTTAAAGAAGGAATAGTATTAGGACATAAAATTTCAAAGAATGGTATTGAAGTCGACAAAGCCAAAGTAGAAACTATATCAATGCTTCCACCGCCAAATTCAGTAAAAGGGATCAGAAGCTTCCTCGGTCATGCAGGGTTCTATAGGAGATTCATAAAGGATTTTTCATCAATCGCCAGACCCTTGACACAACTGTTGGAGAAAGATCGACCCTTTCTATTCTCTGACGATTGCCTAGTAGCATTTGAAACTCTTAAGAAGAAACTCATTAATGCACTTATCATGACGGCACCTGACTAGACTAAACCTTTTGAACTCATGTGCGATGCAAGTGACTACGCAGTAGGAGCAGTTTTAGGTCAACGAAGCGAAAAGCATTTTCACCCAATTCACTATGCAAGCAAAACCTTAAATGACGCTCAAGAAAATTACACTACTACTGAGAAGGAATTACTAGCTGTAGTTTTCGCCTTTGATAAATTGCGTTCGTACCTAGTATTATCAAAAACTATAGTCTACACCGACCATGCCGCCTTAAGACATCTATTTAACAAGCAAGACGCTAAACCAAGGTTAATTATGTGGATCCTCCTACTACAAGAATTTGACATCAAGATAAAAGATAAAAAGGGAGCAGAGAATTTGGCAGCAGATCATCTATCTTGACTTGAAACCACTCAAGGAAATCAAAAGTTTGCTATAAATGATAGTTTCCCTCATGAATACATACTGCACGTACAAGACATCAATGAATACCCATGGTTTGCAGACATCGTAAATTTCTTAGCAAGCGGAGAACTAGTGAAAGTAATAACATTTCAGGAAAGAAAGAAATTCTTCGCAGATATCAAGCACTATTTCTGGGAAGATCCATATCTAATTCGTGTTTGTACAGATCAAATAGTGCGACGATGTGTGCATGGGAAGGAGGCACACGAGATATTACGACAATGTCACGAAGGACCAACAGGAGGGCATCATGGAGCCAATTATACTGCAAGAAAAGTTTTTGAGGCCGGATTTTTTTGTCCAACTGTTTTCAAGGATGCACATAAGCTTATAAGCAAATGCGACTCATGTCAAAGGTCAGGAAGTATTTCAAAGCGTGACAAAATGCCCTAGACAAGCATCCAAGTTTGTGAAATATTCGACGTCTGGGGGATTGACTTTGTTGGACCATTCCCTCCATCTCGCGGGAATCAATACATCCTAGTAGCAGTTGACTACGTGTCAAAATGGGTCGAAGCACAAGCATTCCCAACTAATGACGCAAGAGTCGTCATCCGGTTTCTCAAAAGATTATTCACACGGTTCGGTACACCAAAAGCTCTAATCAGTGATAGAGGAACACACTTCTGCAATTCACAACTGGAAAAGACACTTAAACGATATGGTTGTACCCATAAGCTGTCTACACCTTATCATCCCCTAACAAATGGACAAGTGGAAGTTACAAACATAGCAATCAAGCGTATCTTGGAAAAAGTTGTAAGCCCAAACAGGAAAGACTGGTCTGATAATCTGGAAGATGCATTATGGGCCTTACGTACGGCTTACAAAACACCTATCAGAACCACTCCTTACCGAATGGTTTATGGAAAGGCCTGTCATCTGCCAATAGAGATTGAGCATAAAGCATACCGGGCGCTTAAAGCAGTTAACCTAGATCTATCCAGTGCAGGAGAACACCGCCTTCTACAAGTTCATGAATTGGAAGAACTGCGAAATCAGGCCTATAGGAACTTAGCAATATATAAGGATAGGGCAAAGAGACTTCATGACAAATGACTAAGGAAGGCGGAATTCCAAGAAAGAGAAAAAGTCTTACTTTACAATTCAAGATTACAAATATTTTCAGGAAAATTGAGATCTAAGTGGACGGGACCATACATAATTCGAAAAGCATTCCCTTATGGAACACTGGAACTGGAACAAACAGACGGGACAACTTTCAAAGTTAATGGCCACAGAGTCAAGCGTTACCTCGAAGGACCAATTGATCAAGTAGTGGGCGAGGTTCCACAAGAGGAGTAAGACTGATGAAACACGTACGAGTCGGGCTAAAGACCCTTAAATAAACGTAGCGCTTCCGGGAGGCAACCCGATGATCATGAATAAATTGAGAGGTTGGTGCATACGGCAGAATCATGGATCTCAGGTTTGATCTTTCAAATTTAAGTTTCTCATACTTCAGCCCCAGGTATGCCCTCTCGATACTAGGACCTTAGTAGCTTAACTACTACCTTTTATTTTCCTTGTCTACTTTTATGTTTTCCATTATGTGTCAGGTAGAATAGCATCACCAGATAGTCTCTCTACTTATTTGAGGAATCACACTCCATCTCTACAACCTGAGGAATCGGAAACCGCAACAAATTTCTATGAAATTCGATGAAGTATTTGAAGCAAAGTGTTGACAGCACCAATAAGTTTTGGCCTTAGGTTATACACCGAATTGACCGGGGGAGTACCAGTTTCTTTTCCCTTAAAACTTCATGCATTTAAATTCCTGCATAGCATTTCATTACATGCATTTGTACATTGAGAGTAATGCACAGTTTTAAGTGTGGGGTGGGGAATTAAGAGATTCAGGACTACTTGTAACCTCAAAGCAGTAAAATTTCAACTTGTGATTTTCTACCCATTTGATTAAAAAATTACAAAAACCTACCTTTTGCAAAACCCGGAAAATTTTCAAAATTTTAAACTTTAAAACCTCTTTGAGTTCGCACCTAATAAAGTAAAAGGAATACATGGCAAGTAGAAACAAATGGATATTATACTTAACGATTCGCTAAACCCTATTCCATCTGTTTCCATGTGAGGAAAATCAAGCACATTACACATCATCAAATTCTTGGCGCAGTATATAATTATTCACATGCTCTTTCGTTTGGCGTTACTGAGTGTTTTTCGATTGAATTTTATGCATAATTAGAACTTTTGTGACTTATACATATCAAGACCATAAACTAGTAGAAGTTTGAAAGTGATTGAGGCACCTAGGACTTTATTACCCTTATCCTTAAATCCAAAAATCCTAAAAATATAATCCGCTTACATAGCCCTTTGAGACTTAGCCTTTTCTTTTCTACTACCCACAATTATCACCCAACCAGCTTTTCGTAAACACCGGTTATTGGCTAACTGTCTTCAAAATGGAAAAATTATCCTATGTCGTTATTTCAAGTTTCTTACCATTTAGGCAACTTCGGAAAGAATCTGTTCTACTCAATGGAATTGAAATATACAAGAAGGTAGATGTATTAGGAAGAAACAACCGAACTATCTGCAAGGAATTTATGAAAATATTAATTCAAGGAAATTGAGGAAAGAGAGTTATTGAAGAATTTGTCTTGATTCAAAAAAAAAAGAGAAGAAGTTGGTCTTTTACCGGTTAGACCTTAAAGAGCTGGATATGCATTCTTTTGATTTCAATTTGCTTTTCTGCCTTCATTTCACAAAGCCTGAATTACCGCCCGAACTCCGAGAGAAAGTTTTTAAAGCAACTAGTGATGTAAGAAAATGGTGGCGCAAGCAAGAACAACTGCCACCATTCTGCGGCCTGTCAAAAAGTGCCGCCAAAAGAAGAGCCAAAAGATACGAAAAATGGCAACTGGAGCCACAATAGAAAATGTAGCAAGAATCAAACTCATTCCCAAAGTGAGTACACGCATCTGATCAAAGTTGGAGCGGTTAGGCTACAAGCCGAAAGTTCCATACGGAGAGGCAGCAATGTGTACTACGCAGTAAGGAAAGAGTTGGCACTAATGAGAGATCTCGGTCTTGGCAATCTGACCATAAAAGAGCCCTCGGATTAGTTATACCCTCATAATCCGAGTACTGTAAAGGGACCTGTTAGTATTTTCCTTTTTAAGCCATGAAGCCGTAGCTGTGTGCTTCCCGATAGCTGCAACCCTTCAAACCTTTTAAATCCCTAAAAACCCAAAAAGATTTTCATCTTCACCCCTTTATTTTTATTTTAGCCACATTACAACCCTTTTTAAAGTCCTCTTGATTCATGCATACTACTTAGTTAATTGGTGGAGACTTGATTTGCATACGAGCTTATGATCATTGCATAATTCGATTCGAACTTGAGTGTACCACTTAACTTACATTATCCATACATATATAACCCTAGAGTTGAGTGAACATTGTGAGGGGTGAAAGTTTATGCATAATTGAAGTTCTAGTAGGCTTGTCATGTATTCCATCATAGAAAAATACAAAAATAGAATAAGCAACTCAAGAGTTATCCCGGAATTTCCAACTACTTGGAGTTCCATTTCCCTTGTAAAGTTTTTAGTTATGGGTATGATCATGCATGAGTTTGCTTGAGGACAAGCAAAGTCTAAGTGTGGGGTATTATGATATTTCCTAAATTATTCATGTTTTGCATGCATAATAATCCCCATATTATGGTACTAATTGATTAATAACCTTACAATTGATACTTAAAAAGTTAATATTTTACAATTGCAGATTATTCAGTGCTCCAAGATAAACAAATCAAAAACCAGTTTAAAACATGAATAAATCAAGCTTTTAGAGGACCAAACCCGAGCATTGACCCCCATGAAGTCAAACCAGATCAACAGCAAGTTAACCATCAGCTAAAAGACGAAACAGGGAGGCAATCGAAGAATGCACGATCATGCATCCCATTGCACGGCCGTGCAATGGCCTCTTTGCTCCCCAAGGCTGTAGTACAGTGTCCTTTGTACCCTGTTTGATTCCCGAGGTGTTTGCACGCCCGTGCAATCCAATGCACGGCTGTGCATTGCTCATTTTGAGGCCTATAAATAGGAGGCTTGGGTTCTTCATTCCATACACCAATTCAGATCAAAGAACACCCATCCAGGCCTCATTTGAGAGTGCAGTTCGTAGTTAGAGTAGAGAGTAGTGAGCGGAGGGGCTCTTCCCCCTTGTTCCGCAATAGAGGAGCTTACGAAACTCAGCATTATGCTAGTTAGTATGGCCATTCGTGGCTAAACTCTTTGTATTGCTAGGGTGAAGATGAAGTTTGATGCATGTTAATGTTTAACGTATTAATCCAAGTGATGTGTTTATGTCTTTAACTATTCGTCCTTAAAACCACTATTTTGGTGGGCTTTTATTATTGTCTAAATCCATATTTATATTTGTGAGTGTTCTTGATTTTTAAAGTATAAAACATTTTTAATCAAACTTCTCTTAAAGCTTGTACGTCTTTATACAAGTAGAGATTGATAAGCCAAGGCTTGGTCAACACTAGTAAGGTCGTACGTCTTTATACGAAATTATTATACGACCAAGAATTGGTGAACTCCTATTGGGAATGGTACGTCTTTATATTTTGTCCCATTATTACACCGCCTCCCGGTGAGCAAAATAATATCACCTATTTAACTTTAATACAAAGCATTTTACGTTCGATGTCTTAAACCAACCCGGAGATGACCATTCGAAGGGTTGAGGGTAATTTTTATCCTTAACGGGAGGCACTACCACTTGTTAAAGCTTTTAAATTTTCAAATCAAATGTCGTGAGGAAGAGGCTCTAGCGGTGACCCGGGTCACACATTTGTAGTAGTCATATCACTGGATTAGTCAACTTAACATTATCACGTACCAAGCGGATTCGAAACCCAAAGCAATACTATTCGTAACCTGATCATTTCCGACATATTTACTTTCCTGTTATTTACTATTCTGTTCGTTACATTTCTGTTACACACTTCACACACGTTTTTACTTTTCTGCTATTTACTTTATCGCCATTTACTTTTCTGTCATTTACGTTCCTGTTCCACAAGCACACAAAACTCACTCACTAATTAAACCGGCTAAACGTTAACAAAAGTTGAGTATTTGAATTCGACCGTGTCTGTTGGTTTGATACTTGGTTCTTACCTAAACTATATTACGTTGTGATAGGTACACTTGCCTATTGTGTGTGTTTTAAGTTAAAGTAATTATCATTTTATAAATTTAAAACTTGATCTCGTGAAACCATCCTAAAAATATATTTATTATATTTTTTATACTTAAAACATTACGCATCAGGAGTTTAACCGAAAACGAAAAACAAGGATTTCTTTTTATGTAAATATATCTAGAGGGGTTGACAAACATATAATGTATTGTAGTGGGTTAGCATTTAAAATTTACGAGATGGGCCGAGCCCGTGAGGGAAGCCGATGGCGCGCAAGGGCCGAAGCCCGGTCCAAGGGTGTTACAACCTAAAAGCTCACGGCGCAAGGGGGAGTCCCCCAATCGAGTTCCTTATGGTTGCCGAGAAGATAAAGAGGAGAGAGCACGTCACGGGTTTCGTTCCGTAAAGAACTACTATAGAACTCACTCAGCGTAGCTGACTTTTAAGCATGTATTTTAGGTAAAGAGAATGTGTGAGCTGACGGCTTCTGTATGGCATTTGGTTACCGTGGGCGTTTGTGATGACATTATTTAGTAGTCGTTTCGTTGAGACATTTTGATATTAGTACTTGGTTTGAATTATGTTTGGGTCGGGTCGTTAACCTTTGTTGACTATTTGATTTCCACTGCAATGAATTGAGTTTAGTTTGATGTCTATGACTACTTAGCTTGTGTTTGAGCCAACAAGTAGGGTTCCCGGGTTTGGGGCCTTACAGATTTTAAGACAAATGTCACACCCCAGTCCTAGGCACTAGTTAGTCGTGACGAATGGTACAGAACACACATCGGAAGCTAAACCATACTCGTCTTTTATTTAATAATTAAATTGTCTTACAACGTAAACAAACATCTACTACAAATTAAACCGATCAACTGTTACAACAACCACCAGTTCCTGTCAAGGAACTCCAAACCACAAGACTTATCGTTCTCCCACAAACATGCCTTCAACCATCCAATCAACAACTGGTCTTGTCTACCATCATTCTTCCTGAAATTGTGTTTCATTCATAAGCACTTCTTCTGTTTGGGGTTCAAGATTTGGGTTGGTATTGGTATTCGTGTTCGTCTTAGTATCCTTGCGAGTACAGGATCTTGTAGTAGGTCCTTGCCTCCTACCTCTACCTCGTCTTTGTCCTCTACCGGCCATCTTAGTACGTACACACAGATGTATGACATCAGAATTCGTATAACTGGTGATAATCCAGAAATCTAGAAATTAACAACATCTGGCCAAAAATATTTTTATTTTTCTGGTTTCTAGGTATTACCCGTTATATATAATAATGAATATCAACATCTCAACTTATGGCATATAGTATGGCATTCCAGTTAACCTCAGAACCCTAGTTTAAGTCTAGATACTATTCCTTCGTACTTAAATCCCTTAAACTGAGGCTCTGATACCAACTTGTAACACCCCAGTCCCAGGCACTGGTTAGTCGTGACGAATGGTACAAAACACACAGCGGAAGCTAAACCATACTTGTCTTTTATTTAATAACTAAATTGTCTTACAACATAAACAAACATCTACTACAAATTAAACCGATCAACTTTTACAACAACCACTAGTTCATGTCAAGGAACTCCAAACCACATGACTTATTGTTCTCCCACAAACATACCTTCAACCATCCAATCAACAAATGGTCTTGTCTACCATCATTCTACCTAGAATGACATTCTATAAAAGCCGTCTATGATTTCACTTGTAACAACCTTGAAAAATACTAAAAGCAACTGGGTCAACATAAGTTGGTGAGTTCATGAACCTCACAAATGGTTTTTATTCGATCATCAGCAATCCCACGTCCCACCCACTAGCATGACAGTTGTGAGCTTTTAGTATATATATAACTGACGACCGTTCCCAACCACTGGTTCTCCCCTACCAGCATAAATGGGACAAATTGTCCCACCCGTAGGTCCCATCCCCATCGGAACGTATAAAGTACTTATTACGTGTTTGATGTACACGTGATAAGTGTATAGATAAATATATATATATATATATGTATATATATATATATATATAAATATATATTTGTTTTAGAAATGGTTTCACGGGATCATGTTTTAAATTTATAAAATGATAAATACTCAAACTTAAAACACACACAATAGGCAAGTGTACCTATCGCAACGTAATATAGTTTAGGTAAGAACCAAGTATTGAATCAATGGACACGGTCGACTTCCAATACTTAACTTTTGTTATCGTTTAGCCGGTTTAATTAGTGAGTGAGTTTTGTGTGCTTGTGAAGCGAAAAGGTAAATGACGGTAAAGTATATGACATAAAAGTAAAAACGTATGTGATGTGTGTAACATGAATGTAAATAACAGAATAGTAAATAGCACGAAAGTAAATATCTCAGGAATTATCAGGTCACGAATAGTATTGCTTTGGGCTTCGAATCCGCTTGGTACGTGATAATGTTAAGTTGACTAATCCAGTGGTATGACTAATACAAATGTGTGACCCGGGTCACCGCTAGAGCCTCATCCTCACAGAATTTGATTCATGAATTATAATCTTTAATCATAAAATGGTAGGACTCCCAGCTAGGGACATCGTTACCTTCAACTCTTGGTGTTATCTCCGAGTTGGTTTAGGACATGGAACTTACACTTTAGTATTATTGTTAAATAGATGATTATACTTTGCTCACCGGGAGGCGATGTAGCAATGGGACCATGTATAAAGTCGTACCGTTCCCAACATGAGTTCACCAATTCTTGGTAACATAATAAGTTCGTATAAAGACGTACGCCCTTACTAGTGTTGACCAAGCCTTGGCTTATCGATCTCTACTTGTATAAAGAAGTACAAGTATCAAAAGAAGTTTAATTAAAAAGGTTTTACGGTCTTACACTTGAAAATCAAGAACACTCACAAATATAAAGACAAATTTAGACAACAATAAAAAGCCCACCAAGAGGTGGTTTTAAGAACGAATAGTTAAAGACATAAACATACCACTAGATTAATACGCTAAACATTAACATGCACCAAACTTCATCTTCACCCTAGCAATACAAAAAGTTTAGTCACGAATGGTCATACTAACTAGCGTAACGCTGAGTTTCGTAGGCTCCCCTATTGCGGACAGAGAGGAGGAGCCTCTTTACTCTCTATTCTCTACTCTAAACTACGAAATACTCTCTCTGGATAGTGTCTTTAGGTCTGGTGTGGTGTGTGGAATGAAGAACCCAAGCCTCCTATTTATAGGCCTCAAAATGAGCAATGCACGGCTGTGCATTAGATCACACGGGCGTGCAAACACCTCGGGAATCAAACAGGGTACACAGGACAGTGTAGTGGAGCTTGGGGAGCAAGGGAGGCCAATTCACGGGCGTGCATTGGGATGCACGGCCGTGCATCCCCCCTTTGCTGCCCAGTTTTGTATTTTAGCTGTTTGTTGACTTGTTGTTGTCTAATGTTGACTTCTTGGGGGTCAAAGCTCGGGAATGATCTTCCAAAAGGCTTGATTTCTTGGTGTTTTTGACTGGTTTCATCTTTGTTTATCTTTTTAACACTGAATAACCTGCAATTACAAAATATAAACGTTTTAAGTATCAATTGCAAGGTTATTATTCAATTAGTACCATAATATGGGGATTATTATGTATGCAAAACATGTATAATTTAGGGCAAATCAGTGTTATATATACATGGAATAGGGTATCACTTATCAGACTATTTCAAATAACAACTATGTAACCAAATACACATTTCAGTTTAGAGGAACTCGCCTGGCAACACCTCGGCTTAGATTTAACTGCAATAATTACTTCAAACAATATCCTAAATTATACAAATATTTCTTAATCATGTTGTTTTGGGTAAAAACTAATAAGACTAACTTTGTAACCAAATTTCGTTTGTGAGGTAGTGTGCTTGTAAAATCAGTGTAAAACAAGGTAAGAACGTAAAAAGTGACACGGATGTTTACGAGAAAAGCCCTTGATCATTTAGAATCTCCGGCATAAAACCTCGGGAGGTGATAATCGACACCTACCTCGTTACTTCAATAAATGGTAAAGAATTACAAGTGTTGAGCAGCAAATGATCGATATCTAAGTGTTACAAGACTGTTTGCGAGTGTATTCTATTGCTAAGTGCGTTGTTGTGTGTATTCTAATCGACCAAGCTGCTGATTTTATACAGAGATCATACTAACTATCCGAGAATCCCGGGATCGACCAGATCTTCAAATATGACCGTTGAAGGTCGTTCTACGCGTCTTCTACACGCTTATTTCAACTTCCAGACCGATTCTTCATGGATTAAATTGACTTCACGTGTTTTACCTGCGTATTGATCAAGATAGAGGAAAGATACAACGGTTAGATAATAAGGAAATTAAGGATACCAAAACCTGTCAGGATACCGAAGTATGTTGAAGATCCAGGATCCCTATTTGTAAAATGACCCCTAAAAATTGTCCCCAAAATTTGACAGTTGTCAATCTCAACGACATCTGTAAAATTTTAAAATTCAAATAAAAATAAATGATGATAGGGTAGCGATATGACCGTTCTCGATTTCCAAGGCGATTTAACCGTTGTAATTTTCTGGATATATTCATTATTACTCCTTCTCTCTCATTCCCATCTTCTTCAAGGTTGAAGCAGGTAAAAATCTTTGTTTCTGATTTCTTCTTTCTTTCTAAACTTTCGTTATCATGGGTAAGAAAATGACTAGGTTGGCCGCTTCTATCGTTGCTGAAACGATAGACGATTTCGTTGATCAAGGAATCCTTGACCATTCTGATCTCGAACTCTGCTCTTTCACTGATCAGGATATGAAACTTTTGAAATCAAATAATATTTTTCCTCAAAAAACCATTTTTAGGCCTTTTGATTCCAGAACAAAAGCGGATTTGATTTCTAAAACATGGGTTTGATTTCTCGCGTATCCTTTCACTCTCGGTCTGTCGTATCCTTTTTCTCCACTTATCACCGAGTTCTTCAAGCTTATCGTCTTGTGTTATTCCCAAAGTATGCCCATGGTTTGGAGAATCCTGGCAACTCTTGAAAGGCTGAATCGTTCTCATTCTCTGACCATTGACGTCCCTGGGCTAGCCTCTGTCTATAATTTGAGAACCCATGGCTCTTCTCGTTTCGTCCTTCAGCTTAAATCCGGGCGAACTCACCTAATCCCAAAAGCTACTCAAAATGACACCGACTGGAAGGGGAAGTTCTTCTTTACCCGGAGAGATTCAATTTCTGATGGGAAACTCTTACCGCTTGAATGGGTTAAGAAGGGTAGGATATAGTTAGGATCCCTGCAATTTTAAATATTTCTAACTTGATTCTAATGATTCTCATCTTATCTTTGCGTAGCTCCAAAGTTCGACGAACTGGTCCGTGCAAGAAGTGACACAGATAAAAGAATAGAAGCATTGTTAGAGATACCTATTATGGAGAGATCCTTCCGTGACGAATCTGCCATCAGTGAAGCTAGTTTCAATACCCAATATTCCAAACCCGAGATGTCTTCAGGTATAGAATAGTTTACATTCGTATTATCAAGTATCATGATCCTGATTTGTTCTATCTTTTTGTAAGAATTCCTAAATCGAGCTCTCAATTTGCCTTGTCTGACCTCGATAGCCTCTTGTCTGGAGCTGTCATTGTCAAGAAGGAGTGCCCCACACTAACTACTAAGTCCAGAGTTCCCCTACTCCGGTCTAAAGCTTCGGGGAGTAAGAAGAGGAAAACGACTGACATAGAGGACCTGCAGATCTTTGATGGAATGGATTCCAGTGAGACTGCCAAGAAGCTATTCCTTGCTGAGTTTGGTAAGCGCTTTCTGGTATCCCTATTTCAATTTCGGGATCCCGAAAGTCTTAATTTATGCAAATCTTGCAGGGTCTTGAGAAGCTGAACTCCAACTTGGTTGTGGCAGAGAAGAACGCTGAAGAAGCTCTGGAGAAGGTTGAGGATCTGAAGAAAATTGTTGCCAACAAGTCCAAGTACTTAGAGAAAGAGATCCAAATATTGAAGGAAAAGTTGCAAGAGGATTTGGCTCAGTCCGAGCAGAAGTTGCAGGTGACTGTGGATAACGCCAAGAGGTCTGTGGCCATGGCTATTCTTCAATCCAGGATCAAGATGGCTGAGCAAGCTGTTACTGAAGGTTTTGATCCTGCAACTTAGGATCTTCAGGGATGGCGCTCTTCTCTAGCTAAACTCGGTGGCGAAGCTGTGGAAACTAGCAAGGTTACCGAGGATGTTGGTGCTGGTGATGGTGAGAAGCGGGTGGACCAGGACGATGAGGGCAATGATGCCTAGGCCTGAGCCATGGAATTTGCGGTTCTTCCGTTTGATTGATCTTGATGGTACTTGTTAAAAACATTTTTTCTTTTTTGTTTTGGGATCCCTGCATGGGAATGACAATTTGCTAACTTGTGAACCGGGTGGATGGGTCCAGGTTTTGGATGAAGCCCGGATCACTTTCTTTTCCTGCACCTTAAATATTAGTGAATGTTTTATGACTATCTGCCATGATTGTTGCATGTTTTCCTTGATATATCTTTCAAAATTAGGATCCTGAGGTAATTAAAACTTAAAAAAGAATAGGTTCGAACATATTTTCAGGATACCAGATCTTTAATAATAAATTCTCAGGTTTTTATCAAATTTAGACTTAGGAAAACACAATTTGCTTTTAATAAATAAGAGTACCAAACGTATCATGAATTAGTCATTCAGCTTTCAAATCTTCTTGTAAGTGAAAAAAATTAGTAACACATACCTTTGTTGAGTACGAATTTGGACATATAGACATACCGAATTATATCACGGAGTCCGAAATACAGCAACCTTTGGTTGTCCCCTGTGTACAGTCATCGAATACGTCGTAGGCTTAGTAAGTACACTTCGGGATCTTCACAAGTTTTTAACCCATTTAAGGATCTTGAGCCAGCATATTGATGCTAAGTTCTTGAGTTAACACATAAGTGTTAAATATTTGTAACAATTTAGAATCGTGGGCCAAGCCAGAATAACGTACGCCAAGCCAGAATAACATGGGCCAAGCCAGAATAACGTGGGCCAAGCCAGAATAACGTGGGCCAAGCCAGAATAACGTGGGCTAAGCCAAATAATCGTGGGCTAATCCAATATCGTGGGCAAGGCCAAATCTAAGTTAGCATGAAAATGTTAAAAACCTTAGCTTTAACACGTAAGTGTTAAATGATCCGGAGAAACTTGAGTAATAACATGTCTGTTATATTCGTAGCACCCAATATATAGCCAATAGTGACGAAATTATCAGCCACTGTTACATGGACTGGTCGCACCACCTTGAACTATAATTGGATATCGTGCGCTCCTGGCGGGGTGTATTAACCCAATACTTAGAAAGGCGAAAGCCGTTTAAACCTTCGAGGTATTTGAGGATACCCAAACTTAGGAGAGATGGCCAATCTCTTTCTTCTGTTGGGATCCCTGGAGATACTTCCTGCAAAACAGGAAATCTTGGTGAAGGTGGGTGTTAGCCTGGCTAACACCCCTCCGACGCTCAAGTCAGTACTTTGATCAAGAGTAACAAGTATAAAAATAATTATGGAAAGAAGACGTACCATGTTTAGTTAGGATTTAAATTCTAACTTACATAAAGTAGGTTTTGAGATGGATAGCGTTCCGGGATCTTGGCAGGATATCTCCTTCCATAGTAGCCAACCAATAAGCTCCCCTTCCTGCTTCTGAATCAATCAAGTGTCCCATTTTAGTGCAAGCTTTCCATCATTAGGATTGGTAGTATTTTGGAATGCCTTTCTTAATACAAGATCACATGCTCAGAATCTTCTAACCCTTATGTTTTTGTTGTATGACTTTGCTATCCTCTGCTGATAAGCTGCAATGCGAACTTTGGCAAGATCCCTAAGCTCATCTACAGTATCGAGATCCTGAGCAAGAGCTTTGTCGTTGGTCTCTGAAGATTGAAAGTTGGTTCTGGAAATAGGGATAACCATTTATGTCGGGATCATGGCTTCTGTTCCAAATACCAAGGAAAATGGAGTTTGTCCCGTAGCATTCTTCGTGGTTGTCCTATCTGCCCAAAGTACAAACGGTAGCTCTTCAACCCATCTTCCTTTATTTGCTCCTAATCTTTTCTTGAGGTTGTTAACGATGATCTTGTTGCTATATTCTGCTTGTCCATTAGCTTGAGGATATACTGGGGTAGAAGTTATCATTTTGATTCCCCAACTGGCACATAAGTCAGTTGTTCTCTTGCCAATGAACTAAGATCCATTATCACATACGATCTCCGCCGGGATCCCAAATCTCGTCAGGATATTGTGCTTGATGAAGGAGATGACTTCTTTCTCTCTGACTTGGACAAATGCCTCAGCTTCGATCCATTTAGAGAAGTAATCCTTCATTGCTATCATGAAGACCTTTTATTCCGGCAAACTTTGGGAAGTTTGCCGACGATATCCATTCCCCATTTCATGAATGGCCATGGAGAGATGATTGGATATAAAGGTTCGGCAGGTTGATGGAGTATGTTGTTGTGTCTCTGGCAAGCATCACATTTTTTAGAGTAAGTCACGGCATCTTTCCTCATGGTAGGGCAGTAATATCATGTCCTCATGATCCTTGAAAATAGCGCTCTGCCCCCGGTATGATTACCACACTCTCCTTCGTGTAGATCTTTCAGGACTTCATGTGCTTTAGGATCCTCCAAGCATCTCAAGTATGGACCTGCAATTGATTTTCTATACAAAACATTCTCGAAAATTATAAAACAAGACATTCTCATGCGAAAAGCCTTGTGGTTCTTTTCATCACTTGGGATTTCACCATCCTGCAAGTATTTATTAATAGGTGAAATCCAGGATCTTGGAATAGGTTCAAGATTCCGAATGTCTGCTTCTTCTTTAGTGTTGGATACTTCATTTACCTTCTTAATTACGGGGCTCAGAATGTGTATGATAGGTATTTTGGTATCTTCTGGTATTCTAAGAGCTGAAGCAAGGTTTGCTAAGGTATCAACCTCAGTGTTATCTTCTCTAGGCACCTGTGTTATGTTAAAAGTTTCGAATTCCATGGATAGTTGCTTAACTATTGTGAGATACTTGGCTAGCTTCTCACCTTTTACTGCATATCAACCATTGAAATGGTTAGCAACTAATAATGAGTATACATATACCTGAAGATACTTGATCTTGATATCCATGGCTAATTGTAATCCTGCTATCAGCGCCTCATATTCTGCTTCATTATTCGTAGCCTGGAACTCACAGCTTATGGATTGGGGTAATATGTCCCCTTGTGGCGATTTTAGTATGACTCCTAGACCTGTTCCTCTTACATTTGATGCACCATCAGTGAATAAGGTCCATTCGTCCTTCGACTCTTCTAGTTGTTGGACTTCAAGATCTGCTTCGTGTTGGATATTACTGCTGAAATCAACCACAAAGTCCGCCAGTGCTTGAGACTTTATTTTTATTCTAGGTTCGTACATGAGGTCATAGGCGCTAAGCTTAACTGACCATTTAGCCATCCTTCCTGACATCTCTTAGTTTAGTTAGTATTAACATGAATAGTATGAGTTTCAAAATAATGTCTTAGTTTAGTTGATGCCATTATTAAAGCTAAAATTAATTTTTCTAAATGGGAGTACCTGGTTTCCGCTGGTAGCAAACTTTTACTTACATAATATACCGGATGTTGTTGTCCTTCGTGATCCTTGACTAACACAGCACTTACAGTGCTTCGGGATACTGCCAAGTATAGGGATAACGGTTCACCGTCTTCTGGTTTCATCAGTAGAGGAGCTGATGACAAGTATTCCATCAATGATTGGAGTGCTTGTTCATGCTTCTGTTCCTATTCGAATCTCTTGTTCTTCTTCAGGATGTCATAGAATTCCTTGCATTTTTCTGAGGATCTTGATATAAATCTGTTGAGTGCTGCTACTCTGCCAGTTAGTCTCTGGACATCCTTTGCTTTTGCTGGGGATTTCAGGTTGATGATAGCTTTGATTTGTTCTGGACTGGCTTATATTCCTCTTTTGGTCACCATATAGCCTAAGAACTTTCCTACCCTCACTCCGAAGTGACATTTTGAAGGGTTCAGCTTCATATTGTATTGGTCCAGGATATCAAATGCTTCTTTAAGGTCCCTGAGATGATCCTCAACTCTCTTTGATTTTACCACCATGTCGTCTATGTAGACCTCCATGGTGTCCCCTAGTTTCTCTTTGAACATCATCTTCACCAGCCTTTGGTATGTAGCACCTGCATTTTTCAAACCAAAGGGCATAGCAATATAACAATAAATACTTGTAGGAGTCATGAACGCAGTATCCTCCTGGTCTAAGGGTTCCATCTGAATTTGTTGGAATCCTGATGAAGCATCCATGAAAGTAAGCATTTCGTGCCCTGTTGTGGCGTCGACCATAGAGTCAATGTGTGGTAGTGGGAAAGGGTCTTTAGGACACGCCTTGTTGAGGTCCGTGTAGTCTACACAAACTCTCCACTTCCCGTTCTTCTTCTGGACTACTACTACATTGGCTAGCCACCTTGGAAATTTTACTTCCCTTATCATTCCAGACTTGAGAAGTCTTTCCACCTCTTCTTGGATGATTACGTTTCTCTCAGGAGCAAATTTCCTTCGCTTTTGATGTATTGGCCTGAAAGAGTTATGATATCTTGGGATATACCTATCATGTCCTCATGCTTCCATGCGAAGGTTGCTTTTCTGCCCTTTAGGAAGTTCAGGATATCTTTTTCAATATCTTCAGGGATATTGCTCCCTACAAGGATCTTTACATCTGGATTTTCAGCATCCAGGGATACCTCTTTAACATCATGCTCTTTAGCTTCTAGAACATCCCTGGCCTACTTTGTTAATTGCTATGTTAGCCTGGTTTTGGCGGAGGCTTTCATCGAAGAAGTGTAGCAATTCTTAGCATCTTGCTGATCACTGTTAATCTTCACTACTCCCCAAGGGGTTGGCAATTTGACACACTGATGGTATGTTGAGAGCACCGCCTTCATATCGTGTATCCATGGCCTTCCTAAAATGATATTATAGCAAGGCAAAGAATCTATTACACAAAAAATTTTAATAGAATTTACCCCTTCAATGTATATCGGTAATTTTATCTCTCTGACTGTGCTTTTGAATTCTCCGCTGAACCCTACCAGCACTGAGGATTTTGAAATAATTTCATAATCCGGGATCCCCATTCTCTTCAGGACTTCATGCTGAATTATGTTCACCGAGCTCCCTCCGTCAATCAGTATTCTTCGGATGAAGTGGTTTGCAATGTATAGTGTAATCACCAGGCCATCGTGATGAGGATTCTATACGTCATTTCTGTCATCTTCGTCGAAACAGATCACCTTTTCTTCAGTTAAGCTCGAGGTCCTGATAGGTCTGTCCCCATTCTCTGTTTTTGCTTCTTTGGCATTTCTTTTTGTTGCAGAGTAAGAAGTACCACAAATGTCAGATCCATCAAATATAAAACCTAATACCTTGGCCTCCGGCGGCGGGGATTTTGCTCTTTGCGAAATCCTGTCATGATCCTTGTTCTTGTTCTTTCTTTTGCCCGGAAATTCTTTGAGATATCCCTTGCTCAGGAGATAGCTTATCTCCTTCCGCAAAGCGATACAATCCTCAGTTATATGGCCAAAGTCTTCGTGGAATGCACACCACTTTGACTTATCCTTTCCCCCTGAGTTCCTCTCAAATTTGCGAGGCCACCTGGCTTTTTCTCCAAGATCCTGCATAGCAAATAGCAACAGTATTCAGACAACTTAGGATATTCTTCTTCGTCCTCGTTGTCTTCTACAACATTGACCCTGTGATTGTCCGGCTTAGAATACGGCTTGGATCTGTACGACTTGAAAGGTGCAAGTTCAGCTTTCCGGTTAGGTTGAGTCTAGCTTGTCGGAGCATTCACTCTTTGTTGGATCTTTTTATCATCTTCCAGCCTAATAAACCTCAATGCCCGGTTCCTGACTTCATCAAGGTTCCTACAAGGATTCATAAAAAGGTCTTCGTAAAATTGAGAATCCTTTTGTAGACCCATCTTGAAGGCCTGGACTGTAGTGGCAACGTCAAGATTCGGGATATCCAGGGATTCCCAACCAAATTTGCTGACATAGTCTCGGAGGGATTCTCCGGGATTCTGAATTATCCTGTATAAGTCACTTGTTAACCTTTCAAAAGTTTTACTGCAAGAGAATTGATTGTTAAACATGTTAATTAAATGAGCAAATGAAGTAATAGAATATGGAGGAACATTAAGTAGTCATTTTAAGGTTGATCCTGTTAAGGTAGAGCCGAAGCCCTTGCACAGACAAGCTTCCTTTAGGTCTAAAGGGATGGGGTTGATCTCCGTCCTTTCTCTGTATTGCGCCACATGTTCCTCAGGATCTGTAGTTCCGTCATATAGTTTCATGTTGGGATTCTGGAAGCGCTTGGGGATCTCAGCATCACATAATGGTGGAGCGAATCTGGAGATCCTGTGACTGGTAGAGGATATCTCCGGTATAGGTTGGACCACATCTCAACTTCTTTAACTCCTTGGCCATGGACGGAGTAATTCCTGTCTCTTGCACAAATTCATTAGCATTTGAAAATTGATTGAATGTGTTACCGTTCTTAGGATTTCAGAACGATGACCCTGGAGTAACTCCAAGATCCTGATTTATCGTAACTCTGATAGCCGGAGTAGGGCCAACTGCAGTAATCCCTGTTTGCATGGGAAGGAAATCTCCCTTATGGATTTCTGAGGATCCTGAATAATTGAAATCCTTGGTTGCAGCGGGGTCGTCACTTCCACTGGTTTCTTCGATTCTTTAACTTTCTCAATCTCCCGAAACAATGCTTGGTTAGTCTTCCTCTGTTGTTCAATTTGTCGTTTCATCTCCGAGAACAGATCGAGGATATCATTGTTTGATACGATCACATGTCCACCAACAGGTATTCCGGATCCTGAAAAACCCGCAGGACTAGTTTTCTTCGGCTGATTAACACTTTTTTTAAATTGAGGAGGAGGAATAGGGTTGGCCAAGCCAGAGCTCGAAGACGGAGCAGAAACAGAAATGTTTTTGGATTGGGACGACATCTTTGAAATCAATTTGGAAAGATAGTGATTGAACACAAACTTTAGTAAAGATTTGAGGATAAAAAGCACCACTTGCCCCATGGTGGGCGCCAAATTGTTTTGGGTAAATATTAATAAGACTAACTTTGTAACCAAATTTCGTTTGTGAGGTAGTGTGCTTGTAAAATCAGTGTAAAACAAGGTAAGAACGTAAAAATTGACACGGATGTTTACGAGGAAAGACCTTGATCGTTCAGGATCTCTGGCATAAAACCTCGGGAGGTGACAATCGACACATGCCTCGTTACTTCAATAAATGGTAAAGAATTACAAGTGTTGAGCATCAAATAATCGATATCAAAGTGTTACAAGACTGTTTGCGAGTGTATTCTATTGCTAAGTGCGTTGTTGTGTGTATTCGAATCGACCAAGCTGCTGATTTTATACAGAGATCATACTAACTAACTATCCGAGAATCCCGGGATCTACCAGGTCTTCAAATATGACCGTTGGAGGTCGTTCTACGCGTCTTCTACACGCTTATTTCAACTTCCAGACCGATTCTTCAGGGATTAAATTGACTTCACGTGTTTTACCTGCGTATTGATCAAGATAGAGGAAAGATACAACGGTTAGATAATAAGGAAATTAAGGATACCAAAACCTGTCAGGATACCGAAGTATGTTGAAGATCCAGGATCCCTATTTGTAAAATGACCCCTAAAACAAGTATATCAATCTTAGTGTAAATAACCAAACCTTAAAGAGTTGGATAATACTTACCTCAGGACTATCTACTGCATTTGGTGTCGAGTTCTTGACTAATCACACTCGAAGACGCGAACCGAGCTCGAAAGGGATCAACTCAGAGCTTAAATGTGTGTTTCTAAAAGTGTTTGCATGTGTGTTGATAACAAATGGTTTCAATTTATAGGTTGAGTTTGGGGTCGTAGCGGATCGTTAACCAGGGAGGTAGTGGTCCGCTACAGCCCTTCTTCCGGATAAGGTGCGTGTGCTCCAAGTGACGGACTGTTACGGCTTAGGTGTCGGTCTGCTAAGGGACTGGAGGGCGTGGCAGACCGTTAAGGATCAACTTAGCGGTCCGCTATAGGGTTTTGGATAACGCGAGTCAGATTGACACGTGGCAGCTCATCATTAAAGGCTTCCTCTCCACGTGGCGGACCACTAAGGCCTTGGTAGCGGTGCGCTACCGTCCAATTTTCAAGATTTCTCATTTTTAGGCCTTGTACTTTGGGGAAAATTCCTTTTAACTCCTAAACTTTGAATTATTGTCACTTTTGGCCTTTGAAAATTTTCGAGGTGTTACAACAAAATATGTGAAAATTATAGAAATCTTTTTAGTGATAACATTTATTTATTTTCTAGTTATTGGAAGTATTTTGTTCTAAAAAAGGTAGATGGAATTCTTACAAATAATAATAAATTTTTAATATTGAAAATTTGTAATCTTAACTTTCTATTCATAAAATTTCAATGAAATTGTTGAGAGTTGAGACTTGGTTTTTGAGATGTGTTCGAATATTTTCTTAGATGATCCAAGTGTTTACCACTACGCTATCTTGTTGAAGGTTAATACTTGAGATCTAGTTTTTTTAGATGGATTTGAGATTAGGTTTTGGGTCATGAGAATCCATTTAGTAATTGTTAACCACTATATAGAGATTCTGATATATGACGGGAAACCAATAAATCTGATGAGTAATAAGTAATCGGGTATCCCACTTGTATGAAATCAGGGATGAGATATGATTTCACAAACATATAGAAGACTAAAAAAATCAAAACTCGTCCTAAATCCGTCTTATTGTCATCTTTAATCCATGTTTGAGAAATGCCACATAATAAAACTCTGGTCAAAGTCAAAGATGCCATTAGCTGTGATCTGCAGTCATTACTTGAAATTAATCTTGTTTCTTTGCGGATTAGAAGGGAATTTAGTAACTTTTATAACATTTTATTATTATAATGTTATATTCTCTTAACTTTATGGTATTTTGGACGTTAGTGTCAAAGCTCCGGATTTATATTAAATCCTTTTGGGTATTAGACTATTAGTTTTTTTTTAAAAGATAAATTTCTTAAGTTTCTCGGGACTTGAACCCCGGACCTTGGTGTTAAGAGACTTTGCTCTTATCATTGGGTCACCACCCCAATGACCATTAGACTATTAGTTAGTCTTCGTCAAATGAAAATATTGTTCTCAGGAAAAAGAACATTATTTTTTTGGTTGTTATCCAAAAAGTATAACGATATTTAGTATTGATTTAATTCATAAATTTAAATCATTTCATCAGTATTAAGAATATCTTAAATATACAATCAAGAGACAAATATCTTTATTATAGTTATTATAAATAAATTAGAAAAGTAATAACAAAAATCACAACTATAGTTATAACTATATGGCAAATTGTTCTCTTTTTTTTTTGTCTGGTCTTGATAAACCTCAAAATGATGAAATGGTAAAATAAATATAAATAAATGTCATTGGGTGTGGTAGTTCACTGATAGAGAAAAATCTTCTAGTAACACCAATGTTTGATGAGGTTATAGATTTAAGTCTCACTCCTACAGGAATAAACAAATTTGCCTTTAAAAATAAATAAATAAATATTAAATTATAAGTCTTTAACAAAAATAAAAATAGCAACAGAAAAAAGTTTATAGTTTGCTAAAGAAATGACATCTTGTCAATCGTTTTTTTATTTATTATTATTATTAGGCAAATTGGTTTTTAATAATCCAAACTATGACTCATTGACTGATAATAATCCAAACTAACAGTTTGGCTGGTTATAATCTCAACTTTCACTTTTGTTGTCAGTGGCAGTCACAGTAGCATAATCATCATAGATTTACACTCGATTTACACTTATTTTCGCTCAAAATGACGATTTTAAATGACTAATAGTTTGGATTATTAAAAACCAATTTGTCTTATTATTATTATTATAAACAACTACACCTATAATTATTTTAGGAGAAATTTTTCTGATATGTAAAACTAGAACCCACAACCTTCACTATGACCTAACCCGCAACCCTATCTTGTCAACCGTTTAAGATATAAATATGTTAAGATTAGATACATCATCTTAACTTTTGTTTTGTGTTTCATCTGTATTATATGATTCATTCTACTATACAACAAAATATATAAAATTATATTATACATTACAATCATAAGACTATGTGTAGTACATGGGTGAGAGGGGGGGGCGTGATGCCACATCACCCATCACGGGAGTGAAACACCGCGCCGGGTGGGGGTGAGTGTGATGGTGAGAGGGGCAAGGTGATGGTGGTAACGGGCGTGAGAATGGGGGAGAGGCCAAAAATTGTTGATTTTTGTGGGTATCACTATATAGGCTCTCACCCCACACCATTACACACCTGGGTGAGGGAAGCCTTGGTCTACGTGACATAGAAAACCCTTCACCCTCACCCGGGTATTACGGATAGTCTAAGATATAAGATATAAGTGAGATAATGACGGAATACAAAGATGATCCTTGACACCCATACTTCTTTAAATAACAAAATCACACCTAACATTTCAACTTAATAGTCATTTGCCATAGCACCTAAGTTCCATACATATATACAAACACACATACACACGTATATACATACATATATACATACATATGTGTGTATATATATATATACAAAGTAGGCAAAAGCATCCTTTCACCAAAATATAAATATCCATAAACCCTACGTTATCACCTAAAAAGTAAAACTCCTTCCTTTAGTATCATACTATCATGTGTACCTTGCGCTTGAATACGTTGCATTAGTAACAGCACTTATCATGGTTGTACTTTGTGCAGGAGCAACAGTACCATCAGAATCTTGAACCCGGCTTCCTATTTCCTTCTCTTTGTAACCGTGATACTTCTAAAAGTGTTTATGGTATTTTATTGAAATGAATAATTTCATATACATGATCCCTATTTATAACCGAATATAATACACAAGACACCCCTCTGTAATATAAAACTATACAAAATATATAATCAAATATATCCTTGCTAATAGGCCCCCTCAATGTGAGCGGTAGTAGGATGGACGGTCAGACTGGATCTGAAACTTTGAAACAGGTGTCGAGGCAGGCCCTTTGTAAATATGTCAGCATATTGAAATTCGGATGGAATGTGAAGGACCCGTATGTGTCCGAGTCGGACTTTCTCTCGAACAAAGTGAATGTCAATTTCAACATGCTTGGTACGTTGGTGCTGAACTGGGTTGCCGAACAAGTAAACAGCAGAAATGTTGTCACAGTAGACAACTGTGGCCCGACTTAAAGGTGTATGAAGCTCCATCAATAGGTTACGGAGCCAACTGACCTCGGCAACGGCGTTCGCAACACCTCGATATTCTGCTTCAGCACTAGACATGGAGATCTGGCGTTTAGACGACCAGGAGAGAAGATTATCACCCATATAAACACAATAACCCGACGTTGATCTACGGGAATCGGGGCACCCTCCCCAATCGGCGTCAGAGTAAGCTGTTAGGGATCGGGAAAGCGAGGCAGTAATGCGTAACCCGTATTCTGTAGTGCCCTGTATGTATCGGATGATCCGTTTCAAGAACTGAAAGTGGGGCTCGCGTGGAGCATGCATGAATAAACAGACCTGCTGAACTGCATAGGAGATGTCCGGTCTGGTAAATGTAAGATACTGAAGTGCCCCGGCTAGACTACGATACAGAGTGCCTTCAGGAAGAAGAGGGTTGTCCGATTCACTTAACTTGGAGGATGTGTCGACGGGCGTTACAGAAGGTTTGCAATCCTGCATTGACGCCCGCTGAATGATCTCTTTAGCAAAGAGAGATTGAGACAGAAATAGCCCGGACTTGTTGCGCTTAACCGTGATCCCTAGAAAATGGTGAAGAGGACCCAAATCGGTAATGGAAAATTCGTTTGACAGTGTGTTAATAACCGTACGCAACAAAGTGGCGTTAGACGCCATTAAGATGATGTCATCCACATATAACAGTAAATATGCGGTGTGCTCCCCGTGGCGATATACAAACAATAAAATGTCACAAACACTATTTTTGAACCCTTAGGACAAAATATAATTAGAGAACCGGGTATACCAAGCTCGAGGGGCTTGTTTGAGACCATAAAGAGACCGTTTCAGCCGACAAACATGATTTGGCTTGGTGTTATCAATAAAACTCGGGGGCTGATGCATGAAAACTGTCTCTTTTAAATGCCCATGTAAAAATGCATTCTTCACATCCAGTTGATGGATGGGCCAAGAGCGGGAGACCGCTAAAGACAAAATTATCTGGATAGTGGCTGGTTTGACAACCGGACTGAAGGTTTCGTGGCAGTCAATACCCACTGTTTGGGATTTCCCATTAACAACCAATCTAGCTTTATATCTTTCCAAGCTTCCGTCGGCATTAAACTTGTGCCGAAATAACCACATGCATCTAATAATCGGGTGGTTTTCTGGTCGTGGAACAAGTTCCTACGTGTCATTCACCTGCAAAGATTTAAATTCGTTTAGCATGGCCTGTTTCCAATTTGGATCTGAGAATGCTTTAGCGTATGTGGTCGGAACGGGAGATACCGGGGAAGTTGTGGTTACGTGAAGGTTAAGGCGAGATTGTGGTTTGGTAATACCGGCTTTGGATCTAGTAGTCATGGGGTGGTGCGGGGCTGTGGGTGGGGCGGCCGGTGGTGGGCTAGGAGGCATGGGTGGGGCAGTTGGTTCCGGGTGCGGGAGTGTGTTGAAGTTGGCCGAAGGAGGGGTTGAAGGCTGGAATAAGAGTGGATGGAGGATGAGGGGCGAAGGATCGTAATCAAGTTCAAGGAATTTGTATGCCTGGGGTGGTGTGGGATGGGAAGAAGGAAAGAGGTGTTCATCAAACACCACATGTCTGGATAGGTGAACTTTGCTCGTGTCCGGGTCATAGCACCTGTACCCACGGAAGTTGGTTGGGTAACCAAGAAAGATACACCGAACTGATCGCGGGTGAAGTTTGTGGGGTTGGGTGGGGGAGATATTAGGGTAGCATGCACACCCGAACACGCGTAGGTGGTCATATGTGGGGTGGCGAAGGAATAAAGCGTAGGTGGGTGTATAAAAGTTTAGGCGTTTGGTAGGAAGTATGTTGTGAAGATATGTGGTGGTATGGAGTGCCTCAACCCAAAATGACGGCGGGAGATGGGCTTGTATAAGGAAAGCGCGAATGATGTCGTTAAGACGACGGATCATCCGTTCCGCTTTCCCATTTTGAGAGGAGGTTTGAGGACACGAGAAACGGAAGACAAGCCTGTGGGAGTGAGCAAAAGATTTAAAAGAGTGGTTGTCGAATTCCCCGCCCAAATCACATTGGAATGATTTAATATTTTTGTTAAATTGAGTGGCAATGAGTTTGTGAAATTTGACAAACGTGGGGAAGGTGTCGGGTTTATATTTTAATGGATAAACCCATACGTATTGTGTGAAGTTGTCAATGAGTACCATGTAATATTTATACCCTATTTTGCTTAAAACTGGTGAAGTCCAGAGATCACAATAAATGATATCAAAAGGTGCAAATGTAAACGATAAATAATCATAAAAAGGAAGACGATTACTATTAGATAACTGACATGAATGGCAAACATGAATATTTTTGTCTTTATTACAAGAAATAAAATTACGATTCGAAAGTAAATGTAAAACTTGAGATCCTGGATGTCCAATTCTGGAGTGCCATGTGAAGGACGAAGAAAGACAAGCTAAGTTGCTTTGAGCAGGTGCGGTGAATGGATAGAGATCCCCGGTACTATTGTGGCGGGACATGTGCTTGCCAGTTTGAAGGTCCTTCAAAGAAAAACCAAGCGGGTCAAATGAAACAGAAACTTTATTATCTCGAGAGAATTTACGAACGGAAAGTAAGTTTTTAATGACATTAGGGGCCAGATGAATGTTGTTTAAATGGTAGGTTTTGGGAGGAATTTTATGTAAAGAATTTCCAGATCCAAAAATAGGTAAAGACTGGCCATTACCAACGAAAATATTACTTATATTAGGTGAGGACAGGGGGGTGCGAATCATACCTGGGTCTGCAGTAAGATGAGTCGAGGCACCTGTGTCTATGTACCAAGCGGGATCTGGTTGTTGTAACTACATAGCTTGGAACGCTGCCCCTATGTCGGTATGTGACAGACCATCATACTGAGATGGAGCCGACCCATATGAGGTAGCCAAGTTCACCCCATGAGGAGGACCTGAAGAAGCGGCGGGTTTACCATTGGGAGTCCACAACCTGACTTGGCCATTGGTTCGGCTGGGTAGGGTGGGGGCACGGGGGAGTGTTCCACCATGCCCATGGCGGGGGGTGTTGTATGACTGCTGGTAGTACCCTCGGCCCCCTTGATTTCTTCCTCCCCGTTGAGTAGACCGGCCATGTCCCCTCCCCCGTCCTCTAGTAAACTGGCGTAGTCCTTTCAGATTGTAGGACCGCTGAGAATAGGGGGAGACAGCTGAGAATAATGTGGCGGCAGTTGATTACCTTGGTGCTGACCTCCAGAAGTCGGGCTAGCCTGTGGAGCAGCAAGAACGGACTGGGCCGGGTTGGTACGTGCCGATTGCCTGTGTTGTTCCAATTGAAGCATGTTGTGAGCAACGTCCCATGTTGGCGTGCTTTGGTTGATGAAAGATGCCACTGTATCATACTCGGGTGGTAAACCACGAACCAAATGTAGGACCAAGCGTGAGTCGCTGACCGAGTTGTCGACATCAGCCAATTGTTCTGCCAAGTCCTTCAGTTTTTGGCAGTACTCGTCCATAGACGAGGAAGCAGTCAGAGTGAGGTTTGTGAATTCATGTTCAAGGGCGGCAGCGCGGGAACTCTTGTTACTCAGAAAAATCTCCTGTATCTTGATCCATGCGGCTCGAGCGGTGATATTGTTCCCTAGAACACGGGGTAAAAATTCATCAGAGAGAGTGCCATAGATCCATTGCAGTACGATAGCATCAATCTCAGTCCAAGACTCGTGAGTCTCGTCCGTCTTGTCGGGAGGATTCCCGTCAATGTGATCAAGCACCTTTTATCCATTTGCATAAAGGCGAAACAGTTTCACCTATGTTGAGTAGGTTACCTTAGAACCATCTAGTACACGGACCTTGTTTTGAATATTCGTGGCTGTATAAACCGGGTGAAGCTGTTTTGGGTTAGGCTGGGTAGACAAATCTTCTCCTGCCATGTCTTTCCGTCGACGTCGTTGGTAGGTATTTAGCGGCAGCGAATCTGGGGGGGAGGAGGCTGCCGACGGCGATGAGGGTGGAGTAGGGTTGGGGTTATTAGTCTCTGATACCATAAAAGTGTTTATGGTATTTTATTGAAATGAATAATTCCATATACATGATCCCTATTTATAACCGAATATAATACACAAGACACCCCTCTATAATATAAAACTATACAAAATATATAATCAAATATATCCTTGCTAATAAATTGTACATATATACACAAATCTATTATATGTAAGCATTGCAGGACCTCTTATACCATCTCCCTTCTGCAATTACATACTTCCCTGTACCACCGCACCGGTGAAATGGCACTTTTACGGTTTTACCCTCCTATTCATTTGTTGTCGACTTTTCATCAACTTACCCGAAAAAGTCCTGAAAAAAAGAAACCTAGAATCTTGCTAATAGACCGAGCTTTTCACAATGCTTACATGCCTAAAACACGTATCAGTATAATCATCACCATCATCATTGTCGTGATCATCAGTGTCATTCCCAACCCATCAAATTTCTCCAAACTGCTTCCTCAATCTTGCTCCTTGGCACAGAAGATCCGTCCCCTTCATCAAGCAAAACTCGGTAAACTTCCCACTCCCTGCCTCCGATCATATGCCTACTAATTTCCGCCTGCAGTAACATATAAAAAAGTTACTCAAAAAACCGCATAGACAATAACATGAAATGTGGGGTCGGACGGTCGGTATGGAGGGCAAAAAAGGAAATACCGAGAAAATGTCGGTATTGAGCATCTTGAGAGCAAGGGTAATATCGTAAAACACAAGAGGGCGACCCTTTCCACATAATTCCACAGGATTTGCAACAAGGAGCTCGGTATCTGGACCGCGATTCACCAAAGTTACTCTAAGAGGCCGAAATAGTTCCATACGAATTCGAGAACATAATGCATTTTGTTTGCTTGGGTCAACTATCTTTTTCCCATCTGCTTGTACTACAAATAAGTCGATTTCACAATCCGTTTTTCCTTTTGTGGTAAATCGCCCATATGAAATCTGTTATGCGAAGACTACATATTTACTAAAACACCCTTTAAAACATATCACATAATTAGACGAATCTTGTAGATTAATACCTGGATGTTGTAATCCTTCAAAGTTCTCATAATATCATATAATAGACCTTTGTGATCACGGCAAACGATTTGGACAAGTGTATGAACGGGACTGAGTGAGTTATCAATCATTACAGGAACACAGCTGGAATGGCACGACCCGTTTTGACACGGATCGAGCATCTCTAAGTTGAATGTGTCTTCTGTGATTGCAGGAGGAATAAGAAATGGTGGGCCCTGAGAGCATGCGGTGATATCAGGGGACACCATTTCTATATCACAACTCACCATGGAGTCCCCAACAATGGCTTTTAAAAGATGATACGTATCATCCTTCCTCGTTTCCGTGTGTAGAAGTTCCCTGATAACACAATTCGTATTAGCAAGGGTGTTTTAGCCATTTCCATAATCAAGGGTATTTTAGTCATTTTTATTTAGTCCTCCTTTAAAGTCCCATGAAAACTGAAACATTTTCTTTTATAACACGTTAACTGAATTGAAAAGATCCACTTATTTAGCATTGACTGTAGGGTAGTTCACATGGTTAACAAACTAAAATAGTAATCTTATTAAACTATACACCACATCAAATAAAATATTTTAATTTTCAATAGACAAAAGAGGAATTTTTAAAAATCTCTAATATAATCATCCAACTTTTCCCATAGAACATGTAAAATATTGCTGGCATCGGAAACTTAAAAAAAAATAGAATTTTGACCTTCAAAGTCAAAGTTTGCCTCTTTTTTTGTAAAAGCTAGAAACTAGTCGTTAGTTAAGTGATAAAAAAAGCAATAGGAACATGAAATAAAAACCAGTCTTTAAGCCATTCCAAATCCCAAACCTAACAAAAAATATTTTATTTTCTTACACATGCAAATAAAAAAATGCTTATTTTTTCGTTTTATAAAAAGGAAGGAAGTCATGTTTAGGTAATATATAGATAATTAAAATTTTGAAATAACTTCGTACACACAAAGAAGATGCACGAATAAACACCCAAAAAAGCAAAACATGTTTCGGTGCTAGCAAATATGTTTTCAAATTTTACTATTAAGTACAACCGGCAATTTCGACCCATTTACATTTAAAAAGGCTGGTACAAGTTGTCTTTTATTTCTAAAGAGTCAAAAGGGTAAAACACAAAAAAACAAAGCTGAAAGAGAAATTCAAAATAGTCACAAAAGTCTGCCAAAATTGTATTTTTAATGCATAAAATCTCCTAAATCACCACGACTGAAAAAATATAATTTTCTTAATCAAAGAAAGAAAATACTAAAAAGCAACAAACCTGGCATCAGTGATGAAAAACAGGTCCATCACCATCCCATCCGGAGTGGTCGATACTTTCACTCGTTGAATAATCAATTCAAGTTCACAAAGAACGCGTGTCACATCTGTCAAACGCAAACCAAACATACCAATCAGAACATCAACAAACAGGAATTAAACATGATCACCAAAACAACCACAAAATCATATAAAGTTATAAACATGTAAATACGAAATATCAAATACTATCAAATACCATGTAACAGGCCTTGGCGATCATGTCCACAAAACTTAAGAAGAAACACATCTGGAGGCTTCGGTGGCTGCAATTCAGCTGGATAATATATGAGTGTATTATTTGCAGAAGAACAAGAAGGACAAGCCTCTAACAGTCTCTTCTTCAACAAACTCCATTGCGTGCTCGGTTTTCCGACCACCCAAAACACTATAAAACACCATTTTCCGTCGGTTGATACATCTGTGTAACCAAACATTTAGTAAATCCTTAATGCTGAAACTATAAATTAAATGTGATTCAAATAATTTTTTTTAGCATGAAAGTATCGGTGGCTAAGATTCTCAGAATCAAATAAATTGAAGCAATAATTCTATATTTTAATAATGATTAACAGGAATATGCTACAGAATATATAAAAAAATGGAATCGAAATACATCATTTTAGGTGAAAAACAGGATCTAGGGCACAATAATTGCTAGTTAACAACTTATCATTGACAAAAAATTCACCAACCCTAGTTTCACCCTGGTGACAACGAAATCGAACTAAAAACTGCATAATCAGTGATGCCGACTAACGGAATACAAAATCAAACAAATGTATGTAAAAAAGCCCTAATTAATTCAGGAAATCTCAAATCAAATCGAAATCGCCCAAATTAGTTCGAGAAATCGGAATATACCGCCACGAACGATGCTTAAACCGAAGAAGAGAATAATCCGGCAGAGATCACATCCGAGGCCGGTTTTGTCCGGACAATTGATCGTAATCACGGTAGCTTCGTCTTCCTTCTCGTTTTGTTTAATTATCACAACGTCTTCGTGTAGTATCCCCATAGGTTCTGAAATTCGTGAAGGTGATGAGTCGCTGATTGTGGAGGAAAATAAGGGGAGCGGTAGTGGGCGCCGGCGACGATTGTGGTGGCGGACGGAAGAGATGATTATGTGTTTGAAAATAAGGGTCTATATCTATATGGTTATGATTGTGATGACTCAACTAAGGATTTGGTGAGTCCAACAGCAGTGTGTGTTTGTGTGTGAGAGAGAGTAATCGAGAATTAGGGTTCAATGTATCGGCGCGAGAAATCGACGGGAGGGTTGAATTTTCATTGTCCGTCGGTGACTCTGGAGTCCAAGCACCTACCTAACCACCTTCCTCACCTGCCTCAGGCCCGGCACCTTTAAATAACAAAAGGGAAAACACGACTGCCCGTTTGACCGTATCTTTTTACGAAAATGGTAATTGACTTAATAAATTACCGGCGATATATTATGAGAAAATATAGTAAAAAAGAATGTATCGCAGTAAGTAAATAAAAATGTAATAGAAATTAAAAATATTACCATTTGCCGATGATTCAAAATATCACCGCTTTTTAATTTTTGAAAATTTTTAAATGTTTCCGATTTTTTGAAAATTTTCAACAAATTTAAAAAAAAAATAATTATTAAACATCATATTTCAATTTATTTTATAAAAAACGGTAACATTCCGAAAATAAATGAAAAATAAATCAAAGGAAGTTCGGGGAAATAAAATAGAGATCGAGGGGCGATCGGGTCGAGACGCGGAAAGAAAGACAACGGGCTCGTGAGCTTGGGCCTTGGATCGAAAATGGGAGGAAGGGAGAGGACTAAAACTCTAGGCTCCTCCCCATTCCCATTCAAGTTCATCTTCTCTTCATCACCTTGCCTAGAGAGAGAGAGAGAGCTTAAAGAGAGAAAGTTCAAAAACCACACCCGAGACCTCCGTCTTGACCCAAGATCATTGTTGGAGCTTTGCTAAAGATTAGAGAAGGAGAATCACACGTAAAACAAGTAGCAAAACCCTCCCAGATTCAAGTTATTGTTTGAAAAGGTGGGTTTTCAGGTTTCATGGGTTTTTAAACATAAAGACAGGATTTTTACGTGTAACTTGCTCTAAAAAGTGGAGATCTACCTTCATAGAAGCTAGATAGGAGTTTTGGACGTAAAAAGTTGAAAACTTGAATAAAAGACGACAGATTTTGGCCAAAATCGTATGAACAGTCCGAAAAGTCCATGAATTAACTGAAAACAACTTTTCGACAGGAAAGTATTTCGGTCGAAAAGTATTTCGGTCGAAATAGGAACTTTGCTTTTTGAACGAAAAGCTAACTCAGATGAAAAGATTTTCGGACGAAATAGATTTCGGATGAATGACATTTCAGACGAAATGATTTTTGGTCGAAAGAGATTTCGATCGAAAGGGGTTTCGGCCGAGATTTCGGTGGAAAAGGTTTTCGACCAAGGAGGTTTTCGGTCGAAATGTCTTAGATATAACTTTGTAATGACATAGCTCGTTCGCGATTGTTCGAACAGATTGATTAGCATTTCCATCTAGCCTGAAATTCGTTGCTGATTGAGATTAGTTTTTTAAAGTCAGGTGAGTCAAGAATCCCTATTTACTATTTTTTAGGGTGAAATACATACTTGTGAAATGTTTATGAAATGATTGCTAATAAAATGTTTATCAAATGGAGGTTTTTCTAAAGGAACGATATTTGAAACAAGAAACGTTTGTGAAATGAAATGTTTATGAAACGAAATGTTTATAAAGGAATGGTTTTGAAATGAAAGAAAAGGGTTTTGTAAATGAACGAAATTTTTTAATAAAAGAAAACGGGTAAATGTTTTAAAGAAGTCATTACAAATCTAATCTGTCGAATGAATGGAATTGATGAATGAAGTCTGGGAATGTACCTTCCCAGCCTTATGGTATGTTAAGGGGAAGACATAGTACCATAAGTATAACAGGGGGTCAGGGGTAGTACATACGGGCCTATCAATGGTATTACGGCTGTACAACAGGCGATGAGAGTGGCGACGGTCACTCAGGGTTTACGTGACCCGTGAATGGTGAATGGAATTACCTTAATGACCTATGAGTCTTAAGGGCGATGGAAAGACCTTGGGGACTTACGAGTCCCACGGGCGACGAAGTAATGTAACGTAATTAATGGAATACAGATTTAGATAATATATGTATGATTTAAATGGAATATTAAATGATTTACTGAACGAATGTTTGAATGTTTGAACGAATGGATAATGATAAGCCCTGTTTTAACTTATGAATGATAAAACCCTAATGAATGAATAAACGAACGATAAACCGTTTTCTTAAATTGAAGGAAAGACTTAAACTCACCGGCGTTAGCTTACTTTTAATATGCATGTCAGGTTAAGGCTAGATGAATGTTGAATGGAGGCGGCTTGGATACATAAGGAGTTACCCGACGATAAGAGACTGGCATCCCCTATGAATGTTTTGAATGTTGAATGTGTTAAAGACAATGTTTTAATTTGTTGTTATTTTGAAACAATGTAATGACGTTTATTCCGCTGCTTAATGATATTTGAAGTTTAAGAACTGTTTGTGAATGAATAAATCCAACACGTGAGGCCTCCCAGGTTTAGGGTCTTACAAAAATTATTTTATAATATCTTTATTTTATAAAAAAATAAGTTTCTTATAAAACTTTTATAAAAACGTAAAATTTTTAAATTAAAATATTTATTTTATGAAAACTTAATTTATAAACAAATTTTTTTATAAAACTTATTATAGTATTTACATATAATTTTTTTTATCAAACTTATAACTGTTTTTTTAATAAAACTTGTTATAGTAGTTACATATATATTTTTTATAAAACTTATTATTATAGCATTATAGTGTTTGCCAATGGATGTTTGCATTGGCTAATTACGATGAATACGATGACACCGAGAAGCCTACTTGGGAAGACAATTAATATGGTTTGACATTGCGGACGAGGAATTTGGATGGATGAATCCTCCTACAAAAAACACCTTAGGCTGTTGGTTGTGGGGCTTTATTGAGGGTGGATTCATCCTCTAATATCACGCCATGTAGCGCTGACTGGATGCTGACTAAGCAGTGGATAAAGCCCCTGCTGAAGCACTTGAGGGTGTTGTGGTGCAGGTGAGCGGGGGCTTTATCCAAAAACACTTTTTTCACCCATATCACGCCATCTTCTCCCGCTAGCCCACCCACGCCCACCCCCTAGCGCCCCCCATCGCTGGACACCCTTGCGGTGTTCGCCACCACGGTGGCTCAAGCCCACCGTTGGCGCCCCTCGCTCGCTTACCACAACCAACAGTCTTATGGTTACGTGAAGGAACAATTGGTTGGTTTACAAGGTCAAGTCGGATATGTGACGAGGGGGAGGAAACGGTGGAGCGTATCTTCACATCTTGCATCATTGCGGTGACTATTTGGCAACACATAAGCACGTGGTGTAAGGTCCCCTTCATCTATGCTTTCTCCTTTAAGGATCTTCTTGATTTCCCCGAGACGGCGGGTATTTCGGATCAAGCCAAGGAGGCGCTTTACGGTATTATCATGATTGGGTGTTGGAGTCTGTGGAAGGCTAGGAACGAATTCACTTTTACCAGTAAAGCGATAAAAATTGGGAGCATCATTAGTCAAATCAAAGCGGTGGAGTTTTTATGGTACTCTTCTGGATCGAAATATAAGGACCTCTCATGGGAAAATTGATATAAATTTGTAATTATGTTATTGTGTGTGTTTTTTCTCAGCCTGTTTTGGGCCGGTGCCTGTTTCTAATGAAGTTTACCGTTTAAAAAAAAAGTAGGATATGTATATAATATTGTCAACTACACATAGGGTGAGCAAAAAATCGAATTAACCGAAAAAACGACCCAAACTAAAACCGGCGGTTTTGGTTTTGTATTTTTTGAAAACCGAAAATTACGGTTTTGTTTCGGTTTTGTATTTTTTGAAAATCGAAAAAACCGAACCGAACGTATATATATACTTTAATTATATATTGTGTGCATGCACGTTTAATAATATATATTATATTGTGTTGTGTGCTTATATGTTAAAAATGTATACATATTTGTGTTACACGTATTTGCATTAATAGTAGGTTATTATTTATATTATTTGAATTTATGAATTATAATGTTTATTTTTTATGTTGAGTATTTTTTAAGAAAAGTAATACTTTTTATAGCCCAAAATATTTAGGCCAAAATATGTTTTTTTTTTAAAGTTAGGCCAAAATATGTGATAATCATTAGTTAATAAAAAATATTTAGACCCAAAATTTCAAACTCATGTTCATTATTTTGTGCTATTTTTCTTTTACCCCAAAAAATTCAAGCTCGATTGGTTTTAAAACCGAAACCGAACCGAACCCATTGTCAAAACCGAAACTAAACGATTTTAAAAAACCAAAAACCGAACTTTTGGTTTTGTGCTTGGTTTTATCCCCAAACCGACCCAAACCGACTCATGCACACCCTAACTACAGAATGGAGGTGTGGGGTACTAAAGGAGAGATCATGGGCAATACACTGTGAGTCGAGCAGAAACCGTCTCTTTCTATAGATTTCGTAAAGTATTAGATTTTTGGAACGAAGACGAGGACGTATTAATGACGGATGATCGGAAACATATGTTTGTTTACAACATAAAAACTGACAGTTTGTATAAAGTCAGCTTCGAAGGTTGGGAAGAAGGAGTTGCATTAGATATATGAATGTCTCAAAGTGGTATGTTTACAACCCATTATTCAATATGAAAATGAATGATCGTTCTTTTTATAATTAAATAGTAGAAAAGTTAGAAACTATTAAAAACTTTAATATTTTATAAAAATTTACAAGTTTTATAAAAAATATTTATGTAAGTTTTTTTTTAAAATTATAAGTTTTATACAAATAATTATACGTTTCTATATAAAAACAATTATAAGTTTTCTTAACGAAATTTAACTATTACAAAAATTTATATGTTTTATAAAAAAAATATATAAGTTTTATTAAAAACTATAAGTTTAATAAAATAATTATATGTTTTTATATGAAACAACTATAAGTTTTATAAAAAAATTATATTTAAATACAAAAAAAACAATTATAAGTTTGATCAAAAAAATTTATGTGTAATTCTTAGTTATATACAAGATACACATAGCCATTGGGGTTGGTGACCAGATGGTAGAGAAAAATCTCATAGACCAGAGTTCAAGAAGATTATGGGTTCAAATCTCATCACCACAAGAATAAAGAAGTTTACCTTTCAAAATATATATATATATATATATATATATACACACACATAGGTATTTCATAGAGAAAACATTGGGTTAGATTGTCATATTTGCATAGTGAAGGGTAATATATGAAAATATGACGCATTTGTTTTGCGAAACAATACCAAACACAAAAGCTTAATAATCGACGACCCGCCGTGCGGAGAAGTAGGAACATGCAATCTAAAATTCTCACGATAAATTGATTTTATCATATCATGATATAAACTTTACCGCCTATCATCACGTGTTTTTAGTTGTGGATGCTCCCACTGACTTTCTCCTCTTCTTTGTGGAATCTCCAAGAAAGTTTGGTTAAAAGTTAAAACAACACAAGGTAATCGAACGAGGGCCGGCACTGAGAATATTCAAAACATTTTGGGTCCGAGACAAGTAATAAAAAACGGGTCTTAATAATTTTTTTTTTATGTAATGAGTTTAAATATATACATTTTTGTGTCTTTTTTTTGTTTTGGTTTAATAGTTTAAACAATTATGAGTTTTTTTGGGACAACCTTTTAAGGAGGAAAAAAAAGAGAAGAGAAAAGAAGAAATATGACACATGAAAAATAAATAGTGTTGTTGTCAAGACTTGAACCTGTAACCTTTACATTTTCTTGTAATGGTATTTCCAATTGCACTAAGAAAACTTTGATATAGATAAAATGGATGTATAAACTAAATATACTGTTTAAAACATATATAAAATTTTTAAAAACTTCGGGCCTCTTGAAAGACCGGGTCTGGAGCCATGGCCCACCCTGCCCCTCCCTTTGGCCCGGGCCTGAATTGAACTTAACAACAGAAAGTTTGTCAATAAGCATCTCATGTTCTTTTAACGTGGAGGTCATGGATTCGATTCTCACTTTGTGTAATATGCTTAGGTGTTAGTTATTTTTTTATTAATGGTTAATATTTGTAATATTATATTATTTTCATACTTACTAATACTATTAAAACATGATGTCGGTGTAAGGCCCCAAACAGGAGAGGCCTCACTTATTGGATTTACTTATCAACACATAACAAATAAACACGAAATGGGGAAGGGCTAATCTTAGGGTTATAAGGGCCCAAATTCCATTGCCCGTCCGTGATTCCCACCCAAGGCCTAAGGCCCATATCGTTTTCCTTTTTTTTCTTTGTTTGAAATCTCACGCTAAAACTCGGGATGTTGTCAGTCTCTATAGTTTTTAGCTCTTATTAGGTCACGTGGCATATTGCTACAGAGAGAATCCTACGTCTCCCCCTTTCTCTCTCACGCACTAAGGGGGTGTTTGGATTTACTTTTTAAACTACTTATTAATTTATTACCTTTTTCAAAAAGGTAATAAGTCAAAAGTTCATTTGAATAAATGATAAAAAAGTCATTTTTAAAAGGGTGAAAAAATTGTTTTAAAAAAGTAGATAATTCTTACTTTTACAAAAAGTCAAAAGTAGTTTTTAATAAGTAATCCCAAACATCCCCTAAACACAAAGGAGTGATGAGGAAGAAGAAAGGCTTTCCAGGAATACCATATATGTCGAGACGTCACAAATGATAATATCATTACTATAAAATGAAATAATGTATTCAAAATATGTTACATTGATAATTGGGATGTTATATGATAAAGATATTAAAATTTTAAGTGATAACATTATAAGTTTTAAAAAAATTATTCTCCTAAAGTAGTTTTTATTCCATAATCATATATTTCGTGGCTTTACATTGAGTCATAATGTGAAAAGCGTACGTCTATATCATGTCGGGATTCACACGTACGATTTAAAAAACTTTTAATTAACGAAGTGAAAAGATATCGTACGAACCAATCTAGGTTAAAACCTTAGATTGTCTATAAGGAGTCCAATTACAAACCAAAAAGAAACAAAAAAAAATCAACAATAGGTTGTTGGGGTTTTGTACCTTTCGCGAATAACTGCTTAACCAAAACGTAACACCTCGAGATTAATGATTCTATTCGCTAGAGCTGGATACACGAATCACCTTGAAGCCTCGTCCTAGATCATCCCGACTTTAACTTCCACAAACACAATGTTCACACACGTGCTTTTTCTCCTTTGCATATACCATTGTTATCACCTCTTCTTCACAACTTCAATCCCACTTGACCACTATCGATCTCCCTCTTCCCGGGTCATCAGAACAACCCCGTTCTTGACCACCAATCAAAGAAAAAACAAGCCCGCTATCCTGCTGCTTTTTCCGTTTTTCTTCTTTACCTGCTAGACAAGACTAGATTCAAAGTCTCCACCTTTGACGAATCTTTTTCCGTCCGCCTACCCACAAATCCGATAGGATATCTTCTGCCAAAAAACAACCTACCCCTGTTACTCCTTTTTTATCCTTGGCCGGAAAGACCGGGTCGATTGATCAAGTATTGAAGCTGTCTTATCATAGCTAGATCAGATCACCTTTCACCGGTTGCATCTCACAACCTTCTCTTTTCCTTTCACGTGTTTAATAGCAAAAACACATTTTGTATTGACTTGCCGCTCACACAGCAAACAAGAAAAAAAACAAACCAATTGCTTTTTGTTTGCATCGCACAAATAACCAGCCCAAAAGAAATCCCTTATTTTCCCTTCCTTCTTGTAGCCTTATGATCTTGCTATCACTTCAAAGCAACTCACTTTCCAATTGTTTCCTCTGACCGCAAACAACAACAAACTCTTCTTGCCTTCTGTTTTTCTGAGTTCTTCTCCTCACCAACATGTGTCACGCAGATTGTCCCAGATTCGAATAATCCCTCGCAGATTAAAACTTCGCAGATGGTGACCTGAATCACTTAGATTTTCTTCACTTATGATCGCTGCCTCACATAGATTGTTTTTTTTTTGGTGGTTTCGTTCTTCCCTGCTCTTCTCGTTTTCAGCCCTACAGCCAAAGGGGGACTGCTCCCCGTTCCCTTCCTAAAAAACAACTCTCAAAACAACTTTCTCTTTCACCAAGTTCTGATACCAATTGTTGGAAATCAGGCCCAAGAATACGAACAAGGAATTTTATTAAATAAAAAAAACCACACACTTTATAATTAATCCCTAACCATTTATTTATAATAAACCCTATACTAATCCTAACACAACTCAATTAAATAATCAAATAAATAAAAACTCACTCCTAGTCTAATACTACTCAAATACTTAAAGATAATACCAAACAATAAATAAATAATAAAATAAACAAGTATTAGACTCCTACTAGGACTAACAAACTTGCAACTTTCTCCTTCCACCCCGTAAACTATTAGACTTGACAAGATTAGCTCAATATGCCTGAGCGTTCTGTTCCGGTTCTTCGGGCTTGGCTTTTTGAACATTTTCTTCACCCGTAAGAATCAAAACCTGAAAATTGTTTAAAGATTTTGAATTTTGTAACTTTGTGATTGAATCATGTGATTTTGATTTTAGTTATCCAAAGGATTTAGACAAACAAATGCTTCCTAATCAATTGAAATCATAGGGGGAAAAGGGCAGGGAGAAATGGAGAAATGGAGGTGGTTTGGGTTTTTAATTGTTTTATTTTTTTATTAATTTTTTTAGCAAGTTACATAAAGATCCCTCAACTATAAAACTATTTTAATAACCTGTAAAAGGACTAAAACACTCCTCAAGTGTGACATCCGACTATTTAGGGTTAACTCCGTTATCAAAATCCCGTTAAATTCCTAACCTAGTTAACCCTATCACAAACCCCAGGGACTATTTCTACCATTCTCAAACTCTAATTCACATAAACTACAATGACTAGTTCTTGATCCGGTTTCGATAAGGGGAAGAACACAAGTGGTTTGTGTGTTAAAAACATTCCAGAACCAGTTTAAATGCGATTCCCTAGCGGGCAGGGTTGGTTAGAGTGTTGGTGTGTGGGGGAGGAGACTCGGGTTCGAGTCCCTCCACCCCCATTTCATTTTTAAACAAGTTTTTACTAATATTTTAATTATAAAATCACTCCCCATATTATTATATTTATATATTAATGAGTTTTATCCTTGGAAACCACTCGTAGGCTCGGGTTAGATTTTACAACCCATTTTTAGTATAAATTCTCACTTTTAAAATAATATATTTATATTATTTTTAACCCGTGACTCCTACTATAAAATAATATATATTTATATATTATTTCACCTCGTTTATAAACCTCGTGTAACGTTTCAAACTAATTAATAATATAATTATATTTATATTATTTACTCACGTTTATATCCTCGAATAAAAATAATATATTTATTATTTTTGCCACTTAAGCGATTATCAAATATTTTCTACGAGTTCAAAAATAATATATTAGTTATATTATTTTCTTAGGCCATTGTTAAATGGTAAAAACGCACGAATTTATTTATTAATTAATATTATTCGTATTAGAGATGTTCGACATGTAACGTTTTTATCTTAATTATTATATTAAGAAACCTATATTCTTGTGGACACGTTCATCTACTCATTGGTCTTTAAAATGTTTTAGGACGTTCAAATCTTCCGTGTCGCCGTCACAAAACCCCATTGTATCCCTAACTGTTATGCTTATAATTTTAGGGCATACGTAAGCAGTTCACAGGCAAACTCTCGTGTTTTCTAATTGCATCCTTGTGTGGTGCTATCTACTCGTACACAACTCAGGTGAGTTTCACGACCCATTTTTACTCGTTTTCCTGTTGGGGGAGAAACATGTACACAAAACATCATACTTTTACTTGTTTTCCCGTGGGGGAGAAACAGGTACGCAAACAAACATCGTTTTACATGTTTTTCTCGTTGGGAGAGAAAACATGACGCAACCTATTTTGATTATGCTAATTCATATGATATCACTGTTGAGGCTAAGCGTAACACACTATCATGAAAGTGCTCACACACATCGGACCGTTAATATGGATTTAGCGAGGTAATGTTTGGTAGTACTACTGGGTTTGACAAACCCCACCCAGGCTAGTCGTCTAGTTCGATTGGAGGTCAAACAGGTGTAATATTGACCTATCATATTAGTCAGAGTTGATAGACCTGGCTGGAGGCAAACAAACAAACACATCAGTCAGCTTCGGTTGCGAACGCTTTAGTAAGACAAGAACATAGGCTAGCTACCTATAGATATGCATATTGAATATACATAATCTGGCAAACATTCTCTTATTGCAAACTTGAAACCTGTGAACTCACCAACCTCGTGTTGACACTTTTCCGTACATATTTTCTCAGGTCGCTAAGGCACAGGTTGCACAACTAGGACATGCATGTAGTCCTACTATCATTTCACTCATATGCAAACCGTTAAAACAATTCACTTACTTTTATTAAACTAAAATTTGGCGCGTTGTTTTGCGCATTTTATTTCTTGTTTAAACGCTTCCGCATTTACTCTGAACTTTTATAATATTTCATTTATGTCCCATATAGTGTCGTTTGATGTAACTAATGACTGATATCCTGGTTTGTCTCGCACCAAACGGTAAAACTCCGTTAGTGAAATTTGGGGGTGTGACAGATTGGTATCAGAGCCATTGGTTAAAGAGAACTAGGATTGCATACTAGACTATAACCGCACACATGCATTTGTTACACAACACAGACACTCATACATGATCACATGGTATCCTTACATACATTGCATTGCAATCATGTTGACATCATTCATATCACCCTCTACTGACGAGGAACGCGTCATTCGCATTGCATCATCACTCCCAGTGGCGACACTCGAGGAATCATCAGAACAACATCCACTCCTGTCCGAGGGCAGCAAGACGGAGCCTTCGGAGGAGTCACTCACACCACCATCATCTGCACCCTTTTTACACCATCAGAGCCGAAGATAACACCGGCTTGAGCCTATCGATGACACAATCAGGGAATGGTGGGCCTTCTCAAGTCCGTGTTGGGGACGACACACAGCACTGGCACATGTATCTTTGAGAGTTGGGTTCGTTGGAGGCGAGTCCCTCCTGCACCCACTAGCAACTATATTCCGATCTCACTAGCTTTACTTTACTTCAAGCCCGAACCCGTAGACCTCTCTTGAGGTAAACCGTGTGAAGGCAGACCGTTGCACGTATTATGATGGAAATTCATTGACACATAGATATCATAAGTATCTACATTCTTATATTTATTCATAGTATGTTAGTATAATAACCAACGTTTTATATTTATTCTGCATTTTCAAAGGTTTAAATTAAAAAAAAAAACTACATGTTTTAGCATTTATTAATTCAATTTTTTATTGTTTTCTTCTGACATAAAACTATTGTATAAAATTGAATGAAATCGTTGAATGAGATCTCCTAAGTTTGAAAGTAGATTTGAATCTAGAAAACTGTAATTAGAATATTCAACCTTTGAGTTGCTGTCCAATGCAAAAGAGATACCTTCCACCACTACCACGAATCTTGGTCCCTCTTTTTTGTTTTTGCTTTTATATAAATCACAAAAACAATTACTTTTTAGAGATGTTTAGGTATTTACTTAATTTTAGTTTATGTTCTTTAAATAAGAAAATTATAGGTTTTGTTATTTATGTTTAAAAAAGTTTGCACGTTTCATCCTTTAAACTAACGTCCGTCAATTTCAGACGTTAAGAATGGTCACGTGCCCCTCACGTGAGGACAAAATCGTCTTTTTATCGTTAATAAAAGAACAAATTACACTTTTTGTCTTTTATATTTATACGAAATTTCATATTTCGTCTTTAAACTAAGTTAATATCAGAAACTGTCATTTAAGTTTAAACTTGTTTGCATATTTCGTAATTTACACCAACGTCTATATATTTTTGGAGTTAAATGAAGTCTCGTGCCTCTCACCAAAGACGAAGAATTGCTGGCCAGATCCCACCTCGCTGTCTCCGGTCAGATGAAAAGGGAGTTTTGATTTGCTCCAACGATCGAAAATAGATAAAAAAGAGGTTTCGATGGAACATTTATTAAAAAATCAATGATCAAAGCTTATGTTATTAAGAAAAAAAATACTTGGATTATTATGTTACAAAATATAGGCTTTGTGTATCTAAAAATTTATCTTGCGTCGTTTTGGAATATTGATTTATTGACAAATAATAGTTAAATAGTCGAACATAATAGTTTTAGCAACTATTTATTGCGATATTTATTAATTAAAATATAATTGATGTTTGTACTTTGGAGTTTGGGCATTAGATTTGCCCTGTCGGTAAGTAGCGTAGATTTTCCATGGGGTGACATTTTAATAATATTTTTTTAATATCTAATCAGTTTATTTGCAATAAAAAACCCATAAATGTCTAAAATATCTAAAAGTTGTTGTTTAATCGATTATAATACTACGTAGTTATCTTCAAGTTTCAATTTGTGACACAATGTTTTATGTTTATTATTAGCTTATATTAATCCAAGATATATTTTATTAAGTGAACAGCTAGTGACTTTTAATCTAACGAATTAAGATAGAGTTTAGGTCAATTTCATACCTTTTTTCATCCGGTTTAATTTTTTATAAGTTATTTTATTTTAAAGTAGTTTTAGAGACGACAATTACAAAGAAAGAAATAAATAAACAATCACCGACACCAAACATGTTGTCTTCATCCCTATCCTGTAATTATCGTCACCAACTACGATCACGCCGCCAGTGTTGCAGTGGTAGGTTGCGGTGATGATGGGATGTGGACAGTGGTGGTTGCTTGGTTGGGTTGGGTTGAGTGGATTGGAGTGCACTTGTGAAAAACTAGAAAGGGACATGGGCACTAGTTGTTGGAAACAATGTTGTCTTCCACACCACCCCCCTCATTTCTTATTTTAGTTTTCCACTAAAACCTAATATTGTCACCTATGATGTCATCCCATGACAACAATCTTAGATTCTATCTCAAAGTTTGTTTAGAATTAAAGAACAAAAATATCTAATCACATGAATTGATATCTTCCCTCCTATCTCACCACTACGATCGTCACCACACCGTCGTCACCATCACTGTCTTCGCAGTCACCACCACCACCACAAACACCACCGTTTCAGTCACCATCACCACCATCATATTCCAATTTCCGTAACAAGTTTACAAAACAAATAAGATTGTTTTGTGAACCATACACACAATTTTTTTAATTTATTTAACATATTTCAATTCCCGTTGACTATTTTTACTGACTTTCTAAACAAGCTCTATGTTTTTGGGTGATACATGAAAAAAATTCCATTCCCTGTAAAATAAAATTATAATAATAATAATAATAATAATAATAATAATAATAATAATGTAATGAACCACAATCTAAAAGATAATATTATTGCCTAGATAATATTATTGGGTGTAAATAAATAAAAATGGAAGTGGAGGGCTTGTTGCAAATGGTGACTCATAAGTAGTTTTGGAAGAACGATCAAAACTAGGGGTGTAAACGAGCCGAGCCCGAGCTCGACTAGGCTCGAGCTTGGCTCGTTTAACTTGTTGTGAGCTCGATCGCCTCGATTCGAGCTCTATTTATAAAGCTCGGCTCGGCTCGTGGGTAGTTTTTCAAGCTCGAGCTCGGTTCGTTTATTATTTATTAATTAATTTATATATATTTATAATTATTTTTATATAAATTTTATTATAATTTTTATATATAACATAATATATAGTATTTGGTTATTTTTATCATAATTTTGTATATACTAATTATTATTTTATAAATATATATTTAATATATTAATTAAAAAATTATATAAATAACAAGCTCGTTTAGGCTCGCGAGCCGGCTCGAGCTCGATAAGTGAAGCTCGGGCTCGTTTATTAAACAAGCCTATTCTTAGGCTCGAGCTCGTTTAAGCTCGGCTCGATTCGAGTTTTTAGCGAGCAGATCTCGAGTAGCTCGCGAGCCGGCTTGACTCGTTTACACCCCTAGTCAAAACTGGAAGTTCGGGAGGTGAATTGTAACATTTGCAAATTCAGATATTAGAAGGGGGAAGAGGCTTAACACGCCATTTAGGTGTGTGATTGTGTGTGTTTGAGTGAAAAACAAAGAGAAAGAGGAGAAGGGGAGAGCCAAGACTCAATCTTTGGATTTTTGATGTGGAATATTAAAGAATTGAAGGTGTTTGTGGCTCATTCAATCATCAAGTAAGTCATTATTCATCTCCTTCATCACCTACATCTCTATCTATGGAGTTGTGGTGGGTTTTGGGTAGAAACCCCAAATTGGGTTAATTGGTATGGTGATTTTGGTTTAATGTCGTTTATAAACCTTAATCTAGTATTCTTAATGTTGGAGAATCATGTTTTACATGATTATAACACCTAATTTGATGTTTGAAAAATTAGGGTTGTTGAGGTGAAATTGGGGGTTTTTGAAATTGAGGTGTTTGGATGGTAATTGGGGGTTGGTAAGTGTTTGTGGTGTGATTAAACACATAACCAAGTAATAACCCTCAACCAATTTGGTGATTTAAGGAATTGGGAGTTTGGGTCAAATTGGGTGGAACCCAAACGGGTCAAATGGGTGAATGATTGTGTAGGGAGGTTAAAAACTTGTTTAAAGTGTAATTAATCAAGTTTAGAATTGGTGTAATCCATAAGGTCTAGGGTAGGTGTTAGACCTCAATTGGTGAATTTGGAAGTTTGACTTTAATAGGTCAAACGGGTCAACTTGGGTTGAAAGGTTGAATTGGGTGTTAGAGATTTGGTTAGGGTTGTGTTAACCAAACTAAGTTAGGGTGTTGATCTTTAGATAAAATGTGTGTCTTAAATCCCAATTTGGTGTGTGGATTGAGATCATAGGATTGCTAATGCAATTGGATTGTTAGGTGATCAAGGCGTTAAAGGAGCTAGCTTGGAGATCAAGTGGGATCCTTCTTAGCAAAAGGTAAGTGCTTTGCACTTACTTAGTAATGATAGGTGGTAGTAAATTCACATACTTAATATATATGTTGATTTTGTTCATTATCATATGTGTAAATGTGTGTATGTAGATTTGGTGAATTTGACTTGTGTGGTTTAGAGTTAACCAAATGTGGTAATTGACTTAAGTGGTTTATAGTCAAACAAATGTGGTGAATTTGACTTGTGTGGTTTAGAGTCAAACAAATGTGGTAATTGACTTAAGTGGTTCATAGTCAAACAAATGTGGTAATTGACTTAAGTGGTTTATAGTTAAACAAATGTGGTGAATTTGACTTGTGTTGTTTAGAGTCAAACAAATGTGGTAATTGACTTAAGTGGTTCATAATCAAACAAATGTGGTGAATTTGACTTATGTGGTTTAGAGTCAAACAAATGGGGCGAATAAGGTATAATTGAAGTCATTAAACTTCATAAGTATAAATGGTGAATTTGGGATCTTTGAATCCCACATGTTGGTGATAACGTAAGGGTTATAAATGTTGAATGGTGTCGTGTGTGTAGACTTGTATGTATGTTAAAAGTCGGTGTTTGAAGTCTAAGAACCTCACTCGGTGGTTAATTGAGGTCGTGAACTTCACACTAATGTCGTTGTCGCTTGAAGCCTTTGAACTTCACTAATGTCATCGTTGTTTGAAGTCTAAGAACCTCACACGGTAGTTATTTGAGGTCATGAACTTCATAAGTCGTTTTGTGGTATTTGAAGTCTAGGAACCTCACACGGGTGTTATTGAGGTTATGAACTTCACATAGTCGTTTGTGGTGTTTGAGGTCTTTAGATGTGACACCCAGCATACCAGGTCAATATCCATATTTCATAATTGCACGTTCATTAATTATATTTCCTGGTTTATAATTTTGACATAGTGTTGTTATGACGTCTAGCAAAGAAACAAATATTATACTTTAGTAATTTTTAGAATTACTAGGAAGTAACGGTTATAACCCGCAAGGAACGTCGTTGGTGATTAACAAATATTTGTTCCGGAAAAGTCTAGTAATACGCTTTGATATAAAAACATATATATATTGGTGACAAGATTATTAAAAATGAACACAACGATATTAGTTCATGATGACGAGTTATTATTACGAGTGCACGTATATATTATAGTTAAACATTAAGTATGACGGGTTAAATTGGCGGACTATTAAAATATAGTCGAGATACGAAATATAAAGAGTTTTAATCATAAAAGTTCATATATCGGGTATTAGATCACGAGAGCACCCACCCACCACCCACTATCCACCAAATCCACTAACTACATCAAATCGTGTCATAGAGACCATTCCCATTCAAGTGTTAAGACAACTCAAGGTCAAATCAATCTCAAATCAATCATGAAGGATAATGATGATGGAGTGTTGAAGCATCCAACACTCAAACTCTCTTCTATATATATATATATACACATACGGCACACACACATGCACACACATTCACATACCAAGTTCAAGAAACAAAGTCTAGAGATTTAGAAGTTGGAACTTGGGGGAAAGATCAAGAGTCTTGAAGCTAGGGAGTCGGGTTTTGACAACAATACGAGCATCCATCAACGTTCACTAGTGAAATCGTCGCCTAGCTTGACTAGTGGTAAGGAAACCGACACCCAACCCTAATTCCATCTCTTTTTCTTAATCTAAACATGTTGTTCATGATAATAAACAAAGAGGTTGAAAGATTAAAAGAGTTTTCTTAAGAATTTAACTTTATAAAGAATAAAAGTTAAGGTTTTGTATAAATATATATAAATGGGTCGAAAATATTAAAGATAAATGTAAAATTTGTTGGTTTGATTAGTATTATATAATCTTGTGATAAAAGTAAATTAAAACCAAAATAGATGAATATATATATGTATGTTGGTCAAAAATATACATGCATATGTTTATACATGTTTGAGTTGGTTAAGACTTAGAAGTGTATGATTTCATATATATAAATGGAGACCAGAACATACATGCATATATATAAATGGATTGAAATAAACATCTATATGTTTGTGTTTGATTTGATAAATGGTTGAGAAATAATCAAATAGTTGGATTCATAAATAGAATGAAATTATACTTGAGGAAAAAGGAAAATATAAGTTTATGTATACATGTAAAAATCCTATGGAATATACCTAGATGTATATGTGTTTAAGTTGTTAACTTGGAAAATGGTTAAGTGTGAAAGTATATGTTAAATGTATATGTGGGTGTATGATTTTAAGTTGTAGAACTCGAATAACGATTTAACATTCGCATGTTATATATAAAAGTCATAATATATATTTGTAAACAACGGGAACTTGTTAAATCGAAATGAAATATGAAACGAATAAATAAATGTAATAATATATATTTAGAACACGTTGATAACATAGAACTTAGACACGAGTAATAAATTATAAAGACGTTCGGATTAAGGATAAATGATCGTATGTTATCGTGAAACTTGTTTAAATATATATTGGATTATTAAAACATGATTATATTTGTGTGCATAAATAGATATAAATAAATGCATGTTGAACGTAAACACGTTAATAAATGTCGTTCGGAACGAGTAAATTGTATGAGTACGTGTTAACATGGATTATGTGCACGTAGGACGACTCGCATGCTTAGAACATACTTGAACGACATTTGTGGTTTATATAATTATTAATACAAAATGATTATATGATGATACGTGAGATATAATATAAATATATTATATTGTGATGCAAAAATAATATTTATTTTTGACAAACGTAACTAGTCACCAATATGAAAATATATTATAAGTAAAGCGTCTAGACTGGAATAATAATCACCAACGGGTCGTCACATTAAAACACGGTTTTATTAAACAAAGACGCACTTAACGGGATTCGTTAAGGCGGGTGAACAACTTGTGTTTAAGACGGTTAGTCTTAACATGTAAGGTATCCTTGTGTATTTAGGGTACGGATAAGCGGGGTTTACGGGTATTCAAGTGTTTGCTAGCAGTCATACTGACGAGGTGAGTTTCACTAATCCCCCTTTTTCTAAAGTTTTTGAAATGATTTGGGGTGGAAACATACTTGTAAAAGACTTTTGTGTGTAAATGAATTGAACTAATGATCTGACCATATGTGTGTATTGAGGGAAAAGTAAAGCGCTTAAAGTCCACTGAACAAGTTAGTAACCATTAGCTATTTTAGCCCGGGATTATATGGATAGTACTATTGGGGGTGACGCCTCCGGTCATGGTTAGTCGCGCTAACCAGGGGTCCACATGGCCGAATGACCGCATATTATCTTACTCGCAAAAAGGCAAGGGGGAGGCACAAAAGGTCGGGGTTTGGTTACGGTCTCGTACATTACATACTATTTTATATTCCTTGCAAGCTTACAAATGGGGTCAATAGATCGGATTAGTATTCAAATTCATTGGTAATACATGCAAAGGGTTTTGATCAGGTTTAAGTGATCAGGTTTAAATAAAGGGTTTTGATCAGGATAAAGTGATCAGGTTTTAAACCAAAGAGTTCTGATCAGGTTTAAGTGATCAGGTTTAAATAAAGGGTTTTGATCAGGTTTAAGTGATCAGGTTTAAATAAAGGGTTTTGATCAGGATAAAGTGATCAGGTTTTAAACCAAAGAGTTCTGATCAAGTTTAAGTGATCAGGTTTAAATAAAGGGTTTTGATCAGGTGAAAAGGATCAGATTTAAACATTGGGTTTATGATAACTCTTTATAATAATTTGTGAACTCACCAACCTCGTGTTGACATTTTTAAGTATGTTTTCAGGAAATTGAACGTGGTCTTCAGGTTAGCAATGTAGGATTTCATGCATGCATGCGGATACGACTTTTGGAGGATTTCTCTCGTACAACTCATGGTTTTGAGTTATATTTGCGAAATCTTAAACTTTTGTAAACTCCAGTTGATATTTTGTGATGTAAATATTTTAAACTCGATTATGTATCCAACTACATGTATGTGTTTGCGATAATCATATGCTTCGAAAACTAGTGAACGTTACGCCTCGCGTTTCCGCCTTGGCGGGGTGTGACATTAGAACCTTACAAAAGAGTAAGGTCAGTTAGTGGCGATTAACTAACTAATGTATCTAAGGTGTTTTAGGTGTTATTTGAAGTTTTGGGTGCTAATTGGCATTCGGGTTGGGGTTAAACATGTATTGTTAGAAAAAGCCCAAACTTTTTTTGAGTATATCTCAGGCTAGAAAATGAACTACGGAAGCCATAATATATGAATTTGGGATACCTCGACGTGAGGAATTCAAGAAATGGGGTCTGCACTGGGTTGGGTGTAATTTACAGTGGTTGGGCATAAATTACGGTGGCCCGACGTAAATTACGCCCATATCATGTTTACGGTCACATTTATGCCCAAAATGTTGAAATGACGTTTTTGGTCGATTATTGTTGTAAGGGTCTGGGGGGCTCACATGGGGGTTGTATATCATTACTAATGGTTGTTTTATGGTGTTTTCTTGTAGATAAAGCTCCGGTCAAAGTCTCGGGTCACACTTCGTGTCAGATTGGATTCTCGTTAGTTTTATGGTGGTTTAAGGTTGGAGTAGAACTCCTTTGAAGTTCATTAGACTCGTTTTAAATTAATATTTGGAGGTTTAAACTTGTCTTTATTTTGAGTTGTCGATTGTTTTGTTTATAAACAAAACGTGTCGTTTGTTGTATCATTGCTTTGGCATGTGTCGTTTAATCAAGAGTGTTTATTGGGATCTATTTTTCGCGTGCGTTCAAAGTTAAAACAAGTTGAAAATTTTGGGTGTTACAAAAAATAATAATAATAATAATAATAATAATAATAATAATAATAATAATATAGTTTTTATAGGTATTAAGTAAATACATTTTAAGGTATTTTTATTTATTTAGTGTAGACTAAGAAGGATAAAGTAAATAGCAAACGACAATTGAGCTTTATAGATTCACGGTATCTTTTTATTATTTATAAAAATGAATATAAAATAAATTATTAGCCTACCGATCAAAATATACAAAGACAAAGAAATGAAAGTTGCAAAAGTGAACATCTTACGAATAAACAACTTACAGGTTACACTTGTGGACCAAGGACGGGTTTTCTAGTTTATTCTTTTTAAAATTTGAATATAAAATAAATAAAATGTACTTTTCACGTAATTATTTACTATTGAAAAATTGGATATTTACATGTACGATTATTGTAAGACAGTAGTAGTGGCGAAGTTTGAAGAAAAACGTGGAGGGGTCACGGTTTTTTTTTCCTATCAGGCGGCCGAAACTTAATACCTATAAAATTTTCGACCGAATACGTATAAATTAACATTTCTGAGGGAAAATCAGGGGGGAGGGCCAGGCCCCCTCTAAGTTGCGCCACTAGACGGTAGAAATGTGAGATAACGAGAATGGGTTCGTAAGAATCATAATAAACTTTTGTAGATAATGTTGTTAGGTTGGTGGGTATGTCTTCGGGGTAACTTGCTCGTCCCAAAGGTATTGAAATGAACCAATGGTTTAAAAACGTTAAGCCTTTATCTCGCTTCCATCCCGTTGAGCCTTTATCTCCAATTCTCCATCCCTCTTCTTCTTTCTTGTTTCTCCAATCCAGCATGGAGATCCTAGTGAACCTTCCTCTCTAACACCTTAATTTGAAATGAACCAATGGTTTAAAAACGTTACAACGGAAATATGTCCAAACTTTTTGTTTTAAAAATGACCAAATAAGTTGTTTGTAAAACCAACCATATATGTAAACATACTCATATTGGTTTATTATATAGTTAAAGTTATCACATATTAACTACATTAAAAACATTGAGACTTAATCACTTATACAAAGATTGATTGATTGATTTGTTGAACTTCTTGTACATAAAATCCATCCCAAAGATTCATTCATCACCATCCTGCTTGATTTCTCAACCCGAACCTGAAAACATATGCAAGAATGCCATTAGACATGCTAAGTAAATGATTAAGACTCAACAACACATGACAAAAACCATTAAAGATCAACGAGAACTTGCTAAAAACCAAACCCCGGCGTACCAACGTAGGGAACGCTGAAGCTGGGTTGTTTTCAGCGTAGGACAGAAGCAGGTCAACGTAGGGTATGCCTAAGCGTAGGGTACGCCTAGACCTGCAAAAATGCATCATACATTAGGTTTAGATGCTTCTAACCCGTATTTAACCCTTCGAACCTATTATACATTCAACAAATGGATATAATACATGTTACAAGCACATGATAATACTTTTACTTGAATACATGTCCATACATTCAACTACATCATTCAACTTCAATAAACGAGTCATAATTCAACATGTTAATCTTCCATGATCTTTATAAGAGAAATTCTACTCTATAACAAGTTCAATCATTAATCAACAACTATGATCCTTATTTTGTATAACAACATGTCCATTTAGAGTTTCACCTTTCAATACACACATACTTGTCTATTTAAGACTTTGACTTTCCAACATACATGAATCATTTGTATGTGATTACAATTCAATAATTCACTAAAGCTTCGTCCTCTTATAAATGCATATGATAATCACAAAGTTATTCTCATTTTCCATAACTTGTATTCATATTCACAGGTTAGTTAAGCATTCAACTTCACCTCTTGTCTTTTTCCATAATTTATCTTTTTACATACTTAAAGAGTTCCAAAACTCTACACCAATAAATGAAAAGTTCCGATCACTACTTTTTTCTTACAAATTACACCAAGAATCGAGAGCCCCTTCTACTCATGAGGCCATTAGTATTTATAGACCATTTCTAAAGTTCTCTCTCCTTCTTTCCATAACCAAATAATGTTGACATCTCCTTTTCTATTGGTGGACCGCTCTCTCTCCCTTCTCATGCTCCTCTCCACGTCAGCTATGTGGGCCCTACTTGGCATAACCAAAAACCTATTTGAGCCAATCCCACCTTTTCATCTTTGAGGGAGATTATTCTTACCGATTAAATAAGGAGTGGTATGTGAAAAATAAAATGATTAACAATTTAACCAAACAACGAGAGAATGCAAGGGTGAAGATAACAATCAAGGAAAGATATCACTCGGACTTCGAATCCACTTAGCAAAACAATGACAACAAGCACAAGCTAAAGGTAAGATCATTTATGCATATAATACATGGATATATATTAGATTCCCATTAAGGCCACCTAATTATATAACTATTCGGAAAGCTAAAGTGATGCTAACACATTAACCACCTAAGTTATGCAATGAAGATCCAATGATACAATTATGTTAAAGTGAAAGACGAACAAGACACGTCAATATTATCAAGTTCCACAATTCTTTGAAAAGTTAACACATGATAACCACCTCAAAATGCATGAAGTAGACAAAGATGTAAATATGCTTCAACTCATGAACATCATATCACAATTACAAAACTTAAGAATTTATACTACTAAACCATAGAGTTTCATAATCAATGACATGAGAGACTCTCAACATAAACCTTGGTTTTCTCAAATAAGCATACGGGTGCATATTTATCCAATCTTACTAAATAATCAATCTTCATTCACCATTGCTAATAATTTTTTTTTTGAACGACAAATTTGGATCACTGATGGACAACTGGAGTATCATCGTGTCACCAGTGGTACCACCCAATCATATTCCAACACCAAGTCACCAATTTAAGAGGAAACCCAATTTTTCTAGGAAAACCCCCTTGTGAGATTCGAACCCAGGACCTTATGGTCACTAAGCCTTATCTCACCACCAATATGCCGCTGAGCTATTATTCCTTTGGCCACCATTGCTATAAATACATACAAATATGCAATTCTATTAACACATACAAATTTCCAACATAATATTGTCACAACACCCACAAGGGTGAGTATTTCCTTAAACTAGAACAAATACACACATATTCATTAAAGAATAATCAAACTTCATCATAACATTAACATAATCAACACCAAGAGTTTTGTACAAATTGTTAAAGCATGCTAAGTTTCATCTAATCCAAATGATAAAATATGTTTAGCCCATAAGGTTTATAAAAACCACAACCAAACTCATAAACATTAAAGAAAACATAGTAAATCTAATAATCAGACCAAGAAACAAGTGAAAGTCGATTACGTGAGGTTAAATTTTTCTTGAAAGTGTTAGATCTTCAATATTGGCCTTCAATCTTCAAGGATCTACCTAAAATCGCCTAGACTACTTGAGAGAACTATGGTTTAGTGTAAAAAGTGAAATATGTGTAAAATGGGGGAGTATTGGGTATAAAACATGCATCTGTGCCGATCATGGACGTATCCATAAGTGACATGGCCGTGTTGATCATTTGATCAACAGCCCCGGTCACAATCTTTGGCATGAGCAAAACTTGACTAACACAGTCATGGATCGGACACGACCATGGCAGCGAATTTTTTTCTCTCCTAACTTTTCCAAATCTTGAGTTTTTCCAATAAAAATAGCCAAGTCCCCACTAGAAACTGTAACATTAAAATAAAACACAAATGAGTGTCTAAATCAATGAATTTGCAACTAAAAATACTTAAAATGAGGGTAAATATGCATTATTTACATGTATCCTTGTTAACATATCAGTGTATAACTTCAACCTTTGATCTTAAACTCTTCAATTCTTGAACAAAATTGATTCTCCTTCTTGATTGTCTCTAAAGCCATCGATTTCTCAAGAACGCACACCACACACTTTAGTTTTGACCAACATTGCAAATATCTTAACCCATTTGACCCTATTAAGTCACCTTCTATCATTTGGCAACAATAACCCCTCAAGATTGATAACTTATAACCCCAAAATTAAAAGATTCCATCATACAACTTATAGTTTATATTTTATAAATTATAACAACCTATATATAATTCCTTGATATCCCAATACTTGAATTACTTATAAAACTACTACTATTAACCAATACTTACATAATAATTATATAAATACCCTTTATCTACTATAAAATGTTTTCTAGATTATACCTGAAAAATGGGATGTTACATCATCTGCATCACAAATCACCCCCACCTCACTCTCTCCCAGTTTCCACCTCGTTCGCTTCCATCCCATCCCGCTTCCATCTTTCTTCCATGCCTACCAGCCTTAAGATATAATGGGACAGAGAAGTATAAACAATTATACGGTTATATAACCACCTTATATATCACGTTTAAAATAATAAGTACATGTATTTATGTGGTTATCGTAATTCTCTACTTAAAATTAATTCTATAATCAAATACCTCTGTTAGGTTAACTCTATTAAAATATGTTCAACTTTAGATAAAATAGTATTTTATATGATGAATTTTGAAACTTTTTTTTAATATGTATCTAACTCTTAAAACTTACATTAATTATATATTTTTTTGAACGGTAAAAATTTTATTAATAAGAACCTGGCTAGTAAAAAACTATAAATGATTATATAGAATTACAAATCAACCCAGAAAAGTGACCCTCATGCAAGTACATGACTAGAAAAGAGAAATACACAAAAACCAACCACGTGAAACAGAACAAAAAAGAAGGGCAAAGGGAGCGAGACGATAAAAGCCTCCCATGAACCGATCTTAAAACTCGTTGTTGAGTAAGTGTGACGGGTTGGTTGTTTATGTGGCACACATTTTAATATAAACGAGAAAGCTTGCCCGCGCTCCAAGGCGGGAGGCGAAACCTAAACGGTTGATGCGGTGACAATAACGTGGCTAAGCAAAAACAGAAACGCGGTTAAATACATACAAAAAACGTATTATGACGACTCGGGTTAGCTCCGCGCTCCGTGGCGGGATGCGGACATATTTTTTAGAGTATTTAAACGGTTGAGGCAGTGAAATTAACGTGGCTAAGCACAAAAAAGAACTTATAAAATTCATGTTGTGAAAAAAACCGAAGAAAAAAACTCAAAAAAATTATAATGAACCAACAGGGAGGTGACATGTGGCGTGGCGGTGGAGAAACACACCAAGTTTTGACATTTTACAAACTTGCAGGGGGGAGTTGTGGGTTTGGGGGCAATGGCCACCGACACTTGTAAATGTGTATGACAAAACTTATATCTGGACGCCAAGAAAAAAAAATACTGAACACAACAACTACTTATAAAAAAAATTAGTGAAACAAAAATTATTGAGGAAAAATTAAATTTTATATATTACAGGGAATAAAATCAAAACTTTATAAACTTGAGGGGTGGTTTTTTAAAATAGTCAAAAGTAGTTATGTATTAAAACCCAACTTAAGAGGGTGGTTTTGTAAAATAACAAACTTGAATAGAAGGTGGATTGTGATAATTCAACAAAGTAGAAGGGGGAGTATTGCCACCGACTTTGGTTCTTAAGTAATAGTGTAATGTATTCAACTTTTAATTATATATTTATTGAGGAATGTTATTTAAAAATGCTTAAAATCATAAAAAGCGTGAGAATGATTATGGATGTGACACGTATACATACATGAGTTTTAGAAGAAGATATAATTATGTGTTAGATGTACCGTTGTAATGGGGAGGGGTGCGAAGTTAGACGCACAAATGTAACCGAGTTAGACACGCCGTTGCAATCAACTGTGCATCGCACAATTTAAGAAAATGTCTTTTTTTATAAAAAAAATATATAGCAATGTTATACTTAAATTAAATTCTTAATTTTATAATTTAATATTTTAGAAAAAAGAAAGTTTATAAAAGTTATTTAAGATTAAAGTTTGATGGAACTAAGATATAAATGAAAAAAAAAACAGTAATGACAACTCAATTTCATCTTTTACCCCTTCCGGTCATATTTAGCTTCCAGTTAATTACGTAATTATCATTATAATAAATTTTAACCATAAAATTGATTTGACTTACAGTCTACATTTCTTCATACACATTTTATGTTTTCATCCTTTTTTGTTGAACTTTTTTAGTTACCAAATACACCACAAAGATCCGTCATTAATTTGGATTTGCGCCAATGATGGAATGAGGAGAAGTGGTGGCAAGAGATTAGGAGGCCGAAATTGTATAGATAGGATGAAAGGAAATGATCAGTGATTGAGGGGATGGTAGTGGGATAGACGTTGCGAGGGACCGGATGTGATCGACTGTGACATATACAAAGATTCTATAAGGGTTATAAATAGGAAATGTTTATGTACTTTTGATCTTATACCATATCGTGTACTAAATAAACTTTTTTGTATAAATAATGCATTTAAATTGTATCAAATAAACTTTTAATTAGTATATAAAATAGCAACAGATGTTCTCAAAGTAAATCGATTGGAAAATTAAAAAGAAAAAAAGGTCGTAATCATTCATATTTAAATATTTCCAAAAAATAAATAGTAAAAGCCTCTAAGCAGGAGACAGACAGTAGACACATCACTTCAATAACTAATACCGGTCCAACATGAATCTAAGTGGGCCCAGCCCAAATAGATTCTCAAACTCCATTATATATATATGTAAAAGACTATTAATTTTTTTTATATAAAAAATCTAAATATCACTTTATATGTGATCATTTTAACAAATTTAATTATAGTCTCGTTGATTCATCTTACATTCTACATTTAACGTTCAAATAGGTAAAGTATAACCACCTAGCTAAAACTAAAAGACACCCAATTTATGTTTTTTTCGTTGAACAATCGTTAACTTCTTCATTAAACGTGTCAAAATACTCTTAACTAGTATAAGTTGTCTTGTTTTTTTTCCGTTTCACCTTTGTCTCATCGCATTATAGGCGTGTACTGCAGAACATAATATGACACGTTATGTTATGCAGTACCACTACACCAGTGGTAGACCCATGAATTTTTTTTACCGAGGTTATTTTTATTTTTTCAAACATGTATGATGAATCGGGTTCCATGAACCTGAATAAATAACATGATACTATATTATAATACACCAAACAAGGTACAACAATTGATACATGTGTTAACTACTTTTTGGGGGTAAATATGTCTTTTAAAAAATACTTACACATTTGCCCCCTCAACTTTACCTAGCTTTTGATTATTTAAGTAATAATTACACTTTTAAGATAACTACCATCCACGATTTTTAAACGGTTATAACTTTTTCATACCTTAATATTTTTTATAACAAGTTACACCATAAAAACGAGTATTTTATTCTCTTTAATTTGAGTATGGTATTGCTATAGTTTTTTTTAATAAAAAAATTAACATGTTACGTGATTACATATAACACCTCTGTTTTTTGTTTCCTCTATAGTAACTGACGGTATCTTCACGACAATCCCGAAAAATTCTAAAATCCGCCAAACACCCCTAAAATAAAAATCTTCAATTCAATGATATAAAATCTCACTACTTTGACCATTTTTTAAAAACACACATAACAAAGCAACCGTAATCTAAGTTTTTAGGTATTCATATAATCAGCACTCACCCACTAACAAAAAAATTGTAAAAGTCTGTACATAAAGTTATATTTATTTAACAAACAACCCATCTCACAAAATTAATTAATAATGACGGATTGTCATTTTAAAACATTTTCGTTAATATCACATATTTGAACACTTTGAAAAATAAATCAAAATGACATATTAATTGGTTAATTTGTCAAAATTTAAAAGTCTGTCATTAACCCCTATGTAGTTAGGTTAGTGGATGAGTGAGTCTTAAATATTGAACACTTGAAATGTGAAAAATAAAAAATAAAAAAAAGTTAAAACTGAATGAAGGATCCAAATAGTTGCCGAATGTTATATTCATCGAATTTTATACTCAGCCCAGATTTAGTCCTATTAATAACAGAAATAAATAATAAAAAAAATAATAGACCATTAAACATGTCATACAAAACAATGCATAAATTGTCTTCAAAATGCATCTACATAGGTGAAAAAAATTTGGTGCCTTATAATCGACCATCTGAGGTAAAAAAATTAAAATTAATGCACCAGATATATTTAAATATTTTAACCAGTAAAAATGATATTGTGCTAACCTGAATTTAGTGAGAACTGTATTTTCCGGTGGTTATTCTTCCATTTCTGCTAAACATGTATCAACTGCAGCACTTAAATAAAAACTGAGCCTACAATTTCGAATAACAGTTAATAATTAATTTAAGTTACCATGTTTATGATTTATATTTTCTTATTTGGGTGTTTGTTGTTATTTAATTGAGACTTGTAAGGTATATATAATCCATATTGATACTGCGAATAACAAAACTAACATAAATATTATACAATATATATCACGAGATGATTGATAAACTAACAAAAAAACAAGTTGAGATTATAAAACAAGTAAAGATATTAAATAGAAACAATTCACTAACCTGATTATGTATGTTTTAATACATAGAATTGTAATTTCATATAATAATGTTTTTAGGAAAGAAACTTTACTTCTTTTTTTTTTCTAAACAATTTGTATATAAATATGATTTATAAAATTAACCCTCACAAGATATTTGCAGTTCGCCAACATTGAACCAACAGTAACATATGTAAACCCTGAAATTGAGAACGTCGAGGTTAATTTTTTTATTTAATTGTATAAAGTTTTTAGAACATTAATTTTGATGGTTTAGCGCGCGGGTATAACACTAGTAATTTATAATGCTTAACAGAATGTTTGTAAGGAAATCAGTGCCATTGTTGCTTTCTTAGTAATATCAAAAAGCATTTTTGGTTTTATAGAAATTCTGATAAATCCACACACACAAGTATACAACCAAGCGAGGGTCATGCTTGCCTTGAATGCCAACTATGCAGATGAACTGATGAGAGGTGTTTGATTGAGATCTTGAAACACTGGATGAGGTTTCTAGAGCAGAAACAAGTAAGGATCGACGAGCATGAAATTTGGTATATGTTTGTAGGCCTGTAAACGAACCGATGAACATAAACTTGGGCTCGTTTGTGTTCGTTCATTTAACTTTAATTGAACAAACGGAGGAACACGAACACTTAAACAAACGGATTTTTCCTGTTCGTGTTTGTTAGTTAAGAAAATGCATGTGCCAGTTTATGTTTGCTCAATAATATTGTAAATGAACACAAACGAATATCCAAATTACATCGTTTACATGATGTCGTATATATACATGTGAATTTAACGAACCAGATCAGATTTACATCGTTTACATGATGTCGTATATATACATCAAGAATGGAACGACGTATGTTTCCTAATCGTCGCAATCCTAGACTTCAAATACCATTTCTATTTTACACATGTTACATAAGGACCCTTAGACTAAATATAAATACATAAAGACTCTAAACTTGACTTTAGACTATTTACAATCTTGACCCGTTAACTTTTTATCCAAACTTGATGATACAATTAAGTCTAAATTATAAGTAGCCACTTCCTTCTTAAAAATAGAATAAGTAGGTGAATAAGTTAGCTTATTCAAACACATTATTAACTTATATAAGTTAATAAGTCAATAAATAAAATAAATAAGTAATCCCAAACACCTAGTAGTATCAAAAGAAACATCAGCTAACCACTAGTCCTTTCAAAAAGAAGTGGAATCCTCCCTCCCAACACACTTGTAAATCTCTGAGTACGGAATAATCCCGAGCTCTTTTAAATTGGCAAATGATTTCAATATACGAATCCAAACACTCTTTCCTTTAATATGTCCTTTGTTAATTAACAAACATAAATGAACGAATCGTTTAACTAAATAAATAATTTTTTGTGTTCATGTTCGTTCGTTTATTAAATAAACGGACATAAACGAATTTCCCATCGAACGGTTCACTAAACGTCCTGTTCGTTTACAAGCCTAGACAAACATATGAATAAGATAAATATTTGCAGGTGTAGTTTGTTGGTGCTTTTAGTATCATCAAAGTCATTTAAGTATTATTGGATTTACTTAGGACAAAATGTGAAATTAGAATATACATTGATACGAGTTAAGAGATGTGGAACACACACTTGATTAAGATTATTTTAATTTCGGGCAATATTGAACTTTTAAGGTTCATAAGGGCGAAACCCCTAGACCATTTTTTTGGGGCAGCGCCCCGACGAGGTCTAAGGAGCAGAGACCATGGCAAGGGGCTGCCCGGTCACTGTGGAAACATTTTATTTTGACGTATTTTTTTTACACTAGAAGTTGATTTGGATTTGTCTGGTCGATGGAAAAAAAGAATTTGGAAAATGATGATAAGTTGGAACTAATCATGAGTGGTAGATTAGTAGTAACTGTGCATCAGTGGCAATATGCGAGCAATCAATGGCATGTATCGTAGATGTGTCTGTATAGCTGAAAAACGGTTATAATTGACATATGTTGCATTATTTTACAAAGAGTTGCAATATTTCACCACAATCAGTATGATGAGTTGATCCCTATATAAAGTTATTCATTTGGTCCATTTCAACGTCGAATTTACAACTTCGTTTCATATAAAATTTATATTTGTTCCTGACATACTTTCTGTTTTATTCGATTATAAATTTTGTATACCCACAAAATACTTTAATACAAAATACTTTAATCTTAAAGTAAAATTCATACACAATTCATAAATCTACACAGGGAATTGAAAACATGAAACCTACATATTCACCATTAAATTTAGTGTTTCAACATTAGGATTTCAAGGAGATTTTTACATGAGTACTTCTAAAAAACTGATAGGATAGCGGATAATAGTTTTAAGACGAACAATCCCCATTATTAACACTTATCTTACTAGATCATACACGCCACAACATATTTCTAGCGTGGGGTTGTTGTAAATCTAATCGATGAAATCCTTTAAATTTGTGGTGTCTCATGCAATGAGACAAGCGACATGACAAGTTATTGTTGGGTGTGATGAGAACAAGAAAACAGTAAGCAGCTAGCACTTCGTTAAGTTAAAACCATCTCAAATAATGTAAGTTTTGTAGTTTTGAATGCTCTTAGACATTTCTTTGAATCGTGTATGATCACCGTCAGATTGAATCATTTCGATGGTACTCTTAAAATTAGCTAGATATTTTGAAAAGGTCAAGAAGGAGTGATTATATGATCGACTTATACGAGTTGTGCCAGCAATCTACAATAAATTACGATCTAAAAATAATATTGCGATTTGTTAATGTGTGATTTTCATATTAATGCATAATAATATTACTTTACAATAACACCAGAATCTAAAGATGAACAAGTAAAGAAATTGAAATTAAATATTGGATGATAATCGTACCAAGAAACTTATGTTTATACGTATATTTATAGAAAAAAAAAAAAAGAAACTTGCTGATATGATGCTGTACAGGAGGTTTGAACTTTGGGACTTTGGGTCCATGATGTTGTGTGGATCGGGGTTGGAAATTGCTAAAGTGTGACTGGTCTTCAATCTCTGATTCATGATCCCATTCGGTTTTCTGTAACATCTGCTTGGAGCCCCAATGTTGAAAACCTAATTTTAATGGTCACTGCAGTAATCAATCTCGATTTTGTCCCTCTGTTATTCTTCTTCTTCCTCTATTCGGCTCTAGAAATACTCATCGCGAGAACAATGGAGGATTACAGATTCAGATTGATTGAAATTGAAGATGAAGAACTCGAAGACGATGAATTCGAAGAAGAGGACGAGGACGAAGACGAGGATGATTACGACGATAGAGAACGTGACGAACACTTGTTTCCGGAGAGAATCATTTTGCCTATAGATTTAGATATTTTTAACAATGGAGAACTAGAAGACGACGATGATTTTGACGATTATGATGACGAAGACGAAGAGGATGAAGACGATTACGAAGAGGAGGAGGAATTGATGCCGGTGGAAAGGATGTTACATATGGATCCAATTGAAGACGGTGATTATGAAGATGAAGATGAGGACGGAGAAGATTACGGAGAGGAAGATGACGGCGAAGAGGAAGAAGTGGAGGAGTTGTTTCCGGTGGTGATGACGTCACCTAGGGTTTCGAGTTCGATTTTTCATGGTGGAACTTTGCAAGGGGGGACGGTGATTAACAATGGCGTGCTGGAGAATTCGAATGATTCGGAATCGTGTGAAGGGAAGCCTGGGAACCAAGAGAACTGTGGAGGTGAGATTCATGGTTCAATTTGCCCTATCTGCTTTGAAGCTTGGACCAGCGGTGGAGAGCATCAAATCTGGTATGATGATGCTTTCACATTGCTAGAGTTTTCAATATATTCATACGTTCAATGATCGTTTAGTATGAAATTCATAGTTTCATACCAATATTTGTGACTGGTGATCTTCCAGTTTATGGTTAACAGTACTCTATAGATATGAAATTGGGACTTAAATTCAGAGGCTAAGTTTCTAGCTTCATATATAATTTCCTGCAAAGATATAATAGAGTTAGAATCATTGTACCCGTGATGAATCTACTGGAAGATACTTTGAACAAACGGTCATGGATTGGGGACGAGCTTGTGTCTTTATCTACTCTAGATCAATCAACCATAAGGGGTCAATATTGTGATTTCATGGATGAAAGGGTGGTGACTTCTAGCTTAAGAAACATGGTGCTGGTTAACAGTATCCCCATATGCCAGTATGCTATCAGGAAGTATAGTTTTGATAATGCTATAACAAATTCATATGTGATATAGGACTTTAAATCAGAGGCTAAATTTCTAGTTCCATATCTTCTCTCTGGCAAAGATATAATAGACTTAGAATCATTGTGCCTGTGATGATTCTAGTGTAAGATACTTTGAACAAACTATCATGGTTTGGGATGAGCTCGGTTTTTTTATCTACTCTTTATCAATCAATCGCAAAGGATCAATATTGTGATTTCAAGGATGATTATATATTGGTTTTGAAACCTCTAAATGAACATAGGCGTTGCTAACTTTACTAATTATTGTTGATATTTTCATGAATGCCTCTATGAGCTATACCGGTTTTATAGGGGAACATTCCTCATGTTTTAGCATCTCAATTTTATTTGTTTAAAATGTAAACACATGTTGGCAAAATTGGATCAAAGACCGTAACACACAATAATCTGAGCAACCGTTTGACACTTTTCTTCTATTAAACCCCACACCAAAACATTTACATTAAGGCCCTATTTAACTAAACTAAACCTTGCTAGCTAAGACTCCTACTTCTGCTCTAACTAGGAAACTAAAGACTCGATAAACATCCCAGATAAACTAAATACTAACAATAGTTATCTGAGTACTTTTAGCCGATCTCTATCTATTCCCTTGTATCTCGATCACCATCTTTCAACTCTTTTCGACTATTCAACCCCTTTAACATATTAGATATTAGGATTTACACCTTCATTTTCCCCCTTAATCCTAATATGGACCCACTTGCACTTCACAACAACGCCGGCTCATCCTCTTGAGCTAAGTTTGCTTCTTCTTCCTTTTGCTTGGGGCACTCAGCTACATAATGATCATACTCTTGACAATTGTAACATTTAATGTAGCTTTTATCCCGGTTTACACCTCGGTCTTCAGTGTATCGGAACCGGCCTCCTCGACCTCTACCTCGCCCACCGTTATCTTGATTTTTACACCCTCGTCCAAAGTGCTCACAACCTGATTCATCACTCTTTAAACTGTCTTGCCCGTTGGTTCTTGAAAACAGTAATTTTCCTTGATCATCTTCATTCTCATCCTTGGTTTTAAATTGCGCGATGCGCTCCGATGCGTTTGGTCACAAAATCCGATGCGCAATGCATTTTGCGTGCGATGCGCTCTTTATTAAAAAAAATACTAAAATATTAATTATACATAACAAGTTGTAAATATATTATGTAATCATATTATCAAACAAAAACATCCATGTAATACTCTAACTATCAAACAAAATACATATTATGTAATACTCTAACTATCAAACAAAATACATATTATGTTATCATATTATCAAACAGAAAACATCAATGAAACAGAAAACACATATTATCAGACATAAAACACATATTATCAAACATAAACCAGCAGGTCTAATACTCTAATTCAAGCAGAAACCCATTTTCAAGTAAATAATTCGACGCAATATAACGCATCTTGCGATGACCGCATTATGCGAAATCGGCGCATTATTAGCGCATCATGTAAACGTAACGCATCAGATGTCGCGATGCGCTATGAATGGCGCAATGGGCGCATCACACATCATGCGCGCAATTTAAAACCAAGTTCTCATCTTGACTTATGATTCGTTCTTCATAGGCTTTCAACCTATGTTGTCAAGGCGCATAGGCGCACTTAAGGCGCAAGACGCTTAAAAAGCGAGATGCATAATATAAAAATACCATCTTTAGGGGTTTTAGATATGCTTTAGGCTGTTTTAGGTTGATTCCAAGCTTGTTTAGGGCTAGTGTAGGTTGTTTAGACCTGGCAATTTTGGCCGGAATTTAACCTGAACTTTGCTAGAATTTGGCCTGAAATTGCGCCCGAGTGCATGAGACTGTGCCTATTCAGGTGAGGCGCATATGCTGCGTTGCACTGTGCTTCTGCGCCTAGGCATGCGCTTAGTGCGCTTTTGACAACATAGCTTTCAACCTCCCGATGGCTTCTTCGAATGGCATAGATTCAATCTTCGAATATTGTTCAATAGCAATAACAGTCTGAAGGTACTTCTTTGGGACCGAGTTAAGTAACTTCCTCACGATAACTTCGTCCTCAAGATTTGAACATAGGTTCCTAAACTTGGCGACTAAGCCACTTAATTTGCCGGCAAACTCATCAATGGACTCGCTGTCTTTCATCTTCATCAACTCTAACTCGTTTCCAAGTGTTTGCAACCTTTTGCACTCGTTCAGCTCCAAGGCATCAAACTCGAATTGCTTCCCACACATCTTTCCCATGATTATACCTTGCAGCTTAAAACAAAATATCCTCGGGTAGTGTTTGGAAAATTATCGCTTTTGTTATGTAGTTTTCTCTTTCTTCAGCCGTTTCTCCCGTCACCGGATCTAAAGAATCTCCAAGGCCTTGAGTTCTTAAGTTCGTCCCCACCATGATTGACGAACACGTATAGCTTGTGGTCGTTCGCTTAGGACATTGCAACAAGATGTTACCTTGGTTATTTGTTGACATAATTGCACCTCCACCGCCTGCACCTTCTGCCATAACTCGAAATTGATCCTTTTGTTGCTTTGCGACTCAAGTAACCACTATCACACGGATTTTGTGATTGATACTCGTTTGATTGGCTCCCACACAGGTTCAATTGCTCACACACATGTTCCACACTGGTTCGATGGCTCCCACACAAGTGTTTCTTCCCACACAGGTTTCTTCACACAAATTCCAGGTGGGTCAGTCGCATCACCCAACTTGCGACCTGACTTGGTTTTTTTTATTGCTCGTTCTTTCACTTCTTGAGTTCCAATCAGCCCAGAATCTCAATTTTCAGCTGTGGTCAATTACCACACAGGTTGTTCTTGGTTTCTTGCTTGATATCGAGTGAAAGAAAAGAACAAAGGATGAAGAGAGCACTCGATCTTTGGATAACACACAATCTTGGCTGCGTTTCTTGGTTGATTTTGATTTTCTTTCATGGTCTCAAGAAATCGCTCCACTAAGGCTGCGATCAGATCTTCTTGGCTAGACTATAGCGTTCTTCAAGCAACCCAGTCTCACGGCTTGCGATCTTGATCAGGGATGAGGTTTTTTTCCGGTCTTGATTCTGGGAACGTTCTTGATGTGGCTCTAATACCAATTGTTGACAAAATTGGATCAAAGACCGTAACACACAATAATCTGAGCAACAGCTACGTCCGCTCGACGTTTTTCTTCTATTAACCCCACGCCAAAACAATTACATTAAGGCCCTATTTAAACTAAACTAAATCTTTCTAGCTATGACTCCTACTTTGACTCTAACTAGGAAACTAAAGACTCGATAAACATCCCAAATAAACTTAATACTAACAATAATTGTCTATAACACTTTAGCCTTAGCCGATCTCTATCTATTCCCTTGTATCTCGATCACCATCTTTCAACCAAACCCTTTTTTTTTCTGTCTTTTCAACGATTCAGCCCCTTTCACATATAAACTATTAGGATTAACACCTTCAACACCTACCTTTGATGTATTGTTCTTGATGTTTCTTCTGTAATTGCATACATATGCCATTCAATCTTGGTTTAAGAAAAGTGCGCCTCAGGTCAGCGCTTCAGAGGCGGTGAGGTGAGGCGTATACATGAAGCGGCCTGAGGCGGCGTTTCTTGTAGCGGGTCAAAATTTTGCAAATTAGTCTTGGGTTTGGTCAAACAATACTACCGTTGCAAACTAAAAAAGTTAACCTCTTGGATTAGTATTAGCACAATAGCACCTAAAATCCTTAACCTGGCAGCCTTCTGATTTCAAGTTTCAAGTTGACCTAATTGTTCTATTAGCACCTGTTGACATAGTTATCAAAAGCACATGAGGCACGCGCCTAGGCGCTTTTTTAAGGCGAGGCGCAGGTAAAGGGCTTTTAGGCCTGAGGCGCAATTTTTTGTTTTTTTTGCTTTATTATTATTATTTTTATTTCCTAGGTTATAGTTGAGCTTATAAAAGCTTCCACAATACCGACTGAAGCTCATTTCCTAGGTATTTGATGATTTTGGTCTGTGACTTTGAACATTTTGGTTCTAATTACATGATATTTAATGTTATATTATAGCTTTTCTTTATTTTATTTGAAAAATAACATTATTTTTCAATACATAATATATTTTAATTATTTTTTTTAAGTGCGCTTTTTTTCTCCGGCCCTCGCCTTTTTTGCGCCTTGCGCCTAGGCCCCAGGCGAGGCTTGTGCGTCTGCGCCTTTGATAACTATGCCTGTTGATGTGTTTAACCCCTGTTGCTGTATTACAAGTATGTTTTCGTGTTTAATATTTAAAAAGTAGTAAGTGTCATGTATAATTAATTTTTAGTATTTTTTTAATACTGGGCGCCTCGTTGCATACACGAAGCTCTCGCCTTTCATCCTGGTTTTTTGGGACCTAAACGCCTTGGAGCGCCTCACGCTTTTTAAAACCAAGCATGCAATGCAACTCGACTTTTGATTTCTTCTTTATACCCTTTGTTTCTCTTGGCGTTAATAATTAAAAATGAAGTGTTCCATCAAGGAGCTGTTTCTTGTTTTTGACTGCCTGTTTCTTTCTGTGTGATGACTGCAGCTGTCTTCCTTGTGGGCATATTTATGGACTGTCTTGTATAAAAAAATGGCTTCAACAAAGTTGTAGTTCTGGAAAGGTTTGCCCATTGCCAGCTGTAAATTTACCAGAAAAAACAAAAAAAAATGATTCTCTCATCAATTATATCATCATGCATTTATTTGAATTATCAGTGCCCTCAATGCAACAACATATGCACATTCAAGGATGTTAGAGTGCTCTATGCATCTCGGCTTTGTGCTGCTGACGAAGAGTTACACAAGGTAATTATTCTCTATGAAACTGATCCTAAGAGAAAACAAAGAAAAAAAATAGTATTTTCATTTTCCTGAATAAGAGTACATATTCTGTTTGCAGAGAGTGCGGTCACTCGAAGCTCGATGTGCGTATCTTGAACAAAAGGTACATAAATTCTTGACTCGTTAGAAAAAAAAAAACTACTCCAATCACATCTTTAGTTCTTTGGGTATCTTGAAGAGATTATACATTTAGGGCTGTCAATTGTGTCGGGTTGTCGGGTTGAATCGTTCAACCCGAACACGACCCATATATTTGTTCGTGCTGAATATTTCAACCCTAACCTGGACACATGTAAAATCGTCTTATTACCCAAACATGATCCGTTTAACCCATTTATCTAAGCGAGCCAAACAGGTTGGCGGGTTGTAATCAAGTTGTAAACATGTTAAAGGGATGGTGGGTTGGGTTAAACGGGTTGACTGGTTGACCTGTCTAATTAAACGTTTAAACAAGTTAAATAGTCAACCCAAACACGACTCGTTTATTAAACAGGTCAATCCGAACATGACCTATTTATTAAACGGGTTAGATATGACAACCTAAAACCTGGATTTTTTCTTATGGTGTTAGAAATTGTCACCCTAGAAACTATCTTCCTGTTGGATTCTTATTAAGCAAAACTATGGCTTTTTGCAGGCGGGCCCGCTATCGCCCGATGAATTGATTGATCAAATTTGCAGCAACCCAGCAGCCGTGCAGCGACTAGCAACCGTTCTTGCTGAGTTGTATCAGCCGCCGGTTTCACCTTGATGTATGCGGACTTGATTCGTACTGTGGCGGTGGTTGGTGTATGTTTTCGGATTCGGGTTCATTGTTTCTGCAATCCATTTGTTTGGTTCGGTTTGTTCAAGCGATTAAAGCTTCTCTGAGGATGATGTAAAGATTTTGACTTTTTGAAGTCATATTTGTGTGTTTGTTAAATAACTTTTACCAATTTTAATCTGAAAAAACGTATTTATGTGGAATTAATATTACTCCATCACACTATAGGATGAAAAAAGTATATTTTTATTTATTTATTATATTAATAAGAGTGCCTTCTAATATGCAATCTCTCTTAAAATTGTAGTCAGGGAAATAAATCTGGACAACCATCTATATTATGTTCAATAAATTTTCAAGTTTAATACAAATCAATTGATTTTATACTTTCATACTAAATAGAAAACCAATATTTTCAAACTCTAAAATTGTTAAATCTACTTTGAAGTAAATAATTAATTTAATTTACTATATAAATGACGTAATCCACTTTTTAGGGGTTCTATAGATTTATTTTTAAAATTTTCATCAAACCGTTTGTTTATATATATCACTAAATTATTGTGGATTTTTTTAAATCTATACATGTAGCACATAAATGACCAAAAGTGAAAACAAACAGTAAAAATAGATAAAGTTTTAACGATGAAATAAAATTCATAATTTACAGCAAATCACATGAATGCATTATGTTGTAACTTGCTTTATTGATTTATTTTATTTTTATATAAATTGATTATTTTATAAATCATCTAGTACATCGTTTGGACAATATAATTTATATTGGTTTTATTGATCCATTATATTAAGAAAAATGCTAAATATAACTCATGGTTACCAATGGTTTTGGTAGTTAAACTACAATAATTTGAGAATAAGTGGTTAGTGACTTTTAAATTTTTGTGAAATGATGAAATAAATTGCTAAATAAAATTATACCCAAAAATTTAAAAATAATTGGTTAGAAAAAAACATGACACATGACCGGGCTAGGCCAGGCTAAACCGTTTTGGTCTGTTTATCATTTTAGTTAGGGTCTAGGCTCTTTTGGCAAGGTCAAGCCCAGATTCTGAGCACCTTGAGGAGAGGTGAACCGATGATTGAAGACGATGTTGAAGAGTCGCAAGAGCAAGATTCGGTTTGTATCGATGTTGAAGACCGAACACGAATGCGAATGATGAAGAGTCAGAGTCGTCGTTTGATACCCACGATGTCCATGTTAATTCACCATGTAAAATTTAGTTTTTTTTAAACTACATGCGACTGGGCTTTGACCGAGAATCATCGGGTTTTGACCGGACCGAGCCCGAAACCTTTTAGGTGTATATTCAGGGACCTAGGACCGGACCATATACAAGCTTCACGATTCAGGCCGGGCTTTAATGGGTCGGTCCTTCAGGCTTTAACGGGCCAGACCGAATCTTACAGACCTCTAGTTGCAAATATTTTGTATGTGAACATACAATATTCTTAGAGTAAATTACCGTTTGCGTCCCTGTGGTTTACACGATTTAACACAATGTGTCCCTAACACGAATTTTTAACGCTTTGAGTACCTGTGGTATACAATCTGTAACACTCTGAGCCCCTGGGCCTAACTTCGTTAAATTCTTTTCGTTAAGTTTAGTTTCGACAGGGGTAAGACTGATATTCACCCGAAACTACTAAGTTCATACTAAACTACTAAGTTTTTTTATAACTACTAAGTAGTTTCGGTTGAGTGTATATGCTGCGGATAGTTAAGTTTTGTTGCTGATCTACAACTATGCCGCGGATAGCCTTTCTTGTTGAAGACGAAGAGAGGACGACGAGTTTCGATAGGGTGCGTGAGTTAAAATAGGCTCAGGGGCTCAGGGTGAGAATTAGGGTTATAAAAAAAAGTAAATTATCATCTTACCCCTGTCGAAACTAAACTTAACGGAAAGAATTTAACGAAGTTAGGCCCAGGGGCTCAGAGTGTTACAGATTGTATACCACAGGTACTCAAAGCGTTAAAAATTCGTGTTAGGGACGCATTGTGTTAAATCGTGTAAACTACGTGGACGCAAACGGTAATTTACTCATATTCTTATAATATAAAAATCGGTGGTCACAAGCAACAAAGTCAGGTGACCCATGTGCATGTGATATGATTCCCACCCACTTGCCACATGCTCTCGGAAACTACCCCTCAACTAAGACTGTAAGGGTATCTGGTATACTCTCATGCGTGAGGGGCTTCACGCACACCGCCCCCGCCCAAGTCAGCAATCCAAGTGAGGGGCTTCACGGGGAAGGGTAAAGTGAGGCTTGTGATTAGCTGAGACCATAAGTGAGGGGCTTCACGCACACCGCCCCCTCTTAAGTGAGGGGGCTCACTTGAGGATGACGTGAGGGTATACCGGATACCCTAAGAGTCGTTAAATAAAAAAATGAAATTTTAATTAGAAAACTATAGAAATCGGTATATATCATTTTAATTGTGATACATAACACTAGTACAAATATTTATATAATTCTTATTAATTTTTTACTCATGAACGTCGTTGTGGCTCTGCAGTCAGGGCCGGCCCTAAGCAAGTAATTAGCAGGTACCGGTGGGTGACCGCTCAGGGCCCGTATTTTTGGGGGGTCAAAATTTTTTTTTTTTTATATATTATATAAATATATTAAAAAGGTAGTCCATTTAAATTTAGATTGTAGTCCAATTATCAAGTGTAGTTAGATTAAGAATGCAGCCCAAGTAATCCAGTCCAATTAAATTAAGTTAAGCTAGTCCAATACTCCAATTAAATTAATATTGTAGGAATGCAGGCCCATATCAAACTACTAAATCCAACCCTATTGAATCATTGATCCATCCTTAAAATTAAACCCATTAAAAAAATAAACCAAGTTTTAAACCTAATAAAAAAACAAAAACAATAACCGCAGTCAGTCGAATGGATTACAAAACAGAAAACAAAAGGCCGAAAGACGAAGAAGTGAATTAGGGGTAAAAACCCTTGTTTTAATATTTTAGATTTAAAAACCTATTTATTTATGTACAATTACTGATTTTATAAGATTTGTTAACAATCTCTTATGAGGGTTATAAAGTTTGTTTATTTCTCTAATCAACTTCCCTGATTTGATGCATTTGCGGTGCATAATTGTTTCAATTTTTGATTGTGTGCATTTATGTTTGAAGTATCGATTTCATTAGAGATGAGACGGGATAATGGAGCATATAGGATTTATAACTTCATCAGTTAATGCTTAACAAATTAAATGATTAAATCTTACAATAAGACCATCTCCAATTGATGCTTTTTAGCTCCACGAACGCTAACGTCATCGTGGAGGCCATCTAGATGAGAGAGGAAAGGCAAGCTACAACGTGGCAAAGAGAAAGACTAGTCGTCCGTGATGAAGAAGAAGAAGTGATCTTCGTGCCTCTTGGGGCAATCGACCGACAGCTATGGCGTGGCCTCGTCTGTGTCTTCACCGCATTACGGAGGCTTAAAGTTTATAAACATGTCTTTGAAAAAAAAAATAAAGTTTGGTAAAAAAAGTTAAATAAGAAAATGACCTTTTGTTAAATCGACAACTTAATAATGTTATTGTTAGTGTTGAATAAATTTAATGATTTATTATATAAAACATAGTGTATTCACAGATTTCTTAAAAATCAAATATTAAACAATATACACACATTTACGAGTGGCAATGAACAGTAGATTTAAAGTTTTTTCTTTAATTTTTGTTTTAACCTCTTATATTATATATAATAGAGAAATTGGATTTTAATAATCACACATTTTACCAATTGACCAATAATAATCATAACTGAGAATATTCTTACCACCAGTCCCTACTTTCAAATTATTTTCTTACATTGGACCGCTCGTTAAAAAAACTTAACGTCGTTAGATTTTATATGACGTGGACATCTGCAAACCGCCGGAAAGTCGAGCCAAGTAGCAGTGGTCTTGTAGTAGGTTTTGACATTGGCTCTGATGGTGTTTAACATGTCTCGTTTTTCCGGCAAGTCCAAACGGAGACAACGGTGGTGTTTAACGGTGAAGACGGTGACATACTAGGGTTTGCAGACCACCCCTCCGGTGAAGGCGGTGGCTAGGGTTCCGGATTGGCTCGACTTTCCGGCGGTTTGTAGATGTCCACGTCATATAAAATCTAACGGCGTTAAGTTTTTTTTAACGGGGGTCAAATGTAAGAAAATAGTTTGAAAGTAGGGACTGGTGGTAAGAATATTCTCAGTTAGGATTATTATTGGCCAACTGGTAAAAGGTGTGATTATTATACGCTTTAACCTATTTCATTTTCAATTATTTTCGTTTACCTGTGAAATTGTTGTCTTTAGTTTTTTTTTGTGTGGACATTCCAATATAATTAAAAAAAAAACGGAGTTGTATTCAAAACCATGTATTTTTTGTGTCGTAAACTATAGTGAGTACCGTACCATTCCGGTACCGTGATGAACCGCGTCGATAATGAGCGAACAACATCGTTGCAAGTATTAGTATTATCAGAACCGGTAACGGTGCTCGTTTTTATGGTTTTCGCTCGTTTTTATAACATTTTTCTGACGAAATCATCGCAAAAACTATACCAAGTCCCGGTGCTTTCATGAACCGAAACGATAACTAACAGACAACATCAATGGCCATTATCGGTGTTATTGGAACCCATGTTGCTATTTGTTTTTATTGTTTTCGATCCATGTAAACCATATGTCGTCTTTTAATTTTAGTTTTTTATTTATCTCTTGCTTTATAACTTTGTTTTACCAGTTTCTATTTCTTTGGTTTTTTTTTCTTGACGGTTTCAAACTGTTTATGTTTTCAACGATTTTTTTTTCATTTCGCTTTTTTTCATTAATTCCGAAGATATCGTCGCTAAATGTTTTTTTTGTCCACTTTTTTCGTTTGAAACCGAGCCGACTTGATGCGTGCCCCGCCGCAACGCGTGGGTTAGATTACTCGTTTATGTTAATTAAGTAGCACATAGCTATTTAACGAGTATGTCAAACAACTAAACTATAAACCGACTCTTGTTTTATTTTCTGGAATTCAAGATTAGTAAAATGTACATATATATTTGTATATTTATTTATTTGTTTTTAGAGTTTATAGGAGGAATGTACAACCAAAAGAGCATTAAGGTACAAGTGTATGAGTGGTAATTTATTGAGTTGTCATTAGATGTCGGTTCAACCCTTCTTTCCACAAACATACGTCACCTTGGATACCGAAACGAGAAAACTAAACTTTTTTAACATTTTATTTAAAGTTTTGTTTTTAGTGAAACACTATAAATGGATCTGGGTCCGTGGAAACATCGAAGAGAAATATGGTGGTGTGGCCGGCGTGTGGTAATTCGGGATGCTAAAGTAAATGTATGACCGTTCGTGAGATTTCAAATTCCATCCGAATGATAAAAATAAGTCTCTAAAATATAAACTTATATATATATATATATATGTGTGTGTGAGAGAGAGAGTTTGTTCATATAGCAAGTGACTTTTACGTGTAAAGCGTATGAAGAATAAAATTCATAACACGTGTATTTTAGGGCTTGAGTATATGCTTCCGTTAGATAAAAGATGTTTTTAAACGTACCATTATGATCAAAGAGTTCATTCATGTTTCAAACTTGGGCAAATTAAATATGAGATTAAAGTATTTCGCTAATACACAAAATTTTTAATCGGAAAAGACAGAAAGTGTGTTTCAAAAACGAGATGTGATTTTCTTAGGAAAATGAAGTTGTGAATTCGATGTTTGAAACAGACCAATTGAATCTTTTTATATAGGGATCGAGCAGTCACAATGAGTCGTTGTAATGATTTATGAAAGAATATGACAGTTAATAGTTATAACAATTTGTAACTGCTACGATTATATCAATAGAAAACATTATCATTAGCAACACAGTTACTGCCGACCATTAGTGGTAACATACTTGCTACCGGCCCTCAGTTGTTACCGATCATTAGTTTCTACCAAAGTACCAAGTTGATACCGAGGTACAAAGCTCGATCGCCACCAGGGGGCTGCCGTCCCTTGGATCTCGCTACCAGGGGCGCTGCCACTGGGCCCTCATGGTCGAGGGGCTTCGCCCCCTTGATTAACCGAGGTTCCTTAGTACTTGAAATTAGAATAGTATTGATTGAGTATGCACTCTATACCATCTAACTCAAGTGGATGTATATTCTAATATCTCAATTGGTATCAAGTAAATCTCATTATACTAAAATAACCTTGATGACACTAAAATCACTAACACATTATGTATAACAACCGAATTTTATTTTATTTTTTAACAGCAACACCTAGATTTTCTAGGATAAATACACCATATTTGCATTTTACAGGATTTGAACCCCAATCTTTTGGTTGTGATACACATCACTTAATCATTAGGATGTCCCCTTAAAGACAACAATTAAATTTTATTACAATGTCTTTTCAATTTCAAATAATCTTACATTAATTACTTGTAAATACAAGAAAAATTGGTGATTTATACACAATCAAAATTTAATACTCATGTATTTGTTTCAAAGAATGTGTCACGTCTTTTGCCCGTGTGTATAATAAAGTTTGAATATATCACATCGATATGGTATTAGTATATAAGTATGGTATTAGAGTATGAGGTATATTCTTACTTGGCTCTCCCAAGTGAGAGTACCTTTTATGCCACCTAGACGCTACGTCAGATTTGTATACTCCTCACTTGCTCTCACATGGCAAAGGGTATACCCAACTCAAGTGAGCATTAAATACATATATTATAAAATATTTAATATTTGCATAAAAACAAAAAAAAAACATAAATAACATAAATAAAAATTACATAAAAAATTATATAAATAAAAATTACATAAAAAACTAATGTTGCAAACGTTCGAAAATATGGCAATCAAGTCCGCTTTCAGAGCGTGATGAATTTCTCGGCTTCGTATTTCTTGACGGTTGCTTCGCTTTTTATCTTCGTCAATTTCTTCGTACGTAGGCTCCTCTTCATTTGAGTTATAGTGACAAATTGCCAAGCCGTTGTCCTCTAAAATCATATTATGGAGAATAATACAAGCATACATTATGTTCCTAATTTTGTTTTGAGACCAACACCTAGCCGGGCGTTGGATAATATGTCACTTACACTTCAACATACCGAACGCTCGTTCGATATCTTTTCTTGCCACTTCGTGAGCTTTTTTATAAGTATTACGTTTAAGACCTATGGTTCTGTAAGCGACTTGACAATGACATCATATTCAGGGTATATTCCATTGGCAAGATAATACCCACGCTGGTAAATTATCCCCCTAAGTTCAAAAGATGAGTCAGGTGCGGTCCCGTTTATCCAATCATCAAATATATGCGATTGTTTTAGAACACTAATGTCATTGTTGGAACCGACAACACCCAAAAAATGCATGCCAGATCAATAGGTCATTTGATGCAACCGCTTCGAGCATAATACTCGGATTAGGATGATCACCACGTGCAAACTGACCTCGCCATGCGTTGGGGCAATTTCTCCAGTCCCAGTGCGTACAATCGATACTTCCAAGCATGCCGACAAAGCCATGCTTAGTTTCATGCGCTGCCTGTAAGTACTCAATGTCGCTAGCCGACGGTTTACGTAAATATGTACTTTCGTACAATCTAATAATAGCTCTAGAAAATTTATACATGCATGACCTGATTGTTCGGGCATATATCTTTAGGTAATCGTCGAACGAATCACTAGCGCTTATGTGCGCCAATTGACGAACCGCGGCGGTACACTTTTGAACGGGGGTAAAACCAACCCGACCTCTCGCATCAACCCCTTGTCGGAACCAAGGAACCTCTCTCTCTATATCATTTAATATCCTTAAATATAAATTCCGGCTCATTCGAAATCGGGTAGCAAAGTGCTCCTCGTCATACGTACACCCTTCGTTAAAGTAGTCTTGTAGTAGTTGGACGTTAGCAGTCGACCGTTCTCGGTTTAGACGAGCATTTCGTGTTAAAGGTTGTGATGATTCGGCTTCTTGCCACCACGTAATCGCTACGGATGTCCAAGCACGGAACATCATTTGAGCCGTTTCGTCACTTGAAGATGAAGATGTCATTTTGATTAAGTTTGTATTTGAATTAGTGAAATAGAGATAATAATTTTGTATATGATTGTGTTTATATATATAGTAGTTTTTTTTTAAAAAACTGGTCAACAACCCAACTAGCCCCCCAACGGTCACATTCCAATGGCTAGTTGGGTGTCTACACACGTGAAAGACCTCACGGGGATCCACTCACGCCCCCTTCATGCAAGAGGGGGGGGGGGTGTTCTTCCTTACCCCTTCACGCCATGAGCAGCCTCACACCCACCCTCTCGTGAGGGTATACCCTTTACCCTTATAAAGCGATAATGTATGTGTATCACTTGTGTATTTAACCCTTTTTAATAAAGATATGTATATATTGAAAGTTTGAAACTGTTTTATATATCATCCGTAAACATATGTAATTACAAAAATTTAATTGGAAGTCTTAATATTAAATCTCTCTCTCTTATTGATCTATCAAAAAGCAACGATGCCATAAAAAGGTAAGGTCCGTTTAATCATATGCAATATGTATTTTGCTTCTTTTTTAAAATACGTTTTCATATTTCTTAACGCTCATTTTTACAACGACGTAACTTTTTCTTGATTTTTGGATATACCGTTGCAACATATTTTTTTATCTACGTTTTGATATTTGGAATCAAACCGCGCAACGCGTGGGTAAATTAATTGTAACGCGTGGGTAAATTAATTGTTCATATACATTATTCATGTCAATTGTTGTTACTATTATTGTTATTATTATCATTAATAGTTGTGAAACAAATAAAAAATATCACCAATACTTTTATGAGGTTCATAAGTATTTTTAAAATTTAAATTAATAATATTTTTTAAAACGTAAATTTAATATAATTTGTACAACACCATCATAACTACCATCTTCTTTATGCAACAAAACACGAAGGTAATAGTGATAAAGTCCAATGTCAATAATATATGTATATATATGATTAATCATTGTAATTTTCGACCATTCGTTTCATATCAATAGTTATTATTAGGGGGTGTTTGGGATTACTTTTGAAAACTTCTTATTAACTTTTGTAAAAAGTTAATAAGTAGTTTTGAAAAGTAAGTGAGAGTTACTTCTTGAAAACTCCTTATTCCTTTATATTTTTTCATCTGCTTTTGATATACCCAAACAAAATTTGAACTTATTAACTTTAAAAGTTAATAAGGCTCAAAAAGTAATCCCAAGCATGCCCTTAGTGTATATGAAAAACGACATAAATAAGATAAAATAATTATCACACATTTCACATCAAACTTTTTGAAATACATGAATTGATTATAATTATATTATCAGCCATAAGTGTTTCAAGAGGCATCTATGTTTGTCGTTTGTCACATTTTATAACATTCTTTTTATTAATGATTTACCTTAGCAAATGAATAATAATTTTTTTTTGCTATAGCGGACGCCGTTATTGAGGTACCGTGAGGAATTCAGTTTCGCCGCAACGCAAGGCGGGTAAAATTCCTAGTTTTCTTTAATTTCAAGATACAAGAATAATGTGATACGTATTTATAAATTGTAAATCTTGATGTATTTTTCATAAGAGTATATTATATAAACTAAGGGGGCGTTTGGTTCACCGAATTCGTTGGAATTGGAATTGTAAAGATTCCTTTGAAATCCATAATTTGTTTGGTTAGTATATTTGTTAATGAAATTGTAATGTAAAAATAGCTAAAACACAAAATTACTCCTTAAAATGATGAAGGATTCTGAATTGCACTGAAAATCTGAAATAGGGAGGGCTTTTGGATTCAATTAGTTGAGGGATTTGGTTGGAACTAATTCCAATTCCTTCTCTTAGTCAACCAAACATGTCAAAGAATGGAATTTAAATTCCAATTTCACTAAAATCCTATGAATTTCTACCAACCAAAAGGCCCTAAGAGTAATTATATATACTTTTTTAACTTTTCATCAAACATTCTTTTAACGAGCATTTGATATTAATTTATAAGGCGAATTAAAAGAGTATATTTGTTTTCATAAACTAATTAGTCAATTTGAGTTAGCTTGAAAAGGTAATTGATATCTCATCAATGTTTTAATATGTCTCCATCTAGAAAAGATCCATGGGGAAATAATCAACATGATAATTTGGTTATTTCCATCTTTAAAATGGACAAGAATGAGTATTACTTTAGTGAAGAGATGTGTAGCTTATGAATACATGTATAATTACAAATGTATCCAAGAATTATGTAAATACAATACGATTATAACGGTGAAACCAAAACCACTAGGGTTACGACTTACAAACATGAATGGAGGAAGAGACGCTAAATAAAGAGAATGCATAAAAGACTAATGCTAATGTATGATATATTCCTCGAAACATATTTGTCGCTTATTTTTCAGAGTACAACAATATAGTCGTCGTATTCTATTATTAAAAGAATGAAAAATATTTTATTATTTGTTATACACGTCATCATGATGCTACACAAAAATACATTTAATGTTATTTATTACTTAATATGTGTTGTGTAAAAATATAAGATTAACAATTTCCAATGGATTCACTTTTTTTTTTCAATAATTGAAATGTAGATATGAAACTTGCTAAAAGAGTAAAAAGGATAACACAATTGGTGTGTAATCAAAATATTTGTTGCTTTGAAGGCTAGACAAAACAATATTGTATATTGCTTTCCTTGAGGTGGACTTTAAGGACTTTTAGTCTTTTACATTGTGCCATTGTACAAATATATGTCCCCACACCCACACCAAGAGAGTCAAGGAGACACATTTAATGATTCCTATCCCCTTTCATAAATATTCAATTTTCTTTTCAAAACACTATACCTCTAAATCAAAATATTACCCATTGAAGGTAAACATATCATCATTACACTTGTATGTAGAATAAGCATGACCAAGAGTTAAGAATCTCAAACTATTTCTCTTCATGTTATTAGGAAAACAAAACATTAGGGTATGTAAAAGAGGTTCAAACTCCAAACTGACTAAACTGACAACTTAAACATGGATCGGACTGGAACTGGTCCGATCATGCACTAATGGGTCGATCTTCACTCTTGGTTTTTGTATAAATCCGGTCTCCTAGTCTGGTCCGGTTTAAAACCGGTCAAACTTGGACAAATCTAGATCTTTTAAACATATTCATTCTCACCTCCATCACAATAAATTGATTAGTTTTTAGAAATTGATCAAGTCAAGATAAATTTATATAACTTATGGGCAAATCAAGATAAATGTATATAATTGTATCCACCAGAATCAAGATGGTTTAACCCAAGTATCTCTTTTGTAGGTTATTACTAGAGTTGCTAAAGAGTCAACGTCGGTAAATAAACACCAAAATCTTTTATCGCCTAAAGTCTCCATGTTTGGCTTGTGTGGGTTCCTTGGTCACTTGAGTGGAATGATCAGTGGTTCATTTGCATTGTAGTCTTTTCTTACCATGAATTAACCGATTGAAATTGAAACCACCCGATACATACAAACTAATAACGATATGGTTCTTGGTTTGTATTTTATTTCGCTTTAAGTTTTCAGTCAAGTCTGGTACTTACTAGGTTTCATCGGGTTTTGAACACCATAGAAAATACACGTGTATGTGTTATATTATATATAAATTATTTTTCAAAAGTATTTGAGTTCTTTATTGACAAACTAGCTAGATCATGGATCAAGTATATGGAGGTTTTCTAAACATTTATATATCCATTAATTATAAAGATATTAAATGCAATTGTATACAAATCTCTCTTATTTCAATTTTCACAATACCCACGTAAAGATGTTCCAATAGTTATAACAATCGACCCCACGCTGATAACAATCATTTAACAAATAAGCAAATAAGAATTCTTATACAAAGAAACTAAATAGATGTAAGGATCTCTCCCAAATATGATATTTTCCTTCCAATATTTGGACCTAGAATTATAAAAAAAAGGGAGAAATCAATACCCAATGTTTGCTCTAATTTATTTAACTTTTTTTAATTATAAGTCATTAGTATTTTAGAAAGATATATTGATTCAACATAACACTTTTTTATTTAAAAAGACCGAATTACATGAATGATCCATATGATATGTTTATTTATTGTTTTGATATTAACCTTTAAGAATTTAAAGATTTTGTACCAACCTTTTGCAACAATGTAACATTTATGATCTCTAACACCGGCTTATGTTAAAATTGGTTGTTAATTGATAAGATATAACCGTTTTACCCTTTTCATTAAAACACAAAATTTTAAAAATAATACATCTTTCTCATTCATTCTTAAACATGATCCACTTATCTCGTTTATCTAAATAAATTAAATAGAGTGACAAGTTAAAACGGATTGTGAATTAGTTATAACAATGTTGGAAGCGATTGTAATAAAGTTGTAAATAGGTTTACCGGTTGAACATATATTTTTTTAGTTTTTGTAATTTTAATTTTTAAAAGTTAAGTTTTTTAATCTTAATACATCCGAACACGATATGTTTATTTAAGGTTTAAACATGATAATCTGCAACACGACATGTTTATTTAGCGGTTACACTGACTTGACGAAACCTAATTACTTTTTTATAACATCCTGTATTTCGAAAGCATTAGATAGGGCACGGGATATACATTCAACTGAGGAATGGGGGGGATGAAGTAGGCCATGGGCCTCGGGCCAGAACACATGGGCCGAAGGAGAGGGAGTTGGGCTCCATAAAACCCCAACTTCATCCTCTCCACCCCCATTCCACCATTTCCATCTTTACAATTTCTAGAGAGAGGTTAGAGAGAGAAAGGTGTCGTTTTGCTCCAAGATCGAACCATTCTTCTTCTCCAGTGATTACACGAAACTTTGCTGAAGAAATGAGCCGATTAGAGGTAAGAAACTCGCCCAGATCTGAGTTTATGTTCGAAATGAGTTTTTAGGGTTTCTTGGGTATAATCACATAAAGATTGGATTTTTACATATAAAAGCACATGAAAAGTATAGATCTAGTTTCATGGGAGTTGGAGAAGTGATTTGAACGTAAAAAGTTATGGTTATAGTTCAAAAAAACGAATCTGTTATGGAATTAAGGTTCTTGAGCCGACTCTTGAGAGTCGCTACCTGCACGTAGCGACACTCATCGAAGAAGTTGAAGTGAGAATCGGCCCAGTGAGAATCGAACACAAGTTCAGGCGACTCTCCAAAGTATCAGCCGACTCTTGAGAGTGCCAGCCGAATCTGTCAGCTGACTCTTGAGAGTTGCCAACTCTCTCAGTCGACTCTCCGGTGTAATAGCCGACTCTAGCTAGTTTAACCAATTTCACGTATTGTATCCGCACAGATCACGTTGCACTCGTGTAGCCGAGCTTTTAGTTTCAGTAGACAGAATATCAGGTGAGTTCTAATCCCCTTTTTCCCTGCTTTAGGAGTGGTGTGCATACCTAGTGTAAAGTGTTTATTACATATTTTATATTAATAAACAAGGTGAAAAGCTATGTTTTAGTGTAAAGTTTAAAAGAGGCAAATGTACGTTTTGAGCAAAGTATAGTTATATTATTGGTAAGCGTTTACTATATTATCATATACATAAACAAAGGCATAATATATGTTAAAGTTATGATCAAGTTATGCAAACAGAAAGGATGTTTCCTTAAAAAGAATGAAGGCAAAGTTTTAAATAAAAGTCATTTCATTAACAAAGAAAGAAAGATAAAGTTTCCTTCGGGAATAAGTACCAAGTCAAGCTACGGTTCCTACGGGGACAAATGTTACTATGTAAAGAGAGTCAGATAAGGGCTTCAGTGCCTATGGTAGGGCTTCGGTGCCTATAGTAGGGCTATAATGCCTATGGAAGGGCTTCGGTGCCTAAAAGTAGGGCTTAAGTGCCTATAGAAGGGCTCGGTGCCTATTGAAGGGCTCATTGCCTATAGTAGGGCTTAAGTGCCTAACAGGTTTTGTGCCTGAGCAGTTACTAATGGAATTAACGGTATGGTGATAGCGTCTTGACACTAGTCAGGACTGTTACAAAATGTTACAGTGATGCATCGTGTTATTTTCCCTTATTTGTCGGCCATTGGACTTGAGTCAATTGGGGCAATTATGGGGAGAAATGGCAAGTTAAGGATAAGTTTCAGTAAGAGAATGTATGTACGAGTTAAAAGATACGATATGTAAAGTTTAGCCTTAAGGGCAATACGTATGTAGTATTAAATCTTTTTGACTGATTTAAAGTAAACGTTATAACTCACTTAGCGTTGCTGATTTTTGGTATGCATAGCAGTTATATGCAGGTGGCAGTTTGGATGCTTGGATGGCTTGAGGAGTTACCCGAAGAGAAGATCTGACATCTCGTTGTTATGTTTACAGTTTATGATGTTTTAAGACAAGATTAAATTCGTACTAGACAAGTTATGTATTTTCTGCTTCTTACGTTATGTTTAAAATAGTTTTCTGCTGTGTTATTTGATATTCAAGTTTAAGAACTGTTTGTGAATGAGTAAATCCAACAACTAAGGCCTCCCGGGTTTAAGGTCTTACATTTTTGTGTCGTGTTCATGAGTGTCACATCAAGAAACGCCTAGAGGACGCGCACAAGAGAAGGTGGGTGTTGACGGGGATAGTAGTGTGAGCGTTAAAACAAGTGGTGGAAGACCAAGGGGTTGTTTATTAACAATACCAATAAATGTAGTAACTCACATGTATGGTTTGTGCGTCATATTCATATTACAAGTTTGTTATTTTCTTGTAAGAAATTATATATATGGTCTTCAGTGTTCACCCTAGGGTGTTTAGTATTTGAATCGGCCTTGAAAAACTCAAAATTCGATTCGAATTTGGTTTTAGAACTTCTGAATCGAATTTTCATTCGATTCGAATTCAGATATCAAAAATTTAATTTGTGATTTTCGCTACGATTCGAAATTCGAATTTGAATTATGCATATATTTTTTTTAATTTTTTTATATATACATAACTAGTTACATATACCAAAAAATTTGGCTTATAACTTTGGCCTCTTGAATTGATTAGAGAGTTCAGACCAAACCTAATTATTAGTTACCCATTTATCATAACAATCTAACATCCGAATACCCTATTTTAAGTATCAAACCCAATGAGCAAATACCTAAAATTAAATCCCGATTATTATTGGTATCAAGAAAAACAACTTATTGTTATCATTTGACTTGCATAAATTTGTATTTTGGATGTTACAATTTATATTTCGTTCATTTGATATTGTAATATTTTATTAGTCTCATAAACTATTACTTTTTGATGCTGAAAAATATTCAAGTTTGCATGATTTTTTAAAATTAAATTAAATTAATTATTTTTTTTTGCTGAATTAGAGTTGAATTGAATCATCTCGAATTCGAATTTTAAATTTGATAATTCAATTTTCATTTCGAAACTAATTCGAATCAGAATTGGATTATTTGAACTTAATTTGAATTCAAGTTCAAAATATTAAAATTCGAATAACTCGATTTGATTAACTCAAGTATTCAATCAATCAACCATTAATATTAAAAAAAACATTTTAACTTTTTATTACTTTTTTTAATTTTTTTGTTTTATTATGCACAATATATAGGTTAAATATAATAAATAAAAAAAGTAATAATATATATAATAAATTTAAAGACAACAAAAAAATCAATGTATCTTTCTTAAAAGTTTCAAAAACGCGAAATATGCCACGTAAAAAAAATAACTTCACATACGAAATATATATGTGTATTAGTTAGAGCAAAAGGGTTAAGATAAATGTTGCACAAGACTTCCTTTTATAGGCCAAAACACAAGACAAAAGAGTTGCTAACTGGTGATCTGGCGGTCACTTCCACGGTCGGTTAAAATGACCGTGGACGCCCGGTCCACATCACTTTGTGTTTTGTGTTTTGAACGTTAGGAGAAGTCTCGTCCACTTTTGTTGCTTAATTTCCAGAGATTTTGAGTTATCTTAACAAGTTAGATTATGCTTTGTTTGACCCTTTCACTTTACTATTAAGTTTACACCAAAATGGGTTGGTTACTTTTGCATTAACAAAAGTAATCACTATGCATTCTTTTTTGGTTTTGTCTTAAACCCTCTTTAAGCTTGTTATGTCTTCTATGAAAGATTTCATTGAAGGCTTACTCAAAGTAGCAAGATCCTTCCAAGATTCATTTTAATTTAAAAAAACTATTTTGAAAACTATTTTGATTAATTTTCAAGTTTGTAATTAATATTTGTATGATTTTTATAAAATGTACTATGAGTTATAAAAATCGGTTATTTTGTAAGTGAATGTTATCTTGTTTATGTTAATGTTGAACCTCTCTTGATTTACAACATATCCATGTTATGATAGTCTTGATCCATAATTTCAAACAAACCTTTTGTATCTTCTAACACTTTAAGCTTTGTTGATTTATAACTTAAGATGTTTAATCAAGTGTTTAGAAGCATGTATGTGACATATAATTATCATTGATGAACTAGTAACATTTCAAGTTATATTTAGTTAGTCATTATTAAAACTAAGAGAACTAGTTAAAGTATAATATTGTTTTCCAATAGAATTAAATAGATGTAACATTAGAAATGACAAGTTAAATTATTTAGAGTTTTTTCTATTTTAAACTCACATCAGAATCTCTATCTACATCTTTAAATTTTATAGTTTAGTAAATATAGATTCTTTAAATATAGAGATCTATTTTCATAAATCTCTATATTTTTTGTGAGTGTGTAGGAAAGAGAAAAAATAATAAAATAAGTGTTTGTGAGTGAGATAGAGAATGAGATGTGTGAGGTTAAAACAAATTTAAAGATAATTTTGAAAAAAAATGTAATATTTAGTTGAATTATAAAGATGAAGATGGAGAAATTGATATGAATGCTCTAAATAAGTGAAAGCACTAGCTCAACTTAATACTTTGCTGAATTTGTTATCGCAGGTTGACGTTTCACAAAGAAGGGATGAATGGAGGTGGAATAGCAGCGATGAGGAGGTAACATCAGTCCATTTAGTCAGAAAGGAATTGGAAGGTTCTAGGACTGCAGCAAACGCAGCATCAAGCTTTAGATGAACTCATGGACCCCCCCCCCCCCCCCCAAAAAAAAGTTCGTTTATTTACACGGAGGGCTTCGGAAGGAAGAATAGCCACAATGGATGCATTGGAAGCTAGAGGGGTAATGTTAACCAATTCAGTTTGTCCTAATTGTGGAATACACCAGGAAGGAGCAAATCATTTATTGGTCACTTGCATTTTTTTAAGAACAATTTGATGGCAAATTTGGGTTTGGTGCAAAACTCCTTGTCATCCTACTTTTGGTTCAATCAAGGAAGTGTTAGATTTCGTGGAGAATTTACAAGTATCAGAAGACCGGAAAAAAATTAATCCATGCAATTTCGCTTACAACTTTATGGCACGTGTGGTTATCCCGGAATAAAAGAATTTTTTAATACAAAGCTACGAAGGACTACAATTGGTGATGCAGATCAAGGAATCGGCGTTTTTACGGGTATCAAACAGATCAAAAACAACATCACTTGTGAAGATTGAAATGCTTTTCAGTTTAGAGTTCTTTGATGTTATAATTTTGTATTATTCACCAGGTCGGCTACAATGTATTTGCGGCCGCCCTTAGGTGCTGGCTCGGGGGGAGTTTCTGTTTTAGTATTTAAAAAAAAAGTGAAAGCACTAGCTTTAACAACATTCTTATAAAAATTAGCAAAAAAAATCCAAATTAAAAGCTAGAGCACATTACCCCAAGATACACATTTTCATGAAAATATTTTACATATTCTGTACCCATTATCGTACCCTTATCATTGGGTCCCACCTACTAAACTCACCATATATACTCGATTTATTACACATATATCTTCGGGCCCCTCTTTTTTTCTTGCTAAAAATAAAACCTTTTATCTATTTTCTAAAGAAAATATATCTATTTTTTAAAGAAAATAATAATAATATCTCTGTAAAATTTACAATTTCAATATATATTTTTTAAAATCAAGCTATATGCTTAAGATATATGTTTCTGTTTTAGTATTTAAAAAAAAAAGTGAAAGCACTAGCTTTAACAACATTCTTATAAAAATTAGCAAAAAAAATCCAAATTAAAAGCTAGAGCACATTACCCCAAGATACACATTTTCATGAAAATATTTTACATATTCTGTACCCATTATCGTACCCTTATCATTGGGTCCCACCTACTAAATTCACCATATATACTCGATTTATTACACATATATCTTCGGGCCCCCTTTTTTTCTTGCTAAAAATAAAACCTTTTATCTATTTTCTAAAGAAAATATATCTATTTTTTAAAGAAAATAATAATAATATCTCTGTAAATTTTACAATTTCAATATATATTTTTTAAAATCAAGCTATATGCTAAAAATATAATTAACTAATTACTAAACATTTTACTACATCATATTTCAAGTTAAATATTTTATTTTAATCAATATGTTCATAACCGGACTTAAGGATGTAAACGAGCTAAGCCCGTCTAAAGATCGAGTTCAGCTCGGCTCATTTAAAAGCTCTATTTTCAAATCCCGAACTTAGCTCATGAGTAGTTTTCAAGTTCGATCTTCGCTAGATCGACCCATTTATTATTTATAACCATTTAGTTATTTTATTTATAACTTTTATTTATAACGTAATATATTATTTAATTGTTTTTATCTTAATTACATACATATATATATACACACTAGTGGGGAACCCGCACGTTGCTGCGGAGTGTACCAGTTACTTGTTTGTAGAATTGTAGTTGTGTTCACAAAAGCAATCCAAAAATGACAACATTTCTGTAAATGGGATCGAATTCAAAATCTGATAAGGTGGCAAAACATAGTTTAAATATACCGAGTGTCTGTTGTAATGTTTTCACTCCTCCAAGCACCGAAACAGACACTTAGTATAGTAAAAAGGTTAGATAAGAAATAAGTCAACTCAAGCTACACGAACACGGCATGTGCGAATTATTTTCAAAGTCAGTAATTCCTTTTACCCTTGGTCATATACACATGCTTGTTAACATATTATGTTTACTTGATTATCATGCTTTGTAAAATTATATTTATTCTCTACCACTATAATTAGAACAACAAACTTCAATGAATCCCATTTTGTTTGTTGCAATTAGAAAGGTATGTGGGATTTTTAGCTGGTAAATGGCTTTTAAATTATTAGGAGCAGCCCTCGCACTCAAAGATTTTTGAAATAATTATATAAATAAAATAATTAAATAACTGGTAAATAATAAACAAACCAAGCTTGATTAGAGCTTAGCTTGAAAAAATACTCACTAGTGACAAACCGAGCTCAAACTTGATATCGAACTCGCCTTTGCTATTTACACCCTACTATAGATAAATTTTTAAAAACTGTGTACATCGTTTAACTCATCATCCAATCCGATGGTCTCATGTAGAAAACAAACAAACTTTAATGATTTTGTTAAAAGAAAAAAGAATAACGGATTAAAACTTGTAAAAACTGTGGGTGTAAACCAAACCAAAATATTATCAGTCTGCTTGTAAAATTCTACTCCAGCTCCAGAGCCGTATCCTGCAAGGCAAATATGTTCTTCATGACCTCTTGAACCGAAACGCCACCATCTCCTTCACCCAAAATCCATTGCAGATCTGTTCTTCATATTATCAACCTTCAAGTCATAATCGGCTTCCATTGAAGATAACATGTTCGCCTTTTTTCCTTCTCTTCTTTTTGGCTTTCCTTAACTTGGTGTTTAGAACACCTTCTGCAGCATATAATTTTTCGTTATGTCAAGTACTTGAATTTTTTACGGTAACCTTTTCTGAATCATTATTTACTGCCATTGATTCGTCTTCACCTCGAATGTTTATACTTTGTACTAGATTTTCGCTTCCTGATTGTTTTTCATTCTGCAGAGACAATTCAAAAAATGGCCTAAAAGTGTTTTGGGTCAACTCAAACTAACATGTACATGTTGACCCGTTAGCCAACCCATCCATTTTGACACCCTAAAAGATAGTATAAAAGTGGAGCACTCTTAATAAAATTCTCGAAGGAATACAAACCTCGAGCATTGTCTCATCAAAAGCAATATGATTATCGGTCACTACTGTAATAGAGTTAAAATCCTCAACAGATTTTAGGCTGCCAATAATCGAGGAGTCTGCCATAAACTTCATCCACATTGAACTCCTTTCCAAGTTCATAAACTATATTTGCCTCCATAACCTTTCCGTCATTTCTTGTTGGAGGGATCGTGTAAAATGTGTTTTTTCCTACAAAAGATAGAGGCCAATAAGTATACATGTTCGTATTGATAGAGGTGGAAAGTCTAACAGGTTCTAGTCACAATGGGTTAGGTCGAGTCGGCCCAATAACCCCTTTTTTTGCCGACTAATGTATTAAATACTATTAATAAAAGTAATCTCTAATATGTTAGATAAATCAATTTAGAAAAATGAAAACATTTGCATCACTTCGGGCGAGTTTAGTAATAATGCAATGAATATTCTACATAAAGGTTCTAAAATCAAACAATCAGTTGGGTTACGGGTCAAAAACATATACTTTTTTATACATGTCAAAGCGGATTGGGTCATGTTGACCCAAAACACTTCCCGTCCAGTTTTTTTTACTATTACAAATAATTTGTATAATGCAACGAATATTCTACATAAAGATTCTAGAATCAAACAATCAGTTTGGGTTACGGGTAAAAAACAAATACTTTTTTACATCTGTCAAAGCGGATTGGGTCATGTTGACCCAAAACACTTCCCGTCCAGTTTTTTTTAAGGCAATGTGCTTACCTGGAACAGTGGGACGAATGAGATCTTATGTATTCAGTTAAATCCTCGATCCAGTAAACTAACAATCTCATTCAGATATTCTTTCAATTAAGTAACTTAAACATCTAGTCAAATATGAAATACCCACGGTTGATAAATTCAGTAGCACATAATAGAAACATAACTAAAAAGCCAATAATTGCTGATGCAAGAAAAAGAATCGGACACCAGGATTATGGGAAAACTTGAAGTGGGTTGGGGAAAATTAGGGTCCGATTTGGTAGTGGCCAATGGGTTAAGCAAATGTCAACTTGGCAACTTTATAATTTTGTTTCCACTTTCCGGTCGGAATCAAACCTTATAATTTATTCAATCTTTTAACAACATCTTTTTATATAATTTTATCTTTAATACTTTTCTTTACATTATAATAAATGACAACTTATTTTTTCTAAGGAAATTACTATTGAGTAAAATCATAAATACTTACCGCGGATGGTAGTAAATACTTACATTGCTCCATCCCGTTTAATGTTTATACCCTCTCATTTCTTGACACACGCATTTCAGAAACCTAATGGTTCAAACCTGCAACAGATTGGCATGTCATTCAAATCAGTTAATGGTATATAATATATATTTAGCCTTATTTCTTAAGCGTGTTAGACTTCAGTTTTCCCCCTTATTTTCAACTATTCCTACAAGGACTTAGAAATAATGTGTATATACTTAACCTGGTAAATTCTCATCAGCATTGCTGCATTATGTCATGACAAGACAATTATGCCCACATGTAATGTATTTTTAGGAAATTTACAAATGCAAAGTAAGCATTACCTCCTCATACTCATCATGAGGCCAGCCAATGGTTGGTAAGACTGAGGAAGAACAGCTCTAGTGCCTACACATAATTGAAATGCATGATGAGTTGTAAAATAACTAAAAGTCAGAATTCAATACATATCTTTAAAATAGATAAATGTGTGTTAAAAAATGATAACAAATACCGGAATCTAGTACTTACGTCTATCACACCATGATATTACAGGAAGTCTACACCGTGCACGAAATGTACAAGCTCTCAGCAGATCTATATCTCTGACTTCATCAACATATAACATTGAAAGAAAAGTGCCAGTGAGAATTAGATAAAGCAAAGATACATCACCTGATGGCTTTTGGAACTAACAAAGCAAATGGGTTAGTTGAACATATGTTATAACTTGCATTTACATCACTAATCCTCCACCAATCGTTAGATAATTTGAACAAACCAGCTTCTATTGTTCCTATTGATGACTGAAGCGATCCCATACCAAGAAGTTGGTAGTACTAATTTACTAACCACACTTTAGGATTAGTGTTACTGTAGTTGGAAGGACCAGAAGTAAAAGCTTAGAGATCCCAGAGTATTGCAGGCCTTGTCCCCCTCAACAATGCATCAAAGACTGCACTTCTCTGTGAGATACAATAAAAAATAATCATAATAGCACCAAAATATTAGCAATTTACAAATGCAATGACCATAACTGACATGCTTAGTCCTAGGGCGAAAAGCGAATATAATGATTCTCATATCTTTGCCTGCAAATGTCAAACATTGTAGTTTTCAAACTCATAATCTATATGGGCAATATTAAGAATCTTGAGCACCACTTGCCATAAAATAAAAAAGAACACCAACTAAATTCTCGATCCCTAACCCTAAAGACGACATTTCTAAACCTAATGAACGATATTGCAAGTGAAATTAGGGGGATTTAATTTCAATTAAATTGAATTACTACACATACTCAGAGTCTTTCTCTAATAACAAATCAGAGGACCAATATCATGTAAACATTAATACCTGAAATTGTAGATGAAGTAGAGAAGATCGAAAATGGGGCGAAAAGATTAGAACCTGAAAATGAAAAGAAGTAGTGCATCAGCAACAGGATCTTCGATCCCTAACCCTAAAGATGACTTGTAGTCATTGTGTTAAAGCCGCAAACAAAAACTCAGCCGATGATGAGCCACCAGAGGAAGGAGCGTTGTCGCCGATTAGGGGCTAGAAACTGGTTGTCGGTTCCCGATGTCTCTCTCTCGTCTCTTTCACTGGATACGCCGAAGAAGATCAGAGGTGAAGAAGAGGGGCTATGGCGGTAAAGTGAAGAAGATGTGAAGAAGAAGAAGAGACTCTGATCGAAATAACTGATGGATTCGTATTAATGGGGGCAGTGAATTAAAGATTATTTGGGGTTTAATGATAGGGAGGGGTTAAATGGTAACTTAACCCATTTAATGAATTGATAACTTGTATTGTATGAAAAAAAAAGTTGTATTAGGTGTCTTAAAAAATAAGATAAATTACAACATTGTCAATCCAATCCATATTATATAGTAGTATAGATATATTTAATATTTAATATTTAATATCTTAAATAAAATTATATAAATAAAATGCTAGAAGGATCTAAAAATCCAATCACATTTTAGGATCTACACAAATCATACAATATTTTCTCCATTCAGAAAGATGATTGTTGCTACGCTGTCACAAAGAATGAATGTCATAACTCACAAGATTATGTTAAATAAGTATTGATATCATACCACCCTTCACACTACCCCCATGCACCCCTACCCCACCCACACCCACCTCCCTCACCTCTCCCCATTTATACACCTTCATACCACCTCTTTCTCGTTACCCACTCCCCATTTCTCTCTGCCTAGCTCTTTACTTTAATGGGGTTTATACTATTCTTTTCACTTGTTTTCATTCTCATTGGACCATCAGTGACCAATGCTGGCTACTGGCCACCTTCACCTGGGTTCTACCCAAGCTCAAAGTTCAGGTCCATGACCTTTAACCAAGGGTTTAGAAACCTTTGGGGTCCTAGCCACCAGGCTATCAACCACGATGCCCTTGCCATCTGGCTCGACCGTACCTCAGGTACCTTTAATTTTGTCACGAACAAATGTTGTTCAAAGGGGTGGCACACCGGTAAATGCTCGATTCCCTTTAGCAACAAGGTCTTATTCAAGTCCAGCTTCCACTGGTTTTCTGCCTGCCAACATAACTTGCATTTACCTGATCCCATTGATTAACAATGTGTTTGCATAGAAATATGTTAATGGGTTTGTTTTGAAATAAAATTTAATAAATCTTGAAAATTTTCTTGATTACAGGAAGCGGGTTCAAGTCGGTTAAACCATTCAGATCCGGTTACTTCGGAGCATCCATCAAACTTCAACCGGGTTATACCGCGGGAGTCATAACAGCATTCTATGTGAGCATTAGGCTAGCCCACTTGGTACCTCTTAAAAAGAGGTCGTACATAGATTCAAACTTGGATAATTAAATAGTTTAGTGTATAAAATAGAGTAGTAGTAAACCATATCAATGATATCAATGATTACACCGGTACAAACTTTGAAGCACATAGTACAACACTTGGAATGCACAATGTCACTTCCACTAATTTATATATCGACAATATGTCACATCATTAACTTTTTCCTTTTTAATAAGTTCTAACAAAAGAACACGCTTTCATACATTTTTAAATCGAGAAACCCTTTTTAGAAATAAATATAATATAATACATATATATTTTATTATAATGATTCTTGAAAAACAATAATAATGATTTAAAAAAGATTTAGTTAATATATATTTAGTACCAAAGGCCACATATATAAAAGGTACCATTTTAAGTGTTTATCCTTGTATAGATGCATGGTCAAATAAAGTAAAAAACATGTTCTTGACTTACATCGTTAGGTGTTTCTAATTTTGCATAAAATAAATGACATCCCTTTGTACACCGTGCAAGAAACTTTCTAAAAATAAAAAAAAATATTAAGTTTACTTCAAAAAAACTAGATTGTTTTTCATCAAATTAATATAAAAATCCTATTTTAGAATATATATATTTATATATATATCCATACTATATTATAATATATATTTGAGAATAACGAGATTGTCTTTTTTACATTAATTTTTAAAAGTTTAAGGGGTAAAATTGTCTTTTATAAATTTAACTACCTTAATTATCTTTTACATACATGCTACAATTGTTGACTTTTAAACCAACTTTCCCCACGATTTTTAAATAGCTATAACTTTTTATACGTTAATATTTAAAAAAAAATATCTTAAACCTAGCATTTTATTCTCTTTAATTTGAGTATGGTATTGTTATAATTTATTTTAATTTAAAATTTTTACATGTTGTGTTCCCCGCCGCATCACGCGGACATCCCTCTATTATGTACATATATGTTGTGTGTAGCGTTGATCCCTCCATTTTAAAATTAATAAAACTATATTTATTTTTATGCTATCTTATAATAAAAAAACATATTTTTTTTATACATATACTAGTGTTATATTTACTATTTTGTCTACAATATTTATTGCAAGCTTTTTAGTTGCATTAATGATTTGAATTGATAAAAATATTTTGTATGTAGCTTTCAAACAATGAAGCACATCCAGGGTTCCATGATGAAGTTGACATAGAATTCCTTGGAACAACATTTGGGAAGCCATACACATTACAAACAAATGTCTACATAAGGGGAAGTGGTGATGGCAAGATTATTGGGAGAGAAATGAAGTTTCACTTATGGTTTGACCCCACCCAAAATTTTCATCACTATGCAATCTTATGGAGCCCACATGACATAATGTAAGTTTTAATTAATTCTTTTTATTAAATAGTATTTTAGATATTTATTTAATAAATAAATATTTTTATTGAATGGCCTAGTTTTCAACAGTTTTTTTATTATCATTGAATCTAATGTTGTTATTGAAAAAAGATTTTTTTTTCTCTAGAAAGTTAATTATATCTCACATGTAGTAGTGACATACACATAATTTTCCTTAAAATCTTTTGAATATGTATGATAAATCAAGGTCACTTTTTATATATCACATGTCAGATACCAAATAAGTCCCTTGACCCTGATACCCTACCGTTAGGTCCTCCCATGGGTGTGTTACGCATGACACACGTAACATGTTAAAATGTGGTGTAACCATTCAATCATTATATAAATATTTTAGTTTTAACAAATATATGTACATATGTTTTTTCTAGATTTTTTGTGGACGATGTGCCGATAAGGAGGTATCCGAGGAAAAGTGATGCAACGTTTCCGTTAAGGCCAATGTGGTTATACGGGTCAATATGGGACGCTTCTTCTTGGGCAACTGAAGATGGTAGATACAAAGCCGATTACAAATACCAACCCTTTGTAGGAAGGTTCACCGATTTTAAAGCAACGGGTTGCTCCGCCTATTCATCACCACGGTGCCACCCTGTGACCGCCTCTCCTGGACGATCTGGTGGGCTTAGCAGGAGGCAGTACATGGTCATGAAATGGGTGCAAAGCCACTACATGGTTTATAATTATTGCAGGGACAACAAAAGGGACCATTCCTTGACACCAGAATGCTGGAAATAATAAGATTCATTTGACTATTTACCCAACACTTGCATTTAAGGTCACATGGGGAGCCCTTCAAGTTAAGGGCACTTTTTTATAATTACCTTTTTTTATTTTTATTCTATAGGGTAAGTCGTGATGGGCCCACAAAAGGTGGTTCAGCATCCAAAGCCCTCTAGAAGAGCAAAGAGATTTATTTGTATTGTGTACTTGTGTGTGGTCTTTGTCAAGGTTTAAGAAAAGTGGTGGTGTTTTAAAACTTGGATAAAATTTATAGATTTATTATACAAACTTATTATTGTTGTTTCTTTTATATGAAAAATACTAAATTCAATAATAACATGAGTGATTGTTACAAACTTTTTCTTATAAATTGGAGTTTTTTTAGAAGCGTCATAATTAAAACGACTAATGAACCAAATATGTAGAAACCGTTATTATTATAGGCTCGCCGATGAAAACATTATAGTTTTGAAAATATAATGGCGAGGTCAACAGTCTGGTACATCCAAACAGCTTTTGCAGCTAACAAATTTATGACACACCTAGGTTGGGGGAGCCATCGCCACTAGCATTGGCGATCATACCCCATGTGAAACACTTTAGCAAATTAGCCCCCGCGTGAAACAAGCATTTGGCCGAGGCCCATTTCGAAAAAAGTTTTGGTTTGTGCGCCTTCTTTTGGTCCATCCGGGAGCACTTACATGGCTCTATCTGTCCGCACACCCGTTAGAGATACTCTTAATGTAACATGTTAATGTTTTAGGTAAGCATTACTAGATTTTCAAACAAGCTTATTTTAAATCAATTAAAGAAATTTTGAATTTAAATTTGATATTATTTTTATTAAATAAGATAATAAGTATATAATATTAATGAGAATTATGTATTGAGGATAATATAAACTTTTTCTTTCACTACATTTACTAGAAGAATTTCGAATGATGTTATCATATTTTTTTTTTTTTGTGTAATAAAACTTGAATTAAAATAGGACGATTACAATAAAGTGGCAGGTAAACGGGCAACAAGTTGCGCTGCAACCCCCTTTTGAATAGCAAAACCGATCCTACTAAAAACAAAGTTTTGGGTCTTAGAGGCCGAAATATTACTATGCACGACTCGTTGAACCCTCTTTAGGAATTCCACTGCCTCCGGTGCTAGAAACCCAAAAGTATCAAAAGCAAAAGGGATAAACACGTGTTGGTTCTCTAAACAAGCTTTCTCGTGTTTAGCAACTTTGCCTGATTCCGCCTTTAAAGCAGCATGACCCGCCACAACCCCATTGTCCCTAAGCCCCCAAGAGGGGACACTCCTGTAAGGTCCACACAAGCGTGTTTCCCCCCTGCCCAACCAAACACAAGAATATTAGCCGGCCGCAGAGTAGACCTCCCTTCAAGCGGATCTGTCAGAAAGTTCACGGGAGCCTCTTTTTTAGCAGAAATTCCTGCCCGTTTGAGAACATCACAAAGAACATCCCTAACCAAATCATGCATGTATTTAAACCCGGGTAACTCTTTACAATGGACCGCATGCTCGCCAAAAGGATCCAAACAAGCCTTGCGACAAACTGGGCAGGGCTCATCAGTCGGAAACAAGGGGATCATTAGCCGATACGTGAGGATAGCCCGGTACTTATATATTTATGTACAAATCTTTCAGATTCTCCGTATAGCACAGAGTTAATAAAATAATATATTTATAAAATGCTAAGTTTTTTATTAAATATGTACTTTATTGAGAACATAAAAATACAAAAAAAAAAAAAAAAATTTTCCACCTTTACGTATTTGTCTCTAGGTTTGTTTTCATTGGTACAAATGTAACATTTATTTAGGAGTCATAAACATAGGTCGGTGAGCCCACGAGCCAACTAAATTATTCTAAAACATCGTTCATACATTTATTCTCTTGTCTTAAAATCTCTCGTAATACTCTTCTAATTTGCTACAAGAAAACAATAGTAAAATGTGACAACGTATTAGCTAGAACGTTTATAGCCTTATAGGTGATCATCATGTACAAAATCGACCGAAAATTGTTGAAATTCACATGATATTGGCTTGTTAACGGGTCAGATTTAGGTCATACTGACGTTCATCAATGATTCTAGTAGCACGTAATTTCTCGTAATTGTGTATATAAACAAGGATGCAACTTTTTTTTTTGTATAATGTATACTTTCCATTTATTGGAATGAAATGTTATACCATATATACATACCATCAACTAAAGGTGATGACCATTTGATGCAATGATAGCCTCAAGACTTCTCATAGTGGAGGTCTTGGGTTCGAATCCTGGCCACAGCAAAAAAGGGGTATGTGGCCAGGTTAGTGAGTTTACCCAGTTGCAGGGTTCTTCCTGGGATGGGCTGCTCTGGATGTTTTAGGTGTTGCCCTGGGGAAACCCAATTATCCTATAATATCTAGGTGTTGCCGTTCAAAAAAAAAACTAAAGGTGATGAAAATGAGTCGAGTTACTCCATATTTGTTTGTTAGAACTCTAATCGAGTCGAGCTTAAATGAACTCAAACCTAAACTTGAGCTTATATTAAAACTCACTTAATAAACAAGCTCGAGTTTCACATATCAAGTTTGTATTCTTATTTAATATGTTAAATATATATGTATATAATAATAACTAGTATATATAAAATTATGATAAATGTAATTAAATAATATATATTATGTTATATATAAAAATTGTAATTATAAATATATCTAAAATGATTATAAATATATAATTAATAATTAATAAACTAGCCGAGTCTGAACCGAACTCAAGCTTGAAAAAGTATTCACGAGCCAAACTTGAGTTTCAAAAATAGAGCTCGAGCTTAAGCGAAGTTAACCTCGACTCGTTTACACCCCTGCAATCAAGGAAAGATGGAAAGACTTGTGAATGTAGATAAAGATGCTTTTCGAATTCCTTGGGGGTTGTATGCGTAGACTGATGTACGAGCCTCCCCTGGTGGGACGTGTCAGTTGAACCCACGCCGTTCAAAAAAAAGATAAAGATGCTTTTGGAAACTTGAAACAATCAAAAGGTAAAGCTACCACCATTCCCAAATTATGAAACAAGATGATGATGGGGTCATTGATGTGGAAGTTTGTGAACTTTATGAATGTGTAATAGAACTACTTGGAATATCTCCAAACAAATGGATATGGTGAAACTTAAGTCCAAATCTCCCCACTTTCCTCTCTATTTTGGCATTTACATCTTCTACTTAGATGAAATGCTTGTGCTGTGAGTTGAGACACATAACCAAACACTACCCTTTGTAATAAAGTTGAGAATGTGGGGGTAATATTACATCATACACCATTTATTCACTAACTAGACCTCCCTCACAACATACAAGAATATGGATAATAACATATTGGTCCAAAAAGTTTGATGGGATATATCCATTACAAAACTACCTTGAGGTGTCTAGATGATACAATTTATATCATCTTATTGCAGTTATTTTCAACAAATCACACTCGTTAGTTTACATGATATTAGAAAGATGATCTAATACGATTTAATTATAAGTATAGCTAGATCATATCTAAAGATACCATGTAAAACATTGATATAGGCATCAATTACTTTCTCTCATAAATATTCATTCAACTTTGTTTAGAACATAAAAAAATGGTTCTCTGTATAAAAACTATAAATAATATGGTTGTAACTTTTTTTTTCTTTTGAGTAGCAAATAAAATGATAAGATTATGATTGTTATTGAATATTTGATTTTAGTGGTAAAAGATGTCATGTTACTCATTGATAGAGTATGGTGTAAATGATGTTTATGGTTGTGGACCTTGTAGATGTGGAGTCATATCCAAGGTTTACATCAAAATTACATGGTCTTGTCTCCATGTATAGCAACATATTGCAAGTGGAGCCCCACCTTTATTCATTTAACTTATAGAGAATATTATACGGTAATCATCTTATATAAAATTGGTACACGGTTATTCTATGAGGGGCATATAATATAAGAATTATTAAAGATGTATTATATGGCAAATTACTCGGGCTAGGTTGGTTGCGTCTGTCAAACATGAAAACCGATCAAAACAGTTTGGTTTGACGGTTTAAACTGGATTTTTTATTTTTTAAATCGTTAGTTTATACTGAACTTCGTAATATGATGTTTATAATATATATATATATATATATATATATATAATTACATATTTCAAAAATGAAATAAAAATAAAGTTTAAACTGTTTGATCTAAGATTGAAACCATAAGCCATACCGTCAAATTCGATTTTTCAAATAGTAAACTATGGTTGAACCTTATAAACCTCAAACCGGTTGAACCGTCCAATTTGATGTGGTTTAGACGGTTCAGTCGATTTCAATGGTTTATGAATACCCCTAGTCATGGCTCACTTCACATCCTTTAGGTTATACCTATATCTCAATATGCTAACATCTTCATGAAATGCTTGCTATACACCTTGTTTAATGATTTTTGTTTCAATTTGAATTTCCATATTCTCGTTTCAACTGTGAAGGTGTAGTATTATAGTGTAAATTGAATCATTACTATAACATCATGAAAATCCGGAAACTAATGGCTCGGGTCAGTAGATAAGCCGAATCTCTATTCAGTGTCAGGATTAGCATGGATTTTCATGTAAAACTCTATTTTAAAAGAATAAAGGGACCTGGTTAGCCAAAAAGAGAACGGTAAAACTTCGTTTATGTTTTTACGCATGTTGTTTGTGTTTTTGGTTTAAGAACCCGGTTAGGGTTTGGGTTTATTGATCGAGGATGATGGCAAAGAGGAACGCGACGTTGGTGGCCGGTTGAGGTGGTGGCCTCGGGTATGGCTGGACGACGGGGAGGTGGTGGTGACGTGTGACGGGGCTGCCCGGCGGAGAAAGAAACGGGGACATGGGGTGATAGCCGGCGGCCGAGGGAGAGTGGAAGAGAGAAAGACGAGTTGATCACGGAGGAATGACATGAGGGTGGTGTTCTATGACACGCCACGGCAGCCGTGGGGCAGCTGTAACGGTGCGGCAAAGGGCCGACGGAGGACGAGAGGAGGTGTGGCTACACGACAGTGACGTGAAACGGAGAACAGAGCAAGTACGGTTTGGCTAGGGTTGCCTGACAAGGATGAAAAGGTGCATGGTGGTGACCGGCTACTGAAATGGTCGGTTGATCACGAAGGAACGACGTGAGGGTGGTGGTGCTCGACGACGACACGTTAGCCGTGGGGTGGCTGTAACGGTGCGGAAGAGGGCCGGCAGAGGACGAGAGGAGGTGTGGCTGCACGACAGTGACGTGAAACGGAGAACATGGCAAGTACGGTTCGGCTAGGGTTGCCCGACAAGGATGACAAGGTGTATGGTGGTGACCGGCTACTGAAATGATAGGGATGGTGGTGCGCGGTGGTACATGGTGATGCATGGATGGGCTCAGCTATAGTTATGCTAACTAGGGTTTGCATGGTGAGATTAGGGTTTTTGCATGGTGGGTTACGTGCATGCATGGAAACCCAGTTCGGGTATTCTGATTTGTAAATGTGTCAAGGACGATTCGGTTCAGGTGAACACGTGAAACTATGGTTTTATGGTGATTTAATGATGAGCGGATGAGACTGAGCTTCGGGATTTATTATAATTCATGCGTGTTCGTCGTATGTTTTGAACGTATTCTGATCGTGTGATCGTATGTTTGACAGGTTCGGGATTTGAGCGAGTGATTGGGGTGTAGAACAAGGATTTGGACTTAGCGTAACCGGTGAGTTTCTAATCCCCTTTTTAATGTTTTACCGTTTTGGGGCTATCATACATACTTGCAAGATTTGTTTATTAAATTAAACGTGAGACGAGTTTTGGGGTTTAACCCGATGAGTTTGTGAATTTAAATATTCAAATATGGGACCTAGGGTCTGTGTCTTGTCCTTAGAATGTGTGGGCTAGATGTGAGTTTGATGGCCGTGTGTCGTATAGTGACCTAGATGAGGTTACATGTCGTGCGGGTATGACTAGGAGGTGTTGTGGTGGGTGCACGTCAGTGGTATGTGCTTAGGTAACGAGTCATATGTCTTGCATGTGTGTTGCTATGTGTTACCTGTTTGTGATGTGTGGGCTAAAGTCGTTGTCCTTGTGACACGGCAAATCGATGATTATGAAGGACGAGGTCATTCGGGATGTCACTTTATGTGACGGATGCCCTTCGGGGTGATGCTGAGACCCAAGGGGGTGCTCTGAGTATGATGAATATCCCGACGGGGATAGCCCTGACGAGGGTGTTGTCATGAGGTAGGCATGTCTCATGTGGGAAATGTGTGTTAGGTTAAATCTTGTTTGGCCTTAATGTTGAGGCATTGGTGTGGTATTAATATTAGCTTGCGTGCTTAATATTGATGATTGTGATATCGTGTTTATGACGAGGATGTTGGTAGACCTTTTGTGAGAGTCTGGTTTAAAGCTTATCAGGTCTATGTCTTTGATGTTGGTTACGATTAACCGGTTCTTGGGTTGTTGAGAATGGTAAGTCACAGGATGCGTGTGTCGGTAAGTTCGATCCTTATCGGAGAGACTTACGAGTCTTGGTTATGGGTTGAGGTAAGGTTGCCAAACCCTTGGGAAAGTTGGAATGTCTTAGGTGAGGTGGGTTACTACTACGATTGGTTAAAATGTTTCATTACATTATGTGAACTATCGGAGTTTTTATAATAATGATGTTTTGAATGAGAAGGTTTCTTTTAAAGTTTAAACTATTAGAACTCACTCATAGTAGCTGACTTTGTATGTACGTTAGATTGTTTTGCATGTGGGTTTATGGGATAAGGTATCTTGGCTTGGGAGCGATGCTACTCGGATTGGTGAGCATACATTCTTAAGGTAAGGTTAAGAATGATAATGAGTTGAAATAGATAAAACCAATTTTTATTAAGACTTTCACTGATTGTTTTGAAATAAAATGAGTATTTTATAAGAGGATATCCAGTGATAAGACCCAATTGTAAGGTGCCCGATTTATGGTCTTACAATTACTTAGCCCTAAGTTTCCTTTTATGCTAAGGTTTCTTACTCTATAAATATCATTATGTGACCCAAAATATGAAAAACTTTAAAGTGGTTATTTGAAATTAAAAAAAAACTTGTTGAAATTTCAGCTTTATCGTAGTTTATCAATTGTTTAAAATAAATAAATAAATAATAATAATAATAATAATAATAATAAATTCTCATTATTGTTGATGGTGGATTGGTGGCTACCAGGTAGCCCACGAGGTCGCAGTTTGACCCATTGGGGTGACTTATGGTGACATGTACGCTTGTAAACGAATCAAACGTTCGGTGAACAGTTCATGAACCGTTCGATATAAAGTTCGTTTATGTTCGTTCATTTAATAAACAAATGAACATGAACACAAATTTTTGTTCATATAATTAAACGAACGAACATGAACATATGTCTCGTTCGTTCATTTACGTTCATGAACGTTCGTTTATGCTCGTTCGTTTATGCTCGTTTATTTACGTTCGTTTATATTCGTTCACTTATGTTCGTCTGTGTAAATTCATTTGAATATTCGTTTAAATTTATTTAGTACTAATATTATTTTAAAATCAATTTGACTTAAAAAAATTAAATCCCTTAAGCCTAATTTAAAATCAATTTGATAGCTTTGTTTACTTTTAAAATGTTGGATATAAAGATGATAATATTTTTACTTTTAAAATGTTAGAAATAAAGATGATAATATTTTAAATTTTAATTTATATATTCACGTTTACTTTTAATTGGTGTTCGTTTACGTCCGTTCGTTTATGTTCATGAACCGTTCGCTTAGAATATTAATGAACGAACATAAACGAACACGAACATTTTATTTTCTTAATAAACGAACACGAACAAAAAAATCTATTCGTTTAAGTGTTCGTGTTCGTTCATTTGTTTAGTTAAAGTTAAACGAACGAACACGAACAAGCCCCGTTCGTGTTCGTTCGGTTCGTTTACAAGCCTAGTGGCATGAAACTAACACGAGAGGTGACAAATCTAACATGACATGAATGATGGCATGAAACCAACACCGAAAGAAACGGGTTGGGGTTAGGTCTAAATGTGTTTTGGGGCGTAAATGGATCAACATGCCAAACCCATTCAGTAATTGGTCGTTTTCCTTTGGTTTGTTGATAGACGGATCAACCTCCCAAACCTTTTCAAAATTAGAATGAAAAATAAAATGTATAAGGTCAGCTTGTCAACTAGTTTACAACCTATAATAACCAGTTTATCTAATCGAACCATCTATAATATGTCAACTGATTTACAACTTATCAACATGTTTGACCCTTTTAGTAAAGTGGTTACAAGTGTTACTTCTAGTTACATAGGATTAAACATGTCCTGATTAAAGTTTGGTGTGTTTGACACAAATAATCAAACATATTCATGTTCAGGTGGTGGATGATATCTGCCGATTAATCTAAACCTGAGACGAATTACCCTGCTTAGTATTAGATTGTTTGAAAAAGAAATGTCTAATTCAAATTATAACCGATTACTCCAATCCATCACGTTTTTACATCAAACAAAACCCAATTCATATACCTTCCTCGCGTACCCAAAACACCATTACATACTAACCAATTGCGTCTGTTGAACGTTTTATCAAACACTTTATGAGCATACCTCGTGTTTGAACACTTGATAATCAACTTTTTATGACGACAGCCGGATTGCACCCATATCATAGGAACATATGATTCTTTTCCATCTCAGTGGAATTACTAATTTAGCATCGTTTGTATAAGTGGACGGTCCCCTTTTGACAAAATGCCTCAAATGTACACTGCATAATTGTTGGGATAATCTGTTTTATGTCACCATTTTCTAAAATGATTGCTTTTATTCACTTGTATAATTGATCAATGATCAAACAATCAATCAGCTAACTATGCATAATAATAATAATAATAATAACTATAATAATAACTGATTGCATTTTATTACTAACTAGGGGTGATACCCGCGCTACACGGCGGGGTACTAAAACAAAACGCTAAAACGAACGAAAAAAACAAAAAAAACTAGCAAACAAAAAAGTAAATAAAAAATGTTAAAAAAAAAATCCACCACCAGGGTTCAAATCTGGGTTGATAGTGCCAATAGGGTATGTGGGCGCGCATTAATAACCATGCGAACCAAGTGTAATTTGTGTTAAGTTTTCAATCATTATTCTTAAAAGTTAATGAAATGTCGGTTTATTTAGAAAAACCTTTCGCCAATCATAGTCTGACACGTGGACTTGCCGCCCACAACACCCAACCAAAATGGGTTACTGTTCACCCCAATTGGTTTTAGTAAAGGGTTTTAATTGTTGTATACTCCATCGTAAAAAGTGTGCTCGGTGCATTTAAACTCTAGACATTATGTATTCGTTGTATAAAGTCATTCTAACTCTATATTAACTATAAAAACTGTTTACTTTCGTTGTCTGTGAGGTTTTTTTATAAGTAATTAAAACTAAAGGGCCTAAGTGGAACGATTATAAACTTAATTATTATTTAGTGAATATTTTCTTTTAATTTAATTAAAAGTAAAAAAAATCAATAAATAGTAATCAAGTTTCATAAATGTTCTACTTAATCATTCAGTTAACCATTTATGAAATATTTCACAAACACTTAAAAATACTAAAGCTTAAGTAATATTTGTAATTAAAAAAAAAACTTGATGTTAAATAAAATAAACCTTAGGGTGCATTTGGTACGCCGGAATTCAATGGAATCTGAATTTCATTTGTCAATGTGTTTGGTTTGCAGAATTTGTTAGGAATGGAATAAATTCTTTTTTCAATATGTTTGGTTGAGATAAAAATTGAAATTAGAATTGAAATTAATTCCCTCAAATTTCTTCAAACATAGGATTTCAAATTCCTTTCAAATTATGAAGGAATTCATCAAAATAAAATGGAATCTCCGACACTCACCATTGTCGCATACATACCCCCAACCTTGTCGACCCCGACCACTCACGTCGCCGCAACCCTGACCGCCGCCCGCCGCCTCAGTCAACCCCGACCCTGCCGCCAACCCCCGCCACCACCCCCGTCCCCGACCACTGTCGTCGACAGCCAACATCACGACCCGAACGCCGTCGCCGACCACCTCCAACGAACTAAATTATTACACCATTTTACAATTACTGGATTTGATAGAAATGAAACCATATGCATACCTGCGTATCCATAATTCTTATTATAAAATGTATTTATTTTTATATGATTTTATTTATAATTTTCTTTATTAGATTTTTGTGTTTGTAGATAAATATTATAGATGATTTTTATTAAATTACGTAAACAATGGGAGCGAAACTTGTACATTTATATACTTTTAATATACAAATTAAATTATAAACCAATACTTACCAAGGGAAAACGATGGAAATTTTTTTTTATCAACAATGGATTTGAATTATATGGGTGGTGGCGGCGCATTTGGGGTTGGGGTGTTGTCAAGGAGCGGGGGCGGTAGGGGCGGCAGCGGGCCGATGGTGGCAAGGTGGTCGATTGGCGGCGTTGCCGGTGGGGGGGTGGTTGATGGCGGCGGTTGGTGGGGGGCCGGCGGTGGCGGGGCTGACAACATTTGGTAGGTGGTGGTCATGGTGATATATTCCAATTCTTTTATGATTGTTTTATCACTCAAATGGATTAGGAATTCAAATTCCTTTAATATATTTCAATTTTTTTTAAAATACAAATCCTTTGGACAAATTACAATTTCAAATCCAAATCAAGTTCCTTAAAATTCTAATACTATTTTATTATTTCTCAATTACACTTCGAGTACGGAATAAGTGGGATCAATCAAAGTATCAACTATCAAACTGTGAAACCGGTTTAAATGAAACTGGATCCGAATGAACCAGTTGGATTTATTGAAAGTTAATTCCTTAATCCATGTAAGTCGGTCAAAGTATTTAGTGTCTAATATCAAGTTCACATAGTCTAGGGGTTAGTTATGGAATTAGTGGATAAATGTATTTAGATTAGTTATTATAAAGACTTGTATTTAGAGGGACTAGATGTGTCAAATAGAAACCCTACAACCTCACAATCGGCAGATACAACGTATGAAGAAAAGGACCCGTTGCTTGGCCAAAGAACACACCGGTGCAATGTGTGCATAAACGGTTAACAAGGAAACGACACAATGGTTGACAATGTTAGTATAAATAGGACCAATTGTAAACAGGAGTTTGCACTCAGAATTCGTTTATAATAAAAGTTTGATTTAGAACAACTTTTGTGTTATGAGAGATTTTGATTCGAGTCGATGATGATCCGGAAGGCCAACAGGATTAACCCGTCAATACTTTCTTCCCATTAGTGGCGGGTCAAAACGGGTCAGACGTTGTTGGCAGGCCACATAAATAGTTAGTTACATGAAACATGTTTTTTATTATTATTGGGCCTAAATGGATTTGTTTATTCTCAGGACAGACAATGAAGGCCTAACGGGCCTTTTCTGCCTTGGGCTTTAAAGTGACATCTTTTGATCATAACAAACTTAGATTTCATTTGATTGGTAAATATGAATATTTTATCAAGGTATCAATTCTAACATCAAAATCAATGTCCTTTTTAACTTATAAATAGTTAATGAACACAATACCTCATACGGTTTTCATTATTCTATAATAATCTCGTTTTCAAATTAGAAGCTCAAACCGAGCTGAAGACCTAGAGCCGCATGTACAAGAAACAATGTCACAATCCCGCTACCTAAGATCCCATGAACATTTCTTAGCCCCGGATTTCCCTACAAAAAGAACTTTCTTTTTTAGCAAAATCGATAAAAAAAATAGCTGAAAATATAAAAGTAAAATGGATGTCGGGTTTACCTCGAATAATGTTGGCAAAGCTGTTTGTATGGCCAAAAGCGTTAAACCGATCAACCCTGTCACAGCATGAGGACTACAAGAAACCAATGTATAAACAATTACTGCATATGTTTTCAAAAGACATCCTGTTAACAAAGAATCTTAAACCAGCAACATTATATGCACACACACTATAACCGATAACGGTTACCTTTCTAGGATGGGCTTATCGGAAGTAAGTAGAGAGGTGACACCACCGGTCGCTCGAAGAGAAAAAAAGAACATCCCGGCTAGGAGTTTAGGATGCAAATCTTTAGCCATTGCTTTTTTCTTCCTGAAATTCATTCTCTATGTCAATCAATGATGTTTTTGTTTTTCATTTATAGTTTTTATCTGGGTTAAGAACATAAAAAACCAAAATATTTTATTATTTTGTATGGAAAGATCGGTCAACACAATTTTGGTATATTAAAGTCCCTAAACTTGTCTAAAATATACGCACTTATGAATTACTTTTTCAAAATTTGGTGAAGAGGCATTCCAAATATGCAAAAATAATGACATGGATAATTTTTTAAGGGAAAACTTCACACAATAATAATCAAGTTTTCCGAGTGTTCCACTAAAGTCACTCCAAGTTTTTTTGCTCTTCTAAAGTCATTCAACTTTCGTTAGGTGTTCTAATATTGTGAAACTTTTTACAAGTGTTAATTTTTTTTGAAATTAAGTGACCTAAATGGAATATATATGATCATAGTTATTTGTACCTCTTACTTCAAGTTAATTTAAAAAAAATAATAATCACTAAATAGTAACTAGGATTCATATATGTCCGATATAGGTTACTTAATTCTAAAAGAATTTTAACATTTATAACAAAGTTTCACAAGATTGTAACATCTAATGAAAGTCGTGTGACTTTAGAGGAACAAAAAAACCTTTAGTGACTTTGGTGAAACAGTTTAAAAACTTAGTTACTATCGTGTAAAGTTAGCTTTTTTTTATCATATTAGATCATATAAATTTATATATAAAATGATAAAAAGTTAATAAGTAGTGTTCCACGTCAACAAAACAAAAGAGTTTATCGTTGATTTCACAAATACATGTATTTTAAACGTCAATATCTTGAGGTAAAGATACTTACCACATCATCAGAAAAGCGAATTCTAAAGCCTAAATAAGTCCCATAACCACCCATGGCAAAGAGCACCACTGCCTACAAGATGATAGTCACAGGCATAGTTACCGAATTCGCTATGTGAGCCGCGAACCACGAATTGGTTCGCGCTGTACCAAATCAAAAATCGTTTCGATCCAATTCGCTATGGTACGGCGTACCAAATCGATAAGGTACGGCGAACCATTTACCTATAATTCCCTGTACCTAATTCTAATTCCAATCGTACCGAACACAATCAAATTCGCGATTTTGGTCATGAATTCGCTGGTTGTAGAAATTTAGGGTTCACGATTTTGGTCATGAACAGCCGTAATTCACCTGCAATTCCAACTTCCAAGTACCTAATGTCTGAAATTAGGTCTGAAATTAGTATAATTACGTTCCTCACTAACCATATACTTCACCGATTCTACTTCAATCTCAGTAATTTTCTTCTCTACCAATTTCATCACCGATTCATCACCAATTTCTGATATGGCTTTTGGCAAAAGAAAGAACAACGAAGGAGGTGATAGCGAGACCCATGTTAGTAACACACAAGGTGCTCGATTGGAAGAGATGGTTTGGGAAGTTCTTGAAGAGGAAGGCGTTAACAACGGAAAAGGAAAAAGGCAATGACTTGATTAGGAATTTAGAATTGTTATGTTTATGTTTTTCTTTGTGTTTTTTTTTTCTATTTTGGATTTTGGATTAAATGGTATTTGAATTTTGAAGTTATGTTATTATTTGGAATTTGGCAAATATTATATTCTATTTGAACTTATGTTTTATTCGGGTACATCGAACCGAACTACATGGTACACCGTACCGGTTCGTACCGAAATGAACCTACCCCCCTCCGTACCGAATACGTTAACTCTAGCGAATTGCGTACCCGAACCGCGTACCCGTACCGGAGCGAACCGCGTATTACATAACTATGGTCACAGGTGAATATGAAAAAGAACATTTATTAGAACTTTGAAATTGAAAGTAATGTAATAGTATACCATGTTACCAGGGTGGCCCCAATGGACGAGTCAATCAGGTAGATCCCATGATTTAACCAGCTCAACGAAAGGTCCAAACACCGATCTAATGCTTCCAGCTGCACAATTCAAAAATTAATATGAATGAATTTGGGGATAACAGAAGCGGCATTAATCAGTTAATCACCTCCGGGAAGGGCAGCGAGTAGGAGAAGAGGGAGAGGGGAGATCGAGTATAACACGGTTTCACTGCTATCCGCCATTTCCATTTCTTCTTTATCGTCTTCTTGTTGAAGGATTTCCGATTGAATTGGGTTGTGGAGGGCAAAAGCTGTGAAATAAACCCTATTTCTGCTGCTTCTGATTGTGCATTTGACTGAAGGTGAAGCAGTGGGATGTAGGAGTTGAAATTGAAGGAGATCGAGTATAACACAGTTTCACTGCTATCCACCATTTTTATAATATTCTTGAATAGCATGGCTGGGGGCTAAGATTCTATGGTTACTTCTTAAACGGTGAGGTCTTCTCATATTACAGTACTAGAGGCATGGTGAGTTTATTTGTAACCATATTTTCACTTTTCATGCAATTATATGGTGGTTGAGTTGAAAGTCCATAAACAAGCTTGGTTTTAAAAAGCGTACGCATGAGGCGCGAGGTGCTCAGAAGAGGGGGCTTGAGGCGATGTCTTATGTACTTCTAGGTCAAAATTAAAGTTAGTAGAAGGCATATATGTAAAAACAACCAATGGGATGAAATATAAAGGTTTACTTGATAAATAAAAGTGGACACGTAAAACAAATGAAAGAGATACAGCTTCTGGATGTAAATAAAGCTTATTTGGTTATACACTGAACAACGCCTCTCGTACGTGATACACGCGCCTCCGATTTTGGAACCTAAACTCCTCAAAGCGCCTCATGCTTTTTTAAACCAAGATCACAAAAAGTGGTAGAACCAATCCTCATTTATATTTACCGGCTCATGGTGGTTTTATATGGTCCATGAGCCAGAAGGTCCCACAAATCCGAGTCCAGGGTTGACCACAAATCATTAACATGTAATCTTTCTAGTTTGCTAAGTTGGAGTCAAATGAGCACTTATTTTTAAGCAGAAATATAAAACCCTAACTACATTATGAATATAAAAACTACTGCTTGATCATATAAGACCTCATCTCTGCCCTTCAACTTGTGAACCAGAGCCTAGATGTTCATTGTACCACATCCATTAACTGTCACCTATCTAATCATGAACATCTGAGAACCGAAAAACGAGTCGTCTCAATTATTTCAAAAATCACACATTAAAATAAGAGAGAGAGAGATAGAGAGCGGAAAAACTAGCGATACCTGAATGGTATGTACACATGGCTTTATTAGAAGATATGCATCATCATCTATCGACTCGAAGAACATTATTATGTATGGATCCCCTGGTTACCACTTCTTTCATGGGATCAATCATCCATTTGCCATCAACTATGAATTTGATCTGCACTGGTTGCAAACTTTAAAGAATACTATATTCAAGACAAATTGATGATAGTGAATCACAGGTTTCCATACCTCATAGATCCCAGGATATAGCCATAACATGGACCTCCAGAGCCTAGTATTACTGATATAGTCATTAAGAAATAAATTCAATATATCATTCTTCAAAGTCAAAAGGTCTAACTGGAAAATAAGCAACAGTTTTACAAAAATCATTCTTGAAAATATTCTTCACTGTTGAAAATTTGCATTAGCTACTGGCTACTGCAATGAATTAGTCAACAGCTCAGCTGGATTTTCTCATGTTTTAGTCATTTCAGTATTTTTAATTTGGTCGCTAATTTTTAAGAATTTTTCTTTAGAATTCCTATAAATTGGAATAGGAGTCATCTTCTGGGGAGGCACGAATTTTGCCTTAGACTTAGCTTTAAAAAGCGTGTGTGAGGTGATCTGTAAAACGCCTTAGTTGTCTCAAGGCTCGTTTAGGCTCGCGAGCCTAGCCAATCTTCGATATATGAAGCTCAAGCTCAACCTAGATTATCAAACGAGCCCCGATACAAGCTCGAGCCTGTTTAAGCTCGACTCTATTCGAGCTTTTAGCAAGCTGATCTCGGGTAGCTCACAAGCGGCTCGGCTCGTTTGCACCCCTATCCAAAACGGAGAGTTGCAATGAAGGATGGACTCGCAATGATTGAGAAGAATTAGACATAGAAACTTGTGAAAAGGCCTGGAAACAGAGAAGTCATCAGAGTGAAGTGGGTTTTTAGAACCAAGTTCAATGCAGATGGCTCTACCAACAAGCACAAAGCCAGACTTGTTGTAAAGGGGTATGCTCAAATCTTTGGTGTTGATTTATTGTTGTTAGACTCAAAACCTTAAGATTATTGTTGGCTATAGCTGCACAAAAGGGCTGGGAATTGTTTCAGCTGGATGTTAAGTCTGAACTTTAAAATTGCTTGCTTGAGGAGCAGATCTATGTTGAGCAACCTCAAGGCTTTATAATCGAAGGGCATGAAAATGAAGTGTATAAGGTTACTAAAGCTTTGTATGGATTAAAGCAAGCTTCCAGGGCTTAATCCAGTTGCATTGATAACCAATTATTGCAATTGGATTTTATAAATAACCTTACTGAAGCTACTCTCCACATTAAAAAGAAGAAATCAATTTTATTGTTGTTTGATTATATGTAGATGACTTGCTTGTTACAGGAAGTAGGATGATCTTGTTAAAAAGTTCAAAGAAGATATGCAAAGATAAAGATCTAGGAGAAATGGTTTATTTTCTTGGAATGGAAATCAAAGAAGTTCGTGTTGCAAGGGTATTCCGATAGTGATTGTGCAAGTTCTCGTGATGATATGAACAATACTTCAGGTTATTGTTTTAAACTTTGCTCAGGAGTGTTTTCTTGGTGTTGTAGAAAGCAAGATATTGTTGCAAAACCTACAGCTGAAGCCGAGTTCATTGCAGCAACAGCAGCTGCAAATCAAGCCATATGGCTTAGTAAAGTGTTACGTGAATTAAATCTAAAGCAGCAAGAAAGCACAGAAGTATTTGTGGATAATCAACCAGTTATTGCCATCTCAAATAAATTATTTCCATGGAAAAACTAAGCATTTCAATATCAAATCATTTTTTCTTAGAAATGTGCAGAAATAAGGATCTATTAGCAGATATTTTAGGAGAGAAACTTGGAATTTGCAGCAACTGAAGCAAGAGGGGTATTGGAAATTGCATAAGCTGCTACTTCAAGGAATAAGTCAAAAGCTCTGCTAGATTTTCTCGTGCTTTAGTCATTTCAGATTATAAATTTAGTTGATGATATTAAGAATTTGTAGATCATGGGATCATGTACCGGGTTGTAGGAGTTATTTGATAAGTAACAATAGCTCTTGGTATCCTACTAAATCTATCAAAGTTCAATCTGTTGAGATGTTTGGCAACAAATTGAGATATACTAATGGACATTGAGGATATTTCAATAGATATCACATTTTATTTCTCTCTGTAAGTTTCCTATTTGCATTTATTATTTTTCAAGTTAATGTCGGTGGAAAGGAAGTTTTAACCATATTCTCTCGCTATTTAGAGGTGGGATAATGGGCGGCACGGGTAATTGGTACGGGTCTAAACGGGCTCGATTGACCTGAAACACATTCTGTTTAACACTTTCAAATGACTAGTGTCATATATGATTACAGAAGTTATATCTATTTAAATAATAGAGTAACTTTTTCAGTAAAATAATTTGGGAGGTTTTGTGCATGGAAAATACACTTCGAGCAACTTTCAACCCGTTTGACCCACTTGACCCGTTTCCTTTTAAGCTAATTATATTCTAAATTTACCCATTTCACCAATTAGAGATAAAACATAAAGCCGAATAAATACATTCTGAAAGAGAGTTGGAAACCTCAATTCAACAGGGTCTGTGATATTTGAAGAAGGCTGTGGATCCAATGTTACACCATGATGCCACCCATTAAAGCTACCTGCCACCTGTACAGTCTCACCTTCGCCCCAGTACTCGACTTGAACCTAGCAAGGTGGAAGCTTCCATTAATGTAAAAATTATATGCTTGTGATCTTTGATGTAAAAAACATAAAAGGTGAAAAAAGAAAAAGAAAAAAAAAGACGGTGATAACGGCTACTGCATATCTGGACTATGTATGATATCTGGGATTTTTAATGGTAAACGAGAAGAAATTACCTGCTTTAATCCAGAAAGGCTTTCTTCAGCTGCAAGCAACTCTGCATCTTTATCCAAGAGAAGTTTTTGCGCTTTACTTATCTCTGTTTCAGCTTTAGCTTGTAATTCAGACAAGGCTTGCTGTGGAAGCAAGGCACATTGACAACCAATTACTAATCATGGTCTTGTTGAACAGAGGGTTTGATAAGAAACGAAAGAAACATACAACTTAAAAACATGTACCATATACATAAGTTGGAAATGATAATTTATAATGGTTGCTTCCAAAAGATGCAAAAATTAGTGAACTTATCCTATATTTTGACAAATACATTACATAATGATTCATTATAAAACCAAACACTACCTTGTTCTTCTCAATCTGTTCCTTCAACTGAGACAATTCCAACTCCTTGTTATGCTAAGAAAATTTAAAAAAATATATATATATTAGAAAATTTGTATACGATATGAAGATCCAATAACATGCTACTGTTGAATGATGCGGGAGATGAATATAATACCAGCATAACTTTGATACGATTGATTTCAGCTTGATCCTCCTTTGTTACTATCTATCTTACACAGAAAGAAGATTATGTGAGTGTGGGCGTGTGAGTGTGTGTATGTGTGTGTGAGAGAGAGTGAGAGAGAGAGTTTGTATAAGAAATAAATCGGTTGATATGAAACGACCTCAACTTCCAAGTCCTTATCAGTGTTAGCAGCCTCATCACTGTAAGATGGTAAAAGACTCAATTGATTATTACTGAATAATTAGATACCTAATGGGCCCGTGGGCTCACAATAATAAACCTAATATCCAATACTCCCCCGCGGTCATAGCGGAAGTAAACCGGACGCTAAGACTGGAAAATTAAAAAAAAACATAAAAACCAATAATAATAATAAGATAAACATGCTTAGATCGACTCATAAATCTAAACTTTTGCCAACAAATCCATATTGTGATTGATGTTGCCGTGCCGTCCATATTTGTTTGATTGTGCTATCCACAGCAATGGACCGTAGTCCTAATCTTCAAAAGGATGTGAATTTTTTTTTTCATTGGTTCTTGGTTCCCGGAAATAGGTAAGTCGACGACCGGCGACCGTAGTCGTGTGGCGGTGTGTCGAGGCTAACAGGCGGCGATCACTTGGATCCGTAGATCAAACATGAGACCCGTAGATCTAAAAAAAAGAAAATATAATCTAATCAAACCATAGTTTGAGATCGGTGACCGTGGACCGTAGTCTTGGCGGGGTAAAACACCGATAAAAAAAAAGAAAAAGAAGTGACGCTCCAATTTGGGAAATCATTAACCTGTTTTCAATCAATTTGAAATTTTTTTAGTGATGTCATGATCCACTTTCCAATTTAAGTTCATATTCTGAGAATATTATTCTCAAGCAAACTATTAGCGATATTAGCGATATCTTGTATAGAGATAGAGATTTAGATATATCTTGTATTATGATAGCATTATTTGGTAATAAATGTAAATATCTACCAAATATAGATTAGGGCCAATGTAATCTATAAATACCGATTGATATTATGAATGAAAGGTGATCAATTGACAATCCATTATCATGGTATCAGAGCCTACCTATGGTAACCTTAAACCCTAATTTTTTTTTCCCCCTTCCTGGCGGCTACTGCTTCTGTCGGACCTGCCTCTTCTTCTCAGACCTCTCAACCCTGTTGCCATGGAATCCAAAACCCTTCATCCGGCCCTGATGGTCACCAACATTCGGAATTTTATTCCGGTTACCCTTGAGATGGAGGGTGGCCAATACACGTCATGGGCAGAATTATTTAAAATCCACTACCGTGCTTTTCAGGTTATTGATCATATTAACCCAAAAGCGAAAACTGAAGTCCTTTCTTCTTCTTCTTCTCCGGTCAAACCTCCGGATGCCGAACTGTGGGTCCGTTTGGATGCCATTGTCATCCAATGGATTTACAGTACGATATCCAATGACCTCTTACACACTATACTAAAACCCAATTCTACTGCAGCACAAGCATGGACTGCTCTTGGAAATATTTTCCAAGATAATCAGAATGAACGTGCAGTGTATTTGGAACACAAGTTTGTTACCACTCGCCTAGAGAATTTTCAAAACTGCTCAGCATATTGTCAGGCGTTGAAGATGCTTTCTGATCAGTTAGCAAATGTTGGTGCCCCGGTTTCGAACCAACGATTGGTCTTACAACTCATTGCTGGTCTCACTGATGCGTATGAAGGTGTGGCTATGATGATCCAGCAAACCAAGCCACTACCTGAGTTTTATGAAGCTCGTTCCCGGCTGATCATGGAGGAAGCACGCAAAAGTAATCAGGCCGCTAATTCTGCTGCTGCCGCCGGGACTGCTCTCAACGTTCAAACATCCCGATATCCAGCTTACTACCAACAGCAGAATAATCAGCCTCCCCCTGACTACAACAGAGAGCAACGGGGTCGGGGTCGTGGCCATGGTCGTGGCCGTGGTCGGAGTAACAGAGACCGTGGCGGTGGCACTGCACCTGGGTATACTCGCCAAAACTTCTCTCCACAACAGCAGTCTGGTAACCATTCTTTGGCTCAACAACCTAGTGGGCCTACTCATTGGACTCCCCAACAGCCCAGTTACCAGTCATGGACTCAACCGGCTTTTCAACCTGCTCAATGGGCTCCCCAACAGCCTGGTTACCAGTCATGGGCTGCACCATGTCCTTATCCTACAGTCCAGCCACCCAAACCTCAGTACGGCCCAGGCCCATCTGCCACCAATCAGGGTATCATCGGCCCAAAACCAGCCCAGTCCTATGCTGCGTCTGAAGCAAGTTTCACCCCTACTGATCTGGAACAGGCATTTCATACCATGTCTCTAACACCACCAGACCAGAACTGGTACATGGATACTGGCGCGACCTCTCATATGTCCAATAACCCAGGTAACTTCTCATCTTATGTCAATAATGGTATTTTTCGGAATGTAATTGTAGGTAATGGCGCTCAAATTCCAATCCACGGTACCGGTAACCAAACCCTTCCCCTACCTTACCCACCTCTCAACTTATATAATATTCTTCATGTTCCTAATCTTGTCAAAAATTTACTTTCGGTACGTCGGCTCACAACTGACAATAACATTTCAATGGAATTTGATAAATTTGGTTTTGATGTGAAGGATTTCCAGACCCGCACTCCTCTGCTTAGGTGCAACAGCACGGGGGATCTCTATCCGCTCACATTCACTCCTCATTCCAAAGTCACCAGTCCGTCTGCTTTGGCTGCCATCACTCAAGATCTCTGGCATCACCGCCTTGGACACCCGGGATCTCCTATTTTATCTTATTTGCATAAACATTTATCTTTTTCTCGTAATGTAAACAAATCTTCGGTTTGCCAGTCTTGTATTTTGGGAAAACATATTAAATTGCCGTTTGTTTCTTCTACTTCTGTTACTTTTTCACCTTTTGATATCATTCACAGTGATGTATGGACCTCTCCCGTATTAAGCTCGGGAGGTCACAAATATTATCTATTATTTTTAGATGACTTCTCTAATTTCCTATGGACTTTTCCACTGTCACATAAGTCTCAGGTTTTTCCAACATTTGTTAAGTTTCATAAATTTATTCAAACCCAATTTCATAAAAACATAAAATCCATGCAATGTGATAATGGCAAAGAATATCATAACCAGTCCTTCCATCAATTTTGTGCCACACACGGTATGGTGCAACGTTTCTCCTGCCCCTACACCTCTTCCCAAAATGGCAAATCTGAACGAAAAATAAGATCCATTAACAACATCATTAGGACTCTTTTAGCCCACGCTTCTGTTCCCCTAAATTTCTGGCCTCATGCTTTAGAACTTGCCACTTATCTCCTGAATATTCTACCTAGTCAGGTTATATCTTTCTCCACTCCCACCTTTCGCCTCTATCATACTCAGCCATCTTATTCCCATCTTCGTGTATTTGGTTGTCTATGTTATCCTCTCATCCCATCCACCAATATTCACAAACTTGAAATGCGTTCTTCACCTTGTGTCTTCCTTGGCTATCCTACCACACATCGAGGCTATAAATGTTATGATATGTCTACCGGCCATCTCACCATATCCCGACACGTCATATTTGACGAAACCATCTTCCCCTTTAAAAACAACCACCCCAGCCCTCCTCGGTATGACATCTTCACATCAGAACCTCACCCCTCCCTTTGGTACCACACGGCCTCCCCTATCCCTCCCTCTCCGGTACCACCTACACAGTCACCCACCACTAGCCCAGCCTCCCTCACCAGAACTCCCCTCACCAGGCTACACCCTCCCCTCCACCGAGCACTACAACTACCACCTACCCGCTCACCTACTCCCGCCGACCAAAGCCTGTTGTCCCCACTGTTTCGGAACCCACAACCTCCTCCCCCAGTTCTGGTCCAGACCAACCCATCCAGACCCTTCCAGCCCGTACTATTACCACCCGTAGCATGTCGGGTATCTCCAAGCTCAGACAACCCTCCTTTAATTTAAACACTTCTACCATTTCCCCTCTCCCACGTAACCCATCCGCAGCCTTTACCAACCCGGATTGGAAATGCGCCATGCTCGATGAGTTCCGTGCCCTTATCGATAATAACACATGGGATTTGGTACCTCGACATCCTAATATGAACATTGTCAGAAGCATGTGGATTTTTAAACACAAAACCCGTTCGGATGGCTCATTAGAAAGATATAAGGCCCGTTTGGTATGTGACGGACGATCTCAACAGGTTGGTGTGGATTGTGGGGAAACTTTCAGCCCTGTGGTAAAACCAGCCACCATTCGAACCGTTTTCCATATTGCGGTTTCGAAGGCTTGGCCCATTCATCAGTTGGACGTAAAGAATGCGTTTCTCCACGGGAAACTTAATGAAACAGTGTATATGCATCAACCTATGGGATTCCGGGATGCACGTTTTCCCAATCATGTGTGTTTGTTGAAGAAATCTCTATACGGCCTGAAACAAGCACCACGTGCTTGGTATCAACGTTTTGCCGACTATGTCTTTCGTATGGGTTTTCAACAAAGCCGTTGTGACAATTCGTTATTTATCTACCGGCATGGGCATGACACGGCATATATTTTGCTTTATGTTGATGATATCTTGCTGGTAACATCTTCGGATAGGCTAAGACACCGGTTCATGAAACTTTTGGCAGCCGAATTCGCCATGAAAGACCTTGGTCCTATCAGCTATTTTCTAGGTGTGGCAGTTACTAGACATCAAAATCACTCTTTATTTTTTACCCAACAAAAGTATGCAGGTGAGATTCTTCAGCGTGCAGGAATGACCACTTGTAATCCCGCCGTCACCCCGGTCGACACAAGTCACAAAATGAGCTCCACAGATGGTGAAATGCTTGAAACACCAACTGAATATCGCCAACTGTGTGGGGCCCTACAATATCTCACCTTCACAAGACCGGACATCAGTTATGCGGTTCAGCAAGTTTGTATGCACATGCATGCTCCCCGGTCCACTCATATGGCTGCCCTTCGGCGTATTTTACGTTACATTCAGGGTACAATCAGCTATGGTCTTACTATTCAACAATCGGATACTCGTTCTCTAGTTTCCTACACCGATGCTGATTGGGTCGGGTGCCCGGATACCCAGCGGTCCACCTCCGGTTACTGTGTTTACATGGGGGATAACCTTCTCTCCTGGTCTTCTAAAAGACAAGCTACTGTTTCCCGCTCCAGTGCTGAGGCGGAATACCGGGGAGTTGCTAACGTTGTTTCTGAAACTTGTTGGCTACGCAACCTTCTCGGTGAACTTCATCATCCTCCCTCCAAGGCCACACTTGTGTATTGCGACAATGTCAGTGCAGTGTACTTATCCACCAATCCGGTTCAGCACCAGCGTACTAAACACATTGAAATTGACATCCATTTTGTTCGTGAGAAGGTAGCTCGTGGTCAGGTCAGAGTTCTCCATATTCCCTCTCGCTTCCAAATCGCTGACATATTCACCAAGGGTCTACCACGGGTTCTGTTTGAAGATTTTCGGTCCAGTCTTAACATACGGCCTCCTCCCGTTTCGACTGCGGGGGTGTATTAGCGATATCTTGTATAGAGATAGAGATTTAGATATATCTTGTATTATGATAGCATTATTTGGTAATAAATGTAAATATCTACCAAATATAGATTAGGGCCAATGTAATCTATAAATACCGATTGATATTATGAATGAAAGGTGATCAATTGACAATCCATTATCACAAACACATATATAACAAATATATATCATGTTTGGTGACAGTGGAGGCACTTAATTGTCGGCGGCAACGAGAAACAAAGTTCTTGAAAAATAAATTCCTTAAGAGCAGCAGTCAGAATCTTGAATCGAAAACAAAGCTTTATTCGAACGAGAAACATGAAAATAAAAGAAACTAAACAGAGGGCGGTGGCAGTGGCGGCGCGCCGCCGCCCTGTCTAGGGTTTCATCTTGGTGGAGACGGCTAGTGTTTTTTGGTTTTTTTTTTTTTTTTTTTTTTTGTAGAGCAGCGGAGAAGAAGAAGGTGACCAGAATCGTAAGGCTCTGATACCATGTAAGATGGTAAAAGACACTTGCTACTTGATTATTGGAAGTAATATTCCTACAAAGGATGCAAATAAATATTTAAGAATCATTAAACCATATGCTTAAGCATACAAGCAGGAATATTTACAATATACAGATGATGTAAGTAATGTAGCAGAAGTAACAAAGCAAACCTGAATTGAGATGTTGAATTTACAAGCTGGGCTGTCAATATACTTCCATTCTCTAAATTCACCGAGTCAGATTCACAAAGAACTTGACTGCTTGGCCCCTCACTTCCTGAACATCAAAAAGCATCAAGAGGTAAATTTATATTTGAAGAATTAATGAAATAAATGCAAGGATAAATATCATTTAATGGACTGCAAAGGACAAAAACATTATCTTCATGTTAGTGTGACTTGCCTTCAATTTCTTCCAGTTCTCCACTGTGAATAAATTTTGCCACTTTTTCCTGCAATGATGGTTTGGTTGAACCATCACCTAACATGTCTTCATGTGATGATAACATGTATTCAGTCAACTCTTTTCCATTCTCATCCGGACCTTTTTTAGAATGATTGTTCAGTAAGATTTATAATATAAATAAATGAAAAAAAGAACAATAGAATCCACCTGTCAATTCATCTTCTTCTTTATTAGATTTATCCTCAGTCAAGCTCCCTTCTATATCAGAATCAGATACTTTGGACTCTTGTGAAGCTGCAAGAAGCTCTCGAATAAGTTTATATCCTCTTCGTCTCACAATGTTTGCAAGGTCTTGCCTATACAATAATGTAAGAACAAAAGGGAATAATTCAAAAAAATAAGTTGTTACAAGTAGAACTAGAAATCATTTGCATCAGCATAAACTAAAAATATGTTTCTGTAAAGTGAGGATACAACTGAAATCAAACAATATACAAATGTCTTTCATATATATCCTCCACTTTATATAAAAGTTTCATTGGATCTCCATAATTACCAAGGAAAGGATTTTCTGGAAAAGAAGCACGCAGCCACACACACAGTCATATTTGCAAATGACCCTACACGCCTCAATGGGATAGCTTTACAACTATGTCATATTTGCAGATGACCCTACTTCAATAGGACAACTTTACAACTAATAGAAGACTAGACTGCCCTTCTATGCTCTACTTGCTATTTAGACAACTTAGTCTTTAAGTAACCAAACTGTATAGGGTCATTTTGCAAATAGGATACGATGTGAATCGTGAGGATGATTGTGTAACCTTTATTTTAAATAAGCCATACTCATACATCATCACATTATCAATTATCCACTTGCCTTATCTAAAACAGGTAGTCTTTAAGGAAAACATCTTTTGTAATATGCTGTCCTAAGATTGGGGAAAATGAAGAAATTGGTACCAGATCGAAAATATAAAAACACGATAATATGGAAATCCCTTCTCCAATTAATTGATAGAAAACTTCAGATTACAATGAAAGAAAAACTATCCTTATTTATAGTTGATTAATCTTGCCCATCAAGTCAATCAACTCCTACAATCTAGGCTTTTCTCAAATCCATCTGAGTAAGCTTCCCAAACATTCGACCGACTCTATCCCTTTGATCGGCGAACTAATAAAGACTTTAAAACAATTACAAATCAACTATGACTTAATAGCTATCAGACCCCTGAACTATTAAGTTTTGTCAAGATTGGTCCAACAATCACCCCCAATCTTGACCTCAAGTATTATGTTATTTTCCAGAGTCTTGAATTTCTTTTACTCCCAATAGCTCTTTCATCTCAGCAAACTTCAGTCTTGGTAAAGCTTTAGTGAGGATGTCTGCCCGTTGTTCATCCCCGCTGATGTGTTCAACTCTGATTTGCTCCTTTTCAACACACTCCTGTATATAGTGAAAACGTGTGTTGATATGCTTGCTTCTTCCATGAAAGACTGGATTTTTCATCAAGGCTATTGCTGATTTGTTGTCTACTTTGATCACCACTTGTTCTTCACTTCTTCCGGTTATCTCAGCTAACAATCCCCTTAGCCAGATTGCTTGACAGGCTGCTGAAGTTGCAGCCATGAATTCGGCCTCACAGGATGACAGGGCGACTGTTGGCTGTTTTTGCGAAAACCAAGCAATGGGTCCATCATCAAAATAGAACACTACACCTGTAGTACCTTTTCCATCATCCAGATCAACTGAGAAGCTGCTGTCACTAAACCCAAGTAGAACATTGCTTCCATTTCTTCGATAATGAATTCCCAGATTTGTTGTTCCTTTCACATACCTGAGGATCTGTTTAACAGCTTGGAGATGAGTAGTTTTGGGAGCCTGCATGTATCTACTTGCATATCCCACAGAGTATGCAAGGTCTGGTCATGTATGAGTCAAATACCGAAGACATCCGATCGTTTTTCGGTACTCTGTTGCATCTACACAGCTGCTGCCATCATCTTTTGTCAGCTTTAGACCTGGTTCCATTGGGTATTTAGTGCGATTACACTCCCACATCCCAGCTTGTTGTAGGATCTTTCTTGCATAGCTTGATTGCTTGATTTTTATTCCACCTTTGCCTTGTATTACCTCTAGTCCAAGATAATAAGAAAGTGACCCCAAATCACTCATTTCGAACTTGTCTTCCATTTGTCTTTTGAATTGCAGAATTTTCTCCATATTATTTCTAGTTACAATCAAATCATCCACATAGATCCCTACTAGTAATGAACCTTCATAAGTTCTCTTTGTGTACACGGCTTGTTCAAGTTTGCACCTTTGGAATCCATACTCCTTTAGAACCCCATCCAACTTCGTATTCCAAGCTCGTGGAGCTTGTTTCAAGCCATAAAGTGCTTTGGTTAATTTGTACACCTTTTTCTCCTTTCCTTTCTTAATAAAACCTTCCGGCTGTGACACAAACACTTCTTCTTTAAGTTCCCCATTTAAAAATGTTGTTTTAACATCAAGGTGATGACACTCCACCCCCTTTGTGCGGCTAATGCTAGAATAAGTATGACCGTCTCAAGTCTAGCTACGGGCGCGAATACCTCGTCAAAGTCTACACCATGTTGTTGGATGTAACCTTTGGCGACTAATCGAGCCTTGTATCGTGTAATAACACCACTTGCATCCCTTTTAATTTTATAAACCCATTTTAGACCGATGGGTCGGTGTCCCGGGGGTAGGTCCATTAACTCCCAATAGTTATTTCTTTCAATGGAAGCTATTTCACTTTCCATAGCTTGCTCCCATTCTTTATGCCCTGTGGCTTCTTTAAAGTTTGTGGGTTCTCCTTCAGTGAGGAGGAGATCGTATACTTCATACAGATTTTTCATTCCTTGTAGTGGTGTATTATCAAAGGTCTCATCTTCTGCCACAGTTGGGTCTGATTCACCACTAATATCTGTTGGAAGTTGAGGCAACATCGGTCCACGCCCGTTTACAGTTGATTCAGGGCTGCTAAACTCAGAATAGGCTGAGTTTGAAGTTTCTCCCTGAGAAAGTGGACTGTTTCCTTGGAATGGGCTGCTGATATGTGGACTTATAGGGCTGCTAGGTTCAGCAGTCCCCTGCCCACTGTTTTGGGCTGCTCCCTCTCCACTGTTTTGGGCTGCTGAATCGGATTCAAATGGGTTCATGTGTATCACGAACTCAGCTTCTTTGAGCTGGTTCGATGTTTGATGATTATCCCATTCCCATTTTCGTGCTTCATCAAATATGACATCCCGGCTAATCACCAATCTCTTTCTTTCAACATCATACATCCGGTAGGCCTTCGTCCCTGGTTCGGTTCCTAAGTGTACCATAGGAACACTTCTATCATCAAGTTTCTTTACCAAGTTTGAGGGTGTTTTCACAAAACCGACACACCCAAATACCCGAAGATGATCGAGTCTTGGTTTCCTTCCCTTTAGAGCCTCATAAGGGGTTTGGTTCTTGAGAATTTTCGTCGGTAATCGGTTTAGAACGTACACCACGTGTCGTACGGCTTCAGCCCAAAAAACCTGAGGCATATCCATTGCATTTAGAATACTCCTTGTTGTGCTCATTACGGTTCGATTTCTCCTCTCGACTATGCCATTTTGCTGAGGGGTGTAAGGCGGTCAATTGTCTTGTGATCCCAGCTTGTTCACAAAACGAGTTGAACTCCTTGGAAGTGAATTCTCCCCCCCGATCAGTTCTAAGGACCTTTATTTTCCCTCCATATTGGTCCTCGGCTGAAGCTTTAAATGCCTTGAATCGTTCAAGTGCCTCATCCTTAGTTTTTAACATGAATGGCCACATAAACCTGCTGTGATCATCGACAAACAACAATATATACTTGTTTCCAGCTTCAGTGGCGGGTGTTATAGGCCCACACAGGTCTGCATAGACCTGTTCCAGCGGGTTTTCAGCCCTAAAAACGGTCTGATCAGGGAAACTTTGTCTCGTATGCTTCCCTGCCAAACATGCTTCGCATAGTTGTGAAGGGTGGTCAATAGCAGGTACTCCATGGTCTAAATCACTCGTCCCCAAACGCTTGATGGTGTCAAAGTTGACATGCCCAAGGCGGGCATGCCACAACCAAGCTGCATCATGAATCTTGGTTAGCAAGCAGACCGGTGACCCAATTTTAAGGTTAATTTTGTATAAGCGGTTTGGGAATCTGTGGGTCTTCATTAGTAACGTCCCATCTGGTTCAAACATGGACAAAACTCCTTGTTTGATTGTGATTTCGCACCCTCCTTCTTCAGCTTGCCCGATGCTGAAAATATTGTTTTTCAAATACGGGATGTATAGGATATCGGTTAACAACCTTTGTTCCCCATTCTTACATTCTAAAAGAATGGAGCCTTTTCCTTCGATTTCGACACTTGAATCGTCTCCAAATCTGACTTTGCCCCCTATGTTTGTATCAAGTGCTGAGAACAAACCTTTGTTGCCCGTCATGTGGTTTGTTGCCCCGGTATCCAAATACCACATATATTGCCCATCATTATGTGACCCGTACTTAGCCGGAAATACCTTCTCTTCATTCACATAGATTAGTTCCTTTTTGTTTTGATCGGCCACCGCCATTAATAATGCAGGCTTGTCAGCATTAGCCTGTGATGTTCCAGCTGTGGTGGCTTGTGTTAAATTGGCCTTTTCCTCGTTCTTTCTAGTTGGGCATTCAGCTGAAAAATGGTCAAATGCATCACACCTGAAGCACTGCAATTTGGACCGATCTTTCTTCTCAGAATTTTGATTTCCTTCTTGAGTATTATGACCACGGTTTGTTCCCCTTCCTCGACCACCTGAACGCCCACGACCACGGCCCCTACCACGGGCGTCTTGGCCATTCCCTCGGCCTCGACTAAAGCTCTTTTCCTGCTTCCTTTTTTAATCCCATTCTTCATAGGATAACAGAAGTTGGTCGTGATTGCCATTGGAGGTTCTGGTATTGGTTCGTTCCTCATGCTTTTAGCCTTCCCACAAATTCCTGAAACTTGACTGTTTTTAGATCAACCAGTTGCTCGATTGTGGCCACCATATTTAGGAAGCTATCTGGTGCATTGGTCAGGAGTTTCCTGACCAGTGCTGCTTCCTCAAATGGTGACCCAAGTGTGGCTGATTTTGATGCGATTCCAGAGAGTTTCCCCACGAACTCATCCACCGTGGTACCTTCCTTCATTCTGATCCGATCGAATTCAGTCTTCAATGACTGTAGTCGTGCCTCCATTACTCGTTCAGCACCTAAGTGTCGAGTCTTGATTGAATCCCAAATTTCTTTCGCATGCTCACAGCTTGCGATTTGAAGAATTAGATCTTCCGGCAGCGACTGGTACAAAAAGGCTATAGCCGAGTTGTCCTTCTTCTGATCGACATCAGTCCCTGGTTCGATTGCCTCCCAAATCCCATGTGCTTTAACAATCGCCTTGATTCTAAGCGACCATATTGGGTAATTCGTCGCAGTTAGAATCGGGCACTGGAATGGGAGATTAGAAGTCTTCTCGGCTTGCAGCTGATTGTTCGGAATCACAGCATCCCCCATTGATCTTGCCTTCGATCGCCGCTTGTAGTGCTTCCCTGTCTTCGAATCTGGTGACTGATCCAGTCCTTTGGATCAAGTTAATCTCTGGTCCCTCGAATTAACCTAGCTCTGATACCAATTGAAGAAATTGGTACCAGATCGAAAATATAAAAACACGATAATATGGAAATCCCTTCTCCAATTAATTGATAGAAAACTTCAGATTACAATGAAAGAAAAACTATCCTTATTTATAGTTGATTAATCTTGCCCATCAAATTAATCAACTCCTACAATCTAGGCTTTTTCTCAAATCCATCTGAGTAAGCTTCCCAAACATTCGACCGATTCTATCCCTTTGATCGGCGAACTAATAAAGACTTTAAAACAATTACAAATCAACTATGACTTAATAGCTATCAGACCCCTGAACTATTAAGTTTTGTCAAGATTGGTCCAACAGAAAACACATTGGTATCATGAAGAGTGCAACCGTGCAAGATGGATGGAGATGCAGCAAGCATCAAGATCCAGGAATATCAACAGAACCTACCATGCTTTAGTGTCATAATGTTAAATTGTCAAAAGACAGCATATGCATAAGATCAATTCTGTTGAAATATTACTTTTGAGTCAAAATTGCAGCCTTATTGGATAGATGGTTAATTGATTATATATGGATATGTTAACACTTACCAGTAAGGTTGGGGATGCACTGACTTTAGAGAAAACAATATCATAGAGAGCCCTTCTAGATGATTTGGTCATCTCTAAGAAAGAATATTAGATGCTTTAATGTAGAGAGCAGATTTGTACCAAGCCATATGAAGATGTTGGAGCAACCAATATGAAAATGTCATGAAATATTTAACTAATTGAAGTATGAAAAGAGAGTCAGCCTTCCTAACATGGAAGATGCTTTCTGTTTATGCACAACTCAACTAGGTTACCCTTTAGGTTGTAAATTTTTGGTTTTCCATTTCTAGCTTACCTCAACTAATATATGATAATAGGCTCATTACTGTTGACATTACAAACTTGAGTTCAATGCAAGCCAAACATACACTGATAGTACAAGGCCTCAATTGCTAGTACACACCTCAAACTCAAATACTGCCATTGTATTACAAATTTCGATCATATATTCCAACCTTCATCATAGTCAATTTCTTTTTAGTGAATCATTCCTACAAATTAACTGTCCCTAAGTTTTCAAGCAATTAATAGTACTAGGACTGCAATAATGCAATGAGAGGTTTTCAACGACAAGTAAAACATTCATATCTGCAGACTTATGCAAGGAATCAAACTAAAATCAGAGAGATGTAATGCTATAAACTAAACCTGCCATGCTGCGAAAGCTCCTTCAGAGAAGGAATATGTCCGTCCGGAAGCCCAATTTCCGAAATAAATTCGCGTAAATCGTTGCAGAGATCTGCATTGGTCTTCGTCTGTTTCCTACTGGCAACACTAATACAACAAAGCAAAAATATACTTAATCGATTTACTAAGAAAACAACACAATCACAGGCGCAGAGACACATGCTATTGAAAGTGAAGCAGCGAACCTTGTTTTATTCGGTGACGAAGCACAAACTACGGCGAGGAAGCTGCGGCCGTGAAGAAGATGGAATTGAGAAGCGCGACGTTCTGGAGCGGCGACGAAGAAGAGTCTGTAAGAAGGAAGGAAGAAGTGAGAGAGTGTGAGCTGCGTCGCCATGGTTGAAATCATCAGTGGAAGCGGAGCATTGAGATTTTTCTAGAAGTAAATCGATTTTTACTAAGGAACACTGATGTGTTCTATACTCCACCGCCACAAGTCCACCATAGCAACCACCGGTTCCTCAGCCGAGAGATTCCCCTATCTCTTCCTTTCAATCCGTCGGGCAATTATCAGAGTTTATAAGTTATTAACTTTTATAAATATTACATGTAGCCGTGGATGCAAACGGAAAAGGTTTTAATATTCTAACAAATTTCTCTAATCACATAATAACCTTTTAGATAAGATAAAGTATTTTAATTTTGGTCCACCTTAATTCAAATTGCCTGCCACGTGGACTTTCTTATAAAATTTTACTTTTATATAAAAAAAAACATTATATTTGCTGAATTTGAAGATTAGCCAAGGGAGTGTGGTTTAAAACCGCGGGTTCAAACCGGACTGGATTAATGACCAAAAAAACAATAGAAAAGCAGACGACCGCTAAGAGAATAAGAGGTCGGTCTGTCTGTCCCAAATTTGTTCGCTTTAGTCAGTCGTGTCACATATACAATAACTTGGCCAAGAAACCGACAACAGATGTTAAGAAAAAGCAAGCTCGATCCCAGCTCGAAAAACACAAATCGGTATGATCTTAAACATAAACGACATGCTTCCAATATTCAGTCGGAAAAACAAAGAATTTAAAATAAACTAACGTTAAATTCAAATATAAAAAACATTTTGATCCATATATGAAGCACAAATCCGCCACTAGCAAAGCAGAATATGCACACACACAATATACAGATATAGCAGAGGTTGCATCTGACTAATGCTCATATTTAACACGCCCCTTCAGTATACCAGGAAGTGGTGGTGATGGTGACGGCGGAGGTCTGGTGGACCTTGGTGGCGGCAAAGGGGCATGAGGGTGAAACATGGCAGACATGCTGGACCCGGCACCTCCCTCTGTACAAACATTGTTTGATCCATCACCTAACTTCATGGCCTTGAGGACATAATTGTCATCATGTAGCTCAAATGGTGTGCTGCAATTAGATCAAGAGTCAAATTTAATATTTATTGTGGTAAATTATAAAATTAAATAAACCAAAATCGCGTGCCACAAGCTAACCTGTTGAAGTCAAAATGAACAAGCTGCATATCTTCTGAAATTTCCACCTCAACAGTGGCATGAGGGCGGGTCTAAAATTACCAGAGGGCAAAAAGGTTATATATTAATAACTCTGTCCCATGAAAATTTATATTGTTTTTTAAGGGAACTGTTTAACTATTTCTCATATATCTATGATTTTATAGGTTGCCATTTTGAGTTTTTGACACATTTACTAATAAATGGGTTACTATGGGTTATGTTTTATCTCAAATAAATCAAATAAAAAAATTAGTTAAAAGAGAACAAGCCAAACAGGTTGAAAGTCTATTTAACACATTAACTTTTTTGTAACATAGGCAATAAAAAGTGTTTGCAGGGCAACCCAACCCGGCCCAGCTTGTTCCAAGCCATACTAGAATTTGGCCCGTTACCCAACCTACCAGACCCGACCAACGTGAAACCTCTACCTAAAATATTATATAGAGATTCAGGAAGCATGGTTCTGCAACTTTAAAATCCGTTCAATACATTTCTCATTATTTTGCAAGAAAGACGATAATAACCTTTTTGAACAATCATACCTGAACAAGTATAAAAGGTAAAGCCACTCCACCACTTGGTGTATTTCCTGAGCCATATAACTCCTCGTTTCGTTTAATTAGATTTTGGAGACCTACATGCTTTATAATAAATAAAATGAACACTTAGCAACAACAATAAAAGATTAAAACAACTGCATATATAAATCATATAAACTGGTTCTCACTTGATCTTCCAGATCTCGTAAATAAGCAGTTTTCTTCTCAATTCTGTTCTTGACAGCAAGACGCTCACTCTGTGGCATTTAAAAAAAATAATTCACAATAGATTCATAGATGTCTTGATATGAACGTTGAATAGAAATATCAAGAGATGGAAATTATGACCCATTTACTTACAAATGGGTCAATTCCAGTTATTTTTTATCACTTTAACAAGTCAAAAGGTAAATAAAAAAAGTTAAGCTAAAAGGAAACGAGTCAAAAGTCGCCAAAAAGTCAACTTTATGACAAAATCCTTCTAAATATTCAGTTTGACACACTAACTGTTTATAAAGTAAAATGAAATTTGGTACAAAAAGTGTTTCGCCTTTGACCCATAACCCAGGCTACTCGGCCCGATCATTTTAACCTCTACCTACGTTTATTTAGTAAGAAAGAATAAACTGAGACCTTTAGCTCTTCGATATCGTTCAAACTAGTTCGAGGTAGACCCCGCCATTGTATTTCCTTTTTATCTTTAGAAATAATATCCATAGCCATGAGAACATTTAGGGCATCATATACCCGTCTACGGATATTCTTCTCATCATATTGTTGCTGTGATGAATATTCAAAAGTTACAGAAAAAGAATATATAAACCAGAATGCAAAATCTGCAAGGTACAACAATTGCTAACAAAAATCATATTAAATATTGTTAGTTTCATAATCCATACAAAAATCCAGCACCGCCTTTAAGCAAATAGTTCAAATAGTAATCAGATGGAAATAAAAAAAATTGTCATTCAAATTTTTTTAACTTTGACAACATTTTATAGTTAAATTAGGCAAAAACGTCTAAATACGTCTGTAAATGTAACACCTTCTTCCCAAGGAAAGTTTTCAAAGTTAAAGTTACCTATATGCTTACCATAATAACTATAAATAATAGGTTTAACTGTTTAAGCACAAAGTGGTAAGTTTGACACTTTGGATCTATTTATTTATGTGTGGGTTATTTGGATAGTGTTTTTATCTCAAACCGGTCCAATGGGTCAAATCACTTGAGCTAATAGGAGAACGGATCAAACGGGTTGAAAGTCGCCAAATGTCTATATTTAATATTAAACAAGTTGAAACAACCTCCTAAATTGTTTTATTCAACCATTTAGATTATTACCATATGATATAACTTTTGTAATCTTAACTAACATATAACTTATTTATAAAAGAAGTGTTTGTGGGTCAACCAGACCAGCTCAGTTTCGACCCATAAGAAAAATGGCATGTTACAACCCTAACCCATTTTAGCCCATTACCCAGCATGCCCATTTCCACATCCAGTTTAAACCCACAAGAGTCATTTATTTGCCAGAAATAGTTGAGCCACAATTAAAACTATGTGCTAGGTCAAACGTTTGCAATTTTCATGGGGCAAAGTGTGAACAACACATCTAAATATAATGTTGTTAGATGATACGAACCTGGTCTGGAGCTTGATCACCATGGCCGGGATCTGAAAATTCAGCTACAAGTTCATCTGCAACCTGGAAATCAAATTTTATATTTCACCTTTTTGTAAACGATTATTTCAAATAATATGAAATATGGTGGTTCAAGTGTAGAAAATACATGAAGAATATACATGCAAATTCATGCTTATGTGATAAAAGCTAACTCATAATTTAGCATAAAAATTACATAATTTAGCAACTATGAGTGCTTTTTTACTTGGCCATTACCATAAATTGTAATGTTATAAAAACTAATACAACGATAAATAATCAACAAATTTTCAAAGTTAAATTATATTTTATGGATATTGCATGCCAAAAATTACAAAACAAACAAATAGTGAATATTTCAAACAAACAGAAAAGAATACTAAAACAATGGGAGTATTTAAGCGTAAAAAACTAAAAATCATTTTTTTTAAACAGCTTGCAGGTTCAGAATTAGAAATCCATTTATATTGTCAACTTTAGCTGAAGATTACATGATTGTTTTTTCAATCATAAAATGCATTCGAGACATGACATTAACATTTAACTTCATGTATATGTGAAAAGAAATGCTGACAAAGACAGCAAACAAACGTACCCAGTAAAATCCCACTCATAACAAAAAGCTATTGGTAGGGTCTGGGGAGGGTAGGATGGGGGCAAAACTTTCCTCTATCCAGGAAGATAGAGAGGTTGCTCACATTGAGACCCCAGGCTCCAAAAACATTTTCTTGGCATGTTAAGTTTAGTGTCCATGTAACATAAAGTGTGGCACAAGGCATCAAAACAGCAACAAAACAAAAAAAAAGTACTAAAACAGTAGTAGTAAACTATTCATAGCGTAAAATGATGAGATAACTATAGTAGTGACAGGTAAAAGATGCAGAGAGACGTGACTAATGGAAGCACAAAACCTCTTAAAAGTACCTAACTTCTCTCCTAACTAGTGAAAAACTAAGGCTAAGGCAACCAAAAGTGCAAGAAAGCGAAGTCCCCACGAATAAAACCGAGACGACTCTATACACTCTCCTAAAAGTCCATAACCTTAATCCGACGTCTCCAAGAACTCCTATCCCTAATTATGTCCTCAGAGACGTGTAAGTTTAGCAAATCCTACCTAATTCGCTCATCCCAAGTTAGTTTGGGTCAAATGCTGACAGATAAAGAACAAACTAATCTAGAAAACTAGAGCTAAGGAATGTTTGGATGTGCATTTTGACAGTGATTGTATGATGTTCAATAACCACAATTAGATAACCAGCTGTAATAAAACAAGTCGCACAAGATATTGTTTGGATGTGCTCATGTGCTTCTGCAGTTTGAATTATAATCCCATAACTAAGATTTTTAGTGTTTAATAAATCTGATTATTTAAAAAATTAATACATTAATCGACCACAAAGGACGTTACTGAGAGAAAAGGATGCAAGTTCTATTATAAAAGAACATAAGCCACTCAAATTAGGTTAAAAAGGGTATATAGGTAATTCCATTAGACCTTATATAATCAGTTCTTGCAGCTGATATGAAACTAACTATCCATGACTGAGTATTTGACCCCTAAATAATCAGCAGATCATAACCAGAATCTGTCATCCAAACACTTATAATTGCAACCTCAAGTCACAGTAATAAGATAATATAATCCGTTCCAAAACACATACTAAACACCCCTAAGATATATATTAAAGAAAAAAGATTAAAAATAATACAAATACAACATGATGAGAACTCAAAAGAAAAATTAAAATGAATCCTCTAACCTCATTGTAAGTGGTTCTTCCCTTGCTTTCAACTTTCTCACACACTAGGCATGACAAAATCAAAGTAAGTATTAGCCCACAATGCAGCAAAAAGGGTGGGTAGGGTGGATTGGATAACAGGTCAAACAGGTTCAGTCCGGAATGTGTAAGTTTGAGTATAGGTCAAAAGAGATGCAAAAACCTTTGTCTTTTCGTTTTCAAATTTCATAAATTAGTGGTGTTAAATGTCCACAAAATATAATAATCTAATCCCTTTTATAATAAGATTTAGGAGCAATCAGAAATTTTGAGTACACTTTGGGCGATTTCCAACCGGTTTAACCCGTTTACGTTTTAGTTGACTTTTCAAAAATGCTACCCGTCAAATAAAAAGTATAACCCAAAATCCCAACTCGACCCATTCACTCATACATGGGTTGAGTATTAAAGCCCACATAGGAAACCTTATGTGGTGTGACCACATGAGTATTCCAGAAATAAAAGAGAAACATCTTTTCTAAGAAAAAAGAAAAAGGAATGCTCAAAGAATAAACCTTTCATGCTAAACTGGCGAAGTCCTCTACCGCCTTTATCTCCTCCCGTTGCACGTTGAGCTCGTTTTTTCTTCTTAGTGCTGTTTAAATCTAATCATCAGTGTCATCAAATACAAACTTAATTTGGCTGATAAACTTTAAAAAAAAATTATCTGTCACATTACCTGTTAGAGTTAAGATCATCAAAACAAAATTCTAGCAAATTACAACCTAAAACCTATGCAAATGCTGAAAACTAGCTAATACAGACACCTGCTTTTGTTAGACATAGAAATTCACAGCATAGTCCTAATGATAATTCAAGCCCAAAAAACACCAAAATATGTAACCATAATAATCACGTATGGATAAACTGTGTTCCTTTGGATTCAATTGTTTATAACCTTTGTTTTAAAATGCACGCATCAGGAACGCATAATGCGGTGATGAGATCGCATTGTTGCAGTTGATGTGATGCAATTCTATGATGCCCTCTGATGTGTGATGCAGTCTATGCGACGCATCATGCATTTGACCAGTATTTGAACAAATTAAACCATCGATTAAGCAATGGGTTTGAGTATTTGAACAAATATGACCAAAGATGATGAAAATATCTTATAATTTAGAGTTTAAAAGTTAACAATTTAAAATATTATCTATAAATATTTTTTTAGTATTTTGTCGATAACGAACGCATCGCATACATGCTATCGACCTTTGGGATCAAAACACATCAAATCAACACACGCCTTTTAAAACCAAGATTATGAAACAAACCAAATTCTTAGCAATCAAACCCTAAGCTTCATAAACAATACATTCAACATTGCATATCAAAAGTCTACTTCTTCAAGACTGAGAATTTCATATCAATCTGAAAGTCAACGAATTGACAAAAAAATCTCACCCAGCAGCCCCTTGAGATCCAGCATCATCAGCGTGAATTTCAAGGTGATTCAGCCTCAAAAACGTGTTCTCACTGGCCGGCGTCGCAGCCATTGCCGCCTCACTCCGGGTCGACGGCGACCCGGCGCTGCCACTTGTCGAAACGGATTGACCCGATGCCGTTGTTCCCCATGACCGGGTCGACCCGCCTCCTCTCGAAACAACTGGAAACGGGTTGGTATTCCCAACGACATTTTCCGAATTATCATTCGATCCCATCAATACCCACGCAAATTCATCAAGGAATCACGAATTGGAGAGATACCCAGATGGAAATAAACCGAATTAGATCTGAATTTGCACTCGAGGGCTTAATAAAGATGAAAACAAACAAATTGAAAATCCGCAAAGAAAGATTCTCTCTTTCTGAAATTGGGTATTTTTTTAATTTTAGGGCAAAGATAAAAAGAGAGTGGATTTGCAGAGTTTGATGGTGGAATTCGTAACGTGTTGATTAGAGGAAGAGTAGAAGGTGAGGTGTGTGTGAGAGAGGCGTTGGCTCAACAAGAAGAAATTGAGGAAGGAGGGAAATCTAACGAGGGTTTGTACAAAAAAAATTTAATTAATTCAATTATTTTATTTCTATCAAATAAATTTGATAAATTAGATTTTAATAATTTAGCTAATAGAATCATTACATAATATAGATTTACATTCAATTTTGTTTATAACAGATGTATGTTATTATAATCATCGTTCTGAGTGAAAATTAAGTGAAACGTATGATGATTATGTGAGTAGGACCATCGTGCCTTCTGGTTGAGTAGTAGCCTCATGACTTTCCAAATAGAAGATCATGGCTTCGAGTATCGCTTGGGACAAAATTGTTCCAGGTTGAGCCAAAGGTTTTTCCTAGTTGTGGGTTTCCTCCTGTGTGGTGTGGGATCGGGTCACCATGCTTCTGTTCTTCGGGCAGAAGGGTGATCTGTTTGCCAGGGTGATCTCGGATGTCCGGGCCTTTGCTGTTAAAAAAAATGTGAGTGAGATTGTTTTTGGCAACGAAAGTAAAAGCTGAGAGTGTCATTGTTCAAATTGTCAACATAGATTATTATCGACCAATGAGTTATAGATTTGATTATAAAATCTAAATTCTTGATAAAATTTATAGCATTTGTATTTTATGTAAAATAAATTTATCATCTTTTTACCCGTTAATTTAACATAACTATATATAATTACATGAAAATACTAGTATGTTACATTAAATATAAGTATATAACATATAATAAATATTTTGATATTATTCTATATACTTATGGTTAGAGCTACAAACGAACCGGATATTCAAAGAACAGTTCGTGAACCGTTCGACGGAAAGTTCGTTTATATTCATCCGTTTACTAAATGAACGAACATTAACAAGAAAGTTCATCCGTTTAGTTAAATGAATGAACATGAACAAATGTCGTGTTCGTTCATTTATGTTTGTGAACATTCGGTAATGTGTTCATTTTTGTTTGTCCGTTTATGCTCGTTCATGTTCGTTCGGTCTTGTAAGGCCCCAAACCAGGCACCCTACGGTTGGTTCTCATAACTGGTTAATTTTTTTAAAAACATCTAACTTTCATTTACATAAACAGCGGAAGTCTTTCTCAAAATAATATTATCTTTAAACTCGTTAACTTTGATAACATTACCTGACGAATGCATGCGCACCGACCCGAGTAGCCCCGCTCCCAAGCCAAGATACCTCATCTAGCAGACTCACCTGCTAAACAATCTCACGTACATACAAAGTCAGCTACGCTGAGTGAGTTCTAATAGTTTAATTTAACAAAATCCAACTCGTCTCTGTTTCATATTTATTTCCACTCAAGACCCTTAGGTCTTTATAAAAATAGTTTATTAAACTTCTATCATATAGATAACCCCTGTTATCTTATAATATCCCACAAGGATTCACCACTTCAAACTCTGCCTGTCATTTAAACCTAGTAAGTCTCTCCGACATGGATCAAGCTTACTACCCTGATAACTCATAATTTAACATATACATACACCATACACTTGTTAACTCAACCAACCTCTAGACACCGACTTACCAGTCATAACCAGGACTCTCATAAACCAATTAACTCAACAGTTGTACACAATGTACTCAGCTCGACACAACGGTCAATCTAACTCGATACAACACATTGATTCCATCTATTTATCACCTCAATACCATCTCATACACAATTGATATAACTCATCACTTGCATGCAATTTAACATATATATAAGCACACAAATACATACCTCATCACTGCACCCTCGTCAGGGTTATCCCCGTCGGGATACTCGTCATAAGCTCAGCTCCACCCTTGTTACAGGGCCCCGCCGCTAAACATAGCGACACACTCGTCATCTATGATGACTACCCAGCCACCACACGGTGACTATATCATCTACCATACGGTGACTGACACATCACACGTACAATGATGACCCCGAAGGACTCCGTCCTCCACATCACTATTAGTCGTATAAACGGACAACAATGCAAGCACACAAAGCAACACATATATACACATGACACTACTTGCACATGTACTACGACTCACCACCATTTACGGATCACTTACGTGTGTAATCCAACGATTACTTAGACGTATCCTCATAACGTCTAGACACATTACCCAACTCTTTCCGAATAGGAAGTTATACGACACACAAACACCATACTGACTTCTAGCCCATACATACTATGGACACCACATAGACTCATGCAAACACGATACCCGTCGTGTCACGAGGACAACGGCACAATACACACAGCATCAAGCACACGACGCATAACAACATACTAGCACCTACTTGACTCGTTAATGAACCACGTACGGGTTCCCATGCTAACTCTCCTTATATAACCATCACAGGTTTAGCTAAATTCCCGACTCGCCCCGACTAACTCATAAGATGACACACCTAAATCATCACACTCTTATTCACCCACCCTAAGGACCCCATAACGACCCTTAGCTTCATTATTACATAACGATCTCATAAAACACTTCAAGGTTACCTCATAACTCGTAATACGTTCGTTTAATCAAACATGAGAGTATGTACGATAGCCCCAAAACAACAAAACGTTTAAAAAGTAGGGATTATAAACTCACCGGTTTGAAGATCCCACACAAGTACTGCAACGTCTCCTTGTACGAGCTCAGACATGTTAATGTATGATCACATAGTCAGCGTACATCCTAAACATGTGTCACTACGTAAAAACACAACTGTTCCCGATGCTAGTGTGACACCCAGCATTTCAGGTCAATATCCATATCGCATAATTTCACGTTCATGATTTATATTTCCTGGTTTATTATTTTGACAAAGTATTGTCAGGGGGTATAGCAAAGGAACACACAGTATATTTAGTAATTTTTTAGAATTACTAGGAAATAAGTAATTTTAACCCGCAAGGTGCGTTCGTTGGTGATTAACAAAATTTTTATTCCCGTAAAGTCTAGTAATACGTCTTAATATAAAAACATAAATATGTGTGAGAAAAATATTAAAAGTGAACGCAAAAATGTTTATTTCATAGTGACAAATTGTTTTTGTGTGCATACATATATATTATAGTTAAAGTATTAACTATGACGGGTTAAATTAGTAAGACTATTAAAAATAGTCAAGATACAAAAATATATGGGGTTTTGACATTTAAAAATTTGTACACCGAGTGTTAAATCACGGGATCACATACCGGGTATATACTAACTAAAAACCTATCAACTAAATGTTAGATTTAAACTAAAAGTTGGAACAAGACCCAACCCCCCCCCCCCCTCAACCCCCTTCTCGGCCGAGACCCACCAAGTGGGGCCACCCACTCACCAAACCACCACCTAAACCCATCTATTTCATGATCTTGTGTCATAAAATCAATGCTCATTCAAGTGTTAGGTTATCCAAGGTCAAATCCATCTAGTCTTCAACTCATGCAATGATGATGATGTGTTAGACACTCCACCTCCCTCTCTTCTTGATATATATCGACACACATATGCACACACACACACTTCCACTCTTTCAAAATCCAAAGTACACAAGTCTAGAAAGTTAGTTAGAAGATTGTAGATTCAAAGAAGATTGGAGCTAAAAGTCGGTTTTGCTAGAGTACCAAGCATCAATTATCATCTACTAGTGAAATCTTCACCTAGCTTGACTAGAGGTGAGAACCCGACTCAAATCCTTTCTTTTCATCTTTATATTCTCGGTTAAAACACGTTGTTCACCATAAAAATCAAAAAGATCTAAAGAGTTAATGAGTTTTTTTATAAAAGCTTAACTTTATTAAGTTTAAAAATTAGGGTTTTTGTATAAATATATATATATATATATATATGTATTGGCCAAAAATAATGAAGTTATATGTATAATTTGTTGATTTGATCATTTTAATAATAAGTTGTTGATTCGTGTGATATCAAGTTTTAAAGCAAAGAGAAACTAGAATATACATACATATATATATGGGCCGAAATATGCATGCATATATATATATATATGTTTGATTTGGTAAATGATTTAGAAATAACCAAATATTTGGGTACAAGAATAAGAATGTTAATTTAATATATATATATATATATATATATATATATATATATGAATGTATTCTTGATGTTGGATGATTATGTTAACTAGGTAGTTCCCACCCGCACGTTGCGGCGGGAACGAACTTGTTTTGCCGTGTTATGCCAAGTGTTGGGTATTTATCTTAAACATACTTAATACATTGAAAGCTTGTCAAAATTTACATTAGCGGCTACTCCTTATCGAAACGCAATTAAAATGGCTATATGTATCGACCCATATGCAACAAAATACACACTACATTGAAAAACCACATCAAAAAGGACCAACTGTACCCGAAAATTACATCTAAATGTAGTTGAACTGGCTACCTGATTTAGATGAAAGCACCTTGTGAAGAAACCAATTTTCTAAATCGATAAAGGCACTTGAAAGAATGGTTAAGGGTTTCCTGCATAATGAAAACCACACAATAGAAAAGATACAGAAAAAAAATTTGTTTGTGGATAAACCATAGGGCCTATTTGAATAATGGTGAGAAATAACCCTATAAAAAGTTGCCCATCTTGCCACCTCTATCTATCAGCTATTTCACCACCACTCCGGAGGCACACGCAGATGAACTGTTGGTCCATTAATAGTAAACACAACAATTGGGAACGACAAGTTTCAGTTAGATTGGAGATAGAATAAAGCTAATTAGACCAAAAAAATTAAGCCCTAAATTGATTCTGACTTTCTGAGTGCATTTGTACACTCGCACCTACAAATTTAGGGGTTATCTAATATATCCTTTAAGAATGACATATAAGTGATCTTTATATCCTATAGATCAAAATTAAGAATTTAAATTGTTTGTGAATATGTAAACAAACCCATAGGTAATTTTAACTTATGCCAAAGTGCCAGACAATATGCTTAAATGAACGGATCTTACCTCTCTAAGAAACTGGTCATATGAGATGTCAGCAGGTTGTGGAGGGCTGACCATACATCCAATCTATTAAAAAGCCTAAAGACGGTTAATTTACGGGAAAATATCAAAAAATAAGAGAGAGAGAGAGAGAGAGAGATGCCAAATTTTTTGTGATATGATTCAAGAAAAGGGAGGGTGTCATCAGAGAAAAAGAGACTAAAGAACTCATCCACCTTTATCTGCATAAGAGATGCAAGTAATCAGATATTTTTTGGTGCATGAAGACATAACAAATGATACTACCGAAAATATAGATTCATCATCCAAGGTAATATACCCAGACCTATAAATGAACTCTTTTCCATACTTGATCTATGTAAATTTCAAAGAAAAAAGAGAAACTTAAGTGGCTCCTTCCACCCCACAATGAAGCAAACAGCCAAACATCATGAAGACTACAGATTATTATAACAAACTTAATGGAAAAAAGTGTCTAGTTCTTAGAATGCATAAGGAAAAACCCAACAGCTTAAACTTATGCTATCAGATTGCGCTTAACATTATTATAGTAGATCATAGAGGCTGGTTGTTAATAATGATTTAATCTGTATAATCAATTTTGGGCAAATTTTGTTTTTTTCATTTATAACTTATGAAATATGATGTTTTACTAATTTCCTAGCGTTTTGTTACGACGTGACTATTTTTGGGGCCCATTCAGATCGGAATAATATCAATTTTATAATCATGTTGACACGAATTATCCGTAAAAGATCTAAAAACATGAACAAAATTTGTTTTAGGTCAACCCAACTCCATCAATCACAAATTATCTGTAAAAGATCTGTAAAGTATGATATTTTATTAGTTAAAATAACCTGTGGAAATTGATATGTACGAAGCTTTGAAACATCACCAATCCGCTTGACTGTACGGCTTCACATATCAGATGAAAATTCCTGCAACATGAGTTGACCACAACCTTACAATTTTTTTACTTTAAAGAGAGAACAGTTTCTTTTATAAAAATTAACACGCCCTTACATGACAACGTAAAACAGTAAGATCTTCCTTTAAACTCACTTGGAACCAGTCCCGACATGTCACTCTACAAACATTTGGGTACAACGTTTAGAACAAAAATATTGAAAAAAAAGGATAAAATTTCATGTTTTTAAAATATGATTGATAAATGGGTATAAGAGAACCTGTTGCAAGTCCAATTATGAAAGTACTGCAAAACAGATAAGGAAATAGATAAATGTCTTTATAGTTTAAACAAAGATATAAAACTAAAATAACTTAGTAATGAGAAAAAAAAACATAGCATGACCCATTACATTAACATTATACTATGGAATACATAACAGCAGCCTCCGTAGCAGCTATGCATTTTTCAAAAATTAACAAAAAACAACAATCAGGTTATTATCTTAAAATTCTTTGACATAACATTATGTATATATTATAAGTTTCTAAAAATAGAGAAGATATAGCATAAATTTTGAATTCATCAAATTTTTTTAAAAAAAAAGCCAAATAAATAAGCAAAAAAATTTAAAAAAGATCTAAAAAATGATTAGGTTAAATAATACCACAGCCTTATATGGTATCCTTCAGTTTTTAAAATCAAATCTCACTAATCTGTATACCTAACAACTCAAAAGAAATAGAAATTAGAAAGAAACAAAATAAAGAAAAACCTGTTGTGAAGAACATTAACAATTCTTCAGTAATCATATTGTACATCATACTTGTTATTGTTGAAGGCCCCTTGGAGTTTGCCATAGCCATCCCCTGGTAAACATTAAAATCAAAAGTTCTTTAAATATGAAGACTTTGTAACAGAAAGCAAATGATATGACCAAACAAAAACATGGATGCCAGTTAAATGTCAGCCTATTCACACTGTATTTTATTAAATTCATAACATGTATCATCATAATATGCCTCCTAAGTAAAGGTGGCAAGATGGGCGGCTTGGGTAACGGGTAAAAACGGGTCGGGTCGGGTCATGTTAGGTTAGCCTACTACCTACCACCTAACAAAAATATGTCTGCATCTTTGTAGCTTAGGGGCCTTAATCTGCTATAATCTTCCTGACCTTTAAATCACAAAAAAAAGATTAATAAAAGTCAAAATGGTTTGTTACTCGGATCAATACCGGCAGTTCTTGACAGCATTCTGCTCGCACTTCCGCCGGATGATCAATCTCAGATCTCATGAATGCAAAGCTTTCGTTTTCTTCTTTGCTTTTGACTCATCTCCACCCATTGCTTTCTTCTCTTTAATACACCTATAAATTCAAATTTTACATCATCACATATGAATAGCAACTTTACAATTCGTTTAGCAAAACCGGCTGCAACTGTTCTACCATAAATGTATCATGTTAAATGTAGAAGAGGCAAACCCGTTCACATGAAAAAAAAAATCATACTGTGATGTTTTACAGTGAAATATTTCCAGTTACTGCGTGAGCACAAAAGATAACGGTACAATAAAATATAGAGTGATGAATAAGAGTAGGAACACTGCTGCACATACCCAAATTGAAGCTATAGAATGCATTTGGCACACCACCACCAACAGAACCAATATGAATTGTGAGCAAGAGAGATGAAAATAAGGGTATTTTATAATTGACATGTTCCTGCAAAATTATATGCAAAAAATAAAAATTAAAATATTATAAAAATTTCTAACTGAGATTCACATGAGTTCCATTCATATCGTGAAGATCATTCCCAGATTCACAAAATATTTCAGTCTAAGAACATATTGCCGGAACAAATCTCCACAGCCTAGACAATTCAGGTTTTTATGAGGTTCAATTTAGGGTTCAGCTTCATAAATAAATGTAAGCATAATCCAATTGCATGTCCAATTCAACTTAGCGTTCATGAGCTACACGCTTATCTTAGGGTTTTATGAGCCCCAGTTTAGGGTTCATAAGCTACAATCAAGAACAAAAACTGATAGACGAAGTATTACTACCTGAGAAATTGAAGACGACGATTGATTAATCCGGAGGGGATGTCGGTGCTGGTGGCCTATGACAGTGGCGATGCTCACCGGTGATGGTAGCGGCGCATCTGTCTCTGTCTCTCATCACGTCTCATTGAAAAGGAATAGAAGAAGACACGTATCAAATTATCAATGACAGGTAAATAGGAATAGAAGAAGATACATTCTGGTTGTACAAATAGAAGAAGACACGTATCAGCCTCTACATTCTGGTTGTACAAAAAGCCTCTCAACTTGTACCTTACTATTCATGTTTTGGTCATTGTTTGATTATTAACTAGTTTATCTAACCAGTTGTAGATGCTTACACATTCATCAGTTTCATCCAATATCTCCTCCTGAAAATCGAGTATGCTAGTATTATCTTACCACAAATGTGCATGGATGATGAATTTTAACTAACATGAAAAGATTTGCAAATTTAAAATTAATAACATTATATTTTTAGGTATACCTGAAGAAGCTCTTCAATAACATCTTCTATGGTAATCATACCAACAATGATTTCGTTTGATGGATATACGGGAATGGGATTATTGTCCAAATCCAGTATGCAAAGGCAACATTAAAGGCAGAGTGAAATACTCAAATTTCAGGATTTTTTTATCAAACATGCCTATGTTGTCAAACCAATGTCTTGCACAATATGGTTTCCTGCTAAGAAACCAAAACCCTAACTCGAGTCTATCAAATTAGCTTTTAACAAATTTACGAAAGATAAAATTGGGAGAAAATCGCTCACTGGCGTATCATTTTCATACCAATTTCTCAGCAACCAAAGTAACTACACAACAAAATCTCTAAAATTTATGGATTGGGGAAATTAATGAAAAATAATTTGAGAGTGTTTCGAACAAACCTTTTTAATTAATCCAAACTCCGCATCAAAATCCGCTGTCTTCTTCCCCAAATCCGCACAGGCTTCTTCTACAATCTCTCCTCACATATCATAATCGGTACGCTAATTAGCAGGGGGAGGAGGCATATCTGTCGCCTCTTCATCATCTTCCTGTCGTTTATTTTCATGGTTTCGGCTGTGATGATGGTGGCGATCTTGACGGAATGATGGAATGAAGAGAGGCAGATGGACACCCAAAACCTTTTTTACGTGTGTAAATCAAGCCAAAAATCTTGTTTTGCATGTGTAAATCAAGAGAGGCATATGAAGACGGAGCAACGACGGAGGAGGCGGTGGTGGTCGCGCCATCGTCTCTATTCTGTAACCCTAGAAAGTGAAGGAAAATGGGGAAAGGCAGTACCACGTCGACTTGTACTTGTTGCTTGAGTCTTTGTATCATACTGTTCACGACGTTGCTAATTGTATTAGTTAATAATTATTAATGCTGCTTTCTCACATGTAATTGAGTTGTACATGCTGCTTTTTCACTTGTAACCTACTGTTCAATGAGTTCCTAAATGTATGATAGTATAATAAGTTATACATTAGAAAAAGTTTAAATTAATACTTGAGGAAAAAGTAAAATATATGTGCATATATATATATATGTGTTAAAATTTGATAACTTAGAATATTGTTAAGTTTGAAATAATATGTTCATATAAGGAGGTTAAATGTATATACGTGTGTATGATCATAAGTTGTAGAACTTGGAAATGGATAATAATGTGCATATAAATATATAAGTCATGATATATGAATGATGGAAAACTGTTAACTCGGAATGAGTTATGAAATGACTAAATAATGAAAATCACACACACATATATATATATATATATATATATATATATATATATATATATATATATATATATATATATATTTATAACTTGTTTATATTTGATAACATGGAACGTTGACATGGGTGCATAAAGTAGAAAAATAAATAAATAAATGATCGCATGTTATCGTGAAACATAGTTAAGCGCATGTTGAAATATGATTATACTTGTGTGCACATATTGATAGAAACAAATGTATGTTTAATGAAAACAAATTAAGAAATGTCGTTCGGAACAAGTAGTTACATTTGGACGTGTTAACTTGGTTTATGTGCACGTAGGATAATGGACATGCGTATAACGCACTTGAACGATATTTGTTATATTATATAATTATTGGTAAGAAATAATTATATGGTTATACGTGGACTATAATATGAATATATTATAAGATGATGCAAAAATAATATTTATTTTTGATAAACGTAACAAGTCCCCAATATGAGAATATAATATTTTCTCGGAAAATAAGTAAGCGTCTAGACTGGAATAATAATCACCAACGAGTCGTCACGATAAAACAGTTTTATTAATTAAAGACGTACTTAACGGGATTCGTTAAGTCGGGTGAACAACTTGCGTCTAAGACGGCTAGTCTTAACACGTATAGTATCCTTGTGTATTTAGGGTAAAGAATAAGCGGAGTTTATGGTTATTCAAGTTTTTGCTAACATTCTATCAAGGTGAGTTTCACGGCCCCCTTTTAACTTTTTACTGTTTTGTAAACATCGAGGGAGAAACATACTTAACTAATTATGTTTTGGAAAAACATGGATACTCTGGTTTAAATCCTTGTGAGTTGCAAGCCTACAAATGGGGTCAATTGGTCAGGAAATGTTCAATTCATTGGTTATATATATGTACTATTTGATCGGAAAACTTATTCATTTAAACGTTTGTAAACGTTGGAACTACAAGAATATTTGATCAAAACCTGTGAACTCACCAACCTCGTGTTAACACTTTTAAGTATGTTTTTCAGGAAATTGAACTAGGTCGCAATGGTTAGCAATGTAGGGATTACATGCATGCATGAACGGATACGACTTTTTGGGGGATTTCCCTTGTATAACTCATCGTTATGGATCATACTTGTGAAATTTTAATCTTTTGTAAACTCAAATAGATATTTTGGGATGTAAAACTTTAAACTTGATTTTGTATCCAATCATTATGTATGTGTTTGCGGTAATCGTATGCTTTGGAAACCAATGAACGTTACGCCTCGCGTTTCTGCCTAGGCGGGGTGTGACAATTAGTCTCATCCGCACAACTCCTTAACCACGCAAAACCCTAATCCTCGTGCTTGCTCGAACCTGCCAGGAACCCGCATGCATGCATATTCACGTGAACTGCAACACCTTTAGCCTCAAGAGTTACACGTACACGAGCCGAGACTCCCATGCACGTCCAAACCCTATCATGCAAACCCTACGCCTACAAAGCCCTAGTCGGTTTTAATTCGACTCCACTCCTCCTTCGTACTCCACCGTGAGCCACCACCACCGAGTGCCACCCTCACACTTCCGTCGTCCTTTTAGCCGCGAGAAGCCCTAGTCGGGTTCCCTCTCACATGGACGCACCATGACCACCCTCACCCCGACGTCTGCCGTCGTGAAGCACCACCACACCAACTTCTGTAGCCACCTTCACATGTCACCATAGCCGCCAACTCCTCCTCGCCGTGCCCTCACACCCGAGACCACCCCTTAACAATCGGCACTTCCCGTTCACCGCCACCGTCGCACGTCACTGTCACCAAAACCGACCGCTTCCCTTTTTCACATCTCCGTCGTCGCCCATAGCCGAGAACACAACCCTAATCGGGTTTTTCATGCAATAACGGATACAAGAATCATGAACAGGTAGGTTAGAAGTGTACCTTACGTGTGGAGTTATTCCCTTGCCTGCTACCACCGTAGAACCACCGTCGCCGGCTTCCTATGATCGTCCGACGCCTCTCCCCCTTTAGTCCACCACTGCCGTCGCTCACCTAGGGTCAAGAATGGCCCTAGGGTTTGCGTAAAAGTTGCATATAAACCTTTCGAGGTTTCGTTTCGGGTCCTTCCTCTTTCGTCTAGTTCGTTCCCATCCCGAACTATGAAATAAAGGCTAACCGGGTCCTCTAACTCTTATAACCGAGTCTTCCGTGAAAACCTTATAGTCCATGCTAATTAAAAGAGATTCGATTCACTCTGTAGAAGCATGTTTTAGTAACTATAGATTAAATTCTATGTATCGGTGTACGTGGCTAGTACGCATGAGGGTGTTCCTGAGTACTTAGCTTGCACACCAGTTTGGTCCTGCGTACTTGTCAAGTACGCATAACCAAACCCTGCGTACTTAAACAAGTATGCAGGTAGTAATCATGCCCCTATAAATAGAAGACTTATCTTCATTTGTAGGTGGAACTTCTGGGAACTAGGTCGAGAGGTGTCCGAGTGGGATGAGCTCTCCCGCCCCTGGACCGTGAGCGTAGACGAGAGATGTGTGCTTCTTTGGTATGTAATGTGAGATGACTTCGTTGTTATGGATTACGTATCATTTTTGTGTTAATTCTCTTATTTATGCTCGTGTTTCTCTCTGTCGCGTTCTTCTTTTTTCCCACACAAATCAATGAACAGGTCCGTGTATTTCCGCTGCGCGACGAGGCTCCCGGGACCTACACACTCATTAGTCTAAACCATTAGTTTACGAATTTCGGCATGTTACAAGTCTTTAAAGGTTTTTATATTTTATCAATTAAAAATATTTTTTAATTGTGTATATGATAATTATATCAAATATGTAGAGATTATTATGTCAATTGTCAAGTACTTCATATTTATTTTTGATTGTGTAATGCTAATTTTATTCTCAAATGAATTTGTGTTCGTTTGCGTTCATTTGTGTTCGTTTACGTTTGTTAAATAGAATTATCGGACAAACACAAACAGGTTCATTTCCTTAATAAGTGAACACGAACATAAATTCTCGTTTGGTTATGTGTTCGTGAACATGAAATCTCTTTAATGAACGAACACGACCAAGGCGTTGTTCGTTAAATATTCGGTTTGTTCGTGTTCGTTTGCGGCCCTAATTACGACTTTTTTTATATTGGTGACTATTTGGAATAGTTGGTATTGATGACTTTGAATCTGTACATGCATAGTTTATTTTATACTAGGTTAGATTCTTGTGTATTACACGAGTTGAGTAATGAAAAGAATACGATAAGTATCTTATATGTTGATAAATTATTGTTAGATTTTAGAATGCCACAGTTAACATATTACTTTGTTTTTAGATTTTGTGAAAGAAAATCATTACTGATTTATTAAGTGGTATAAATAATAAATAATAGATTATATATATATATATATATATATATATATACATGTGGGACGTATGGAATTGTTTTAACATAAATAAAGCAGTGATGTAATAACAATTCATAATATTTCAAAAAATAAAAAAATCAACACCTCTAAATCTTATAATTATAAGTATAAATAATGACCGTTGGTCATTTGGTGCAATGGTAGCCTCAAGACTTACCATAGTGGAGGTCTAGTTTTCGAATCCTAGCCACAACAAAAAAAGGGTATGTGGCCAGATCAGGGGGTTTACCCAGTTGGGGTTCCTCCTGGGATGGGCTGCCCTGGATGTTCTAGGAGTTGCCCCGGGGAAACCCAATTATCCTAGAATATGTAGGTGTTGCCGTTAAAAAAAAGTATAAATAATATATTTGAAAAAGAAAGTTATTGGTCAACCAAATGTTATCCTACATTTAATGTTTAAAATCTAAAATAATAAGAAATATTGAAATGTTTAAATGGTATTTAATCAATTTAGGAGTTAAAAAAATTATATTAAAATAGATAATTGAAAAATGTTTAGACGAGAAAACAAAGATTTAGAGGCTATAAAATGATGACACGTGATATCTCAAAAGCTTTATTTATTACCATTGATAGATTAATTCGGTAGGTTTTTTAGAAAATTAGTCAAACATTACTCAATGGTCATTACAAAATGGTTAAAACTTAAAAGTATTTAAAGTTGTCAATCAAATACATTAAAATCAAATACGGATATTTTTTTTATGGACGGATGAAGTGTTAGATTTTGATTGGAATTATTGAATAATTATAATAAAAAATTGATTCGATGTAGAAATCAAATCAAATCTTTTTTTTTTCAAAGATATTTTCAATGGAAAATTCATTTTTGTCGTGTATCATTTGATTTTTTTTTAAGACTCACTAAAACACCTGTAATATAAAAATAATTTATTTTTTTGAATCAAATGATTTAATAACTAAAACTCTAATTTTTTAATCATTAAATTATTTTAATTACTATTTTAATTATTATACAAGAGATTATATAATTCATTCTATATACCAGCTCACTATTATATACAAGTTATCATATCATTTTCATGATTCTCTACTTCAAGTTAGAGCGTCTCCGTCGATGTGGTTTCAGACAGTCAAGTGGAGCTGATGTGGCTTCTGAATCCGGACATCACCACTGGAGGTATCATCCGCTCGTGTGCGTTTGTGCAACCGTTCAAGTTTTTTAAATATACACATATGTATATATAATATTATCTTATTTTATTTAAAGCGTGTTTTAAAATGAATATAACATTGGAGAGAAAATACATATGTTTGACTGATAGAATGAAAATTTGATGTGCGCTAACGTGACGCGTTTCGAGCACGCCCCTAGCTCATTTCTATATTAATCATTTACATCAAGGGTGTTTTGGTCTTTTGCTTTTCACTTTCCTTTTTTTTTTCGGTGGTCCTGTGGATGTATGTAAATGCCTAATCCTATCTAACTTTCTTTTGTGAAGTTTAAGCTTGTCAAAATTTAAATGTTATTTCTTATTTTTAGTAAATTAATAACTACCATCATATTTAGTTATTTATCATCAAATTTACCGTAGTTATATATAAATATACAAGTTAATGCATTTATGGTTATATGTTTTTCCTTTATCTACATAAAAAATATATTTTTATGGTAAACTTGTTGGTTTTTGTAAATCTAAATTCTTGGATACTAAAATTAGAATTAGATGCATGTTATATTTTATTAAGTTTATACATCAAAGTAAACGTTATAATTTTGTAACTAATTGTTTCTTAAAATAGAAGATAAATAAAAGAAAGATAACGACTTGTAATTCAAGTAAAGAATATTGTACACACATTTTTAATCAATAAATGCTTTTTTTTTAATAAAACAAAAATAACCGAAAGGTAGGCCTAAGAGACAACCCACTAGCCCTTAGAAAAGGATTAGCAATACAAGTCCTTGGGTTTTTTTATATGTTAAGGTGGTGTTTGATTATGAAATTGATGTTGAAATAAATAATTATGATTTTTATTATTTAGGAGTGAAATAATCTGTTTTGATCCATAGGAACATGTACATACAATATCATTTTTGGTTATTTTATCTAAGAGTAATCATTGGTGCATCAAACTACATGTAAACTACTTGTAACAAGAAACAAATGAAGGATGTTATGAACGTTTAAAAATTAAATTGTAAATTATTTTTCTTATTTTACTCCTTGATGCACATAAGTTGCATCTTGCACCGATGATATCCTAATTTTAGTACATTCATTAGCTCTGACTCAAAAAGCTTAGGGGCTGCTTGATAGCCTCTTAATGATTCCATTAAAAGGCTACCTCTGAATCGGTCAGAATTAGAGAGTGTTTGTTTCAGATTTTGCCAGTCTCTTAATAGTTCATCCAGCCTCTTAATGGTTCAGCACAGAAACCATGCTGAACTATTCAGAGCTATTAATGGTTCAACTCTTAATGAACCAAACAACCCCTTAGAGCATCCGCGTTTGAGAGTGTTTTTAGGGATGATGCGGTGTTTGTAGCTATTAGGGATATCCATTCGTTTTTGTGTATAAGCCACCTCAAACAAGGTCTTGTGGGGCATAAAATTTTATATACACTATTATTATATCAAATTTCAGAATTTTAAATTTCTAACTTCAAGCAAAGAAACAAATATACCCAATTATATCCAACTCATAAAGTATTAAAGTGAATCACACGATAAGCCACCAAACAAAGATAAAATCACAACGCAAACCACTCTAGCGAATGGTACCTCAAAGTTAACCCCAAAAAATCTAAAAAGAAGGAACTAAACGATAACGGAACGGATGTAATGTCTCCGGCGATAGACACATTGCGGCGCAGGTGGTGGTGGTCGCCATTGTCGCCGCACGAGGCGGATTTGGGGTAGAATCAGGATTAGAGAGAGAGAGATTAGAATTGTGATGCTACCCTTAAATATATACCTTTTATAAAAGGGTATTTACATATATCCCCTTACTAAGTTCATTTATTACATATTTACCCAACCTTAAAAATTTAATTACATATTTCTCCTTCCTAAAATTTATATATTACATATTTATCCAATTCATTTAAAATAACTTATTTTATTACCATTTTCCCTTAATGAACCAATTAAAGCACTATTTACATATATTCCCTTCCTAAATGATTTTCATTATTTGTAAGGGGCAATTGGGTAATTTTAAGTTAATTGAAAAAATATATAATTAAAGTTAGGGGTTGAGGATATATATAATTTAGAAGTTTAATAGGGGAAAATATGTAAAAAAACCTTTTATAAATTCATTCTATTATATTAGATAGTTTGTTACTCTAAATAAGTGTAAAGGTGGTGATAATGTAGTGACGTTTTTGGCCCTAAACTATTGGAGAAGGAATGAGTGTTTTTGGCATAAACTGGTCAAGTTTTTGGGCCTTTTTACTGTGATGCTCTTAGGAAAAGCTATTTTCATTTCTAATATTTGCATTATTGGAAATTGGCAATTGGCAGCATACAAAAGGATATGTAAAACTATATAGGCATATAAACTGCTAAGTAAATAAAGAGTTGAATAAAATATAAGTGGGTCATAGGTATCATCATTTTCATTTCTTGTAGATAAAGTTACATCACCTGTGAAGATGGAAAACATTTCCCATATACATGGCATGCTCCTCTCTTGTCATTACTTTGATACTTTCCTTGCTTGTATAACTGAGATGATAGCAATCAGGAGTGCAGAAAAGCATCCATATCAATCATCAAACTTCAGAGTAAACTCAACAAATAAAACACCATTATTTGACCAAAAATATGGTCAAAATAATGCACAACAGAGTTTGACTTTTGCCTCCAGAAAGAATCAAGAGAGTTCATTTGGATTTAAGCAAAAAAAAGAGAACTTGAATCCATTCAAAGTTACCAACTTTATATAAACTCTGGTAACTTGACAGTGTAAAAAATTTAAAGAAATACCATCTTATGATAATGAAGCAGTAAAAGCGTTTCTTGAAAATAAAATAGTTTTGTGTCATCCGCAAAAGTAATCTGTATTTTAGCTGTAGAAAGACAATAATGTCAAAAGTACAAGATGGGGAGAAACTGCAGCAATGATGTTACCACTCTCCCACCTTTGGCCGAAAATGAATTACCAACATATTTAAAACTTCGACCATTTCCACACAAATGGGCCGATCTGGGTAATGGTTTATCTCTAATAGGCTGAGCTAAGATACTTAACTGAAAAGGAAAACAGGTTAAATGGGTCGAACGGTTTGCAAGTCATCCGAAATGTACTCCAAGTCAAATGCATAAAACCTCCCAAGTCACTTTATTAAAAAAACTTAGATAACTATTTTAGTACTATAAACGAACAAACATACTCAGCAAAATCTCGGGGATGGTGAGATGAGGGCAAACCTTACCTCTATCCTATAGGATAAAGAGGTTGCTCCCCCATAGACCCCCGGCTCAACTAAGAGAGGTTGTACCCAGAGAGACCCCGGCTCAACTACTTTAATATTATAGTTTTTGTAATCATATTTCACACATTAATTATTCATAAGATGAATATAAAAAGTGCTTGTGGATTGTCCCAAACCTACCTGACATGTTTCGTCCCATACTTACAAATCAACCTTTTTGATCCAAACATGTTTTGGCTTGTTACAAATCAACCTTTTTGACACCAAAACACACACACACACAAAAGAAAATAATCATGGCATCATATTGGAGAAGTCTATGGTTGCCACGAAACCCTAACAACACTTCTCTTAAAGATTAAACATGTGATAGTGAACACTTCCCTTCTTTTCATAACTACATTTCTTCAAAGAAGAGAAACAAATGGTATTTTTGTTGTTTCTGTAGATTTTCCGTAATCCTCTCTTTATCCCATGAAAATTGCAACAATCTTCTTTATTAAGCTTATGCTACCAACTTGCTTGTGAGATAATTTGGTCCACAAAATTACTGTTGAGGTCTTTTAGAGATTTAGTTTACAGTAAAGGACTTTATTAGACTATGTATTACACATAACATTAAAATTCTATAGAATGAAGTACAAATAAAAGAAATAAAATCTGATATTAGAAGTAAAGGGAAAAAAGGATCAAGGAAACTGAAATATGAATTAACCCAACAAGATTGAAGCTTTACATAATTATAATCATATGAGAATAAGATTAGAAAGTAAGTGGAAACAGAGTAAGCGTGCAAGAAATTATAGCTAATCTGATTATTTAAAAAGCAAAGAAATAAAATTTAGACTGAAAACAGAAATTACTATAAAAATGATATAATATCCTTTATTCTGCACATCTTTAAAACACATGTCAAACTCAAATGTCAATAACTGGATTCAAAGATAATTTGGCTTTACAGTCTTCTAAGTAGTAGCCTATATATGTTTACAGTCAATCAAGCACAGTATCTCACTTATGTACATATTCTTAATAAATGCTTCATTTCCACTATCAAGCACACCACTAATTACATATTAATCTCCTAAGATAAACTTCAATATTAAATAAACTTATGGACTGAGAAATATGCATGCAGGATTCCTATCACCTACTTGCGTGTCTAAGATGCTGATGATCAGATTAGTCGATGAGACAGCTGGCATACAATGAGAAAAGCTAGACTTTTGATGGCGTAATCAAATAAAAATGAACACTAATCATGAGTTACACGGAAATTATAGACTAAAAATAGATGTTTTCTACCCGCCCCCTACATGAGCATTAGAATTTCTCAATCACGACAAAAGTTCCAGCAACTCATTTTAAAACTTTCTATTTATAATCTCTCTCAGGCTCACCACCTTATCTACCATTAAGCTAATTAACATGTATATGTCGCTAACATGCACAAAGACACCATAATCTATCAAGTGTCAACAACATAGAGATTTATAGATTTATTACCTTGATCAGAAATAAGTGAGTCGGCTACTGTCTACGTCATCGTCGGTGGATTTGCCAGAGGCCCATTTTAGCGGTTCACTCAATGCACCTCCATCTTCCACCTAAGCCAGTGCCATGTCAGCATCTTCAGCTAAACCTCAAGCCTTTTCTATATAAAGCATACCTTCAATCTTTCTAAGTACCCTGCTCTAAACAATTTCTGTACGCTTCACCATGAGAAATTTGTTTCAGGGCGAGCCTGAGGTGAAATCAGCCTATAATTTCACAGGGAGTTTCACCGATATGTGGCGGGATATAAGGCTTTCAATGGTGATGCCATCACTGACAGTTGCAATATGTATATGTGTGGTGATGTCTGTAATGATGTTTATTGAACGGATGTACATGACTGTTGTGATTCTCTTGGTGAAGTTTATGGGCAAGAAAAGGTACACTCAGTATAAGTTGGAAGCACTGAAAGAAGATCTTGAGCAGAACAGAAGTTACCCCATGGTGTTGGTTCAAATACCAATGTTCAACGAAAAGGAGGTATATATGTTTTATTTAATATATGTATTATGTTTGTTCGGTGCATAAACTTCATAATATACTGACAATATTGTTGCTGATTTGACGGTGACTGACCACATAAGAAAGATGGCTTACCAAATAAACATCAAATGAATTTACAACTGTATATCTAAAATTTCCATATAAAATCAAGTAATCAACATTATTAGAAACAGCTTGATTCATAAATTCTGATCACAAGATTGAAGATTCAAACAACATTAGATTGAAAGAAACCCAACTTGATTCATAAATTCTTATTTGCAGTTTTATTTTTATTCTTGTGTTCCCACTAAATACGCTTCAAATAATCTAACTCACATTCTTATCAGGTCTACAAGCTATCCATTGGATCTGTGTGTTCTCTTAAATGGCCATCCGACCGTCTCATTGTTCAGGTTCTTGATGACTCCACCAATGAAGTCCTAAGGGTAACCTCCCCACCCTTCAACTAAATCCCAAATGCTGGAAGATAATTATCGATTTAGTAACTAACGTATTTTATACAGACACTGGTGGAACAGGAATGCAAAAAATGGACAGGGAGAGGAGTGAATGTCAAATATGAAACGAGAAATAACAGAAATGGATACAAAGCTGGAGCTCTTTGTGAAGGATTAACTAAGGATTATGTGTTCGATTGCGAGTTTGTAGTCATATATGATGCAGATTTCCAACCAGAAAAAGATTTTCTTTGGAGAACTGTGCCTTATCTCCTTGAAAATCCAGAACTTGCTTTAGTACAAGCTCGATGGAAATTTGGTAAGACTTACTCTGTTACTAATTTCTCTTCACATTCCTCATTTCCTCCCACACAATAAAGATATGCACTCTCCTATTATAGTTTAATTTCAGTTTTTCAGATTATATTATAAGTTTATAACTAATACATGTTCTTTATAGTAAATGCTGATGAATGCATAATGACTCGGCTCCAAGAAATGTCACTAGCCTATCATTTCGCTATTGGGCAAGAAGTGGGTTCTTCAACTTGTCAGTTTTTTGGGTTCAATGGTAAGCCAGAATTCAAAATTTTTTGCTCGAATAATTTTAAAGAGAACTTCATGGAAATTTTTATGAAATTAATGATTTTTTATGGCGCAAGGGACTGCTGGTGTTTGGCGTATAAAAGCAATTGAAGATGCTGGTGGCTGTAAAGATAGAACCACTGTGGAGGACATGGATCTTGCGGTTCGGGCCAGCCTCAAGGGGTGGAAATTTGTCTTTGTTGGGGATTTAAATGTGAGTTACATATAAAATATTAAATTTTATTAACCCAGTTAATATATCTAGTTATCTACTGGAATAAACAGCTAAAATATTACATTACATAGGTCACCTTCAAAGCTTATCGGTATCAACAGCATTGATGGTCATGTGGCCCAGCAAATCTGTTCACAAAATGACGAAAGAAATAATCTTTTGTGAGGTATAACTAATGGCTTGAACCTTTTCTTTATGTTAATAACAACTATAAATGATTTTTTCTTACTTTATTATGCAGAGGGTATCCTTTTGGAAGAAATTCCATGTGCTCTATGCATTCTTCTTTGTAAGGAAGATAATAGCACATTGGGTCACCTTTTTCTTTTACTGTATCGTTATCCCAATAAGCATCATGGTTCCAGAAGTCCATCTTCCGAAACCAATAGCCATATATATTCCAGCAACAACCACCATTCTGAACTCATCATGCACCCTAAGGTAATGTATCGCAAGATAAAGAGAATTACACCAAAAGAAACAAGAAATTAACATCATAAAACTACATCTCGCTTCACGCATGTCATTGCATCTTCTTGTATTATGGATCCTGTTTGAAAATGTCATGTCTTTCCATCGATCCAAAGCAACAATTATAGGACTTTTAGGAGCAAACAGGGTGAATGAGTGGGTCGTGACTGAAAAACTCGGGAATGCAACAAAGCAGAAAAGCTGTATCAGGCCACCAAAGAGAACACGATCACGCGTTTTCGAAAGGTAATTTAGTCAACAATGCTGATTAATTAACATTTATATCATTTTCATAATGCTAATAATCTGAAATGACAAACAGGCTTCTTTTCTCAGAGCTGGTGATGGGCTTGTTCCTGCTATATGTAGCTTGCTATGACATGATCTTTGGGAAAGATCACAAGTTTGTTTATCTGTTACTGCAATCATGTGCATTCTTTGTTGTGGGACTTGGGTATGTAGGTATATCTCCCCCCACCTAAAGAAGCACACTGGTTGATCAAGTTCTATAGACTTACATCTATCTATCATAATATAAGTGTTTATGTTCAGAATAAAGTTAAAGGCAACTGTGGAAGTGCTTAAAACAAAACAGATATGGTGGCGGAATCACACTAATACAGATGGTGGCGTAATTAGTTATATCAATAGCTTGTAATCCGAATCAAGTTTATCATATGTTCTATATATCACAGATGCTTGTGAATAAAGTTTATGATATCAATGCAAGCACAATGATTGTTCAAATGGCAATTGGCAAATCAACAACTATAATCCATAGAAGTACTCATTTATTAGAGTCAACATATGGTGTTTGAAACTAAAAGGATCCAACAAACAAAACACAGAAACTAAATTCAAAGCAGAATCAGTACAAACAGATATTTTAGCAGGTTAATTTCCGAATAAGTTGATTAATTAGAGGTGTAGGTCAATTACAATAAGGTGTTGAAAGTATGTGTCATTGTGATTGAGTTTTGTTAAATCAATTAACGAATGTAAATGAAAGTAGCATGTATGACATATCAATGGCGGTAGAAAGGAATATCCTTACCAATTGTTCTAGGTATCGGTTAATTTTGTATCCAATTGCTCCGATTAAGATGAATGGGGCAGGAAACTCGTTCATCCTGACCTAAGCGACGAGTAATATGGACCGAAATTTTAACGAATTAATTAATGAATTAGCCGAGAACAATGTCTACACATACGGGTAAAATTTTTGAATATTTATGTATTGATAAGAAATAAAAAGAAATGTGTATTCATTCATCAGATAATACATCATATATATATATATATACACAAGATATAAGATGAAACCCTAAAGCCCATAAATATTGGGTTGGGTCATAAAATAGTTTGTATTTATAACATTCCCCCTCATACATTTTATATTATACACTATCAACATTATACTACTGGATAATGTTGTCTCGGTTCTTCAGGTCTGATACTAACTGATATTGCAGAATCAATTATGCTGCCTCGTTAAAACCTTACTAAGAAAACCCAGTGGGACAAAACTTAGTTAAGGAAAAAGAGTACAGTGTGCATAATACTCCCCCTCAATTTAACATATATCTTCGTGTCTTTGGAGTGCAATCTTCTGTAGTAACTGATTGACTTGATCTTTATTCTAGTCTTGATTGATTTTAGCGATGCATGTTGCATGGTCTTCATATAGTGTAGTCGGGTTTATTTTGATCAACTCTGGTCCATGATAATGTCTACTTTGTTGATTGCCATGAAATTGTGGTGTACCTCCGTGTGCAAATTTAGATCAAGCTATGTGTTGTCTAATAAGTAACCTGCATCATCATAAACAATTGCTTGGGACTCCATATTTTTCTCGTGGAACAATCCTTTGTCTCTAGTCCCGCAAAGATATCAACTTATCTTTTAATACGCTTGATAATGATGCCTCGTTAAAAACTTTGCTAGGGAAACCCAGTGGGACAAAACCATAGCTAAAGGAAAAGGAGTGCAGAGCGTATTATGTATTATTAACAGCATACTTCCAGATGATATTAAATCGGTACTTCGGGACCTATAAGGTAAACTGATGCTACTGGATCAGTTACGTCGCCTCGTTAAAAACCTTACTAAGAAAACCCAATAAGAGAAGGAAAAAGAGTGCAATGTGTTGAAATAGAAAATCCTATTTCACTAGCACATATACTGAAACATAATATCATGTTTTATGATATGCATGAGATGCATTAATGCATCGATTGCGCTTTCTAGATCAAGTACTTCTTCACCCTCTTCTTGGGGGAAGTAATGATATCTGTATATATTTAGCGACCAAACAATTATGGGTGTGTTTTGTTGATAAACTTTGTCCATATTAAAATATGCTAACATCTTTTGGATGTGGTTTGATTTATGGACAAACACATACTCGAACAGCAGATCGATGAATAATTTAGTCATGTCAAGATCTTACATGGATGATTTTATCACACTTATACCCCATTTTTTCAAAATATATACTGAGCCGATTGTACCATATACGGCTGGTTTTCTTGAGACTATATAAAAATATCTTGAGATTTATAACATACATCTCGGGGTACTAAATATAATGCTTCAGACATTTCTAACCCTTTAGGGATTTCCATGTAGTTGTCACTTTCAAGTTTTCCACACAAGTATATATAGTAACAGCATCCAAAAGTTTTCTGAAGTCTTTTTGAGATTGCGAGGCCGATTAAACATCTAAAAGTTATCGCATCCACCACAGGGGAACACGTTTCCTCATAATCATCTTCTGGGATTTGAAAAAAACCTTAGTGTTACAAGTCGTGCCTACATCGCATAATCTCATAATTTTCGTGTCTTTTTATTTAAAGACACCCATTTATAACCTACTGGTTTGACGTCTATGGGTGTTCGGACTACAGGTTCGAAAACGTTTCACTTGTCATGCAAATTTTGTTCAACCTTTTAGGCTTGCCATTTTAGGCAGTCATCTCTGTGTATGTATTCTTACAGAGTTTTAGTTATGTAATCTTTTCTTTAATTACATATGTTGCTATATCATATGCAAATATTTCAAACACGTGTTTCATTTTGGTTCCATACTGTATTGCGTTGTACATAATTTAATTGAGATCTCATATTTGTTTGGTACATGAGTTTCTTCTGGAACTCCATTTTTCTCTTCTGTGGCATTATAATTTTCTTCTAGAATCTTATTAGTCTCTTCTAAGAAATTTATCTCTTCTTGGGTTTTATCGCTTCTTTGTGCGATTTCGTTAATCTCTTCTAGGATTTTATCAATAACCTCTTATAGGTTTTTGTGTGTAACCACTTCTAGGGTTAGACCAACTACATTATTTTGCTCTTTTTGTTCTCGTGGGTTTTTATGTTTGGAACTGATTTATTTCCCATGTTTCCTGTATGTTTATGCTGAGATATATGACTTTGTCACTCTGTTTGTGTGTGTGAATGCATCAAATAATTCATTTGCTATTCTTTGCAAAAGCATGACATATTAGACTTCAGACTCATATTAACCACTTCGGGGGTGATGATGATACATTCGATGTTTTTGTTTTCATGTATTACAAGTCTTTCCTTTCTTTATCTAATCTCCCCCTAAGACTGGGAATAATGTCTTATTTAGACAACATATTATGCTGTATACATGTCTCATTCTGGTACATTATGATGGCGGTATTGGTACATAGATCGCACTACAAAAATATTTATTGTTGAGACAAACTTAGTTCTCTTCTGGAGAACATTTGTACATGAGAGTAATTGTGATCAGCATTTGGTTTTGAACTAATTAGTGCAGCGGTATGCCCTCATTTAGAAGATGACAACTCACATCTTACCAATAACTGTCTAGCTATTAACTCTAATAATGTTATTAGTAATTTAGGTAAAACTTATGTTTGAACATAATTTGCTGGATGTTTAATATTTATCCCTATAGACATACAATAAGCGGACAAATGCTACATATAAGGTAGTTAAAAGGCTCACACGTGACCATATAGAGATGTATCTCTTAAGATCTAAAATACTTAAAAATGGTCCATATGGAGATTAACATGTGCTTGTTGACACCTTTGATCATTCACCTTATCATGATGCTACCTCAATGACATATTTGGTCATGTCATAAGCTGAATTTATCTGTATCTAATAACTTCAGGTTACTAACCATGTATGATTCAATAGGATTGATATTAATACAATCTAATCCAAATGATAGAGTTTGTAGTTTTTCAAAAATGGTCTCATGGCCATTTTTGTTTGAGATAAGTTGAAGGTATTCAACATTATTTTCAGAAATTGTTCTGAGGTGGTACCATTTTGCCGAATATCTTTGAAACAATGTAAATTTCGTCGTAATTTACTAGAGTATAATGCTTTATTAAGAATCAGTGTGGTACCCGAAGATAAGATTATATATGCTATGCCAGAGCCTTCAATAAGGTTACTGACACGTGAGATAGTACCAACAGGTATCTCTGTTAGAGACAACTTAGAGAAAAATTTCTTATGTTTGATAATAGTATTGGTACTAACACTATCAACCAGACATTCATTACCAATAATAGCTCTGCTGGAGCTAGTAAACATGTTTCTTAAGGAAATAAGATAAATAAAATTAATACAAATTTAGACATCACGAACATTCTCAATGAAATAACATGTATCTAAATGAGTGTCTGATAATGGGGCATGAGATAAGAAGCTAATGGGGTAGGAGATAAGAAGGTAGGTGCAGTCTCAATCAGATTAGTCTCAACTTTTTTCCTCTATCTTTCATCTTGTTTTGATAAGCTTCAACGAGGTATTTGGGGATACGACACGTGCGGGACAAGTGATTTGTCATCCCATATCTATAACATGTATAGCTTTGGTTCTCGCTAGTTCTCCCCCTAGAAGGTCGCCTCGTATTCTGTCGACTTGATTCACCACTAATGGGTTTAGGTTTATGAGACTCCCGATGCCAGGTATTGCTTCGTCCACATCCATGGCCTCTACTGGAGCCGCGACTTCTCCCTCTCCCACGTCCACTCTGATAAGTTGCCGCATTCGCTTCTAGGAATGGGCTAGCACCAATAGGTCGTGTTTGATGATTTTGTAGTAGGAGCTTGTTATTTTGCTCAGCGACCATAATACATGATATCAGTTCAGAATATTTAATAAATTTGCGTTTCCTATACTGCTGTGACAGGAGCATATTTGAGGCATGGAACGTTGAAAAAATCTTTTCAAGCATATCTTCTTTGGTTATTAATTTAATTTTTTTTATTTTCGCATAATTTCAGTTCAGAGGTGATGTGAAAGATAGCAGAGTTGTACTCGCTAACAGTTTTATAGTCTTCTAGCTTCAGATGTAGCCACTCGTAGCGAGCTTTTGGGAGTAAGACCAACTTCTGGTGGTCAAATTGTTCATGAATGATTTTTTTTTTCATAATTCAATAGGGTCCTCAACGGTAAAGTATTCCCTCTTCGGGTTTTTATGAAGATGATGATAGAGAAAGATCATAGCTTTGACTTTGGCCTGAAGGGAGGTTTGATTATCATCACTGGGAGATTGGATTTTGGTATATAGAATTCAGGGGAGGTAACTGTGCCCGGAGATGTCGAAAACGAGAAACTTGAATTTGGAAGTTTTAACATTGGTCAAGAGGGTCTTTTATGTGAAACTGTATCTTTGGATACATTTTAGAGAACTTCAGGTCGTTGACGTACGATTAAGTCATTGGTCATATTTGTGGATTATTATTAAAAAAAATTAAAACAATTTGATGACAAACCATAAACAATTTAAATACATAATAAAAACTAAATCCACCAAATAATAATTTAAACGACCAAGTCAAATGGTATCCATAATAAATTTAATAATATATGTATTTAGAGAAAAAAAAATCCTCCGCCACTTTTGCTGAGCAAAAATCGGCCTATTCCTAAAAAGAAGAATTTTGTAAATCAAATTTCCAAAAACCAAGGTGGATCGAGTTTGATTTAAAAGAGACCGGAAATTTTTTATTTATTTATTTTTTTTCAAAAAAAAAATATATAGAAAACTGATTACTTTGACCAGTCAATTAGCCTTCGTGAACCAGTGATTCCTTCCCCCTTTTTTTTCTTGCATTGACCACGCAAATTTGTTTTCTTTATTTCTATTCGGCAAATCACAGAATCATCGGGATTTCGAACTTTTCGTCTCCACGCACCAACCGATGAGCCCTAATTCAGCCCTCACAAGAAAACCCTCTCTTCTTTCGATCTCATTGCAGTACTGTTTGAAGCCACTACCGGCGAATCTGTATTCCGCAGCAAACCACCCGATTCTGGCCCAAATAGCGAATCAAAACCACATAGACCGATAGACGTCGTGAAATCGCTCCGACTGATTTGATACAACGAGAGAGTTTCGTATCTATTTCCTAGCGTGGTGTAGCGGTCGAATTTGTATTTCCGACTGATTTGATTCCTTATTTAACATACTTAGAGTTTCGATTACAGTTTAGAGATAAGTTGTTTTGATCATTATATAATAACGACATATGTATAATCTATATTCAAAAACAAAGAAGTCGGATATTGTTACCTTAATGGCGAAAAGAAAACCAATCGGAAGCCAGTTTGCAATCTTCATCACCATGAAACAGCTTCATTTAAAAAATAATGATGTTGTAAATGTTGCAGCAATCTGGTTTGCAAACTTCAAACTGCATCTATCGTTCAGGAAGGAGTCGGAACAAAAATGAGTTGAAGTGACAGATTGATGTAGGCACGGTTGGTACTATTCAATAGTTACAAACAATTATTCTCTTATGCGTGGGCTTGATGATTTGAAGAGACTACTTTCATGCAGATAACTTGATAAGAAATAAAGAGAAATTGAGAGAGAAACTGATTCTGTGTATTTATTCATCTGATAATACATCATATATATATACACACACAAGAGATGAGATGAAACCCTAAAACCCATAAAATAGTCTGTATTTATAACATGTATATATATATTTTACATGTGTAGAAATGTATTACATATACTAAGGATAAAAAACAAAATTAAAAATATGTAAAAATTAATATATAATTAGGTTTCGAAAATACATTAATTACCATTTAATGTAACTTGATTTTCATTTACTATTTGATTGAAAATAAAATTTACATAATTAGCATTTTTTTTAAAATATATTATTATTAAAAGATAAAGGTGTATTTAATAAGAGGGGGATGTGGGAAAAATGACGAGAATGAATATGGAGGCGACACGTGGCATGAAAAAACCTTTATTTATTATATAGTATAGATATAAATTAGGGTAATGATGATGGAGGGAAGGGGAGCCACAACCGTTTCACTAATCAAACACCTTCTTTCACCAGCTAAGACAGTGGTCTTTACGATTTTTACGTAACTTAACACTATATCAAGATAACGTTACACCTCACAAACACACCACTATATCAACATAGTGTCTAAACTCATAACTTAAACTCAATACTATGTCAAGATAATGATGATATTTAACTCACCTCCACAAGTATAAATAATTCTCCCAACAAAGTGGTAACATACTACCACACAAATTACAAGCTCGAGAATAACAAGAATGATTTAAGTTGAAGCACAACTTCTTTTATTTCTCTCTCTTATAATATGTTAGAATATGATGAAAGACTAGATAGATATATTAGGTATGTATTTTAAAGTGTTAGAGCAAAAGGGATGAGTGCAAGTGTTGGACAATGGCCTCTATTTATAGACAAACACTTGAAACAAAAATGCCCGGACAACCACTAGTGGCGGTCGACCGACCATCGACCGTTGCTGTCCATGTCCACTTTTGTTCTCAAGTTTTGAACGTTGGGGTTTGTTCAATCTTGCACTCCAAAGCCATTTCCACTAATGTTATTGTAAAAATTACTTTTCTAAAAGGTTTGTTTGACCCTATTACCATCTTCAGAAGACTTATACAAAAAATGTGAGTTTTAGTTTTGTATTTTGTAAAGTAAGGAAGACGTCTTCTTCTTTGGGTTTGAACTTTAGCTATTTTTGATCACTTATCTTTTCAATACAAAAGCGTGTTGAGATTTCTTCTCTTATAGAAGATTTATCAACATAATCTTATCTTTTGAGATTCACAATTGAAAAAAAGTTGTTCTAGAAACCATTTTATAAACATTTGGATTTTATAAAAGCTTGACTTTGTTTTATACAATAAGTTTGGGTAATGACTTGGGTTTTATAAAAATCATATTTTTATAAATCTTGTTATGATTTTTAGTTTATGTATTTTAATCTCTCTAATATTCGTAACATATTCATGTTGTAGATTAAGCCTTGATCTTGATTATTGAGATCCATCTTTGTCTAGCTCATTTGATCATCATTTTTTATTGTTGTATGTGACATTGTGGCTTGTAGATCATATGGCTTGTAGTTTGTTGTTGTTGATCATGCACACTTGATAAACTTAAGTGTTCAAGGACATGTATGTGATATATGGCCATTTGTTGTTAGCATATAATTACACAAGTTAATAATTTTTTGTCATTATCAAAACAAATGACTAATGACTTTCAACTAATGATTTTCAAACATTGTTATCTCAACATATGTTGATAAATAAGTTTTTTTATTTAATAATGACCTTTAAATAATCACATGTTTAATATCGTTTGTTAGTGATTTTAGTGTCATCTAGCTGTTTTGTGTAATTGAGATTTACTTAGTGGTCAAATGAGAAGTCATAATCAAACATCAAACAAGTTGGAAAGTGTGGAGTGCACAATTGTTTGAGAATATTATGATTTCAAGTACTTAAGATACCTTGTTAGTTCAAGGAGGCGAAGCCCAATGAATAACGAGGGTCTGGGGGCAGCGTCCCCGGGTCCCAAGAGCGGCAGGCCTTAGTGGGGTCCAAAGGGCAACGCCTCTGGCTGGGGTTAAGCTGCCAAGTGAGCTTGAAAATTTTTTATTTCCATGTTTTACTATGCATTGGAAGTTGTTTTGGAATTGCAAAGTTGCTCTAAAGTTATATAATATTGATACTCGGAAATGAATGAAGATTAGTTGTAAATTTGGTCATCCGTACCAAATTTGTACATAAGTAACAACTTTGGTCATCAATATCAAAATTGGTCACCCGTACCAAATTTGTTCATCGGTATCAAATTTGTTCATCAGTACCAAATTTGTTCATCATTTGGTCATCCGTACCAAATTTGTTCCTATAAATAGACATCGATTTGGTCATACTTTGGTACGAAAATCTTAACAGATTTCATATTCGTTCGTGATCTCTATAAGAATTATCCGATTGAATATTCGTGAGTACCAGCGAAATAATTCAATCTGGAAGTGTTCACAAGATTTTCAGAGATATCCCGGTTATCACGAATTACAAAACCTACATCTTTGTTTAGCTTGGTAAGTGTAAATCAGAATAAATAAAAACTCGTATTAACTTCAAACCTTACTTAGATTTTAGCCTAGTTAAGTTGCAAGGCCTCATTCCCGGGATGCCTCACTTGTTGGATTTACTCATAAACATAGTCATCAAAGTGCTGGACTTAAATTAAAACATTCAAAAGTAGCGGAAGCACACATTATTCAATTACAAACAACGGAAGTCTTAACATAACAGAAACATTGTCTTAACATAGAATTCAAATAAATGGGATGTCAGTTGGGCCAGATAGCCTTTACGCCTTTGCACGCCCCTTCTACTTGTTACCTGAAGTGCATACTAAAAGTCAGCTAACGCTGGGGAGTTCTAGTTTAAAACAAGTAGGCATTAACATTATTCTTATGAGTGTATATATATATATATATACTATATAATAAATAAAGGTTTTTCATGCCACGTGTCGTCTCCATATTCATTCTCATTATTTTTTTCACGCCTCTCTCTCTTATTAAATACACCCATATATTTTAATAATAATATATTTTTAAAGAAAATACTAATCTTTATATTAATAAATCTCCTGACATATTTTGACGAGTGTATGTGTTAACAAATTATATTGTATTCTGCGGGTTTATTCAACCCGTGTAAAACACGAGTTTTTAAAAAATAATTTTTTTATTACTTAATATATAATATTATTTTTATTCAATATCGTGTAACACATGAGATTTTAACCTAGTATATATATACATGCATATTTGTACTTCTTTACTCTTCTGCTTTCGTATAACATTCATAAATGAGTACGTATATAAATACATACATGCTTATTTCTTGGTGAACATTCATTGGTCATACACATATGAGTGATCAACCCATCATTTTGACTATGTAAGTCACAAAGACAAACGTCCTCGAACTACCGTCGTAGCCCATTTCATTAACCATCCGGCACTAGAAACCGTCCGTCTGCATTTACCGTCCGGCACACCTTCGGTCGTCCGTCTTAACCGTATTATCGTCGTAGTCCGTCTGATTCGCCCGTCTGCCCTAAGGCATCAGTTTCCCACCCGAGCTAACTATACAGTCGTACATCGATTGAGGGACTGACTCTACCGTAGTAGCCTTAGTTTAGTCTACCTTTCTAGACTTTTAATTCTGGCTGCATAATAGTCGAGTGGTCGTCCGTCTACCGAAATAGCCGTTATCATCGCTTCTGTCCATAACGTTTATTCTTACATGGCAAGCAATATATACATGGATATAAAACAAGGTTTCATTCTTATACGTTATGTCATACTTTTCATACATAGCAAACAATATATACATGGATATAAAGCAAGATTTCATTCTTATACGTTATGTCATACTTTCATTTCATTTCTTATAAACATACTTGTCATTATTGTATTCATATTGTATTGTCATATAACACATAAGACTATATATAGCATTCATAACTTTTATTCAGTTCGTGTATACACTTCTTGTAATCCCCAGGAAATTCCGACCTTTATTTTGACTATTCCGGCAAATTATAATTTCATTATTTTATGATTCGCATTTATGAAAGTATCATATTTATTCATTATAATTCATAAGTGTGCATACATACTTATATGATTGTTATGAAATAAATATATATACATTGTTATAATAACCAAATCTAAACTAACAAGCTTTGATTAAGAATTGATATCCTTTATGTGTTTACTTATAAATATATATGTAACTATATATATATACACATGATAAATAAAATCATTTAAACAATTTATTATGAAAATATAACATTGTTAATTAACATTGCTAGTGTTTTAAATTATTAAAGGTAAATAAAACAAATAAATATATAATTACATTTATCAAACACTTTAAATATGAATTATGTTGATGAAATGAAGTCATAAACATAAAATTAATGAGCTCTTAAGTTAGAATATGTTATGAAATTAAAACTATTCTTCATCTTTTGCAATCCTAGTCCTTATAACAAATTAAATTTCGTGAATAAGCCCCTGATCCTACACTATAAATAGAGCCCTTATTTCTCATGTATTATTCGCACTTCAACGATCCTCTAGGGTTCTCTAGCTACTAAAAGTCGTTCTTCTCATCTTTTGGAAGATTCTAGCTTAAATTCTTCCATTCTAAGTAAGTTTTTTTTATGTTCTTGCTTGTTCATACTTTTTCTTTCAAAAATCCCTCATAAATAGCTAGATCTATGATCCCTAACATGTTTAGGTTATAATCATAGACCTATCCAAGATCAAAAGCCCTATTTTAATTAAACTTATTCAAAGCTTTTATTTAAAAGCTTGGTTTGATCTTTCTTGTTCCTTTCAATTTCAAAAATCATGTTTTTACTAAAACTCCTTATTTTCAAATTAAATTATTTAATATTCAATTTCTATCTTTACTAAACTCATATTTCCACTTTAGCCCATATACTTTTCAAACACACCATAAACTTGGTTAAGTATGCAAATAGAGTAAATTTCAAACAAGTATGTAGTTATCCGACAAACATTAAAGTTCTGGCTAGGAAAAGAAGGGGTTCTGATCCGACCAACTCTTTCCTGAGAACTTTTCTGTTGGAGGTAATACTATAGAATGATAACCATTCTAGTGTACAACAGCCATTTTCAACTAATTATGATTATGATTACAAACCCATTTCTTTGCAAATATTTATACAAACTTTTATATAATTTATTTTTATTATATGAGAACATTTAAAACACAATTCTATACTTTTAATTAATAATTAATTATCGTTTAATTATTAATTAATTAGAACATTATTATTATACTTTAAATTTTGGTTTAATTATCTATTAATTAAATCATTATTTTTAACATTTATTTTTCATAAATCAAATGAAAGGTTTTATTCATTTATTTATGTAGTAAATTATTTAATTACTCAACTAATTACTACTCATTTATTTATTTGTGTATTTATTTACAAACAAAAGAAACCTAATTATTTATTCATACATTTATATAATTATTACAAACAAACAAAAACCTTATTCATTCTTCCACTTATTACAATACAATTATTTATCAAATATTTACATAAAATATTATTTGCAACTCAAATAATTATGTTATTATTAAAATGAGGACACCTACATCAATATCCTCGCACGTTAAGATTCCCTATTTCATTTGTACAAATCATTGATACATATATTCCATCAAACATAGGTTAACCTTGTGGTTAGCTAGAACATTTGTGCAGCAAACAACATACTTGTGTGACATTCAAGCTACTCATTGCAAGGTGAGTTTACATAGCCCCTTTTACTATTTTTACTTTTAGAGTGAAACATGTTTACAAACGCTTTACTTACACAATTCAATACCTATGTTCTTATACTTTGATCTTTATGTTTTATGTCTTGAACTACATGGTGACCATTCCATGTGTTCATGTTAGTACATTCATTAACTTGCAGCCTAAGCCTAAGGTAGTACCTAACAGGATCATTTATAAGGGAATCCAATTCATTACTTAACACGAACCTTGGCGGGTTAGTGTATACATCTTATACTTTTCAAAAAGGCAATCGGTTGGATTGCGTAACTATTTTCATATTACATGGCTTGAATTGTATGCTTGGAACCTTGTATGTTTTCACATTCATGCTTTAGACATGCTTTGAACTTATTGAATTGTAAACTATACTTAACTTTGTTTGGTGTCAAAACACATGTTACTCACCAACTACTTGTAGTTGACATTTACTCGCATGTTTCAGGTGCACCTGTTTGAGGACACTACTTGCTCACTTAGGATATGGACCTAGTTTGAATTTAATCTATGTTATGTTTTGAACGTTTCATTTTCTATTTCCTCTTGTAACGGATTCTTTAAATTTGATGATTAAATATCTTCACTTTAATTAGATGATCATGAGCTTATGAACAACCGCGTCAGCCCCGGCGTATAATCCGCCGCCGGCCGGGGTGTGACACTTCAGCCCCAAAACATTTAAAATCTTTTGCACGTAACACATAGGGGGCACATAGAACTCACCTGTATCTCGATATTCAACCTGAAGTCGATGTTTTAACTATTGCTAGTGTATATATCGATCTGCACATAAGTCAAAGTACAAATTCTATTATTTCATGTAAGAGTCGGCTGAGACATAGAGTGTCGGCAAGGAGAGACGCCAGGCACTCATAAGTGTCGCCTGAACTTGCGTTCAGGACTTCGTGTTATGCTAGGGAGCTGATACTCAGCGTTTTTATTTTGAGGACCGACTCTCAGGAGCCGATTCTCCTCTTCTTCTTCGACGAGTGTCGCCACATGCAGGTGGCCTACACTCGAGAGTCGGCTCAAGAACTTTGAGCATTTGCAAGTCCGATTTTGATCCAAAACCTTAACTTTTTACGTTCAAAACGTTTATCTAGCTTTCATGAAGTTAGATCTGAGCTTTAAATCGTTTTTCATATGTAAAAATTCAACATTTTTGTTATAAAACCCCATAAACCCTAAAAACCCATTTTGAAACAAAACTCAGATCCGAGGTCGATTTTTACCTCAAAACACGTGGTTCTTTGTGTAGGATCGATCTGGGATGATGGAGAAACAAGATGAAACCAGAATCCGAGCTTGATAGTACATTCTTCAGCTTTCTCTCTCTAGAATTCTCTCTCTCTCTCTAAGGTTTTAAGCTGGATGATGAGGAAATGAGGAAGGCTTGGAGGCTGCCTTGTTTATGAGGGGTTTCCTCATTGAAATCGGCCCATGGGCCGGTTATGGCCAAGCTCGATCCTTCTATTCGACCTTATGTCATAAATCCCGATCTTGTTTCTTATTTATTTGGGATGTTATATAAGTGTTTAACAACTTAAGGGTTTACCATCAACTCATTCACATCTTTTACAATTTACGTAGAAGTGAGTCGATGGATGACAACAAGAAATATGAAATAAGCGACTAGGTTTTCAATTTTACACTGTTATAATAGTATGGTTACTCCACCTCTTCGTCATCACGTTCCACATGTAGCAGAGTTTGCAGAAGTGGCACAATTACGACTTTACACCTTTCTAATACTATGTTTAACGTTACCTAATTAATTATTTTTTAACAATTAATTTAATAGATTTATTAAAAATACAAAACTTAATCTAAATATGAATTATAAAAACATTAGGTTTAATAAATATGTACAATAATATAGGTCATGTTTCTCAAAACATAAATAAAAAAGAAATTTCTCATTGGGCCCATAAATCATTGAATTGAATTGGGTACCATATGCATGTTCTTTTTTGCTTTCGTTTTTTATTCAATTCTACTAGCATATGCATTAAAATTGTTTAACATCAATAAAATTTAAACATATGATTGAGTTACTAAAATGTTTGGGCTTGATAATGTTTTAAAATTTAAAACGGCTACTAAATGTTTATTGGGCCTCGTGTATAATAGAAAAGCTAGGTCTACGTCTATTCAATGTTGGGCCTGTCCTACAACTGGTTATAAATTTATAATTTACATTTATCACTTGATCAATATATCATATCACATTAATACAAACTAGAAATGTTGCCCCGCGTTCCACGGTGGGAGACAGACTTTAAACGGTTGAGGCAGTTACATTAACATGGATAAACAAAAAAAGAAACATGGTTAAATAAGTTTTGTCCCTCGATCCGCGGCTGGAGGCGGACCTTAAATGGTTGAGGCGGTGACATTAACGTGGCTAAGCACGAAAAGAAATGCGGTTAAATACATAAAAGAAACGTTTGAAGTTCCGGCGACTCGGTTGTGTAGATCGAAACATAGATAAAAGACAGTTATATAACGGCACCGGTGTTTTTCAGTTGGTGTGTGTCTCATTCATCACGGTACCAACACGTCACCGTCAGTTGATATAACCCACGATACCTAAAAAATACTATATTTTGAATACGGCTTCGTTTTTAACAAAATTTATACCGGGACGTCAAGAAAAAAAATTAAACAAACAAATGAAAATTATTTAGAAAAAATCAAATTATATATACTATAGGGGGTAAACTTGAAACTTAAAAAACTTGAGAGGGTTAAAGTGAAATTTTACAAAATGGAAGGACCACTTTTACTATTTAACAAAGTTGAAGGGGTAGACTTGCCATATAACAAAGTTAGAGGGGTGGACTTGTCGGTGGCATTTGCCACCGACACTTGCTATTAAGTATTACTGTAATATACAATCATACCGGAACTAGATGGTTAGGTCATCAAACCAACCATTATTCTTATGTTTTGTGGATTGCTTTTCTATAGTTGAGATATTATGCAAGTGGATGTCAACAATGCATTTTTCATGGCGACTTGACAATGACTATTTATATTAGCTCAACTTTATGGATTTGATGATTCCATTCTCCGCGTCATGTTTGTTTGCTGCATAAAGATTTATACGCCCTTAAGCAATGACATCGGGGTTGGTTTTTTAAGCTCTCTTATGCGCTCTAAACATTTGGTTTTACACATCGTGTATCTGGTTTGTCTCTATTTATACTTTTAACGTATTCATTATCATTTATGTTGGTGATATTATCATTACTAGGAACTATTAGGTAATTGTGGCAGATTTGGTTCGACATTTACATCCTCAATGGAGACATTCTTCTTTTATCACAACGAATATATTTGCATGCTCTCTTACAGACAACTGCCTTAAGCAATGTAAGTCTTTGTCTACACATGTATCTTTAAGTCATCAGCTGTAACACTATTCTGGTGTGCTTATGGATGATCCTTCATCATATCACAAGACTGTTGTGCCCTTTAGTATCTAGTCTTGACTTGCCCAGATATTGCACATGTTGTTAGTAAGGTTCAGTTATTGCAAAAAAGCTTACTAACAGATTCTAGATTGAAGTCAAATGTATTTTTTGGTAATGTTCAAGGGACTAGTTCTCATGGCTTTGACTACTCAACAATCTTTTCGGTCTTGATCTACATGCTTATATTGATGCTTACTGGAAAGAATGCACGGATGATCGACACTCTACACTGGATATTGTGTATTTCTTGGTCTCAATCTCATTAGTTGAAGTTCTAAGAAACATCAACTACTGAGGTGGAGCATCGTGCCTTAGCGCATACTACTGTAGAAGTTTGCTATGGTATGTGTGTTTCCAAGTTACATTTATCTCTTCCTGGTCCACCTACTTTATCGTGTGACAATATTGAAGTTACACATTTAATAGTAAATCAAGTGTTCTATCAACGTATTAAACACATTGAGATTATTTTCTCCAGACTCTCATGCTTTGTTACGTGGCTACAATTGTTCACTTGTTCATATATTAATTTTCTAAGCAAGGGGTTATCTTCCACTCGGTTTGACACACTTTGTTTTAAGCTTTACGTTAACACAAAATTTTAGCTTGCAAAGATATGTCTTGTACTAAAATACACTTACCTAGTATGCAATTAGTTGTGTGAACGGTTAATGTTTCAATTGTAATTGTTTCCCAAACAACCTTTGTAAAATAGAGGTTACATGATTAGAGAGAGAGAGAGAGAGAGAGGGAGAGGGAGAGGGAGAGGGAGAGAGAGAGAGAGAGAGAGATTTCCGATTTTATCATCGGAAGTCCAGTTCTTCGGGCCGGCAACCAATCAAACCCGGCACATCAAAAAATAAAATAAAAGTTTCCTTGATCATAATCAAAGATTTCTCTCTACTTTCTATTAAGTTTTTAAAATTTTTAAATGGATTATGTTTTTTTTTATTTTGCTTATCTTCACAATAGCCCATCATGTTGATATATATAAAAGTATTTCAATATTAAACTCTTATATAAGATATATAATTGTAACACCCAAAATTTACACCCGATTTTAAATTTCAAAATTATGCGAAAAATAGGTCCCATAAAAACACTCTAGACAAACAACTCATTTTAAAAACAACAAAACGACAACGACGTGATTTTGTTTCAAAACAACCATCCGACACCTTAAAGATAACAAAAAAGTTTTAACATCAAAGAGACAACTTAAAACAAGTTTAAAGACTCCCAACCGGAGTTCTAACTCCAACCGTTAACGTCCACCAAAACAAATGAGAATCCATCCGACACGAAGCGTGACTTCAAACCAAAGCTTTACCTACAAGAAAACACCACAAATAAACTATTAGTAATGATATATAACCCCAAGATGAGCCCCTCAAGCTCTTACAACAACAACCAACCCTAAACGACAATTTTTCACTATGGGCGTAAATAGGGCCGTAAACAGACCACTTTTGGCGTAAAATACTCCGACCCGCCTTAAATTACTCCGGTCCAAAATCAGCCAAATTGTTTTGCAAATTTTTAGCCTTTTCGACCCTTCCGACTCGACCCCCAGTCGTTTTAAGCAACCAACAACATTTCATGAATGTTTTAAACACCTAACAACCCTACCATACTTCCTTGTAAGGTTCCAAAGACCTCAAAACACCACAAACGACTATGTGAAGTTCACGACTTCAATTAACTTTTGTGTGAGGTTCTTAGACTTCAAATACCACAAAACAACTTATGAAGTTCATGACCTCAAATAACTACCATGTGAGGTTCTTAGACTTCAAACTCCTCTATATGAGGTTCTAAAGACCTCAAACGCCACAACACAACCTTGTGAAGTTCATGACCTCAAATTACTTTCGTGTGAGGTTCTTAGACTTCAAGCAACAACGACATTAGTGATGTTCAAAGACTTCAAGCTACATTGACATAAGTGAGGTTCATGACCTCAATTCAACCAATTGCATTTTACTTGGACTCTTACCACATATTAATCAAATTACACCAAATCATCACAATTTACATATTAGTTTGTGTAACATCCCAAAATAAATAAAAACCCAAATAAAAGAAAAAGGAAGGTGGGCTTGGCTAGGGGCCGGCCCATGGGCCCGAAAACTGAGAAGAACCCTTCTAATCAGTAGCCATTTCCTCCTGTGTCCTTCATTTTCTTCCTGCGCAAGAACCTTAGAGAGAGAGAGAGAGAGATCGTCTAGAGAGAGAAAGCTCGGATCAAGCTCAAAGTCTCGAGGATTGTTGCTCAACATCTCTGGAGCATAAAGGAACGAGAAGGAAGCTATAACAGGTAATTATTATGCCTAAATCTGAGTTTTTGTAACTTTCGGGTTTCGGGTTAATAATCGAGTAAAGGTTTAGATTTTTACGTGTGAAACTGGAAACAAACCACGGGTTTGGGTTCATGGGGGAAAATGGAACATTTCGAACGTAAAAAGTTCATAGCTTGATCGATTAGAACAAAGGGACCAGATCTAGGGTTCTGTTTGGGGAAGAAGACTGCACAGTCGAAACTACTAGTTTCGATATGGACGCATCTATCGAAACTACCTAGTTTCGACAGGGGCAGACCCATCGAAACTACCATAGTTTCAATATAGACCCAAGACCTTAACTAAGAATTTATATAAGTCATACGACTCGAAACTACTTAGTTTCGATAAGAAGCAGTGACTCGAAACTACTTAGTTTCGATAAGAAGCAGTGACTCGAAACTACTTAGTTTCGATAAGAAGCCAGGGCTCGAAACTACATAGTTTCGATAAGGAGCCAGGGCTCGAAACTACCTAGTTTCGATAATGAAACCATGACCCGAAACATCTGAGTCAAGCCTAGTAATGTCTAAGTGTCCCCTAGGAACACAGCCTTACGCCTATGACTTGATTATACAGATTGTGGGTGACCATAGTGACATTCAGGAACCGGCTAGGTGTAAACAGAAACGATTCATCTGGTGAGTTCTTATTGCCCTTTTTCCTAATGGTTTTGGGCTGGCATGCATACTGGTATAGTATTTTATAAAAATGTTATTTTTATAAAATGAAAGGCAAAGTATAGTATTTTATAAAAATGTTATTTTTATAAAATGAAAGGTAAAGTATAGTATTTTATAAAAATGTTATTTTTATAAAATGAAAGGCAAAGTATAGTATTTTATAAAAATGTTATTTTTATAAAATGAAAGATAAAGAACAAAAGATCATAGTATTATCTTTTAAACAAGTTTTTGAAAGATAACAATGAGCTAAAGAAAGAACGATAAAGGAGCCGTACTTCGGTACAGCTCGACAGTGACAGTGACAGTGACAAATACCATGTTATATGCTTATGTGTTAATATGTGTTATTTGTCTATATGAAAGTTATGTGATTGCATTTCTACTTGTGTATTAGTGTAATTGCATTGCATAGTAGTTGCATAGTAGAAAGTCCTGCAGGCATGCTAAAGTAGAAGTCTCACCCTGAGGTGTGAGCAATGCTAAAGGAGTCTTACACTTCGGTGTAAGCAATGCTAAAGGAGTCTTACACTTCGGTGTAAGCAATGCTAAAGGAGTCTTCACTTCGGTGTAAGCGAGAAAGTCTCACCCTGAGGTGTGAGCAATGCTAAAGGAGTCTTGCACTAACGTGCAAGCGAGAAAGAAAGTCCCACCCTGAGGTGTGGGCAGCGCTAAAGTAAAAGTCTTACCCTGAGGTGTAAGCAAGATAGGGATCTGGTCCTCGGACCACGATCCATATGTGATAGTTAAAGTATGATAAAGTCACTTGTCAAGTATAAGTGAAATGATAGACAGAGTACAGTGGGACACCCTAACGGGTTTCCTTAAAGATAAAGTTTTAATGACAGATAGTAACGTAACAGATTTATAATTGTAACGTTGTAAAGTTTTAAAGTAATAGTTAAAAGTTTATTTCAAAGAAAGTGAAAGTAAAGCTTATTTTATTTTAATAAAACTAAGCTACCAAAGATAAAGTTTACAGTTTAAAGTAAAGAGAGAACTCACCAGCGTTAGCTGACTTTTAGTATGCATGACAGGTAAAAAGGGTAAAGCTAAAGAAAAGTGAAAGAGCCATGTGGGCTGGATAGCATGGACATCGGGCTGCGGTATTGAAGACTGACATTTCCAATCCTGATAGTTCATGTTATAGACAATATTTCATGTTATAGTTTGATGAATGATTTGAATTAAAGACTTCCGCTGTAATAGATTCTGATTTCCGGTTTAAGAACTATGTTTGTTATGTTGTGTGCCAACTATGAGATGTACCCGTTTTGGGGCGTTTCAAGTTGGTATCAGAGCCATAGTTTGAGAGATTCAGACATTTGCGATAATGTCTGAACTTAAACTGAGAATGGGACAAAGCAAAGGAAGGAAAGGAATGTCAGTCGGAGCAGCCCGTCCATGGAAAGATAGTAGACAGAAGGTAGTCAATGTCCTTACATAGAACATAGACAATAATGCCTTAGTACAGGTAGCAGAAAGTAGATGCTTTAGCATAAATAGTACATAGTACATGCCTTAGCACAGACAGTAGACAGTAGATAGTACGTGCCTTATAGTAGAAACTCTGAACTTGGATGCAAATGTTACTCGGAAAGGAAATGTTCAGAACCCGAGTAGTAAAGTAAATTAGTAATTTCATACCGGTCTCTGTAATTAGTAATTTACAGTACTCGAGGTGTTCTAAATTGTTACCTATCTTGATAACACGAGCTATCTTTGTTCACAGTAGACACTAAATGGCTAGAGCAAAGAGAGGAGGTCGCACTGGGGGTCGTACTGGTCGTCGAGGCCGACCTCCAGGTAACCGGAACCGTCCTGAAGAAAGTGAGCACTCCCGCAACGAAGCTGAATCGGTGCATGTGGAGCATAATGATAGTGGGAACCATGTGTCGGCTCCTAACGATGCCCCTAATGAGGCGCTTGAGTTGGAACCGATTGTGAAAGAAGCTATAGCGGCAGAGGTTACTTCAACCTTGAAGAAAGTTCTACCAGAAGCATTGGGTGAGGCCCTTAAAGAGTTTAATATAGGGAAGAAAGAAACGAAAGAGGAAAGCAGCAAGAGACTTGGAGTCACTGACAGTGATGATTCTGATTATGAAATGGCAACCCGGGGTTGCAACTATAAGTCCTTTCGGGGGTGTGACCCGCCGAAGTATGATGGACGGAAAGATGATGTTGCCACTTTTGAGTGGATAGAGAGAATGAATGGGGTGATCAACATTAGTGAGTGCCGTGATGATCAAGCGGTCAAGTTTGCCGCTCACTCATTCACTAATGAGGCATTAAGCTGGTGGAGATCGATCGAAAGAATCAAGTCTTCTGCTGAGATGAAAAAGATGAAATGGGACGACATGAAAAAGCTGCTAATCACTAAGTTCTGCCCGCAGAACGAGATTGACAGAGTTGAGAGGGAATTTCTGGGGCTCTGTGCTGGTAGTATGACTCATCGCCAGTATACCTCCAAATATCAAGAGTTGGCTCAGCTGGTTCCACATCTGGTGGACACTGAGGAAAAGAGGATTAAGTACTACATCAAGGGACTACCACAGAAAGTCCGTGTGCACGTGAAAGCTAATGCTCCCACGAGTTTTGAATCTGTGGTATCACTTGCTGGGATAGTTTATGATGACTTCGAATCCGCAGACCCATTGCCTACTGAGAAGAAAGTGACCAATGCCGTTAAACGGCCAGCTAAAGAGTGGGCGGGGCCGGAGACGAAGAAACTGAGGATTGAAGATGGGGTTGAATGTGCTAAGTGTGGCAGGAAGCACTCGGGCGAGTGCCGAGTTGGGTTAAATATGTACTATAGGTGCGGAAAGACCGGACACTACTCTCGAGAGTGTCCCGGGGCACAGTCTTGTTATAACTGCGGAATACCTGGCCACATGGCCAAAGACTGTCGGAAACCCAAGGCTACTGGCACCGAAAAGGGTAAAGAACCTGAGAAGCCGAAGGCAAGGACCCGGGCGTATGCACTGACACAGGAGGAGGCTAGGGGAGACCCAGATGTTGTGTCAGGTACGTTCATCCTTGACCACACTTATGTTTCAGTATTATTTGATTCGGGTGCCAGTAGGAGTTTTATATCATCTTCTAAGTGTAAAAGAATGAAATGCAAAGTTACTAGAGTAGAGCAGGCCTTTAATGTGGAAACCGCAGTGGGCAAGACCACGATAGTAAGTGAATTGGTAGATAATTGCACGATAAAGATTCATGGCCATAGATTCCCAGTTAGGTTGTATGTTATGACCTTGGGAGGATTCGATATAGTTTTGGGTATGGATTGGTTAGCTGCCAACGAAGCCCGGATAATATGTAGACGAAAGATAGTTCAGCTCAAAGCTCCAGACGGTGGCGAGGTTTTGGTGTACGGGGATCGCGACGGTTCACTAACGAACGTCATATCAATGATAAAGGCAGAGAAGTATATAGGGCGCGGATGCGAGGCCTACCTGGCCTATGTGATAGACAATGATGTAAAGGTGAGAGAGTTAAAAGACGTGCCAGTTGTATGTAATTTTCCGGGGGTGTTTCCTGAGGAGTTGCCTGGGTTACCACCTGACCGGGAGACAGAGTTCCAGATAGACTTAGTGCCAGGTGCCCAGCCCGTGGCTAAAGCACCGTACCGACTTGCACCTCTGGAGATGAAAGAGCTGATGGTACAGTTGGAAGAACTTTTGGATAGAGGATTTATCAGACCAAGCATTTCTCCATGGGGTGCTCCGGTTCTATTCGTAAAGAAGAAAGATGGTGCCATGAGAATGTGCATCGACTACAGAGAGTTGAACAAGCGTACAGTAAAGAACAAATATCCGCTACCAAGGATCGATGATCTGTTCGACCAACTACAGGGCGCCAGATGGTTCTCCAAGATCGATCTGCGGTCGGGATATCATCAGTTAAAGGTAAGAGAAGAGGACATACCTAAGACAGCGTTTCGCACGCGTTATGGGCATTACGAGTTTCGCGTGATGTCTTTCGGCTTGACGAACGCTCCGGCAGCATTCATGAGTATGATGAACCAGGTGTGTAGACCGATGCTAGATAGGTCGGTGATAGTGTTTATAGACGACATACTCATTTATTCGAAAAGTGAAGGTGATCATGCTTGTCATCTTCGAGAAGTACTAGAGACGCTACAAAAAGAAAAGTTGTATGCCAAGTTCTCCAAATGCGCGTTCTGGCTTAAGGAAGTCCAATTCTTAGGTCACGCTATCAACGCAGACGGCATTATGGTTGACCCGGCTAAGATAGAGGCAGTACAGGAATGGGAAACCCCGAAGACGCCAACCGAGATTCGGAGTTTTCTGGGATTGGCAGGTTACTATCGAAGGTTCATTCAGGACTTCTCGAGAATAGCTTCGCCACTGACAAAGTTGACACGTAAAGAAGTAAAGTACGAATGGGGTCAGGCTCAGTCCAAAGCATTTGAAGAGTTAAAGAAGAAGTTGACCCAAGCCCCAGTGTTAGCACTACCCGACGGTAACGAGGACCTGGTGGTATATTCTGACGCATCGGGACAAGGGTTAGGGTGTGTTTTGATGCAGAGGGGAAAGGTGATCGCGTATGCGTCACGACAGCTAAAGATCCACGAAATTAACTACCCGACTCACGATTTGGAGCTCGCGGCAGTTGTTTTTGCGTTAAAGATTTGGAGGCATTACCTCTACGGGGTGAAATGCACGATTTATTCGGATCACAAGAGCTTGAAGTATTTCTTCGAACAGAAAGACCTGAATATGCGGCAAAGGCGGTGGTTAGAATTGCTGAAGGACTATGACTGTGAGATCCTATACCACCCGGGAAAGGCGAATGTGGTCGCTGATGCCCTAAGTCGTAAGGAGAATCGTTCTCCTATTAGGGTAAAAGCGTACCAGTTAGTGATAACCCCAGATTTTATGACAGAGCTAGAAGCAGCACAGAAGGAAGCACTAAAGGAAGAGAACATAAAGAAAGAAAGAATGGTCGGTCAACAGACAAAGTTGGAATTAAACACTCATGGAGTGAGGACCAGGTGTGGTCGCATGTGGGTACCGAAGGGCGGAGAGCTTAGGGCCAAAGTACTTGACGAGGCCCATAAGTCTCGATATTCCATCCACCCAGGAACCACGAAAATGTACCAGGATTTGAAAAAAGAGTATTGGTGGCCTAACATGAAGAATGATGTGACCGGATATGTAAGCAAGTGTCTGACTTGCTCACAAGTTAAAGCAGAGCATCAGAAACCGTACGGGAAGATCCAGCCTCTGGAAATACCCGAATGGAAGTGGGAGCGTATCACCATGGACTTTATTACAAAGCTGCCCCGCACAGCAAAAGGCCATGATACGATTTGGGTTATAGTGGATCGTCTGACAAAGAGTGCACATTTCTTGCCAATTCGCGAAACGTATTCATCTGAGAAATTGGCAGAAGTATTTATCAATGAAATTGTCTCTCGACATGGCGTACCGTTATCAATTGTATCTGACCGGGACACGCGATTTACATCGAGATTCTGGAAAAGATTTCATGAGTCAATGGGTACGAGGTTAAACATCAGCACGGCTTATCACCCACAGACGGATGGGCAATCAGAAAGGACCATCCAGACGTTGGAGGATATGCTCCGCGCATGCATTATAGACTTTGGTGGCAGTTGGGATAGTCACCTACCATTGGCAGAGTTCTCCTACAACAACAGCCACCACACCACTATTGGTATGCCGCCTTACGAAATGTTGTATGGTAGAAGATGTCGAACCCCGGTCTGTTGGGGCGAGGTAGGACATAAAGAGTTGGGGAGTTTAGAGGTAGTCACAACAACCTCTGAAAAGATTGACCAGATCAAGGCCAGAATGAAAGCTGCACAGGACCGTCAAAAGTCCTACGCGGATAAAAGGCGAAGACCAATCGAATTCAAGGTCGGGGATCAAGTACTATTGAAAGTATCTCCCTGGAAGGGGATCATTCGATTCAGAAAGAGAGGGAAGTTAAGCCCAAGATTCGTCGGGCCTTTCAAAATACTAGCACGGGTTGGTGAAGTCGCTTACCGGTTAGAATTACCTAATGAGCTGAGTGGAATTCACCCAACCTTCCACGTGTCGCACTTGCGCAAGTGCCTGGCCGACGAATCGGCACACGTGACACTTGACGACATCGAGATAGATAATAGCCTCAATTACATCGAGGAACCCGTCGCCATACTAGACAGGAAAGAAAAGCGGTTACGGAATAAAGTGATACAGTTAGTCAAAGTACAATGGAAGCATCGTAAAGGGTCAGAAGCTACGTGGGAAACCGAGACAGAAATGAAAGAGTCGTACCCGCACCTGTTTGACTTATAACAGGTTTCGAGGACGAAACCTTTCGTAAGAGGGGTAGACTTGTAACATCCCAAAATAAATAAAAACCCAAATAAAAGAAAAAGGAAGGTGGGCTTGGCTAGGGGCCGGCCCATGGGCCCGAAAACTGAGAAGAACCCTTCTAATCAGTAGCCATTTCCTCCTGTGTCCTTCATTTTCTTCCTGCGCAAGAACCTTAGAGAGAGAGAGAGAGAGATCGTCTAGAGAGAGAAAGCTCGGATCAAGCTCAAAGTCTCGAGGATTGTTGCTCAACATCTCTGGAGCATAAAGGAACGAGAAGGAAGCTATAACAGGTAATTATTATGCCTAAATCTGAGTTTTTGTAACTTTCGGGTTTCGGGTTAATAATCGAGTAAAGGTTTAGATTTTTACGTGTGAAACTGGAAACAAACCACGGGTTTGGGTTCATGGGGGAAAATGGAACATTTCGAACGTAAAAAGTTCATAGCTTGATCGATTAGAACAAAGGGACCAGATCTAGGGTTCTGTTTGGGGAAGAAGACTGCACAGTCGAAACTACTAGTTTCGATATGGACGCATCTATCGAAACTACCTAGTTTCGACAGGGGCAGACCCATCGAAACTACCATAGTTTCAATATAGACCCAAGACCTTAACTAAGAATTTATATAAGTCATACGACTCGAAACTACTTAGTTTCGATAAGAAGCAGTGACTCGAAACTACTTAGTTTCGATAAGAAGCCAGGGCTCGAAACTACATAGTTTCGATAAGGAGCCAGGGCTCGAAACTACCTAGTTTCGATAATGAAACCATGACCCGAAACATCTGAGTCAAGCCTAGTAATGTCTAAGTGTCCCCTAGGAACACAGCCTTACGCCTATGACTTGATTATACAGATTGTGGGTGACCATAGTGACATTCAGGAACCGGCTAGGTGTAAACAGAAACGATTCATCTGGTGAGTTCTTATTGCCCTTTTTCCTAATGGTTTTGGGCTGGCATGCATACTGGTATAGTATTTTATAAAAATGTTATTTTTATAAAATGAAAGGCAAAGTATAGTATTTTATAAAAATGTTATTTTTATAAAATGAAAGGCAAAGTATAGTATTTTATAAAAATGTTATTTTTATAAAATGAAAGGCAAAGTATAGTATTTTATAAAAATGTTATTTTTATAAAATGAAAGATAAAGAACAAAAGAGCATAGTATTATCTTTTAAACAAGTTTTTGAAAGATAACAATGAGCTAAAGAAAGAACGATAAAGGAGCCGTACTTCGGTACAGCTCGACAGTGACAGTGACAGTGACAAATACCATGTTATATGCTTATGTGTTAATATGTGTTATTTGTCTATATGAAAGTTATGTGATTGCATTTCTACTTGTGTATTAGTGTAATTGCATTGCATAGTAGTTGCATAGTAGAAAGTCCTGCAGGCATGCTAAAGTAGAAGTCTCACCCTGAGGTGTGAGCAATGCTAAAGGAGTCTTACACTTCGGTGTAAGCAATGCTAAAGGAGTCTTACACTTCGGTGTAAGCAATGCTAAAGGAGTCTTCACTTCGGTGTAAGCGAGAAAGTCTCACCCTGAGGTGTGAGCAATGCTAAAGGAGTCTTGCACTAACGTGCAAGCGAGAAAGAAAGTCCCACCCTGAGGTGTGGGCAGCGCTAAAGTAAAAGTCTTACCCTGAGGTGTAAGCAAGATAGGGATCTGGTCCTCGGACCACGATCCATATGTGATAGTTAAAGTATGATAAAGTCACTTGTCAAGTATAAGTGAAATGATAGACAGAGTACAGTGGGACACCCTAACGGGTTTCCTTAAAGATAAAGTTTTAATGACAGATAGTAACGTAACAGATTTATAATTGTAACGTTGTAAAGTTTTAAAGTAATAGTTAAAAGTTTATTTCAAAGAAAGTGAAAGTAAAGCTTATTTTATTTTAATAAAACTAAGCTACCAAAGATAAAGTTTACAGTTTAAAGTAAAGAGAGAACTCACCAGCGTTAGCTGACTTTTAGTATGCATGACAGGTAAAAAGGGTAAAGCTAAAGAAAAGTGAAAGAGCCATGTGGGCTGGATAGCATGGACATCGGGCTGCGGTATTGAAGACTGACATTTCCAATCGTGATAGTTCATGTTATAGACAATATTTCATGTTATAGTTTGATGAATGATTTGAATTAAAGACTTCCGCTGTAATAGATTCTGATTTCCGGTTTAAGAACTATGTTTGTTATGTTGTGTGCCAACTATGAGATGTACCCGTTTTGGGGCGTTTCAGTTTGACTCATACCACATTAAGTCAAATTACACCAATATAGCACATTCCACAATTTAGTTTGACTCATAACATACTAAGTCAAATTACACCAATATACCACATTCCACAATTTAGTTTGATTCTTTACCACATAAGTCAAATTACACCAATACACCACATTTCATAATTTAGTTTGACTCTTTACTACATAAGTCAAATTACACCAATTTAAACATATTTCACACATTAGTTGACTCTTTACCACACTAAGTCATCTTACACCAAATCATCACACATAAATAGAATTAATCTACACAAATCTATTTACATGTTACTAACACCATATCTATTACTAAGTAAGTGCAAAGTACTTACCTTTTGCTAAAGATGATCCCGCTTGATCCTCCAAGCTAGCTTCCTTACTACTTGATCACCTATACAACCCATTTACAATTAGTAATCCATTGATCACCAATTGACACCCAACACACCTTTATGATCTAAAGATCAAGACCCTAACTTAGTTTGATTAACATGACCTTAATTAAACCCCCAACACCCAAATATCACCTTTCAACCCAAATGACTCGTTTGACCCATTATAGTCAAACTTCTAAATTTCTTAAATCACCAAATTGATTGAGGGTTATTACTTGGTTATGTGTTTAATCACACCACAAACACTTACCAACCCCCAATTATCATCCAAACAACCTCAATTTCGAAAACCCTCAATTTCACCTCAAGAACCCTAATTTTTCAAACATCAAATTAGGTGTTAAAATCATGTAAAACATGATTCTCCAACATTAGTAATACTAAATAAAGGTTTATAAACGACATTAAACCTAAATCACCACACCAATTGGGTTTTCTACCCAAAACCCACCAAAACTCCATTAATGGAGGTATAGGTGAAGAAGATGAACTTACTTGATGGTTGCTTGAGTCTCAAACATCATTATATCTATGATCTTTCACCTCCATCTTCTAGATTTAAGCTTCTTGGCTCATCCTCCCATTTTTCCTCTTTGGTTTTCATGAACACACACTAAAATGCGTTCATTTCTCCCCCATTTTTTTTCCTAAATAGCAGAATTTTACAAGTTACACAACTAGTCCCTGCACTTTCAGTTTTGGCTCCTTCTTCCTAAAATTAAGAAAGTCCTCCTTTTGCAACAAACCCTCAACTTTCATTTTTTATTTATTTACACCCTTATAATATGTTTAACATATTATATTATAAACCCGAAAGTTGGTTCGTTATAATAATATATTAATATATTATTACAAAATTGAAAGATAGAAATGAAGAAAAGCTTTTTTGTTCATTGTATCCTATCAGTATATAATTTACTTAGAAAAATGTAGCACTTTTCTAAATGGATTTTAATTGAATCGGAACAATTTTATAATAATTAGTCTCCCTGTTTTGGGTTTGGCTTGATTAATAAAAGCTCGTCGACAACTACGTGCGAGGAAAATTTAATTGAACACCCCACACGTGCCCATCTCATAACAATATAACATCATAAGAATCATGTATTTACATCATGCCTCCAAACACATACATACATACATAACATATAAATTGTAGCCACAGGCCCACAAGAGCCACAAAAATGTATGAGTTGGATCAGCCACAAACTATTTATTAGGTTATATACTAAAAAGAATACAAGATTTCAAGTGCGGTTTCATTCGATTGGGTTTGGTTTTGAGTTTTAGGTAAGGGTGTAGACGAGCTATTCTGATGACGCAAAGTATGTTTATAATTACGCAACATATATAATAATAACACGACATATGTTGATAACAACGCAACCTATGTTCATAATTATACACTATTTTTTAAAAGTTAATTTGAAAGAAAGTATAACAAAACTTTACTCAAATTAAAGAGGATAAAATGTTCGATTTTATAAAGTAATTTAAAAAAACAATGTCATATAAAAAGTTATACCCTTTTAAAAAATTAGGAGAAATTGAAAAAAATCAATAATGGTATACTATTCCAATTTACTCATCCAAACCCCTTTTATGCATGAAAATGTCTCTTTCATGCGTGATATTATTTTCTATAATCTGAACAATTGATTTCTTTGATCAACGACCCATGACCCTTCGTACCTTTTGTAGGTTAAGCTCCCTTTGTATTTAATCGTTTTCCTATATACATATGCGTGTGTGTGTATCCATCGACAATATAATCCCTCGCTCGGTGCAAATCCGTCAGCAACTTGTTGGTAACTGTCACGTTGAGCGACCTAACATAAATTGTTGGAGATTTGTTGGTGATATCTCGGTAAACTCCTCTGGTAATCTGTCATAGATTGGATTACCCATATCCATTTCCTTGACGAACATTTTTACCGATGAAAGTTCGGACGGACTCCTGACAGAATCAGCTGTCGGTGATACGGTTTCTTTAGTAGAGTATATATAAATATATATATATTGTTTTGTTATGAAAGCATATAACAGGAAGAAGAAGATTTGAGAGGAAAAAACAATAAAATTGTTATTATTATTATTATTATTATTATGTCCTATAAAGTTAAACTATTATCACTATCTATTGACTAAAAAAAGGAAAGATTTATATAATATATAGTATGACTTTAATAAAGAAGATGAATATTCATAATAATTTTTCTTTATACTTTCATCTAATATTTTACGTTATTTTTAGAGCGGTTAACTCACACACTGGCCACTAATCATATCTTAAATCCGCACCTTTGTCTACAACAACACTTGAACTCTTAACCGTTTGGGGAGGAACATCACTATGTGTACCATGATACTACTTAGCTAGAAGCCCTTTGGTATCTATTACACATTATTAATATGGTTTTCAAGACCTATATGTATATATGTTGTCTAACTAAAAACATTCTCAAGAAAATCTAGTGAGTTTAAAAAGTTGATGAAAACTAAAAAAAAAATAACATGTAGAATACTTCCCAACTTTGAAATGTATTCCTTAAGAGGCTAATATCTTTATTTTATACAAGTTCACGAGAAACTTAGCTTGCAATGAATTTGTGAATAACTTCATCACATTTTCACTTAATTTCATTTTACAAACATCAATTATGATATTCTTTGTATTGAGAAAACTTTTGAAGAAATATATCTTGTTTAGTTTTCTTCAATCTTGATATCACATTCTTTGTGGACGTGATCGATCTTAACCGAGCACACTCTCATCCTGGTTACCAAAGGGCATTTGGCTCAATAGTATCCAGAGTGTTGCATGGTGTCTTATTCCCAAGAGGTTATGGGTTCTAGTCCCTTCGTGGACAAGTAGGGTAGATTTAGAGTGTGTGAGTTTGCCGTTAAAAAAAAAACACTCTCATCCTTGTTCATAAAGTGCAAATAGTTTAACAAGGTTGCTCATCACCATATATGAAAACATACCCTGTTTGTGAACGTGTCTAATGTGGATTAGATAAATATTCAATACAAGAGTAGCCAACTAACTTAAACTTTGAAACCTTTTGATGAAATAATCTCTTATCAAGTGTAACATAAAAGATAATGAAATGTGTGTCCTATTCCATTTTGAGTTGAGAACAATAATTAATGTCTTGCTATCACATTTACAGAAAAACACTATCATCGGGTCATATATTATTAGAGTTTTTAAGGTTTTCTGTGAGTTTTCAAAATATTTATCCCCTATATATATATAGGGGAATGTTCCGCTAAAAAGTGAATTTTCGCTAAGAAACGCTAAGAAATTGATCAAACGAACTACGATTGAACTCATTCCAGCGGCGTTGGAACCGTCTCATCAAACCCTAACCCGCCCCAAAAAACCTAAACCCCTCTCCACTCGCACCCCAAAAACCTAAACCCCCCTCCAACCCCACCCCGAAAAGCCTAAAACCACCACTTCCACCCCCCCAAAAACCTAAACCCCCCCACCCTCCAAAAACCTAAACCCACCCCCACCCACCCCTAAAAATACCTAATCACAAAATTTAACCCTTAAAGCTAAACCCAAAGGCTAAAACCCTAAAATTTAAACCTTAAAAGCTAAGATGGTAGATTTCGACGAGACGGTTCCAACGCCACTGAAATGAGCTCAATCAGAGTTCGTTTGATATCGTTTCTTAAGATTTTTGTCATTTCTTAGGGTTTTTTTTACTGAAAAACCATTTCTTATTTAAACCTCCCCCTATATATATATATATATATACTATATAATAAAGGAAAACCATGGGGGACACGTGTCACTCTCTGGTTACTCCTCACCTTTATTTTCCCGCCTCTCTCTCCTATTAAATATTAATTTTTTTTGTTTCTTTCTCCTATTAAATAATAATCTTTATATTAATAAATAAAATTATATTGACACGTGTCACTTTCTGGTTTATTTATATCATTTTTTTTCGCATCTCTCTCTCATATTGAATAATGATATTAAAAGAATTTATTTTTAGATTTTTCATATGAATCTAATTACGGACACTTATTATTTAATTATAAATAGTCATTATATCACCAATCAAATGAACTTAATATGAACTAACATTTATCAATTAAATTAAAAAATTAATACTCAGTTGAAAAAAAAATGTTTAAAAACTAACTTAACAGACCTTTATAACTGTCACGACAAATTACATTTTTAAAGACATATTTTGACGAGTGTGTGTGTTAACAAATTACATTATATTTTATTCAACCGATGTAATATACCGGTTTATTCAACCCGTGTATTACACAGATTTTTAAAAATATAAAATTTTTATTACTAAACACGGGTTTTTAAAAATATAAAATTTTTATTACTAAGTATATAACATTTTATTTATTCAACCCGTGTAATACACGGGATTTTAACCTAGTATATATATATGGGAAGGTTCCACTAAAAAATGGTATTTCGCTAAGAAATCATAAGAAGTGGGTCAAACGAAATCCGATTGAGCTCATTCCAGTGGCGTTGGAATCGTCTCATCGAACCCTAACCCGCCCCCAAAAACCTAAACCTCCCTCCACCCGCTCCCCCAAAAACCTAAACCCCCCTCCACCCGCACCCCCAAAAACCTAAACCCCCCCTCCAACCCCACCTCGAAAAGCCTAAAACCACCCCCCCCAAAAACCTAAACTCTCCACCGACCCCCCCTAAAATCCTAAACCCACCCCCAAAAACCTAAACCCCCCACCCCCACAAAAAAAAAACCTCAACCCTAAGGCTAAAACCATAAAATTCAACGCTATCTAAACCCTAAAAGCTAAGATGGTAGAGTTCGATGAGACGATTCCAACGCCACTGGAATGAGCTCAATCGGAGTTCGTTTGATATCGTTTATTACGGTTTTTGTCATTTCTTAGGCTTTTTAGCGAAATATCACTTTTTATTTGAACCTCCCCATATATATATATATATATATATATATATATATATATATATATGAAGTGCATCCAATCAAAACCAACTTTTATTGTCAAAACCCTAGCAAAAATCGATCAAATCATCATTTTTTTTAGTTTAATAAAATTATTACACGAATTCAACGTCACATCCTTTTTTATATTTTTGCAAATTCGAAAGGTTCAAAAGAGAACATAAAAAAACAGGGAACCATTCTCAGCCACACATTCTGAGTGAAAAAAATCATCCTTTGCTCCTTGGACTTGAACCCGCGAACTCACCATTCAATGCGTAAAGGAAAACCGTTCAGCTGAAGCTTGGATTTAATGATATTTCTAAACTAAATATATTTAGTATACTTTTCGCTGAGTTTAGCTTTCTTTTTTTCTTTTTTTTTTTAATTTTAGCTATAGGTTTAGCTTTATGGTTTAGCTTTTAGTTTTTTACGTTTAGCGTTTAGCGTTTAGCTTTAACGTTTGCCTTTTAAGGTTTATTTTTTAGTATTTAGCATTTAGCTTTAAGGTTTAGTTTTTAGGGTTTACTTTTTAGATTTTGGCATTTAGCTTTTACGGTTTAGCATTTAGAGTTTAGCTTTTATGGTTTAGCATTTAGCATAAAAAACCTCCATAAAAAACCTAAACCCTCCCCCAACTCCCCCTAAAACCTAACCCCTCCCCCCCACTTCATCACTTAAAAACATAAACCTTCCCCCTACCCTACCCTACCCTACCCCAAAAACCTAAACCCCCCCTAAGGTCGGGGCGGTTATCACGAAGGAAAATAAAGGAAAGCAAGAAAAGAAAAAGTGTCGGGCTTGGCCAAGGGTCGGCCCATGGGCCCGAAAACTGAAGGAGAACCCTTCTAATCAACAGTCCTCCCCATTTCTACCATTTTCGCAAGTTGCTAGAGAGAGAACCGGGTCAAGAGAGAGAAAGCAAAGGAAGCGGCTCAAAAGATCGGGAATCATCACTCACCATCTCAGGAACGTCTAGCAACAAAGAGGAAATGAAAACAGGTAACCACTATGCTAGAATCTGAGTTTTTGGTTAAGAAATGGGTTTTAGGGTTTAAGTGAGTTTTGAATCAAAAGACGAGATTTTTATGTGTGAATTTGCATAAAAAAGTATGTATCTAGCTTCATGGAAGCTAGATACAAGTTTTGGACGTAAAAAGATCGAAGCTTGGATCAGAAATGAAGAATTTGATCAAGAACTGTCACACCCTGACTAGGGTGGAAACACGGGGCGTGATGATCCACGGTGTTCATAGCCTTTGATTACAACAAACGACTTCTAATGCATTTATAATCAAAGGTTTCAAGTTGTTACAGGAAAATATAAATTGTTTCCATATAGTTGTTACATGCCAAAGGTACCGTACTTAATTCCAAAGCATAAGGTTTTTCATACAACAGTTTTGTCGGCTATGACCTAGATGTCCCTAGGTTATTTTGGGATGTCTCCAACAGATGTTCTACGTGCGTGCATGCCCATGCACCATGATTCTAGTTACCTGAGAAATACAAACTAAAATGTCAACATAAAGTTGGTGAGTTCACAGGTTTAAGTAAGCAGTAAAATGTGATTTCTTTGGACTACGAGATTTCCGAGTGTGATCAGCATTGTTAATCAAACAATACTTATGTATGTGCATTGTTACCATGAGCTACCATAACCGAAACTTGACGTTTGTGAGTTAACCCATCATTTGACTGAGTTATTGATGCGATCCCCGCCTAATGTTCTGTCATGCAACATTGTAAGTGTGAGAATGGACAGTATGCACCCGCTTAGACCTCCAGTCTAGGTTAGCGCGACTAACCACGAGTGGGGGTGTTAACCCAAATAGATCTATTCATGCGTTCCACGCCTGAAACTAGCTAACGGTTACAGTATTCCCGGGGACTTAGTATGACAGTGTGAAATGTGAGAACTCATGCAACAATCGGTGTATGTACTCGTATCCAAAATGTGAGCTATGTATTCTCCCCCGTATGTTTAAAATCATTTAAATCATAGTAAAAGTGGGGCCGTGAGACTCACATGATGTGTCCGACATTGAACAACTACCAAGATGTGGTGAGTGATGAGGTATGCAGTAAGTCCAGCAAGTGTCCGACCTATCCGTTCCCTATTATTTAAGACACCTTAGGTTCTATGAGATTGTTTTAAGTGTGGATTGGTCACCTGACCAATACCATGAAGTCTCGACCCTTGCCTTAATAATCTACAATGGTCTGACCCGATCGTCGTTGGTGATACGACTTGTTGTTCAAGTAGTTATATTTATTAAAATCTCTTTAATAAATATTATAACTTAGTCTTTTATTTGTCCAAAACCTCGTTTTCGGTTTAAGTTGTTTCTTATGATTAATAAATATATCTAACATATATATTTATTAGAATAAGTCGTTAATTAATAAAATGTCATAAAATAATAATTATATTATTTTATTATTTAAACTTATCCTTATGAAAATAGATGAAATTAAAATGTCTCAAATAATTCTTATATTATTTTGTTTTCCAAATACATATATAGAAATATATGTTTATTGATTTACACCCAACTATTATATATCTAGTTATATGAAGACATGTTTATAAAGATAATTTTTATAAAAATCCTCTTTATGTGTAAAATCCTTTATATTTATAATAATTATGATCATAATTATTATTTGTTATTAATCCTACATAGGTTATAGAAGTGTGTTTTAATGACTCATAAGAATAATTTAACCATTTATATTGTCATAAAGATGAATAATAGGGTATAACCTACAACTTTTAATCGTTATTCTTTTTATTCGAAACCTGTCTTTTATACGTTTAAAACTCGGTATTTAAATACTATTTCCGGTTATAACCTAATATATCACCAACTATAATAACGTTAACATAAATAAATTGAAAGCTCAGGTAATTAGTCGGGAGAAGGTGACGGTGTTTATGTGAGACCTGGTTCCTTCTCGTAACGTCCCGTATGGCTCGGTGAGTTCCCGAAATGATCCGTAAGCTTTGCGTAAATGTAATACGGTGACCGTAGGTGAGAAACGGTGACCCGAAAGAGCCGGTTTTTGGCCCGAAAGAATCCTGCAAAGGTGGTGGAGGTTGTGACGGGTCGGATGGTATGCTACGGTGGTTACGGGGACTGAGGTGGGGCTGGGGAAGGCTGAGGAAGCTGGAACAGGGACTAGGGTGGTGTCGTAATGGTGGTAGATGGTGGTGTGTCGTTTGTGGTGAAACCGAGAGAGCAAGGGAGGCAAGGGGAGGGCTCACGGGGATGTTGATGGTGCTTGTTGCTGCTGTTGTGAGACTGTGAGGGAGTCGAGAATGGTGGGGAAGGTGGGAGTGGTGGTGGAGGTGAAGGTGGTGATGTTAGGCGTGGTGGTGGTGGTGGTGGCGTGATGAAGGTGGTGGAGGGTGTAAACCGTGAGGAGAGGGAGTGAGATGAGGGTGTTGTCCCTGTTGTTGCCGAGAGATGAGGGAGAGAGCCGAAGGTGGAGGGTGGAGGGTGTTGGTTGATGGTGGAGCCGAGACCACAAGGGAGGCAAGGGGGGGTGGCTTGGTGATGGTGGTCGGGTGAGAAAGAGAGAGGGAGCCGTAGGTGATGGTTTGGAGGTGAAAGTGTTGGTGTGGATGATGGTGGATGAACCCATGCATATATATACTGTCACATTTGAGTATTACCCAATAGCCCTTATGTCTCTTTGAGACAATCTTGTTTCTAGATGGGAGACAAGAAGCAAAGGAAAGGTGGTCTCCATGGTGTTTGACGGCTTGGTGGCTCACGGGTGGAGGAGGAGGGTAGGGGTAGGTAGGGTGTAGTGTTGGGTGTTCCCGCTAGTCCAAGTCCGGTATAATACCCGCGTATTATCTTTTTCGTTCGTTGTAATCGTGTCGGGTATGAGTCGGATAAAAGAATATATATATAGGTTTAGTAATTCGGATAAAATACGTGTCCGTTTCGTATGTTTAAATTATATTTTCACTCGAGCGGATATTCCATACTATAAAATATATAAAGAGAACGTTTCTAGATGTTTAAGTATTATTTTTAGTTATCACCAACGCGGTATGGGGTTCGTTGTGTCTCGAAAATCTCTAATATTTCCTGTGTAGTTGTGTAGTAGTGGACTCTACTGGACCGGGTTAGACCTAATTAATTAAAATTAGTCTAATATGCACCGTTTGGTGTAATTATATTCAAATAATTATGTGTTAAAATTACGAGTTGTCACAAGAACAGATGAATCGTCCAAAAAATCTATGAATGGTCCGAAAACTATTGCTCGTTCGAAAAGTATCTCGGACAGCATGATTTCGGACATATGTTTTCGAACGAATAAGTTCTCGGACGAAAGATTTCAAACGAAAAGGTTTTCAGATAAAAGATTTCGAACGAAATAATTACCTAATAAAAGATAATTCTAACTAAATATTAGAGATGAAGATGAATATAGAGACACTGATGTAAATACTCTAAATACTAATGCTAAACCCCGAACCCTAAAGCTAAACTTTAAAATCTTAACTATAAACTCTAAAAGCTTAAAACTAACCCTAAAGCTAAACCCTCTTCCCATCCCTCAAAAACCTAACCCCACCCAACCACCAAAAACGTAAACCCTCTCCCTCCACTAGGGGTGTTCAAAAGTATCCATATCCGAAACCAAACCCGAAATATCGGAAATTCCGAATCCGAATTTTCGTATTCGGATAGCATTTTTAAATTTTTTTGGATATTCGGATATCCGAATATCCAAAAATAATTTTTTTAAGATATCTTTCGTAGAAAGTGTTATGAATACAATATATATATATAAAGTATATGGTTTTTATGCAATGTTTTTAGCTCTTTTATTTTTTTAAAAAATAAAACGTATTCGCACCGTAATTTCGAAAATTATATTTTTTTGGCCAAATTTATATATTGTTTCTTAGAAAGTGTTATAAATACAATATATATGAAGTATATGGCTTTTTATGTTATGTGTTAGCCTTCTTATTTTTTTAAAAAACTAAAACGTATTCGTGTCGTAATTTCGTAAATTACTCAAAAATTGGGTTTTTAATTATTTCATAAAGATGATGTTTGTTTTGTATATTTTATATATTTAGGTTTTAATTTAAAAAATATATTTAAGTTAAAAAAAACGAATATCCGTTTCACTCTCCGAATCCGAAATTTCGGATATCCGAAATTCGAATATCCAAAATTTCGGATTCAGATTCGGATAGTGAAATCCAATATCTGAAATTTTTGGATATCCGACTTTGAACACCCCTACCACCTACCACCACCCCCCAGAAACATGAACTCTCCCCCTCCCCCACCTAACCCCCCAGAAACCTAAACCCCAAAAAAACCTAAACCCTAAAGCTAAAAAATGGGGAACAGAGGAGAACCGGGTCAAACGAACTCTGATTGAACTCATTCCAGCGGCGTTGGAATCAGCTCGTCGTAACAGTTCCAACGCCGCTAGAAAGAGTTCAATCGAAGTTTGTTTGAGCCGGTTTCCTACGTTCCCCGTTTTTTTGTTGTTCCTTTTTGAACCATCCTCTAAAAATGGGGAATTGCGGGGAACCGACTCAAACTAACTCCAAATGAGCTCATTCCAGCGGCGTTGGACCGACTAGTCGAACCAGTTCCAACGCCGCTGAAATTAGTTCAATTGTAGTCCGTTTGAGCCGGTTCCCCTCCGTTTTTCTCATGTTCCCCGTTTTTTCGTATTCCCTTTTGAACCACCCTCTACACACACACACACACACATATATATATATAGGGTAAGGATCATTTGTTAACCCACTGTTATTGTGTTAACCCAATTAACTTCGTCAAAATTAATCCAAATCATTTTTTTAATAACATTATTACACTAATACAACGTCATGTTCGTCTTTTCATTTTTGTAAATTCGTAGATGTAAGGGGAGTTTACGCCCGTATAAAAACTATCTGAAAACATAAAACATATATTTTTTAGCAAAAAATTACACCAATGTAAACTCATCTTACACTTGCGAATTTACAAAAAACGTAAAAAAGAACATGACGTTGTATTAGTGTAATAATGTTCTTAAAAAAATGATTTGGATTGACTTTGACAAAGTTAATAAGGTTAACACAATAACAGAGAGTTATTATAAGACCCCAATTATATATATATATATATATATATATATATATATATAAAAGGTGCCAAGTTGGGTGAGGATAGAACTTCCACAACCCATTGCCAAGTCCCTATAAATGTCCACCTTTGCCTCAAATTCCTAGAGTTTTAATTCCAACTTCTCTACCCTTTCAAATCCATTATCAAGCAGTCAACTCAAATGGGTGAGGTTAGTTTCCATCCACTCAATTCCCTTTGTTTTTAGCTTTTAGTTTTCTTAAAAAGTATTAATTACTTTCTTCAAACTTATTACAGAAAGACGTCGACGTAAACAAAGAAGCCAACGAAAAGAAGATCGTTGATGCGGATAACACCAAGAAAGTCGATGAAGAGCCAATCACCGTCGTTCTAAAGCTGGACTTGCATTGTGCCGGATGTGCCAAAAAGGTTAAAAAATCCGTACAATATATTGAAGGTACGTAGAAACGTGGATCCAACTCAGTAACTATACATATATGCATTCTAGTTAGTTTATATAATAAATAATACAGTTATCAGTTTTCAATATATTATTGATTCTGAAATGAACAGAAGTGTATGTATGGTGCAACTAACCATCATCTCTTGGTAGGTGTGGAAACAGTAAAAGCCGATTCTGTCAGCAACAAGGTGACGGTAACCGGGAAAGTAGATCCGGTTCATATCAAGGAACGAGTTGAGTTCAAGACCAAGAAAACGGTAGAAATTATATATCCGAAGCCGAAAAAGGATGATGGAGATGTGAAGAAAGACGATGAGAAGCCACCGGAGGCAAAATCTAACAACCAGAAACCGAAAGAGGTAAATACCATCTTTTTAGCAAGTGACTTGGAATTTTATTATTTTTTTACATTTTTAATGATTTTTTTATTTAATTTTCATGGTGGTTATCTAGCCTCAGTCGACTACAGTGGTGTTGAAGATTCCATTACATTGTGATGGCTGCTCTCAAAAAATTAAACGAATAATCTCAAAGATTGATGGTGAGTTAATTCCAAAATTCCATGGAATTATTAAATCATTATTATTTTATATAATTTTTAAAAAGTTTTAACTAAAATTACATCATCAAGGCTAATATACAAAATTTGATTTAGATGGATGCATGCTTCCAATATATTACTAACCACTCAAACCTCTCCATATATTCTTGTTTAATAATTTAATTTTTAATAGTTTTAATCGTATTAAAATAATAAATCTAAATTGCTAAAAGTTTTTGCCATGATGTATTAGGTAGTATTCTTAAATTCTAATTAGATTAAAATAAAAATAATATTAAATTACTAAAGTACCAAGCATCTTTAGCTCATATTGATGTATATGTATGTCGTTCTTTCAACTACGAGGTTAAGAGTTCAAATCTTTATCTGACAAAGTATAAAGTTATAACTTTTATACATTAGCGATTATTTGCTTCAATGTTGTTTATTTTCTCTATCATCGACAGGGGTAGAATCGGTAAAACCAGATGCCAACAAAAATTTGGTCACAGTAAAAGGAACAATGAGCATGAAAGAACTTATACCGTATTTAAAAGATAAATTGAAGAGAAATGTCGATATTGTCCATCCGAAGAAAGAAGATGACAAGGGTGGTGAGAAAACAACTGCAAAGAAGGTTGAAGGAGACGGTGATAAAAAAGAGAAAATAGAAGACAGAAATGGTGATGAAAAAAAGGAAAACGATACAGGAAAAGCCGCGGACAATAGTGGAGGAGACGAAAAAAAGAAAAATGATGAGGCAAAAGTCGCAACCGATGAGAGTGAGAAAAAGAAGTCAGGTGATGAGGCAAAAGCCGCAACTAATGAGAGTGAGAAAAAGAAGTCAGATGATAAGGCAAAACCGACAGGTGGTGGTGGTGGTGGTGATGAAGACACGGGCAAAAAAGTGGATATGATGAATAAATATGAATATTATAGACATAACCCTTATATATACACGATGCCCATGTATAATCAAAGTTATTATAATCAAGATTATGGTGTTCCGGTTTTTTCAACTCAAGGTTACGGAAATCACGATGCCATGGATTATCCACATAGATCTCCACCTCCTCCGTCACCAATGTCACTTCACGATTCTCGTGCTTCAGAAACTGACATGTTCAGTGCGGAGAACTCTAATGCTTGTTCAGTCATGTGATGGACAACTTATATCGTCATATTAGGTGATAATAAGCATGTATTGCAAAAAAATATATATGTATGAGTATGATATTAATTGTATATTATGGGTATTAATAAGAGAATTTTATAATTGCTTGTCAAAATACAATAATAAAAATGTCATGTAAAGCCAAAATATATGACATTATAATCTTCGAAAGTCTTGCTAGATGGTTTGGGCATCCTTCTTCGTGTGAATTCATAATGGAATAACTTTAAGGCAAATGGATAACGTTTGAGTTTTTTTCAAATTACTTCTATTATTTTACTTTTGTTTCTCTTCAATAATGAAACATTTGTGATTTGGCTAAATAGAATATGAATTATTCCTAAATTATATGTTAACAATCGGAACCACCCTTAATTAACCATAACTTTAAGTATGGGTGGAACTATTGAGCGAAACTATCAAAATGATAGTTTCACTTGCTAGTTTCGCTTTTGCTTAGTTTCGCTTTGTTTGGCTAGTTTCGCTTAACAAAGGGTATATGCGTTCTCTCAATGATTATTCTTTGTTTTAAAAGACCATGTGAGATTCTGTTGTTCATGTGACTGTTTATGTGGATGACATTCTTCTCATAGGTAACAATGAACATGAGATGTCTGCTTTAAAGGCTTTCTTACATTCCACATTTCAGATCAAAGATCTTGACAGCCTTAACTATTTCCTGGGCATTGAGGTTTTAAAATCTGCTTCTTGTCTCATTATGACTCAATGTAAATTTGCAAATGATCTGTTGAAAGAGTTTCCTACAGACGAGGTTTCTTTTGTTTCGTCCCCTTTGCCTTTGCATTTACAACTCAAGCTCGATGAAGGTCAGGTTCTTGATGATCCTTTGGCTTATCATCGGCTTGTTGGTAACTTAACTATCTCACTCACACCCGGCCTGATCTTGCTTTTGCGGTTCAGTTTCTTAGCCAACTCATGAGTGATCCGCTTGTTCCTCATTGGTATGCTGCGTGGCATACTCTTCGATATGTCAAGGGTACTTGTTATCAAGGATTATTTTTAATGACAATTTCAATTTGTCTTTATCTGCTTATTGCGATTCTGATTGGGCGGCTTGCCCTAATACTCAACGATCTGTGAGTGGTTATTTCATTTCTCTTGGGGGCAGTCCTATTTCTTGGAAGTCCAAGAAACAAACTACTATTTCTCTTAGCTCTGTTGAAGCTGAGTGTCGCTCTCTTTGCCGGGTCACACATGAACTTGCTTGGTTAACTCGTTTGTTTGTGGAATTTCAGCTTCCCAACCTCACTCCGGTTCCTCTGAGGTGTGACAGTCAGCCATCCATTCACATCGCTAAAAATCTTGTTTTTCCTGAGCACACAAAGCATATTGAATTGGATTGTCATTTTATCCGTGAAAAGCTTCAGGCCGGTTTGATTCTGATTTATCATACGCGTACTTCCGATCAACTTGCGGATTTATTCACCAAGAGTCTTGTTGGTCAACCGCATTCGGCTATCATTTCCAAGTTGGGGTTGTATACACCTCCAACTTGATTGGGGGGTGTTGGGCGAAACTATCAAAATGATAGTTTCGCTTTTGCTTACTTTCGCTTTTTTTATTCTTTTCTAGTATATAAGTAATTTTGTAATCATTATTTGAGTTATCAATTAAAATCATCCCCCCGGCCCAATTGTTTCTCTCTCATTTCAGTCTCATTCTCACTATCACAACATGAACTAGAAGGGTGTCGTTTGTCAGGGTGTGTTAACCTCACGATCAACAAGTTATTTTGTTAATAAGTATATTTAACGTCATCGTTTTGTATTATTTTTTCTTTAAATTGTCGTCTAGAGGAGTTAAAGTAAATTAAAAAAATCTATTGTGTCTCCTATTAAAAGGTTTTAATACTAGATTTGTGTTTAAGGGTTTCCAATAATATTATATCTCGACTATGCTTCAATTTAAAGTTGATCATTAAGGTTTATAATATTTTCTAAAGGTGGTAATAGTTATTTTAAATTGTAAATTAAAATACAAATATATAATTTATAAACAAATAAAGAATACACACAAATACAAAAATATGTGGATATGGTAATGGTATTAATAAATTAGTTGTGATACGTTTGCATTGCATTGTGAAACAATCATGCCATGCAAAATGACAAAAGAACTAGCTGTACAAGCATTAAGAACACTCCAATATCTATCCATATTTATGGAATAATAATATCTTATATTATATATGTATATTTTAAGTATGATGCCTAAAATAATATTTCATACAAGAAAGAGAAATTGATAATTTTTTAGAAATTGTTTCTGGATGTCAAAGGCTAATGTTTTTAGAAATTAGACTGACGTACGGCTCTAAAGTTTACCATTTTGTCCGGTCTACTTAAAAGTTAAAATGGATCAATTTATTTTTATTAAGTCTATTAGCTACTAATCTAACCTGCGACATAGACAGTTATTTAACTTGCGGATTCCTTCGAGATTCAAAATACTGATAAATGCTTATGCCAGTTGGATTTCATTAATAATCATTGTTCTTAGAAAGAGACCGGACCGTCATGTTAGACCATGAACTAGCTAATAACCAGTCGGTTGAGTACTTTTGAACTGTCTCCATTTGAATCGGCCGACTATGGGTCGGACCGGTTGAATTGGCGAACTGAATCAGTGTTGGATTTTATTAACATTATAAATCCATACAAACAGATAATATAGTTTCATATTTTATTTTAAATTAGTTATATATATTTTCAAATTATTTATAGGATCATCCGGTTTTGAAATAATTCCAACGAGTCTGACTAATGGACTGATAAAACAAACCATTTTGGTTATAAAAAACATTGTAATTTAATGGTATAGTATGTTAGAATCTCGTGTATTACACGAGTTGAATAAATGTAATATTATATAGTTACTAATAATAAAATTATCTTTAAAAACCCGTGTATTAATGGGTTGAATAAAATCGTGTATTACACGTGTTGAATAAAATATAATATAATCTGTTAATACATACTCGTCAAAATGTCTTTAAAAAATGTATTATGACGTGACAGTTATAAATTTTGTTAAGTTAATTTTTAAAACATTTTTTTTTCAACTGGTTTTTAATGTAATTGATAAATGTTAATTTATATTAAATTCATTTGGTTAATGATATAACTATAACTATCTATAATTAAATAATAAGTATTAATAATTAGATTTATATTAAAATTTTAAAAAATAATTTTTTAATATTATTTTTTAACATGAGAGAGGCGAAAAAAAAGACTGAAAGCAACCGAAAGTAACACCAGTCTTATTTTTATTTATTAGTATAAAAATTAATAATCAACCCACGTAAATTAATATACCTTTCTCGACTTACTACCGTCAATCAAGTTATGATTGCATATGACAATAGTCTTTCTAATCTTATTTTAATGATTTGAAACATGTGATGCTGTTTATAAAGTAAAAAGGTAGTGAATCACATGGGTTTTTTAATAATAGATTATGCATTCACGTGTGATGTTTGTGATTTAAACCGTAGAAACAGTATATAGCAATCACTCTAGTTGGTTTTACCAACTATTAACCGCATAAAAAAAGGTTTTTAATAGGATGATTAATTGTGAAATGTCTTTTACCTTTTCCTAGAATGTCTATTAATGGTACCATAAGTAGCATGAAGCGAGCCGCACCGAATTGAAGTTAAACACCGACCACAAGCTCATTGTGATTCGACACCTTTGACCCTTCTTACCCTAACTAGTTTAAGATGATTAGGATACACAAATTTTCTTATCTTTGACCGGTCCATTTGACACCGATCATCCCCAGGAGCGGAATAACAAATATCTTGTTGTTTAAATTCCATCGTTCCGGACCTGATACTTTCCCACCATTCCAACCAAAACCACCACCCAGACCAACCCAACTAATACAGAACCAACGACGAAGACCAGGGTTAATCATATCACCTTCAAACCACCCAAGAGACTCAAACTCGACCCATAGGAACTCTCATTTCCTGACCAGAAGAATCCGTAGCAAACCCACGACGTACCACCGCTGACCAGTCAACAAAAGTAAGGGAAATATGAACAGACGCCTTGACCCTTGCGAGGACATCATTGTCGTCGCTTGGCCCACCAAACCAGGACTGACTAATGACGGACCCCCCTGTGACCTTAGCACACTCTTACAAACCTCGTGATGGTATAGTAGGAAACAAAAAAGTATACCTTCGGAAGAACCCGACATGATTTCTTTTTGTCCCGCAGAAACCCAAGCCTTTGATCCACGTCGAAAAACCTTACGCTCGCCAGAACAAAGCACCACCCCTCGCCCTGGAACCATACGAAGGATTCGGCGGCGCACTCAGACTCCCACTGTAGGATCGTGAAATTACAAGATGGTTATATTCTTAATTGAAATTGGCGGAAACAATAACAACTACACAGATGTAATCGAACAGACAGAAAGAATACTGATAAGAACACTATTGTATTAAGCTTTGAGAATAAACGATTACAAGTGAAAACTCTAATTCCCAAAAAGCACAAAAAGCACACATACAATGAAGTGTTTACAGATTATTTATACTCACTTAGAATCAAGACAGCCCCTTGATTCTAAGGATCAGATCTAACACGGACCGTTGATCTGTTGTATCTAGCTAACTATTACACGTTTTGTCTATATCTAGTTAACTTTATTGAAGCGTATCTAGTTAACTTTATTGAAGCGTCTTCTTTATGCATCATTACTTGCATGCTTGGAGAAGAGCATTGTTGTCCATCATTGGTTGTGTCATTGAGGTTCCTTCTGCTTTGAGTGTGTCAGTTGCTTTTACAGAAAGTTGTCAGTGACGCTTGGTATGGATAGTCAGTTGCAACGATTTGTCTTCAAGGCACAAGGCTGCCAGCAGCAAAGATGTTGATCAGCAGCAAGATGTAAACATCCAGAGCTGCTGATGATTTGCCTGTCAGCAGCATCAAGTGTTGATGCTGCTGAGAAGCTTATCCGCAACAACTTTGGTCTTCAGCAGATAAAGCTATCCGCAGCAGATTTGTTCTTCAGCAGGAGAACAAGTATCCGCAGCAGATAAGCTTGTCCGCAGCAGTTTGTTGATCAGCAGCAAACTGTGAGATCAACTGTATTTGTACTTAGAATTTTGTAGCCATCAGTCTTTGTTTCTACAAACTCCCCTAGACTGATGCTACCAAAATTCTCTTATTGACTTTGTTGCTGATACTTTTGCACATTTCTGACTATCCTTTCAACCAAAAAAAAAAAGCTTCGAAAACAGCCATCTTGTACTTTGAAATACAGCCTGCAGTCGTCAAAGCTGTCTGAGTCTTTCTCCATTGGGACCATCTCCCCCTTTTTGGTTGCATCAGAGGATAAATAAGCATCAGTTTGGGTGCCCACTGATACAAAGGATGGAGTAAGAAAAGTTGGGTATTGATGTGCCTCTATCATATTCACCCTGGCCGTCAATTCCAAGATATGAAGTTTCAGTCTGTCCTCATCCACAGTTGTGGAATCCTTGGATCCAGATGGGGCCTTAGGCCTAGCCTCTTCATCCCCATCACCCATGGTTTCTTGGCACCTGGGATTCCTCTCAGAGGACATACATATTTACAACAAAGGATAGACGCATTCAACTGAACCGATGATGATGCTTGGTGGTTTCTTTGCCTTCCATTGTTGAGTTGGTGGTTTTCTAGTTTTCCTCACACTGTCAGCATTCTTTGCTACTGTAGGCTTTGCCTTGGGTTTTGCCTTATCAGTAGTGGACACTCTTGCTGCTGATGTCTTTGCCTTAGCAGCAGCAGCAGATTTTGCTGCGGAGGATTTTAGCTTATCAGCAGCAGACTTGGTTGCTGCTGAAAGCTTCTGCTTTGTTTTCTTAGGCTTAACTGGACTAACAACCGATGTATGCTGATCCTTCTTTACCCTTTGTCTTTGAGGAGCTTGATGAAGGATCTGGTTGAAAGGGTTAAACTTACAGTTTCCAGAAAAGTGGTCTGATTCACCACAAATGATGCAAGATTGTAAAGGTTTTGACAACTGCTCCCTTGATGGAGAAAGAGAGTTTCTGAATTGAGTTGTCTTAGCTTCAAACCTTCTTACCTGTTTGTTCTTCTTTGTCTTCTCAAAAGCGTGTTGCTTGAGATTCTTTTGCTGCTGAAGGTAGTAGAAGCATGTGCTGGCAGTGTGATTGTATCTCCCACACACAAAGCATGATTTCGCCAGTTTGTTCCTTTCACAGTACATATAGTTCTTTCTTTGGAACAGATCCTTGAAGTTCCATGGATGAGCTTTGTTATGTTCAAAGGTGGCTTTTTCTAGGGTCCTGTGAACATATGGAACTTTTTCTTCCGGCTTACGACATATATCAAATACCTTTCTCTTTGTGATTGGCTTGAACTGAGGCTTGGGGTTTGTGGGTTCTGCTGTCTGTCCCTTTTCAATGTTTAGCTTTTTTCCATCTGGAGGATAGCTGATCTTGATCTTTTTGAATGGTACAGGGGCTTGAACAGCTGGAAGGACAACAGGAACTTCAGCTCTATTTAGAACAACTTCAGATGGGGTTGTACTGGTTTCATCATGGTCTGAGTAGGTTGACTCAGATTCCGATGAGGTATTGCAGTCTTCAACGAAAGGTTCATCCATTGAAGGATCAAGGTTTCGGTTTGCAGTGTCAAGATTTGCAACATTGAAGCTTGGTTCGTAAATGGAAATATAGTCAGCAGGAGGAGGAACAGATTTGTACTGATCATTGTTATACCCAAGTCCAGTCTTTACCTTCTCATGGACTTGAATATCTAAAAGTCTTTGTAACTTTTTGGAGGAAAATTCATATTTTTCAACATGAACTTTCTGTTCTGCCAGTTCAGCTCTGGTAGCTTTTAGTTTGACCAGTAGATCATCAATCTGAGTTTCAAGATTAGTTTGTTCGTGTTTTAGCGATGAAATCTCTTTCTTAAGGCAATCAACCTTTTCTTTATAAGTATTTTCAACCTTTTTGAACTCAGATTTCATCTGATGAAACTCTTCATTTTAATCTATGAGGTTTTGGTTGTGCTTTCTATAACCCAAAACTTTATCAATACAGGCTTGAGAGCAAAGATGTTCAAATACCTGAGGTGGTACCTCTGTAGTGTCTGCCATTAGGGCTTGATTGTTGACGGACAGTTCTTCATATTGAAAGCTCCAGTCGAACTCAGAAGTCCTAACAGTTGCACATGCTGCAGTTTGAATTGAACTAGGACCCGAGTGCTCAAAATGTAGGGCAGAGGAGGTGGTGGTGGATGTTGAGGCTGTTTGGTAGCTTGAGCTTCTTTCTTTTGCCTGAATCATCTCTAGCTCATAGGTTTTTAGCATTTCAAAGAGCTCAGTCATCTGGAGAGTTTTCAGATTCTCCGTTCTTCTGATTGACACCGTGTAAAGTGTCCAGCAGCTTGGTAGAGACCTGATGAACTTATTGAGAATTTCTTCATTCTCTAGCTTCACCTTTGAGAACTGCAGCTCTCCTACAAGATAGGTAAATCTGTTGTATAAAATAGTTAGAGACTCACCTTCCTTCCAGACGAAGTTTTCATACTGTTGCTTCAGGATGTCTTCAAACCCGTTGCTTTGTGCCATTTTTGTTCTTTGGTGATTTGATGAAATAGAGAGAGTTTAGAATAGAACCAGAAGTGATTAAACAAGTGTTAGTTTGTTTAATCTGAGCCAAAGCTCTGATACCACTTTTAGGATCGTGAAATTACAAGATGGTTATATTCTTAGTTGAAATTGGCGGAAACAATAACAACTACATAGATGTAATCGAACAGACAGAAAGAATACTGATAAGAACACTGTTGTATTAAGCTTTGAGAATAAACGATTACAAGTGAAAACTCTAATTCCCAAAAAGCACAAAAAGCACACATACAATGAAGTGTTTACAGATTATTTATACTCACTTAGAATCAAGACAGCCCCTTGATTCTAAGGATCAGATCTAACACGGACCGTTGATCTGTTGTATCTAGCTAACTATTACACGTTTTGTCTATATCTAGTTAACTTTGTTGAAGCGTATCTAGTTAACTTTATTGAAGCGTCTTCTTTATGCATCATTACTTGCATGCTTGGAGAAGAGCATTGTTGTCCATCATTGGTTGTGCCATTGAGGTTCCTTCTGCTTTGAGTGTGTCAGTTGCTTTTGCAGAAAGTTGTTAGTGACGCTTGGTATGGATAGTCAGTTGCAACAATTTGTCTTCAAGGCACAAGGCTGCCAGCAACAAAGATGTTGATCAGCAGCAAGATGTAAACATCCAGAGCTGCTGATGATTTGCTTGTCAGCAGCATCAAGTGTTGATGCTGCTGAGAAGCTTATCCACAGCAACTTTAGTCTTCAGCAGATAAAGCTTTCCGCAGCAGATTTGTTCTTCAGCAGGAGAACAAGTATCCGCAGCAGATAAGCTTGTCCGCAGCAGTTTGTTGATCAGCAGCAAACTGTGAGATCAACTGTATTTGTACTTAGAATTTTGTAGCCATCAGTCTTTGTTTCTACACCCACTATTGTCGTCGGCAACACCCTCACTCTCGTCACTTTAGTTGAAAATGATTCTCTCATGGACTGGTCCTGACTTGAAAACCCTAGCACTCTTGGGGGTGGTAAAAGTGATAGTAAACATACAATGAACTCACGTGTAACATTTCTGATTTTCATTCCAGTATAATTAATCATGTTTGAAATCCAATTCTAGTGCAATGGTTATCCTATTCGTACAAACAATTAAACCCTAACTTCAAAGCAAATTCATGAATTTTTACACTTGTATACTTTAATAAAACACTATATATATGTATATATATATATATATATATATATATATATATATGTGTGTGTGTGTGTATATGGATGTATGTATATTTATATATATATCACACAAGTACATACACATATATAAACACACAATTGACAAGTGATCCCACTCAATAGTTTGAACCCTGACACAATGATTTGAACCTTAAAGTCGTGAAATTGAACCTAGTCCCAAAACAATCTCGCCTGTTTGACTTTTTAAAGTCAAACAGGGCCGAATCCACAAAATCCAAGTCTCAATATCGACCCAATCGATTCCTATGGGTTTCCATCCCACATACATGTATTAAACGACCCAATCTCGGCCCAAGAAACAACTCAATTCGATCGATTAAGCGGCATATTCAAATTCGAACGGATTTGACTTTGGATAGTTAAAATCCGTATCAATCCGCAATAAATTCGTGAAATCAACGTGTCTTAATCCCGCAAATCACTCGCAGGCCAATCACGTACATACCTAGACCATTATCAGGACTAAATTCACTCTCAAATCAGTGAATTAACGCGTAATCTGTTACCACGACTATTACGGTCAAATTAAAATCAAATCGGCCTTTACGAACGAAATTAAACAAATTAAACCTCTCTCTCACTCGCGTATACCTCCACACAAACTCTCCCAACCTTTGATTAATCCGCATTTCACCTCTGGACGCCTGTCGATCACCAAGATCAGTCGAGGAAATCGTGTAGCCGTCTGCACTCGTTACCCAACCTCCAAGAGTAAGTTTTAGATCGTTAGAATCGTAATCGAGACCTGATCATTAGCCCCTTATCAATTCGCGTTCATAGTACGCATCGAACTCAATTACGATTTAAGTTCATGTCATGTTCTTGCGTTTTCTGATTTGGGGATTTAATGAATTTACTTTTCGTATTTAAATTATTTTGTTCTTGTTATAATCAGCGAGCCACCCGGTCCGACTGGTTAAGACCATGCAGCATCGGACCCGGTGGTGTGGGTTCGAAACCCACGGCCCGCATGACTGGCCGGCTTTTTGCACCACATTTAAAAAACCCAAACCCGGTCACGCCTCAGGCGCGTGTTAAATAAATTCAGGACCGAATCTGTTACAAGATCCGACCCTTGGTCCAGCGGTAAAAACCCACCGGATTTCCCCAGCAGACCCGGGTTCGAGCCTTTATGGCCTGTTTGTTTTTTTACCCATTTTCTAAAACCCTAAAAATTTTATAAAAATTATTTTTATAAACTATGCAATATTTTTAACAGAATAAGATCAGATCTATAAAATTTCAATATAAATTCATTTTTATTTTGAATTATTGGTTAAAAATGGTAGATTAAATATTTAAAACAAAAACTTAGATATTTAAATTAATTCCCAAATAAACACAATTGATTTTATAAAATCTATAAAATATCAATTTTAATTAAAGCAATCAAGTATTTATTGCAAAAATAATAAATAGATAAAATTTATTAATTTTAAGTTACACTAAAAGATTAAATACACATTTTATTGATATTTTTGATACATAAATATTAACTGCATAATTGTATATTTACACATAAATAAAATAGAAAAAAATTATTTATTTAAATTATACATCAATAAATTTTACATACCTTTATAAATAAATAAATAAGGAACAATTATTTATTTGTTTATTTAAATTATGTTTAAACATAATGTCTACACTATTTTTTAACTAAATAAATGTATAACACTTATTTAAGTTATTTAGTTGATCAAACCCTAAACCTTAATTCAATTATTTTAAAACCATTTATTTATCTTTCATTTTACACAATATATCTTCAAGTACAAACCACAATTTCCTACGCTCCTATATAACTTTTTGTACACACATCCAATTAAATCGTAGACTTAGACCTATACTATCGTACACATTATTAATTTACTATATATTACACACTATGTTAACGTGGTGAGTTACAAGGATCATTTTGCTACCTAGTCTCGCGTGCTAGCTACACCCTTGAATCAAGTGAGTATTACATAGGCCCTTTTACTCTTTTACACTTTTTGGGGTGAAACATGAACTCTATTCACACAATTGTTTACATTTACACAAACTACACAAACACAAATCCTCTTTACATTCATGTATACAAAATTTGAGCTTTATGTTTGAGTGCTAGGTGTGTTAACTGTTTGTGTGCAATTTATGTGCAATCATTAACTATTCAAGCCGACGGTTAACAATGATATATCTATTGAGTCTGACAAAATCACCCAGATTGGGGTGATTGTTACCGACAACACAATTTGCATACTAGTTACAAAGGTTTGATTGTACTTTGGTTACACAATAGTTGCTCCTCATAAATGCCTTATATTATCATGTTATGTAAGGATTTGATTATTTACATCTATACATTATCTATGTATAAACCTGTGTATGCTCACCAACTTTTTAGTTGACTTTATTTTGTTCATGTTTCAGGTGCCAATGTGTGAGTTTGATTAAGACATGCTACACATAGGCTATGGACTTAGTTAAATTTAAATAAAGAATATTATGTATTTCATTTACGTACTTGTTTGAATTTGGTTATGTTTTATTTGTTTGAAATGAAATCTAATGATTAAAATATTGCAATCTAGTCAACCTTGTGCTCATGAACAGTCTACATGTCCCACCCCGACGTATTCCGCCGTCGGTTGGGGTGTGGCATATTTGTATCAGAGCCTTGGTTATAGGGAACTAGGTTATTAGACACCCTGGACCTAGACTATAACTTTAGGACACATACTTATACCATGCTTAATGATTATGTGATATGCGCTACATGCTATGTGTTACATGCTTACTATGTTAATTATTATTTCATTTTGATACCTTATTTATTAAAATTCATGACTTATTAGACTATACTTAAATAATAAATTAAATAAACACTATCCCTACCCATACCCTAAGCCTCATAACCTTCTTACCTACTTCTCTGTAGTCATCATCATAGCATGTGGAAACTTCATGGATCTAAATCTATAAAATTTCTTTATTTCCTCGTTAAGGTTTTAAACTTTGTTAATTATTAGAGGACACGTGCAATCTGGAAGGGTGACACCTGTATTCTGGATTTTCTATCTAGGAAAGCATTTCGTATAAATCCCAATCAACCGAGGGACCCGTATGCTTTCCTGGGAATTCCCGGGATGAGTATTTACTTATAGGCTAAAGCATGTCTCTTTGAAAGTTATATGAGTTTAATTAACTTTAATGTGTCATAGTATTCAAGTGGTTATGTCACTATTTGAGTATAATCCAAACTATGATTAACTATTTTATTTAATATTTTACCCTCTTTAAATTCAATCAAATTTCATAAGTTCTTACATCGTTTCTTGTCTTGTGCAAATCTGTAGAATGCCTCCCCGGCGTGCTACCGTAACCAACAACAACACCGACATTGCTGCTATCCTTGCACAACTTGTAACTCAACTCACCCAAGCTAATGGAGCCATTAATGGTACCCATGGAACTAATGGTGGTGGTGGTGCCAACCCACCACAATGCACCTTCAAGCACTTCAATTCGTGTAATCCTCTTAAGTCCTATGGTACCGAGGGAGCCACAGGACTCCTTCAATGGTTCGAAAGTATTGAGGGCACCTTCCTTAATAGTGACTGCCCCGATAACCTTCATGTTCGGCATGCCACAAGTGTCTTCCAAAAATGGGCACTCACGTGGTGGAATGGGGAAAGAAGAACTAGAGGAATGGAGGCAGAAATGGCCTTACCATGGGATGAGGTTAAGAGACTAATGACCAAAGAGTTCTGTCCTCGGAATGAGGTGAGGAAGCTGGAAGCTGAGTTTTGGGATCTTACCCAAGACAGTGGTGAAAGTCTGGCTTATACAACCCGGTTTCATGAACTGAGTCTCCTTGTGCCCCATATGGTCACACCTTTATCCCGCTGCATTGAGAAGTACTGTAAGGCCCCAAACCCGGGAGGCCTCACTCGTTGGATTTACTCATTCACAAACAGTTCTTAAACATGAGTATCAAATAATGCAGCGGAATCATTCATTCAACATAACTAAAAACTTGTTCATACATGCGGAAGCGTACATTGTCAATTACATAAACTTAACATAAACAACTCATAACGGGATGCCAGTCTTCATGATCGACCGGGTAACTCTTCTCGCTTGCCAAGCATCACCGTCCATCGTCCATACCTACCTTAACCTGAATGTGCATACTAAAAAGGTCAGCTACGCTGGTGAGTTCTAGCATTTCATAAAAACTTTAACATCAACATTTGCCAAAAACGTATCATTCATTTAGTAAAAACCTTTCACAAAAGCAGGTAATAATTTAACATCTTAAAAAAAAAGTTTTGTACCCATATCATCATCATAATCATAAACACCGTTAAACGGATCGTTCATTAAAACTTTTAACATTCATTTAAGTCATACATTATTATCTAAATCTGTGTTACCCTTCGTTCCGTCATTTAGTATGGTATTGCCCCTAAGGCTTAACTGCACGAAGACCGACAATACCATACATTCCGTCAATTCCCTTATGGTATTGCCCCTAAGGCTTAACTGCACGAAGACCGACAATACCATACATTCCGTCAATTCCCTTTTGGTATTGCCCCCAAGGCTAACTGCGCGAGGACCGACAATACCCATTCAGTTGCCCTTATGGCTCTCATGTCCATAAACCGACAACTTCCATCGACGGTTATGACTCTCAGCCATAACATCGTCGGATCATAATTTAACCTTATATGGGGTCACGTTAACCCCTGAGTAACCGTCGTTACTCCCTTTTACCAGTTGTACAACATCATAACCATTGGCATGCCACAAAGACATGCCCCTGTTGTTCTTGTGGCAACTATGGCTCGCTGTCCATAATCTACCACAAGGCTGGGAATCTCATTCCCAGACTTCATTCGTCAATTCCATTCATTCGACAGATTAGATTTGTAATGACTTCTTTAAAACCTTTACCTCTTTCTCTTCTCATTAAACATTTCCTCAATTAAACCGTTCATAAAGCATTCGTAACCCTTTTTGGCAAAAACATTTCAAAACCTTTCCTTTCGTAAACATCGTTTCAACATTTCAAAACCTTTCCTTTCGTTAAACATCATTTCGTTAAAACATCATTTCGTTAAACATCATTTCTTTAAACATCATTTCGTTAAACATCATTTCGTTAATCATTTCGTAAGTATGCACACCAGCCCAAAAACATTAACAAAACATTTAAAAGAGGGCTCTAGAACTCACCTTATAAGCTAGTCTCGGTTGTCCTAAACAAAGGTCCAACAACGTCACTTCCGATCTGAATTGATTAATTAAATACACATCAGACCTAAATCCCGACTCTAACGGTTTACTCGTTCTGTTACAGGTGAATACACTGACTTCACTTACTGATGCAGACCTATCGAAACTACTTAGTTTCGACAGGTGCAGGCCCATCGAAACTTCTAGTTTCGATACCTGCAGGCCCCTCGAAACTTCTAGTTTCAACACCTGCAGGCCGCTCGAAACTTCTAGTTTCGACACCTGCAGGCCGCTCGAAACTCTAGTTTCGATACCTGCAGAACTCAGCTATCTTCCCCGTGAAAAACCCTAACTTTCGCAATGCAGGTCCGACCTGGTCAAGATCCGGACTTTTTACATTCAAAACGTGTATTTTCCCTTCGTGATTCCAGATTTATAACCCTTTCCTCATTTGGTTTATAAAAACCCGTCATTTTCCCGAAAATACCCGAAAACCCAAAAACGAACAAAAACTCAGATTTGGTTCGGGTGTTACCTGATTTCGAGATTCTGATCCGGAGGTTTTGCTCAGTAGCAACAAGCTCCTTCAATCTCGGGTCGATCCGCCAACTTTCTCTCTCTACGGTTTCTCTCTCTAGATTCTTGCAAATGAGAGAAATGGTGTGTGTGTTGGCTATTTAAAGGGAGGAAACCCCCCCTTCCTTCAAGTTTGCCGGCCCAACCGGCCCGGCCCGTTACGCCTCGTTCTTTTATCCCGTTCGTCCCGGTTCAACCCGTTATTTAAAATCCTCATTTATTTTGGGATGTTACAAGTCTACCCCCCTTACAATAGGTTTCGTCCCCGAAACCTATCATAAGTCAAACAGTTGAGGGTACGACTCCTTCATTTCCGTCTCCGTTTCCCATGTAGCTTCCGATCCCTTCCGGTGCTTCCACTGGACTTTAACCAACTGGATAACTTTGTTACGTAAACGTTTCTCTTTCCTGTCTAGGATGGCCACAGGTTCTTCGATGTAGTTAAGGCTGTTGTCGACCTCGATGTCCGTAAGTGGTACGTGAGCCGATTCATCCGCCAAACACTTTCGCAAGTGTGATACATGGAAGGTAGGATGAATCCCACTTAACTCATCAGGCAATTCCAACCGATATGCGACTTCACCAACCCGTGCCATAATCCTGAATGGTCCGATAAACCTCGGACTTAACTTTCCTCTCTTTCTGAATCGTATGATTCCCTTCCAAGGCGACACTTTCAACATTACTCTATCCCCAACATTAAACTCAATAGGCCTTCGTCGTTTATCCGCATAGGATTTCTGACGATCTTGGGCGGCCTTCATGCGTGCTTTGATCTGATCAAACCTTTCCGATGTTTCTTTAACGACTTCGAGACTTCCCAATTCCTTCTGTCCAATCTCACCCCAACAAACCGGGGTCCTGCATCTTCTCCCATACAACATTTCATAAGGCGGCATACCTATCGTCGTGTGATAACTGTTGTTGTAGGAGAATTCAGCTAACGGCAGATGGCTGTCCCAACTGCCACCGAAGTCGATAATACAAGCACGAAGCATATCCTCCAATGTCTGAATGGTCCTTTCGGACTGACCATCCGTTTGCGGGTGGAATGCTGTGCTGATATTAAGCCTCGTGCCCATCGCCTCGTGAAATCTTTTCCAGAACTTCGATGTGAATCGTGTGTCCCGGTCAGATACGATCGTCTATGGCATCCCATGCCGTGCTATTATTTCATTAATAAACACTTCCGCTAACCTTTCCGACGAGAACGTCTCGCGAATAGGTAGGAAATGAGCACTCTTCGTTAAACGGTCCACAATTACCCAAATGGTGTCATGACCTTTAGCTGTGCGAGGTAGCTTAGTTATGAAGTCCATGGTAATGTGTTCCCACTTCCATTCCGGTATATCAAGTGGTTTAATCTTTCCATACGGTTTCTGGTGCTCGGCCTTTACTTGCGAGCAAGTCAAGCACTTGCTTACATACTTCGTCACGTCACATTTCATTCCAGGCCACCAGTATTCCCTCCTCAGATCTTGGTACATTTTATTGGTACCGGGATGGATAGAGTAACGAGACTTATGAGCCTCATCCAAGATTTTGGTCCTAAGCTCGCCACCCATAGGTATCCATATCCGCCCAAAACGTGTCCTAACACCAAGGGTGTTATATTCCAACTTGTCCTGTTGGCCAACCATCCTTTCCTTCTTTATGTTTTCCTCTTTAAGTGCCTCATCTTGAGCCTTTTCAATTTCTCTCATCACATCTGAAGTTACCACCAACTGGCAATCCTTCACTCTAATAGGAGTAGGCACATCCTTTCGGCTTAGAGCGTCAACCACCACGTTTGCCTTTCCAGGGTGGTATATGATTTCACAGTCATAATCTTTCAGAAGTTCCAACCATCGTCTCTGCCTCATATTAAGCTCTCTTTGTTCGAAGAAGTATTTCAAACTTTTGTGGTCGGAGTAAATAGTAAACTTCACCCCATAGAGGTAGTGCCTCCATATTTTCAATGCAAATACGACAGCAGTAAGTTCCAAATCATGAGTCGGATAATTGACTTCGTGAACTTTCAACTGCCGCGACGTATATGCAATCACTCTCCCGTTGACAGATCCTTGTGTAGTCTTGACTATACCTCTCTCGTTCTTGATAGACGTTATCTTTTTCAGCATCGTACATCCCTAGTCGGTCTTTCACATCTAACCGTTAGGGTTCTTATATCGTCATTCTATGTGAAATGTCTTATCAAACTCGGAGTCGTCCACAGAAGACTCCTTGGCCATAATTTCAACTCCTCGTTCAGGTTATCCACCTTTCCATCTGGACGGTTCCTATCGATCGTCTCTCAACTATTTGGATCATTGTGTATACCTCATAAGCTGTCCATGGTGCATTCGTCCTTGAAGGACCATACCATGTCGTTCTCGAATGAATCATAATATCCCGTTCCTGAATGATTCCTACTATCAAGTTTCCTAAGGTACCGTACCATCTCATTCCCGAAGGAACCACATCGTCTCGTTCCCTAAGGAACCATATGCTTCATTCCAGAAGGAACCTTATCGCTTCGTTCCCGTAGGAACCGTATCGCTTCGTTCCCGTAGGAACCGTATCGGGTATCCCCCAAACATATGAGGTATCCCTTATCACACTCAACTTGTCGGGAAGGTATTCATTCAGATGGCACACTAGTCACTCGAACTTTTCATTCATATCTTCATACACAATCTCCTTCTAGTCTTTCTTTCAAACGTACTTGTCAGGTTTTACGTTTCACATCGTTGGTTCATTGAACACCCTTATTCCTACATATCACTGGATGGTCTTAGGGATTGGCATCCCATCTGACCGACAATATATATTCTCTAGCTACTCGTTTCCGTTAGCCTTTTCTGCATGCATTTCTTCTAAAGTCACATTCGTTGGTCTTACTATGGATAGATGACACGTACGGTGACACTTGTACTTTCATTTCCTTTCTAGTTTCAGTGGGTCCCTCAACGGCTTTCCAATTCTAGTAACACTCGCAGCTATTGATTAGACTTAGACATAGTAGAGCGTTCTCTGAGTCGCCTTGAATTTCTTCTTAGTGCCCATGCCTTGCTTCACATTGTTAGTCAAAACTTGTCCTTCACATTCATTCTAGACAAACAATCCTTGGGTCGGATCTGGTTTGGTTTGGTTTAGTCTGCACGCCCTAATTAACATCGCGGTTTCCGTCTCTTGTTGTTGTTGGTATATCTATTTTCTCATTTCAGCAGATACCCTTATTAGTTGTCTTGGACTGTCTTCTACATGGAAAGATGCACTTTGTGCATTCGTGCACTCATATATTCTTTGGACATACACTAGTGTGGTTATTTCTTTCATGCTCATGCATACTTCAACAGTAGACCGATTCTTATTCATCAGAACGTGTTTGCGCTAAGCGTAGCCCATCCTAGCTCCTTGGCATCCTTCATACGTATGCTCGTCTGACTTAGGTAAACCGAAGTTTCATTCCTCCTCATCTTGTCTGTGGCTCGTACTTGCTGACATCATTCACCGTTGTAAGGTACACCATCTTTGACATCATTACCATTACTAATGATGTTCATCAATCTCCTTAATCGTTACTCGGGTGACTAACATCTCGTAGTCGTGGTTGAGTAATTGGATCAACTCTGATACGTAAGCATTAATCAATACCATAAGATTCACCATCATGCACGTGCACCTGTAAATTCACAATTTCGCGGATCCAAACGAAATTACCAATTTACCTTACTCGAGCATTCTAGTTCCTCTTATAACACTTTCTAATACTCGCGTCCCTTCAAAGTTGAGATTTTGTCCCGGCATTCTCATCGACACCTCTTACCACTTTAGCTCTAAGTCAACACAACGGAGGACATTTCGCATCACACTCGTATGGTCTCATGCACACTACCTTCCGGTTCCGCAAGAACTCTTGCCTTTTCACTATAAACTTGGTGGGCGGGAATCCTACCGTGTCATCCGGTACGACCCTCACCACGCCTTCCGCCTATTCTTCCCTCCATTTCGTTCTTAAAAGACAAGGAATCTAATGTCATCACGCTAGTTAACAAATAAAATTCAATAAGTACTGTAAGATGTTAATATACACTGGCCATCTGTAATTAACCATTACACTACCTTTCGATTTCTATTTGACCACCTTTGTGATTCCATCAGAACACAAGTCTTTTCCTAACTCTTCCTAAGGCATACTACATACACATACTCTACTTTTCATACCTGATGCTGTGGCTCGAGTTACCCGTACTGGCATCCGCTTTCGGTCCCATTCAAAGTTTAAGTTCAGACATTAGGGGTGTCCGAATCTCTCAAACTATTGCTCCGATACCAACTTGTAAGGCCCCAAACCCGGGAGGCCTCACTCGTTGGATTTACTCATTCACAAACAGTTCTTAAACATGAGTATCAAATAATGCAGCGGAATCATTCATTCAACATAACTAAAAACTTGTTCATACATGCGGAAGCGTACATTGTCAATTACATAAACTTAACATAAACAACTCATAACGGGATGCCAGTCTTCATGATCGACCGGGTAACTCTTCTCGCTTGCCAAGCATCACCGTCCATCGTCCATACCTACCTTAACCTGAATGTGCATACTAAAAAGGTCAGCTACGCTGGTGAGTTCTAGCATTTCATAAAAACTTTAACATCAACATTTGCCAAAAACGTATCATTCATTTAGTAAAAACCTTTCACAAAAGCAGGTAATAATTTAACATCTTAAAAAAAAAGTTTTGTACCCATATCATCATCAACATCATAATCATAAACACCGTTAAACGGATCGTTCATTAAAACTTTTAACATTCATTTAAGTCATACATTATTATCTAAATCTGTGTTACCCTTCGTTCCGTCATTTAGTATGGTATTGCCCCTAAGGCTTAACTGCACGAAGACCGACAATACCATACATTCCGTCAATTCCCTTATGGTATTGCCCCTAAGGCTTAACTGCACGAAGACCGACAATACCATACATTCCGTCAATTCCCTTTTGGTATTGCCCCCAAGGCTAACTGCGCGAGGACCGACAATACCCATTCAGTTGCCCTTATGGCTCTCATGTCCATAAACCGACAACTTCCATCGACGGTTATGACTCTCAGCCATAACATCGTCGGATCATAATTTAACCTTATATGGGGTCACGTTAACCCCTGAGTAACCGTCGTTACTCCCTTTTACCAGTTGTACAACATCATAACCATTGGCATGCCACAAAGACATGCCCCTGTTGTTCTTGTGGCAACTATGGCTCGCTGTCCATAATCTACCACAAGGCTGGGAATCTCATTCCCAGACTTCATTCGTCAATTCCATTCATTCGACAGATTAGATTTGTAATGACTTCTTTAAAACCTTTACCTCTTTCTCTTCTCATTAAACATTTCCTCAATTAAACCGTTCATAAAGCATTCGTAACCCTTTTTGGCAAAAACATTTCAAAACCTTTCCTTTCGTAAACATCGTTTCAACATTTCAAAACCTTTCCTTTCGTTAAACATCATTTCGTTAAAACATCATTTCGTTAAACATCATTTCTTTAAACATCATTTCGTTAAACATCATTTCGTTAATCATTTCGTAAGTATGCACACCAGCCCAAAAACATTAACAAAACATTTAAAAGAGGGCTCTAGAACTCACCTTATAAGCTAGTCTCGGTTGTCCTAAACAAAGGTCCAACAACGTCACTTCCGATCTGAATTGATTAATTAAATACACATCAGACCTAAATCCCGACTCTAACGGTTTACTCGTTCTGTTACAGGTGAATACACTGACTTCACTTACTGATGCAGACCTATCGAAACTACTTAGTTTCGACAGGTGCAGGCCCATCGAAACTTCTAGTTTCGATACCTGCAGGCCCCTCGAAACTTCTAGTTTCGACACCTGCAGGCCGCTCGAAACTTCTAGTTTCGACACCTGCAGGCCGCTCGAAACTCTAGTTTCGATACCTGCAGAACTCAGCTATCTTCCCCGTGAAAAACCCTAACTTTCGCAATGCAGGTCCGACCTGGTCAAGATCCGGACTTTTTACATTCAAAACGTGTATTTTCCCTTCGTGATTCCAGATTTATAACCCTTTCCTCATTTGGTTTATAAAAACCCGTCATTTTCCCGAAAATACCCGAAAACCCAAAAACGAACAAAAACTCAGATTTGGTTCGGGTGTTACCTGATTTCGAGATTCTGATCCGGAGGTTTTGCTCACGAGCTCAGTAGCAACAAGCTCCTTCAATCTCGGGTCGATCCGCCAACTTTCTCTCTCTACGGTTTCTCTCTCTAGATTCTTGCAAATGAGAGAAATGGTGTGTGTGTTGGCTATTTAAAGGGAGGAAACCCCCCTTCCTTCAAGTTTGCCGGCCCAACCGGCCCGGCCCGTTACGCCTCGTTCTTTTATCCCGTTCGTCCCGGTTCAACCCGTTATTTAAAATCCTCATTTATTTTGGGATGTTACAAGTACATTGGTGGATTACCTAGGCAGATTCAGGATACTGTCTTAGGGAGAAATCCCGTAACGCTTGACGATGCTATCCGGTTATCTGCTACTTTGACCGACAATCATGTGAAGGCAGGGACCTTGACTAGAAAGGGCACCAAGAAAACTTCCGACACCACAACACCCTCTGCACTTATCAAAGAAGCTAAAGCTAAACCCTACCACAATAATAAGAAAAGAAAGGCTAAAAACTATGCTGTGGTCACTCCTGCTATCCCTGTTAACCAAGTTGCTCCTGTGGCTCAAGCACCAGTCAAGAAGCTATATGTTGGGATCTACCCACTCTGTGCCACATGCAATTATCACCACCTCCAAAACATTCCCTGTCGCCTTTGCACCCACTGTGGGAAATATGGCCATACGGTCAATGTTTGTAGAGCCAAGGCACTTGTAGGTCTAGCCAACCCACCAACCCGAATCAACCAACAAGTGGCTAATCAAGGTGTCCCAGTTGTTATGAATGTGGCAACCCAAATCATTTCCGTGACCAGTGCCCGAAGTTCATCAATGCTAAACAAGGCGGAGCTCGTGGGCGTGCTTTCAACATAAACACCAATGAAGCCCAGGCCAACAATGATGTGGTCAACGGTACGTTCCTTGTTAATAGTTAATATGCCTCCAGTTTATTTGATACCGGTGCAAATAAAAGTTTTGTGTCACTTAACTTTGAACCCTCACATGCAAAAACACGATCCAAATTAGAGAAAACCTTCACCGTCGAAGTAGCAAATGATGACTCTCTTACAATAGAATCCGTTATCCATGACTGCTCTCTAGAACTTAATGATCATACATTTCCAATCAACCTTGTGCCAATGCCACTAGGAAGTTTTGATATCATCATAGGCATGGATTGGTTGTCGAATCACCATGCCGAAGTCATCTGTTTCGAGAAGTGCATCCGAATACCTCTACCGTCGGGAGAAACGTTAAGAGTCTTTGGTGAAAAGCCTTGCAAAGGACTCAAGTTAATGTCATGCACTACTGCTCAAAAGTACTTACGAAAGAATTACGTGGCCTTCTTAGCCCATGTTATTCAAAAGGATGTCAAAGAGAAGGGTATTCAAGACATCCCCATCATCCGGGATTTTCCCGAAGTATTCCCCTAAGATCTATCTGGTCTTCCACCCGTTCGACAAGTAGAATTTCGCATTGACCTTGTACCCGGAGCTAACCCCGTGGCTAGAGCTCCATACCGTCTTGCACCTTCTGAAATGCAAGAGATTGCAAGTCAACTCCAAGACCTCTCCGACAAGGGCTTCATCCGTCCAAGTCATTCATCGTGGGGTGCACCCGTCTTATTCGTCAAGAAGAAGGATGGATCATTCCGCATGAGTATTGACTACCGCGAACTCAACAAACTCACCATCAAGAACCGTTATCCATTGCCTAGAATTGATGATTTCTTTGATCAACTTCAAGGCTCTACTTGTTTCTCAAAGATTGATCTTCGATCTGGTTATCACCAACTCCGTGTACAAGAGGAAGATATTCCAAAGACTGCTTTCCGAACAAGGTATGGTCACTACGAGTTCATGGTCATGCCTTTTGGGCTAACCAGTGCACCCGCGATTTTCATGGATCTCATGAATCGTGTGTGCAAACCGTACCTTGATAAATTCGTGATCGTTTTTATTGACTATATCTTAATCTACTCCAAGACTAAATCCAATCATGAGCAACACCTTAGGTTGGTTTTGGATCTCTTAAGAAAAGAGCAACTATATGCCAAGTTATCCAAATGTGAATTTTGGCTAAAGGAAGTTCAATTCTTGGACATATCGTCAATGAAAAGGGAATTCATGTTGACCCTGCTAAGATCGAAACTGTTAAGAATTGGAATGCCCCTAAGACCCCCACCGAAGTTCGTTCATTTCTTGGTCTTGCGGGTTACTATCGTCGTTTCATTTCAAATTTCTCTAAGATTGCTGCCCCACTCACCGCTTTGACCCACAAGGGTAAACCTTATGAATGGGGACCAAAGCAAGAAGAAGCTTTCCAAACTCTCAAACAAAAGTTGTGCAATGCTCCTATTTTGACTCTCCCTGATGGGAATGACGATCTAGTTGTCTACTGTGATGCCTCTAACCAAGGTCTCGGTTGTGTTCTCATGCAACGAGGCAAGGTGATCGCTTATGCATCAAGGCAACTTAATATTTATGAGAAGAATTATACGACGCACGATCTTGAGTTGGTTGCGGTCGTATTCGCATTGAAAATTTGGAGACATTACCTTTATGGCACAAAATGTGTGGTGTTCACCGACCACAAAAGTCTCCAACACATCTTCAACCAAAAACAACTCAATATGAGGCAACGACGTTGGGTTGAACTCCTTAACGACTATGACTGCCAGATTCGTTACCATCCTGGCAAAGCGAATGTTGTAGCCGACGCTTTGAGTCGTAAGGACTATGTGATGCTTCATTGTGTCCGAATTCAAACCAACATTCAAAATCGTATCCTAGAAGCTCAACACGTCTCGGTCACCGAGGGTAGCATGTATGATGAAATGTCATGTGGTGTTGAACTTCAGCTTGAATCAAAACCCAATGGCTTACTTTATTACTTGAACTGTATTTGGGTTCCCGATCGCGATGATCTCCATGCATTTCTCTTGAACGAGGCCCACAAGACTCGTCATTCTATTCATCCTGGTGCAGATAAAATGTACCAAAACCTTCGCCAACAATATTGGTGGCCCGGTATGAAGAAAAACATTGCTCTCTATGTTGCCAAATGTCTAACTTGCTCCAAGGTCAAAGCCGAGCACCAACGTCCTTCCGGTTTGCTTGAACAACCGGAAATTCCCGTATGGAAATGGGAGAATTTAGCAATGGACTTCATTACCAAACTCCCTCGCACCTCAAGTGGTTATAATAGCATTTGGGCGATCATTGACTGCCTCACCAAATCTGCTCGTTTCTTGCCAATCCGTGAAGACTATCGGATTGAGAAATTGGCCCGAATTTACATTGACGAAATTGTGAGTCGTCACGGTGTTCCATTAAACATAATCTTCGATAGAGATGCTTGGTTCACCTCCCGTTTCTGGCAATCCCTCCAAACTGCTCTTGGCAGACGATTGGATTTGAGCACGGCTTACCATCCCCAAACTGATGGTCAAACCAAGCGTACAATCCAAACTCTTGAGGACATGCTTAGAGCATGTGTAATTGATTTTGGTGGCAACTGGGATTCAAATCTATCCCTAATTGAGTTCTCTTACAACAATAGCCACCACACAAGTATCAACATGGCCCCATTTGAAGCCCTCTATGGTCGTAAGTTTCGTTCCCCTATATGTTGGAACGAGATTGGTGAAGCACAAATCACCGGTCCCGAGCTAATTCAAGAAACATCCGACAAGATCATTCAAATTCGTGACAACATTCGAGTAGCGAGGAGCCGGAAAAAGAGCTATGCCGACAAGCGAAGAAAACCCTTGGAATTCCAGGTCGGGGATCTTGTCCTTCTAAAGGTGTCTCCATGGAAGGACGTGATCCGTTTTAGAAGAAAAGGCAAGCCAACACCTCGCTATGTGGGTCCATTCAAGATCCTTGAAAGGATTGGGAAAATGGCTTACAAACTCGAGTTACCTCCGTCACTTGGCAACGTGCATCCTACATTTCACGTGTCCAATCTAAAGAAATGTCTTGCTGACGAGAATCTCCATATACCTCTTGACGACGTGCGCATTGATGAAACGATGCACTTCGTTGAGAAACCCGTAGAGATTATGGATCGTGAAATCAAACAACTCAAGCGAAGCCGTATTCCTATTATCAAAGTTTGTTGGGAATCCAAGCGTGGACCCGATTTCACTTGGGAACGTGAGGACCAAATGAAGCTCAAGTACCCGCACCTTTTTGCTGATTCAGTCGCCTCGACTAGCTAAATTTCGGGACGAAATTCCCTTAACATGGGGATACTGTAACATTTCTGATTTTCATTCCAGTATAATTAATCATGTTTGAAATCCAATTCTAGTGCAATGGTTATCCTATTCGTACAAACAATTAAACCCTAAGTTCAAAGCAAATTCACGAATTTTTACACTTGTATACTTTAATAAAACACTATATATATATATGTGTGTGTATATGGATGTATGTATATTTATATATATATATATATATCACACAAGTACATACACATATATAAACACACAATTGACAAGTGATCCCACTCAATGGTTTAAACCCTAACACAATAGTTTGAACCTTAAAGTCGTGAAATTGAACCTAGACCCAAAACAATCTCGCCTGTTTGACTTTTTGAAGTCAAACAGGGCCGAATCCTCAAAATCCAAGTCTCAATATTGACCCAATCGATTGCTACGGGTTTCCATCCCACATGCATGTATTAAACGACCCAATCTCGGCCCAAGAAACAACTCAATTCGATCGATTAAGCGGCAGATTCAAATTCGAACGGATTTGACTTTGGATTGTCAAAACCCGTATCAATCCGCAATAAATTCGTGAAATCAACGTGTCTTAATCCCGCAAATCACTCGCAGGCCAATCACGTACATACCTAGACCATTATCAGGACTAAATTCACTCTCAAATCAGTGAATTAACGCGTAATCCGTTACCACGACTATTACGGTCAAATTAAAATCAAATCGGCCTTTACGAACGAAATTAAACAAATTAAACCTCTCTCTCACTCGTGTATACCTCCACACAAACTCTCCCAACCTTTGATTAATCCGCATTTCACCTCTGGACGCCTGTCGATCACCAAGATCAGTCGAGGAAATCGTGTAGCCGTCTGCACTCGTTACCCAACCTCCAAGAGTAAGTTTTAGATCGTTAGAATCGTAATCGAGACCTGATCATTAGCCCCTTATCAATTCGCGTTCATAGTACGCATCGAACTCAATTACGATTTAAGTTCATGTCATGTTCTTGCGTTTTCTGATTTGGGGATTTAATGAATTTACTTTTCGTATTTAAATTATTTTGTTCTTGTTATAATCAGCGAGCCACCCGGTCCGACTGGTTAAGACCATGCACCATCGGACCCGGTGGTGTGGGTTCGAAACCCACGGCCCGCATGACTGGCCGGCTTTTTGCACCACATTTAAAAAACCCAAACCCGGTCACGCCTCAGGCGCGTGTTAAATAAATTCAGGACCGAATCTGTTACAAGATCCGACCCTTGGTCCAGCGGTAAAAACCCACCGGATTTCCCCAGCAGACCCGGGTTCGAGCCTTTGTGGCCTGTTTGTTTTTTTACCCGTTTTCTAAAACCCTAAAAAATTTATAAAAATTATTTTTATAAACTATGCAATATTTTTAACAGAATAAGATCAGATCTATAAAATTTCAATATAAATTCGTTTTTATTTTGAATTATTGGTTAAAAATGGTAGATTAAATATTTAAAACAAAAACTTAGATATTTAAATTAATTCCCAAATAAACACAATTGATTTTATAAAATCTATAAAATATCAATTTTAATTAAAGCAATCAAGTATTTATTGCAAAAATAATAAATAGATAAAATTTATTAATTTTAAGTTACACTAAAAGATTAAATACACATTTTATTGATATTTTTGATACATAAATATTAACTGCATAATTGTATATTTACACATAAATAAATAAAATAAAAAAAATTATTTATTTAAATTATACATCAATAAATTTTACATACCTTTATAAATAAATAAATAAGGTAACAATTATTTATTTGTTTATTTAAATTATGTTTAAACATAATGTCTACACTATTTTTTAACTAAATAAATATATAACACTTATTTGAGTTATTTAGTTGATCAAACCCTAAACCTTAATTCAATTATTTTAAAACCATTTATTTATCTTTCATTTTACACAATACATCTTCAAGTACAAACCACAATTTCCTACGCTCCTATACAACTCTTTGTACACACATCCAATTAAATCCTAGACTTAGACCTATACTATCGTACACATTATTAATTTACTATATATTACACACTATGTTAACGTGGTGAGTTACAAGGATCATTTTGCTACCTAGTCTCGCGTGCTAGCTACACCCTTGAATCAAGTGAGTATTACATAGCCCCTTTTACTCTTTTACACTTTTTGGGGTGAAACATGAACTCTATTCATACAATTGTTTACATTTACACAAACTACACAAACACAAATCCTCTTTACATTCATGTATACAAAATTTGAGCTTTATGTTTGAGTGCTAGGTGTGTTAACTGTTTGTGTGCAATTTATGTGCAATCATTAACTATTCAAGCCGACGGTTAACAATGATAGATCTATTGAGTCTGACAAACCCACCCAGATTGGGGTGATTGTTACCGACAACACAATTTGCATACTAGTTACAAAGGTTTGATTGTACTTTGGTTACACAATAGTTGCTTCTCATAAATGCCTTATATTATCATGTTATGTAAGGATTTGATTATTTACATCTATACACTATATATGTATAAACCTGTGTATGCTCACCAACTTTTTAGTTGACTTTATTTTGTTCATGTTTTAGGTGCTAATGTGTGAGTTTGATCAAGACATGCTACACATAGGCTTTGGACTTAGTTAAATTTAAATAAAGAATATTATGTATTTCATTTACGTACTTGTTTGAATTTGGTTGTGTTTGAAATGAAATTTGATGATTAAAATATTGCAATCTAGTCAACCTTGTGCTCATGAACAGTCTACATGTCCCGCCCCGACGTATTCCGCCGTCGGTTGGGGTGTGACATCAGGCTTTAAAAGCCGTACCGTAATGATTTTTGAAAAGATATGTAGTGCGTATCGAGGCATCCCCCCACTTCCTTTGGATTCGGTCATAGATCCACCCCACTTGTTATAGACGTGTGACCCGGTAGACCCGCCCCACGTATTGGTGTCTTTCAACTTAACATGCCCACCTAAAAGTGTTGGGGTTTTGTGCATACGGTTTCAAAAACTATTTTGATCAGATAAAATAAATGCAGCGAAAAATACACGCGAACCGATCTAGACCATTACCCTAGATCGCACAACTAGGAGTGCAGATGCAAACCAATAAGAAACAAACACAACCATATGGGTTCAGACTTTATACTTTTCACGAAACTGACTAACTGATAAGCTAAACACCTTGAGACAACGATCCAATGGCTAGGTCTGGTAACACGAATCTCACCGAAATTGAATTCCTTCAAATCCTCTCTCCGAGAACCCGCAAAACACCCGTCAATCTGAACATTTTCAGATCACCCGTGGAACTGAAACCTATCGCTACCCGAATAAACCTATTTGCGAGACAATAGAATCATAACAATCAAGTTAACGAGATGGCGGCGTGATAGTGGCAGCGACGGCGTTAGGGGAGGCGGTGGCCGACAACGGCTATGACAGTGGTAGCGGCGGTGTCCGGAAGCAGTTTCCGGCCAGTGGTGTCCGACCGGAGGGAGGGGTTAGCTGGGGGTGAGGGTGGCGGCTTAAGGAGGGGGAGGTTTAGGGTTCTTGCAACCTTTTCTAAACCTGATTAATTGTGTAAAAGTCTCTCACTTTGCCTCCACCCTTGAATCTTATTTATAAACTCCTAACTCAGCCACCAAGTTAGGGTTTTAGGGATTCCATTAATTACAATTAGATCCATATAATTATCCCATAATTCAATTATAATTTCATATAAATAATGTCGTAATTAATAACTATGTTCCTAACATATTTCCACCGGCTCATTATTAATCCAATTAATAATGATGATAATTATTTCATAAACAATTATCGCATCCAATCGTTTTTTGTCTAGATAACTTATTTCTCAAATAATTATCTTGCCTCTTTAAATATTTGTGTAATGGACTATATTAACCATTAATATATCCAACGATCGTAATCGTTGACGAAAGTGTAACCCTTTAGCTCTTACCTCATTAATAGTATTGTCAAATGTCATTACTCAGACATGCTAATCCAACAAAAAGGACCGCCCTTTCTTCAATTATCGACCTAACACAACACGACCCAAGGAAAAACTTCCCCCCTTTTCGCTTGCACCTACTTGCCCAACCCCCACAAGCATGCTTCGTTTGAATTGGCCCTATGGTCTTGCCGTCCTCACATGCTTTGTATGGCCCGACACTTTCATTCTTCTGTATTTTCTCCACAGGTTGGGCCTTGCTAAAAAAAAATAGCCTACATGAGCGTTGAACTTTAACGAGCCTTGAACTCTCCGTAAACTTTTCCTGAACATTTATAGCCCAAACTCTACCATTTGTTTCCATGTTGGTTCTGTCATTGGAAAGCGCAAATTACCTTGCCCGTCACGAACATGGCGACGATCACAACCCTGATTTCTCACCACCGACATACCACACCCGGAAACCATCTTATCACCCATGCAATAAGGCGTCGCTTCTTCCGGACCCTTGCCAGTCTCCACAAGACCCTCATCAGATCCTATGTCAAGACTATCCCTTTGCAACATATCATCCCCCTGAGAGCCAAATCCGTTCAAGGCAGTCAAAAACCATCTTAACTCTTCTTTACTTACCTCTTCGTATGGGTAAATATCGAAACATGGAGATGTTGGATAATTATCGCTACAGTCTTCAGGGTTCTCTTTCTTCTCAGAGTCCGTATTCCCAAAGAACACCACTGAGTCGGTTCCCTGAAACGTGTAACCTTATGATCCGAACGTATCTCGGCCACTGCGCCTTTTAGGATTTGTAGTTTAGAATAATGATCTTTTCACAGCCATTTGAACCAAACAAAGCTCTATTAATATATATATATATATATATATACCACAACTAATTTACACCAATCCGCCATAGGTGGTGCTTGAAGTCTTGACCTTAAGGGGAGCTTCACCACTCTAACTCTAAATGGCTTTGTCATTGAACCCAACCCTAGCCTAGCCTAGCCTAAATAAAATTTGTCTTATAATATGATTCAAATTCAAAATAAGAATTAACTAGAAAATTAGCCCGGCGAGAGGCGGACCTTAAAAGGTTGAGGCGGTGACATCAACATGGCTTAACACTAAAAGAAACGTGATTAACTACATAAAAGAAACGTATGAAGTTACGGCGACTCGGTTGTAGAGATCGAAACATAGATAAAAGACAATTATATAACGCAACCGATGTTTTTCAGTCGGTGTCGGTCTCATTTTTCATGGTACCATCACGTTATTAGTCGATATAACACACGACACCTAAAAAATACCCTACATTGAATACGACTCAGTTTTTAACGAAATTTATACTGGGACGTCAAGAAAAAAATTAACTAACGAACGAAAGTTATTGAGGAAAAATCAGATTATATATACTACAAAAGGTAAACGCGAAACTTTAGAAATTTAAAGGGGTCAAAGTTCCATTTTATAAGGATGAATATTGTCATTTCTTGAAAGTGAGGGGGTGGAGCGGTCGGTGACAAAAAGCCACCGACACTTCATTTTAAGAGTTATAATATTTACGAAGGAGTTCCATAAAATTTAATGACATATGTCACGAAATAACAGAGGACACAATAAATTAGTGGGTTGTGAATCATTAGAGAGAAACAAAAAACATGTCACGAATTATTTTTAGACTAGTACAACAAGATACTACTAGCTTCAAAGAAAATATAGCTTTTTGGAGCACTAATTTTGAAAAGCAATTTAGACTTTTTGGCCCATTTTGGCAAATTTTATGTATTGATTTGACAAGTTTTAATATGCAAATTAATAAATCAAATATATGTTACTCAAGTTTAATTCATATGAAAATCTGAGTGAATGTGCCATTGATGTTAACTTTTTTTAATTAAACATAAAAATATCTAATATCAACTAGCATATGTAGCTTATATATGTCTAACAATAGGAGTATTAAAACATGTTTGTGTTCCTGGGTTGACAGGTAGAGAGTAAAATAATCCTAAAGAAATTACACAAACCCGAAAATCGTTTCAGACACCAGTGATGGATCTAGAAATTTTTTTCATGGGTGTCAGAAATTTTTGATTTTTGGATATCTATTAAAATAGATTTTTGTCGGGTCGGGTCAATGAATTTTTTTGCCACATTATGTCGGGTCGTCGAACTTTTTTTACTAGATTTAGTTAGGTCACCAAATTTTTTTGAGTGTAGATGTAAGTTTTTCATTCGGTTCATAAATTCATATAATTGAAAATTTTCATCATATTCTTAAAATTGAAAATTTAAATCAACAAATTCATAAACTAAACATGAAAAATTTAATTATCAAATGACTAACAAGTCTCACGGGCGGCAGTAGCAACTGATTGTCAATTGTGCAGCGGGGGGCGACACTTCTTAGTTGATAGTCGCTTATTTCCATTTCACTGAACCGCGTTCAACGAAGAGGAGAGATGGTCTGACAAGGCCGTTGAATTGTTTGGAAGGGAATAAGCTTAGGGTAAAAGGTTATTTAGTTAAATGGTTAGTGGTATAGTGGGCTTAATTATTTATAAGGATTAACGGGTATATCCAAATACGTTATTAATTTATAATAGATTTATATTTGTTAATTTAAACCAAACAGTTTAAACTATTACAAAAGTACCTTTTTAAAATGTGTATAAACATAAAGGGTCAACCCTCGTACCCACGAAGTTAATTTTTAACACACCTCACGAATCAGCCATCTCCGGCCACCGCCTCCGCCTACAACCACCAAATACTCTAGCCACCATAATCACCTCCCCGGGTCGGTCTCTAATTTATCATATCGCTTAGAATGTCTTGGATCGATTTTCAGTAAGTTAACATAAGAACAGTACTTACTCAGTTTATTGGTTTTTAATTTTGGTAGATGCAAATATAGGATATCAATTTGACCAGGAAATTTAATTTGGATTTTCCCCTGTGAGCCTTACATCTTCTAGACATAACCCTTGGTAATTTAGGGTAAACTTTTTAGTCCTTGTTTTTCCAAGAACTGGTACCAGTCAGTTAGGTGATGAAGATGAAGATGGTTAACTGGAACGATGGTGATGGTTGACTGGAACAATGGTGATGGTAAATCAGAACAGAGGGGAGGGAGTTGTTCATAGATCTGCCATGGTGCGGCGGATGTGGTGCGGTGGTGGGCGGCGACGGTGGAAGATGAACAGGGAAGATGGTGACGGAGAACAGCATATCAAATCCTTTGAAATCACAGACTTGGTTTGAAGGTGGCGATGGAAGATGACGATTTTGCAGGCGGTGGTTGGTGGTGGCGTCGGCGGCAGGGGAAGGGGAGGAGGAGGGAGAAGGTGGAGGGGTGGGGTGACAATTTTGAGTAAATTATATAGCTACTCCCTTCAACAATTTAGGTATATACATAATTAGTCTTTACACTTAAAAAGTCTAAAATACCCCTAACTTTAACAAAAAAACTAACGGAGTTAATGCTAGGGGTCTGATTGAGACAATTAGGTAACCACATGAAGCAAAAAAGTCAAATTAAAGCTAATAGACCAAAACCGTTATTTTAACTAAACAACAGGGGCTAAAAACGAAGTTTACTGTTAAATGTGAATAAAATTTACAAAGTGTAAAATAAAAGTTATAAAGTTTAATTAAAAAATCTATTTTTGAATTTTTTTTTAACGGCTAACACCTAGACCTGTGTATGGTACTGACAAAATTCCCCTCGTCAGGATTCAAACGCATGATCTCCACATGAGAAACTCTTTTACATGAAACACCCCTGATCTAGAGGTGCACATTTCGGGTTTTGGGCCCTACCCGGAACCAGTTTTTTTTTTGTCGGGTTGAAAATCGGGTCCGGTTGGGGGAGGAATCGGAACCGGTTATGAATCGGGTTCTGGGTTGAAGAACCCTACTCTGTGAAACCGGGTTCCGGTTCTGGAACCAGTTTTTTTATGCAACTCTACCCTGATCATATAACGACACAAATTAGTAAATAATATTTAAATTCAAATGTTTTAATTTAGTCAAGGTTGTTGTATTGTCGATTGTCAAACTCCTTGATTACCTCCGGTAAATATGCTTGTACTATTATTTATATTCTGAATATCAATCACAAATGAGTATTGAAACCAATTACAATCTATTACCATAATCATCATACCGGAAGCCTAATGACAAATCATGTTAGGCCTTCATGCGTTGTCTATCTCTCTCTCACACACTCTCTCTGTATATTTTGTGATAACCCTTTATCCATTATTCTCTATATTGCTACACACCCGTTGATCTTCTACGTATTTATATGGTATCCATAACCATACAACCTCCACTAATCAACTCAACTCTGCATGTATCTATATATAAAATAAATAAATATATCAAAACTAAAAATTATATAAATCGAATATCTTGTTGATTCGATTTGAGATTCATAAGTTCAAATTCAATTCGAAAAATTCGATTAAAAAACCGAACTCCGAATTTAGTTCGTATAAGGACCTGATTTGAATATTTGAAACCACAAATTGAATTCTTATTCAAATTCAGTTCGGTTCGAATTTCAAGTTTTGTGAGCACAATTCAAATAATAAACGAATATTATATATTTGTCAATATGTCAAATCAATTCAAAATTTTGTTTTGATAATGTTCATTACACTACATTCGTTTTAGCCACGTCTTAAGTATCATTCAACAACTAAATCCAACATGCCAATGAGGTGGTGATGGAGTGGTAAGAGAGAGACATGATGTTTCTTGTAACCCAAGTTCAATTCATGCCTTCCCCATTAGTTTCTGCGGCATGCAAATGATGCCTAGCTCTTAGGCTGATGCACCTGGGTTTTACTCACGCCGATCCAGGGTTCGAGCCTCGGCTCTCCCTCAAGCCCGGTAGGGGCCGTATTGGGTGAGATTTATTCTTGGATGCTCTCCAACTCTGACGCCAAGTGGGCCCGGTTAAGACAACATATTAGCAGGAGTTGGACGAGGCTCTCCCATATGACGGGGGTGTGACGTCACATGCCCAAAAAAAAAACTAAATCCAACATGATTTGGAACAAAATATTAGGTAAGGACATGATCTTTAACTTTTGATACATATAGAAAATATAACAAGCCGTGACCCACAAAAAAAACCAACAAATTAATAAATCTCTATTAATAGAAGATACAATTTATTATAAACCATAAATTGGCTTGTAGCATTTCCAATAACATAATTTAATTTAGTGGATATTAGGTCATGAAAATCCATTTAAATCAATGTGCTATAATGACAAATACCTATCAACAAAATTAGAAAGGGAAAGAAGAAACCAACCTAATTTAAAGACTTAAACAATTTATAGGATAATAAAATTTATTATTTTTTTTCTCATATCTTCTATCTTCTATATATAATAAATGAAAATCTAGGATGTCACGTAACATAATTCTAGGCCTTCTCATACTAATTTTCTTGGCTATCTTTTTTATTAAATGATAACATTAAATAGTACTGATATTGTTTATACCATTTTCAGATTAAAAAAGAGATTTTTAATAAATTAAAAACCATATCTTTTTATTAAAAAACACACTTTTTAAAATAACAAAATTTTCATAAAATACGAAATTTTTCTAAAACACTAAACTTTTTTAAAAATACGAAATATTTTAAAACCGGTCTCAAAAAAATAAAAGTTTTATAAAAAAACATTTTTTTTAGAAAAAGTTTTTTCTTAAAACAAAAATAATTAAAACCGGAGTTTTCAAACAACAAGATTTGTATTAAAAAAGACATTTTTTCAGAAACAGTTGTTTACAAAAAACGATTTTTTTTAAAAACGAAAGTTCAAAAAAATGATATTATTAAGTAATAAAATAATATTTTATTTAAATACACCTCTATTTTAAAAAAAATGAAAGTTTAAAAAAGTATTTATTTATATGTTATTTCAATCATATCTAATTATTTAATATTTTATTTATTTAACCCGTGTAATACATGGTGTATTATCATATAGAGAGAGGGAGGTTCATTGGGAAACTACAAAAAAATAGGGAACCATGTGTTTCATATATGAAAAAATCATTAAAAAAAAAGCATTTTGATATGTAAAAAACTCATAAAAACTCTTTTTTACAAAAAAAAATTCGAAGTTTTTGCATATAAACACATGAATAAGCCGTACTAACAAAAAGTATTAGTTTCTGCAAAATAAATAAATACTTTTTATTTTTAAATTTTTTAGTTTTTTTATTAGAAACTGCTTTTAAATATGTTTATATTTAAAAACTACGAAAAAATTACATAAAAATGAGTTTTTTACATTAAAAATGAATTTTTATAAGTTTTTCGTAAGTGAAACAAATAGTTTCCTAGTTCCCTGTTTTTTATGGTTCTTCAAAGATAATGAGAAAGTAGAACATATATACGTATTTTGAAACAACTAAGAAACCTAATTAAATATCTATACTATATAATAAATAAATATTTTTTCATGTCACGTGTCGCCTCTATATTCATTTTCATCATTTTTTCCCGCCTCTCTCTTTTATTAAATACACTTCTATCTTTTAATAATAATATATTTTTGAAGAAAATACTAATTATAGTAATAAAACACATTTATTTTAAATCATCTCTTATTATAAGAAATCTAATTATGTAACTTTATTTTCAATCAAATCATAAATGATAGTAACTAGCTTATTTTCGAAACTCAATTATATATTAATTTTTACATGTTTTGAATTTTGTTTTTTATCCGTAATATATGTAATACATTTTTACACATGTAAAATATATACATAAAGATTTAAGAATTTTATGTATTGATATTTTTCACTCGTGTGTAATACACGGGATCTAAGCTAGTCTATATACTACATAATAAATAAAGGTTTTTTCATACAACGTGTCGCCTCCATATTTATTCTCATTATTTTTTTCTTGCCTCTCTCTTTTATTAAATACACCTCTATCTTTTAATAATAATATATTTTTAAAGAAAATATTAATTATACTAATAAAACACATTTATTTTAAATTATCTCTTATTATAATAAACTTTGAAATCTAATTATGTAACTTTCATTTTCAATCAAATAGTAAATGAATATCAAATTACATTAAATTGTAATTAACGTATTTTCGAAACCCAATTTTATATTAATTTTTACATATTTTGAATTTTGTTTCTATCTTTAATATATGCAATACATTTTTACACCTATAAAATATATACATAAAGATTTAAGAAATTTATATATTGATATTTTTCACCCCGTGTGTATTACACGGGTTCTAAGCTAGTATATAATAAATAAAAGTTTTTTCATGCCACGTGTCGTCTCCATATTCATTCTCATCATTTTTTTCCCGTCTCTCTCTTTTATTAAATACAACTCTATCTTTTAATAATAATATTTTTTAAAGAAAATACTAATTATACTAATAAAACACATTTATTTTAAATTATCCTTTATTATAAAAAACTTTGAATTCTAATTATTTAACTTTTATTTTCAATCAAATAGGTATTAAAAGTCAAATTACAATAAATAGTAATTAACTTATTTTTGAAACCCAATTATATATTAATTTTTACATATATGTTGAATTTTGTTTTATATCCTTAGTATATGTAATACATTTTTACACCTATAAAATATATATACATAAAAATTTAAAAATTTTATGTATTGATTTTTTCACCCATATGTATTACACGTGTTCTAAGATAGTATGAGAATAAAGAATATCAAAATTTTGAAAAGACAAAATTAAATGAATTTTAAATTTAATAAACTAAGCTTATTGGTACATTATTATTAATATATTTGATGATGGTACATGTCAACCTCATTACAAACGACACTTGACCAAATAAATCGAGGACAATGGTCTGACTCAGCTTGACTATGACCATTTGACTATATTGGCATTTTATCATGTATGATGTATGTGCATTATGAGTACCCATGACATGTAGCATAATCATTTATAGTTGATTATTTGATTTGATTATTGCTCTATTAATCGGGGCATTAAAAAAATGAAAAAAAAATACATTACAGATGTTATATCTTCTCTCTTTAAACAACTATGCAAAAGGAGAGGGAATTAAACATAAAATTTGTTTTTGTTCTCTGGTTTTCAATAAGATAATGAAAGAAGTAACAATTTCGTTCGCCTATTTTATTTTATTTTTATTTATAATGCTAGAACACAGACATAAAGGTCTTAGTTATCGTTATTTTAGTTTTAAGTTTTTACAGACATTTTATATGGAAGTTGTTAATGTGATCATTATAAGTGATTAAGTGTAATTTATAAAATTGTTAGTCTAAAGATTTTCACAAGTTTGTCATTGTTCAAAGATATTAATGTGACTTCAATCAAGCTCATTTTTTTAAGAACCAACTAGAAATTGTGCCTCGCGCTTCACGGCGGAACGCTGACCTTAAACGGTTGATGTTGTGATATTAACGTGGCCAAGCAAATAAAAACGTGGTTAAATATATAAAAGAAACGTATGAAGTTATGACGACTCGGTTGTGGAAATCGAAACATAGATAAAAGACAGTTGTATAATGGTACCGATGTTTTTCAGTCGGTGTCAGTCTCATTCTTCACGGCACCTACACGTCGCGGTACGATTAAAGGAAACGTATGAAGTTACGACGAATCAGTTATGGAGATTGAAACATATGTAGAAAATATTATCATGTCCCGAACATTGCGGTATAAGAATTAAAAAAAAAAGAAATTTAATATAAAAAATTATAAGAAAAGAAAAAAGAAAAAAAAATAAAAACAAAAAAAAAATAATAATTGCAGGCCATGGGTTTTGAACCCATGACAGCCAACTGTAAAGGCGAAGAGCTTACCATCTCTAACACATTCTTTGTGTTTAGTAATGGAAACAAACTTATTTAACAACAAAGTTTTTAATAGAAATGTCATTGGGAACCCACCGACACTTCTATTTAAGTGTACTTATAATTATAATATAATTTTAATATAAATGATTGAATTTTGATCATCAATATTTTAACAAGATAGGATCAAAAGAACTAAAGATTTCTAGATCCATTATATTAGTGGGCCTCTTGGCGTTTTGGGCCTATTATCTTTTAAATGCTCTCGGGTCCATATTTGACTATTTGAGTTTTGAGTACATCTTTAAACTTTCTAATAATGGTATTGATACCGAGTTGTTGGGAAAAGCTTAATAAACCCACAGAAGCTTAGCCATTTTCGGTTGTATGAAACGAGAGTCTTGTAGGGGTCTTCCACAAGCCTACTAACTAGACCGCGGAAAGCGACACACATCTAAAAAGATATGTTTATCCAATCGAGCGTGCACCAAAGATATATCTAAATAGAGAATGATCAACCGCTTCATAATATACTGTTAGTTGTATCTGGGAAATTAGCGTCACATCTAGAGGTATAAATTAGCCGAACAGCTCGCAAGCTACCCGAGATCGTCTCGGTAAGCTTAAACAAGCTCGAGCCCGTGATTCTCATCTATATAATTTTCATTAACGAGTTAAATATATATATTTAATAACAATTATCGTTATATATAACTATAAAAAAAGTAATTATATAATATATATTAAAAATTATAACTAAAAATAATTAAATAAATAATAAATGTGCGAATCTCAAGCTTGAGAAACTATTCAGAGTCAAGCTCCGGCTTATAAAATAAACCCTCTCCTCTCTCCTCACAAACACATTCTCAAAGTATGGTAATCAAGGGTCTCGTGTCTACAAGGACAAAGTTTCCGCAAATGCTGCCGGCTGATCGGTTTGAAATCGAGTTTCGAGAATCGAAATAACGACAAGCAGTTTCATAGATGCTATTTATAACCCATTAATCCTAACATAACCGAATAAAAGGACACACAATAACAAAAAGGTTCAGAACTCTTCAAGCATTTCATCAAACAGTTGGTCGGCGTTCAAACCCTGCCCCCGGATCCTCGGTGGAAGGGTTCACATTAAGCCCTGTAACCATTGCAGATGGCGGCCCCCTGCGACACCGCTCCTGCATCTCCCCAACCTTATCGGCAGTCCCTGAAAACAAAGCTTCCACGGAGCCATCCCTTCGGTTCCTAACCCACCCTTTCAAACCCAATTCTGAAGCGTTCTCCACCGTCCAGTCCCGGTAGAACACCCCTTGCACTCTCCCCTTAATCATCACCCTCACCTGTAATGTGTTACCCAAAATTTTTGTTATTTAATCCCAATAAAAAGATTCAGGGAGGAATTCGACTCACCGTTTTGATGGGTGTTGATGAATCCGGTGGAGGAACAGGGGATGATTGAGAAGACATTTGAAGCGGTTGAGATCGGAGTTGGAGATGGAGATTACCGTGTATCGGACGAAATAAAAAATGGGGGAATCGTTTGGCAATTTGATTCGGGTGATAATGATTGCGTAATGGGTGTTGATGGTTACTTAGAATTAGGAATTTCACTCTTTCTGCTGCCATTTTCAAAACCATGATTGATGGAATACATGTTTGAGAAGTCGATTCGGTTTTTGTGGAGAGAAACGGAAGAATTCATTCTCCAATCTTTTTAAATTTTCCATATGAAAATTAAAAAAAAAATTAAAATTCTATAAACTTATTTATTAATGTCAAAATTTATTTTAGTCTCAAATCTGATGAAATGCTATATATAATTTTATGACTTTTTGTATATGTTTTTTCTTTCAAAATTATTAGGTTGTATTAATTTTTTCTAAAATGATAAAAGTAGTATTTGAATACAAAAATACAACTATATGTTACCAAAAAAAAAATTGATAAAGATTGGATGATCGGTTTAGTTTACATGGTCGGTACAAAGTTCCAAACTGTCTGTTAAACCCGTTTCTTTCAAATCATAAATGAACTGAATTGTATGAAGCACAAACATGCATATGGTTTGATATGTTTTAATGGTTTATAAACACCTAACAAAAAGGTCTACGTGATATCTATGTCAACAAAAAATCGCCAACATAGTCTGTCGGGTATTGTGATATAGTTATCATTAATTTCATAAACACGTGTATTTTAAACAAAATTCAAACATTTTGATATCCTAAAAATGAGTTGATGAACTATTTATATACAAAATAAGAAAATATTTTTGTTTTCATATCCAACCCTTTTGTTTATTGTATTTTATTGCAATCTGTTAATTAAAAGTAGTGTTTCACCATGATCATTGATAATAAACAGAGACCAACTTCCACTGAAACCTCATTCAAACATCTGAACTTAGATGCCTAAAATCAATCATGCATTTTGACTTTTATGGTAAAAAAAATTCAATATACAAATCAATATATGTGACATTATTTGTTTATATTCAGAACATTCAAAGATCTCTATACTGCCATAACCATTTATTTTACCTCTGCACAATTAGTTGCACCAACAGGTTCTCTTAAGCAATTAGATATTGCCATTACTGCAGCTTCAACAGATGCATCCTCTCCCTGTTGCATTTTTTTAAAACTTATTTGCTGAATTTATAAAAAATTAGGACAATGCTCAAAGGTGAAGTTCATAAAACTGTTTTACCTTCTCTTTCCAATAGAACATATTTCCGTATTTCCCAGCCAAACGGCTCCAAAAGCTACGCGGTATATCTAAATCCACCGTCTCCCCCACGTTAAAGTTCAAAATGTTTCCTGCTCAGTTTTTGGATAATAGATTATTCATCAAAAATTCAAGAAATGAGTACAGGATTTGGTGTATGAAACCCTTACCAAAGGTAGGATCAGCAACAAAAACAATGGTTCTATCATCCACTTGCCAGAAATCTTTAATTGCTAACCCTGTAAAGTTTAATAAATTGCAGGATTAAGCTAACATGATCATAATACTTATACTTTAAAGATAACTAGCATACCAGGTGTGTCGGGGTAGTTCTGAGCTAGAACTCGGAGCTTGAATCCCGTATCTTTTTCAATAGAATCAATCTCCTTAGCAAGTCTTTTCTCCTAAAAATTATGTGACACAAGATGTCAAGATGAATTATAACTCTTTATATTTTTTCAAGATGTCTGATTATAGAGTAATCAAATAGGACTTCTCCTTAAATACCCTTAATCTATCTTTACCTTCATATAAAGGAATTTTAAGAATTGCATGACTTACAGGGTACTAATACAGAGCTAACCCAAGAGTTAGTAGATTCGTACTTTGAGCAATCAGATGAAAGCAAATGGGCTAGAAAAGGAGCCAACTTAAAACAAACCTAACTTTTGATCCATCGGGATTCGGGAGTTACAGGGCCTATAAAAGGGGCGTGACTGGCCGTTGCCCTACTCTCAAACCCAAATTCCTTCGAATGAATCCCTAATTTTGACTCTAAAATAACTTCCCTCAAATTTATCCATTTTGATTGATTTTGTTTCCTTCGTAAAAACGGGTGAATCGCGGATGTTATTAATTCAAATGTTTATCTAGTCATCTAATTTCAATTCTAGATTGTCAATTTCAATTTCCCAAGTTTTGGGGACATTATGTATTATTAACTTTCTCTTAAAAGAGTTATTTTTTCTTTTTTAATCTTTTGTGCTTCCGCTTTGTGTCAGGTGGGTACGGAATAAAATGTTGCATCCTATACCAGCTATCGAGACCTTAATCAACTAACATTTTGGAGGATTATAAGGTCATCATGTAATATGAGAAGGGACAACACAATTACACAAACAATTAAGTTCTAACTGCCTGAAAATATGTGTAACATGGCAACTTCTAATTTCACAAATTCTGAGAGAATTGATGTCAAAATGGTGGCATATCTCTTGTTTCCTTGAATATGCAGTACCAATTGGTGAAACAAGAAAGAACAATACCTGACCGTCTGATAGGAACCCAGCAACATCAATAACTGTGGTGAATTCTTTTGGAAGTAATTCTGGTTTGTTAACCCCAACTTTTGCCTCAGCAAATCCAACTCCTACATAGTTTAGGGTTTGTTCTTTTATGCTCTGCACTCTGATTCAGCAAACAGAAAACAAAAACAACTCCTAACAAACTCTTATCACTAACACACAATTCTAATCAATTCAAATGCAAATGAATCTAAGATCTAGCTAGCTGTTCAAGTGAACCAATACTATCAATATGAACCTACAAAATTTGCCAAATATACAACAATCGAAAAGGTAAATTGAAGATCAACACATACCTGAAAGAGTTACTGCAAGAGCTAGGGTTCCGGAGAGCGCGAAACTTAGAGAATTGGACTTAAATTTAGAAACCAATCGAACAAAATCGTTTGATTTGGGGGTGGTAACAGATTGACGCGAAGATGCAGATGATGATACGGTAGCAACTACACGAGTAAAATTGGTGGAGGTGTTTCGAATTCGGAAAGAATGAAGTTGGAGAACCGCCATTGTTACTATGAACCAGCTCGATTGGGAAATGGTATGGTTTATGGATAGGATTTTTGGAGAAGATAGATCATCATTGTGGACATCTCTGGAATCATGCAATAAATTAAAAAAAGAAGCAGCAATGCCCCTTCAACTTTAGTGAGTTTTCAAATTTTCTTGCTAAGTTTTAGAAAATTACAATTTGACCACAGATACCAGTTCTTTGTTACATGTACATATTTGATCTTTATAAAATATAACTGATCGTAATTTTTGAATATTGATCGTTAAGAATGCATGCTTTTTAAGTTAGACGATTCGTTTTGTTATGATTCCTTGCTTAACAAGTTTTAAACCCCTTTAGTTATGAGTGGTTTCTGACCGGTGGCGGGACGAATGTTGACAAAGGAAGCAGAAGTTTGGGTGACCATTGGCGGACCTAGTATATGCTAGAGGTGTACAGTCAAACCGGTTTACCAGGTTCTAAACCGACCCGGTTCTACCCTAAAACCGGTTTCATACAACCCGGTCCGACACCCAATCTAACCCGTAAGTCTATGCCTAGTTCCTAAATTTTTTTTTGGTGGCCGGTTCGTAACCCGACCCGGTTTTCAAACCGGTTCATGCCGTTGCCAAGCTCCTTTTTAACGGCTTTATAGCCGTTACAACGGGAATATTACCGTTTTTTTTCCTTTTTTTTGTATTTTTGACCCCTCAAACTTGTATAAATAGGTGTAGGTTGTATTGGTTCAATCACACCATTCAAAAACGCTCTTATTTCTCAAAAACGCTCACACTCGAAACTCTCAAAATGGCTAACGAAAGTCAACAATCTAATATTGGTGGTTCTACGAGTGTTAGTACTCCCACGGTTCGGGAGAGGATGACGCATTTTGTGATTCAAGAGAGTTTGCATTTCAAACACTTTGACAACGAGCGTTTGACTCGGCTTATTCAACAAACGCTCCAACCTCGCTATACTCATGTAAGTCGTGCTACTCTTAGACGAGATTGTATAAATATGTGGAAAAAAGCTAAATTAGAATTAGTAAATGAATTTGAAAGTTTAAAAACAGGTATTAATTTAACTTGTGATGTTTGGTCGGCTCCCCACAACTTGCCGGATTCTTACCTTTGCGTTACCGCTCATTGGCTAAATCCGAAAAGTTGACAAATGATTAAACGTACTATTGCGTTCGAAATGTTTGGATACCCCCACACCGGTGACAATTTATTTTATATTTTAGACAAAGTTATAAGAACTTTTAAATTAGAAAATAAAGTTTTCTCTATCTCGTTTGATAACGCCTCGAATAATACCGTCACGGTAAACCAACTTATTTTAAAATACTAGTGGGGAGCCCGCGCGTTGCGGCGGAGCATAAATTTATGGGTTTGTTTGGGAGAAACAACAAATCCAAACGACCCCAAATGACGTTGGAAGCTTGAAACGCAACAATAAATTGAGCCCTAACTGAAAACCTTAACAAAAAACCTGCAAGTGAAGCGTTGGAAGAAACGAAAACCTGGTAACCGGTGGCTAACGGAAGCGATGGCACGTGGATACCTTTGAATGATTGCAACTATGTTATAATTGATGCAACTATGTTATATTTGATGTAACCATGACCCTAGAAATAAAAATGTGAACTTCAAATTAAGATAATCCAACAAAATAATCTCAATATCAACCAACTCCTCCACAACATTTAATATTTAAATCTTTTAATCAGATCAAAAGCGAGTAGTTCAAATCCAGTTCATACACCCTACAAACATGAACTTAGAGAAGATCAAACCACCAACATGAGCGATGAATACCACATTCGAGTGTCGCTTCTTATTCTTTTCCACCTCATCTTCAATAGGTTCTGAAGCAGAAGCCCCTTGCTCTTTCCCTGCAATCAGAAAAATATTTTTTAGAGCAATTTAAGAAATACAGAGGTTGATGAATATGAAAGTATGACCAGGGGCCAAAACTGTAATAAAACAATAAAAACAGGGATGATTCGGGTTATTATGTCACATGAGGGTCTAGTTTTGTAAATTAATGCATACCACATGCACAAAAAACGTAATTTAATCAAGATTTAAGAAAGTAGACATACTTGAAACACTGCCTAAAAGGTTTCATACTTTTTATAAAAAAAAAATTGTTTACATAATTTGTGTTTAGCTTTTTCTGTAAAAAGTGACAGTCCTAGTATGGACTGACATAAAAATATGGATATTTTTATCTTTACTAAAACAAAAGATGAACCATTAAATCTGCGTAATCAAGAGATCCTTTTTTTATTTTACAATCCAGACATGGTTTTCAAGTGTGGGACTATGTTTTCAATTTTTCACAAAACTAAAAATGACAACTTTTTTGATAACTCGATGTTTATGTTCAGTTTCAACAGAATAAAGGTGAAATAATAGCTTGATTAAGTACAAACATCAGTTTTTTTAACCCATGAGCTCTGGAAAAACCGTGAAACATGCATATAAACCTTTGAGTAATCTTTGACTTTTTAAGGTCAAACTTATATATGTCAAAATTTGCAATTAGTAATATTATTCTTCATCTTAATCTTCTACCTTAACTCTTATTTCATACTGTGAGTTTAGTGCAAGATGACTTTGAAATCTTTATTTCAAGATATTTGGTATTTAGATATTATTTTCAAGATAAAAAATTAGTCATTTTGACTATCAAAGTCAAGAAAAAACAACAAGCATAACAGAAGGCAAGAGAACAAAAAATTAAGTGAAACTGTTAAAGTTATTTTTTAAGTATCTTTATACTTCAAGTACATCATGCTTAGAAGAGAATGTGTACCTTGTGTGAGCTGTCAACATTACCAAACAGAGAATGCAAAGGTGAGCTTCTCTATGTGTAGGTCGTGGGACTATTAGCTTCAGATGGGATTCCATCACTCCTTGTTTCTGTTCTCCATTTATTCTGATGACAACTTGATATTAGTACCTTAAGACCGCTAAACCATACCTCTGCTTCAACCTTATTCTTGCAGATCTAGAAAAATAAAAAAATCAGCCACCAAGTTCAAAAGCCTAAGCCCAAAGAACGTAGCCCAGATTGAGGGTACCGTGATGAATAACCAAATTGACCTATTACAGATAACACCTATCTTAATTGACAAATTTGTAAGTAAACGGGTCAAAATTAGCAAAATTAATATACACACACTTTATCAACATATTAAAACCAAGAAAGATGGGCATCCCTAACTATTACCTTAATTTTCTGAGTCAACCATAGACCGATATCAAGAAGCAACTTATTTCCAGAAGCATCTTTCTCCTCAGTTGCATTCACACTTTGAGAAACATATCCGTGACCTGCTCCTTCTGCTAACACAATAACCACATGCCCATTTTCTTTAAGTCTCTGTTGAACAAATTCAAAAAGACCACCCTGCCCTTCAAGATAGAATGGAGACTCAGGAATCAAGCAACAATCACGTAACAGTGCAGACCTATTAACATATCTTGCATTTGTATATACTTGCAGGATAATAATTACAAATCAATATTTTAATAAACCAACAGAAAAAATGGTAATCTTAATTGATCCGATTTAATCAAGCAAACCTTATGTTTTGGGTTCGTAGTTACTAAATTTACTATCTTTAGCTGAATATATAGCCAACCTCAATTAGATACATTAGTAGTTGCCACTTGAAAACATGGAAATGATGAATTTATAACAATAATATTGTTATGCTTAGCATAGGGATATCATACACAGATGCAAAAGAAGGAAAATAAAAACATGAAAAGACAATTTAAGAACATTGATGCAACTGTCCTAGAACGTTTATTCTTTGACCTTTTAATTTTTGTTTTATTGAATTAGAAAGAAAAACGCAAACTTTGATACTTTTTGTAGATGAAACCCAATTTGGATATAGCAAAACTACAAAGGGTCCATTTTGTTAAATGATGGTCATTAACCATTTTGAGCATTAAATACATTGAAATTATCATCCAGGGTGGTAATTTCACCCCATATACTAATAAGTGAGTCGACTCGGGTTATGCTTCATCTCTTATGGGTCAAAAGGTAAAATAAAAAGTTTACCTTAAAAGAAAAAGGATTGAAAGTCACCAAAAGTGCATCTATAATGCATAAAATGTCCTAGATCATTTTATTCAGAAACTTATCAGATAGTCAGTTAAATAATATAACTTTCAATCATATGAGTATCTGACACATGCCGATCTATAAATAATTTAAAACTTAACGTTTCAGGTGTAACCTGTTTCAATCCATATGAAATATTACCGTTTCAACCCACTACCCAACCTTTCAGTACCCTTGACACAAATTGTGTTTACCTTAAAAGAATAAGGATTGAAAGTCACCAAAAGTGCATCTATAATGCATAAAATGTCCTAGATCATTTTATTCAGAAAGTTATTAGATAGTCAGTTAAATAATATAACTTTCAATCATATGAGTATCTGACACATGCTGATCTATAAACAATTTAAAACTTAACATTTCAGGTGTAACCTATTTCAAACCATACAAAATATTACCCGTTTCAACCCACTACCCAACCTTTCAGTACCCTTGACACAAATTGTCTTGCAAATTTTGGTATTAAGCCACTAAAAAGGAACTATAAGATACAAAAAGGGTTCAAAGAACTTGCAGCGATATCATTATCAATTGTCTTGGGGATCCCAGCTACTACCACCGAAAGGCGGCACTTTTCAACTTCCTTTAAGAAAAAGATAAAAAATAACAACTTCTCATATATAATGAAATTGAAAACCAACTGAAAACAAATATGATTGTTAAACAATCAATCACCTTGTAAATGGCAACCGCTCCTTTTTGAGTGCTATCACCTCCAATTTTGTACACCTGGAAAACCAAGATTTTTATGAGTTCAATTAAGCCATTCGGATTTAACACCAACATTGTTGTAGTGGAGAATAGCATCCACCTGATTTAGCTTTAAAAAAAATTAAAACAGAGAGGAAAAGAATCCACCTGATTTATCCCACGGTCCTGGATGTTATCAACTATCTTGTTAGTATCATGGCATCCTCGTGAAGTTTGAAGAATGGTACCACCACGTTTATGGATATCATTAACAACTTTTGGACTTAATTCCGTTGTATTTTTTGAGTAAAAGCCCCTATAGCCTCCCTGTAACAAAGAACATTATCAGTTGAATAAATTATTGCCGGTTACTTACTCTAATTTGTCAACTGAACAGTTGATTTGTTTGGTTGTTTAACCTTTCATCTATATGGTTTGAGAGGAAATAGAGACGAGGGCCACAAACTGGATACAATTACTACGCATTTATTTTATAATATAAAGTAACAAGAGCAGGGATGATATGGCCAACCTCGATCCCAAGTACAGTATTAACAACATACATATAATTCAAGCCACATACAATCTCCCTAATCAAAGTGTTGATCCCTGGACACAAACCACCACATGTAACAATACAAGCTCGTACTTCCTCCGGCTTGAAATAAACATAACATTAGAAGAGAAAAAAAACTTAGACAAAAATGAACTAATGGCTCAACTTGTTTACAATATTAAATTAAGAAAAGTACCTTTTCCCTAGGTCTCGCACGCCGAAAGTGCACTCCTCTAGGACTGCTCTTCTGAACTACAATCTGCAATAAGACGCCATGGTTACCAAAATAGATTGGTGATGAAAAAACTGTGGCATGGGTCAAGAAAACACATACTTGCTGTGCTAAAACGTCTTCTGGGCTAACAAAACTATTCCTGAGGAAATAAGTTATATATCGTTTGGTAAGGACATTTTCATAATAAGGACCAGTGAGCAAAGTATGCTAACAACATAAACAAAATAAAAACTAGGAAACACTTACTTGACTACTGCATAGGCTTGGTTGTACTTTAATGGATGAAGACACGATCCACTTACCGATAGCCTCTTGTCTGTTGTCTCTGAAAGTGAACTGCCCACTCCAATTAATAATGGCTTATGCAGTAAGAAGAAGACAAAACCCTAATCACAGAACAAATTTTAGGATAGCAATCAGCAATTTCTCAGTCTAGACAATGATAAAATTTTGCAGGCTACCTTAAATAAGGACCTTTTCATCATGAAGTGGGATAAGACAGAAAGCAAATTAACCACAAAACTGAATAACAATTTAAGTTGAAGTTGAAGCATCATAAGCCTTGCTTTAATCACTGATTAAAGCAAAATACCCTTTTATTGAGTTGAGAAGAGAACAAATACGTATCGCGCCCATTAACGGATTATTAACAGGGGACGAAGCCATTCGGCTATGACTGTCCACAAGAATGGTCAACAAACCGAGTCTTTATGTCTGGATTTGGTTTAGGGTTTTTACACAACTGATGTTCCCAGTTCAAAATGCAAATCAAAATTAGGGTTTTACAGTTCAATGAAACTGTGTATAATCTGAAGATGCATGAACCAATGTTGTTACCTAATGATGAACGTCAAAGTCTTACCGCCGGAAAGTTAGTTTCACGGCCGTAACTCTAACCACCGTCGTCACCGTCGATCTTCAAAGGTTCGCCACCGTTGCGTGGTTGCTGACTACGTCGAAGGGTGGCTGTGGTCTCTAGCCACCAATGTTGCCGCCGCAAACCTCTTCCGTGACACCACCGGCGTCATCTCTAGAACCAGAGAGGAAACCTTTGTGTTTGTTAAGTCGCCTCCGAACGACCACCATCCGCAAGTCATCTGATCGGCCTTCTTCTCCATTGTTACCTTTGGGCGAGATGGTTGAATGGGGCTTTAATGAGGTTAAATAACAGTTACTGAGTGCTTAATTTTAATTATAAAGATGGGTTAAATGGTAATTAAACATATTTTATGCATTGTTAAAATGTATTTTATGTATAATAATGTGTAATAGGTGTCTTAAAATTTTTGGTCAATTACAATAATATCCTTCCTATTTGTATTATATAGTAGTATAGATAACCCGATTTGTGATGATATTTTTTTTCCATAGCCGATGTGTTGCACACATTATTAATTTAGTCGTTCAAGATGGTCTTAAACACATTGAAGATGTTAAAAAATCAATTTAAACAAATGTAGCGTGACATTTTTAGTACAAGTAAAAAAATATATCATCGATATATAAAATTTTATAAAGACGGGCAAACCGAATGTTTAGGTCCAAATTGGGACGTTTCAACACGTCGGAACTCAACGTGTAACATGTTTGAAAAAGCCATTCAACAAAAACAAAGTTTGCAAATGTTTCATGACTAACTTGTAAGGCAAAATAAAGTAATAAAATTTCCGTCATCAGGTTGGGGTGTCATTGAAGGTGTAGCCGATATACTCCATGTTTTTAAAACCGCTACAACCTATTTATCGTGAGTTACTATCCCACGAGTCCTTTGGTTTTAAATCAAATCTTTTTAATGGTTGAAAAATTAAGGATTATTGGATTTTAATAATCCTACATTTTACCAACTGGCCAATAATAATACCAACTGAGAATATTCTTACCATCGGTCCCTACTTTCAAACTATTTTCTTACATTAGACCCCTCGTTAAAGAAACTTAGCGCCGTTAGATTTTATATGACGTGAACATCTTCAAACCGTTGGAAAGTCGAGCCAAGCTAATAGTGGTCTCGTGGTGGGTTTTGAAATTGGCTCTGGTGGTGTTTAACGGGCCCCGTTAAACACCACTGTTGTCTCTGTTTGGACTTGCCGGACAAACGAGACCAGTTAAACACCACCAGAGCCAATTTCAAAAGCCACCATGAGACCACTGCTAGCTTAGCTTGACTTTCTGACGGTTTGCAGATGTCCACGTCATATAAATTCTAACGGCGTTAAGTTTTTTTAACGGGGGGTCCAATGTAAGAAAATAGTTTGAAAGTAGGAACTGATGGTAAGAATATTTTCAGTTGGGATTATTATTGGCCAATTGGTAAAATGTGAGATTATTAAAATCTAATAATCCAAAAATTAAACGAATATTCAATGCGAGGCGGCGTATTTGCCATCATGATACCGCTAATGAAAGAGAAATTTAAAAAATATTTTAAAGAAATGTCTCCGATTATTACTTGTGCCGCCGCCTTAAACCCGTGCCTAAATGTTTCTGGTGTCGAAAGTTTACTTGAAAAAATAATTTTCGGTTTGGATTTATACGAAGAAGACGTATTTTTAACGGATAAAGAAAAAAAGTATTTTTAGTCAAAATTTGTCAAATTTGTTTACTGTTTATGTTAAAAAATGTGGTATAACATCTACCATTCACGAGTCATTTAGAAACGCTACAACAAGTGTAAGTAGTAGCCGGAGTTTAATGTTAAACTTATTTAATAATATAGTTAATGAAAATAGTAAACGTCAACGGGGTAATACCCCAAGTAGCGAATTGGGTAGATATATCGGTTCAGATTTTTTAACCGGTATGAATGCTCATGATTTTGAGACATTTGATATCTTGTCTTGATGGAAAGGGAAGGAAGATCAATTTCCCGTCCTATCGCTATGGCCCGTGATCTACTAACCGTCCAAGCTTCTACAGTAGCTTCGGAATCTGCTTTTTCTGTTAGTGGCAAGGTTATTTCTTTACGAAGAACAAGACTAACTCCGCCATCGGTGGAAACGTGCCTTTGCCTAAAAGATTACTTGGACGCGGTGGAAAGAATACAACATATATCTTCTCTTGAAGGCGAAAACTTAGTCGAGGGAGAGATATACGAGGACGAGGTGGAAGGAGGATTGATTGAAGCAATTGGCGATAAGAGCCTACGAGGGAGTTCGGGATCCGACTAGCAGCGACTACCCGGTGTTTCAATTAATGTTTTATCTTTAATATTTATCGACTGAGTAGACTTTTATTTTTAATGTATTTCAATTTGTAATTTCTAAACTTTTAATTGTATGTTTTGTAATTTTTAAATTAAGTTAATGAATATTAAAGTGCATTTTGTTTACAAGAACATAAACTATTTTATTGAAAAATAACATCAAGAACAACTTACATAACACATTACTAAACCATTTTATTGAAATACAACATCAAGAACAACTTATATAACACATTACTAATTATCCGCATTGTTCGTATTTGCAATCTTCGTCTCGTCATACAACTTGCAATACTTTTCTAAGTGTCGGCTCAAAGTTGTATTGGACTCTTTACTAAAAAACGATCCGCACAGCTTGCAACGAGCCTTGTTCGATCCGCTTGACATCTCACACAAATCAAAATATTGCCAAAGACTTGGCTTTCGTGTGGTTTAAATAACCCTTACAACCGTTGAAGATGGACCAGCGTTTTTGGCCATTTTCGAGATCGTTTTTTTACTAAGGAAGTAGAAACGAGACTAGAAAATTGTGTGGTTCAACCCACACAGACCAATAAGTTTTTATACTAAGTTATGGGGTCCAAAAAACCAAAAAAACAGTAAAAAAAAAAAAAAGAAAACGGCTATTTTTTTAAATTATAACGACTATTTTAAAAAAAAACCGGGTTGCCCGGTTTATAACCCGAACCGGTTTGGCCACCCAGCCCGGTCCGATCCGGTTTGGGCAGGTTGGGATCGATCTTCAGCTAACCCGGGTCGTGACCCAAACCGGTTTGGCCACCAACCCGGTCTAGCCGATCTCTGCAGAACCCGAACGTGTTTTGAACCCGGACCGGTTTGGATTTTCGACCCAGTTTGTACGCCTCTAGTATATGCCCATGGGTCGGCCACGCTATGGAAAAAACTTTTTATTAGTATATATATGATCTATTCCTGACCGACCCCCATGAAATTTTGACATCTACCACATGAGATTTTCACACTGACCCATAAAGAAACATTTGAGATTTTTAAATTATACAAATATAAACATATTATAAACTAATTAAACATATTTTTTAAAAATCTTATAAACCCAATAACTATTTAATAACTATTTAAACAGGTCAACTTGAACACGGCATGTTTAATTAAACAGGCTAAATAGGTTGGCCCGAACACATTCTATTTCTTAAACGAGTTAGATGTTTTAACCTAAAATCTGATTATGTTAATTTCTTGTTTGTGTTGTGTAACTACTATCTTATAACTTCATCATACTGTTTGCCACTTATATTTGGCTACACTTTTCGAATGGCCACTTATAGCACCTTGACCATCTACAACCACTTTCTTGATATGTTAAAACAGGACCAAGCTCAAAACAAGATAATTGTATGCACTGCTTGCATGCAGAAACAGAAATGTCAATTTAGAAGTGAATTATGGCCAGAGCAGTCTCAAATGGCTTACAACTTTTAACAGAACCCACACCATGTTACTAAATGCTTACAACTTCTTTCGCTAACAATGGTGAAAACCTTACGGGAAGTAAACCGGCCAGTTGAAGTAGTATGAATCACGAGCCGCTCTGCTCCAGTTCTCATTCCACTATAACCAAACAATCAAAAGCTGATCAAATTAATATTATTTTAACAGAAGGTTTAAGTTACATTATTCATCCATGTATACATAGAAGGATGTCGATACATAATCAGTTTTAAGTAGAGAACTGTGAGAATTGAATAAACACTAATATCTATCGCTATAAATGCGATAGGGAAGACGGGTTCTTTAACGTGTTTCTCTTTCACTATATGTGATTATCTTCCATGCATTATGGGCAAATGCTTATGTAGTTCTCAAAGTTCTCTATTGATTTAGTATTGAACATGCCACCATATATTCAAACATACCGAGAATTTATATTTCTGTTTCTTTTGCAGTGCCTTCTTTCTTCCAATGGTATTGCTCGAATAACATCGCGTGATCATGCCAACTAAAACATTAAAAGTATAAACAAACAATGTTAAAACGAAAGGGCAAGCAATATTGGAAGAAAAACACCTTCAGATAACCTTTACCATGATTATAATAATCGGGCACAGCTTAACTAACTTGTTAGTGAGCAATGTCTACAAAGAGGATGTCGAAAAGGGACTTCATTTCAATATTAAAATAACACGATTCCTAACATTTGTATGACCTCTTTTGTTCAAGCAAGATGCTTATTCACACTAAAATCACAATTTTATGCTCAAATGCTCAATTCAATGATAAAATACACATGTTTTTCCTTCAATTATGCTTTATATTGAATTTGTTAAGTGATTTATATGAATATTTAGCCAAATTTACAGAAGCTTTGTAAAATTTAAAGGTTTTGCCATGACGTTCATTAAACATTAAGCAACAGCATAGTGGCAATCATCATATTAGAATAACATAATGTAATCACCTAGACCTAGAAGTAAAACGGTTCCTGTTAACTTTGATGATTAGAATACCTAATCAACTATCTCACTCTGTTTACACCAAAAATTGCAGCAAATTGATCATGCTCGATGAGAAATTAAACTACAAAACATGCAATCCATGCAGAATTGAAGAGATAACATGAAGCAGTTGATGAGTATGAACAGATTACTTGTATCGATTGGAGAGTTGCCAAATGTAGGGATGTGACCAAGTGATGGCGGAGAAAGCGATTCAGCAGATCCATATGCTCAGGAACTTCTCTTGACCCGAATGTGGAACCCCCGGGTCTCCTCTGTACGCGTTCCCAAAGTATTTCTCCATTTCTACCCACTGTGTGTGAGCTAGGGTTTTGTAACGGGGTGCCTTTATCTCGAGTTATCCGCCTCTCTTATCTTCCGAGTTACACTTTTGTCCCTTGTTTTTTATGTTATTTGCTTTTATGACCTCCAAAGTTTTTAACTTTCATTCTTATGTGAAGACATGCGCGTTGCGACGTAAACAAAAGTCAGTTATCGCACGTTCATGTTATGTCGAATTATGTCAAATTCTTGAAAGAAATTAGACTAAAGTAAAAAAAAAATAAAACATTTACACGTTGTGCCTCGTTAAACTGCGAAATCAATCAACATCTTCGAAACATTGTATAAAAAAAAACATTACGTAAACTCACGCGTTGCAGTTAGAGAATTGATAATATTTAATACCTTATATAAGAAAAAAAACCGCTTTATACTCGCACGTTGTAGCGGAGGCGTAAACTCGTGACAAAAAATCAAAGTTTAAACGTTAAGACCCGCGCGTTGCGGTGGAGCCGTACGATGACATTAACGTGGGTAAGGGCGCGTTTGCAAACTTAGTTACACGCGTTGTGACGGTGACACTAACATGCTTAAGTATCGAATTTGAGGTAGGTAAGTTTTGTAGATTGAACTATAGATAGAAAAAAGTAGTATGCCTATAGTTAATAGAAGTAATAAAAACTAAAAAATAACAAATCTAAAAAGAAAAAAAAAACCCACAAAAAAAGAGAGTTGTTGAGGCAGGGATCGAAACTACGACCAACCCCACCAGAGCTCTAACCACCCCACCAGTGGCACCATATGTTAAAGGAATGAAAAATGAAATATAAAACAAAGAACAATGGCTTTGTCGGTGGCTTCCTATTAGCCATCGACGTTGCCTTTTAAGGTTAAGTAAATGATTATTTTTACAATTAAATCATTTCAGTAGATTATATTTATATCTTAATTCTAGCATGTAACTATGTGAGTCAAAGGAATAACATAAAACATTTAGTAAAGAGTACGTTGGGTTCCATTTTTATTATGAAAATAAATTATAATCATTGATTTTAATGAAAACAAGAGTGTAGAAAACTCACTCAGATAGCGTGCAAAGTCCAACTCCTTTAGCTGGTAAAAAAAACAAACTATCCTATTGGACGCCGACGTTACAAATTAAGGGAGAGTAAATTTGAAATTTATAAGAGCATTCGTGATGGATTGCTCCACGAACTTCCCTCTCTTTCTTTCTTCAGTAAGGAAGTCTCCCTCCCTGTGTGTTCGTGGGCGTTCATCCCACGGACATAAGCCTCCACGTACGCCAGTTACAGAACAGTAAGGGGTGTTGGATTATAGATGTTACAATGTGATTGATCTGAGGGCGGGACTTGGAGCAATTGGTAAGGTTGCTGCTTTGTGACCACGGGTTCGAGTCGTGAAACAACTTCCTGCACAAAACGTAGTGTAAGGCTGCGTACATCAGATCGCGAAGTGATCCGGCCTCTGTGCAAATATGGAAGGTAAGTCAAGCACCGGGTACGCCTTTTACTATGTGATTGATCTGGTTTGAGGTGTAGGGTTTGTGTTTGTGTTATTTAATATTATTACTTAAATTCCATATGTTTAGAAAATTCCTTTTAAGCTTTTAATCGGTTAAAGAATTGGTCATTCAGATATATGAGCGTGCTGGCTTTCATAGTTCTAATGATTCTGCTTTAGAGGCACTTGCAGATATAGCAATTTAGGAAAAACTGCAAAAATTGCGCTAATGTAGCTAATAGAACTGAATGCAATGTGTTCGACGAAATTCAAATTTTGGAGGATTCTGGGTTCTTCTATTGGGTTTCTGGTTGGGTCAGAAGCTTGAACAAGATTATTAGGGTCTGGTGTGATGAAGGAGATCACGGAGTATGTTTAAGTAATGAAGAATTTCCTTTTGCTCAGCCTGTTCCTGGCTTCCCGGAACGCGAGAGACTGTTTCTTGATGGGAATCAACCCAATTTGACAATCATGTTTCGGTATTGGTGAAATTTGCATCTGTTATAGAAGCATTGAACGGAAAGCAATCTACAAAGAAAGCAATGCGTGTCTTGAATGGAATAAATAAACAAAAAGGAGAATTCAAATAGTTCTAATATCAAAGAACAAGTAACTTTTGAGCTATTGTATGTCTAGCGCAATATGGGTGCTTCTAAGATCCCATGAAATGGAAGCTACAAAAGATGGACTCCATTACTGTGATAAAAAGATATCTTGTCTTTTCAGTTGAGCTTCAAGCCAGTTTCTGTAGAGAACGCCTTTCCACGATGATTGAAGATCATGAAGTTCATATTTGAGGGTAGAGACACCACCCTGCATTTCAAACAAGTTATATATAAATTAAACTTTTGCTACTTCAATAGGCTATTTAATAATCAAAAAACAGATTTAGGCACATTAGGGCAGATCACACATTCACACTTGTAACAAATTTGTTTAGCTTGAACCAAGTAACCCTTAGACCTCCATTTAAAGAGAACTTTCTTTAAAGAAAAACAATAAGAAGATGAAGATTATTAGCATCAAAGAACAATTGGGAAGAAAAAGAACCCATCTTGTCCCCTCTATTTAGTTGTGTAGGACAATATACCACATGGTTGTTACCAATGGTGGTGGGTGGCACTATATAATGGATTTAGTTTTGTGTATGTGTGTAGAAACCACATAAATGGATGGTGTTTAAAGAGGTTATATAGGAGTGATAAGGAGAACAATGTAGAGTTCAATTATCTTCTTTATGTGGAGCATCGCCTGTGCGCTTCTATATGACACAAGGTATGAGGAAAGGTGTACTTTTTTCCTTGTTTCTTTTCTTCTATCATTTTATTCAATTTCTTTTATTCTTTTCATTGATGCTCAAATCTTCATCTTTTGGTCAATAGATAACAAGAGGGAGAGAAAGAGTGAAAGACTGTCTATTCCTACTGGTTGTGGTATTAAACATACTGCTAAAGGAAAGAGCAGGCAAGGAATGCAAATCTCCCTCTCAATATATGAATACCAAAATGGAAGAAAACTACATATCATACAGTTATGTATATAAAACTTCTGTTATATGTTTCCAGAGTCCAATCCTCTTCAAACATAATTGCTAATGAAAACCCTTTGCAGGTATATTAGTCATAGATAGTTGCAACTAGATGCGATTAAATCCCGCTGTCACAAGCTTTGTTGGCCTAAAACTTTACAATCATAAAACCTGCATTATTTTCTGTTTTCATAGTTCATACAACAAAACACTGAGAATATAAAGTGAAGGCCAATTTACACAAAAACGAAACAGTGTTTCACTCAAGATTTCTATGTAGAAACTAAGAGCCTGCAAGTTGGGACCTATTTTTGAGCATACTTGCAATTTGGGACCAATTTCTATGTAGAAATCTAAATTTGTTCAGAAACTAATTGAAGAATCAAGTTTCACAGGTTAAATCAAACACTGCTATATATATAAATACCTATTCTCATCCGAATCTGGGAGGATTGACTTGAAATCCCCTGGCACAGTCAATCCAGCAAACAGACTCAAAATCATTACTAATATTAACTCAACTAGAACCTGCAATTTGTTCAAAAAAGGTCAAAAATAGATTCACAAAAGCCCTAATATATAAACATGTATAGATCACTGCGAAACAGATGAATTACTTCATACGGAGGTCCGGTAAACTCGTCCTCGGTGATCTTGAGCAAAGCCCTATCTAATTATCGAAAATTGAAATTAGGTTTAGATTGCTTACGGTTAAAATTAATAACAAGCAGGGAAGATGGAGAGTTACATTGAATAGTTGAGTAAGCCGCGTGTAAGAGCATCAGAACGGAGAGGATGCCGACGGCGAAGCTCACAGTCATTCTCATCGTTGAAGCGATCGCCGGCTATGATGGAAATAAGATTTGGGGCTTTTACTCTCGAATTGATCGGATGCTAATAAGAAGAATTGTTGACAAAAGTTGCCCTTGGACTTGCAGGGAAATGATCCCTTTTACCCCTTTAGAAAATTATGATGTTTGTTTTGGTCTTTTGCTTATTGTTTAACTTTCATTTTAATCCATCTCCTCATTTTTTTTTGGTAAAACAAATAAGATGAAACATATAATGAATTTATAAGTAGAAACCATCATTGGTTATTAATTCCATAACCAATGGAAGAGGTGTGGACTTTAAAAGGGTGTGGAGCACCCTAACACCCACGTACGCGTCATGACTATTATCATGAGACGTTTGGCGAAATGTGACGTTTTGATGTCACACTTTGAACTTCACACATTCGTATCACTGTGAGCCGCCTATATCATTTTGGATTATGTATGTATTGTGGTTCGAACCGAAGAGGACCAAAAAGGATGCACCTCTGGTGTATCAGTTATCAAGCCAACGGTAAATGCTGGGTAGCCAAGTGCGGAACGGATAACGCTGAAAGCATCCAAGAAGTAAGCACGCCTCAAGATAAGTGGTTTCCTATTCTAACTTCCCTAAAACCTCCAGAGCACAACATTTACAACCAACGGGTCCCATGGAAGGGGTCACATTAGTTTGCAACCCATGACAGATTCATGGAAGTTAAGTCCAAGAGCCATCATGGTTCGGTTAAAGTTTGCAATGGTTCATGCCTTTTCGTGTGGTGGCTACCATGAAGGGTTACAATGGTTCATAAAGATGCGATTCTTCAAACTGGCCTATAAGTAGTGGCAACTAGAACCATTTCAATATACCTTGAACCATTTGAGATATTCATTGATCCACCTATACACGCCAAACCTTTAGTGACAGTAGAATTATGGTTGCTTTGTAATCTCTTGATCAATTAGAGATTAATGACTGATAACATATTGTCGCTAGATAGTTTTTGTTAGTCTAAATCATTGTATAGATTTGTTGATTAAAACTACAATAGTTTACGTTGAAATATCTCCATAAGTATGAAGAGTTCAGAGACTTTTGAACATGACCCAGACTACAAGCTCTGAACAAAGATCAACCTTTCTACCCATCTCAAAGACTCTGAAGATAGACAAACTCTGAAGTGAAGATAGACAAACTCTCAAGATACACTAGCCTATGAACGAATGTTCCTTGCTTCAAGATTAATATAGAGAATCAAGACTTCATTATGTCAGTTGAACATTCTGAAGATTCAAATCTGAAGATACATGAAGGTGTTCATGAGATTCAACAATCATGAACATGATTGTAATATTTTGTAGACAAGCCAGCTGACATATATGAGGAATATTCAGACACACATACTCTATGTCCACATGTGTCTACACTTACTTGGAAGAATATTTGCGAGACCACAAGATAATGGTGCTACCCTAAGAGGAATATCCAGACCAGGGGCGGAGGATATAAAGGGCCCGCGGCCCCCTCTATTTTTCGCTCAGAAGTGTTAATATATACGTATTCGACCGATTTTTCGGCTCAGTAGTGTTAATTTATATGTATTCGGCCGAAAATTTTATAGTTCCGCCCCCCCCTTATATGAAAAAAAATTCCCGCCCTCCCCCGCGAAAATTTTCAAGCTCCGCCACTGATCCAAACACATATTCTATGCCCCCATGGAGGCTAAGTGTGTATTGGTAAAAACCCTAAGAAATCCTCTCTATCTTTCACCCTCTTTCTTACCCTTAGAACATTGTTCCATGGGGTGAGAGTTTTTCTTGTTCTTCATAATTATTCTTGTATCGTAACTCCTCTATCATTATATGAATTAAACTATGCTTGAAGTCTATCTAATGGTTTACTTGTTTATCACAATTACCAACACCCGTCTCTACACATGCAAAACAAGAGTTCATATATCATTTATACAAGATGCCTTTGGGACCAACACTTATGCTAGCATAACAATCGGTCTTTAGTGACAAAACATAAATAGTTACATAATGATCTATGACTTGATTAAAATTTAGCAACACTTAAAGGGAGCAGTGGTTGTGTCAAATTCAATGTTTTGCTTATGTGTTTAGTTGTAGTAATGTCACGCGTAACCCTTTTAATCAAAGTCTTTTTCTCTTGTACGCTAGATTGCTAAATAATTGTGTTAAGATCCAAACACGGATGTTTAATTACTTGAAATCATTGATAACTCAGTAGTTCAATTGGTTTATCACCACAAACTGTATTGGTAATAGTTGTTTTTCCATACGTTGCTTTATTGCATTTTGTGAAACAACGAAACCCTATGTACAATATTTGCTTTGTTGTCGGCTAGGATTTAGCCTGTATTTTTTTAACCGTCCAAAAATCAATGTCTAGTTTGATGATTTTTTTGATGAACATGTCTGGTTTTGTGTAATTTGTTCGTGAAAAAGTGTTATTATGTGGTATTATGTAGTTACTATATTGATATTATACTTGATATGTAAAAAGTAAAATTTTCTTATCGCCATTTTATTATGATTTATGAGTAAATCCGCGAGGTAAAGATCATGAGGCTTTTTGTTTATTTTAAATATAGTTTGTTTGGAGAAAATAATATTGTTGACTACAGATTATTTATATTATTAATATAAACAAACAAATTCAAATAGAGATATAGATATATGTTTACAATACTTATCGCTTTACAAGTATATATATTATAGGTTATTTTTATTTGAGTCCAACAAAATTCAACCAAGTTTCTTCTCATTAAAACATCTATCAAAGACATCCCGGCATCACCTTCTTCTCCGGCCATGAACTCCGAAACACACCATAACGCTGCCGCCGCTGGCGAACAAAGAAAAAGCAGGGCCTCTGATCATACTCTAACTGATGATCATGATGATGTTAACCCCTCTCAAGCACAGCTCCAACATGCATCACCTATGATCAGAAACTTACAACAACAACCATCATCTGCTTCAAACTACACGATGAAGGCGGCTGAGGTCACAACGGATGCCGATTATCTTGATTCCCTCCCGGTGGGGTACCGATTCGTCCCCACTGATGAAGAGCTCATTAAGGATTATCTCATGAAGAAGATCAAGAACGAGAGTCTTCCCAAGACCAAAATTAGAGAAGTTTATATATACGAAAAACATCCAAAGGAACTTGTAGGTACGTATTATTTTTCATGCATGCATGTTAAGGGCAATACATGACCACATTAATCATACTCTAATTTCACTGCCATGTTCGCTAAATTATTTGTGCTGTCAATTAATTTTTTAGTAACCCTAATTTTTTTTATCATAATGATACTCCAATTTCACTACTTTATTCGCTAAATTATTTGTCGTTGGTCAATTATTTTTTAAGAAACCCTAATTTTCAACAAGAAATTGTTTTCATATCATACAATTGAACAAATCAAAATACAAGAAGATATGCAGATAAATTTGTATTCACTTGGACCGAGAGATATTCCTTATTATCTTCATAAGTTTATGGTGGAGATGTAACATGTGATTTACCTACTTTGCTTTAGTTCTAGAAATCTTTCGATTCACAAATCATGTATCTTCTAAGTTTTACTTTTAACAGAGGCAGGGCCTGAGATTTCGAGTGTCCTGTACGACTTTAAAAATAGACCTCTAAAAAATCTAAAATATAAAGTTATATATATGAAAAAAAATCAGTAATACAATGTAAATTGTAATATACATAGTTGATGAAAACCATCTAGATACTTTATCTTTATGACCCTTATCAATAGTGTGATCTCGTTTAGGACCTTATCAATTGTCGATTGGTATTATTTTATTTAGGTTTAAAATTGTTTAAATTTTTTAATGGGTCAAATCTAATTTGTTTAATTGGGCTATAACTAAATGAATGGCTTAGTTGACTTTAAGTGGTTTTGATAGGTTAAAGTGGTTTAATTGGGCTAAAACAAAAAAAAATAGTTTAGATGGGCTGAAGTGGTTAAAATGTAATTGAGTTTTTATAATTAATATGTATTTCTTTAAAAAATATATTATATATATATATATATATATATATATATATATAATTGGGCCCCCCCGATAAACCGGGTCCGGTGCGGTTGCCTATGGAGCACCACACCAAGGCCGGCCCTGAACAGAGGTACAAGCAATTAAAACAACTTTTTTATGCTCCCAAATTTTAAGGGCCCCAAAATTTGAAAAAACATACTTTAATCTACATTGATTTTAACCTGAAAATATATGTGATAATCTGTCAATTTTTTGTTTTTAGAGAGAAATCAGAAAAGATAACAAAATGATTGAAGTTTTATTTATGAGGTTAATATAATAACATTCAGACTAAACATTTATAGTATACGTTTTGACGCTCTATAAAATTACATTTTAAAAACTTTTACATACTTAGAAAACTTTGAGAAAAAGGCCTCAGTTTCAAAGTTCGTTTTAGCCCCTAAAACATGTTGAGACGCCCCTGACTTTTAAGATACCAAAACTCTAAAATTTGGGGGCGTTTGTAGCGATTATTGCCTAATGAGTACTGACCCAAAGGTGTGTAAAATCATTTGATTTGATCTAGTGATTACTGGCATTTATCTAACTTGGTGTAACTTTATATATATACTTAGGGAATTACCCGCAAGCTATAGACGATGGATGGTACTTTTTCACGCCAAGAAGCCGGAAGTATCCGAATGGTGACCGACCGGCGCGACATGCTGGTCGTGGTTTTTGGAAAGCCACAGGTCCTGATAAAGTTATCAAAGAGAACCGGATAAAAATTGGCGGGAGGAAGTCGTTGGTTTATTATGAAGGGCATGCACCAAAATGGATTAAAACGAAGTGGATGATGCATGAATATGTGATCAAGGGTAAAGTAAGAAAGGGATTAAATTCAAAAGAGAAGAAGGTACAAATCGAAACCCTAATTAACTTGTTTCCATCGTTTTTTGTTGAAGAACAATTTTATACAAATAATCCTGTTTTCTAATTAATAGTGTACTATTATTATATATATGTCATATGTTGATGAAACTTTGATCATGTTTGCAGTTTGATGATTATGTTCTTTGTAAGATCTATATAAACGGAAGGATGAAGCGTCATGTAACCTCCAACGATCAGGTCGAAAACGAGCAAGCTTTGGTTCTTTATCAACCGGCTCATTTATTGCCATCAAATGAAGATTTTGAGAACAATGTGGTCGTTAAACATGATTCTGATCAACACACAAATCCCACTATTGTTGAGGTCAAAAACGAGGTTACTGTTCCTAATCGACAGGCTAATGTGATCTCAAATCAAGAAGTGAACCCCCTTAGTTATCAGGTTCAAAACAATCTGTCGATCCTAGATTCTAATCAACACGTAAATCGTAGTGCCGAAAAGGGAGTTAAAGAGGTGATGATCAAAAGGCAAGTTATGGATGGTGATCAACACGGTCATGTGGTCTCTTATAATCAAGTCAAAAACAACGTAGTGGTGCAAAATTACCAAAATATGGGATCTTTGTACAACCCATTTCAACACTACTCTAGACCCTTGAGAACTTGTCACTTGGACGGGCCCGTCCAAGTAACAAGTTTTCAAGCAATGAGAAATCCATCATTGGATTATACTTCTCCAGCAACATCCAACCATCAATACTCATTGCAACAATCATATTTTGCACCAGCACCTCAGCAGGCTCGTATCCTGACGCCGCGAAATGAGCATGCTCCGCACGGGCAAGTGCGTTTGGGGATGTGTTGGTCTGGTTCGAGTAGCAACCCGCCGCAGCCACAGGTGGCACCACCTAGTCAAGAAGGCAGTGATTGTGACACTGATAACGATATAACACGAAACATTGAACTCATGTACGCCCTTGATGGATATGATGGTTTTCTTGACGATAATTATCAGTTCTAGTTTGATGGGAATGGACACAGAGATGCTGATGAATCAAAGAAGCACCAAAGGTCGGAGAGTCCAAGATATTAAGGGGTTTTATTTATATAGATATATATATATATATATATTAGATAACTATTTTTTTTTCTTTTTGCTTGTTATGAACTTATATCTTAATTGTTTGGTGTCTTAAAAACCTGAACCTCTAATCACTAGAATGCAAGAAGCTAGTGGTAACTATATATACATGCATCATCATTGATGTTAGTTTTATACAATTGATAACATAAGTACGAAATTTTTCTCATTTCTCGATGGTAATGTAAATAAGTAAAAATGCCGTAAAGGAACACAGATGATTTTAGTGTTTGTGATCATAAACGAAATTAAATACGGGCTCTACCATTGGTTATAAAAATTCAGCCCATTACTTAAGTTTAGATAGCACCGGGGTTGGTGGTCTAATGACAGAGGTAAAACCTCTTGGAACACCTAGGTTTGAAGGTCTATAAAGAAATACACCATTATAAAAAAAAACTTAAGTTTAGATATTTTAGTTCAATTTTCAAAATAATTAACTTTGAGTCATACCAACAAAATAAAAATGGGATATATATATATATATATATATATATATATATATATATATATATATATATATATATATATATAGGATAAACATTTTTGTTACAATAAATTGAAAAATGGGGATATTCAGCGACATACTTTTATAACCACCTGGAGTGACTTGTGACTAGGTGAGGTAGTGTTCACGATTCACACGACACACTTGGGCCGATCACCACAATACTAATGAATGTCGTCTTAAAACTTGACCTTAGAAACATCGATCAACCTCTTGCGATCGAGGAAGAGAGTTGACATGATGAGATTAGCATGCCAGTTTAATAAAAAAGTTGTTAAAAATACTATAAAGATCTAAGAGCTATATTCAGCAGTTGGTTACTGTAACCTACAATATTTTGTATGATCTTTTATATGATAATTAGTTGAAGAAGCATGAACCATCAAAAGACGAACAAAAGAAACTTATGTTCGGGTTTCAAACCGGTTCGGTTTGAAAACTGATTTGTGCACGACTAGTTAAGGGTGATCCTACATTAGAACAAGGTGTGCTTCAATGGACACACTTTGGATTTCATATAAAGGTCAAGAGAGCCGATACTAGTTTTTTATAAAATCAAATATATCTATTAGACTATTAGTGTCAATACTGTCATAGTGTGTGACACAGTCTAAAACCAAATTACAATGGTATTAAATCTGGTATCGATATCGGTAATCGGCATACTCGGTACCAACAAATGAAAAAAATCATTTTGGTACGATACGACTAGATATGTCTAGTACGGTCCTTTAAGTTTCTTTTATTTTAATTAACTACATTATTTGGTAATACAAAATAGCCTTAAAACAGTAGCTCATAGTGTTATTCCAATTCCTTGTATGGTTTGGGACCGAACCGGTTTGAAACTCATACCCTGCTGATTCTGAACCGGCATAAACAGTCCACTTTTTGATGCTTGTTTTCTCAAACTGACATGGTTAGATTTCATACCATTGCATACCTCATTGTTGTTGGTCAATGGGCCAAACTTGGCCAACACCCCAACCCAACCCAACCCAACCCAAAAAGACAACAAAAGAGAGAATTAACCAACCATTTTTAATACAAACAAACGTACCCACTAAATTCACTAATAGCAAAGCTATTGGTATAATCTGTGGGTTGAGTTAGGGCAAACCTTTCCTCGGGTAACCAACCATTTTTGATATTCTACTTTATAGTTATGGTCCTTCTACTTTAAGGAATGCTACAAAGACCCCCCATTAATAGTTGCATTCAGTGAAAACGAATCATTGAGTTTCATGACAAATTACAATTATAGTCCTTCCATTTTAAACAAGTGCATTATTAGGCTGAAATTGAAAACCAATACACCATAAACAAGACAAAGTTCAGTTTTCAGTGGCTAATCCTCCATTCTTGCAGGCTCAGGGCAATGCAATGGGAAAACTGCATTACTATTCTGCCTTATGAGACCTGCAGATGATGATGAAGATGAATTACCAATATCTTTGAATGGAGATCTCACCAAGCTATACCCTTTTCGTCTCCCGTCGCTCGAGATTTCAATATTGTTAGGCCAGTTTTCCTTCAATCTTGAAATCAGTATCCTTTTCTCCCTTGCAAGTTGTTTCCCGAGTGACAACGGGTTCGAGTCTTTCTTGCTTTGCTCCACTTTTTCATGTTTGTTCATTCTACAACTCAACCCGTTCTTTGTCTCCCGCTCGATTTGTTTGCTTAAAGAAACAATCGCCTTTTTGGGTGTTAAGGCGACTTCCTTTACTTGATCTTTCTTCAGCTTTTCAAGCTCACCCTTCACCAAACTAACCTCGGTTTGAAGGTTATTTGCCTTTGATTCATACGCGATAGCCTTCTCTCTCCATTCTTCAACCTTAAACCACCAAAATGAAACAACTGAGCTTAGAAAAGACACATGCTCAAATAGGGATGAAATGGGACAGATACCGGTAACCTTAGTCCCATACCCGATTATAAAATGCTTGCCCATACCCATTGTGTTCACGGGTATACCCGTTTATTGTCGTGGTTAAAAACTGTTCGTTGTAATGCTCATTACCCGAAACCTGAACTTAAACCCACCTAAAAAACCGACTTGAAATATTCAATACTCAACTACACTTTTAACCGTTCTATAATTTTAATATTTCAAGTTTTTGATAACTTCAACAAACTATTTATTATATTTTTTAAGATTATATAATATATTAGTATATTTGATTTGATATGGGTAAACATGTTCACGTAATCGGGCGGGAATCAATTGATACCATATCCGTCCCAAACCTGCTGAAATTTTAAAACTAATCTCAGATCCGGTCTCAAACCCGAATACCCGTCCCATTACCATCCTGAATGTTTCAGGTTTTGGGTTTTCCAGTCGGGTTCGGGTTCTTTTTTCATCCCTATGTTCAAACATAAACAGAAACATGAGCTTACATCAGACATGAGGGATTTGATTTCTTGATTGGAAGCAAGGGCTTGAGTCTCCCAAAAGTCCTTTGAAGTTTGAAGCTCTTCCATTTCTTGCCTCAGTTGTCCAAGCATATCTTGCATTTGTGACCATTGTTCTGTTTCTGCTCTCACTTGCTCCACTATTCTTCTCACTAACATCTTGCACCGGCCCGAGCATTTGTTGTCGGTTTCTTGTGACACCAACGGTTCCTGTCTCAAAAACTAGTTCTTTAACTTGAGCAAGAAAATCAAGAAACTTTTGCTTATTATTCTAAAAAATTATTAATGTTCACTAGCAATTAGTGTAATAATTCTTGAAGTACCTTCATGTGATTACATAATCTGTTAGAGAAAGACAAATGGTCCGGAAAATCGATCCGTTTTGATGTAGAAGCCGAACTAGCAACTGAACTGTTTATGATCGATCCATACTCCTCCTCCATTAGATTTAGCATTCCCTTTGATAACCCCTCCATTTTTCTTTCAAGCATTTCCACCTGAAAATTGCAAAATAAACAGCAACAATTATCAAAATTCATAATCAAAATAACCATTGTTGAAGAGTTGAATGAAGCTTACATCAGTAGTCTTGGTTTGACTTTTGCAAGTCAAGATAAAGTTATCTTCATTGACTCCACCATTAGATTGACTATGAAAACTTGCTTCATCCTTCATCTCCTTATCAGATTCATCATCTGTTAAACCTCCAAGCTTCTCTAACCTTCTTTGTAAACGCAACGCCTTTTTATCAAAATTCTTGCAGTTTCGGATATCGCGATCTTCACTACCGTTATAGCTACTCTGCAACTCCTCCAACTTCTCTGCTAATTCTCTCATTTCTTCCTCCAACACCACTTCCATATTCTTCCCTTCACAAAGCTTCTTCCTTCCCTGTAAAATGAACAACTCTAACAGTCAAATTTAGAAGCATGTCACACCTATCTTTGTGCATTAGCTACTTGTACATCCAAGATTCAAATTAGGTATCAAAATCATCATCAAACTACAAATCATAATCTTAAAAATTTCTAAATCACAAAAACTGATTCCAAACAATATTATTGCAACACTCTTGTTACAATTATAGGTTGTGCTAAACATACACCCACCCTTGGACACTAGCGTGTACGTTTAGCCTGTCCCTACAATTATTTTGTGTAGTTTTCGAGTATTGAATTCAGGATTTTCTAAGAGTCGTGAAGCACTTTCATATTGGAACAATTTGATGGTTCACTCGAATTTTCCAATCGGATAAAACTCAGAAAATGTTCAAGAATCTGTCTAAATTCGTGAACCAGATCAATGACCAAAAAACTGTTTTCCGTTTTTGGGAGCCAGTAACTGCTAGATAGCAGTTAATTTCAAAATTCAAAATCATTTAACATTTCACCAGTTTTGACATCGACCCCAGCCAGGGGATGCCGCCCCTTGGACTCCGCTTCCGGGGCGCTGCCCCCGACCCCATTGCCCTTGAGAACCAATGAGGTTTCTAAGTACTTTAAATTATAATAAACTCAAACAATCGTGCACTTCGCACATCTTAGCTTGTTTAATGTATATTATGATTCACTTTGATCAAAAAGTCAATCTAATTACACTAAAATAACTAACATTTAGTGATCTTAATTCTATTCAAATCATGAGTTTCAAGATCAAAATTTAAAAAAAAAAATTAAAGTACTTACAGAAGCAAGATTTTGTAAAGCAGATTTGAGAGTTCTTTCGATTCGAACTCGATTCTTCTCTAGTTTCTTCAACGCAAGCTTCCTTTCCATCCTCAAGAAATTACATTCCGCCCGCAATATCTCCGCTTGAAACTTCCACCTCTCCTCTGCCAACTGCCCACCACCACCATCGTCCTCCGCCACCTCCTCCGTCTCCACCCTCTCTCTCCTCTCCACCGAGCTCAACAGCACAACCGGAGCACGCGAGAACTCTCTCTCCACACCAAACAAACTTCCCAGCTTACCCTTGTAGTTATAACTGTCCATGACGGTGGCCGGCTGTTTATTACCGGCGGCTCTGGTTCTCCTCCGGCGAGTGCTGTACCTTCTTGGCAAGTTGATGATTTTGGGGGTGGGTGGTGGTGGGGTGGTGTGCCATTTCACTCTCCTACTTGTTGTTGACATTGTTGATCAATTAGAGGGTTGGATTTGAATGAATTAAAGGGGCAGGGAAACCTCGGAAAAAGGAAAGAACATGGATTTGAAATGAAAGGTTAATTTAATTTGATTTATATGAAGGTGTTTTGTTGTTTGGTGTTATTCGAAGTTCGAGGTGTGAATATAACCAACAAGTTGATGGCAACCAACAGTGAAACTCAAAAGCAGCAGCAGCAGCAGCGGAGATGCTACGGAGCCGAATGCTTTAATTGTCAAACACATACTTCTTGTTTATTCACACAATTAATAAATTCATATGTTTCATTTTTTATATTTTAAATTTATGTATACGTACTTTTATTATTATAATATTAGTTATGTAGTTTTTCTTTTGTTAGGGTATGAAGTATACCCTCACGGGTGGTCTTAAGTGAGCCCCCTCACGCAAGAGGGGGGTGGTGTTTCACCCAAGTGAGTCCCCTCACGTCACTGCCAACTCATCATCTTTCCAATCACACATTGACACCTCACCCTCTTCCCCTCACCCAACCTTTTCTCCCGTGAGCCACCTCACACCCCCTTCACGCGAGAGGGGGGCGGTGTTCCAAAGTTCTTCACGCGATGAAGGCCCTCACGCGTGAGGGTATACCTCATAACCTTAAAAACAATTACCTTTTCATTTTATCATGGTAAATTAACTATTAATATTGACTAATTTTATTTGCATTTAATAAAGATTTATGGATGATAACATGACTAATTTTGTGGTCAAATTCTAAATTGAACACACTTAGAGGACTAATTGTGTCATTTTGACATTTTCAACTCCTTGGCAAGCCTCCTATCTTATTAAAATCGAGTACAACTTTGGATTTAAATTAGTTTGAATTTCAAATTACGGCTTATTACTATTCCGTATTAGAGTAGGATAAAGATTTGTAAGGGTGTGTATATAAACCCATAAGATAGCTTCGAAGTAGTCGTCTGTTTTCCATTCCTTGTTCTTGTTTATGTTTACGTAATGAACTAGAAAATGCACGTACGTTTGTGCAGATTCGATTGTTCTTGTCAGATTGGATTTCTTGCCTGATTCGCTTGTGAACCTTTTCCTGGGTAACACTATCTACCCCATTTCTTTCCAATTTTAGAGCTTAAGTGGATTTATGAATTCAATCCATGATTTCTAAAACTTTGACGATGTTTAAAGCATCTAATAGCTTAGAAACATCATCCTTGATGATTAAACTTGTTGTGAATGTTTGATTCAAAAAATTGATTTTTCAAAAAATTGGTGGGATAAGAAGGCTTGTAGCCTTGTCCTACAATGTTGTGTCACATAGTTGTGGGGTTGAAAGGCTCATAGTCGTGTCTTGCAATGCTGTGTCACACGATTATGGGTCAGAAGGCCCGTGTCTTGCAATATAGTGGTCACACAACTATGTGACCAAAAGGCTCATAGGTGTGTCCTACACTGTCAAAAACAAAATTGAATCGAAATGGCAATTTGATAAATTGAATGGCAAATTGATTAGACATGGTTTCTAATAATCAATTAGACAAGGTTTTTTTAACATAAAAGTTCACATGGAAGGTTATCAAAAGTTCAAACGGGTATACCTCTCCCATGTGATAGTGGTGTGAAAAATGTTGGAGGTGAGGTAGCGGACACTTTTTACTCACACTACTCTCACTCACGCCCGGTATACCTCATGCCCCTACATGATAAAATAGATATATGAATGATTTAGCAAGTTACAATGGTTGACTAAAGTAAAATCTATGGATTTTGGACGGAAAAGCTGTGAAATTTTTATTTTTAAATAGCGTGACTATTTGGACTTTGGGTGCATGTGGTTCAAAGTAGACTATTTTGGGATAATTAATATTTTTGGATTCATTCTTGCTTTGAACTTTAGCTCTCAATCATTATGCATTATTCTTAGATCACTGCAATTTTCATGTTTGTGTGTGAATAATTCATTAGAGTACGGAAGAAATAAAATTTAAAAAAGTATACTTTTGAATTTTTCATATGTTTGAATATTGATCAAATGAATATTTGAATCCTAATAAAAATCCTAATATCAAGGAAGTGCTTTTGAGGGGGTTCTTTCAACTCTTCAGGTCTCCTTCTTTCAAGAACAATTTGGAGTTTGGAGTTTTTTCGAATCACCAAGTCTTGTGATCTAAATTTATTATGTTATTGGGGGAGGATGTATTGGACTTTTAGAGTGACATAAGAAAAAAAAGTTTTTAAACGACAACTTATTTACAACTTAGTTAGTAAACTAAATTGGATGGTAGAAGTTACGACTTTATTGCAACTTAACCCTAAAAATGAGTTAAAATTATTAAAAATCCGTAACAATCAGTAAAAATACTGTTCGTACACGTTATAGTAAAGAGTTTGTGGAAATCTTAAAATAGCCTCTTGAGATAATCTTGATACTTCAAAAATGATTTTAACCCGGAAAAAGTATAAAAAAAAAGAATAATTGAATTTGTATAATATAATCAGTTTAAAAACATGTTTTATATGATAATAAATTAATAATCACGATGTATAATTTGTTTTTATTTAATTATTTATTTGAAAGCAAGATTGATTTTCTAGAATTGATGAGTATTATATTGAATTTCTGTATTTATAATATGAAAAGGTTCCAGAATCCGGCCATCGGAGCACACGATCTCCTCTTGCCACAACCGTCGACCAATTTCGTCAGTCTATCGCCCCCTCACCGTCGGTCACCCACCTAAGTCAGCCATTGGCCCTGCCCACCTTTATCAATCGTGCACCATAGCCGCCTAACATTGTCATCCCCCATTGGGTATATCACTCAACTTTGTGGGACACTTGTCGCTAACCTTATTCATCACCGTCACTAATAACCACTGACCACCTTCGTCGTCTTTTGCCACCCATGCACCCATCACCGGTGATGATACCTCTCATCAACACTCTAAACTAATGTATATATTTTTTTTCAAATGTTTTTTAGAACATGTTTTCAAAATTTCCTAAAGAGTAAATTACACTTTTCGTCCTTTAACTATATACCAAATTTCAGATATCTTCCTTAAACTAATAAAATAACAGAAATCATCATTTATGTTCATAGTTTGTAACAATTTACATCCTTTCCACTAACGGGCGTTAACTTTTTCCGTTAAGTCTGGTCATGTGCCTTGCATATGAGGGTATTTTGGTCTTTTTGTACCTTTAAGGACTATTCTTGTAATTAATTGAAACCTTAATGAATTATAAAAATAAATACAACATATATCTATTAAGCATGAGGGACTCAAATCTTCAAGTTAATTACACAAATGGTCCATGAAAGGGTATAATAACCAAAATACTCTCATGTGCAAGACACATGACCAGACTTAACAGAAAAAGTTAACGTTCGTTAGTGGAAATGATGTAAACTGTTACAAACTATGAACATAAATGATGATTTCTGTTATTTCATTAGTTTAAGGACGATATCTGAAATTTGGTATATAGTTAAAGGAGGAATGAAAAGTTTTAAATACCAATGTTTGGTTGGATGATTAAGTTTAGTTATAGAAATATTTACACCATCTTCTTGTCAAAATTGTGGGAAACAACAATAACGATCAAAATCATTTTTATATAGAAATCACAAAACAGCCAGATGTGATATAAAGTATCATTCATATGAACTTCATGCTCAAAGTAAAATGAGCTTATAGAAACATTAACCGTGTCCTATTTCATAGCATCTAGGTGTATTCTTGGTGGACTCTAAATCGTGTATAATGTTTTTATTCATCTTTTAACAAATAACAAAATCTTTGTTTGCGAATAAGAAACATAAGAGGTGCATACAATCCATTTTTATGGTTGCATGTGGGACAATTTGGTGGTGGAGAAACGAGAAGGTATTCAAGAACAAAGTGATATCGACGGTCAGGGCCGGCGGGCAACACACCCGTAGTGGGCCTAACATTTCGAGGGGCCCAAAAAAAATTATTGGGTCTTTTTATAGAAGTAATTTTCGAGGCTTTTAAAAAAAATTATTGGATCAAATACATCAAGAAAAAAACAATTGGGCATTTTTAAAAGTATGTTAGGCTTCAAAATGTTAAATGTGTTTAGGTTCATGAATCCAATCCAACCCAACCCAACACTTTGTAATTTTGTATTAGGCTTAAAAAAAATTTATATTCTTAAAAAAAATGTTAAATGTGTTTAGGCCCATGGGCCTTTTTTTGAGCTCGTGTAGGGCATTCGAATCCTCAGGACCGGCTCTGTCGACGGTAATCGATTGTGGAAGAGATAAAATAGGTGTGATTTCTATGGATAAAAAACAGGTCAAGGCAAACAAGTCTAGATTGGGAGATATTGTTTAGTTTTAATGTTAGTGCTATATTGGTATGGGTTCTAGAGAAAACCACATAGTTATGCAAAAACTAAGAACATAATTTATAAATTATTTGATTCCTAGAGAAAACCACATAGGTTCTAGCGTAATTTAGTCAAGTAATCAGGAAGTTAATCTTATGTCAGGTAGCATTCACGTCATTGCCCGTTCTTTCCTTTTGTTACTTGAATGGCATACTAAAAGTTAGCTAACGCTGGTGAGTTATAGTTTATATATATATATATATATATATATATATATATATAGGAAATGGATCATTTGAGAACTCCTAAATACTTTGAGAACTCGCGAGAACTCGTCGAAAAACCAATCAAAACCATTTTTTACTACCTTTATTATTGTAATACAACATAAAAAATGAATTTATATATGTAAATTTACATGTATTCATATATATATAAAAAGTCTACACATGTGTAAGTTTACCACTTATATATATATATATATGGGTATGTATCAAATGAAAACCATAACATAGTCTTACATATACAGAACATATAGTGTTACGTATATGTAAGACTTCTCATTCTTAAATGTAGAGTCAAACACAAAGGCTAATGTTATCATAAATCTCTAAGTATCTACTCCGAAGGAAGGATGTCATTCCGGATAAAGAAGTTACTCCTGAGGTTGAGTACTCCAGATAACTATCTTACGCTGAACTGTCAAAGGACTACTCCGGAGGAAGATTTAGTCTTGGTTTAATTTTCATATGCTCCCGATCAAAGAAAAACAGAATACCGAGAGTACGAGGCATGTACTCCGGAGAGTCTATCTACTCCGAAAAAATATGTGTTGCTCCGTAGTAGAAGGCAATCTCTCTAGACCAAATTGTGTTTCTTCTACTGAAGACTACTCCGGAGGTCAACTAACTACAAAGAAGTTAGTTAGTTAGTTAGTTATGCCAGTCTCACATTCTAGAAGAGTCTAGAAACTAATGTATAGGTCAATTTGTATTCTCTATATAAATAACTAGTTAGAGTTTGTTGATGTAAAACTGTAATTATTAATTTCTCACATGTATGAACTTCATCAATAAATACAAATTGGCCTGTCTTTTACATTGTGTTATGATTTATTTGTGATTGAATCGATAACCAAATTGCGTGATTCCGCCATACAATTTGATCACAGAATTGTGTTATCGAGAGATAATCGATCCTACATCGTATTTATGTTCAACATATATATATATATGTATATAATAGATACTTAAATACCATTTTGACAACTATATATAAAAATAATTTATAAAATATGTTATTTGTTTTCTTGTTTTTCTCTAGTTTTGTATAACTATATGGTTTTCTCTAGAACCCTAACTGTAAGATATATTGTTTATGTTTATTTCTAGGCTCTTGCTTCTTGCTAGTTTGTATGTTTTCCTGAAAAGTAATAAAATGAACCCATCTTATTAAAAAATAAATAAAAAATAATATGCGTACATGTCCATTCTAACAAGGGAGGTAAAATTTCACCTATAAATCAAATCGATGAGACATTAATCAACAAAAATCTACTAAATGATTAATCAATAAATCATGTATTGTTCTCCTTCGTGGGCAGTGAGGGATTGATAAGAGAAAAGATACCCGACACCACAATGGTTCGAAACAGTCGTTTGACATATAATTAAGGTACTTCTCGTTAAAATAGTGATCGCATTAAATGCTATATAGTACTAAAAGATTTGTTAGATCCTTGACAAACCCTACATGGTATAAAACAAACAAATATAACTTTGGCGTTTTTTTAATGACAATTGAATGCAAAGAAATGTTCACAAGTACTTGTAAAGGTAATTTTTTATAACTCGACGATGATTTTTATTTAATTTAAAAGGCATGAATTTATCAATGTATACATTTGTTTGGACAATCCAACTTTTTTTTTATAAAAACATGTATAACGTACCTACAATAAGTGAAGATAACATCAAAATTTCAAATTAGGATTTACAAAGAAAAAATATTAGAGATGAAAATTTTGACACATTTAAAAAAAATAGGTGGGGTAAAGTTATATTTATATTATTACTACCACATTTTGGTTTCGATCAATAGTAATATTACGTATGAATTGTTGACACGTAGCAGAGTATAGTAAATTTTTTTTGATTATTTTATTGTTAGAATTAATTTTTTATATGTTTTACTTTTTCTTTTATAACTTTTAAAATATAATGTTTTATAAAGTTTCGAATGTAACATTGCGACGTATTTATTTTTACATACGTTTCGAGGTAATTTTTTTTTAAACTGGCCCGACTACAAGATCTCCAAGCACAAGGATACAACTCATCAAAGCTACTATTATTTAATTTATTATTATAATTACCTTTAAACATATTTTGTTTTCCTCTTATAACTTTTAAAATATAATGTTTTACAAAATTCCGAATACACTGTTATAACGTGTTTATTTTTATATGCGTTTTGATTTAATTTTTTTTCAAAACTGATATGAGTCAAGTATAATAGATATTTTTTTTTTCACAAAAGCCTAATTTTTTTTAAATAATGAAAATACCGTGTGCATGGTTTATTTCTACCTACCTTTCGATATAAATTTTTTTTTTATCTCTAAAATATTGTCGAGATGCGTTTATTTATACTTACGTTTCGATATAAATTTTATTTAAAACCGAGTCGTTGTAACGCGAGACCAAATTCTACAAGTTAATTTCATTACAAACAGGTAAAGTTTAAACACTTATAAAATAAAATCCTTAGAGATGGAAAGTCATACAAAGTGTTTATAAATGCTCGAGACGTTTTAAATAATGCTCGAGACGTTTTAAATACTTTATACATAAGATTAGTTTGTAACATATAGTTTTTTATTTTTATAATAACTATTAAGAGAAACGTTATTTATTATAGATATAAAAAAATAAACAAAAAGAGTTAACAAATTAACCCGATCTCACTTGTAAAATTGTCAATGATTAGTATTTAACTCTTTACGCCACTCGTGAAAAATTTGGATATGATTATTTTCAAATGATAAGTACACATTTTAATATTTTATTCAAAAAGAAACCAGCTACGAGGTCAATTATTATTGTAATAATTTGTTTATATACGTTTTTTTAAAATCAAGTTAACACTTTGGGCTAAAAAGAAATATAATATTTTATTTTATACTATTTTTTGGTTAAATTGATTAAAGCAATCTAAGCTTTTTCTAGTCGTTTTGGTTTTAATATTTAGTAGAAGAGAGGTTTATAAAATACAATATTTTATTTTATACCATGTTTCGTTTTGTAGCCGTCAAGGACAGTTGTAATTTTAGCGACGATTGGTGGGTTAGGGTTCTGATTTGTGACTATAAAAAACATTTGGTGATGGTGAATGGTAGTTGTTGCGGATTTTAGTAGTGGATCGGTGGTAAACTTGAATTGGCCTGTTTGGTTGGCAGGATTTCGTGAGAATTTAATGGAATTGGAATCTTAATTTCGTGGGTTAACGTGTTTGGTGAAGGATTAATCTTGATTAAAATAATTATTAATATTAGTTTATTAATTGTTTGATTGAGTTCGTATTAGACTAGGAGTGAGTTCTCATTTATTTGATTATTTAATTAAGTTTGAGTTGGGTTAGGATTAGTATAAGGTTTATTATAAATAGATGGTGAGATTAATTGTAAAGTGTGAGTTGAGTTTTATTAGTAAAATAGTCGATCTTGGTTGAGATCAAATTATGTGTTCGTGTGTTCTTAGGCCTGATTTCCAACAATCGAAGGAAAATAAACAATTGTTAGGATGTTCTTGAGACCGATCAAGGGAAAAGAAGGACGTGCTTCTGGTACAGTTGCGAGCAAAGGAAAATAAACATCCTAGCAAGCACGTGAAGATTTCTGGTTTAAATTAATAAAGGAAGAAAAAAAATCAAAAGGTTATAAGCAAGCACACAAGGTGCTGTGGTGTTTTTGGTTGAAAAAAAAAAACAAATAATATATCCAAAGATTAAGAAACAACAGTAGGTTTGTTGCTGCAAAACGAAGGTTTTTTTTTGGTTTGTTGTAGGTCAAAAGAAAAATGGGCAATCAAGGGGGAGAGATAGTTCAAGCTCGTGAGCTAAGCAACGTGACGTTGCAGTGTCCAAATCTAACGACAACAAATTACATGGCATGGTCTATTATGATGGAGACTGTCCTGGCTGCACATGGTCTGCGAGAGGCAATAGATCCTGTGACAGAAGGAGAGGTAGAAGTCAAAAGGAAGTTTATGGCAAAGGCGATGATATACCAATCTATGTTTGAAGATGTTCTTCTTCAAGTTGCAAAGTATACGGACCCAAAGGACGTGTGGGAGGCAATACGGGTTCGGTATTTGGGTGCTGATCGAGTTCAAAAGGCCCGCTTGCAAACATTAAGAAGTGAGCTAGAGATGATTAAGAGGAAGAAGACAGCAACCAGAAATTTGCGTGAGGCAGTTTTTTTGATCAGCGAGTGATCAGACATGCGAAGGTTCGGCGCTAGACGATTAAGAGGTGTGAAGCCAAAAATCGATCGTGTGAGACGGTTGTGTGAAGCAATCAAGAGGTGTTCAGTAACTTGTGTGATTCAAGTTGGTTGGACTTGACCAGAGTGATTCGGGTCAAAGACTGAACATATCCGTGTGATCCGGATCTGTGCGATCAGGTAAAAAGAATTAAGAGAGTGCAGTAGGTATTATTGGTTGGTGACGGCAGAAGTTCTTGAGGTATCGAAACGAGAAAAAAAAGCCGGTTTGTGAAGCCATTGGTGATCAGAATCTGTTTGAAACCTCTCAGAAGTTCTGTGTGAGACATAAAATAAAATCGTGAGATACGGTTTGTGGGCTAGTTGTGTGATACAGTCAAGAACAAAGAGGGTTGTGCGAGACAACTGCGGACAACGATTTGAGAGATTCAGATTGAGTGAAGGATCAATCACTCGTGAAAGGTGTAGGGATCTGCAAAGTGTTTACCTGTGCGATTCAGGGTGGTACGGTGTGATACCGGTGAAGGAATATTATAACCTATGAGCGGTTCAAACGAAGTGAAGAATACATTCAATCTGTGAAAGATTGTTCAAAAAGGCTGTGAGAGCTACGTGGAAGATCTGTGATAGATCAAGAACGATCTGTGTGATACGGATAAGTGTGTAAGATTCAGGGCGAAACCCGTGAAGAGTGAGTTCGAAAATTTGGGATGTACAAATCAAGATTAAGGGGGAGAATGAAGGATTAATCTTGATTATAGATAATTATTAATATTAGTTTATTAATTGTTTTGTTAAGTTTCTATTAGACTAGGAGTGAGTTTGTTCATTTATTTGATTATTTAATTGAGTTTGAGTTGGTTTAGGATTAGTATAGAGTTTATTATAAATAGATGTTTAGGGATTAATAGTAAAGTGTGAGTTGAGTTTTATTAATAAAAGAGTCGATCTTGGTTGAGATCAAAATTTGTGTTCGTGTTCTTGATACTGATTTCTAATAATTGTTAGGATGTTGGTTCGCATAATTCATTGGAATTGAAATTCGAATTCCATTCTTAACGTTGTTTGATTGAGACAAGAATTAGAATTGGAATTTGAATTAATTAACTCAAATTCCTTCAAATAAAGGATTCCAAATTCCTTCAAATTGTGAAGGAATTCACCAAAAAGAAATGAAATCTCTGACCACTCATCGATCCGTACCCCTAACTCCGCCAATCCTAACGCCCGCCGCCGCCACCCCGATCATACCCCACCGCCGCCCGCCGCACCCACCCTGATCACCCCCCACCGCCACCCACCCTGATCAACCCCCACCGCCGCCGACCACAGACGCCTCCCCCGCCGCCGACCACAGACGCCCACCTCCGCCACCCCTGTCCCCAACCCCGCCCTCCCTGTCCCCAACCCCTCACAACTCTATATAATCTACTCTATTTGAATCCTAGTCTGGATCTCTTTTACAATCTCATATTAAATTGATAATTATCTTCCATTTTACAATAATAATCTTCCTACTTTCGTAGTTCGTATACCTTGATTAAATAAGAGGCGGCTCAGAGAAATTAATAGCATAAAATAAAAAACGTTTAGGTTGTGTTTGGTTCATAAAATTTTCAAACCTCGGCCACCTTTTTACCGGAGTTGACCACTGTTATTTCAAATCTCCGGTTAGATGCCTTCACATGAAACCATCGCAGCACCGATTAGGTTTTCAAACCTTCACATGAAACCATCGCAGCCCCGATTAGGTTTTCAAGCCTTCACATGAAACCGTCGCAATCACCAAGAATCACCCTAAACTAAACTGTCGTCTGTTGTTTCGTGTAAGTGGATTAGCTCAAGTTCAAAAATAGAACGTGGTGGTGGTGGCGGGGTTTGATTACCTGGGTAGTGGTCGGGTGGCGGCGGCGCTTTAGGGGGGGGGGTCAGTGGCAGTGTCGAGGAGCGGGCAGTGGCGATGAGTGGTTGATGGTGGCGGGGTTGTCTGGTGGCAACGGGGCCGGTGGCGGAGGTGATAGTAGTAGGGGTGGTTGGCGGCGGCGGTTGGTGGGGGCCGGCGGTGGCGGGGCCGACTAAATTTGGTAGGTGCTGGTCATGGTGATAGATTCCAATTTCTTTATGATGTTTTGTCATTCAAATGGATTAGGAATTCAAATGGATTAGGAATTCAAATTTCTTTAATAAATTCCAATAATAAATTCTAATTTCTTTAAATTCTAAATCTTTTGGACAAATTATAATTTCAAATCCAATTCCTTTAAAATCCAATTCAATTTCCAATTTCAATTCTAACGAATTCCGCGAACCAATTGCCCCCTAATATTGAAAGATAGAAAAGGACACCTTAAAACCTGAGTATGCGACTTTAATTGGATTTATACAAAACATACCATAGAAGATTTTCAAAACCAAATGTTACATAGTTTAAATTACACATTAAACTTTTAAAATACACACAATTCTAGGATGTCAATTATCATTGAGGTGGGTGGCCTAGTGGTAGAGGAAAAACCTTTTGGAACACCAAGGTTTGAGGAGTTAATGGATTCAAGTCTCACTCGCACATGATTAAAGAAATTTATCTTAAAAAAGAAGATAACATAGTGATGTCTTGTCAGTGCACACCTATAGTCCTATACTCATCCTAAAACACGTACTAAAACGGGTCAGTTTTCACTTATAGTTTAGCAAACACGGTTTATTTTATCAAAACATTTAATACTTTAAAACACACTTTAGGCTATGTGTAATGGTGCTCGTGAGGGAATAACGCGTTGCCCCCTCGTTGCTAGGGGCATGGCGTGAGTGGAGCAACGACGTGGACGAGAAGAAAAGAGTCGTTGAGGCTCATTGATCGAAGAAGAAAAGAGTCGTTGGCTCTATTTTAGGTTAAAATTTTTTTTTTTTTTAAATCTAGACATACCAATCTTTTATATTCTTCTTCTACTAATCTTTTTATACAAATTCTACTCTTCTCCTACAACTAACATGAACCTGAACAACCCATGGCTTAACGCGAACAACGAGTGGTTAAACCTCAACAATGCGAACAACCCGTGAATCAACTGTTACCACCCCCAACCATTAGAACACAACCCAATGTTGGAGTCAATACCCGACTTCATCTCCGCCCACACACGACTTCATTCCGGAAACACAACCGGATCCCGAAATTGTTGCCGAAACACAATCGCAACCTCAATCTAGAATAGCAACCCGATCCCGTAAACACACAAAAAAAGCTACAACTTCCTTACACGAAGATATCGTACGAACACGAATGGACTCCGGATAAGGAAAAAGCATTGGCTCGATCTTGGGTCGACGTGTCCGAGGATCCAAAGATTAGTAATGTTTTTTATTAATAATGTTGATTTATTAGTAATGTTAATTTTTTTTATTAATAATGATTATTTGTTAGTAATGTTAATTTTTTTTTATTAATAATGATTATTTCTTAGTAATGTTATATTTTTTTTTATTAATAATAATTATTTATTAGTAATGTTATATTTTTTGTTTATTAATAATAAGTATTTGTTAGTAATGTTATATTTTATTTGTTATAGGAACCAATAAAAAATCCTACAATTTTTGGAAACGAATTCGAGAAAAGTTTCTTAACGCAATGGGTAGGGGAGACTACTGTACAACCAACATGATATCGTCCAAATGGAGGGATATCCATCTAAAGGTTGAAAAGTTTAACGCTATCTACAACAACATATACAACAACCGGCGTAGTGGTGCAAGTGACATGAATATTTTTCATGAATCGTGTGAGGAATATAAAAACGAAATAGGTATGGCGATTACTATGGTCAAACCTTGAGAGGTTTTGAGAAATTGTTCGAAGTGGGCGAATGTCCCGTTGATGGACTATCAAAACGATCAAAAACATTATCTGACAACGAATATAGTAGTCAACCCACTTCAGATGGTTGTAGTCATATTAACATCAACGACACGGACAATGAGTTTGAAGCCCCGAGGAACCAATTCGCCCTCCCGGAAGGAACAATAAAGGTAAACGGACAACATCCTCAACAAAGAACGACTACAAACAAACTTTGGATAATATATCGGAGAAGATGAACAAGTTTAATGAGTTAACCGAGATAAAGATCCAACAAAAGAATGCAAGACAAAAAGCCATGGATATTAAATTATATTTTATGAACATCGACCATTTCGTGAGGGGGGAATGTGAACAATACGAGAAGATGAAACAAGAAATTAAGTAGAAATATTGCATATAATAATTTTAGTATTGTTTTGTTTTTTTAAGTATTATTATGTTTTTATTATAATTTTGTAATGCTTAAAAAAATAGTATTATTATGTTTTTTTTATAAGTAGTATTATTTTTTAAATATATAATTATTTAAAAATAAATAAGTAAATATAAAAAAATTATTGATTAAGTAACCATTACAAAAACTACTCAGATCACAAAACAAAATTGAAGGTAAGGGGTACACTGTAAAACAAAATTAAGGGTAATGACACACTCACAAAACAAAATAAAATATCAAAACTCTGTTTTAATTTCATTCACTGGAAAGAAGAAAAACTGCTAGACATTTTTATTATTTTGAATTTTTTACCTAAAACGTTGATTAAATATTTAGTTGAGAAATTAATTTTTCTTATTTAGTCTATTTCTAATTTTTAATTTTCTTACTTATTTGGTTAATTAATTTAAAATGATTATTAAAGTTAAATGAACTTTGTTAATCATATGGTTAGAACATTTGTATAGTTTTATTTGACCCGACCCATTTTTTGCCACCCCTAGTGAAAATTGTTGGATCTACCACTGATCAACGACATGATAAGATGACATTGATACGGTTCTGAAAACATTACTAAAAAAAAGTTAGATGGTTAGCCTTCAACATTCCTTGGTATAACCTAATGGCGACTAAGTCCTAAAAAATAAATATTATATAACATTTAAATAATTGCAAATGACAAAAATATTAAAAACACATAACATTATTTCTACAAATTTGCTTTAAGACACTCAAACCAGACCACACAAGTTTAAGCCTTTAGCCAAGATAAAAAGTGACACGTGGTAGCAACTCATTTGAGCTTTCCATATAATCTGGATAAGAAATGGATCACCTTTCGCCAGAAACACTTTCAACTAAAAACCCAACATCAACCTACACTCGTTAGTTATTTCTGACCAAATCACAAAAAATTCTAATAATCCCCTTCCAACTACAACAAATGGCATCAATGACAATGGCATCCTCACTCCTCGGTGGCTCCGCTGCTATCTCAGTCACCAAACAACCCTCCACCACCACAACCCGCCGCGGGTTGGTGGTGATGGCCAATGCCTCAAAGGTCGCGGGAGTTGAGAAAGTTGTGGTGGATGAAAAGAAGGAAGGAAGCAGCAACAGTGGGCGGAGGGACATGATGTTTGCGGTTGCAGCCGCGGCTGCATTCTCCGTGGTCAACGTTGCATTGGCCGATGATGAAGAGCCCAAGCGCGGGACTGAAGCCGCTAAGAAGAAGTATGGTCCGGTTTGTGTCACGATGCCCACCGCACGCATTTGCCGTAACTAGGTGTATGGTGCATGCTTGTGTTATAATTTTAGCAACTTAAATTTGTGCATCGAGAATATGTAAAATTGATGATGCTTTTGCTTATTTATTTTATAATGTCTCGGAAATATAACAAATGTTTATTCTCCTCTCCTTTTGAAATAGCATCCTTTTGTTGTTATTGTTGCTATCGATTCTGATAATGAACGATGAAACCGAACACATAGACCGATAGACGAACTTGTTTGATTTACTCGCGCAAACAAAAATGGAATGAATTGAAGACTTATCATAGGGATCAAACACCTTTATTAAACGAACTTCAATTTAAACTTGAGTTTGTTTAAGCTCGGATTGATTTGGGCTTCTAGGGAACTGAGCTCGAGTAGTTCATGAGTGGCCAGACTCCTTTACATCCCTAATCAAAGATAGTTAGTATGATGCTAATCTAAGTGTTGGATGAACTAATTTGGGACTTGAAGCTTTGAATGCAAAGACATTGAATTATCATCATCATTTGTCCTAAAACATGGAATAATAATCAATTGGCAAGTTAATTAATTTGATTATGATTTGGATTTTAATCATAAGTTTAATCATGTTAGAAATGCGTGCATCTTAAAATGTTGGGAAATATTTAAAGTCTTAAAAGTGTTGTAAATGAATTAGATGAATGTATAACACAAGTTTTCAAAGTTGAGTGTGCATGTCATACCCTAGGCGTACCAAGTAAAGGTACCTTTACTTGGTATGCCGAGTTTATGAATAAGCATGTTGAGTAACATCAAGATTTAATTACTTGGTAATGTTTAACATCTTAGAATATGATAAATTGATGTTCTGTTCATCAATTGATGGATGTTGTTTCTGTTGGGATTCAGTGGTGATTAGTTTGACTTTTGTAAAAAGGGTTTTGACAGAGAAATTAACTAATTCAGTTAATTAATAAATACGCAGCGGAAAATAAAATCATACGTGTTTAACAGCACTGACAAACCGAACATGATCTGGTTATGAACACGCAAACACAAAAAAAACAAGTAATCTACTGATGAGATTAATTATACCTTAGTGGTTAATGATTAACCGGTTGAGACACCTAGGTACAACGAACCGATACTAGATCACGAACTGACAACACGAGAGAAACGGGAAGCCCCAGGAATAGCCGATTCTCGTAAGGCAGTGGCGGCGGTTGATTGCTGCTGGCCGGAAAACGCGACGGCGGGACAGGGTGGGGTTGGCCGGAACTTGCAAGGCAGGAACAATTCGATTTGCGTGTTAGCTGCTTCGAAATCGCCCAAAAGGAATAAAAACAATTTCTTGTGTTTTCTTCTTGTTTTTTTGGCGGCTGTCCCCTTAGAAGCATTAAACATATATTAGATTTATAATTATATATAATAATTATAAACCCTACTAATTGTTTTCAGGTTCAAAGTCTAATATGAGATGTAAAGCCCGAACCCCTTTTAATGTTTTAATGAAAGATTAAAATAATATAAAATTATTATTTATAAACTAGTATAAATAATAATTCCCGTCTAACGAATATATATAAATATATATCGTCTCATTAACAGTTCGTAATTACCAGTTAAGCGGGTTAAGTGGATTTAATGTTCGTTGCCCTAGGTGTAACTCTTACAGGTCATAGCTCGGTCAGCCGCACACACATCAGTGTGTAGAAGGCCTAGCAGATCCTTGGCTCGTTCACCAACATGGGTGAAGGGGTCCTTTGTGAGTTTGCCAGCTAAACAAGACTCGTAATTATCAAATGAGTTCTGTCTGGTAGGTTCAAGTATTCTCTCGGATTGGAGTCTTTTAATGCGTGCCTTGCTTATGTGGCCAAGTCGATAATGCCATAGAAAATTATCATTAATGTCAGATTTGATACGTTTAGAAAGATTATATATGTTATTGTCAGTTTGAACGTCAATCTCATAAATATCGTTTCGAGGTTTAGCCTCAAAATAAAAGATATCATTTAAGTATGCAGAAATAGCAATACCATTAAAAACGTACTTAAATCCTTGTTCAAACAATAAAGAAACTGAAATAATGTTTCTGGTTAAACCAGGTGCAAACAAACAATCGTTCAAAACAACCACAAGGCCAGAAGGACATGAGAGATGATATGTTCCAGTTGCAAGAATTGGTACTCTTTTCCCATCACCAACGATGAGCTCCATGTCGCCTTGTTTCAGCTTCCTCCAACTTTTAGGCTCCTGCAAGACATTAATGATGTGGTATCCACATCGAGTATCAAATACCCATGTGTTGCTAGAAACAGTAAAAATTTCAATAACATAAATGAGAATACCTGAAGAGGTGCCCTCACCACTGGCCCTCTGCAGCTTCAGCTTGGCTAGATATTCAGGACATTTACGTTTCCAGTGCCCCATTTTGTTGCATTCAAAACATTGGCGCTCCTCAGGAGGAGGTGATTTTGAAGCTTTCTTGTTATTGTTGGTGGCAGGCTTGGCAGCAACATTAACCTTCTTCTTGTCTTTGCTATTATAACCTCTTTTCTTGGGGTTAGGTTTTTTAATACCAGCAGATCTGACCATCAGAACTTGATTTTTCTTTCTTTAGATATTCATCTCGACCGTTTTGAGCATACCATGTAGCTCGGCCACTGTCTTCTCCAAGCCATTCATGCTGAAATTCATTACGTATTGAGCATAGGAGCTTGGGAGAGAGTTTAAGATGAAATCAGTAGCCATGTCATCCTTCATGGGATATCCAAGTTTGTTCTTTTGGTCGATGTACCCTTTTATCTTAACTACATGAGCACTAACAGATGTGCCCTCTTGCATCGTGTAACGAATGAGCTGAGACATGGTTTCATAGCGTTCTTGTCGGGCTTGTTTCAGGAACATGCCCTTAAGTTGCTTAATCATGTCAAAGGCACTCAAGTCCTCCATGCTCTTTTGGAGCTCACGGGACATGCAGGCTAGCATAAGGCAGGCCACCTCAGTGGCATCATCTCTTCATTTTTCTCAGGCCTTACGAGCGGCAGCCGTGTTACCATTGGGTGCCTCAGGGACTGGTGCGTCGAGAACATAGAGCTTCTTGGCCATCTTGAGAACTATTCTCAGATTGCACTGCCACGAGAGAAAGTTGGTGTTATCCAGCTTTTCATTATCAAGGATAGACTTGAGAGCGAAAGAGTTATTAGTATTATTATTTTTAGTAGACATCTGTCAAGATAAGCAAAGAAAATAAATTAGTATAAAGAAAGTGAAAAGTCCTTATTAATTTATGACCCAATTACAGAAATTAGAATAAGGAGTGAGAATCAAGCTAAATCAGTCACTAATGGTAGTTGTGGCATACAACATTAGTAAGTGGGTAACTAGACTGACAATTAGTGTCAATTGTGGAAAGATGCACAACTCTCGTGTATGAGGCCGCTAAGACAAGACATGCCTATGCATTGATACGTTTAGCCTCATCTATGCCCACTTTTAATCTCTTGACAGCTGGGGCATGTAACAAGAGAGAAAAGTAATAGTCGTCCTAAAACAGGTACTTGCGGAAGGGCCGGATGTGTCAACGAAACCCTTGCGCCTTGGAAGGATAAACTACGCATCTAGTGCGGTGCTGTGGCTCCAAACATCGATGTTTCGTTTTATGCCCCAAGTGTTCCTTATAATTGGATGACATAGACCATTGGTTTTAAATATGGGTTCCAATTTTAGTGTTTACCGGATAGGGTCAAACACAACGAATGATTAAATCATACGTGTGTTGTAAAAGCCAGTTTTACTATTTAAAGTCATGACAAATTTGATGAACCCTTTCATCTCTCAAGACACTTAATTTTAAATAACCTATTAAAACTAAGTTTGTCACGACTTGAATAACCAGTTAAAGTTAATAGTTGAAAACTATTAAGTTATAAGTTTTGAAATTAAATTTAGTTTAAATTGCAAAACTTTAACGGTTATTTATTTTATAAAAACAAGCCAGTTGTTATTTTTATAAAATTCTACAAGTTGTAAAATTAAAACTTGTGGTGACAGATTGTGACATTTTAAAACTCCTTTTAAAACGTTTGGTGTTTGGTTGGTTTATAATAAATTTAAGTTATAAAAAATTAAAAGCAACCATAAAGCAAATAAATATGTAAATCTTTTAGCGCCAAGTTTGTTTGATCTTGCAAGAGCCAGTTAGCAAGACCAAACGGGTCACGGGGTCTACAAAATTAAAACAACCACAAGGATGGACTTCCGTGCATCTAGTCGTCTTGGATGACTCCCACTGACTCCATGATTCATGTTGCGTCTTCAGATTTGTCTTCGGGTTTTTATTACGTTACATAAAAAAAAAAAACTATTCTATTACAATTTTGAGCCATCAAAAGTGGGCCAAAACCATAAAACCAAAAACTGAATAATAAACACAAACAACTCAATCATATGGGTCGGGCCAGATTTACATATTCAACACAATCACATACGTGCAATATATTTGGTCAAATAAAATAAAAAAAATGACCAAATTAATAAATAAAAAAATTGCCCCAAAAAAACAGATCAGATCAGAAACTTCAAGATGGTTAAAGTTTGTGATTAATCTAACCGGTGAAACCAGACCGGTTCCGATTTGCGTGTTATAACCCAGGCTCTGATACCACTGTTGGGATTCAGTGGTGATCAGTTTGACTTTTGTAAAAACGGGTTTTGACAAAGAAATTAATTAATTCAGTTAACTAATAAATACGCAGCGGAAAATAAAATCATACGTGTTTAACAGCACTAACAAACCGAACATGATCTGGTTATGAACACGCAAACACAAAAAAAAATAATTAATCTACTGATGAGATTAATTATACCTTAGTGGTTAATGATTAACCGGTTGAGACACCTAGGTACAACGAACCGATGCTAGATCACGAACTGACAACACGAGAGAAACGGGAAGCCCCGGGAATAGCCGATTCTCGTAAGGCAGTGGCGGCGGCTGATTGCTGCTGGCCGGAAAACGCGACGGCGGGACAGGGTGGGGTTGGCCGGAACTTGCAAGACAGGAACAATTCGATTTGCGTGTTAGCTGCTTCGAAATCGCCCAAAAGGAATAAAAACAATTTCTTGTGTTTTCTTCTTGTTTTTTTGGCGGCTGTCTCCCTTAGAAGCATTAAACATATATTAGATTTATAATTATATATAATAATTATAAACTCTACTAGTTGTTTCCAGGCCCAAAGTCTAATACGAGATTTAAAGCCCGAACCCCTTTTGATGTTTTAATGAAAGATTAAAATAATATAAAATTATTATTTATAAACTAGTATAAATAATAATTCTCGTCTAAAGAATATATATAAATATATATCGTCTCGCTAATAGTTCGTAATTACCAGTTAAGCGGGTTAAGTGGATTTAATGTTCGTTGCCCTAGGTGTAACTCTTACGGGTCATAGCTCGGTCAGCCACGTTGTCCATCGGGTCGGTCCATAAAATCCAACAGTTTCAAGTTGTTTTAAGATGTAGTGTGAGACATATTGTTGGAATTAAGAACAACATTTGACAAACTAAACTTGATTATATTGTAGAATTCTTGATATAAATCGACACTTACATTGGTTCTTAGATAGCCTATATATACAATTTGAATCAGGGTGTATAGAAACAACGCAATGATACAAGAACGGCGTTTAGGATAACCGCTCATAACCTTAAACCTATGACCCTTACTAAATATTCACATATTCACATAAATGAACTTTTGACTTCTACAAATACATAAAAGAACTAAAAAAATACTTTCTAGTAATGATATAAACGACCCAAACTATTATTTAGTTTAATATTTCACTACTCCTCCTTAAACTAAATATAGTTTAGAGAAGATCTTCCACTTGCTTGACTTGTCTTTACAACAACGCTGGTTCTTCATAACACACGAGATGAACCTCTTGATCTTCTCCTTTCTCCATATCTTTTCATTTGGTACATTCTTTTGCATAGTGACCGTAGTTACCATATTCATAACACCTAACATTGCTCTAGTCTTTGTTTCCTAGATCCGTATTTGTTCCACGTCCTCTTCCTCCTCTAAAAGAACCTCTTCCACGTCCTCTACCATGGCTTTGTGTACCACGTCTTTTACCATGATGCCAACTTTCATAATTACTTGCATTTGCCATCATGAGCTTTCCTTGATTATTATCCTCCGGTTTGTTTTGGATTTTTAAGTGTTCTTCAAAGGATATTGTCCTTCCCACTGCTTCTTCAAATGACATTTTATCAACTTCCGAATAATGCTCGATAGTTTCCACAATTGACATAAACTTTTTTTGAAACCGAGTTAAGTAGCTTTCTTACAATTGTTTCGTCCTTAAGAGTTTCACCGAGGGTTTTAAACTTAGCCCTTATATTTTCCAACTTTCCAGAGAAGTCACTCACGGTTTCGTTTTCTTTCATCCTTAAGGCCTCTAGTTCGCTCTTCGAAGTTTGTAGACATGCCTTTTGAACGAGGTCTGCTCCAAGGTATCGAACTTTTGATGGGTTGTTGAGTTGAAATGGTAAGAGTTTCAATAGAGATTTCAAACAAAAAATAAATTTGCGTTGAAACTTTTGAAGATGCTTGGATCAAAGCAATTTATTTCTTTTGTTTAATTCTTGATGTTGTTTCAAGTTTGGTTCCCTATAAATACTAAGGATTTCTTAGTAGCAAAAGACACAAAAAAATATTTAGCTTTTGAGAGACTTTGTATACTCTCAAGAATACTCCAAACCACACATACATATTTCAACAAACTTTAAGTGCTTTTTAGGGCTTAGTGCAATCTGTTTTTGCCGTTTTACCCTGGGAAACAGTCCTGTTATCTTGGGAGACCCAAAATCGGTTTTAATTAAGGGAACCGTGTTTAACACATGCCTCAACATCTCTACTTCTACCCATTTCTTCGTACTTTGATTATTTCAATTGTTATTGTATTGTATTCCATTCGTAATGTATTTGTTTTTCATTGTATTGTATTTTATTTATTAAATTTATGAACGGTTTCCTACAAATACTTCTAATCCCATCTCGTGTGCTCGCACAAACGCATACATCATTTATTATCATCTTATACAGTTATAAATACGCTTGAAAGAGAAATATAACGACGAATTATTACTTAATTACTAGTAAATATTAACTTGTATTGCTCATATGGATGATGAGACCTAAATAAACTTCTTCTCTTTCAAGCTCTCAATGGTCTCTTTGATGCCATCTTCAAGAGCTATATATTCAATCCCCAAACTTCTTGCTTTTTCATTAGAAATCTGATACTTCACAATTGGACCATCATCTGCACACCTGCAGCCATCACATGTACCCAATTTATTAACCTCATTATTATCTGTTATATATATGTTACATTAATGTTCATGTTTATCTTTGGTTAATTTAGGAAGTAGTTTGTTTGACTTCAAATCCATTTTAACAATTTGTTTCCAAATTGTTTGTGTGCTAATTAGGTAATGAAATTAGAAGAGCTTACTTATCAGGAAGCTTGAATGAAGGATAAAGCTTGTGTAGCATCTGTACAAGTTCAGAAAAATGGACTACACTTTCAGCCATGCAATATCTTCCACTTGCAGAAGGGGTCTCAAATGCCAAAATATGTGCATTTGCTACATCCTTCACATGAACACACCCAACAGTGATATTGCTGTATGTTGATGCTGCTTTTTAGTGAATATGTTAGCAGCCAAGAGTTTAAAGTTGAAATATTGAAGAAATTTAAATGACCATAAAACATGGAACAAACTAAGGATTTAGATGAAATTGGCAAATACAAGTGGTAATTTGGACCTAGCTAGGTACTTATAAATATGTTGATTTGGGTTGTTTTTCTGTTATGTATTAAAAAAAATGAAAATGGACAAAAGGTGTGGGTCAACCCAAACCCATTTTGACATGTGACTTAACGCGTCGCCTCTAGAATTTTCGACCATGGTTTTGGTCGGAATTCTGTCTGAAAATGGGCTTACCGACATATAAAATCCGTATAAAAAAAATTCCGTCAGAATGTGTCGGAATTTCCGACACATTTGCTGACAAAAAAGTTATTAATTAATATTTTTTAAATAATTAAACAAAAAGATAAATAAATAAATAACAGAAATAGAATACTTATGTTAAAGATTGTAATAAATAAAAAATAAAGTTAATCATAACAATATAATTAGAAGGGTGTGTAGGAAATGCATAGAAAGTCCGGACGCAAGATTTTTGTCGCAATTTGTGTCGGAAATTTGTCATAAACCATTTCGTAGGCAAAATAAATTTTTGTCACAAGTGTTTCGAAAAATTGGACTTCCATGAAAATTTGCGTAGGAAATTATTTTATTTCTAGTAGTGATGAAAGATGAAGGAACCTGCGGGTTATCGGTATGAATGAAGAAGGGAGACGCAGCATGAAAAACACCATCGCAACCTTCAATGGCATCATCAAACGAACCATCTTTTAACAAGTCTGCTTGAAACAAATGAAGCCTTTCTTTTGCTCCATCAAGTGCAAGCAAATGGTTGGTTTTCTTTGGGTCATCTGAACGTGGAGGAATCATTAATTCCATTCGAATAAAAATAATAATGATTAAAAAATATAGAGAAAGAAAGAGGGAGTAACTGAGGTCACGACGGTGACTTCGACGGTGTAGCCACGGTGGAGCAAGAGCTTAACCAGCCATGAAGCTATGTAACCAGAAGCTCCGGTCACACACACCACCGTCTTCTTCCCTTCTTCCTGACTCATCATCCCTTCGTTTGTTTTAGTTTTTGGTCGTCGTTTACAGTAGTATTTGAGGTGGAAAGTTGGGGCAGATCATGGTGGCTAGAGGGAAATTTTGTATGAGTCAACTCTTTATTTTAATTATTTATAATAATTAATATACAGTTTATATATATTATCACAAAAATAATATAATCTCTAAATAGAGTGGTGCAATTAAAATGATTTGTTTATGTTTAAAAATAAAAATTGAGTAAATTTCGTTTTTAACCCTTATGGTTTGGTCAAAATAACGGTTTTAATCCATTAGTTTTAATTTGATTTTTTTCTAATATATGGTTATCTAACTGTCTCAATTAAACACTTGACACTAACTTCGTTAGTTTTGTATGTTCAAGTTAAAGGCATTTTAGTCTTTTTGAATATCTTTAATAAAATTCTAAAAAAAAAAAAACCATCTATTGAACTTTTTTAAAGACCATATACCCTACCCCAACTTCTTCCCCTTCATCACTCTATTTCTCTCAGCCATTTCTAGCACCATCACCATGGAAGCACCACCATCTCAGGCCACCGCAACCGCCTCAAAGACCAATCTCCGGCCATCTCTCCCTCTAAGAAGAACACCACCAAATGCTTTAGCACCCTAATAATGATCACAAAGAAAAATTGGTAAACAACAAATCTGATCAGCCCAAGCCCTAGGTTCCATCTAAATAAATAAGACAAAATTCATCAAAACTACAAGCACAAATACAATCAAATTGAACAAAATCAAAACCAAACTAATCATTAACCTAATTAATGATTACAAGGATGGCTGGCCATCGATGCTCCCAAATCAGACCTAAATCGACCCAAATCAGATCAAAGTGAAGGAGCAGGAGCCAGCTACGGCGGCGGCTGGGTTTGATTTACAAGGATGGCTGGAAAGACGATGTGGTGCAGTGGTGGCTTCAGGCGGTGGTTTTAGTCCTTCCATCGAACTTGGCGTAAACCCCTTTCAGTCCTTCCATCGAACTTGGTTGTGGTGCAGCGGTGGCTTCAGGCGCGGTTTAGCCGTCGGTAGAGAGGGAGAAAGTGAAGAGGGAAGGAGAAGTGGTCCTTATATTATTTGAGTAAATTACATAATTAGCCCCTATACATGAAAAAGACTAACTTTAACAGAAAAAAAACTAACGGAGTTAGTGTCAGGGTTCTGACTAAGACAATTAGGTAACTATAGGAAAAAAAAGTCAAATTAAAACTAATAGACCAAACCCGTTATTTTGACCAAAACATCATAGACCAAAATCGAAGTTTACTCATACAAATATAACGAATTTAATATGTTGCTATTTATCTTCCTTACCACCAAGCATTAATGATCTAGAGTAAGTGAACACCCGGTCACCCATAATCATTTCATTGTAAAACCACCATATATAAAGTTTCATCCAAGCCTTAAGGCCATCCGGTATGGTAAAGGCATCGTTGGCGTGATCCTAGGTGGCCACCAAGATCACACCGTGATCTTGGTGGAACACCGCCCCCTTGAATAAAATGTCACGGCGTCGTTTTTTAGCGTGATATTTCTCACGCGAGCAATTGCTCAAAAGAGCCGTTCAACGGTTAAAAAACTAGCCGTTTGAATTAATAATTAAATTAAAATAATAATATTAATAATTTTTATTTTTACTCACTATAAATACTCAATTTTACTCCATAATATTTATACTAATTTTCTACTCAAACTTACTAATCTTCTATACTCATTTCTAATATCCCCAACCCAAAAATGAGTAACGATCCGAACCATAACCAACACTTTTGGACTCAATACGCGGCTCGTGATAACGCGTTTGCGGCCAACCCGAACTTCCAAATCAACCCAAACTTCCAACCCAACCCAAACTTCCTATCCAACCCAAACTTCCTACCAAACCCGAACTTTCAAATGTTTGAATATTTGTTTTTTGTAGGCAACGTGGCAAACACTATACATTGCCCCCACTCGAACCGGCTCGTCCAAAAAAAGAACATCAACCGACATCGACGCTAGTCCGGGCGCTTCCGATGGTAGATCTAAGTACGACCTAAACATAGATGCACCGGAAGACGTGGAAGAAATACCCCGTCCGATTGGGAAGAAAAAAGCAAAAGCCCAAGCAACGGGCTCGGGATCGGTTTCAAGACACGACGAAATCGGCGAGAAAATGGTCGAACAAATGACAAGATTTAACAACGCCCAAGACGAGAGGATGGATTGGAAACGAACAAAACAAAAGATCAAAATTCTTGGTATCGATCTTGAGTCACTCACAACCGCCCAACGTTTTTTGATTGAAAAAAAACAAAAGGAGATCAAAGAACGTCATGGTATCCCATAGGTTTTGGTTATGTTTTTTTTTTAATTAATGTAATTTTTTTTTATTAATGTAATTTTTATTTTTATTAATGAATATTATTTTATTATGTTTTATTTTATTTAAATAAAAATTAAAAAAAAACATTAAATTATCACACCACCACAATCACATGGGTATACCTTTTGCCATGTGATTATGGTGTAATTTTCCAGAATCTGACGTGGCGCCACGTGGCGTGCACTTTATTATCACATGACACCATAATTACATGGGTATACCCCTTCCCCAAAATAACACTTGCATTTCCACTGTTTATTGACAATATATAATTTACAAAGTAAAAGGTTTCTTCAATATATAATTAATTATAATAACAATTTTATCACTGCTATAAATATAAAAACAAGTATTTGCTACGAAAAATATTGGTCGTAAAGTTTGCTACGATTTAACTATGGAATATCTACGGACACATTTTGCGACGGTATAGCTACGGATATTCTATAGCAAACTAAATACATAGCAAAAGTCGTAGCAAAGTCGAGAAAATAAATAATTAAAAAATAATTTGATAATATCTAGAAAATAATAAAAAGTTATTTAATAAAATTTGGAGCAAAATCCGTAGCAAATTCGAGAAAATAAATATTTAAAAAATAAATTAATAAAATCCATAGCAAAATAAAAAAAAATATTTAAAAATAATTTAACAAAATCCATAAAGTATTAATAAAAAATCCATAAAAGAAAATAGAAAAGTAGATTTCTAATATTCAATCATAACTAAATCTTTAACTTTTTTTTTCTGATATGTAGTGAATAAAATAAAGCAAAATAGCTATTAAATAATGTCTTTAGAAACCATCACAAGATAACGTTTAAACCATTTCTAAGTAAACATCTTGGATGGTCAACGCCGTTAAAAAAATTATAATGTCTTTAGTTTACCGGATACATCAATATATTATTTTAGCTCAATGGAAATAAAATCTTTTTTCTTTTCTAGCCACTCAAAAGGAAATAGATTACGAAGTAACTTGAAAGATTGTTGAAATTGTCTTAGATGTGTCATCTAAAAAACGAGTCGTTTTGAATTAAATATATTCAAACAAAAAACTAACATAGTTGTTATGGTATCCTTTTTCGTTTTGTATGATGGGTATCATTTTTTTGTAAGTTGGTTCACGTTTTAATCTTGTGTTATCATATTTAACTCGTCTAATAAATAAGTTGTGTTTGATTGACATATTTTTTACTCGTTTAAATAAATAGGTCGTGTTCGGATTGATATATTTAACCTGTGTAAGTAAACATGTCGACTCGTTAGTCTGTTTAATTAAACAAGTCAACTCATTTATGACCCGTACTATAACCCATTTAATACATTTACAAATTAATTAGAACTTGTCAATATGTTTGACTCATTTAAATAAATGGGTTAAATGAGTTGCGTTCAGGTTACACAATTTAAGTATCTTCGGGTTAAGGTTAATATCTTTGGCAAAAATAATGTATGGGTCGTGATCGGGTTACAAGATTTAGGTATGTCCAGGTTAAGGTTGATATCTTTAACACGAATAATGTATGAATCGTTTTCGGGTCACCGATTCAACCCGTGAACATGAAACAACGTCGATTGACATCCTTATACCTTTATATTATGAGTTATGACATATGGTTTAGTAGTATCGGAAGCCATACAAGAAATTAGATATATATATATATATAGGGAAATGGTAGAAAAGAAACCCACTTGAGTTGAGAAAATCCACGAAACCCTTTGAAAAAAATTAGAAATTTTTTTAAAAAAATTGGGATTGATTATTTATATAGAAAAAGTCCCGGTCGCAAAAAAAAATTTAAAAAACGCCGAATAAAAATAAAATAAAAAACATGTAAAAATAACAAAAATCAGCATTTTTTTTCTTACGTATGCAATACATCAGCATTAACATATGTTAAAAACAACATTTACATATGTAACAAACGTCATATTTAAAAAAAAAAATTAAAACCGCTAGGCGTTTTTTTTTAATTTTTTCACCAAAAGTGATAAAATTGAATATAGAATTTATCCCAAAAATAAAAAAGTTTTTTTTACATATGTAAAACATGGTTTAGTGGGTTTTCTCAACTCAAGTGGTTTTCCATTATAACCCTCCCATATATATGTATATATATATATATATATATATATATAGTGGATAGATATTTTGAAAACCCACTTGAGTTGTGAAAACATTTGAAAACTCTTCAAAAAATGTGTTTTTACATGTTTAAAAAAAAACTGGAAATCATTCTAACCAACTTTTATAAGATTTTCGTCAAAAAAAATAAAAAAAAACGCCGAGCCAATTTTTATAAAAAAAATGGACAAAAATCCCCGTTTTTTGTGTAAAAAAATCGTGTTACTTAAGTAACACAACATGTTACATATGTAAACAACTACGCAGAATTTTTAAATTTTTTTTTATAAAAACATGTGGTCGGCCTTTTTTTGATTTTTTTTATAAAAAGTTTTGAAATTACATATAAAAACTTTTCAAAAAAAAACCCTTTTAAAAACCCAAATTTTAGAGAGTTTTCAATGTCTTCACAACTTGAGGGGTTTTCATCCTATATATATATATATATATATATAGTGTGTGAGGTTTCGCTACAAAGTCAAAAAAGTGTAAAAAGTGGTTTAAAACGCTTATAACCGGCTTATACGAACTCCGATTTCACTCATTTCGGCGGCGTTGGAACTGTATCATCGAACTCTATGATCTTAGCTTGCAGGGTTAGCTTTTAGGGTTTAGATAATAGGGTTTAGTTTTAGCCTTAGGGTTTAGCTTTTAGTATTTAGGCTTTGGGGGGGGGGGTTAGGTTTTTGGGGGTGGCGTGGGGTGGGGTGGGGGTTAGGTTTTTGGGAGGGTTGGGTTGGAGGTTTAGGTTTTTGGGGGTGGGGTGGGGTGGGGGTTAGGTTTTTGGGAGGGTTGGGTTGGAGGTTTAGGCTTTTTGGCGGTGGTGGTGGTGTTTTTAGACGACTTTTTCGCCTTTTTAAGGGTTTTTTTTGTTAGGATTTAGGTTTTTAGGGTTGGGTGTTTTAGGTTTTTCGGGGTGGGGTGGGGGTTTTAAGCTTTTGGGGTGGTGGTGGGGTTTTTAAACGACTTTTTAGAATAACCCTCTCTTATATATATATATATATATATATATATATATAGGGGACGTGTCGGTTGTAAACTCTAATTTGTTGTGAAAACTCTTAAACTCGTTTCTGGCCACACATTCATTTCTTATTATTTTAATATGTGGTTGTAATTAATTCTGGATTTTTAATATATTTAATAAAAAAACTTGTGACTTAAATTAAATAGAGGGGTAAAAAGGTAATTCTACTTTTTTTTCCTTTTTTACAAAATAATGAATACATCACATTTATTTTTACTAATTTATGGTTTTAACACTTAAAAAAGATACACGTGGCCTGTTTTCTTTTTATTAAATCATAATTTTACACTTTTTTTAATATGTACTTTTGTCATCTATCAAGATCCAACAAGAACAAACTTGTGTAAAAATCAAAAACACATGTGTAATTATCAAATAAACATAGGTAAAAACCTATATAAACAAATCAGAAAAAATAATTTACATCCAAAATATCAAAATATCTTTACAAATACTACATCAGGAAAAATGACTTTACAAATGTGTAAAAAACCCTAAAATTCAAGAAAAGGCTTTTTACACATGTGTAAAATCAGTGATAAATGACTTTACAAATGTGTAAAAAAAACCCTAAAACATGATTTTTACTCTTTTACGGTCCATTTACACTTGTGTAAAAAATAAATACATATGTGTAAATTCAGATTACAAATGTGTAAATTCAGATTACACATGTGTAAATTCAATTTACTAAGTTGTATTATACATAAAACACATGTGTAATAACCCAATACACATGTGTAAAACCAATATATATATATATATATATATAATATACAAGACATTCAAGCTCAACCTTTCTTCGAAGACACGAATGTATATTGTTTCTGTCAAAACAATCAGAAATTAGGATTCAATACTACTTACTCATATATAGTATATAAGAAAAAGCCACAACTTCTCACCAGGAAGATCGTTGGCCAAAATGCTCCATTCTTGCTGAACTTTCTTTAGCCATCATTTTTTCACCTACAACAAACCAAAACATCATTTAACAGTCTTGAATATGCAACTATAAATAGATTGTTAACAAGAAACATTGGTTAACTTTTTGAAATTGAACTCTAACCCGACTTGATATCGAGCTCTTTTCAACGAAGTGGTGGTCTGAGCAGTCGTTGACCATGTCAGATTGCCTAAAATCTTTTAGAATCTTGCTACTTGACTTTTTGAATCTGACCTTCGAAGATGTCTCTACGAACATCGGATCATCTTCCATGTCAAAACCCGATATAGATCCGTTTTCTGAGATAACCTCAGATCTGGTGTTAATGTGGCTGATGTCAGCAGCGACACTGGGAGTACAGACGATATCGTACAAAGAGAGGCTAGATACGAGGGGGTTTAGTTTCATGAGGAGTGAAAGAGGCATTTTGATACCGCTGGCGGCCCCCAAAATACCGACCTTATGTTCAAGAGCGGACTCAGACGAGCAACACCTTAGATTTGGACCTGCAACACCTTAGATCTTGTAACATCTAGGGTTTTTCTGACACTATGAATTGTGCAATAATATAATTTCATTTCATGGGTTATACTAATTACAAGTTGTGCATACATACTTCAACATCACTATGATTTTATATATATATATATATATATATATATATATATATATATATATATATATATATATATATATATATATATATATATATATATATATGGACATGTTCAATTGAGAACCATCATTTTGACGAGAACTAAAAGAACCATACATTCTTACAAAAATGCATACATGCATCCTTACTTTATATATGCACAAATGCATATATGCATCCTTATATTTGTATAGGAATACATGGTTCTTTTGGTTCTCGCCAAAATGATGGTTCTTAATTGAACATGTCCCTATATATATATATATATCTACATGTACATATATTTACTTCATTTGACATTATAATACATAAATATGATTAGGCATAAATGCATGACAATGAATTTCTAATAAAACATGACAACATTTATTTAAATTCCACTCTTTTATAAATGTATAAACAAATATGTAGGTGTGAGTTAAATATCCTAAATATACATATTTTACACTTTATAATTCATGACAAATATGTGTATATCATTAAATAACCCATATAAATACTTACTTAATTTTAAGAATATATTTATGTGTGACAAATTATATAAACATTTCAAATGTATAGTTTTATCAATTGGTTTATATAATTACAAAAGGACTAAAACAAATAAGCTTGGTTTGAACCCCTCTTTGGTCACATTAAACCCCCTTATACACATTGGACCTTCAGTTTGACCCCACTCATTATCTTGAACCCTATCCTCGCCAGTTTGACATTGGAAAGTCAAACAGGAGCTTCATCCATGATATTGTTCATAAATTACTTGAATTCGAGCATTAAAACCATAATCAATCGCCCGGATACCAATGTATGCGCCGGCAATTTGAACACCAGTATTTCCTGGTCTAGTGGTTGCGCGCTTGGGATCTCTCTGAGGCAACCCGGGTTCGAGTCCCGTGGGTTGCATATTTTTTAAATCATTTTTAAACCCTTTTTTTTATTCCAATTTTTCCTATAAAAATTATTTTATAAACTTCCCAAGGCTCATGTATGTTTTATGAACTAAACTATTAACCTAACGGTTCTAAATAATTATTTAATCGTTTTGGAGTATTAAAAACCAATAAATTTTATTAAGGATTCATATAACTAATTAAGTTAAAACCTCCTATAAGTTATTTTATTAATACCCAATTATTTAGAGAAATTTATGGCTCTTTATCATTTATTTATTTTAAAGAATTAATTTAACTATCTAATTTATTGTGTCATTATAATAATTATCTATATATTTGAATAAATAATAGACGAACACTTATTCGTAAACAAAATAACATATATATATATATATGTATATATACACTCTTATAATCAATTCTTTTTATCCAAAATATCATTTCTTTATTAAACGAAAATATTATTTCATTCTTAACAAACGTATTGTTACAACAAATAAATACACACCATTCAAACTTGTCCAATCTCTTTACACATCAATCTTTTGATCATGTCATTGATACACATAAGTTATTCAAAAATAGGTTAACCTCGTGGTTAGCTAAATCGACTTGTGCAATTACCCGTACTTGTGCATTCAAGCTACAAACCCAATGTGAGTTTACATAGCCCCTTTTTCATACTTTCAACTTTGGGGTGAAACATGATTACATTCAAAATATTTGCAATTATTACAATCCAAACATTATGATCATGTGTGCAATTTGTGCCTTATGCTTGAACACTATTTGTGCAAACAACATTTACATACTTTTGTGCATAGTGCAAGTGCCATCATTAACTCTATACAAGCCGACGGTATACAATGATAGATCTATTGAGTCTGACCAACCCACCCGGTTAGGGTGATTGTTGCCGAAAACACTTAAGGATAACCGTTGTGTTATGCCTATCACTTAAGGATAACCGCTGTGTTATGCCTATCACTTAAGGATAACTGTTGTGTTATGCATAACACTTAAGGATAACTGTTGTGTTATGCCTATCAGTCAGAAGGTTTGATTGTACACCCTAGTTTAAACTATAGTGATTCTCCATAATTGCCTTATTAAACCATGTATCATATGAATTGTACACAAATTTTTTATATTACTTGTGGTGTCAAAACCTATGTATGCTCACCAACTATTTTTAGTTGACCCTGTTTTCATCATGTTTCAGGTAATAGTGTATGAGATCATATGCAAGATACTACATATAGGATTTGGACTTAGTGAACAAAGAAATTGAACATGTTGATGTATCTGATCTTGGTTGTTGATTGAACTTTTGTAATGAAATCTTGATGTAATTAATATATGAAACTTTAATTGATCATGAGCTTATGAACAGTCTACACGTCCGCCCCGACGTATTCCGCCGTCGGTTGGGGTGTGACAGATCTGGACCTGCAACACCTTCAAATTCCGATGAATGGGAGATGAAATGGTAGAGACGGTGGGTGGGAGGCATCGATGAAGAACAGATTTGGACCTGCAAGAACTCGAATTCCAGTTCTTGTTCTTTAATCTTTCTAGATCTTGTTCTTCACAACTCATATGCAAATCGATGAGAGAGAAAGAAAGTGAGTATAAGAAAGATGTAGGGTATGAATCAAGCCCTCCTCATTCTGCCGTAATCGTACACACAAGTTGTTGCCCGGAATTAGAGGTGTTTAACAGGCCACTATGATGTGATAAGGGGAAGAAGGTGGCTGGCATACCTGGATCGTGGGAAGGAAGAGGAAACAGGAAGGAGGAAACGACTTTGGTGAGGGGGGCTTTTAACGATTTCGAGGAGGGGAAAAAATAGGGTTTTTGTGTTTGTAAAAGAGAGAAGAAAAATGAGTATATATAGTAAGAGTAAAATTACTATAGTGCCCTTCAATCAATAAAATAAATCAAAAACAAAGAAAATAAAATGAATGGCCCAGATTGAGTTTAAGAGTTTTCACAATAACTCGGGGTTTTCATTTGATACGTCCCCTATATATATATATATATATATATATATATATAGGGTTTTAAAAATAAGAAGGGTAAGAAGGATTCTGGCTTGACATGTGTCCTTTTATTGTTTTTAAAGGGAGGGCATAATGGTCATTGTGTAATATACCAGGTTATTGTGTAATATAAGGTCTGATATTACAAAATGACCAGACCTGATATTAATGAACTGATATTACACAATGGGAAAATTACACAATGAACAGACCTTACATTACACAATGACCTAACATATTTGAGCGAATTACACAATAATGAGCAAATTACACAATGAGCTGGAAAACGTAAAACACAATAATGAATACATATAACACAATGATGAAAAATATTTGACAAAATGAGCATATTACACAATGAGCAAATTACACAATGACCAGACCTTACATTACACAATGACCTGACGTATTTGAGCGAATTACACAATAATGAGCAAATTACACAATGAGCTGTAAAACGTAAAACACAATGATGAATACATATCACACAATGATGAATACATATAACACAATGATGAAAAATATTTGACAAAATGATGAATACATATAACACAATGATGAAAAACATTTGACACAATGACTAGACCTGATATTACACAATGACCAGACCTGACATTACACAATGACCATACCTGATATTACACAATGACCTAATATTACATAATGACCAGATCTGATATTACACAATGAACTGATATTACACAATGAACTGGTATTACACAATGACCTGACAAATTACACAATGAGCTGGAAAACGTAAAACACAATGATGAATACATATAACACAATAATGAAAAATATTTGATAAAATGAGCAAATTACACAATGAGTTGGAAAACGTAAAACACAATGATGAATACATATAACACAATGATAAAAAATATTTGACAAAATGAGCATATTACACAATGAGCAAATTATACAATAACCAGACCTGACATTACATAATGACCTGACATATTTGAGTGAATTACACAATAATGAGCAAATTACATAATAAGCTGGAAAACGTAAAACATAACGATGAATACATATAACACAATAATGAAAAATATTTGACAAAATGAGCATATTACACAATGAGCAAATTACATAATGACCAGATCTTACATTACACAATGTCCTGCCCCGACGTTTCCGCCGTCGGTTGGGGTGTGACAGTATTCATCATTTTGTTAAATATTTTTCATCATTGTGTTATATGTATTCATCATTGTGTTTTACGTTTGTCAGACTCAATCACCCTACCTGGGTGGGTTTGTCAGACTCAATAGATCTATCATTGTTAACCGTCGGCTTGTATAGTTAATGATTGCACACGTAAATTTGCACACAAAGTAGTTTACACGCCTAGTACTCAAACATAAGGCTCAAATTTGTACACATGAATGTAGGGTGGAATTGTATTGTGTGATTTGTAACATTGTATAATTGAAACTCATGTTCCACCCAAAAATGTAAAAGTGTAAAAAGGGGCTATGTAAACTCACTTGTATCAAAGATGTATATAGCACGAGAGAATAGGTGGCAAAGTGATTCGTGTAAATCACAAATTAACCTAGAGTGAAAATGTATGAACTTGAATTATTATCATGCACAAAGTCTAAGGCAAGTCTAGGGTTTCAACGGGATCGAGTATAGGGACTTGTACAAAAGTGTAAGTTGATAAAAGTTTGCTGTAAGTTCAAAATAATAATTGTCTTATGGTTAAGTTTAAAATATTTTAAATAAATAAATTATTTTATTTATTTATCTTAATAGTATAATAGTATGTCAAAAATGGTGTAATAAATATATATATTTATTTGAGAAAGTTAAAATTTAGACCCTAAATGTATTCTTAGCGTAAAAGATAATAAATCAAAATATTGGTAGATATATTTATAAAAGTTTGATTCGTTTCAATGTAAGTATAAATTTTTAACATTGACAATTAAATGGAAAAATGGTTTATATTTGATGATGTATTTATATAAAACAAATATTTATAAAAAATTTTATGGAAGAGTATTGGAAATGTTTTAATTTAGAAACTAATAACTTCTACATAACAATTTTTATGGAGTTTTAAAATCCCTTTTGAATTGAAAAATAATAGTTCTAGTTAAGATCGGTTTATTTTTGCACAAATTAGTTTTAAGTGACAAGCTATTTTATAAAACAATATTTTTGTGAATTAAATAGGTTAGTAAAATGTAAATAAAAAAAATACGCGAACCACCCGGTTCAAACCCGGGTGGGTTCTGGGACAGCTATGCGTGCAAACCACCAGACCAGGGGTCTAACCCTTGTCAAGGAACCGGTTGGATTTGTTTGAACATGCTACAACATGGGAGTCGGGTCCGATTTGAGGCACGCGTAAAAAGATCTTGGTTTGTGGGTTTCGAACCCATGCCACTTGGCTCGTGGTGCAGGGACTTACCAGCTGAGCCAAGTGGTTTCACTGTTAGTCTAGGATTCCAAAATTTTAAATGGGAGACATGGTTTCTAGCCCCAAATCGGATTAGGGCTCAAAATGCGTATGAACCCTAGTTTTTAAATCGGTTTGATCGTTTACTGCTTTCACAAATTGACATGGGGCTTTCGAAATAGAGACAAAAACGAATCGATTGAAATAAAACTTACTTGATTTGATCGGGAAATGAAGGTTGTAGGCTACGAACTTAGTCCGGAAGTTCTTGGTACCAGATCAGGGAGCAGAGGTGAGAACATATGCGAACAATGGTTTAGGGAGTTTGTATAGGGTGTGTGAAGGTAGATGAACGTTTTAATCCATTTGATTCTATCTAAATCAGTCGATTTGATATGAGAGTGCAAGTGACAGCTGTCGGAATGATTCGTGCGTAAATTAAGCCGAATGCTGATGAATTATGTCGTGGAAACGGTCTGAATTCATATGAAACTTGATTGAACGTGAATTGCGGGACCTAAACGCGTGAAATTTCCCGATTTGGAAATGAATTAGGCTCGATTTGACTCTGGTTAGTCAAACAGATTCAAATTGATTCGAATTTCAAAATTGGTCGTGCCAGGAATGAATTGGAGTGTTAAATGGGCTGGATATAGGTCGACATTTGATCTAGTATCTATAACAACCTTGGATCAGTTGGGTTTGATCGAGTTTACTATCAAATTTGCATGGTTTTGGCCTGTTTGACTTTGGATAGTCAAAGGTGTGGAAAATTTGAATTTGGCCGCGGAATTTTGATTAAATTGAAACTTTAATTGGGCCCGGGGATGTCCTAGAACCGATTACTCATGCAAAGGAAGTCCAATGTAATAGATTTGATCGTAGGAAGTCACAACTTGTGTGGTTTTTTGGCTGTTTGACTTTTAAAAATCAAAATAGTCCATGTGACATGTTTAGGGTAAAAAATAGAATGAATAGGTCCAAATGGAAGTTCAAATTGGGAGTTAGAGTGATTGGAGGCTCATTATGAGGGTTCAAGGATTTGGGGGAGGGGGGGGGGGTTCAAACCGTTTGTTTAATTAAATTGAAGTATATACATATATAGGTATAAATTGACTAAATTGTAACATCATAAGAACCCATTAGGGTTAATTGTCCTAAGATGTATGTGTTTACAATTAAGGAATTGCATTGATGACAACTTGAGATTAACATGTTTACATAACATAATGTTTTGAAATGAAATTTGACATCTTGCTCATTACATTAAAATAAATACAAGGGGAAAAAAATCAAGAATGTTACAAATACATATAACACAATGATAAAAAACATTTGACCTAATGACCAGACCTGACATTACACAATGACTAGACCTGATATTACACAATGGTCTGACATTACACAATGACCAGACCTGATATTACACAATGAACTGATATTACACAATGACCTGACAAATTACACAATGAGATGGAAAACGTAATTTTTTTTTCGTTTTTGTATATAACGACACTATACTCGTTTTAAAGATAAAAAACGCTCGTTTTTATGATGTAATTTTTTTTTAAAAATAATGTCGTATGTAAAAGTTATGAACGTTTAAAAAAGGGGGAAACTTGATAAAAAGTCAACAAAAGTGGTTAAGACTAAAATACCATTCCAACAACTTTTTCTCCTATAATTTAATCTCAACCATTAAATCTTTTCTACAATTTGATCTAGTGGCCCTAAATCCTTCTCACACTTCTTAGAATTAAAATCCTTTTTACCTAAACCTTTTCATATATATATATATATGTATATATATGTAGATATGTATATATATGTATATATATATATATAGGGTGATGATCATTTGTAAACTCGTAAACCAAAAAACTAAATTCTAACCACACATGTATTTTCATCTTATTTTAATTTATTCCTCAAAAGTCAAACACTCAATTAACTATAATAAATATGTGGCCAGAATTTGGTTTACATATTTAAACTTGGTTTACATTTGATCCTTTTCCTATATATATATATGTGTGTGTGTGTGTATATATATATACATATATATATATATATGTATATATATATATACATACATATATATATATATATAGGCAGAGTTGAGTTATACTAAAAATGATTTTTTTCCTAAGAAGCATAAAAAGGGCATGGTGCTTTTCAACTTTTAAATATGTTCACATAAATAAAACAAAAAACACCATACCTAAAATGAAAGAACACCATGTATAAAATCTACTTTTTAGGCTTCTTAGGAAAAAAGTATTTTTTAGTATAACCCTCCCCTAGATAGAGTTAAATATACATTTATATATATATATATGTATGTATATATATATATGTATATATATATACATATATAGTATTTTTTAGTATAACCCTCCCCTAGATAGAGTTATATATATATATATATATATATATATATATATATATGTAAGTATATATATATATATACATATATATAGGGGACGTATCGGTTGTAAACCCTGAGTTGTTGTGAAAACACTTAAACACATTCTCATCCACTCATTCAATTTTGTATATTTTAATATATGCATGACATTAAATCTTGATTTTTTTCTTTTTTTTTTCCTTTTTAAAATACCCAAAAAGGGTAAATAAGTAATTTTAATGATTTATTTAATAAAAGTACACACTCTCTCTTTCTCTCTTTCTAAATTACCCAGATACAATTTTTTACAAGTAATTACATTGTGTAAAACTCTATTACACATGTGTAAAATAATCAAATACACATGTAAAATTAAAATACACAAGTATAGAATCAAAACCTATGGTAATCAAACTAAAAAACCGATATCAAACCCTTATTTGTGTATCGAACCATGTAGATCTTGAACCCATATACTTAAAAATCCTGACTTTTACACAGTCTTGAACCTAAATCTTCTTGTCATACTTTGATCTTCATGTGTTTGTCTACATCATCTAAACATAAAAGGTGTCATAAAACGCTCAACATGCTTAGTAAACATCAAAATACATATGTGTAATAATCAAATACACATGTGTAAAAATCAAATACATACTTGTAATAATCGAATACACATGTGTAAAAAAGAAATCCAGTTTACCAAATCTTGAAACCAAAACTTAAAACCAGACCTTGAACCCAAATCTTTTCATACAAGCATACTAACAAATCTGAATAACAAATTCAAGAAAAAAGATCATATGACAACAAATTTAGTTTTTATCATACGAATTGCAGAAGTATAAACTAAATTTACAAGTGTATTTAAAAAAAATTAGACATCAAGAACAATAAAACAAAATTGAAACGCCTCTGAACCGGGTACGTCTCATAGTTGGCACAAAACATAACAAACATAGTTCTTAAACCAGAAATCAGAATCTATTACAGCGAAAGTCTTTAAATTAAAACATTCATCAAACAATAAAGTAATTTATTGTCTAAAACATAAACTATCGGAATAGGAAATGTCAGTCTTCAGAGCGGTGACCCGACGTCCATGCTATCCAGCCCTCACAGCTCCTTTACTTTACTTTTACTTTACCTTTACTACCTGTCATGCATACTAAAAGTCAGCTAACGCTGGTGAGTTCTTTCTTTACTTTAAACTATAAAACTTCCTTTTTGGTAGCTTAGTTTTATAAAAATAAAATATAAGCTTTACTTTCACTTTCTTTGAAATCACTTTAGCTTTAATTTAAAACTTTGCAACGTGACAATTATAAAACTGTTACGTAATATCTTTCGTTAAAACTTTACTTTTGAGGTAACCGGTTAAGGTGTCCTCCTTTACTCTTTGCCATTTTACATTTCACTCGTACAAGACAAGTGACTATAACATACTTTAACTTTCACACATGAATCATTGCCCGAGGGCAGGATCCCTTTGCTCGCTTACACCTCAGGGTAAGACTTTTACTTTGTTGTGCCCACACCTCAGGGTGGGACTTTCTCGCTTACACCAAAGTGAAGACTCATTTGCCTACTCACACCTCAGGGTGAGACTTTCTCGCTTACATTGAAGTGAAGACTCCTTTGCCTGCTCACACCGAAGTGTGAGACTTCTACTTTTCTTGCCTGCAGGACTTTTTAATTTGCAACTACAATGCAACTACTATGTCACATAATATAATGACATTCAAACACATAACACATAGACAAATAACACATATTAACACATAAGCATATAATATGGCATATGTCACTGTCATTGTCAAGCTGCACCGAGATGCAGCTTCTTTACCATTCTTTACTTTGCTTTACTTGCTTGAAATTGAATGTCAGCCCAAAACCGTTAGGGAAAAAGGGCAATAAGAACTCACTAGACTTCTATGGAAACTTATCTCACTTAGCTAGGAAACTTCGAGCTAGGTGGGATGCTATTATATCTGATTCATGAGTCACGAATGGAACAAGGTTATAACCTTCATATTTCTTCCGAAAACTCCTATGTCCGAATTCTTTTTCGGTCGAAATCTAGTTCGACCGAAAACTCTGGTGTTAGACTATTTTTTGTTAATGGCTTTTTCTTCGAAAACGTTTGTCCGAGAACTGTTTTGTTCGAAAGCATCTGTCCGAAATTCTTTTCTGTCCAAAAAAACTTTTCGATCGAAATGTCCTATCCGAGATACTTTTCGATCGAAAAGTAAAGTTCTGTCCGAGATATATGGTGTTCCGAAATACTTTTCGGACGTATCCGAGATTTCAGACGATTCATCTGTTCTTGATCAAATCCTTCGTTTTTGATCCAAGTTCCAATCTTTTTACGTCCAAAACTTGTGTTTAGATTCCATGAAACTAAATACATGCTTTCTAGTCCAATTCCATCGTAAAAATCCCAACTTTTTATAAAAACCCACTTGAAACCCTAAAACCCATTTTCAATACAGAAATCGGATCTGAGGTCGAGTTGTTACCTGTTATGGATTGATTCCTTCTTCTTTGATCTTATGTAACGTGTAGGAACGATCTCGGGCTCAAACGAGGAGATCAACGGGTGAGCTATGAAACTTTCTCTCTCTAGATTAGTTGGTGAAGAAGGTGAAGTGAAGTGTGGGGAGTGGAGAGGGTGGATAGGGTTTTATCCCCTCCCCCTCCTTCTGCCACTTACTCTTGGACCAAGGCCCAATCCGCTCGAGCCCACCTATTATTTCATTCTTTATTTATTTCATTATTCCTTAACGTCGTTTATTCTTTATCGTAAATTTCGGGATGTTACAAGTCTACCCCTCTTACGAAAGGTTTCGTCCTCGAAACCTGCTATAAGCTAAACAGGTGCGGGTACGAATCTTTCATTTATGCTTCGGTTTCCCAAGTAGCTTCTGATCCTTTACGATGCTTCCATTGTACCTTGACTAACTGAATTACTTTGTTTCATAACCGCTTCTCTTTCTTTTCTAGTATGGCGACTGGTTCCTCGATGTAATTGAGGCTATTATCTACCTCGATGTCGTCAAGTGGCACATGTGCTGATTCGTCAACCAGGCACTTACGCAAGTGCGACACATGAAAGATCGGGTGAATTCCACTCAACTCATCAGGTAATTCTAACCGGTAAGCAACTTCACCAATCCGCGCCATTATCTTGAAAGGTCCGACAAACCTTGGACTTAACTTCCCTCTATTTCTGAATCGTATAATCCCCTTCCAGGGGGAAACCTTCAATAGTACTTGATCCCCGACATTGAATTCGATCGGTCTTCGCCTCTTATCCGCGTAGGACTTTTAACGGTCCTGTGCTGCTTTCATTCTAGACTTAATCTGGTCAAACTTCTCAGAGGTTGCTGTGACTACCTCTAAACTTCCCAGCTCTTTCTGTCCTATCTCACCCCAACAGACCGGGGTTCGACATTTCCTACCATACAACATCTCTTAAGGCGGCATACCAATACTGGTGTGGTAAATGTTGTTGTAGGAGAATTCTTCTAACGGTAGGTGGCTATCCTTACTACCACTGAAGTCTATAATGCATGCGCGGAGCATATCCTCCAACGTCTGGATGGTTCTTTCCGATTGACCATCCGTTTGTGGGTGATAAGCCGTGCTGATGTTCAACCTTGTACCCATTGACTCATGAAATCTTTTCCAGAACCTCGATGTAAATCGTGTGTCCCGGTCAGATACAATAGACAATGGCACACCATGTCAAGCCACAATTTCATTGATAAATACTTCTGCCAACTTCTCAGACGAATACGTTTCATGAATCGACCAGAAATGTGCACTCTTTGTCAGACGATCCACTATAACCCAAATCGTATCATGGCCTTTAGCTGTGTGGGGAAGCTTTGTAATAAAGTCCATAGTGATACGCTCCCACTTACATTCGGGTATTTCCAGAGGCTGGATTTTCCCGTATGGCTTCTGATGCTCTTCTTTAACTTGTGAGCAAGTCAGACATTTTCTCACGTATTCTGTCACATCATTCTTCATGTTAGGCCACCAATACTCTTTCTTCAAATCATGGTACATCTTCGTGGTTCCTGGGTGGATGGAATATCGAGGCTTATGGGCCTCGTCGAGTACTTTGGCCCTAATCTCTCTGTCCTTCGGTACCCACATGTGACCACATCTGGTCCTCACTCCATGAGTGTTTATTTGTAACTTCATATGTTGACCGACCATTCTTTCTTTCTTTAGGTTCTCTTTCTTTAGTGCTTATGTCTTTGCTTTTTCTAGCTCTGCCATAAAATCTGGTGTTATTACCAACTGGTACGCTTTCACCCTAATAGGAGAATGAGTCTCTTTTCGGCTTAGGGCGTCAGCGACCACATTCGCCTTTCCCGGATGGTATAGGATTTCATAGTCATAATCCTTTAGCAATTCCAACCAACGTCTTTGTCTCATATTTAGGTCTTTCTGCTCAAAGAAATACTTCAAGCTCTTATGATCCGAATAAATTGTGCATTTCACCCCGTAAAGGTAATGCCTCCAAATCTTTAGCGCGAATACAACTGCCGCGAGCTCCAAATCGTGAGTTGGGTAGTTAACTTCGTGAATCTTTAGTTGTCGTGAAGCATACGCGATCACCTTCCCCTCTGCATCAAAACACACCCTAATCCCGAAGCGCCAGAATATACCATCAGGTCCTCGTTACCGTCGGGTAGTGCTAACAATGGGGCTTGGGTCAACTTCTTCTTTAACTCTTCAAATGCTTTAGACTGGGCCTCACCCCATTCGTACTTTACTTCCTTACGTGTCAACCTTGTCAGTGGCGAGGCTATTCTCGAGAAGTCCTGAATGAACCTTCGATAGTAACCTGCCAATCCCAGAAAACTCCGAATCTCGGTTGGTGTCTTCGGGATTTCCCATTCTTGTACCGCCTCTATCTTAGCCGGGTCAACCATAATGTTGTCTGCGTTAATAACGTGACCTAAGAATTAGACTTCCTTAAGCCAGAACGCGCATTTGGAGAACTTGGCATACAACTTTTCTCTCTATAGCGTCTCTAGTACTTCTCGAAGATGACAAGCATGGTCACCTTCACTCTTCGAATAAACAAGTATGTCGTCTATGAATACTATCACCGACCTGTCCAACATCGGTCTACACACTTGGTTCATCATACTCATGAATGTTGCTGGAGCATTGGTCAAACCGAATGACATCACGTGGAATTCGTAATGCCCATACCGCGTGCGAAACGCTGTCTTAGGTGTGTCCTCTCCCCTTACCTTTTACTGATGATATCCCGACCTCAGATTGATCTTGGAGAACCATCTGGCGCCTTGTAGTTGGTCGAACAGATCATCGATCCTTGGTAGCGAATATTTGTTCTTTACTGTACGTTTGTTCAACTCTCTGTAGTCGATGCACATTCTCATGGCACCATCTTTCTTCTTTACAAACAGAACCGAGGCACCCCATGGAGAAATGCTCGACCCGATTTACAAACAGAACCGAGGCACCCCATGGAGAAATGCTCGACCTGATAACCCCTATCCAAAAGTTCTTCCAACTGTATCATTAGCTCTTTCATCTCCAGAGGAGCAAGTCGGTACGGTGCTTTAGCCACGGGCTGGGCACCTGGCACTAAGTCTATCTGGAACTCTGTCTCCCGGTCAGGTGGTAACCCAGGTAACTCCTCAGGAAACACCTCCAGAAAATTACATACCACTGGTACGTCTTTCAACTCTTTCACTTTTAAATCATTGTTTATTACATAGTCCAGGTAGGCCTCGCATCCGTGCCCTATATACTTCTCTGCCTTTATCATCGATATGACGTTCGTTAACGAACCGTCACGATCCCCGTAAACCAAAACTTCGCTACCGTCTGGAGCTTTGAGCTGAACTATCTTTCGTCTACATACAATCCGGGCTTCGTTGGCAGCCAACCAATCCATACCCAAAACTATATCAAACCCTCCCAAGGTTATCGTGCAATTATCTACCAATTCATTTACTACCCTAGTCTTGCCCACTGAAGTTTCCACATTAAAGACATGTTCTACTTTAGTAACTTTGCATTTCATTCTTCTACACATAGAGGATGATATAAAACTCCTACTGGCACCCGAATCAAATAGTACAGATACAAAGGTATGATCAAGTATGAACGTACTTGACACCACATCTGGATCGCCCCTAGCTTCTTCTTGTGTCAGTGCATACGCTCGGGTCCTTGCCTTTGACTTCTCGGCCTCTTTTCCTTTCTCTATGCCAGCAGCTTTAGGCTTATGACAGTCCTTGGCCATATGGCCAGGGATTCCACAGTTATAGCATGACGGTGCACCAGGACACTCTCGAGAGTAATGCCCCGTCTTCCCACATCGGTAACAAATGTTCAGACCCATATGGCACTACCCGGAGTGCTTTCGCCCACACTTAGCACAATCAGTTCCATCCTCAATACTCAGCTTCTTCGTCTCCGGTCCCGCCCACTCCTTTGCTGGCCACTTAACGGCATTAGTCACTTTCTTCTCAGTGGGTAGCGGATCCGCGGATTCGAAGTCATCATAAACTATGCCAACAAGTGATACCATAGATTCGAAGCTTGTAGGAGCATTTGCTTTAACGTGCACACGGACCCTCTGTGGTAGTCCCTTGATGTAATACTTGATCCTCTTTTCCTCAATGTCCACCAGATGTGGAACCAACTGAGCCAACTTTTGGTATTTGGAGTTGTACTGGCGATGAGTCATACTGCCAGCACAGAGCCCCATAAATTCTCTCTCAACTCTGTCAATTTCGTTATGCGGGCAGAACTTAGTGATCAGTAGCTTTTTCATGTCATCCCATTTCATCTTTTTCATTTCAGCAGAAGACTTGATTCTTTCAATCGATCTCCACCAACTTAACGCCTCATTAGTGAATGAGTGAGCGGCAAACTTGACCGCTTGTTCATCACGGCACTCACTAATGTTGATTACCCCGTTCATCCTCTCTATCCACTCGAAAGTGGCAACGGCATCTTTCCGTCCATCATACTTCGGCGGGTCACACCCCTGAAAGGACTTATAGTTGCAACCCCGAGTTTCCATTTCATAATCAGATTCGTCACTATCAGTGACTTCAGTTCTCTTGCTGCTTTCCTCTTTCTTCTCTTTCTTCCCTATATCAAACTCTTTAAGGGCCTCTCCCAATGCTTCCGGTAGAACTTTCTTCAAGATTGAAGTAACCTTTGCTGCGATAGCTTCCTTCACAATCGGTTTCAACTCAAGCGCCTCGTTATGGGCATCGTCATGAACCGACTCATGGTTCCCACTGTCATTATGTTCCACGTGCACTGATTCAGTCTCGTTGCGGGAGTGTTCACTTTCCTCATGACGGTTTCGGTTACCTGGCGGTCGACCTCGACGACCAGTACGACCCCCAGTGCAACCACCTCTCTTTGCTCTAGCCATTAGTGTCTACTGCGAACAAAGATAGCTCGTGTTATCATGATAGGTAATAATTTAGAACACCTCGAGTAATATAAATTACTAATTGCATAGACCGGTATGAAATTACTAATTTACTTTACTACTCGGGTTCTGAACATTTCCTTTCAGAGTAACATTTGCATCCAAGTTCAGAGTTTCTACTATAAGGCACGTACTATCTACTGTCTACTATCTGTGCTAAGGCATGTACTACGTACTATTTATACTAAAGCATCTACTTTCTACTATCTGTGTTAAGGCATTATTGTCTATGTTCTATGTAAGGACATTGACTACCTTCTGTCTACTATCGTTCCATGGACGGGCTGCTCTGACTGACATTCCTTTCCTTTCTTTTCTTTGTCCCATTCTCAGTTTAAGTCCAGACATTATCGCCAATGTCTGAATCTCTCAAACTATGGCTCTGATACCAATTTCAAACGCCTCTGAACCGGGTACGTCTCATGGTTGGCACAAAACATAACAAACATAGTTCTTAAACCAAAAATCAGAATCTATTACAGCATAAGTCTTTAAATTAAAACATTCATCAAACAATAAAGTAATTTATTGTCTAAAACATAAACTATCGGAATAGGAAATGGCAGTCTTCAGAGCGGCGACCCGATGTCCATGCTATCCAGCCCTCACGACTCCTTTACTTTACTTTTGCTTTACCTTTACTACCTGTCATGCATACTAAAAGTCAGCTAACGCTGGTGAGTTCTTTCTTTACTTTAAACTATAAAACTTTCTTTTTGGTAGCTTAGTTTTATAAAAATAAAATATAAGCTTTACTTTCACTTTTTTTGAAAACACTTTAGCTTTACTTTAAAACTTTGCAACATGACAATTATAAAACGGTTACGTTATATCTTTCGTTAAAACTTTACTTTTGAGGTAATCGGTTAGGGTGTCTTCCTTTACTCTTTGCCACTTTACATTTCACTCGTACAAGACAAGTGACTATAACATACTTTAACTTTCACACATGAATCATTGCCCGAGGGCAGGATCCCTTTGCTCGCTTACACCGCAGGGTAAGACTTTTACTTTGCTGTGCCCACACCTCAGGGTGAGACTTTCTCGTTTACACCGAAGTGAAGACTCCTTTGCCTGCTCACACCTCAGGGTAAGACTTTCTTGCTTACACCAAAGTGAAGACTCCTTTGCCTGCTCACACCGAAGTATGAGACTTCTACTTTGCTTGCCTGCAGGACTTTTTACTTTGCAACGACTATGCACTTATACTATGTCACATAATATAATGTCATTCAAACACATAATACATAGACAAATAACACATATTAACACATAAGCATATAATATGGCATCTGCCACTGCACTGTCAAGCTGCACCGAGATGCAGCTTCTTTACCATTCTTTACTTTGCTTTACTTTCTTGAAATTACATTTCAAAGATAATACTATTCTCTTTAACACTTTAACTTTCTTTTTATAAAAGTAACATTTTATAAAATACTATACTTTGTCTTTCATTTTATAAAAATATATAATTCTTATAAAATATTTTTTAACCTTGAAAACTATCTCTTTAACAGTATGCATGCCAGCCCAAAACCGTTAGGGAAAAAGGGCAATAAGAACTCACCAGACTTCTATGGAAACTTATCTCGCTTAGTTAGGAAACTTCGAGCTAGGTGGGATGCTATTCTATCTGATTCATGAGTCACGAATGGAACAAGGTTATAAACTTCATATTTCATCCGAAAACTCCTATGTCCGAATTCTTTTTCGGTCGATATCTATTTCGACCGAAAACTCTGGTGTTAGACTATTTTCTGTTAACGGCTTTTTCGTTCGAAAACTTTTGTCCGAGAACTGTTTTGTTCGAAAACATCTGTCTGAAATTCTTTTCTGTCCAAAATACTTTTCGACCGAAATGTCCTATCCGAGATACTTTTCGATCGAAAAGTTTTGTCCGAGATATATGGTGTTCCGAAATACTTTTCGGACGTATCCGAGATTTCGGACGATTCATCTGTTTTTGATCAAATCCTTCGTTTTTGATCCAGGTTCCAATTTTTTTACATCCAAAACTTGTGTTTAGCTTCCATGAAGCTAAATACATGTTTTCTAGTTCAATTCTATCGTAAAAATCCCAACTTTTTATAAAAACCCACTTGAAACCCTAAAACCCATTTTCAATACAGAAATCGGATCTGAGGTCGAGTTGTTACCTGTTATGGCTTGATTCCTTCTTCTTTGATCTTCTATAACGTGTAGGAACGATCTCGGGCTCAAACGAGGAGATCAACGGGTGAGCTATGAAACTTTCTCTCTCTAGATTAGTTAGTGAAGAAGGTGAAGTGAAGTGTGGGGAGTGGAGAGGGTGGCTAGGGTTTTACCCCTCCCCCTCCTTGCGCCACTTACTCTTGGCCCAAGGCTCGATTCGCTCGAGCCCACCTATTATTTTATTCTTTCTTTATTTCATTATTCTGTAACATTGTTTATTTTTTATCGTAAATTTTGAGATGTTACAAAAATCAAATATAAAACATCCCCACCAAAAACTTCGGTTTTTTGTTCATATCTCATATTGTAAATGACTTTGTTCAATTATATTAAAATTGTAAATCTACCAATTATTAAAAACCCAGATCTTGTTTTTGTTGGAAACTTGAATGGCATATGGATTCGCAAAACAATTTAAGTAAAAATAATATTAATAATTAATAACCAATCCAAAACCTTCTGTTTCAAGACTCGGCTCCTTCACATAACCATAATCATGTTTAGAATATTTAGAAAAATTAAAGTAAACGATTAACCATTTATATTTATTAGTTTAATTAGATGGTCTCATAAAATATTTGTTGGTGACTGCGGACTTAAGCCAAACAAACTAACAAATGGGTTGACACAAATTTAATAAACAATGAAATCAAACTCCAGTTATTGTTTCATCTTCTTCTAATCACAGAGTGAAGACCGAACATCATTCATGAGTTCTACACTTTAAAAAAAAACTATTTAAATTTTATTTCTTAAACATCGTTGAATCAACTTCGCAACAAACCAATTTATATTTCATCAATTTCATTAGAAAATTGCCGTTTCACTAGTTCAGATACACCGATAAAAGCTAAAATTATTTATATTAAATAAAAGAAATCAAGAAATGGAATTCAGCAATTTTAATATATTTGAACAATCGAATGTGGGTTTCTTCTGTTTCGAGAGAGAAAGAGACGCTTACAATCAGATCTGGGTTTTTATGTTTCCGTTCATCATCGTCGTCTTCGTTGTACTCATCTACTCTCTCGTGTTCTGGAAGTTCGATAAGCAACTTACAATCAGATCTGGGTTTTTAGAGAGAAAGAGGAGCTTGTGTGTTTATAGAGAGAAAGAGACGCTTTCATGGATGTATAGTGTCGAATGGTGGTGAATGGTAGTGGTCTACACGGTTACTCTCTAGAAATCAAATAGGGTTTTCATTAATGGTAGTGGTCTACACGGTTACTCAATAGAAATCAAATAGAGAGAAAAAGACATAAATGCCCTTGTATGGAAAAAAAACTAGAAATCAAATAAATTAAATTTGTGGCCATAAATGAGTTTAAAAGTTTTTACAGCAACTTAGGGTTTTCATTTTATACGTCTCCTATATATATATATATATATATATATATATATATATAGGGAGAGGTTCATTACATAACACTAAATTATTGCGAGAACAAAAAGAACAAACTTAAATCGTTTAATTTTTTGATCTATAATTTATATTTTTAAAAACTTATACTTCATACATATAAATGTGCATGTTTATATACATAAAAACCCATTAAACAATTTTTTGAAAATGTTTTTATACATTTAAAAGTTTACCTACACATGTGTAGGTAAAATAACCTATACATCCTACACATGAATTACACATGTGTAGGTTATTTAAATAAACGAAATTTGTTCATATTTTTTTTATAAATTTCTTGAGAGATGAATAAATATTGCATTTCTATCATTTTGTTATATTTCAAAACTTTTTAAGATTGAAAAAATGAAGGATTCATTTTGTTCCCCATGTTCTTACAATATTTAGTGTTCTGAATTGAACCTTCCCATATATATATGGGAAGGTTCAATGGGGAACCTAAAAAAAAGAGGAAACTAGGGAATCATTCTTGACCACGCATTTTAAATAAAGAAAAAACAAACTAAATGATAAAAACTAAACTCTAAAACCTAAAAACCCCCACCCCCCCCCCCCCACAAAAAAAACCTAAACCCCCACACCCACACTCCCCCCACCTCCAAAAACCTAAACCCCCACACCCACACCCCCCAACCCACCCCAAACCTACCCCCCCCCCACCTCCAAAAACCTAACCTAAAATCTAAACTCAAAAACTTAACCCTAAAAGCTAAACTAAACCATAAAGCCAAACCGACTAATTTTTCGAGTTTATTATTTTTTTTGAAACGAGGCAAACAATATAAACATATTGGTTTTTTTAGTTTTTAGTTTTTTTTTATATTTTTTTAGAGGTTTTTTTTTGCATTATAAAAAATGTGTGGCTGAGAATGGTTCCCCTGTTCACTCTTTTTTCTTGGTTCCCTTTTGAACCTTCCTATATATATAGGGTGAGATTCAAATGTTAACCAATATTTATGTGATAACCATGATAACCACTCTCGAACATAGTGTTACGTATATATAAAAATTATCATTATGTTAATGTTACATATATGTAAACACTATGTGTCACGTATATGTAACATTATTTGGTGCGTATACGTAAAACTCATCATTTCCGTATTTACGTTCAAAATATTTATTCAAAATAATTAAATACTATTTTAACAATTAAAAGAAAAAATAATTTATAAATTATGTGATTGTTTTATAGTGGTTAGCACGGTTATCACATAAAAAGTTGGTTAGTATTTGAACCCTTCCCTATATATATATATATAATATGTTTTCTCAGCTATAATTTTTTGAGCAAATTAGAAAAAAAAATGTTGCTAAAATATCATTGTACAAATGAGTCGATTTTTAGTCAAGAAGTGATATTAGAAATTGCAAATAATACACATTTCGTATCCCTAATAGTTGAATTATAAATCTTGGTAAAATTATTTTATGGTAAAATTATTTTTTGGCAAAAAGTTGTCGTTTAACTTTTATTTTTAAATAAACTGTTTTAGAGAAACCATTTCTATTACCTTCCATAAGAGTTATGTTCTCTTAGGAGCAAGACGAGTGAAAGATAAAATCTGATGTATTTATAAGTGTTAGTGTACTCAGGATCTTCGTCAGTTTGGTTTTCGTTATACGTTTTGAAAATTTTTGGTCGAAACCGAAAAATGTACCGAGCAAAATTCAGGGAGTTCAAAACTGAATCTAGAAACGAATTCGAATTCAGTTTGATTTTTGGTTTTTGACTGAATAACTGAATATTTTTTTTTATACCATTACCTATTATTGGATTGAGTTTGCTTAATAAATTAATTGGATTGGGCTAAATGACAAAATTTAAATAACCATTACTTGATATTCAGTTCGAACCACATTAAGAAATCTAGAACCCAAAACCTAATTTGGTTTCAACTGAAAATTGAATATGTAATTTGGTACGGTTTTAAATGGTTTCGATTGAAACCGAATAATGAACATCTCTAAAAGGTAGATATGAGTTAATAATTATGTTATATTATCTTGAGGCCTATTTAATAATTTAATAGTAACCAATTTTTCAAGCGGTCTAAAATTAATAAAAGTCAGTTTTTTCACTAGTAAATAGACACTACAAATCATTTATAGAAAAAAAAACATAAAAGAACTAGAAGGAAGCAATAAGAAAAATATCTTATTTTTTTTTAACTTTTGCAAAAAATAAAAAAAAAACGTTGAAAAAACTTATTTTTAATAAAGAGTTAACTACATGGATAGTACATGTGCTTTGTGAAAAGTAACAGATATGGTTACTAAGGGTTTCAAGTTACAAATATAGGTATTATGTTTCAATTTTGAAACAATATTGAGTATTAAGACTAACTTGCGTTAATTTTTTTTGTTAAGTCTAAGGGCAACTAAGTCATTCACATATGCGGGCTAATTATGTTACTTTTCATGTATGAGGGATTGGTTATGTAATTAACTCTAATTAATATAAAAAAAAACTAAAAAACAAACCAACCCACCCTCTCCCCCTTTAACGTTTCACCATCGGACCTCCACATCCATCTCTCCTTCATCATCACCGGCCACCACCGCCACCTCGTCCCCCACCCTATCGTCCTCCTCTTCCGCCCCACGACCACCATCAAAGCTCCTACATCCACCTCGTCCACCACTGCTAAACCCTCTCCCTCCACCTCCCCCACCACCGCCACACATCGCGACCCCTTCATCTCCATCTCTCACATAGTTTTGTTAGCTGGATTACTACCGTTTCACGATGAGAAAATTTTCAAGGCGGAGTATGAGTTTCTGTCGTGGTTCTCGCCGGAAACTTGCTGACCACCGCTCTGCTCAGATCTGGATAATTTTAATCCGGAGTATGAGTATATGCCGTGGATTCGTTTCTCAATGAGAAAAATTTAATCTGTTTCTACCTTATGTTCATTTTCGTTTCCGTGGAATCTAGATCTTCAAATTGACATTTGTGTTCAGTCTCTTCATCCTCATAACTTCAAAATCGATGAGATAGAAGTTTTGATTACTTCATTACAGATGAAAATCGGACAAATCTATGCCGGTATTGAATCAATCGAGTTTTTTGGAATGGAGGTGGCAATGGTGGCCGGTGGTGAAGATGTCAAGGGGGAGAGGGGTGGGGGGGGGGGTTGTTTTTTAAATCTTTTTATATTAATTAGAGTTAATTACATAACTAATCCCTCAAATATGAAAAGTTACATAATTAGCCCACAGATGTGAAATGACTAAATTGCCTTTACACTTAACAAAAAAAATTAACGAAAGTTAGTCTTAATACCCAATATCGTTACAAAACTGAAACATAATACTAATACTTGCAACTTAAAACCCTTTAATACTCATATCTGTTACTTTTCACAACCCATATGAACTATCTATCTAATTAACTCTATAATAAATTATAGCTCATAAACAATAATCATTTAAATTTGAAGTGAACTTACTCTAAGACTACAAAACACAAATTAATTTGCGAGTGCATACAAAAGCGCATTTGTGTGTTTTTAGTTGATATATTTTTATCGATTTAGATATCCACAAACCTTTTGGGATAACCTACAACACCAACTTTGTCAACTCCATTAAAATCCACCAATTATTTATATGGCTCACCATTGTAGTTTATTTGTTATTCTTAGTTTTCAAATTACAATCATGTGTTTCATGTCACTAACTATTATTATTATGATTATTATTATTATTATTTTTTATTTTTTTTATTATTTTTCTATTTTTATTTTTTTTGAACGATGTCACTAACTATTATTAGTAAAGGGAAAAAAAGGATATGGATTCTTGACCGTCAAAGTACTATTAATCACAAGCCGATCAAATTGAACAAAAGGATTTTCATAAAGCAACAAAACCTTAAAGTTATGAGTGGCCACTTAAGTTCATCAACATAAATTAATTATATTATAAAAAAAATGACAGTAACTTTTACAAGATGTTATACTTTGGAGTTAAATACGGTTTTAGTTCCTGTGATTTGAAACAAATAATCATTTTAGTTTAAAAGTTTAAATTTGACTTTTAATCCAATAATTTTAATTTTATATTAATTAAAGTCCAGTCCACTAATGTGATACCCGGCAAATTCAGATTAATATCCATACCCGACTATTACTTGAATTCACATGATTTCACTTGCATCATACTTAATTATAGAGTAATTAAATACATATTTCATATAGCAAGTACATTCGTTTCATTTCATTTCATTTCATGCATCGGTAATCGGGCGGATTACCGGGTCACACACGCGTCCTGTCACACGAACGTTTGTAAATTTTAGAAATAATATTTAGACATATAATTGGGATGCAAAAATTATATATAATACTGTGATTTAATATTTCATGCTTATATGAATTTTTTTAGAATTTTTAGAGCAACTTTTACTTTAACGCTTTTAAACGGATACGCGATATGTGCCAACAACACTAAATTGGATTTTATAAAAATAATGATTTTATAGTATGGGCTTACTAATTCAACAAATTGACTTATTAAACCATCTTAGTAGCCCATTTAGTTAATAAAAAGCCTTAAAAACTCAAGAAAACCCATTAGCATTTCACTAAAACACTCCCTTACACTCTCACACTCCACATTTTACCCTAAACCTAACTCACACTCTCTCCCTCCCTCCTAAACCATTCGGCTGCCACCCCCTCCTAGTCTCCACCTCCTTTGCAACTTTGTTCCATCCATTTCAAGCTTCCTAAGGTGCTATCAAGGTGTTTTCAAGTGCTAGAAGCTAGTTTCACATTCATTCTACCATCATACTTGAAGATTGTAAGTATTCATCCATTTCCTTTTATTATTTTCGGCCAAGATGAGAAACACGCTCATCCAAACGATTTTCTTGGTTACAAGTGTTCTAATCCATGTTTTCATCAAAGTGTTTTCATAAAATAAGGTTGTTGACACATATTATCACTTTTCATGGTTTGAAATGTTTGTTTATGTTGTTAATTGCTCGTTTCTATTTATAGAAACTTTGTTGGTTATGATTTTGTAGAAATGTGTATATGATATGTTTGAAAGTTTAAATGATGCTTATATTAGTAGAATAAATAGGAAATGTATTTTTTTTTGTTGAAATGTTGTTTTACACTAGGTTATGGTCGTCTTTCTATAAAAGGAAATTTTAATTTGTCATATTTTGAGTTATGGTATTTTATTGTATAAAAGCATGCTAATATAGTTCTATAACATCTATTAAAGTGTTAGAAATAGTTATTTGAAGTTACACATGTGTAGGAGGTCGTTTGGACCACTTTCCTAAAAAGGAAACTTTAATTGAACATATTTTATATGTGTATGTTATAAAGGTCTAAAATAGGTTAAATGGATTTATTACTATATGAATAGATGTCTTATGCAAGAATATATATAATTTGAAATGGTATTATGACGTGTTTTGGAGGACCTTGCTAAATAAGGAAACTTTGTTAGTTTTGGAACTTTACTTTGCTTGAAATAGAAAGTGTATGCATAGATTGATGTTTATGGTATGTTACTAGTATAATTTCATGTATAACTTGTTTAGTTGAGCTATGACACCTAAGGTGTACTAAAACCCTAATTGCCAAAAAAGGGAAACTTTGTTATGTTAAGAGCTATGGTATAGTAATGACATGTTATGATTCTTGTTCAAATGAGTTGAAATATTGTTAATAGATTATTAGTGTAATGACATAACTTATGTGGATGATTGGTTAACATGTATGAGATATACCATGAGGATGTACAAATACCATGTTATTTAGTATGTGTTACTTATGTAATTACTTGAGACTATGTGTTACCATCTATGTTATGAACATATACAACTATGTTACTTAGTATGTGTTACTTAGGTATTACTTATATGTTACATATGTGCCACTTGTACATGTTTTCACCATGTGTCACCAACGGGTCGTCGTGTCACATTGGTCAAGGTTGGTCAACATTGGTCAACATTAGTCAAACTTGGTCAACATTAGTCAACATTGGTTAACATTAGTCAAACCTGGTCAAACCTCGGTCAACTTTGGTCAAACATTTTCAAAACGTCAATGTAACATTTCAACGTTGAATCGTTTAGATGAATGTGATTACATAAACCATGTTTACTTTCATAGACCTTATAGCCTTACTATTCCTAGGGCTCGGCTAGGTCGGTTATCCAGAGTTGCTAGATTTCTCGTGTTGCATTCATACTTTATTCACCTCATTCCCAGGTGAGTTTTCACGGCCCCATTTTACTTACTTTTTCATTTGGGGGAGATACATGCTAAACCATTTCTTACTTAGTCATATAATGATTACTTTGATTTCGCTTTAATATATATAAGTGGGTGCATTTTCCACACAAAAAGTCCTCTCATATTCGAACCGTTAATTATTACACAAAGCAAGGTGATTCATGAATAGTCCTATTGGGTTTAACAACCCCCACCCGGTTTAGTCGCGCTAACTCTGACTGGGAGTCAAACGGGTGCATAATTGACCTAATCTATTGCGTGCTGGGCACATAAGAGGCAAAATGCTAGTTTCTGCATTCATTCGTTGAGCTTCGGTTTCGGTGTTGCTTATATAATTAATGTTTATTGTCTGATCGACAATCGAATCACTAGTATACATACGTATTGTTACACTGTTTTCATTTTGTTTCTGTTACTTAAACCTGTGAACTCACCAACTCTGTGTTGACACCTTTAAGCATGTTTATCTCAGGTCGCTAAGAATTCACGCATGGACTAGGATTGCATATCTGGAGTCACATTTCATGTTTTCCTTTAGAAGCTAGGTTTATGGGAACCTAATTTGTTATGCTTCTGTATTTTGTTACTTTACTTTTGCTTCCGCATTTTCAAACTATGTATTACTTATTTATTTTTGTATGATGTTCAAACGGAAAGTATTTTCGAAAACCATTTAGAGGTCGTTCGAAATGACCGGGACTGATGATCCTTGACAGTCACAACCCGCGGGTAACCCGCTGTGGAATTTCAGGGTGTGACAACTAACCATGTTAGAATTTTTCCTTTAAGTATGTATAAAAATACTATAATACCCCTGTTAATAAAAAATATAAATATCTCTCCCTATTTTAAAAACCCTAAGTCGGCTGCCACCTCTTGCTTTGTGCTCATTTCCATTGGAGTTGCTAAGGTTGTTTCGGTGTCAGCCATATCTTGATTGACTAGTGGTGGTGGTTCATTGAGGTCTGGTTCAGTCCAAGACGGTTCAAAAGTTGATTGAAGAAGCTCGAGTGGTGGTGCCACCTTACTTCCAAAAGTCGAAGCAACATGGTTGTCCTCTAGTGGCGGTTGGTGGTGGAGCACACCATGTGAGCTGTTGTTACCTATCTTCTTTTTAAAATTATGGCAAGGATCTATGGGCGGCAAAGGGAGAAAACCAGGGGCAATAAATGGAGGAATGGTTCCCTTTTCACCACCACACCTCCGCCACCACCACATCCCTGCCACCACCACCGTACCCGATATTCGTGTGCAACAGAGGCTAGGTCACGGAAATTCGTTCACGACCACCATCAGATCCGTTCTCTCTCCATACCCCCTCTCTCTGGATTGTTTCCAGATCTATTCAACAATGGTTTGAGTTGTGGTGATGGATGGTCGGGAGAGATGGAGGAAAAGGGGTAGGGTTCCGGATGGTGATCATAGCGCAACTGGTCAAGACGAGGAAGACAATGGGTTGGGGGGAGGCCGTGTCATTCTGGAGGGGATGAATATGGAAGGTAGGAGAGGAGTTGCCAGAGAGGTGATGGAGTCGTGTGAGGGGAGTCGCCGGAGGTGTGAGGGCAGTCGTCGGAGGTGTGAGGGTGATGGGTTGGGTTTTAGGGTTTGTAAGTGAAAGAGATGGAAAGCAGGTGTTTGGAGTAACCATTTTAACCTAGGGGTATTTTTTTCCTTTTATAACAACTTAACAGAAAAATTGGATGGGGGTTAAATGGCTGGACTTTAATTGATACGAAAATAAAACTATTGGACTAAAAAAGTCATATTTAAACTTTTAAATTAAAATGGTTATTTTGATCAAACCACAAGGAATAAAACCATATTTAGCTCTATACTTTATAAAAGTCATGAGTTGGTGTTGTCTATTCATAACTTGCTTAACAGAATGTTAAAGTTAGAGGTAAACTCAGTATTAAAAAAAAGTAAAAATGAAAAAAAAAAATTGGTATGTTGTTAAAGAGCATATATAGGTCATAAAACTAGTAAAGTTATTTTCAAAAAACTAAAAGGCATATGAATTAATTTTTTTGGTTTGATCGAAGGTTAATGCGCATTTTTGATCCATAACTATCCTTTAAAGGCTTTAATTAGGGCACCCACAAAGGGGTTGGATGACCAAAAATGAAAGTGGATGTTATGTGGTGTTCTTGTAGACTCGTTTAACGATGAAAGATGTATCTGACTGGGACTCGCACTCTAGTTTATGATGGCTTTAATAAATTCAACTTCTTTTAAAATGTGTGCATCATATATGAACAAATTAGCCTTTCAAAAAAAAAATATAGGAACAAATTAAGTTTAACACTGTAGTCTCAACATTTCATCTACATCTTCATCACTCCCATGGCATCATCTCTAAACCTATCATCATCCATCCAAAACCCTAAAAACACCTTCCCACAACCTTCTCCAACTCATTTCTTCCCCAAAACCCTAAAACTCAAACAACTCCATAACAAATCCAACACACCAAACCTCATAACTTGCTCATCTCTCCCAATCCTAACTCCACAACCCCACATCCAAGATTCCCAAAAAGATGAAAAATTTCCAATCTTTATAGAAGATAATAGACCCCTCCATCAAATCTGGCCGGAAATCCAAGGCTCCAACAACTGGGCCAGCCTGTTAGACCCCATGAACTCCCACCTCCGCCGTGAAATCATTCGCTACGGCGAGTTCGCGCAAGCCTGCTATGACTCCTTCGACTTCGACCCGCGATCCAAATACTGCGGAACTTGCAAATACCAAAGCGCACATTTCTTCCAAAAACTCGGTATGAGTGATTACGGTTATACCATCAGTCGTTACCTTTATGCAACCTCCAACATCAATCTCCCAAATTTCTTTCAAAGATCTAAACTATCAAGTGTATGGAGCCAGCATGCAAACTGGATGGGATACGTAGCCGTATCCACTGACGAAAAAGAGTTCCGCCGGATAGGCCGGCGGAACATCGTGATCGCATGGCGAGGTACTGTCACGTACCTCGAATGGATCCATGACCTAAAAGATATCTTACACCCTGCTCATTTTAGCGACGACCCAACGATCAAAATCGAATCAGGGTTCTTCGATTTATACACCACAAAAGAACATTCGTGCCATTACAGCTCGTTCTCCGCTCGCGAACAAATTCTTTCAGAGATTAAAAGAATTAAAGAAAGATATGAAGGTGAAGAGATTAGTATAACCATCACCGGACACAGTCTCGGAGCCGCACTCGCTTTGTTAAGCGCTTACGACATCGCGGAGATGAAACTAAACTTTACAAACACGGGTAAAAAGATCCCGATCACGGTGTTCTCGTTCGCCGGTCCGAGGGTGGGTAACTTGAAGTTTAAGGAACGTTGTGAAACCCTAGGGATTAGGGTTTTACGTGTGGTTAATGTGCATGACAAGGTACCGAAAGTACCCGGGATTTTCGCTAACGAGAAGACAAAACATCAAAAGTACATCGAAGAGAAGATTTCGTTTCCGTGGAGTTACGCACATGTTGGAGTCGAGGTCGAATTGGATCATAATGATTCGCCGTTTTTGAAGCGGACGGGTGATATTAGTTGTGCGCATAATCTTGAAGCGTTGTTGCATTTGGTGGATGGGTACGGTGGTCGGGGATTAGGGTTTTGTTCTTTGACGGGTAGGGATATTGCGCTTGTGAACAAGAGTTGTGATTTTTTGAAGGAGGAGTGTGGAGTGCCGGCGTACTGGCGGCAGGATGAGAATAAAGGGATGGTGAGGGGTGGTGATGGGCGGTGGGTGTTGCCGGAGCGGCCTCGGTTGGATTCTCATCCGCCGGATACGGCGTATCACCTTGAACAGGTTTTAAAGTTTGCTGCTAAGTCTACTTTGAAGGCGCTTTGATTGTGGTTGTATACATGAATAGTTGTAAAAGTGTAAACGTAATTTCTAAAAACTTAAAACTAAAATCATAAAATAAACTTAACACAAGTACCATCTATTAGATCTATATAATTAATTGTTTATATATTACTCTAAAAGAAAAGAATATTGGTATGTTAAGATACAAAAGAAAATTAGCTAAAAGAATATGTTTTCGATTTTTATCGTTATTTATCACTCACTTTATTAAAGTGACCTTACTAGTCTAGACTGTTTTGAGTGGGCTCGCAAAACCGAAAAAAATGCTGTGTAGTCCTTTCGGCAATTGTCCCCCTATCCTATCAATCTCTCATTTTCATGTCAATGAGATAATCGTTAAATACTTAAGGACAGTGGCGGAGCTTGAAAATTTAAGAAGCGGGGGCCGAAAAAAATAAGCAGGGGCCGGCTCTATACGTAAAAAAAAATTCGGGCGAAAACGAAAAAATTAACACTACTAACGGAAAAAACGGCAGGGGCCGGGGCCCTCCCAGGCCCCTTCATAGCTTCGCCCTTGCTTAAGAATAAATTACAAAAATCGTCCTGAGGTTCGAGTCTAAAATCACTTTGCATGTGTCCCTAAGTAACACTATGGTGGCCACAATAAAATCTGATTTTAACAGTTTCGACCAATTCACTAACTTATGTTAAGAAATCTGTTAAGTCGTTCTCACGTGCCCTTCACTTGAGGGGTATTCCGGTCATTTCATCTACATTTCATCATCATCATCCATCCCTTCTTAAAAAGGATGAGCTAAAAGCATCTCAGCTGTCCATCTATATATTGATTTCCTAGGAAAACAACCTTTCAAGAAACTCTTGGCTACACTCGACAACATGCTTAGAAACAAAGAAGATTCATTCAGTTCAACGATTCGAGTTATAATCTCGTCACCATTTGCGTCTAATTTTGGATCCCACGGTGGATTTGTTGTTAACATCTCAAGCACAATACACCCAATTGCCCAAATATTAGAAGGAGCTTCTTGCACATCGTCGATTACAACTTCCGTTGAAAAATACATCAGAGTGCCTCCCCAATCAGGGATTAACTTGCAGTTTTTGCTCCGTTTTGCCCTCTTTGCTAGCCCAGATCACCAATTTTAGCCGTAAATCGATTAGGAACAGAAGTGGGAACCAGCAAAATGATTTCAGTTTTTAAATCGCAATGAACGTACCCAGAACGATGAATATGACGTAATCCACTAAGAATTGACCTAGTATGACGCTTAACATCTGATTCCAGCAATCCATTCCGACTAGATTTCCTTATCAAATCAGCTAGGGTTCCGCCGGATCCATACTCCAATAGCAAATTGTAGACCATTTGATTGTTTTCTTCGAGCAGGTCTGGTTTGCATCTATGTGGATTAATTCTGCTTGAATCTTCATATGGAGATATGTATGATAGTTTGAGAAGCTCAGAAACAGCAAATTCATCATGCAAAGACCCTAAATCGAATGTGGAGATGGTGATTTTGAGGAGTTTTTGGGTGTCGGAATCGGATTGATGATGAATAGCGCTTGTCATTTTGAACTGCGATGCCCATGTCACCTGCTCCTTCTTCTTCTTTTGCTCATATACACACACTCCTATGTGTTTCTAGAGAGAGAATCACGCTATCCATTTTCAACTTCTACTACTATGGTGGACGGGTGATGGCGGTGGACGGGTGATGGCGGTGATGAAATCTGCAAAAAAACTTTAGAGTAATGATTTTCTCCTTGACATGGTGTTGAAAAGACGACATTACCCCTCCCGTGAAGAGAACGTAAGGGAGACCTAACAGACTCGTTAACCAGCGTTAGTCAGTTGGATGAAAACTTTAAAAATGGAAATGTGGATGGTTTAAAGTGTTAAAAACTTTTAAATTGGACGAAAAGTGTATTTTCGCCCAAACCTCACCGACGATTTTTGTAATTTACTCTTTACTTTATTAAAGTCCCGTGATCACTCTATTGGTCAAGTGCTTACTCCCCACAAAAATGATGTAGAATCAAATCCTTACAAATACAAAGTTAGGAGTATTTAGGTGTAAAAAAATTGTTGTTTAAAAAATTTTTTACTTTATTAAAGCATCTTGAAAGCATGAATACATCTTTATCAAACACATAAACATGTCACCTTAGTTACCGTATAAGATTTTCACTCAATTTTTTAAAATACATTTACTTTTTCTTCAATGCTATAACTACCACTTTCAAACGTACTTTTATTGTCACATTATCATCTATTTTTTACTTTTATTTTTATCCTAAAATTGTTTTCTTAAATTCTTGTTATTTAAAATAGTAGAATATACTTATAAATTAAAAATAAGTATTAAAAATTTCATTAAAACTTAAAAATTACATATACTAAAAATTAAAAATTAATATAAACCTAAAATTAAAAATTACACAACCTAAAAATTAAAAATTACTTAAGCTTAAAATTAAAAAAGTACATAAATAAAAATTACATGTTAAGTTTAACTCTAATTGTGTGCAAACTGCTCGGGGTTCATGTTCGATCTATCCATTAGGAGGAACTCGTGTCTTGGTTATAGAGGAATTGCACCGTTTGGGTCTTGAAGTCGTCCGCAACGGTTGCCCTTTTATCTATCAACTCAGTAACTTTCACAGTTCTCTCGTTTTTAACTTTAGATGAGCACACCCACGATTTGGTTTTCGCTTTAATCTTTTTCTTCCCCATTGGATGAGACGGTACTTCAACATTATCAGGACTTCCTTGGTAATAATCAACTGATATTGAAAATTGTAGTGTGAGTGTCCGAAGCAGATGTGTTATAGTCACCAGATGTTGATGTCTTCGACTTCTTTGGTTGGTTCCGAGTGGCTCATGCCACTTTGGCTGGCTTTTGACCATCCGAAACACATGTTCATAGTTAAATGCTCCTTCGGTAAGCTCGCACTCTGCCAATGCCATTTTTAGTATTTGGTCATCTATACAATCAACTCTCTTTTGCGCTCTAATGCGGTTTAATACATTACAGATATCAGTTATCGGCGTTTTGATAAGGTGAAATTGTGGTAATGAGTTGTCAATGGATCATTGAGGACCAGAATGGTCGCCATGCTGGTATACTTATGCACGCGCCTCCAAAAATCAATTATCTTCTGGTTGTTCAGTGTAACACCCCAAAATTTAAAGAAAATGGAACCAGGAGGACTAGAACTGAAATCAACCCAAATTCCAAGGACTAAAAATGAAAATTTGTGAAAAGGGGTTGGTAGTGGATCGCTACCATAAGCCTAACAGCCCACTACATGGTCACGAAGCCATTAATCGTGTGTTCACACTTGACGGATGAGTCATTAGGGTTTCCAGATGCATGGAAAGGGTAGCAGACCACTACCCATGGCTTAGCGGTCCGCCATGCCACAAATGAGAGAGAGCTGGAGAAGGTGACACGTGGAAAGGCCGGCTCGCTGAAGCAGGGTCGGTAGCAGACCGCTACCGACCAGCTTAGCGGTCCGCTAGTTTAAGGCAAGTCAGGTGGCTAGCTAATGAGGCGGTAGCAGTCCGCTACCTACCTCTTAGCGGTCCGCTATGGGAGTCAAGGCCATCCTATAAATTGAGGGATTGAGCTTTCATTTTGTCACAACAATTTGAATACACATTCCACACTTCTGAATTCGATTAAGCAAGTCGAGTGCGACGCGTTGCGAGTTCAGATCAAATCGAGTTAGGCATTTGAGCAAATAATCGAACGTAGCAAAGCTCCGAGATTATCGTAAGTACACCACACTCGTAAGTACACTAAACTCGTAAGTATATGAAGCTCATAGTTAGCCCTAATATGATTGTGTGAAATTAGGGAATACTTTATGCACGGATTATGCATACACATAAAAGATGAGTTATACATGAATAATGGTTGTGATAAAAAATTAAGGAGACCATGGACTTACGTATTCCAAGGATCCTAAATGATGTGAAACAAGAGTGTAACATCCATGATTTTTTTGACCTAATTTTTTTATTCTATTTATTTTATTTTATAAAATCGCTGAACGTTGTTACGTATGTAAAACCTGATTTTTTGTCATTTTTTCATGTGTTACATATGTTACTGCTAACGTCATTCTGACCAATATTTAAAAAGACGTTAATTTCAGTTATTTTTTCAAGATTTTTTTAACAAAAAAACACTCGACGGTTTTGTTTTTTTGTTGACGAAAATAGTAATAAAAAAGGCTAAAAAAAACATAAGTTACATTGAGTTTTCTCAACTCAAATAAGTTTCCAATATAATCTTCCCCTATATATATATATATATATATATATATATATATATATTTAATTATGATTATATTTGTAAGTATATATATGATTGTTACTGAATAAACCAAGCATACAACTTCTAATTTTATAAGAATGAAACCTATGAACTTAAACCATGTGTTTACATCTTATTTTCTTTATTATATATATAAATATATATTTATTTATGAACATATGTGTAAATATATGTACACATTTGAATTTGTCAAATAAACCAGTTTTGTAATTTTTATAAAAAAATAAAATTTCTCCTTTATATGTAAAAAAACAAATAATGAATTAGATAGTTATAAGTTTTATAAACTTTTAAATAGTAAAAATGAATTAAAAGCAAATAAAGAAGCTTTGAAAACCCCCCTTCCTTTGAAGTCATTTGAACCCCTTCATTTAACATTAAACCCTCACTTGAACCCTCCCTTTTGATTTTGAACCCTGGAACAACTTCATACTCAATTTTGACTTTGAAATGTTAACAAGCACACAAATCACGTTAATATCTGAGATTACGAGGTTAAATCCTTCCCAAATCATCTTGCCATTCGTTTACAATCATTTAAGGCTAATCAGTGCGAGTTTAAGTGAGTAATCATGAACTTTTAACACCAAAATGAAAGCTTCGGTTATGGTCTTAAAAGCCACAAAATCAAGCTTTTAATTTGCGAATAACCGTTCGATTTCACTACTGTTATACGAGTATTAACCACACCTTTATACACTTAATCAAATTCCAAACATCAATCGGCTCCTCCTCCCTCTGTTCTTTCAATCGGCCTAAGGAAGAAACGGGGCTCGCAAAATCTGCAAAGGCTTCTTCAAACCAGTTCCTTCTTGTTTCTAGAATCAATATCAGGTATTACTATCCCCGTTTTAATCGCTCAACGTGGTCTCGAGTTCCTGTTCTTCGGTTGGGAAGAATTGAAGTAACTAGGGCTGACCTACGATTGGGATTTGGGTGGGAAAGAAGATGAGTCTGTTGGTATTAGTTTTAAATTTGTTTGCGGGACTTGGCATTGCCCTGATCACTTGGTTAAGGTCCCCCCCCTAACCCACAGGTCCCGGGTTCGAGTCCTGGAACCAACATTATTTTTTTAAAACCGTTTTAAGCCCCCCATTCCTTTTATAAAAATTATTTTTATAAACCCTTTATCACTTCGATCAATATTATGAACTCGAATTGTGAAATTATCAAGAAAACCATTTTTATTAATATTATTGGGACTAAAACCTAATAAAACCTAGTTGTTTAATATATGTACTCTAAACAAATTATTCAATTATTTTCCTTGGCTTATAAATTACGATTGTAAAATAGTTATGATCATTTTTATATACTCTAATCAATAATAATTAAATTTGATGTAATTACTGATTAACTAGAAGATTTATTTTTATTTATTTATCATAGAAATCAAACTAAATAATGAAAGGATATATTTATTCCTTCATGTAATTACTTATTTACCCATTCATTCATCCACTTGTTTAATTACCCTTTTATGTAATCTGCGATTATGAAACTTTAGCACATGAATCATCCTTCTATTTAATAAATAATTAGGGTTTGAATAACTATTTAATTAGAAACTTTGTATTTTAAAATTTTGGTTTTATTTATTTATGTCATTAAAACTATTTATTATTTAAACCTTGGGTTAGTTAATAAATAATTAGACCGTGATCCTCTTTTAAAAACATTTTTGTACATGGGAATGAAACTAAATAAATAAAAAGTGTTTTTATTTATTTAATTATCTATTTAATCAACTTATTATTATTCACCTACTTACCATACAAAGAAGAGCAAACTAAGTATTCATTTAAGTTTCCTATCATAAACAAAAGTACATAAATTATTTACTCATATGTATACACGTACTCAATTGTTTACAAAACAAATGGTACCAAATGATCAAACACTCATACTTTTCACAAGGATTTTCATAAGTATCTTTTGAAGTTCAAACAAACATTTCTTACATAATCAAGGGCCCCCACATCTATCCCTTTACCCAAGGATTCCTTTTAAATCAATTGAACCCATCATTAATACATTTATACCATTAAATCTTAGTTAACCTTGTGGTTAGCTAGACTCGTACGCAACAACTTGTCCGTGTGATTTCCAAGCTACATATTACACTGTGAGTTTCATAGCCCCCTTTCTTTTTACTATTGTTTACAAATAATCGGGGTGGAACATGTTTACATACTATACATACCAAATTCAATACCATTTGTTCTCATGCTATTTACTATGTACTTTATGTCTTAAACTACTTGGTGACCATACGTGTGTCCATGTTCAGTACAATCATTAACTTGCTACCCAAGCCTAAGGCAGTACCTTTTATGATCATTTATACGGGAAACCGATACCAGTTAACACAAACCTTGACGGGTTTTGTGTGTACCATATTACTACTTTTTTCCAAAACACAATAAGTTGGATTGTACTTACCAGTTTTCCATTTACTACGGCTTGATTGTACATTTGGAACCTTGTACGTTTTCACATTTATGTCTTAGTTATGCTCTGAACATATTGAATTTTAAATACTTTTTACTTCACTTTTTTTGATGTCAAAACCTATGTTACTCACCAACTACTTGTAGTTGATATTTACTCACATGTTTCAGGTACACTCGTTTGAGGACTATGTTTGAACACTTAGGACTACGGACCTAGTTAAACATTAATTAAGGATTCATTTATTGTTATGTTTTATTTGAAAAGTGTGATTCTATTTTCCTTATAACAAATACTTAATATGTTGATTAAATATTGTAACACATTTAATAGTTGATCGTGTGCTTTTGAACAACCGCGTTAGCCCCGGCGTATAATCCGTCGCCGGCCGGGGTGTGACAAAGAGGTTGTGGGACCTACGGGTTCCAGGATCTTGTAAAAGGACAACGAAACCCAAATGATATAAAATACGAGGCCGTAGACCTACATGGTTCTAGGATTTTGAAAGGACCCAAGGAGTCCAAATGATGTTGTGAGGGCCCAAGGCTTGCCCTGAGATTCCGTATGGTCCCAAGGCTTCTCCAGGGATATATGATTAAGGGACCCAAGGTGTCCCGAGAATGAAGATGTCCCAAAATAAATGATTAACTATAATGGTTTTGAATAAACAAAATGATGTACTTACTTAGCGAAGCTAAAGTAAAATATTTTCAAAACATTTTAGAAAAGAGCACACAAGATTAATGAGCTTCCAAGGACGTGGGCAGGTGGAGACATGAATCCCTAGATCTTTTGTAATATGAAAAGCAGATAATGTTTGTAAAACAATTATATATTTTATAAAAAAATATCCTTGACCCTGTTGTGGCAGAGTTTTTTATAACTGGGACCAAATACAACTCTGATATTTTGAAATAAATAAGAATGGGTGTTTTATTCAGGTATCAAAATCTACATATATATGAACCTAAACCCGACATAGTATTTCCTCGTCTTAGACGGTCCACTTTTGAATCCTTGGCCTAGCCAAAGAGGATGCAATTGCTTTACCCTTTTTAGTACTCTTGGCTTGTGGTGACGGGGTGGATGTAAATGCGGATCGAGTGTCTGGGGGGTTAGAAATTAGGATGCACAACAGGTATTATGAAACGGATTGGAACTGACATTTTAGAATTGTTGGAAACTGAGGTTTCGGAATTGTTGAAAACCGAGGTTTAGAATTGTGAAAAACTAGGGTTTTGGAATTATGGAAAACGAGGGTTTTGGAATTGTGGAAAACAAGGGTATAGGTTTGGATTCTTCTCACTATCCGACGAGTCATCGTTGTGTAAACGGTGCATTTTCGTCCATGGGTTTGAGATCATGACGACTTTAGAAAAAGTTTAAATAATGAGATGGGTGTGTTAAAATGTTTGAGAAGAAGTTGTATTTATAGTGGCAAAATTAGCCGTTATTTTGAAAACATAAATTAATTGATTTTTATATAGCCGTTAGAGTTTTTAAAAATTTAACTTTATTTTTTTTATGTTACCGTTGAAATGGGTCAACTTACTTATTTGAAATTCCGGACAAATGCCACAACATCCGAAACCGGACGAGCCTTCCAATGGGACAACTGACCACTTTGTCCACCTGGCACGCCTCGTCATCGTCCGTCCTATAGTGATGGAGAAACTCTTATGGTTTTAGGGATTCAAAAATTAATACCGCAAGTTCAAAGTGAGATGTTGCATAAAAATTTTCACTTAGTCCTCTGATTGTCCGTCAATATCAGTTGTGAACAAAATTATATCTATGTAACTTTTCAAGTTAGTAATTAAACTAGGTTATAAATAGTGCTTCTTAATCTAAAAACCTAGATGCGATCATATTTTAATTATTATATGCAAACAAATCAGTTATTTGAGTTTATGTTCTTTACAATTCAACCACAATCCAAATTAGTTTTACTTAGGTTAATTAGGTTTAGGATAGGTTAGTCAAATGAAACTTATCGCACTAACCATATGCTCCTCGTGGATACGATACCCTACTTACCCTATCTATTACGTTATTTAGGTTTTGCACGACTCAAACGACGATCATCAGCCTGCAGCCTTCACGAGGTTATGACATGAAGCCAATGGAAGCGATAACCTAAGACCTCTACTAGATGAAATCATGTCAACATCCCTTGAAGGTTATGGTTATATACCAATAAATAATTAATTAACAATACACAAACACCTTATATAGTATGAACTTCACAAGCTATAACATAAATTGCATATTGTACATGTATTATATAGCATAACTAATAACATATATAATAATTTTAATAGCTCCTATTTTAAACTAAACAATCAAGATTTGAAATCAATGGATAATTAATTATCTGCCTTTTACAGGATAATTTTTAGTGATAAAGTGATGACGGAGGTAAGGGCAAGCCCATTTCCCCTCCCCATGAGTCTGCAGTTGATCAGTGGAGAAGTAAAGAGGAAAGGAAAGGACAAGTTGAGAAGCAAAGATGGAAGGAAGGGACGACCCTTCCCTCACAAACTCGATGGATGGCTAATGTCAATGCTTAGGATAAAGACAATGCACAGCAGACGAAGACACCTATGACATAAGTCAAACCCTGTAATGAAGATAAATGCAATAGAACGGACGGATAAGGGGTGGGGGTTGGGGTGTAGTGGTAAGAGGAGAGTCTCACAACCAAAAGGTTGTGGGTTCTAACCTCATCCAACACACAAAAAGAAAAAAATAGAATAAAAGTTTGGCGTTCAAAAAAAAAAAGAACGGACGGGTAAGGAAGGGATGTACCATCCCATTGTCAAACGATTACCTTATCCGGAAATAAATGAGGGAACCAAGTAAGTAGACACATAAAGAAGATTGGCAACCCCTTTTATTTTGAACTCCAACCTCAACTCTCCCCCCCCCCCCCCCCTAAATAACTTTTAGTTAAAAGAGGTTGGGTGCAATAGGCCCCCTCCTAGGACCAATCCTTACTTTCCTCTAAGATTTGGCAACCCCTTTTATTTTGAAGCAACATAAAGGAATATAGTTTTTTTTTCTTTTTTGGAATTAATGTAATTATAGGACGCAATGTCTCACTTTGTTTTCTCAATAATCAACATATCTATACCTAATAAATAAGTAACTGGTTACGCCACGTGTCACAATTCTATGAGTCCATGATTTTTTTTCTCGCTTATTTTTTTCTCAATGTCAGTATTAATATAAAAGAAACAACAAAAAAGACGAAATAAAATAATAATAATAATAATAATAATAATAATAATAATAATAATAATAAATATAAATGATAAATGTTGGTCATTATCTTTCCTTCCATTTTCACTTGTTGTGAAACTAACCCTCATATATGTAAAATCTTGTTATTTTCTTATATACTTAAATTACGTACTTATACGTAATTTTAATCATATCTTGTCTCAAAATATTGTTTTCTAGTTCTAAATCTTCGTTATTAACTATTTAATATTTTCTTTATTTAACTCGTGTAATACGCGGGTTCCTAACCTAGTGTGTGTATATTTTTTTATAATATTTTCTTTATTTAACTCGTATAATACACGTGTTTCTAACCTGGTGTGTATATGTGTGTATGCCAGCAGATATCCTGAAAGTAAAAACTATCCTTAAAGGTTATTGGTTAATATATAATCTGTTTTTTTTTATATTTTAATAAATATAATGATTGTTTCCAAATTGAATTGGTATAAACCATTTAAATATTGTAGTGCTTATTGTGTCGCACAATAATGAATTGTCCCACGAAGTCTGCCCGTGAAAGCTACCACCAAGACCAACACTTTGTTTCTCTATTAATGCTTAATAGCACTCGTTTTTCACACTTTGTGCCTAGTGGGAATCACCATTAGTATTAGTCAAACACCCACTCTTTTCGTTTCAAAACAAACTCGAGATTCGCACGTGGATGTATGCTTTGTTGACTAAATTGCTCGACTAAAAGAGTCATCATGAATAAGTTTAACATCCACACTACCTCCTAAAGCTTAGAGGAAGGAATAGCATGACCATTTTAAAACTCGGCCAAGTTTTATATTAGTCGGACCAGTTAAACTTATAGTCTTACCAGTTTGATGAATAATCTATCTGATTTCAGTAGTTAAAAAGTGACACGGAGCTGATACAAGAGCTAGCAGATTCATACTTGGACTAGCTAGATAGAAGCAAACAACCTAGAAAATAGTCCAACTTAAAAAAGGTATAACTTGAATTACGTCTGGAGTTGCCCATAAATGATGAATGTAGATATCTCAACGGGTCGGATCATGTGACATGACCACAGGCTGTTTGTCCCAACTATCGAACCTGAGTTATATTGTATTGAGCCTTAATTTCAAACTCTAGAGTTTTTCCCTAATTTTCACAATTTTGATTTATTTCCTTTTCTAAGGGAAAAAACATGTGAATTTTTTATTTAAGAAGTCAATTTCATGTGAATTTTTTATTTAAGAAATCAATTTCATACTAAAGAGTCTATATAAAAGAGATTTGAACATTATTCTCTTGAGATTAATTCTCTCTTTATTTCTTGCTTCCACTCTAGTATAACGTTTTATGTTTTACTTTCTTCCCATCCTTGGGTGTTAAAAAAAAGTCATTTTAGCATGATAGTCTTATTATATAAAATACGCTAAATGATATAAACAAATTATTGTTTTCATAATTGCAACAAAAAAAATGAACACTAAAGGTTAATAGTTTATTACTTTACTCCATTTCTTTCCAATCACTTTCTAAGGTTCCTACAGACTCCTAATATTTAAAAGGACATCAAACGACGCCGTACATGAGATGATAATTGTATATAAACTACATCTTAGAATTATTGGTGTAAAATAGAGTAGAAGTAAATTTTGCCGTTAAAAAAATATAACACCCAACAATCCTCATGGGTCATGGCCAACTCCTATCACAATCCATGGTTCAACCAAAGATGTTCAAGTTGAAAAGTTGTCTTAGAGACGAAACGAGAAAATTATGAAGAAAATCAAGATATTACAACCAAAGTTTAGATACTCAAATTAATCATATACGAGCAACATAGGAATTGGCTTGGGTGACATATCTAACCCACCGATATGGATTATAAGTTTTCGACTTCTTAGCAATCTGCAAGTATTTCACCTGCATGACAAACGGAAAAAAGAAAAATGAAAAGGAACTACTGAAAGATTTGAAGGAGTCGGGTTTAGCAAACAAAATCATACAAACTAAAAGGAGTTAGGATTGAAGGAGTAGTTTTTTAGCATGGGTCGAAACGAGCCTGGACAGTTTGGGTTGACACACAAACAATTTTTTGTCCATTTTTTTTAAAATTAGTTTATAAATAATTAATGTGTTAATTGTAATTACAAAAGCTATATAGTAATAATGTAATCCTAATTAAAAAAACGAGTAAGAGGTTGTATGCGATAAAAAATAGATTTTGGGCGATCATTAATCCAACACATTTTCGTTTTGATCCAACACAGCCCAAATAAAGTTATTTAAAAATAAATGAGCGGAAATCACGTGTGAAAAACAGAGTTGATATGGGGCTGCTGGATTCTTGTAATCAATATCAGCAAAAAGGGTTTTTCGTTGGTGTAATTTGACCATGATATCAAGAACTATAAGCACACTACATATAAATAGGTGCATTCAGGAAAGACTAATTTTGTTGTTGTGATGCATGTGTCAATAGGTCGGATTTAGATCAGATCAACTAATGATTTGATATGACCCATGATGCAACTAAATGGGTCATGAAATAGCCCGTTAACTAACTAATGGATCAGGATTTGACCCATGACCCAACTAAAATAAATAGATGGATACAGATCAGCCCATTTACTTTTTCCACTTGCTTTATGCTTTTAACCCACCACCTTTATCCCTTTCACTCAAGTATTGAAACATCTAAATGGGCCATTGGATTGTTTATTGGACCAATGGATCATATCTTTTCATCCGGTTCATATAAATGGGCCGGATCTGGATCAAGACCTGACTCATTGACAGGTCTATATGTGCAAATTATGTGCAATGAGTGTTGATGTGTTCCTTCCCTCAAAACAACCATTCTTACCTGGAGTCTTGAGCAGTTGTACATTGGTATAGTGAAAGTCATGCTGACAGGGCCAGCTTCTTTCGTTATATTGCCTGTCATGCCATATAGTTAGAAACAGTTGATGACACAAAATATGAACAATTAGTCACCGAAGCATTTTTTACATAATATTTAAAAGTTATTGATATTTTCTCTGAAAACATACCATGTGATTCATGTGCAAATGTTAATTTGGCACGCAGTGTGTGTTCAGATCCACCAACAATCTGGAATGAAAGGTGATATCACAAACTTTATGCAATGAAATAATAAATAAAACCATAGGTTCATTTGTGGATGGAAGGTTAGAACTTGAGGGCATGAAATAACCTTTTTTAACCCCCACTCGATTTTCTTATTCGGTTCCTTGAAATCAGTCACTTGTCCAACTGCTCCGGATTCCAACTCAAAACTAACTCTATAAAATTCCATTAAAATGGCATTAGAATAATGTAACATATATATCATAATCAAAATATATATTCATCATAAACAATCATTTGCAAACATCAAGGACTCCGGGTTGATCATGGCCAAAAATATGTGTTTCTTGCGCCACAAACTACAAACCTGGAGCAAGTTACATGTATGTGCTTTAGCTTAAAATGTAAAAGCACAATATCATTGAGGGTGTAAAATGCTAAAATTCTATTATATATTCCCTACAAAGATCTCAAAATTCAATTGTCACTAGATACCTCATATAGATTGCATATGAATAATTTATTCATCTTAAATGAAATCAGATAAGGAAATTTAAGTCATGCCCATCAGCTTTAGCGAATAACTGAAATTATGAGAGTTTCTTTTACAGAGAAGGTGGTACAAACGGATTTATTTTTTTAATAAACATATGTGAAATAACAAATTACAGATGATGTAATTGCTGGTGTGTATAACAAAATTTAACTATCCATTATCTTTAGAAACATATCTTTAATTAAGATCATAAAAGGTATTCTGAAGGTAACTGACAAGTACCTGGATGTGTATTTTGGCACTGGCATCTGAACTACAACTGTATTTGCAGTTATATTTTGAGGGAATTCAGCACGTATTTTCAAAATCACCTCAGCCTTGGAAAGAGAAATACACAAATAATATAATTCATCAGTGTACTATACTTGGGGGAGACTGATTTGCTAATGGCATATATAACTGCAAGATTAAACACTACTAAAAGGCATTACCATAAAACTACCAATCAGTATAGACAACTGGTTACCATTAGAGGTGATTCCAACCCATCTATACAAATGGATCGATTTGGGTCATGTTTTATCTTTAACAGGTCAAATGGGTCAAGCTAAAAGATTTAACTAAAAAAAAATGTGCCGGAGCGTCGAACAGGTTGAAAATCATTTGAAAGTGTATGGGTGTTGGCACAGCCTGTTTTGACTAGTACTAAAAATGACTTGTTTGACCCGAACCTATTTTGAATGGAGAAGATATCTACCTTTAATGATCCTGCTTCTTCAATCAGGGTGTTAATACGGAAAGGTGGCTTAAATTCCTGAGTCATGCGATAATTCATAACAGGGAATTCACCATCAGGGGGAACCTGACAAACAGGAGCAAGATTTTAACATTATATTCAACGAAAAAACACGGGTAGGGGTGTCATATAAAAGAGCTAAAACTTAATTACGTTACTTACAAGATTCAAAGTTCTATCCACATCAAAACTATCAAGATGCACCGATTCATGAAAATTGCAATCGTCTAATATAACTGCTCCTGATCCACCAGAACCACCATAATCTGTTGAACAAAGCATATTTCGATAAGCTTTTGAAGGCGGATAACCGTCACAATAAACAAATTCTTAGCTTCACATGTCAATATTACTAGCTAATAAAGGCGGTTAAATGGGAGGATGGGCGTATTGAAACTGATCAAAAAGGGTAACTTTTATGTCAGGTGAACAGGAGTTGGGTCGGTTTGGGCCAACCCACCAACACTTTTTTGTCCATTAATCTTGAATTTCATAAATACTTAATGAATTAAATGTGATTACAAAAACTATATTACTAATAACAATATTATTGCTTTTGACTAAAACTTAGGGAACTGTAAGTGTTTGTATACACCTAAGGTGACTTTTGACCCATTTGGCACATTTCAGTTTTAGCTAATTTTTTTTATTTTAGCCATTTGCCCCGTTACCAATAAGACACAACCCAAAATGGCATGTTTCTATTAAATGAGTTGAAATTGTCACCTCTACAAGTTACCACAAATGCAGTAAGATAACTAGTATATCAAGTACACTAGGACAGCTAAAAAGATATACTCAAATACTGGATAAATGAATAAACTGATTGGATAGTATACCATATACTGATCTGCCACCTCTTCCTATATTCAGGTCCTCATTGAGAGCTAATCGGATTTCTGGATTCCCAGAAAGATAACTCTTCATTTGAATGGTACCATCTATCTCAGAAGTTAGTATATATCCCTGTTGAGGTCAGAAGGAAGTTACATATATGATAGACACGGTAATGAGGGATCAAACAAGTTTCTTATAGAAAACAGATTGTTTGGTATTTTCTTTCTATTAAATAAAAAAAATTCACTTTTGAAACTAGAAGAAACAAATAATGAGTAGGTAAAGCACATGATGGATATGGAAGGCACTTTAGAAACAAGTTTTGTAGCATATGCAGACAGTGCTACTATATCTGCAGCCCACAAACTGAATTATATATGCTTTACATAAAGAAACAGGTATAAAACTGCACAAAATATACAAACATGAACATCCTAGTACACATTAGAAGCATCTTTCGAATAACCTTTCAAACATGTTTTTCATTAGTAATTTCTACACATGTATAACTGAAAATTCTGTTCCAAGTTATCAAGATAGAAAATGCAGGCTTCTTATGTTGGGCAGAAAAAAGTTTAGTAGCATTGCATCACATAAAATCAAGATATTCTAACATGGTATTGACCTAGAACAGCAAAGTAAAATAAAAAGTGCCAAACCAATTAGCTAGATTAAACTTTTTTTGTAATTGTTTTGAAGTTTCTATAAATAAGTAATGAGTTAATTGTGATTGAAAAACAATACTATTTTGAAAGTGGCCATCTTTTCTATTAAAATGATTGAGGAAGTTGAAAGCAAACAAAATAGATTTTGGGCCACTTTGAATCTGTTTGACCCATTTCCCTTTTAGCTCAATTTTCAATATGACCCAATTGAGATGGCACACGGCCCAAATCAACTCATTCATAAGTACACAGTACACGGGTCAAAATTGCCACCTCTACTCATAAGTGAGTGTTGATTGACCTCTTTTGGCCATTTCTAGTTCTTTGCTATGTGGAACATATCTCCAATCACGGTGGAAGAAGAGTTTCGCATTAAGGTTTAGCCTTAGTAAACTGATAAACAAGCATCTCCTTACTTGCAAACACTTAATTCAGACATCCGAGGCAGAATCCTTATGATGGCTCTTTTAAAATGATAACAATAAGCATTACGTCAATTTCTACACTATATATAGGCATGATAATAGTTGAATAGGCATATCCAACAGTTCCAGAAGTTTCTTGTTTCATATAAGAACATAATCTGTTAAGAAATAACTAGAATAAAACAAAAATTACTCACACTAGAGCTGAACGTAAGGCTTATTTTTTCAATTATATCCACGAAAATTTCCTCCCTCCTCCTCCCCCCAGGTTCATTAGCTACAACTGATTTTGTGACAGCTGTCCCTGGCATTCTTTTGTTCCCTTGCTGCATTCACAAAAGGTTGCAAGTTATTCAAGTAACTTAGAATAAAAAAATTATCAACCAATGCTAAATTCTTTGAATGATTATACCATAAAAAGAGCAGCCGGACCAAGAGGTGGCATATGTGCTGCATCAATCATGATTGGCTCATTAAATACACATGACTTTAGAACTTCAGTCGATGTTGTTTGCACATAACCAAAATCCTGTGTTCGAAAGTTATGAAGTTAAAACTATTCATAGTTTTTGTACTCCCATAGACACAACTTGCAGACAATACAATCAGATTTTATACACCCAACAATGTCAAGTGGATGAAAAAAAAACTTACAATAACTTCATCAAGTAATTCATACACAAGCACGAAGTTTTTTCTTATAGAATCTTCATTGAGGATGCCAAGGTAATCTTTAGTAACACGTGCTATTCTTTGAAGAAGCTCCAAGACAAGAGATGGTGATACATTTGCTCTAGTGGTTGCAACAAAAAGTAACCCAACCACCTTTACATGAAAGTAGTTGACACCATCCACATTCTATCATAGCAAATCAAGCGCATCGCATCATCAAATGATCAGAAATCATAACATTATTATAAACAATCATATTGAAATATAATTTAAGGCTGAAATCATGTTATGGAGTGAAAGCAATAAAAAAATGGGAACGACTTCTTAATTAAGTATAACAGTAAAAGATACAGGTCTAACAATGAAGTCATGGTGGTGCATCTATCAAATTAGAACATAAAGAACAACAAGATGGATAGCAAGATTATATTGAAGGTTATATTGTGGTGTGCATCTTTCAAGTTTCAATATAAACTTACAAAAAGAAAAATCTGAGTGGAAACAAGTAATAGCAAAAGGAAAAAAAAAAGAGAATGTATAAATAGCTTCTTGAAAACAATTTAATACTGATTCACAGCTAGCTTAATTGTCTTATGCAACATAAAGAACTGTTTAACACAAAAATATAATCAGTTAACATCTATCAAATTAGAACATAAAGAACAATAAGATGGATAGCAAGATTATATTGAAGGTTATATTGTGGTGATGCATCTATCAAGTTTCAATATAAACTTACAAAAAGAAAAATCTGAGTGAAAACAAGTAACAGAAAAAGGAAAAAAAAAAACGGAGAATGCATAAATAGCTTCTTGAAAACAATTTAATACTGATTCACAGCTAGCTTAATAGTCTAATGCAACATAAAGAACTGTTTAACACAAAAATATAATCAGTTAACATTTTAAAAGGTACCTACAAAGACAGGTGGAGCCTCGGTTTCCCCATCCTCTTTCCAGAACTTTACTTTACGAAAAAATATCTCTGCACTTCCTTTTTGCACATCACCACGGTCTGCATAAGTGGAAAAGGCCAGAGGAAAAGGTATATTAAAAAACAAGTGAATATGCATAGCTGATCATTTGCCCAAACAGCTAATCAAACTATTGACTAGCCTTGAAATCTTGAATCAACTAGCACTATACAAACTTTGATTGGGGTAATCAACTGTAGATTGAAGATGACATATATGTAAGCTAAACTGAAAAAACTGGACGGACGTGTATGATGTGCAGATATTACGCATGTAGTTTGTCTATCTAACAAATAACAGGGGGGAAGGTACAACTTATACTAGAATCATATTCTCCTTATAACATAAGAACCAACTTTCAGTAGAGGGAGGTGTCTAGACAAACCTAACCAATCTCTAGATACATTAAAATACTCTGCCTGGATAAATTTTAGACAGACTAACTACTCTTTCAAATTCACTGAAGGTTAGCTTATGTTTTCATCTATAGTTCCTCTAGCTCCAAGTATTCAAGTAACAACACCTTTAGATACAAATATACAATTAAAATCTCTCACCCTGCACAACATGCCCAATCAAGATGACCCTTCAACATAGACTGGACTCTTAATCATTTTATTTTCTTTTGTTTCCCTTTTGTTACTGAATGTGCAAGTGACCATGCATTGAATGCCTTCAAAAGCATCATTCTAATATCCTATAACCTAAAAACTTTAAACTAAAAATTCAGTCTCACCATGGAGGCTTTTAACACTGGATTACTAAAGTGTACAAATTAGGTTAACTCATAACTGCTAATGCTAGTAATTTCAAGTAACTATGAATAACTAAGCCATAATTCTATCTCAAATCACATGAATCATATGAAATCTAACGCAAACACATGCACGAATTCATATCTAGAAAACTCACAATCACGAAACACGATGTTATCGCCTCTCTGCGACAATACAAAGAACTGCGAGATCATGGCAACCAACTAACTCTCCCTCCGATTCAACTCTTCCTGGAAGAAACAGAAATAAAACTTCGATTAGAACTAAATCAACTGTACTATGAACAAATCTCATCTGCTACAACCATCAATTTTGTTATATAGTCATAAGAGTAAGAGATCCAGACAAAGTAACAACAATGTGATTCACAAAATCCGATTCCTTTTTATATAAATTACAGGCAAATTCGTAACAGAGAATGAAGAGATCTGATGAACATACAATACTCGGAGACCACAACAAGTCGCAAGGGACTGGAGAGACTTTCACATCGGCAATACATCTCGTGGCGACCACCGTATATATCTCTAGTCACGCGATAATAAAACTTCGATTTTGATTTAACTGTAAAGTGCCTGCTTTACTCGGTGATAATCGTATATTTTTATCGTATTTTGGTAATTATATTTTGCTATTTTAATTAGAGTTTTAGAAATCAAAATTAGTGGGTTACATCTACGGTACGCGGCTTGGTCGGACTAATTTTTAATAAAATTTAATTGGAAATGTACACGTAGTTTAAAAAATAACGTTAATGCAACGGGGCGAACGTAAAAAAGATTAAGAAGGGTTTAAAAATAACAAATAAAAGTTAAAGAAAACAAACAAAAGTTAAAAAAATATATAAAAAAACCCACAATAGGTGGTTGTATGGGATTGTGTTTTGTAGATAGATCATGTGGTTTGAAAACACAATAATTAATGTGTTTGTTTATTCAGCTCTGATAACCAGCCCCCAAACACCCTCAAAACAACTTGTTTTTGTTTTTGTATCTGATAACAATAAGCATATATGAGTTTTAATAAGAAATCCCAAATACCACCTTCAAAACAGTAAATTGTCATCGTCGCCGTATCATGCGTGTTTCCAGATAGGATTGGGAATCTATGATGTTGTGAATTATCAAGTGCGGTTGTCTCACTCACAATCGATTCATAAACAAAAGTCCTAAGAAATCCCTAATAGATGTTTGTTGAAAGGGGCTCAATACTAGATTGGTCAATTTCTCTCTGTTTCTCAAGCCTCAAGGTATGTATGATCATGTATTTATGTTAAATTATTTGTGTGAATTCATTTCCTGAATTGTTTGAATCATGGTTTGAAAACTACTTCCAAGGTCTATACTAAGGGCTAAATACATGCCGCCACTTTAATGTACTATTTCTTTAACTACATAAGGATATGTTTGTGTATTTTTTTCACTTGAATTATTATAAGAATGACTTTTTTAGAATATAAAACTTGAAATCACTATTTGTTTATGTTTTTGTTTGCTACTGTTTTATTATAACTTGATATTAAATATTAAAAACCGAACCATTGAAATTTGAAACTGAACCGTTACTAACGGTTTGGTTTCACGGTTTAGTCTTTATTGGGCCTTTATATAAAATGCAACATATATGTATGTATATATGAAACGGTAGTTAAATTTCTAATACTCGAGTGCAAATGTTGTAAAACAGTCATAGATTACTATGTTTATGACTGATATTTTCTTATTCGCGTGTTCAGACTTTTATTTTTAAATAACTATGTTATACTTGTGATAAACTAACATAAAACGAGTACCGCCTTATAAATTGTCGTCATATATACCTACCACTCAAAGGTATACAATTTAGTTTAATCCATACATGGCATTGTTCTGTTATTGACTATAATCGCATTGGTATTTCTTTAATTTTGTAATTTACTATTTTGAAAACAATGTTCGCAATACATTGGAGCAAGTAATGATGGAAGCCCTTCCAAAGGCATTCAAGTTCGAAGCAACATGGTACATATCTGCTTTAACTAACGTGTTTATGAAAGTTTACATGCTACAAGGCCATTCCAACAAACATAAAGTTGTAGAGTTCTGGAAGCTGCTACATGGGCCAATGTGAGAACAAGGTACAAACTATTACTAATTCCAAGAATTCTTGAAGTTATATATTAATCTATGGTTTTTCCAAGATATGTTTGTTTAGTGACGTCGGTGCTAGATATCGTAGTATTGTTGGTGATCTAAATGCAATTTTCCCTAACACATGTTCATCATATATTGTATTGCATATTGCAATAATAATTCTATCTTTTTAGTGGTTTACTATAAAAAGTTGAAAGTTTGACTTTTTAGTATTGTCGTTGTATTTCAAGTCCGCCGCAAAACCCCAAAGTTTGCGCTCCGGTGGAACGCGCGGGCTCCCCACTATTACCATTTGTACTATCCTTGTAGTTAATTCAAATGTAATATGTCTAAAAGAAAAAAATAAATATTTTATTGAAAGGTTATATGCCTAAAAGAAAAAAGAATCATTATTAGTGTACATATACTAAAGGTGAAATAAAGTGTCAGAAGTTCACTAGTAATTATATTGCTAAAACATAACCCACCTTTAAAATGACGAACATGAGTGAATCCCTAGCAACAATGTACCGAATACATACATTTGAAATCATTTTTGTTGCATCATAGCAATCAATGCATACCTTAAGAGGGCGTTTGGTTTGTTTGAATCTAATGGAAATAGAATATGAATTTTCTCATGTTTGGCTCATAGGATTCACTAAAACTTAAATTTGAATCAAAGAGATAACATGTTTGGTTGGAACATGAATGAAACTAGAATCACAATAAATTCCCTCAAATTCCTTCGAGCACCGCCACAATTGTCACTATCACTACCTTCCCTGACCCCGCTCTCCCAGCAGCCTCCACCAACGCCTTCTAATCACTTTAATAATTTAATAAACCAAACATTATAACCATCTTAAAAGGAAAGGTCTATGGCTATTGTCACCAAGAAATTCAACCCTCGTACTTTGATCAAATGGCCCCTCTACTTTGTAAGTAGTTACTTTGACCCTCTCAAGTTTCTAAAGTTTCAAGTTTACCCCATGTAGTATATATAATCTGATTTTTCCTTAAATTTTTTTTATCATTGTATAATTTTTTTACCTGGCGTCCCGGTATAAGTTTTGTTAAAAACGGAGTCGTATTGAAAATAAAGTATTTTTAGGGATCACGGATTATATCAACTAACGGTAACGTGATGAATGAGACCAACGCCAACTGAAAACATCGATACCGTTATATAATTGTCTTTTTTCTATGTTTCGATCTCCACAACCCAGTCACCGCAAATTCATACGTTTATTTTATGTATTTACTCACCTATTTTTGTGTTTAGCCACGTTAATGCCGCCGTCTCAACCGTTTAAGATCCGCCTCTCGCTACGAAACGCCAGGCCAAATTTCTCGTTATTATTATATTCCCAAATGCATTATATTATTACAATTACAATTCGTTAACAAAGTCTAATTTTGATATTCAAACAATCAAACAGGGTAGAAGCCTAACCTACTCTGCCAATCGTATGAGTTAGCCCATCCGATGAAAACAAGGTGACAGAACCGACTCAATTTCGAATTTAAAGCTTGTTGAAATACTAGGTTGTTGATTAGACCGAAATAACATTCGAAACCGCAGCTGCCACCTTCCCAAATCTCCGGATGTGGTCTTCTTAACCTTTTCCCTTTTATTTATTTATTTATTTATTTATAATATAAAGTTGTAACTTATAAACCAACCTACACACACACGCACGCCAGCTTCCACCAACCCAACTCACCCCCCCCCCCCCTCTCTGAAACTAACGCTACTATACTAAACCCTCAAGCGCCACCATGTCCGCGGCGGCGATGTCGGCCATGAGATTCACATCTTCAAAAGATTTCACCAAATTCAACATCCACATTCCGATTCAGTCATTCCACTTCAACCCATCAAATTCCCTTTCCATCCGTACAAATGGATCCGCCCTCCGTCATTCTTTCATATCCAAACATAACAACAACCGTAGCAAGTTTCCAATATTACTCGCCTTTTCCGGAGACGGCGGCGGAACCGGAAACGGGAACAGTTCCGGCGGCGGCGGCGGTGATGGAAGTGGAAGTGGAAACGGTGGTGGCGATGGAAACGAGAAGGAGGCGTTGTTGATGTTGGCGGAGGCGGGGCGGTCGTTGGATAGTATTCCGGCGGATTTGGCGGCGGCTATTAGGTCTGGGAGAATACCTGGATCCGTTGTGAAGAGGTATCTGGAGCTTGAAACGTCGTCGTTTACGAGATGGTTGCTTCAGTTTGGAGGGTTTAGGGAGCGGTTGCTTGCTGATGATCTTTTCTTGGCGAAAGTTGCCATGGAATGCGGCGTTGGTATGTTCACCAAGGTATATTATTCTGATTATATGATTTTTGTTCAAATTTGTTGTCTTGTTTAATTTTGAATTAGTGATTTTGATTGAAACTTCATTTTGTGAATAATATTTCAAGAATTTGTTTGTACCAATTAGGGTGTTTTTTTGGTATTTCACTAGTATAATCTGTCATGACAATGTCAATTGGTATATTTAGGATAAAAATATTAGAGATTTGAAGTTGTATGTATACTCATTTATGGAGTGTTTTCTAGTTACAAACTTTCTTTGATTTGAAAGATACTTTTATGGCGCGGTGGTATCACCAACGGTGCTTTATAAAGTAAATAAGCAACGCGATGGATAATGTTAGTTAAAAGACAAGCATGGAGTTTTAAGTTTTTTTGACTTTGAAAGATGATATAAGTGAAATATGCAAAACTAGTTTCCCCTGAAAATTTCTTCCCTTTGTGTGGAAATATACATTTTGTTTTGTGGTGTTACAAATTGTTTATATTGATTCACGTGCTGGAGTGCTGCTACATGTATGGATATTGGTTGCTAATTTTGAAGGTTCTTGCATTTTGTATGATTGAAGGGTTTTTAAGATGTTTGAAAAATGAACGATTTCCTTAAACCATGTGCTAAGTAAGAGCATCTGCAAATTTCATGGGACGTAGGAAGTACCATGATATCTACAATTTCGTTATAAGATGTTTTTTTATGGTTCAACTAGTAAGGTTTTTACCCTTGTATGTTTCCTGTTATACTTTCTCCTAGAGATAAAGATGGATTAGAGCTTCTTAAACAGAAGGATTATTTGATTGCTCTAGCTTTAGTTAAATGACTTAACATAATGTCAAGGGTAAAATTTATAGTTACCGACGATTTTCAATTTTTTAGGAAATAAAATTTTATTCATGTTCCAACTAGTGCGGTTTTTAGAATCTGCATAGCCAATATTCTAGTTTGCAAAAAAGCGTTATGTGGAGTTAGGCAGTGGAATAACCTTTTAAACTTAATTTACCAAGTTTGGATTGCTCAAACCCGTAAATATACGCATAAAGGATTTGTTTAAGCATATAAAGTATGATTCTTTCTAGATTATGAGTGAGTGAGAATTAAAATTTGGTTACTAATGTTATTTTGATGTAATTAACTTTCTAAATTACTAGTTTCCTTGTTCCATTAATACCATTTCTGACGAAAGATTGGATAGATGTTCTCTTATTGAGAAAGTTAATATCTGAACATAATTAATCCTGCTTAATTTTTTAGAAAATTCAATTCATCTAGTTTTTACTGTCTTTTTTAAAAACAAACGTTGTTTTATTCTGTAAAGTGCCAAATATATTTCCATGTCCCGTTCCATTAAAAAATGTTTAATTAAACAACATTGCATAATAATTTATTGTTTAATATATGTATCCAGACTGCTGCAGAATATGAAAAACGCAAAGAAAATTTCTCCAAGGAGCTGGAAATTGTTTTCGCAGATGTGGTATGTTAATTGTTAAATCTTGTCAAGTATATAACTGTAATTTGATGGATGCCTAGTAGATGTGGTAAAACGGGAGGGGCGGGTTGGGTGACGTGTCGAATGGGCCAGTGGCTCACTTTCATAAACGGAATGAGCGGGTTGGGTTGGGTTGACCTGCTATTTTTCAAAGAAATTCAACTTTGTAAATTTTATCATTTTGTGCTTTATTTATTTCTGAGGGATAATTTCATATATCCCCCTTAAAACTTGAATAATATCACATTTACCCAACAAAACATCATAATATCAAATATACACATTTTCATATATGTGACATAAATACCCTTCCATTATGTAAGGATTTAGGTTATTAGAGTTTGAAGTGTAAGGAGGGTATAATGGTTATATTATAAAGTGCATTTTATAAAATGGATGAATATGAAATTTTAAGTGTTTTGAACGGGCATATTTGGTATTAATTCTTCTGTTGGGCAAATATGATATTATGCAAGTTTTAGGGTATGTGTAGTGGGCTCATGCCCGGTGACAACTCAGCCCCAAAGGGCGTGATACACCGCCCCCAAGGGGCGTTAATGGGGGGCGTGGGGCATTGGCGTGAAGCCACACACGGGCGCAAGGCAGGAGCAATGTTTGTGTGTTATGTACGTATATGTGTATATGTATAAATTGATTATGAAACCACTACACATCTTAGTGATTACCCTTCTGGTCACGTGACAGTGACGTGGCGGGGCGTGAATCACTTTTTAGTGATTCCACTACACATAGCCTTGGGGGTAGATATGGAATTACCCCTATTTCTAAAATCTAAAGAAATCTGATAAAAGAATTTGTTTTTAGCATTTATTAAAATATCTTGATTACTTACATTTTTTCTCTTTCTTTTAAATTTATTAAATCCAGGTTTTAAAATTATTGGTTGTTACACTAATTATTCATACAATTAAAGAAAAACTGAAAAACAATTATTGTTTATAAAACAAAAATTAAAAGTTAAATACTTACCAAAAATGACCCATTTATGATGAAAGTGTCAAGCATAATGCCAAGTTTAACCCAAGTTATGTTATTTTTATAATTTGCACTCTGAATTATAGATCCTTAAGATCGTACGGTTTTGTAAAATCAGTCATTAGTTGTAGAGCCAAATGTTGTAGTTTTTGTGGTTATACAATGTTTTATTTGATATTGATAATTTTTTACACATTTACTTTATGAATGGGTCGATTTGGGTTTTGTTCTATGACTTCTATCTCAAACGGGTCAGATCAAAAAGTTTAGCTAAAACTTCTTTCGAAGACTGAAAAGACCGTCAGACTCATCCTTATCTGATTGATAGACATAACACATACGGGAGAAAATTCCGCCGGTAACATGTCAAATGAGTTTAAAGTTGTCCGAAATCCATGTTTAATGTTACAACCCTCTAAAGTCAATCATCTTTTTTTTGAACCACAGTTCCTAGATTTTCTAGGATAATTTGATGTATTTGAACTCCTAACCTTTTGGTTATGGAGTAACACCACTTAACCACCAAGATGTCCCCTCGTGGACTCTAACATCAATCATTTAACGGTTTTAGACTACTATTATATTTATTTTGTTTTTGTATTAAAAACTAGCACCTTAATTGTCTATCAGAAGTTAAAAGAAAATGGACCAAACAGTGCTTGCGGGTTATCCTGACCTGTTTCAACCCAAACCCGTTTTGACCCAACCCATCCATCTTACCACCTTTAACAATTCCACTTTGTATTTTGCCCAGGTGATGGCTGTAATTGCAGATTTCATGCTTGTTTACCTTCCTGCCCCTACGGTCTCTCTTCGACCTCCAATATCTCTAAATGCCGGGCGTATTGCCAAGTTCTTTTATAACTGCCCAGATAATGCATTCCAGGTTATTTATTATTATTATTATTATTATTATCAATATATGTTCATTTATAATATCTGAAGATTGATTACAATGGAAGTTATATACATTAAATAGTATAATTCTTTTCATGCCATTTTTCAGACTGCTTTGGGTGGAACATCATATACATTGCTTCAGAGATTGGGTGCTATAGCGGTATTATAATTTTTTAAAATTTTAAACAGGTGGCAGAGCTGAGTTGATAATTATTCACATATTAATGTTTTATTGGATTTTAATTTTCAGCGTAACGGGACAAAGCTTTTTGCTGTGGGTACTGCATCATCACTGGTATTTTGCTATTCCTATATGCTTGAGTTTTTACTAGAAGTGGCAAGATAAGTCAGGATGGGTAACGGGTCGGGTTGACCCACTAAGACGTTATGTTTGGTTTTGAAAAAAATAATATTTTAGATAATGAATGCATTACTTATGGTTACAAAAATAGTGTTATCACCATAATATTCTAAATATTTGAATGAAACAATTTAATTTTCTTAAATTGTGGAGCTTTCTAATTGATTTGAAAATGGTGTCTAGGTTGGCACGGTTATGACAAATACACTGATAAACGCTAAAAAGGCGGTTCAGAAGTCTTCTGATGAGGAGCTTGAGAATATTCCTGTTTTATCTACCAGTGTGGGATACGGTGTTTATATGGCGGTTTCGAGCAATCTCCGGTAAAATTTGGTTATTAACATATTACCATTATTTGGTTGAAGGCTCTTTATATGACAATCAAGTTTCTCTAATCTCAAAATAAACCAATTAACTTTTCATGAAAAAAACAAATTATGCAAAAAAAACTATAATCTTGGCAAGAATGATGGTATATATTCAAAGTCTATTGTTTTAACATGTGCAAGAAATAGATAAATATATAAAAATATGTACATCAAAAAACAATTTGAAGATGGAAAGTTTATAACCTTATAAATTTTTTTGGGGACAGGTACCAACTTCTGGCAGGTGTAGTTGAACAACGGCTACTAGAACCATTGTTACACCAGCACAAGTTGATGTTGAGCGCAGCCTGCTTTATTGTTCGGACAGGAAACACATATTTGGGTTCATTATTGTAAGATTCATCAAACTTTATTTCATATAGTTTCATTATGTATCTGTTTCTTTAATTGAATCTTTTGAAATAGGTGGGTGGATTATGCGCGTTTGGTAGGGCTTCAGAAGGCTCATGATGTCGAATGAAGTTCAGTTCTTGATTTCTGATATCGATTCAGATTAGCCGACATGATTAGTGTTTGTGATTGTCTTAAGTGGTGGCTGATTCCACAGAATTTTCAAGATTCATGAAATTTGGTTTTGTTGTTTTGTTTTAAGACTATTTTTAATGTGATTTTTTTTGAATTTTTAGTTGATTTCATAGTGTTGGATGGTTTCAGATTTTGTTCTTGACATGGAAACGAAGAGTTTCTTGAATTTTAAAATGTTTTATATTATAAAATAAAGTATTATTATGTTGTTAGTATGGTTTTATGTGACTAATGATCTCCCTGTTCTATACTTTACTTATTGTCATCCCTACATACAAATAAAAAAAGTCTCTTCTTTGCAATGCAATAGAAGAGTTTTAAGCATATAAGCAAGAACACCAAATATTGAAAGTGTATATTGTGATAAAATTTACAATCTGTTGAATTTCTTTCGGACTGGTATGGACTAGGGGTGTTCAACAGCTACTTATTCGAAACGGACTTGAATAATTCGAAATTCAATTCAAACTGAATTCATATATCTGTTTACTCGATTCAAATAAGGATTTCAAATTCGAATCGATTTCAAATTTAATATCTTCAACCCGAATTCGATTCGAATTAACTATATTACATAGATTTTTTTAATCATATGGGCTTCAAGACTTCAACCCTTTTAAGTATTAGACTATTTAGTTTTTATGGGCTTTAAGTTAATTCATTAGTTCAAATTTCAAAACGACATCGACTTTTCACTCTTATTATAACCTAAATTCTAACCTAGCCGCTAATCGCTTTCAAGTATCAAGGGCTCGTGCTCACTTGCTCAGGCCATCAACACTCGACAACCTTCAAAGTTCAATCTTCAAGTTCTCAATCTGGATTCTCAGTCTCGTTGTTCAAGCAACCAGCCTAGTAAGTCTTACTCAAACTAAGAAACGATTTTCAATTGATTAGTTTAAAGAAATTTTGAAATTTTTGTATCTGGATTGATTAATTTTTAATTACATCTCTTGCTTGATGTTTTTAAGTTAGTCGTATGTCGAGGTTTGATATAACTTTTTTTTAAACTGGATTCACTTTCTATTAGCTTTCTGTCTTTAATCCCAATGTCTACTATTACAACATAGTGAAACTATTTTCAAGCATGGAAATACATGTGGATTGGTTACCCCATATTATAGTAGAATATATGTACATATAATATCTACATTCTAACCGTATTGTATCCCAAATCTTTAAGTTAATTAAAAGGGTTCATATTTATGTTCCCTCCCCTCTAATTTATTTGATTTCCGTCAAACTGTTTAATTTCCTTATGTCCTAATGATTTCTTTATGCTACAGTTGTGCCCTTGCTTTTTGTTATTCAGTTTAGGGTTTCGTTAGATGATGCAATTAGGGTTTATACTAGAGTACGCTATTCGAATTCGTTTAAGTTTTTTTGTATTTTCATGTTTATACTTGTTTGAGTTATGTCAAATACTGACTATAAGATATCGATCTTCAACCCTAATTTTCAATTAAAATTAGGGTTGAGTTAGTGATCCTAGTCTGCTGTAATTTGAACCATCTTTGCCTTATTAATGGAGTGCATGAAGTGATCTGATATTAACACATTATAGAGGTAATCGAACTAAGACGTAATCGGCTAGATTTCTATTGATTATCTGGAATGATTACAACTGAGAAATCAAAGGCAATACAAAGATAAGAATGGGCAAAGTAAACGTCTCTGTTGGTTTTGTAAAGTAAGACTGAACGTAATGGTAGCGTGAGGGTGGGGGCGTGGTGCCACCTCACCCACCACGGGCGTGAAACACCGCGCCGGGTGGGGGTGAGAGGGGCAAGGTGTTGGTGGTAACGGGCGTGAGACCAAAAATTGGTGATTTTTGTGGGTCTCACATTAGGCTCTCACCCCACACCATTACACACCTGGGTGAGGGTGAGGGTGAGGGTGAGGGAAGCCCTGGTCTATGTGGCGCCTACGTGGCATCGAAAATCCACCACCTTCACCCTGCCACTACACATAGTCTAATATGTGATTGAGCTCAGCTCCTTGGCTTGAATTATCATCCCGTCACGCAGACTTGTAGTCATAGAAACTGGTGCATTATGCAGCTCTCTTTGAGAGGCTGCACTGTAATTAATGTTAGGTAATGATTTGATCCCGCGCCAAGAATTTGCAAAGTAAACGTCTCTGTTTGTTCCTATTTTCCAACGAAGGCGGTTATCGTATGAACAGCTTGTGTATAATTTGAAGCATCAATGGAGTGGGATTGAGTTATGTTGAAAATAATACAATTTCCTGTTGGATTTGCCATCAAGATGTGCTTACACTTTTTTTATATGTTTTGATGATGTTACTGTAGGATAAAATGATTGCACTGGATGAGAAAATGGAGCGTGATTATTATGATGGAAAAAGGGACAGTTGGAATGGGTATGATGCTCATGAAATTGTAAGATATGAAGCTAGGAAAAAGTACTTGAAAGAACAGCAACTTAAAAAGCTAGAAAAGAAGAATAACAGTGAAAACGCAGATGGTGATTTGAGTCTTGGTTTAAAAAGCGAGGCGATCTGGGAAACGCCACAGACTAACACAAACCTGTAATATGAACAAGACTACCGAGTAATATTGCTTCATTTATTTGACAAGCACTAATAAATTTCAGATTTATGTTAATCTCAAAGTTTTTTATTTATTTATTAGAGGGACATATTTGGCAGAGAACTTATGGATCTTTTTGTATTCTAATGTTTGGTTTGGATGAACAGACTTGTAGTTGATATAATTCCAGTGGACTTGGTGTATCCCTGATTTCTTCCCTAATCATGCATCATGGTGCATTAGGGGTGTCAATTCCTGACACGAACTCAAACCCGACACGAACCCAACACGAAAAAAAAGGTTTTGCTTTGGACAATACAACTCGTTTAAAAACGGGTCGTGTTCGGGTTGACTTGTTTAATAAACAAGTTGACCCGCTCGTTTAGGTTTCAAATTTAATTTATTTAGTTGCACTTTCTAAAAAAACGGGTTGACCTGGTGCATCTTGTTCACCCCCTCCCCCCCTCTCAATTCTTATCCCTTGCATCTACTTATATACTTGTATATTGTGGGTTTATTATATATGCTAATCTAGATATAAATCACTAACTTAAGCGTCGAGAGGGTGTTCTAAGGATATTGGTAACGAGTCACCTTCTATTCTTCTAAGGAGTTCATTATATGTTGTAGCGCGGATCTAAGCTCATGAATAACTCAGAAACGCTATCCACGACTCAACCAGACAACAAAGGCTGGCTCGTACTTCGATGCAGCAACATGGGCCTTTAAATTCAAGAAAGTTGTAGCTTACATTGGCCCTCAGGCTCAGATACAATTTTGAGTTATTGAAGTGAACAAGCGTCAAAGAAGGTGGTAAAATAAGGTAGGGTAGGGGTGTTGATCGGGTTTGATGTTTGAAAATCAAACTGAAACCTGACCCTAATAGTTTAATAAGTTTTTGGGTTTATCGGTTACACGTTTAATAGGTGCAGGTGAAATTAGTTCAGGTTATTCGTGTTTTATTCAAGTTAAAAATAAAATAAAATAGAAACATAAGTAAACAAGTTGAACATCTCTTGGACTAGGGGTGTTGAGCGGGTTTGGTATTCGGGTTTCAAGTTGATCGGTTCGGGTTATTCGGGTTTTTGATAGTCTAACCAAAATCCGACCTTAATAACAATCGATTTAATCGGTTAAGAGTAATTCTTGTACGGGTTTAAAAGATTCGGGACAGTTAATGGGGTAAAAGTAAAATCAATGGGCCTATTATGAGGGTGGGGGATGCTAGAGTCATTGTGGGAGTTGGATCCCCCAGACTTAGGGCCAAGTGGAGGTTAGTTCGGAGGGTTTATGTGTATTTCTCTTAAGAATAAGAATAAAATGACCATTAACACAGATTTAACATATTTTTTAACATTCACTAATATCGTGTTACTGTTGATAAACAACGAAAACCATACACGCTATTTATAAATGAAAAAATAGAAAATATGTATTTACTAAGGTAGTGTTTGGTATGCATCAATGTATGGTGGAATGGAATGAGTCATTACGTTAATATAAAATTAAAATATGTGGTAATCACATAGGAATGTAATGGGACATTACGTTAAGAATGCATTTCATTTCTTGGGGGATGCGTGCTTTTTTTTTCATTTCTTCAGGCCATCTGTAGTGGTTTCATGCCCCCCTCTTTCATGCCCCGCAACGTCAGCGTCACATCAGCATAGGGACAATTACTGCCCACAATCACTAAGGTGCGTAGTAGTTTCACGCCCCGTATTTATTTTTTAATAATTAAGTAAATATTTAATTAAAAAAAAGGAAAAAGAAATTATTATGTGTTTGATTGTGATTGGATGGATGTTGGTGAGGATTGCCCCCTTCCCCGTAAATGCCCCCCCCCCCATTCACGCCCATGGGGGGGGGTGTTCACGCCCGTGAAAGTGCCAACATGGATCACGCTTGGGCTTTCACGCCTCCATTACGGAGGGTCTCAAAGAATGAAATGATTTTGTTTAAATATTGACCGAACCATGACCCGAAGCATGGCCCGGACTAAAGACCGAACCATCTACAGAACCATGACTCATCTCGTGACCCGACCCATGACCTGACCATGACCCGACCCATGATTTGGCTCGTGACCTGACCCATAACCCGTCCCATGGCCCGAACTATGACCCTGAGCCACGAACCTAACCATGACACGTCCCATGATCCGTCCCATGATCCGAGCCATAGTATAAATTTATTAATTAAATATATTTTATTTTTCATAATATATTTTTATGTTTATCAAATTACACGAAGTAATGTTTTATATTATTTCCATAGGGTAACTAAACATGACAACAGAATGATAATGATTCATTTATTTCCCTTGTCCATTACATTTCTTTGTTCATTACATTATCTTATACCAAACAGACAATCCTCTATGTAACGTGTATTACTCCAAAATAAACAAACTACAATATTATACACATTAACTTTATGGATATTAAGAGGACAGTTTCATGATATTTAGCAAACTTGAGGGATGATGTGTGTAATTCAGACATAATAATTTTATTCAAATATGCAGGGGCGCAGGACTCATACGGTATATAGCGTGAAACACCACTTTACGATCTAGGGTTTCAGCGTTAGGGTTTTCACAGACTAAGAATGGAGGTAGACGAAGCCGGTGCCACCGATCCTCACATCACAAATCCATCAACCGCCGTCGCACCACCACAATCTCTCTCACTAATAAGAAATCTAGCTTCCTGCAACACCACCGCTAGGTCAAAAGCTCTCCGAGAACTCACAAATTGGCTTCCGACGCAGCTCAAAATCTCCGACGATGAAATGAAAAAGCTCTGGAAAGGACTCTTCTACTGCATCTGGCACGCCGATAAAGCTCCCGTCCAATCGAATCTCATAGACAGACTTTCGTCGATGTTGTTAACCCTAGATGTCCCTCTATCACTTCACTACCTCTCCGTCTTCTTCACGACGCTCCGGCGTGAATGGTCCGGCATCGATGTGCTCAGGTTAGACAAATTCTATTTGCTTATTCGTCGATTCGTGAATTCCAGTTTTCAATTGCTTAAGAAGAATTCGTGGGACTTAGAATTGTGTTCGCGTGTGATGACTATTTACGAAGAGAAGTCGTTGTTGGCTAGTGACAAGAAATTCTTAGGGAATGGGGTTAATTATCATATAGTTTCTGTTTTTCTCGATGAAATCAAGAGTTATTTGCCTGCTAATTTAGAAGCTTATGAGATTCTCTTTAAGCCCCTGTTTAGTGTCATGCGTGTGTGTCAAGATAAGGTATTGGTTGCTAAAATTAAGAGTAATGTTTTTGAGACATTGTTGTGTATGGGCAAGAGTTTGCTTGGGAAGAAGAAAGATGGGGAAGATGATATAGATGATACCGAGGTTGTGAATTTGGGCACAATAGCGTTAAAAATGGGGTTTGCAGCTAAGTTTTATGAATTAGGATCGGCTAGTGATTGCTTTCAAGGGAACAGAAAGGTTTTGTTTGGTTTGAATAGGGAGTTTTTGAAATTAGAGAAGGATTTGGTGGCTTCGGGTATTGACATTCAGTTTCCGACGGTCGAGGTTGATAATGGTGATGAAGATGTTCTTGATTTGGTACCCATTGTTGCTGATGAGACACAGAAAGCGAGTTGTAAAAGTGTTGTAGAAGGGTCTAAAAAGTCTTCAAAGAAAAAAAAGAAGAAGGAGGCTAAGGAGCGTTCGGATAGTGGAAAACAAGAATCGGGAAAAGAAAATGACAATGGTAACATGATTATCACAAACGGGGAGAGTGCAAGCAATGATATTTCATTTACCGAGCTTTTCAAATCAAATCTTCAGAAGGAGTTTGAGAAGGTAGCTGAAGAAGATGGTTTGGATAAAGATGGTGAATCAAGTTTGCATGAAGATTTATCAACAATCACCATTTCAAGTACTAAAGTTTCAAAAAAACGAAAGAGAGCAAAGAGTGTTGAAGCCCGCGTGTCTCAGAATGTTGATGTCACTGAACAAGGGGGAACTGGAACCGCCATGAAAAGTGGTGAAAAGAGCACGAAAAAAGTTAGGTTTTCAAAAAACAACTTGGTATGGAAGCCACAGAGTCCATTGCCACCTCAAAGTCTCAGAATCCCACCCTCTGTTACCCCTAGAGGCAGCGCCTTAAAGAAAGGGGTGCCACCTGGACCAATCAGAGAGATGCCACCTGCAGCAAAGAAGGTGAAGAAGAAGAAGACGAAGGTCAGAAAGGCGATGAAGACCACCTCCCCTGCAATGAAACGACTGAGGAAGCTGCAGACGCTTTCTACTTAACTCACTATGAAGGTTTGACCATCCTCAATGATTGTTTTTCTTTTCTTTTCAATTAAATTTTTTTTATCGACTTTATGATTTCATGTTTCTGGTGCTTGTCTTTCAAAATTTGACGGTATCTATTATACTCTGTAGTCCTATAGTTTATTACTAGAGTGAATCTGAAACTGAAGGGTATGAGAACTTATTGCGCATTACAATTGCTGAATCTTTTGACATTATCATAAGTTTGAGTACTTGAGGCTGATGAATATGTATTATGTCTTGCTGCAATCATAGTTCTAACCATGTTTACATATGAATGGGAGATTCGTTATATTAGATGTAAAGTAGATCTTGTAAATACTAAGCTTGGCAAAACAGCCGGGTCGGGTCATGTAAATACCAGCAACTATAAACATAAGTTTATGGTGTTTTGGGGATGAAGATTACCCGCTAGTCATGTTTAACTCTTTTAATTGAATTGACCCGATAAAAAAGTTAATTATGGACTAACCCATCAAGTAATTATAAACGTTCATCATGATCCAAAGTTGAGTGTTTGGGTTTGTTTTGCCTTCACCATTTTTTGACTCTACCTAAAAAATTCGTGGCTATGAGGGTGTAAACCATTTACTTCAGTTTTTTTTTAACGGCAACACCTAGATATTCTAGGATAATTGGGTTTCCCCAGGACAACACCTAGAACATCTAGGGCAGCTCATCACAGGAGGAACCTCCAACTGGGTAAACCCCTTGACCTGGCCACATACCCCTTTTTTATTGTTGTCAGGATTTGAACCCAAGACCTTCACTATGGGAAGTCTTGGGGCTACCATTACACCATTTACTTAAGTATAAAACTTTTTATTCATACCCATGGATGTCTCCTGAGTCTTTTAGGATATTTAAATATGAACATATATTTGCATAGGCATAATCATTTAAAATTGTCAAGACTTGCATTTTTTTATATTTACCATAATCATTTTATACAGGAAGATAAATATTTTATAAAATTAATAAAAGAAAATAAAATAAAACTACCAAGTTATTGTTAAAAATATATTCTTTGGTTAAAAATATACCTAGCAAAACGGGCGGGTCGGGTGGGGTTCGGGTTAGAACGGGTCGCTTAAAAAAGGTTATTTTGATTTGGGTCGGATCGGGCTTTGACAAAAATAGGTTCGGTCAGAACGGGTTTCATCATAATTACACGGGAGAAAACTGATCCAATGAAAACAAACCTAAAAGGTGCCGATATTGTTACTGTATGTATTAATTGATGACACAATTTGCCCAAATTGAATCATCATCTCTATTAATCCCTCTTGAAAACTCACTTTCATCATCAAAAGAATTGTGCCTGAGTTCCTGTTGATTCGCTCTCTCCAAAATAACCCAATACATCTTAATTAACACCTATAATTAGATGTGAACAAAAAAACATGTTTGGGATCTCAAACCGGTTTAAGTAAAACCGGTTTGCTACTGGTTCAAACCGCCGGTTTGAAATCAGTTTAACCCGAACCGAACCGGTCAAAACCCCTCTCAAAAACTGGTTTTAAACCGGTCAAACCCCCTCTCAAACGGAACCGGTTTGAACTCAAATCGCTTTTGACTTTTCTTGATCAAACCGGGTATGACCCAAAATTTAATTTTTGGGTTGGCTTTGTTAGGTCTAGTTAAAAACTTAAAATGAAGTACTTTTTGTTTTGAGGCTTAGAAAGTTAGAAGTTGGTACAAACTGGATTAAAATTTCGGCCCAAAAGCCCAAAGTTGGTTAAATAGTTAAATTAGTTAGTCCTCAATCATTAATGAACTTTTTTTTGACAATCGTTCAAAGAATCCACTTTTGACAAAATCCCTGTTACGAAATGGGATCGGCGTCGGGTCTTCGGATTTTTTGAGAACAATGACGGTGTGCAAAACAACCGGTGGAATCAAGAATCGGACCATATGGTACCAGTTTGATGCCAATACGGTACTGATATAGAACCAGACTTAGAACTTCTGAGCTAGTGATTAAAAACTAATTCTTTGTTAAGGAATATCGTTTTGCACCCGACCAACCTGGAAACAAACTCGACATGTATTAAACTGGATAGGAAAGCCAACATTTTCTTCTATGTTGGACTGAGAACAAGACCGCGTGTAACGGTTCCAATCTGATTTAGTCTGGTTTCAGTTAGGTTTGCTAGTGTCAATGATTATTGCTGAGTTTTGCATATCTGTAACTATGAAAAGGGCGAACCCGGTGCTTGACTTAGCTCCCGCATTTGAGCAAGGTCCGGGGAGGGGCCGGATCACCCCGCGATCTTATATACGCAGCCTCACACTACACTTTGCGTAAGAGGCTGTTTCCAGGGATTGAATCCATGATCTCAAGGTCATAAAACAACAACCTTACTAGTTACTACAAGACCCACCGTCATGTGTAACTTTGATACGATTTGATTACAAGGATTGGTTATATCTTCAAAGCGAGACCGGACCTAACTACTATTTTAAGATCCGGTATTATTAATTCAGATATTTGTTGTGAAATTTATACAATTTTTTGTTTATTGCCTAGAATTAAAAAAAAAATCTCTTACAAATTTCATATGCTCAAATATGTCTTCATGGTAGTTTACGCTACTTTTTAAAAATAAATGCCATTATTAGAACTTTAGAAGTTGAAAAGTAAGATATAAATATAGATAAATAAAATAAATTAATTATTACAAATATGTCTCTTTATTTTAATCCTAATAAAAACTTTACTATAAGAAGGATGACGTAGATATTTATGATGTAACGATTACGTCATAATTACCAATTTGGTCTATATAACAGTGTGGCTGCAACCATCTTTTGGCACCCCTCACTTCCCATCCTTCCACTGCACTACCCCGCCTGAAACCAATCTCCGTTGGTCAGACGACCCAAAGAACAATGTGGGATTCGCATGAGATGCTAGTAAATGGAACGAAAGACCCGGTTCCAACACGAGGTACGATCAAAGGGCAAATTTGGAATGATATACTCAAATGTTTTGTTGATCCCAAAAAACCATCTACCACCTAGTTGTTGACCGGTGGTTTAACTTATGATGGACCGAATCTTCCCACATGTGCATACCATAAAATAATGAAGATCTGGGTATGTTTATATTAAGTGTTCTAGTTCTTGATTTCTTGTGGTATCACCTGTCCTCTTTTGGTTTCTTGTACTAGAAGAAAATCCTAATGTTATTGTTGTGTTAAATGAATCGATATGATACTATTTTTCATTGATGCCATAATTTTTCGGGTTTCATGTCTATAAAAGATCGTTTACGGGTTAGATCACCGAGTTAGGTTATCCCGAAAATAAAATTTAAATCAATAATTGCTACATGTGGAATTTCAATATTTTGAGAGGGAGTAAGTGGGTTTGGTTTAGGGAGGGCCGAATCAAATGCGATTCAATTTGGTAGGGCAATTGAATTTGGTAATTTTAGTGTTATCTAGCTATTTTTGTAATTGGATTTACTTAATGACCAAATGAGAAATTATAATGAAACATCAAGCAAGTTGGAAAGTGTGAAATACACACTTATTTGATGATCTTATGATTTTTGTGTAGCCGTGTAGGAACCGTCCGCCAAAATATAAAAGACTAACACTTGTATAAATTCCAATTACAACACAAGAAGTAAGGAAATGAGTAAATTACAATACTTTTACGATTAAAATAAAAAAAAGTACAGAATAGGAAAATTGAATACTAAATTCGTGACCGAAGCTTCGTGTTTAACACGAGTCCCATGAAACAAATTCTGAGTCTCCCGAGAGAACTCAAATGTTTTCCAGGGTACAACGGCCGAATCTGTGTGTACAGCCGGGGAGGACTCTAAGCCTAAAAGAGTACCTTAAGAAGAAGAGAGTAGAAGTTAGAGAGTTTGATGCTGTGTTCTGAGATAATTTCTGGTGTATCGAAATGCCAAGCATGTCTTGGCATTTATACAAGAATTAAGATCCGCGCGCACATATCTGGACACGTATACGCGGACCAGGATCCATACGTCAGGCAGCGCGTATATATCTGGACACGTATACACGGACCAGGCTCCATACGCCAGGCCGCACGTATATATCCAGACACGTATACGCGGACCAGGCTCCATACGCCAGGCCGCACGTATATATTCAAACACGTATACGTGGACTAGGCTCCATACGCCAGACCGCGCGTATATCCGGACCCGGATACGTATACCCAGGTGTCATCCGCGCTGCCACGTGTAGGCTAGCCGGACACTTCGCGTGGATGAGCTGCGCAGGGTGCCCAGACTCTATCCTTGTACCTGCCGCGCTGCCACGTGGACACCCGCGCGTACCCGGAATCCGGACGCCATCCGCGCACGCCTGGATGCCGCACCACCTCACCCGCCATGTGCTCGGGTACTGAACCCGAACCACTCGTAGCTGGTAAAAAATACTAAGGCGGCTATCAAGCGTGCGAAGTGCAAAGTGCGACTTCAAAAGTCCACATTACGCCCATCGTCCTCGTCCCGAGCCCGAGCGTGGGCGCGAGCGCGTTGCGTGCCTCACACCCTCCTGGATTCTTTCTAAGGTAAGAAACCTAAAGGAGTGTTCCACCTTATAACCCACTTAAATGTTTGTCATCCCACCTATGTGGGACACGTTTCCCCACTTTTTTACTCAAGAAAAGCTTAATTTTTACAGCTCTAAATACCTAAATTTGAGCATCGATATCTCATTCATCTTAGCTCCGTTTTGAACGCGGTTTGTTTCCTAGCGAAGGTCTCACGTAAGAAAACACAAACCTAGAAAGAAATAAGAATATTAACGTCAGTTACATCTATTTATTTATGTCCAAAATTGGTAAAAAGTCATTTTGCAACTTAGTGAAAAAACTCATTTTTTACCGAAAACTTCAACTTTATGATCCTATAGATATCTTTTTGTTTCAAGGGGGCGAAGCCCACTGAAAAAAGGGGGTCCGGGGGCAGCGCCCCTAAGGGACGCAACTCCTAGTGGGGTCTAAGGAGCAACGCTCCTAGCTGGGGTTAAGCTGTCAAGTCAGCTTGAATTTTTTTTTTCATGTTTTGTTATGCATTGGAAATTGATGGAAGTGAAAACTACGAAAATTCGTCATCCGGAATAAGTTAGTCATCCGGACTATATTTGGTTATCTGGACCAGATTAGTCATCCGGACTAGATTGAAACAACGGTTAAGGTTGATGGTTGTAGCGGTTATCAACCAACAATCGTCTTGACGAATTATTGCATCTTTTTACCCCAATATAGAAGTCAATTTTGGTTAGTATCAAATATACGAAATTCCTAATATAATTCATATTTTCGTTCTTAAATTTCTGATTTTTATTCGATTGAATATTCGAGTATACTTTCAAAATCATTCAATATGAAAGTGAATACGAAGCTTATAGAATCCAAGTCATCTCAAAATCCATATTCCTACAAATTGGGTAAAGGGTAATTGAGAAAGGACCATTCAACTTATTTTAATTGAATTGATAGAGTATCGGGCTTATCGTTTTAATTAACATGGGCTCGTTATTTTAATTTTGGGTCTCATTAATTGACTTAACATTTAAACAAGCTTTTTCTACTTATGGGTCACAATTTATTCAAAGGATTTATTGTTTGAAAGACTATGAGATCAATCGAAGTTTGATACTATATAACTATTTAAAAATGGATTATTGGATTTTAATAATCCCACCTTTTACCAATTGGCCGATAATAATCGCAACTGAGAATATTCTTACCACTGGTCCCTACTTTTAAACTATTTTTTTACATTGGACCCCCCGTTAAAAAAACTTAACGCCGTTAGAGTTTATATGACGTGGACATCTGCAAACCGCCGGAAAGTCGATCCAAGCTAGCAGTGGTCTCGTGGTGGCTTTTGAAATTGGCTCTGGTGGTGTTTAACCGGTCTCGTGGGTCCGGAAAGTCCAAACAGAGAAAACGGTGGTGTTTAACGAGACCAGTTAAACACCACCAAAGCCAATTTCAAAAGCAAACACGAGACCATTGCTAGCTTGGCTCGACTTTCCGGCGGTTTGCAGATGTCCATGTCATATAAACTCTAACGGCGTTAAGTTTTTTTAACGAGGAGTCCAATGTAAAAAAATAGTTTGAAAGTAGGGACCGGTGGTAAGAATATTCTCAGTTGGAATTATTATCGGCCAATTGGTAAAAGGTGGGATTATTAAAATACAATAATCCTTTAAAAATCATGAGGGGAATAGTACCCTCACTAATATAGCTGGGGACAAATGACAATTCAATTTTTTTTAATTTTCGTTTTCACCCCTGATACTATATATAATATACGCTTTTAACTCGTTTAATTTTCTAATAATTTCATTTTTCTGTAATAAATTTCGTTCATTAATTTATTTTAAAAAACAGAATGCGCTGCTTCTTTAGTTTTTCTTTTGTCAACGTTCCGGTATAAATTTTATTGAAAACGGAGCTGCATTCAAAATCGAGTAATTCTTTTTGTATCGTATGCTATAGCGAAGATGCGTTTCAAAGTAAGTTTTATCCCCGCATACCAGCCGAACCGGTAACGATCAGACTCCCGCCGCATAGCGCGGGTGAAAAAAACTAGTATTTTTTAATAGCAAATGCCCGGACATCCAGGATCACCCTGACAAACGAATCACCCTTCCTCCTGAAGAACAGAAGCGTGGTGACCCGGTCCCAAACCACCCAGGAGGAAACCCACAATTGGAAAAACCCCTAGCTCAACCTAGAACATTTTGTCCCAAGCGAGACTCGAATCCATGACCTTCCATTTAGAAAGTAATAGAGCTACCACTCAACCAGAAGGCTCGATGGTTAAAAAGAACTAGTTATATAAGAAAAGAAAGGCGATGGACCCATAAATCGTATGCTATAGCGGGGATAAAATTTGGATAAATTTTTGGATAAGATACCGGTACTGAGGGTACAAGGAGCATTACCCTATAAAAAGTACCTTAAGAAAATACCTAATAAGGGAATGTCACATCATTTTTACCCAAATTCAACCAACCCTAAGTGGTGGGGGCACAACCCTACGTATAACACAACCTTATATAGCCGTTGTCCAACGGCTTCCTCAAGTAAAATCATCGGGTACATATACCCGCACACCTTACCCGCAGCCCCTACTCGTGACCCTTGCGGTCGTGTACCCGATGAACCCGACTTACCCGCTTCCCTACCCGAACTGTGCCCCCAGTACCCTGATACCATTGTTGAGATCACCCTATTAATTGCAAGTTTAAATTTCCAAAAACTTATCCAAATTCCTTACTAATCGGTACTCAGTAATTATTCGGTTTTTATCGGTACCGATACCGTTAAGTACCGAAACTGAATTAACTAAAACTAAAATGCCGATACTGGTACCATTGTTGTTCTAATAACGATTTGATACAATACCATACCGATACGGTATCAGTACTTGGTACAAAATAGTTATCACTATAGCCATGCTCTTTTATAAAATGGGCTGTTGTCTACCTTCACTCTACATAAATATTTTTTATAAAGTTATTAATTTAAAATAATATATTAATTCTATCATCGTAAAATAAAAGTAAATATTTATGTTTATAGAATACTAGAATTAATAGTTTAAATTTGATATAATTTTTAAACTTTTAAGGTCAAATTGTAATTTATTTTACCTTACACATGACTAACAAGGTGATATATTATCCCCGAAACAACTTATTAGTGAGTTCACCGACTTTAAGATGATATAAAATCTGTGTAAAGAGTGTTTATTATTTGAATTAAACTCGAAAAAAAAACTTTGAATTACGAATTCGAATTCGGTTTTCGAGTCATCAAATTTGATGATCAAGGGCTGAGATTCAAATAGAAAAAAAATGTAAGCTACATGAGCATTTCTGAAAAAATCCACAATTATTAACTTTTTTTAAGTTTTAGTTTTTTTTTTAATTTCATGTTTTAAATTATTAAATTAATTATAATGTCATCCGGTTGTTAAATCCAGTTTGACCAATAGACTGATAAGACGATGCACTTCAATTTTGAAAACATTGCTTTCAAATATAAAACTTGGTTAACCAATTTTAAAATATATATTTTCTTATAAAAATACCAAGACTTATCTAAGAATTTCGTCTGTCCCTTCTAAATTTGTAAAATATTGCCCTTTCTCAAACCACAAGTTCTCTGCATCACTTCTAACCATAATTTATGGTGATGGCCCATAGATTCATGATAAGATCAAGGAAAAAAGAAGAAGCATGTGTATGTAAATCAGTAGATTCTTAGTACAATATAGACAATGAAGTGAAAACAAAAAATATGTAATTGACCAGAACACGACTTGGACCATCACATGACCGTGCTTAGTTTTAGAAGGGTGGTCCATGATAGCTTCCCTTTAACATATAATAGACCGATTTTGATCCATGAAAAATTACATCTTTAGTCCTTATTATTTGTTTAAACCGTATAGTGCTTAACACTAAATAACGTTAAAAATATGCTAACATTTAATAAAAGATTTTTTTTACATATTTCCCCCTATTAAACTTCTAAATTACATATATCCCTAACCTATAACTTTAATTACATATTTCCCCAATTAACTTAAAATGACCCAATTGCCCCTCACAAATATTTAGGAAAGCGATATATGTAAATAGTACTTTAATTGGTTCATTAAGGGTAAAATGGTATAAAATAAGTTATTTTAAATGAATAGGATAAATATGTAATATATAGGTTTTAGGAAGGGAAAATATGTAATTAAATTTTAGGGTTGGGTAAATATGTAATAAAACAACTTAGGAAGGGGATATATGTAAATGCTTAATAAAATTACTCATTTATCATTGCTATTAAAAAGTCAGAATATAAAAATAAAAACCCACCACAGACGCCACTAGAGGTGTACAAATCAGATATTTTCCCAAACCGGGTACGGGTACAAATCGGATATTTTCCCATCATCGTCATAGGTGTATCCACCACCTCAACCATACCATTAACACCTTTCTTAAACTTACAACTACGAATCATGAAAGTTGCTTAAATCATATAATCAATTTCACAATTTTGACCTAACAAAACACTCAACCCCCATTCGATTTCAATTCCATTACATGTAGATTTTATTGATTTTGTGATTGTCTTGGATAACTTTCTCAATCTTATAAGGAATTCATTTTCAGATTAAAGTATTTCATGGATACACAAAATTTTTAATCGGATAAGATAGAAAGTAATTTATTAGAAAGAGTATGAAATTCTCTGTGAAATTCGTATGAAAACAATATATCAAAATTAGACCAAATGAATCCATTATACAGGGGTTGAACAGTCATAATGAATCATTGCAACTCTTCATGAAAGGGTATGCTAGTTGACGGTTATAATCGTTAACCATCAGCAGTTATACAGTTACAATAGCTGCATCAGTAGGAATTTTAGTAGACAACACCATTAGTAGAAACTAAGTTACTACTGATCGCTCTGTTGCTACCGACAGCCTAATGCAGTTGATACTTGTTTCTACCAATGCACCAAGTTATTACCAAAGTACCAAGTTACTATCGAATCTTATAGTTGTTGTCGATGATAGTTACTACCGAAGCTTAGTTACTATTGGTCACTCTGTGAGACTCCCACCAAGTACATTACCCCTTGGACCCCACTAGGGGCGTTTATAAGGCCCCAAACCGGGCACCCTACAGTTGGGTCACATCACTTGGTATTCTATTTAAAACACTTAACTTTCATTATAAAACATACATCGGAAGTCTTTCTCAAAATAGCAATTAGCTTTTGAACTTATTATCGTCCTTATTCATACCTTACGAATGCATGCACACCAATCCGAGTAGCACCGCTCCCAAGCCAAGATACAACGTCCACAGAACTCACCTGCAAAACTATCTAACGTACATACAAAGTTAGCTACGCTGAGTGAGTTCTAATAGTTTAATTTAAATAAAAACCGCAAATATTAGTTATTTCCATCTAGGACATCCCGGTCCTTTTAAAATATTTTCAGTATTTATTGACATATAAATAATAACCCCTATTATCTTACAATATCCCATAAAAACTCACCACCCCAGACTCTTCCCAATGATAACCTAGTAAGTCTCACCAACATGGATTGAGCTCACTACACTAATAACTCATATTCTACTACACATTTTAACCCGAAACCCGGCTAACGCAACCAACTCCTAGACATCGACTTAACCAGCCTTTACCAAGACCCTCATAAGTCAACTGACACAACCGTTATAATTACAATGCCATCATCCTGACACAACGGTCAATCTAAAGCTACACACCACATCATCTCATGCACAATCAATATAGCTTAACGCTTGCATGCAATTTAAACACGTATAAAAGCACACAAAGACATACCTCGTCACATGCACCCTCGTCAGGGTTACCCTCGTTAGGGCGTTCGACACACCTCGAGCTCATCACTGTCATGTTAGACATTGTCACTTTTAGTGACCTCCCGAAGGACTTTGTCCTCCACAATCTCGTCTGTCAGGTTACAAAGATAACGAAGCAAACACAATACAAGCCCATAACACATCATATCACATATCGTTTACATGACTAGTTAACTAGACCTGCACCCCACACACCTTCTCAGGATAACATATCCTACACATACTCATACACACCTAACTCATATCCGGCTAACCCCAACGAACTCTTAACATGACACATGTCAATAAGTCCTTTACCCCAACCCACCTAATTACTAGGACATCACATAAACCCTCGGGCTCATATCAAATGTTTTAGTTCATATTCTCATCGGGTTAAACCCAAAACTCTTAACACGTTTAATATAATAAACATGTCTGGTAAGTATGTATGATAGCCCCAAAATCAGTAAAACATTTAAGAAGTAGGGGATTAGAAACTCACGGGTTGCGAAGAATCCAAGTCCTTACGTTGCAACTCGTCCGTTCACTCCCGAAACACAAACCTGTTAAGTGTATGATCCCTGATCAGAACACGTCCCATCGTACATTAAAAACATACAAATATAACTGAATCTTGACCCTCGATCTCTTCTGCTCGTCATTCATTTTACACGAACCTTTGTCCCACGAGTACACGTACTAATACGTTACCGACCCGTTTAGAACCCTTGCATCCGAACTCAAGCCTCCCTGCATACACATACGTGTGCTATGCAAACCTTTAGCCATCTTCGTCTCGCAATACCACTTCGTATCGGATCTCCCTTGGCCCGTTTAGAAACCGAATGCTCGAACCGATTTCCCATGCATGCACGTACACGTGCCATGCAAAACCCTAGCCGACCTCCTGACCATCCTCCGCTTCCACGTCGTGCATCACCGTGCCGCTCGTCCCTTTCGTCTTCTTCGTTGATCAAACCCTGATCGGCCATCGTCACCATTACCCACACTATGGAACCCTTCCCGAGCCATTCTCCATGTCGGGAGCACCATCACCATCGCTTTCCGCTAGAGTAATCCACTACCACTTTCTCGTCGCTCCTCCGTAACCTACCATGCTCCCTTTTACTTCATGGTAGCCGACCACCCTTCCTAATGGGTCACCCCCGTCCCCCGTACTGCCGGTTGCCCTCGTCGTACGCCACCAGCGCAGTCACCGCCTTCTCCGCACCTTACCACAACCGTCCCCGGTCTTCTCTCATCCTCACCATCATCGTCATCGGACGCCATGCGTCGCAGAGCCGCACCCGCCGTTGGGTCAGCTAACACCACGGCTGCCACCACTGCTACACCTCCACCATCGGCATCCACCACCGTGGCCACCATCTCCGATCAACACGCCCCTGACGTTCCCGATACTCTAACAACCAAGCAAGACACTAATACAAGAGCGTACATAACCCAAACGGAGATTACCTTCACGAAGTTCAGAACCGTTTGCGCCATACTGTCGCCGTCGATCTCGTCCGGCCACCCACTCGTCGTCAGCTTCCTTGCTCTCTTCCCGTGCTGTCGTCCGCGTCCCCTAAGTCTAACGTGACCTAGGGTTTTTTGCATTAGGGGGATATTTAAACCTCATGATGTTTTGTTTGGGCCCCTCTAAATCCATCTCGTACGTTTCCATCACAAACCCTCTTTAAGCGACTAACCGTGTCGTTTAATGTTGTTAAAACGCCCCATATACGACAAACCCTGCTCCTCATTTTATTTAATATAGACTCGGGTTACTCACTAACCCGAACCCGTAACTTTTTGGATTTTCAGGATGTTACATCATTGCCCCTTAGACCTCACCAAGGGGGTGGTGCTTCTTTCGAACCCCCCATGGTGTAGGGCATCGCCCCTAACAACCTTAGTGGCTTTATGATTCCAAAATTTAGAACAATCTTGATTGAATGTGCACTCCACGCCTCCTAACTCAACTAACTTATATTGTAACTTCTTATTTGGTCTTAAGCAAATCCAATTACATAAAATGATATTGATGACATTAAAATCACTAATATTACACACTCCCCCATATCGAATCGACCTAAGGCTGCAACTCCTCGGTGTCTCCGACTGCAACAAGTAGATAGGTTTACAAGTGGATTTGAAAACGTGTCCACCTCGGAATCGGGGGTTACCAGTGGAGGGGATGAGAAAGGGGTTGTATTTGAAACAAGTCCTCATCACAACTTCATCTTCTATTCCACCGATGGCTTTAAAAAATTATCTACCTACTTGTTGCATTTTCTCAACTTTTTCATCTGGCACACTACGATTTATTAACTCAATAACAATCAACGTTTAGCTAACCATCACAGTTATTTCAATTCATTTTTGTACACGTCAACTGTTAGTGATTTTAGTGTCATCTAACTATTTTGTGTAGTTGGATTTACTTGATGACCAAATGAGAAGTCATTTTGAAACATCAAATAAGTTGGTAAGTGTGGAGTGCACACTTGTTTAATGATCTTATGATTTATGGTGCTAAAGACACTAGGTTGTATAAAGGAGGCGAAGCCCACTGAACAACGGGAAATGTTAGGAAAATTTTATTTTTCATATTTTGTTATGCATCAGAAAATTACCCCTAACATTGTTACATAGCCAATTGACTTTTACAAGTCAAACATATGCAATTCAAAAGTACATAACATTAGATCTTAAAAGTACACATCCCTAACATTGTTCAATTATTCAACAACAAACCATAACATAAAAAGGAAAATGTTTAACAAGCAAATGACATGAAAAAGGAAAATGTTCAACAAGCAAATGACATGAAAAAGGAAACTGTTCAACCAAATAAGATCCCTATGCATCTTGTATCCCAGATTGAAGGCTGCAGGTTCTCATATTATGGCCCTTAGTCCCACATTTGCCACATGTTGTTGTGTTCCCCTTCCTTGTCATTTTACCTCCTAAAGAAAACACTGCTTCGACCTCTTCCATTGACTTTTTCCTCATTTTTTAGGCCTTCCAATCTATGCAAAAGACACAAATAACTTTAATATGTCAAACATATTAAATTAATTTCACAGAGCATGTATTCAACATATGAAATTCAAACTTGCTTATGATGTTTAGGTGGAGTAAGTTATGTGGGACAATGTGAGTGTTTCCACATTTATGGCCCGGGGATTGGACCAACGACATTCATGTAAACTTTCTTCCATGTATCTAACCAGTAAACTTCAGACACCCAACTTTCTGGTATACCTGCTCTCATATCATTCCTGGTCATGTCCCAGATTGCTGCTACTGCATGTTTACATGGCATCCTAGTCAATACCCACTTCCTGTAGAAAATGATTATGGAACAATGTTAGGGGTAATTTCGGGTACTTTTAACAATGTTAGGAATATTTTATTTTTCATATTTTGTTATGCATCAGAAAATGATTCTGAAAGTAAAAACCGCTAAAGGATAGTCATGCAGACTAGTTTAGTCATGTTGACCAGTTTACTCTTCCGGAGTAAGATTAAATTAGCAGTTATGGATTGACGGTTGTAGCGGTCTTCAGCTAATAACCGTTATGACGTTCCGTTGCATTTGTTTACCCCTTATATACATGCGAATTTGGTTAGAATCATATGTATGAAATTCTTAACAGTATTTCACAATTTTTGTTCTTGAATCTTTGATTCTTATCCGGTTGAATATTCGTGAGCCCGCGGTATATTTGAATCTGATAGTGAACTATCACGATTGCCAGAGAATCTAAGTCACATCATATACACGAATCACCCAGAAATTTAACTACATAAACAGAGCCCATTACCACCTTAAAGTCTCAGAATTCCACCCTTTGTTACCTCTAAAGGCAATGCCTTAAAGAAAGGGGTGCCACCTAGACCAATAAGAGAGATGCCACATGCAGTAAAGAAGGTGAAGAAAAAGACGAAGGTTAGAAAGGTGATGAACACCACCTCCCCTGCAATGAAACAACTGAGAAAGCTGCAGATTCTTTCTGCTTAACTCATGATGCAAGTTTGATCATCCTCATTGGTTGTTTTTATTTTATTTTTTATTCAACTTTTATATGGACTTTTAAAATTTAATGTTTCTAGTGCTTATCTTTCAAAGTTTGGATGCTATCTTATATACTCTGTAGTCCTATAGTTTGTTACTGGAGTGAATCGGAAACTGAAGGATATGAGTACTTTTTGCATTACAATTGTTGAATCTTTTGACATTATCATAAGTTCAAGAGTACTAAAAGGCTGATGAATATGTAACATATCTTGCTGCAATCATAGTTTTAACCCAGTAGTATTATTAAGCGATTCATCTACTATATTAGAGGTAGAGATGTACAAAAAATGGCTCCGGACGTCCGGTACCAGTTTTGATTCTTTTAAACCCAAACCGGAACAGATTTGGCAAGAACCGGTTAGGAACCAACCAGAGCCGTAGGGTTGAAATATATCTGTAATTGTATAGGTTGAAACATGTTTGAACCCGGTTAAATCCGAACTGAACTGTCACACCCCCGTCAAGGCAGAAACACGAGGGAGCGACGAAATTGAATCATTACACATGATCAAAAGAGATTTCTGTTAAATGAATAGTTGATTACAAAGAAATCAAACAAGACAAGTAGAACAAATAAATCTTCTTTTTGTTAATATCTAGCTAAGTCCACTAAAGCATGAGTCCTTGAAATCCTAGCGTGATCGAAGCATCAACTTAGTTTCCATTAACTGAAAAACATGCTAAAATAGGTCAACTAAAAAGTTAGTGAGAACATATGTTTAAGTAGATACATAGTAATAGATAACAAGGTGCAAGTCGTAAACAAGTTTCACAATTCCAAGTAACTAAACTTTTATACATGAGTCCACAACCAACCCTAGTGATTGATAGCTCTCCTATTCAACACCTTGTTAGGGTGTTAGACTAAGTATAAGTGTCTAGTATGCTGTTTCTGAACACCCAGCTCCTTCCAAGTTGATCAGAATCCACAACTTGTAGGACGCTCGAAATTGATTGGCATGCATCAACCCGAGGACCGGATGGGCTAGTCAGGCCAATAGATCTATTTACGTACTCATGTGGCTTCCCCGAAGTTAATGGTTGCGTGGGTTTAAGAAAATAAGAGAGACTTTGTAATAAAAAGTGACATAGAATAGCAACATGTATAAACCAGTTTAGTTTTACTATAATTAGATAGTATGTTATTGACTGCAAAAAGAATAGTTTTGATTCTAGAATTCAGTTTCGTTTTGATATATGAGCATGTTTTCCACCCAAAGTAGATATAAAAGAGGGGCCGTGAACTCACTTAAGTTTACAAATATAGAAAGTTGTTATTGAAATAGTATGAAAACATTGTAGTATAGTAATAGTATTGATATAGAGTTTTAATACAAGAGCATGTTTTCCACCCCAAAGATAGAAAGTAAAGAGAGGGGCTTAAGTTTACAAATGTAGAAAGTTGTATTGAAATAGTATGAAAACATTGTAGTATAGTAATAGTATCGATATAGAGTTTGAATACGAGAGCATGTTTTCCACCCCAAAGATAGAAAGTAAAAGAGGGGCTATGAACTCACTTAAGTTTATAAATGTAGAAAGTTGTTATTGAAATAGTATGAAAACCTTGTAGTATAGTAATAATATTGATATAGAGTTTGAATATGAGAGCATGTTTTCCACCCCAAAGATAGAAAGTAAAAAAGGGGCTATGAACTCACATAAGTTTACAAATGTAGATAGTTGTTATTGAAATAGTATGAAAACATTGTAGTATAGTAATAGTATTGATATAGAGTTTGAGTATGAGAGCATGTTTTCCACCCCAAAGATAGAAAGTAAAGAGATGGGCTATGAACTCACCTTGCAAGTGAAAGGGTTGAACTTGTACTTGATGTAACTTGGATTGGATGCCTTAAGAATTCCCTAAGTAAGTTTGCTTAAGTTAGAAGACAAGTTTAGGATAGTTAAGGGGTTGATATTATAAATAGAGGAAGGTGGTTGTCGTATACTAAAGTGGTTATCGTCCCCAGAGTAGTACATTCAACAGAAACGTTCCTAGGAAAGAATGACGGGTCCAGGAGGGATTTATACACTCTTTAGACAGAACTTTTTATTTGTCAGATAACTACATACCGGTTAGATGGTTACTCCATTGGTATACTAGACCAAGTTTAGGGTTTGTTTAGTAAGTTTGGAAAGTATAAGGGTTAAAGTGTAAATATGAATTTAGTATGGATAGAAATGAAATAAGTTGAATATTAGAAAGGTTTAATTTGAAAATAAAAAGTTTTAGTATAAACATGATTTTTGAAATTGAAAAGAATAAGAAAGATCAAAACCAAGTTTTAAATAAAAGTTTGAACAAGTTTAATTAAAATAGGGCTTTTGATCTTGGATAGGTCGTAAAAATCTCAACCCCAATTTGGTGGAGATTGAATATATTATATAGTAACGAATATTATAGAAATAGTACACGAAAATAAACAAATTACAATAAGTGTACAAACTAATTTACGTTACTAAATTAACTCTAATATCCCCTCTCAATCGAAAAGGTGGCGGTTCGAGACGAAGCATAGCACAGAAATATTCAAACTGTGGTCGAGGAAGACTCTTAGTGAAGATATCTGCCACTTGAAGATTGGTCGGAACGAACTTAGTGTATAGTTTGCTGGAGGAAACAAGTTCCCGAATGAAGTGATAATCCAGATCAATGTGTTTGGCCCGTTTATGGGATACCGGATTTTGAGTTAAGAAAAGGGCACTTCGATTATCACATAATAACGTCGGGCGATTAGAAGACAAAGCATGCAATTCGCGTAACAAGTGAGTTATCCAAACTATTTCAGCCGTTGTGTTAGCCATGGCTCGGTACTCAGACTCACAGCTGGAGCGAGATACAGTCGGTTGTTTCTTTGCACTCCATGATACGAGATTTCCACCAAGAAAAATGGAGTATCCATAAGTGGATCTACGGTCTCAATACATCGAGCCTAATCAGCATCTGAATAACCAAGAATAGTGGTACTTCTTGGCTTGGTAAACGATAGTCCAATGGCTATTATGCCTTTAACATAGCGAAGAATTCGTTTAACACACTGAATATGATAAGTGGTCGGGGATTGAAGAAACTGACTCACTTGATTGACTGCATATGAGATATTTGGACGTGTAATAGTTAAATAATGTAATGCCCTGACAAGTGAACGATAAAGTGTTGGATCCTTAAAAGGATCACCTGTAGTAGTAAACGTCTCATGAGGAGCTAAAGGAGTATGAACAGGTTTAGAATCTAGTAAATCCGCCCGTTTTAGTATGTCATGAGCATACTTTGACCAAGAGATAAATGAAGCAATTTGAAAATAGTTCATATCTCCAAGATCTTTGATAGCAAACTCATTGTTTAATCGAGAGATAAATGAAGCAATTTGATGTTCTTAATTTCCGGTCAGAATCAAATCATCAACATAAACAAGCAAGTACATGATGTCTCTTTTGAAAACAAACAAGGAAGTGTCAGCCCGCCTATAAGTGAAGCCATTATGTAGAAGAAACATGCTTAACTGTTGAAACCAAACACGTGGTGCTTGTTAGAGACCATATAAGGCTTTCTTTAAACGACACACGTGATCAGGAAAGTGTGTATCTGCAAACCCAGGTGGTTGCTCCATATAAACAGTCTCACTTAGGTGTCCATTCAAGAAGGCATTTTTGACATCTAGCTAATGGAGCTTCCAATTATTAATAACAGCAAGTGAGAGTACAATTCGTACCGTAGATGGTTTTACCACTGGGCTAAACGTATGTGAATAATCCAATCCTGGAATTTGAGTGAATCCCTGCGCCACCAGCCGAGCCTTAAATCGTTAAACTATGCCATCTGAGTTGTATTTTGTTCGAAAACCCCATTTCAAGCCAACCACATTTTTGGTTGATGGTCTAGGCATGAGAAACCACGTGGCATTTTGTTTAAGTGAAGACATTTCCTCATGCATAGCCGCCATCCACTTTGGATTTTTAGCCGCTGATTTGAATCCTTTCGGTTCGGTGGAAGAAAATAATGCCGAATAAAGAAGGTGAGTGTCTAAATGGGCCAAGTCGGCAATGTGTCTAGGCTTGAAAATTCCTGCTTTGGAGCGGGTTTGTATAGAATGGAGAGAACCGGATGTAGGGGGTTGAACCAGTGGAGCTGTGAGAGAAGGCTGATGAACTGGCGACTGAGGAGCAGGCCTGGGCGAGTCAGATTGCAGCCCTGCCGGTTCAGCAATATGTTGGGTCCCTTCGGTTTATACAACATCTATCGGTTGAGTAGGCTGAAAGGGGCAACGAGTTGCAAGGAGGATGACAGATCAAAACAGTGAATGCACGACCCATTGTTAGATGATTTGGTGGGCTGGATTGATGCTTCGGTGGGCTTCAAAGAGACAGAAGACATTGGAATATCTTCCAAAAAACTCATGAGTTGCAACAATTTCAAATCTTCTGAAGAGTTAACACCCGATATTGGAAAACATGTCTCATCAAAGCGAGCGTGTCAGGTGACATAAACTCTGTTGTTAACTGGATCAAGGCATCTACAGACCTTGTATTGCGAGCTATAACCAATGAAGATGCAAGGAAGACTTCTTGGTGAGAGCTTATTTTCAGCATAATCACGAAGATAAGAGAAAACTCTACACCCAAAAGTGCGAAAGTTACTATAAACCGGTACGTGGTAAAATAGTAACTCAAACGGAGACTTGTCTTCTAATAATTTAGTGGGCAAGCGATTGATAATGTATACTGCAGTACTAAAGACATCTACCCAATAAGAAGCTGGGACATGGGCATTGAACAATATAGATAAACCGGTTTCAACAATGTTTCGATGCTTCCTCTAGGCACGTCCATTCTGTTGAGGTGTATACGGACATGACAAACGATGGAACGTACCATTATCTTCAAGAAGTTGTAGAACAGTATGATTCACAAATTATGATACCATGTTAGGGTAAAAATCTCAACCCCAATTTGGTAGAGATTGAATATATTATATAGTAACGAATATTACAGAAATAGTACACGAAAATAAACAAATTACAATAAGTGTACAAACTAATTTACGTTACTGAATTAACTCTAATAATAATTATAACATAAACATGTTAGGGAATCATAAATCTAGCTAGTTATGAGAAATTTTTGAAAGAAAGAGTATGAACAAGCAAGAATACGAGAAGAACTTATTTAGAATAGAAGTATTTAAGCTAGAATCTTCCAAAAGATAAGAGGAACGACCTTTAGTAGCTAGAGATCCCTAGAGGATCGTTGAGTTGCGAATAATAAACGAGGAATAAGGGCTCTATTTATAGGGTGGGGTTAGGAACTTATTAGCAAAAAAATAATTAGTGAAAAGGATTAGAATTGAAGATAATTTGAATTAGTTTGTTACATTAGATAAAATTTAATAAAATTAAATAAAAATAAATAAAAAAGGGATTTAGGGGATTTACGGAAAAAATAAAAGAAAGTGGAATTAGGATAACATCAACTTTTGATTAATATGTTATTTAGGATTAAAATTAGGAATAAAATAATATTTTTATAAAATTTAAAAAATCTAAATATGTGGGGATGAATGTCACGACAAAGAAAAAAAATATATACATAATTTTTTTTTTGAATAGATTAAAGTTAGTTATTTCAAATGATTAGGAAAAAGTAAAAGAAAAAAATAAAAAAAATAATTTAAGATAAGTTTAAAATAATCATATATCTTAAAATGTTCAAAAAAAAAAAATAATAATAATATTTATCCAATTTACAAAAATTAACCAGATTTCAAAGACGTTACAAAATAAGCCTTGAAATTTACGTATGCGTAATTTTTACCATTGAAATTTGATTTTAGTCAAACGAAGTTACAAACTTGAATTGTTTTGATTAGGTTAGAGTCTAAGGCATCCAAAGTTACTATAAGTAGCAAGTTCAAGAATGGATATGAGAATTAAATATAGAATCACAATAAGTAAACCTCTCTAAAGTGTAATAGAATACCTACTTTAGACAAGGCTTAGTATATTGAATTGAAATGGTATCACAAGTAGTATGAGGCACAAAAGTTAGACATATAATCAACATAGAGTCAACAAGTCTTAGAATTCAGGTATAAAAATCAGGGATGTCACATGAACCGATTAAAACTCGGTTTCCAGCCCGGTTTTCAAACAGGTCATACCCCCTACAGAAACGGTTTGACCAAAAACCGGTTGACTTTTATTGACCAAACCCAAAAAGTTTTAGACAAAAACCTTATTTGTACACCTCTAATTAGATGTAAGTAGACCTTAAACACCGTGAAGAAATTTGTGCCTAAGTGGAAGAGAGAGAGTAGGGAAAAGTTATATTATTTTAAATTGATGTTCCAAGGGACATGGTGTGATGGTAAGGTGTCTCCTCTTTATCCATGAGGTGTTGGGTTCAAATTTTACAAGATGCAGGTATTAGAGTATTTAGGAGTAAGTTAGTTTGATGTTAAAAAAAAAATTAGATTTGATCTCTAATTCTATATTATGTGATCATTTTAACTTATGAATTATGATTAATTATACGTATAGGTATTAAAAGGGTAAAACTTGTTATGTATAATTCATTTATTAGTTTTATTTGAATACTAAACGTCTCGTGTGTGTGAGGCTAACATCTTGCCTTCTGTTCGGCTTCATAACCTTAAACACCTTGATAGAGGTGTACAAATCGGTTTTCGGTCCTAAACCGGTTCGGGTTTGGTCAAACCTGGTCAACCGATTCTGTTCGAAACCGGTTTATAAGGGGAAAATGATCGGTTCGGTTTGAAACCGGGTTTTATTTTGTTTGGTTCGGTTTTGACCAGTTTCAACGAAGATGGTTACAAACTGATTTCAATGAAGAGGGTTATAGACCAATTTCAACCTTACAGTTTGGTTCGGGTTTAAACCGGTTTTAATCAAACCGGTTTCGGTTAAAAACCGGTTCCGGGTCCCAACCTGTTTTTTTTCACCTTTACGCCTTGAAGCGATTCGAAAATCAAGCTTCGAGTCTTGAAGCATATTAAATAATAAATATATATTTACACATATGATATATCATGGTCACCAATAGACATAGTCATTTATGATTGTGAACATGTAATTATTTTATACAGGAAGATAAGTATTTTATAAAATAGACAAAAGATTTAAAAAATCAAGGAAACTAAAATAAAAGAATACAGACAATCTTTTGATAAAGAAAATCAATGAAGAACTTAAACTCTTAATGGGAGGAGATATCTAATATCTTTGTGAGTGATGGAATTCTTTTTGACATTAGAAAATGGGGCAAGCCCGATTAAATTATGGGCCCAAAACTGGTTTAACCCAGTTAAGAATGGGCTAAATTAGTTGGTTCTCAATCATTAACAATCTTTTGACAATCGTTCAAAGAATCAACTTTTAAAAACTCAGACAAGACCGGATAAAATTGAGTTGAACTATGAATGTGTGCGAAACAACTCGTTTAAAAGTATAGGAATCAAGCATATAGAACAAGAAATGTTACTTTTGCTTCCATTTAGATAAGTCGCCCCTTCTTTTGTTTCCACCACCGAGCATATAGGATATTTTAAGAAGTGAATCGATTTCTTAGTGGCGTGGTCCTGGCAAAGAATAAGAAAGCTAGAACGGTGATTTTACTATACTTCTGATCAGAATAGGACCTACGACAAGAATATATTTTAAAACTTTATAGTGAATAAAAGTACGAAACATAATTTTTCATTAAAACGACGTCCTTTGGATAAGAACGAGAATCATTTTTTCTTTACTTGGACTTGGAACAAGGCCGCACACAACTTATACTAGTCTGGTTCATTTTCGTTTAAGTTTAATTTTAGTTAATACTAGTCTGGTTCATTTTCGTTTAAGTTTAATTTTAGTTAGGCTTGCTGGTCTCAATGGTTTTAAGGGAGTATTACATATATGTAATTATCACTACTACAAAATCACATATATGTCTCCCAACCATAAACCATTAAAAGAAAACAAGTTCTAGTATCAAATTTGATGCGTATCAAACAAATAGAGCTTGATTTAGGACCCGGTTTATAGTATGAAATCACACTCTATAACATTTAAATATAATATCTTTCTAGAGGTAGTAAAACTTGGTTTTTATTAAGCAACCGAGTTCCGTTACATTAACAACTTCATTTTATTTTTAAAATGTTTGATTATTTTTAAAATTTAATAAAACCCGGGTTTTACTAAAAAAACCTGTTTATGCTATTAATTTGGATTATTGTTTATCGCTTAAATTGAAAAAAAAACTCTTATATATTAACTATGGTCAAATATGTCTACATGGTAGTTTACGTAACCTTTTTAACTATGAGTGTAAACGAGCAGGGCCGAATGTGAACTACTCGAGATAGGTACGCTAAAAACTTGAATCAAGCCGAGCTCGAGCTTTTAGTGGGATTCATTTAATAAATAAGCTCAAACTTCACATATCATGCTCGAGCAAACACGAGTCTAAAAGAGCCTTTTATTTATATTATTTTTTTAATGTACTAATTATATATTTCTATATAATAATAGTTAGACAAAATTATAGAAAATGTCATTTAAGTTTATACGAAATTGAGGTTTCATCAATTATCTTCAAAACGTACGCTCGACATCCTTTTTACCTTTTTTGTGACAGATTTCGTCCCTTAGACTAACACGTGTTAAGTTTTTTTTGTTAAATCAAGGGCTTTCTACCCCTAAAGGACTATTTATGTAATTTTAAACCTAAATGACGCTTTATGCAATTTTGGCATCTTTTAATTAAAAAATTAGTTTATTTATGTTTTTTTACAATTTATATATATAGGGTGAGGTTCAAATGATAACTTATATTTATGTGATAACCATGATAACCACTCTCAAACATATTGTTACCTATATGTAATAATTATCATTATGTTAGTATTACATATACGTAAACACTTTGTGTCACGTATATGTAACATTATTTGATACGTATATGTAAGACTCTTAATTTCCGTATTTATGTTGAAGATATATGTTAAAAAAGTATTTAACAATTAAAAGAAAAATAATTTATAAATTATGTGATTGTTTGAGAGGTGGTTATCATGGTTATCACATTAAAAACTGATTATCATTTGAACTCTTCCCTATATATATATACATATATATATATATATATACAAATTATTTTTTATATAACATAATAGACATTATTTAATTATTTTTTTCATAGTTTTATATATAATAATAAATATATAAATATATATATATACATCTAACATATTAAATACAAATTATATATAACTACAAATTTTATTTTTTATTGCATTTTAAAAACAAACATTTTAATTAGAAATGAGATAGATAATATTTAAGAAACCCTTAAATGTGTTATAACAAAACACTTATTTGCTACCAAAAACAATATAAAATGTTTCCTTTAAGATAAAATTTAAAATAGAATTTTTTTGTTAAAAATGAAATGGAAACGATCTTAAAAATGATTATTTTGATAATTTTGTTTGTTTTGTTTGTTTTTTTATTTAATAAACCTATATAATTAATATTTTTTACCTTTTACCGAAATAGTTTTTTTTAGAATTGTGATAAAACATTACATTTAAAAGAATTAATAAACCTATTTTTTTTAATAAGATTAGAAAATAACGTAAATCTATTTTTAATATTTGTTTATATTCATACAAGATAAAACCTATTTTGAAAAAAAGACCGTAGATTTTAAGAGTCAAAAAGATAAAGTTCATTTAAAGATTCATAAACCAAATCATGATATAGGGAAAATTCCCAAACTAAACATTTTTATTTTTAAATTCCTTAAAACAAATAAAGAATTTTCCACTTCCCCAAAATAAACATCAAATTTTCTCTAGAAAAATGTTAAAACTCGGCGAATTCGCCGAGTTACGTGTCTCGTTTTTAAACTTACACGTGTAATTTTCGCTCAAATGCTTTCCAAAACCCGGCGTTTCACCTGAATATTTGAATAATATAACAAAACGCCGGAATATGAAGAGGTTTTGCCGGAATACGAAGAGGTTTCGCCGGAATATGAAATCTATTCATATTCTGGCGAAACCTCTTCATATTCCGGCGAAACCTCTTCATATTCCGGCGTTTTGTTCTATTATTCAAATATTTCGGCGAAACCTCTTCATGTTACGGTGAAAATTACACATGTAAGTTTAAAAATAAGACACGTAAATCGGCAAATTCACCGAGTTTTAAGAATTTTCCGGCGAAAATTTGATGTTTATTTTAGAGAAGTGGAAAATTATTTATTTGTTTTAAAGAATTTGAAAATAAAAATGTTTATTTTGGGATTTTTCCCCTTTTTTATTGTAGAATATTTTATATTTGGTATAACATTTTTCTCTTTTAATTTATCTGTCACGAATAAAATAAAATGTTTAATCTATGAATTGATTTTGGTAACATGTACATTAACTTGTAGTTATATATGAATTATGTTTTTAAACAATTACACATGGAATATTAAATTAGATATGTACTAGTTTTGTTAAATACATATTAAAATACACTATTCTTCTAGAAGTAAGCAATGAATTGTGTAAACTAGGTGAAACTAAATCCAAATATCTATTGATTTAGATCTTGAAATTATAAAAGTTACATCTTAAACACTAAAATATCTTAATCCATTAAGCTAAGTAAATAACTACTATTATATGAAAATAAAAACACTTAAAAAATTTTAATTAAAAGATGACAAAATTGTAGAAAACGTCATTTAAGTTTAAAATTACATAAATAGTCATTTAGGGATAGAAAGTCAAACTGCCTTGACTTAAAAGAAAAACTTAACACGAGTATAAATGAAGAAATCTGTTACAAAAAGTACACTTAAATGATGTCTAGCGTGCTTTTTAATTTGAAGATAAAGGATAAATCTTGCAATTTCATATAAACCTAAATAACGTTTTCTGTAATTTTGTCTAATAGTTTTTATATATAAAATAATGATAAAATTAATTAAATAATATATATATATAATATAAGACGTACAGTTATAAATATATACAAAAATAATTATTAAAATATATAAATAAATCATAAATGAGCAGAGCCCGAGCTCTAAATGAGCGGTGCTTGAGCTCTTTTAAGCTCAGCTCGGCTTGTTTATACCCTATTTTTAATAATAAATGACAATATTAGAAATTAAAATAGCAAGATATAATATGACGAAAAAAATATAGCAAAATAAATTATATTGTTATTTGGTATATTTAATTTTAAATACGAGGTCTTTTTCTTATTTTTTTTTATCTCATTTTCTTAACAACAATTTTCAGATTTTCTAAGATAAATACATCATAATCTACATATCATAATCTACATCTTGTAGGATTTATACCCTTGATCTTTTGTTTATCGGGTATTTCACTTAACCCACAAGATGCCCACTTGAAAACATATGACTCGTTTTTTTAATCCAAACATATACAGGCAACAAAATATAAATTTACATAAAGTTGAAATTAAATAGTGTGGCGCAACTAATGATGTCATCTTGAAGAATTATTTGCGTCACCCCCAATGATGTCATATTGATATATAAATTATAATCGTCAATTATCTATATAATAGTGTGGCTTCAACTGTCTTCTGGCACCCCTCACTTCACATCCTCCCACAGTCCCACATACCGGAAACCAAGCCCAAAGAACGATGTGGGTTTCAGGTGAGATGCTAGCAAAAAATGAAGCCAAAGATCCGGTGCCACCACGAGGTGGGGTCATAAAGCAAATTGTCAAAGATATAGCCAACGGTTGTGGTGGTGGCAGAAACAACCTCACCTAGCTAGTTGTTGACCGGTGTTTTAACTTACGATGGACCGAATCTTGCAGATCTAAAATCATCCCCACATGTGCATACCATAAAATAAACAAGATGAGGTAACCATGGCTCATGTTTATAGATATGGGTAGGTTTAGATCAGGGTCTAAGTACTCCAAGTGTACTAGTTCTTAATTTCTTGTGGTTTCAACTATCTTCTTTCGTTTTCTTGTACTAGAAGAAACTCCTTATGTTTTAAATGAATCGAAACGATGCTTTTATTGGATGTCGATCTAAAAAAGAATCGGTTATGTACTTCTATAGAAACAAAGTGAGGGTTATATAGTTATATAAGATTTAATTTTCGATATGTTAAATTTATACTAAACTTATAACAAGAAAAAACATTATCATAGAGTTTAAATATCGGTATACTTGTTCATAGTTTGTTCCTTTTCTTTCTTTTAACATTTAAGATTTATATTTTATACATATAATAATTTTTTTAAGATACTAATTATTTAAATAAACTTATGTTTGTTTAATTTGTTGCCTTATCTAAAACATAACTCATATTATATGATGAATAAATATGAAACATGTTATATTTCTTTTATTAGAAGGCAAGGTCTGTTAACCATATTTCGTTCCTAAAATAGATAAAGATTTATACATATATATTTATAGAGGTTTTTTTTACGAATTTGATTTTCCTTGTGAAGCGTAAGAAGTGTTCTAGGAAATAGTCACTTTTTATTAAAATAAAATAATGATACTCATTTTATATAAGAGAAATACACGAGTATAAAACCGTATACAAAACTGAATGAAAAAGATTAATATAGATACCAACTTTATACAAATCTAACCGTTGTCTTCCACAAGTTCGAGTCTTCGGCTGCAAAACGAACGAACTAGTTTTTAGCGGTGGTTGAGGATTCGTGTTTAACACAGGTCTCTTAAAACAGATTCCGTGCATCTTCTTAGACGAACGCGTTTGTCTTCCAGGGTATAACAACCAGAATAGTATGTGTACTGTCGAGAATGACTCACGCGCCTGAGGTATTACCGGGTTAATGCTGTTCTTGAGTTTATGAAAAAAGATGAAGTTGAAGAAAATGAGGAAGACTTAGAGAGTGTCCATCTCTAAATTCTATGAAACTTCTTAATCAAATGATTTTCTAGTTATTCTCTTTTTCTAATGTGTGATCCTTTTTACGACTTGATAAAATGAACCTTGATGTTCATTTTATATTTACACAAATAGAAACCATCACTGAATATTAAACTTTTTTTGTGGTTAATACATTTAAAATAAGGTTTCTGTCATATTAAACTATTATAATTATAGTAATACAAATTACATACCCTAAAAGGTTGTTTCTTAAATGACTTCTCACATATATTTCTTCCTATTTGATCAAACTTTACTTATAACGACATTTAAACACTCATAAAAAGATATAAATCTTTGTATCAACGAGTTCATCATTGTCTCAACTCATACTAGATTAGCTCACAAGAGTTTAAACTTTTAACACTTGCTATTACTAGTGAAGTGACCTTGGTGGGACAACATAAGCATGCCCGCCCGTAATTATTGCTTCCAACTAGAACCTATGGTGATGGACCCATAGATTCACGCTAATTATCAGCTACCAAACAAATATGATCAAAGGTAGCAGAAGACAAGGGAAAAAAAAAAGAAACCTTTGATAAATGAAAATTGTACATAAACTGAGTAACAACAAATAATAAAGTTTGAATTTTTTTTATGTTTTTAAGGTGAATTATATATTTTAAAATCAAACTATATATGTAAATAGGTAGATTCTTACATATATATATATAGAGAGAAAGGTTTAAATACAAATGATTGTTACTTATGGTGCGAAGGTATGAAGGATTATGGACCAATGGTCTACATGGTTGAGATGAAACGTGTGCATAGTCGGCTTGTTTTTAAACGTGAAAAGAGTCTGAAAGGGTAAAATATGTATAACCTGCATTTGTTGACTTTTTCAAGTTCCCTCATTTTTTTTAAAACACGTATAACTTTTTTATATAACATTATTTTTTTTTAAAATGACACCATCAAAATGAACATTTTATTCTCTTTAATTTGAGTATAGTCTTGCTATACTTTTATTTAAAAAATCAACTTTTAAAAAAAAATTCGATGTGATATGCGTATAACATGCTTGATAATGGTCATGCGTTATTATAAAACATACGTGATTATGTGTATAACATGCGTTATTATAAAACATACGTGCTTATGCGTATAACATGCGTGATTATGGTCATTTGTTACTATAAAACATACGTAATTAAGGTCATGCATTATTATATAAACATGTGTAATTATCATTTTAAACATACGTAATTATTTATAAGACATGTGTTATTATTATGACGCGGACGCATTTACCCCTCGCTCACTGAACACGTGTCCCATGCTAGTGTCTTTCTACGCTTCGTACGCTAAAAACCCTCTGTACATTAAACGGACCTATGTATATATATATATATATGCGTTATTATATAAACATGTGTAATTATCATTTTAAACATGCGTAATTATTTATAAGACATGTGTTATTATTATGACGCGGACGCATTTACCCCTCGCTCACTGAACACGTGTCGTATGCTAGTGTCTTTCTACGCTTCGTACGCTAAAAACCCTCTGTACATTAAAAGGACCCTGTATATATATATATATATATATATATATATATATATATATATATATATATATATATATATATATATATATATATATATATATATATAAATGAAGTGAAAACAAAAATATATAATTAGACATGTTGAAGGATGAGCCCAAATGGTCCAATGACTTGGACCAGAACATGACCGTTCAATTAGGGATGTGTTCAGTACCGTACCGCTATTGAAAATATCGAAACCGGAAATTACTCAAAACCTATACCGAATACTGTACTGAAATTGTCGATTCGGTACCGGTATTTGAATACTTATTGTTTTGATAACGCTTTGATGTCCTTAAAACAAATGGTCGAGAAAATTACTTTAATATTGCCTTTTTAGCAACATTAGAGAGAAATGTTATTACACTTTCCAGCGGGCTAATAACCAACCACAGGCACACATGATGGGCGTGAAAGGCAACAATACATCCAATCCCACCTCGTTATTTGACAGTGGAGCTTCTCACCACATCACCAACGATCTCAACACCTTGTCACTTCACACCTCATATGACGGTGATGGTTAGCCACTTACTATAACTCATATTGGCTATATTAATATCTCTTTTTCAAATGTCTCTTTCAAATTGCAAAACATTCTTTGTGTTCCGTCGATATCACGAAACATAATTTCTATCTCTCGTTTATGCATTGATAATGAAATACTAATCCAATTTTTCTCTTTCAATTTTGTTATCAAAGACTTCCGATCCAACCAACCACTTCTTCAGGGAACCGCTAGTCGAGGCATCTATGAGCTTCGTCCATCTACCCCCATCACCTCATGTTTTTCATATGCAGACAAATAAGGATTCTTTTTGGCACCATCGCCTAAGACATCCAAACTCCAAAGTTTTGCAACATTTAGCATCTTCTGTTCCGTCTATTTCTAGTGTTCATGATCATTGTAATTCATGTTGCATTAGTAAAAGTCACAAACTTTCTTTCCATGTTTCTTCAATTACTTCTAATTCACCATTACAAATTTTATTTTTCGATGTATGGTCATCCCCGTTTACATCTTTTGATGGTTTCAAATACTACATAATTTTTGTTGACCATTTTACTAAAAACATTTGGATTTATCCTCTAAAGCATAAATCAGACTCACTTAACACCTTACTCAGTTTCAATGACTTGTTGAAAACCACTTCCAAACAAAAATTACAACCCTCTTTTCTGATAACGGAGGCAAATATATTAAATTATCTTCACACCTTGCCTCTTGTAGCATCTCACACCTCACCTCTCCACCTCATACTCCCGAACACAATGGCAATGCGGAGCGACGAAATCGCCACATAGTTGAAACGGGGCTTGCTCTTTTGTCTCATGCAAAATTACCCCTTAAATTTTAGCCCTTTTCATTTACCGCCGCCACTTATCTCATTAACCGACTACCCACTCCCACTCTTAATAATGATTCTCCGTTCTATCGTCTATTCAAAAAACAACCTAACTACAACAAATTGAGTTGTTTTAGTTATTTATCATACCCATGGTTACGTCCCTACACTAACCATAAACTTCAATCTCGGTCCAAACCATGCATTTTCGTTGGTTACTCATCATCTCAAAGTGCCTACCACCTACTTGATCCCCTAACACATCGTGTGTACACTTCCCGTCACGTTCAGTTTTTTGAACATCTCTTTCCCTATGAATCTCTACTCAAAACACCTACACCCCCTACCCCTCATCCCGACTCCCTCCTATCTCTTACTGTTCAACATATCACTCAATGCACCCAAGCTATGCCATTCCCCACCACCCCACAACCCTCTGTTAACAACTCACCAACCACACCACCTATTTCCCCATCACATTCTGTTGACCAATCTTCAACCCCACCCTTAACTTCAAACACACCACAAACTTCCTCCTCTTCCCACCAGCCTACGGATTCCAATCCTCCCATCATTCCCATCTGGTTACCCGAACCACTAGAAAACTGAACCCAAAATAACACAAATCGGATTTTGTCCTATATAACACTTCTATCCAACCCTTCATCGAACCATCTAATATAACCCATGCTCTCAAATAGCCACTTTGGTGCAAAGCAATGAAGGAAGAGTTTGATGCTCTTCAACAAAATCAAACTTGGAGTAACTTCAGCACCAAATCTTGTTGGTTGTAAATGGGTCTTTCGAACCAAATACAAACCGGACGGCTTAGTTGAGAGACTAAAAGCTCGCCTTGTAGCTAAAGGTTTCCACCAACGTCCCGATTTAGATTATACTGAGACTTTTAGTCCTGTAGTCAAACCCGCTACTCTACGTCTCATTCTATCCTTAGCCACATATCACAATTGGTGCCTTTGCCAATTAGACATAAACAATGCCATTCTTCAAGGCACTTTAACAGAATCTGTCACACCCCCAAAATCCACTAATGGAGTTTTACCGTTAGGCGTGTGACAAACCAGAATCTCAGTCATTAGTTACGTCAAACGACACTATATGAGTTTAAAAAAACCATTAGATGTTCAGAGTTAAATGCGGAAGCAGTTTATGTCAAATAGTTAATGCGTAAAACAAACGCCCAAGTTTAGTTTAATAAAAGCAAGTGAATTGTTTTAAATGTTTGCATAAGAATGCAATGACAGTAGGATTCCATGCATGTCCTAGGTGTGCAACATGTGCCTTAGCGACCTGAGAAACATGTAAGAAAAAGTGTCAACATGAGGTTGGTGAGTTCACAGGTTTGTAAGTAAATAAACTGTTTGTGTGTTTGCAGGATCCATATACGTAAGTCACACCTATTGCTAGCTAGAAAATGTATAAGTTACTCTAAGCGCTCGCAACCGAAGCTGACTGTTTGTGTTTGAATGCCTCCCGCCAGGTCTATCAACCCTGGCAATGTGTTTAGGCCAATATTACACCCGTTCGACCTCCAATCGAGTTAGCGCGACTAACGGAAAAACAAGTAAACGGATGTTTGTCTGCAAGCATGTTTCTCCTCAATGGGAAAACAAGTAAAATTGATGTTCGTTTGTATGCATGTTTCTCCCCAATGGGAAAACAAGTTAAATGATGTTCGTTTGTACGCATGTTTCTCCCCAACGAGAAAACAAGTAAAAATGATGTTTGTTTGTATGCATGTTTCTCCCTAACGGGAAAACAAGTAAAATGATGTTCGTTTGTATGCATGTTTCTCCCCAACGGGAAAACAAGTAAAATAATGTTCGTTTGTATGCACGTTTCTTCCCAACGGGAAAACAAGTAAAAGAATGTTCTTTTGTATGCGTGTTTCTCTCCAACGGGAAAACAAGTAAAAGAATGCTCGTTTGTATGCATGTTTCTCCCCCAATTTAAAATGGAAAAATGGGCCGTGAAAACTCACCCGAGTTGTGTACGAGTAGATAGCACCACACAAGGATGCAATTGGGTGGTCCTGCAAACGACTTACGTATGCCCTAGAATTATAAGCATAATACTTAAGGATACAATGGGATTTTTGTGACGACGACACGAAAGATTTGTACGTCCTAGAACATACTTAGGATCAACGAGTAGACAAACTTGTCCACGGGAATAAGGATTTCTTAATATAATAATTAAGATAAACGCGTTACGAATTGAGAGTTTTCTAATTACGAATAATATTATATAAATAAATATTCGTGTGTTTGCACCATTAAATAATGGTTCAGGAAAATAATATAAATTATTATATTTTTTTAAACTCGTAGAAATAATACAATAATCATTTGTGTGGCAAAAATAATAAATTATTATTTTTATTCGAGAATATAACGTGGGTAAATAATATAATTAATTATACTATTTATAAGTTTGAAGCGTTACACAAAATTTATTAACGTGGCGAAAATAATATATAATTATATTATTTTTAATTGGAGTCATGGGTTGAAAATAATATAAATATATTATTTTAAAAGTGGGTAGAATTATTAAACACGGGTTATAAAACTAAACCTGAGCCTACGGGTGTTCCCCGGGATTAAAAATATGTGATTATAATAATATATGAATGATTTTTATAATTAAAATAATCTTAAAAATTGATTTAAAAACGAAACAGGGGTGGAGGGCTCGAACCCGGGTCTCCCCCCAAGTAGCACACATCATTATCCAGTCCCGCCCGCTAGGGTATCGCATAAATAACCAGATCCAATTGTTTTTAACATAAAAGCCTCCTGTGATCTTCCCCCAATCGAAGTCGTGCCCAACCAGTCCTAATACCAACAAATTCGACCACGATCGAGCAAAATTGATTAGGGGTTTTGTTAATCGAGTTATTGCGAGTCTGGGGTGAGATTTAATTGCAAAATCGTTGGATTTATAGCCGTTAATTTCGGTTTTGAGATATCGAAAACCCTAGGTTCTAACCACAAATCAAATTGATTAAATCCGATAATAAAAGTTGTTGGATTCATAGGGCTTTTGACAAGCGCTGGATTGCGAGTCTAACCGTATAATTTAATTGGATTGAGATCAGGTCAAGACTGGTGTTCGGTTTAACTTGAATATACGATGAACCCTAGATTTGGTTCATCTTCGATTCGATGTTATAAGCCCTTGATTTGATAGGGCTTTCAATCTAGACCTCGAGATGAGTCTGGGGAGTTGTTTAATTTAGTTAATAGATATCGAATCGATAAGGTTCGACTAAACCGAAAACGTATGAACCCTACGTATTGATTCATGTTAGATTCGATAATGAAAGCCCAAATTATGTTAGGGCTTTTGATCTAGAGACTGAAACGAAAGTGTGGAAGGTTTCAATTACCAGAATGGAGTCTGAATTGATAGTGTTCGACCAAATGGACCTTAGGTTATGAACAACTTGGTTCCCGGCGACTCCCGTTGCTTCTCCGATCGATCTGATGTGTGCAAAAGTTCCTGGGGGCTTCGTACATGATGCGTAGGGTGTTTGATTTCGAAAATGATAAACCAAATGATCAAATCTAGTGGTTTTAGTTACGGTTTTGACGTTATGGTTTGATTACCTATAATTAGGTTCAATTAGAATCAATGTTGGGGTTTAAAGCCTTATTAATGGTCGTTAATGTCATGGACGTGCTTAATGGTTACGAATTGCAACGAAAATCAAACGAGGAGTTCGAATTTGAGTCAAGAACATCCGGTTTTGACTTTCGGAAGTCAACTGAAGCCAAAACCTTTGATTTTGACTTTTCTGAATCAACGGGATAGGTTTAGGTTAATTACACAACTAGTCCCTGCAGTTTATATGAATTAGGGTTTGGGGAAATGGTAGAATCAGTCCCTGAGGTTTGTGATAGGGTTAAATAGGTTAGGATTTAACAGAATTTGTTAACGGAGTTAACTTAAAAAGTCTGGATGTCACAGAATATGTTTATATGTCCCAACCACCGGGTTTTCATGACCCCTCACTCCCCAATCATGTATGCAAACTCAATAAGGCCATCTATGGTCTTCGCCAAGCATCCCGAGCTTGGTACGATGAACTAAAAAATCATCTCATCTCAAATCACTTCAAACCGACCGCTTCAGACCCTTCCCTCTTTGTTAACAAAAATAATTCTTCCCCCATCTTTATCCTCGTATATGTAGATGACATAATAATCACGGGTCCCAATTCATCTCTTGTGACTAAATTCATTCATTCCCTTGCAGCTCATTTTTCTCTAAAAGATCTTGGTAATCTATCTTACTTCCTAGGTGTTGAAGTAATTCCACACTCCAATGGCCTATTTCTCTCCCAAAGCAAATACATTCTTAATCGAGCCAATATGAGTGAATGTAAACTGGCCACCACACCTATGGCCGCCTCAGACCCGCTTACCAAACTCGATGGCAAACCTCTTACCTCCCCCACCGACTATCGTGCCTTTGTAGGTGCCCTTCAATATTTGTCCTTGACCCGCGCCGACGTAGCTTTCACCGTCAATAAACTGCCATAATTTATGCACTTCCCAACAGATCTACATTGGGCTGCTTTGAAAAGATTACTTCGTTACTTGCATGGTACCATGCACCATGGTCTTTTACTTCATCGTAATTCACCGATGTAGTTACATGCATTTACCGATGCCGATTGGGCGGGTGACAAAGCTACATATCACAGCACCACTGGATACATTGTTTATTTGGGCTCAAACCCAATATCTTGGAGCTCAAAAAGACAACCTACTTTAGCTCGTTCTTCCACCGAGGCTGAATTTCGAGCTGTGGCATCCACCACAACCGAAGTGAAATGGATATCATTGTTACTATTTGAACTCAGTTACCGGTCAACTGTAACTCCTACCATTTATTGTGATAACTTAAGTGCCACCCATTATTTTGCTAATCCGGTATTCCACTCACGCATGAAGCACCTAACTCTTGATTTTCACTTCGTTCGTGAGTTGGTTCAAGCCGGTGCAATACAGGTCACTCACATTTCGGGAGAAGATCAACTTGCCGACGCCCTCACTAAACCATTACATAAGCCCCGTTATCAATCACTTATGTCCAAGATTGGCCTTCTTCCAAGATCGTCCATCTTGCGGGAGCATATAAGACCATAACCAAACCCATTACATCATCCGGTCCATATACCCAAACCCAAACTCAAAATACAGAATTCAAACCATTTTGAATTCTTTGTTTATTTATAGAATGGATTGTAATTAATTTAGTCATCCTTAATTGTTGTGACATTCCTAGACTTTAGTTTCAGTTTTTCCTAGTATTAAGCATCTATTTTGTATTTATATTACATGTTATTCAATGAAAGAATCATTTAGTCAAGGCTTGATATTCCATTACATAATTAAACGTAGTGGTTTATCAATAACAGATTTAAACTTGTAGAATGAGATCAATCATCACAACAATAATACCCTATTACGGTGTACGGTGTATACCGTATTTTTTGGTTGAGATCACCCTATTAATTGCAAGTTTAAATTTCCAAAAACTTATCCAAATCCTTATCGATCGGTACTCGGTAATTATTCGGTAATTTTTGGTTTTTATCGGTATCGATACTGACAAGTACCGAAACCGAATTAACTAAAACTAAAATACCGGTATTGTTGTTCGACTAGTAACGATACCATACCGGTACGGTATCGATACTTGGTACAAAATACTCGTCCCTATGTTCAACCATATGACTGTGCTCTTTTATAACAACGGCTCTTGTCTACCTTCACTCCATATAATTATTTTTTATAAAGTTAATAATTTGAAATAATATATTAATTCTATCATCGTAAAATTAATATTTTCCAATAGTAAGAAAAGTTTAGCATACTTATTATAAAGTAAATATTTATGTTTGTAGAATTAATAGTTTAAATTTGATATAATTTTTAAAATTTTAAGGTCAAATTATTATCCATTTTACCTTACACATGACTAACAAGGTGATGTATTATCCTCGAAACAACTTATTAGTGAGTTCACCGACTTTAAGATGGGATAAAATCTCTTGGGTAAGGAGTGTTTATTATTCGAATTAAACTCGAAAATAATTAAATTTTGAATTTCAAATTCAAATTAGGTTTTTGTGTTTTTAAATCGGGTTAACATTCATATCGAATTCTAAATTCGGATTTCGAATCGAATTCCATTTTTTTGATTTTTGAACTGATTCGACCGAATATTTGAATTTGAGTTATAATTTTTATAAAAATACATTTTTCCTCGGTGAGGGAGCATCTCACCCATCAAATTTTATAATCAAAGGCTGAGATTCAAGTATGAAAAAATATAGGCTAAATGGGCATTTCTAGAAACCTACAATTGTTGATTTTTTTTAATTTCCCTCACTTTTTTTAAACCTACATAATTTTTTTATACAACATTGTTAAAAGGACCAAAACCGGATACCTCTCATAGTTGGTAAATATAACATACTCATAGTTCTTAAACCTTAAATTAAACGTTAACATTCAACAGCAGAAGTCTAATACAAATCAGAGTCAATTAAAACTTTTAACATATCATTGTTCAACATTTATAAACTAGGGATAATAGGGATGTGAGTCTTGATCAGCAGCAGCCATCAACCATCTATTCCCAAGCTCTCGGAGCTTCATATCATTTTCATTCCTTTGTTACCTAATGTGCATACTAAAATAGTTAGCTAACGCTGTTGAGTTCAAGTTTTCTTTAGCTTTATATAAAAAGGGTTTTTCCTTTTAAAACGTTCTTTAAACATACATATTATATTATACGCGTAATACAATAAAACTTTCTTTCTTATTTTAAATACATACATATTTACTTTATGCTCTTTTCTTTAAGTCATAAATTAACGTCTACAATCTGTTCTGTGCCCCGAAGTGGTCTTCTTCATTCTTACTTCCCGAAGGAACATTCGTTCGCGAGTATTGTTCTCTAAGGCTCAACGTCCAAATGTTGATACCCGCTTTCTGTGCCCCCAAGCGGGCTTCTTCATTCTTACTTAGCGACCGTCGTTACTCATCTTAACCAGTTGCAACTTCCCCGTTACAGTGCTCTGCCGAGCACTGTCCCGGTTATTCATATATGACGCAACCATAGGCTTTGGGTAGCACTAGCCATCAAAACTATACTACTACCTCAAGACCTTTTTTTGAATAAGCATACTCTTACAGATTAGACAATGTATTTGACTTTCTCTTTCTTTCTGTTTATAAAACATATAATTAAATAAACCATTCTTTTTTCTTTCTCTTGTTTATAAAACATATAGTTAAATAAACCATTCTCATTTCTTATCTTTCTTTCTTACAAAACGACCAGTTAAATAAACCGTTATCTTTCTTATCTTTCTTCACAAACGTTTAAGTAATAAAATACACTTATTATAAACGTCTAATTCTTGAGTATGCACACCACCCTAAAACAGTAAAATATGAATTTTTGAACTCACCTGAAAATGCTAGCCTCACTGTGTTCTTTACTGCCCAACTATGTCACGTACAATCTATGTCACGTACAATCTAGATAAATAGTTAATTATCAGGCCTAAACGACACTAGTCGGTTTTCTATACTTCTGTCCTAGCGAACTTAGGGTTAAGTTCGCCTATTCTATATCTAGCAAACTTGACAAGTTCGCTGGATGTAACCAGCGAACATAAGGGCTAAGTTCGCCCATGTCATTAAGCGAACATAAGGTTAAGTTCGTCGTCCAAATCTTAGCGAACATAGCAGGCAAACCTAACAATTTCGCCAAGTCTATAACCAGTCGAACATACTAAGTTCGCTAACCTCTGCCCAGGCGAACATGCTAAGTTCGCCAATAACTGCCCAGTAAGTTCGCAGGACGAGCAGCTTCTTCCCCAAAAACCCTAAGTTTGCATGTTAATGGCGGATGAGGCTAAACACGATTAAGATGCAAACTTTTCACGTCCAAAACGTTTCTTATACTTTCGTGATACTAGATCTATGCTTTGTTTCTCATTCCATACGTAAAAATCCCATCTTTTATCGAAAATCATTCGAAAACAACACAAAAACTAAGATTTGGGGTCGAAGATTTCCTCTGATCCGTTCAAATCCTCGTAGTTCCTGCTTGTGGATGATGGAGAGACTTGTAGCAACGATCTAGACTTGAAATCGGATCTTTCTCTCTCTAATATCTCTCTCTAGAAACCGTGGGAATGGATGCAAGTGAGGAGAGGTGTGGAGGTGACTACGGCTTGTAGCCCTCTCCCCCTCCCTCTTCGGTCCAAAACCGGCCTAAGGCCCGAGCCCACGACCCATTCCTTTTGTTCCCTTTTTCCTTTTATTTCTATTACGAGACCCGCCTTTTTATTTGATGTTACCTTCGACCAACAACATTTTTATTATTTTTGGGATGTTACAATTGATTTTTTTAATTACACTATAAAATCGAACATTTTTTTCTCTTTAAATTAAGTATAATATTATTATATAAAAAACAACAATTTAAAAAAACTCGAAAATCCGTGTTGTTTTCTAGTAACACATCAGTGAAAAAGAACAGCAGAATATCACAACAACAAAAAAGGAAAAGCAAAATAGCAAAACGATCAATACACAATATGTAAAATCATAGCACATTCATCTCAATTTTATGCAAAATACTTGGAGTTTTAACCTAAAATCATTCAAATCACCATCTAAATATGAGGAATTTTAGTCAAAATTAAATGCAAAACACCCTCACTTCTTTTTGCCTAGTCTCCTCAATCCTCTACTCAAAACCTTACCTACATAATCATCCGCCAGAGAATTACACCTCCATCCACCAGACTTCATCATCTAGTACACCTTTCACCGTCGATCCAGCCCTATCAACAGCAAGCAACGCCTTGATAGCCGTTACAAGTCCCTTACCGTTGGTCGAAATCACGTCCCTCGTTTCCACGTCAGTCATTAGACGGTCAATTTCATCCATCATACCTTTACTTGCCATTAACGACACTTGTTTCGCGTACAAACTCAAGTCGGTTTTGTACCAATCTTCAGATCGGATAGCTAAGAAGACTTTGAGAGCTAGATCGAACTGATCTTGCCGGTGGAAGGTTAGTGCGATGGTGGGTGATGCCGTGGAAGTGAGCTGTCGATTAAGAATTAGGGCTATGAGCATATAGAACATTTGGGGATGAAAGGAAATTATTGACCAAAATGCCCTATATCATAATTTTTGAGGAGTTTCACATGTCACTAGCATTCATAGCCCGTTCCCTATAATTATGTGAGTGAGTTTTATATATTTTATGCAGTGGTTTAAAGTGGTTGTGAGTGAAGGAGAGAGAAAATATATAAGGTTTTTATAAATACAAGGATAAAAGTAGTGATTTTTAGTATAATTATAAAGATAAGGAGAGAGAAAAGTAGAAATAAAAGATAGAAAAAGTAGTGTTTTTTAGTGTAATTATAAGAATAAGGATATGAAATATAAAGAACGGGCTAGGAATGCTCTTATTTCTTCCAAGCCTATTTACACAAAAGCCACATTTTAGTTTTTATTTGATCATTCCTAGCCTACTTAGGTGTATATTTTTTTTCTCATCGTTTAGGTTATCACACCATTAAATCTTTTAATTCGAATTATAATTTTGCAAAATTTTCAAATTCAAATAATCCCGGAACCATCACGAGAAACATAATCTATACATACTAATAAATAAAGGTTTTGTATTGCTACATGTCACTCCCTCATGTCTCTTCACATTGATTTTCTCGCCTCTCTCTTCTAATAAATGCACCTATATCTTATTAAATAATAATGATATTATAAATATATTATTAAAGAAGAATAATAATTATATTAAAAGAATATATAATAAGAATTCAAAATATAACTAATTAAAGAAAAATACTAATCTTACTCCCTAATAAATAAAGGTTTTTGTAAAATGGTTTTCCCATCTAAAGTTTAATTATAATTTAAGATTTTAAACCTCTCACAAATAACAAATGTTTAACAAATATAATTGCTAAAATTATTTAATATCATTTGACTAGAACTTAAAAACCGTTTGATTTGAAAATTTTGAACTTTGTATTATGTAAATTATAACAAATTCAATAAATTAACTCTAGCAAATTTACTACAATTAGATAATTAAATTGACAATTTTTTTTTTAAAATTAACAACTTATCTATGTGAAGTAAATAACAATTAATCAAAATCAACTTTCTAGAATCAGAAAATTTACCTTATGTAATTTGGTTTTGTGGATGTAATTGTAATTTTATTTTTTTTCACTATGTAAAGTAATTCTTATTTAGACACTTATGAATAATATATGTTTCTTTTCATTAACCGAGTAATACACGGGAACTAACCTAGCTACGTAATATGTCACTCTTTCAAGAATAACACTTGTTCAACCAAGTTTAAAATAATAAAATACATTTTTTTCCAATTAAACTATCGGGACTTATCTAAAAGTAAGGGGGAATTTCAAATCATCGAATTTTATTTTAATTCATGTTAGATATTTTGAATTCTAATTTGAATTAAGTTTCAAAATTTTCGGAGTTAGAATAACTCGAAAACCGACCTAGCGGACACCCCTAGGTAGTATACCGCTCTCTCAAGCAATAAATTTTGTATTTAAATTTATACGAAACTTATAACAAGAAAACCATCATCATCGAGTTTATATTCGGGTACAACAACTAGAACAGTAAATGTACTGTCTGGAATGGCTCACTCATCTGAGGTATCACCGGGTTAATTGTGTTCTTGAGTTTGTGAAAAAAAAGATGAAGTTGAAGAAAATGTGGAAGAATTAGAGAGTGTTCATCTGTAAATTCTATGGAACTTGTTAACCAAATAAGTTTCTAGTTTTTCTCTCTTTTTAATGTGTGATCTTTTTCACAACTAGATATGTTCATTTTATATTCACACAAATAAAGACTGTAACTCCGTATTTTAATTTATATTAAGCATAATTATAATAGTTTAATATGACATAACTGTATATTTTAATTGTATTAACCACAAAAAATAGTTTAATATGGTTTATGACACAAACCAAAACTACCGTATGATTCATAACATGGATTTAAGAGTCAAAAAACAAAACACCCATATTGTGTTATGACAAATATTTGTTAGCATTTAATCAAAAAGATGTAACAAATTTCTACTATAATTACCCAAGTTTCATATTTTCCATTTCAATCACTCAACTTCGAGCATCGATATCTCATTCACCTTAGCTTCGTTTTGAACAGGTTTGGTTCCTTGTGAAGCTCTCACATCTAGGACATACAAACCCACAAAATAATAATTATATTAATCGCAATTACATATAATTATTTGTGTCCAAATTTGTGAAGAACTCATTTTTCCATTATTGTGAAAATCATATTTCACAATTTTTCCAACAAGTGTCATGCATACTTTATTACACATATAAAACTAGTTTTATACATGTCCCGGTTTGGGTTTTCCATATTAATAAAATTTAAACTTAACTAAAACGTTCACTCAAAATACAAGAATTAATCATGAAACATCAAACGTTACAAGCAATCACATATATCATGAGGCAATTACTGAACCTATACAGTATAATACCGTTTCTGACCCGTTGCCCAACCTTATCCCTGACCCATTGCCCAACCCGTATAGTTATAATACCATCACTGACCCATTTCCCAACCCGGACAGGTAAAATACCGTTTCTGACCCGTTGTCGAACCCGTAAAGTATAATACGGTTTCTAGTTCATTGCTCAACCCGTACAGTATAAATGTATAATACCGTTTCTGACCTGTTACCCAACCCATACAACTATAATGTTGTTTTTTACTCGTTGCCCAACCCGTACAGATATAATACTGTTTCTGAGCAGTTGTCCAGCCCGTCTATTTTGCCACATCTAGAACTTGATTTAAGCAAAAGCATAGAGACATAATTAGTTTAATGTTAATAAATATTATTACGTTCATGTTCTCCCCACTTTCCATCAGTTGACCAAAAGGAGTAAATTGATCAACTGGAACCTCTTCAGCAGGGATACGAAGTTCATCCAACAGCTTCCTTTGTGCAACACTTCTTACCCGTGATTACAAACAAATCAGCATGCATTCCAAAAGGAATGTCACCTTGGTTCTAGACCGTTGCTGCAAGTACACCACCACGTGTTACAAAGCTTACACGAGAAAACAAAAAAGAAAAGACAAAAGAATGAGTGAATATCATGCAAATTGTATTGTGAATTGAACAAAAATACGCTAATGCAAATTGTATTGATAATGAATATTTGGTGTTTATAAAGTGTTGAAACCACCTACACTGCCATAACCAAATCAAATCACACTGTTTCTAAACTCATGGTTAACGGTTTAGAAACAGGATTTAACGTTTCGGCCGACGGATTATGTCTTGCAACTGGGATAATTGACTTCTTTTATATATAATTTTTTCACCTTTTGATTATGTAGTTATGTATGTATATATTCATGACCAGTTGATCAATTCAAACACTTAATACAAATAATGATCTTAAATTAAAAAAAAAGCGACACAAACAACCAAACTGAACCGGTTTTGGCTGCTTTGGCCAGTCTGGCTGACCCAGCCAATCACGCTGGTTTGGTTTGTCATTTTCCTTAACCATATTACCGCTTTGTCCCATCAATTCCATCAAAGCCAACCGAACCGGTCAGTGAACAACCGTAATGAATATTTTGTAAGGCCTCAACCCAGGAGATCTCACTTGTTGGATTTACTCATAAAAATAGTCATCAGAAAGCTGAACTTAAATTAAAAACGTACAATCGTAGCGAAAGCATACATCATTCAGTTACATAACATCGAAAGTCTTAACATAATTCATATAAAATGGGATGTCAGTCTCGTGCCAGGTAGGCTTCACTCCTTTGCACGTCCCTTCTTCCTGTTACCTGAAGCGTATACTAAAATTCATCTAACGCTGGTGAGTTCTAGTTTAAAACAAGTAGGCGTAAATGTTGTTTCTTAACATATTTTCATGTGTGTGTGTATATATATGTAGGGGAGGGTTCCAGAGAAAACCACATAGTTAGGCGAAAACCGAGAAAACTACTAAAAAAACCAATATTATCCAATCATATTTTATTTTTTATTTTATTTTATTTTTGTTTATTTATAAGAGTATCAATGTAATATTACACATTTTTACCAAAAAAATCATTTAAGTATTGGCTAACGTATACGTAACACATTGTTAAGTATACGTAAACAAAAAATAAAAAAATTATGGTTACGTATACGTAAAACACAATGCGTAAAATGATTTTTTGGTAAATTGTGTAATATTATATTAATACACTTAAAAATAAATAAAAAAAATAAAAAATATATAAATTATTTGATTGGCTTGTAGTGGTTTTCTCGGTTTTCGCCTAACTTTGTGGTTTTCTCTTGATCCCTCCCCTATATATGTATATATTTACCATTACATTTCTTTCTTTCATACATCACTCATATGTGAGTACGTATGTAAATACATACATTATTGCATTCATTTGAACATTCATTGGTCTTACACGTAAGGGTGATCAACCTATCACTGATTACGTAAGTCACAAAGACAGACGCTCCGTCCTATCGTCGTAGTCCGTCCTTCATGACCGTCCTACAAACCTTCGACCATCCGTCATGCATTACCGCCCAGCAAACTTTTGGTCGTCCGTCCTACCGTCATAGTCTTTAATTCGCTCGTTTGCCCTAAGGCAACCGTTTCCCATGCAAACAATATACACAGTCGTGCTTCGATTAAGGGCCTTCGTCCTACCGTATTTAGTCTACCTTTCTTGACTTTATCATACCGTCTGCATAATAGTCGCGTGGTCGTCCGTCTACCGTAGTAGCCGTCATCATCGTACCGTCCTACCGAAGTAGTCCGTGTACATACATTCATAACATGCAATATGCATAAATATAAATCAAGATTTCATTTCTTTACCTTATGTCATTCATTCATTTCATTCATTGTGATCATTGGTTTCATTCTTTGTTTATAACATTCATTCATTTCATGTATACACTTCGGCCCTAAAACATTTAAAATCGTTTGCACGCAACACATAGGGGGCACATAGAACTCATCTGATGAGCGGGTTCCTGAGGTATAGTAGTTGGTCAGTGAGCGTCACTAGGGTCGCACACAATCTGTATAATCAAGTTATATAAGATAAGATAATGATCCTAAACGACTCTAAAGGTTCTTGTACTTAGGGTTAGGCGAACATAGGTAAGTTCGCCATTTTGGGTTTAAGTGAACATGGCAAGTTCGCTATTTTAGGCGAAGGTGCTATAAGTTCGCTACCTTTGAGCTTAGGCGAACTTAGGTAAGATCGCCACAATTATTCTTTGGGCGAACATGGCCCGGCGAACGTATTAAGTTCGCCAAAAAGCGGTTTCAGACGAACTTTCGTCTGCGCGACCTTCTTCCCCAATCAGAACCCTAGATCTGCATGCTGGATTCGGATCAATCAAGACCCGAACTTTTTACGTTCAAACAGTTGGTTTATCGATGGTGATGCTAGATCTATACTTATATCATCATTTCATACGTAAAAATGTGTTCTTTTTGCTTTAAACCTAAAGACCCAAATGGGAAACAAAAAACTCAGTTCTAAGCTAGATTATTACCTGGATTTGCTTCCTCCTTGTTGCTAAACGATGTCGTGGTGATGAGCAACGATCCCTGAGACTTTGAACCTAATCTCGAGCTTTCTCTCTCTAGCACGGTTTCTCTCTCTCTAAAAGTGGCGCAAGAGGGTGAAATGAGGGAGGAGAGCTGGTCTCCTTACATTTATACTTGGGCTCCCCTCAGCCCATATCCGAGCTCAAGCCCGTTCTCTTCACTTTTCATTCTTACCTTCGAGTTACTCCCGACCCGTCTTCATTTATTTATTACATAAATTTGGGATGTTACATATTTCAAGAGTGATAACGACATAAACAATTAACAAAAATCATACATGGATCTATAATTATATTATGAGATATCAACCAGGGCTTGTGACCTTCACTTAAGGTGATAGAGACAGGGGGAGATAAAACTGATGATCCAGAGACAACCTGCTTCAGCTTCAAACAAGAAGAACAACTAGGGTTTTGGTTTTTTAAAACCCTAATCATGAGATATCAACCAGGCTTGCGAGAATACCAAACCCTAAGCCAACAACAGGATGTCTTTAAAATGACCAAACGTCACTTTTCCCAAGACCATATCTAACTCTAGGGTTTTCAAATCTGACAAACCCTAGATCACCAGAAGTACTAAAAACCACCGAATTATCAAGAACCAACCCAAGACAATCGATCAGAGCCCTTTCGGCTCTTATATCATGTCAAAAAAGAATAATCTCAACTCTTATTAACTCAAACCAAAACACAACACAAGAAAATAAGATCTAAACAATACAAACTTAGACTAAAACATAGATAAGATCATCAATATGATGAAAATAAAATGATTAGAATTCTTTAAATAGATTATTTGACTATGAATTAAACAAATACTAATATAACATGTGTATATTTAAAAAAAAATCAAGGAAACTAAAGTAAGGAAAAACTTGAAAGGTGGAATTTCTTTGGTTGAAACAAGGAAATACTTTTTGAGGCTTGGAAGCTGATACACGCCTGATTAAAATTTGGGCCCAAAAGGGTCAAAATTGGTTTAACCCAGTTAAGAATCGGTTAAATTAGTTGGTTCTCAATCATTAATGAACTTTTGACAGTCATTCAAAGAATCAAGTTTTGACAAAATCCCTGTTAAGACCGGCATGTGATAGGTCTTCGGATAAAATTGAGAAGAATAATGAAGGCGTGCAAAATAAGTGGTTTAAAAATATTGAAAACGAGAGTATACAGTGTGTAGTACTAGTTTGATAGTGACTAGAACCCAACTCTTCATTGAAACGGTGTCGTTTCTTTAAAATAACATGAATCTCGTTTTGGACCCAATCAACCTGGAACCAAACTAGACAGGTACCAAACCGGATAAGAACGAGAATCATTACTTTTCCCTATGTTGGACTAAGAACAAGACTGTTGGTTTAGTTCAGTTTCGGTTAGGTATGTCAGTCTCGGTGGTTAATTTTGATCGAGTTATGATTGGACTTGATTCTAACGCTTGTTTATGTTTGCTACAACGGTTGTTGGGGTCAGGTCTTGGAGTCGTGTAGACCGAATCTAATCTTTCCCAAGCCTTACTTAAAATTGTAACATAATATAAACGTGTTAGAAGGGATCCCGAGACCGTAGTCTGTCACATTTATTTTGAGATCGGTATTTTAAATATCATCATGATGGTCTTTCTTAAAAAAAATGAATTTATGTATTTTAATATATTTTTTTTATCTACCAATAACAATATATTAAATCATTATTGATAATAAAACGTAAGATAGTTTAGTTAATCCGAAATTTTACAAAATCATTACAATATCAGCAAAAATAAAAATAAATGTCCGAATGTCCGATAGTGACTTATATATAGTATAATAATTATTAATTCAGATTTTTGTTGAGAAGTTTATATAATATTTTATTTTCAAAATTAAAATAAAAAATATTAATACTCATATAAACTAACTACCGTCAAATATATCTACATTGTAATTTACGCAACCCTGTAAAAGTACTATATAACAAGTGTGGATGCTACTGTTTTTTGGCGCCCCCGGCCCCTCACTTCACATTCTCACTAATTACCAGCTGCCTGAAGCTAAGCTAGTTGGTCCGGTGACCCAAAGAACGATTCACGTGAGATGCTAGCAAATCAAGCGAGAGGTCCGGTTGCTCCACAGCCCCAAGGACCGGTTACTCCACCGCCACGAGGAGCGATCATAAAGACTATTATCAAAGATATCGGTTGTGGTGGCAGAAACAAGAACAACTAGTTGCTGGCGCTTTAACTTCTGATGAACCGAATCTTGCAGATCTAAAATCATCCCCACGTGTGCGTACCATAAAATAATTAAGATAAGGTAACCATGATGTCTGATGTATGTAGCTAGCTAGATCTAGGTATGTTTGGTCCAAGTGTTCTAGTTCTTGATTTCTTGTGTGATCTTTTTCTATTAATCAAGATTCGGATTGTCTTATGTCATATGATTGTTACTGTTGTGTTAAGCGACCCAAAATGATGTTTTTCGGTAGCTTGGCTACAAAAAAGATTCAATTTTGTTCTACAGAAACAAATTGAGGGTTAGCTTCGATTCGATATCCTTTTTGTTTTGTATTTCTGTGTTCATAAAAGTAGATAATTTATATATAAGATTTAGTTTGCGATAAGCGAAATTTCTTTTGCCGGATGGAATCAGTTCAACGAAAAAAATCAATACTGGTCGGCAGTATTGGAGCCACATAGTGAAGGACGGGATCACCCGACACCAATCAATTTCGCGTCTCATATGTAACGTGTAATAGCAAAATTTCGAGCGACACCATTTTTTTTTACGATTGACACCACTGGTTTTTAAAAAAATAATATTCAAACGTTTTATGTAATAAAAAAATTATAGTTTAAAAAATTTAGCCAATTACTTAATTTTTAATAGTGGACTTTAAATCATTAAAAACATATGTTTAATTTATAAATTTTTAACCAAATAACTATTATAGACACATGCCCAATTACTTTATATAATTTGTTTAACCTAAATAATAATAAAAAAGGCCGCTACATTATTGTTCCTATTCCGGTCGACGGTAACTGAAGAGACAGGAGACTCATCACTCACGTTTCAACAATTCACGATGGACATGGTCTGATCGTCGATCGTTTCTGAATCTCTGATCAATCGATGGGCGATGGTCATCAAATCATAGTTCATATTTTATCAACTATTCTGATTCTATATTTTGATAAAAAAAAACCAAGCCAATGATGATTATTCGATTAAACCAAACATTAGTAAGGTTAGTTATTCTTCAATGTTGGAATTAGACATGAATACATGATTAAAGTTGAAATTATGTGTGTTTATTATGTCACTTGAATACTTGATTAAAGTAATGTGAATGTTAGATTGTAGAGTACTTAGAGTATGTGGTATACCCAATTGAGTGAGGGTTTAGTGAGGGGAAAAGTGGTTGTCATGTGGCGCCACGTCATATTCTTCAACTCTCACACCAAGTGAGTGAGGGTAGGGAAATACCCAAGTGAGTGAGGTGTTGTGAGTACTAAATGTATTTTATAATTATATATTAATTTTATATAAATGGTACAATTGTACAAACACAAGGTACAACACCAGCAAGGTTCCACCCATCATCTCCTTCCCGTGAAGATCTTCACGTAAACCACTCACTCACCCCCTCACGCCATCAAGGGGGCGATGTGCAATACCCACTCACGCCATGAATGAGGCTCACGGTGAGTCTCACGGCTTGTATACCGCTTGATCTTAGTACTAGACTTGGTCAATTGGTTATTGATTTTAATAATAGTATGATACTTTATAGACCCGAGTATCGAAAACTTTATGTGATTTGACCCGACCCGATCCGAAAATTTTGACTCCGGATTATTATAAACCCGAGTATTGAAAAAAATGACATCATAGGAAAAAATTACTGGCTCCACTACTGGTAATGGTCGGGTCCTTAAAGCCCATGGGGAACTATTTTAAGTTTTTTATCGCAGATCTAGGGTTTCCGTTACTTGAACATCGCATGCTCCATAGGGTGCTAAGCTCGTGTTCACGGATGACATGTCCAACTTAACACGAACCCGAACACGACACGAACTTGAAAATCGTATTAGACACAATATTTTAGCAAAGTGTCACAATTTTCCAGTTTTGCTTACCAAAAATTGCCCACTTGGAGGCTTGGAGCTATCGATTCCGTGGTACGGCTCAACAAAGCAGCCGCGCCGTCCTACCTATTTAAAGTTTGAGAATAGGTCGAGGACGTAGCGCCCCCGATGCCTCTAATCATTCGCTTAACTCGATAGAACTCGCACCCGGGCTCCAACTATCCTGAGGGAAACTTCGAAGGGAACCAACTACTAGACGGTTCAATTAGTCTTTCGCCCTTATACCCAAGTTAGACGAACGATTTGCATGACAGTATCGCTGCGGGCCTCCACCAGAGTTTCCTCTCGCTTCGCCCCGCTTAGGTATAGTTCACCATCTTTCGGGTCCTAACACGCCTGCTCACACTCGAACCCTTCTCAAAATATCAAGGTCGGTCGGCGGTGCACCCCGCGAGTGGGACCCCACCAATCAGCTTCCTTACGCCTTGCGGGTTTACTCACTCGTTGACTCGCACACATGTCAAACTCCTTGGGCCGTGTTTCAAGAATGGCCAAATGGGGTGCCCGCAGGCCGGTGCCAGGAGCGCGCAGGTGCCGAATCACGCCGTGATGGCGCACGCTGCCAACCATGATCAACACAATGTCATCTCCACAGGCATATCAACAGCCTGGGCTTTGGCTGTCGTACCAATCCGCATCGTTCCACAACCCGGTTTTAGCAAACTATCGCAAGTTGCCAGTTCTATATACGTAAACACTAACCAAAATTAAAAAAATTCAATAAACGACCCTAAAAAAGCCGTAATGATGACATGCATCACCAATTTGCTTGCTTATGAGATATATATCTTGGAGCATTGACAATATATGTCATTATAGTGGATGCAAAAACAGATAGGAATCAGTAAGTTGAATAGTTGTGGTCCGTCGTTACCCTTGGAGCAGTGTATTTGACCTGCCAATTAATTGAGTGGAAGTTGGCGACGAGGAAGTGGTGGGTGCTGGTCGACGGGGAGAGATGGGTTTGGGTACTTAATTTATTTGATTTACTATGTTAGAAACTCGTGTTTTACACGAGTTGAATAAAGGAAATATTAAATAGTTAGTATTGAAGATTTATGAATTATAAAAAAATATTAGATAGTAATAAATATTTAGAAATTAATAAAAGAAATATTAAATAGTAATGAAGATTTAAGAATTAATAGAAGAAATATCAAATAGTTAGAATGACGAAATAATAAGTGGGAAAATAATCTTAGACTCACAAAATTACGACACGTAACGTAACCAGTTACTTACTTATCATGTATAGATTTGTTATTTAAATACAAGTAATATTAATCATTTTGAGAAAATTAACTTCAATATATATATATATATATATATATATATATATATATATATATATATATATATATATATATATATATATATATATAGGGGCATGTTCTTTTGAGAACTATATGTTGAGAACCGAAAGAACCGCACAAAACGTGTACATATCGCTTTAGAAAAAAAAGTAAAATTCAACAACAATGTTTTATTTATCTCTTCCCACTCTTAGTTTGAGTTTCTCTCCTCTCTCCTGAATTTTTTTAAGAAAAGTATAAAAATATGCATATATGCATTCATTTGTGCATATAGTGTGAGTGCATATATGCATTTAAAAAAACGACTATAAATTCGAGGTCTTTTAAAACCAAACCTTAAACATATTGAAATGTACATGAATTCTAGTCAATTTATATTATAAATAGAGGAAGAGTTAATGCGGTTCTCACGGTTCTTAACATATTGTTAGTTCTCAAAAGAACATACCCCTATATATATATATATATATATATAGGGAATGGATCATTTGAGAACTCTTAAATATTTTGAGAACTCGTCAAAAAACCAATCAAAACCATTTTTTTTGTTTTTACTACATTTATTAATAGAATACAAAATAAAAAAATGAATTTATATATATAAATTTACATGTATTCATATATTACAAAAAAATCTACACATGTGTAAGGGTTTACTATTTACACATGTGTATAAATTTGTTTTAAAATAATTTAGAGAGAAGAGATTAATTAACCGGAGAGATAAATTATTTTTTATGTTATATTTTAATAATAAAGATAGTGAAAACAAAAAAAATGGTTTTAATTTATTTTTTGACAAGTTCTCACGAGTTTTCAAGTATTTATGAGTTCTGAAGAGATTCTAACCCTATATATATATGAGTACTAAAGAAATATTTTCTCTTACATAGAAATTAAATGCGTAATTTAAACATACCTTATGAATTACCAGTGTAGTTATTTCTGCACTGGTGGTCGATTAAGGAGTTTTTCATATAGTGGTTTCTTCTTAAGGAGGTCCCGGGTTCGAGTACATGCGGTTACAACACATAGAGAAAGACATGCATGACTCACAGGAAACACCCGGGCTACTCCCGGGGTTTAAGAAAGTCGCATTTCAAAGTAAACTTCGTTTTTGGCCCCTGTGGTTTGGTCAAAATAACGGTTTTAGTCCATTAGTTTCAATTTGACTTTTTTGGCCCCTGTGGTTACCTAAGTTTCTCGATTAGGCCCCCGTCACTAACGCCATCCAAAATAACCGTTAATCAGGGGGCACATGCCACTCACGTGAGGGGCTTATTTGTCTTTTTACATTTCAATTACCCTAGCTCTAAAAAACCCTACCACATTCCACATTTACAATAACCAGACCTAATCTCATTCACACCTCCATTGATCATCAGACCTAAACACAATTCCTCTTATCGACCATCAGGATTCCTACCTGAATCTCTTTCGAATCTTTAATTCCTCCTACAATGTCGCTTTGGTACATTCGTTCTCGGGAGCAAGAAGTTGACGTTAACGATCTTTATCGTGAGTTTCAAGTTCAAAGCTTATATATTTTTCTTATTTATAGTGTCATTTGGTTTCTCCAAACATCATTATGTGTTTTTTGGTTGATTTTTATGTAGGCGGGAACCCTACGTTGTTCACAATCAAGCTTCACCATGGGGGAAATTTCACAAAATTCCCTAATAGAAGGTATGTGGATGCCATCGGCTTGTCCAACAACTCTCCTACCACCAAAGCACCATAAAAAAATTGGACGACCAAAAAAGAAGAGGAAGAAGAGTGCAGAGGAATTGACTGAACAAGTTTATAGGAAAGGGAAGATGGTAAGAGCTGGACAGTCAGTCACATGTACCAAGTGTGGAGAGAAGGGTCACAATCAAAGGTCATGTAAGGGTCAAGTTGAAGGGTCACAATCCAACAGGAAGGGCCAATCAGAAGGGTCACAAGCCAGCGGGAAGGGTCAAGCAGAACAAGTTGTTTAGTGTGTCCATGTGTGGTTCTTTTGTATTTTATTTCAGTAAGAAACAATGGCAATATTTTGGATAGTATTATATGTATGGTACTTGTATGGTCATCTTTTGGAACAGTAATATGTATGGTCTAAATTGCAGATGTCAATGTATTTGAACATCTTTTTGGTATTGTAATGCAATTTCTGTTAATGGGTTGGTTAATACATATTGCAGGTTGGTTAATGCATATTGCATTTTGGTTATGTATGCATATTTTAATGGTCTGCACAAATTTTATGGGTCTGCACATTACAATCAGTTTGGTTAATGCATATTATGTATGCATATTTTAATGGTCTGCACATTGCAATCAATTTGGACTGCTACTTCAAAGGCTAATTTTAATGGTCTGCACATTGGCATCAGTTAGGTTAATGCATATTGCAGTTTATTTAATGCATATTACAGTTTGGTCTGCATATTTTAATGCTACATCTTTTTTGTTAGCATATTTGTATGTCTGCATATTTTAGCATTGATAATTAAGATTGGATAACAAACATTTAGATAACCCGAAAACAAACATACAAATTCATTAACATAACCAGATTACATGGAAAAGCTGGAAAACATTAACATAACCATAATACATATAACCCAATGGCCTTCATCACTTTTTTTGGTCATTTTTACGACAAATAACAACATAAAGAACAACCATGTAAATCCTAGCAGACATTTCAATTTCCTATTTTGATTAACAACATCCCTAGTAGTTGCTTCATTCCTGTTACACCTCTCCAACAATCCAGGTATAATTTCTGTTGATCTTCGACACATTAGGGGATCTGACCAAGCAACAAAACCACAACTTGAACCCTGCAACAAAATTAGGTAAACAAGAAACATTAAACCTACATTGTGGATTTGAGAAATTGTAACAACAAATACGTAAAAAATGAGAAGGGGCAGGAAGAATCGAGTGAAATAAGATGACCTTCTTAGCACAACAATAGAACCTACGACCTGGGTTTGAGCGTGTCCAAGAAGTTTGAAACGAGGTTGGAGATCCACACGAACACATCACCATGTCGATTGTGATGTCTATGAAGTTATGAAGTCTGAAGATGAAGATGGATTCAAATGACCGTGAAGTGAAAACCCTAGTTTTATAAACTAGGGTAATTGAAATGTAAAAAGACAAATAAGCCCCTCACGTGAGTGGCATGTGCCCCCTGATTAACGGTTATTTTGGATGGCGTTAGTGACGGGGGCCTAATTGAGAAACTTAGGTAACCACAGGGGCCAAAAAAGTTAAATTGAAACTAATGGACTAAAACCGTTATTTTGACCAAACCACAGGGGCCAAAAACGAAGCTTACTCAAAAAGTTATTTCTTTTAGTAAAGTTAATAATTTAAAATAATATATTAATTCTATCATCGAAAAATTAATATTTTCCAATAATAGGAAAACTTTAAAACATTTATTATAAAGGAATTGTTTATATTTCTAGAATTAATAGTTTAAATATGATATATGTTTTTAAACTTTGAAGGTCATTTTGTCTCAGGTTATGTCATATGTGTTATGGTCTCAGGTTATGTCATACCATGATTTAAATCCTAAAACTATTTTTGCTGGATTTGTGTATATAACTCCTTTGAATCAAAATTGTTTGTCAACTTAAAAGACTTACTCCTTAAAGTATTCATTAGTCCATTTAAAAATTTGTAACCTTGTATGTGGAATATGATCTTAGTACCCTCTATTGTGGCATAAAAACCTCATTGAAACGATAGTTGGTTGTCTTTTCTTCGTTGGCTATTTTTCAACATCTCCGGTCACATTTTGACATTACAAATTTTTTTTAACGGCAACACCTACATATTCTAGGATAATTGGGTTTCCCCGGGGCAACACCTAGAACATCCAGGGCAGCCCACCACAGAAGGAACCCCCCAACTGGGTAAACCCCCTGATCTGGCCATAGACCCCTTTTTTGTCGTTGCAAGGATTCAAACCCAAGACCTCCACTATGGGAAGTCTTGGGGCTACCATTGCACCAAATGGCCAACAGTTACAAGCCTTGATTAAGACGTTATAAGGGGAAAACACCACAGAATAGTAACCAAGCTTCAAAAGTGTTCCAATTAGGTCACTCACCATAGTATATCCGAGGATGTATACCGTGTAAATTGCGTATTAAGTGACCTAATTGGAACACTTTTAAAAATTTGTTATTATTCTACAAAGTTACCCCCATAATATTTAGTATCAATACCTTTTTTTAACATCAATTTGGATCACTAACGGGCCACCGGCCCACCCGATCATCTCCACCACCCTCAGGAGAAAACCCCCCTGACCCAACCTGGAACCCTTTTTTTGTCACAAGTGAGAATTGAACCCAAGACCTCCCCATTTTAATGAAGTTTTGGGTAACTCACCTCAACCACTTGAACTGAACATCATTGATTTTAGTATCAATACCTAATACTCAAAAGCAATTCAAACAATGTTGTTTAATTAACATACACATAAAATTCCACAAAGTTTTCCAAGTCAGTGAACTTAATGTTGTAGTAAAACACGTCTCTTATATCATGATCAATGGAAATTTTGTCTTAAGATATTTTTATTTTTTTGAAAGGCAAATTTTATACGTGTCTTTTAGTAATCACAAGAAATGAATTTGACATCAGTGGCGGACCCAGGATTTTTTCCCTATGGGGTCACTTTTTTTTGTCTCTTATTTCTATCAACCTAGACGTTAAAATTTTCAGGTCGGGTCGGGTAAAAATAATAACATACTCGAAGCTAGATTTGATGACTTTCTTTTCAAAAGTCGTTCCATAATCGGATTAATCCCTAAAATTCAAGTTTCATGTTTAAAGAATCAAGTTTCAAAAGTTTACTAATCAAGTTTCAACAACATTAATTTGAAAAAGGAAAAAAATGACACTAACCTTCTTTCTCTTTCATTTTGATTTCTGATTAAAAAATCCAGTGTTTTTTTGCTTCTAATGAGTTCGATGCTAGTGTCAGTGAAAATTTAGAAATAATTTTGAAAAGCAAAATCCCAATCTTCTTTCTCTGTGCTTGCGATTAAACAAATGCAAACAAATAAACAATTGTGGGATTAAACAAAGGTTAACATATAAACAATTGTGAGAATAAACAAATATTGGAGAAAAGGAAAAAACCTTATATCTTTCTGTAACAATTGTGAGAAATTTTGTTGTGTGCTACGATTCACGAACTCGGATGATAAGGCATATGGTGATTTTCTCTTTTAATTAAGTTTGATTAAACAAAAATGTGGGAAAATTGTTTCTTAGTCTGCGACGTCTAAAAAGGGAGGCATTATGTTTGAGATTTTGTGAATTAATAAGATCTTTAGTTTTAGAGTAAAAGGCAAAAAAAAAAATAAGGAAACAAATGTCACTAAAAGGACTCGAACTCGTGACCTTTTTAAACAGGTGAATGCGTGAACAAGGGAATAAACCATTGAGACAAGCTTATGAATTATTAGTATTTTCACTCAGATTATATTTATGGGGTCACTGCAGAAAAACTATGGGGTCACTCAAATTTTCAATGTTATACGCTCTACTAAAATTTCAAAAATCAATGGGGTCACTTGACCCCGGTGGCTACAAGGTAGGTCCGCCCCTGTTTGACATGACCTTGTTGAAAGCACAAGTTGTAGATGGTGTTGAGGCATATTGTGCTAGTGTGCTCTAGGAAAACACAAGGTAATATGAGAGCCTTCCGATTTCCGACGTATCTACAGATGAGAGGAGGGCTCTCAGCTAGTAGGGACGGATAACTTTTTTTTTCTAAACAACGTAAAATTTTATTAAAAACCAGCAAGAAGCAACATATGAGTACAAATTAAAATTCAATTATTAATATGTAACTTGTTTTTAACGAACAAATTAATTGTTATTGGTATTTAGGGAGGGTTGATGACCATCAATAGCATAGGTAAATTATTATCACTTAATTAAATAGGTAAATATTATTTTCCTCTTTTAGTTGTCCTCTAAGATTATTATATTTATGAAGTAGTGTGGTGTGATGTTTTTGTATATCAATGGCCCAACGCCTTAATTGAGCAAACTTGTCTTGTGGTTAGTTTAATTTGGGTAGTTCTTGGTCTCTTTCAACATTAAATTGCAAGGGCCATTTCTATTTAATATATATTGTTTTTCAACAATAGTTTTGATCAGGGCCGGTCCGGAGAATTCTCAAAACTTTTTGGGCACGGAACATGTAAAAAAAAGCGGGGCCCATAATATAAACTCATAATGGCATAATAAAAAACTAAACGAATAACGATTAACGAATCATACATAACGATTAATGAATCATGATGCATACCTCGAATAGTCGATTCAACGATTCCCGATCGGTTCCCTGCTCGATTACTCGATTAGTCCCTGGTGGATTAATCATTAATCAACTATCAATATTCAATTATCATTAACAAATCTGTAATAACCATAATAAAAAACTACAAGTCTACAACAAGCGAATAACGATTAAGGAATCATACCATGAAGGCTCGAATAGTCCCTGCCTCCCTGCTCGATTACAGATTACTCGATTAGTCCCTCCCTGGCCTTCTCATTTATGCCTTTCTGGCCTTCTCGATTAGTCCCTCCCTGGCCTTCCCACTTATTTTGTTATTTTTTATTAAGTTTGAAAATTTATTGGGCCTTTTTTAATTTCTAAGTGGGTTAATAAGATAAATGGATAATACAAGTTGGGTCTTTTATAAATATATATATATATATATATAGTTAGGATCAAATGAGAACTCATAAATACTTGAGTACTCGTAAGAACTCGTTAAAATATCAATTAAAACCATTTTTTTTGTTTTCACTACCTTTATTATTAAAATACAACATAAAAAATGATTTATCTCTCCAATTAATTCATCTATTCTTTCTAAATTATTCTTAAGAAAATTTAAACACATATATAAATGGTTAACACTTACACATGTGTAAGTGATAAACTTACACATGTGTAGATTTTTTTTAATAAAAAAATACATGTAAATTTACATACATAAATTTATTTTTTTATGTTGTATTCTAATAATAAAGGTAGCAAAAATAAAAAAAAGTAGTTTTGATTAGTGTTTTGACGAGTTCTCAAAATAATTAAAAGTTCTCAAATGATTCATTCCCTATATATATATATATATATATATATATACTAGGTTAGTACCCCGTATAATACACAGTTGATAAAAAATATATATCATTCATAAGTGTCCAAAACAATTTTATAAGTAAAACAATAAGGTACTTTACATAGGAAAAAAAATAAAATTATAATTACATTCACAAAACTATTTTTTTTTCTTCTTAAATCTGAAATCTATTATCAAAAAAATTTATAAATTAAAATAAAACAGTTAGGAACAATTGTTTTTTTATATACCATGTATTTACTTAACAATTCAAAAAATAAACAATAAATTTCATCCTCGTCCTTATTCTAATAAATGATTCGACATAATGCCATGTGTCATCACCATATTTTTCTCTCATTAAAATCTTCTAATTTCCCTATTTTAAATAAGTTTGAATTTTGAAATTTAATTATTTTATTGCTTTTATTTTTCAGAAAAAATAATATAAAATTTGAATTCTAATTATTACTTAATTAAGGAAACAAGTAATTTTATTTTTTGTTTTAGACATTATTTATTTTTATATTATTATACTTTCATTTTTGTTATCAAATAACCCCATGTAATACATGGGTATATAACCTAGTTATATAATGTAACGTAATGAATTAACATTTAAAATAATAAAATACATTTAATAATAAAAAGGGTAAAGTATAAGTATATATGTGAGGAATATGAAAATCACATAGTTTTAGATTATTTTGGTAACTTAATTTTATTAAAAGACCAATCTTTGAAATAAATATTTTTATTTTTATGAATGAATCAATCTTTACAATAATGTAATATTTTTATTTTTTTGAAATAATATTTTTATTATTAAGGAAATATCTAAGATTTGGTACATAATTTAGTCAAAATTGAAACAACTTAAAGGTCATAAATTTCGGAAATATTTAATTAAGAAATAAAATTAGAAGAAGTTTTGGAGGGGAAATAAACTTGAGGTTGAACCACAAGATGACATGTGGCAATACAAAACCTTTATTTATTAGTATAGGTATATATATATATATATATTTATATATAATATATATATATATAATTTGAAAACTAAGGGCCCCTTAGGAGACCGGGCCCCGGACTAAGTCCCTGGTCTGCGGCTTCTAGCCTAGTGGCCTTCTTCTTCTGCTTTCGTTCTTGAATCAGAAAGCAAAGCCGACTGCCGTTCAGTTCTTCACTTCTTCTACTGCCGACTGTCGTTCTTGCGTCCTACCTCCTGCGTCTTCTGAGTTCCCTTCCCACTCCAGCCCCAGGCCACTAATTTTGTTATTTTTTAATAAGTTTGAAAATATAGTGGGCCTTTTTTAATTTCTAAATGGGTTAATAGGATAAATGGATAATGCAGGTTGAGCCTTTTATAAATATATATATATATGTATAATATATAAAAATTTAAAAACTACGGACCCCTTAGGAGACCGGGCCCTGGACGGTCGCCCTCCCCGCCCCCCTAAGGGCCGCCCCTAGTTTTGATAAAAAAAATCATTAATTGTATCTGTAATATGTATTGTTTGTAGGGGTGGCAATCTTGACCCATCCTTTAAAAAAAATGGATTCATTTGGCAAATAATCACTTGAATATGGGTCAATTTGGGTGATCTCAAATTAGTCAACGGGTTAATTTGGGTCACCTTAAATTAGTCAACGGGTCAATTTGGGTAATCTCAAATATTCAAGGGGTTAATTTGAGTCACCTTAAATAAGTCAACGGGTCAAAATGATCAAGTACTATAAAATTTTGTTAACAGATATATGATATTTGGAACTGAATTGTAACAAACTGTAACTGTATAAAAACGAGCAATAATAATTCGTTCCCGCTCACCACACCGCCCGCCTCCTCCCTCCCCCTACCGTCGCCGCCGACCCCTTACCCGCTCACCGTCACCTCCCACTGTATTGGCCGAACTCATTTTGACTCGAACCAAATTGATAGTTTTTTTTAAAACGACCCGTTTTGACCTTTGACTAATTTTGCTCCAAACCCGTTTTGACCCGAAGTCATTTTGCTCATAACCCGTATTGACCCGAACCAGTTCTGACCCGTGACCCAAACTCGGACGACCCGCCCAATTTTCCAAGCCTAATTGTCTGTATGATCCTGACTCACACATTAGTTAAACACGAAAGATATAAGTTAATTGTTAGAGTAAACTGTCATTTTCATCCTTTTGGTTTAGCCATTTTTGACAGTTTCATCCATAAAGTTTATTTTCTCCTGTGTATCTTTATGGTTTACAAAATTTCTTATTTTCATTTGATCATTTAACTCCATCCATATTTTAACGTTAAATAGTGCGTAATTATGTCCAATCACTTAACTCCATCGATATATTTTTTATATATTTTAAAGAAATATATAATAAGACACAAATACCTCTCATTTCGCGTTAAAATATGAATGAAGTTAACCAGTTGAATGAAAATGACAAGTTTAGTAAACCACGAAGATACACTTAAAAAAATAAACTTTTTTGATGAAACTAGTAAAAATGATTAAACCAAATGAACGAAAATAACAGTTTACTCTGATTGTTATATATTTATTTGTTAGAGCAATTACATTGGCAATTAACAAAGAGCTTTAACGGAGAAGTGCTTAGGAATAGTACTTCTATACAAGTTTATTAAGCAGTTGGTACAAGCCCTCCATTTCCTGCTTTTATCTTCTTTACACGCGTCTGCATACTTGATTAAGTTGGTCACGCGTCTCCTTAATATGTTGCCAGGTTTTCTTTCTATGCGCTTTCTCTTGCCGTTTTCCTACCACGCGTGTCATCTCTGAACCTCTTCTCCCTCTTGCAATATGGGTTTTCTCTGATTGATTATGGATGTGAACAATCGATGGTCTTGCCATCAGTTTTCCTTTGCTCTCAGTTGTCTTTGTCCAATCATCACCGTGGTCGACAACCATCGTCGAAATGTGTTTTTCCGTCTTTTTGGAACCCTAGGTGGCGGTGTTGTGGTAGGGGCAGCGACGGGGTTGTGGAAGGGTGTTAGCAAATCGATATATTTAGGTTGATTCGTTTTCACTTTTGCGGAACCATGGCTGGCGGTGGTCTGTTGTCAATTTGAGGTTGACCTATGGACCAGCGGTGGATTAATTCAGATATGTTCTTCAGAAGTTTATTGATCACGAATCTGTAGAGGGTAATTTCTTATGTTTTAAACTTGCACAGATGTACTGTTCCTAAGCACTTCTCCTTTAAAGCTCTTTATTAGTTATAATGTTGTAATTAAGGTTATAGGAATTTTATCCATGAACTCAATTAATTATTATTTTGGTATTTATTTTTTCATAATTAAGGTTTTAATGATCTTGATTTAGGGAAGAACAATGTTCAGGGTTGCCATGGATTACATGATATTATTAGGCTATATTTATTTCGGGGTTTTTTAGTCTAATTTTTTTTTAACTCTTTTGACATTCAATTTTACCTTACTTGGTAGTTAAGCTTTATGTGTTTTGTTGTTGTATTTTGGAAATAGTTAATGGTTGTAGATTTCTGCAGATTTTGTGAATAGGATTTACTTATTATGTTCCACATGTTAGTGTTTTATTGATTTTGATTCGGTGAAGAATAATGTTTAATAGTTTTATATAGGGTACTTATTCTAATTAGAGCTTAATTATTATGCTATATTATTCTAACCATTTAACTTTTTTTTGCAATTGAATTTAGCTTGCTTGATTATCAATCTTGATGTGCTTAGTTGCTAGATTTCAACAAACCTTATCTAAATATGTCAAAATTTATGTTAGTTTTTCCTTCTTATTTTCAGCTTTTTGTATTTTTAATAGCTTTCATGTCACATGTCACCTCCACATTCATTTTCATCATTTTTCTCTGCCCCTCTTATTAAATACACTTCTATCTTTTAATAATAGTATATTTGTAAAGAAATACTAATCTATATATTATATTAATAAATAAATCTACTGACATATTTTGACGAGCGTATGTGTTAACAGATTATATTGTATTTCATGTGTTTTTTTCAACCCATGTAAAACATGAGTTTTTAAAAAATATTTTTTTATTACTTAATATATAATATTATATTTAGTCAACCCGTGTAATACACGAGATTTTAACGTAGTATATAATAAATAAAGGTTTTTCATGCTACATGTCATCTTTATGTCCATTCTTATCATTTTCCCCACCTCTCTCTCTTATTAAATACACATATATCTTTTAACAATAATATATTTTTAAAGAAAATACTAATTATACTAATAAAACATATTTATTTTAAATTATCGCTTATTGTAAAAAATTTTGAAATCAAATTATGTAACTTTTATTTTCATTTAAATAGTAATGAAAGTCAAATTACATTAAAAAGTAATTAATGTATTTTTAAAACTTAATTATATATTAATTTTAAATATTTTGAATTTTGTTTTCTATCCTTAGTATATGTAATACATTTTTACACTTGTAAAATATATACATAAAGATTTAAGAATTTTATGTATTTATATTTTTCACCACGTGTGTATTACAGAGGGTTCTAAGCTAGTTAAAATAATTAATAAAAGCCGAAAATATATCTTGAATATATTTTGGAAAAACTAACACAGTATAGCCTGGTTTTACAACGGCCAAACAAACAACCAGGCTCTATTTTAAATATTTTTTTAATAAAATATAATAAAACTTCTTTGGGAAGAAATTCCTAAAAAATAAGGATTAACAAAAGATGACTAACACAACTATCATGTAAAAGAATTAACTTGGTAGACTTCCAAAACAAATCTCTTAAAAATATATATTAACAAAAGAATCTATATCTATATATATACTATATAATAAATAAAGGTTTTTTCATTCCACGTGTCGCCTTCATATTTATTTTCATCATTTTTCCCTCCTCTGTCTTATTAAATACAACTTTATCTTTAAATAATAACATTCTTTTAAAGAAAATATTAATTAGAGTAAAGTGTCATTTTCGTCCTTATGGTTTGGCCATTTTAGCCACTTTCATTCAAAAAGTTTTTTTAGCTTTTTCGTCCCTCACTTTTCAAAATCTATCCATTTTCATCCAATTGTCTAACCCTGTTAAAATATTACCGTTAAATCAGGGGCATTTTTGTCTTTTCAAAATTCATCTTTTATTCTCCTTTATTATTTCCTTCTTCCCCTATCCCTTTTCAAAACCCTAAAATCTATCCCTTCTCTCATTCACTATTTTATCGACATTTCAAATACAACTTTCACAATCTCAACGATGCAGCCGGGAAAAATTCAGAACGAGGTAGATCGTGAGAATGAATAACAAATTGCTTGTTCGACTTCATTGCAAAAGTTGTTCATCAACCAACGGGACGAATCTGGATCTTCGTCGTCGTCGAAAGCAGACGAATCGGAAGGTGAAGCTCCGGCGGTATTCTGCACGTGGAGACATAAAATGGACGTCGGATCGTCGCCTCTTAGCAAGTGTAAAAAGAGCGGTTCCACCGGATCCGGATCGAAATGGTGGAGGATTAAAAATCTGCTCAAGCGGAGTAATAGTGGGGGGAAGGAACCGATGGTGTTGTTGACGCATAAGAAGATAGAGATTCTGAAACGAAAACTGAATTCCGATGAAGTCTCCGTCGTGGCCGAAAAATCGAAACCGTCGTCTCTGTCGGTTCATGAAAAGGGATTGGGGGAAGAAGGAAATAAAAAAAGAATTTTGAAAAGAAAAAAATGCCCCTGATTTAACGGTAATATTTTAACGGGGTTAGTCAATTGGATGAAAATGGATAAAATTTGAAAAATCAGTGATGAAAAAGCTAAAAAAAACTTTTTGGATGAAATTGGTTAAAATGGCCAAACCACATGGACGAAAATGTCACTTTACTCTATTAATTATACTAATAAAACACATTTATTTTAAATTAACCCTTATTATAAGAAACTTTAAAATCTAATATTATGTAACTTTTATTTTCAATCAAATTAGTAAATGATAGTCAAATTATATTAAATAGTAATTATGTATTTTCGAAATCCAATTATATATTAATTTTTACATATTTTGAATTTTGTTTTATATCATTAGTATATGTAATACATTTTTACATATGTAAAATATATACATAAAAAATTAAGAAATTTTATGTATTGATATTTTTTACCCCATGTGTATTACACGGGTTCTAAGCTAGTGTGTGTATATATATATATTGTAAACGTCAAACATTTTTCAAATAGTTGAGGATGATAAAACCTTTTACAAACTAAAAGAACTACCACTACTAAACAAATATGTATGTCCGTGGGTAATGTCAGCTACCAACAAAATTCTGTCGGTAAACGTGCATCAGAGAAATAGATGTGGGTGATCTAATCTACGACATATTACCGAGAGATCACTGAAATTTTGTATTGCCGACAGATCACAAACACTTTTTATTAGGTCACCCAACGTGACAGTTACCGACGGATTGCCAACATATTTTCCCCGAGAGATCACCGAGGAGAGTTTTTACCCACCGACGTATTATTTTAAAATTTATGGACGACCTTTTCGTCGGTATTATATAATTTTAATAGAGGTGGTGGCATCACAGGATATATTATTTTGGCATGCTTTCTTTGGAGTTTCGAGTTCAAACAATGACCTAAACGTCCTTAATTAGTCTCCAATATTCTACATTATGATAAACCGAACCGCTCCTGACACGTCTTTTAAGCTTAGAGGAACAAGATATATGTACGGCTATTGCCTCGTTGATGGTATTTATCTGAATGAGCTACTTTTGTCAAATCGTTTACGTGTCCGAAAGATGATATTAGAAAATATTTAAAAAAAACAAGAATCTACTAGAAAGGATATTGAACGAGCATTTTGTGTACTCAGACTAAGATTTCATATAGTGAAAAACCCGGCACGTGCATGAAAGCTCGATAAAATACGACGTGTAATGTACAATTGCATCATCCAACATAACATGATCTTAGAGGATGAAGGTCATGCGATTTGCGAGTTTAAAGAAGATGAATTTGAAGCCACAATCGGATAAGAGGAAATTAGTGATGCCCAACAAAGTGTTAATAACCGATATATATGTAACAATCTTCGACATGATTTGATGTAACATCTCGTCTCACTTCACACGCAACCGGTCAACGATCAAGTCTAGTTTATTCAGTTGAATTTTTAATTATTAATGTATTTTTTATCATTTTCTTTAGTTATTAATCTTTTTTTATTATTTACTTTTTTTTAACTATTAATGTATTTTTATTATTTTTTAGTTATTAATCTATTTTTATTATTTACCTTTTTTAATTATTAATTCATTTTTATTAATTAGTATGTAAGGCCCTAGACCCGAGAGGCCTCACTTATTGGATTTACTTATCAACACATAGCTCATAAACCTAAGATTTTCACAATCACAGCGGAACCGATTTAAACTTTAACATAAGCAGCGGAATACATAAACATACTTGTCTGGTACGAATTTAAACTTGTCTTAAAACAACATAAACGAGATTCAAGACTCTGGTTTTTGGGTAACTCTTCTCGCCAAGCCAAGCATCCACATCCATCTTCAGCCACCTACACTTAAACTGATGTGCATACTAAAAATCAGCAACACTGAGTGAGTTTTAACGTTTACTTTAACCAATCATACAAAATATTTTAATAATACATATATACTGTCATTAAGACAAAACTTTGCATACTTTACTTTTAAAACAATTTAAAAGATAATATAGCTGTCAATTCCTTGTCACCGTTGGTATTATCCTCATGATAATACTGCTTAACCGTCAATTCCCTTGTCACATCTGGTATTGTCCTTGTGATCAATACCTGGTATTGTCGTCATGATCAATACCTCTTAACATGGTGTTGTCGTCGTGATCAACACCGCTTGACATGGTATTGTCCTCGTGATCAATACCGCTTGACATGGTATTGTCTTCGTGATCAATACCGCTTAACAGGTACATGGAGGTTACATAGACCCCCGAGCAACCGCCGTCACCTATCCCAGTTGTACAATTGTTAATGAACCACAAATGCTCTTACTAATGGGTTTAACCCATAACTGTCGTCTTGTACAAGTAACATCTGTCTCTGAAGGACCTTAACAAGCTAGTACACATTCCCGTAGGAAAACTGTTCACTTTTTTTCCGTTAAACTTTCTTTAACTTGTTCATAACTTAACATATAACATGCCTTCGTTTATGTATATAAAATATAATAAATGCTTGCCATAAAATATCTTTGCTTTACTTAAACATACTTTACACATGTATCATGCCTTTGTTTATGTATATGAAAATATAATAAACGCTTGCCATAAATAAGTTGTACTTTACATAAATCATACTTTTGCCTCTTTTAAACATTTCTCTAAAACATAACATTTGCTTTTGTTTATTAATATAAAATATGTAATAAACACTTTTCACTAAGTATGTACACCACCCCTAAAGCAAGCAAAAAGGTGATTAAAACTCACTTGGTATACGGTTTACTTCGAAAACTAACAAGATTTGGGCTACACAATTGCTACGTGATCTGTGCGAATTCAATACATGAAAATAGGTTAAACTTGCTAGTGTCGGCTGACACTCTTGAGAGTCGGCCTCTAGTGTCGGCTGAAACTCTTAAGAGTAGGCCACTAGTGTCGGCTGACACTCTTGATAGTCGGCCACTAGTGTCGGTTGACACTCTTGAGAGTCGGCCGCTAGTTTCGGCTGACACTCTTGGGAGTCGCCTAAACTTGCGTTCAGGACTTTTTGTCATGCTATGGAGGGTCGATACTCAGAGTGTCGGCTCTGAGAGCCGATTCTCAGTGTCTTCTAACTCGTCAAGTGTCGCCACATGAAGGTGGTTGACACTTGAGTGTCGGCTCAAGAACACAAATTCCATACATACCCGTTTTCAGTCCAAAATCATAAATTTTACGTTCCAAAACGTTCTAATCTTAAACATAAAGCTAGATCTAGGGTTTTTAAACATAAACACACGTAAAATCTAACATTTAAGTTAAAACCCCATGAAAACCCTAAACCCATTTTCAACAAAAATCTCAGATCTAGAAAAGTTTCTTACCTCCAATCGACTCGTTTCTCCAACAAAGCTTCGTGTAATCATTGAAGAAGAAGAATGGATCGATATTGGAGCAAAACGACACTCTCCCTCTAGGTGTTTCTCTCTTTAGAAAATAATGAAAAATGGTTGAAATGAGGTTGGGGGGATGAAGTTGGGGTTTTATGGGGCCCAAACTCCCTTTCCTTTTTCGGCCCAAGGCCCGCTCCATCCCTTGTTTAGTTTAATCCTCACGAACGATTACTCTTTATGTTTTCAAAACTCGGGAATATGAAAGGTGGTCAAACTTATAAAAATGGTCGGACTTTTTTAGCCTACTAATTCATGGTCATTTAGGCCAATAGCCGGCTCTAATTTCTGTGCCAAGTACCCTTTTGTCAGAGTTTTAACCAACCAGATGACGATACGTGGCGGCACTAACTTTTTAACCGGCTATAGCCATCTATTTAGACGGCTTAGCCGGTGCTTTTTTTTCCAGCTTGGCTCGATTTTAGCCGGTTATTTGACTTTCCTTAGCCGGCTATTTGAATATTCATAGCCGGCTATTTTTCTTAAAATAAACACAACAATCTTATAATAAGTAGTCAAATACAATATAAGTTTAATGTCTTAAATTAAATACAAAAATCATATAAAAAGTAGTGCTCGAATACAATATTGTTGTGTAAGACATTAGTTTAATATTCTATTTGAGCACTACTTTTTATATGATTGTTGTGTTTATTTTAAAACATTAAACTTAAATTGTATTTTACTACTTATTATATGATTATTGTGTTTTTTTAAGAAAAATAGCCGGCTAAGGAAAGTCAAATAGCCGGCTAAAATCGAGCCAAGCTGAAAAAAAAAACACGCGGCTAAGCCGTCTGAATTGAGGGCTTTAGCCGGCTAAAAAGTTAGTGCCGTCACGTGTCGAGATCTGGTTGGTTAAAATTCTGACAAAAGGTACTTGGCACGGAATCAGGAGCCGGCTAAAACTAGTCATCTTTAGCCGGCTATTGGCCTAAATGACCATGAATTAGTAGGCTAAAAAAGTCGGACCATTTTTGTAAGTTTGACCGGTCAAATAACCATTTTGGTAATTTTTCCAATATGAAACTACTTCCCTCAAATGTGAAGAAACGTGGAAAAGCCATGAAATCTGATGTGACACTGGTATGACATCGTGGAGGGGTGTGGAAATCCGGATTATACCCCTTAGCCTCATCTATATCTATACTATATAATAAATAAAGGTTTTGATTGTACACTTGTCACTCTCTCATGCATCCTTAAATTTTTTTTCCGCCTCTCTCATATTAATTATACAAATTTTTTAATTGTTTTTATAATTTTTTGTTTCTCGTCTCTCTCTCATATTAAATAATAATAATTTCTATAATTTTTTTATAAAATATTTTTCATAAATATGTAATATATAAATCTTTATTACTAAGTATATATAACATTGCATTTATTCAACTCGTGTAATATACCATGTTTCTATAGTTTAATATGAATTAAAATTTATCAGTTACATAAAAAAATTTAATACCCAGTCAAAAAAATATTTTAAAAATTAACTTAACAGAATTTATAACTGTAAAGTAATATTTTATTCAACCAGTGTAATACACGAGTTTTTAAAAACATAAATGTTTTATTACTAAGTGTATAATATTATATTTATTCAACTCGTGTAATACACGAGATTCTAACCTAGTTAGTATAATATAATGGTATTTGTGTGAGTTTAACTATACACATTAATTCCAACGACGTGTCTCTTTTATGTCAATGGCTATTATTATTATTATTATTATTTTGAAAAGCAATACCTAAATATTTAAGAAAAAAGTACACTAACATGCATTCTGTAGGGTTTGAACCCTAATATTTTGATTGTAGGACAAACCACTTAACCATCAGGATGTCCATTTAAGGATAGTTGCGCTTTATTAGGTAACCATTACAAAAAAATTGATTGAAGATGTGAATTATTCATCAGCTTTCTCTAGGTTTTATTTCTATTGAAATTTCATTGAAGATTACTATTACTCTAATTTGGTTGAAAATGGTAGTAAGGAGAGTATGTGACATATAAGCCATTGAAGTTGTTTTTTTTAACAAACAAAAATAGATTATGCATGTGATATATAATAAAGAAGCTTGCTACCAAGGTAAAGTGATACACAAATAACCTCCAAAAAATCTACTCTGGGATACATTTAGCTAGTCCTTAATTTATACATTATAACATCCTTTTTTTTATAATTATATTCACATATAATCCGTAACACATGGTCCAAAACTCGTTAAAATCATTTTGTAATTACCGTCCTTGATTTAGCAACATTTAAAAGTTAAAACACATACAATGCCCCAAAAAACAATGGTACATCGACCTCCTCCCACCAATTATATGTGATGTTTATTATTTTATTTTCAGATTTTTTTATACATCTAAAAAAATATGTGGTGTGGAGGTCCACTTAAAGACGCCACCCCCGTTTAAAGCACTACCTAACTCATATGAAATAGACATGATAAAGCTCTTCACTAAAGGTAAATAAACTATTTTGTGTTCTAAAACGACAAAGAAACTCTTGTAGATAATGTTATTATTGATAAAAAAAAATCAAATTTATATTAATTGATTTTCACATTCTATCCGTGCTAGTTAGTTGGTACTTGTGTAAATTTGAGATCAGAGAGTTTGAGAATTTTCTAATTCTTATTGATTGAAACTGGATTACAACTGAGACTAAGTATTTATACAAAGAAAAACAGATTCTAACTAACATAACTAATTGTTAAATACAACAAGTTAAGACTGTATGCGTGTCAACCATTTTCATGCGTAGCGTTAAGTTGTTCAGGCGCACCATTCAGCTCATACGTACCATTCAGCACATGCGTACCAACGTCATTCATTCGTAGCAATGTGGTATTGCTATGGACAACAACTCGTACCAAAGGGGCTTTATGTTTGTATTTAGATTCGTTAAAAGTGTTTTTCCTTTAGTAAAATTGAAGTTTCGAGTATTATTTGAGACAATGTGTAGAATTAATGACTCGCGTGTGTGTATGAGTGTATGAGCCTTTGTGTTTTAAAAATATTTAGTAAAACTACTGATTTAGAATCAGTTAGGTTGGCAAAATGAGTTGATTGTAAATAACATTACATATATACCATAATAATATGTGGTAATTTTGATGAGTAATTAATTTGAATGCATGTTTTGGAAATGCTTTTGAGTAACTTTTAAATGATATATTGTTTGATTTTTGAAGTTGAAGATGAAGTGGACATGTCAAATCTTCATTTTTACCGTTTTAGAAAAAAAAAATGGTTAAACTATCATTTAATATTCATGGTTTGGTTCGGGTGTAAGTGAATCAAGTCGTTTGTGAGTTATTGATGTCAGTAGGCGAAAAATTGAAACGATTCGAGTTTAAACGAGCTCGAGATCGAGCCCGGTCTCAAGCCTATATTGGTGCTTATTTAATAAATGAGTTCAAGTCCGACTTTTATACACCGAACTTAACTAGGCTTACAAACTTAGACAAACATATTTTTATATAAATATAGTAAATATATATTATGTTATATATGAAATTATAATTATAATTATATATATCTATATTTAAATAAGTATATATGTATGCAAATAAATAATTCAATAATTAATAAATAAATAAACAAGTCGAATCGGACCTGAGCTCAAGTTGGAAAATTACTCACGAGCAAAGCTCGAGCTTTAGAAATAGAGCACGAAATGAGTTGAGCTCAAGCTCTCTTAAATTAAACGAATTGAACTCGAGTTTAGTCGAGCTAAGGTCTGACTTAGCTTGTTTACACCTCTAGTTCCAAGTCTTTATCTAAAACCCACCACATCGCTCTCCGTGCATAATCAAAGATGTACATATGTGTATGATAAATTTATTACCCACCATAAACCTGTTCTTTTATCTCTTCGTCATATTTTTAGAATGAGTTCGTAAGAGTAAGTTTAAAATTTAACATCGAACATCATATGTTATTTGAATGGACTTGGATTATCTTACCACAAGGGAGGAAAGAAATGACTCAAACATGGCCGTGCGACCCCCTCAAGAGAGAGTGCCCTTTCAATCACTGTTGCATAGGACCAACGTGGGACCAAAAACATAGTACCTTTTGTTTTCTTACTGTGAAACTTTATAGCAATATTTGGCGTCATTCGTGGAACGTGAACAAATACAACATGTTACATGTGCTCATCACAATGAAAAAGTCTAGATGTGTTGATTACATGTTGAAACCTGCAAGTTTTGACTACTTTTCTTCTAACTCCTTATTAAGTATCGTAACAAATGTGAATAATTGGTGTAGGCTCTTTAATTTAGATCCATTTACGGTCATGTACGAGCCATTTCTTGTTAACCTAATCTCATATTTATGTTGTAAACACCGTAGAAACGTGTTAGATGAAAAAATAATTTCCGACTTTACCATCTGTTATGATATCGAGAATGATCGTTAGAAACAAGCGAGAATGATAAATAAGAGAAAGAAATGAGAGAGAATGATTGGGGGTAAAACTGAAGTGATTTGATTGATAACTTGAATAATGGTTACAAGGAACTATTTATATACAAAGAAAGAAAAACTAACTCAACTAAAACTGAACCGGGCGAACTTAGTAAGTTCGCCCCTATATTAACAAACGAACTTAACTAAGTTTGCTAACACCCCCTCAAGTTGAAGGCGTATACAACCCCAACTTGGAAATGATATCTGAATGCGGTTGACCAGCCAAACTCTTAGTGAGTAAATCCGCAAGTTGATCAGAGGTCCGTGTGTGAGAAAGCAGAATCAAACCGGTTTGAAGCTTCTCACGGACAAAATGACAATCAAACTCGATATGCTTAGTTCGCTCATGAAAAACTGGATTCTTAGCAATATGAATAGCCGCCTGATTGTCACATTTGAGAGGAACGAGAGTAAGATTATCAAGCCGAAACTCCACAAACAACCGAGTTAACCAAGTAAGTTCCTGTGTGACACATCGAAGAGAACGATATTCAACTTCAGCAGAACTAAGAGAAACAGTAGTTTCCTTCTTGGATTTCCAAGAAATAGGACTTCCCCCAAGAGAAATGAAATAGCCACTGACCAAACGCCGAGTATTAGGGTAAACCGCCCAATCAGAATCACAATAAGCAGACAAAGACATATCAGGATCATCATTAAAGAATAATCCTTGAGAACAAGTGCCTTTGACATACCGAAGAGTATGGCACGCAGCATCCCAATGAGGAACACGTGGATCACTCATAAACTGGCTGAGAAACTGAACCGCAAAAGCAAGATCATGCCTAGTATGAGTGAGATAATTGAGTTTACCAACAAGCCGACGATAGGCTAAAGGATCATCAAGAACTTGACATTCGTTGAGCTTGAGTTGTAAATGTAAAGGCAAAGGAAACGAAACAGAAGAAACATCGTCTGTAGGAAACTCAGTCAACAAATCCTTCGCAAACTTGTGTTGAATCATGATAAGACCAGAGGGAGATTTGAGAACCTCAATGCCCAGAAAATAGTTAAGACTACCAAGATCCTTGATCTGGAAAGTGGAATGTAAGAAAGCCTTCAAATCCGACATATCTTGTTCATTATTACCAGTAAGAAGAATGTCATCAACATAGACAGCCACATGAACAACAGAATCCCCCATCGTCTTAGAGAATAAGGAATAATCATTGGGCGAGCGCATATAACCTTTGGTCTTTAGAGCATCAGAAAGCTTTCCATACCATTGTCTTGAAGCTTACTTCAAACCATAAAGAGACTTCTTGAGTTTAAGAACATGATCAGGAGAAGATAAAGGCATTCCAGGAGGAGGAAGCATATAAATGTCTTCATCAAGATCCCCATGTAAGAAAGCATTATTGACATCCAATTGATATAAACCCCAATGTCGTTTAGTGGCAACAGCAATGAGACTACGAATAGTATTCATTTTAACGACATGAGAAAAAGTCTCATTATAATCAATACCGGCTTTCTGAGTATCACCACGAACAACCAAACGGGCTTTGCAACGTTCAACAGTGCCATCAACATTATACTTGACTTTATACACCCATTTGCACTTAATGGCCTTTTTTACCTTTAGGTAAATGCATAACCTCCCAAGTTTGATTACATTCCAAGGCATTAAACTCCTTAGTCATAGCCTCTTGCTAAGTAGGATGTTTAGCAGCCTCCTGAAAAGAAGAAGGTTCCTGAACCGAATCAAGATTGAGAAGGAGCTGCTGAGAATCAGGAGAAAGATCAGCAAGATTAACAAAATGAGAAGCTTGGTAAGCACTCAACAAAGTATGAAAACAAGACGAATCAACAGAAGAAGCAGAATTACAAACATAATCCTGCAGATGAGAAGGAGGAACAGAAGAACGAGTAGATCTCCTGAGCTCTGGAGGTGGAGGAGGAGGAACAGGAGAAACAGGAGGAAGAGTGGAATCAACTTCAGGAGCAACCGAAGAGGATGAAGGAACAACAGTTGGATCTGTCTCCTCAAACAGGTCATTTAGAGAAGGGAACAAATAAGAAGGATCCGAATAGTGTAAATAAGGGAAAATGTGCTCAAGAAAAGTCATATCCCGAGAAACAAGAACTTGTCGAGTGTCAAGATTATAAAGCTTGTAACCTTTCTTTCCAGAGGGATAACCAATAAAAATACAAGATTGAGCTCTAGGCTGAAATTTATCTCGTCCGGGTGTAGAAGTAGAAGCATAACATAAACACCCAAAAGTACGAAGGTGGGTGTATGAAGGAACTTTACCAAAGAGCATCTCAGAAGGAGATTTGCCCTTGAGAACTCGTGTGGGGAAAATATTAATCAAATGAGTTGTAGTGAGAACGCATTCACCCCAAAAGGTTATTGGTAACTTAGATTGAAACATAAGTGCATGAACAGTTTCGAGAAAATGCTTATGTTTACGTTCCACCACCCCATTCTGTTGAGGAACCCCAGGACTAGTAGTCTGATGAATAATTCCTTTTTGTTTAAAATACTAGGCATGATGAACACCCTAACCAAGCTCAAAGGCATTATCAGATCGAACACGCTTCACTTTGGTACTAAACTGAGTCTCAACCATCTCAATGAACCCTTGAAGAATAGGAAAAGCATTTCCTTTAGTTTTCAAAAGATGAGTCCAAGTGGTTCTAGTAAAATCATCAACATTGGTGAGAAAATATTTATATCCATCAAACGTAGTAGATTGATACGGTCCCCACGTATCAATATGAATAAGATCAAACATTTGAGAACTGGATATACTACTAGATGCAAAAGGCAGTTTATGATGTCTAGCCTTAGGACAAACTGAACAATCATCAATAGAACAATCAGGTGCATCAGTAAAAACATTCAATTGCTTAAGTTTGTATAAAGGTAAATGACCAAAATGAGTATGCCAAAGTTTCAAAGAGACAACAAAATTACAGTGAGAAAAAGAATCAACTGTAACCGAGAAAAGTTTATTAGGATTCAAAAGATAAAGTCCGTTGAGAAGATCTCCCAGAACCAACGGACTACTCAGCGAAGGGCCTGCAAGAAACAAGTAGTTTCTGAAAACTGAACAAGACCCTTTGTATCCCTACAAAGTTTAGGAACAGACAAAAGATTGTGCTTGAACTGAGGCACAAAGAAAACATTAGAGATAGAGAACGTCTTGGTGAGATTAACTGTTCCGACCTGCGTAACAGTTAAGACATGCCCGTTTGGAAGAAGAACATAAACGGGCGAATTAAGCAATTGAACATTAGAAAGCAAATTGAAATCAAAGCACATATGATTACTTGCACCGGTATCAATGATGCAAGTAGTATCGACCGTAGTCGAATTGCAAGCAATAATACTTGCAAAATTTGCAAAGCTGAGTGGTTGAACAGTCGGAACACCACCCTGAACCCCAGAATTCTGCTGAAGAAGTTACAGTATATTGTTATACTGTTCGAAAGATAAACCAGTAGGAGCACTAGAAGCAGAAACAGTAACCCCAACATCAGAAACATTATTAGCAGTAGCTTTGGGTTTAGTAAATTTGAAATCTTTGGGGAACCCAATTAAACGATAACATTTGCTTGTATCATGTCCTGGCTTCTTGCAATGAGAACAAACAGAACCTTTCCGAGCACCAGAATTCTTTAATACTTGCACATAAGCATTCATAGAAGTATTCTGAGGAATAAAATGTGTAGTGGAATAAAGCTCCCTCTGTTTCTCATCTTGAATGAGAAAAGCATAAGCTTCATTGATTGAGGGAAGAGGCTTCATCATGATAATATTCCCACGAATCATGTCATAACAAGAGTTAAGACCAATCAGAAATTGCATCAATCGTTGATCTGCTTCGCGCTTAGCAATAAAATGGGAAGTACCACATGTGCAAGGAGGAATAGGCTCGATTACATTAAGCTCATCCCAAACAGACTTGATTTTGGTAAAATAAGTAGCAACATCATCATTCCCTTGAGAAATAGCAGAAAGAGACTTCTAAAATTGATAATACTTTGCTCCATTACTCTGTCCATATCGGTTAGTTAACTCGTTCCAAAGTTGACAAGCAGTTTCAACATACAAAACACTCTCACTGATATCACTAGACAGAGTGTTCAAAATCCAAGAAATAAACATATCATTGCATCTTTTCTATAGCTCCAGATTAGGAGATGAAGTAGGTTTGACAACAGTTCTATCAACAAAACCAATCTTGTTCTTAGCGGATAAAGCAATAGACATGGCACGTTTCCAAAATCCGAATGCAGAGCCGTCAAAAATTTTAGAAACAAGTAAGGGACCCGAATGATCATATGAATGTAAGAACAAAGGATTAGAAAAATCCATATCGACAACTGGAGAAGTAGAAGTAGTAGACATGACAAGAGAAAACGAAACTGAAATAGGCGAACTTGCTAAGTTCACCAAGAAGCAAACTTATTAAGTTCGCTTAGAAAGAGGAAGAACGGGCGAACTTGTTAAGTTCGCCCGTAACTGACAATCTGAAGAACAAGTTCGCCTACGCGAACAGAAATATGTGAAAACGAGCCAGAAATCATCATAACTCAAAATCAGAAACGTATATGAAGAAATCCAACCGTAGGAATGATCAGAAACATAAAAGGAATGTTTTGAACGGATCAAAACATGAAACGAACCCCAATCGACGCAAAAAAAATGAGAAAACGAATGAAAAAACAAAGAACGAGTGTGGAAAACAGAAGAAAATCACAGAATCGAGCATAGATGCTCTGATACCATGTTATGATATCGAGAATGATCGCTAGAAACAAGCGAGAATGATAAACGAGAGAAAGAAATGATAAAGAATGATTGGGGGTAAAACTGAAATGATTTGATTGATAACTTGAATAATGGTTACAAGGAACTATTTATATACAAAGAAAGAAAAACTAACTCAACTAAAACTGAACTAAGTTCGCCCCTATATTAACAGACGAACTTAACTAAGTTGACTAACACCATCCTAGACAATTCATGTGTTAAATTGTCATTTAATTTGCCCCCCGTCATTTTCTGCGTATGATCCCTAAATTTAATACCCATCTTCTTTGATGTTACTTGAATACCCATCTTCTTTAATGTTTACTTTACTTGAATGACATGTACGATTTTTATCGATAGTTTATCATATTTCAAAATTGTTATACTTTATATATTGAAAAGTTAAAGGTGGTTGGGATTAGCTTATGAAGTGTCTTAGCTATTATAAGATGCTTATTTTTCGAGTAATCAAGCACCACCCTGCTCCAAACAAAATATGTTTACAACATAAAGTAACGCATGTCAGGTAAATATTGGAAAAAAAGACGGTTCGGGAACTGGAACCGATGATAAATAAACAATAAACTACAACTACGACGACGATTAAACAACAAAAAGTAAAATGTAAAGCAAATTCTTTATTTGTTTGTAATGTATTGCAATTTATGTTTTCGTAATTTATAAAATTAAAGTAATAAATGAAAAGAACTTTATTTTATGATTTATTATTATGGTAGTTTTATAAAAAAAAACTAAACTTGTTTCAGAATCAGTTCCAACCTGAACCGATTTGAAACCTACTTGAATCGGTTCCAATAGGGTAGGGTTTTTCCCGCCACTAAACCGGTTCTAACCTAAACTGATTTTACTTTTGTTGACTCAAAAGTCAAATTTAAATGGTTTCAACCCAAACCGGTTTGGACCAAAAACTTGATTGTTCATCTCTAATGTCAGGTGGGAGTGGGAGTGGGAGGGAGATCCGAACCCACCACATATCTTGGCCTAGTATGAGAGACTACACATAGCTGGGCCAGCCCAACAAGTAAGGCCCAATATCAAGTCCATAAAGTAAGTCCAAATTTGTTAGCCCATATTACCTAACAATAAAATATCATTTTGTGGTGAATGACGCAATTAAAATGGTTACATGGCAGAAGTTTTGAACTCATAAGAGCTTCCACAACGGTGATGTCATCCTTAAAATGAAACGCGCCACATCACCTGTCACATCAGATTTTTACTAATCCTTTAAAAACTTATTTTTTTACTGCAACTACACATTCACTTTCAAACACCCCTATATTTCCACATCAGCACCTACTTTTATATTTATATTCTATATATAAAAAAACTTATTTATTATAATCTTATTTTTTACATCTTGTATTATTTAAAATAATATAATATTCCAAAAAAATAAAAATAAACAAAAAATAAAAATTACATAAGCTAAAAATAAAAAATTACATAACCTAAAAATAAAAAATTACATAACCTAAAAATTAAAAATTACAAAAACTAAAAATTAAAAATTACATAAACTAAAAATTAAAGATGCTCAAATGAATCAAACGAGTTGCCCGAATCCCAAGAGCGCTCCTCTTCCCTTGGATCATGAAACCTGAACGCTCGTCATCTGTGTCCTCGTCTTAAGACTTAGACACGTATTCCTCTCCGGGGTCAGCGACGACATACCCCTCGTCTGAGTCGGGGGCATACCCCTCCTCTGAATTGGAGACGTGCCCCTCATCTGAACTGGGGACTAGTTGGCCAAACACCTGATCGAATGCCCAATTCCACTCTTCATCCGTCTAGGTTAATGGTTCATCAGCTGGACGAGAAGGATTTGCAGGCTGTACAGCTGCTACCGGAGGCAAAGAGTTTGCTGGAAATGGATATCCTTCACCCATATTTGCTAAAAATATAATCTTTTGAGTGAAAATTGAAGGTTGAAAAGTGAAAATGAGGGTTGGAATACGTTATGAATTTATATCCGGTAGAATATAGCCGTTAAAAAAATAGCCGTTAAAATTTTTAATAAATTTAAAAAAACATAAAAAAAAACTTTTTAAAATTTAAATGTTTATAATTTAAGTTTAAAATTTAATTTAAATTAAATATTTAATATACAATTTAAATTAAAAAAACAACAATATTTAAATTAGAATTAAAAAACCATTTTTGAATTTTTTGGAATTAAAGATTGAAGGGTTGCCCACTATAGCTTATCCACCTCCATCCGTAAATCTGGATGGAGCTTCAACCGGATGAAACCGGACATCCCCTCCAACGCCGGCGCTTGTCCGCTTCCTTCATCCACGTCAACGGGATGCCTCCATTGAAGGTGCTCTAAGTAATCAACATGATACTTGATATTTAAACTCATAACTTACAATACAAGGGTGAAAGTTGATAGAATAATGTGGACATGTTGGGTCATGAGACTAGCCAACTGGCTATCCCTATGGGCTAACTCAACTTATAAGCTTAATAAAACAAAAAATACGAGTCATAACATATAGTTCGATCCGAGGCTCATAGTATACTAAACACATTAGTAAAGCAAAATAAATTCATAAAGGTTAAAGTCGAAAACCAAATAAAAAACCTTTTGAGAACACAGGATTATGAAACGTTATTACATGATTATGTGATCTTCTATGGAAATTTGGGTTTTCAATAACATTGACGTAACTTTCATTGACAACTGTATTATATCATACTAGTAAAATGTACGCGCGTTTTGCGGGGCGCTAAACTCAAAAAATAATGTTAAGTCTGTTACATGTGCTTGATAAAAAACCAACAATATTATAGATATAGTATAGATAAATTAATGTTAAGACAGTTTCTTTCGTCTCTTCCTTTTTGACTGCTACATATACTGTATGATTAGTTTCTTGAATCTGGTTCTCTTTGATTGTTTCAGCGAATGAAGCAGGTTTGGGGACTGAAAAAAATAATGTTAATTATGTTACATTATTATGTGGACTTTGTTTTGGAGTAATTACTATTTGTGCCTACTATCTAGTGGCGGGCCTGCGCGATACGACGGGGAACACAACACTTAGGTTGGTGGTTTTAGTGGTGTGCACAGAGTGGTTCAAACTAACGTTGGGTTATTTTTTAATTTATTATTTTTATTATTGTTTGAGTAAATTACGTGATGTGGGAGTAAAATGATCAACTGTCCCATTTATCTTATCTTGCACATGACGTGAGATAGTGGTTCAAACTAACGTCCATTCATCAAAAGAAGAAATGTTTGAAACATTAAACGAAATGATATTTTGTTTAATTATTGAAAATAAAGAAGCCAGTTGCATTTTTTAAGACATCTAAATACGAAACATGTAATTTATTCTATAAAATATAAATTAAAAGGATGACATTTTAAATAAAAATCAACTTTTAACTCGTACAATCAACTAATAAAATGTATCACCAATTTAAGTTTCGAAAAAAATGTTGTCTTATTGGCTTTTATTTTATTAATACCGGAGACTTAAATAGCTTTTCGAAACAAGTTTTTAAATAAGTGATTAATGATTTTTTATAACTTTTATAATCTATAAATAATTTAATATTTTGTTATATTATATGTCACAATAATTGATTAATATCTGATTCACAAAAGTATAATATATAGCTAAATTTACAATAATTTTGAATAACATAACTAACAAGACTGTTTATAACCATATAATTATTTTTAACATATTTATTTTTTTAACAAAATTACTCATTAATACACCATTAACAATTCAGATTAACACATCTATACTATATAATAAATAAAGGTTTTTTCATGCCACTGTCGCCTGCACATTCATTCTCATCATTTTTTTCCCGCCTCCCTCTCTTATTAAATGCACTTTCTTATTTTTAACAACAATATATATTTAAAGAAAATATTAATTATATTATTTTAATCTATCCCTTATGAAACTTTAAAAATCTAATTATTTAACTTTTATTTTCGATCAAATAATAAATGAAAAATAAATTACATTAAATAGTATTTAATTTATTTTCGAAACTCAATTATATATTAGTTTTTAAATATTTGAGTTTTGTTTTCTATCCTTAGTATATGATACATTTTTACACGTGTAAAATATACACATAAAGATTTAAAAATTTTATTTATTGATATTTTTCACCCGTGTGTATACACGGGATCTAAACTAGTGTTAATATAAATATAAGTTCGACATGTCAAATTATTAATTAACATTGTAGTAAAAAATGGGATTAATCGATAATCGGTAGTCTACCGATATTTCATCTAATCGTACCAAAATACATGTAGGTGGTCTAAATCGGCCCAACAATTTTATTTTTTTATTTATCATTTGTCACTTATTCTTTAAAAAAATTCTAAGTTTCTGTAAGGCCCCAAACCGGGCACCCTACAGTTGGTTCTCATAATGGATTATTCCCTTAAAAATACTCATTTAGATATATTAAACTACAGCGGAAATATTTCTAAAAACATTACTTGCTATTTAATGTCATTAAGTTACCTCACGAATGCTTGCACACCAATCCAAGTAGCACCGCTCCCAAGCCAAGATACGTCAACGCAACGCTTATCTGCAAAACAATCTATCGTACACACAAAGTCAGCTACGCTGAGTGAGTTCTAATAGTTTAGTTTAATTAAAAGCCAACTCGTCTCAAAAGTTATTTAAACTTTACTCAGGACCCACGGTCCTTATAAAATAGGTCCACAATTCAGTAACAAATATATATATCCCATGTTATCACCCGATAGCCCATAATAGCTCATTACCCAAGACTCATCCCATAACCATAATAATCCCACAGTCTTATCGACATAGGTCGAACTTACATACACTAATAGCTCGTTCTCAAGTATACGTATTAACTCGACACTTGGTTAACACAACCAATCCCTAAACATTAACTTACTCAGCCTTGACCAAGGCTCTTACAAATCAACTGACATAACAGTTGTAAGCACCAAATCACAATCCAGACACAGCGGTCAATCTAACTCGACTCACCTCAATGATACTATCTCATGCACAATAAATATAACTCAACGTTTGTATGCAATTTAACACATATATATAAGCACACAAACACATACCTCTTCTCTTTACCCTCGTCAGGGCGTTCGACACACCCCGAGCTCATCACTGTCCTGTTGGACATCGTCACCTTTGGTGACCTCTCGAAGAACTTAGTCCTCCACAATCCCGTTTGCCATGTCATAATGACAACAACGCAAACACAATACCCGCTGTGTCACAAGGACAAAGACACAATGCACACAACACATGTATAATCACATAACATTATACCCTACGTACGTGACTCATTAACTGCACCTGCACTCCACACATAGTACTAGGATAAGATATCCTACACGTATTCGTAAGCATTTAGCTTATATCCAGACTCACCCCGACTAACTCGTAACACGATACACTGCTAATATAGCAACACACATACAATTACTATATCTCATTATTTAAGCATCTACCACGTACATGCACACCCTCTGACACTTCCTAGTCGTACCCGTACGACCCGTTTACTACAATCCCAACTCACCCCTGTTAGGTCACTATACGACACGTGACCATATCCCCACCTTTAACCTGCACGTCCTATGGACACACACAGTCCCTTAGCCCCACATTTAACTATTTAACTTCATAAAATCATTGGGTTAAACCCCAAATCTCGGTATACATTTAATGTAATAAAACATGTCTCAAAAGTATGTATGATAGCCCCAAAACATTTAAAAACATTTAAAAGAGGGGGATTAGAAACTCACCAGTTTCGCTAATCTAACTTCTGCACTGCTACGGTCTCCTTGCACGAAACCCGAACCTGTCAACGTATGATCACACGGTCAGAGTATATCCTACACATGCGTCGGTTACGTATAAATATAAATGTTCCAGATACTCGTCTCATCCACACAACCCCTTTATCCATGCAAAAACCCTAAATCATGTGTTTACTCAAATCGGTTACCCTAGACCCATCTGGGACTCGCATGCATGCACGTTCACATGCCACACAAAACCTTAGTCTCAATGGTTACCCGTACACGGACCGAGGCTCCCCATGCATGTTCCAAATCCGCCATGCAAACCCCATGCTCACTAAACCCTAATCGGGTATTACCCGATCCCATCCTCATCCTTGTCCATCATCGTGAACCACCATCGCCGTACACCACCACCATGAACCACCACGGTGTTCCGTCATCCCGTTGTGTACCACCATCGTCCTCTCGTCACCCCTTTCTCGTGAGAAACCCTAACCGGTTCCTCATTCCACGTCAAACGCTTTCACTACCTTCTTCCTGTGTTCGGCCGTCGGGACATGCCACCACAGCCGTCTCCGGCTGTTGTCGGACAAAACCACCTCGTCGTCACCTTCTTCTTTCTCTTTCCTTCTCTCTTTTCTCTCATTCTCGGCCGTCGTCTCCCAGCCGCACACCCCAGCCCATCGCCGGCGGTCACCACGGCTCTCCATCACCACGCTGTCACCACTCGTAGCCACCCCTGCCACCGCCTCCTCTCCCGTCTCCTCCTCCAACCACCGTAACCATAGTCCCGCAACCCTTGTCGGTTCTTTTTCATGAAATATCGAATACGAGGATGTAAATAGTGGGTTTAGAAGTTTACCTTTTGAATAGTGACACTCCTCCTAAAGCTTCGGTCTTCTCCTCTCTCCCTTGCGCTCTCTCTTTGCTGTCGTCTGATGCAAGCCTAGGCCGATTGGCCTAGGCTTGCATCAAAGAGGGTTTTTAAATCTCTTAACGTTTCGTTTCGGGTCCCTCCTAAACTCCTTTGGCGCGTTTCCAACTCGAACATTTTAAATAACGGCTAAATGGGTCCTTTAACCTTATACACCAAGCACCACGTGAAACCGTTATAGTCAAAGTTGTAAAGGAAATAAGGCCATGTTCCCTCATTGACCCGACCCATTTAGATAGATAAGTTTTCGGGATGTTACAAGTCTACCCCCCCTTAAAAGAGGATTCGTCCTCGAATCCTGCGTCGGTACAAACCAACACAACCCATCCTTCGTTTCGTGCTTGTGCACCGAAACCCTTAGGTGTCATTTACTCGCTATATACATCAACACAGTCTCCTTACGCTGCATCTTGGTCACCATTCCTAGTGTTCAAAGATGTTTGCTCTGTTGCCCGCTTTCGACTTTGGGATTTGTAAGTTTCACCTCCCTTATTTCTCGTTCCTTAGCCGAACGACCGCATCTGCCACTGTTGCTATACCAGCTCACGGTACAGTTGCCTTTGTCCCTCGTTTAACCCTAATGAACTCGTTATTTTGACGATCATCCTCCCAAGTAGACTCCATACTTTGATCGTCATCCCGCGATGATTTCCCAAACTCAAGTCCACCGCCTACCCATAAGGGTATTACTTATGTTCTTCTCCGATGATTTCCAGGAGCTTGGGCAAAGCTACACTGGTCTCTACTAAATTTCTCTACTATAGTATCCCTTTACTTCATTATCACGCCTTCCATACGTTCCTTAAGTACGTATACACGCCCAACACTAGGGTCGTCCTCATTAGCTCCCGATGTTTCTCAAAAGTTCTCTTATTACCACCATGCCTGTTACAACAGCCACACTCTTCCTTTACTTATATGCTCCACAGGAGTTCGCTTTAAGCTAGTCTTACGCTTACAAGCGTAGGCCTCTCCTTCCCAGTCACTCACGTGCAATCCTGCACTTACCCCTCCCGGGTTTCACTTTTCTCATGGTTGCTCTATCATTACCAAGCGATCACCGACCGCGTCTCATTAATCACGTACGAACATGATGTCCGTCCACTCACAAACCTCAGCTATTCGTCGTCTCGTCCAGGGAAAGCATCCTTATTCATCTGGTGTCTCACCTCGACTGAATTCTTCATATAGAACGTGTTCCATGAAGGTCCTTCGTCATCTCGTTAACTTCGTGCTGAGCTCTTCAGCGTCGTCACCTTGATCTCATCATAAGCATTATGGTCAAGCATCCACGTAAACGCTTTCTTCGTCTACTCTCACAGGTCCGCCCATTGGCTTCGTGCTCCGAATTCCCGAGATATAAGCATAGGCATCTCATAAGAGCACCTCACTGGTCGCCTAGAAAGACGTCAAAACTCCTTGCATCACCTCGACGTATCAGCGTCGAGAAAATCTTCAAGATAGAAATACCATACTTGAGCACACTAACCATCCGTCCTATGCACGACTAAGCGTGTACTACAAGGACACACACCGACACACATAACTACAGAACACACATTGTTCTACACATGTACTAGTAACTCAACCTTCCAACTCGCACAAAGTGCACATACACAACTAGCTAGATCGGGGCAAATCTACACACATACAATATGACCTCGTCTTTTATAGACACACAAGTATATATCATGTTGTTTGGCCCAAGGGCACAGCAAACACGATCTCCCACCTGACTGCTGTCAGACACAATAACCTGTTGACAAATGTCAACACCATATCAAGCTTACGCTTGATCTCCCGCCACGACTATTAAGTACATGGCATAATTAACTCATACTCATAATTTACTCAATTAACGACATACAAGTTTCTTTACAACACACTTTCATGTCCTTAAGCACCAAAACATTTACCTCGCGAAGATCTATACCTTAAGATATAAAGACATTTAACATCATAGTAAGGCCAAACACACCCCTTATACTTCACACATCACCTGAGCATAACACATAGGTGACACTATCTTAAGACCGTAGACACACACAACTAATCAAACTCAGGTCTACACTGGCCTATTCATATAGTCTAATCAACCAAGTCATAGCATCACATCAACGATTACGTTTAGTATGAACTCACGTTGTTCAAAAGGTAATCACATAATCTCACATAATTAACACTGCACCACTAATAGCAAGATATCACACATGCAACTATCATTTGTCATACCCAAATAGTCTCGCGGTATAACTCGCACCAATAAAATAGTCAATATTTGAAATGAACATCACACCACGTAAACGTCTAATCACTCAAAATGTTAAATCACCCCACAATATCTCGTGACAACCATCACGTCCAAAAGTCATCTAGAATTTCAACGTCTCAAACAACGCTCGCAAGATTACTACGGGACCACATTAGGTGTATCTGCTGTGTCCTCCTCTGGTTCCACCTCATCGGACTTCGTGTCAATCATCGGGTCCTCTTGAAATAAAGCTCTCTTAGCTGACGCACATGGTCGATCCTTCAGCCATACAGGTCCACATCCTGGAGGGAAATCACGTACTGTCGACACGACCCTCCTTTTCCATCCTGTCACTCTAGTATCAGCACCACGCGAGACGCTGCCATCCTCAGCTCTGGTCACACTTGACGCGGGAAGCGCCAACACCACTTCTATGTCACTGTCCTTCTTGTATACAGCAGCCGCCTGTTTTTCCTGACGATCTGCTCCTCCCCCAGCCGGAGCTCCCCGTCTTACAGATCTGGTATGCTTTGTCTTAGCCATCAGTACCTGCACAAGATAGAACGTTGGAGTGATTACTATGGGCGTCAATTCAGAATATGAGAGTAATCATAGACTGCCAAATCACGGTGATCAAATTCAATTTGGTGGTCCACATTACTGCTCGAATTCTAAACCTTCCCCATCATATTCACACTAGCTTTCTATCTTTTACACACCCCGTATGCACATGCACCCCACACAACTCATATAGCACCACACAATGATCTAGAAAGTCATCATATCTATCACAATTTCACACCATCCAAGGTTACATACAAAATTACTAAATCATATCGACACATCAAACTATCTCACATAGTTGCAATTAATGCTACTTCACGTTACTCAACTCACTATATAGTCTCATTCAATAACACCACACAATTCCAAGTGGTTCTACATAATACTACAACACATAGTACCCGTCATGATCCCACACGGAATCATAAATCATTTACCCACACCAATCACTTTACCTAGTGTAACACTACACAAATGGTAAATAATAATTACTGCTCAACTGGAAAGGCGTACCTCTTGGCTCGCGGTTACTCGTGGTGGCATTCGTTTCACTCTCGTCCCATTCTAAGTTTAAGTTAAGGCATTTTATTTTAGTAAAACATCGATTTTCTCTTAAATCACGGCTCTGATACCAACTTGTAAGGCCCCAAACCGGGCACCGTACAGTTGGTTCTCATAACGGGTTATTCCCTTAAAAATACTCATTTTAGATATATTAAACTACAGCGGAAGTATTTCTAAAACATTACTTGCTATTTAATGTCATTAAGTTACCTCACGAATGCTTGCACACCAATCTGAGTAGCACCGCTCCCAAGCCAAGATACGTCAACGCAACGCTTACCTGCAAAACAATATATCGTACACACAAAGTCAGTTACGCTGAGTGAGTTCTAATAGTTTAGTTTAATTAAAAGCCAACTTGTCTCAAAAGTTATTTAAACTTTACTTAGGACCCACGGTCCTTATAAAATAGGTTCACAATTCATTAACAAATAGATAACTCATGTTATCACTCGATAGCCCATAATAGCTCATTACCCAAGACTCATCCCATAACCATAATAATCCCACAGTCTTATCGACATAGGTCGAACTTACCTACACTAATAGCTCGTTCTCAAGTACACGTATTAACTCGACACTTGGTTAACACAACCAATCCCTAAACATTAACTTACTCAGCCTTGACCAAGGCTCTTACAAATCAACTGACATAACAGTTGTAAGCATCGCATCACAATCCAGACACAACGGTCAATCTAACTCGACTCACCTCAACGATACTATCTCATGCACAATAAATATAACTCAACGTTTGTATGCAATTTAAAACAAATATATAAGCACAAAACACACATACCTCTTCGTTGCACCCCCGTCAGGGTTACCCTCATCAGGGCGTTCGACACACCCCGAGCTCATCACTGTCCTATTGGACATCCTCACCTTTGGTGACCTCCCGAAGAACTTAGTCCTCCATAATCCCGTTTGCCGTGTCATAATGACAACAACGTAAACACAATACCCGCTGTGTCACAAGGACAACGACACAATGCACACAACACATGTATAATCACATAACATTATACCCTACGTACATGACTCGTTAACTGCACCTGCACTCCACACATAGTACTAGGATAAGATATCCTACACGTATTCGTAAGCATTTAGCTTATATCCCGAATCACCCCGACTAACTCGTAACACGATACACTTACTATATCTCATTATTTAAGCATATACCACGTACATGCACACCCTGTGACACTTCCTAGTCGTACCCGTACGTCCCGTTTACTACAATCCCGACTCACCCCTTTTAGGTCACTATACGACACATGACCATATCCCCACCTGTAACCTGCACGTCCTATGGACACACACAGTCCCTTAGCCCCACATTTAACTATTTAACTTCATAAACTTATCGGGTTAAACCCCAAAGCTCGGTATACATTTAATGTAATAAAACATGTCTCGAAAGTATGTACGATAGCCCCAAAATATTTAAAAGAGGGGGATTAGAAACTCACCGGTTACGCTAATCTAATTTGCACTGCTACGGTCTCCTCGCACGAAACCCGAACCTGTCAACGTATGATCACATGGTCAGAGTACATCCTACAAATGCGTCGGTTACGTATAAATATAAATGTTCCAGATACTCGTCGCATCCGCACAACCCCTTTATCCATACAAAACCCTAAATCACGTGTCTACTCAAATCGGTTACCCTAAACCCATATGGGACTCGCATGCATGCGCGTTCACGTGCCACACAAAACCTTAGTCTCAAAGGTTACCCGTAGACGGACCGAGACTCCCCATGCACGTTCCAAATCCGCCATGCAAACCCCATGCTCACTAAACCCTAATCGGGTATTACCCGATCCCATCCTCATCCTTGTCCATCATCGTGAACCACCATCGCCGTACACCACCACCATGAACCACCACGGTGTTCTGTCATCCCATCGTGTACCACCATCGTCCTCTCGTCACCCCTTTCTAGCCGTGAGAAACCCTAACCGATTCCTCATTCCACGTCAAACGCCTTCACTACCTTCTTCCTGCCATCGGCCGTCGGGACATGCCACCACAACCGTCTCCGGCTGTTGTCGGATAAAACCACCTCGTCGTCACCTTCTTCTTTCTCTTCCCTTCTCTCTTTTGTCTCCTTCTCGGCCGCCGTCTCCCAGCCGCACACCCCAGCCCGTCGCTGGCGGTCACCACGGCTCTTTATCACCACATTGTCACCACTCATAGCCACCCCCTGCCACCGCCTCCTCTCCAGTCTCCTCCTCCAACCACTGTAACCACAGTCCTGCAACCCTTGTCGGGTCTTTTTCATGAAATATCGAATACGAGGAGGTAAATAGTGGGTTTAGAAGTTTACCTTTCGAATAGTGACGCTCTTCCTTTGCTCGTTGCCGCCGGGAACCACCGTGAGACCTCCGGTCGTCCCCTTTATCCCTTGTGCTCTCTCTTTACTACCGTCCGAAGCAAGCCTAGGCCAATTGGCCTAGGGTTTGTGCAAAGAGGGTTTTTAAATCTCTTAACGTTTCGTTTCGGGTCCTTCTTAAACTCCTTTGGCGCGTTTCCTACTCGAACCTTTAAAATAACGGCTAAATGGGTCCTTTAACCTTATACACCAAGCACCACGTGAAACCGTTATAGTCAAAGTTGTTAAGGAAATAAGGCCATGTTCCCTCATTGACCCGACCCATTTAGATAGAAAAGTTTTCAGGATGTTACAGTTTCGTATCGATGTTTATCGGTTGGACTGAAACATGGTTGTGTCGTATCGATGTTTCCAATATATATATATATATATATATATATATATATATATATATATAGGGTGCCCGCGCGATGTGGTTGAGAACAAAGACACTAGTAATCACGTAACATGTTTTTTTAATTAGAAAAAAACTATAACAATGCTATACTCAAATTAAAGAGAATAAAATACTCGTTTTTTGTGTAATTTTTTTTTAAATATTGACGTATGAAAAAGTTATGGCCATTTAAAATCATGAGTGGAGAAGGTAGTTACTGTATGAATAGCTTCAATTTTTAGTTTTTTTAAAGCATTAGAGGGTTGTACCTTATGCTTAAAAAATATGTAAGTAAATTTCTTAAAAAGTGTTAAAAGACATATTTGTACTCCTCAAGTATTAAAACATATTTATTTTTTTTAACAAAAGTACTTACTAATACACCAATAACGATTTAGATTAAGACATATTAATATAAATATAAGTTCGACATGTCCAATTATTTATTAACATTGTTGTAAAAATCAGGATTAATGGGGGGTCTACCAATGTGATATCATATAATCGTACCAAAATACATGTAGGCGGTCTAATTTGGCCAAACGATTTTATTTTTTTATTTGTCACTTATTTTTTAATAAAATTCTAAGTTTCGTATCAATGTTTACCGGTTGGACTGAAACATGGTTGTGTCGTATCAATGTTTACCAGTGTTCCAATATATATATATATATATATATATATAGGGTGCCCGCGCGATGCGACGAAGAACATAGATACTGGTAATCACATAACATGTTTTTTTAATTAGAAAAAAACTATAGCAATATCATACTCAAATTAAAGATAATAAAATTCTCGTTTTTATGGTGTGATTTAAAAAAAAAATATTAACGTATGAAAATGTTATGGCCGTTTAAAAGCATGAGGGGAGAAAGTAGTTATTGTATGAATAACTTCAATTTTCAGTTTTTTTTAAAGCATTAGAGGGTTGTACCTTATGATTAAAAAAATGTGTAAGTAAATTTATTAAAAAATGTTAAAAGACATATTTGTCCTGCTCAAATGTATTATATATAATATAGATGACTATATTGACTGATTTTACACAACCATGTGTCGGCTTTACTAACTTTTTTTTTCTCAAATAACATGTCTTTCCCTAAACATAATTAATTTTCTCAAGTGTTCATGAAGCAAACTCTAAGGGGACGTTTGGTTGATGAAATTCACAAAAATGAGTTTAATCATCTTTCATATCAACTTCTAAGAACTATAATTGATCATCGGCCAATTTGGTCTATTAACTCACTAAATTGCCATTCTAGTCAAATTTACCGACATCATCATTTTTGCTAAAAACAACTATTTTTTTAAACCTTGGATTATCAATCAAATTAGTTTTAACACTGGTTATAATCAATTTCAATTAACAACTCCATGACATATTGTTTGAAGTACAAATCAATATTTTCAACAAAAGGTAGTTTTTCCTAAAATCTCTGAATGTACTTGATGACATACACACAGAATGCTATCATGGGTTACCAGGAAAATATGCTAAAAGTGGTTAGCTATAAATTCGGTGAGCTCGTAGGTTTAAGTAAAGTATGAAATAAATAGATAAATGAGTAACTAAGTAGTTGCACATGAATAACTTCTATGTTATGTTGAAGAAACACACAAGTGGATAAGCTAATATAATACATGAGCCATCAACTAAACCTTACGACCTGTTAGAGTTTTGCCTCATGATCGCGGTGTCAATGTCAATAAAAAACACTTATAAAAACTACTCCTTAGCTACCTTATACTGTAGACAGGAAAATAGCGTTGTCGAATCCATATGGAATCAGTTTAAAGATATAATTGCTTAGTTTAGTAATTTATGATTAAAACACAGATCAAATAAAGATGTAACTCCCTCCAAACTTCAGGTTCTAGGTTTATGCAAAACTCAGTTGTTCATTGGACACCACATAGATATAGTGTTGGAAAATCAGTTAAAACAGTAATTGAAGACAGGCTGTTGTCAACAACCTATACAACTAGTTTCGTCACAAACCAGTACAATCCAACTAGCCAATTTATCAATGCCAAGTTACCCCATTTAGTCACCAACCATGCTACTAGGTTTTGTTATCAACCGAACAAGATTTTAAAGCAAGCAAACTCAAATCATACACATAAACTGTTTAAATCAACTAATACATCAATCCATCAAGTTTGTGTCAAAAACTAACAAAATCCAAACATAAACAAACTGAATAAAAAACAAAGAACCTATACGAACCATCCGCCTGGAGGAAGCCACACGCAGCTTAACCGCGCATGTTTGTCAGGCACACGAGCATAGCTTCAATAGATGATCTGGAACTGTCTCTACCTCTCAAAATCTCCCCTAGCTGTTCCAATTTCGTCGGAATGAAAGTTGTTTGCGATTTAGGGTTGGATTTCCTTTTAATTAGAACTAGAAATGTTATTCCAGCGCTTCGTGACGGCAGGAAGCGGACCTTAAACGGTTGAGGCGGTGACATTAACGTCGCTAATCAGAAAAAAAGAAACGTGGTTAAATAAATTTTGCCCCAAGCTCTACGGCGGGAGGTGGACCTTAAACGGTTGAGGATGTGACATTGGTAAGCACAAAAAGAAACGTGGTCGAATACATAAAACAAACGTATGAATTTACGTCTACTCGGTTATGGAGATCGAAACATGAATAAAAGAGAGTTATATAACGGTATCGATGTTTTTCAGTCGCTGTCGGACTCATTCTTCACGGTACCAGCACGTCACGATACCTAAAAAAAATACTCTATTTTGAATACGACTCTGTTTTTAACAAACTTTATACCGGGATGTTAAGAAAAAAAATTAAACAAAAAAACGAAAATTATTAAGGAAAAATAAGATTATGTATAATACAGTGGGTAAACTTAAAATTTTAAAAACTTGAGGGGACCAAAGTGACCTTTTACAAAATTGGGAGGCCATTTGTGTCATTTAACAAAGTAGAAGGTTAAAATTGTCGATGGCATTTGCCACCGACACTTGCTTTTAAGTATTAGTGTAATTAGGGCTTTTTTCCTGATCCGTCGGCCTCTCGCGTACCGCGAAGCTCGGAGGCCAAGGCCAATTTAGTCGAGCGGCTTTTTTTAGCTTTCTCGCGTATCCCGAGAGTTTCATCCCCGGTCAGCGCGTACCGCGAAGATCCCATTTTCCAGGAAATTGATATTTTGACACTTTCACCCCTGTACTTTCGTGCCTTCTTGATTATGTCTCGTTTTCCGCTCCTTTAGCACATTTAACCTGTAATAGACACAACTATAAATACCACGTAAACCTGACTCAAAGTACAAAGTTAAACGCATAAATTATACAAAACCAACTCTTAAACACGGGATATTTGATCATACATCACATACCCACACTTAACCTTTTGCGTCCTGAAAAAGAATTATGCAATGGAATCATAATCGAAAAAACTTGCAACTTACACTTTATTTTACCGGCACAAATATCATAACACGTTAATTGTAACAATCGGTATTTCGATCCGATTAAACCCAACCACCGACTTATCAAGCCCCCGATTCTGTGATATATTATTCTATATATTACCAAGCCGATAGTCTATCTATGGGTCTCACAGTCAGAAAGCTACAGTTCAGCCTAATCCCGTCTCAAAGTATATCAAGGTCTGGGTTAAACCAAATAGATTTTCCCACCACTATAAACACTAACTTAGAAGTTTTAAAAATAAGATGAAATATGGATCGATAAATGAATGATCGAGCTTTTATTAACTATGAATAAACCTTAACCATTAGTGTTTCAACCAAGTCACTATCCCGGAGGGTAACACACAGGCTTCAGTTTTTAAGCAATGAAGAACAAAATTTAACTTAGAGGCTTTTCAACCAGGTCACTATCCCAGAAGGTAACACATATATCAAATCAGTCATCTATGATTGATCACAAGAGTCTGCCCATGGGCGTTTCAACCAAGCTTGTAACCCGGAAGGTAACACGTAGGCATAACTCAAGTTCTCAATCTAATTAATCCGGCTCATGAATGATGGATTATGGAATGCGGGCTCCATCAACTTTCGGATTTATTCTCGTAAAAAGAAAGCGGTGTGCCAATAGATTTTAAAAACTTATAATTTTTTGTTTATAGAGGTAGCTATCACCTTATGTTGACAGTTTCGACCTTACTGACACCCCTAAGATGAAAACCCACAAGACATCCTAAATTAATATTCATTTAAACCTAGATACACTATCAGGATGTTTAAGCTCTTTAAGTCGGTTGGGCCTACCAAAACGTTACAAATTAGACGCGTTTGATTATCATTATTTCAATTCAATTCTCAAAACATGCAAAGTTTCCAATTGTACTATCATTTTTCATTTAATTGCACAAAGTCTAATCCAGGGACATTTTTAAAAATTTTTAAATTTTTATGGATTTTTTATTTATGACTTAAACTGACTCAAATAAAAGACTCAAATACAGACCTGGACTAAGGTCTCCCCTCCCCACACTTAAACTCTACATTGCCCTCAATGTAGAAAGAGCGACTCGAAAACGAAAGAAAAATACAAAAATTAAGAAAAACTTAGCTGATAAGACGATCGTATAGCATTTCATTCGCGATCGTGTTCCACAGATACAAGCGGGCTGCATTGTACAAAAGAATCAAGCGAAAGTCGGAAATCACCACCCGAATGGAGATTGAGTACGGGCGATTTAGTCCAAACCTGCTGCAAAATAAAACTCCAACAACCCACAAGCATTATACTGACTCAATATAAAGACTTAATTACAAAAATAAAAGACCCGACGGACTGATACCACTAAAAATTACAAAAAAAAATTATAAAAATTTCCCTAATTTGGAATCTTCGCGTACCCCGGGATACTGAGAAACATTCCTCGTGTACCGCGAGGACTCAACTTTTGACCCGGCCTTTGACAATTGCTCTTCGCGTACCACGTTAGACGGAGGAGGGTGCCTCGTGTACCGCGAGGACACTATGTTGACAGAAAGTTAATGGCATTTTTTTAACTTAGAAAAATTTTCAACTATGTTCCATCTCCTCCAACACTCCAAACACGCACCCAATTGCACCCCACGTGCATCAAAATCCATGTGAATTCCCCACACTTGGCCGGTTCACACATAAAAGCACACAAAAAAAAATAATAATAATAACCTAACTCACTTTTGTAGGCATCACGGATGCATTTAGCGTATGCATCAAGCCTTTTAAACCACTCAATAGCCCGAGTGGACGAGAATAGTCTCGTGAGGGTTTCTAGAAAACACACACACAACGTACATTTAACTAGAGATAAAAATAAACAATCTAACCTTAGGCTGCCTCCCAAGAGCGCTAAGTTTAACGTCTTCAGCCAGACGCGGTGTACCTTACTGATGTCATGGTGGTCGGGTGGGATGTTTGCAATCCTCCTTCCCCGCACTTACATTCCGCTCATCATCAAATTGTCTCCATGCTTGCACAAACAACACAAACAACTTTTTTCTGTATCCGAAACCTGCGGTTTCTTCCCTTTCCGCCTCCTCTTTCTGACCCTCTTCTTTCCCTCTTCTGACGTCTCAATTTCCTTCTTCTCAGCTGACCTGTCAAACACTAAACCATTCTCGATCATGTGATTCACCCTTTCAGGTGATTCACACTTGTTAGCTTTCGGGTTTTGCAAGTTTGAAAATATCTTAAGACTCATCTTCTGAGCCCCAAATCTCATTCTCACCATTCCCTCAGCACAATTAATAGTTTCCTGCGTAGTGGCCAAGAATGGTCTACCCAAAAAAATAGTTGGTTTTGTGTTCTTGACACAATCCACAGGGTAGTAAAAACTCCCCTACCTTCACAATCACATCCTTTATAATCCCCCGAGGATGTGTGGGAGTCTGATCAGCCAACACCACAGTAGTGTGGACTCTCTTTAACGGACCAAAATTATGCTGATCATACAGACTCCCTGGAAATATACTCACAGATGCTCCAATATCCAGCAACGCTCTATCCAGTTTCAATTCACCTGCTTGTATTGAAATAAGAGGTGCTTCTGGATCTTGGAGTTTTGGGGGAAGGGTACCCATAAACACGACATTCACACTAGCACTCAGCTTAACCCGTTCGGGACATTTGTGCCGTCGTTTTTGGGTACTCAAACCTTTCAAGCACTCAACATTATCAGGATCTTGTTTAAGCGTATTTAAAAATGGCAAATTGATTTTACGCTTTTCAAACTTTTCCCATCTCTTATCCTGTGTTGGATGCTTCTCTTTTAAAACTGGTTTGATTAATGTAGCAGGAAACGGGATTTTTACAGGTTTATTCACATTATTATTTTTCATGTTATTTTGTGAAATAAAATCCTGATTAGGGTCAGAGTCGGACTCAATGTGCTCCACCACTCCATCTACTATCAGTGGTGGAGTTTGTTCAGCAGCAGGAATTTCAAGTGAGGGTTGAAGACTTACAACATTTAGGTGTGCACTCGTTGTATCTTGAGGACTTGAAGAATAATGTGCACTTGGAGGCTTACCTAAATCACTAACGATGGCTGCAACAATCTCATCTATGTGGGTAACTTGCTCTATCAAGGCTTGATGATCTTTTGCCAGGCTCTCCTGTTGTTGCACAACTGCTTGGACCACTTTTTCGAGCTCCTTCATATCTGACTTGATGTTGTCCAGTTCAAATTGATAGTTGTCTTGGTCAGGTGAACCGCTCGGGTGGTAGTCTTGATTGTAATTTTCCTCATAACTTTGATACTCAGGATTACCACCATGTGAATTGTACCCTTGGATGTTCTGATCCATCTGATTGTAAGCATCATAGTTCGGATCATGCCGGCTTCTGTAATTGCTTCCGCGTCTTGGGCAATCTTGACCCCAGTGGCAAGTGATGCCACAGTTCATGCACGACTCATAATAATATTGACCATCGTCATAATCTCCGTTCATGTCGACCTACAAATAGCACACCAAAGTAGTTCTGAACGAAAACAAAATAAAATAACAATAACAATAAAAATAAAATATTTTTGTATTGTTGTTTTTATAAAAAAAAGTTAAACTTAACTAAAACAAAAACTGCTACTAGGTTTTGTTATCAACCGAACAAGATTGTAAAACAAGCAAACTCAAAGCATACAAATAAACTGTTTAAATCAACTAATACATCAATCCATCAAGTTTATGTCAAAAACTAACAAGATCCAAACATAAAAAAACTGAATAAAAAACAAAGAACCTATACGAACCATCCGCCGGGAGGAAGCCACACGCAGCTTAGCCGTGCATGTTTGTCAGACACACGAGCATAAGTTCAATAGATGATCTGAAACTGTCTCTACCTCTCAAAATCGCCCATAGCTGCTCCAATTTCGTCTGAATGAAAGTTGTTTGCGAATTAGGGCTGGATTTCCTTTTAATTAGAATTAGGGTTTTTCCTGATCCACCGGCCTCTCGCGTACCGCGAAGCTTGGAGGCCAGTCCTTCGCGTACAGCGAAGGACAATTTAGTCGAGCGGCTTTTTTTTGCTTTCTCGCGTATCGCGAGAGTTTCATCCCCGGTCAGCGCGTACCGCGAAGATCCCATTTTCCAGGAAATTGACATTTTGACACTTTCATCCCCTATACTTTCGTGCATTCTCGATTATGTCTCGTTTTCCGCTCCTTTAGCACATTTAAGCCGTAATAGACACAACTGCAAAATACCATGTAAACCTGACTCAAAGTACAAAGTAAAACGCATAAATTATACAAAACCGACTCTTAAACATGGGATATTTGAAATTACATCACCTCAATTAATAACTATGTCATGTTCACATGTAGTCCATTTGTAACTTGCAAATTTGCCCTTTAGTATTCTAAAGTGTGTAATTTTATTGCATTACTTATACTATGTTAAAAACTAGCGAATAAAACCCACGCTACGCGGCGGACACGTATAAGGTTTGCGAAGCTGAAACGCCACGGACAATCTTACGATCAAGTCAGGGGCAACTCAAGGGAGAGTGAAATAAAGCAAGTGCTTTGAGCGCCCACGTCCATAGGGCCTCGAGTTCTTAAAAAAAATTATATATAGGTAATTTGGAGTTTAGAACAATGGCGGACCTAGAAATATTTTCATGAGTGTCGGAAATTTTCGGTGTTTGGATGTATATTAAAAGGGATTTTCGGTTGATTCTGGTCATTGAAATTTTTTTTTTGCCGGAAGTCGGGTCATCGTACTTTTTTCGTTGTTCATATGTTAATAATATAATATTCTAATAAATAATCTAGCAAATAATCAAATGATAAAGTTTACTTTAGAGTAAAAATCAAAAAATACTTAAATTATTAGAGAAAAACTTCAAAAAATAGTTAATTTGTGTTTGGTCTTTTTGTACCGGATTTTGGAGAGTGAAGGGGCATCACTCTGAGAGGCGACCTAACTCTTGCAAGCCGCAGTGGCTGGTGATTGCTGATTAGTCGTTTGTTTTCGTTTCATTGAATCACATTCTTTGGAGAGGGGGAGGGTTTGACAAAGCCGGTTTATTGTTTAGAAGGGAATAGATGGACTTAGGAATGTTGATGGTAGGATTTGTGGTCTATAACAAACAAAATATTTTTTCCATGAGGGTCGGGCGACACCCATCCAATATATGTGGGTACGCCACTGCTTTGGAATGTTGATGGTGAGATTTGTGGTCTATAATTATGCATACACAACGGCGATGTAGGAATCATAAAATTAAAAGCAATTCTTTTTTGTTCGACATAAATGGGCCCAATTTTATTATTTGTTTTGCGTCCAAAAAGCTTTAGATGGCCCTGAATCAAGTTAGTATCGTATGTTTATAATGTATAGAGAGCCAAAAATGGGTGTACTAGAGATACGGAGTGGGAGGTAGAGGAAGCCCCTTTTATAGTGGAGATGAGGTCCTTTTAAAAGGAAAGATTAAAATAGAGGAACAAACAAAACCGGTTTGCGAATCTAAACCCGATCCGAAATTGATTATAAAACCGGTTTGGTGAAATTGGTCCTGGTTTCAAACTGAACCGCCGGTTTAATATCGATTTGAGAACTCCTCCGTTAAAACCGGTTAAAAACCAACCGAACCGATTAAGAACCGGTTTAAAACCGAACCGACCCTTTTCCACTTCACAAACCGGTTTCAAACCTGTACTGGTTTTACAAGAATCGGTTTTGACTTTTGTTGACCGAAACTTAAACCGGTTTAGAATACAACTGGTTTTATGCACTAGATTAAGACATACCCTAATGGGCTGGTCAATCGAGTTGGTTCTATACCTATTAGGCCAGTCCAATACAAGGATATCCTTTACTCTATCCTTTTCCTATTTTTGATTTTTATATGATACAAGAATCTCCAATTTCATATGGATGCCAAAAGGAAATAAATAATCAAAATCACTTTGAGTTCTGAGTTTGGAGATTTGCATATTTAAAAACCGTATATATTTACAACCATGCAAACTAGAAACAAAATACTTGATTCATAAATCAATCTTCCAAACATAGCCAGATTCATGATCTAGTGAAGTGGTGAATTAAGTCCTTCCTGAGATGACAGCGAATACGCGGGCTGGTGTCTCTTTGAAGGGAATGGTGAAGTTTTCCTGAAAGACGCTCTTTTCTTCAGATGATTTAGGGTTCTTCGGGTATAAATTTCTCTAACCATCGGTTTTGCTCGTTCCTTCAACTTGAGTATAACAAAGAACAACAGTCGATAAAGGAGAATAATCGACATCACTGCGGCTAAATCCCACCACTTCGAGTGGTCAACCGGAATCCCGAGCACGGTGGTTAGTATCAACTCTCCGGGAAGCTTTGGTTCACCTTCGTTTTCAGCATAAAACTCCAACCCAATCATGTCATTCTTGTATGCCCCCTAAGAAAAAAAAAATACAAGAACAGTTCATAAGAAAATAAGGTGCACTTAAATCGTTGCTATTTGCTTTTAGACGATGTTGGATGAGGATCGAGTTGATCCAGCAATTAGCAAACTCCTACCTGGACCAGTTATACAAGGGAAAACAGGGCAGAAAAGGCTCAAACTTAAAACGGGCTCATAACCGGTGGATGGAAAGGTCTTGACGAGCCGGGCTTTATGGCAAACGCCTATGGCGGCTTGACCAAAATTTAGCCAATTTCAATAATTTATTTTTTACCCTAAATCACGTAAATAGCATGATTTGCATATTTATTTATGGTTTTAATTTCATAAATTGTTATCGGTTTGTAATTTCGAAAATTTGGAAAACATGTCACATTTAGAACTCTCTGTAAAAAGGCAGGTCTTGTAACGGATTGATTATTTAGTTTTTAATCAAATCAATTCTCTGTTATTATCTTACTTCCGCTCTACATCGGTATTACCTGCAATCCCCATGACATATAATTGATGTACGAGACCGGGTACCGCCAGAATATGTTTGGAAGTTCCGGGAGGAGACGGAAGAACCCCGCAGTCATCATCATCACACCCTATAAATCAAGATTGAATGGATAACTTTCAGTCAGATTTTAGGGTTTTCGTGGATATGAATTCAAGAAACTCAAATGCAAATAAACGAAGTGATGATTCTTACAATGAAACCTGCACCGATGATAATTCCGAGCATGAAGTTAGGAACAAAGGAAGCGATAACCATCATGGAACTCTCGACGGCAGCAATGGATAACAGAAGATCGAGGCAAGCGTACATTTGCCGGTGGAAACCCGGATGGAACTTGACCATGTTGTAAGTAATCGCCGCGGTGCTGAACGACATTAATGTTAAGAAGGGAAAGGAAGATAAGAAGTTTGAAAGGATGAATACGCCAACGCCATAGTGTCCATTGAGCCTCTCTCTTTGGAAAATCTGTGCCAAAATAAATCATTGGGTTATGCTAACTATCAATCATATATGTATAAGTTCATTGCAACTAACAAGGTGAGTAGAAAAACCTAATAACAGAATCATAATCGTAATAATCGAAAACACCGAATAGAAACAAGTGAACCAATTTAGAAATCAGTGGTTTAGTTATTATTTTTTCATAACCGATTGTGAATAAAACCGACATTAAAACCAACATTTACATTTTTTTTAGAAATGTCGGAAAAGTTTCGTTATCATTTTTCCGAAGTAAGATACAAGAAACTTCCAAATTATGGAATGAATCAATGGAAAAGCCGGTTAAGAGGTCATGCTCAAGCCGAAGCTGGAGATCGGCTCATGCTAAGATACACACCGTGCACTCTACATCTTCTAACTTGTATTATAGCTTAACTTAAATTCTTTTAATCTTCGTTTGCAAATGCAATTACAATAAAATATGTTCATAAAACTAAAATTACCAACAAGTTATACATACCTTCATTTCTTCAATGAAAGAAGGGAAGCCTCCAATAGACATGAAGATCATAAAACCCGAAATGAATCCGCCACACGCTCCACGAGCAAACATCGCATGATAGTTTGTTCCAATGTCGTAAAAAACCGTACCAACACAGATTGATACAACAATGTACACCCCTATCCTCAACCAATAGTATCCAACATCTCTAGACATGTTTATGAAAGATCTCTTTGTCAATGTTTTTAGTTGCTTCCACCAACTGGCTTTGCTTCCACTCTTTGTTTCAATCACTACACCTTCCTACCAATTTGAAACACTTTCAAACAGTCAAAAACACTGATTTACTGATATCTTACTGTGTTTATTTACAAAAGGGGTTAGTTAGTTACAATGGTTGATATTTCTTTGATTCTGATTCTTGCAGCTGCTGCATATGCTGAGGATTTGTATTTATAAACAAGCATTCCTTTGATTTGTGCTGTTGATGAACAAGAGAAAGTAGTGGTGCAAATGATTTTTGTGTCCTGCAGTATATAAAACAACATTGTTTCATTTGTTTTACATTAATTGTAGCATTTTTTTAGTGTACAAAATCAAACACACCCTAATTAAGTGCGAAATATTGTACCCTTAGTCTCTGAGAACCCTGCAATGTAGCGTTGATCCTGTCGAAATCGGAGTTGATACAACGAAGGAAGTGATCCGAAGGGTTTCTTCGACTTGGGCATGGTATACCCGCATCAGAAAAGAACTATATGGCCATTAATCGAAATGTCACTAAAATAATACACATATTTATGTATTTGTGTCTCAGCTCGTGAGTAGTTTTTCATGTTCGAGCTCGGCTTGTTGATTATTTAATTATTTATTTTGTATACTTTTATAATTATTTATATGTATATATGTGTGTGTTTGTAATTATAGTTTTTATACGCAACATATAATTATGTTATTTAATTATTTTATCATAATATTATATATAATAATAAATATATAAATATATATTTAATACAAGAAATAAAAATAATATAATCAAAAAGCTCGTTTAGGCTCGCGAGCCTACTCAGGCTTGAGATCAGTTTGATTCAAGTTTTTAGCGAGCTAATCTCGAATAGTTCATGAGCGGCTCGGCTCACTAAAACCCCGAATAATAAATTATGTTACTGTAGAGGATAGAGAATAGCCTGATATTGGGCCAACGGGCCAACATCGGGTGGGCAGGAGCCCACTGGACCTGGCCCAATATGAGGTGTCCTCTATGGTACTCAACACGCATACCTCAATGGCCAGTTTGGTTTCACCAAAGAAGACGGTTTCGCCACCCGACAACAAAAACAGATCATCAAAAAGTGCAAAAACTTCACTACTAGGCTGGTGGATGGAGGAGACAACGGTTCGCCTACCATCTCGGGCTACACTTCTTAGAGCCTGAACCACGAAGAAAGCGGACGCGCTATCAAGGCCACTAGTGGGTTCATCAAGAAACAATAGTGTGGGTTTGGTTAGGATTTCAAGTGCAATACTGAGTCTTTTCTTCTCACCACCACTTATGCCTCTTAAATGCCAGTTGCCAATGAGTTTATCTGCACAATCTTGAAGGCCCATTTCCATTATAGTTCCTTCAACAATTCCATTGACATCTGATTTGGTTAAGTCTCCTGGTAATCTCAGTTTTGCTGAGTATGTGATGGTTTCTTTGACTGTTAGTGTCCCCATTAGTATGTCCTCTTGGGTGACATAAGCCTGAGTTCAAATTTACAATGAAAACCTTACTCAAGTGTCACATTAACCTATTTCTTGACAAATAAATTTTAAATTTTGATTTTCTATAGATTTTCTTAACATAACAATTATCCTCATAATACTAAAATAAAAAGTTGACTATATATACTAATTTACATGCATATACGAGGCTTTATGATTGTTACAAATTGTTTAATAAATTTTTGACAATCAATTCTTCTATCAAATCTATAAATTGTCATCCAACAATATTGGTAAACAAAAAAATATAGATTTGAAAGAATAAAAGAAAATAAAAAATCCCATCCCACATTGATTACAGAAGAAATTGATGTTAAAAAATTACAAATAAAAAGAGGGCTCTCATGCCATATTATTGAAGAAGAAAGTGATATGAAAAATGTATTTAAAAAGTATCCTAACCCAAGTTTTGAAATTATTGTATTTCACATCTTATATCAAATACAGTTATTAAATTAATAATATAGTTTTTTTTAAAAAAGCGATTTAGTAAGTTATAAATATCTTAATTATACATGTTTGACTCATTTGATCGTTTTATTTTTTTCAACTAAGTTTTCAGACTTTGCATGTGAGAACCAGAATTAGGTTCTATAAATAAATGAGTCTACATTGCTTCTTAATGTAATGTCTTGTGTTTTAACACGTTTTTTAGTCTTCTGTCTCTGTCACCGTAGTCCTATGGCCCATTGCATGTGTTTAGTACAAAACACACAGTACAAATGTATTATGATATACCCTAGCATTTTACTTCCTAGAGTTTAATTATAAAAAGAAATACTATAAAATGATCACACGGTTTTTACTAGTTTTTGTGGTATATTTTAAAGGGTTAAATAACTACAAATATACATGGAAATTATACCGAAATCTTGATATCATTGGGCTACAAATCTTTTGGTAAAAAAAACATATATTAGGAATCAAATTTTATCTTTGATCCTATATGCAACGTTAGTTTTAGTGACGATGCGGATTACTTACAACGGCACCATAGTCGAGTCTCTTTTTCTTCCCGTTAAGAAGGACGTTTCCAGTCATTATGACATTTCCAGCTAATCTTCCTGCATTCAATTATAAATAAATAAATTTAATATTTTGTCCAAGTGTTTTATTATTATTATTATTATTATTATTAAACTAATTAGCAAAATAAAGAAGAATCAGCATTGTCGTAAATAGCCATTTATATAGTATTAGTGAACCCTGCAATTTATCTAAGTATAAATCAATAGCTATTGTTGATTTAAATTTATATAATATCATATAAGCTGAACCAATTTAATAGTATAAGACCATCTCTGATGTAGCGGTATGTGGCTTATGTGGAGAGCGTCCATGGGAGGGGTTGCGTTGGAGACGACCGTCAGTGGGGAAAGAGCCCGCGTGCAAAACCAATGGTGTAAACAAGTCAAGCCGGCTCGAGAGCTACTTGAGATTAGATCGGTAAAAGCTCGAACGAGCCAAGCCTTAACGAGCCCGAGCCCGATCTCGAGCCTAAAATATGGCTCGTTTAGTTATCGAACTCGAGCTTTGCCTTCTAATACCGTTTAGGCTCGCGGACCTTAACGAGCATAGTAAGATTTTATATATTTAATATATTATTCAATTTAAACCCCCAAATCGAGTTTGAGCCGAGCTTTAGCTCGTTTAATTGTTTTGAATGAAATCGAGCCTTGCCGAGCCCGGGCTTTATTTTCACTCCACGAGCCGAGCTCCATCAAAAAATTATAGGTTCGAGCCGAGCTCGAGCTTCAAAATAATCCAACGAGCCGAGCTCGATTAGTGTCAGGCTCGGCTTGTTTACACCCCCAGTAACGGAGGGGAGAGAAAGAGGGAGGATGGAGAGTGGCTTCCCGTGGGGAGAGGACAGCACGCCCGCCGTGAAGAGTGCGTTGAAGATAGTCTTATTTTTTTTAACAACAAACTTACATAACTTTCTAAATCTACACATTTTGTCTACTATGAGACTTGAACCTTCAACCTAACACGAAGAAACACCTTTGTTAACATTTTGGTACCATTAGACTATAAGGCATTTAGTGCTTTGATGATCGTCTAACTTAATTACTTTGATTGTAATAATTTAATTACTAGCCTAGTAGCCTTTGACTACAAAAGAACTAAGTGACTGGTATAGTACTTGTTACTTTTATTAATTCTAATTAAATAAATTAAAGTACAAAGTAACTATTTCTTTATGAGACAATGCCATTTTCTGTTGAGGTGGTAGTCTAATGGTAGAGGTAAAACCTTTTAAATATTTAAAAACCTCAAGGTCATGGGTTAAGTCCCACTAAGTGAAGAAATTTGCTGTTAAAAAAAAGACTATGCCAGTAAAAAATCAACCCCATCATTTAGTGTTATGACTTACGGGTAGTAAATGTGTAAAACAAAACAGAATTTCATTATATATATATATATATATATACTAGGTTAAAATCCCATGTATTACACGGGTTGATAAAATGTAATATTATATACTTAGTAATAAAAAATTGTTATTTTAAAAAACACGTGTATTACAAGGGTTGATAAAATGTAATATTATATATTTAGTAATAAAAAGTTTATATATTTAAAAACCTGTATATTACACGGTTTAAACACATTAACTTCTATTTAATATAATTTGACTTACATCACTAGTTAGTTAAAAACAAAAGTTACATAATTAAATTTTAAAGTTTCTTAAAATAATAGATATTTTAAAATAAATGTGTTTTATTAGTATAATTAATATTTTTCTTTAAATATAAATCATTATTAAAAAAAGAAAGATGTATTTAATTAGAGAGGGAGACGGGAAAAAAATGATGAGAAGAATTATGAACGCGACACGTGACATAAATTTTTTTTATTTATTATATAGTATAGATATAGATATATTATCAATTCATCTTAAAATATACAATATTTACCTTTAATTGTATTTTTTTTCTAAATATTCAAAGACTCAGACGAATATTAAAAATTCCCTTGGCCTTAATACACAAGCAAAGAAAATGTGTGAAAATAGAAGTTATAAATACCAAGTAACAATTACAAACGAAAATCTTTCTAAACTTGCAAAATATTATATACCTCCAAAATACAAGTTATTAATAAATAATGTACAATGCTTTTAAAATAACATTTGAGTAATATGATATTTTGCAAGTTTAATTGGAAATAAATGAAATTATTCCTTTTAAAAGAACGGGTTAAAAATTAAAATAAAAGATTAATTATTTAGAATTTTGTAAATATAAATATGTAATGAATGAGGCCTGCCGACCACCACATGAGTTCAAACCACCACCCTGCCAGTAGTACACATTAGTATCTACCACACTCCCAGCTCTTAAGTGAGTACTTAAATTTATTTAAAATTTGTGTTTCGATCAAATAGCTAGCCGGTTCACATCCAAACCCAGAGGACTACGCTTTTCGTATTTTCAAACAGGTTACACAACTTTTAAATCATCTAATTTATAAACTCTTTTTTTTATCTCACTTTAACCTTTTTTTACTTTAGTTTATGAAAGTTTTAATATTTTTTATTTTAATAAAACCTAAGTTACCCAAATCCTTAATTATATTGCCACATAGCAGGTGTTAAAATAAATATGCATTATATTACTAGTTTAGGTCCCGTGTCTACACACGGGGTGAAAAATATTAATATTTAAAATTTTTAAATCTTTATGTATATATATTTCACAGGTGTAAAAATATATTACATATACCACGGATATAAACAAACTCAAAATATGTAAAAATTAATATATAATTAGGTTTCGAAAATACGTTAATTACTATTTAATGTAATTTCATTTTCAATTACTATTTGATTGAAATAAAAGTTACATAATTAAATTTCAAAGTTTTCTTATAATAAGGGATAATTTAAAATAAATGTGTTGTATTAATACAATTAGTACTTTCTTTAAATATATATTATTATTTAAATATAGAAGTACATTAAATAAGAGAGAGAGACGAAAAAAAAATGGTGAGATTGAATGTGGAGATGACACGTGGCACTAAAAAACCTTTATTTATTAGTATAGATTTTAAGGTGTAATTGTCTGATAATAAAAACCTAATCTATAATATCTAATAAATAAAAGTTTTTTCATGTCACGTGTCGACTCCGTATTAATTCTCATCATTTTTTCCCGCCTCTCTCTTTTATTAAATACATCTCTATTTTTTAATAATAATATATTTTTAAAGAAATTATTAATTATACTAATAAAATATATTTATTTTAAATTATCCCTTATTATAAGAAATTTTAAATCTAATTATGTAACTTTTATTTTCAATCAAATAATAAATGAAAGTCAAATTACATTAAATAGTAATTAACGTATTTTCGAAACCCAATTATATATTAATTTTTACATATTTTGAATTTTGTTTTCTATCTTTAGTATATATAATACTTTTTTAGTTTTACACCTGTAAAATATATACATAAATATTTAAGAATTTTATATATTAATATTTTTCACCCCGTGTGTATCACACTGGTTCTAAGCTATATGTAATATGTAAATATTTAATACTAAGTATATAAAATTATATTTGTTCAGCCCGTGTAATACACGGGAATCTAACCTAGTATATTATAAAGAACGAAATATATATTTAAATAAACCAAGAGCCGAAACACAAAATAATTTATGGGTTAATTATAGTTAATAAGCTTCCCCCTACATATATAGCCGGCCACAAAATGATGTTTTAAACATTTAATGATAAGATCTGCACACTGTTAAAATTACATAACTATTCGTGTTATACGATGCTTTTAATTATAGTGTAATTTATTTTATAACTAGTGGTGTAGAAATCATTCTTTTATGAAAATAGTCTTACAAGTAATTATTTATTTTCCTATCCTTAATAAACAGGTTTAATAAGTGATTAGTTTGAATTATTTTTTTTAACGACAATCTAATCTACTCCTAAATGTTATACCACATATTTTGATACCATTGAGACAAAGGCCCTTTAGTGATTAGTTTGAAATATTAGTTTTCATTCATATGTGTTTTTAAACTTGATATTTTTTAGTTCGATAAGAAGAACAGAAAATGTATATTTTTATCGACATATAAAAATTCTATTTTAGAGCCAAAGAAAATATTTTTGGAAACTTTACTTGTCCAGAGCTAGTGAAATCTGTAGAGCATTTACAGAATCTTCATATTTATGAACAGTAATAAATAAAAGAAAACAAAAATAAACAACAAAAAACATTTTGTGTGTACGTTTAGAGAAATAAATTTATTTGATGTTAATAAGTATATTAATAACTTCTTACATTAAAGTATATTAATACCTTCTTATATTACATGTTTATTAACCAAATAAATAATATTCATACCTGCTAAAGAATCAAGAAGTGTGGATTTCCCGGAACCAGAAGGACCCATAATAGCCATGATCCTAGATGGCTGAGCGTAACCGGTCAGCCCGTTCAATATCCTTCTTGTTGGTTTATTGCTATTGTTCGGAAGCACCACCGTCAAATCTTCCCATACCAAATAAGCACCAAAGCCGCCGCAGCTGACGCCACCACCACCACCCTCCATTGATCCCACCACCTCACCCACTGCCACTTCTATCTCCATCACTTAGTGACCTTGTGTCAAAACTTGTTTTTGTTGCATGGATATATAAGCTAGGTGGGGAGGTGGGGGGGGGGGGAGGGGGGTGGGGGTGTGATTAATGTGTTAGATAAGGAGATAGAGCAAAGGGCTTTTTGGTCTGAGAAGATGTTATTACTAAAAAAGAAATTTAGAGTCATTTAACACTCAATGTGGCAAAGTAAGTTTTATTGCTACCATGAATAGGGTTCAGAAAGTTGGTAGAATATGTATATGGATGTGTAATACGCTTTCTTTGTGTGTATAACTGCACATCTATTTATGTGTATTACTTAGGGAGACTCAGTGAGATTTGCGTTCAAACTTAACTCGAGCAATAATTAATAGGGATAATTACCAAAATAGACATTGACCGGGTCAAAGTTACCAAAATAGACATTTAGCCAGTGGATTGAAGGCTAAGCCGGCGAAACGCAGGCTAAGCCTTTGTTATTGTAGGCTTAGCCGGCGCCCATTTTTTGGTGCTTGGTCAATGTCTATTTTGGTAATTTTCCCTAATTAATATTGACATATATATAAATATGTTGTAAACTATATTATATATGAGCAATATAGAGAGAATGAAGATATGATGGGGGAAGCTTTTCTCTTTTTGACACACTTGAAAGAATCCAAATGCCTCTTTATATAGGCTACTACATAAATTCAAATTAAATGTAAGATGAGAGTTAATCCTATGAAGAGTCACCATGATTGCAAATATAAATGTGGAGAGTCATAATTAAGATGACATTCATAACACTCCCCCTTGACTATCCACATAATAAAATACTATTTATTTTAATACACACTTGGTGATGTTGCCTCATTAAAAACCTTGCTAGGAAAACCCAGTGGGATAAAACCATAGCTAAGGGAAAAAGAGTGCAACTTGTGTATTTCTCCCCCTGATGCTTATTAGTTAAGCTCCTTGATTTGACGCATCCCGATCCCGTGAACCAATTTCTTGAATGTTGATGTTGGAAGTGATTTGGTAAACAAGTCTGCCAAATTTTCACAAGAGCGAATCTGTTGGACTACAATATCACCATTCTTTTGTAAATCATGTGTAAAAAAAAACTTTGGTAAAATGTGTTTGGTTCGGTCTCCTTTGATGTATCCTTCCTTAAGTTGTGTAATGCATGCTGCGTTATCTTCATGTATTATTGTTGGTTCCTTATTCTCCGAAGAAATGCCACAAGAGCCATTAATATGTTGTATTACATTCATCAACCAAACACATTCTCTACTTGCTTCATGTATTGCTAATATTTCTGCATGGTTAGATGAAGTGGCTGTGATTGTTTGTTTCACTGAACGCCATGAAATTGCTGTTCCTCCATGTGTGAATAAATATCCAGTTTGAGATCGACCATTATGAGGATCAGACATATAACCTGCATCTGCAAAGCCAACCAAACTTGTTTTCGATTGATTAGTAAAATATAAGCCCATATCTTTTGTACCTTGAAGGTACCGAAATATTTGTTTCACACCGTTCCAGTGCCTCCTTGTTGGACATGAACTGTACCTCGCCAACAAATTTAGTGCAAATGATATATCTGGCCGTGTATGGCTAGCAAGGAACATTAAGGCACCAATTGCACTTAGATATGGTACTTCCGGGCCAAGAATTTCTTCTTCCTCTCCAGGTGGTCGAAAGGGATCCTTTTCAACATCGAGTGACCTAACAACCATTGGAGTGCTCAATGAATGTGATTTATCCATATAAAACCTTTTGAGTAGTTTTTCTATATAGGTTTCTTGATACACAAGTATCCCATCTTTAAGATGTTCAATTTGTAATCCGAGACAAAATTTTGTCTTTCCAAGATCTTTCATTTCAAATTTCTTTTTCAAGTATTCAATTGCTTTATGGAGCTCCCTAAGAGTACCAATTATATTTAAATCATCTACGTACACAGCGATTATAACAAAATCTGATTCTGATCTTTTAATAAAAATGCATGGACAAATAGAATCATTTTTGTAACCTTCTTTCAACAAATACTCACTAAGGCGATTGTACCACATACGCCCAGATTGTTTTAGCCCATATAATGATTTGTTTAATTTAACTGCAAGATGTTCTCGAGAACTTGATTTACATGATTCTGGTAATTTGAATCCTGCAGGTAGTTTCATGTAAATCTCGGTATCAAGTGAGCCATATAGGTATGCAGTAACAACATCCATTAGACGCATATCAAGCCCTTCCTGTATTACCAGACTAATAAGATAACGGAAAGTTGTTGAATCCATCACTGGAGAATACGTTTCTTCATAATCGATTCCCGGTCTTTGCGAAAATCCTTGTGCTACCAATCGTGCCTTGTAACGTATAATCTTATTTTTTTCATTACGTTTTCGCACAAAGACCCATTTATATCCGATGGGCTTTACACCTTCAGGTGTATGAACTACGGGTCCAAAAACTTCACGTTTCGTGAGGGAATTTAATTCCGCTTCAATTGCGTCCTTCCATTTTAGCCAATCATGTCTTTGTTTGCATTCTTCAACAGATATTGGTTCATGATCCTCATTATTTTCCATGATTTCTAGCGCTACATTATATGAAAATGTATCATCGACGTCGATTTGATTTCGGTTCCATACCTTCCTAGACATGATGTAGTTTATTGAGATCTCTTCGTTTTCAGGTACCTTATGTTCGTTTTGAACCATCATGTCTAGTGTCTCTTCGGGAGACTCTTTTTCTGGCATTACCTCGAGTTGGTTATGTTCATTATTTGCTCCCCTTTTCTTTCGAGGATTTTTGTCTTTGGAACCAACTGGTCTGCCACGCTTTAGGCGTGCATTAGACTCATTACCAATTTGTGATTGTCCTTGTGGGACACTAATTTTTAGTGGAGCATTAGCAGCTGGTATATGTGACTTAGTCACTCTTTTTGGATCGGCAAATACGTCTAGTAATTGATTTGCTAATCTTTGTAAATGTATGATTCTTTGAACTTCAAGTTCACACTCTTTAGTTCGAGGATCCATATGAGTTAAAGATAATTCATTCCAACATATATGACCATTTAGCTGCTTTTCATCTCCCCCTAAAGTTGGGAATGTTGATTCATTAAAATGACAATCAACAAAACGAGCCGTAAACAAATCTCCTGTTGTTGGTTCTAAATACTTTATAATAGACGGTGATTCATACCCAACATATATTCCTAACCTTCTTTGAGGTCCCATCTTTGTACGTTGGGGTGGAGCTATTGGAACATATACGGCACAACCAAAAATTCGTAAATGAGAAATATTTGGTTCTTGACCTAAAACCAACTTTAATGGGGAGGAAGTATGATAACTCGTTGGCCTGATACGAATTAATGTTGCTGCATGTAAAATTGCATGCCCCCATGCAGTAACCGGTAGTTTTGATTTCATAATCATTGGTCTTGCAACCATTTGAAGTCGCTTGATAAGTGATTCAGCAAGCCCATTTTGTGTATGTACATGAGCTACAGGATGCTCTATAGTTATCCCAATAGACATGCAATAATCATTAAAAGTTTGGGATGTAAATTCACCAGCATTATCTAACCGAATTTTCTTGATCGGGTAATCAGGAAAGTGTGCTCTTAACCTTATTAGTTGAGCAAGTAGTCGTGCAAATGCCATATTGCGACTTGATAATAAGCATACATGGGACCATCTAGTTGATGCATCGATTAGCACCATAAAATATCTAAATGGTCCACTAGAAGGATGTATAGGCCCACATATATCCCCATGTATTCTTTCCAAGAAACTTAGAGATTCAGTCCCCACCTTAGCCGGTGATGGGCGAGCGATTAATTTTCCTTGTGAGCATGCAACACATGTAATGTCCTTAGACTGAAGAATCTTCTGGTTCTTCAAAGAGTGCCCACATGAATTTTCTATAATTTTTCGCATCATTATTGATCCGGGGTGGCCTAACCGGTCATGCCAAATAATAAAGTTTTCCCGGTCCATAAACTTCTGGTTTATGGCCATATTTGATTCAATTTCAATAATTTTAGTACAATACAAACCAGATGCAAATGCGGGTAATTTTTCTAGGACATGTTTTTCCCCCGAAATCATAGTTGTTATTTGAAGATATTCATCATGTCCTTCACATGTTGTCTCAATATGATATCCATTTAAACGGATATCTTTAAAACTTATCAAATTTCTTTGAGACAGTGGGGCAAATAATGCATTATCAAATTTGAACCGTGTTCCACCGGGTAACACTACATATGCTTCTCCAAAGCCTTTAATTAATTTTGAACTACCGGATATAGTGCCAACGTTTGCCTCTTTTATAATTAAATTTGAGAAGTAATTTCTTTTCTTGAAAATTGTATGCGTTGTTGCACTATCGATTAGACATATGTCTTCACCATTAATCGGATGTTTTAAATGCTCCATATACTTCAAAACAAAACAAAAAATGCAAAATAAAATGTCTTATTAAAATACTTTCAACCATAATAAGTTCCTAACATATCTCATATGCATAAAACAAAACATAACATCAAATCATGATATTAAGAAAATGCTTAAAATTCCAATTATATGTAAGGAAATTTGCAAGCATCCAACTGAGGTGCATCGGCCATGATATCACCGGAATCCAAATGAGTTGGATCGATGAGAAAGTCATCAACATCAAAAGAAGTTGTTTCTTTAGGAAAACCACTGGGAACATCATCGTTTCCATATGCAAAATTCGTTTCTATTGCTTTTCCTTTGTTTTTGAGAGATTGTTGGTAGAGTTCCACCAAATGTTTGGGCGTACGACAAGTACGCGCCCAATGATTATTACTTCCACAACGGTGACATGCATTTGATGTGTTTATACTTTTATTCTTACCACTTTCATTATTAAATTTCTTTGCATTTTCTTGCCCCTTTTGGTGGAATTTTGTGTTTTTAAATTGAACACCATGATAATTCCCTCGATTATATCCACGACCACGACCACGATCACGGCCACGACCACGGCCACGCTCACGACTACGACCACGACCACTTTGGTCATTATATGATGCCACATTCACTTCTGGGAATGGGGTTGTGCCAACCGGACGAGTCTCATGATTTTTCATCAAGAGCTCGTTATTTTGTTCGGCCACAAGTAAACATGAAATAAGATCACAATATTTAGTAAAACCCCTTTCACGGTATTGTTGTTGCAATAGCATATTTCATGCGTGAAAGGTGGAGAATGTTTTTTCCAACATCTCTGTATCAGTAATATTTTCTCCACACAAAATCAATTGTGAGGTAATTCTAAACATAGCAGAGTTATACTCGCTTATTGATTTAAAATCTTATAACCTTAAGTGGATCCATTCGTAACGGGCACGTGGTAATATTACCGTTTTCTGATGGTCAAATCTTTCCTTTAAATTTGTCCACAATACAAGTGGATCCTTGACCGTGAGGTACTCATTTTTTAAGTCATCGTGAATATGATGACGAAGGAAAATCATTGCTTTTGCTTTGTCTTGGGTGGTTGTTTCATTTCCTTCTTTAATTGTGTCACCAAGATTATTGGCATTCAAATGTATTTCCGCATCTAACACCCATGATAAATAGTTCTTCCCGGTAATGTCCAAGGCTAAAAACTCAAGCTTTGCAATATTGGACATGATGAACTAAAAAAATATTGATTAATGTATGTTAGTTAAACATGTCAAAAAAAAAATTAGAGATTAATGAATACCCCTCTTTTTTTTTTATTTATTTGAAAGTAAAATAGATAAATATTTAGTTTAAGAAAGTTAAATTTTAATTTATAAAGAATGAGTAATTCATAATTATATAAACAATAATGTATATCTCCTTGTAATCCAAAACTATATGAATTATAGTATGGATTGTAAGTAAGAGATAAACAAAAATAAGCAAACTTACCGTATGATAATATAATGGTACTTCTTCACGAGCGTCGTGCTGATAACGTGTTGTAAACTATATTATATATGAGCAATATAGAGAGAATGAAGATATGATGGGGGAAGCTTTTCTCTTTTTGACACACTTGAAAAAATCCAAATGCCTCTTTATATAGGCTACTACATAAATTCAAACTAAATGTAAGATGAGAGTTAATCCTATGAAGAGTCACCATGATTGCAAATATAAATGTGGAGAGTCATAATTAAGATGACATTCATAACAAAATATTATATATAGAAGATGTATGGTCTCTTTTACTTTGGGCTTAAGGGTTTGTTCTTTAGGGTTTTCTGACTTTTGGGTTATTCAATTATGTGAAGTAAAAAATATTATGTAGAACTCTATCAAAGTTCGATCTCGAGATGCATATGAGAAAACCTGTTGAAAATGAATCTCGAGGACACCAAAGAACAAGATATGAAGCTAGAATCGGATTTTTGGATTGAACAAAAAATGATCAATAATGATTAACGATCCTTATTGAATTTAATCGAACTAATTACAAAGAAATTACAAAGGAAAATGATTACAAAAATCTCTACGAATTTTCTCATCACTTCTTATATAGCTATGCATAATTATTGTAGAGTTTCTAATAGAAAAGCAAAACTAGTATCTTTTATTCCATTAGTGTTATGTAAAGCCTTAAACATGTGAGGTCTCACGTGTTGGATTTACTCATTCGCGAACAGTTCTTAAACAGAAAATACATTCATTGCAGTGGAATAATTTTAACTACATTTCACCATGAAATCAACTAATTAAAACATTGTCTAATACGCGTAACATTCACAATGGATGTCAGATCTTTAATGTCGGGTAGCTCTTCAAGATAGCCAAGCAAGCATCCACATCACATCCTTCTGCAATTAACCCGACATACATACTAAAAGTCAGCTAACGCTGTTGAGTTCAAGTCCTTCTACAATTAACCCGACATACATACTGAAATGGTTTCATCATTCAATCACTCACACTACTACAAAAACAGGCATTTGCTATGGCCAAATCCGTAGCAAACACCCATTTTGCTACGGATTTGGTCGGTAGCTACAAGTATCATCGCTAATTTGGTTTGCTATGGATTTTGCTACGGAACATATTTTTGCGACGGTTTTAGCTACAAACTTAGGCGTAGCTATTTTAGCTACAGATTTTGCTACGGAAATGTGTAACGAACCAAAATCCGGGTTTCGTTTTAAATAAATTAATATTTCTAAATAATATTATGGTGAAAATAATATTTTAGAAATAAGTAGGAAACAAGTGGGTTTCAAGTTTGTAATAGGGTTTTGTTAGTTTTAACTAACTATGGGATGTAATGGATGAAATGGAAGTTGAAGGACTAAATGTGTAAAATGGCCAAAAATCTGCCATTTGACTTGTTGAAGTCAAAATTGGCTTCATTTGCACAATTGAAGTCGTTCTTGAGCAAGAGAGGAAAAAGAGAAAAGTGTGTTGAAGCCATTTTCGTGCAATTGAAGCTTGATTAGTGAAGGTTTTGGCTCACACAATACCTTCATAACATCAAGTAAGTGATTCTCTTCCTCTTGATTTCACCATGAAGGTGTTCTTGGTGGGTTTTGGGTGAAATCCGAAATTATGTATGCATGTGATGAAATGGTGTTAGATTATTGATAATCTAGCTAAACTAAAGTTAAAGAATGATGATTAACATCCTAGAACCCTTTGATTTTGGTTATGAGAAGTTAGGGTTCATATGGTGGAAATTGGGGGTGTTTGGATCATGATGCTAAAATGATGAATTAATGAAGATTAAGTGTTTTTAAGATGTTAGACACTTTAACAAACACCAAATTAACTTAATAATAATTTTTGAAAGAAAAATTAGTGTTAAGATTAAGATAATGAAACTCAAGTGGGTGAGTTTGTGGTGAAAGAGGGTGTTTGGTTATGAGGATAACCCAAACGGGTCAATTTGGGTTGGAAATGTGGAATTGAGTTGTGAACTCAATTGTAGTGGAATTTTGATGTATGATAGATTATTAAACTAGGTGAATTTGTTTAGGTGATCAAATTGCAAAGCTAGAAGGTGTTGCGGGATCTTCTAACTCAAAAGGTAAGTGCTTTGCACTTACTTAGTAATGATAGGTGGTGGTGTTGATCATGTTTGAATTTCATGTTGGTTATACAAATATCTTATATGTGTTTATTGGTATGTGGATGAATTTAGTTAATAAACCTATATGGTGTAAAAATTGACTTGTGTGGTAAAAGCCAAGTTTGTATGCATAATGTAGTTGACTATGTGGTATATGGTCAAACTAAAATGTAGAATATGTTGAATTGGTGTAAATGACTATGTGGTATATAGTTAAGCTAAAATGTGGTATGTGATAAAGTATAGTAATTGACTTATGTGGTGTAAAGTCAAACTAAATGTGGTAATTTGAGGAAAGTGGCTTATGTGGAATATAAGTCAACCATTGTGGAAAAATGGTGAAGTCGGTGTAAATTGACTTATGCGGAATATAAGTCTAACCATTGTGAAATAATGGTGAGATTGGCGTATATGGACTTATGTGGTATATAAGTCAAACCATTGTGGAATAATGGTGAATGTGGTGTAATTGACTTATGTGGTATATAAGTCAAGTGTAAGGGACCTTAGTCGACCAATTGGGTGTGAACGGGTCAAATGGGTCAAATGGGTGAAAGGGATGAAAACAAGATGTAAATAGTCAGACTAAATGTGGTAATTTAAGGAAAGTGGCTTATGTGGAATATAAGTCAACCATTGTGGAAAAATGGTGAAGTCGGTGTAAATTGACTTATGCGGAATATAAGTCTAACCATTGTGAAATAATGGTGAGATTGGCGTATATGGACTTATGTGGTATATAAGTCAAACCATTGTGGAATAATGGTGAATGTGGTGTAATTGACTTATGTGGTATATAAGTCAAGTGTAAGGGACCTTAGTTGACCAATTGGGTGTGAACGGGTCAAATGGGTGAAATAGGTGAAAAGGGTGAAAACAAGTTGTAAATACTTGTTTGATATGTTTATATCATTACTAATGGTGAAATATTATTGTGGTTATGCAGGGAAAGCTCCGAGGTAGGTCTATGTCAATGTTCAAGGGGAAGGATTCTCGTATGCAATTTTTGTGTTTTTAAGGATTTATGTAAAATCCTTGTAAAGTGGTGTGTTTGACACTTGATTTATGTTTTGGTGAATATGTAATGTCATATGTTTGTTTTTGGTAAAAACCCATGTGTTGGGAAGGTTTGGTGTCAAACATTTTAGAAAAAGTTGGAAAAATGGCTAAGTATGAACTGCAGGAAAAGCTGGAAACTTTCTGTGAAAAAGGCCTTCTCGCGGGCCGCGACGGGTGTGGTCTACGTTTCTCGCGGGACGCGAGAAGTAAATAAAAAAAAAAAAAAAAAAAAATTCTGGGATTTAGACTTCCGCGCGTTAAAGCTTTGTTTTTAAAAAGTGGTATGTTTCAAAATGGTATCAGAGCCACTCCTGTGCCGTTCGGGATGGTGGGGCAAACCTCATCGAGTATGGTGAGTCCCCGGGGGTGTTCAGAGGGACACCTTAGGCAAATCCCACATCTCTGATTGGGATGGTGGGGCAAACCTCATCGAGGACGATGAGTCCAAAGGGGGGGTGATTGTAACACCTTAGGCAAATCCCACATCGGCCGTGGACAGGAGAGATCCTTGGTTCATAAGGAATGTCCTGCCTCTTAAATCAACAACGCGTTTTGGGGCTTAATGTAGTGGATGAGAGGAGAACTCCACAGTTAAGCGTGCTCGGGTGGGAGTAATCCAGGGATGGGTGACCCCCTGGGAAGTTTTCACCCGGGCAACCAAAAACAAATCCGTGAGCTCTTAGTGGGCAAAGCGGACAATATTGTTGGTATGAGGGGCCGGATGTTACAAAATGTTCACTACGGATTTTGCTACCGATTTTTTGCTACGGATGTTCTTAGCTACGGAATTTTGCTACGAATCGTTAGCTATGGATTTTTAGCTATGAATTTTTTGCTACAGATTTAACAAAGAAAATTTGCTACGTTTTTGCTACCAATTTTACCGCAAAATTTAGCTTACGGGTCTTGCTACAAATTTTTGTTTTATTTTTGCCACAAATAATTTATATAAATATCTATATATTAATTATTTTTCAGCTTTTTCTGTTCGTAAATATATTCAAAACCACAAAGAGATACAAATACAAATTAAACTAACATCTTATATCAAGTGACAGAATTGTACAAATTGTCTAAAAATAGAAAGTTGTACAATTATCTTTAAAGCCAAAATCTAACCACTCTTAGGTACATGTACATGTCTTACATGTGCATCTTGTTTGAAATTTTTCCTCATCTTCGACTTGTACATGTGTATGTTTAATCCCATTGAGTACTCCTCATTGCTAGTTTATCTTGTTCTTAGTTATAAAAAGAAAGGATCTTCTGGTGCAAACTGTCTGACCTAATCACAAGTTTACGTTCAACAAATCAGTTTAGCCCTCCCATATGAAGGATAAGCTCTTTTAATATTGATCTCTTGACCTTTTAGCATAAGGTACCAATAAGCATCATTCGTTGTCACGTTCATCTTGTCAAGACTAGTAGTACATATGAGAAAGAAGATAGTAATGTCATTAGTACTATCGTCATGTTAATTTTAGATACAAAATGCAAGAACACACTACGACATAATAAAACTAGCCACCCCAGTAAAATATTAAAAACATTTGAATAACAGCAGTCAATCAAATAGGTGAAACCCCATGTAGACTGCATATTGGTGGTCGATAGAGGTGGGAATTTGCCCCATATATGCAAAAGTGCAAGTTATAAAAATTGAAAATGACCCTGTTAAACTAATAAAAAGTAAAGAAACCAAACTTAGGCAGTAGATATAATGACCAGTAGTCTAATACTTTGTAGTTTCACAGAGAAGGAGCTTATTCTTTAAAAAACATCAATTAAGTATCAATCACAAGTTTGCTCTTATAGAACTAAATCAGAATAAAAATCATAGCATGTCCAAGTAGTTAATCTCAGCCCTAGCATCACGCATAATTACAATTTCTTTCATATCACACCTCTGCTTGTCCTAATTCCTATAGACTTGCAAAATCTTCATTCCACAACAACAAAAAGAACAAAACTATTAAAATAATATAAAGAACACAACAAACCTGGGTTGTGGCAGCAGTATAAATCTCCTCTTCAACCCTCTCGTCTATTTTCTCTCATATCCAGTGAATGGAAGATGCCTCTTCAAGGTATCAAATCTACACAAGGTTGAACCATATTCCAGTCAAAATAATGCAACTTAAGGCTTATATGATGCATAAACTTCCCATACTTGTATCCATGTCGGACGGGTTGTTACATTATATAACTATATACTTACAGTTTTATGTTGTGCAATTCTAAATGTTCCTGGAAAAGAAATTGCAGCCCCTCTAACCTTGGTAAAACCCCATCCAATATACCCACCTATAAGTGACACTAAACTAACAAGTCTACTTTTTGTACCTTTTTTGATCATGTCATGCACGAAATCCATATCTGCACCAGCACAAAAGACATTATCATTACCCTATAAACAAAATTCAAAAACTATGAAAGAGTTGTTCACGCTAACGAAAGAAAAAGAGGCTTATGAGGGGTCTTTCTAGCGGGTGTTATAATAAATTTTTATCAACTTGAATGTAATAATAAAAAAATGAGTACAAACATACCTTGTAAAAAAACTTTCATTTCAGCAGATCTTTTCTTTTTCCCCAGTTTCTCCACTTACATCTTCTCAGCCCTAATTTTGCTAACTGCAGAATTTACATAAATAAATAACAATCATACATATAAAGAAGCAGCTATAAGTAAACCAGACATGAGTAGAATGATTGAGGGCATCTCCGGAATTTTGCATGATTAAATGGTGTGAAATAGATGTCAGGAGATTGTAGCCTTCATGGTTTTCTTTCTTTTAGTCACCAGCCACCAGCTTATTTGCTTTTTACCTAGAACTTGAACAATAAAAAACAAAATATATATATATATATAACAAAAAATTTAGGGTTTCTTTATGAAGAAAAACCTCCAAAAACAATAATTTCTCATGCAAAATTTTGGGTATGGTTAGGGTGATAATACCTTGCAGGACTTCTTCATATGACTGATTTGTCCTTCAATTACGCAAAATTCGACACCGGATCCCTAACACCGGCACGAATTACCAAGTCACAAAACAACCCAATTGAAACCCTAACAGATTGAAGGCTACATGAGAGGGAAAGAAAGCAAGCACGATGGAAGGCTATAAAAGTTGAGAGTTGGATACAGAAGAAGTCTATTGAAATTATTTAGGGTTTGACGATGTGTTTTACTGATGCGATTATACAAAAGGGTGTAGCGGAGGGGTTTAGGGTTCGAGAATAAAATGGAAATCTCAAATCTGGCAGGTCAATCAATCGATTTGGGATTTTATCGAGTCGAGTATTTTTCTCCGATGAACAAAGAAATCGTCTCTAGAAGGTTTCGAAGAAACAAGAGGGTTGAGAGATAGATGAGATGCTAATAGTGAGGGAAAAAGCTTGTGTGAGTAGGTTTCAGGGGAAGAAAAAGAGGCAATAAGTTTCAGGGGAGGGAAAACTTTTGGGAGGGAATTTATGAAAAATAGGGGGGAAATCAAAAATTTAATGCAGATTAAAAACTTTAGGTAAATATATAAAAAAGTTACAAGGGATACAAGTTAAATATCGTTTGTAATTGAGAGGGAAAAAAGAATTTCGTGGGCTCGGTTGAGGGATATAATCAACCGACGAAGACGTGGGTTTAACTTTTAAGGGATTGAAATCCCAAAATCACCGTGAGTTTGTTATAGCAATTTAGGGTTAACAAATTTATTTTATTAAATTCTTTTTTTTCCGGATATTATAGTAAGTGACAGTGTGACACTAACTAACTGCCCCTAATTACTGAATATTGAATCCCGCTAACCATCCTTGAATAATATTAATACTAACCAGGAAGACCGTCGCCATTGGGGGTGGTGGCCCGATGGTAAGAGCAAAGTCTTTTAACACCAAGGTCCTGGGTTCAAGTCCCGGGAAACTCAAGAAATTTGTCTTTCAAAATAAACTAGAAATATTGTCACGCGCCCTGCGGCGGAAATAGGATCTTAAACGGTTAAGGCGGTGACATTGACACGACTAAGCAAAACAAAACGTGGTTAAATAAGTTTTGTCCCGCGCTCCACGGCGGGATGCGGACCTTAAACGGTTGAGGCGGTGACAGTAACGTAGCTAAGCACACAAAAAAACACACGGTAAAATACATAAAAGAAACGTATGAAGTTACAGTGACTTGGTTGTGGATATCGAAACAAAGATAAAAGAAAGGATTATAACGGTATCGATGTTTTCCGGTCGGTCTCATTCTTCATGTTACCAGCACAATACCGTGAGTCGATATAACCCACGATACCTAAAAAGTACTCTATTTTGAATACGACTCCATTTTTAATAAAATTTATATCGGGATGTTAAGAAAAAAAATAAACAAACAAACGAAAATTATTACGAATAAATCAAATTATATATATTATAGGGTGTCACACCCCAACCGACGGCGAAAACATCGGGGCGGGACATGTAGACTGTTCATGAGTACATGTTTGACTAAAATTTAATATATTAAAACGTTACATTTCCATTCACAATTTCCAAATACAACAATACAAGAATATTTGAAATACAAAACATATTCATTTGTTTCAATTAACCAGGTCCACAACTTAAGTGTAGCAACTTGATCAACTCAAACTTTTGTACCTGAAATATGATGAAAACGAGGTCAATTAAAAAGTTAGTGAGCATACATAGGTTTTGACTCTAAATAGCATCAAAGTGTTGTGTGTAAATGATCGATGTCGTTAGGTCGGTCAAAAACAATCCTTAAACACTTAACTAGTAAGGGTAAGAAGAGTATCGTATCCACGAGGAATCAGTGGTTAGTGAAATTGCTTAGTTTGATAATTAGAATGAAAACACAGATCAAATAAAAATGCAACTTCCTCCAAACTTCAGATTCTAGGTTTATGCAAAACTCAGTTATTTAATTGGACACCACATAGACATAGTGTTGGAAAATCAGTTAAAATAGTAATTGAAGACAGGCTGTTGTCAGCAACCTATACAACCAGTTCCGTCACAAACCAGTATAATTCAATCACCCAATTTATGAATGTCAAGTTGCCCCCTTTAGTCACCCAACCCTGCTACTAGGTTTTGTCATCAACCGAACAAGATCATAAAGCAAGCAAACTCAAAGCACTCAAATAAACTGTTTAAAATAACTAATACATCAATCTACTCAGTTATTGTCAGAAACTAAATAGATCCAAAAACATAAATAAACTGAATCAAAATATGAAACCTATATGAACCGTCCGCCTGGAGGAAGCCACAAGTGAATTAGCCGCTCATGGTGATGGAGATCATCTTCAATCTTCAAGTGGATGTTAGAATCGTGTTTTTTAGCCTCCGAGAACTCCCAAAATCGCCCAAGAACTGATGTTAAAAGATGGTTTCGAATTTGGGGAAGAAACCCCCACTTAAACTCTCAAAATCGGCAGTTTCCCGAAAATCCGCGTCAAAATAACGTAACCAGCGTAAGCTTACGCTGGTTTGGCGTAAGCTTACGCCGCAACACTGAAGCCTGCTGTGAATAAACTGGTTAGGCGTAGGCTTACGCTGGATGGCGTAAGCTTACGCTGCATGGCGTAGGCTTACGCTAGGTGGCGTAGGCTTACGCTGGATCTTGGGTTTCTGCCCTGTTTTCTCCGTGTCTCTTCCGACTCTTGCATCTCTCACTTAATATCTTCCAAAATCATACTTTAAGCTTTCAACACCTGCACATGCATAGCTACACGAAACTTTTGTATTCCACATGTTAATTTACATAAATATAACATGTTACACCCTTTAATGCATAAAACTTTGGTCGCTTATCAGTAAACAAATTCATACAAGTCATGATTAACAAGACATTTGGTATTAGATTTCAAGAAATTCGAGTTGTTTGACTTTCAGAAGTCATCGTGAGTCAAAATCTCTGAATGGGTCAAAATTGGAGGTGATGCGGTTCAAGTTCAAGGGTGAGGTTCAAGTTGGGAGTTCAAATGCTTAGGGGGGGTTTCAAACTAGGTTTATTTATTTTAAATTTCCTTTGCAATTATATATAAAATTTTCATTTCTTTTATAAACTTTATAAAAACCAATTATAATTTAAAATGTCAAATATATATATATATATATATTATGATAAATTCATTTTTATAATTAAATATATACATTTATTATTATATATACAATTATGATAAAAATAATCAAATAATATATATTATGTTAGATATAAAATGTTAAAATAAACGAGCCGAACTCGGGCTCTACTCGGCTCGTTGACACCCCTAAAACTAGGAGCACCTAAATGATCCTAATTGGTGATCATTGGCCAATATTAACCCTATTTTACTCTGGTGCCTCTAGTTATCCCTAATTGGCTTTACCTGACTACATTTGAGCCTAATCGGTACTAACCGGTCATGATTGACCCTTTATGTCTTAATTTACCAATATTGACACTAATTACCCTAAATAACCCTAATCGCCATAAGTAATTGTGTTTAATTGCCCTAAATAATCCTAATTGGTGATTGTTGACAGAAATTGATCCTAACTGAACTTAATTAGCCCTAATTGTTCATAATTTCCCCTAATTGATTTAGATAGATGGCCATTTACCAGTATTGACCCTTATTGGTTCTAAATGCCTCTACTTTAAGTTAAGTGACCTTAATTGCCCGTAATTAAAACTAATTTGTCGTAATTGCCATTATTGGTCAAATACTTACTCGTGTTGGCCTTTATCAAGCCTAATTAACCTAACTAGTACTAGCTTTCCCTAATTTACCCTCATTGATCCTAATTAGTGCTATTAACCATTAGCTGGACAACATTGGCCTTATTTGAACCCAATAGTCCCTAACTAATCCTAACTAACAACAACTTGCGCTAATTTCCATTATTGCTACTATTTGATCGTAATTAATATTAATGCAGATTTATCATCAACATGTTTTTAAGTAACCATTAGCGATCCTAAATGATCATCAACATCCAATAAGTTTCCCTCCAACATTATATAGCGCATATATATTTGTGAATTAAATTTAGTCTGAAATACGGGGCCAAAATATCAAAGACCGATTATCAGTCTCTAATATAAATGTCACAAAAATAAATCCCCGATAGTATGTATTTCAAACTGGTATATCAATCACTGATACTTTAGTCCTGGATAATCACTTTTATTATAGTGTTCCTAATCGTGTTCTTTTTCTCTTTCATGTTATTCTATATTTATCTTCACATTTTAATTAACATATTTTTATGTATGTAATATGCATCCAATATCTACACATATTATCCATTATCTACATATTTATTTACAAATATTATGTGTTGGTAAAACATAATCAATTACCGACACATATATTAGTTTTTTACATATGTGTAGATAAATTACCTACACATAATGATAATTTGCTACATGTGTGTGTACTTTAACATTTAATTGATTGTCAATTTTGGGGGAAGTTTTCCCACCAACGCTAAGTGTGGGTAAAACGTATTACCAACACATATACAAACATGTGTAGGTATTTACCCACACGTTTACATGTGTAGGTAAATTATGTGTTGGTAAACACCTCAATTTCTTGTAGTATCAACTATCAATATTGACCCTTGTTGCTCATTTACCTAAATATCGTGAAGTCCGTCAATAATCAACAACGGATTTTCTAAAAACTATTAGAAAAATCAAATTATCTCTTATCTTTTTGGGATCATTATGTTATATATCCTTCAAAAAGCCGACCTTTGAGTTTTTCGGCGCCAATAAAAGAATAGGTTTTATTTTCCATTTGGAGATGTTACAGGCCTGTCGGTAATCAGCGATCGATTTCTGTTCGTAAATTTTCATGGGTGAAAGTGTGTTTTTCTAACAATATATTTGTTTCTTCATCCTGATACGAATGTTCATAAGGTTTTTTAAATTATTTTTAAAATATTTTGTTTTTTTGGATTTGCTACGGATTTTAAAAAATTATTTTTATAAATATATATTTTTTTATTTTGCTACGCATTTTATCAAATTATTTTTAAATGTACATTTTCTAGATTTTGCTATGGATGTTGCTACGGATTTTACTAATTTTATTTATTTATTTTTTAAAATATATATTTTATTGACTTTGCTACGGATTTTGCTACGAATTTTATTAAAGTATTTTTCTAATATTTATTTTATCGATATTGCTATGGATTTTGCTATGAATTTAATTTGCTACGGAAGATTCAAAGCTAAAATATGTCCGTAGTTAACCCGTAGCTAATTCGTAGCAAAATTTGCTACCGATTTTTACTGTGGCAAAAATTCATAACAAATACTTGTTTTTGTAGTAGTGTCATTAGGGTTTTAAATCATTTATAAGAAAACATGGCATTAACATTCAACATTCCTTCACCGTTTATCATTCATTTAAGTCATACATTTAATCATCTAAATCTGCGTTACTGTTTATTTCATCATTTAGTATTATATTGCCCCTAAGGCTTAACTGCACGAAGACCGACATTACAATACTTCCCTTCAATTCCATTCACATTGTCCCTAAGGCTTAACTGCTTGAAGGCCGACAATATCATTCTCGTCCCTTGCATTGCCCCTGTGGCTCATACGTCCATAAACTAAAATTTTCCATCGACTCCTACGGCTCACCGACCATAAAACCGTCGGATCATAATTTAACCCGTGGGTCACGTTAACCCTGAGTAACTGTCGGTACCTAGTCCCAGTTGTACAACATCGAAACCATTGACAGGCCACTAAGACACCACCCTTGTTGTGCTTATGGCCTTACGGCTCTTACGTTCGTAAACCGCCATAAGGCTGGTAATAGGATCAACCATGTGGACTAGACCACTACCTCCGAGACTTCTTATCCGTCAATTCATTCCCTTAGCAGATTAGACAAGTAGTGACTTCTTTAAAACATTTACCCTTTTCTTTTCATAAAACATTTCATTCATTTGTAAAACCCTTACTTTCATTTAATAACCATTCCTTTCGTAAACCTTTCATTTCATAAACGTTCTTGTATCAAAGATCATTCCTTTCATAAATCGTTCGTTTCATAATCATTTCATTTCGTTCATTCATTATTTCTTAAACATTTCGTGTGAGTATGCATATCACCTTAGAAACAAGTAAATAGTGATTCTTGACTTACATGATCGTCTGTAATTAATATGGGTTGGATGTCTATTTACTGCTAACGTGATAATCAATCTGCATATAAGTCAACACACGAATTCTGTAAGGCCCCTTTCCCGGGAGACCTCACTTGTTGGATTTACTCATAAACATAGTTATCTATACTGAACTTTTAAATTAATTCATTTAACATAGCAGAAGCGTACAGTAAGTCAAATACATAACGTAGCAGCGGAAGTCTTAACATTTAAACATAAACATTGTCTTAACATAAACTCAAGTAATTGGGATATCAGTTGTGCCGAGTAGCCATCACGCCTTAGCACGCCCCTTCTTCTTGCTACGTGAAGTGCATACTAAAAGTCAGCTAATGCTGGTGAGTTCTAGTTTAAAAGCAATCAGATATAAACTTTATAATATAATATATATACGAATATATATTATAAATACTTATTCTTTTTCTCTTTACTCTACTTATTTCTTATAACATTCGCAATGAGTAAGTATATAAATACATACATGCTTATTTCTTAGTGCATAATCATTGGTCATACACATATGGGTGATCAACCCGTTACATTCTTACGTAAGTCACAAAGACAAACGTTCTCGAACTACCGTCGTAGCCCATTTACTTAACCGTCCGGCACTAGAAACCGTCCGTCATATCTTAAACCGTCCGGCAAACCTTCGGTCGTCCGTCTTTACCGTCCTACCGTCGTAGTCCGTCATATTCGCCCGTCTGCCCTAAGGCATCCGTTTCCCACTTGAACTAATTATACAGTCATGCATCGATTTAGGGACTTACTCCATCGTAGTGGCCTTAGTTTAGTCTACCTTTCTAGACTTTCCTTTCTGGCTGCATAATAGTCGAGTGGTCGTCCGCCTAGCGAAGTAGCCGTTATCATCGTTTCCGTCCATAACGTTCATTCATACTTAGCAAACAATATATACATTGATATAAAGCAAGATTTCATTCTTACACGTTATTTCATACTTTTCATACTTGGCAAGCAATATATACATAGATATAAAGTAAGATTTCTTTCTTATACGTTATGTCATACTTTTCATACTTGACAAGCAATATATACATAGATATAAAGCAATATTTCTTTCTTATAAGTTATGTCATGCTTTCATTTCTTTATTTATAAACATACTTGTTATACTTATATTTCGCATGTATTGTCATATAACATATAACATAACATTTATTCATATCATGTATACACTCCAGCCCCAAAACATTTAAAATCATTTGCACGTAACACATAGGGGGCACATAGAACTCACCTAATGAGTGGTTTCTGTAATACACTTAGCCAGTAACTGAGCGTCACTAAGGTCACTCACAATATGTATAATAAAGTCATACACATAAGGTAGTGCTCCTAGATAACACTAGACATTACTATGCTTGAACCCAGCAGTTTCGGGTTATGGGCTTATATCGAAACTATGGTAGTTTCGATAAGTATCTTATGTAAAATCTTAGTAGTTTTGGGTCATGGGCTTATATCGAAACTATGATAGTTTCGATAAGTAACTTATGTAAAATCTTAGTAGTTTCGGGTCATGGGTTTATATCGAAACTATGGTAGTTTAGATAAGTAAATTATGTAAAATCTTAGTAGTTTCGGGTCATGGGTTTATATCGAAACTATGGTAGTTTCGATAAGTAACTTTTGTAAAATCTTAGTAGTTTCGGGTCATGGATTTATATCGAAACTATGTAGTTTCGATGGGTCTGCATATATTGAAACTAGGTAGTTTCGATGGATTTACCTATATCAAAACTAGTAGTTTCGATGCGGCAGTCTTCTTCCCAACCAGAAACCCTAGATCTGGCCAATTATTTCTAATCGATCAAGCCTTGAACTTTTTACGTTCAAAACGTTTCTTTTTCATCCATGAACACGAATATGTGGTCTGTTTTGAATATCATACGTAAAAACTAAACGTTTACTTGATTTTTAACCCGAAAACCAAAAGTTATAAAAACTCAGATTTGGCATGATGGTTACCTGTTTTTGCTTCCTTCTTGTTTCTATACATTCTAGAGATGGTGAGCAACAATCCTCAAGACTTTGAGCTTGACCTCGAGCCTTCTCTCTCCCGAGCTCTCTCTTTCTCTCTCTAGCCTTGCCCAAATGAGGGTAAATGAGGAGAGGCTGAGGTGAGGGCGTTGATTAGTAAGGGTTTCCCTTCATATTTTGGGCCCATGGGCCGAACCTTGGCCAAGCCCACCTTGCTTTTCTGTTATTTGTTTTCTATTTATTCGGGATGTTACAAGTCTACCCTCCTTATTGAGGTTTCATCCTCAAAACCTGCTACAAGTTAAACAACTTCGGATACAGTCCTTTCATCTCGTCTTCCTTCTCCCAAGTAGCTTTGGATCCTTTCCTGTGCTTCCATTGTATTTTGACTAAAGGAATCGACTTATTACGTAGTCGTTTCTCGGCTCGGTCGAGAATAGCTATTGGTTCCTCTACATAGTTCAAACTATTATCCACTTCGATTTCGTCATAGGGTATGTGAGCCGTATCGTCAGCAAGGCACTTGCGTAAGTGCGATACGTGGAATGTAGGGTGAATTCCACTGAGCTCATTGGGTAGGTCGAGTCTTTAAGCAACCTGACCAACTCTTGCTACGATTTTGAAAGGTCCGACAAACCTTGGACTTAATTTGCCTCTTTTTCTGAATCGGATGATCCTTTTCCAGGGTGACACTTTCAGTAGTACCATGTCCCCTACTTGAAACTCTAAGTCTCTTCTTCTCTTATCCGCGTATGATTTCTGTCTGTCTTTAGCGGCTTTCATTCGAGCTTTTATCTGGACAAACTTCTCCGAAGTAGCTTTGACCACTTCGAGACTAGCAAAGTCTTTCTGCCCAATTTCTTCCCAACAAACCGGGGTTCTACATCTTCTTCCATACAACATCTCAAATGGCGGCATGCCAATGGTTGAGTGATAGCTGTTATTATATGAAAATTCTGCCAAAGGCAAATGGCTGTCCCAGCTACCACCGAAATCAATGATACAGGCCCGGAGCATGTCCTCCAAAGTCTGAATGGTCCTTTCCGATTGACCATCGGTTTGAGGGTGGTAAGCTTTGCTGATGTTTAGCCTAGTGCCCATCGATTCGTTGAATTTCTTCCAAAACCTTGATGTGAATCGAGTGTCCCTGTCTGACACGATCGTTAATGGCATACCATGTCTGCTTACGATTTCCTTGTTGAATATCTCTGCTAACTTCTCAGACGGAGAAGCCTCATGTATTGGTAAGAAGTGAGCAATTTTCGTCAAGCGGTCGACGATCACCCAAATGGTATCATTGCCTCTAGCTGTTCGCGGTAGCTTGGTAATGAAGTCCATGGTGATCTCTTCCCACTTCCATTCCGGTTTCGACAAAGGTTGTATTTTACCGCATGGTTTCTGGTGTTCGGCTTTTACCAGAGAACAAGTTAGGCACTTGCCCACATATTCGGTCACGTCGTTCTTCATGCCAGGCCACCGGTATTCTTTCTTTAGATCTTGGTATATTTTGTTCGTCCCGGGGTGGATAGAGTAGCGAGACTTATGGGCCTCATCAAGGATCTTGGCCCTAAGTTCACCAATCCTAGGTATCCACATCTGGCCACAAGGAGTTCGTACACCGTACACGTTGGTTTCCAGATTACCCTGTTGCCCTACTATTCTTTCCCGTTTCACATTCCTTTCCAACAATGCTTCTTCGTGTGCTTCCGCTATTTCATTCATTATATCCGGTGTTATAATCAACTGACATGCTTTGATTCGAATAGGTGTTGATTCTTCTTTCCTGCTTAAGGCGTCAGCCACTACATTTGCCTTTCCTGGATGGTATAATATTTCATAGTCGTAGTCTTTCAGTAGCTCCAACCACCTTCTTTGTCTCATGTTTAATTCCTTTTTGCTCAAAAAAGTACTTCAGGCTCTTGTGGTCGGAGTAAATGGTGCATTTAACTCCGTACAAATAGTGCCTCCATATCTTTAATACGAAAACTACCGCCGCCAACTCCATGTCATGAGTCGGGTAGTTAACTTCGTGAATCTTTAACTGTCGCGAGTCATAAGCAATTACCTTTCCTCGTTGCATAAGTACTCAACCCAATCCTTGACCCGAAGCGTCAGAGTAGACTACCAAATCCTCGTTTCCCTCAGGTAAGGTCAAGACTGGAGCTTGGGTTAGTCGTGTCTTCAATTCCTCGAATGCGTTGTTTTGGGTTGGACCCCATTCATACTTTACTTCCTTACGTGTCATCTTTGTCAGCGGCGAGGCTATTCTTGAGAAATCCTGAATGAATCTCCGATAGTATCCTGCCAATCCTAGAAAACTTCGTATATTTGTTGGCGTTTTCGGGATGTTCCAACCTTTTACTGTTTCGATCTTTGCAGGATCCACCATAATGCCGTTTGGGTTTATGACATGACCTAGGAATTGGACTTCCTTGAGCCAGAACGCGCATTTGGAGAATTTTGCATACAACTTTTCCTCCTTCATAACTTCTAATACTTCCCTCAGGTGACAGTGGTGATAAACCTTCATTCTTTGAATAGATAAGGATGTCATCTATGAAAACTATTACTGACTGATCCAACAATGGTCGGCACACTCTATTCATTAGATCCATAAACGCTGCAGGTGCACTGGTTAGTCCGAAGGACATTACAAGGAACTCTTAATGTCCATAATGTGTGCGAAACGCGGTTTTTGGTACATGCTCCTCCCTTACTTTCAATTGATGGTAACCCGACCTAAGATCGATCTTCGAGAACCAACTCGCGCCTTGTAGTTGATCAAAAAGATCGTCTATTCTAGGCAGTGGGTACTTGTTCTTTACTATTCGTTTGTTCAATTCACGGTAGTCGATGCACATGCACATGCTGCCGTCTTTCTTCTTTACAAATAATACCGGAGCGCCCCATGGAGAGATGCTTGGCCTGATAAATCCTTTCTCTATTAGCTTTTCCAATTGAGACATCAGTTCTTTCATTTCTGACGGAGCCAATCGGTAGGGTGCTTTGGCAATGGGCTCAGCTCCTGGCAGTAAGTCAATCTGAAATTCTATCTCCCGATCAGGTGGCAGGCCAGGTAGGTCCTTTGGGAACATTTCTGGAAAGTTTCACACCATGGGCACATCTTTGAGTTCCTTGGGTTTCATTCTATCATCAAGAACATATGCCAGATAAGCTTCGCAACCGCGCCTCATGTAACTTTTAGCCTTGATCATCGAGATGACGTTCGACATTGTGCAATTCCAATCCCCGTATACCGTAATCAGACTGCCGTCAGTGGCTTTGAGATGTATCATCTTTCATTTACATATGATTTGGGCTTCGTTGGCAGCTAACCAATCCATGCCCAATACTATATCGAATCCTCCTAAGGTTAGAAGGAATAGTCTAGAAGAAAACTTATGGCCCTATATTTCTATCATGCAATCCTCAGTTACTTGAAATACTGCTGAGTTTCTACCCACGACGGTTTCTACGCTAAAAGCCTTTACTATGGTATCAATTTAGCAGTCTAGTTTGCGAGAGAAGTTGTTTGATATAAAGCTTTTGCTAGCACCAGAATCAAATAAAATAGCAACATTTTCATCATTAACTAGGAACGTACCTAACACGACATCAGGGTTTCCTCTCGCTTCTTCCTCGGTTAGGGCATAAGCCCGAGTCCTAGCCTTTGGCTGTTCCCTTTCCTTCTCTTTTCCCGAACCAGATTATCCGGTCTTCCTACAATCCTTCGTCAGGTGGCCAAACAGCCCACATCCTTGGCACTTGACGTCCCTCAGACAGTCTTTGGAGTAGTGGCCTGCTCTCCCGCACTTATAGCACATTGTGGAGCCAGCTTTGCACTCACCGGGGTGTTGCCTTCCGCACTTCGTGCATGTTTCATACTCATATGTCCTTGGCTTCTTAGCTTCAGTTGCAAATGTTCCCCTTTCATTTCCCTTAGACGGATTTTCCCATTTCCGCTTTGGTGCCTCCGGAACTGGGTCCTCATTAGCATAATCGTCATAGACGATTCCACTCAAATTCACTACCGACTTGAAGGTCGAGGGTAGGTTGGATTTAACATGTACACGGACCCTTTGTGGCAAGCCTTTGACATAGTACTTGATCAATCGCTCTTTAGTCTCTACCAAATGGGGTACCAGTTGAGCCAGCTCATTGAATCTGGAAGTATACTGACGATGAGTCTTGTTGCCAGCCTTGAAGTTTAGAAATTTGTTCTCCACCCAATCTATCTTTTTCTGGGGATAGAACTTTTGGATTATCAGCTTTTTCAGATCTTTCCAAGTCATCCTTTTGAGATCGTTTGGCGATTTAGTCCTTTGAATGTTTCTCCACCAACTCAGTGCCTCGTTGGTGAAAGAGTGAGCCACATACTTAACCGCCTGGTCAGGTCGACACTCACTTATGTTGATTACGCCGTTCATCCTCTCAATCCATTCAAACGTAGGCACCGAATCCTTGTTCCCGCCAAACTTAGGTGGATCACCGTCCTTGAATCCTTTGTAGGTACACCCTCGGGTGTTCAGTGCCACAGTCACCTCATCCCCATCACTATCATAAACTTTTTCTTCATAGTTTCATGCACACTCTCAGTACGTTCTTCGTGCACGCTTTCCTCCCATTCCTCATGCATACTTTCCTCATCATTACGTCTTCGGTTCAATGGTGGTCTACCGACTCGGCCAATGCGCCCGCCTCGGCATCCAGTTCCTCCTCAACGAGCCATAGTTTTCTATATTTCCTGATAAGTAAATGGGTATACATCAATGTCATTCCATTAGATCATAGTTTATAACTGTACGAGCAAGCTAAATTCCTAATTATAGTGACCGGTTTGTGATTAATAATTTGCTTTGCTTTTCGGGTTCAAAACTCTTGACATCAGTTGTGACATTGACATCTAAGCGTTCTAAGTTAAGGCATCTATCCCTAACTACAAGCATTAACTTTATTACTTACTTGTTGTCTTGGCGTTGGCGTTGGCTACCCAGACTGACATCTGTGCGTTGGTCCCATTATTAGCTTGAGTCCAGACATTTAGGGATGTCTGAATCTCTCAAACTATTTCTCTGATGCCAACTTGCAAGGCCCCTTTCCTGTGAGACCTCACTTGTTGGATTTACTCATAAACATAGTCATCTATACTGAACTTTTAAATTAATTCATTTAACATAGCAGAAGCGTACAGTAAGTCAAATACGTAGCAGCGGAAGTCTTAACATTTAAACATAAACATTGTCTTAACATAAACTCAAGTAATTGGGATGTTAGTTGTGCCGAGTAGCCATCACGCCTTAGCACGCCCCTTCTTCTTGCTACCTGAAGTGCATACTAAAAGTCAGCTAATGCTGGTGAGTTTTAGTTTAAAAGCAATCATATATAAACTTTATCATAAAATATATATATGAATATATATTATATATACTTATTCTTTTCTCTTTACTTTACTTATTTCTTATAACATTCACAATGAGTACGTATATAAACATGCTTATTTCTTAGTGCACAATCATTGGTCATACACATATGGGTGATCAACCCGTTACTTTCTTAAGTGAGTCACAAAGACAAACATTCTCGAACTACAGTCGTAGCCCATTTACTTAACCGTCCGGCACTAGAAACCGTCTGTCATATCTTAAACCGTCCGGCAAACCTTCGGCCGTCCGTCTTTACGGTCCTACCGTCGTAGTCCGTCATATTCGCCCGTCTGCCCTAAGGCATCCATTTTCCACTTGAACTAATTGTACAACTGTGCATCGATTTAGGGATTTACTCCACCGTAGTGGCCTTAGTTTAGTCTGCCTTTCTAGACTTTCTTTTCTGGCTGCATAATAGTCGAGTGGTGGTCCGTCTACCGAAGTAGCCGTTATCACCGTTTCCGTCCATAACGTTCATTCATACTTAACAAGCAATATATACATGGATATAAAGCAAGATTTCATTCTCACACGTTATGTCATACTTTTCATACTTGCAAGCAATATATACATAGATATAAAGCAATATTTCTTTCTTATACGTTATGTCATACTTTTCATACTTGGAAAGCAATATATACATAGATATAAAGCAAGATTTCTTTCTTATACGTTATGTCATGCTTTTATTTATTTATTTATAAACATACTTGTTATACTTATATTTCGCATGTATTGTCATATAACACATAACATAACATTTATTCATATCATGTATACACTCTAGCCCCAAAACATTTAAAATCATTTGCACGTAACACATACGGGGCACAAAGAACTCACCTGATGAGTGGTTTTTGTAATACACTTAGCCGGTTACTGAGCGTTACTAAGGTCACTCACAATATGTATAATAAAGTCATACACATAAGGTAGTGCTCCTAGATGACACTAGACATTACTATGCTTGAACACAGCAGTTTCGGGTCATGGGCTTATATCGAAACTATGGTAGTTTCGATAAGTATCTTATGTAAAATCTTAGTAGTTTCGGGTCATGGGTTTATATCGAAACTATGATAGTTTCGATAAGTAACTTATGTAAAATCTTAGTACTTTCGGGTCATGGGTTTATATCGAAACTATGGTAGTTTCGATAAGTAACTTATGTAAAATCTTAGTAGTTTCGGGTCATGGGTTTATATCGAAACTATGGTAGTTTCGATAAGTAACTTATGTAAAATCTTAGTAGTTTCGGGTCATGGGTTAATATCGAAACTATGGTAGTTTCGATAAGTAACTTATGTAAAATCTTAGTAGTTTCGGGTCATAGGTTTATATCGAAACTATGTAGTTTTGATGGGTCTGCATATATCAAAACTAGGTAGTTTCGATGGATTTACCTATATCGAAACTAGTAGTTTCGATGCGTCAGTCTTCTTCCCCAACCAGAAACCCTAGATCTAGCCAATTATTTATAATCGATCAAGCCTTGAACTTTTTACGTTCAAAATGTTTCTTTTTTATCCATGAACACGAATATGTGGTCTATTTTGAATATCATACGTAAAAACTAAACCTTTACTTGATTTTTAACCCGAAAACCAAAAGTTATAAAAACTCAGATTTGGCATGATGGTTACATGTTTTTGCTTCCTTCTTGTTTCTATACGTTCCAGAGATGGTGAGCAACAATCCTTGAGACTTTGAGCTTGACCCCGAGCCTTCTCTCTCCCGAGCTTTCTCTTTCTCTTTCTAGCCTTACGCAAATGAGGGTAAATGAGGAGAGGCTGAGGTGAGGGCGTTGATTAGTAAGGGTTTCCCTTCATATTTCGGGCCCATGGGCCGAACCTTGGCCAAGCCCACCTTGCTTTTCTTTTATTTGTTTTCTATTTATTCGGGATGTTACAAATTCTATCATTTATGCTAGTGTCGCCTAAACAGTGTCTCCAGAACTTGCTTTCTGGACTTAGTGTCATGGTATTAAGTGCCGTCCCTGTAGTATCGTCAATATCAGTGTCGCCATTTGGCTTTGGCGACACTAAACACATGTCCCAATCAGTGGAAACATTGGGGACGACGCCACTCCTGGTTGTTCCCCGATTAGTGTCGCCCCATGAAGCTGGCGACACTATTAGTGTCGTCCGATGAAGATCATCTTCAAATAGGCCAGTTTTCAACCCAAGTTTGTAACTTTTTACGTCCAAATCATTTGTTTAATTTCCATGAAGCTAGATCTGGGCTTTATACCCCATATTACACGTAAAAGACCACGCTTTGAGTTCAAAACCCTAGTTTTACCCCCAAACCAATTTAAACTGAAAATAAGAGGATTTAGGTAATGCAGTGGTTCTTCGTGGATTCTTGTTGTATAGTGATGGCGAAGCAGAATAGAAGGAACTTTGAAGATCAAAGTGATTCTTGGACTTTCTTGTCACACCCCGCCAAGGCGGAAACGCGAGGTGTCACACATTTATTTCGTAGCACAAGGTATAAAGACAATTAGTAAGGCAACACATACAATATTAATTTCATAAATGTTTACACTTGTTTCAAATCAAACAAATATCATGAGAAATTCTTATTCAATTTATTAGCCAAGTCCAAGAGCTTTCTTTTGTGATCCCTCATCCTCAACTATTACTTCCTGAAGCATGTAAAGAAAATGGGTTAACAATAAGTTGGTGAGAGACATAGGTTTTATAAGTTATAAAGATAAATTGTCATAAAAGATATGAAACAAATTTAGTACAAGTGTGCAAGCATATCAATACCAAATTTATTGCAATCAACCCTTAATGTTATATGCATCCACAATCCCAAAGATTGTGCCGTTGAAATGTTATTGTATCTACAATCACTCAGATTGTGCCATTGAAATGTTATTGTGTCCACAATCCCAAAGATTGTGCCGTTGTTATATCGGTTTCCTCTATATGATCATACTAGTACTCCCTTAGGCTTGTAAACAGTTAATGATTGCATTAATGTTATAGTGATCAGATATCAAGCATACAATTGTAATTACTTGTTTAAGAATTTGTTTAAATAAAATTTTTGAGTTATCAAGCATATGTACATGTTTCACCCCAAAAGTAAAGGAAAAGGGGGCTATGAATCTCACCTTGATATTGGGTCCTAAACTTGAACAAGAACGGGAAAACAGATGAACCGGTTTAATGACGCTCTAATTTAAATAAGATATGTTATTTAATATATAGGAATGATTAAAAGGGATAAAGACGGAACGAAACGATTTAGGAAGGTAGGATTTGGAACGAATGAACGAATGAAAGGATATTAAATATTCGAATGATAATAAGTTAAATATATAAAACAAGTTACATGAAATAATGTTTCATAACTTTCTATTTATAAAAGAGATTTTAGGTGACATCAAATAACTATAAATTGTAAAAATAAGTAATCCCAATGTTCGTCTTGTTAGAACATTATAGTATTTATATGGATATCGTAATATCAAATCATATTATTTGGTGCAAGAAATAATAATAATAATAATAATAATAATGATAATAAAACGCTTAATAAAACTTATTATATAAAATGGTATTGGTATTGAAGATCAGGTCATTTTTAGTGGTTTATATAAATCCCTTTCGATTAATTTATAAAATAATAGGATTTATGATACGCACTAACATTCGTCATACATTTAATTATTGGTACGAAAAGAAAGTTTATGATGTTCCCAAAAGCCATTCGTGACTCGTTAGGCGGTAATAAAAGTTTTATAGGCACAAAATTTCAATACATATATAAGTACACACTTTTATAAGAACAAAAAATGGTAAATATTAATCTCTTGAAAATTTATAGAAAGAGTATGTTATTTATAATTATATAAGTGTGTGTGTGAGAAATAGGTGGAATCAAAACAAGAAAAGAAACAAAACAAAGGGGCCTGCCGGTAGTTGAACCCGCGACCAGAGCCGTAGAGGGGACATAGTTTAACCGCTTGCTCTGGGCTTAAAGCCTTCCCAAGAACAGATTCATTTAATATTTGATAAACAGTCCCATCGTTCTTCCCAAATCAAGAACCCAAACCCTAGCCTCCATAACCAGCTCGATTACACACGGATTAAACTGAATTTTTGGGGCTTTGAAAGGTAACGATCAAACAAGATGAGATGGGGTTCGATTACCTGGAATAGGACTGAAACGAGCAAGCTTTAATCCCCTAAGCAGGTTGCGATCGAGAGAGAGAGAAAGCAGGGAAAACTTCGAATTCGTGGGTGATAACGAGTTGTGAACGGGTTGGGAATATAAAGGACTCGATTGAACGCGTTAACAGCTGTTAATCTAAACGAAAATCGTGGGATTTGGACTTGATTTGAGGGCTTAAAAAAAGAAACGGCCGTAACCCTCAATTTTGGTACTAAAATTGTGATTTCCAAATTGATTAGGTAGATACAAGTTTCCAAATGGCTGCAATTTAGTTGGTGATTGATTTGGGAGGATTGAAACCTCGGATTTTCAGGGATTGAAGGATGATTTGAATGGGTTTGACTTTCTATGGTCAAAATTGGGGCTTGGTCTTCAAGAGATGAGGAGGGGTTCAAAGGGACAGGGTTCAAAGTAGTTAGAGAGGGTTCTAACAAAGTGATGGGGTTCAATGCTCATCTATCTAATTTGTTTAAAGTAAGGCTTATTTATTATTTATTTCCTTATTACTATTTTTCTTTTATAACAATAAAATCTCATCATTTTTTTTAAGTTTATAACTAACTTACTTATTTTAACCATATATATATATATATATATATATATATAATTAAAAGTTAAAAAAAACTCAAAGTTCTAAATTAATATAACGTGATGTATGGTACACTTATGTTATAATACGTTTGAAACAATATGTCATGACACAATGTTATTAAGTACAAAATACTTCATGAAAGTCATAGATGTTACAGTCTCATCAAGTTGGGGGAGTTTCGTCCCCGAAATTCAAAAATTCAACTGGTGGAGGCTACTATAACAGAAAAGAGATGAGGGTACTTAAGCGTTATTATAGAGGAATACGAATTAGATTTGAACTTAAAGAAAGTTTATTCGTTTAGCAATCATATTCAACCCCACAGTTAGGATTGATGTTCCAAAGATTTGGGGTTGAAGTCAAATGTTCATAAAGATAATGGTTATTGTTTACATGATAGGGTTTACTAAGATTTGCATGCATTGCAAACTTTTATTACGTGTGCACCCGTAATAATTGCTTACTTTGCATGATCACCTTAATTTCTCTTATCCTTCTACAGCGTCCATTAGATTGGATTGTTGAAGGGAAATAGTTATCTATGCTCAGAGATATCGAAGGTGTTTAGTTATTGCTCGAGTAATTGTGGTAGTGAGTTACTTTTAAACAAAAATACAAGTAGCAAGCTTGGTAATCTTGATGATAACATAGCTGAAAGTAATTTATGCTTGTAAGGTTGAATTGGTGTGTGAGTAGTGGCATTCACATATAACATTTCATAAAATGAAATTAACACTAAAGTAGTAAAATTGAGATAACAATTCATAGAATAGGGCAGATAAAGATAAAATTGAGATAAATTCAAGTAGTGAACAAACACAATGAAAGAATTACGGTTAACAAGTCTTCCCTGGTTAAGGGAAATTCATTCAGAACTCAACTAGTGGAGTTAGCGTTATCCTAGATAACTGGGTCTCGACGGTTTCCAAGTGCTCATAAGACAAAACTCAACTTGGAGAAGTTTGATTGTTGGTAGGGTTCAGCTTGGGTCAATGGTTTCTGAGGTGATCGGTAGCACCACACGCATAGCAAGCCCTACCATTTGTAATGGCGGTAGTTATGGTAGAAGTAGTGCCAGTAACACAGCAAGTATCCGCCAGATGACCCCCTCTACCACATTTAGTACATATGCGGCAGGGGTAGGTAGCATGATGATGATATTGGCATTTAGCACATAAAGGGGATGTCCCGCCATAAGGTTTATTCGTGGAAACTTGGTTTCGAATTGGTGCCACTTGGGTAATTGGAGCAGCAGGGGTTACCATGACGAAATTCACCACCACTTTTTGTTTCTTGAGCTGGCGTTCAGGTTCTTTTGTCTCTTCTATCCGGGCTTTCTTTCCACCTTTACGGTGTAGGATGCCTTCTTTAACAAGATCGTCCGTGAGGGACGCAACTAGACGGATGGCAGCCTCGAGAGTAGCAGGGTTGCTGCCCATAACGGTACCCCAACTTGGTGAGGTAGGCCACCAATGTAACGGTCGATTTGGCGGCTCAACGGGGTGACCATGTGAGGGACCAAGATGCTCAATTCATGAAAACGGTTGTTATAAGTTTCGTTTTCACCACTGTCTTGAACAAGATCCCACATTTCCACTTCAAGCTTTTTCATTTCGTTCTTTGGGCAGAATTCCTCAATAATGAGCTCCTTAAGTTGATCCCATGTCAAGGCCAAGGCTGCGGTCAATCCTCGAGTTCGCTTCTCGCCGTTCCACCAAGTAAGCGCCCTCTTTTGGAAGGCACTTGAAGCATACTTCACTTTCAGGTCATCGGGGCACTCACTCATGACTAAGGATGACTCCATGCTTTCAAACCACTGAAGCAAACCGGTGGCACCCTCAGAACCATTGTACTTGAGAGGGTTGCACGAATTAAAGTGCTTGTACGTGCATGTGCTTCCTCCAGTCTCCTTCATAGTGTTTGTGAGTCGAGTGACCATGTCAGGCAACACAGCAGCAAGTTGCTGAGTTAGGAGTGTGGCTATGGCGGTGGTATCCATAGTCGGAGCAGTCAAAGCGGTATCATTGGTTCCGATGTTAGTGGAGTCGTTGGGATCACGACGAGGAGGCATTCTATGAAGACAAAGATCATGAATCGTGTTAGTAAAGGACACATAAATAGTAGAAATGACATTATTCATAGAATAAAATCACTAGTTTTAATGTCATGCAAAGGTAGAATTGAATTAAAGCTTATATAACGCTTAGTGTTAAGTACGAATGTTTTCATGAAATTAAAAATTGACTAGTCATAACATCGAGTTCTCATAACAGCATGTTGGAAGTATACTTGACCTATAAGCAGTGCAGCCACAAAAAGATTCCAAGAAAAGAGAGGTGGGTCACAAGGGACACACTTAAGTACCCAGTTTTTCCTTAGTCAGAACCCTTCATGGACCTACAACCACTCTTCCAGCCATCATATACTACTAACACCTATCACTTGAACCCATGGTTATGATGACAACATCATGGATTGGGCTTTAAGGCCCAAAAGTGAGATCCATCCTCTTGAGTAAGCTTCCTTTTCTTGAATGATAAGTGGGCTTCAATTCCTTAGCTTCCTCCTTGTATTTGCTCATGGCAACGGATAATAGTTCGGGGCCTTCATCTTTGTGGGTCTTCTTATTGGGCCTAGTCGTGTTGGTTCCTTCACTCTACTTCATTAACGAGGCCTAATGGATGGGCTATACGAGGGTTCCCTAATGTATGTGGGTAGATAAAGGTCCAAGTGGACATGTGTGCTATTGGAAACATTGGTTGAATAGAATGGCATGGCTATGAAGAAACAAGGTTAGCACATAAATAACATAAAGTTCCTATGAAAGTATAAGGGAGTATTAGGTTATAGTCTAGGTCTTTCTAAGCCTAATTCTCTATAACCAAGGCTCTGATACCAATCTGTCACACCCCGTTAAGGCGGAAACACGAGGTGTCACACATTATTTCGTAGCACAAGGTATAAAGACAATTACTAAGGCAACACATACATTATTAATTTCATAAATGTTTACACTTGTTTCAAATCAAACAAACATCACGAGAAATTATTATTCAATTTATTAGCTAAGTCCAAGAGCTTTCTTAGGTTATCCCTCATCCTCAACTATTACTTCCTAAAACATGTAAAGAAAATGGGTCAACAATAAGTTGGTGAGAGACATAGGTTTTATAAGTTATAAAGATAAATTGTCATAAAAAATATGAAACAAATTTAGTACAAGTTCAAACAAGTGTGCAAGCATATCAATACCAAATTTATTGCAATCAACCCTTAATGTTATATGCATCCACAATCCCAAAGATTGTGTCGTTGAAATGTTATTGCATCCAAAATCACACAGATTGTGCCGTTGAAATGTGTCCACAATCCCAAATATTGTGTCGTTATTATATCGGTTTCCCCTATATGATCATACTAGTACTCTCTTAGGCTTGTAAACAGTTAATGATTGCAATAATGTTATAGTGATTAGATATCAAGCATACAATTGTAATTACTTGTTTAAAAATTTGTTTAAATAAAAATTTTGAGTTATCAAGCATATGTAAATGTTTCACCCCAAAAGTAAAGGAAAAGGGGGCTATGAATCTCACCTTGATATTGGGTCCTAAACTTGAACTAGAACGGGAGAACGGACGAACCGGTTTAATGATGCCCTAAAATAAATAAGACATGTTATTTAATATATAGGAATGATTAAAAGGGATGAAGACGGAACGGAACGATTTGGGAAGTTAGGATTTGGAAAGAATGAACGAATGAAAGGATATTAAAGATTAAATGATAATAAGTTAAATATATAAAACAAGTTACATGAAATAATGTTTCATAACTTTCTATTTATAAAAGAGATTTTAGGTGACATCAAATAACTATAAATTGTAAAAATAAGTAATCCCAATGGTCGTCTTGTTAGAACATTATAGTATTTATATGGATATCGTAATATCAAATCATATTATTTGGTGCAAGAAATAATAATAATAATAATAATGATAATAAAACGCTTAATAAAACTTATTATATAAAATGGTATTGGTATTGAAGATCAAGTCCTTTTTAGTGGTTTATATAAATCTCTTTCGATTAATTTATAAAATAATAGGATTTATGATACGCACTAACATTCGTCATACATTTAATTACTAGTACGAAAAGAAAGTTTATGATGTTTCCAAAAGCCATTCGCGACTCGTTAGGCGGTAATAAAAGTTTTGTAGGCATAGAATTTCAGTACATATATAAGTACACACTTTTATAAGAACAAAAAAAATGGTAAATATTAATCTCTTGAAAATTTATAGAAAGAGTAGGTTATTTATAATTATAAAAGTGTGTGTGTGAGAAATAGGTGGAATCAAAACAAGAAAAGAAAGAAAAAAATAAGAAAACAAAGGATTAAACATGAATTTATGGGGCTTTGAAAGGTAACGATCAAACAAGATGAGATAGGGTTCGATTACCTGGAATAGGACTGAAACGAGCAAGCTTTAATCCCCTAAGCAGGTTGCGATCGAGAGAGAGAGAGAAAGCAGGGAAACTTCGAATTCGTGGGTGATAACAGGTTGGGAATATAAAGGACTTGATTGAACGCGTTAACAACTGTTAATCTAAAGGAAAATCATGGGGTTTGGACTTGATTTGAGGGCTTAAAAAAAGAAACGACCGTAACCCTCAAATTTGGTACTAAAATCGTGATTTCCAAATTGATTAGGTATATACAAGTTTCCAAATGGCCGCAATTTAGTTGGTGATTGATTTGGGAGGACTAAAACTCCGGATTTTCAGGGATTGAAGGATGATTTGAATGGGTTTGACTTCCTATGGTCAAAATTGGGGCTTGGTCTTCAAGAGATGAGAGGGGTTCAAAGTAGTTAGAGAGGGTTCTAACAAAGTGATGGGGTTCAATGCTCATCTATCTAATTTGTTTAAAGTAAGGCTTATATATTATTTATTCCTTATTACTATTTTTCTTTTATAACAATAAAATCTCATCATTTTTTTAAAGTTTATAACTAACTTACTTATTTTAACCAAATATATATATATATATATATATATATATATATATATATATATAATTAAAAGTAAAAAAAAAACTCAAAGTTCTAAATTAATATAACGTGATGTATAGTACACTTGTGTTATAATACGTTTGAAACAATATGTCATGACACAATATTATTAAGTACAAAATACTTCATGAAAGTCATAGATGTTACATTTCTCTCCCTCTCTCTCTCTCTCTCTAGACGAAAATGTGCGTAAGCATGGAATGGAGGAGATGGTGGAGGCTGATTAGGGTTAACACCCTCCTCCATTTGCAAGGGATTGGGCATAGCCCATTAGCCCATTCTCTCTTTTCTTTCTTTCTTCCTTTTTTGGCCCATTAAGAGGCTTGGGTTTTTAGATGTTACATATTAACTATCATTAGTAGTAACTACACTTCACTCACTATTTCCTACCGACAACTTTATTCCTATTAGCAGTAACATCTCTTCGGTAGTAACTTTATTTATATAGAACTTTCCTCTGGTACTAACTATCAATAGTAACAAACCATCAATAAAAGCTTTCTTGATGATAATCGATACTTATATGTTAGTTGCTACTAAGCTCCCGTTTCCTACCGACCACATAAGTTCCTGCTAAAACTTAACTACTAATAGACCATTGCTACCGATACTCATCTCCAACAACAATATTGAACAGTTCTTCATTAACTATTGTTTGAATTTAGCAATATATATTCCAACCACCACCTTATTACAAAGTTGAAACCTAATATATTCATCAAATGTTTAAAACTTTCAAGCACTAATGAAATTTAGGACATGGTAATGCCTTTGTCTACATATTAGCAAAATTCACCGGTATCAGCCTTCGCCTCCTTTGGGTTGATGACATCCCTCATGAAATGTAACCTTACATTGATATATTTGATCGTCTCATATACATCTAATACTTTTGACAAATGTATTGCACATTGATTGTCACATAAGATCACAACATCGTGGATCTTGATCCCAAGTTCAAATACAAAGCCCTTGACCTATATAGCTTCATTCATTGCTTAAGTTAAGGCTATATACTCAGCTTCAATAGTTAACAAAGCTACAATAATGATACTTTCAAACTAACCAGATTTCCTAAAACTTGAAATGCCTAAGATCACAACAATGTATTGCACCTTGATTGTCATATAAGATCACAACATCGTGGATCTTTATCTCAAGTTCACACACAAATCCCTTGACCTATATAGCTTCATTCATTGCTTAAGTTAAGGCTATATACTCAACTTAAGTAGTTAACAAAACTACAATGTGTTGTAATGACACTTTCAAACTAACCAGATTTCCTAAAACGTGAAATGCCTAACCACTAATAGATCTTCCTTTGACAAAATCTTTTGCAAAATCAACAACCACATATGTTGGGATAAAAATGGTTTAATGCTAATTAAGAACTTTAATGATCCCTTTTTTGATAATGAATAAAATTCATAACATGTGCTATTAAGTTGTTGATTAAGGACGATCATGTGTTGTGATGTGCCTATAAAGTTATTTCCTTGGATCGACCTTGGATGGGCCAGAAAGTTATTTCCTTGTTTCTTGTGTTGTGACTATAAATAGAAGCCTCCCACAACAATTTTCATCACCCATTTTCTCAAAACGCTTTCATATATACATCTCTCTAGTTCCCTTGATATTCAAACATATATTCAATTGAAGATCAAAGGGATTAGAGATATCGATATTAGATGTGGGATTAATCCCACATCTAATATACATCTCTCAAAACACTTCCATATATATATATACATCTAATAACTAAGAAAACGATGGATTTGGGTTATCGATGTGAGATAAACACTTTTGAAACTATCCGGTTCATTTTCATTCTCCAAGAGATTCCAAAATATTTTCTATTGAAAAACGCTTGTTTAAGAAAACTAATTACAAATGCTTAAAAATCGTTTTTTTCTCAGTTCTAGGGCATCACACGGGCGAGAGTCTAAGCTACGGTTTACGTTTTTTTTGTGCAAGAGAGTGTTTTATTTGATGATGGTGAGTTTGGTTTTAATTTTTTTTTGTTTTAACCAATTTTGTTCTGTTTTTCAGTTAGCTTTACTAAATTACCCATCCCCACACTTCAAGCGTACATTGTCTCTAATGTAATGTATAAAATTAAAAACGAATGTAAGGAAATGGAACTGAAAAACTCCCCTGATTTACAGCGGTTCCAAGAGTATATGGCTCAAATGAGAATGGTGTTGTTACCCACAACCGCTCATTGTCTCCTCCTCGGACATTGCCTATCATACTTAACAAAATATGTAAACGTACCACAACGTAAAATATGACAACATAGCATATCACAAACAACCATAAACATGTAAATACCCATATAGATCAGTCATAGAGTTTGGACATCAAAATCAAAGTATAGAAATCGCCATGAGTACAACTCATGGGTAAATACATCAAAAACTTACTAAGTACAACCCTAACTACGGCTACTGTGCTCCTCACCACCTAGGCGCTGCTGTGGTGGTGGAAGTGGAAAATTTGGAAGTTGTGCACTGATTGTAGCTACCTTGGCCCTGATGGCCTAATCATCCGGTCGACTTTGTCCCTCAACTCTCTAATCTCATCATGCTGGCCCATCCTTGCATCGCCCCTTGGTGCTGGTCTCGCACGCCGCCTTGGTGGTAGTGGCGGTACAACGGGTACAACATGCTCACCCACTGATGTAGTGTCTAATAATCCCAGTTAATGTATCTAATTGTATTCGTTTTAGTCATTTTTGAGTGTATCTTTGTTTGGTTTTATGTGTGTTTGTGGTATGTGTGTGCCTCCCAGGTTTATGTGCTTAAATGAGTGGGAAACGAGAGCCAATCAAGTGTATACAAAGCACGGGAAGAATCAGAAGCTCAAAAGAAGAAATCATGGAATTCTAGCCCTCGCGGTACGCGAAGCAGTGGGAGAATAACCTCGCGGTACGCGAGAAACCAGGAAAGCTCGCCCGACTGTTTTGTTCTTCGTGGTACGCGAGGGGATGTTTTTACGGGAACATTAACCTAATGTAGGTTTTAACCTTTCTCAGCCCCCATGATCGATCTATCATCGATTCCAGCCGTTCCAGAGCTCCAAGAAGGCGATTTCCACTGTTTTTAGGTCGATTGTTCATAGAGTTTGATGATGTAAGTTCCATAACACTAGTTTTGATTATTATGATGAGTATGAGTAGCTAATCCACTCATGATCTTCTTCGTGTGTAGGGTTTTGCGTTTGCACTTGTTGTTTTCTGGAATATTTAGATTTGGTTTGTAATTTTGATTGGCATCTTAAGCCATATGATTACATTTGTTAATTGAATGCATTAAATGGTTTTTATTGATTTCGAATTGTTGATTCAGGTCTCATCAGTCTTAGGTTTATTTACATTAGTGGCGTTGTGAAATTTGAGTGTCAATTGGTTAATCTAAACTGATTATACATGAATAGGCTTTCTTTACAGCTCGTTCTATTATTTTCACTGTATTCAATTAAACCTTGTGCGGTTATGTCTATGTAATTGCTTGCTAAACAACTAGAACTGACTTGTGTTTTCAAACCTGAATCCCGGAGAGGATTGCTTTTCTCATTATTGTCTAAACCTAATCCAAATCAGTATTTACAATTTTCTGCTTTTCAATATTTGTGACAAACCTACACTTTCCGCAAACTCCTCGTGGATACGATTCCATACTTACCCTTACTAGTTAAGGTATTTAGGAATTGTTTTTGATCGACCAAACGACATCGATCAAAATGGCGCAGTTGCCGGGGAGTTAGTGCGCAAGGTGTTAGTTTGTTCTTTTTGCTCCAAATCACAAAATAAAAAATTTCTTGTTTTAATTTTTTGTTTGTTTTATTTTGCTCAGTATTACACGGGGGTTTCTTGTTTGTGTTGTGCAGGTGATTATGTAATTGCATGCATCATACAAGGCATTCTAGGAAATCCTCACCATTGCTTTTTGATCCATAGATTGAGAAGACTACTAAACAGAACTAAGTGTTTCACATAACCAACAAGGTAGTAGCTTCTCTGACTCAAATGGAGAATAAACAGGATCCAGGAAAGCAATCTGATCTGTCTCCTGCAGATCAGTTACCACCAGAACAGCAGCCCACCTCGGGTATGTTCTCACCATATGTTCCACCACCAAGGACAGATGGGACTCATGACCAATCCACTAGCCAAATTCCACCATTACCCAACTTTGGTCAACCTCCATCACAAGTAAGCCAACCTTTTAACTTCAAATCAGAACCTCATTATTCTTCACCATATGTGAGGATAGTGCCAGACACCATACCACCCATATCACAACCACCTGTAATCAAACCTTCTCTATTTCAATCAACCCTTCCTTAGGGAGCTCACCCTTATACTTCAGGCTTAAACTTTCATGATGAAGCAGGGGACTTCGATGATGAGTTTGATGGATATGAGAATGATGATGAAGAGTTTGACAGAAGGGATAATCAACGAGTCAGGGTGCCAATTCAAAGACGGTATGATACAAGTGTTCAGAATGATGGGAACAGGGGGCAACAATATGATAACATGTATCTAAAGCAGAATTTTCAACCTCATCCAGCTAATCAAGGTATTCCAGTTTCGATCCCACAACATCAACAGCTTGTGAACAGACATAGAAGACCCGACCCTCAGAATATGATCCCTCCTTTTGACAATCCGGGAGGCATTCCGAGGAGGCATGATATGGGTCATGTTCGGGGAATTGAGAGCCATTTTCGTCCTGCCATTGCTTATAACACATCACAGTTGTTATTCCACAACAACATGGTAGGTCTTTGAGGTTCGTTCCTAGGCGATTCAGAATTTTCCTAAGTATCACGCCCTAGGAACAGAGGAGCCTTACTTGCATCTGAGTGCTTATGATGCAAGGTGCAACACTATTGGGGGACAGGGATTTACACCTGATGATGTGAAGTTGGTGCTCTTCCAATTCACACTAGAAGACAAGGCTCAACAGTGGTTCCATTCTTTACCGTCTGCATCTATTTATACATGGGGTGATATGCAGCAACAGTTCTTGGATGAGTTTTACACTAATCAGAGGACTAGTGATGCTACGAAGAACATCCGAAATTTTCAACAACAGTTGAGGGAACTATTTCATGAGGCCTTCCTTCGGTTCAAGATGTTAATAAAGAACTGTCCACACCATGGTTTGCAAATGTGGGAGATGTTGAATGCCTTTCTTGAGGGCTTAACATATGATGATGCCGAGACCTCAACTCTATTTCTAATGGCACATTTGGTACCAATTTTGAGGATGAAGACCGGGATTACTTAGAGAAGATGGCAAAAACATCCAATTACTAGCTGAAGACACGGAATATCATTGAAGACAACGACTATATTCATCAAAGAAGACTTGTAACGGTCCGGTTAAGACAATTATGGGATATTAGCCTTTCATTTAATGACATGTAATGTATATAAAGAGCATAAGATGATCATTAGGACGGGGAATACTCATGGCACAAACACACAACACTCGCACTACTCATTTGTAACACTTTAGTCTCGATCATATTGATCTCTCATTGTACTTTTTACCGAATTCAATCAGATAAACAAGGCAACCCGACTTTAGTCGGCTCCCGAGGTTTTATGCCAGAGATCCTCAAAGATCAAGGGCTTTCCTCGTAACCCATCGTGTTATTTCTTTATTTACACTGCATTTTACACAAGTTTATATAAGCACGATAGCTAACATACAAAGTTTGGCTACTTAATTATCCATGTTAATTTTTGGTCAAATCAATGCCTAACAAAACTACTTCTGCTGGTTTTTCGGGATCTGGGATACCTGCCGGAGGACCTGTGCTTGTTTCAAACAACGACATCCTCAATCTGTTCTTAGAAGTAAAGCAACAAATGAAACAGCAAGAAAAGACCAATCAGATGCTATTTAGAGAGCTTGAAAGGATAAAAGATTCGAATAAACCGGTGGAAATGACAAATCCACTACTACCAAGGATCCTGAACTTTGACTCTGTAGGATTCTCAGGAAATCATCAGGGAGACATCATCCCCATGCAGACCGGAACCACTACAGTTGGTCCAACTCCGGCTGTTAGAGTCACTGCAAACCGGAGTCTTGGAATCACCCCAGGATCCTCATCACAGGATCCTAACATTCGTAACACTTTTAATCATGCAGAATACAGGGATCAGTCCAGTCATGGCCAAAGAACTGAAAAAGTTAAGGGACATGATCTCAAGTGTACCGGGTGTGGTTCAACCAATACTAGAAGCATCCCCAGCCAGTCACAGGATCTCCAGATTTGCTCCTCCAATATGTGATGCGGAGATCCCAAAACGCTTCCAAACTCCCAACATGAAGTTATATGATGGGACTTTGGATTTCGAAGAGCACGTCGCCCAATACAAGGAGAGAATGGAAATCAATCTCATTCCCTCGGGTTTAAAAGAAGCTTGCTTATGCAAGGGCTTCGGGTCCACTCTGACAGGATCAGCCTTGAAGTGGCTGCTAAACGTTCCTCTTTATTCAATAAATTCATTTGCTCATTTAGTTAATTTGTTTAATAACCAATTTTCTTGTAGCAGAACATTTGAAAAACTAACAAGTTATTTGTATAGGGTAACCCAGAATGCTGGATAATCCCTTCGGGATTATTTCCGCAAATTCGACCAGGAATCCCTGAATATCCCAAACCTTGACATTGTTACGGCGGTTCAAGCTTTCAAGATGGGATTGAAGAAGGATTCCCCGTTCTACGAAGACCTTGTTATGAATCCTTGCAGAAATCTTGAAAAAGTTAGGAATCTATCGCTAAGGTTCATAAGGCTCGAAGATGACAAAAGGATCCAACAAAGGATGGATGCTCCAATCAGCTACAATCAACCCAACTGGAAGACTGAATCTGCACCTTACAAACCTTACGGATCCAAGCCTTACTCCAAACCTGACAATCACAAAGTCAATGCCGACGAGGATGAAGAAGAGTATCCTAAGATATATGAATACCGCTTTTCTCTAGACACAACAAGTTTAATGTTTGCTTTGCAGGATCTTGGTGAGAAGGCTAGGTAGCCTCGGAAGAACGAAAAGAGCTCGGGATGGAAAGATAAGTCCAAATGGTGCGCATACCATGAGGGTTTTGGCCATGCGACTACAGACTGCATCGCTTTGCGGAAGGAGATAAGCTACCTCCTGAGTAAAGGCCATCTCAAAGAATTCTTGGGCAGAAGAAAGGAAAAAGCCAAGGATCATGGCAGGATCCCACAGAGAGCAACATCCCCACCACCGGATGCCAAGGTAATAAGTTTCATATCTGGTGGATGCCAAAGTAATAAGTTTAATAACGCTACGGAAGCAAAGACGGAAAAAGGAGTTAGACCTACCAAAACGTCAACCTTAACCGAAAAGAAAGTGATCTCTTTTGATGAGGAAGACAGAGATAACGTGCAGGATCCTCATCATGACAGTTTGGTGATCACTCTACACATAGCCAACCACTTTATTCATAGGATATCGATTGACGGAGGAAGTTCAGCAAACATCATACAACTTGAAGTCCTAAAAAGGTTGGGGATCCCTGATTCTGAAATTATCTCAAAATCCTCAGTGTTGGTGGGATTAAGTGGAGAGGTTAAGAACGCAGTTGGAGAAATAAAGCTACCAATCTACATGGAGGGGTAAACTCTATACAAAAATTTTGTGTCATTGATTCTCTGTCTTGCTATAATATTATTCTAGGGAGACCATGGATACATGACATGAAAGTAGTACCCTCAACATATCACCAATGTGTCAAAATGCCGACTCCTTGGGGAGTAGTAAGGATCAACAGGGATGAACAACGATCAATAGGAAGCTAAAGACTGTTATACATCCTCAATGAAAGCTTCGACAAAGACAAGACAAGCAAAGAAATTAACAAAGCAGGCCAGGGATGTTCTAGAAGCTAAAGAGCAGGATGTCAAAGAGGTATCCCTGGATGCTGAAGACCCGGATATTAAAGTCCTTGTAGGAAGTAATATCCCTGAGGATATTGAGAAAGATATCTTGAACTTCATGAAAAGCAGAAAAGCAACTTTCGCATGGAAACACGAAGATATGACAAGTATATCCAAAAATATTATAACTCACAAACTTGGAATTGATAAAAGTTTTAGGCCAATACATCAAAAGCGAAGGAAGTTTGCTCCTGAAAGGAGCGTGATCATCCAAGAAGAGGTGGAAAGACTCCTCAAGTCCAGAATGATCAGGGAAGTAAAATTCCCAAGATGGCTGGCAAATGTAGTAGTAGTACAGAAGAAAAATGGGAAGTGGAGAGTTTCTGTGGATTACACAGACCTCAACAAGGCGTGTCCTAAGGATCCCTTCCCATTGCCACACATAGACTCAATGGTCGATGCTACATCGGGCCATGAAATCCTGACTTTTATGGATGCTTCTTCGGGATTTCAGCAGATTCAAATGGAGCCATCAGATCAGGAAGACACAGTCTTCATGACTCCGACATGTATTTACTGTTATATAGCTATGCCATTTGGTCTAGTACAACATGAAGCTGAATCCTTCAAAATACCACTTTGGAGTGGCGGCAAGAAATTTCTTGGGATACATGGTAACCAAGAGAGGGATAGAAGCTAGTCCGGAGTAGATCAAAGCAATCGTCAATCTAAAATCCCCAGCAAATACCAAGGATGTCCAAAGATTAACCGGAAGGGTGGCGGCACTTAACCGATTTATTTCAAGATCCAAGATCCTGAGAAAGATGCAAGGACTTTTATGACATCTTAAAGAAGAACAAGCGATTTGAATGGGAAGAGAAGCACGAACAAGTACTTCAAGCACTGAACGAGTACTTATCATGATCACCCCTGCTAATGAAACCAGAGGATGGTGAGCCGTTATCCCTATACTTGACAGTATCCCGAAATGTTGTAAGTGTTGTATTGGTCAAGGATCATGAGGGACAGTAGCATCCCGTCTACTATGTAAGTAAGAGCTTATTAGCCGCGGAGACTAGCAATAAAGTCACAGACACTTGCAGACTTTGTGGCTGATTTCAGTAATGATATCGAGCATGAAGCGGATCTTGAAGTCCAACAATTGGAAGAAACCAGGGATAAATGGACATTATTCACTGATGGTGCGTCCAATGTAAGGGGAACAGGTCTAGGCATCATACTGAAATCGCCACAAGGGGACATAATACCCCAATCAATCAGTTATGAATTCCAAGCCACAAATAATGAAGCAGAATATGAAGCATTGATAGTGGGATTACAGCTAGCCAGAGATATGAGAATCAGGTATCTCCAGGTATATGTAGATTCATTATTACTTGCTAACCATTTTAACAGTTCTAATGCAGTTAAGGGGGAGAAACTAGCCAGTATCTTGAAATAGTCAAGAATTTGGTAGAAGAATTCGAGATTTTTAATATAAAACAGGAACCAGAGAAGATAATGCAGAGGCTGATGCCTTAGCAAATCTTGGATCATCTCTTAAGCTGCCACTAGAAGTGAAGATTCCAATTATACACATCATGAACCCTGGAATCAGCATAACAGAGTGCAAGGGAAATGAAGTGTTAAATACAGAAGAATTTGAGATCCAAGATCCTGATAAAGACCAAGGATCCTGGATCCTGCCTATTAAAAAATATTTGCAGGATGGTGAGATCCCGAGTAACGAAAAGAATCACAAAGCTTTTCGTATGAAGGTATCTCGCTTTATTATTATACACGATATTTTGTGTAGAAAATCTATTGCAAGTCCATACTTGAGATGCTTAGAGGATCCTGAAGCACAAGTGTTGAAAGACATACACGAGGGAGACTGTGGTAATCACACCGGGGGCAGAGCATTATTCTCAAGGATCCTGAGGACAGGGTATTATTGGCCAACTATGAGAAAAGATGTTGTGACGTATGCTCAGAAATATGATGCTTGCCAAAGACACAACAATGTGCCTCATCAACCATTTGAACCTATGTATCCTTCCATTTCCCCATGATCGTTCATGAAATGGGGGATGGACATAGTTGGTAAGCTACCCAAAGCTCCAGGAGGAAAAGTGTTCATGCTAGCAATGACGGATTACTTCTCCAAATGGATAGAAGCCGAAGCTTTTGTTCAAGTCAGGGAAAAGGAAGTAGTTTCGTTCATAAAGCGCAATATCCTGACAAGATTCGTGATCCCGAAAGAAATAGTGTGTTATAACGGATATCAGTTCATTGGCAAAAGAACGACGAACTTCTGTGCTAGTTGGGGGATAAAAATGACAATTTCTACCCCATTACATCTTCAGGCCAACGGCCAAGCGGAATCCAACAACAAAATCATCGTGGACAACCTTAAGAAGAGATTGGACACCAAGAAAGGAAGATGGGCAGAGGAGTTACCTTTCGTCCTTTGGGCAGATAGAACAACTGTGAAGAATGCAACGGGTCAAACCCCATTCTCGTTAGTATTCGGCACAGAGGCAGTGATCCCCACTGAGATGGTGATCCCTACGACAATATCCAGCCTTCAAAGTCCCGAAACCAACAACGAAGCTCTAGCACAGGATCTTGATACTGTGGATAAGCTCAGAGATCTAGCCAAAGTTCGTATTGCGGCTTATCAACAAAGAATAGCAAAGTCATACAACAAGAACATAAGGATCAGAAGATTCCAAGTAGGTGACCTGGTATTGAAAAAAACATTTCAGAATACTATCAATCCCAACGAAGGAAAGCTTGCACCGAAATGGGAAGGTCCGTATTTGATAGACTCAGAAGCTGGCAAGGGAGCCTACTGGTTAGCTACAATGGAAGGAGAGATCATGCCAAGATCCTGGAATGCCATCCATCTCAAAGCGTATTTTATGTAATAAGTTAGAATTTAAATTCTAACAAAGACTAGTATGTCTTCTATCCTTAATCATTTTTATCTTTTTTATTTTTTATCAAAGTACTGACTTGAGCGTCGGAGGGGTGTTAGCCAGGCTAACACCCACCTTCACCAAGGTTTAATGTTTTATAGGGAGGATCCCCAAGGATCCTGACAAAAGCATTAGAGACTGGCCATCTCTCTAAGTTTAAGGTATTCCAAATCCCTTCAAAGGTTTAAAGGTCTTTACCTTTCTACGAATTGAGTTTAAACACTCCGCTTGGACGCACGATATCCAAGTATAGTTCAAGGTGGTGCGACCAGTCCATGTAATAGCGGCTGATAATTCCATCACTGTTAGCTATATGTTGGACCTCACGAATATAACAGACGTGTTATTCACCGGGCTTATCCCAAGTATTTAAAACTTATGTGTTAACTCAGGTTTTTAGCATTCACATGCTAACTCAAGTTATTAGCTTGTCCCAAGTTTTTAGCATTCACATGCTAACTCAAGAATTGGCTTGTCCCAAGTATTTAACACATATATGTTAACTAAAGAATTGGCTTGTCCCAAGTATTTAACACTTATGTGTTAACTCAAGTTTTTGGCTTGTCCCAAGTATTTAACATTAATATGCTAACTCAAGATCCTGACACTCGAGCGGATTGGGGACATCCCTGAGAATCCTAAGGTACGATTAATAAGCAAAAAATTTGTTTGATAGCTATACATAGGGGACAACTAAAAGCTATCATACTTTGAGTCTGTTTGGACCCCCTACCGTTATCTGGTATGTATCTCTAATTATCGACGAAGGTATTTGCATAAAATGGCTTATTAATTTTCTATTTTGGGTAGACTCGAAATTTTGATGACTAAGTCATGATATGTTTGTAACTGGTTTTCTTTCAAAATATTTATCTAAAACAAAGTAAGTTTTTCTGATTAAAGTTTAAACCTAAGATGTTGTTAACAAATGTTCGTTAAGGATCCGGTATCCTAAAAAGATACCTAAACCTATTTTTCCATGTATCATAAGGCTTAGCTGCCTAAGGATCCTTATTTTCTAAAAATATGTCATAACATATCAAACACATAACAATCGTGGCACATAGTCATAAATCATCTACTAATATTACAGGTGCAGGAGATTCAATGATTCGGGCTTCATCCAAAACCTGGACCCATCCACCCGAACCATCAGTCAAGAGTTAAGATTATCTATCCCAAACCGGGATCCCCCAAAACAGGAAAATAAATTGTTCAATAGACCACAAGCATAAAAGTTAAGGACATCAACCACAAAGATCATAAACGCAGGACTCAGGCCTTGTCTTTATCACCATCATCGTCTTGTTCAACCACCTTCTCCACTGCCTTCACACTGCCTTCAGCCTCATCCGCCTGCTTGTCCACTTCAGCATCCTGCACCAGCTCACCCCCAAGCTCCACCACGACCTTCTTCCACTCTTGGACATCCCAAGCAGCCCGGTCGAAATCCTTGTCCTCAGCCTCCTTAGCCATTTTAATCCTGGCTTGGAATATGGAGATTGCGATTGATTTTTTAGCTTGTTCATAGGATTCTTCGAGATCCTGGGCATGCTTGGCGTAGGCACGTTCCAGCTCCATCTTCACACGGCTCAGCTCTTCGGCCTCCTCTGCTATTTTCTTATTCTTGGCAGCAGTTATCTTTTGCAGATCACTAACCATCTGTTTGGCCTCGTCAGCTTCTTTCACAACTGACTCGTAACATCTGGTTATCTGCTCTAGGCCCTGTAACATATAAATGTGTTAGAATTTCTTTAATGCAGGTTCAGGATCAGGGATACTGAAAATATCTTACCAAGTGATTAAGTACATGGAGTTTCTTGTAAGCTTCTGAATAGTCCATTCCTTAAAAAATAGCAGCATCAGCAGCCTCGCAGAGTTTCCTCTTTTTACCAACGGTGATCTTAGAGCGACGAGTAGGAGCATCAGGCTTGGGAGCTTCGGCAACAGGCTAACCCTTTTCCTTTTTGATAGCCTTGCTTTTGGAGATCATGCTATCAATATCGTCGAGGGCAAATCGGGAGTTTGATCTACGAGCACCTGTTGCAGGATAATGGGTTAGGTTCCTAAACTTACGTTTAACTAACATTCAGATAAATCTTTTTCTTTTCTTATCAGATAAAGCTTATACTTCGGGATTCCTATAAAGACTCGGAATAATCCAGAATCATATAAGTGCTAAGGAGGGAAAGGTTATTCTTACCTGAAGGCATGCTGTGTAACACCTACCACAAAAATGTCCAAGAAATGCCAATGTAACCTATAAGGACTTGTGTATCTAAAGTACCAAAGTCTAAGGTTGAAAATGAAAATTTTGGAAATTTAGTAGATATCGGACCGACATCTAAATCATATTGGTCCGAAGCAAATAAAGGTTTGGATATCGGACCGAAGCGAAATCAAGTCAGATATCGGACCGACATCCTTATTCATATCGGTCCGCAATTGAACGATGAGTCGGTTATCGGACTGACATCAGTTCATAACGGTCCGACAACTTCCTCTCAGCCGCAATTTGTGGTGATAACACGTGTTCAATGACTCAACCCTAATGATGGGACGTGATTCTAGATGTCGGACCGACATGGTCCACATATCGGTCCGACATGCACCAAAAACATGTGCGGTCCAATCAGGAGTTGACATTTAGGGCTGACGTGGGCATAGCTTGATGTCGGACCAACATCCCTTTGATAACGGTCCGACATGGATCCAGAATTCAGCCTATAAATAGCTGAACAATCTCATTCGTTTTCTTCACTCCAAACTCGATTCCAACTTTCAAAACTCGTTTTCAGGTGATCCCTAGCCCACTCCCGACGATCCCGGTCCAACTCCCGCTCATTCTAGTTTCAGGATTAAGAAGAAAAGCTTGTAGAAGTGCTGGTACGCTAGAGAAATCAATTTAAGAAGCTAGTCTATAAGCATTCAACTTAGAGGCTCATTCCTATACTCAAGATGAATACTTTATCTATTTCAAAACTTATGTCAAACATTTACGCTTGTGAAAATGGCCAAATAAAGGTTAAGGGAATAATGCTCAACGTTCTTCTACGTGAAAGCATTCAGGCCATAGGTATACGTAAAACTTGCAAGGGATACACGGGTCTCGGGTGAAATTCCCGGATTGCTGCCGGTGCTTATCTTATAACAATGTCGGAGGTATTAACCTGTCCGTTATTATAAGCTATGACGCCAGTGTATACTGTTGTGCGATTGAACAGGACGGGCCTGCTGAATGAGTGTATTGAACATGAAGTTGTGATTATGAAATTAATACTTGTGTTGTGCCAAATGATTTTACAGTTAAGATAATTGTATTCACCGGCGTTCGTGCTGACGTTTCATTTTCAAAATGTTTTCAGGTAATGAATAAAATGTGATAAAAATGGAATAAGGGCAGACTTCATATCTGACCGATGATATGAGAAAGAAAAGGGATATGGGTAAACATAAGATCTGACCCAGAAAAAGTGAAGGGCAGGCATGAGATCTGGCCCGATTGACTATGAATGGATAAAATGCATGTTGGATTCTCAGGCCTCATGCTTAGATAATCCTGAAAAAGAAAAGAGGAGATAGGACTAAGGAACTGATCAACCTCGGATAGTACTATTTCCCGTGGCTTGAACTTGTCTGTAAGACAAGAGATGTATTTGATTTCAAACTCTGTTTTGTAATAAAATGAAAAAGGGTATTTAAATCCCTATGTTTATGAAAGTAAATACAAGGATTTTGTTTTCCAACTGAGTTTTGATATTTATAATTATAACCCTTGAGGTTGAAAGAATGTTGAAACGATCCTCATGAAAAAGTCTTCCACTGTGTTTTATGAAAACTCTGAAATCAAAGTCAGGGGATACCAATCGGGCTCGCACACGTCCAGGGGGTGCCTGAGGCGGGGTGTGACATGCTGGGTTCGGAATATTGAGTATTGAAGCTAGCTTCACTGATAGCAGACTCGAGGTGGAAGGATCTCTCAACAGCAGGGATCTCCAACAAAGCTTCGATCCTCTTATTGGTATCGCTTCGAATGGGAGCAAGGTCATAAAACTTGGGAGCTGTACAAAAATAAGAAGAAATATTTGAGAAACAAGTAAATACTATTATATCTAAACTAAGGATCATAGCCATATCCTACCCTTTTTAACCAACCGGAGAGGCAAAAGTTTCCCGTCCGGAATAGAATCTCGCCTCACAAAGAATTATTTACCTCACCACTTAGAATCGTTTTGAGTAGCTTTAAGGATCAAAGGTATGCAACCAAATTTAAGTTGGAAAATGATCCGGGAGGATCCATGGGTTCTCAAGTTGTACACACTAGCTATTTTAGGGATTCTGGTGGTAAGAGAATGAAGACGGTTCATATTTTCAAAGGTATGCAAGATTCTCCAAGCCATGGGCATGACTTGAGAATAACTCAGACCGGTAACTTTGAAAAACTCAGAAATAAACGGTGGAAAGGGATGAGTGAGACCATGAGTGAAAGGATAAGCTAAGAAACAGACCCAGGTCGGTGACGTAAAATCAGCCTTGACCTTCGGGTCAAAATCCCTAAATATGGTGTAACATTTCTGATTTTCTTGCCTTTATTTCAGTTCAATAAAACATATTTTGACTCCAATTCTAGTGTAATGTTTTAATTCATTCATGCCAACAATTAAGACCAAAGTATCATTTCAAATTCACAAGTTTTACACTTTGATACATTAGTAAAACCCTATATATATGTATATACATGTGTAGGCATATACCATACAATTTTCATTCACATATATATATATATATTCAATTATCGTTGGTTATGTGTAAATAACAAAGGTCTATGCACAATTTTGAACCCCTAGCTAATTGAACCCTCACAATTGAACCTTTAGCATTGATCTTGAACCCTAAAAACGCCATTGTTGACCAAATCCATCAAGACTTGACCTGTTTGACTTTTAAAAGTCAAACAGGGCCGATTTCACAAATCCATCACCAAGAATCGACCAATTGATTGCTACGGGTTTCCCTTATCGTGCACAATCAGTAGACGACCCAAACCAGGCCCAATCAGCAAGACAATTCAACCATTCACGCGGCCAATTCAAAATTCAAACGAATTTGACTTAGGATAGTCAAATTCGTATCAATTACCATTCAATACATGAAATTAACGCGTCCCAATCCCGCAAATCACTCACAGGTCAATCACGCGTGTACCTAGACCATTAACAGGACCAATTCACTCCCAAATCGGTGAATTAACGCGTAATCAGTCATCCGCGACCATTACGGTCAAATTGAAATCAAATCGGCTAATATGAATGAAATTAAACGAATTAAATCCCTCACCCACTCTCGTATACGTCCACACAAACTCTCCCAGCCTGTGCACGAGCCACAAATCGCTTCTGGATTCCTGTCGATAACAAAGAACAGCTGTATCAAACTCGAAGCCGTCTGCATTCGTGCCCCAATCATTTCGAGTAAGAATAGCATCATTTGATTCGTAATCACATGGTTATCGAAAGCCCTCTGCCAATTCGTGATGGCAGAGGGTATCGAGACCGATTGAGACTAGGGTTCATGGCGGGTTATTACATATTCGAATTTGGGTTTGTTTTAATTTCACATTTTAACTAATTGGAATCCTAAAATAACCAGCGAAACCACCTGGTCCGGCCGGTAAGTCACTGCGCCGCCGAACCAGGTGGCGTGGGTTAGAAACCCACCAGTCTGGCCTTTTTGCGCAAACATAAAACCCAAGCCCGGCTCCTTGTTCTTTCATGTTAATACTAATCCGAATCACTTAATACAAGTACCAGTCCCTTGGTCCAGTGGTTTGTTCATTCGGCCCACAAAACACAGACCCGAGTTTGAGTCTCTATGGTTTGTTTATTTTTTTAAAACTGTTTTAAAGCTCCGAAAAATTTATAAAAATTATTTTTATAAATCCTATATTTATTAGAACAGAATTCAACCAGATTTACATTTGTTGCATAAAATCTCTATTTTTTTATAAATTTAATTCTCAAGTACTCAATTTAAACTATATTATTATTTTGAGTAATCTATTCATTTAATGTATAAATTTTGTGACAAAAGTTTATAAATACTTTTACAAGGTTTTATAAAAATTTGAGTTAAATATTTAAAACAAATAAAACTAAACCTAAATATATATAGTTTTATGTGCTTAAATAATTTATGTAAATTTTAAATTAAATTTATTTATTTAACATAACCATTTCAAATGATAAATAAATAAATAAATTTATTTATTATTTATATAAATTACCTTTACAAATACACTAAGAGTTCGAATTATATTTAAGGTTATAATTGTGAACCAATATTTACATACCTTTGTAATTAAATAAATAAAGTAACAATTATTTATTTAATTGTTTATTTAAGTTATATTTAAATAAACATAATATCTACACTATTTTCTAACTAAATAAATAACAATTATGTGACTTATTTAGTTATTCAAACCCTAACTCATTTATTTTAAAACTAATCACTTCAACTTTTCATTTTATAAAACACATTTTCAAGTACAAACCACAGTTTCCTACACTCCTATATATACCACAACTCTTTGTACACACATCCAGTTCAATCCTAGACTTAGACATAGAGTATTGTACACGCTATTAATTCAATATACATTACACACTAGGTTAACGTGGTGAGTTACAAGGACCTCTTTGCTATCTAGTCCCTAGTACTAGCCACGCCTTTGATTCAAGTGAGTTTTACATAGCCCCTTTTTACACTGTTTTACATTTTTGGGGTGAAACATGAACATTACATACAATGATTTGCACAAACTACACAATACAAATCCACTTTACATTCATGTGTGCAATTTGAGCTTTATGTTTGAGTACTAGGTGTGTTAACTACTTTTGTGTGCAATTACATGTACAATCATTAACTATACAAGCCGACAGTAAACAATGATAGATCTATTGAGTCTGACAAACCCACCCAGATTAGGGTGATTGTTACCGACAACACAATTTGCATGCTAGTTACAAAGGTTTGATTGTAGTTTTGGTTACACAATAGTTACTCCCCCTAAATGCCTTAATTTATCATGTTATGTAAGAATTTGTTAATTCACATCTATATACTATCTATGTACAAACCTATGTATGCTCACCAATTTTATAGTTGACCTTATTTTATTCATGTTTCAGGTGCTAATGTTTGATCAAGGATTTCTACACATAGGCTTTGGGACTTAGTTAATTTTAATTCAAGAACAATTTGTATTTCATTTATGTACTTTGGAATTAGTTTATATCTGTTTGAATTGAAATGGATTTAATATATTGCAATTTAGTCAACCTTGAGCTCATTAACAGTCTGCATGTCCCGCCCCGACGTATTCCGCCGTCGATTGGGGTGTGACATATGGTTTTTTTAGGAAAAACGTTTGAAGTTCGCAAAAGCTTAATATCCTGGTTAGTGAAGGTGCACTTCTCCTGATCGTGATTGCTAAGCAACCCTTGGTCAGAAAAGTCCTCCACTGACTTGACAGTAGCTGAAGCTTGTGAGCGGGTTAGTTGTTTTTTACCCATTTGCAGAGCAAGAGATTATTGCAAAAGAAAAGCAAGATCAACATAAAGTTTTTTTTACCTTTTCTTCAAGTTCAAAGTGAAGAAGATGGTGAATTATAATGAGAGAGAAAGAAGGTAATTATAGCCTACTAGAGATAACGGCTATTCCGCATTGGAACTCGAGAAAAGTCCTATCGCAACCTTATCAATTTACCGTCTGAATTTTGAATTTTTTTACAGATGTCGATAATATTGACAGCTATTAAATTTGGGGACAACTGTTAGATTTTTATGATTGAGGACCGTGGGCCTTTGACATTCTTTAGTATCCTGACAGGTTTCTGTATCTTTAACACTTATAATACTAACCATTGTATCCTCCTTCTATCGTGATTTATATTCGCATATAACGCGTATAGACTTAGTCTCTCCTGAAGATTCGCTCAATACAACGTGGACCACGTGTGGAATATGCGTGAAGAGACTCATAACGATCATATTTGAAGACTTAATCTAGCCGGGATTCTCAGATAGTTAGTTATACTCTTTTTCGTATTTAATCAGCAGTTAGATCGAATAGAAAACACATCTACACACACTTTGCAATACACAACACTCGCAAGCAACTTTGTAAGACCTAGATTTCGATTGATTACTACTCTCTTTGTACTCATTTTTAAGGTTTTAATAAAAGACTAGGAGGCAAGTGACTTTCAGTCACTTCCCGAGGTTTTATGCCGACAATCCTTAGGGATTAAGGGTTTTCCTCGTACATCATCGTGTCAAACTTTACATTTACATTCATTGTTTCACATTTTGATCAAGCACACTATCTCACATACTAAGTTTGGTTACAAAATTAGTTTTTATAATTTTTACCCAAAACACAAGTCATAATCCAAAAGAAAGTCCCCAAAAGCAATTCCCCAAACTAGTCATTTGCTTCATTTCTGTTTACCAGAAAAGCATGTTTCGAAAACGGTCAACTATAAAAATAGTTGGTGAGCACACAGGTTTTGCGACTCGATAAAAAGTAAGTAAATAAATTTCAAAATGTAAGAGTAACCACTACTAGAAAAAAGACCTTTAATGACACGTAAACTATGACGTGCAATAGTGTGTGTCATCGTTTTAGTGTCATCCTAGAAAAAATGGGCTTTAATGACACACGAGTTATGACACGCAAAAACGTATGTCACCTTTTAATGTTATATTAAAAAAACATGAAGTACACATTTTCAATACGTGTGTCATCCGAAAACTGTCATCTTCTAATTTTACATATCCCGCTCATATACCTTTTTGCGCGCTTCTTTCTGAAAACTAACACCGTACCAGAGCTAGGCAGAAATCAAAAGCGGCTTTATCCTCTGAAAACCCTAACACCAGAGGCGATTTTCGAGCGAGCATAACACCAGAGGGCAAAAGGAGCTCATATACCTTCAGTTTTCGGGCTTCTTTCTGAAAACCTAACACCATACCACATCAACGAACTCAAAAGCGGCGATATCCTATGAAAACCCTAACACCAAAGGCGATTTCCGAGCAAAAGGATGTGATTTTCGAGCATAACACCATAGGGAGGGTCGACCAAGCATCCAACTCCACCTGAGGGCAAGCCACGCGACAGTTGTTAGGGATTTGAAGGAAACCGACGGTGATTCAAACACTCCTCCGCTCACATTCAGGTATTCTCTGTTGTTTACTTTGACTTAGGTTTATGCTTTTGCGATTAATTGATTTTGAGCTCACTCGGTGTGTTAGGGTTTATTTCTGGTGTGATATGGGGTTTGGTTTATTTCTGGTTCTTGAGGTCATTGGGGCTCAACCAGATGGTGAATGTTGCTCATTGGTTAAGGGTCTAGCAGGCCTTGAATTAAAACCACTATAAGTGTAGAATAACAAACTAAACCGAATGGTATACAAAACATAATATACTTTTCTTTTTTTTTGGTAGGAAAAGAGTAATAATTTGATATCAAAAGCCACTTTAAAATTCTACTCATCTTGAGGCCCATAATTGAAGCAGCAGTGTGTCTGTGCCAGGGTTGTAAAAATCGCGCCTAGGCGTCTAAAAATCGCTAGGCGGCTCGTTAAGGCCTAATTTTGGCCTAGTCGGTCAATTAGTCGCTAGGCGGGCCTAGGCGGCCAGATTCCGGCAAAAACCTGAATTTTCCGGCCAAATTCCAGCGAAACCTTTGGTGTGGTTTAAAAATGAACATTTTTATAAAAATTACATATAAAAATGTGTGTATATATATAAAAAAATTGAAAATTACATATAAAAATTCCAATCCGATTAATCACGCTTAGGCCCTACCCCACCGCCCGACTAGCGCCTAGCGATTTTTACAACACTGCAAAGTAATAATAAAAAACTAGAAGTTACTCCATGTCCTTGCGTAAATTGTGTCAATTTGTGTCACCACTCAATTGGCAATGTGCGTTATCATCTGTTTGCCCATGGTTTCGATGAAAATTACAAGGTTTGGTCTTTCCATGGAGAAAAACTTCCCAAGCTTTATTCTAGATGCCCTAATAAATCTAGACCTCCCGACTTTGATTATACAAAGGAAATGCTACATGATGCCTTCTCATATGTAGAGAAAAAACCTGATTCATTGAAATCACTTGTTGAAGAATGTGATAAGCCACTTTACGATTTTATGGGACATTGTTGAATTTGTCTCACAAGACGAAGGATGGGTTAAAAGCACGACAAGATCTTGAGGAGCTGGGCATTAAGCCTGAATTACAAACTCAAGCAAAAAGGAATCGTCTTTGGCTTCCGTATGTATGCTACACATCGAATACCTCGGAGAAACATCTATTTTATGATACCTTGTCTAACATAAAAGTGCCTGATGGGTATTGCTCCAATTTCAAGAATCTCGTGTCCAATGATGTTTCAAAGATGAATGGTTTAAAGTCTAATGATTGTCATGTATTGATGCAACAACTACTTCCTTTTGCAATCAAGGGGGTGTTACACGTGAAAGTGAGGAAAACAATCATAAGTTTGTGTCATTTTTTCAACGAGTTATGTAGTAAAGTTGTTGATGTTAGTAAGCTAGGCAAGTTGCAAGGTGACATCGTATTAACTTTGTGTTTGTTAGAGAAGTATTTTCCTCCTTCGTTTTTCGATGTCATGATTCACTTGATGGTGCATTTAGTTAGAGAGGTGAGGTTATGTGACCCGGTTCATTTTAGGTGGATGTATCCATTTGAGAGATACATGAAAACACTCAAAGGGTATGTACGAAATCATCATCGACCCGAGGGTTGCACTGTAGAATGTTATGTGGCTAAGGAAGCCTTAGAATTTTCCTCGGACTACTTAAAAAACATGAAATCAATTGGCAATCCTCATGAACGTGTTGATGCTCTGACTTGGTAAACACAATATATAAATTACACATAATGCATAAAACCTTTAGTCCGTTGCTAAATGAGTTTACTTTTGTAGGAAAAAGGGGTTGCGATACCAAATAGAAAAAAAACGGCTAAGAGAACTTGATGAGTAAAATGAAAAAGAGAATGGAAATGAAAAAAACAACCAAGAGAATCAGAAAAGGAGAATGGAAAAAAGAATGCAAAGAAGGATGACGAGGTAATGGAAAACAAAAAAGAGAAAGGAAAAGAAAACAAGATTGGAGAAGAGAACGCAAAGAAGGACGGCGATATAATGGAAAACAAAAAAGAGAAAGGAAAAGAAAACGAGAATGAAAAAGAGATGCAAAAAAGGATTGACCAGAGCACGGAGGAAGACACGGATAAGAATTGAAAAAAAGTGTTGTTTTGAAAATGACTACAATGATGGTTGATGGACAAGTTTTAAAGGTTGATTCTATAAAAGTGTAGTGTGAGGACGGCCTATTTGGGTATGAGAGTTACACGTACTTAACTTGGGAGGATTTTCAAGCAGTTTTTACATTGAAAGAGCTTACCGGTGCTGTCATTACTTCTTATATGATGTAAGTGCTTAAATTTAATTTAAATAACTATTCGTAAAACACAATTTAATTAATCAGCTTAGTTTTTGTGTGTTAATAGGTACTTATTTGAGCAAATCAAGAATGGGTCAAAAAAAGATCATGGATTTTGTTTTGTGAGCCCGACTACATCTCCGCCACGTGAATGTAAAGCGAAATCCAAAAATATCGACGATTCAAGTAGAAGCATTGCAGATCGGTTGTCTAAAAGAAAGGACAATGACATCATCTTGATTCCCTACAATCCCGGTTTTGATTATCAAAACCATCCCAATTAATCAACTTCCAAGTTTTATTAGCCTTAACTGATTATCAAATTCCACCACCTTAGTAACTAAGTTGTTTGACTTAATTTGGTTTTTGTAGAAGACATCGGGTGTTGGCCGTACTACACATGAAAACAACTACTTGCTATTATCTTGATTCCATTAGGGCTAGCACTGTCAATTTGCAGTTGAGGCAAACTATTAATGCGTAAGTAATACAAATTAGGGGTGAGCAAATAACCGAATTAACCGAACCGTAACCAAATTAATTGATTTAACCGAACCGAGCAATTAACCGATGGTTCGGTTAATCCATAACCGATTAACCAAAATTATGGTTCGGTTTCGGTTTTGATGTATGACATAACCGAATTAACCAAACCGAACCGATAGAATTATTCATAATGCAATAAAATATAACTTTTTAGATTTATATGTCCTGGTCTTTGGAGTTATAACTAATGCTACATTCTTGTTGAACTTGAATTGTGATCATTAGCAACAACAAGGCTAATTTAGATGCAATGTTTAGTCGTTGAGACTGTAATGTTGCATATTCTTCATATCAAAGCTTATTCCACTAAACTGACGAGCAGGGAATAAACTCTCATAAACTAGATTAGAAGGAATAAATCAAAATAGCATTAAAATGTTTTAATAATAAAATGAGAAAGGCTTTTGAAACCATAACTTACCTAAAATTGCAGCAGCAAAAAAAAGCATGATGATAAACCACTGGAACTAAGTATTCCACATCGGAAGTTGATAAAGGTTTTGTATGAGCCATGGTATTATAAAAGGAAAAGCTGAGGGAAACAAAAGTTCATATGTATTCTCAAAATAATGGGTTTTTCTTATATAAAAAGAGCCCAAATTACTGCAATTATTTTCATTTGGTTAATAAAAAACAGTTTAACTTTTTAGTCCTAAGCTGAAAATTTTGGTCAATTGGTTAACCGAACTATAACCGAACCGAACTAGCACTAATAACTGATTAACCGAAACCGATCAGTTTTCAAATACCATTAACCGAAGTATTCGGTTTCGGTCTAAAACCGACCCGAACCAACCCATGCACATCCCTAATACAAATTATCGAAACATTATATTATATTCTTTGATATATTTCTTAATTTTTTTGTAGGGAAATTGTCTTGCACGTTGCACAAAGTGGATAGGGTTAAACTCAATTGGGTCAACGTTAAGGTGAGCACTTAATTCCTTATTGAAATAGCTGTTTTAACTTCATTATCTGGATTAATGTTATGATGATCATTTATTATGTAATTGTGTAGTGTCCATGTCAGCCGAGAAGTACTGAATGTGGCTATTATATGTTAAAGTTCATGAAACAGAAAGTTGATGAAGGAGTTGAAATACTAGTCAATAACAATGTAACTATAGCATCCTTGTAGGGAAATTGTCTTGCACGCTGCACAAAGTGGATAGGGTTAAACTCAATTGGGTCAACGCTAAGGTGAGCACTTAATTCCTTATTGAAATAGCTGTTTTAACTTCATTATCTGGATTAATGTTATGATGATCATTTATTATGTAATTGTGTAGTGTCCATGTCAGCCGGGAAGTACTGAATGTGGCTATTATATGTTAAAGTTCATGAAACAGAAAGTTGATGAAGGAGTTGAAATACTAGTCAATAACAATGTAACTATAGCATCCTTGTGTCTTCACTTCTTTGTGTTCTCTACTTTTTTCTAGAACTTCCTGTTTACACCCTTGAAACTAGTACAATTGCCCTCCATTCCTTACTTTAAATCTATTCACTTTCATGTTAGTTACTGAATTAAGTGATGGAATGTTTAGTGGTCTTTTAGTAATAAATAACGTATATTATAGTCATGCTTGTTTCAGTTTTAGGTTTAGTTATGCTACTGTTTTGAAAAGGGCCCAATTTTTAGACTTTGCTTTGGGCCACTAGAAAGGTTGAGCTAGCCCCGGCCTTTTCTGCAATTGGAAAGATTATTTTTTGCTAAGGTTAATTATATATATATATATATATATATATATATATATATATATATATATATACACACACAAGGAGCATTATTAGTGAATAAACCACATGGAGCCCTAAAAGTCCCTATGTTATTGGTAGCATATGATTCACAAGTCTTGTTCACATGGTTGACTTCTGCATCAGCACTTGTGAAGAAGTGTAGAGTGGAATTTGTTTGGTCAATTTTGGAACTTATGATAGCTGACTTCTCCATTCCCAAGTTTGCCATATGCAATGCTATCAAACTCAGAATTTCTCTGAGTTTTTTACTCAATCATCAGCCATTCCATCATCAGTTATAGATATATATATACCAATTTTATGCATATCACTAATAATCCCTACTTGAGTAGACTATATATATGGTCAAAGTTATATTTAGACATAGGGCTGGATTTGTGATGTTCCTAATTGCACATGAACTGTTCTTTTGATTGTTTAGACATATGGGGCTGGACATCTGGGGTGGATTTGTTATATTTAGACATATGGGGCTGGATTTGTGATGTTTCTAATTGCACACGAACTGTTCTTTTCATTGTTTAGACATATGGGGTTGGATTTGTTATATTTAGACATATGGGGCTGGATTTGTGATGTTCCTTATCTCAGGAACTGTTCTTTTGATTGTTTAGACATATGGGGCTGGATTTGTTATATTTAGATATGGGCAGGGGCGGCAGGAAGGCACTGCGGGCAACACGACCGTAGGGGGCCCAACATTTCGAGGGGCCCAAAAAAAAAATTTATATATATATTTAAAATTTTCGAGGCTTTAAAAAAAAATTATTGGGTCTTTTTAAAAAAAGTAATTTTCATTATGGGCCTTTTTTTACTGCTCGTGTAGGACATTCGAATTCTCGGAGACGGCCCTGGATATGGGATGGGACTGGATTTATGATGTTCCTTTTTATGCATATCATTAATACTCCATACTTGAGTAAACCAAATTGTTCTTGTGATGTTCCTTTGTCTTCTCGTGTTGCTCTACATATGGGACTGGATTTATGCTAAGCATACATGAATTAGCTTACAATCTCAGTAACTGTCCTTCATTTCATATGTATATATATATATATATATATATATATATATATATATATATATATATATATTTATACTAATAAATAAAGGTTTTCTATGCAACGTGTCGCCTCCACATTCATTCTCATCATTTTTTTCCCGCTTCTCTCTCTTATTAATTACACCACTATCCAATAATAATAATATATTTTTAAATAAAAGAATAATCTTTATATTAATAAATCTTATGACATATTTTGACGAGGGTATGTATTAACAAATTGTATTGTATTTCACGGGTTTATTCCACCCGTGTAAAACACGAGTTTTTAAAAAATAATTTTTTTATTACTTAATATATAATATTATATTTATTTAACCCGTGTAATACACGGGATTTTAACCTAGTATATATATATATATAGTCCTTCAAATTGTAATTTGGCCACTTAACTTGTTTATAAATTTTTTTCTCAGGTTAGGGGAAAGAAAGATGAATACACGGATGATGATCTTGATGAAATTCGTGAAGAATGGTGTACTTTTGTATCAAACTTCATTTTTCGTTGAAATTTGTATCGACATTTATGAAATATTGACCACTTTTGAGATGTCAATTAGTATTTAATGAAATATTGTATGAAATGGATTGTTTTGCTATATATGTATTTTATTTTGTATTATAAGACATTAATTGTCATTTAATGTGAAAATTAATTATTATATAATTTTTTTTAAACAGCTAAAACCATGACACGCATTTTATGAAACGCAAAATGTGTGTCATCCTCTATTTATGACATGGCCTTCCTTGACACCCATTGCGTGTCGTAAAGGCGTGTCATAAAATGGGTGTCATAATCAGATGGCACACAAAATGTGTGTCATCTACCTTTTATGACTGGCCTTCCTTGACACGCTTTCGCGTGTCATCTACCCCCTTTAATGAAATGCATTGCTTGTCATTAAAGGCCTATTTTCTAGTAGTGAACCATCCGCAGATGATTGATTGTGTTAAAGTGAGGACTTAATACATTCATAAGTAAACCCAGGTAACCCTAATCTCAAGTAACAACGTGCAGTGTGAAACAGCTTTTCTGCCGTAAAATAGTACAAATTGAAAAGTGGGGCCGCGAAACTCACCTGAGAGTATAATGCGTAATGTGCGGTAAAACAGAGAAACTGCCAACGGTGATAAGATCTGCACACTGTTAAAATTATAATTAAATAACTATTTCATGCATAACTCACAGGAATTACCCGGGCTGTTTTCCGAGGGAGTAGTGGTTTAAGAAAGTCACATTTAAAAAAAATATATAAAAATAAAAAAAAACTATTCATGTTATACGGTACTTTTATAGTGTAATTTATGTTATAACTAGTGTCTATAGAAATCATTCTTTTATGAAAATAGTCTTACAAGTAATTATTTATTTTCCTATCCTTAATAAACAGGTTTAATAAGTGATTATTTTGAAGAAAAAAATTTTAAACCGCAATCTAATCTAGTCCTAAATTCTACATCACTGCCCACCGCGTGACTAGAACCCTCGACCTCTTGGGAGGGACATCATTTAAATTATTTAACACACCTTAATATCGTTGGGAGAAAGACACTGGTGATTAGTTTGAAATATTAGTATTCATTCATATTTAAAAGAAAACAAAATCTTCATGTAATAAATAAAAGAAAACAAAAATTAACAACAAAAAACATTTTTGGGTACGTTAGAGATATAAATTTATTTGATGTTAATAAGTATATTAATAATTCATATGTACATTAAAGTATCCAAGTTTATTAACCAAATAAATAATATTCATATATACCTGCTAAAGAATCAAGAAGTGTGGATTTCCCTGAACCAGAAGGACCCATGATAGCCATGATCCTTGATGGCTGAGCAAACCCTGTCAGCCCGTTCAATATCCTTCTTGTTGGTTTATTATTGCTATTGTTAGGAAGCACCGCCGTCAAATCTTCCATACCAAATAAGCACCAAAGCTGCCGCCGTCACCGCCACCACCACCGCGACGGCCACCATCCATTGATCCCACTGCCACTTCTATCTCCATCACTTAATGAATAATGACCTTGTGTCAAAACTTGTTTTTGTTGCACGGATATATAGCTAGGGAGGTGGTGGGGGTGCGTGGTATGATTAATGTGTTAGGTAAGAGGGAGATGGAACACTCAATGTGGCAAAGTTTTAATGCTACCATGAATAGGGTTCAGAAAGTTGGGTGTGTAATACACTTTCTTTGGGTGTATAACTGCACATCTATAACCACTGGCTTTGGTTCAGTGGTTAAGGCGATGGAGGATCAACCTGCCCATGCAGGTTCGATCTCGTGTCAAACCGGGTTTTAGTCCGGAGTGCGTTACGCTAGCGGGTCTTGGCCCGTGTAGCGGCGCAACTGTTGTCAAGTGGCAGCAGGCTCCATGGTTTCCCGGTGATAGCCCAGCCTCTCGTTCTGAACCCGCGGGCCCGGTTCAGACAACGTAGTGGTCAGGTTGAGAGGTGCGGGTCTCCGATTAGGAGACGCGATTGCCACTTAAAAATGAAAGTCGCCTATCAAAAAAAAACTGCACATCTATAGAGAGACCGGGTGAGATTTGCGTTAAAACTTAACTCGAGCAATATTAATAATTATTCATAGAAATATGAATATTATATATAGAATATGTAACAACCACTACTTTTGGTTAGTGGTAAAGGTGTATACCCAATACTTTATTAAAATGGAAAGGTCTTGGGTTAAATTCCCACTTTTGACAAAAAAAGATGTTGAGTCAGGGGTTTTCTCACATATGGTGGGTTAACTCCTGAGGGAGGTGGAGATGATCGGGTGGCTCAGTGGTCCGTCAGTGATCCAAAATGTCATTCAATATATATATATATATATATATGGAGTTTCAAATAAGAAGTAGTTTTTCACTAAAAAATCTAAGAAATGACAAAAACTTAAGAAACGATATCAAACGAACTCCTATTGAGCTCATTTCAGCGACGTTGGAACCGTATCGTCGAACTCTACCATCTTAGCTTTTAAGGTTTAGATTTTACGTTTGACTTTTAGGGTTTAGATTTTATGGTTTAGGTTTTTTTTAGGGGGTGGGGTGGTGGTTTAGGTTTTTGGGGGTGGGTGGGGGTGGGTTTAGGTTTTTCAGGAGGTGAGGTGGGGGGTTTAGGTTTTTGGTTTGGTGGGGTGGGGGTGGGGTGGGGGTTTTAGGCTTTTCGGGGTGGGGTGGGAGGGGGATTTAGGTTTTTGGGGGTGCGGGTGGAGGGGGTTTAGGTTTTTGGGTCCGGGTTAGGATTCGATAAAACGGTTCCAACGCCGCTGTAATGAGCTCAATCGGAGTTCGTTTGACCCACTTCTTAAGATTTCTTAGTAAAAAACCACTTTTTAGTGAAACCGTCCCATATATATATATATATATATATATATATATTATGTATGGTCTCTTTTAAAAGGACAAACCATTTAGCAAAAATTAAAAGGGATCCAAGTGAAAGATTGGTGTAACAACTACCAATGGAGAGATTGGTTAGCTTCAATATAGTATAATTTGTATACGTCTCTTTCTTTTAGTGTATTATGTTGGAGCACGTTTTGGTGACAACTAGCTAGAAGATATTTTGTAGGGGTGTTCGTGGTTCGGTTTGAACCCGTGAAACCGTCCAAACCGGTCATCGGTTTGGTTTCGCGGTCGGGATTTTTTCTTTACTTTCGGTCGGTCGGTTTCAAAAATTTCAAACCATAACGAACGGTTTGGTTTGCGGTTTATAGCGAAAACCGGTCGTATAAAACAGGATTGGACCGTAAGATTAGTATATATATAAATTCCATATTATATATTATTATGTATTTATTTTATGCATTTAAGTTTTAATTAAATTAAAATTGGTGAAAAGTGACAACTAATTGAAGAGCCCCCATATCTTAAAATGATGTGGGTTTCTTACCTGGGGCCAAAAGTTCTAGTGAGTTAATGACTAATACTATGTTTGAAATATGAGATTCTTCATGAGGTCTAAAATCAGAACTTGAGTATGACACCCGACATTTCAGGTCAATATCCGTACATGTTATAAACGAGTTTACATTATAATTGTTTTTGTGATTTACTTAATTTCACAAACAAGGATATTAAGGTCTAACAAAAACCGTACATGGTCTCATTTCATATTTGATAATTCTAGGAGTTACCGGTTCACGTACTAGGATAACCCGACTAAATACGAACACTAGTGGTTAAATTTACACTTAAATCTAATTGTTTGATTTATTTAACCCCAACCCATTTTCCTTGACTTTCTCGGCCGAAGCCAGAGAAGACCCCCCCCCCTTTTCACACTACTGTTTTCTTCTCTCTCATCTTCCTTATCTTTAAACCCATACCATACCTGCGAGAATGCAGATATGAACCATACTCCCCTCAATCAAAATCTCACAATTTCTTTTGCCTTCCTCATTTTCTTACGACAATATTCCCCATTTTCTTCAAGTCAAAGTCCAGTTTAAAGCAAAATCCACCATAATTCGGTGCTATAAGAAGAGTTCTAAGTATTTTTCTTAAGAATCAAGCTAAGGAGCTCAAGATCATTCCCTGTTTCTCTCAAAATCATCATTCTCTGTTTTAGGTAAAAACTCAATATTATTCATATTATTTTCTTTAAAAACTTTAGCTAAACATACAAAATATTCAAACGCAAGAAAGAAAACAAGAAAAGTGTGTCGAATTCAAGATTAAAACATAAAAATATGCAGGACTGATTCTGTCAAACAGAAGTCCAGTAATCAAAACTATAGTTTCGATACCAGTTTACTCAATCGAAACTGGGAGTTTCGATACCAGTTTACTCAATCGAAACTGGGAGTTTCGATACCAATTTACTCAATCGAAACTGGGAGTTTCGATACCTGTTTACTCAATCGAAACTAGGTAGTTTCGATACATATTGCTCAATCGAAACTAGGTAGTTTCGATACCCTTCTTGCCAATCGAAACTAGGTAGTTTCGATACCCAACTACTCAATCGAAACTAGGTAGTTTCGACACCTGTTCATCAGTCACATTGGGCAGTAACTTAGAACTGTTTTTATAGCAAAACAAGTGTTGAAAATCTAAGAAGATATTTAAACAAAAGCAACTAGATTTACTAGGTCGGTGCACAATTTGCAATATGAGACGTTCGGTCTTAACACAATTTACCCTTTGGTATCTAGGGTACGAATAGTCAAGTTTGACTACAACAAGTATCATTACAAGTATACACAAACTCAAGGTGAGTTCACGGCCCCCTTTTTACTCTTTACTGTTTTGTAAACATCGGGGGAGAAATATACTTACTTGTTATATTTTGAAAATATGAATTTCATTGCTTATATGTTTGACAATATGAACATTTTGGTTTAACTTCTTGTAAGTCTCCCGGCCCTACTTTTACTACTTGTTTTTAAATTGTTTTAAAACAAACGGGGAGAAAACTTGCTCAACTAAACATTTAGACACAAGTACACTCAACGATTGTTCGTATGAACAACACACAACGATTGTTCGTATGAACAACACACAACGATTGTTCGGATGAACAACACTCAACGATTTGGGGGAAAAACATACTTACAACTATTTTATGGGATAAAAAGAGAATAAGGCACGACTTTTATGTTTACATGAGATGAGAACAACAATTTGAGGCCGCTAAAGTCCCCTGGAACAACGTAGTAACCATTAACTGTAGCCTAGGGTCCTATGGATAGTACTATAGAGAGTGACGTCTCCCGGTCATGGTTAGTCGCGCTAACCACAATCTGGAGGATTTATGGCCGCATAGAACCTGATAACGATTATTAGGGGCTCACACTTGTCATGGTTTGGTTACGCCTCATGTATGAACATATTATTTGTATTCCTAGCTAGTTTACAAATGGGTCACACTTTACTTATTCTGATTATCACATGCAACTGGAACTATTTACGAACAATTGAATTTAAACAAAGGGTTCTGATCAGGTTAAAGTGATCAGGTATAAACAAAAGATTCTGATCGGGTTAAAGTGATCAGGTTTAAACAAAAAAGTTATGATCCGGTTAAAGTAATCATGTTTATACAAAAGGATTCTGATCAGGTTATAAGGATCATGTTTAAACATTGAATTTATGACGGTTAAGTCATGGTAATGTTTTCAAAGGACAACTACATATTTTATGACGGTTAAGTCATGGTAATGTTTTCAAATGAAAACTACTTAGTTTTATGACGGTAAAGTCATGAACATGTTTTCGGGAAAAACTATAAGCACTAATATAACTAACTCTGTAAACTCACCAACCTTTGTGTTGACATTTTCAAGTATATTTCTCAGGTAACTTTTAGCCATGGCACGGTTGGAATAGGCTAGCTATGTTGGATCAATTCCTAAAGGCCGGAAGGACGTAGAATATCAAGTCTCAAGTCTATCGTTGATCTAGAAGAACTTAGATCATAGTATTACTTAGTTTTAGTAATTGTACATGTAATCAAGTCTTAGAAATCACTATTACAGCTTCCGCTATCGTGTAATGAACCAATCGTTGCAACCTGTATTTATTTATTAAGTAAATAAATCCGGGGGTGTGACAGATTGGTATCAGAGCAATGGTTTTAGCGAATTAGGTTTCCTTAATGAAACCTAGGCTCTAACCGGACTCATTTAGGGACCAAGATTTCTAAGACTTGCATCACACTAAAATCACCCAAGAATTGAGCATAGGAATTCCCACCGTTGCCGAACAATTTGTGTAGACTATTAGTGTATGGAGTTACACTAGGGTACCATTAGCTACACTAATACAATTACATGGCACATGTAGTGAACACTTAAACACATACAATGATGTGGAAATAATATACACTTATACATGTTACTGTTCGGATTATGAGTCAAGAATAACGGGTACTCAGCATACTGCAATCTTAGAAGATCGAGTTACGAGCTGAGCTTGGACGACGACGGCGGCGATCGTCAGTTACCGATCTTGGTATCACAACAGGCTGAACCCGTACCAGAATCTGTACCTAGGCCTGCACCACAACTACTCCAGCCGTGGAGGCAACTATCTTCCTAACGTATATACGGCATAAATACTCTCCTTCATAAGTTGTCGGATCGGATGCCTAGACTCTCGCCATGTTATATGGTAGGCATGATTGCCCAGACAGAAGGGAATTTAAGGTGAATAAGCAGGACTAAATGGGAGAGAACTCCAAGGGTCAGGAGACCCAGACATACATCAGGATCATGTGGATCCATGCATATATACAGACTTGGAGTAGGAGTTGCTCGACACTCATTTGAGGATCTCTACCCAACACATAGTGCCTGAATTTCACCATACACATTTTATTTTAAGAGACACTGGTGGTGCCTCTCTACCATTAGCCTCATCCGACAACAGCCATATTCGGCAGAGTCATGAGTATTGGTACACATAATTAAGAGTAATCCGATAAAACAATACACACTCCTGTACAAATGTGCAAACACAATCTAATGATTATTTCAAATCCCTTTTGATTAAAAGCTTGGGATAGAAGAAACACTATAGGGATCAGGCAAGGAAAATTATCATTACGGGTGCACACGTAATAATAATTTGCAGTGCATGGGAACTTTAGTGAGTCTTACTGTCTAAGCTGATGATCAACCCATGTTCTCAATCACTTGATTAAGGAGTGAATCTTAACAAAGCAGACTTCTTAATTAGGTGCTAACAAGCATTCTCCTAGTTTTGGAGGAACGAGAGAAATTCAAATTGAATTCAACCAATCCTTAGTGAATCCTGAACGGCGAAGGAATTCGCACATTCATTCCTTGAGATTCTACTGGTCAAGATAGCCCTAAATTGAGCATTACCACAACCCACGCTTACAATAATTGCACAACTATTGTGGGAGATTATAGCGTAATCTCAGGATCCATTATACAGTTCAATCTCACAATTGCTTGAAAGTTGTGCCAAGAGTGTTATGCACTAACTCCGGTAATGGGGCAGAAAATATTTCTGACCCGCATACACATAGTACCTATGAGGTATTGTGGAAGCTCTATGTGAGACGAGTAGCTAGTCTGACATTTCAGAATGTCGGTCAAACAGGATTGCTCTCGCAACCATTGACATTCAATATACCTTTAAGTCTGACTATTCTCTCTGCAATGGATAAGCCGAGGTTGATGCTCAAGCGAATGTCAAAGAAACCTAAGTGTAGACTAACGACTATTGTCACACTAACCAAAACGACATGCAAAACTCTTAAAGGAGTCCCAAATGCGGAATTTCATGCTAATCTCATTAGCTCATGATATGCATAAAGGACGTAAGCTCGAGCTATTCACAACAGGCCACTGTCCACAAAGAGTTGAGAAGAATAATTTATTACTCTTTTATACTCGCACTTCCCCAAAGTTCATCTTGTTGGATGGATCCCAGATTTAGCCTAAAAGAGAGGTGTGATTGCATCTTTCACTCCTAGTTTTCTATAATTGGGAAGCTCTAGAGCATCTATTGTTAAGAAATGATCTCTTGGAGTATACTCAGTTAGAATACAAAAGTCTCGACGTTCAACACTCACTACCTCCAGTTTATCCTTGTGCTAAGGATTTTGAGACTATAACCTGAATGAGTGGAATACGTAATGGTATGTCACCAAAGTACCATTCAAACCCTAAGGAAGTGCAGATACACTGAATGACTACAAAATGGAAATTGTGAAACTCCTAAAACATCTCAGCCAACTTAATGGGTGGACAAGCCCAAAGCCCATTTTGCGGAAAGCACTAATTCGATGAGACCATTCTCACAGTATCACTATTCATTTCCTCACAATAAACAGAATGTGAATATTCCAAACAAACATCGAACTTCGTATGGCTTACATACTTTGAAGGTATGGTAGTCGAGACATGAGTTTACATATCAAGACGCTACAACCCAAAGGCTAGTATGCCTCGAAAAGTAGTGCAAGAAAAGGGGTAAAGTAGTGATTAGACTCGAAGTTCGCAAATAAGAACTCCCAAGGAACATCAATTCCTAGCTCCATGAAGGCACATGGAGAGGAAAATCCTAGAAAACATGAAACCTGAAATAAGAGAAAAGTCTTAGTCCGGGAAAATGCTTTTGGAAAGCATAAGAGGGACAAACATAAAGTTTCATTTTCATACTTTTTCATTTCCACCCAATATACAACAAAAACTGGGACACCTCGTCGAGTAATTCTTTCATAAGACCGAGTTTCTCACCATAGAGAGTCCCGGTCCTGTTTGTAAAGAAAAATGATGAAACCTTTAGAATGTGCATTACTTATCGGGAGTTGAACAAGCTGACAATCAAAAACCGGTATCCTCTTCCTCGAATAGACGATTTGTTTGATCAACTTCAAGGTTCCAGTTTCTATTCAAAAATTGATCTATGATCAGGGTATCATCAACTGAAAATTTAGGAAGAAGATATACCAAAAACGGCGTCTAGGACTCGTTACGGTCACTACGAGTTCCTAGTTATGCCATTTGGCTTGATTAATGCATCGGCCGTTTTCATGGATCTAATGAACCGCGTGTCCAAGCCATACTTGGATAAATTTGTGATTGTATTTATCGATGACAAATTAATATATTCACGAACCAAGGGGGAACATGAACATCATTTGAAATTAATCTTGGAACTACTCTGGAATGAGAAGCTCTATGCCAAATTCTCTAAGTGGGAGTCTTGGATCCGAGAGGTTCACTTTCTCGGACACGTCATCAAAAAGAAGGGTATTCACGTAGACCCAACCAAGATTGAAGCTATCAAAAACTAGGAAGCACCAAAAACTCCGACTAAGGTGCGTCAATTTCTGGGCTTGGCAGGACATTACAGGCGATTTATCGAGAATTTTTCAAAGATAGCCTTGCCTTTGACCACGTTAACTCAGAAGGACAAAAAGTTTGATAAACAAGAATCAGCGTTTCAATTGTTGAAGCAGAAGCTTTGCAGTGCACCAATCCTATCCCTTCCCGAAGGAACTGACAATTTCATCGTGTACTGCGACGCATCACACCAAAGTCTGGGATGTGTATTGATGCAGAAAGAAAAAGTCATAGCATATGCATCCAGACAGCTAAAAGTACATGAGAAAAATTATAAGACTCACGATCTGGAATTGGGTGCTGTCGTGTTTGCACTCGAGATTTGGAGACATTACTTATACGGTACAAAATGTACTATCCTTACAGACCACAAGAGTCTCCAGCACATCTTTAATCAGAAAGAACTCAACATGAGGCAACGTCGTTGAGTAGAACTACTGAATGATTACGACTGTGATACCAAGAGTCACCCTGGTAAGGCAAACGTCGTAGCAGATGCCATGAGTCGTAAGGAATGGGTTAAAACACTCCGTGTTCGTGCCCTAGGATTGACAATTCATACGAGTCTCACGACTCAAATCCGCATGGCACAACAAGAGGCAATTAAGGAAGAAAACATTCAGAGTGAAGCTTCGCGAGGAATGATCAGACAGTTAGAGCCAAAATCAGATGATACTTTATACTTTGCAAATAGAATTTGGGTTCTATGTTTTGGTAACTTACGGGAGTTGGTTATGGACGAAGCCCACAAGTCCAGGTACTCCATTCACCCAGGTTCGGATAAAATGTATAAGGATCTGAAAGAACTCTACTGGTGGCCGAACATGAAAGGAGAAATTGCTATTTATGTCGGTAAATGCCTGACATGTTCAAAAGTAAAAGCCGAACATCAGAAACCGTCTGCTTTGCTACAACAACCTGAAATTCCCCAATGGAAATGGGAACAGATTTCTATGGATTTTATCACGAAATTACCCAAGACGTCCAGTGGTTATGATACCATATGGGTAATTGTCGACCGTTTAACAAAATCAGCTCATTTTCTACCTATCAAAGAGATGGATAAAACTGAGAAACTTGCAAAGCTTTATATTAAGGAAATTGTGGCTAGGCATGGAGTGCCAATTTCTATTATCTCTGATAGAGACAGCAGATTCGTGTCTAGAATCTGGAAATCATTACAAGAAGCCATGGGCACACGTCTTGACATGAGCACAGCATATCACCCACAAACAGATGGTCAAAGCGAAAGGACCATTCAAACTTTAGAGGATATGCTGCGTGCGTGTGTAATTGATTTCAGAGGTAATTGGGATACTCATTTGCCGTTAGCAGAGTTTTCCTATAATAACAGCTACCACACGAGCATTAAGGCAGCCCCGTTTGAAGCTTTATATGGTCGTAAATGCCGCTCACCGTTATGTTGGGCGGAAGTTGGTGAAAAACATTTGACAGGCCCTGAGATTATCCAGGAAACCACTGATAAGATCTTCAAAATTAAGGACCGTTTGAAAGCGGCCCGAGATAGACAAAAGAGCTATGATGATAACAGACGGAAACCATTAGAATTTCAAATTGGTGACCGAGTAATGTTAAAAGTCTCACCATGGAAAGGCGTTGCAAGGTTTGGTAACCGTGGTAAGCTCAACCCTAGATACGTTGGACTGTTTGAAATACTGGCTAGGGTTGGTCCTGTAGCTTATAAGCTCAAGTTGCCACAAGAACTAAGCAAGGTACATGATACGTTTCATGTATCAAATCTCAAGAAGTGTTTATCAGACGAGACGCTAATTATACCGCCTGATGAGATTCACATAGACGACAGGTTGCATTTCATCGAGGAACCGATTGAGATTTCAGATTGGAAAGTTCAAAAGCTGAGACGTAGTCGAATCAAACTGGCGAAAGTACGTTGGAACTCAAAACGTGGTCCTGCGTATACATGGGAACGAGAGGACCAAATGAAAAAAAAATACCCATCCTTGTTTAAGGATACACTGGTTCAAGATGACACGAATTGAATTTCGGGACGAAATTCTTTTAACATGGGGAGAATGTGACACCCGACATTTCAGGTCAATATCCGTACATGTTATAAACGAGTTTACATTATAATTGTTTTTGTGATTTACTTAATTTCACAAACAAGGATATTAAGGTCTAACAAAAACCGTACATGGTCTCATTTCATATTTGGTAATTCTAGGAGTTACCGGTTCACGTACCAGGATAACCCGTCTAAATACGAACACTAGTGGTTAAATTTACACTTAAATCTAATTGTTTGATTTATTTAACCCCAACCCATTTTCCTTGACTTTCTCGGCCGAAGCCAGAGAAGATCCCCCCCCCTTTTCACACTACTATTTTCTTCTCTCTCATCTTCCTTATCTTTAAACCCATACCATACCTGCGAGAATGCAGATATGAACCATACTCCCCTCAATCAAAATCTCACAGTTTCTTTTGCCTTCCTCATTTTCTTACGGCAATATTCCCCATTTTCTTCAAGTCAAAGTCCAGTTTAAGGCAAAATCCACCATAATTCGGTGCTATAAGAAGAGTTCCAAGTATTTTTCTCAAGAATCAAGCTAAGGAGCTCAAGATCATTCCCTGTTTCTCTCAAAATCATCATTCTCTGTTTTAGGTAAAAACTCAATATTATTCATATTATTTTCTTTAAAAACTGTAGCTAAACATACAAAATATTCAAACGCAAGAAAGATAACAAGAAAAGTGTGTCGAATTCAAGATTACCAAACCAAACCAAACCAAACGTACCTAATATAATCACACACAAAGCTAACGCTATTAGTAGGGTCTGTCGAATTCAAGATTAAAACATAAAAATATGCAGGACTGATTCTGTCAAACAGAAGTCCAGTAATCGAAACTATAGTTTCGATACCAGTTTACTCAATCGAAACTGGGAGTTTCGATACCAATTTACTCAATCGAAACTGGGAGTTTCGATACCTGTTTACTCAATCGAAACTAGGTAGTTTCGATACATATTGCTCAATCTAAACTAGGTAGTTTCGATACCCTTCTTGCCAATCGAAACTAGGTAGTTTCGATACCCAACTACTCAATCGAAACTAGGTAGTTTCGACACCTGTTCATCAGTCACATTGGGCAGTAACTTAGAATTGTTTTTATAGCAAAACAAGTGTTGAAAATCTAAGAAGATATTTAAACAAAAGCAACTAGATTTACTAGGTCGGTGAACAATTTGCAATATGAGACGTTCGGTCTTAACACAATTTACCCTTTGGTATCTAGGGTACGAATAGTCAAGTTTGACTACAACAAGTATCATTACAAGTATACACAAACTCAAGGTGAGTTCACGGCCCCCTTTTTACTCTTTACTGTTTTGTAAACATCGGGGGAGAAATATACTTACTTGTTATATTTTGAAAATATGAATTTCATTGCTTATATGTTTGACAATATGAACATTTTGGTTTAACTTCTTGTAAGTCTCCCGGCCCTACTTTTACTACTTGTTTTTAAATTGTTTTAAAACAAACGGGGAGAAAACTTGCTCAACTAAACATCTAGACACAAGTACACTCAACGATTGTTCGTATGAACAACACACAACGATTGTTCGTATGAACAACACACAACGATTGTTCGGATGAACAACACTCAACGATTTGGGGGAAAAACATACTTACAACTATTTTATGGGATAAAAAGAGAATAAGGCACGACTTTTATGTTTACATGAGATGAGAACAACAATTTGAGGCCGCTAAAGTCTCCTGGAACAACGTAGTAACCATTAACTGTAGCCTAGGGTCCTATGGATAGTACTATAGAGAGTGACGTCTCCCGGTCATGGTTAGTCGCGCTAACCACAATCTGGAGGATTTATGGCCGCATAGAACCTGATAACGATTATTAGGGGCTCACACTTGTCATGGTTTGGTTACGCCTCATGTATGAACATATTATTTGTATTCCTAGCTAGTTTACAAATGGGTCACACTTTACTTATTCTGATTATCACATGCAACTGGAACTATTTACGAACAATTGAATTTAAATAAAGGGTTCTGATCAGGTTAAAATGATCAGGTATAAACAAAAGATTCTGATCGGGTTAAAGTGATCAGGTTTAAACAAAAGAGTTTTGATCCGGTTAAAGTAATCATGTTTATACAAAAGGATTCTGATCAGGTTATAAGGATCATGTTTAAACATTGAATTTATGACGGTTAAGTCATGGTAATGTTTTCAAAGGACAACTACATATTTTATGACGGTTAAGTCATGGTAATGTTTTCAAATGAAAACTACTTAGTTTTATGACGGTAAAGTCATGAACATGTTTTCGGGAAAAACTATAAGCACTAATATAACTAACTCTGTAAACTCACCAACCTTTGTGTTGACATTTTCAAGTATATTTCTCAGGTAACTTTTAGCCATGGCACGGTTGGAATAGGCTAGCTATGTTGGATCAATTCCTAAAGGCTGGAAGGACATAGAATATCAAGTCTCAAGTCTATCGTTGATCTAGAAGAACTTAGATCATAGTATTACTTAGTTTTAGTAATTGTATATGTAATCAAGTCTTAGAAATCACTATTACAGCTTCCGATATCGTGTAATGAACCAATCGTTGCAACCTGTATTTATTTATTAAGTAAATAAATCCGGGGGTGTGACATCGAGCCTCCAAATTTCCATCAATATTACTGATCTTTCGTATGTCCTGTATAAGTTGATTTTTTTATCAATACTTTCCATCAATTCTTTGTTGGTTCTTGTATAACTTGAATTTTTTTTTTAAATTTATGGCGTGAAGAAACATCACGATGTTACTTGCAAACTACGTTTATATACATAACTGGAGTGAAGAAACATCACATTATTAGTTATAGTTACCTATAAATAGGTGTTTGCGGTGTTCATTTTGTATGCGTTCTGATTGAGTCTGTAAATAGTGTTTATCAGTGGTAATACAAAGAGAAAAGTTATTTACCTTTGTGTGTTGATTAGGGTGTTCAAAACCATATATCCGAAATTTCAGATATCCGAATTTCGGATATCCGAAAATTTCGGATAGAGGATTTTACTATCCGTATCCGAAATTTCGGATATCCGAATTTCAGATGTCCGAATTTCGGATACGGATTCGGATATCCGAAATAAAAAAAAAATTACTAATTTAAAAATATTATTTTCCATTTTCTAAATCTGAAAACAAACAAATTAGTAAATCTCACTACAAAATGTTAGTTTCCATTCAACAATTCATCATCTTTAAAATCATCTGGGCATTCAACGATTTAAAAATTATTAAATCTCAAAAAGTGATATGGGAATCCATCCATTTGCAAACTAAGAACCCAAAACCTAGCCAGAAACCAGTCCATATCAAACCCAAACAATATCAAATCATAAGAACAAATTTACAAGAATCCTAAAATAAATAACACAAAATAAAACCCTAAAAACTCAAAAGAGGAAATCATTAGATCACCTGTTGCAACTCCCTGTAATCTTGAACAAGGGTTTGATGCTTAAATGAATAAAAAGCATCAAACTTCATCTTTTTAGTCATTAGATCTCAATTTCAGATAAGGGTTTGATGAGGGGAGAATGATAAAAAAGATTCGGATTTTATCAAAGAACCATGAAGAGCAGGCAACGGCGGAAGTATAGTTGCGGCAGTCGGTGGCGGAGTCGTCGCTTGTCGGAGGGGCTGGGGCCTACCAAAAAGTGAAATCTGAATAATGGAGAAGACTTCTACTTAGGGTTTTAAATAATAATAATATTTCGGATAATTCGGGTTCGGTTTCGGATTCGGATATTTTTGAACACCCCTAGTGTTGATTGTTGTTGCTACACGTTCACGTAGATCATGGATTCCGCACGTCATCTACGTATCATACCGCGAGTCTAGAGATCCGTAGTACACCCTGGTGAGACCTACAAGTTTCCTGCTTGTAAGTTTGTAATCCTAGCTGATTCTAGTTTGTCTTTCAAAAAAAAAAAGAATTAAAACTTGAATTAAACAAAAACTGACCAACAAATTAGATTAACGATCTTTATTGAATTTAACAAACTAATTACGAAGAAATTACAAATGAAAGTGATTACAAAAATCTCTACTTGAGAATTCTCACATCACATCTTATATAGCTTTGCATCGCATCTTATATAGCTTTGCATAACTATTGTAACAATTTCTATTAAAAAAAAGGCAAAAACAGCATTTTTTATTCTATTTGTATTAATTACAATCGGTTGTCAGCACTAACTACTTCCAGTCGACAACTTTATTCCCCATTAGAAGTAACTCCCCTTCGGTTGCAACTTTACTTCTATACACAACTTTCCTCCGGTACTAACCATCAACACTAACAAACCATCAACAACAACTTTATTGTTGATAATCAGTACTTATATGTTAGTTTCTACTAAACTCTCAATTCCTACCGACCACATAAGTTCCTGCTAAAACTTTACTACCAACTGACCATTGCTACCGATACTCATCACAACATCTTGGATCTTGATCCCAAGTTCAGATACAAAGCCCTTGAGCTATATAGCTTCCTTTATTGCTTAAGTTAAGATTATATGCTCAGCTTCAGTAGTTGACAAAGCTACAATGTGTTGTAATGATACTTTCAAACTAACTAGACTTCTTAAAACATGAAATGCATAACCACTAATAGATCTTCCTCTTGTCAAAATCTTTTTTGCAAAATCAGCAACCACTGACCTAAGAACCATACTTTCATCATCATGACCATTACCAAATACCAGTCCAACATCTCTAGTACCATTCAAGTACCTAAGGATCCATTTCATAGCATCTCAATGCAATTCCCTGCAGATTTGCCAGATACCTGGTACACATCATCTGATACATGAGGCTTAAATTTAAGAACTTGTTTGTGGATAATTCCTGCTTGTCAAACTTGAAATGTTGACCAATTGGAGTTGTCACGTCTTTGCTTTATCCATGAAGAAATTTTGCAACACTTTTTCTACATAAGTACATTTGGTTAGCTTAAGCCTCATAAGTTCCCTTGCCATGTGATCTATTAAAACATACACTCGTCAAAATATATCTTTAAAAAATTATACTTTGACATGACAGTTCTAAAATTCGTTAAGTTAATTTTTAAAACATTTTTTTTCAACGGGGTATTAATTTTTTTTATGTAATTGATAAATATTAATTCATATTAATTCTTGACCAATCAATAAATTTCTAACAAATTTTTTATTTTTATTATTGAAAGGGTATTTAAGTAAAATTACTCTTCCACTATTTTTGGTATTTATATTTATGTAAGTAAAATTATTCACTATTATCTCTCTCTAAACCCTAAACCAAAAAGTCATGTATCTAAACAAGGAGATTGAAAGAGACTGCCAATTTCCGTCGCCGATCACCCTCTCTCATCTCGAAATCTCTGGCGCTTCTGACACTTCTCCGATGATTCTCGGCCTTCTTACGGCTACCATAGTCGACCACAAGCAACGGTTGATTCATCGATCCTCTCCACTATTCTTGACCCGGGGGTTCCTTCCCCTATATGGTCCATTAATGCTTCCTAACAGTCAACATGTAAAGGAACTTGTTGTAAACAACATTGAAATGTCCAATCGTGGAGGCTATTACCACACCTTAACTACCAACACAAGGGGACATGGTCGTGGTGATAACCGCAGTTCATTCAGCTGGGCTTCAGCTTAAAACACGGTTTATGGCACCTGCAATCGTTGTGGAATTGGACATATTTCTAGTGATTGTCCAAATCGTGATCCATCCACTTATTGTGCTAAACCTGCAGCTAATTTTGCAGATGCTCGTTCTTTCTCTGGCGACTCCCACTCTGCTGCTAGTTGCACTTGGCATTCTGACATGAGTGCCAACAGTCATGTGACTCCGGACTTATCAAACCTTGACAATTTAGAGGCGTATTATGGTAATGACTCCCTCCACGTTGGTAATGGTAAGAGACTTCCTATTCTTCATATCGGTTCATCTAAATTCACTTTGCCAAGTCGAATCCTTCGTAGACATGTCGTTGCTGTAGCGTAATTCAGAATTTAGGGCAAATTACCCCAAGTCGAATCCTTCGTAGATTATGGACCTCAACATAAAATGAGACATATCCATTTTCACACTTTGAAACTTTGTATGACATGTATCTAACGGAAGAATGGGAAAACGGGGTGTTACATGTTATCTTATTACTAAGATTCATTGTGTGTATGCTTTCAATGATTTAGGTCCTAAAGGGACAACTTATGTGTGGTGAAGGTTAAGTCTTAAATGAACATCTTAAATATATATTGAAAGTTGAAGTCTTAAATGGACATATTGATAATATTATATAAGAGTAAAAGGATCACAAGGTTGATTTATATTGTTTAGATCATGTCTTAGACTGCATTTATTAGGTTGGAAGTGTTATTTATGTATTAGAATCATCTAAAACCAATGTACGTTGTAAATTTGCTAATATGGGCATATAATACACTAAAGGGGCGTATAATACGCCGAACTGTGGGGAAATACACTAAAAATCTATGTATACGCCACTCACTAACTTCAAATACACCTGTTGGGCATATAATACACTGGTTGGCGTATTATACACCGGGAGCCGGTTTCCGGGTGGATTTTTGTTGTATTATCGCGGTACTGTCATGTCCGGATGGGTTCTAATCACTCAATTAGCATGTCTTATGTTTTTGTTGTGTATGTATTCGGGTTCAGGCCGAGAAAACAAGCTAGTTGGTGACGATCGAGTCTTCGAGATGGATTATACGTGCAAAGGATAAAAGAAGTAACAATGTTTTGTCGATGTATTTTGTTTAAATGGTTTATTATATTTAATAAGTTTTAAGTTATATGTATATAAAAGATATATGTTATATGTTTTAAGATGAGAAATGATTATATAAACTAAATAGTAGGTTTATTTTGAAACGAAAAGTTGAGACATTTTCCGCTACAACGTTTTAAACTATTAGTCCATTTTAAAGTATGATGTTACATTTCAGAAGAGTAGCAAATTAAAATTCTTTTTTTTTTATATTTTAGGTAACAAATTTTCCCTTTGGACGTTTATATTATAATGAATGTATATATATTGTACTAGCTTAGAACGCGTGTACTACATACGGGGTGAAAAATATCAATACATAAAATTCTTAAATCTTTGTGTATATATTTTACAGTTGTAAATATGTATTACATATACTAAGAATAGAAAACAAAATTCAAAATATGTAAAAATTAATATATAATTGGGTTTCAAAAATACATTAATTACTATTTAATGTAATTTGATTTTCATTTACTATTTGATTGAAAAATAAAAGTTAAATAATTAGATTTTAAGTTTTATTATAATAAGATATAATTTAAAATAAATGTGTTTTATTAATATAATTAGTATTTTCTTTTAAAATATATTATTATTAAAAGATAGAGTTGTATTTAATAAGAGAGAGACGGCAAAAAATGATAAGAATGAATATGGAGCCGACAATGACATGAAAAAATCTTTATTTATTAGATAGTATAGGTTTCATGAATAACGTATTAACGGAATCAAATTACAAAACTTAACATAAAAGAAATTAAATAAATTAAATTAATTATTTAAAAGCATATTTAAATATTTACATCGTAAGTATTAAAGTTTGTAAATATTTAATATTTCTACAATCACTTTTAAAATATTAGTTTTTTCGTAAAATGCTAAAGAAATTAGAAGAAAAAAAAGGTTCTTAGGAAAAATACGAAAATGAACATTTGACCAGAAAAGTTGTCAAAAATAGACATCCAAATTTAGCCGTCTATTTCATGGACATTACTCACGTGAGCCGGCGCCGGCTAAGCTAGCCGGCTCAAATTTCCGTGCCAACATTCAATTTGACAGAGTACGGACTAATCAGAATTCGACACGTGACAGGCTTAGCCGGCTAACAGACGACTTTAGCCGTCTAATCCTGTGAGCCGGCTATAGCCGTCTATGAGCCGGCTAAGCCTCCGTTTTTTTCATAAAGTCGAGTTGGCTTGAGCCGACTCCGTTAATGGCTTGGCTTGGTGGCTTTTAGCCGGCTCCTTTCGAATTTTGTTCATTTTAGGCGGCTAAAACTAGACCTTAGCCTTTTAATTTGTTTTATTTTTTTTTTACTTTTAGATTTGGATTCATACTTGATTTTACAGAATGTTTTCATATTTGTTTTGAAACCATATTTGTTTTATCATTGTGGAGTGTTTGAATACTAAGTTTTGTGTTACACGCAAAATGTCTGTGACCATTGTAATCTATAGCGGTGGTAAATGGGATATTGTTGGGGGTGCTGTTGAATACGTTCCGTTGGATTGTGCAAAGCGTGGTTTAAGGTTATTTACAGATGTTACTTACTCTTCTTTATTATGTATGCTTTCAAAAGTTTGTGGTTCTAAAAATATTAGTAGATAATCGTATAAAATGTCAACATTTACCGATCCAATCGACATATTTGACGATGGTGATATTTCATTTTTTTTTTGTATAGTTGATAAAAATCCATATGGAATATTTAAGCTGTATGTTGTCCAAGAAGATAGTGTTGGTTCATCGAACAAAAAACCGGTTTTAAGGGTTCGTCTAACAAAGTTGGTTCTAGTAAATTGCAAAGCTTAAGCTCTGAACCAACAACTAAAGTGGATAAATTAAAATTACTATTTTATTTAGATGTTCCAACAGATAGTTATGATCCAGATAGTTATATGCCGGATAATTATGAGCCTGATAAATACGACTGTTATTTAGAGGCAAAATTTTCAAGGGGTAATCTTTTCTCTATTCAAGAGACCCAAGAGCCTTCGTTTGAGCCATCATGCGAGCTAGAATTGCTTTGTGACCCCCCCGATCATTTTGGTACAGATAGTAAAAGTGTGCAAGGCGGTAAATCGCGTGATGTTTATGTAGGTATGTGTTTCAAAGATAAAGATCATTTAAAGTGGAGCTTTCGAAACTATGTCTTAAAGAGTGTTTTGATTTCAAAGTTAATATATTTAAACCGAAAAGGTTTGATGCATCATGTATTCGCCTAATTGTGTGTAACATCTATGATTTTTGCACATAATATTTTATTTCGTTTTATGCAATATTATTTCAATCTAGTACGTGACAATATGCCACAATTACTACATTCAAAATGAACCACTCCAAGGGTTTCAATCTAGCATATATTTTATCTTTTTGTTTTATGACATATGTATATGATCATATATATATATATATATATACCTTGTATTAATGAATAAATCAAATATAAAACCTTGAGTTTTATAAAAATAAAGTGTTGTAGTGAATATTTAGAATATAAACTCTAAAATTTCATAAAGTAGAGTTTTTAATGCTACATTGGTGTAAACGATAAATATTTAGATTTTACTTTCATGAAATAAATAATGTCATATCTGAAAGTTTTAAGTTATTTTTGTTTTACAGAAAAAAATAAATAAAAATAAAATAAAATGATATATATATATATATGTGCTTATTCCTTTTTATAAGTTTTACATTTGTTTTAATGCTTAATTATTAATAATTTGGAGCTTGGACCCCCCTTATGTAGCACATGAACCCCCTCAAATTGCCTTTGAACCCTCATTCTGAACCCCTCCCAAGGTTGGACCGTGGAACAAACCTCCACCCAATCTTGACTTTGAAAAAGTCAAAATCGACCTCCAATACACTCAATCCTTATGAAACCGATGCTTTAATTCCACTAAATCTGTTACCTACTCGGTTGCAACTGTTATAGAATTGCAATCGTTCAAGACGATCGAAGAATTAAAGTCCTTTAAAACCCATTGATGTGGGGGTTACAACAAGGGTATTTACTCATGAATCAGATCCTAATGTCGACTCCCATTCGATTTCGCAACTATCATGCACATCCTAATCTCACCCTTTTTGTATATCTAGTCTGGATTCCAAGCAGCATTTCCCCCAAACCCGATCCCCTTTCGTTTTCCTCCTCTCCCGGTTCGATCGGCGCAGGGAAGGGGGGAGGGGCCTCTCTAATCGACAAATTTCTAACTTCTTCCGGTCTGAATCGTCTACTTCAGGTATCCTTGTTACCTCCCCTCAATTCGAATCATCCCTGTTATCATGTTGGGAATTAGGGTTCATATGGAGGCTGGGTTTCGATGGCTGGGTAGGAGATGGAATTTTTTTCTTAAATGGTGCTGTATAGCACTAGTAGTTTCACAATAGGTGTTGGATTTGAAAAAGTAACACAAATGGTGTTTCCATACTTGCCAACCACGAATTGTGTGTTTCCATACTTGCCAACCACGAATTGTGGTGTTTACATAGTTCCCAACCACGAATTGTGGTTCCTAACCACGAATTGTCACGAATTGTGGTTCCTAACCACGAATTGTTGGAAACATGGGTTCCTAACCATGAATTATTGGAAACAATGGTTGCCAACCACGAATTGGACAAATCCATGTTTCCTAACCACGAATTATCACAAACTTTCGTTGGCAACCACGAATTGAAGACAAATCAATGTTCCTAACCACGAATTCTCTCAAAAATTGTGTATTAATTTTTGTTTTTTTATTGATTGATGTTGTTTTATCACATATTTTGTTTATGGTTTGCAACCACGAATTTCAAACTCTTTTTACCACGTATTTCAAACTCTTTTTTATTCTTTCTTTCATAATGTCTTTAACCACAAATTCTTTATCTTTTGTGTGTCACGGGTTTTAAATGAGTTGATGTATCACTACTACAAAACTACAAAACTACAAATAAGTACATACATACATTTGTCTTTATGTTTCACATGTATTTGTTTAGTAGCTAGTATCAAAGCCAGGAATTCTTCAATAATGATATCACATGATATCATTACAAATACATATTTATAAGTAGCATATCTTGTTTCAATTTTTATCAAATCACATTTTCACTTTTTATCAAATCACATTTGTTTCACAATTCACACATGGAACCACAAGTGTTTCCCGGTCCTAGTTGTCCAGAAGTATTATTCCTTGAAAGAAACCATAGAGCTTATCAGTTGTTTCATTCATCATCCTATAGTCATGAAGCACTTATTCTTAGACGTGCTGATCGGAAATTATGGAATCACTTTAAAATTATTGAGGTTCCAGGAAATGTAATGTTACATATACGAGAATCTGGTTTTGGTGGTGTTTTTTACTGTGGTTACCTAAAGGTGGATAATCACTTGATAACCGCACTTGTAGAGAGGTGGCGTCCAGAAACCCACACCTTTCCTTTTAAATTTGGAGAAGCCATTATTACATTGCAAGATGTTCAAGTTCTTTGGGGTATGCCGATCACCGACAACGTCGTTTCTGGAGAGGACATAAGATTATCAGAAACTCAGTGGAAAAGCCGTTGTTATGAAATGTTGGGTTTGGATCCTGCATTTTGTCATTTGAAGGGTTCTCTGCTTAGGTTATCTTCTATATTGGATGAACTAGAGAAGCCGCTTCCTGAGTCCACTGTATCGCCTATACAACGAGCAAGGTTATACATCTTACATTTATTGGGAGGAACCCTATTTCCTGATTCTACTGGGAACCACGTATCTTTACATTTTTTAAATCATCTAGAGGATTTAAAAGAATGTGGTCGGCTAAGTTGGGGGAGCGCTGTTCTTGCTAGCCTTTTTAGAAATCTCTGCAAAGCATCATCCCCGCAAGCCACAGAAATTTATGGGCCGATGGTATTGTTATAGTTATGGGCATGGGAGAGAATACCATCAATTGCTCCCATACGGACATAAGATTATGCTAGAGAAAAACCGTATGGTGCACGGTAAGTTAAAAACAACATATATTATATATGTTTATTTTTAATTATTTATAAAATCAATTTTATACGATTTTGATAGGTGGAGTGTTCCTTTAAGCTTCAGAGAAGCAACAAGTCATGTTCTTGTTATGTTTCGTTCACAATTTACATCTTTACAAGCGGATGAGGTAATTTAAATTATATACATTTCTTTTTCATTATAAAAATATACTAATGTAATTTAGTTTCAATTTTGTAGTTCATATGGACGCCCTACTATGGGGTTATGTTGGATCTACCGGAGACGTGTAGAAGCGACCACCTTAGTTGGATGTGTGATACCACTCTCGTATTTTGGGACGTTGTTGAGGCCCATCTAGCAAGTAGGGTAATGCGGCAGTTCGGTTTTGCTCAACCGATCCCTTCTAATGTTACTTGTTTGACCAGCGACTGTGGTGTAACATCTTGCCCTCCATTTTTGAGGTCTAGTTTCAGCTACTATTAACTCTCTATTACAGGCAACATTCCACTTTCGAACAGCATACATCAACTCAGTTTTAGATTTAAAGTACATACCAACTCGAATTTCATTTAACTCATTGTTCCACAAATCTATGTGGTCATCTTCTTCAAAACCACCAGCGTCGTAATCTCTTAATTCCTCAACATCATCAGAATAGTTCACCGGGCCTTGAGAAAGCCCTTGAACAATTCCAAGATTATATTCTGCTGGAGTTTCACCGTAGCCGTCGTCATCAGTTTCGTCAGTGGACATGTTTAAATCCTCTCTTACATCTTCAGAATCTTCAGACCTTAATTCTTCAACAATGTTATCCAAGACTTATTCATCGTCACCATGAATAGTGTCATCAACTTGTTCATGTGAAATATCTTCTACTATGGTATGTTGGTTTGACGGGCCGGCTTCAAAAGTTGATGAGGATTGTATTGGATCATTGTATTGATAACAAGGGGGTGTTGGTGTTATTTGGGGTGCCATTGAAACAGAAACACTACGAAGCAGATCCATACATCCGTCTCGTTGGACTGACATTATTGGCTGACAATTAAAGTATATGTTAGCCCTGAAATTTGCTTCTGCTTCTGCTAAATAATACATAATATCTAAACTTGCATCACTAGAAATATAGGATGCTTCAGATATCTTTTGAAACTGATAATATAATAATAATCCTAAGTTAAAAGATTCTTTTTGAACACCAAGATGATCATAAACCATACGAAGCAATTCTTCATATCGGATTCTGTGGTGAATAATAAAGGAAGTCGTTCGGGTAGATTCATCTAAGGAAACAACTCCGTTATCATACGAAAAATTACCACCATAGAATAATCTAACAAGAAACGGACGAGTTAAGGACATTATGAAAGAAAGATTTAAAAGAGTTTTAAATATTTGAAAGAGTATGAAAGAGTTGAAAGGGTTTGAGATGGTTTTTGTTGAAGTCTAATATATATTTGTTGAGCAAATCTTCTATCACATTTTTCACACACAGTAATCAGAGAGATTCTTTATAAAAATAAAGCTGACAGAGATTCTCACAAAAGTAAGATTGTTTCTTCATAAAAAATAAAACTGACAGAGATTATCACAGTAAGATTTTCACAGAGATTCTAATAACAAAAGTAAGATTATTATTCTCTCAACAAAATAATAAAACAACAACGATAAAAAAAAAATAAAACAAAAATTAATAATTTTTGAGAGAATTCGTGGTTGGAAACATTGATTTGTCTTCAATTCGTGGTTGCCAACGTAAGTTTGTGACAATTCGTGGCTAGGAAACATAGATTTGTCCAATTCGTGGTTGGCAACCATTGTTTCCAACAATTCGTGTTTAGGAACCCCATGTTTCCAACAATTCGTGGTTAGGAACCCCATGTTTCCAACAATTCGTGGTTAGGAACCACAATTCTTGACAATTCGTGGTTAGGAACCAATGTTTTCAACTTTAAGTACAATTCATGGTTAGGAACCAACAATTCGTGGTTGGGAACTATGTAAACACCACAATTCGTGGTTGGCAAGTATGAAAACACACAATTCGTGGTTGGCAAGTATGGAAACACCATTTGTGTTACTTTTTCAAATCCAACACCTATTGTGAAACTACTAGTGCTATACAGCACCATTTAAGAAAAAAATTCGTAGGGGATGGCTTGAAGCAACAGGTGTTGCTTTTAACTTAGTGTTTTGATTAGTAACCTTTTCTTGGTTAAACACTTGCACTCCCACAGTTAAAGGTCATGGGTTCGAGTCCCGTTAACCTTTTCTTTTTTTTAACCCATTTTTACGCATAGGATTTGGCTTATAAAAATTATTTTATGAAACTCGGGATCGTTTTATTAACTTAAATTGTTAACCTTACAAAGAAAAGCATTTTAATCCATTACCTAATAAATCTTAATTTAATTAAAACAAATTCTTAACAAATTATTTATTTTAAAAAAAATCTCAAATCTATATGTTGTACTTGGGATAAATGATACTATTTTCCCTTTTCCTTAAAAAGTTTTATATAACCTTTTATTTAAATGGTTTCTCCTTATATATAATTGTTAAAACAGAAATTATATCTCTAATTAATAATTAATTATGGCCTAATTATTTATTAATTTGATCAATGATGTTTTACACTTAATGTTTTTCATGAAATATTAACTATAACTAAATAAATGAAAGGAGATAATTATTCATCTATTTATGCATTTACTTATTCAAGTAAATATTATTCGTTTATTCAAATGCTAATTTTCACATTTACAAATGAAAACAAATCTCGTTATTCAATTCCCTATTCATTTGTTTTCAAACAAAGATACACATTATTTATTCATATAAACATTTATTTATTTACAAAGTTAAAGGAAAATCTTTTATTTTAATTCATTTATCTGTTCAAATTGAAGTACAATTATTCACATAAATATAATTTGAGACTCACATAATTATTGGTTTAATTATTATTTTATTAGGACGTTAGTTTTATACTCTCAAATTTGGTTTAATTATCGATGGATTTAAATATTTTTTATTTCGAACTAATTATTTAGAAGACTTTATTCATTTTGACTAATTTATTTAGTTATTCACTTATTAATTTAATATATACATCCTCAAACCAAGGGTTATTCATTCAATCATTTACAAACTCAATGATACAATTATTTATATATTTACTTGGTATCAAAACAAACTCATTTACTTTTTCTTTTACATAATCAAATTTCAATACTATGGTTCATCAAGGCTTACACAAATTTTATTTAGAACTCAAACAACTAATTATCTTGTTGGACTAAGAGCCCACACCATTCCTTTTTGTGCATTAGTATCTCCATAATCATTAGAACACATTATTGATACACTTATACCATCAAACTTATGTTAACCTTATGGTTAGCTAGACACTTGTGCAACAACGACTTGTTCATGTGATTTCCCAAGCTACCTATTACAATGTGAGTTTACATAGCCCCCTTTTCATATTTACAACTTTGGGATGAAACATGATTACATTCAAACTATTTGCAATTATTACAATTCAAACCTTATGATCATATGTGCAATTTGTGCCTTATGCTTGAACACTATTTGTGCAAACTACATTTACATACTTCTGTGCAATAGTGCAAGTGCAATCATTAACTCTATACAAGCCGACGGTTAACAATGATAGATCTATTGTGTCTGACCAACCCACCCAGTTAGGGTGATTGTTTCTGAAAACACTTAAGGATAACCTGCGTGTTATGCCTATCAGTCACAAGGTTTGATTGTGCGCCCAGTTTAAACAATAGTGACTTTCCATAATTGTCTTATTAAACCATGCATCATATGAATTGTACACAAACTCTTGATATTACTTGTGGTGTCAAAACCTATGTATGCTCACCAACTATTATTAGTTGACCCTGTTTTCATTATGTTTTAGATATTAGTGTATGAGATCATATGCAAGATACAACATATAGGATTTGGACTTAGTGAACAAAGAACTTGAACATGTGGATGTATTTGATTTTGGTTGTTGATTGAACTTATGTAACGAAATCTTGATGCAATTAATATATGAAACTTTAGCTTGATCATGTTCTTATGAACAGTCTACACATTCGCCCGACGTATTCCGACGTCGGTTGGGGTGTGACATTGTGAGTGGCGTATTAGGGTATATAGCTATGGTGAGTTTAGTGTGTTTCATGTTAGGTATTTCAATAACCAACACACTTGTTCATGAAAACAAATAAACAGGTAGTTGGTGATGTCACACCCCGACCAGCGGCGGATTATACGCCGGGGCTGACACGGTTGTTCATAAGCACATGATCATCTATTATTAAATGACAATATTTATTCATCAACTTAAAATCATCCGTTACATAGGAAATGAAAAACGAAACGTTCAAAACATAACATAATTTGAATTTAATCTTTACTAAAGCTAGGTCCAAAGTCCTAAGTGATCAAGTAGTGTCCTCAAACTGGTGCACCTGAAACATGTGAGTAAATGTCAACTACAAGTAGTTGGTGAGTAACATAGGTTTTGACACCAAAAGTGTTAGTATAGATTACAATTCAATATGTTCAAAGCATGTCTAAAGCATATATGAGAACACATAAGGCTCCAAGCGTACAATTTAATCCTGGTAAATGAAATCTAGCTGCCACAATCCCACGGATTGCCGTTTTGATAAAAGGGTTAGATAACACCCGAGTTTTATAGTTCACATCCAACAAGGGGAGATGACACCCAAGTTAATAGTTCACATACAACATGGGGAGATACACCCATGATAATAGTTCACACCAACAACAACTCGCCAAGGTTATGTGGTAAGTTTAGTTTAGTTTCGGATTCCCCTATAAATGATCATGTTAGGTACTACCTTAGGCTTGGGCTGCAAGTTAATGAATGTACTGGCATGAAACACATGCAATGGTCACCAAGTAGTTCAAATATAAGACATAAAGATCAAGCACAAGAACATAGATATTGAATTGTTTAAATAGATAAAGTTGATAACATGTTTCACCCCAAAGCAAAAACAGTAAAAAGGGGCTATGTAAACTCACCTGTAACGAGACTAGCAGTGGTATGAATTTTAACTAATAGATAGACTTTGTGAGAATTCCTCACAGCCAACCTACACGGATACATTGTATTCTAGACTCAGAGAGGAATAAATAAATTCTGATTCTATTTGAGTTCCTAGGGATTTTGGAGCTTGGGGTCGGATGTGGGATTTGTACAAGTTTTGTAGGAAAATATATTTTATAATGATATGTTATTACTAGTTAGAATTAATTAGAAACTCTATTTAATTATGTAGTATTCAACGTAACAATATGTTGGAAGGTAATTTAAACAACTTAGGAAGAAAGTTTATATAGTAACACGTTTGGATTTATTTATATAATTATTTTAGGAATAATTAATAAGTAATTTACGGATTAGAAAAGGGTTTATTTCACGTAAGTAAAACAATTGATTAAACTATTTAAATTATCTCTTTTATTTAAATAAATTATGAAATAGGCATATTCAAACACAAAAGTTAAATGAAATTGATTGTATTTTGTGTAACAATTTATCTGAAAATATGTAGAATTTGTAAATAATTATTCTTACTAAAATAATTACTTAGTTGTTTAAGTATATGGATTAATAATGCTTAAACAAATAATCAAAATTGGTTTTAATAAGCATTATTATTTTATAATTAAAACCACATAATTAAAGTTGTTGGTTTAACTCATTTCCATTTTGTTTATTTAAAATTTATGATATTCACAATATGCTTTTAATAATTTAAAACTAAAAATTTTAAAACGAGTAAAAACTTATTTTACGTTTTTGGATTAAAGAAAATTTCTACACATTTCTATTGGATTTATAAGAAAAGTTCTGAAAATTTTAAATTGTTAATTCATGTACTAAGAAATCACAGGATCATTTAGAGCAAAGGAAATAATAAAAAGAAGGGAGGCCCCGGGACTCGAACGCGCGACCTCGTTTCTGTGGTAAAGGAGCTTAACCAGTGAATCAGGGCTACTGCCATGTTAAGAAATAGAAATGAAAAGGCTATAAACAATATAACTCGTTTCACCTCCTTCCCTACACAAACGATTTAAACCCTAGCCCCCCAATTCCAAGCAAATCGATCGATTGAAGTAGTGATTGATCAAAAAAATCTTAGGGCTTTTGTTTTAGGGGTTATTGCGAGTATATAGGCACGCGAATTACCTCAAACGATTGTGAGTCGAAGGAGAGCGGCTGAGACCTGGGTTCCGAGTTCCTTCGTGATCGATCGGTTTCCAGAGACTGATTGGAATTGCCTTTGAGGTCTTAGGGAGATCAAATGAGGATTTACGAGTGTGGTAGGCCTATTCTATTGCTTTAATTTCAATTGGATTGTACGATTTGAATGTGAATCGGCTTAGAAACGGCTTTGGGTTTAATCTTGTAGTTAAAACATTGAATTGCCATAATTGGGTCGTTAACCATCTTTAAAACGACTGTTGTAACGCTTAGGCATGATTCAAACGAGTTGTTTTGTATACGGTCATTTGATTAGGGGTGGTTTCGTGTATTTGTTGACTTCGGGGAGTCAACATTGGCAAAGGAGTCTAATTGGTTGATTTGAACCCAATTGGCTCATCACGAGTATTCGTTTTCAACCGCATGCTGTTTCTGATTGTTCAATAGGTAGTAATCTCCCAGAACCGATTGTTTTGTAAGCGGATTTCACCGACTTTGACTTTTAGAAAGTCAAATTTATGACCTTTAGAAAGTCAAAATTTCGACTTTGACCTTTTAGGGTTCATGGTGGTGCAAGGTCCAAATCGTGTGCTTAAGGGGGGGGGGGTGGTTTCAAAACTCTTTAATTGCTTAAAATTCATTTGTGGATGTAAAACTAAATAGATTTTATAAAATTTATAAAAACTAAACTTATTAGGTTTAATCTAAACAAATTCATAAGGTTTTATTTTAACATGTTCAAATATGTGACTTTGTTTTAAAAACCAAACAACTAATTTTAATAGGATATGGTTAATAATTGTAAGTATATAAGTATGTCTATATTCATGATTATATATATATATATATATATATATATATATATATATATATAAGTGAAGTTATATGAATTGAAATCCATGGTTTGCATTTATGTATATTTATAGTAATAAAATGTTTACTGATATACATAAGTAAATATACCTATACATTTTATACATAAAATAAAGAAATAACATGTAATACAAGGTTAAAAGATTTCAAATTGATATATGTAAATTAATAAAATAATAGTTAATATGGCATAATATATATATATATATATATATGGACAAGTATAGGGTTTATGTGTGGTGTTAATAAAAAAAAAATACGGCCGGAAAATCATAGATGTTACAGTATCCCCTAGTTGAGGGAATTTCGTCCCGAAATTCAACTGTTGGAGACTACTAAATCAGGAAAAGGTGTGAGTTTGGATTTTTAACGAGTTTTGACTGTCGGTTTAATGAGTACAATTGGATACAAGATTCAGGCATGTTACTCAAAGTTAGGCATGAATGGTAATAATGGATTTTTGTTTGGGGTAAATTAGGGAGAAAGTTGTTGAGGAATATTTTGGACTCAAATGATGGGATACCTCACTTGATGAGAGATTGAGGGTTAAGACTTGTTTAGGATGTCGTCTAATTTGTTCAAAAAGTATCACTGGGTAAAGAATCCATAGACATGGTCAAGGTCAAAATGATAGAAGACTCTACGTGACACGAACAACGCTACTTCTGATATTATGACAGAAACACCAACTGCGTATCCACCATTGCCCTTATCATATTGTCTTAGTTTTGTTACTATGTATCACGATAGGTTTTATGTCATCACACACGACCAAATTCACTATGTTTTTCCATGCGCTGACTTTTATAATTACGTGTGCACCCGTAATTACTCAAATCGTCGTATGGTCCGTATAGATCATTCTATTGTGTGTTGGTACAGAGGGGACACAAGATCACTAAGTTCATAACTATTGTTTTCATGTATGAGTTGCTAATGGGTAACAGTGTCTCTAGATGGTAAAGTCAGTCAGGAAGTAAAGGCTAACAATGTGGCACAACCCCATACATGGGCGTCCAGAGTAAATGGCATATCCCTCCAGATTACCCATGAAGTTGATAGCTCTCTCTCATGTCTGAAAAAGAATACGTCAAACCCCGAGTAACTCAAAGTTTATAGCTCCCTCGTGTTTGAACAAGAATACGTCAAACCCCGAGTAGCTCAAAGTTTATAGCTCCCTCGTGTTTGAACAAGAATACATCAAACCCCGAGTAGCTCAAAGTTTATAGTTATTAATTTTCATGGATAAACTGAATGATCATGCCTCATGTATATAGTGGACAATCAATTTTGAACAATGTAAACGGTCTAATTTCGTATGTAAAGTAGGCACTCAAGTTTCATGCATGGCGTAAATAATCTAGTATTATGCACATTGTGAATAACCAAGTATCATGTATCGTGTGAATAATCTAGTATCATGCATATTGCAAGTAATCAAGTTCCGTCTATAATGTGATCAATCTAGTATCATGCATATTACAAGTAATCAAGTTTCATGTATAATAGAAATAATCATGTATATTGTATACAACCAAGTTTCATGTTTAACGTAAACAATCAAGTTGCGTGTATAATGGAAAAAAATTTAGTCTTAGGTATCTTCATATATAAATAATTGAACCTCATGAGTAACGTAAACTATCGAATCTTGTCGGTGATCGAGTGCTGCAGACAAACGTGTTGTGTAATGTAGGTAATTGGGTTTCAAGTTTTCATCTTTGTTGATGGATGGTTAGCGCCTATGCGAGATGGTTCATCTTTTCGAAGTGGCTAGTAAGTTCATACATTTTCGAAGGTGCAAGGTGATGAGAAGGTTTTACAGGTATTTAGAATAATACGCACACGAATAACTGTTTTGAGCTTTTTGTTTATAAATGACAAGTAATTGAAATTTATCCTTGTTTGTAAATTAATAAGTGAAAGTAATAGGTTGAATAACTAGGTAATTGGGTAAGTAAAAACCTTATTATTTATTTAGTTATCATATGGAGAATGTTTCAAAGGAAAATAATGGCCAAATTATTTCGTAATTAGGCCAATAATTTAAAAGTAACGAATTAAGAGGTCGTAATGAAATAATTAATCGAGTCATAATTAATTATTAACTAAGATAAGAAGATACATGTTTTTTTTATAAAAGAAATGCACTAAGTTCCTTCACAAGGTGAACGGGTTTGTAAATAATTTATAATCTAGATAAAATTTATAAACCAAGGGTTTGATAAAGGTTTTGTTTGAACAAAATAACTATATTAGTTAAATCGGAAAATAACAGAATAATTAGTTTACAAAGAAGGTTTGGATGTCAATCATTAAAAAAAAGTTAAAAATAATAGCATTTATATCTGGGTACAAGATATGGGTTTCAATTTAAGTTTTAAGAAATAGTGAAATAGAGTATCCGGCTAACATCTCAGATAGTTTTCCACCAGGAAGCAGATGAGCACCAAGACGAACATCGTTGTGGTTATTCGTATTGCAAATCGGCTTCAGTCCTAGTTATTTTCGTATGTGCATCAAGTATTCCCTGGTCTCCATCCCTTTCCTCAGAAACTCTGCAGTCCTTACATATAGGTGAGCGGTATCAGCTGGAACTCCTAAGACACTGGTAGGTTCCTTGGCTTGTCCTTCTCCTGGGTCTGGATGGTATAGGTTAGGTGCTAGATAAGGGTATCTCGAAGGTGATTCAACTTCTCGGAGTCTCAAGTCTGCTCCTATGTCAATCTGCTCTGCATTCAAACATGGATCTGGCGGCTATTCATACTAGTGACCGGTTGTCTGGTGATGGGGACCCAAAGTATTCCTCTTGTGTTTACTCTGATCTAGGGTGATTCTTAGGGGAATGAGGAGGGTAGGATACCATGTCTAGCACGAAAAGATCGCAAGTGTAGTGGTAAGTTGTTAAGTACAAAGGTATTCATGAGTTTAAAATTTTGACTAATCATAAAAACGAATTCTTATAATAATATATCAGGAGTAACACTTGACCTATAAGTAGTGTACCCATGGAAAGGATTCCCAGGAAAGAGAGGTGGGTCACAAGGGACACACTAAAGTACTCATTCTTTCCTTAGTCAGAATCTTTCATGGACTTACACCCACTCTTCCAGCCATCATGTACAAGTGACATTATTATTTGAGCTCATGGTTATGGTGAGAATCGTTAAGGTTTGTGTCTTGTGGCTCAAGGGTGTGCTTCACCTATTGAAGCAACTTCTTTTCCTCGGATGGTACATGCTAAGGGTTTAAATCCTTTGCAAATGATAATAAGGGTGATAAAATATCCAAGGCATAAGGATGAAGAGGTATAGTTGACTTAAATATGATTAAGTGTAAGGATAAAATAGAAGGTTTAGACTTGTGTACCAAATTATAATAATTAAGCGAATGATGTTTAGATTGCATTCATCCGGCATATAACCAAATGGATGCTATGACAAATCAAAGTGATTCAAGTCCTTATACTTTCAGGAAGACATGCTTTAGCCTATAGGTGAACACTCACTTCGGGAATTCCCAGGAAAGCATACGGATCCTTCGGTTGATTTGGATTTATATGAAATGCTTTCCTAGACAGAAGACCCAAAGTACAGGCATTCACCCTTCCGGATTGCACATGTTCTCTACTAATTTTCAGAACCCAAAACTTTGACGGGATTTGAAAATTTTAATGTATGTCAAAACTTAAGATATCATTTAGTGATATCAAATAGATATTGTGCAAACAGTTCAAATAGTGTAACAAATGAGGTATTACAAGAGTAGCGGTTTTTGTGAACATGTAGGTTATCAAGTAATATAGTACATAAGAAAATTTGTATTGTATCATGCAATGTAATACACCAGATAATATGTAAGATATTTACATAAGGGTATCCTAACGTTATAGGCTATAGTCTAGAAATATGTTTCAAGTAATCCATATAGTTTCAAATAATTCCATGTAGTCCTTGGAATGTTGTAGTTCATGTAATTGTATCATGTAAAAGGAAATAGATAGATGTAGGTAAGTATGTGTGTAAATGAGTATAAAGTGGAGTTCCTAATAAAAGACATGAGTTAAACTCATGTTTGGGGACTCCTAGGTTATAGTCTAGGTTATGTGTGTCTAATAACCTAATTCCCTATAACCATGGCTCTGATACCAATCTGTCACACCCCGACCAGCGGCGGATTATACGCCGGGGCTGACACGGTTGTTCATAAGCACATGATCATCTATTATTAAATGACAATATTTATTCATCAACTTAAAATCATCCGTTACATAGGAAATGAAAAACGAAACGTTCAAAACATAACATAATTTGAATTTAATCTTTACTAAAGCTAGGTCCAAAGTCCTAAGTGATCAAGTAGTGTCCTCAAACTGGTGCACCTGAAACATGTGAGTAAATGTCAACTACAAGTAGTTGGTGAGTAACATAGGTTTTGACACCAAAAGTGTTAGTATAGATTACAATTCAATATGTTCAAAGCATGTCTAAAGCATATATGAGAACACATAAGGCTCCAAGCGTACAATTTAATCCTGGTAAATGAAATCTAGCTGCCACAATCCCACGGATTGCCGTTTTGATAAAAGGGTTAGATAACACCCGAGTTTTATAGTTCACATCCAACAAGGGGAGATGACACCCAAGTTAATAGTTCACATACAACATGGGGAGATACACCCATGATAATAGTTCACATCAACAACAACCCGCCAAGGTTATGTGGTAAGTTTAGTTTAGTTTCGGATTCCCCTATAAATGATCATGTTAGGTACTACCTTAGGCTTGGGCTGCAAGTTAATGAATGTACTGGCATGAAACACATGCAATAGTCACCAAGTAGTTCAAATATAAGACATAAAGATCAAGCACAAGAACATAGATATTGAATTGTTTAAATAGATAAAGTTGATAACATGTTTCACCCCAAAGCAAAAACAGTAAAAAGGGGCTATGTAAACTCACCTGTAACGAGACTAGCAGTGGTATGAATTTTAACTAATAGATAGACTTTGTGAGAATTCCTCACAGCCAACCTACACGGATACATTGTATTCTAGACTCAGAGAGGAATAAATAAATTCTGATTCTATTTGAGTTCCTAGGGATTTTGGAGCTTGGGGTCGGATGTGGGATTTGTACAAGTTTTGTAGGAAAATATATTTTATAATGATATGTTATTACTAGTTAGAATTAATTAGAAACTCTATTTAATTATGTAGTATTCAACGTAACAATATGTTGGAAGGTAATTTAAACAACTTAGGAAGAAAGTTTATATAGTAACACGTTTGGATTTATTTATATAATTATTTTAGGAATAATTAATAAGTAATTTACGGATTAGAAAAGGGTTTATTTCACGTAAGTAAAACAATTGATTAAACTATTTAAATTATCTCTTTTATTTAAATAAATTATGAAATAGGCATATTCAAACACAAAAGTTAAATGAAATTGATTGTATTTTGTGTAACAATTTATCTGAAAATATGTAGAATTTGTAAATAATTATTCTTACTAAAATAATTACTTAGTTGTTTAAGTATATGGATTAATAATGCTTAAACAAATAATCAAAATTGGTTTTAATAAGCATTATTATTTTATAATTAAAACCACATAATTAAAGTTGTTGGTTTAACTCATTTCCATTTTGTTTATTTAAAATTTATGATATTCACAATATGCTTTTAATAATTTAAAACTAAAAATTTTAAAACGAGTAAAAACTTATTTTACGTTTTTGGATTAAAGAAAATTTCTACACATTTCTATTGGATTTATAAGAAAAGTTCTGAAAATTTTAAATTGTTAATTCATGTACTAAGAAATCACAGGATCATTTAGAGCAAAGGAAATAATAAAAAGAAGGGAGGCCCCGGGACTCGAACACGCGACCTCGTTTCTGTGGTAAAGGAGCTTAACCAGTGAATCAGGGCTACTGCCATGTTAAGAAATAGAAATGAAAAGGCTATAAACAATATAACTCGTTTCACCTCCTTCCCTACACAAACGATTTAAACCCTAGCCCCCCAATTCCAAGCAAATCGATCGATTGAAGTAGTGATTGATCAAAAAAATCTTAGGGCTTTTGTTTTAGGGGTTATTGCGAGTATATAGGCACGCGAATTACCTCAAACGATTGTGAGTCGAAGGAGAGCGGCTGAGACCTGGGTTCCGAGTTCCTTCGTGATCGATCGGTTTCCAGAGACTGATTGGAATTGCCTTTGAGGTCTTAGGGAGATCAAATGAGGATTTACGAGTGTGGTAGGCCTATTCTATTGCTTTAATTTCAATTGGATTGTACGATTTGAATGTGAATCGGCTTAGAAACGGCTTTGGGTTTAATCTTGTAGTTAAAACATTGAATTGCCATAATTGGGTCGTTAACCATCTTTAAAACGACTGTTGTAACGCTTAGGCATGATTCAAACGAGTTGTTTTGTATACGGTCATTTGATTAGGGGTGGTTTCGTGTATTTGTTGACTTCGGGGAGTCAACATTGGCAAAGGAGTCTAATTGGTTGATTTGAACCCAATTTCACGAGTATTCGTTTTCAACCGCATGCTGTTTCTGATTGTTCAATAGGTAGTAATCTCCCAGAACCGATTGTTTTGTAAGCGGATTTCACCGAATTTGACTTTTAGAAAGTCAAATTTATGACCTTTAGAAAGTCAAAATTTCGACTTTGACCTTTTAGGGTTCATGGTGGTGCAAGGTCCAAATCGTGTGCTTAAGGGGGGGGGGGGGTTTCAAAACTCTTTAATTGCTTAAAATTCATTTGTGGATGTAAAACTAAATAGATTTTATAAAATTTATAAAAACTAAACTTATTAGGTTTAATCTAAACAAATTCATAAGGTTTTATTTTAACATGTTCAAATATGTGACTTTGTTTTAAAAACCAAACAACTAATTTTAATATGATATGGTTAATAATTGTAAGTATATAAGTATGTCTATATTCATGATTATATATATATATATATATATAAGTGAAGTTATATGAATTGAAATCCATGGTTTGCATTTATGTATATTTATAGTAATAAAATGTTTACTGATATACATAAGTAAATATACCTATACATTTTATACATAAAATAAAGAAATAACATGTAATACAAGGTTAAAAGATTTCAAATTGATATATGTAAATTAATAAAATAATAGTTAATATGGCATAATATATATATATATATATATATATATATATATATATATATATGGACAAGTATAGGGTTTATGTGTGGTGTTAATAAAAAAAAATACGGCCGGAAAATCATAGATGTTACAGGTGAATTGATTAAAGATCAACTTAAGGATAGCGAACGTGTATATAGAGGAAAGGAAATAATGAAAGACATTAATTCAAGGTTCCCAATTAGTTTATCATACCAACAAGCTATGCGAGGGAAGGAATGGGCGTTGGGTTTATTGATGGGAAATTGTAATGATTCATTTTCTGAACTTCCAGCTTATTTCCATAATTTGAAAAGGGCAAATCCAGGAAATGTCACTCATATTTTAACAGACGTTTAGAGCCGTTTTGAAATGTGTTTTGTTGCTATTGGTGTTGCGGTTAGTATTTATTAAATTTTTTTGTATATATTAATGACCATGTAATAATGTAGGTTTACGTTTCAAATGGTAGACAATAATGGAAAACGAAGGAGAATAACAGTCACAAGAGGCTGTATTGGCGTCAAAATGGACCACTACAGGGTGGTGACGTTTGCAGAAAAGGCGGGTTGGGGAATCATCTTTGTCCCAGCATGAGCCGAAAATCATAGAAAACCCTAAATGGTTATTTCCGTGTACTGAGTCGGAAAGCTGGCCCCCAAATGTTCTTGAGCTTTATAACAACGGATATGCCCCTTTTTGTTATTCAACATTACTCGAATCAATCGAAAAACTGTGTAAAGAATTTTGGGGCAGTTTATTGGGTTTAAAAAAACACGGTTCTTTTTTGCTACCGGTAAAGAAATTAGTTTCTTTTTCTAATTGATTAATTAAATTATAATATTTTTTGACTATTTTTTTTATTTTTACAGCATATAGAAGCATGGGTCGGTCGAATTATGAGAATTAGACATGTTAAAGTGACGAAACAATAATCGCCAAAGAATTTGTGGTGGACGATTATACCACCGAAATTTTATAATCATTTGCTAAATCAGTCAACCAAAAATTTTTTTTCATTTTCTATGGGCCAGGAAAATTTTTTCCTAAGTTATGGAAAGTTGATCACGTTTATGTTCCACTATTTATTGAAAGAAGACGTTGGTTACTAATAGGAATTGATATGAAGAAAATGGAATTTTTTCCTAAGTTATGGAAAGTTGATCACGTTTATGTTCCAATATTTATTGAAAGAAGACGTTGGTTACTAATAGGAATTGATATGAAGAAAATGGAAATATATAAGTATTGGAGTGAAAATTTTGATACTCAAACCTTTCATCACCTTATTTTCCCATTCGTCACGAAATTTGCGGTTCACTTCGGAGCTTTGTTAGTCAACATTCATTACCGGAGAAAAACATGTCAAACAGAGAAACAGTTTACATTATTAAACACAGAAAAATACATTCAAACCCATTACCGTTACCTAGTTGAAAATTCTGGGGTTCTAGCTTGTATGGTAATGGAACCTTTAACTCTCAAAAAACCGTTAAATTTGGATGGAGATTTTTTGGACAGTGTTAAGAAATACCGTCGATTCATGACAGATAAAATTTATATTTGCCGTTGTGTGCCTACTACCGTGACTGAAACTTAGAGTGACGTTTGTTTAAATATTTTAGTATGTATTTTGTTTAACATTTAATATATTTTGGATAATTTTGTTGTTATATCGATTGTTTAGATAATTATTCATATATTAAAGGATATTAAAAACAATAAAACTACTTGTTTAACAACTTAATTAATACAAACATAATTAAAAGGTAAAAAAAATTAAAAACATAGTTTAAAGGTTTTACAATAAAAGTAAATTAAAATACAAGTTAATTTTACGGACTCCAACGGGTGTCTAAATCGGTGGTATCGTCTTCAAATTGATCCCAAGTAGGAGTCAAACGACCGCCTCCATCTTTTAGTTCATTCAATTCATTTATCGCCGCCCAATCTTCGTCATAATCGTATAAATCGTCAACTCTACCAGTTTCTTTCTATTTAGACGTAGGGTCGTCATCAATATGATCCGGTTCATCAACAACGTTATTCTAAGTATCGTCAACAGTAGGATTCAGTGTTTCTTCAGCAATAGGATTTTGAGATTCACCAACGTTATTCTGGACATCTTCAACAGGAGGATTCTCCAGTTCGTCAATGAAATGGTTCTCAAATACGTACTCAGGAGGAGTGTTGGGATAATTTTTCATATAAACTTCCTATGATGTGAGACAACAAAAACTAAAACAACTATGATTTATATAAGAAAAAAATTTGAAAAAAAATAAAAACAACAAGTCCAGCCGGCTAAGCCACTAAGCCAAGCCATTAACGGAGCCGGCTCAAGCCAACTAGAATTTATGAAAAAAGCGGAGGCTTAGCCGGCTCACAGTATTAGACGGCTAAGCCTGCCACATGTCGAATTCTGATTGGTCCGTACTCAGTCAAATGTAATGTTGGCATGAAAATTTGAGCTGGATAGCTTAACCGGATTTAGCCGGCTCACGTGAGTAATGTCCATGAAATAGACGGCTAAATTTGAATGTCCATTTTTAATAATTTTTCTGGTCAAATGTCCATTTTCATATTTTTCCCTTTAGGAAATCAAACAAATCACTACTTTGAAATACTCATCAAGTTGACGTATCAACTTCACGCATTCTAGCCGTAATCGTTGAAGTTACAAAGTCTATCCGACAGTCATGGTTGGTTGGGTGATAATTCATAGATATTAACAAATACGCATAAATGTATATTATAAAAACTAAAGAAAAATCAATTATAAAAGTAAACGACTGGTTCCAAAGCATGGTCTGAATCGTTAAACCTGATTTTTTAAACCGCGAATCAAACCGTAAAAATCTCAAACCAATCGAATCAATTGATTTGCTTCGGTTTGAACGTTTAAATCGGCAACAACGGTTTATTAACACCCTAATCTAAACAAAACAAAAGTGATTGCTTATTTATTAAATGACCGCTAATATACAAGTACATAACATCAGATCATGGGTAATAAAAAAGTAAACAATATCTTTGTATAATCTGTATGTGTGTACCAATGTTGCTATGGGATTGGGGAGCTCATGCCCTCTTGTGTTGCTAAAGAACGAAGAGTTTGATATCGTCTTGAAGAAGGGAACTTCACGAATGAAGCTCGTCTTTTAAGACGATGTATCGTTCTCTTCGCGTACATTGATTGGAAAAAGGGCATTGCTCGCTCTTTCAACTTGAGAATTAGAAAGAAGATCGTTCTATAACTCACGAGAAGCGCGTATATCGCAAACAAGTCCCACCACTTAGAGTGACTCAATGGCAATCGGTACAATTTTTTTATAACTTCCTCGCCCGTGATTTTCGGGTCTCCTGATGCTAATCCATCGAAAACTAAGTTTAGTAGGTCATTCTTGTATCCTCCCTGCAATTCACATCCCTTTGATCAGATAACTTACTTTTCATAAACCGCTGAAACCGACTAAACTGTCGAAAACTGAAGCAAGTAAACCGGTTTGACCAATTTGAGTTCCAGATGACTCAGTTCACGGTTTGATGGCTTAACGGTTTGGTTCGGTTCGAAACTAGAACCAGCCTTGTAAACCAAACCAACCATTTAACCTTTATCATTTATATTCTTTTAATTTTTATTTTTGAAATATATAGTTATTTATATGTATTATAATATGAAACATCTTTGCCAATTAATTTTTTTTTATTACAAACCGGTTATTTTGAAAAATAAAAATAAAAAGGAATCGATTCAAACAGCGAAACCATCAGAACCGAACTGTCAAACCAGCAAAACCACCGGTTTAGTTTTCCCAAAACCATACTTAACGTTTCGTATTGGACTAATCTTGTTATAGTCTAATATTCTAGGAGGTTTGGCCGAAAATTGGAATCAATGGTGTTTAGTTTTACTAGGAGTCTAATGCTTGTTTATTTTATTATTTGTTTATTGTTTGGTATTATCTTTAAGTATTTGAGTAGCATTAGAAGACTTGTTTAACAAGGCTTATTTTAGTATAAATAGATTCGTTATGGATCATTGTAAATGTGTCAAAAATTATAAAAAAACAGAAAGAGTCGATCTTTTGTTGAGATCAATTTCTGTGTTCGTATTCTTGGGCCTGATTTCCAACATTTCGATCCAAAATTTTAGTCAAAGCTAGCCAAACCGGACCATGAACACCTCTATAACAAGAAACTCATGAATGCATCTAACAAGATTATGGTTGGAGACGCATCACGCTACTAGAGTGAAGAAAGAGGTTATTGAAAGCATCATTTTTACAACATGGTGGGTAATTTGGAAGTCTAGAAATGAGGCCTTCTTCGATGCAAACAACTTGAAGAAAGACCTCATCTATGATTCTATTGTCCACTTTTCGTTTAGTTGGATTTGTAATAGGAACAACAAAATTAATTTGTTATGGATCGAGTGGTTGAAAAACCCGCTACTCTTCATGTAATCTTTTATTGATGGTTAGTTTCTTCTAACCACTTTTTCTATATAATATCTTTTGCTGTTTAAAAAAAAGATTGTTACTCGTAAGTACCTGTATTGCCCATGATCCATAGTTTAAGTACGAAACCGGGGTAGCGCCAAAACGGCTTAGGAAGATCAGGAAGTTGGCGAAAGAACCCGGAGGTCATCATCATAACACCCTGTGCATCATGTAAAATAATTCACTTTAAAATGTTTTGTAGACAAAGAACACCAATTTGCGAGTATCATATAATTCGGATGTGATCTTACTAGTACTCCGGCCCCGATTACGAGTCCCATCAAGAAATTGGGAACTAGAGATGCCACAATCATCATACAACTCTCGATCACCGCGATAGAGCCAAAAAGGTTGAGACAGTAGAAAGCGTATCGCAAGAACCCGTGATTGAACTTGACCATGTTCCACGCGATCGTCCCGGTGACAAGGGAAACCGCCACCAAGAACGGGAACGACGATAGGAAATTCGATAGTATAAACACTCCAACCCCATAGTACCCGTTGAGTCGTTCCCTAGTAAAAATCTAAATACAATTGTAAGTAAAATTGTTAGAAATATATTTGTTAGGGTTTCTTGTAATATCTTTACTACAGATGAAATATAACATAACTAATTTTCTTTTAAAATTATACTTATTATATTTCTGTATATACTTAATTATAATATATAATATCATACGAGTTTTCATTATACTATACACAAATATATTATTGATTATACCTTCATGTCTTCGATAAACGAAGGGAAACTTCCGATTGACATGAAGGTCATAAACCCGGTTATGAAACCGCCACACGCTCCCCTCGCTAATATAGCGGTGTAACTCGTACCAACATCGTAGAAGATCGTGCCAACGCATATCGATACGACTAAGTAAATAATTATACGAAACCAGTAATATCCCATATCTCTAGACATGTTCACAAACGATCTTCGAGTCAATGTGGTAAGTTGCTTCCACCATCCTGCTTGGCTCCCGGTACTCACATTGGTCTCGGTCCCACGCTGCAAGAGGAAATCAGTAGCCGTCGATATAACAAGAAAGGGTTTGAGAATAGAGAAACTTACGATTGCCGAGAGTTGTTTGAGTTTCGATCGAGCTTTCGCGGCCTGTTTTGACCACCGGTATTTCTCTACTAACGTTGCTTTGATCTCAGCTGTTGCCAAATTCATAAAAGGGTCTGATTGTTCTCGTCCCTCCTATAAAATGAAAACATTAAAACAAGAATAATAAACATGTTAAACAACACTAAAACCGGCAAATAGAAGCCAAAAAATGAAAAAAATAAAAAATAAAAACATACATAAATTCTGGATGATCCTTTGAGTGTCGCTGTTACAACATCGAAGTCTGAATTGATACAACGTAGAAAATGATCAGACGGATTTCTCTTGATAGGACATGGGAACCCGGACTCGGCAAAAAACTGTAAAAGATAGTGGTGTAAAATAGCTGTGATAATCACATAATGCACTTGTAGGTGTTGTGTGAAAGATAATCAGAAATAATATAAGTGAAAAAGAGAACATACCGTCTATTCTATCATATTTAAAACTATATATACAAATAAATTACGCAGTTTTCGCAATTATTTACTTAAAATTGATTTTATATAAAAAGTAAATCAATAGCTTAAATCTTGTATGACATAAACGAATAATGTGAAAATGTATTTATAATAAAGTCTAGTTGCATTATTTTTCTTATTTACTTTTATGCTTTCTCAAAAAATAAATCCTAGCTAAAATTGAATGGACCACAATCAACTGCGACAGACGATAACTGTCCCATTCCGCTGTAAATATTCCATCGCAATATGATCTGTCAATGTATGCATGTTAATCTAGCAACGGAAGATATAGTCGCTACATCTGTCAGTCATAAATTATTTTCTTTAAAAGTTTTGTCATAAGAAAATTAGCGACCAAACTATTTACATCTAACTTTTTTTTTAACATAAAGTATTATGTTGACATAAACTGTCACAATAGCCGGTGTAACGAAGATTGTGCTATTACAACAATAACTAAGGCAGAATCAGGGGAGGTTCAAGATGGTCCATTGAACCTTCTCACTAACCTCTATAGCTTCCTTTGACTCTCCAAAATATACGGTTTCACCTCCAGATAAAAGAAACAAGTCATCAAACAATGCGAAAACTTCGCCGCTCGGTTGGTGAATGGAAGAAATTACTGTTCTTCCATCACGAGCCAGGCTTCTTAGGGCATGAGCCACGAAAAACGCGGACGCGCTGTCGAGGCCGCTTGTTGGTTCATCCAGAAACAAAATCCGTGGCCTTACAAGGATTTCAAGTGCGATACTTAGCCTTTTCTTCTCACCGCCACTTATACCCCTCAAATGCCAGTTTCCGATCAACCGATCAGCGCAATCCTCGAGCCCCATCTCCATTATTGTCCCCTCGATTGTGTCTTCGACCTCTTCTTTGGTCAATGTTGACGGTAGCCTCAGATGGGCTGAGTAGGTGATCGTTTCTCTCACCGAGAGGGTTCCCATTAGAACATCTTCTTGTGTCACGTAAGCCTACGGTTATGTCATTTTGGTTACATCAATATTTATTTAAAATAAAACAATATAAAGATAATTTCTAAAAAAAGAAAAACAAATATTTGCTACATATTTTTGTTAGGAAAAAAATTCATCACACTACAGATTAGCTACGGATTTAATTTGCTACGCTAGCTACTAATATTCTATTGTAAACGAAATCCCTAGCAAAATAAAAAAAAATAGAAGTCACTATAAAAACATTTTTTTTTATTAATTTTGGCTACAGAAAAAATCGGTTATATATTTTGTTACGGATCAGTTATGTACACATTTTGCTTTGCTATGTTTAACTATGGATATTCTAGTGGAAACAAAATTTGTAGAAATCAAGAAAATAAATATTTAATAAAATTCGTAGCAAAATCAAGAAAATAAAGTTTTAAAAAATAATCTAATATAACTTTTGGTAAAATTTAGAAAACAAATAAATAGTTTAAATAACGTAATAAATTAAGTAGTAAAATCCATAATAAAATCAAGAAAATATATATTTAATAAATAATTAAAAATAATTATTTTTTATCTCTAAATCTATCATAAATACGTAAAATCTGTAACTGATTAAGTACTCATCAAATCTGTAGCAAAAAGATATTTGCTACGGATTTGAACGTAGCAAATATACTTTTCTAGTATCATCATTTCTAGTCACTTACGACAGCGCCATAGCTTAGATTCTTCTTCTCGCCGTTAACTAGAATCTTTCCGGTCATCACAACATTCTTTGATAGTCTACCTACATCGGTAACAATCAAAATCACATATTTAACTATTGTTAGAAATTAACATGAAATAATTACATGTTTTGAGACAAGGAAGAAACCTGCTAATGCATCAAGAAGCGTGGATTTTCCCGAACCAGAAGGACCCATGATAGCCATGAGTCGACCTGGTTCGGCAAATCCATTTAGACCATGGAGCAACCGTTTGGTTGGTCCATCACCAGAGCTCGGAAGCATCACCCTTAGATCTTGCCACACCAGATAACTTGCCCTTTCTTTCATACTCATACTCGGCCCTATACCTATCCCACCACCACCTTCCTCACTACCATCGCCACGCTCCGCCAATCTACCGCTGTTATCCCCGCTACTGCCACCAATACCACCATGATTTCCCACTTCTATGTTCATCTTGAAACAAAGAACCTTTCACTTTGAAAGCAGGAGAAGAATATTTAAAAAAAACGACTTTGGAGATTTTATTAAGCAATTTTTTTTTGGAGGTATCTATTATGTTGAGGTGCAAGTGGGGTAGTATGGTCCAGCATTTATTTTGAAAGCAACGGTTAGTTGGTTGGTTGGTTGTTGAATGACTTTAAACTTTTTGTTAGTCTTTGAAATTAGATCTAGAGAAAATTAGGAATCTCAATAACTATGATCGTCCAATCATTAATTAATTGTAAAATAAATATTTTTCTTTATGATGAATGGTGGTATACTAAATACTTTTAAGATGATCGACTTTTGTGACCAGTGAAACCTAGTGTTTGTCCTTATCAAAATAGTAAGGGTTCAAGTTCCATAAAGTGGATAATAAATGAATCTTAAGAGTAGATTTTAGTGTATGAGTGTGTTCGTCGCTAAAAAAATAAACAAATACATTTAACTTTCATGTATTATAAAAATATTTCATGCAAAATAATATTTAAATAGCCTGCACGAAGTTTTCCCATACATAGAGAGACCGATTCGTGTAATTTTTTTTATACATAGGGTACGAAGTCTTTAGCATGCGACACATGTAATTTGGCCGAGGGTGTATGCGTTCGTACAATTACATATTGTAATTATGCAGACTAAATATAATTATGCATATTAATCACGCAACTTATAACGATATTCACGCAAACCAAAGTTGTAATAATGCGCTAATAAAAAAGCGTTGTGAAATAACGCAACCTAAGGGTATAATCACATGTGTTTTTCCCAGCTATTAAACGATTTAACAAAAAAAACTTTTTATTAAATATATATATATTTAAAAACTTTTTATTAAATATATATATATTTATATATATAGGGGGAGTATCAAATAAAAAGTAGTTTTTCGCTAATAAATCTAAGAAATGACAAAAACCTTAAGAAACGACATCAAACGAACTCCGATTGAGCTAATTTCAGCGGTGTTGGAACCGTCTCGTCGAACTCTACCATCTTAGCTTTTAGGGTTTAGCTTTTAAAGTTTAGATTTTACGTTTGAATTTTAGGGTTTTAGCCTTATGGTTTAGCTTTAGGGTTTAGATTTTATGGTTTAGGTTTTTTTTTGGTGGGGTGGGAGGTGGGGGGTTTAGGTTTTTGGGGGTGGGTAGGGGTGAGTTTAGGTTTTTAGGGGGATGGGGTGGGGGGTTTAGGTTTTTGGGGTGTGGGGGTGGTGGTTTTAGGCTTTTCGGGGTAGGGTTGGAGGAGGGGGGTTAGGTTTTTGGGGGTGTGGGTGGAGGGAGGTTTAGGTTTTTGGGTCCAGGTTAGGGTTCGATGACACGGTTCCAACGCCGCTGGAATGAGCTCAATCAGAGTTCGTTTGACCCACTTCTTAGTATTTGTTAACGAAAAACCACTTTTTAGTGGAACCGTCATATATATATATATATATATATATATATATATATATATATATATATATATATATATATATATATATATATATATAGTTGGGTTCATGAGAAAACTCATTTTTATGAGAAAACCAACCCCCCCCCCAATTTTTAAACTTTAATAAAATTTTCATACGTTATTATTTTTTTTTAAATTACACCAATAAATTAAGCATTTTTTATCTTTAATTTTAGTATAATATTTCTATATAAAAAAATTTAATGTGTCGGATTTTTCCGATACTACATATATGTAGTATCATTATACTGCAAGATGATACTACATATATGCAGTATGATGATACGGCATATATGCAGTATATGCAATATGATTATACTGTATATATGTAGTATGATTATATGATGATACTGCATATATGTAGTATGATCATACTACATATATGTAGTATCATCATACTACTCATATGTAGTATCGAATAAATTCGACACGTTAAAAAGTTTATTTTTAATATAGCAATATTGCATTCAAATTAAAGAGAAAAAAAATGCTTGATTTTAATGTGTAATTTAAAAAAAAATGATAACGTATGAAAAAGTTATTAAGGTTTTAAAATTAAGGGGGGATAGTTTTCTAGTTTTCTCATTAACAATGAGTTTTCTTATAATCATCTCCATATATATATATATGTATGTAAATATATATACATATATATATATATTTATTTATTTATACATATTGTCACACCCCGGCCGACGACGGATTATACGCCGGGGCTGACGCGGTTGTTCAAAAGCTCATGATCATCTATTTAATAAGTTTCAATATTTATTCAATCGCATTAAATATTCATTACAAGGAAATAAGATATACTTTGTACATAATATAATCAAACTTTGGATTAAATTTAACTAGGTCCATGATCCTATATGATCAAAACTTGTCCTCAAACGGGTGCACCTGAAACATGAAAGTAAATGTCAACTACAAGTAGTTGGTGAGTAACATAGGTTTTGACACCAAACAAAGTTAAGTATAGTTTTACAATTCAATATATTCAAAGCATGTCTAAAGCATATATGTGAAAACATACAAGGTTCTAAGCGTACAATTCAATCCTGGTAATGGAAAACTAGATACGCAATCTCACTGATTGCCATTTTGAAAAAGGGACAAGAGGATATACAAGTTGTAAGTTGATACCCAACAAAACCCGCCAAGGTTTTGTGGTAAGTTATAGTTTCGGATTCCCGTATAAATGATCGTAAAAAGTACTACCTTAGGCTTGGGCTGCAAGTTAATGAATGTACCGACATGAACACATGTAATGGTCACCGGGTAGTTTAAGACATAAAGCATAAAGATCACAGCATAAGAACATAGATATTGAATTGTGTAAGTAAAGCATTTGTAAACATGTTTCACCTCAAAAGCAAAAATAGAAAAAAGGGGCTATATAAACTCACCTGAGTTGTGTACTAGTAGTGGATAGCACCACACAAGGGTGCAATAGAAAACACAAGAGTTTGTCTGTGAACCGTCTACGTATGCCCTAGAATTATAAGCATAATAATTAGGGACACATGAGATATTATGACGATGACACGGAAGAGTGAACGCCCTAAGACGCACTAACGATTAAAGAGTAGACGAACTTGTCCACGAGAATAGAGGATTTTCTTAATATAATTATTATTAAGATAAATACGTTTCGTGTCGAACATTTCTAATTATGAATAATTTTAATAAATAAATATTCATGTGTTTGTACCATTTAAAATATGGCTAGGAAGATAATATAACTATATATATTACTTTTTTTGTTCGCAGAATTAATAAAATAATCATTAATGTGGCAAGAATAATAAATATATTTATTTTTATTCGGGGATATAAATGTGGGTAAATAATATAAATAATTATATTATTTATAAGTTTGAAACGTTACACGAAGTTTATAAACGAGTTTGCGAAACTACTCCTATAGTTTAATTGTATTGAGATTACGTCTAAGATCAAAACCCCCAAAACGTATTATGAACAAACCCTAATTACTGGATCATAAACAATTCGATGTTAAAAGATTAAATTATCAGAGGTCTTTAAATAACCAGATGATTACGAGTCTAATGGTGTAGTTTAATTGGATTTAAACAGATTGTAAGGTAGGGTTCGATCAAACCGAATATATGATGAACCCTAGAATCTGGATTTCGATCAGATTGATGTTATAAGCTTGAATTAGCAAAGGGCTTTCAATAAACGGACTCAGACGAAGCTATGGGTGCGAGAACTTACTAGATTAGGATTCAAATTGATGGTTCCCGACTAGAACAGGTGCCAGTTGTGACTGGTTCGATTTCCGGTGACCTCAACTGTGATTCCGATCAAATTGGTGGGTGCAGAAGCTTCTTAGCGGTTCTTTTATCGTGTGCAGATGATCAAATTGTGTATTGGTATACGAATTTGATGAATTCGATAGTATATGATCATGAAGTTGACGGTTACGGGTTTAATGGGTATAATTGGGTTTAATTTGCTATAACAACGATGATTAAAACTTTAATTAGGTTCATTAATGTCATTAACATGTATAACAGTTATCAAATCGAACAAAAATCGGTTTTGCAAACGGATTTGGATCAAAAGTTCACGGTTTGAATTTCAGAAGTCAACATAATCGAAATTGAGCTATTTACTGATTTAGTCCCTGCAGTTTCATGTGTTAGGGTTTAGGAATTGACAGAATTAGTCCCTAGGGTTTGAATTAAGTTAGAAGCTTGGTTAGTTGACTTTCAAAAGTCAACATGAACTTAAATATTGACTTTGACTTTACAAAATCAATTAGAATTGAGTGTGGGCTAATTACACAATTAGTACTTGTAATATGAGTTTAGATAATGGCAGAAATAGTCCATGAAGTTTGAGTTAGGTTAACTAGGTTAGTATATAACTGGATTTGGTTAACGGAGTTAACCTGAAAGGTTCGGATTGTCACATCATCCCCTATTTTAAAGAATTTTAGTCCCGAAAATTAGAATAGTACCTTAAGTGTTTGACGTGGAGTGCTTGAACAGATGGGGATACTTGCGCATCATCTGGTCCTCACGCTCCCACGTGAATTCCGGTACGCGTTTCGAGTTCCAACGAACTCTGATGATAGGGATTTTACTGTGTTTGAGCGCTTTGACTTCCCTATCCATGATTTTGACTGGTTCTTCAAAGAAGCGTAATTGTTCATCGATTTGTAGTTCCTCAAGAGGGACCGTGAGTGTCTCGTCTGTTAGACATTTCTATGAAAGACGTTGTGTATGCCACTAAGTCCTTCAGGTAGGTCCAGTTGGTACGCTACTAGGCCAATTCTCTTCACTATCTTGAACGGTTCAACATAACGAGGGTTTAGTTTGCCTCATTTCTAGAGTAAACTTGGGGTCACGTTTAGATTCCCAACTAGCTTTGACTGTTGGTTTGGGGAGTATGATTAATGACAAGATTTAGGTCTTATACTCAAAGTCAGGCATGCATGATGATAGTGGATTTAGTTTGAAGAGAATTGAGGAGAAAACTGTCGAAGAATATTTTGGACTTCAAAGATGGAATGCATCATTTGAAATGAGAACGACGAGAATTTGATGATCAAAACTTGTTTAGGATGTAGTCTAACATGTTGAAGGAATGTCACTGGATAAGAGGTTTCACAAACATTGTTCAAAGTCAAAATAACATAAAACGTTACGTGACACGAACAACGCTACTTCTGACGTTATGACAGGAACACTTATATATAGGAAGTACCAGCGGCGTATCCACCATGCCCTTATCATACCGCATCAGTCTCGTTATTATATATTATGATAGGTTTTATGTCATAACGCATGACAGAATTTACTATGTTTTCCATGCGCTGACCTTTATAATTACATGTGCACCCATAATTACTCAAATCATTGTATGGTCCGTGTAGATCATCCAATTATAAGTGGGTTAAGAAAGGACACCAAATTACATAGTTCACATCTATTGTTTTCACGTGGAGCTGCTAATAAACAACTGTGTACCTAGATAGTAAGGTCAATCAGAAAACTAAAGAGTAATAACGTGGCGTAACTTAGAGTTCCATAGCTTTCTCATGTTTGATCAAGAATACGTCAAACCCCAAGTAGTTTTAAAGTTTCACAACTTCCTCATGTTTGAACAAGAATACGTCAAACTTCGAGTAGCTTAAAAGTTTGTAGTTTTTCAACCTTCATGGATAAAGTGAATTATCATGCCTTGTGATCCATCAATTGCAAAAATTGTACCCAATCTAGTTCCGTGTATAATGTAAACACTCAGGTTTCATGTATAACGTGAATAATCTAGTATCATGCGTATTGCAAACAACCAAGTATCATGTATCGTGCGGACAATCTAGTATCATGTATATTGCAAGTAATGTGATCAATATAGTTTCATGCATAATGCAAGTAATCAAGTTTTGTCTACAATGTGATCAATGTATGAATGTTCATATGTAAATTATTGATTCTCACGAATAACGTAGACTATCGAATTTTGTATATAATCAAGTTTTGCGGACGTACGTGATGCTTGGTGCTTTATGTACAAGGTAGGTAGTTTGGGTTTTAAATTCTTAATTTGGTTGTGGCTTGTATGAGTGGTTAACGCCTATGCGAAATGATTCGTCTCTTTGAAGTGATTAGTAATCTCATACATTTCCGAAGATGCAAGACAGTGAGAAAGTTTTATAGGTATTTAGAATAATACACACACGAATAACTGTTTTGAGCTTTTTATTTGTAAATGACAAATAACTGAAATTTATTCTTGTTTGTAAATTAATAAATGAAAGTAATATGTTGAATAACTAGGTAATTGGGTAAATAAAACCTTTTTATTTATTTAGTTATCATAAAGAGAATGTTTCAAAAGGAAATAATGGCCAAGAAATTTAAAAGTAACGAATTAAGAGGCGGTAATGAAATAATTAATCAAGTCATAATTAATTATTAACTAAGATAATGAGATAAATGTTTTTATAAAACAAATTGCATCAAGTCCCTTCACAAGGTAAATGGGTTTGTAAATGATTTATAATCTAGTTAAAATTTACAAATCAAGGGTTTGATAAAGATTTTGTTTGAACAAAATAGCTACACTAGTCAAATCAGGAAATAGCAAAATGATTAGTTTACAAAGAAGGTTTAGATGTCCATCATTAAGGAAAGTTAAAAATAATAACATTTATATCTAGGTACAGGATATGGGTTTCGATTTAAGTTTTAAGGGGATGCGAAATAGAATATCCGGCTAACATCTTAGATAGTTTTCCACTAGGAAGCAGATGAACACCAAGGCGATCATCGTTGTGGCTATTTGTATTGCAAACCGGGATTTAGCCCTAGTTATGTCCGTATGTGCATCAAGTATTCTCTGATCTCCATTCTTTGCTTCAGAAATTCTGTGGTCCTTACATATAGATGAGCAGTATCAGTCGGAACTCCTAAGGCACTGGTAAGTCTCATGATTTGTCTTGCTCTTGATTCTGGATGGCATAGGTTAGGTGTTAGATAAGGGGTCTCTCGGTGAAGGTGATTCAGCTGCTCGGAGTCTCAAGCCTACTCCTAAGCCAATCCGCTCTGCGGTCAGACATGAATCTAGCAGCTAGTCGTGCCGGTGGCTGGTTGTCTACTAACGGGGACTCAAAGTCTTCCTCTTGTGCTTACTCTGTTTCAGGGTGATTCTTAGGGGAGTAAGGAAGGTAAGAGGCCATGTCTAGCACGGTAAGGGTCGTAAGTGTAATGGTTAGTGTTAAAGGTGTTCCTGAATTTAAAATTTGACTAATCATAACACCGAGTTCTTTTAATAATATATCGGGAGCAACACTTGACCTATAAGTAGTGTACTCACGAAAAGGATTCCCAGAAAAGTGAGGTGGGTCACAAGGGACACTCGCTGAAGTACTCAGTCTTTCCTTTGTCAGAACCTTTCATGGACTTACACCCACTCTTCCAGCCATCATGTACCATTAACATTAGTATTTGGACTCATGGTTATGATGTGAAATATTAAGGATTGTGTCTTGTGGCTCCAGGGTGTGCTCACCTATTCAAGCAGCTCCTTCCTTGATGGATAAGGTCTAAGGGTTTAAATCCCTTGCAAGTGATAATAAGGGTGATAAGATTTTCAAGGCATAAGGATGGGAGGTATAGGAATTTAAATAAGATTAAGTGTAAGAATCAAATAGGGAGGTTTAGGTATGTGTACCAAATTCTAGTAAACAACGGATGATGTTTAAATTGCATTCATCTCGCACATAACCAAATAGATGCTATGACAAATCAAAGTGATTCAGATTCGTATACTTTCAAGAAGACATGCTTTAGCCTATAGGTGGACACTCACTTCGGGAATTCCCAGGAAAGCGTATGGATCCTTCAGTTGATTTTGATTTATATGAAATGCTTTCCTAGACAGAAGACCCAAAGTACAGGCATTCACCCTTCTGGATTGCACGTGTTCTCTACGAATTTTCAGAACCCAAAACTTTGACGGGATTTTAAAATTTTAATTGACATTGGGTCTAGGAGTTTGAATCTTTCCATAAGTGACTTGTGATGATGTGTAAAGATGAAGATATGTATGGCAAAACTTAGGATAGCATCTATTGATATCAAATAAGTATTGTGCAAACAATTCAAATAGTGTAGCTAATAAGGTATCACATGAGTAGTAGTTTTTGTAATCATGTAGGTTATCAAGTAACATAGCACATAAGAGAACTTGTGTTGTATCATGCAATGTAATACACTAGATAATATGTAACATAATTACACAAGGTATCCTAAGGTTATAGACTATAGACTAATAATATGTTTTAAGTAATCCATGTAGTTTCAAATGGTTTCATGTAGTCCTTAGAATGTTGTAGTTCATGTAATTGCATCGTGTAAGCAGAAGTAGATAGATGTACGTAAGTATGCGTATAAATGAGTATAGAGTGGAGTTCCTAATAAGACACACGAGTTAAACTCATGTTTGGGGACTCCTAGGTTATAGTCTAGGTCATGTGTGTCTAATAACCTAATTCCCTATAACCATGGCTCTAATACCAATCTGTCACACCCCCGTCGGTGGCGGATTATACGCCGGGGCTGACACGGTTGTTCAAAAGCTCATGATCATCTATTTAATAAGTTTCAATATTTATTCAATCGCATTAAATATTCATTACAAGGAAATAAGATATACTTTGTACATAATATAATCAAACTTTGGATTAAATTTAACTAGGTCCATGATCCTATATGATCAAAACTTGTCCTCAAACGGGTGCACCTGAAACATGAAAGTAAATGTCAACTACAAGTAGTTGGTGAGTAACATAGGTTTTGACACCAAACAAAGTTAAGTATAGTTTTACAATTCAATATATTCAAAGCATGTCTAAAGCATATATGTGAAAACATACAAGGTTCTAAGCGTACAATTCAATCCTGGTAATGGAAAACTAGATACGCAATCTCACTGATTGCCATTTTGAAAAAGGGGCAAGAGGATATCCAAGTTGTAAGTTGATACCCAACAAAACCCGCCAAGGTTTTGTGGTAAGTTATAGTTTCGGATTCCCGTATAAATGATCGTAAAAAGTACTACCTTAGGCTTGGGCTGCAAGTTAATGAATGTACCGACATGAACACATGTAATGGTCACCGGGTAGTTTAAGACATAAAGCATAAAGATCACAGCATAAGAACATAGATATTGAATTGTGTAAGTAAAGCATTTGTAAACATGTTTCACCCCAAAAGCAAAAATAGAAAAAAGGGGCTATATAAACTCACCTGAGTTGTGTACTAGTAGTGGATAGCACCACACAAGGGTGCAATAGAAAACACAAGAGTTTGTCTGTGAACCGTCTACGTATGCCTTAGAATTATAAGCATAATAATTAGGGACACATGAGATATTGTGACGATGACACGGAAGAGTGAACGCCCTAAGACGCACTAACGATTAAAGAGTAGACGAACTTGTCCACGGGAATAGAGGATTTTCTTAATATAATTATTATTAAGATAAATACGTTTCGTGTCGAACATTTCTAATTATGAATAATTTTAATAAATAAATATTCATGTGTTTGTACCATTTAAATTATGGCTAGGAAAATAATATAACTATATATATTACTTTTTTTGTTCGCAGAATTAATAAAATAATCATTTATGTAGCAAGAATAATAAATATATTTATTTTTATTCGGGGATATAAATGTGGGTAAATAATATAAATAATTATATTATTTATAAGTTTGAAGCGTTACATGAAGTTTATAAACGAGGTGAAAATAATATCTAAATATACATTATTTTTAATTGGGGTCACGGGTTGAAAATAATATAAATATATTATTTTAAAAATGGAGAAATAATATAAAATAGGTTATAAAAGTAGACCCGAGCTTACGGGTGATTTCCGGTTCCAAAACACATTAATATATAATGTAATAACATAGGAAAATAGTTTTTATAAAATGAAAATCATTGAAAAAGTCCCAAAAATAATTGCAGGAGACCGGACTCGAACCCGGGTTTCCTGCGCACGAGTCCAACGCCCAAACCACTCCACCCGCTAGGGTCATCGCTTTAGAAGTCAGTTCCGTTTGGTTTTAACATTCACTAGTATCCGAGTTCCCTTCCCCCATCGTGAGCCGAACCAAACCCATGCCAAAACCATCGGATTTAGTCGCGAATCATTAAGAGATCACAGGGGTTTTGAAAATCGAGGACTTGCGATCCTGTGTGTGTATTTGATTGTAAAACTAACGTGATTAAAATCGTTTCCTAGGTTTGAACTCAAAATCAAATTGATGAATTTCGATATTCGAATCTGTTGAAAACATGGGGCTTTTAACAAGTGAGAGATTGCGAAACTACTCCTATAATTTAATTGTATTGAGATTACGTCTAAGATCAAAACCCCCAAAACGTATTATGAATAAACCCTAATTACTGGATTATAAACAATTCGATGTTAAAAGATTAAATTATCAGAGGGCTTTAATTAGCCAGATGATTACGAGTCTAATGGTGTAGTTTAATTGGATTTAAACAGATTGTAAGGTAGGGTTCGATCAAACCGAATATGTGATGAACCTTAGAATCTGGATTTCGATCGGATTGATGTTATAAGCTTGAATTAGCAAAGGGCTTTCAATAAACGGACTCAGACGAAGCTATGGGTGCGAGAACTTACCAAATTAGGATTTAAGTGTGCAGATGATCAAATTGTGTATTGGTATACGAATTTGATGAATTCGATAGTATATGATCATGAAGTTGACGGTTACGGGTTTAATGGGTATAATTTGCTATAACAACGATGATTAAAACTTTAATTAGGTTCGTTAATGTCATTAATATGTATAACAGTTATCAAATCGAACAGAAATCGGTTTTGCAAACGGATTTGGATCAAAAGTTCATGGTTTGACTTTCAGAAGTCAACATAATCGAAATTGAGCTATTTACTGATTTAGTCCCTGCAGTTTCATGTGTTAGGGTTTAGGAATTGACAGAATTAGCCCCTGGGGTTTGAATTGAGTTAGAAGCTTGGTTAGTTGACTTTCAGAAGTCAACAGGAACTTAAATATTGACTTTGACTTTACAAAATCAATTAGAATTGAGTGTGGGCTAATTACACAATTAGTCCTTGTAATATGAGTTTGGATAATGGCAGAAATAGTCCCTTGAGTTTGAGTTAGGTTAACTAGGTTAGTATATAACTGGATTTGGTTAACGGTGTTAACCTGAAAGGTTCGGATTGTCACACACATATACACACACACACACATATATATATAGGAGGGTTAAAATGGAAATCATGTTGAGTTAAGAAAACTATGGAAACTAAATCTCATCCATTGATCATACTTGATCTATGGTTTTCATTTTTTTAGTGCTTTTTGATTTAAAAAATGGATGTACTTTTTATATTAAAGGGTACAATAAGGGTAAAATAGGTATTGGGTTTAAATTAAATATGTGGTTTGAGTTGAATCTTGGGAATATATATGCATGTCATATCAACAAAAATCAATGACAAATCTTTTGTACTTTCTATAACATAAATTTCTCTCTCCTATTGTACTTTCCCATTTTATTTAAATTCCATATTTACCGCTCACTTTTTTTAGATTTCATCTATTACTGTAATTTGTTGTTACATTTGTAACAATGAATGTTACATCTGTAACTATACTTTCCAAATTTAGAACATTGCATTTACCCATTATATTATTATTATTATTACTATTATCATCGCATCCCGCATCAACAATCTTTTTCCTTCTTTTATTTAAATTATTTTAACTTTTTAAAATTTTAATTAAAAAATATACTAACTAATAGTTCATCTTATTTTTTAAATGCTATAAGTTTTCATACAACCAACATGAAAAAACTCACCCATTTGTATAAGAGACTTTTAAAAAGTTCATATTTTTTTAAATGCTATAAATTTACATACAACCAACATATGTAAGTAGTAAATATTAACCGGTTAAATATGAATGCTACACATGTAACAAGCAAAATGTTACTATTTTCCCTTTTTTATAAAAATATATAACCAACAATGTTATATATGTAACTACGGTTGGCACATATGTAGCCAGGCATGTTCCATTTGTATAAGAGACTTTTAAAAAGTTCATATATTTTTAAATGCTATAAATTTACATACAACCAACATATGTAAGTAGTAAATATTAACCGGTTAAATATGAATGTTACACATGTAACTAACAAAATGTTACTATTTTTCTTTTTTTTATAAAAATATGTAACCAACAATGTTATATATGTAACTACGGTTGGCACATATGTAGCTAGGCTTGTTACATGTGTAAATATAAGAGTGTTTAATAAAAAACAAGAAAAACAGGTTTTTTATTAAGTAGTTACATACGTTAAAGAGAGAGAGAGAGAAAGAAAGAAAGAGTTTTTAGCATATGTAAAAAACAGGTGTTACATCATATTTAAATAATATATTTTAATAAGATATGAAAGCAGAGCTAATTACATAGGAGTAAACTGATGCTTTCTCATCTTCCTATTGAAGCATCATAGTTATATATGTAACTAACCGTTGTTACATATGTAGCTAGCTAAATGTTACGCATGTGGATCACATATGGATGAGAAATCTTTTGTACTTTCTATGACACAAATTTCTCTCTCTTATTATGGTTGTCGCAAATTTAGTTCACGAGTTCAAACAGAAACGATGATTGTTACATATGTAACTATGACTTTTAAATATGTAATTATTACTAGTTTCTACATGAAATGATTATTACATACGTAGCTACTCGAATGATAACTGAACAACGATTACCTTTTTGCATCGATACAAACAGAAACGATGATTGTTACATATGTAACTATGACTTTTAAATATGTAATTATTACTGGTTTCTACATGAAATGATTATTACATATGTAGCTACTCGAATGATAACTTAACAAATGATTTTATATATGGTTGTTACATAAAATGTCTGAAAAGAATGGAAATACAGAGAAAGAGACATGAACAAATGATTATTACATATGTAGCTAATGAGACACTTTTTGATAGCAGCGAACATCTTTAGGGGAATGAACTTCGTTTATAACTTCGTCAACTTCGTCAAAAGGTTGAAGAACATATGTAACATCTGTAGCATTGCTAGTTGCATATAACGTCAGCGGACATCTTTATGGGAATCAACTTCGTTTATAACCTGGTAAACTCCATCAGAAGGTTGACAACATATGTAACATTTCACCAATTACATATGTAACAAACTCAGTTACATATGTAACGTCCTTTCGAAAACTCCATATTGACCTTGAGAACTGAAACTAGGTTTGAGATGTTTCTTAAATCCCATACCCTGCGGGTCTTGTCTTGATTCCCTATAGCAAACAGTCTTGCATCTGGATGCCATGGAGAAACAAATAAGTAGTTAAGGTGACCTTCAACAGATGCAACTGGCTAGTATAGATCAATGACACGTGTTATGGATAGAGTTAGACATGTTAATGGATAATGAACATATTATATGCAAGGTACATGTTAACCGAGTTACTTATGTTATGTTGTTGAGTGTTACATGAAATGGATTGTTACAGAAGTACTTGAAGTGATTACAGTAGTGTTCAGAGCATTTGTTGACGTTGTAACATATGTAAAAAAAAAAAAAACAGAAAAAATTAATCTTGTGATTGAATTTTTTTTACTGAAAATTGGTTAAATAAAAAAAATTTACCAACCATAACCTTTTAACTGAAATTCTCTTATTTTTTTTGCTTCTTAATATATGTTTAAAGTTCAAATTGATGTTACCTTGGTATCAAAAGAATGCAATTTCACCATTTGGGGGTTTGCTATAAGTTTTGGATCACTCTCTGTCCAAGTGAATGGTACGGCAACATCCATATCAGTATATGCTAACACATCAAAGATACCTAGAATTTAATCATACTTAACGAATCAAACACGATACTTTGCATCTCTAAAACACAACAAAAATAAGATAAAAACACATCCAAAAACTTGCCAATATTTACAGGGTTCATCGAGGCACGGCAAGTATGTAATGCTTGAAGCAATCTGTCTCATGATAGCTTGAATCTCCCTCATTATTTCTTTATCACTCTTCTCCCTTGAAACTCTAAAAACCAACAAACATCAAATCAATATAAAAAGCCAAAAACAATGGATGAAGCTGTTACAGATCCAAGAAAATCTTACCCTTTTTCAACAACTTCACCATCAGTCTCAGTACTAAAATTCCATCTTTCAAGCACTTCATTGGTTGCCTTACTCATTATCACAAAAACAATCCTCTGCAACCTCCTAGCTTCAAGCCATTCTATACACATAATCTCTAAATTTAAAAGTAAACCAAGTTTAGTCAAATTCTATTAAGATTTATGAAATGAGTTTATGAAAAAAATCAGAAGTTTACCCGAAAGCTGTGTGTTCAAATTAGCAATGAATGTCTTAACACCCTCATCTTGAGAAAGCAACAATGGAATACCATATTTCTTCACTCTCCCAAAACTTTCTTCAGGATGAACGCCACGATTGTACAGAATACTGATTGTATGGACTGAACTGTGTTAGGTAACCTAAATTCAACACAACAGGATTTTTAGGGTTTGAGTGAAAATGAAGGTGGAGCTTGAGTGAAAATGAAGGTGGAGATTTAGAGGCTATGGTCATAAATTTCCATCTCAAAAGGGTTTTATGAGAGAGGTAGATGAATGTGTCAGAAAAAGAGAGGTAACATAACCAAAATGACAAGAATACCCTTGGCATCAAAAAGATAAGAATTGGAGGAAGAGATACGTGGCATCATCAAGGCCACACAAAGGGTTTGCAAAGTTTTCTCATCTCAAAGGGTTTTCACTATATACTTACCCTATATATACATATATATATACATATATATATAGGGGGTGGTTATAATAAAAACCCACTTGAGTTATAAACCTTGCAAACCCTGTTTACATATGTAAAAAAAACTTTTTATTTTTGGAATGGATTCTACATTCAATTTTATCACTTTTGGTGAAAAAATTATAAAAAACCGTCGAGGGGTTTTTTTAAATCTAACGTTTGTTACATATGTAAGTTCTAAGGTCTGACGTTTATTACATATGTAAATGCTGACGTATTGCATACGTAAGCCTAAAAAACGCTAATTTTTGCATATTTTTTATTTCTTTTTTTATTTGGCGTTTTTTTATTTTTTTTTGTGACTAGGGCTTTTTTTATATAAATAATCAATCCCTAATTTTTAAAAAAAATTTGCAATTTTTTTTTCAAAGGGTTTGTAAGGTTTCTTTAACTCAAGTGGGTTTTTATTCTACCCTTTCCCTGTGTATATATATATATAATATATATATATATATATATATATATATATATATATATATAATAGGGGAGGGATGATATGGAAACACACTCCACTTGTGAAAATCTTGGAAACTCTACTAGAGCCCTTGATTTATCTTCATGTATGGTTATGATAATGTTTATCTTTTATATTTATTTAAATGTTGTACTTTTGTTGATAAAAAGTATAAGAAGGAATTTTTTATTATTTGGTTTGTAAGAGTAAATATTTGAAAATTGTTGAAAATTGTCTTGAAAAGTGTAAGTCATTGGAAACACAAATTTTCTTGAGAAATAATTTTCTCTCTTCACACATCAATCACATCAAAATCAAAACCATTATTCTTTTTCAAATTTTAACTACATTTTCACTATTATGGATTACCTTTCAATTTCAATATGTAGATCCAAAATTTCAAAATCTGAAAACATCTATGGTTTGTCGTAAATTTAGTTCACGAGTTCAAACAGAAAAGACGATTACCTTTTTGCATCTGTACAAACAGAAACGATGATTGTTACATATGTAACTATGACTTTTAAATATGTAATTATTACTAGTTTCTACATGAAATGATTATTACATACGTAACTACTCGAATGATAACTGAACAACGATTACCTTTTTGGATCGGTACAAACAGAAACGATGATTGTTACATATGTAACTATGACTTTTAAATATGTAATTATTACTGGTTTATACATGAAATGATTATTACATATGTAGCTACTAGAATGATAACTGAACAAATGATTTTATATATGGTTGTTACATAAAATGTCTGAAAAGAATGGAAATACAGAGAAAGAGACATGAACAAATGATTATTACATATGTAGCTAATGAGACAATTTTTTATAGAAGCGGACATCTTTAGAGGAATGAACTTCGTTTATAACCTCGTCAACTCCGTCAAAAGGTTGATGAACATATGTAACATCTGTAGCATTGCTTGTTGCATATAAAACTTATGAGCTACATATGTAACATTTCACCAGTTACTTGTTACTTATGTAACAAATTCAGTTATATATGTAACGTACTTTCGACAACTCCATATTGGACTTGAGAACTAAAACTGGGTTTAAGAGGTTTCTTAAATCCCATACCCTGCAGGTCTTATCTTGATTCTCTATAGCAAACAGTCTTGCATTTGGATGCCATAGAGAAGCAAATGAGTAGTCAATATAACCTTCAACATATGCAACTAGCTAGTATAGATCAATAACACGTGTTATGGATAGAGTTAGACATGTTACATGACATGGATTGTTACAGAAGTACTTGAAGTGATTACAGTAGTGTTCAGAGCATTGGTTGACATTGTAACATATGTAAAATGAAAAAACTGAAAAAATTAATCTTGTGATTGAAATTATTTTACTGAAAATTGGTTAAATAATAAAAACAAAATGCATCACTATATAAAAAATATAATATATAGTGATACATAATTTGTCGACAATGTTATTTATAAAAGTTGTTATGAAATATATAATATAGTGATAAAGTTGTAACATATGTAAAATAAAAAAAACAGAAATAGATGATAAGGCTATCACGTGGTAACATACGTAAAATAGAACAAAAACCAAACATTTAAGAGTAGCTACATCAAGTGTGTCAAACTCTTTGCTGGCTTGAGATCATGATACTTCCTTAACACTTCATAAAATAGCGTAAATGAACAAATATTACATGTGTAACTACGGTTGTAATAGAAAAATAACATGACAAAAATCAATATAATTTTTAGTTTTCACTAATATAACGAGCTTTTTTAAACAACATTTCTAGTGTTTTTTAATATGTCATTTCTCTCCCTCATTTTTTCACCATCCAACACAAAACTGAGTTGTTGTATGGACCATTTGATTTTAATTAGAAAGTTCAAAAATAAATACAAATCCTAATTTCGTTGAACCTCAACATCAAACACCAAAAACCAAAACTTAAAACAAAATTTTATTATACATAAACTACAAACATTGCAAAATAGTTCAAGAATGATCCATGAAAGATAAAACAAAAAGATCTACACCTAAGTGTGCTCTCTAGCTATTCTTCCCAAATCCAATCAATCCATCACTAATGTTCAATGGATGTACCATTTCCGATTTAGAGTAAGTGTATGTCCTGAGCAGATCCGCAAACACAGATCTGTGGAGAAATCCATCAAACGATCTGAATCAAGAGGCGGAATCCCTTGATCCGGTATCACTCTCGAATCAGAAAAAGGTAGAGAGGAGTGCGGGAATCACATACACGAACAGAAATACATAAAAGTGAAAAAGAACAGATAATTGAAAGCATAAAACGTATGATTCTTTCATTGATATGAAAATAATAAAGCTCCTCACACACTCACAATTAGTCTCACCCCAGGGTGAGCTTCCCTTGGGGTGGTGATTCTCTCTACAGACACACACTTCTCCTATGAGATAATCTGCTATTTTATAGGAGGCGAAACACATATGCCTTGTTTTTCAAGCCACCGCCCAATGGGCCTGAAAAACAGGTATCGAAACTAGGTAGTTTCGATTGAACAATTGTTCAACCGAAACTAGTAGTTTCGATACTGTAGTTTCTATTGACAGCATCAGTCTCAATTTTATACCCAACAGTAAGCTATGAAGATACCGTGTTGCATAGTGTGTCAAACAAGGTACAACGAAGAAGACATGTGTCCGTTGGTGCTTCCGTCCGACCATGGATTCTGTAAGGAGTGTTTATCTCGAACCCTTCATGAAAATCTTCATATCTTGTTAATGGTTTGAACAATTTATGAAGAGAGAGGGTCAAAAGTAAATGGTTTCAAACAAATATATGAGAGAGAGTTTGTTTGTGTGTGAATGTGTCAAAATTCAGAAAATTTAATGAAGAGAGAGAGTGAAAGCAAGTTAAATAACAAAAACACCCTTCATTATATGTTTAATAAATGTGAAAAAAAGAAGATGTGGTACCATGTGAGTCACATGTTGGGTTTTAAGAGTTTCTTAACCGGTGTGAGATTTTAATGTTTACTTCCCTGTATAACGATACTATATCAAATTAAAGATAAAAATTTGTTGGTGTTATGATATAATTTAAAATAAAATAATAAACTATATAAAAGTTAATTATGCTGAAAGCAATGATATATGGAATTAGATTTTACCGATAGAAAGAAGTCAACAACGAAGGCTTTTCCGTTTTACCTTTCTGCCATTTTTTACATTTTTATTAGGATTATTGTATTTTAATAATCCCACCTTTTACCAATTGGTCGATAATAATCCCAACTGAGAATATTCTTACCACCGGTCCCTACTTTCAAACTATTTTTTTACATTGGACTCCTCGTTAAAAAAACTTAACGCCGTTAGAGTTTATATGACATGGACATCTGCAAACCGCCGGAAAGTCGAGCCAAGCTAGCAATGGTCTCGTGTTGGCTTTTGAAATTGGCTTTGGTGGTGTTTAACTGGTCTCGTTAAACACCACCGTTTTCTCTGTTTGGACTTTCCGGACCCACGAGACCAGTTAAACACCACCAGAGCCAATTTCAAAAGCCACCACGAGACCACTGCTAGCTTGGCTCGACTTTCCGGCGGTTTGCAGATGTCCACGTCATATAAACTCTAACGGCGTTAAGTTTTTTTAACGGGGGGTCCAATGTAAAAAAATAGTTTGAAAGTAGGGACCAGTGGTAAGAATATTCTCAGTTGGGATTATTATCGGCCAATTGGTAAAAGGTGGGATTATTAAAATCCAATAATCCTTTTTATTATTATGTTTCTGCCATCACCTCCACTCAACCGTTGAAGAAACCTGATCAATGGTCCTGATCGACTTTGCACGCTTCGAGAAAAAAATATATTGTCGCATTTGATCTGGTTATATATATATATATATATATATATATATATATAGGGTTATTGGATTTTAATAATCCCACATTTTATCAATTGGCCAATAATAATCCCAACTGAGAATATTCTTACCACTAGTCCCTACTTTCAAACTATCTTGTTACATTGGACTCCCCGTTAAAAAAACTTAACGCCGTTAGATTTTATATGGCGTGGACATCTGCAAACCACAGGAAAGTCGAGCCAAGCTAGCAGTGGTCTCGTGGTGGGTTTTGAATTGGCTCTGGTGGTGTTTAACTGGTCTCGTTAAACACTACCGTTATCTCTGTTTGGACTTGCCTGACCAACGAGACTAGTTAAACACCACCAAAGCCAATTTCAAAACCCACCACGAGACCACTGCTAGCTTGGCTCGACTTTCCGGCAGTTTGCAGATGTCCACGCCATATAAAATCTAACGGCGTTAAGTTTTTTTAACGGGAAGTCCAATGTAACAAAATAGTTTGAAAGTAGGGACTAGTGGTAAGAATATTCTCAGTTGGGATTATTATTGGCCAATTGGTAAAAGGTGGGATTATTAAAATCCAATAACCCATATATATATATATCGGATTTTGTTATATCAACTACATTTGTGACCCGCGTGATGCGGCGGGTTTGTGATATTCGTTACGTGTATTACGGCGGTGACATTAACATAACTATGTGTATAAAAGAAATGTATGAATTTGTCGCGACTCGATTATGAAGATCGAAAAATAGATAAATCGTTAAAGAATTTAGTAACTAAGTAAAACAAAACAGAAATATAAAAAAGTAATTTTTACTGCTAGCTTGGCTCGACTTTCCGGCAGTTTGCAGATGTCCACGCCATATAAAATCTAACGGCGTTAAGTTTTTTTAACGGGAAGTCCAATGTAACAAAATAGTTTGAAAGTAGGGACTAGTGGTAAGAATATTCTCAGTTGGGATTATTATTGGCCAATTGGTAAAAGGTGGTATTATTAAAATCCAATAACCCATATATATATATATCGGATTTTGTTATATCAACTACATTTGTGACCCGCGTGATGCAGCGGGTTTGTGATATTCGTTACGTGTATTACGGCGGTGACATTAACATAACTATGTGTATAAAAGAAATGTATGAATTTGTCGCGACTCGATTATGAAGATCGAAAAATAGATAAATCGTTAAAGAATTTAGTAACTAAGTAAAACAAAACAGAAATATAAAAAAGTAATTTTTACAACGAATATAAAAAAAGTAAAAGAAAAAGAAAAAGAAAACGAAAAAATTGGTTTGTCACACCATAGACTCGAACCCGCTTCGGCGAGAAAAATCAAATCAGAAAAAATAATGAGTTGTAAGCGTATATTATATATACTAGCTTAGAACCCATGTAATACACACGGGGTGAAAAATATCAATACATAAAATTCTTTAATTTTTATGTATATATTTTACAGGTGTAAAAATGTATTACATATACTAAGCATTGAAAACAAAATTCAAAATATGTAAAAATTAATATATAATTGGCTTTCGAAAATACGTTAATTACTATTTAATTTAATTTGACTTTCATTTACTATTTGATTGAAAATAAAATTTACATAATTAGATTTCAAAGTTTTGTATAATAAGAGATAATTTAAAATAAATGTGTTTTATTAAAAATATATTATTATTAAAATATAGAAAGTGTAATTATTAAGAGAGAGAGTCGGGAAAAAAATTATGATAATAAATATGAAGGCGACACGTGTCATTAAAAAACTTTTATTTATTATATAGTATAGATTACATGGGTAAACTTGAGATATTAGAAATTTGAGTGGTAGAGTTAAAAATTTTGTCGAGTGATAAATTTGAAACTTTATAAATATGAGAGGCATATTTAAAAATTTAGAAAATTGAAAGGGTGTTATTTGAAAATGCTAAAAAAATTCAAAGTAAGAAAAAAGGGCAAGGGAGTTTCGAATCTGGGTGTTCTAGTTGAAGTTTGAGTTTGAATACCGTTGGCCAAAGATAGGGAAGAAGACATACCAAAAACCGCGTTTCGCACACGCTATGGACATTTCGAGTTCCGCGTAATGTCCTTCGGATTGACGAACGCCTCAGCAACATTCATGGATTTGATGAATAGGGTGTGTCGACCGATGCTGGACCGATCAGTAATTGTGTTTATCGATGATATCCTCATCTACTCCAAGAATGAGGGTGATCACGCAGGTCACTTGAAAAAGGTTTTGGAAGCTTTGAAGAATGAAAAATTGTATGCTAAATTTTTCAAATGCGCGTTCTGGCTTAGGGAAGTCCAATTCATAGGTCACATCATTAACCCGAACGACATTATGGTTGACCCAACAAAGATAATGACGGTAAGAGATTGGGATATTCCTAAGACGCCAACTGAGATCCGCAGTTTCTTAGGATTGACAGGTTACTATCAGAGATTTATTCAAGATTTCTCGAAGATAGCTTCGCCGTTGACGAAGTTGACACGGAAGGAGGTAAAGTACGAATGGGGTGCGACCCAGGAAGTAGCGTTCAAGGAACTGAAAGAGAAGTTAACCCAAGCTCCAGTCTTGGCCCTTCCCAAGGGCAATGAAGACCTGGTGGTATACTCTGACGCTTCGGGTCAGGGATTGGGGTGCATGCTGATGCAACGTGGGAGAGTGATCGCATATGCATCACAACAGTTGAAAGTTCACGAGGTCAATTATCCGACTCACGATTTGGAACTTGCTGCTGTCATATTCGCGTTGAAAATCTGGAGGCACTACCTTTACAGGGTGAAGTTTACTATTTACTCTGACCACAAAAGTTTGAAGTACCTCTTCGAACAAAGGGAGCTTAATATGAGGCAAAGACGATGGTTGGAACTCTTGAAAGATTATGACTGTGAAATCATATACCATCCTGGGAAGGCAAACGTGGTGGCTGGCGCTCTAAGCCGAAAGGATGTGCCTGCTCCTATTAGGGTGAAAGCTTGCCAGTTGGTGGTAACACCAGATGTGATGAGAGAAATTGAAGAGGCTCAAGATGAAGCCCTTAAAGAAGAAAACATAAAGAAGGAGAGAATGGTTGGCCAACAGGACAGGTTGGAATATAACACCCTTGGTGTTAGAACACGTTTTGGTCGGGTGTGGATACCTATGGATGGCGAGCTTAGGACCAAAATCTTGGATGAGGCTCATAAGTCTCGTTACTCTATCCATCCCGGTACCAATAAAATGTACCAAGATCCGAGGAAGGAATAATGGTGGCCTGGAATGAAACATGAGGTGACAAAGTATGTAAGCAAGTACTTGACTTTCTCACAAGTAAATGCCGAACACCAGAAACCGTATGGGAAAATTCAACCACTTGATATACCAAAATGGAAGTGGGAACACATTACCATGGACTTCATAACCAAGCTACCTCACACAGCTACGGGTCATGACACCATTTAGGTAATTGTGGACCGTTTAACGAAGAGTGCTCATTTCCTACCTATTCGCGAGACGTTCTCGTCGGAAAGGTTAGCGGAATGATTTATTAACGAAGTAGTAGCACGGCATGGGATGCCTTTGACGATTGTATCTGACCGGGACACACGATTCACATTGAGGTTCTGGAAAATATTTCACGAAGCAATGGGCACGAGACTTAATATTAGTACGGCATACCACCCGCAAACAGATGGTCAGTGCGAAAGGACCATTCAAACGTTGGAGGACATGCTCCGTGCTAGTATTATAGACTTTGGTGGCAGTTGGTATAGTCACCTGCAGTTATCACTCGACAATAGGCATGCCGCCTTACGAGATGTTGTATGGGAGAAGGTGCAGGACCCCGTTATGTTGGGGTGAGATTGGACAGAAGGAATTGGGAAGTCTCGAAGTCTTTAAAGAAACGTCGAAAAGGTTTGATCAGATCAAAGCACGAATGAAGGCCGCCCAAGATCAACAGAAATACTACGCGGATAAACGGCGAAGGCCTATTGAGTTCAATGTTCTTGATTGAGTAATGTTTAAAGTATCGCCCTGGAAGGGGATCATACGATTCAAGAAAAAGGGGAAAGTTAAGTCCGAGATTTGTCGAACCATTAAAGATATCGGCACGGGTTGGTGAAGTCGCTAATCGGTTGGAGTTGCCTGATGAATTAAGTGGAATTCATACGACGTACCATGTATCACATTTGCGAAAGTGTTTGGCGGATGAAATGGCTCACGTACCACTTACTGACGCCGAGGTCGACAACAACCTTAACTACATCGAAGAACCTGTAGCCATCTTAGATAGAAAGGAGAAACGTCTACATAATAAAGTCATCCAGTTGGTTAAGGTACAGCGGAAGCACGGAAAGGGGTCTGAAGCCACTTGGGAGACAGAGACGGAAATGAGGGAGTCCTACCCTCAATTGTTTGACTTATGCCAGTAAGGGGGTAGACTTGTAACATCCCAAAAATAAAGACGAAACCATAAGGGGAATGAAAACTAAATAAGGGGTGTGAAGAGGGTGGAGGCTCGTAGGTGGCATCCATGGGCCGAGAAGGGGAGGGGGAGTGGGGTTTAAACCCTAGCCTCCACACATGTTTATCCCTAATTCTAATTTAAACTCCACCCCATTTCTAGAGAGAGAAAGCCATAGATAGAGAACTCTTTGGATTTGGCTAACGATCGATCCTCTACCTTGCTACATCACTCGAGTAAAGATTTGCTAAAGGAAGGAATTGATTTTAGGTAAGAAACTCTCATTTTGCTATGTTTTTTCTCGAAATGGTTTTTTTTTCGGGTTTTGGCTCAAAAGATCGAGTTTTAATGGGTCAAACGATGTCATACTTCATATCGGATTCACGAGGGAAAAATACACCTTTTGAACGTAAAAAGTTCCAAACTTGACGAATCACTCGATCCAGATCTGAAACCATGCAAAACTAGGGTTTTGTGGTATGAACTGAAGGTTCACGGCTGGGGGATACTCGGGTAGGGTTTCACGGCTAGGGACACTCGGTTAGGGTTTCACGGCTGGGATTCTCTTGTGAGGTTCAAGGCTGAGGGTTCTCGGGCCTAAGTTCACGGGTAAGCCCCCAAGAACTTTCCTTGAACCGTGAAACACCTAAATTCACGGGAAAGAGCCGTGGGCGCCTAAGGAGCCGTGAACTCCTAAATTCACGGGAAAGAGCCGTGTGCGCCTAAGGAGCCGTGAACTCCTAAGTTCATGGGAAGAAAACCGTGTACTCCTAGGTTCTCGGTATTATGGAATGAAATGTAATGAATTGTATGAGAAACTAAGACTAGGTTGCGTACGTACAGGTTGGAAGATCTTTTAGAGACCTTTGACCGTGTTCATCTCAGGTGAGTTCTAGAGCCCTCTTTTAAATGTTTTAATAATGTTTTGGGCTGGTGTGCATACATACAAAACGAGATTTATGAAATGATGTGTACAAAACGAGGTTTATGAATGATGCTTCCGAAAGGGGAAGTTAAAAATGTGTTAATGAAATGTTTACGAAACGATGCTTCCGAAAGGGGAAGATGAAACGAGTAGTGAAATGTTTTTCCAAAATGTAGTTTACGAAAGATTTAGTGAAATGTATTGGCATTACCCTTATGGCTGGCTAACGGTTGTACAACTGGTTGAGGATGGGGTGACGACGGTCACCCATGGGATTACCGGGATCCCAATGGAAGGTACTATTCCTTGTGGGGAAATAGTGCCTAAGGTATGTTTAGTCCACCTAGAGGTAACGAGCCTTAGGAGACATATGTTGGTCTATCTAGAGGTAACAAGCCTTAGGAGACATGGGCGGCAGATGACTTAGAGGTAACGAGCCTTAAGTTCATCCGCTGGTATGCGATGTATGAAATTGACGGTTACGAGAAGGCGCAGATTCGGTTCATGTTGACTTATGTTATGATGATACGTTACGATGTTTGATGATGTTAAGTTATTGCATGTTTTACGTACGCTTTTGTTAAATAAATGTATGTTATGTTTTTGGCAAAATGTTCGTGTTAAGGTAAAGCTAGAACTCACCAGCGTAGCTGACTTTTAGTATGCACATTCAGGTTCATAACAGGTACGGAGGGACGGTGATGCTTGGCAAGCGATGAAGAGTTACCCGGCTGATATGATGACTAGCATCACGTTACATTATGTTTATGTTATGTACTGAATGTTTTAGACATGTTTACGCTTCCGCATGTCTGCCAATGTTACTATTATGTTTAAACGAAAGTTTTCCGCTGCGTTATTTGATATTCAAGTTTAAGAACTGTTTGTGAATGCATAAATCCAACAAGTGAGGCTTCCCGGGTTTGGGGCCTTACACCATTACTTCTTTGACGTCAGCAACAATGCCATTTCCTGCTACCTTCCCCGTCAACCTAATCAAAATAGCCATGAGAAAGTAAGGTTTTTACGTGTAAAATGATGAACAAAGTCCAGATCTAGCTTCATGGAAGATAGATAAGCGAGTTGAACGTAAAATGTTACGATTTTGGATTAAAAAATGAGGTTGTTTGGATTTGTGTTCTTATTAGTGTCGTCACCTTCATCCGGCGACACTAATCGGGGACAACAATGTGGGAACCCCGAGGTCTGCCAATGACTGGGACACGTTTAATTCCTTGGCGACACTAAGGAGTGTCGCCACCACTATATGGCGACATTATATGAACGACACTAAGTCCAGACCGAAAGTTCTGGCGACATTGACAGTACATCTGGCGACACTACCTGGCGACACTGATAACATGTCTGGCAACACTGCCAAGCGACACTGATCATGTCTGGAGACACTGTCTAGGCGACACTAGTTAATTGATAGATTTCACTTATTGATTTCCTACAGATCCCTTAGCACTCCGTCTAGCTCTTAGGTGAAGATAGTGCACATGGAACCCTTATGGGCACTTAGTTGGAGGTAGTGCACATGGAACTCTTGTGTGCACTTAGATGGAAATAGTGCACATGTAACTCCTATGTCCACTTAGATTGAAAAAGTGCACATGAAACTCTTGTGTGCACTTACTTTATGAGAATGTTTAAGGGTGTAAATAAATAAAATGAAAGTTGGAGGTTTGTTGCAAAAGTGGAGTTTTGCTAGTTTAGGTGAAAAGGGCCAGATTTGGAAACCAAGGGGTTGTTTTGTAAGAAACTGAAAGTGCAGGGACTAATGGTGTAAAATCTGATAATCATATTATTTGAGGAAGGGAGTGGCATATACACACACTCATTTTAGTGTGTGTATATGTGTGTCGTTCTTCATAGAGGAGGAAGGCCAAGATCACGAAATTGATGATTTGTATGTGGAATCTGGATGATTTGGGGTGTTCATCTTCTTCCAAACATCAAAGTAAGCATCCTTTCATCTCTAAATCACTATTGAAGGTGTTCTTGGTGGGTTTTGGTTGAAAACTCGAATTGGGTTAATTGGTGTAGGGATTTTGGTTTAATGTTGTTCATAAACCTTAATCTTGTATTGTTAATGGTGGAGAATCATGATTTACAATATTCTAACATCCAATTTGATGATTCAAGAATTAGGGTTCTTGAGGTGAAATTTGGAGGTTTTCAATCTAGTAATGTTTAATGATAAATTGAGGTTGGGTAAGTGTCTAGGGTGTTAATAGACATACAATTAACCAAGAAGCCCCAATTAATTTGGTGTTTTGTAAAAATATAGCGTTTGGTGAAACTTGGGTGAATCCTTAACGGGTCATTTGGGTTAAGGGAGTTTTGTATGGTGTTTGAAAGGTGTATGAGTGTTGTGGTATGTCCATGAACACTAGACCTAGTAGAAACCACAATCATAATGAGTGATTTATGAAATTAAGGTGTTGCGTGAACTTGGATAAGGCCTTAACGGGTCAACTTGGGTTGAATGACAGTTAGTGGGAGTTAGAGGTTTGGTTAAGGTTGTATTATCAAAGATAAATATGGGTTATGATATTTTGGTCATAGGTGGGTGTTAAATCTCAATTTGGTGTATGGATTGAGATAATAAGATTACTAAATACAAGTGGATTGTTTAGGTGATAAAGGTGTTAATGGAGCTAGCTTTGAAGACCAAGTGGAATCATCTCGAGCTAAAGGTAAGTGCTTTGTACTTACTTAGTAATAGATATGTCGGTAGTTACATGTAATATATTTGTGTGGTTAAATTCTATTTATGTCTGGTGTGATAATATAATTTGACTTATGTGATATTTAGTCAAACTAAATGTGGTAAATTGGTGTAGTTGACTTATACGGTTAATAGTCAAACTAAATGTAGTAAGTTGGTGTAGTTAACTTATGTGATTAATAGTCAAAATAAATGTGGTAAATTGGTGTAGTTGACTTATGTGGTTGATAGTCAAACAAATGTGGTAAATTGGTGTAATTGACTTATGTGGTTGATAGTCAAACTAAATGTGGTAAATTGGTGTAGTTGATTTATGTGGTTGATAGTCAAACTAAATGTTGCAAATTGGTGTAGTTGACTTATGTGGTTAATAGTCAAACTAAATTTGGTAAATTGGTGTAGTTGACCTATGTGGTTAATAGTCAAACTAAATGTGGTGAATTGGTGTAAATTAACTTAATGTGGTATAAGTCAAACCATTGTAGAATAATGGTGAATTGGTGTAAATTGACTTAATGTGGTATAAGTCAAACCATTGTGGAATAATGGTGAATTGGTGTAAATTGACTTAATGTGGTATAAGTCAAACCATTGTGGAATAATGGTGAAATTTGTGTAAATTGACTTAATGTGGTATAAGTCAAACCATTGTGGAATAATGGTGAAATTGGTGTAAACTAACTTAATGTGGTATAAGTCAAACCATTGTGCAATAATCGTGAGTTGGTGTAAATTGACTTAATGTAGTATAAAGTCAAAACATGGTGGAATAATAGTGAGTTGATAGCATAATAGGATTTGTATGGTGTCAATACATGTCTAAATGTCGGTTGTTACATAAAAATACAAATACGATGGTAAGACGTGGAGTTGAACACTCCATCGGTGAAAACGAGAAGTGGTACTCGTAAACGTGGGTAGATAAACTAACAAATTGATGTTAGTGGATGTGGTGGGACTTGCATGGTGTCTAAATGCAAGTCTATAGTCGTTTATTGCATAAAACTGCAAACAGGTCAGACAATGGGGAGTTATATATCATTAATAATGGTGAATTGTGAGTGTTTTCTTGTAGGTGATTCTCCGATGTACCCTCGGGTCTCGCTTCACATGGATTTGTATTCTCATACTCAAAGTCAGGTGTTTGTTTTGCTAAACACTAATCTCGTTGGGGATGTTATAAATGATTGTCGATTGTTAATTAGACTTGTGGAATGTCTAAGCATGTTTTGATTTCTTTTCTTTTGAAATTGTTTAATCATAACTCATTGTTGTAAATATTAAACCATGTCGTAAATGGTATATGCTTTTGGGACCTAAATTCCGCGTGTGATTAAAAGTTTTACGCGTTGAAAATTGTTTTTCAAAGTCTTGAATTAAAAATTAAAAAAAAAGAATGAGAGAAAAAAAATAAAAATCAAAGCCAAATTTTTTTTTTTTTTTTAAATAGCTAGGTGGATGGTTACTCCAACTTGAGTCTTCTCTATATGAAAATGACCAAGTTAATAATATGTATGGTGTCTTACTCCAACTGTTCTTCATCCACCGATTTTAATAATATGTATAATGACCAAGTTAAACACCCAATCTCCAGGAGTCCTGTTTATTCTTCTCTATATGAAAATTATGGTGACCAGGAAAAAAGTTATTTACTGACTAAAAAAGTTATGTTTTTTAATGAAATGAAATAAAGAGCATTCAGAGAATATACTTATCCTTGTAGGTGACACTTCAATATGCATAGCTGGGTGGACCACCTTTTATAAATTTGGAAATCTTGTCCACAAATCATTGTCCTCTCTAATTTAAAATTTTAATTTCACATGTAATTTAATTCTAACAGGTGCACGAAACCCACGCGCTCCGGTAAGAATATTAAAATTTATAATGCTTGATTTCGACGATTTGTACATTAGTATTCACTTGAAGAAAAAAATCACGGCGAAACATCGATAAAAATAAGCACGTTGCAACAGTATATTCAAAAATTTATAAAAACTTTATATTTTTAAAGTTATAAGAGAAAAAAGAAGTTATGAGTTGGCCAAGTGTCAAATTTTGGTTGGACAAAAAAAACAAATAGAAAAATATATGATTTAAATGACAAGTCTACTTAAAGTTGAGGATAACTTTAAAAATGATATGCTTAAACCATTTGTATAATATACTAAAACAACTTGTACACTTTGATTTAACAAAGTGTATAGTAACTTGTAAGTATTGTCGACCTATAAAACAAAAAATTATGAGTGTGTCATGTGTCAAAAGGTGTTTGGGCAAAAAAAAAATGTAAAAGTATAGGATAATGTAGTTAAACTTGAGGGGCCATCAGGTCTTTAGTCTGATTGTCAGGGGGTTTTGTTATAAGGCTTTCCTCCTGTGGATGTCTCAGGTTCAATGATCACAAGATGCACTTTATAATTTCAGGAACACCCTCTGTGACAGGACTTGAACTATGTGCTAGGTCGGGTTAGCGACATCCTAACCGACATGCCTTTAAAAAAAAAAGTTAAACTTGAGGGGGCCATATTGTAAATTTAATATTCTATATTCAAATTGCTTGTACAAAAATGCTTCATCATTTGTAAAGTGTGATTTGACATTGTGAACGGTAAGAATACAGGCGCGCGTGTATACATATAATGAGATTAAATTAAAATGTCATTAGTTCCTAAAAAGCTTAGGAAAGGATTTCAACCATTGCTGAAGCATAATCAATGACCATAGCAACATGAGTGACACGTGGACTCAATTCTCACACTTTTTTTTTGCCCGAATTGACAAATGGGTAAAACCAACTTTTTTTTTAACGACTAAAATAATAATGTTAAAAAACTATAAAATTGATCATTTTTAAACGTAAATAAAGTTTTTATACATCATTATTTTTTTTAAGTTACACTATAAAATTGATCATTTTTTATCTTTAATTTGACTCTAGTATTGCTATAGTTAAAAAACTACCTTTTTAATGCGTGTTAAACTAAGTGAGCGTATAACTGAGCCTCCAGATTTTTTTTAATAGAGCGTTTGGATTTTTTTTTAATAGAGCATCCAGATTTTTTTAACGAGTCGTCCAGAATTTAAATAGGGCATCTCCGTGTTTAATTTTTATCATATTTCTAGGTTTTGTTTTGAAGCAATTACCATCTATCCCTTAGCATACTGACTCAAGTGCTATAAGATAAGATATATCTAAGTAGCCATGGCTAAGATTTGGATAATCCCTATTACCTTGAGTGAGTTATTATGTTTGAAAACTTATCATTGAAGGCTTAAACATGGTATTATGTAGTTCTAGTCTTGAAGATTCAAATTTCAAATGGATAAATAAATACTCATGCGAGGAGAGAAATTGTAATTATTTTGAAGGATTTTTTTTTTCTAAATATAAGAAGAGGACGTCTTTATCTTTATTTTTATTATTATGTTTTCATAAGATGAATAGTGAAAAATGAAAATCAAGTTGAGGCAAATATGGATTTGATATTCGTGTTATATTCATAGTTCAAAAGTATGTTGTAACCAAAGAGGTTAGAGATTAACCTTGGAACAAAAGGAATTCAAGTTAAAGTCGCAAAGCCTATGGAGAGAGCCCAATTAAGAAAATCATATGTTTAACCCTTCTAAATTTAAGTTGAAATATTAGGATGCCACAAACATTCTTGCCTGTTAATGATCAGCGTCAAGACACCAAGGTAAAGTTTAGAACACTCCTCCAAGATCTAGACTTAAATATGATGAAAGAATGCCATGGAGAAGTCATGAAAGGGCTTACAACAATATGGATATCCCGTTGTAAATATCTTAGACTAGTATGGATAAATCTAGATATAGAATATTATATATGTAAGACACGGTTTTATTATATGACTCTTATAATCATTTATCTAATTATTAAATTGATCATTGATTTATTTATTTATTATTAACCTATGGCTAGTAATTAGTTGATGGGCTAATTACTCTTAATGGACCATTAATGGGTTTCCCCTTGGGTGTACATATATAAAGAGAGATAATTATAGAGAATTGACTAATCATTCAATTATCACCAACATCAAATTCGTCCCTCTCTCTCACACATAACCGTGAGTTCTAACAAACTCACCTTAGCCATCATAACTGTACACCCTAAACGGGAACCCGATCTTCCTATGGATCATGACGTCTTCTCTCTCTGCGGTTAGCTTATCAGGTATGATTTATATTATTGTTTTCCATTATCATGTTACAAGAATTGATCAACATTGGTATCAGAGCGTACGTTGATTAATCAGTTCTTTTTTCGTTCCAAAAAACTAGAATGAATCGGAAAATCGTTTTTTGATAAGTTTTCGGTTCTGGACTTACGTTTTTCCAGATCTGATCCGTTTAAACAGTTTGTAAAACTTGTTTTGATCCCTTATTTGGATCAAATAAACTATTTTTTTATGATATATTTAAGTTCTCTGATCTAAACCTCGAGTTTTCATTTTTGATTTTAATTTTCTGATCTGAATAAACTGTTTATGATCCAGAAAACTAATATATTTTTCGGAATCCTTAGCATCATGTTTTATGATTTTGATTCCAGTCATATATCTGATAATTAATCAAGAACAGTCTTAATGTTCTTCGAACTGTTCTTGATGTTCTTGTTTTTTTGAAAATATCCTCTTATTTTGGGATATATTAGGATTTAATCCTGTTTCCTAAATTCGTGTTGATTCATCCCCAAGTTTCGTATTAAAATATTATTTTAAATAAAACAAACTGATATATTTTGAGATAAACTAAGACACATAAAAGATTTTGAAATCAGAATAAAATCTCTTATTTTGGATTAAAACTGGATTTGATTATGTTTCCTAAAAAAGGTGCAACTTAATCTCCAAGTTTTTTAAATTTTATTATTATTTTAATTATTCGAACTAATATACTTGGAGATATACTAAAACACCTTAAAAGATTTTCAAAATAAAAATACAATCAAATCCCTTAAATTTCGTACATGTCTTATCAAGTTCACATTTACGGTTTAAGTCTAACGTTTTATCATTCACGGGTAAAGATCACGGTTGTGTTTACGGGTATTATAAGTTCATGGGTTTTTACTTCACTGTCTATGACTCACGGGTAAGGTTCACGGGTTATAAGTTTACAGTTCATAGTTCACGGGTCCTAATATTCACGGTTTTTACAGTTTACGGTTTATGAAAATGGAACCGTGAACCTTATAGGAACCGTGAACCCTCACCTGAGTTGTGAACCCTTAATGAACCATGAACCCTCACCTAAGTCGTGAACCCTTAATGAACCGTGAACTTTTTCCTGAATTGAGCCGTGAACCTTCATAGAGCCGTGAACCCTTATAGAGCCGTGAATTTTCACTTAGCCGTGAACCTAACATTACTTAAATGTTTGGTATTAATGAGTTCTTTAGTTTTAGTTTTGTTAAACCTTAAACTTAAATGTTTTTTTTTCAAAACTTAAAACTTACTTGAATAACACCTAATAGCTTCACTTCTACCCAAAGGTGATGTGATGCATGTGTAAACTTATTCAACCTTAATTAAGCATTATAACTTAGTGCATGTAATGATATTAAAATTAGAAAACATGATTAACTTAATAACACCTAAAGTTTTACTTCTGCCCAAAAGTGATGTGTCACGCTTGTAAAGTTATTTAAGTCTAATTAAGCACTAGTTCGCCTGAAATACATGAATGTTTCTACTTCTGCCCAAATGTGAAGTGTTACATTTGTGTTCCACGAACCTAATTATGTGCATTCTAAACAAATGTCTCACTTCTGCCCAAATGTGATGTGTTATATTCTCATTTCACATACTTACTATTTAAACTTAAACCGTTCCTAATGCTTAAACAATTGGTCATTAACTGTCACACCCCCAAATCCCACTAACGGAGTTTTACCGTTTTGGAAGGTGACACATCAGGATCTCAGTCATTAGTTACACGGAACGACTCTATATGAATTTAAATAAACCACTAATGCTGCTCATAGTCACGAGACAACAAAAGTTCAAGTTTGAAAACGTTGCGGAAGCGTAAACATAAACCAATGCAAGTAAAAGTAAGTTGCGCAAAACAAAGCGCCCAAAACCATGCAGTTTAAGTAAATAACGTAAATTCAATGTTCGATAGTGATAAGACTCCATGCATGCCCTATGCTCGTGCTTGGATACCTTAGTGACCTGAGAAAGACATGCTAAAAAGTGTCAACACAATGGTTGGTGAGTTCATAAAGTAATGTAAGTAAATCCAATTGTTTAACGCAAGCATCCCATGCTCGATGTTTGTCAGATAAAGTAATTATTGTTTACCGATAGATAGCTAGTCTAATGCATTGCTACTTTAAGCGTTCGCAACCGAAGCTGACTGTTTGTATGTTTGAATGCCTCCAGCCATGTCTACCGAACACTGGCTAATGTTTAGGCAAATTTTACACCCGTTGACCTCCAATCATAGTTAGAGCGACTAACTCGGGTGGGGCTTTGTCAAAACCCAGTAGTACTACTCAAAATCCCCTCGCTATTCCCCAATACTAACGGTTCGAAACGTAAGGACTTGTTTGGTATGTTTGTGCACTTTCAGTACGCAAGCGGTAAAACAGTAATACAGAATCCCCTAATGTTTGAAATGTTTGAAAGCATGTTTTCTCCCCCAAAAAGGAAAACAAGTAAAATAGGGGTTATGAAACTCACCTGAGTGCGTATGCAAGTATGAAAGCTAAGAAGCAACTGCTGGACTTCTAACTGCCACCTATAACCGTAGCCTATAAGTGCGTGTTCGTGATGTTCGATATAGACCCATATATCCAAACAATGTTGTTGTTAAAGGTTGTAGAAAATAGTTTGCAAGTGCGACTCAAGTTTGACACGACGACCCGTTGGTGACACGTTTGTGTTTTAATGTTTGAGTTGCATACTAACACATAACTCACAATTGATCATACGATAGCACGTAGCAACAAATCCTATTTGTTCTAGAAAGGTAGCATGTTTCCATTAATGGCAGGTTTCCATAATTAGTAAGTTTCTATAAATAGTAACCATGTTCGGGTTTCACATCATTGTTATCATATGCTTGCAGGTTTCAATTCAAGTAGCACATAGCAATCATCATATCCTACAACAATTCTATTCTACATAGCATGTTTGACTTGGTTCCGATAAAGTTTCTATTTTTAGCAACCTATGATGAGCATGCGCGTTATATAATCATCAATCAAGTTTACACACATTATCATGTCATGTCAAGTACAAAACCATCATCAAGAAGCTATAGAATTCAAAACGAGTGAGCGGGTGAAAAAGTGAAAATTGAAATTAACTTTCTGTTAAGAGAGGTCCCTCGCGGTACGCGGGAGAGGAGAGGGGTCTCCCTCGCGGTACGCGAGAGGTTTCAGGACTCGCCCGGTTGACTTGTCTCTCGCGGTACGCGAGAGAATTGGACCTGGGTTTTCGCGGTACGCGAGAGGACCAAAAATCAGGCCCGACTAAATTGTCTCTCGCGATACGCGAAAGACTCGCCCGTGGGTCTTCGCGGTACGCGAAGAGCCTGTTCGACAGCAAGGTAAATTAAACATTAGGGTTTAGCCGTTTCTCATGCAATCCAACGATTTCAGTAGCAAAGTTATCGACTTTAATCATGTTCTACACTATTCTAACATTACTAGTTTCAATAATCAACAACTAATCAGTCATACATCGCTAGAGTTTAGCAAAACATCATAAATCAACAATATTTAACAAAAACACATCAAGCTTGCAACTACATTAAGAAAATCATCATGTTTGGATGGATTTAGGGTCTGATCTAACTGCAATAATCAAAAGGAAATCAAATCGGATGAAACGACTTACGTGTGGATGTTAGAAACGTAACGAGGATTCCGAATACGCGTCTAATTCCAAGTTTGAAGCTTGAATGAGCGATCCTTGCTTGGTTGCAGGTTCAATTTCGTGAGAGAGGGTGAGAGAGAGAGAGAGAGACGGCGAGATTGAGAGAGAGAGTGATTTAGGTTAGAAACTTTTATAAAAATCTTTTTATAAATCTTGTACGGGCTTTTACTAACGGGTTTGGGTAATTACGGGCTTTTAATTTAACTTTAACTAATTAATAATTAAAACCCTTTAACTAATTTATTTTATAAAAATACAATCTTTATAAAATAGCAGATAAATAAGCAGTCCGGTAAATCTACGCGATTTAACGAAAGTTCACGTAATTCACAGATAATTCACGTAGCACGTAAAAACACATAATTTATATTCATTATAAATTATTTATTGCTTGAATTATTATTTATTGCTTATCACCAACGTTCCGGGTTCGACTCGTGTGTGATCCGGTAATTCTACGATTTACCGATACGTGAGTGTTAGTGCAAAACCGACACATCTAATTAATCTTAATTAAATGTGATGCATGCATGACTGTTTGAGGTAACTGAGTTTGAATCAATAACTGTTCGTGGTATCGTGTTTGAATGAAATAACTGTTTGAGATAACGTGTTTGAGTTAACGGAGTTAACCTGAAATTGCCGGATGTCACATCATCCCCTTGTTGAAAGAATTTTCGTCCCGAAAATTAATCCAAGTCGCTAGCTGTTTGAAACAAAAATTTGGGTTGTCACATCATCCCCTTGTTGAAAGAAATTTCGTCTCGAAATTTAGTTTGTACCTTTCGTGTTTGCCGTTGAATGTTTGAACAGGTGAGGATACTTTTTCATTATCTGATCCTCGCGTTCCCACGTGAACTCCGGTCCACGCTTCGAGTTCCAGCGAACTCTGACAATAGGTATCTTACTGCGCTTGAGGGTTTTGACCTCTCGGTCCATGATCTCAACTGGTTCCTCAACAAAACGTAGCTGTTCATCAATTTCCAACTCCTCGAGTGGAACTACAAGAGTCTCATCTGATAGGCACTTCTTTAGGTTTGAGACATGAAAGACATTATGCACTCCATTGAGTGTATCTGGCAGGTTCAACTGATATGCTACTGGACCAATCCTTTTCACTATCTCGAATGGTCCAACATAACGGGGGTTTAACTTTCCTCGTTTCCCAAAACGAATCACACCTTTCCAAGGTGAAACTTTTAATAAAACTTTGTCGCCCACTTGGAATTCTAGCGGTTTTCTGCGCTTGTCTGCATAACTCTTTTGACGGTCACGCGCTGCCGCCATACGGTTTCGGATTTGTACTATTTTCTCTGAGGTTTCGTGCACAAGTTCAGGACCAGTAAGTTGGCTATCTCCAACTTCAGCCCAACAAAGTGGTGATCTACACTTTCGTCCATACAAAGCCTCAAACGGTGCGGCTTTGATGCTAGTATGATAGCTGTTATTGTAAGAGAACTCCACTAAAGGCAAGTGAGTCTCCCAACTGTTACTAAAATCGATCACACAAGCTCGTAGCATATCTTCTAGGGTTTGAATGGTACGCTCACTCTGGCCATCTGTTTGAGGATGGTACGCTGTGCTCATATCCAGGCGCGTGCCTAGAGCTTTCTGTAATGATTGCCAGAAACGTGAGGTGAATCGGGCGTCTCTGTCGGAGATGATGGAGATTGGCACTCCATGTCGGGATACTACTTCTTTAAGATAGAGGCGAGTTAACTTTTCCATTTTGTCGGTCTCTTTGATAGCAAGGAAATGAGCGGATTTGGTTAAACGATCCACTATCACCCAGATTGTGTCACATCCAGATGGGGTTCGGGGTAATTTGGTTATGAAATCCATGGAAATCTGCTCCCATTTCCACATTGGGATTTCCGGTTGTTGAAGCAATCCGGATGGTTTTTGGTACTCCACCTTGACCTTGGAACAAGTCAGACACTTGCTCACATACGTGGCTATGTCAGCTTTCATGTTCGGCCACCAATACATAACTTTGAGATCGTGGTACATTTTGTCAGATCCCGGGTGAACAGAGTATCGGGATTTGTGAGCTTCATCCATAACGAGCTCTCTCAGGTTTCCGTACACTGGAATCCATATTCGCTCTGCGAAGTAGCGAATACCATCGGATTTAACCTCTAGTTGTTTCTCCATACCACGGGTGGCTTCCAGAGTTAAGTTCTCTTCCTTTAGTGCTTCAAGTTGAGCATTGCGGATTTGTTCGGGTAATCCTGTATGAATAGTGAGTTGCAACGCTCGAACTCGTCGGGGTTTAGTTTCCTTTCGGCTTAGGGCATCGGCTACCACGTTAGCTTTGCCCGGATGGTATTTGATTGCACAATCATAATCATTTAGAAGTTCGATCCAGCGACGCTGTCGCATGTTCAACTCTTTCTGCTCGAATATGTGTTGAAGACTCTTGTGATCGGTGTAAATGGTGCACTTGGTACCGTACAAGTAGTGTCTCCAGATTTTCAGTGCGAACACCACGGCTCCCAACTCCAAGTCGTGAGTCGTGTAGTTCTTCTCGTGGATTTTCAATTGTCGGGAAGCGTATGCGATAACTTTCTCACGTTGCATAAGCACACAACCGAGACCTTGGATCGATGCATCGCAATACACTATGAAATCATCGGTTCCTTCAGGTAGGGATAGGATGGGTGCGCTGCAAAGTTTCTGTTTCAAAAGTTGGAATGCTGATTCTTGGGTTTCGCTCCAGGTATAAGGTTTACCTTTTTGAGTTAAGGCGGTGAGGGGTTGAGCGAGCTTAGAAAATCCCTCGATAAACCGGCGGTAGTAGCCAGCCAATCCCAAAAATTGTCGCACCTCAGTCGGAGTCGTTGGTGCTGCCCAATTCTTAATGGCCTCTACTTTGGATGGGTCGACATGTATTCCCTTCTCGTTGACTACATGTCCAAGGAATTGAACCTCGCGAATCCAAAAATCGCATTTGGAAAACTTCGCGTATAGCTGCTCCTGCCTAAGCAGTTCAAGGATTAAGCGCAAATGTTCTTCGTGTTCTTCCTTACTCTTAGAATAGATAAGGATATCGTCAATGAATACAATGACGAATTGATCGAGGTAGGGCTTACACACACGGTTCATGAGGTCCATGAACACCGCGGGTGCGTTGGTTAATCCAAATGGCATGACCAAGAACTCGTAATGGCCGTACCGGGTTCTGAAAGCGGTTTTGGATATATCCTCATCACGAACTCGTAGCTGATGATATCCAGATCTTAGATCGATTTTTGAGTAAACACTCGACCCTTGAAGTTGGTCGAATAGATCGTCAATGCGGGGAAGTGGGTAGCGGTTCTTGATGGTTACCTTGTTCAACTCTCGGTAGTCAATACACATACGGAAAGTCCCATCTTTCTTTTTGACAAATAGGACTGGGGCTCCCCATGGTGATGAACTGGGTCGGATGAAACCCTTATCCAACAGTTCTTGCAACTGTGTGGACAACTCCTGCAGCTCACTTGGTGCAAGTCTATAAGGTGCTCTGGCAATAGGTGCTGCTCCGGGGGTTAGGTCAATCTGAAATTCGACCTGTCGATGGGGTGGAAGACCGGGTAAGTCATCAGGAAAGACTTCTGGGAAGTCGCGAACAATAGGGATATCTGCAATTTTCTTCTCCTCGGAAGGTTTGTCAACGACAAGGGCTAGTATCGCAGTATGACCCTTGCGTAGGCATTTCTGCGCTTTCATGTAAGATATGATGCCCACGACGGCACCACTCTTCTCGCCTTTCACAGAAAGAATCTCTCCACTAAGTAGAGGGATACGAACGATTTTGTCCCTACAGATGATTTCGGCTTGGTTTTTGGACAACCAATCCATGCCAACTATTATGTCGAAGCTGCCAAGTGTAACTGGCATGAGATCGATGTCGAGTTTGTGACCAGATAGTCCCAACTTACACCCCTCGAGGATATGAGTTGCCTCGATTAGTTTACCGTCAGCTATTTCTATGGAATATTTGTGCTCTAACGGGGTTTTGGTCAGCTCTAAGTGTTTACTAAAGTTTTCGGAAATAAAGCTCCTATCGGCACCAGTATCAAAGAGAACAGAAGCAAAATGATCGTTTAAAGGAAACATACCAGTGACAACATTTTGATCTTTACGAGCTTCACTTGAACCAATTACGAAGGCCCGACCCTTCGCACCATTACCGTTGCCATTACCATTACCACCCTGATGGTTGCCGTTTCCGTTCCCATTACCACCTTTCTTCAGTTGAGGGCAATCCCGCTTGTAGTGCCCTTCCTTGCCACACTCAAAACACCCTTTAGGCGCCTCACCAGTCGGTGCCTGTTTAGCTTGTAGATCCCCTCTACAATCCTTGGCCGAATGGCCCATCTTCCCGCACCTCTGGCAACGGTACCTGTCGCACGCCCCAGTATGATGAAAGTTGCATTTATTACACTTAGGGTACTTACCAGCATAAGATCCCTGATTCTGCTGAGCCGAGTTAGACTGTGAATGACTCTTAGCAGGCTCGAACTTTCGTTGCTGATGATGCTGCTGTTGAGGCGGATTGGACTGAGAAGACTTGAAATGTGGACTTTCAAACTTACGCTTATTATCTGCCAGCTTAGAAAGTGCTCTCCTGGGAGGAAGTGTACCCTGTGCGACCGCCTGATCGGTCAACCTGTGAGCCAAACGGATGGTTTGCTGGATAGTGGTGGGGTTGGATGATGTCACCATACTCTGAATTTGAGGGACTAGACCCTCGATAAACCTCTCAATGCGCTTGTACACTGGAGTCACCATCTGTGGGCACAAAGTAGCTAGTTCATGAGAGCGGGTAGTGTAGGCTTCGATCTCTGACCCTTCCATCTTGAGGTTCCAGAACTCGACCTCAAGCTTCTGCACCTCATCGCGAGGGCAGTACTCCTCTGTTAACATAGTCTTGAACTCATTCCATGGTAAAGCATTTGCCATTTCTAGAGTCAGCATTTGTACCTGGGCGTTCCACCAGGTGAGGGCTGGACCCTCCAGTGTGCCAGATGCAAACTTCACCTGGTTGGCTCGTGGGCAGTTGCACATAGCAAAGACAGACTCTGTCTTCTCCATCCAGCGGAGTAGACCTACAGCTCCTTCGGCTCCACTAAAAGTGTGGGGCTTACAGTCCATAAATGTCTTATAAGTGCAGGCCTGTTGGTGGTTGTTCTGACCTGGATTAAATATAAAGAATGCGTTCAGGGACAAATAAGATTCGGAAGTGAGTTCAGAATGAATGTTGACTCGTTAAAGTCGACAGATGATAGATTTACCTCCATTCGGGTTGACTGCCAAAGCCTCAGCCACACGCTCGTTAATCATAGCAGTAAGCTCTGCTGGGGTCAGATTGATGCTACCACGCTCGGCGTTACGTCCACCTCTTCGTCCAGACATGTTCTTCACATTCAAAAATACAAAATCATGAGCAAAAATACATCGCATATCATTGTCATACAAGTATAAGTAAATAACAGAAAATTAAACCACAACATCTAACATTTCAATAATAATACTTGATAAAATAAATTGTAAAGGCTACAAAGTACTTTCAATCAAACATCAAAATCCAGAAATATCTGTTGGATGGGAACAACCCTGCCCATCTAGGTTTAAATAAAAGCAAAATAACTCAAAAGATAGTCTATCAGTCATCATCACTGTCAACTGAAGTCACATCAGAAACAGTATCCTCATCCTCATCCTGTTCCTCATCATCACCCTGCTCTTCATCCTCACCCTGCTCCTCCTCCTGCTCAACCTCTGCAGCATTGGCAGCCTCAAGCTGCTCCTCCAGCTGCTCAATCCTAGCCTCTGCTGCCTCGAGGTTAAGGCGCTGGACGTTCACTTGATCTCGTAACTCATAGTATGCTGCTGCTAGTTGGTCTTGCACAGTGTTCAACCTTCCCTGGTTGTTAAGCAGCTTCTCCACCCTCTGGTCAGTCTTGTATCCACGCTGTAGTAGCCCGGTGATCTCACCAGCAGCCTCGCGCATGTTTCTGATCTCTCGGTCCATCTTAGCTACAAATGCAGCTAGAACCTGCTCAGGTGGATATCTCAACGGTGGCAAAGTTCGCGAAGTAGAAGAGGAAGAAGTAGGAATGTCAGCAGCAAGTGGAGGTGGAACCTGCTCCTCGCGGATCCAACTCCTAATCATGTCGGGATACCAATCCCAATGCTCCGTGTCGTCTCTAATACGCACATGGAATGGCTCGCCATACACTCTAGTATCATCAATGGGCGTCATCCTTCGCCTCTTTGGCTCGGGTGAAGGTACTGTTGGAACCTCGGGTTCCTGCTCGATCGGGGAATCTGGTGACTTGGGTGAATGAGACATTTCCTGTAGTGTGATGAGTCAGTGTACTGTATGAGTGTAAGTGTTGTGTAACTAATGCAAGTGTGTGGTTAAAGTCTAGAATGCAATGCAATTCCTAGTTCACTAAAACCAATGGTCTCTGATACCAATCTGTCACACCCCCAAATCCCACTAACGGAGTTTTACCGTTTTAGAAGGTGACACATCAGGATCTCAGTCATTAGTTACACGGAACGACTCTATATGAATTTAAATAAACCACTAATGCTGCTCATAGTCACGAGACAACAAAAGTTCAAGTTTGAAAACGTTGCGGAAGCGTAAACATAAACCAATGCAAGTAAAAGTAAGTTGCGCAAAACAAAGCGCCCAAAACCATGCAGTTTAAGTAAATAACGTAAATTCAATGTTCGATAGTGATAAGACTCCATGCATGCCCTATGCTCGTGCTTGGATACCTTAGTGACCTGAGAAAGACATGCTAAAAAGTGTCAACACAATGGTTGGTGAGTTCATAAAGTAATGTAAGTAAATCCAATTGTTTAACGCAAGCATCCCATGCTCGATGTTTGTCAGATAAAGTAATTATTGTTTACCGATAGATAGCTAGTCTAATGCATTGCTACTTTAAGCGTTCGCAACCGAAGCTGACTGTTTGTATGTTTGAATGCCTCCAGCCATGTCTACCGAACACTGGCTAATGTTTAGGCAAATTTTACACCCGTTGACCTCCAATCATAGTTAGAGCGACTAACTCGGGTGGGGCTTTGTCAAAACCCAGTAGTACTACTCAAAATCCCCTCGCTATTCCCCAATACTAACGGTTCGAAACGTAAGGACTTGTTTGGTATGTTTGTGCACTTTCAGTACGCAAGCGGTAAAACAGTAATACAGAATCCCCTAATGTTTGAAATGTTTGAAAGCATGTTTTCTCCCCCAAAAAGGAAAACAAGTAAAATAGGGGTTATGAAACTCACCTGAGTGCGTATGCAAGTATGAAAGCTAAGAAGCAACTGCTGGACTTCTAACTGCCACCTATAACCGTAGCCTATAAGTGCGTGTTCGTGATGTTCGATATAGACCCATATATCCAAACAATGTTGTTGTTAAAGGTTGTAGAAAATAGTTTGCAAGTGCGACTCAAGTTTGACACGACGACCCGTTGGTGACACGTTTGTGTTTTAATGTTTGAGTTGCATACTAACACATAACTCACAATTGATCATACGATAGCACGTAGCAACAAATCCTATTTGTTCTAGAAAGGTAGCATGTTTCCATTAATGGCAGGTTTCCATAATTAGTAAGTTTCTATAAATAGTAACCATGTTCGGGTTTCACATCATTGTTATCATATGCTTGCAGGTTTCAATTCAAGTAGCACATAGCAATCATCATATCCTACAACAATTCTATTCTACATAGCATGTTTGACTTGGTTCCGATAAAGTTTCTATTTTTAGCAACCTATGATGAGCATGCGCGTTATATAATCATCAATCAAGTTTACACACATTATCATGTCATGTCAAGTACAAAACCATCATCAAGAAGCTATAGAATTCAAAACGAGTGAGCGGGTGAAAAAGTGAAAATTGAAATTAACTTTCTGTTAAGAGAGGTCCCTCGCGGTACGCGGGAGAGGAGAGGGGTCTCCCTCGCGGTACGCGAGAGGTTTCAGGACTCGCCCGGTTGACTTGTCTCTCGCGGTACGCGAGAGAATTGGACCTGGGTTTTCGCGGTACGCGAGAGGACCAAAAATCAGGCCCGACTAAATTGTCTCTCGCGATACGCGAAAGACTCGCCCGTGGGTCTTCGCGGTACGCGAAGAGCCTGTTCGACAGCAAGGTAAATTAAACATTAGGGTTTAGCCGTTTCTCATGCAATCCAACGATTTCAGTAGCAAAGTTATCGACTTTAATCATGTTCTACACTATTCTAACATTACTAGTTTCAATAATCAACAACTAATCAGTCATACATCGCTAGAGTTTAGCAAAACATCATAAATCAACAATATTTAACAAAAACACATCAAGCTTGCAACTACATTAAGAAAATCATCATGTTTGGATGGATTTAGGGTCTGATCTAACTGCAATAATCAAAAGGAAATCAAATCGGATGAAACGACTTACGTGTGGATGTTAGAAACGTAACGAGGATTCCGAATACGCGTCTAATTCCAAGTTTGAAGCTTGAATGAGCGATCCTTGCTTGGTTGCAGGTTCAATTTCGTGAGAGAGGGTGAGAGAGAGAGAGAGAGACGGCGAGATTGAGAGAGAGAGTGATTTAGGTTAGAAACTTTTATAAAAATCTTTTTATAAATCTTGTACGGGCTTTTACTAACGGGTTTGGGTAATTACGGGCTTTTAATTTAACTTTAACTAATTAATAATTAAAACCCTTTAACTAATTTATTTTATAAAAATACAATCTTTATAAAATAGCAGATAAATAAGCAGTCCGGTAAATCTACGCGATTTAACGAAAGTTCACGTAATTCACAGATAATTCACGTAGCACGTAAAAACACATAATTTATATTCATTATAAATTATTTATTGCTTGAATTATTATTTATTGCTTATCACCAACGTTCCGGGTTCGACTCGTGTGTGATCCGGTAATTCTACGATTTACCGATACGTGAGTGTTAGTGCAAAACCGACACATCTAATTAATCTTAATTAAATGTGATGCATGCATGACTGTTTGAGGTAACTGAGTTTGAATCAATAACTGTTCGTGGTATCGTGTTTGAATGAAATAACTGTTTGAGATAACGTGTTTGAGTTAACGGAGTTAACCTGAAATTGCCGGATGTCACATTAACCAAAGTGAACGCCCGTTGTTTAAGTAGAACCTAATTAATCTATTAGTTTGGTGTTATAATAGATTTTTATCACATCTTCATAAAATAATTGTTCTTAAGTAGAACCTTATTTAATTTATTATTTTTGTCTGCCTTAGATTATTACCGCATAGATCACTCTAAGTTCTTCTTTTGCTAATTGTACCTTATTTTCACTCTAGTTTCTAAGATGAGTTTTGCTTGATTAAGAGTTTCCATAAATTTTTTGCTCTTATTGAGTCTTGATTATCTCTTAAGACATGACACTCCTGCTGCTATTTCTGATAAAAGTACTATAGAAGAAAACTAGAACATAAGAAATAGGATAAGTCAAACACAATGTCTCTTATGGTAATCAAGAACTCCTTTCATGATTGCTATCAGGGGAGCTATTCCAGATTCTGAATTTCCTAAGACTAATCTATTCTCTGTGGAAATTGAAAAAAATAAAAATAATTCCTAAGATGCATGCAAACATTCTACTTCTAAATAAAAGGATAAGTGGCATCCGTGAACACATCACAATATACATTATACACTAACATGACCCATAAACTAAAGGCTTATACATGGAAATCAGTGAATTTTTTCAGTGCGTACATAAACTAGTATGATTAGTTGCTTTAAAAATCAACTATAACACTCAGAAGTACCAAAGGAAAATGAGTGTATTGATAGCAACATACGTACAGGAAAAGGAACGCCTAAAACTGGAAAATCGGACGTTATTCACCTCACTATCACTAAACCTAAAAAGAAGAAGAAAAGTTAGTATAGAGAGGATAGTTCTAAGGTCAGGAAACAAAATTCAAGTACTACTTCCGGCTCTTACATTCTCCAAGGAGAAATCTCACTGCAAAACTTATGCCATTATACTAGGCATAAGCAATGAGACGATCCATAACCCAAGGGATTAGCTGGCTATAGTAAAACTTGTTGGAGCACTTTTGTGTGACAAACACTCTGGAAATTATCTTAGCTTTTGTACTTGTCTTGTATGTATTAGTCTTTGTATCTTAGTGTCTGTATGTATTAGTTATCGAGTTGTATTTACTTTTGTATGTACACGTTGTCTAGATTCTCTAAGTGTTTTGCGCACTTAGCATGTGCGTGGGAGTAAACTCCTGCGTACTTAGCAAGTACGCAAGAACTCTCTGCGTACTTGCTAAGTACGCATGAACCCCTCCGTATTGCAGCTTTAAACTACAAAGAAAATGAAAAACGTTACAAAGATTCAATTGAAACTTTAAAGAAAGAAAAACGTGATTTTTCACTTAAAATCAGTGAACAACAGTTTCATTTGGATGTTGCGTACAAGGGGTTGGAAAAGAGAAATAATGAAATTACCAAGCTGCAGAATGAGGTCTTGCAGTTGAATGGTAGAATTGAGAAGTTGAAGAATTCTTGTTTTGTGGCGGAACACTATGAATCAGTAGTGAGACAAGTGAATGGCTTATGGTTGGGTACTAATGCCATTCCTCCACCTGTAAGCGGGAAATTTGTCAACGGAATAATTGATATTGACTTGTCATGCCTTGATGAATCCTCAAGTCAGGATGATTCCTCTAACAAGGATGATTCCTCTAACAAGGCTGACTCTGCGTCTGATCAGGAGTTCTTCACGGATGAAGGCTCTGAGAACACCATCCCTGGTGGTGTTGTCTTAGAGGAGCTGATTGATGAACACAAAGTTGTGAAAAACTTTGTCACTGATCGTGATAATTGCATTTTGACTGAGCCTCATACCATTGAAACAAATGAAAAACTAAAAGTAATGCTTTATGGGGGATATAAGAATATTAAAAAAGTTAAGAAACAAAACTTTGCAAATCATTATGGGTTTGGTTATAAAGCAAATTTGGAAAAATATTACATTCCCAAAAATGAATCAACATCAGGTCCATCAAAAACCACTACTCATGTTCATCAAACAACTCATCATGCTTATCATGCTGAGTCATCAAATGCTAGATCTAATGAGCACTACAGGAGGAGTTATAAGTAAAAGCGTGCTTGCTTTCATTGTGGTATGGTTGGTCACATCCTTGTGAACTGCCCTGCTAAGAACCAAGGGAAACGGCCAATTGTTTCACAACCGGCTGTTATCTCTAACTCACCACCAGTGAAGCAACCCAAGAATCCCAAATCAAATATGGTGAAACCACCAGTGAAACCTATGGTGAAGCCAAAGACCACATCTGAGGCTAAGCCATCTGTTCCAAAAAGGGAAAAGCAACCTGCTAAACCCTGTGCACAAACTGGTGAGAAGCTTGTGGTTAAACTTTCTAAGCCACAGAGGAGAAGAAGGAACAAGAGATTGAGAAAGCTGGAACAGCTGGCTGGAATTCAATCAGGTGAAGCTTCTACTAGTTCACCTGGTTCTTCTGAATGCAAGCCGACTGTTCCAGTAAAACAAAAGAAAAGGTCCTGAAACAAGAAAACCAAAAGTTCTAAATCTTTTGATCCCAAATCTCCAAAGGATTCACCAATTTTTGATAGTCATGACTGTGAATTAATTGAAGTAGTTTATTTTGAGAAAGACGGATGACCCAAGACCACCATGGCTTGGGTCTCCACATCTAATTAATTTCTTGTGAATCGTGTAGGGACATCCGAAGGGAACTATCTCTAATCATTGGTATGTAGATAGTGGATGCTCCCGGCACATGACAGGCAACATGACACTGCTTCAAGACATTAAACCATTCAGAGGCGGCCATGTGGCCTTTGCAGGCGAGAAAGGCGGCAGTATTATGTGTCAAGGCGTGGTCTCGAATAGATGTGTAAGCTTTGACAACGTCAACTACTGCGAGCAGCTAAAGCATAACCTATTGAGTGTTTCTCAGATGTGTGATAAGGAGTACTCAGTCATGTTTGACAAATCTGAATGCATGATTCTCAAACCTGGGTTTGAGGTTCCTAAAGACTGGATTTTGATGCGTGCGCCAAGAACGAATGACACCTATCAGATCGACATGAGCGTGGCGAAAACCACATCTTCAGTTGCTACTTGTTTGCTTACCAAAGCGACAGAGCTTGACTCTATCTTGTGGCATAGGAAACTCGGACATATTTCTTATAGAAAAATTAATCATCTTATCCAAAACGGTTTAGTTATAGGGGTTCCTAAGCTGAGATTCTTCATTGCAGATGACTGTATGCCTTGTTAAAAGGGCAAACAACATCGATACCCCTTTGGAGCTCTTACATATGGATCTGTTTGGGCCCATAAGTATCAGGAGTATTGGAGGGAAGTCATATTGTCTGGTAGTTACTGATGATTTCTCACGTTTTTCTTGGGTGCATTTTTTAGGTACCAAGGATGAGACTGCTGACATTATTCAATACCTGATCTTGAGCCTAGAATCTTTATGCAAGATGAAGGTTAGAAGAATAAGGAGTGACAACGGCATAGAGTTCAAGAACAATTTGATGGAGCTTTTCTGTCTCAAGAAGAGCATTCGTCATGAATTCAGTGCGCCGTATACACCCTAGCAGAATGGAGTTGCAGAACGAAAGAACAGAACACTAATTGAGACTGCAAGGACAATGCTGTCAGATGCCAAGCTTCCCGTAACGTTCTAGTGGTTAAGAGGCGCAACAAAACTTGTTATGAGCTTATCAACAATCGACCTCCAAATCTTGACTACATAGTCCCTTTTGGTAGTCCCTGCTCTTTATTGTTACAGTACAAAGACCGCATGTCTAAATTTCATGCAAAAGCGGTGGAAGGCATCTTCTTAGGATATGTTGTGAATTCTCCATGCAAGAGAGTGTACAGTATTGAGAGTAGGTCTGTGGAAGAGTGGTTCGAAGTGGACTGCAGTAAACACAACATTCCACCAGAACCAACTGGTCCTGCTTGGGGATTTGATTATGATGCTCTGTTCAAGTTTTTTAACCTTCCTGTTGAAGACGCTGCCAAGTTGTATGAGTTCAGTTGTGGCGGTGACGACTCCAATTTCTCAACCAGAGCAACAGTACCTATCCCAACTTCCGATTCCAATGCTGCATCTGCATCTGGAACTCATGACAGTTACAATGAAGATGAAGTTCATGTTGATGGAAACGATGCTCAAGCTGATCCTAATGTTCTTGTAGGAAATGAAGCTCCAGTTGATCCAATCAATATTGAGTCATCTTCGGGTACACATGATGTGGGGGAGTTAAGCACAAACCTCGATTCAGAAATTCAAGAACCTCAATTACCAGAGATAAGAGTGCATCGGGATCATCCAATTGACAACATTATTGGTGATCCTGATGCCGGTGTTCAAACTCGTCATAGAACCATTACTGAGAACACCAGTCTGTACGCTGAGATACTTGACACATGTGTCATGGAAACATGTCTGCATGCTGCTTTCATATCCCAATTGGAGCCGAGGAATGTGAAAGAGGCTCTTGCTGGAAACTGCTGGATAGAGGCGATGCAAGATGAATTGTCTCAATTCCAAACATTGCACGTGTGGGATCTGGTTGACCTTCTGAAGGGTATGCATCCGATTGGAACCATATGGGTGTTCAAATGCAAGACGGACGATGAACATGTTGTAGTGAAGAATAAATCAAGGTTCGTTGTTTAGGGTTTTTATCAGCAAGAGGGCCTGGATTACACAGAGGTGTATGCCCCAGTTGCTAGACTTGAGGCCATTCGACTGTTTCTGGCTTATGCCTCCTTTGTCGGCTTCAAGGTCTATCAACTTGATGTGAAGAGTGCTTTTCTATATGGGAAAGTTCATGACGAGGTCTATGTCACTCAACCACCAGGTTTTGAAGATCCGCATAATATGAATAAAGTGTACAAGCTGGATAAGGCACTTTATGGTCTTCATCAAGCACCTAGAGTGTGGTATGAGACTTTATCAAAACATCTACTGTCCAATGGTTTTGACCGTGGACAAATTGACTCGACCCTCTTCATTAGGAAAGCAGGAGGTGATATTCTACTTGTGCAAGTTTATGTCGATGACATTATCTTTGGGTCTACCAATGAAGAGATGTTCGAGCAGGTGATGAAGTCAAAGTTTGAAATGAGCAACATGGGTGAACTGTTGTTCTTTCTGGGTCTGCAAGTCAGTCAAAGGGAGGATGACATTTATCTGCATCAAACTAAGTATGTGCAGGACATCTTGTCAAAATACAAGATAAATGATTGTACTACTTATGGCACACTAATCCCGTCAATCATGGTCTACAGCCGGACAAAGATGGAAAGGATGTGAACTGTAAATTGTACCGCGGGATGATCGGTTCTCTAATGTATCTCATAGCTTCAAGGACCGACATTATGTTTGCTGTCTACTTGTGCTCGAGGTTTCAGTCACAACCAAAGGAGTCTCACCTGATAGTTGTTAAGAGGATCTTCAGATACTTGAAGGGGAAACCCCGATTGGGTCTTTGGTATTCGAAGCAGCAGTCATTCGACTTCAAAGCCTATACCGATTCTGATTATGGCGGTTGTAACCTCGATAGAAAATCAACCTCAGGTGGATGTCAATTCTTGGGAGACAGGCTGGTCTCCTGGCAGTGTAAGAAGCAGTCAACGGTTTCTATCTCAACATGTGAAGCAGAGTACATTGATGCCGCGAGCTGTTGTTCTCAGATATTGTGGATCCAACAACAGTTGAGAGATTATGGCTTGAACTACACTGGAACTCCTCTATTCATTGACAATAATGTCACTATGTCTATCACGAATAACCCGGTGAAACATTCCAAAACTAAGCATATAGAGATTCGCCATCATTTCATCCGTGACTGTGCTGAAAATCATTTGGTTGAACTTGTCAGAGTTCACACAGATGACAACTTTGCTAATCTTTTCACTAAGGCGTTTGATCAGGCCCGTTTTGAACATCTTGTCAATATGATACGAATGTTCAATCCTGAGTGAAACTTTCTGTTTTTCTAAAATTAATTCAATTCATGGAAGTTAATCTTTATTTCTTTTAAATTTTTGTACAGTTCTTTTTCTCTTTATTTAACATCTTTAGTAAAATCCAAACAAAATAGAAAATCATGAAATTTTCAAAGTCTTTTGAAGGTAAGAGGAAATGATAGTACACCAGTAATGATCTAAACGTCTTAAACTGCACATATGGGAAATGATTGCGTCATGATTACTTGAAAGTTTAAGTTGTTACAATTTTAATTTGAATATTTGCAAGTGATTTGAGTTGTCAGTAGGCTATAAGCATTCTTGAATCATTAGTAGTGTGGAAACTAAATCTAGACTACAACTGTGATTTGAACCCATGTATGCATGTGTGTGTGTGTAAAAGAATACAAAAATATCATTATCCGATAAAGGATGTAAGATTTTGGCAAATATTTTCTTATGAGACCAGTTTCGGGTTACTTCTTTAGCACAATTTTTTCGTTCACTTCACTGCCCATACTCACAAGTATGCAATGGGAAGTTGGGCCAAGATATGTCTTAACATCATTTGTTCAGCATATATTCATCCTTGAATCATACCTGATTCATTGAAATCAAATCCAGATAAAAGTTGGATCCCCTTACCCAAATACATAGATTCCATATCTATTAACCTGAATCATCATATGATATTCACAGAAGACAAACCTATCAAACCAAGACAAATGTATCACTAGATTCTGAATCTTATGATTCTCGATAATCCTTATGGATTCTGCTTGATTTTTTCTGTGCTAAACGATATAACTTCATTCTGGAGATCTGAAAATCTTTGGGAAAATCTTAGATGCCTTGAGATAGTGCAACCTAAATTTCTGTAGCATAACTGCGGGGTACACGTTGTATACTTATAATTAATACCTTAACACATAAGAACGTGATACAAAGATGCTTATGGTTTCAAATCTTATAATATTGACAACTTGTTTATATTGCATATTACGTATGAATAAGTAGTAATCCATGACATGATCCCATATTCTTTGATGTTTATTGTGTATCATTTTTTCTTACAATAGCCTGATATGATCCTCTGCTCATGACTTTAACCAAAAAATAGCTTATGTGTTTATCATTATTCAGAAAAGATCAAAAAGATGTTAAGTTCATGTACAGTTCATTCTTTGACTTTGATTGAATGTTCGTATCCGGTTGATTGAATGTACAGTTTCAGAAAAGATCAAAAAGATTTTAACTTCCCTGAATTGATTTTGAAATCTCTTGATTGAATGTTCGTATCCGGTTCGCTATTTGACTTTGACTTCTTCATAATTTGAGTTGGAAAATTGACTACACATAAGTCTATGCGTACTTAACAACTGCGCAAGGGTTAAACCCTGCGTACTTATCAAGTACGCAACACTTAAGTCATGCGTACTTAGTAAGTACGCAAGAGTTAAGTCCTGCGTACTTTACAAGTACGCACGACTGTTGTGGGCAGTGTATATAAACAGGTGTTAGACATTTCCTCAGTTCATCTCATTCAAATGAACTTAAAACTGTTGTATACTCCCTGTTCGATTTTCACTCAAAAATTTATGTGTTCCTAAAAAAATTTTCGTCCCGATCTTAGTTTCAACATCATCTAACTAACATTTGGTGAGATTCTAGGACCATGTCATCAGTTAAATCATGTATTTTGGACCGATTTGTGACTTTGACCAACTAGGGTTTTGAAGCTTGATTTCTAACAATTTTGGGTTGTTTTTTGCAACGCATTCTGGCCTAAAACTTGTTTAAAATCATCATTCAAATATTGATCATCACTTACTCGTCCATTTCGACCGTTGATTTTCTTTTTGACCTAGTCAGTGACCGTAGTTTCATGCCTGGGACACTTAGGTCAAAATGACCAGTTTGTAGCACAAGATTGTGGTTGATTTTGGTTCCAATAGTCTTAAACATGTTTTTCGACTCATAGGTGACCATCAACAACATCAAATTTCACATAAGGCGGATTTTGGAATTTCAAATTTTGCACAAGTGTTAAGCCTGCATACTTAACAAGTACGCAAGACATAAGTCATGCGTACTTGCTAAGTACGCAAGGCATAAACCCTGCATACTTGACAAGTGCGCAGGATGGCAACTTCTGAAATTTTTCTAAGTCTGCATTGTCAGTTCATTGTGAATATGCTATACTTGGTCATGTGTATTCAATTCCAATGAGTCTTCTTGTTCTTATTGTGTTTATTGTTTGTTTTTGCAGTGATGGCTCATGCTTTTACAAATGAATTCAATATGCTGGCACTTACTGAACCGGAATGGAAGGGTGCTGCACTTGAGTACCGGGAGATCATCGATTTCTTGAACCGCTCAAAGCTTAGCTATGCTATTTCAGCAGACCCTGTCGTATCTAGACCGTACTTGGAGCAGTTCTGGGATACGACAGAACATGACTGTACAGTAACTCCCAATGTCATTCGGGCTACTATGGCAGGTCATGACATTGCCATTTATGAGGATACTATCAGGAGAGTTTTACAGTTATGGGATCTTGCAACCGACCCAACTTCCTATCCTGATTACTTTGTGGATAGGTGTTGGAGGCAACGAATGGGATACGTCGGTGTGCGAGATTATGCATCGTACAAGAAGATGTGGGTGCTAGATCAGTGGAGGTACTTTGCCCACATAATGATCATGTGTATTTCTTCCAGGAAAGAAGGGAAGGATGCCATGGGTCATGATATAGCAGCTGCTATGGTTGGGCTGTCTCTAAACAAGGGCTATAACTTCTCCAGATACGTCTACAAAGCCTTAACTGATCAGATCAATACATCGGAGAGGTTTAGGCTCCTGTTATACCCCAGATTTGTGCAACTTTTGATCAATGATACTGTGCCAAATCTACCTGCTAATGGGGAGAGACTGCAAGTTAAGCAGGTGGCCAAGAGAGTTTTCTCACAGTTTTTAACGCCAGGCAGTGAAGAACCTACCCCTGTGCATACTCCACTCTTTGGCCACCTGATCAATGCAGAGTATGTGGCACCAGCAAATTGGAGATGGTATAGTGCAGAGTCAGAGCCTAAACACAGTGATGAACAACCGGAAGAGGAGGAAGTTGAATCTGAGGATGAAGTGTATGAAGAAGGAGGAGACGAAGAAGCGGGAAGTGGTGGTGCTGAAGAATCCGACTCAGAGGAGACCAATTCAGATTCATCTTATTCTATTGATGCACCGTCATAGTCACACCCAAGGAGATTGATGAAGGTGACCCTTCCAGAGTCATCTTCTAAGAGAAAGAGACAAGAGAGTAGCAGTGAATATGATTCCGATTCTGATTCGGACGCTGCTATACAGAGACGCAGAAGAGAAAGTATCCACAAGCGTCGGGGGGATAGGCCACACCAACCTATTCTTCGTGAGGTAGAGGTAAGTGCTCAGAGGCAAGTCACAGTGACGGCTGCGAGTACTGAATCGGCTTCTACTTCACCTTCACAACAGCTGTATAGGCGACAGAGGAGGAGGCCATTGGTAACATTTGTTGAGGCTGCTACTACTATCACAGAGGAGGTTCATGTGATAATGACCCTCTTGTACAGTCTGTCCAGGTGGTGGTGACGACTCCTATTCTCACTGAGTCTATCACCATCACCCCAACCACCATCCAAACAACAACCATCCCTACCTCAATCCATGCAACCACTCTCCAACCAATCAATGAATCATTTCATGAGTTTGACTTTACTCATGGTTTTGATTTTGATGAAATCTTTACCTTCCCAACTCATCAAGCTGAAGCATCTTCGTCTAGACGTCCTGATCCTCGTGATGCCAGGATCACTACCCTAGAAACTCAAGTCGCTGGATTACTTGAAACGGTCCAGAAATCGAGAGAAGAATCTGACAAACAACAGGGGCAGATTAACTCTCTGATTGATGAGGTGGCCGCGCTAAAGAAACAACGGGCAACTGATGACAAGCAGCGTTTAGAACATGACACTATGGTGAAACTGGTCTGTGATATGGCCAAGACGCTTGCAACTTAGGGGGAGAAATTGAAAGAGCTATTGGAGAAGCAATCAACCAAGCCTAGCATTGAAGAGGTGTGTCACTTAGTTGACCTAACTAAGGGAGATGATCAGGACAAGGATCCTAAAGCCTGAACGAGTGGAAGTGAGCAGCAACCGTCAGCTTTGGAGATTGTTCTCATTTTGGCCGTGCCTATGGTTGAGGGGGAGTCCACTCATAGTGAAGGTGGAGGTGATCCTTCAGCTGGTAATAAAGGAAAGTCGGTGGCTGAAGTTTTGAAAGATCTATCTGATGAAGTGTCGGATGATGTGATCTTACTACTAGAGCCGGACTATTCCAATGAAGCACAGATCGATGCTCTCTGCAATTTGGAAGAGGGAGAGATCGAGTCTGGTGAAGATTGGGATGATGAGGATGTTGTAATCGAAGTTCCCAAGGGCGACGGGGAAGGAGAGTATGAGTTTGAAGATGGAGAGATTTTTGAAGCTCCATCTTTTGAAACTCATCTTGACACAGGTTCAGTCGAGCCTGCTAGTGTAGTTGAGGCGCCGACTGAAGCCTCCCCTGTCGACCCTACACCTGTGGATCCAGAGGCACAGAAAGATAAATACATGCCTGAAAGTTCATCGAAGGATCCGACTCCTGTCTGACAAAAGACATCAATCATAGACAAACATGGAGCGACAAGGATGATCTTAGCTGTGAGGTTCGAGGAGGACAAGAAGTTGTTTGCAATCAAGCGAGCTAGGGGGTTACCAACCAGCGAAGCTTTCAACTCCTTGCCAAGAAACGACCTCGTGAACCTAGCAAACCGAGAGCTGCTGGGTCACTCAAATCACGCAGTAGCGATGGGTTTGTGGCAGGCTCTGCAGCGAGAGGGGAGATCCAGGAAGTTTGAATTTTTTAAGCCTCAAGTGCCTAAGCGAGTCAGGGACAAGAATGTTAGACATCCCTTGACTCATAAATGCTTAAAGAAACTGGTATACAAGCCAGTGATGTGTGAAACCAGGATTCCCCTGAGCAAGTTATCTCAGGATATCCTCGGTGACATATGGTACTAGTACGTTGATCCAAAAACGGGCGAGGCGGTGGTGATTGGAAAGGTCTGGTCCGACAGTGAAAGCTTAGTGCCAAGAGAACTGATCAGAGTGTTTGATGAGATCAACTTCATCAACTTCTCTGTGAAAGATCTGGAGGCACTAGCTGACATGTACTGTATATACACTGACGAGTGGACAAAGTTCCTAGCTTCAAGATATGACAAGGTGGTCAATTTCTGCCTTGACTACAAGAAGAAGATGGAAGCTAAAGATGGGAAGCTGTGAAGACCGAAGACAATCCAGAGCTGTTGTCAAGGGGGAGTTTGTTGAAGCATTTTTGTGTGACAAACACTCTACACATTATATTAGCTTTTTTACTTGTCTTGTATGTATTAGTCTTTGTATCTTAGTGTTTGTATGTATTAGTTATCGAGTTGTATTTACTTTTGTATGTACTCGTTGTCTAGATTCTCTAAGTGTTTTGAGCACTTAGCATGTGCGCAGGAGTAAACTCCTGCGTACTTAGCAAGTACGCCAGAACTCTCTTCGTACTTGCTAAGTACGCATGAGCATTTTGCCCTGCGCACTTGCTAAGTGCGTAGAGACCAGGTCTAGTATAAATAGGCAAGGTTAACAGAACTTATGTACGTATTCATTTGTAAGAATTCTGTAACCGGCTAAGTTTATAATAGACGAAGTTTGAAAGTGTTTTTGTTGTAGGTTTACTTTGTGTTGTTTGATTCTCCACCTAGTCATGGGCATTCCGCACTCGATTAGACTAGCCACACGCTCGCACGTAACGATCTGAGACACCTGGGGGACCTACAGATTAGCTGGCTAAGATAAAGTAGTCACTAATTAATGATTTTTTTAGTCCGCTAATATTAATATTCCAATCAAGATGCGTTGAGTCTAGTTCTATACGGTTCCTAACCAGAATTCAACTAATAATTAAGATGAGAAGTTAGTGGTGGATTTAAATGTTAAGGCTACATAAAACCCTTAGATAATTGATCTTTGTATTAGGCTTTATGATACCTTACATATTCTAGAGAATACTCGGAATTTAGTATCAATAAAAAAGCTACACTTTGACAGTTTTAAGGTTTGCATGGCCAAAACAAAGTCACCATTAACTTAAACTCTCATATTATTGGTTATCACTATCTGGATAGAAAACTTTATAATATAGAGCCAGATGATACGATACACTTTTACAACTTTTGTTATCATGCAAATGAAAACTTAACAAAAGATAAATGAGACATATACACTTCATCCATTACGACCTTATTTTATGAGAAATCATAACCCGGTCGATGCATGATGAATTGTTACCAAATCTCATTCTCGGTTACTTTAAATCATGTGTTAAACGCCCTAAATATCAAATGGCTAAGGTAATAAATGAGGGTTCACCATATGTTATCCTAAATGGAATATTCGGACATAATTCATTTATCATTTAGAAGAATATTTACTTGTATCTAATCTGTTTCCTACGGCCTAAAGCTTTAAAGATATCAATTCATATACACTTGATAGAATTCATTCTAAATTTGTTTCTAAAATTTATTATGAAATTTGGACGATAAGGAAATCAAGTCTAAAATATATGAAAGGTTCCCACGTCATGCACATCATTGAAACTTGTCATGTGTAGTTCCTAGAGACCTCAAAGATCAGTGGGAGCACCGAGTGTCCTAATTATAGTTGCGAAAGTTTCAAGAGGTGGGAGAGTGACCCATTGATCTTACCTCAAATTACACCTCTTGCACACGACACTGCTCCATCACAACTTGTCTCCTTAGAATCTAATGCTACTCCTAAAAAAGACTCATATATGCTAATATGGGCAAACTTAGATTTCTTACCAAAACTATAGTAATCCTCAACAAGAGAAACTAACATAAACATCATTAAGTTGTTTCTCTATTAGAATCTATTGGTCCTCAAATGTTTTAGACAATGTTGACCCTAAGCATGTTGAATTACTTAAAATTTCTAAGCTCAATGGAAGCAGTAAAACTCCTTATCATGACTTGCCATGAGTACAAGAGGCGGGGGGGGAGACTTGTTAAATTTAACTCTGATTACACCTCTTGTACACCATATTGCATCAACTCCTACACACTTAGAAACTAATGTTGCTTCTAATATACCTGAAAATGAAAGCACCTAACCAAGAGCTAATCTATAAACTTGAAACTCCCAACAAACCCAATAATCAACTCACAAGGTCATCTAGGTCTAAAAGGCATACTAACTTTGATGATTATATATCCTACCTGACTGAATTTAAAATGGATGCTGGAAAGTTTACCAATCATACTTCTTCTAATTAAGCCATTAGCATCAATCAATATTCTAAATGGAATAAAGCTTTTATTAGCAAGCTTGACTCCATGAATTAGAATAACATTTGAAATTTGATTGAATTACCTAAAGGGTATTCATAACTAAACTAAATCTGAATGAAAACACACGATTGATTGTTAAAGGTTATATTCAAGAAGGAATAAATTATCAAAGAAACTTCTTACCTGTTTTACAAAAGGTTTCTTTGAGAGTCATTACTGTTCTAGCAGCTTACAATAACTTAAAGCTACATTAGATGGACATTAAAACAACTTTCTCTAACATTGACCTATATGTTCATAAAATAACCTGAAAGTTCTAAACTGAAGGTTAAGAACACTTATTATGTAAGTCAATGAAATCCATGTATGGGTTGATTAAAATCATAACGCAACTCTCTTCATCAACAACTAAGTGAATTTGTACACCTACCTCATGATGAGTGGGATCAACTAATGCAAACTTGTCCTTATATAAAGATGACATTATTTTGACAAGTATATGTTAAATGAGTCAAATCATTGATTACTCATGTTTTGACATGGTGGATCTCAGAGATATCTCTTATGTGATAGGTATCAAAATACACCGAGATAGACCCAATGGGACATTAGTTTCATCCCATAAGCTTTACACTAAGCGGGTCCTTACACATGTAACATTTAAATTGTTCTCCTTTAGAAGCTAATATGATAAATGAAATATATTTCCTAATGCTTCATTAAATGGAAGCCTTATGAAGGTTAAAGTCTATACTCGTTTAGATATTGCTCACATTGCTGAACACTAGACTAGTCTAGATTATTATAAATCATTTAATAGAATATTGTAATATCTTTAACAAACGAGAGACTATAATTTAAAGAAGAAGTAAAAATGGTTGACTACTCTTATTCTGATTTTGTTGTATTAAAAAAAAAACAAAATGTTAACTTCGGGGTATATCCTTATGTCAGCAGACAGACCTATCTCATGGAGGTGTCATAAAGAACTGTTAACAACAACATAAGTTTCAATGACATAATATGTTGCTGATCACAACATAATTGTCACTAAATGTTGTTGGAAAATTTATCAGCGGACTCATAATTTAGTAACTCCACATAAATATCATATCGAAGACTTATTATGACAAGTCAGCTAACCTTGCTTCTCGAACAGTAACAAATCGAGCGGAGCTATATTAAATTTCGATACGAAATTATTGTTCGTTTGTGAACAAGTAGAGGAAACTAAGTCTTTGTATCGAATACATTCATGATATGCTTATGGATCCAATAACTAAAGGTCTACCACCCATAAGTCTTTTGTAAGCGCTTAAATAAAGATGGGTTTTATTAATGACCATGTATAATCACATATCGTACTATGAATGATTAATTATTAAAATTTCCTCACTTGTTTGAGTTTGTTTGTCTCTAAATACGTTTATGCATGCCTAAAGACGTATAGACAGTAACTATACAAATCAACGTTAAAGGGCTTATTTGATAATTTGATCCTAAGTTTACTTAAGTCTTAAATTTGGATTGTAGTATGATTAATAGGGGTCTTGAGTTGGATAATGATTCAATGACTATATTTCTCTGCTACAGTTTTGGTTTAAAACTAAAATGAGTATTAAATCTGAGCAGACTTACTAATGCTCATAATAAATGATTACTCATCCAAGTGGGAGAATGTAAGACACAGTTTTATTATGTGGCTCTTATAATCTTTTATCTAATTATTAAATTGATCATTGATTTATTTATTTATTATTAAACTATGGCTAGTAATTAGTTGATGGGCCTAATTACTCTTAATAGGCCATTAATGTGTTTCCCCTTGGGTGTACATATATAAAGAGAGATACTTATAGGGAATTGACTAATCATTCAATTATCACCAACATCAAATTCGTCCATCTCTCTCACATAACCGTGAGTTCTAACGAACTCACCTTAGCTTATCAGGTATGATTTATATTATTGTTTTCCATTATCATGTTACAAGAATTGATCAACACTATGTTATACTTGAAAGTCAGGCTAGAAACTCTAAATAGGGGGCTGCATCATTTGAAAAAAGCACCTCCAAACATCTAAGTTTACCTTGTACAAAGCTCATTGTAAAGTTCTCTTATAGAAACAATAAAGCTTTCTTTGGTTACTCGATCTAGCATTCCTTATTGTCGACTAGGTAAAAGGTTGAACTTAAAACACATCTAAGTATCACAAGGAATGTCAAATGAGTAACTTTGTAATAGTTGGTATTAGAGCATGCTCATTCAAATGGGATGGAGACCGAATTAGGCAAGACTTTGGTTGCGAACGTTGAGACCATCACACGTGGGGAAAAGAACCTTGTTGAGAAGAGTCTCAATAAGGAGCTAAGAAAAGTTGAGGCACATCCAAGGACAAGTCTTTGGACAAGCGTGTTAGGGACACTGAAAAAAAAGATGACCGAATTGGGGTCAAAAGTCAAAATTCACCATAAAATTAGAAGGGTTGGGAATTAAATTTGTGGATTTAAGGGAAGACTTAAAGGTTGCCATCAAAGTATTCGGTACTAAAGTAAGAGCGATGATTTGGGAAGAGATTGATAAGCTATGATTAGAGACCGATGATATGTTCCACGACTGAAAAAGAAGATTCATTGTTTGTGAAACGTTATTGGTATAGGAAAAATGTCGTTTGGCGAGCTAAGGATCAAGGTTAAGGAAGGTTGAATGTGTTCAACGGCTCAAGCGTGTTAAGGTGAGTTTCTCTATGCCATTTTAAATATTTTAGGTTGGAATACACGCTTTAACTTATAAATTATGCGGTAATTATTTGCTTTGTTAAATAAGAGGTGCATAAATTGGTTTTGTTAAAGTGTTATGCATGTTGCTTTTTGCCTATGTGTGAATACATGTTTATGTTGCATGTTGGCTTTTGGACTATATTGGGTGGATCTGGTCAATATGTCTAAAAAATATGTCAAAATGTTCCATCCGGTAGTGAGGTTGCAGCGGTGACCTGGGTAAACATGTTAGTGTTAGGAACTTGTAGTGGCATGAGTTTTGAACCGGTGAAAGTGTTGTTTTTAAATGATTAACTTGAAACTCAACATTGTAAGTTGACTTGTTTAAGCGTGTATTTATGTGAAGTGTGATGCCTCGAGTAGCAAGAAAAATGGCCGTGCGTGACCGTGGGTTTTCGATCGGCTATTAACAAATGGGAAAGGCCTGGCATAGGATGTTGAGATGAACTAGATTTGATTATTGTTTATGTTAGACAAGTCTGATTTTGTTTAAAACTTCCGCTGTAAGATTGCTGGTTTGGTTTATGGTATGATGTTTAAGTCCCATATATCTGATTTCACTATAAAAAAATCCACTTAGTGGCATACAAAAAATGTCACAAAAAACCAAAAAAAATGTCAATAAAGACCCTTATAGGAATGAGCGGCACACAAAAAAGTGTCACTACAAGCTCTGCCACTAAGTCTTTTAGTAGCACTTTTTTTGTGTGTCACTACAAACGTTTGGGCTCTTAGTGACACTTATTTATTGCCACAATATAAAAAAAAGCTTTTGTGGCACAAATTTTGTGTCGGTAAAAACTATTTCTAGTTAAATATCCATATCTGTCACGTGTCGACTTCTGATAAAGTCTAAATTTTTGTTTCTCGCCTCCCTCTCATATTAAATAACTCTCTCTCTCCTATTAAATAATACTGATTTTAAATAATTAAATATCTAAAATTTATTCTAATATTTTATTAAAACTTACTAAATAATAAGAAGATTTCAGTTATATCTTATCTTAAAATATAATTTTATAATTCTTAAATCTTCATTATTTGTTAGTTATAATTCTTAAATCTTCATTATTTGTTATTTATAATTCTTAAATATTTATTATTTCTTATTTCAGCAATAGTTGATGACATCCAACATATAAATCTTCATAGAAACTGTTGGTTTTACAACAAGTTGAATTTATTCAACACGTGTAATACATGAGTTTCTAACTTAGTTGACTAAATGTAACAGCCAAATATGACTTATATTAAAAGGTATTAAAATTTTGAAATTTATAAAATATATTTGAGAATTAAATAAAAGAACTTGTTAAAATGCAAATTTTTAGCAAGTAATCATTGCCTTTTCAGACATTTCTCAATATATAAATCGGAGCCTGGTATGATATAAGGGTGACCCCATTTACTGATGCATAAATGCATTCAATGTATCACGTGCTTGCATGTTTCATCTTGCCTTCGTGACATCAATAAACCGACCCCTTTTGGGTTAATAAGTAGTTGTTTCAAGGGTGACCTACCAGAATCAGCTTTTTTATTCATGAAAACGATGATTTTACAGGTTTTTTAAAATGTTAACAAGCATAGAAATATAATAAAATAGCATAAAATTTTAGCTCTAAACTTGATTTGTGATACAATCTTTTATGTTAGGTAAAATCTATTTTTAGGAGAAAACGATGTCGGATTCAATTATTCAAATGTATGTAAAGATATTATTTTTGAACGATAAGCGAACGTACTATAAAGAGAATTTTGGAATATCGAGACTAAATATATAGTTATACAAGGGAGTGTTTGGTTCATTAGAATTCAATGAAATTGAAATCTTAGTTTTTTACCCGTTTGGTTTACTGAATTCGTTAGGTTGAACAAATTCCCTCAAATTACCTTTCTTCTATATAATGAAGGAATTGAATTAAAGAACTCGAATCTTTCGCACCACCATCACCGCCATCCATCTTCCTTGTCACCATAATCGCTACCCGCCTCCACCACCGCCACCACACACCACTGCCACCACATTTTAGTTTGTTTAACAACATTAGAAACCAAATATGATAGTTTTATCAACTAAAATTATCACATATTACAATATCTTATACAAATTCAAATTTCATTTACTTTGATAAAAATAGACAACTCAAAAGATAATCTCCAATGTTTTATTTGATTTGCTAAATATTCTAATTATTTGTTGTAATTCTATCCATAATTAGTTAGGTTCATTGTATTATAAATAGTGTAGATTAATGAGAAAGGATCACGTATTGAGCATATCTTTTATGGTATCAGAGCATCCTCTGATTTACCAATTATCTCTCCCTATTCTTCGATCACCTCCAACCGTGAAACCCTAGCCGCCTCTATTCTTGCATCGGCCCCTCCTTTCTCCTCCTATCGATCATCATCGATAAGCTACACCTTGCCATCACGATTACCAAGGAACTTCATCCCAATCACTTTTAAGATGGAGAACAACCAATACTCATCTTGGGAAAAACTCTTCAAGATTCATTGTCGTGTCATTCTGGTTCTTGACTGTAACATCCCAAAATCCAAATGAGGCTCGAGAAACAAGAACGGAAATACACAAAAGTCCAGGGTCAAAAATAAAAAGAAATGCAGAAAAACCATCTCTGACGGACCGTCGCCGGTGTTAACGGTTAGTTACAAGCCATGACGGACTGTCATGAGAGATAACGGTCCATTACGGGTTGAAGAAGGCTTAGACCAGGGAATGACACGTGTCAAGTGACACATGATTGTGATCTGCACGTTGAAACCCTATGACGGACCATCACGGTGCGTAACGTTACGTGGTCAGGAAGTGCATAGCCGCCAAGGCAAAGCGGTGATGGACCGTCACTGGCGATAACGGTACGTCACATACCCAAATTGTTGCCTATAAATAGATGAGTTTAGCCATTCATATGGAAAGATAACAAACACACAAATCACATCCAATACTTCTGAGAACATGTGAGATAAGATTAGTGAGGCATGATAAAGGTACGAGTCGGTTCCGGTGAAGCGTTTAAGCAAGAGAACGAGAGTAACGAAACCCCGACGTTATCATAAGGGCAATGGACCTGTAATTAGCTTTATTTGTCTATGTGATTATGTGCCTAGGGCTTGATAATATACTAGTAATGACTATGTGAGTATATGGTATGAGCCGGTCTAAGCTCTAAACCTATGTAACGAAATATTCACGAGTTATCAAAGGGGTGGTGGGTACGCCACTGGTACACCCTATATATAAACCTCTTTAATATATTGGGAAGAAACCTTTACAAGGGTTTAGGGTGAGGATTTGTTTCAAAAGCATGATAAGAATACATGTTGGTTATACGTGATAAGTATGTGAATGTGTGATATGAATGAGTCTAAACACTGAAACTGCGTAACAGAGTATTCACGAGGTATCAGAGGTGTGGTGGGTGCGCCGCTGGTACACCCTATATATAAGCCTTTTTAATACATTGGGGAGAAACCTTTACAAGGATTTAGGGTAAGGACTTGTTGTGAATACACGATGAACAACCATGATAAACATGCATGATAAAGATGTTACGTGCACGTTGTATATGTTCTTGATAAATTGGGAGGCTAGGTGTCTATGATACCCCAGATCCTAGTTAAATATTAAACAAAGGTGCCCAAACATACGGGTGAAAAGACCTTGTAAATGTAAAACAAAGGTGTCGAGCCTACGGGCGGAAGGACCTTGTGAATGTGAAACAAAGGTGCCTAGCCTATAGGCGGAAGGACCTTGTAATGTGAAACAAAGGTGCCCAGCCTATGGGCGGAAGGACCTTATGAATGTGAAACAAAGGTGCCCAGCCTACGGGTGGAAGGACCTTGTGTGAATGAGAAATAAACATGGCATACGTAACGTCAGAAGTGCCACAGGGGCCTGTGGTGCCTGGTGAAACAAAATAAGGAACCAAGGAATTCCATAAATAAAATAAATGGTTTTAAAAACAAAGAAAGCATTGTACTTACTTAGCGTAAGCTAACGTAAAAACGTTTTCAAAACATTTCAGGGAAAAGCACGAGGAATGATTGAAGTTTCCAAGGATGTGGCCCGTCAGAGCAAAGAATCCCTAGATCTAGAATTATGTATTTCATTTATTGTTTGTAAAACAATATTTTATATAATAAAAATACGTTTGTCACCATGGTGGCAAGGTTTTTGTTAACTGGGATCAAATTCTGCTTAAAACTTTGATATTGTAAAAGATAAAGAAAGTAGGGTGTTTCAGATTGGTATTAGAGCACGGTTTGAGGGATTTGAGTATCAGAAAGGGTACTTAAACTCAAACCAGAAGTGCTCGTGATACATAATAAAAAGGGATTCACTCCGAGGTTGTTCGAGGAAGCAGGTATGTTTAAAATTTGAGTGCTAGAAAGAATATGTACGATACGTGGGCTAAACCTTGTATAATGTAAGCACCATATAGTAGTTGGGAGTATCATGACGTGTAACATATAATGCTTTTATAGCCGGTATGAGAGTTAATGAATGGGACCACCATGATATCGCAAACATCATATGATAACTTATGTCAACAGATAGTATGCCGAGAATGTGAATATGCATGAATAGAAATGCATAGATGAATATGCATGTGTAGAAATGCATAAATTGGCCTTACGTGAAACCCTAAAATGCTTGAATAGGGTTAGAATAATATGAAGCCTGTAATGTGAAACCCCTAGACTGCTATTAGGGTAAACGAGTGAAAAACTAAGCGAAATTCGTATCTCAGCAAACAGATAGCTAAGCACCATAATATAGAAATACAAGACGAAGGGAATAATAGGAAAGATGCTTCTCCACCTCTCGACGATAATGATGTGGAACAAGTCCCGGAAGCTATCCATAGACAAATTGCGTTAGAGGTAGGAAAGGAATTCGACGCCAATATTCCTATCATAAGCTGAGTTGCAAAGCTCCCTCGACAACTCGTTCGAAAATCATAAGGAGGTAGAGAAACGTCATAATAAAGAAGATGAGATTTCGAAGGTATATACTAAATCAACCCGATGTACATATAAAGACTTTATGACGTGCAAACCGAAATAATTTAAAGGGAAGGTAGGTTCCATTGCGCAATGGAAACAGTCTTTGACATGTGCCATTGCGAGAAAGAGGATGTAGTAACGTTCGCCTCTAATCAATTTAAAGAAAGAGCTAAAGATTGGTGGGTAATGGAAAGATAAAATAAAGGAAATGAAGTGGGAAGAATTTAAAGAAATCTTCCTAAAGCATTATTGCCCACGAGCGGCAACGGATAGAATCACGGAAAAGTTCCTTCACCTCCGACAAAACAAAGAATCGGTTGATGAGATCACTGGCATTTTCTTCGATAGAGCCAGATTTTGTCCTGCTCTTCTCACAACTCCCGAAATATGGATGACGCAATATCATCTCGTTTTGAAATTGGAGATTGGGTAGTTTATTTATCTGTCAAAATGTGCAAATTCGGAAAAGATGATCAATTGGGATCGAGAAAGATATCGGAGCTCAGAAGACATGAGGAGAGAGATGGGAAGAGAAAGAGAGAGAATATTCCCTCTCTTATGCCCCTCGAGAAATTAAAATGTAGAAAACGCGGAAATAATCCCACTTCAAGGAGGGAAATAGAAGGATGTAGATTCTGTGGGAAGAAACACTTGGGAGAGTACCGCCTTCGGCCTCTCAACTGTGCCAAGTGCGGAAAGACTAGACATATGACATACGAGTGTATGAGTTCAGTAAGATTGTGCTACAACTGCTACAAACTAGGACATATAATTAGAGAATGTCCTGAACTAAAACAGCAAATAGAAAAAGTTGTGGAAGGATCTAGGACGGCGGAAAATGAAATCAAATGTATCGAAGTTTTGAAACTAAGGGGTAGGGCCTTCCAAATTACAATAGAGGAACCTAAAGAGATTCTTGATATGGTATCATGTACCTTCCTCTTGAACTCCCTATCTGCTTGTGTTTTATTCGATATTGGAGCTAGTAAATCCTTCATTGCTTTAAAATTTGCAAACTCTGAGACCTTCATTAGAAGTAAGTTGGCTAAGGCATTAAACCTTGAGACTTCTAGTGATAGAAACTGCGTAGTAACCGAAATATGCCAAGATTGCCGACTACTCATCGAAGGAGAAGAGTATCGGGTCGACTTAATTCCGATGGCGAAGCAAGAATTCGACGTGATTATTGGAATGGACTGGTTGTCCTCTTATTCCGCGGTAATCATTTGCAATCAAAAGATTGTGCAATTCACGTCACCTGCGGGAAAGGAAGTTAGCATCTTTGGTGCAAGAAAGAACCAGATCACCCTTTGCTCGATGGCTAAGGAGAAAAGCTATATGAGGCAAGGTCACCAAACATTATTGGCTTATGTGGACGATGCAAAAATGAAAGGAAAGGAACTCGACCAAGTTCCGGTAGTAAAGGAATTTCCTGACGTATTCCCAGTCAATCTACCGTGTGCTCCACCCGAGAGAGAAATCGAATTCAAAATCAACTTAATTCCTGAAGCTAAACCGGTGGCTAAGGCTCCTTACCGATTAGCACCTACTGATATGAAGGAATTAATGTCACAACTGCAAGAGTTGTTAAATAAAGGATTTATACGTCCAAGTGTATCCCTATGGGGTGCACCTACCTGTTCGTGAAAAAGAAGGACGGTAGTATGCGGATGTGCATAGACTACTGAGAATTGAACAAGATAACCATTAAGAATATGTATCCTTTACCTAGGATTGATGATTTGTTCGATCAATTACAAGGATCTAGCTGGTTCTCCAAAATCGACTTAAGATCCACGTATCACCAAGTCAAAGTGCAAGAAGAAGACATGCCTAAGACTGCGTTCAGAACTCATTACGGACAATATGAGTTTGTGGTGATGCATTTTGGAATGACAAACGCTCCGGCAATTTTCATGGACCTCATGAATCGAGTATGTCGTCCGTTGTTAGATAAGTTTGTCATTGTCTTTATTGATGACATTCTGATCTATTCACGGAGTGAGGAAGAACATGCACACATGGCAGACTTAGGTAGGGCGGACGGAGTTCACCGGAACCCCCCAAGTTTTGAAATTATAACAGAACGCTATGTAAAAAAACTGGAGTGAACCCCTAAATAAAATAAAGGCCGGTGAACTGCTATCTCCATCGACAGGAAGAAAAAAAATTAACGGGATTTTTCGGCGGAGGATGGCGAAGGGCGACGACAGACGGAGGATATTCGGTAGCTAAGGAAGGAGGCTGGAAGGTCTGCTGAAATAAAAAAGAAGAAGAAATAAAAAATGTTCTTTATTTATAAAGGAAAAGACTACTATAATAATATTTTCTATATTTGATAGTGACAGATCATAACTTACTAGCTTATTAGTGCAAAGCACACATCTTTATTCCAATGTTTAGTGCATTTTAGATTAGTTTTATCTTTGTTTTTAGTCGTTTAAGTCTGTATTTGAGTCTATTGTATATTTTTAGGTCCTCGTGAAGATTACAAGGGAATACGTGAAGAAATCGAGCAAGAGAACGAAGCCGGAAGGAAGAAAGAGAAATTGTTGAAATTGCAATCTCTCGCGGTACGCGAGAGAGGAATAGGGTGAGTCTCGCGGTACGCGAGGACTCCAGAAATCGGCCCCGACTAATTTGGCCCTCGCGGTACGCGAGGGGCCTGCCATACTTTCTCGCGGTACGCGAGAGGACCATAAATCGCGAAAAACCCTAATTTTGATATTTAATAGATTTTTATTGCAATAATAGGGAGAGTTCAATTTCCAGCTGTCTAGAGAGAGACCAGAGGCGATTTTGAGGAGTAGGAAGTCGATTGAAGGCTAAAGATTGAGACTTTGCTTCCAGGTTCGTTAGATTTTTTCGATTGCAAGACTCAATTTTTATTGTTTAATTGCGATGTTTGATACCATGGTTTTGTGTTTCTACTTCTGATTTGGTTGTTTAAGCATGATTCTAGGCTAGAACTTTGATATTGCCTAGGTCACATGATGAATACTTGTTAAAGTTTCAGTTTTTATTCGGTTTTTGGATTCAATTAATGGGTTTATGATTTTGTAAAAGATCTTGAGTTGATTATTGTGATGTTATTGCATGTTTAGATCTAATCTTGCGTTTGATTTCAATTCCTTGCGTTGATTGTGGTTGTCTGCCGGTTTGATTAGCGTATCTTGGTCATAGATCTTAGGGTTTGTGATTAGGGTGGTTTGCTAGACATAGTAGCCATAGGAGTTGTCTTTGATTACTAATTAGAGTTGAGTGTGTATCCTAGTTCAATACCCGAGAGGTGAGAATTAGTCGTTTAGTCTTCGTCATTAGGAATCCGAGTGTCAGCTGTCTGAGAGGAAGCCGGTATTAGGTGTCTAGTGATTGTTGTTATTTGTGTCATAGTTGTTATCTTGAGATTACCCCGTGCATCTTCGATGTATCGTGGACAGTCAGACTGAGAGGTAATCTATCTATTAGGGTACTTTATCATAGTTAGAAATACCTGAGAAGTGATCCAACATCTGGTGAGTTATTACATCTGTAGGTTCCTTAGTTGGTGACACCCTGAGAGTGATTAGGGATCCACTAGGCTGTCTAGAGTTGTTTCATTTGAAATCTAGATCCATTATAGTTTCCATAACCGATAGAAGTTGTGCTTTGCAAGTAGGATTCCGACCTAGGTAATATTCTTCTCATCTCTTAATTTCATCTTAGTACTTTCATCCTGATAGTTGAGTCGTTCGAGTTTTCTGTATTCATTAGTTTAATTCAGTAGTGTAGTAAACCCCCAAACCAATTAAATCCTTAGTCCGAGTCAGAGTCTAGTATTATTATCATAATGTCTCTAGGGTTCGATATTCCGGTTTACCATTAAGCTGTGCTACACTCGATAGGTACACTTACCTGTCACTGCGGTCTAGTTCATAGGTTTTCCATTTATTACTTAGGAGTCTAGGTTAGGTTTAGTAGTTTATTTTATAGACCGTCTGGACGACATCAAGTGTTTAGCGCCGTTGCCGGGGATACTTGGCAATAGCAATATTGACTTTGACTAGTTCTTTTAGTGATTTTTGGTTTATTTTATTTTCCTTTTCTTTTGAGTCTTGTGTGTTTGCTTGTCTTATGTGCTTGTCCTACGTGTTATCTGAGTGTCTAACATAGGGTCGAGTCCTTCTGTTTGTGATTCTTTATTTGTTTTCTTTTGTTCTTGTGTCAGTTTATGCACAATACTCGTTCGCAGGGGTCACCACCTTATTAAGCTTTTCCAGAGCCTGAACGAGAGCTTCACGAGCGCACCCGCGACTTCCGGGAGCGTTTGAAAGAGCTTTGCAAATCCCAGGTACGTTCTACTAGCCCAATTCCATTTCCTATCATGGGTGACGCTGACCCACCAGTGAGACACACAGTGCACCAGAGGGCCAGTGATGGGGTCACAGGCGTGAGATCTTCGATCACTCGCCCCACTATTCCGAACACCAACAGATGGCAGATCCCATCACATGTCATGAGTACGATCACTCATGCTACTCAATTCCATGGCCTCGAGGATGAGGATGCACCCGGACATTTGTCCCGCTTCGCACGGATATGTGATACATTCAATATCACGGGTGTGTCTAAGGACGCTATCTACTTGCGTCTCTTCCCATTCTCGCTCTCTAGTCGCGCATCTACTTGGCTTGACACCCTTCACGACAATTCTATCACCACATGGGAGGATCTTCAAGCCAAATTCTACAAGAAGTACTATTCACCTTCCAAGGCCGCTCGCCTTCAGGACCAAATCCATTCGTTCCGGATGGACCCTGACGAGCCTTATCACATGGCCTGGGAGCGGTTCAACATGATGTTGAGCCGATGTCCTCAGTACGGTCTTTCCAAATGGGCGCTAGTGGAGAAGTTTTATAATGGCCTCACTTTTGAGAAGCAGCAAATGTTCAACACAGCTGCGGGAGGTCATATCATGGAGAGACTCGAGCCTGATGAGTGCGAGGAAATGTCCGAGAGCTTCGCTCAAGCCGAACAGCAGCATCCACATTCTGTTAGGAACTCCATTCCTACTGCTAGAGCACCTGCTTCTTCTCCTAGAGGTGTACATCAAGTCACTCCTGAGACTAGCTTGGCTGCTGCACTCGCCTCAATGGCTAACGAGATTAAGGAGCTGAAGCTCTGTGCTCAGCGGTGTCAAGTGTGCAGGGGAGGCCACGACACCCGATATTGCCCCATAAATAATCAGGAGCACGTGAGCTATGCTGGAAACTAGTACCAGAACCGAGGGTATAATAAAAACAATACTTATGGCTCGGGATGGAGATCTGGAAATAACCCGCCTGGGTTTAATGGTCGTCAGCAGCAGTATGGAGGAGCAGAAGTTGGAGCGAACTCGGGAAGCAGTGTCAACACAAGGAAGATCGAAGAGATGCTTGAGAATCAGACACAACTGCTTCCCACTTAGTCCAGCAAGACAAGGACACGAGGCAAAGATCAGATAGCCATGACACTCTATTGAAGAATCAGCGGTCGGCATTCCAGGATCTGCAACGCACGGTAGGAGACATCGCTCAGAGCTTGAAAGATCGACATGGAGGTCCATCTTCAAGCTCCAACGCTTCAGTGATGGCCGTGTCAGTTAGGAGTGTGGAGAAGAAAGAGGTTGTAAAGGATTACTCCTACTCGAGTACGTATAATATTCCGTCACTTAAGGAGGTCAAGAATATTGAACGGAGAGCTCGATTTGCTGAGATCGATGCTAAGATGGTAGAGGAGCAGGTGGATGAGGAGGAAGTAGTTGAGATGCCTGCCGAGAAGGCAGATGAGGAGAAGAAGGGGGGCGGAGATGCAGACCCACGAGATTGACCTGACTCGTGCTCCCTACCCAGCACGTTTGATGCCATTCAAGCAAGCCAGGGAACACGGTCACTTCCTTGACATGTTCAAACAACTCAAGGTCAATCTCCCACTGCTAGAGACCCTCCAGCGCATGCCGAAGTATGGCAAGTTTCTAAAACATCTTCTTTCCAACAAGAAGAAGCTCGAGGAGGTCTCTAAAGTCTCACTTAGTGAGCAATGCTCTGCGGTGGTGCAGAACAAGTTGCCCGAGAAATTAGGAGATTCAGGGCGTTTCACGATTCCGTGTCTCCCAGGCAGTTTGCCCTTGAACCACGCGTTGGCTGATATGGGAGCTGGCATCAATTTGATGCCATATTCTATCTATAAACAGCTGGCTGACCGTTCAGTCAAGTATCCACGGTGAATTGTGGAAAATCTTCTAGTGAAAGTAGGTAAGTTTGTCTTCCCCGTGGACTTCGTTATTCTAGACATGGAGGTGGATGACAGAGTCCCACTCATCCTCGGGCGCCCATTCTTGCGCACCGCCAAGGCAATAATCGGTGTCTTTGAAGGGAAACTCACACTTCGTGTGGGGGATGAGTCAATTATATTTGAGGCCACACAGTCCGTGAAGGATGTTGGCGAGCATAGCCGCTCTGTGTGCATGCTTGATGCCTTAGGGGTCACACTGTTAGAAATACCCGTAACTGAGCCCTTATCCATCCTTGTTATTCATTCTGAGGGGAGAGCTGTTGAGCCGAACCCTAGTTCTAGTGTTCCTAAGTCAAGGCCACCTCGTAAGAGAACGCGTGCGTTAAGAGATTCATCTAGGGTGAAGGTAGTGAAAACCCCAAGTGTGGGGACGTCGAGGGGTAACAAATTACTTGGTTATTTGATGCATATCATTTTCAGGCCAGGTAGGTATAAGGTGTGGTGGAAGGACCAGAGAGATAGTGGTCTAATATTTGATAGGAGTAGTTGTTTGCTAGAGATGTGGAGAACCGAGAGACCGCATAGGTTGAAGGCGGTACCGGTTAGGATCAAGGAGAAGCCTCCTGGTAGGCTTGCGTGAATCTCGGGCAAGTGCACGGGATGTAGAGTTTGTTTGCATTACTTGGTTTGAGTCCGTGTCAATTTTTGTGTTTTTCGGTATGTGTGTTTTGTTTGTGTCGTGTTTTGCAGGAATTCACGCTTGATTCGGTGAGGAAAATCGTCAAGAATGAAGTTCCATGTATTTTACATATGCTTTTATGCTTGGAATAGGGTTTTATGGAATTTAGGTGAAAAAGATTTGAGGGGTCAAAAATTTTCTAAGTACAAAAACCCTCAAAACTTTCTGTCACCGGATGGCCCTCGAGGCACGCGAGAGATTATGCCCCTGTTCCTCGCGGTACGCAACGGATAGAAATAAGGGCCGGCTTAAATGCGCTTGTTTTCTCGCGGTACGCATGGACCCCCTGGTTTTGCCTTGTTCCCTTGTTTTCCATGGTTTTCCACATCCACCATCACCATCCATTATCCATCATTCATTCATCCATTATCATGATCATCCATCCTCTATCATAATCAACATCATTCACCATTACCATGGGGAATTTGAAACCGTTCGTGACCGATGACCGACCTTGCTGCGACATTCATGTCTATGTGTTTGCCACACATCGAGTACATTTCTCTGCATATCCATCTATCTTGAGTCTTTTAAGTTTTTAGTGAGTCAGTTTGAGTCAGTCGAGTCTTTATTTTAATTTTAGTCAGTTTAATGCTGAGGGTTTGTTGTGAGGTTTATTTTGCAGGTATATCGCTCCGCCCGTACTCAATCTCCAATCGGGCGGGATCGATTATCACTTATACAAAGTTTCTAAAGGCAAACCGACAGCAGTCTGTGCAACCGCGACCGAAATGCTATACGGTGCACATAAGGATGAAAGAAGCTGGATATATTCACTGCTACATTACCAGCTAAGTCGCTTCCTGTTTATTTTTGCATTTTTATTTTTTAGTTGTGTCTTGCTTCACATTGAGGACAATGTGTCTTTTAAGTGTGGAGATGTGAGTGTTTAGTTGAGTCTAGTTTGTCTTATAAAAATTCAAAAATTAAAAATTTTGAAAAATGTCTTTGTAAATAATTGCATATACTTGGAAAATGATAGTACAACTAGATCTTATTTGGGTTTAAATGATTTAAATAATTGAAAACGTGTTTAATTAGTGATGTTTTGGTAGACCCAGCTAGCTAGTAAAGCTTAAATATCATGTTTGTGTTAAATAAGATTAATAATTGATTTAAAATCATGATATCTTGTGGGTATTCATCTTAGGGTAAATGGAAATACTGAAACTGTCAACATAGGGTTATAGGTACCACGTTAAGTTAAAATTTAGAGGTTTTTGAAATTTCTTGGCACACCACTCTCTTTTTATGAGAATAAATCCGAGTTTCGGTGGCGCACACATCCATAATTCCATAATTGTTGAGCTTATTTGATTGAAATCTAAGTTTCACCTACATGTCACACGTCGGGTTCCAGCCTGCTTGAAACACCAATGGGTTGATTCTTATGTGCTTATTGTTTAGACTGTAATCTTTGTGTTACCTTTCGGGATAGTGACTTGGTTGAAACGCCTCTAGATGAAAGTTTATTTTCTAATTAAGGCTCATTATCATCCATTCATTCATGATTTCATCTGAATTCTAAAAACCTGTAAATTTTAGTTTAACGTGGTAGGGTAAATCTATATGGTTTGATCCGTGCCTAAACATGACCGTGAGACGGGATTAGGTGAAGTTATAACTGTTAAGTGTGAGTCACATAGATTGATTGATATGATTGGTAATGTAATATTAGAACACATAACGGGGGCTTGAAAGTTGGTGCTTGGGTTTAATCGGACAGAAATACTGATTATTGTTTTTTAACGCATGAGTATATTTTGCTAATTGGTAAATAATGTTTATAAGTTTGATCTGAGTTATGATTCCATTTGCAAATTTTTTCGAGGACGAAAAAAGGTTAAGTGTGGGGATATTTGATGTAGTGCAAAGCACACATCTTTATTCCATTGTTTTAGTGCGTTTTGTATTAGTTTTATCTTTGTTTTTACTCGTTTAAGTCTGTATTTGAGTCTATTGTATATTTGCAGGTGCTCGTGAAGATTACAAGGGAATACGTGAAGAAATCGAGCAAGAGCGAAGCCGGAAGGAAGAAAGAGAAATTGTTGAAATTACAATCTCTCGCGGTACGCGAGAGAGGAATAGGGTGAGTCTCGCGGTATGCGAGGACTCCAGAAACCGACCCTGACTAATTTGGCCCTCGCGGTACTCGAGGGGCATGTCATACTTTCTCGCGGTACGTGAGAGGACCATAAATCATGAAATTTTGATATTTAATAGATTTTTATAGCAATAATAGGGAGAGTTTGATTTCCATCTGTCTAGAGAGAGACCAGAGGCGATTTTGAGGAGTAGGAAGTCGATTGAAGGCTAAAGATTGAGACTTTGCTTCCGGGTTCGTTAGATTTAGCGTTTTCAATTGCAAGATTTGATTTTATTGTTTAATTGCGATGTTTGATATCATGGTTTTGTGTTTCTACTTCTGTTTTGGTTGTTTAAGCATGATTCTAGGCTAGAACTTTGATATTGCCTAGGTCACATGATGAATACTTGTTAAAGTTTCAGTTTTTATTCGGTTTTTGGATTCAATTAATGGGTTTATGATTTTGTAAAAGATCTTGAGTTGATTATTGTGATGTTATTGCATGTTTAGATTTGATCTTGTGTTTGATTTCAATTCCTTGAGTTGATTGTGATTGTCTGCCAGTTTGATTAGCGTATCTTGGTCATAGATCTTAGGGTTTGTGATTAGGGTGGTTTGCTAGACATAGTAGCCATAGGAGTTGTCTTTGATTACTAATTAGAGTTGAGTGTGTATCCTAGTTCAATACCCGAGAGGTGAGAATTAGTCGTTTAGTCTTCGTCATTAGGAATCCGAGTGTCAGCTGTCTGAGAGGAAGCCGGTATTAGGTGTCTAGTGATTGTTGTTATTCGTGTCGTAGTTGTTATCTTGGGATTACCCCATGCATCTTCGATGTATCATGGAAAGTGAGACTGAGATGTAATCTATCTATTAGGGTACTTTATCATAGTTGAAAATACCTGAGAAGTGATCCAACATCTGGTGAGTTATTACAACTGTAGGTTCCTTAGTTGGTGATTTCTGAGAGTGATTAGGGATCCACTAGGCTGTCTAGAGTTGTTTCATTTGAAACCCAGATCCATTATAGTTTTCATAACCGATAGAAGTTGTCCTTTGCAAGTAGGATTCCGACCTAGGTAATATTCTTCCCATCTCTTGATTTCATCTTAGTACTTTCATCCTGAGAGTTGAGTCGTTCGAGTTTTCTACATTCATTAGTTTAATTCAGTAGTGTAGTAAACCCCCAAACCAATTAAATCCTTAGTCCGAGTCAGAGTCTAGTATTATTATCGTAATGTCTCTAGGGTTCGATATTCCGGTTTACCATTAAGCTGTGCTACACTCGATAGGTACACTTGCCTGTCAGTGCGGTCTAGTTCATAGGTTTTTCATTTATTACTTAGGAGTCTAGGTTAGGTTTAATAGTTTATTTTATAGATCGTCCGGACGACATCACTAGCTTACTGCACCAAGCTATGTAGCTGTCAAAAATTGTAAGGTGAAACTAGAGTGTGGGATTAAATCTTTTTACGTAACTTTAATATATAGTTTTAAATTTACTTAATAACTAATATAGTTAAGTTTTAATTTCTAATTTTTTAGTGTAGGGGTGTATTCGAATGTTTAGTTTTATTAATGTGTAGTATTGTACTATTTTATTATCTTATCTGGATCTTGAATCCGGTCCGACCAGTGAACTTCTAAGCCATCCGGTTCACTATCTGATCCGGTTCTGAAAAATTGCTTTTACTACTTTAAAAGTTTAATTTTTAGTTATTTTGATATATGCTTATGTTTCAAGTTAGCTCATTTTTTTTATCTCCGACCGGTCCGACCAGTGAACCTTTGAACCTTACCAGACCTGAACCATCGAACCGATCAGAAAATTTTTTATGTCCGGCCCTATGAAATTGGAACAGCTAAAAACAGTGAACCCTCTTGAAAACATTCTTGGATCCGCCACTAAATACACACCACCTTCGTAAAGTTCTTACTACTTTTCGAGAAGGGAAAATTGTATGCAAAATTTTCCAAATATGCATTGTGGTATAAAAGAAGTACAATTTATGGTTCATGTCGTGAATGATGAAGGCATTTCTGCTTATTTAAAGTATGGCTGACAAAATTTATAACTATAAATCTATCATCACAGCTTTCAACTTCAAATAGATACATAAATAAAATGAAAAATCAGCTATTCAAGTTTATCATATCAACAATCGACGAGAAAAAGAAATAGAAAAAAGAAAATCATATACTGATTTATAATAGCTTATCTATTTAGATATTACTCGGTGATCGAAATAAAAGAAGAACCAAGAACACACGTAAATACATAATTCATATTTATATTAGAATAATAAATATAAATCTTAACCCAAAGTTGTATAAATTATAATATGGATTATATTGAGGAATTTCAGAGAAGAACAAAATAAATTCTAACAACTCAAAATTGTATGGATTACGATATGGTTAATGTTTGAGTCTTTGAGAGAATGAAGAACAATGATAAGTTAATTAGACAATACTAGCTTACCATATGATAATGTGAACCAACTTCAAAATCAGCTCGTGCTGATAACGTGATAACGTGTTTTAAAAGTAGCTTAAAAGGAAACTCATATGAGAAAGAGATATAGAGAAATAGATGTTTATATCATTGATAAGTTTGTAATACAATGAGATACAATATACTATCTATTTTAATCTTTGATAACCATAATAATATATATACTTATAATAGCTTTACACATGTGTGTTACACGGTTTAAACATTAATATTACACTAATCGATATCTGAACATGTATTCTTATATAACATTTGATGATGTATAAGTAATTTTTTTCATAGCCACAAACGTTAATAATATATTGATGAGAGTACTGAAACATCAAAAAAAGACATGAAAATGAATTTCATAAATGTTGTTCTAGGAAGAGTAAGATTAAATTACATGTTAAATGAAGATTAAAATGATAATTTATATATTTGAAAACACTTCTTTGTATACAACATTTGAAGTGGTATTACAAACGTTTTCACAATTATCAAAGATTAATAGCTTGAGTCCATATCTACTTTTAACTCTTGATAATGCAACATATAGCTGACCATGAGTAAACACTCTTTCAAATACAAAACAACCCTTGAAAGTGATTGACCTTGACTTTTATTGTAACATCCAGAAAATCCGTTAATTAATGAATCGGGTTAATGAGGGATCCGAATTCTCTTTGTATCAACTTTGAACTATAGAGATTCCACGTAAAACTCTATTCATAGAGACAAAGGGACCCGGTTGGCCATATAGAGAACTGTTTGAGATCAAACGCACGAAAAGGGAACGCAGGGACCTGGATGTAACCTCTTAGAGTTTAAAAGCAAAGTTTAGAGGAAACCCTAGGCCATTCGGCCTAGGGAGTGCGCGACGGTAGGAGGCAACGGAGGAAGGGAGACACGACCGGAAGAAGTGTTCTCACGCCGAAATCAAGCAAGGAACTTCACGTTTCATCAAGTTAATCCTCGTTTAACCTCCGTTCATATGTTTTTCGTGTTTGTTTGCGTGTGTAGTGGGAACCCGATTAAGGGTTTTGGTTGGGGGGTTCGGCCATGAGCAATGGCTACGGTGGAAAGGATGGCGGTGTCTTGGCAGCAAGAGACGGTGAAGAAGGGGGTATTAGTGGTGGCCAGCGGTTTTGGAAGTAATGGCGTGTGATGACGGTGATCGAAGGTTAGTGGAGGCCAATGGCCAAAGAGGATAAAAGATAGAGAGGGTGGCGGGTGAAGGTGGCGGTGACTTCGGGGACCGCTGGGAACGAAGACGGCAGTAAGGGTGGTGACGGTGGCTGCTGGAGCCGGTCGTGATGGTGCTTCTTGACAGCGGACCGCTAGATGAAGGGAGTAGTGATGCTCCCACGTGAAGGAAGAACCCGATTAGGGTTTCAAAGGGCAAGAAAGGTGACGGGAGGACGGGAGTGATACAAGGTAGTGGAACTCAATGGTGGTGCACGACGGGTGACGCTTGGTGATGATACACGGTGAATAGAGCTAAGTCGGGTTGCATGGTGGTTTACGCGCGTGCATGGAAGCCCGCTTCAAGATTATGTGTCGGTGAGATTAGGGTTTTGTGAACTTAAGGCTTACATGTGGAATTTCTTATGTGCATGGGAGGCCTCGGCTCGGGTACATGTGACCTATGAGACTAAGGCGTTGCATAGCACGTAAACGTGCCTGCATGCAGGCTCTAAAAGGGTTCAAGATAACCCGATTCGAGCAGATACGTGAATTAGGGTTTTTGCATGGATGAAAGGATGTACGGATGAGACGAGTATCGGGAACATTTATATTTAAACGTAATCGACACATGTTTAGGATGTGCTCTGACCATGTGATCATACGTTGACAGGTTCGGGCTTTGTGAAAAAAGGTCGTTGCAGTGTAGGAGTTAGATCATCATAACAGTGAGTTTCTAATCCCCTTCTTTTAAATGTTTTAATGTTTTTGGGGCTATCGTACATGCTTACAAGATATGTTTATTTTAACAAACGTGTTAAGAGTTTCGGGTTTTAACTCGAAGTGGTCATGAACTATAATGTTTACTGATGAGTCGGTGAGTCTATGGGGTGTCTATGAGATTTTGTGAGCTAGGGGTAAAACAGTTAATGACGTGTGTCGTGTTATGAGTTAGTCGGGGTGAGTCAGGATATAAGCTAAATAGCTTATGGGTGTAAGTAGAATGTGTTATCTCGAGTGAGTATGTGAGGTGCATGCTTAGCTAACAAGTCGTGTAAATGCTAGTCTGTTGATTATGAGTTATGAGTTAGTCGGAGTAAGTTAGGATGTGAGCTAGACGCTCATGAGTTTGTGTGGGATATATTATCCTAGGAATGTGTAATGTGGTGCAGGCCTAGTAACTAGATATATAAATAATATGTGATGGTGTGCATTATGTGTTATGCGTTGTGTTTGCATCGTTGTCCTTGTGGCACGAAAAACAGGTGTGTTTGCATCGTTGTCCTTGTGTAAGGCCCCAACCAGGCACCCTACAATTGGTTCTCATAACTGGTTTTACTCTTTTAAAAGTACTCTACTTTCATTTAAATAAACAGCGGAAGTCTTTCTCAAAATAAGGTTATCATTCAAACTCGTTAATTTTCATAACATTACCTGACGAATGCGTGCGCACCAACCCGAGTAGTCCCGCTCCCAAGCCAATATACCTCATCTAGCAGACTCACCTGCAAAACAATCTAACATACATACAAAGTCAGCTACGCTGAGTGAGTTCTAATAGTTTAATTTAACAAAAGCCAACTCGTCTCAAAAATTATTTAAACTTTACTCAGGATCCACGGTCCTTATAAAATAGGTTCACAATTCATTATCCAATAGATAATCCCCTGTTATCACCTGATTTCCCATAATAGCTCATCACTTGAGACTCATCCCATAATAATTATAATCCCACAGTCTCATCAACATGAGTCGAACTTACCTACACTAATAACTCATACTCAAGTACATGTATTAACTCGACACTTGGTTAACTCAACCAATCCCTAAACATCAACTTACTCAGCCTTGAACAAGGCTCTTACAAATCAACTGACATAACAGTTGCAAGCACCACATCACAATCCAGACATAACGGTCAATCTAACTCGACTCACGACAATAATACTATCTCATGCAAAATAAATATAACTCAACGCTTGCATGCAATTCAACACAAATATATAAGCACACAAACACATACCTCTTCGCTGCACCCTCGTCAGGGCGTTCGACACACCCCGAGCTCATCACGGTCCTGTTGGACATCGTCACCTTTGGTGACCTCCCGAAGGACATAGTCCTCCACAATCCCGTTTGCTGTGTCATAATGACAACAATGCAAAAACAATACCCGTCGTGTCACAAGGACAACGACACAATGCATACAACACGTGTATAATCACATAACAATATACTCTATATACATGGTTCACTAACTACACCTGCACTTCACACATAGCACTAGGACAAGATATCCTACACGTACTCATAAGCATTTGGCTTATATCCCGACTCACCCCGACTAACTCATAACACAATACACTACTAATATAACAATCCACATACAAATACTATATCTCATTATTTAAGCACGTACCACGTACATGCACACCCTCTAACACCTCCTAGTCATACCCGTATGACCCGTAACTACAACCCCGACACACCCCTGTTAGGTCACTATACGACCCGTTACCATATCCCCGCATGTTACCCGCACGTCCTATGGACACACACAGTCCCTTAGTCCCATATTTAACTATCTAACTTCACAAACTCATCAGGGTACATATAATGTAATAAAACATATCTCAAAAGTATGTACGATAGCCCCAAAATGATAAAAAAAAACATTTAAAAGAAGGGATTAGAAACTCACCAGTTATAAGATCCACACCCTTGCTCTGCAAGTCCGTCTGTACACGCTCGAAACCCAAACCTGTCATACGCGCGATCACACAGTTAAAGTATGCCCTAGACATGTATCAATTACGTAAAAGTATAAATATTCCCGACACTCGTCTCATTCGCACGTCCCCTTCACCATGCAAAAACCCTAATCCACGTGTCTACTCGAACCGGTTCATCCTTAACCCGTTTGGAACCCGCATGCATGTACGTACACACGCCATGCAAAAACCCTAACCTTACTGGTCAAGCGTACACGAGCCGATATCTCCATGCACGTTGAAATCCCTCCATGCAAACCCTATGCTCACAAACCCTAATCGGGTTTTAATCCGATTTCGTCTTTCTTCCTGTTCATTGTCGTGGACTGCCACCATCGTGAACCACCTTCACCGTACATCACCACCATGAACCACATCTCGCTGCCGTCGCCGTTCCAGCTCCTCCCGAGACCACCACCACGCTACACGACTCCCTCTTCCTATTTTCTCGTTCTCAGCAAACTCCTCCCGGCCGTCACCGTGGCTCTCCACCATCGCACCAACACCACCACATGTTGTCACTCGTAGCCACCCCATGCCACCGCCTCCTCTCCCGTCTCCTCCATCCACCGTAACCACAGTCACGCAACCCTAATCGGGTTTTTCCCATGAACTAACAAACACGAGGAGGTAAAGAGTGGGTTTAGGAGTTTACCTTTCGAGTAGTGACGTTCCTCTACTGCGTGTTACCGTCGGAGAACCATCGCGAGACCCCTCGTCGTCCCCTCTCTCCTTTGCGCTCTCCTTTGGCTGCCGTCGAACACCCCTTTGTCGATTAAGGCTTAAGGTTTGCCATTAGGTGGCTTATAAACCCTTTGTTATTTCCTTTCGGGTCCCTCTGAATACGTTTAATGCAATTCTATCTTACATTCTATAATAAACGGCTATTCAGGTCCTCTAACTGTGATAATCCCGCTTTACAGGGAACTTTTATAACCCAAGTTGTTTTAAAGAGACCATGATCCCTCAATAACTCGATCCACTCGCTAGATAAATTTTCGAGATGTTACACCTTGTGCACGGAAAACAGGTGTGTTTGCATCGTTGTCCTTGTGGCACAGCAAACGGGTGTGTTTGCATCGTTGTCTTTGTGGCACGGCAAACGGGATTGTGGAGGACTAAGTCCTTCGGAAGGTCACCAAATATGACAATATTGAGTAGGTTAATGATGAGCTCGGGGTGTGTCAAACGCCCTGACGAGGGTGCAGTGATGAGGTGTGTGTTTGTGTGCATATATATGTGTTAAATGGCATACAAGTGTTAAGTTATATTTTTGTGCGTGGGATGATATTATTGTGATGTGTAAATGATATTAATGTGGTGGGTAGAGCTAGATTAACCATTGTGTCAAGATGAGGACTTTGTATTTACAACTGTTGTGTTAGTTGAATTATGAGAACCTTGGTCAAGGTTGGGTAAGTCAATGTCTAGGGATTGGTTGGGTTAACCGGGTTTCGGGTTAATATGTGTGGTAGATTACCAGTTATTAGTGTAGTAAGTTCGATCCATCCCGGTGAGACTTACTGGGTTATAATTATGGGATGAGTCTTGGGTGGTAAATCCTTTAGGATATTGTAAGATAACAGAGGTTAATTATAGGTCAATAAATGACAAAACTATTTTATGAAGAACCGAGGTGTCCTGTGTGAAGATAAATAATAATTGTGACGAATGGTTCTTGTCTAAATTAAACTATTAGAACTCACTCAGCGTAGCTGACTTTGTGTGTATGTTAGATTGTGTTGCAAGTGAGCTTTGCGGATGACGTGTCTTGGCTTGGGAGCGGTGTTACTCGGATCGGTGTGCAGGCATTCGTAAGGTAAAGTAATAACGATTATGACCTTAGTGTGTAATAATTATATTATAAAGACTTCCGATGTAGTTTTGATTTACTAAATGAGTGTTTTAAAGAGAATATCTAGTGATGAAAACCAACTGTAGGGTGCCCGGTTTTAGGGCCTTACATTTATTTATGGTCATTGCAAAACATACAGCAATTGAAAATTATCTTCTTTGAAATTTAAACGGAATTCTCTTGTCAGAAGGTGTTAACCCAATTCTAGGGTTGAAAGTGTGATGACAATTGTTGCTTCCGGATATAATATCTGCTTCTATAATACGATTACTCAGTGATTTAATATGAAGTCTTGTTCCATTACATAAATCGTTTTTCTGATCAATATTTCTTAGTAGCATAACTGGAATTCCAACCTTTAGAACTAATTTGTGATTCGGCAAACCTGATAACTTTACACATTTAGAAAATCAAGAGAGTATAACTTTCATCAAAATTATCATCAAGATGCTCAGATTGACAGATATTACCTGCACTTAAATATTCCTTTGAATCTCCTAGGAACAATGATAGTAAGCGATCATTAATTTCATGTACGACTTCATTCTTTGGTATAAGTATTTCTCTTTCTTGAAAATAATCTGAATTGGATGCATGTTCAAGAATAAAAGGATACATAAAATCAATTAGATCTGAAATATGATCAAATGAATCAGTTATGAGAAGATCATCATGTATATCTATAATTACGTCACCATCATTCAAACCGCCATTTTTTCCTTCTCCTAATTCCAAAAGCCAATCTCTAAAGATCTTTGTTTCATCTATAGCAGACGATTCTCCTCCTAGACTTAACCTTAGGTTTTTAATTAACCTTAGGACCTTACATTTTGTCCAAATATAGGAAGAACTTACAGAGGCATTTACAATGTCTTGTCTGCTTCTGATTGATAAAATTTTGACTTCTGATTGCATAACAAAAGCAAAATTTGACAAAATAAAAGTAAAAAAATCGATTATACCTGGACTTCTAACCCCCGCCGTTTGAGGTCCTTGCTATGGAAGATAGCTAAGTTGATAGATAGGAAAACACTACAAACGCTATAAATTATGCAATCGGAACTCAGATTTATAAACCCCCGCCGTTTGTCGTGCTAGCTATGGAAGTTGGTTCCATCGATTTAGGATTTGCAGAATGTGGAGGATGTGGAAGAGCAGAAAGGGAAATTGGATTATTACGGTATCCCAAAAAAAATAGGGTTTTGATGTTACGGGTCAAAAGAAACAGGTTATGACCCGCGCGTTAAGTCTAATCGGGTATGAATAGATCCGCGTGTGAATTTGTGTATTAAGTGGTTTTGGGGGAAAAGGGTGTTGAGGATGAATGTGATGATGCCAAGTGATAAGAAGAGGGATATAACAATATCTATATTTATAAATATATCACTTAAGTAAACAAATTGTTTTAAAAGCATATAAACTTTTTTTTCCTACACCCAATATTACTCAACCCTTTTATCCCGATCATTTATATGTTGCTTGTTGCATTTTCAAGAATAAAAGTATGAAAATTAAGAACCACAAATTAGATATGAAATTCTGGAATGAAACGCACGACTTGTACCTGATATGTAATTGTCATTGGGAAGTTTGATTTGACCTTACATATGTCATAAAATTTCTTGTACTAAAAAGAAAACTCTCTCTCTCTCAATGGGGTCAATGTGCCACGATAGGTTACTATAAGTCTGCCTATTTACTTCATGATGTTTTATGATAAAGTTAAGATGGAACATGACGGTTCACAGTTGAGTTCCCGACACGAGTGTAGGTTGGTTCGAACATATTAATTGTGGACTAAGAAGGAGAAACTCGAAGCGAGTTTGGAGACTGATAACATAAGATTACTACCACTAAGTCAACATTAAAAATTGTTACAATTATCCAAACAACTTGCTTGAGACCTTGTTTAGAGTACAATATACAAAATGGTTTGAATGTTTCTTGTGTTCACTACAAGAGACAGGAGTATTATCCACCGGGATGAGTCGGTAATTACCAACACATCAGCAACGGGATCGAACAAAAATCCAAAAAAGATTAAAAAAAACATAACTGTAAACATATGTTGGTAATCTGTCGGATTTTACCGATGGATTACGACAAATGGCCTAAACCATAAAAGAAGAACTTTTACAAACGAGTAGCACCGATGATATGCTCCGTCAGTAAATGTCGTCACAAGCTTGTCGGTAATCCTTCAGTAAAGTTGAAGATAAGATTTCGAATAAGATTTTGTCAAATGGTTTTCAGGGGTTGTTAGTGGAAATGCATTTCCTACGAATGGTTCATCGGTAATGCGTTGCTAAACCTAAGACTAAGATTCCCACTATGTTGTTCAGAAAAGATTCTCGTCTTGATTTTCATGTGTTGTCAGTGAGAATACATTTATAATGGCGGTCTGTTGGTAATCCATCGCAATTTCCGTTATAAATATTGCACAAACCTCTTTGTTATCAAACACATTCAATTGTTAGATGTGTGAGCCTTTTGATATGTATTTTTTTGTTGAATACAAATACATACCTCACCTTACTGTTATCGGTATCAGAAATTAAATATAACAAATGTAACGTTGAATCCGTCATCTGTGTTAGTACGATGTTAACCGATTTGTTGGAATTTGTGATCTTGAATTTTAATAAGGTCAATTGGCTTACGTTTCAATCTAGGTATGCACAAAATTTGTTGTTGAGAAGTTCGTAGATTAAGACAGAGCAAGAAATCGACATGATAAGTCACTAGGATTCCCAAACTCTTAGATTGGATGGAGACTTATTCCATTGGAGTCAATAGGATTAACCAACTCTTGTTGATATGGATTATTATCGGTCTAAGAGTCATAACTTAGATTATCAAAATCCAACTTGCCAAAAAAATCTGCTTATATATATTTTTTAATTTATTATAATTTATTTATTTATTATTTTAAGAAAAGGGGGTTGTTATAGGTACATCCGAAATTGTTATTTTCATAAGCCTAATACGGGTTTTATGGTATAATACGGCTTGTATTCCCCTTAGTCAAATGACAAAAGTTGTCACACATGACTTCAGTCATTCATGTCCACATACGGGTGGTATAGTACAATACGGACGCATATTATACGGGTCGTAACGTTGGATACGACCCCCCTGACGTTGTTACATACGGGTCGTATAGTACCATACGACACATAATAATGTTGAGTTATTGATGAATTTTTTTTTTTTGGGAATTATTTGACACGACGTATTATTCTTAGCTTGTTATGTGTTCCAATTATTTGACGTGAAGTAAGATTCCGTCAAAATTACTAACTGTTATATGTTAATTCATTTCATCGTTCAATTTTCTTTATTCATTTCGATAATCTATTAAAAAAATCATTTGAGATGTCATTGTGGTACAGCAAATATCTATTCGATGAAGCTTCTAACTATTATGGCGGTGAAGCTTCTAACTATTACGGGGGTGAAAATGGTGGTCAGTCTCCTCCTAACTATAACGGTGGTGATAACGGCAGTCAGTCCCCTCCTAACTACAACGGCGGTGAAGACGGCAATGAATCTCCTAACAATAACGATAGTGATGACGACAGTGAATCAGGTGGGGAGAGGGGGTTGTATGACACCAATCAGATACAACATATGTTTTCGTTATTTTTTTTTAGCTTTATATAGTGAAGGCAATGGGACGGGTTTAGGACGGGTCTCGTGAGGTGTTTGCTTTATTTGTTGTTAGGTTTATATGTTGTTAGCTTTATATAGTATTACCTGAAACTATTTCAAGTGTTCATGTCTCGCGATGAGTTGGTGGATTAGGCTTTTAAGAGAGGACGTGAGAATGGTTGTGTTACTCACCAAACGATCTAAGAAAAGCAACCATGGTGATGTCGTGAATGTATGGCTTAGACGTGATCGTGGTGGCAAATACAAGGAAGCACCCACAGTTAGAAATACTGGCACCAAAAAAACATATTGTAAAAGGAATGTATCAAAAAAATGGGGTAGTTGGATATTAGAGGTGAAGAATGATACACATAACCATGAACCTGAAGAACATCCGGAGGAGCATGCATTTGCAATGAGACTGTCTGAAAATGAGCTCGGTACGGTGAAGCATATGACAGAACAAAACATAGAGCCGTGTAACATGTTGTCAACACTGAGGAAACAGAACACCGACAACATGTCCGGCTTAGAACCGCATATAATGCACGCAATAAGTTAAAAAAAAGTCAAGCAAATTCGGAGAAACACCGATGCAGGTTCTTTTCTCCATACTGCAATAACTCGGTTATATTTACATCCCTTGCATTGATGAACCCACTAATACCGTTGATGGGGGTTTTCTTTATCCATGTCATACTAAAGGACAGAGACCTTGCTCTTGTGAACGCGTGCCAAAAAGAGTTTCCAAACGCTATCCAGCTACTATGCAGGTGACACATTTCAGAAAATATCAGTAAACACTGCAAGGCTAGCTTTTCTAATAAAGAACAAAGAGAATTTAAACGTTCGTGGTCGGTATTGATCAACTCTGTCATGCCACAAATTTACCAGTGCAATTACGACCGCCTTTATCGGAAACTGATTACCAATCATCAAAGTAATTTCTTGGTGATCATATTCTTTTTTTTTTTTGTCTTTTGTTATGTATGATTTGATCATTTTATATTTTTTTTTAGGAGTTCTTTTGTACCTGAATAAAAACTGGCTGGACCATATAAAAAAAAGTTCGTGTCAGCCTGGATTGACACGTATCGTAACTTTGGTCAGCACCAGCATTCGGTATTAAATGGTTACCTTAAATCAAGTAACAGAGCGCTGAATAGATTTGTGTCGTTTATCGACCAAATATTAGAGTCCTAGAAAATAGCTATAAATGAAACTTTCACAAGAAGCAAGATCATGGTAATGGGTCAGCACAATCTACCAGTACTTGATTTGTTACGAGGCAATGTTTCCATTACCGCTCTAGATCTGTTAGTTGGTGAGATCAGAAGAATGCGGCAGCTGCTAACGTCTAATTCATCGTGTGGCTGACATCTTTTCACGAGATGCGGCTTGTTTTCTAACAGATGATAAATTGATTTTATTTTATTTAGTGGTGATTTTTCCTGATTTAAACGTTTGCATTTTTTACTATTTCAATCCACGGTCTGTAGCTGTTGGATTAGGGATGGATGAAAATCAGGTACAGATGACATATTGGTGGATGGTAATTGTGGTTTCCGGGCTGTAGCTGTTGGATTAGGGATGGATGAAAATCACCGACGCTATATCCGGACTGAACTTATGACGGAGATAGATGAACACGCATGTTTATGTTTCACAATTTCGATGTTATACGTAAAGCCTTAGACGGGAACGGTCTGGATATGGCTCCGCGTGATTATTAGATGGTGATGCCGCCCGCAGAAGCCCTGATTGCTAACAGGTTTGGTGTGGTTCTACACTACATAGCCGAATCCAATACTACTACTTTTTTCCCTTTATGGTAATCTCCTAGAGATCTCATGCCTCATCGATTTGTTACAATTGCTTATGTTAATGAAAACCATTTTACAATTGGTTATGTTAATACAATTGCCCATACCAAGTTACTTTTCTAGTCGTTTCAAAACGCCATTTGCAGCGAATTGGGAGGTCATGTACAAGACACGTATCGAAAACTATATTGAAGCCACGACACCTGAAAATCCATGTAAGGAGCCTATTAATTTATTTTGAACCGGCGAGAGATGGCTCTTAAAGCATAGTTGTAACCTCAGTTCATACACATTAACAAAACATCTCTACCTTTTCTAATACTAGGAATAACTAAGATCAAAAACGTAGTTGTACTTTATACAGGCTATTTCACTCGTAAATGTTGTAATATAAAATATTGAAAAATTAAGTCTATTTCACTTGTAAATATTTTACTTTAAACAGTTCTATAAATCCCTACTAATTTTTTCGTCTACGTATTCCCTACTAATTTCTTTGTTTACGTATTCCCTACTATAAAAACAAAACCAAAAGGACTATACGGGTCGTATATTACAATACGACCCATATGGTTTTTACCATACGGGTCGTTTGGTACTATACGACCCGTATAGCCAAGGGCTATATAAAGGGAAAACGACCCATTTCACCCACTACGACCTTCATTTGCACGATTTCAGATGACGCTCGTATCAAGTAAGTACTCAATCTAGTTCTTCATTTTTTCCTTGGAAAACATCAATGAATATGACCAGTATAGGTACCATATGGGTCGTATTTCTCAACTCATTCAAAGGAATACAACCTGTATCGGTACCATACGGGTCGTATTCCTTTTGGGGATTCTAGAGGAATACGAGCCGTAAGGTCATATACGAGTTGTATTCCATGTTTTTCCCTGAGGCATACAACCCGTAAAGCTCTATACGGATCGTATGCCCTTGACTTTTTTGTTCTTAGAAAATTTTGAATAATTTATTTTTATTTACACTGCGTAATCGTTATTAAAAGTTAAACTAAAATTTTATTTAGGGGTCTGAATGTCATTAGTTTAAAGTATGTTTTAGTGTCAAAGTTGTAATATTGTAATTGAGAGGAGTTAAATGTAATTAGTCAATTAGGTTAAACCGGTGTTTTATTTGGAAGCGACGGCTCGTTATGTGTATATAGGGTCGATTGTATGAACATAGAAGTAGGTAATGAGAAGATTCAAAGTTTGTGTGTTAATCTTGTTCTTGTTCAATTGATTTGTCCTCTTGATTTCCAACAATTGGTATTAGAGCGGTTATCGAGTATCGATCAAGAAATTGTTCTATCAATTGATTAACACAAAATCGTCCAATTCAGTTAGAAGAAACAGTTTGCTTGAAATGGTTTTTGAAAATTGAAACTGATTACGGAATTGTTTTGTGAAATTGATTGAACACAGAAACATTTGAAGGTTCGATTAAAATCCAAAAACATCCCATCAAAAAGAGGCGATCGATTGAATCAAAATTCCAGAACCCGATGCTATCTATTCAACACCAGTGAAGCCTTTGTTAATTGAATTAGAGGCAGCGATAAAAAAGGAACAAAAATTGAAATCAGAAGCGACGTCATCAAAAGATTGTCCAACCAAATTGATTGCAGAAGAGAAATTTGAAATTAATTTTTGTGATCATCAATTAATTACACAGCAGAGAAATCAAGAAATTAAAGTGTTGGGCAGATTAAAATGGAAGGAGTGCTAAGATTAATAAAGTTGCAAGTGAAGAAAAGGAACTATCTTATTATTCGTGACACCAAAACCAATGATCATTATCTTGTTGCAACCTTGGATAGCCAAAATTCCTATCTGCAAAATTTCTTTTGAACAGCAAACGTTACTCCTACTCTACTTTTACACCAATAATCATAAACTACTCCATTGCCCAGGTTTGAACCTGAGACCTCCCATCTAAAAGACATATGTCTTTACGAAGTAGGCTAGCCCCACATTGGCTCCTATATGCAATGATGAATTGACTCCCACCATGAGGGACCCCAAAGCTCCAATACATATTGCGGTGTACTATAAAGATTGGTTTAGTAGAAAATCTGGACATCTCATTTTCTTGGTGCAACAAGCATTGATCATTAATTGCCCGACATCCATATAAGTATCCTCTTCTTTTTAATTCGATCAGAAAGTAAGAAAAGGTTTACAATAGTTGGTTTTCATTTGTTAGGCAGCCGATAAACCCGTGTACTGTTGTTGGTCTCACGAATAGTTGGTTTTGATTTGTCCTGCAACGGAAAAAAAATACCCTTGTACTATTCTCGGTGAATAACGGTTGGTTTTTATTCACTTTGTGACCAGAAAACCTGTGTACCGTTGTTATTAGTAGCAGTTGGTTTGAAAAACCCGTGTATTGTTAAAGTCAGTTATTTTTATAAAATCGTGTACTGCCTTGGTAAGTAACAGTTGGTTTGAAAAACCCGTGTACTGTTAAAGACAGTTGTTTTTTTTATAAAACCATGTACTGTCTTGGTAAGTAACAGTTGGTTTTGGAAAACCCGTATATTGTTTCTAGAATTAACAGTTGGTTTTTATTCGTTCTAAGTTTTATAGGTGACCGAAAAAACCTGTTCACTGTTATTGTAAAAAGATTGATTAATTTGATCTGAAACTATAGAGTTGATATCAAATTAATCATAGTTAAAGGTTGAAGCAGAGAATACAAGGTTTTCATCAAACACGAAAGTTTTACTTCAAGATCTAGCGAAAACTCATAAAAAATAAGGATTGATTTGACTTTATGTGGTAACTTTTGCAATGTATAGGTCAAACAATTCAAACCATGTTGGTTAATTCCATGTGTGTTTCATAAACCATGATCAATCATCAGTAAAATCCACTATTATTAAAGCAGAGAATATAAAGTTTTAATCAAAAACGAAAGTTTTACTTCAAGTTCTAGAGAAAACTCATAAAATATGGAAAGATAATAACGCATTATGACATCATAAAAAGGTTGACCACACCATCGAGAAAAGTATTGCTAGAATGTTTGATATTCTTAGAATCAACAAGAAAGTTCGTCTTGAAAACCTTGTTCTAAACAGGATATCATTTGCACAAACCGTAGAGAACATGTTTGCTTTATCTTTCTTGGTGAAGGATGGGAGAGTTGTGATAATGGTGGATGATAATGGCTCTCAGTATATTTGTATGGTGGTTCTTAATCTGAATTCTTGTGGATGTTCTCAATCAAACCCAAATTCAAATGCAAGTGGTGAATTATTTGGATCTGATTTGTTGAAAGATGTAATTTTTAGTGTCCTTTTGTGCAGAAGTTTTATTTTAGAAAATATGAATATATGATACACTATGTCTTTTGGGTTATACCTATTGCTAGTTGCTAATTTGTAATTTTTCATAATAGAAAAAAAATAATTAAAAGTAGGGAATACGGGTCGTATTGCACCATATGATCTGTGTGCTCTCAACCGTAATATACCATACTACCCGTAATGAGGTATGATACTGTTTTGAAGGCATACGGGTTGTATGGTACAATACAACTCGTATGTGGCGAAATGACTGTGTGTACATATAATGTGTGTGTGTACAAATAACTTGTGCCTAACAAAATTACACAAATATCCCTCTAACAATTAAATAATCTTAGTAATTTAAATAACTAGTCTCTTAGGTGTAAAATGACTGAAATGTTCATCCATTTAACAGAAAAACATAACGGCGTTGACCAAAAGAACTCATATGGTTAAAAAACGATGAGTTGAGAAAAAATAAGTATTTAAAGATAAACCTCATGAATAAAAAACGAAATTAACTCTAACCTTTTTATGGTTTAGTTGATGGTGGGGCAACAATTCACTTCTCATTTTATGGTTTAGTTGATGATGGGGGCACAATTCACTTGTGGTGGGCATAATTCAGTAATTCGCATTTGTTTCAGGGGCACAATTCAGTAATTCACCTCTGGGGGCACAATTGAAGACCACACAAATTGAATTAGTTTGACACTTTTTTAATTCTTATATATTTAAAAAAAATTAAAAACTTTATAATTTCACGATAGGTAACTGTGTAGTTTTAAATTATTTTATGTTTATTCTTTTCCATTCTTTTTCCAAGTTGCATGACTATTTAAAGTGCATATTTTCTTTTTTTGTCACGGTTTACATGATTATTTATTTTAGATTTTTAGTTTGGTTTTTTTTTTTCACCTTCCCACTGATAAAGATGTAATCGAATACTTTTGAAAAGATAAAAACAAGTACAAGCATAATCGTAAGATTTAATTTATTTTATTATATTTAATAAATTATGTTTTTTAGTTATGTTAAATCTTTATTCTTTTTTAAAAAAACTTCACAAAATAGTAATCAAGTTTCTTATATGTTCTATTTAAGTCATTCATACTTTTTTGTCTCATTTTAGTCACTCAAGTTTCTAATCTGTTCCATTTTAGTCACTCTAACTTTTTTTGTTTCATTTTAATCATTCAAGTTTCACATGTTATTATGATTTTACGCAATTACGAGGTTAACATGTTACTTTTTTGGATTTTGTTTTATGAATATGGTGAAAATGTTGGTTTACTCTTTTTGGATTTCATTTTCACTATATCTATAGAATGAAATCCAAAAAAAAATAACTCGTAACATGATAATTTCGCAAAATTGGAACATGTGAAACTTGAGTGACTAAAATGAAACAAAAAAAGTTTGTGTGACTAAAATGGAACAGATAAGAAACTTGAGTGAATAAAATGATACAAAAAAAGTTTGAATAACTAAAATGAAACAAATAGAAAACTTAGTTACTATTGTATAAAGTTATCCCTTGTTTTTTTACCCGACCCATTTTGATCCAACTCATATTTTGCCTTCGTAACGAGAATTCATGTATTTGCCGCTTACCGATTTTGTATTAGTTTAGCAAATATAATATTCATAAATTGGAAGCATTTTATATTTGTAAGATGTGCAAAATTAAAATAATATTTAGTGAAATTGAAGATTATATTAGCACTTTTATAGCAATTTTCATAAATACATTATTAACGGTATTTATATAAAAGATTTTATATTTGTAAGATGTGCAAAATTAAAATAAAATTTTGATTTATTTTAAACGAAAAGATCAAATTACAGTATTTATATAAATATAAGTTGATTTTATAATTTTGCTATTTAATCTATCAATGTTTGGAATTTTGACCTTTAATCTCAAAGATTGATGTTTAATCGCATCATCTTAATAACTAAATCTATTATTATTATTATTACTTAATAACTAAATCTATTATTGTTATTGTTAACTTAACCCCAATAATATTCATAAAAGAATTTTAATTTATAAATATATTTAAATAATATTCATAAAATATATATAAAATAGTGTTTTGATGGAAGGAAATCGAGTTGAATCAGTGCCCTGGTTGAAATAGTTTTGTGATGTATCGTGTGACTGAGATAAGCGTCGGAGAAGATCTCTTCATTTTCGGCAAGATCGGAGCAAAGTGGAAATTAGGCGAAGAGGATGAAGAGAGGTACGGTTAGTTAGAGAGCGAATAAGAATACGAATGAAGGGTTGAACATTGCTTAAAAGGACGACATTATATATTACTGGCGGGACGCCTTCGAATGGAGTGTTAAACATTGCTTAAAAGGACGACGTTATATCTAAATAGCGGCGGGACACCTTCTAAATACCATCGGACGACGGTGTTTTGAAATCCGAAACACCGTCGGGCCACTCATGTAATAACGTCGGACGCCATTTTTCAAAAAAGAGCGGGATCCGCTTATATAGTTTAAAAAACAAAAGATAAACAATGTCGCCGGGGGTTGTGACACTTCTGTTAGACCGGCAGCAACGATCGTGACATCATCGACGGAGATACCGTCGGACGCGACGGTGTAATAAAATACAGGGGCGGATCCGACGGTATTGGGGCACGTGGCCAGGTTGTACCGTCGGACGCGACGGTGTAATAAGTGGTTATAAAATATTGTCGTCTAACAAGGTTGTACCGTCGGATCCGATGGTATTTGAGGGGACATTTTTAGAAAAATCCGGTCAAAGGGACAGACTAGAGGACTAGATTGGTAATAGGGACATTTTAGGAATTTTCCGAGACATGATTGGTAATAAGGACATTTTGGGAATATTCTAAAGGGCATGCACCAATAAAACCTATATACTTTTTTTTCTCTCACAAAAGTTCTTCAATTATTTTTTGCACGTAAAAAACCAATATATTCTCTATTTTTTTCTCACAAAAGTTCATAACAAATTTTTGTACGTAAAAAACAGAATATTTTTCGGTTTTTTTATAAAAATCTCTTAACAACTATTTACTCTAGCAAATGAATCAGCAGATAGTAGACAAAAAATGTAAAATTAACATGATTATAGTTGTCGAGGGACTTTGGTAATAAAAACAAAAAAATATGTTGGTTTTTAATATGCATAAATTTTTTGATGGACTTTTATGAGAAAAAAAAGAGTAAGTTTTTTATATACAAAAAATTATTGAGGGACGTTTGTGGAAAAAAGTATATTAGTTTTTTATAGCATTTGTCCTGTTTTAAAAAAACAAAAAAAAGAGAGGCGTCGGGTTTCAAACCTACAACCAGACCTCTCCAGCTCAATACCAACTCTAATGGTCATTGGTTTGATTATGATTTGTTTTATTTTACTTATACATAAAAAGTTAATTAATAAAAAATAATAAAAACAGTGTTGATAAGTTGTTTTTTTAGTTATATTAACAACTTACTTTAAATATAGTTAAAACTTAAAACTAATATTTTATATTTTATTATTATATTAGGTTAGGTGCTATTTAGCTTAGGTGCTATAACAAAAATTAATGGGCAGACTAATTGGTAGCGGCTCTACTTAAAATGAGAGAAAATTTTGTTACAAAATCGAAAATATCCTTATCTTTCTATATCTAAAAAATAATAATAATTGGGACACGTGTCAGCTTTGTAGGTCACCTAAAACTAAAAGTTGGTTTTCTCGCCTCTTTTTTCTATTAAATATTGGATGTCATGTGTCGACTTCTGGTGAAGTCTATATTTTGATTTTCCGTATCTCTCTCCTATTAAATAATAATGATTTTCTTTAATTTAATAAATAATATGATTACATCATAAGTCCTATTCTTTAATTTTTTTACAAAATGTCTTTAAAAATATATGATATACTATTTAAAAGTAAATTAAAAAAATATTTATTTAACATGTGTAATACACGGCTTCTAACCTAGTTATAATAAATGAATAACTTTTTTTCTTTCACGTGTCGACTTCTGATAAAGTTTAGATTTTTGTTTCTCATCTTTCTCTTCTATTAAATAATTTTATCTCCTATTAAATAATAATGTTTTTAAATAATTAAATATCTAAAATTTATTCTAATATTTTATGAAACTTATTAAATCATAAGAAAATTTTAATTATATTTTATCTTATAAATAATTTTATAATTCTTAAATCTTCATTATTTGTTATTTCTAATTCTTAAATCTTCATTATTTCTTATTTCACCAATAACTGATGACATCCAACATATAAATTTTAATAGAAATTGTTGGTTTATAACAATTTGGATTTATTCAACCCGTGTAATACATGGGTTTCTAACCTAGTTTAAAATAATAATAAAAAAATTTGTTATGTGCACATTTAACTAATAATATTAACTTTTTGTTATTAAAATCGAATCAATATTAATAAGATATTTAATATAAAAAAATGCATATATGAAAGTGGAGTAAATTACATTTTTCGTCATTTAGGTATATAGCAAATTTCACTTTTCGTTCTTAAACTAAAGAAATAACATAAATCATCATTTATATTCATATTTTGTAACAGTTTGCATCCTTTCTTTTTAAGAAAATAACAAAAATCATCCTTTATATTCATATTTTGTAACAGTTTTTATCCATTCAAATACAGAAGGAAAATTAGAGGAATTGATGAAAACTGTTACAAAATATGAACATAAAGGACGATTTATGTTATTTACGTAGTTGAAGGACGAAAAGTAAAATTTGCTATATATCTAAATGACGAAAAATGTAACTTACTCTATGATAATGTATATCTGTTTTGACATCTTTTATTAGTTTGAGAACAAAAAATACAACTAATTTTATCCATCAGGAGCGATTTTACATTGGCGTCTTCCCACCACACTCATCCTAAAATATACATCTATGATATCATCATAAACAGCTTGAGTTTGACCATTCAAGGAAAACTATACCATTTATTTTAAATTTAATTTTAATTTTAATTTTAAAAAACAATCAAGCTATTCTTTAGTTTTATCAAAGTATTATTTTATTTCTTTTAATAATAAATAAACTACTTCTTAAACGGTTCAATAAATATTCGATTTACTTATAGCGTTGAAAATGAACGTTAAAACTGGATGTTGTAACGACTATGATCCCCTAAGAAAACCGAGCCGCTCATAAACTACTCGAGACATGCTTGCTAAAAACTTGAATCAAGCCGAGCTTAAGTTGGAGATTATTTAATAAACGAGCTCGAGCGTGATCCCGAGCTACACATATCAAACTTGATTAGGCTCCCGAAGTTAAACGAACCTATTATTTATATAATTTATTTAATATATTAAATATATATTTATATAATAATAACAATATACAAAATTATGATAAGCATAATTAATTAAATAATATATCTTATGTTATTATAATAACTATAATTATAAATAAATAAACATATAATGATTTAATAATTAATAAATAAGAAACAAACTACGTGGAGCCAAGTTCAAACTTGACAAACTACTAACAAGTTAAGCTTAAGAGCTAGAGCTCGAGGTCTCTTAGTTAAATGAGCTAAGCTTAAGTATAGGCAAGCTCAGACTTGACTCGACTCGTTTACGACCTGATCACAAACATCAATCAATGAAGCTTGAGTTAAGCATCAAGGATAACACACCACCAAGACCGAAGCCACCGAACAATTTATTTTTCATGCTACCAAGTACCAATACAGTATAACTTCGATAAATTAGGCGGAATTACATATATCCTTCTATTTTAAAACCTAATTACATATATACCTAACCCAAAATTTAAATTATATATATTCCCTTATTTTATATGAGGAATTACATATATCCCCTTATTCTATAGGGTGAATTACATATATCCCCTTACTAGGTTAGATTCCCGTGTACTAATACGAGTTGAACAATAAAAATAACAAAATTCATAAAATTATAAGAATTTCTCAAGACTGAAATTATGTATAAGTAACGACATTAAGTAATAAATCAATAATATTGAAAATGAAAAAATATAATTATAATTCATAAATTTTCATAATTTGAAAGTTAAGGATTCAAAATGATGTTTCCATAATACTGAAAATTGTAGAAACGTTATATAGTTATTTTTTTAAAATGTTTTATAAAAAGGAATGAAAGAAATGTTCAATTTATAAAAATGTTTTATGGACGAATTATTTTTTTAATAAAAAGCGTTTTATAAAAAATAATTATATAAATCATTATTATTTAATAAGATAGAGAAGCGGGAAAAAATATAAAAAACAATTAAATGAAAACTTGTATAATTAATAGGAGAGAGAGGCGGGAAAAAAAGGATGTGGATGCATAAGAGAGTGGCATGTGTCATAACAAAACATTTATTTATTATATAGTATAGATTTTAAAATCTAATTACTTATATATTCAACCCAAAACTTAAGTTATATATATTCCCTTATTTATAAATACATTATGACAAAAATAACATTTTAAGCTTACAAGAAAAACACGACTCTTCAGATTCTCGAACCAGCGATACGACTTTCTGATTTAAACCTAACTGGTGATTCAATCGAAGACTGTTTCCTAACCGACGATCGGTGATTTCGATCCATCGATCTCAGTACATCGGTTGACTCCCGCGATACGACCATCTGATCCAAGTCGGTTGATTCCAACATGTGCATTTTTTTTTGCAATTCCAACATTCAAACAGGTCGGTTGATTCAGCTTATCGGGTTTATATTGTTTCGAATGTTTTGCGATTCCACATCCAACATCAAAACTTTGGCACTTGTTATGTGCATTTTGGTGATTGTCGGAAAAAAGAGGGTAAAAACCGATAAAAAGGCAAAAAAAAACGAAAAAAAAAGAAAAAAAAACTAAAAATATAAGTAAAAACAAAAAAAATGTAAAAAGAAACTCGTTAAAAGGCTAAATTTGAAAATTTTAAGTTTTAGTAAAAAAAGGTAAAATAGTCATTCTGTAATTTATTTTTAATAACATAAATCAAAATAGGTATATTTAATATTTTTAGCTTTAAGGAAGGGGATATATATAATTTATATTTTGGATTGGGTATATATGTAATTTATAAAGTTTATACGGGAATAAATGTAATTTTTTTTTGGAAAACAGACACCAGAATCCTCTTAGGAGATAGATGTTATCTAAATCGGGGCCAACTACCCCACCAATCCGGATCGAACCCCCAACCCAGGAGGAAACCCACAACTGGGAAAACTCACTGGTTCATCCTAAATAATTGCTCCATGTGAGACTCGAACCCAAGACCTCCACTGTGGGAAGTCTTAGGGCTACCATTGCACCAAATGGCCAACGGTGAGATATATGTAATTGCCCCGATGAATCAATAATGTCATCAAATAAATAACTTTCATTTAATATAGATTTTGATTACATATTAATACAGACTTTGACATAGGTTCAACCAATTTGGATCCGACCTTAGACAGGTGCAATGAAGGTCGTGGCTAGGTCATGGGCCTTCCTCCTAGTTACACTTTACACATAAAGATGCATTGATGGTTACATAATTCAATGTTATTAATCAAATAATAGTGGTTGCACCTGTCTTGTAATGTTGGTTAAAAGGACCGGTCCACACCATGACTTTGCGCATTAGTGTCACGTCGATCATAACTTTCATCTCATAACACGTGTAATTACAAAATTACAAACATAATTCTTCTCAATCATTATTATTATTATACTACTTTCATGTTCATAAATAAGTCTCACACACACATATATATATATATATATATATATATATAATCAAGGCATGTGTGTATCACGTGAGGGCATATTTGTAATCAAGACAAGTTGGATATGCCTTCACGTGATACATACTTGCCTTGATTTAATGAAAAAATTAAACGAAAGTTAGACGAAATGTCTAAATTTGTGACAACGTTTGTATATAAAGGATGTCCAGTGTAATTAATAAAGATTAAGGTCTGTAAGTGAAATTAGGTATAAACAAAAAAGTTAATTTCTGTAATTTTGTCTTAAAAAAAGGTATAGTTCCATAAAATCTCATTAAAAAACGTCATTTTTTAGCGTTTCTACAAAGTTTTCTCTACAAAATGTCATTTTGCATGATTATGTATCCGTGGGATTTTTTTTAAGGTTGCCTCAGAAGAAATACTACTAAACTAACACACTATATAGACATCTGAGGTCATAAGGCCCTTTGATATGGGGAAAATATCCATATGACTCGTATGATGTTTTTATATGACCCGTATGAGAGGGTGTTTGTCAAATCATATAACCCGTAAAGTGAATATATATGATTGATATTAAAATGACTGATGTGACCACTTATAAAAACCTTAGTTTTCCTTTTTGAAGTTTTAAGCTCTAGGGTCGAGCCTGAATCAGTCTTAAAATAAGGACTTACTCCAGGATAAAATTCAATTTCAGAAAATAGAAACGACAACGTTCACTTAACACTTATAGGCTCGTCTTTATACACATCTTTCCTTCAAATCTTCAATTTCCCAAAGAAGTAATTTCCGTTGCTGAAACCCATATCTTCTAAGTCTTCAAAAACTAATGGGCCAAAATTAAAGCACAAGGATGAAAATCAGCACAATTAATCAAATAAATTGTACAGTTTAATCTAAAGAAGACCAGTCCAGGCCCGGCCCGGCCCGTGCTGATCTAACTTGCATTCTTGTTTCTCCTCTTGTGCTTGGGCTTCACTGCATCTTTGAGAGTCTTAGATTGTTGAATCTCTAATCCAACTTCGTGGGTCGAAGCAAGTGAGTTGGTATCAGAAGATTTTGGGCTAGGTTTGGTCTCCGGGTTCACCGGGCTTGATTCTTCTTTGTGCTTGTCAAGAGGTGTAACTGCAAATTCAGCCATTAACAAGAAATTAAGAAAATATGTTGGTAGTGAATATTTTGCAGTCGTTAAAAAAAATTATGAGGTTAAATACCACGAGAAGCTAGAGTTGTTCTCAATGCATCACCATCAACACCGCTCGAGTATGGGTCCCTGAAAAAGAGAAAAAGAAAAAAAGAAAATAAAACAAAATATACATCGAATATTTAGGAGAAACAATTCAGACGGGGGATGTACTGTAGTATTATAACGACCGGCCAAATATATACAAGCATACAAGGTCCCAATAAAATGTGGCAATTTTGACCTGTTTACTTATGAGAGATCATTTGGGTTGTGTTTTATCTAAAATAGGTCAAATAAAAAAAATAGCATAAAAGAGAACAGGTCAAACACTTAAACGGATTGAAAGTAGCCGAAATCTATTTTTCATGCAGACAACCTCCTAATTTATTCAAGAATTTAAATTATCATCATAATATGGTTTTTGCAATCATAATTAGCACATTAATTATTTATAATAAAATTTTTAAAAAAAATGTTTTTGAGTCAATTCAACCAGACAAGGCCCATTTCAGCTCGTTCTAAAAACTAGTATGTTTCCACCCGACCCGTTACAAAACCCGCCCATCTTTCCACTTCCATCAGAAGATAGACTCAATATATTAAAAAAATGACTTCAAAATTTCATATGAAAACCATACCAACTTGCAGGCCCACCACTAAAACCCTTCAATGTGCTGTTTCTCTTGTTCGTTTTATCATGCTCGTTGAATGGGCTTCCAATACCAGATTCATCTGAACCCACTGTTAATCTTTCCATGTGATGCTTTGCCACATCACTGGAACCCTGTTGATCAGGATTATGACGTTTGATTTTCCTTAATGATCTTTGCGTATTATAAGACTCAACCTGGAAATACATATTTGCAATAAAGATCAGTTTTGAAAAGGTATTTACTTCCACATGTGAGATTCTATAAGAACAGCAATACACATTTAAATCTATATTGAAATTAAAGAGACTCACAGCGTTCTTTATTTTGCTTGTTATATCACCAGCCTTTACAGAAGCAATGCGCAAACACTGCATAATAACACTCTGCAAGACCCCATCACCTCCAGCTTTCTGAATAGCACAAACATCACCATTTGTGTTGAGTGTAGCAGTCATTGATCCACCCATCACAGCCTCTTCATAGTGGGTCGGGTCAATCACCTAACATCATCAATTAAGTTATGAGAACCAAATGCTAGCGGGTCTTCATAATTTATGAGAAAATAGCTTATATAATTGAATTCTCATACCACTGTGTTTTCTTTACCGATAAATCCAAATGTTACTGCTACTGGGAAATGGTGAAGTATTAATGGAAGTGGCTCCCTCACCTGTTCAATGACACAAGACAATTTAGTTATTTAAAAATCGATGATTACATGAACTCATGATCTAAGATTGGTGGATTGGGTAACGGGCCAAAACAGGCTCACATGAAACGACTCAACGAGTCTGGTCAAACACTTTTTTGGCCTCTTTTAATAAGTAATGTGTTATGTTGTAAACTATGGCTACAAAAACAATATGATTACAGTAGTAATCTAAATCTTCAAATAAAAACAATAAAAAAAGTTGAATGCATTAAAAGTAGACTATGGGCAACTTTCATCCCATTTGACCCATTCCCCTTTTAGTTAAATTCTTTTACTTGAGGTCAATGAGATAAAAACACAACCCAATTAGACTCATTCATAAGTAAAGAGGTCAAGATCAACATCTCTATATCAACCAATCATCAATGATTAAGTGTCTTCTATTGAAATTGAAAAAAAATAATAGTAAAAAAGATAATTTAATGTCAACTATAACATCAGCGAACACTAAAACTTTGTTAGTAAAAATGCAGAAAAAACTCACATCTGGTGGATGTACTATCAATTCTTGACCATCTTCTCCTCCTAACGTACATTCAGGCCTCCTAAATGTTGATAGAGCAGCCAAAGCAGCAATATTGGCAGCATCAACAAGATTTCTGTTACACATAGACAGTCTTTATAAAAGAAGATATACATATAAACTGTAACAAAAAGATTTACTTGGGCTTGGATTTGTATGTCAGTATGTAATCTTTCAAACTTACCCTCCATTGTCTATAATGTGAAGGTCAATCCGAATGGACCATACTAACTTCCCTGCAATAACACAAAGTGATTCCGTGTCTACCGCCCTGCTTTCCCTGCAAGATCAATTCATCATATATGTATATTAGGCATGATCATGTGAAAATAAAAATGTATATTAGGCATGATCATGTGAAAATAAAAATCAAAAAGTTAGCCAGACAAATAAACCGATACCTTAAACCACGATCCACAATTCGACCCAGTTCAATAGCAGTCTCTCCAGGACGACCCGGTTCAAATGAAGGATCAGCCATAGGTGAGAACTCGGTATAAATCGCAAAAGACCCTTCATTCGGCCTATCTCTATAAGGTTGAGTAAGTTGACCGGTGACAAAACCAATAACTTGAGTTTGACCAAGCTGCACCTCTGATGAACCATCTTCACTACATTTATAAACCCATGTCAACAACCTCCTCATCATCTTCTAACTTCTTAACAAAAAATGTGATTAAGAGATAAAAATTAGAGGTATCTTAATTCTTACCTGCCAAACCTGATAGTTAGGTTTCTATAGTCAAAAGGTCGCCTACCATCAACCCTAATGTCTGAAAGTAATGCATTCTCAATGAATTTCTTTTCATTTACTGTCATTATTAAGGAACTAGCTAGCCTTTGCTCCATTTTCTCTCCTGCATCTCACGAATTGAAATTAGGGCACCGTAAAACATACGTGTAGTCATATTGTATTAGCACGTTTAATTTCCTAAAAATTTGCACATAGTTTAGGGTTTTGAGAGTCCATAACAAGAATTCACCGATCAAATTACACAAAAACTCAACGAATTTCATTCTGTAACTACACAATTTGATTACGAGTGACACAGTTCAATATGAATTATACAGAGACAAGGAAGAAAGCTACGATCAAAGAAATGAAAAGAAAAGTTAAACTGGACTTGCCTGTAGACGACGGCGACGGAGACGGCGGCGGCGGCGGCGGCGGCGGCGGTAGCAGTCACGGTGGTGACAACGGCTCTTCACCTTTGTGAATACACAGGCTGGGGAAGAGAGGGTTTGCAGAAGGGTTTATGGCAAAAGTTGCACACGAGGACATGAATGTAGGAAATTACAAAAATAGTGCCGTAACTATAGCAATATTACACAATGGCACTAAAGTAATTGCGGACCGCCTTGGTACACGTTACGGATACGGCCATACGAGTCATAAAAGATATAATCACCAAAGGGTTTGTAGCATCGTTGTGAGGAATAAGACGTAGGGTTTGTAAAATCGAAGGGTTAAAAGTCTATGGACCCGGGCAAGTGGGCAACGCAGGTTCTAGGTGTTTGGGCTTGGGTTGGGCCTAGAATCTAGATGCAAATAGGATGTTAAGTGTTAACATGTCACTACGGGTCCTAACAGGTTAACATCTCTTTAACCTGTTTAGACACGAATTTAACCGTGTCGACTTGTTTAAGACACGAAACATGTTAAGGCCAAACACAGGACATGTTAATTACGTGTCGAGTCGTGTTAACAAGTCCGTGTCAAAAATTGTCAGCCCTAATAAGACGCATTGTGATGTACATGTAACTTACCTAGTACAATTAACATATAACTTATAAAATTTATGAGAGTGTACTAAATCGTTGGCGTCACATCTCGATTCATCTAAAAGAATGCTCATATGCACGTTCTATTTGTGTACTAGCTTAGACCCCGTGTATTACACACGGGGTGAAAAATATCATACATAAAATAATAAAACCTTTATATGTATTTTTTAAAAGTGTAAAAATGTATTACATATACTTAAGATAAAAAATAAAATTCAAAATATGTAAAAATTAATATATAATTGAGTTTTAAAAATACATTAATTATTATTTAATATAATTTGACTTTCAATTACTGCTTGATTGAAAATAAAAGTTAAATAATTAGATTTTAAAGTTTTTTATAATAAATGATAATTCAAATAAATGTGTTTTATTAGTATAATTAGTATTTGTTTTTTAAATATATTATTATTATTAAAAGATGGAAATGTATTTAATAGGAGAGAGAGGCGGGAAAAAAATGATGTGAGTGAATATGGAGACGACATGTGGCATGAAAAACCTTTATTTATTAGATAGTATAGATTTGGACACCCTCTTGTCATTCTATCAAAAAATCACAAATAATTATTTACACATACTAATGTAGAGAGGGCTTTACACCATCCACAATAAGTCGGTATTGGACGTTTTTAAAGAGAAGGAATGATGTGAAGGAGAGAGGGCATGATGTTGGAGAGAGGATGGATGTCTTGTGCACGAACGTCCAAAAAACATGGTATGTGAGAAAGGGAGGCGAGATAGGCATGTTTTATGTCATTCTTATAGTTGGTTTTGGTTGTGAGGGTAAAGCCGGGACAGTTGCTTACGTGGCAACTTTTTCTAGAAGCACTATTATGGATGTGTGAGAGGAATAACTAACAATAATTATTAAGGAACAGAATTATAATAACTCAAAAAGATAATAAAATGTAAGTTCATGAGTGTAATAAAATAAACATCAACACCACCACTTCCGGCCAGTTCACAACTGCGATCAGTTTGTAATCGTAATCGCCAGACGACGACGCCAGAGGGTCGCCACAACCACTTCTCTGAAACGATGATTCAATCGCGAAGATTTTTATTCTTGGCGTCAAACACCAAGGACCGGAGAGAGCAAACGGCAAAGATAGACAGAGGGGATATGAGACCTGGCACTCTTTCTCCTTCTGCATCTCTTTTCCTAGCCAGCTGTTGCAACGTGGCTGCAAAGTGGCATGTTTGTAAAGCAGCAAACTTTAGTGGCCAAAGTATAAAAGCAGTATAGTACACTATTCAACAAGTTAGTAAATGTTAATTTGTTAATTGTGTGGTCATGTCCCAACCACGAGCAATATTTATATATTGAATTGCTAGGTTAAAAACTCGTATATTACACGGGCTGAATCATTAAAAGAATACAATCGATAATACACTTATATGCTTCTCATTACTGATAAATTAAGGTTTCACGTTTCAAGACTGATTCAAGAAATATGTCATATTTTGTTGTTAAAATTAATTATTCACAAGTGTTTGGATTCGTGTTTTCAAAGTGATTATTATGGGTTTAGAAACATAATTTAAAATCAAACAAAGTTGTTAACTAATGGATATGGACAATAATTAATTTTCTTACAAAACTATAAAGTTCCTACACCCTTTTTAAATTCATTTGGGTGCATAGAAAAAGAAGAAAAACCAAGATTAAATAAAAATTAATTGATGAAATTAGGGGAGTAATTTTAGAAATCAAATTGATTGATTGTAAGGAAGAGAAAGAGGCGGGAAACCCTAAAATTGAATGCACAGAAAAATGACACATAATAGTTAGTGATTTATTAGTGTTTTATATTGTTTTTTACAAAACAGAAACAACTCTCTCTAATATGTTCACCTCTCTCTTTTTACAGAACGGAAACAACGTACAACACCGCCAGCCGAAGCAGACCACAGCCACACAACGCCACCAACTGTCGGCCAGCAGCTTACCCGCCAGCGAACAAGTAGGGTTTCTTTCCTCCCTCCCTCCCTCCCACTCTCTACCCCTCCACTCTTCTACCGGTCACCGGCCGGCCGGAAACAGACGATACCAACACCTAAAGCCTTTCTCTATCCTTCACCACTTACACCCTAAATCGTTGGCCAAAACCTGTACACACCCTTAATTCACCACCAATGTCACACCCCGCAAACGCGGAATGTAACAGATAAATCAGTTCACAACACATTGTTTATAAAGTTACTAAAGCATAACCTTCGATACCCAAAAGATAAGTTTTGATACATACTTATAAGTTTTATTCACCCCAATATTTACATAAACCACTTAGATGTCTCCCAAAAGTTAACATTAAAATAGCACTTGATGAATCAAAAGCCTAGCATTACATAACCATGCCTAAGCTTAGGGGTTTGGATTCGTACCTGAAAAGCATGTTTAAAATAGAAGCGTCAACTAAAAAGTTGAGTGAGTTCCGCAGGTTTTGATATAAGATACACAGAAAAAGAACACGTTTTATTATCTAGAACAAGTTTTGTTTTAAGCACAAGAATGATGTAATTATGATAAGTCAACAAGTGAAACCTTACATATTTTGATAACCAACCAAACAAACAATAATAACAAACGCCCTAGTTTTGATTCTATACACAACATAGTTTTGATGTATATATATATATATATATATATATATATATATATATGGATATGTGCAATTGCATGCTTTGTCACGCTACCACGTCAATTGGGCTAGTCAGACCAAATAGTACTATTCACACAATCCATCAGCCCTTACAGTTAATCAACTTGTGTGTCGGGACTCTGCGTGTTAGAGTTAACTCAGATAATTCACATTAAATATCAGTTTTCATGTGAGTGTGTATGTAGAAACATGCTTCTCCCCCAAAAAATTTGATAAAAATTTAAAAATAGAGGCCGTGAAAACTCATCTGGTTTAGTAGTATCTTGATATACTAATAAAGGATGACTGGTCAATATCCAATCTTAATCAGATCCTGATATCAGTAAACTTTATTAATCACGGGATTGAACTCTAGTTTTGTTTTATGTTTTTGTTTTAGTTTCATCTTAGATATCAACCTATCTTAGGTTCATTAGTTCTCAAAGGTTAATTTTGTTTATAAATTTTGTTTCGAAACGTATGTTGGTTAAATTTTACAGTATCAAAAAAGGTGTTAAAGTTGTTCGTTTATACTTTTAGGATGATAATTTGATCACACACTCTTTGGGTATTTGATTAGTTATATAAAATGATAAGTTTTATAGAGAAAAATCGGGTGTTAAAACAGTTAAGTTTAGCTAATTGGCAGTTTTAGTCCTTTTAGTTTTTAAAATAACAAATTTAATAATATTTTGTTAATAAATTTAAAAGTTATATAAAAATAACTTCTATATCAGTTTTAAAGTATAGGAATTTATTATTTTAGCCACATAATTTTATAAGTTCGAAACATAATTTTTATAATGTTTAAGTTGTTGGTTTTACCAAAAACGTCATTTTTAACACGTAATTATATAAAATTTAGAAATCATTTTTATAAAATTCCAAAAATTCCCAAATTCTTCATATTTCTTAGTCTAGTAATATGTGACAATCACCCAAAATTTGGTGAGGTTTGGATACCTACAACCAAGATTTTTGATGTCAAGTTCATAAAAAGTAAGTAAATGATTATTAACAAGTTGTACCTTGTGTTCTTGCTGAAAATAGATGTTTTCTTTTCAAGTTATCCTTGTACTTTTGATGGGAGATTAACCTACAATCATTGTCAAGCATACACATGTCCATTATATCAAGTATCAAGCCCCAAATTGTTAAGTTTATGGTTGGTTTTTCTCATGTGAAGTTGGGTGTAAACTTTGAGTTTTTGTATGATTTTTGCAAGAGTTTGGTTTAAGCTTTTAGAGGTTATAAACACATATGAATGATGGTTTATAAACTGTTTTAGTGGTTCTTGAATCAAAATATTTGATTAAAAATACAAGTGTTTTGTTTAAGGGTATAAAACATGATAGTTTGATATTTTGAGGTTATAAAGCTTGGTTTAATTAGCAAGGCTTTGTGTTATTACCTTTCATTCAATTGTAGGCTGCTCCTAACTCTCCAAAAAAATCGGATTGCAAGCTAAGTAGGAGTGTATTAAGTTCAAAATATGAAAATGAGTGTGTGTGGGTTTTGGTGTACGGCAATTAGAGAAGGGGGCTGCCATCTTATTTGGGTTGGGTTAATAGAAGATAAGGATGATTTTGGTGATGGTTAGTGTAGTAGGAGGTGTCATGAAGTAGTTAAGTGTGGCATAAATGGCTAGGTGTCATATACTAGTGCTAAGTACCATTTAAATGTGATTAGTTCATTTCTAGATAGATTAGGACTTAAGTATAGGTTTAGGTATTTAAGTATTGACTAATGTTAGTTTAGATGGTGAATTTAAATAATGGTGGATATAAACGAGTATAAAACATGCTTAACGATTAACGAACGGTATAAAACCAGGTTAAAACGAAATTGTTTTAACGTTTTAAAAATAAACGATCATGGTCTCGTATAAAAATGAATGTTATTATATTTTTGTTTCTCATGTAATACATAAATTTTGTTGGTCGATTGGGCTCGATGCGAGATATAAATATATGCTTAAACAATAATCATAATGTTGAACGTACAAGGGTTTCGTTAAATAAATAATATAAATCATCCGTAATTTTTGTTTCGTGCATTATTAAAAAAATTGGTATTTTGCTCGTCTATGCATTTATATTTTCTAGCTCGTGTCCTAATTATTGTCTAGAACACGTTAGTTTACGCAGTTCTATGAGTTAAAGCTTAAATATATAAATGTTATATTTAGTGATTACCTGAAATTTTGAGAATGTCACAAAGAGTAACTGACTCTAATTTCGGGGTTGTCACAACCAAGCCAGCCAAAACCCCCTACTTGTCGGAACTGTAAATCCGGTCACCCCCTTTTGTTAGTGTTTGATTTTGGTGCAAGTGGGTAGATCGTCGGTTACGTGATTGTCCTGCCTCACCTTCGTGGAACCACCGTCTTCCCAGAATAACATCCCTAAGTGAAGGATTTTCCTATACTGTCGATCTCTGAGTGTGGTATTCTTCTTGGTTTTCTCGCTTCTCAAAAATCCTGTTGTAAGAGCTTCTTGACCCTTTTTACATTCTGACTAGTTTAAATTGGGTCCCGGGAGTGGTATTGGACCGTAATAAGTAGAGTTTTTGGTAGGTTGTGTGATTTGATCTCTTTTTTGGTTGACTTCTTCTTAGCTATCATCTTAGAAAGGCTGTTTCAATTTGAGAGTCTTAACAAGTGTGTCGTTTGTTACATGATTCTTGTGCATTGTGTGTATCGTGGTGTTGTTTGTGCGTGTTATTTGTGCAGGTGATTGCTAGATTTCGGGGTGCTTGTGGGTTTTGTCTTCTATCTTCGTGTGTGTTGATTGGAAGTGTGTGTGCGTGCGGACTGTGCTTGGGTGTTTAGTTGCAAGCATAGACGATAGAAGACATGTTTTTTCCTTGAGATCGTGTCTGAGGACGAGGGGTGCAAGTAATAAGAAAGGTAGAGGGTATAGTTTGCGTTTGGCTTCTTGGAAGGTACGAACCCTGAATGGTAAGTTGTTGGATTTGGTAGATGTACTTAAAAGGCGTAGGGTACAGATAGCGTGCCATCAGGAGACTATGTGGAAGGGGCATCGAGGGGCCGAGTGCAATGGGTTCACGTTGTGGTATTCGGGCTCTGATGGGGAAAAGAATGGGATGGGTTTTCTCGTGGCTAAAGAACCGTACAATAATGTGGTTGAGGTGATTAGACACAATGATAGGATTATGGTGTTGAGGTTAGTACTAGGTGAGGAAGTAGTGACAGTGGTATGTGCGTACGCACCACAAGTAGGACTAGGGGACCTGAAGAAAAGAGAGTTTTGGGATTGCTTAGATGTAGTTATGGGGGCTATACCTAGGGAGAATAGGATTTGTATAGGAGGTGATTTTAATGGCCACATTGGTAAGGATTGCGATGATTTTCAATCCGTACATGGGGGTTTTGGTTTTAGTGATAGGAATGAGACCAGTAGGGGTCTCTTAGACTTTGCAGTGGCTCATGAACTAGGAATTGTAAACTCATTCATTAGGAAGAGGGAGTCACACTTGATCACTTTTAGCAGCGGGGGACACAACACTCAGATCGACTATATCTTAATGAGGAAGGGAGATCGACAATGGTGGAAGGACTGCAAGGTTATACCAGGAGAGTCAGTAGTAGCTCAACACCGTTTGCTAGTGGCAGATATAGGCATGAAAAACAAGCTAACTAAGAGGGATAAGTAAAGTAGACCCTGGATTATATAGGGAAACTTGAAGGACGGGAATATTGCACCTTTTAAGGAAAAGGTCATCTCGACAACAATAGTTCCAGGGGATGGGGACGCAAACAGGATGTGGGATGTAATGGCGACCAACATAACTCGAGCAGCAAAGGAGACTTTAGGGGTTACAAAGACAAAGAAGGGTGGGCATAAGGAGTCCTGGTGGTGGAATGAGGGTGTGCAAGACAAAATGAGGGTTAAGCAAGGAAGTTTTAGGAATTCCTAAGTTGCACGGACGAGGAAGAGCGAGTGTGTTTAAGGGATAGGTACAAAAAGGCTAAGAAGGAGGCCAAGAAGGCAGTGTTAGAGGCTAAGAACATAGCTTATAAACAATTGTATGATCGTCTAGGAACTAAGGAGAAGGAAGATGATATGTTCAGGATCACCAAAGCTAGGGAGCGTAGGAGGCAGGATCTAGGAGTGGTGAGGTTTGTAAAGTGGGAGGATGGATGGGTTTTAGTCAAGGAGCATGACATTAAATCTAGATGGCAAACCTACTTTCACAATCTGTTTAACGGCAGGGGGCTTTCCTAGAAGAAAACAGTACCACTATGCAAAGACAACAACAACAACAAATTGACTGCTCGTGTCGGGGTATCACAAAGGAGAAGGTGAGGTTAGCACTCAGGAAGATGGGGAGGGCTAAGGCGGTTGGCCTAGATAACATACCCATCGAGGTGTGGAAGTGTCTAGGAGAGGAAGGAATCTAGTGGTTAACCACTTTGTTCAACATTATCTTCAATACTGGTAAGATATCGGATCAGTGGAGGAGTAGTGTCATAGTCCCTCTTTATAAGAACAAAGGAGACGCACAATGTTGTGGGAACTATATAGGAATTAAGCTGCTTAATCATACTATGAAATTTTGGGAGAGAGTTATTAAGACTAGAATTAGATGGGAAACTTAGGTTACGATGAACCAATTTGGTTTCATGCCATGACGGTCCACTACAGAGGCGATACACGTCCTAAGGAGATTGACAGGAAAGTATAGGGAGAAGAAACAAGATTGCATATGATGTTCATTGGCCTGGAAAAGGCGTACGACAGTGTGTCACGTCGGCTGATTTGGGATAGTCTTGAGGGCAGAGGGGTCCACAAAAAATATATAGAGATAATTAAGGATATGTATGCTAGGACTAAAACAAGTGTCTGTGCACCTAGGGGGGATACAAACTTCTTCCCTATGGAGGTAGGCCTTCATCAAAGGTACGCATTACGCCTGTTTCTCTTTGCAGTAGTCCTGGACGAGTCGATCCAAGAGGCTGTCACGTGGTGCATGCTCTTTGCCGATGATATTATGTTAATCGCGAAAAGCAAACAACGGCTGAATAGGAGGCTAGAGGATTAGAGAGCAGCTGTAGAGAACAAGGGTTTAAGGATTAGTCGCTCTAAGACGGAGTATCTATATTGTGATTTATGTGGCTCAAACGAGGTTGAGGACGTCCAGATCACCATCAAAGGTCAGGTGGTCCCGCAGGTAACCAAGTTTAAGTATTTATGATCATTTGTACAAGCAGATGGGGACATAGATAGTGATGTAGCACATCGCATACAAGCAGGCCGGTGTCCGTGGAGAGCAGCCACGGGCGTATTGTGCGACAGAAGGTTCCCCACTTAACTATAGGAGAAGTTCTATAGGGTTGATGTTAGACCAGTTTTGTTATACGGAACTGAATGTTGGGCTATCAAGAAGAAACAAGCGCGTAAGATGGAGGTAGCGGAGATGAGGATCTTGATATGGATGTGTGGAAACACAAGGTTGGACCGAGTACGAAATGAGGTTTTTAGGGAAAGATCAGGAGTGACTAGTATATCGAATAAGATAAGGGAGAAGAGATTGAGATGGTTTGGGTATGTGAAGAGGAGACAGATGACGGCGCCGGTTAGATCAGTGGAAACTCTCACCATAGTAGGAAGGAGGGGTAGAGGTAGACCCAAATTAACTTGGGATGAGCGGATTAGGCATAACTTGTTAGACTTGCATCTCTCTGAGGATATGGTCAAGGATAGGACTTCGTGGAGACGTAGGATTAAGGCTAAGGACTGTTAGGGGGAGGTTAGCAGATGGGTCTTAACTTTATCGTATGGGCTGAGATCTATCTAGATTTGTGGTAGCCTGGTCTTGTTTTCCTTTTCTTGGCTTTGTGTTTTTATCTGATATTACCTATACTATCTACTCTCTCTCACTACTTACAATTTTTCATCTTGTCTTGGCTTTATTAATACTATTTTTAACAGAGGTTTTGTTGTTTGCTTTGTAGATGCAATGTGTTGAACGATATGGTACTACAATACTTTTGTAGGTCCCGACAAGGTTTTTGAAGCTGGGATTTCCCTGGAAGCAGCCTCTCTATCCTATGAGATAGGGATATGACTTGTCTACATCCTATCCTTCCAAGGCCCTATCAATAGCTTTACTACTGGTGAGATTGGGTATGGTTGTTGTTGTATTGTATACCTAATTTTTAAATATTTTATTAAATACAAATATCGAACAGGGGAGAAAGAGACTACACTGATACCTCTTCGATGACCATGATACCACTTGCTTTCTATCATAGCCCTGTGTCTTAACCTTATTCAAAATGATGTCGGAAATAATTTATTTTTGAACACTTTACATGAAATTACCCGTACTTTATGATGTAAGAAAAGTGAATTTTGTTTGTTATATAAACAAAAACTTCACCTAATTTATTTGTGTGTACATCACATACTTGTTTACTATTTACACATTCTTTGACCCCTCATGTAAGTTAATATTGTTAGTTTTATCATAAGGAGCTCAAATATATATATTTTTCTTTGTTGCTTGAGTTGAAACTTTCTAGTAGGTCGATCATAATGGATTGTTTCCATTTAAGCGTGCTTACCTATGAAGTTCTCCCATCTCAAACATAGCTAATGAGCCAAAAACATGTTTGTGACATTTTAGGTGATGTATTTCATTATGACCTAGTATCTCTCATATAGATAGAATGATATGAGATTCGTTAAGGTGTCACGTCTACATTCTTGGATTTTGATCTATACAAGGAACAACGCTATATGGTTGTTTGCTGCCTAGATACTTTATGTTCCATAACTCAAGAACTCAAGATCGTTTATTTAATCAAAGGATACTTTGCTACAAACGAAATTCATAGCACGGAGTATATGTTTTATGTGAGGTTATAAAAGCTCTATAATTGCGTAAACACAAGTCTATAAAGTTAGTCTCAATAACTTTTAGAATTAATTACACGGATGCCCATGTGGTTTACACGAATTTCACTTATGGCCCCTAGGAATGTGAAATTACAGGTTTAGACCAATAGTTTGCATGTTTGTAACATAGATGACCATCAAAATTGATGGCCGTTAAGTGGGTGTAAAATGTCTAAAATACCCTTTACATTTAAAAAAAAATAGTGGGACCCATTTAAAAAACAAAAAACAAAAATCATAAAACCCACCCAAACATCCCACCCTCCTTATCCATCACCTCCAAACATCCCACCCTCCTTATCCATCACCTCCACTTGCTCCTGTTTCCCGGCAAGAATTCCGGCCACCGCTGTCGCCGTTAAGAATTTCGGAATCACTATTGCCGATATGGACACCCTCAGTTCCGACTGAAGCTGCTCGTCACTCACCACCCATGTCTTTTGTGATATGTGTATCTCATCGAACATGGCGTTGAAGCTCTTGAACCTCTCCATTTACGAGCATTAAAGATAATAGTCGTGTGACCTCAACTCATACGCTGGTCACAATGCAGAGATGCTGCTCCAAGCTCCGATCACTCGCCGTCCTCCGCCCATCTTCACCGTTTCCTAAACATCAATCACAACTTCCCCCTCTCCACCACCTCCATCGCCGTCTCTTCCATTCTTCTACCCCAAATCTCCTGAGCAAATCCCTAATCGCTCCGTCTATGATCTCTCCCAATGTTTGTCCCATGCTTCCGTCAACATTAACAAGCTTGAATCACGCTTCTTCACTTCTCTCTGTAAATTAGGGTTTTTGTTTTGCTCAAATTTTAGTTTTATATTATCATACTAGGTTAAAATCCCGTATATTACACGAGTTGAATAAATAAAATGTTATATACTTAGTAATAAAATTTTATATTTTTAAAAACCCGTGTAATACACGAGTTTAATAAACCGGTATATTACATCGATTGAATAAAATATAATGTAATTTGTTAACAAACACACTCGTCAAAATATGTCTTTAAAAATGTAATTTGTCATGACAGTTATAAGGTATATGTTAAGTTAGTTTTTAAAACATTTTTTTTCAACTGAGTATTAATTTTTTTTATTTAATTGATAAATGTTAGTTATATTAAGTTCATTTGATTGATGATATAATAACTATTTATAATTAAATAATAAGTATCCGTAATTAGATTTATATTAAAAATCTAAAAATAAATGTTTTTAATATTATTATTCAATATGAGAGAGATGCGAGAAAAAAATGATACAAATGAACTAGAAAGTGACACGTGTCAATATAATTTTATTTATTAATATAAAGAATATTATTTAATAGGAGAGAGAAACAGAAAAATTAATATTTAATAGGAGAGAGAGGCGAGAAAATAAAGGTGAGTAGTACGCAGAGAGTGACACGTGTCCCTTATGATTTTCCTTTATTATATAGTATATATTAGATTAGGTTTATAACTGTGTGCATTATAAATGTGGCATTTGGAATTCTTAACGGCAATAGTGGTGGCCGAATTCTTGCCAGGAAAACAGGAGCAGGTGGAGGTGTTTGGGTGAGGAATGGTGGGAGGTTTGGGGATGAAGAAAGAGATGTTTGGGTGGTTTTATGATTTTTGTTTTTTAAATGGGTCTCACTATTTTAATTTTATTTATTTTTTAAATGTAAAGGATATATTAGACATTTTACACCCGTTTAACGGCCATCCATTTTGGGGGCCATCTATGTTACAAACGTACAAACTATTGGTCTAAACCTGTAATTTCACATTCCTAGGGGTCATAAGTGAAATTCGTGTAAACCACAGGGTCATCCGTGTAATTAATTCTAACTTTTATATTAATCAAAAGTATATATAGAGCAAGAATGTGTATGTGTTTGAGAGAGGGAAATAGAGAATTTGATCAGAGCATATGCAAGCCGATTTTAGGTGTTTTTGAGGAGAGAGAGGATGATGTGGATGAGAGAGCGAAGATGGTCGTTCTTGCACAAAAACGGGTTATGTGTGTGGTAACAGAGGGAGGAGAGATAGAGGGTGCGTTTTGGGGAATTTTTAGAGCTGGTTTTGGACGTGAGAGGGGCAAAGCGCGGCCAAGGTGACAGGTGCTTACGTAGCCACGTTTTTTAAACCCGATGTTATAAGTGCTCTTATAATACAGAGTCTAGAAATTAAAAAAGTGTAAGAAAAAATATGAACAATTAATCAAATTAAAGGCTCCATGTATCAAATTATCATTAGTTTTAGCAAATAGGGGTAAAAATGTAATAGCAATATTGCCGATTTTTATCTTCTTTCATCATTTTTTCAAACTTAATTAATTTTTTACATACTTCTTTATATATATTTTTTAAAATTTTATCCTAAAGTCGAATATCTTTTTCTCTTTAATTCGAGTAGGATATTGTTATATTTAAAATAAATTAATTCTCGTGAACCGGTGCATACAACTGTATGTCAAAGGATTTTTAACGGTACATTTTGTTTCAGCCCCAACCCATTACAAAGTGCGTTTACCCCATATCATGGTGTGTAAAGATTGGTGACTTCACTGTTGAGATTTTTATTATTTTGTTGGACACATATACCTCTCACACATTGATACACATGGCGGCACGTGTTTACTTCTCACATTTCTTAGGGTATCCGGTATACCCCCGTGAAGGGGGCGTGAGACTGGTGAGGGGCGTTAAACACCACCCCTTCTTGGCGTGAGGGGCGGCGTGGTGTTTGGGCGTGAGGGGCGGCGTCATGACAAAAAACTAGCCGTTGCGGTTATTTTGACCGTTTTTAAACGGTAAACTCTATTAAAAAAAATATTTTTTACCACTATATATATACATTTTAAACACACTTCAAACACACCTCTCATACAACTATTATCGCATAAAAATATTTTTCAAAATGTTGCCATCATCATCTTCATCTTCATCCGACTCCGGCGACGAAATGTTTTTCCGTGGTTTCTCAACAGCGATGCTTCAGTGTTGAGAACAAAGTCAAATGTTGCAACCAAGAACTCGAAATGCTCGTCTCAACCATGATCACGCGGCTGCTAACACTCTTCTACACAAAGACTATTTTGCGAAATCGCCTACGTACACGCTTGAGACGTTTCGTCGCCGGTTTCATATGAGCCGAGGTTTATTTTTACGAATTAAAGATGATCTGGAAAGAGAGGTGCCTTGGTCCCGGCAACAGGGTGAGTCGAGAGGTCGGGTTGGTTTTACCGTCTTGCAAAAGTGTACCGTCGTGATTCATCAAATGGGGTACGGAAAACGCTAGCGATTCGTTCGACGAGTACTTGAAGATGTCCGAAAGAACTATCAGGTCTTGTATTTACAAATTTTGTAAAGCTATAATTCATTTGTACCGTAGGAGATATTTACGAAAACCGTCGGCTACCGACATTCAACAATTATACGCGGTACATGAAGTTAGACACGGCTTTCTCGGGATGCTCGGTAGCATCGATTGCACACATTAGGAGTGGTGGAACTGCCCCAATGTGTAGCGAGGTCAGTTTTCACATGGTGATCATCCATCTATTATGCTTGAAACTGTGGCTTCAAATGATCTATGGTTTTGGCATGCACTTTTCGTTCCAACAATGACATTAATATTCTTGATCATTCGCTTTATTCGACAATATGGCAAATGAAACCGCACCAGACTCATCTTTTGAACTTAGAGGGACACATTACAAGCGTAGATATTATATTGGTTATGGGATGTATCCCGAATATGCTACAATTGTCAAATCTTTTATGTGTCCCGGAGGTATTGTGCGTACTACATATAAAGCAGCTCATGACGCAGCAAGAAAGGATGTCGAACGAGTGTTTGCTCTCTTGAAGAATAAGTGACATATGTATCAAGACCCACACGAATTTGGTCACAAAATAAAATAAGAAACATAATGTATGCTTACGTAATTTTGCATAATATGATTCTAGAGGACGAATGATTAGCAATTTGTCAATACAATCCAACTAAAGTGGAGCTAACATTCGTAGAACTTGATGAAGATGAAAAGCGAGCAAACGGTAATGAGATACGCAACTGAGAAATCCATAACCAGCTAAAGGCGGACTTGATTGAGTATATTTACGATCGTTCACTGGATTAGTTTGTATATTTTTAGTTTTCTTAGTTATTTTTAATTAATATTATTTTAATTAATATAAATTGTATTAATAAAAAATAATAATGAATGCTCACACTACTCTCACTCACATGGCTATACCACTTCCATGTGAAAGTGGTGTGAAAATTGTTTGTGATAAGGTGATGTCCACGTGGCGTGCACTTTTTTTTTCAAATGGTCTCACTTACATGGAGTATGACTCATGCCCCTATGAATTTAGGCTTTTAGTGTAACCCGTCTCTAAAAGCAAGGGGTATACCCAAGTGATGAGGGTTTCAAGTGATAGAAAAGTGCACGTCACGTGGCGTCACGTCATTTCCTTCAATTATCACATCATCCATCACTTAGCAAAGGAAATACTCAAGTGATTGAGGTGGTGTGATTATTAAATATTTTTTTAATTAAACTTATTTATTTATTTTATAACAGTAACCTTTGAAATCACGCGTGATAAAAATCATCACGCGATTATAAAGGTACGTATACTGGATACTCTAGGAGAGAATGTGTATCTGTGTGAGAAAGAGAGAGATTCTATTAAATTTGCAGCAAGCATCGGTTGACTAATACAAACCGTCGTAGCAGTAGCAGGTGTCCAGCAGCTACCCGTCGAAGACTTTTACAAAATGTTGCAGTCAAGCTCATAACAATAATACGTTCCTTCATAAAATCTTTATTTAATACCATTAAGGATTTAGGGTTAAATGCTTAAATATATAACTAATGTCTTAAAATATTTTATAATTCATTATTTCATTAAAATATATATATAGTTCTATTTATAAGGATTAGGTTCAGGTAAAAATAATTCTAATTCTAAGAATGATGAGAAGGATTTAAAGCCATTAGATTAAATTGTAGAAAGATTTAATGGTTGAGATTAAATTGTAGGAGAAAAAATTGTTGGAATGGTATTTAGGTCTTAGCCACTTTTGTTGACTTTTTATCAAGTTCCCCCCTCATTTTTAAACGTTCATAACTTTTACATAAAACATTATTTTTTCAAAAAAATTACACCATAAAAACGAGCGTTTTTTTATCTTAAAACGAGTATAGTGACGTTATAAACAAAAAAGAAAAAAAAATTACGTTTTCCAGCTCATTGTGTAATACAAGTTCATTGTGTAATACAAGTTCATTGTGTTATATGTATTTATCATTGTGTTTTACGTTTTTCAGCTCATTGTTTAATTAGTCAGATCATTGTGTAATACAAGTTTATCGTGTAATACAAGTTCATTGTGTAATACAAGTTTATTGTGTATTATAAGTTCAATGTGTAATACAAGTTCATTGTGTTATATGTATTTATCATTGCGTTTTACGTTTTTCAGCTCATTGTGTAATTAGTCAGGTCATTGTGTAATACAAGTTCAATGTGTAATACAAGTTCTTTGTGTTATATGTATTTATCATTATGTTTTACGTTTTTTAGTTCATTGTGTAATTAGTCAGGTCATTGTATAATACAAGTTTATCGTGTAATACAAGTTCATTGTGTAATACAAGTTCATTGTGTAATACCACGTCTGGTCATTGTGTAATATCTAGTCATTGTGTAATTAGTCAGGTCATTGTGTAATACAAGTTCACTGTGTAATACAAGTTCACTGTATAATACAAGTTCATTGTGTAATACAAGTTCACTGTGTAATACAAGTCAATGTGTAATACAAGTTCATTGTGTTATATGTATTTATCATTGTGTTTTACGTTTTCTAGCTTATTGTGTAATTAGTCAGGTTATCGTGTAATACAAGTTCATTGTGTAATACCACGTCTGGTCATTATGTAATTAGTCAGGTCATTGTGTAATACAAGTTTAATGTGTAATACAAGTTCATTGTGTTATATGTATTTATCATTGTGTTTTATGTTTTTCGGCTCATTGTGTAATACAAGTTTATCGTGTAATACAAGTTCATCGTGTAATACAAGTTTATTGTGTAATACAAGTTCATTGTGTAATACCATGTCTGGTCATTGTGTAATATCTGGTTATTGTGTAATTAGTCAGGTCATTGTGTAATAAGTTAATTGTGTAATACAAGTTCAATGTGTAATGCAAGTTCATCATGTAATACAAGTTAATTGTGTAATACCACGTCTGGTCATTGTGTAATACAAGTTTATTGTGTAATACAAGTTCATTGTGTATTTAGTTAAGTTATTGTGTAATTAGTCAGGTCATTGTGTAATACAAATTCATTGTGTCAAATATTTTTCATCATTGTGTTATATGTTTTCATCATTGTGTTTTATGTTTTCCAGCTCATTGTGTAATTCGCTCAAATATGTCAGGTCATTGTGTAATATGCTCATTGTGTAATATCAATTAATTGTGTAATATCATGTCTGATCATTGTGTAATATCAGACCTTGTATTACACATTGACCAGGTGTATTACACATTGACCCGATGTATTACACATTGACCTGGTATATTACACATTAACCATTATGCCCTCCATTTAAAAACAATAAAATGACACATGTCAAGCTTAGAATACTTTTTACCCTTCTTATTTTTAAAACCCTTTTTACTATAACCTAACCCCTATTTATAATAAATTTTTCTAGTGTTAAGCTTAAAGTTTTTTGAAATCATAAAAATATCATTTAAACGAACTGTGAATAAATAACAATTTAATGTTAACAAACTAGTGTTTTTTTAACCTTTAATAATGTTCTATCATGTTTTTATGAATTTTTTATTAAATGAAACTGAATAAATATTTGGTAAGGAAATATACCGAATTACCGATGATCTGAAAAGATTGAATACGAACCATTGGGAAATTAAAAATATTATATTTTTTCAAATAAAATAAATATCATATTTTAATCATAAAAATACTAACACCTCTAGCACGTATTATTAACGTCAGTCACTCATCGACCTCGTTTAGAGCATCCACATCAGAATTGATGTATATATCATATCTTTAAATTATAAGGGAAAAAAATAAGATTTAAGTTAAAAGAGTGTTATATCAGATTTTTTAAATCTTATCTTTATCCTTAAAATTATAAGGATAACGAATGAGATGTGAGAGGCTTTTAAAAAATGAACAATTTTTTTATGGAATGATGTTTTTAGTTAAATTATAAAGATAAGGATAAAGAACTTTATGCGAAATTCGACCATTAAAGTTTTCATAATAAAAAAAATATAATGAATTTTTAACATTATTTTTTAAATTAAATTTTGTGTTTTCATTTTATTCATGTATCCGAGTATAAACAGGGCGGACCGAATGGGTGGGGTATCAAGGTTAAATAATCCTGGAAAATTTGGTGTTGGTGGCCCAGTGTCAGTGACAAAGCCTCTGAAAGCACCTAAGTTTGAAGGTTTTGGGTTCAATTCCTATAGAAGTAAAGAAATTGATCGTTCTAAAATTAAAAAAAAAGTGATCCTGGAGAAAGTTTTTATGGTATCGATATCTGATTATCGTTTTTTTACGTATAATATACGAAGAGTAACCTAGATTTATAATACATACTCCAAGAATGACTCATAAGAAATTAAATCATCACCTAAAGCATTTAAATAAAAATAAAATAAGGTCCCACAATATTTTTCTATCAAGATTCTTTGGAGGCCATCATGTTAAGTGGATCCAATTCGTTGTATTCCATTCCTGGGTTCGTCTTAAGATTATTATTATTGGTTTTATTATTTAATATATCTTATTATAACATTCAACTTTTTAAATTTTAAATAATATGCACATGTGATTGAGTTTTTTATATCTTCTTCAAGTAAAATTACCACAAAAACTCAAAATAAGATATATCTATACTATATAATAAATAATTGTTTTCGTAGGACACTTGTCATTATCTTATTCATTCTCATCCTTTTTTTCGTCTCTCTCTATCATTAATTATACAGATTTTTCTTTAATTGTTTTTTTATAATTTTTTGTTTCCCGCTTCTCTCTCCTATTAAATAATAATGATTTTCTATAATTGTTTTTATAAAACATTTTTATTTAAAAAAATAGGTTTGTTCATAAAACATTTTTATAAATTGAATATTTCGTTTATTCTTTTTATAAAACATTTTTAAAAAATAACTATATAACATTTCTAAAATTTGTATTAAAAAAACTTTGCAATATGTCATAAATATGTAATATGTAAATTTTTATTACTAAGTATATAAAATTGCATTTATTCAACCTGTGTAATACACGGAGTTTCTAACCTAGTTAAATCTAATAAATCAAGGTTTTGGAGGGATAATTGTCACTCTCATGTGCATCCTTAGCTTTTTTCCGTTTCTCTCTCCTATTAATTATATAAATATATTTAATTATTTTTATAATTTTTTTTCCCGCGTCTCTCTCCTATTAAATAATAATGATTTGTATAATTCTTTTTATAGAACGTTTTTTATTTAAAAAAATAGGTAATATGTAAATCTTTATTACTAAGTATATAACATTGCATTTATTCAACCCGTGTAATACATCGGGTTTCTAACCTAGTTATAATTAAAGAGTAGTTAAGAATGTATTTTTGCTAAATAAAAGATAAAACTTTTTAATTAAATTGTATATATTTATCTACTGATTAATTATTTTAAGAACCGAAAGAGTTCAATAATTCAATAGAAAAATAAAATAATTTTTGTACTAGACTTTGCTAACTAATGTTTATTTGTTTGTATATGTTTATTTGTTTGTATTGTATTATCTTATGAAAAAACATTTCACCATATGCATGTGATTAGCAAAGTCAATAATAATTAGGTTCAAAACTAGGTGAATAAAATCAGAATATTAGGTAAAAAAAAAGTTACCTCTCAAAAAGATTCTCTGATATAATATTCAAGAAATACTATTTATTTATCATTTGTAAATTTTAAAGTTACGTTTTCATAAATAATAATTTCCAAGCAAGTATAAAGAATATTTACCAATATGCGTGGGTGATTCAACAACTAAAAGCTATAGGTCTGAAATCCTAAAAAAATGATTTATAGTACATTTTGAAAATAAATACCATTAAGCAAAATATACACCAAAGGGTATGCATCTTGGAGCGTAAAATGGTGCCCCTCCCTTTGAAGTTGAAGGTTTGAGTCTCACGGTGGACAATGATGTAGAATTAGTAGTAGATTAAATTATCGTTAAAAAAAATTAAGCAAAATATACCAGAATATGGTCTCATAGTTATATACCGATATAACATTACATGGCATTAAATTTTTACTATCAAAATCACACACACATACTTGAGAGAGTTCAATTCATAATCATAAACAATATAAGAACTGAAAGAACGAGTCTGAAATATCTATTACTTATGTATCTATTTAAAATTCTAACATTACTATTAAGGCGTATCATTGTTGTATGAATTAATGTTTCTTAATATACTACAAAAATCTACCCACATGTATATTAACTATGATTATCTTATCTACAAATATGTAACATAATTGTTAAGAGAAAGAGAGAAGATGAAAACTATGAAAATTAATTAATCAAAAAGAAAAATCATTTAATCTTATAAAATTATATATTTTTATTTAATATTTAGTGATAAATCAATTATTTCTTTATTTATTGTTCTTTATGAACCATATGAAATGCACATCAAATTCAAAATACTCAATTATATATCGATTTTATCATTTGACAATTTGATGAAAGTGATGTAAAAGTCCTGAATATGATCTAAATCACTTGTAAAGTCCTTTTAATAGTTTAATACCATCCAATGCTAACAAAAGCCCACACCTAATCTCTCTCTCTCTCTCTCTCTCTCTCTCTCTCTATATATATATATATATATATATATATATATATACACACACATATATAATACACACATAATATCTTGGTTTTTGCTATGCTATTTGGGGAAGATTCAGTATCCAATATATCTTGTATGAGCTATGGCCCATGGATGGGATTCTCACCAACAAAGGTACAACCCCAACCCTTCTTTACTCCCATACACATATACATACATGTTTTGTATCTAATTAGAGTTGTACCCTGCTCATGCACATAAACTACCATGCCAAGATTCTTTCCAAGATCATTTCTCTCATGGGCCATCATCATCATCATCAGCCAATCACTTTCCTCTCCCAAGATTCTATCTTGTTCTTGTTCATCATCATGGTGTCAACACCATAATATTCATCAACACACCAATCGAAAATTCGAACAAAAAACAACCACTTTTTGGGAATTTGAACAGGAATCCAATACGTGGGTTCAAGTGAAGTTGCCTTATGATCTGTTATCTTGTGTTAACAATAACTGCACAAAAGTGGGTGTGATCGAACCGGTTAGTGATGATCAAACACGAATCGAATTGGGTCAAAACAAGATTGAGGGTCAAAGAAAGAAGAAAGTCAAAACATATGAAAGAAAGATTGGGGCTTTGGGATCAAGAAACAGAATTTCGGTGACGAAAATGTCGGATGATTCGATTTGGGTGATTGGAGTAAGTGGGTCGATCTATGAGAGATTTTGGAATGGAATTCAGTGGGTGATTGCACCTCATGAATTACCATTACAAGCAGGTTATGCAGTTTCTGTGTTCTTGGTCAAACATATAGTTCTTGCTCTATCTGAGGCTGGAATCTTATATCAGGTACTTTAAATAAATGTTTTAAACAGGAATTTGTATTATTATTATTATTATTATTATTATATTATTGTTTTTAAATTATAGGCTATGCATTAACTATTTATAAAATTTTAAATTTTTAATAGAAAAGTGTTTTTTAGTCCACCCAACCTAATTTTGTTATTTACTTTGCAGATGCAGCTAAGTGAGAATTCACAACCGATTTGGGTCGAGTTCCCAGTAATTCTGGATTCTAGCATGGTGATACGAATCAAATCTGGAGTTATATCACATAATAGGGAGTAAGTATGATCGAGAGCAGAGGTGGTTATTTCAACCTGTTTACTTGAATGGGTAGATTTTAGTTATGTTTTTAACTCAAACGGGTCAAATTAAAAACTTAGCTAATATTCAAACGGGTTGAGGAAGTTGAAAGCCGCCCAACGGGCCACTCAAAATGTCTTTCAAGTTTCAACCTCCTTCGAACCCGTTTTGACTTCTTTAGTAAAGCAGTGTTTTTTTTTTCTTTTTGCTTGACCTTTGTATAATAAAAACAGGAAGATCTACTTCTGCACAAAGAATGGGCTGCTATTAGAGCTTAGTGACATCAACACACCAAGGTTTTATTTCTTCTTTTAATTTAAGGTCGGTCTTATAAGTACACCAGCCCCAATATATTCAGACACCAAATACAATACAGGCCGAATTACATTTTTTCACCTACAATACGGGTCGTACGGGGTGTGTATTTCTCTTTATATAGGTCGTATGTTAAAAAACTATACAGGCCGAATTACATTTTTTCACCTACAATACGGGTCGTATGGGGTGTGTATTTCTCTTTATATAGGTCGTATGTTAAAAAGCTATACAGGCCGTATAGCTTTTCTGACTGTCATAAAAGAGACTGATTTGATGCGTATACCACTGACAGATGCAACGCGGGCGGTATTACCTTTTTTCGCTTTGTATGGTAACGTCACCATGTGTTTGATGACGTCATCTGGTGTATCTATAACATGACCCTTTATTTTCGAAAAAAGGGTATTTTACTATTTTAACTTTTATGTCATATCACAATGTGAGCAGATGGTTAAACCATGGCAAGCCTCCTGGTGCAGATGTTGCAGCCATAGTTGATGATGCTGCAATTAGACCACAAGTCATATTCACTATAAGGTCCTCTCTTTGTTTCTCTGTTTTAACCATAACCGGTGCACTACGGCTCGTTGGTTGTTGGTTTCCTTGACTTGAACAGTTGAACCCACGATGTCGTTTGTTACAAAAATGCAGCTCAACCGGTGATCTATACGAGTTTGACCCGTCTTCAAAGCCATTGTGGAAGAAACACATATGGAGTCAAGAATCGACGGACGACACTGCTTTGACACCATCGACCGGCTGCACACTCCACAGAAGAACCGGGCCTCATTCTGACTCGCTCTTTCTATTAACCAAAGTACTTGACCGAAAAACTCAAGCTTTTTTCTTGAGATCCAGAGTTTTATGATTGAAATTTACTAAATTACAGGGTGGGAATTTGGTTGAAAGAAGACTACACCAGAGGAAATGGAAATGGGTCGTCCATGGAAGCCCAAAAGATCAACAATTCACGTCCATGACACTCGTGACAATCGATGAAACACACACAAGTTCGTTCTCTCTGTTTCTAGCGACGGCCTCAGGATCCATCGTCGAATATAACATCTCTAAACAAGAAGGTAAGTTTTATTATGTTCAGTTGTTTACAGGGAAAATCACTGAAATATACATTTTGACCCAAAAATCAGAAAGCGTAACATAAACTAAAAAGGCTAGCTAGACTTTAGCCGGCACAGAAAAAGAGAAAGCATATGGGGTCCACAAAACCAACCAATCAGAAAACGTCACGTAAACTAACCCGGCAAAGAAAACTACTTTAGCCGGCACAGAAAAAAGATAAAAGGGACACAAGGTCCACAAAACCAATCAATCAGAAACCTTCATTTAAGCTAACTCGGCTAAAATGTAGCAAGTTACTTCCCAACCGGCTAAAACTCAACCAGCAAATTATCAGTCTAATAAAAAATCACCATGTGACAGTTTTATATTGTATTGATGATCACCGGCTGAGTTTTAGGCTTTTAGCCGATCAGCATTTAGGAAGTAGTTGGCTAGATTTTAGCCAGGTTAGCTTACGTGTCGTTTTTTAATTGGTTCGTTTTGTAGACTTCATGTGCTTTTTATCTTTTTATTTGCTAGCTAAAATCTAGTCTTCTTAACCAGGTTAGTTTACATGGCGTTTTCTAATTGATTACTTTTAAATATGTTTATTTTTAATGACCGAAAAAATTGGTTCAAAATGTTTTCTCCTGATTTTCTGGTCTATATTTTTTTAGAGAGCAATACCTAATTATCTAGGATAGAATGAGGAAAAACCGGATAATACAGTATAAATCTGCCACCCTCATACCCGGAGTGAGATAACACTCTAAATTTACCTATTTACCCCTACACCCACCCGCATATTTCCGGTTGTTTACACCTTATTGTTGAACTCATTTGACAGTAAAATGCATTCTGACTGCTCATATAAAGACAGGCAAGAAAACTTGGGTGAATCACGTGCATCCTCCACACGCTAAGGTGGCCAAAGGCGTCGCCGGACTGCAACTTCAGGCAGGCAGGCTCATATTTCCTTTAGACGACGGCAGGCTCGGGGAACTGCACCAATCAAAAACCGGAGGAGACGAGGTTGGCCCAAGCCCACCCGTAAATCGACGACGCGTGTCTACAAAATACACATGGTCGATAATAGACGCACCCGAGAGTGAAGGATGGAACGCCGAATACTGCACGGAAGATCGTGGCCCGTTAAATTGCATTTCCGGCGTAAAAGACGAAATCAACGGTGATGAAACCCACAGATCTGGATTGAGAAGGCGGTCAGGAAATAAAGCACACGAGAGTTATTACCTCGTGTCACCAGGAAGTAAATTAAAAGATGAGTCGGATGTTGACCGGGAAAGTTCAGTCGGAGTTAATTTCCGGTTACGGGTTATGCATGAGGGTGCGTCGTTCTTTCTTGTAACCGTTGAGGGGATAACTTATGAGTATTTGAATGTTGAAAACGCGTGGTTTTGGCTTAAGCATGAACATTCGATGGGGATGAGAGGGGTGGTTGGAAGTTATAATGGGAGCTTGTTTTTGGTGAATGAAAATAAGGATTTGATTGCCGGAGAAAGAGCCGGCAATGATCTGACGTGGATAAACTGCTCGGCGATGAAGAAAGGAAGACAGGTGGTCGGAGGTCCGCCTTGGGATGTGGCTCCGTCGAAATCTCCTAAAGTTACGCCGGAAGACTCGTTGTTTTTCGTTGGCAAAACTGGAGGGTTGCTACAGTTAACAGTAAGTTGTAGATGTGTTGAATGGGTTGTACACGGGTTGACGGTTGGAATAAATGGGTTAACCTTGTCGTAAACGGGGTTGGCGGGTCAACAATTTTAATTAAACGGGTTAAACTTGTCAACCCAACACAATCCATTTAACTAAACAGATCAACCCGGTCGGCGGTCACAACCTATTTGTTAAACATGTCAGATATAACAACCTAAAACCTGATTATATTTGTGTCGTGTTTCGGGTCATGTTAAGAAATAGGAATTACCACCCCTTGATAAATCGTTTTTATAATAATATTATTTTTATAATCATATTTAGCATATTCATAGAAAACTAATAACTCAACCACTTTTGACCCGTTTCGCAACCCACCCGTCTTACAAGCTCGAGATTAAACTCATGAAAATCTGAGGAGAAAACGACGATGCTAATTTCAGGTAGCACTAAAGAAGTTAAAGTGGAAAGATTGCCGTAACCCTACGAACACAAAGATCGCGAGTATAATAGACCAAGAAGTGTTTAGAGAAAACATAGTTTTTATGGTTGGAATGGACGGTCACTTATACCAGTACAACAAGGTGACCGGGCTATGGCACGGGCACCACCAGTCACGACACATGGTGCTATCGAGACAACCCGGAACCGCTATGAGGGGTTCACGGCAATCATTATCTGGGTCTCTTTTCATGATATCTGAAGACGGGAGGCTCATTGAGTATTACTGGAACCAAATGGAAGGCTGGGGTTGGGTGGAACATGGTTCACCGTGTCCAGGGGTGACTTTAGTTGGCTCCACCGGGCCATGCTTTGAAGGGAACCAGTTGTTTTTAATTGGCTCGGATGGGAACGTGTACTTAAGGTATTGGGATCAAGCGGTTTGGAAATGGAATGACTGCGGGTTTCCTTCTACCGGAAACATCGTTGGTGAAAACCGCGAGGAAGAAGTTTGTGTTGACCAAGAAATTCGGGTCAATACTCGTAAGGAATACCAGAAAGAAACCGAAAATTGTGATCCAAAGGTTCGCTTTTACCAATTTTTTTCTTTGTTTTACAAGTAAATAAGTCAAAACTGTCACCTCACAAGCGACAAACTCGTGATGATTGTATACAGGTGGCGCCTACTCGACCGATTCCGTTCACAGAAACTTCAGTGATATTTGAGCTAAGAGATGGAAGGGTATACTTGTATCTTTTTAGAACATGTTTCATCCAAAAGAAAGCTGAGCATATTGTAATTCATGCTTGGTTTTTGTTTTGTTTTGAGTTGCAGTTGGCAGAAATGCGAAGGACGGAGGATCTACAATGGGTGTGGTGGCGAACGATAGGAACTCCGACAACACGTTGCAATGTCATCTACTGGACGGCTGTAGCGTCATGAAGATAGTTGACCGAACAGAAGTATTAGTCATTATTGTACATAAAATAGTTAAAAGAACAGAAACCATGGTTACAACATAAAACAATAAAGCATAAAAGCATTACCAGCCATAGATGATAGATCTTGTGTACATGCATGATTCTATTGTAAAAAAATATGCTTCTATATCTATTGTAAAAAAAATAGACATAAAAAGTGGCAGATTCAAGATATTCATTTCAACCGAACCCTGTTTTGACCCATTACTCAACCCGCACAACTCAGCCTAGCTATCTTGACACATCTAGTCAGCAATGGCTAATGCCATCGATTGCTGCATAGCTGCACAAAAGATGATCAAACAATTCTCACTGGCCAACTTTTTTTTGGTAACCGTGAGAACTCATTACCAGAAAACCTAAGCATGGGTGGGGGGTTGGGTCCAATGGATTCAGAGTTAAATGGTGAAACTCCCCTTATCTCCTTGAGGTCAAGGGTTCGAGCCCTGCGTGTGGCTGATTGGTATAAATTATTAGGCGGCCCCCCAAAAATAGGGTATTGCTGTTCAAAGAAAAGAAAGAAAACTCACACACATCCCACCAATACCCTGCTAACCAATGGGATAAGGTAAAATTTAACTTGCGTTGAGCAAGTCAGAAAACCAGTTTGAACTTAACCTCCTGCATTGGCCAACTTAGAAACAAAAGCAGACCAAATACAACCAATTTATCATAATCTAGTGCAATGGGATTAGGTAAAACGCAACTTGCGCTAAGCAAGTCAGAAAACCAGTTTGAACCTAAGACCGCTTGCATTGACCCAATTTAGAAACAAAAGTGGACCAAATACATCCAATTTATCATAATCTAGTGCAACCAAAAACAATAAAACAAAATCATCGTTAAGGCATGATCCAAAAAGCTTCAATTACATTACTACCAACTTCTAAGAGAGAAAAGCCTTCCTTGAGAAGTAAATTTTTCAAGGATAAAAAAGCAAGGGAACAAATGATATGAGAAAAATCCTCCTGGCACAGGCATTTTACTTGGTACAAATTACACGCATCAATCAAGTTAAACCCATAAAAGAAACCGCACCATGATACTTTAGAAGCATACTAAATCAGAATCTCCTTCGAGGACTTCTGGACCGACCATGTGGCGACCTACGCAGAAAAGTAACAAGAAAACAAGCCTCGTTATCCCGATTAATTACAATTAATGTTGAAAAGTTGCATTTGATGATTAGATGTGAGAAACATACCTCCTCCTGTTACTTCTCCTTTTAAAAGGACCTCTACTGAACGCCCAATCAACATTGACAGTTTGAGTAAGAAGTTCACCTCCATCCATTGAGGATATGGCTTTCTCTGCTTCTTCATAATTTTCATATTCAATCAGTGCATAGCCCTGAAAACCACCAATAAATATTATCTCATATCTCTAGCATAAAAAATAGCCAAGAAAAAAGAAATAAATAAACTAAAGATTAATTTTAAACAACAATACTTTACCTTAACAAATCCAGTACGACGATCAAGATTTAGATGCAAATTCTTTATCTCCCCAAACTCTCCGAATGCATTTTGTAGGTCATCTTCTTGTGCCTCTTCATGCACTCCAGTAACAAGAATAATCCAACCTTCAATTGCTACATAGTTCCATGTTTATAAATTCAGTAAAGCTAATACTTTTTGACTTTACAAATACATAAACAAGCTCCAAAATGTATATAAGATGTAATCTAGAATTCATTAACTATACTAAAAGCAGTTATCAGAAAATCACATGTACAAAATCTGACATTAAGTAGTAGAAGTAGTAGACATGTTTGCAAGGGCAAAGAAGCATTATGTTTGGTACAAATGGACAGTAATTTTCATAAATTGCAGTCAAAAGGCATCAAGTCCTATTCTTTTTTATAAAAAAAGGAATAAATGGGTACTTGATATGTTACGACTTATGAGATATCTATCTTTTTTTTTAAAGGCAAACGTTACTCCTATTCTACTTCTACACCAATAATCCTAAACTACACCAATGCCCAGGTACGAGATATCTATCTTAACTATTAATATTCATCATATACTTTATTTTATATGCTTCTTGTAATTGATACCAATGCTAGTGATCTATACCATTTCTTTTTTACAATCTATGTGTACCAAGTACTACACTACATAAAACAAATTTAGGGTCTTCAAATCATTTTTCTTTTGTAGTCTACTTACATTTTGGTTTTTGGATCAAGTAAAAAGGTCACTATGACTTCTTGAAAATGGTCCACACATGTTATGAATGCTCCAAAAAGAAGTTAAATTGTGAAAATAGAAATCACTTCTAAGAACTACCTCAAACCCCTAATATTAGCATTCTCACTAAACTCCACATAGAATTCAAAGGCTTAATTTTTGTTAGTTATTCGAGACCACAAAAAAGAATTTAAACATATGCAAGAGAAAATGAAAATTAAAAACACAAACAAAAAAGAATAACAACACACATGCTTGCTCACACGTGAAAACCTCATATAAAACAGAGAACATTCTTATCTTATCTGAACCTACAACACAAGTTACACAATCCAGATAACAAACACAAACTAGTAATTTGGTGCAAACTAAACTTAAAACCAAAATCTAAGGAGTTTCCATTTTCCCTAACCATCTAAATTGCAATATGAAATTCAAAACCTTTTTGCAAAATAAACTAAAGAAAATTAAAGTGCTCAAGAGGCTGATGGCGTGCATGCAATCCCTTCCTCTAAAAATATACCCAAAAACAAAGAAAAAAAGGCTGCTTACTCCACACGTAAAACAAGTAACTAAAACCCTAAAATCGTTAGCAGGTCTCTAGACTCGCAACCAACTCAGCTATTTAAATATAAAATACATAGATGATAGAACTTTAACGCCAAATAGAGGAATATAGATTCACATTATAAGAGTGGTGAGATTTCTTCAGATTAAAGAGATAACACAGATGCATATTGTATAGAAAAATAATGCAATAGACTATTGAAGTATCAACAATTTTCCTTCTGTATTCTTAATGTGATTCCAGTTTTATAAAAGCAGCACTAGTAAAACAATCTTTTTTCTTTATATACTTTCAGTTTAAGTAGTACCATTACATTACTTACCTTTTCTTTTTTTCTAGAAACTTCCCATAGAACTTCTCCTAAATAATATTCCCTTCCAGCTTTACATATTTTCTGTATCTTGTGTGAAATGGCATAATGTAGAGCCAAAAAGAATATCAACCAATATACTTTCTGAAACCAGTTATATATCATATTTGTGCATTTTAATACATTAAGCTACAATTCTATTACAGTACTTTGGAAAACCTAAATATTAGATCTGGTTTTCTGAGTAAAATATTAGATCTGGCCGCTAACTAAAAATACTATAATTCGTTAGTAACCCTAAAAAAATGATACACAAAATTAAGAAATTTCAGCTGAAATTCTAAGTGTGTAACGATAATTACATATGCAAACAGAGTAAAAAAGAGTGGATATGTAACTAACATCGTTCAGGACCGGGTCCGCCATCGGAATCGAGGGAATCGAAACGACCGGACATACGATTGCTACGGCCGGCGTCAGTTTCTTCACGGAATCCACGGCCTTTGGTTTTCTTAGGGCCTGATAAAGCGGCGGCGGCAGATCCACCGGTGATAGCAGATTTAAGTTTAGGGATATGAGCAGCAGCGCTAGGAGAAGAAGCATCGACGTCAACGGCGGCGTCTTCGTCCATGAGATCGTCGTCATCGGGCTCAAAGTCCAGCGCATCTACGTCGGCAGCGTTCGCCATTCTGTCAAAACCCCAGCCTTCAATCGCAAAATGCCGGTTTAACAGAGAAACCCTGGCTTCTTTTGATTATCTTGTGGTGACGAGGTTTTGAGGGTTCTATTTTATTTTATGCTTACTTTTGTTTTCTTTGTTTTAATAACTAGGTTAATAGTAATTAAATATTTAAAATACTAAATTAAATTACACAAATGATGCAAATGATTATATAAATTTTTTAGATTCTTTTTATAACTTTAAAATTTTATAATCTATAATAATTGTAACTTTGTAACGTGGATGTTCGTTTTAATGTTAAATCAAAGTGGTGTAGGATCGGAAAATACAAGATGGTTCTATTCCAGTTGAGATTGGCGGAAACAATCACAACTTAATCAAAGTAAACAAGTAGACGAGAAGAATACTGATAAATGCAATTTGTATTAAGCTTCAAGTGTTACAAGATTTCAGAGAAAAATCTTAAGCAAAAGTACTTTTACAATGAATCTAAGTACTACTTATATAGTAACTTAGAATCGAGACAGACCCTTGATTTTAAGGATCAGATCTAACACATACCGTTGATCTTGTATTGAAGCTATTTTACATATACAGACAATAATAATAACTATGCTAGTTAACTTTATTCAAACGTCTTCTACGACATCATTGTTTGCATGCTTGGAGAAGAGCGTTGTTGTCTTTTATTGTCTTGTGTCAATGACATTCTTTCTGCGTGGAGTGTGTCAGTGTAGCAGCAGAAAGTTGTCAGTGGTATTGGTTGTTTTATCAAGAACAGTCAGCTGCAACGTTTGATCTTCAATGAGAAGGCTATCAGCTGCAACTTTGATCTTCAGTGGATAAGGCCTATCAGCTGCAACTTTGGTCAGCAGCAGATAAGGCATATCAGCTGTAGTTTTGATCAGCAGCAGATAAGGCATATCAGCTGCAACTTTGTCGATCCGCAGCAATCTTTGAGATCAGCAGCATTTGTACCTAGAGAATTTTGTAGCCATCAGTCTTTATTTCTACAAACTCCCCCTAGACTGATGCTACCAAAACTCTCTTACTGCTTTTGTTGCTGAAGCTTTTGCATGTGGCTGACAATTCTTTCAACCTCATATCCTCTCTGGTCCTTGCTGGGATTGTTAAGAGGAAGCTCAGATAGAGTCTTGATGTCTTTGCTGGCCATTTTGAAGATAGCTTTGCTTGAACATCTCATCTTCTGTCCTTTAATATCTGTCAATGTGAACTCATCTTTTTCAGCATTGTAGGACCAGCTGATGATAGAAGAGTGGGATTGGAGAGGTTTGACATCAAGGATTTCATCTCTGCTGGGGTTGAAGTGATGTTTGATTGCCAGCAGCAGATGTCTCCCACCTTCATTCATGGGCTCATTGACTTCACCCAGCTCCATCATTCTTCTTATATCAGAATCTGGAAGTTGTAGTACCTCATCAACAGATGTATAAATTGATCTTTTAACTTCTGTCCTCTCCCTGAAAACTTCAAACCATTGGTCTTGAGAGCTGTATGACCATCTGATTATTTCTCTTGAGTCTTCTAGTTTGGAAGTAGGTTTGTTTTTTTTTTTGGGAGGTTGTTGATGAGTAGGAGCTGAGTGTGAGGATTTGGACTTTGAAGGTGGAGATGAGGGAGGTCTAGGATGGAGAGTGGAAGGTTATTGGATTGAGGAAGTGTTGGGTGAGGGAGAAGGCTTGGGTTTCTTTGTTTTCCTTTCTTCTTCTTGAATGATTACCCTTTTCTTGGAGCCTTTCTTCCCCAATCTTTCTTCCTCGTCCTTCTTGACTTTAAGGTAGAGGGCTTGCAGGTTCATGAAGTTCATGGGACCTAGCCTCTTTCCACTCTCTCCTCTAGCCTTAAGGAAGTCAATCATGATCTTCCTTTCTTCATGGGATCTTCGGTTAAAGGCAATGGTCTTCTTGGACTTTTGTTTGGCTTTTTCTTCTTCTTCAACCTTTTTCTTGTTTGCCAATTGACCCTGCTGACCCATGAAGGCTCTGTAGATTTCTTTATTTGATAGTTTCTCAAGGTAGTCTACATCCTCACCTTGAGAAATCAAAGCCTTTACCCATTCCTCTCTCATTTCTTTGGCTAGTTCAGAATCAGTTATTCTGAACTTAGCCTCTTTCTTCTTCTTCTTCTGTATCTCTTCTTCTTCTTTATCGAATTGTTCCTGCAGTTGAAGAGCAAGAGCTTCATCTTCTTCAATTTAATAAACAGCGGGAATTTTTACTTTCAGATCATCCAGCTGTTTTGCATACAGCTGGATATGTTGTTCTCTGAGGAGAATGGCTGTGAGTCTGTCTTGAGCTTTCTTTAGTTCAGCCATCTCCTCTTCTTCTCTTCTTCTTCTTCTATCCTCCTTTTCTTTCTTCTCCTTCTCAATTCTTTCTTCATCTTCTTTGGTCATTAGTCCATTTCCCTTATCTTTGTTGGATGCCTCTGCTTCAGCTTCATGGACCACAACAGTAGGTGTAGTAGATGCTGTTGAGATCTCAGCTTCAGCTTCATTGGTATGTTGGGGAATGGACAAGGGAAGGGAACTTTCTTCATCTTCTTTCCATTCCGTACATGTCACTTCTTTCCATGCTTCTTTCATCTTTTCCTCGTCTCTTCTCTTTGATTCTTCTTCTGTGTTCAGTCTAACTGTTGGAGAAGAGAGAAATGATAGATCTGAGTCAGATCCAGATTCCTCCTTATAAAGAGAAGCCTTGATAATTTTGATCATTTCTTGACTTTCTAAGGAGTTGACATTGAAGATGAGTGATCTGAGCTCAAAGACTTTGTGCAGGAAAGCTGAAGGTAGGAGCAAGATCTCTTTGATGTTGATTGAGAGAGAAGATCCATTGCTCAGGAAGAAGGTGAAATCATGGGAGTCAGTGCTTATCTGTGATGTTTCGGATTTTTCGTTCTCGCACTTGTATTATAATTATCGTGTAATCATTCTCTATTTTAATAAAGCGTAAGAGTTTTATTTGGTTTTATACAAATAGGTATTTTATTTTACAGATTTAAACTAATTAGAATTTTATAAATTTTAAAAACTAATATAAAGTTTTATATAAAAATCTAAAGTTAAAAAGTTGTATATTTAATAAAATAACCTATTTAAATAAGATAAATAACTTTATAAAAGTTATTTATAATAATAAAAATAAAATAAGTTTATAGAAACATTTTTAAATTAATTTGATTTAAAAGAAATTAAATTAATTTATTTAAGTAAAAGTTCAGGGGTTGTATTGTAATTAAACAAACTAGAAGGATTTAAAACTGAAATCGACTAAGGGGCTGTTTCTGGACAAATCAAACCACAGGGACCAATTTGTAATAACTCTCAGGGACTATTTTAAATCAAAAACAAACTCCAGGGACTGGTTTTGCCAACTTCCGATTCGCGTTTCCGACCGTCTTCCCCATTGACCGACGGTCCGAGCTTTTCTCCGGCGACTCCTCGACACGACTGTCCCCTACACTTCGACAGCCGAATTTGGTCTCCCCGACCTCGTCGTCCCCGACCTCGTCGTCCCCACGCGAACAAGACCCCCCGACCAATTGGTCTCCCCAACATAAGGATCGTCTGATCCTGTTGGTGGCCGAGAAACCCACGTTCGAATTCGCGCCCGACAGACCACCTCCACGCGTGTTGAATGTCTGGGTAGTTTCGTCTCGTCCAGACTAGTGTCGGAACGTGCCCAATTGCACGTTTTCACAAAGAAATCAAGCTCGGCTATAAATAGCCATAGTCGAACCTGCTCGAGCTCGCGACCCCTCTTTCACCCAATCTCACTCCAAATTGAAGGCACCATTACAATCGCCATCTCTGTGTGAAGCTGTGACCAAGGTTGTAGAGGCTAATCCCACCCAGAAACTCGATTCTCATTCTGGACATTCTCGGATTTAAGACCCTGCCGTCCAGCCCCTTCACGACCACGTAAGAATCCTCAACTTCATTTCTTTACCTTCTGTTATCATAAGACAAACTGAACCAATCGAAGTCACGACTCCAAACCATCGATTACCGGACAAACTAATGTTACTGTTTTATTTGCTAAAGTCTGGGCCATCGAAACTACTTAGTTTCGATTGAGTAAATGGTCAATCGAAACTAATAGTTTTGATAGATGGTAGTTTCGACAGCCTGGGTATCACTTATAAATGATCAATCGAAACTAATAGTTTCGATAGATGGTAGCTTCGACAGCCTGGGTATCACTTATAAATGATCAATCGAAACTAGTAGTATCGATAAATAGTAGTTTCGACAGTTCTGTGTATCACTTGTAAATGGTCAATCGAAACTAGTAGTTTCGATTGAACACAGTTTCGATACCTGTCACAACTATAAAACAGTTTCGATCAAATCAGTAATTTCAAGTAAATCTGGACCAACTGTTATGCAAATAACACTGAGAAATGTTATTATAAACCTATACACAATTAAATACTAATACGCACATGTAAACATACAATAATACCCATTTATCTACATAGGGTATCAACGTGCTTAGACTTCAACATCTTTATCACCTACACGGTTGGAAAAATACCCGCTTGCAAGGTGAGTTACATAGCCCCTATTTTACATTTTCATACGTTTTGGGGTGAAACATTATACATGCTACTCACATTGTTTGTACGTGTTATACATGAGACTATATGCTTATTCTTTGGATGTACATACATTTAAACACAAGACAACCAACTGTAATATTGATAGATCTATTGTGCCTGACCAGCTCACCCGGTTAGGGTGTTTATTACTGCATACTCGGATATAACCGCGTGTTATATTCAAACATATCGGATATAGTGGGTAACTATATTCAAGCATACCGGACTTAGCTGTTGTGCTCTGTTCAAACGCGTCAAACTCGGTTTGAATTGTGATTAAATAAATGATACATCATATATACTATGTTTAACAAGATAAACAATGAGTTGCAAAATGATTTACAACTACTATTTACCGGAATTACTAAACCTATGTACTCACCAACTTTTTAGTTGACACTTGATTTAAATAATGTTTCAAGTTTGGATATGTGACTACTTGCTGAAGATTTCTCCACATAAGGACTATGGACCTAGTTAAATAAATCAATGTTTTGAACTAGACTAGGTTATTTGGAATGTATCGTATTTGGATCTTGTTGTCTTTAAATTTAATTAATGAATTATGCAACCTTTTAGCTATCATGTGCTTTTGAACAATCATTTCATTGTCCGCCTCGATGATTCCGCCATCGGTCGGGGTGTGACATTATCCATCCTTGCACTTCTACATCCCTGACCATTATGTTGTACAGGAATCTTCTCCAGCAGATAACCTCTTCTTCAGTTAAAGTACTGCTCCTGATTATTTCAAGTCTTCTCGGAGCTAGTCTTTGTTCTGCTGCTGATGAAGATTCAGGATAAGCCGCCATGTTTGCTTCTTTTAGTAGTCTTTCAAAACAGGGCATGTTATCCTCCATTAAGTCATAGAACCTGCTGATTGCAAGTTCAGCTGAGAGATCTGATGAAGTGTTGACACATTTTGTCAGATACAGATTGAGAACTTGGAGGGCATTAAGAGAGTTCCAGTTTAGCTCTTCTACTCCACTAAACTCCCATCCAATCCAGAATCTCTCAGCTATTTCATCATACCCCCAAGCTAGAATGGAGTCAAATTCTAGCTTCTTTGAAGTTAGGAAGAGTTGGGGGGGGTAGATGAATGACTTATTATGGCTGCAGCTTCAGGAAGAAGGCTGAATGATGGAGGTGTGTCTTCATGGAGAGTTTCTTCTTGTAGCACCTCATCAACAGATCTAACAACTAACTTTCAATCCTCAGTGACATCTTCTTCTTCATCTACTGAGTCTGGCAAGTCATGGATTTGAACAAAAGCAGGTTTGTATAAGGAACTTTGAAACACAGTCTTCTCTTGTATCCAATATTCGAGGCTGTAAGCATCATCTTCCTTAGTAACCACCTCTCCCTTTTTGGTTGCATCAGTGAAAAGGGATATATCTGTTTGAGTTCTCACTGATACAAGAGAGGGAGTAGGCACAGTTGGGCATTGATGGGCTTCATGCATAGAGACTTGGTGTCTTAGTTTGGACACTTCAGCCTCTAGCATTGCCACCCTGGCCGTCAATTCCAAGTTATGAAGTTTCAGTCTGTCCTCATCCACATCTGTGGAATCCTTGGAGCTAGATGGGGCCTTAGGCCTAGCCTCTGCATCCCCATCACCCTGGTTTTCTTGGCGCCTGGGATTCCTCTCAGTAAAGAGTGTTTCACGGGAAACATCCTCACTGGGAGTTGCCGTGGTTAGGGTCTTAGCTATGTTATCACTGTCCTCCTGGGCATTTGATGTACCATGAGTAGTGATAGCCCTTTCCACATTCACTCTATCAATACTATCAGAATGAACCTTCTTGGGTGATGAACCTGGGTTGGGTGCGCAAGCAGCCAAGTCAATCAATACCTCCGATATAGTGGTTGTTGGAGAAGGTATATCATCTTGACCAGGTGCCTCTACACTTAGGTTCAGAGAAGAGAAATAATGGAATGGCTCAAGAAGAGAAGAAGTCTTCTTGATCCTTTTTCTGGTGTATGTCGTTGCAACTGGGGCCCTTTGATCCAGTTGAACGATAACATCCAAAACAGATGTAAGTGATTGTTGTACTTGTGCATCCTTAGTAGTATACACAGGGGTTCGAATGTTGGAAGCAGATTGTTATTCAGGATGTGATGTGGAGGGTGTGGGATCAGTATCAGCTGGGATTGTTGAACTGTCACCCGGGGTACTTTGTATGTTCAGCATTGTAGATAACAATGGAACATTAACCCCTGAGAACTTTTTGGAAACAGTTCTCATACTTTGAAAAATATTATTTTTATGTCCCAACATGATGTAGATTCTTGCAGGTTTTGAAAGTTCTTTTAGTTCCTGGTTGAAAACCTCCTGCAAGAATCTTGGGTACATAAAGAATTGTTGCTTTGCACCCTCTTGAAGGTTATATCTCAAACCCTCAAAGATGAGGTGTGCAAAGTTGAAACCTAGGCCAGTAATCATACCATGGAAATCAGAGGCCAGTAATCATTCCATGGAGGGCCCATCAGCGCCTTCTCTATTGTATACTCATTTTGATTTCCAGTTTACCCTATGGATACAAAGGTCCTCATGTACTCGTCCTTTGAGTATGAGATGACTGCTCCCTCATCTTGAAGCTTAAGATGTTTTCGGAGGGTAGCTTCAGAGATGATGATGTCCTTGCCGTCTACCTTAGCTTTTATTTGGGGAATCCCCTGTTCGGTAGAGTAGACGGCAGTATTCCAGAAATCTTCCATATGAGGGATATATATGGTAGGGTTGGTTGTGAGGGCAAAATGGATCTTTGATCGGCATAGGAAGTCGATCATATCATCAAATCCTTCAGATTTCTTTCCCTTGGTTAAGTATGCTGTAAGGTTGTGGTACGGGGAGAACTTATCGTCAGGGTTATTGATGTCTGCCATTGTTGTTTGATTTTGGAGGGAAGGTTTGAAGGTTTAAGAATATGGAATGCTTTGAATGTTTTAAGGATGGAAGGCTTTGAATGTGGTGGGGACTTGAGAAAAAGTGATGTGGGTTTAGGGTGAAATTGAATGTGAAGAGGTGGTAAGGAAATTTGATTTGTTCTTATAACGGCAGAGGAGGGAAAAAGCAAAATGACTTGTACAGTACAACCTCATTCACCTTTTACTGTTACAGCTGTAATACACCGAGGCAGTCATGGTAAAGACTGACGTTAATTTTTACAGCGGGTAAAAGTTAATTTGGACTTAATTTTACCCATCAGCAGCAAACTTGGTTGTTGTGGATGAATAAGCATGTCCGCTGCAAGCTTGGTTGCTGCGGAAGGTTAAGTCTGTCAGCAGCGAACTCAATTGCTGCTGATGGATTCAATGATCTGCAGCAAGGATGTCGCTGCTGACAGCCTTAAAGCTATCCGTAGGAAACTTATTCCTGCTGATAACTTAAAGCAGTCAGTGGCAAATCCTTTGCTGCTGAAAATTAAACCTGTCAGCAGCTGAAGGACAAAAATGTTGCTGACTTATAACTTTTATACAACAAAAGATAAAACACATTTTAAAATAGAATTTTAGAGATAGATTTTAATCAAAGTTCATCATACCAATGGATTCAACTAAATATCTAAATCTAGCTTCATCAAAAGGTTTTGTAAACAAATCAGCATATTGCTCATTTGTATGAACTTTGGTTAAAATAATCCTCTTTTTCTCAGCTTGATCTCTTATGAAGTGATACCTGATGTCAATGTTCTTTGTCTTGGAGTGCTGCACTAGATTGTTTGTGATTGATATAACACTCATGTTGTCAATGTGAATTGGAGTTGCCATGAAAGTCATCCCATAATCCAGCATTTGATTTTGTATCCAGATGACTTGTGCACAGCAACTTGAAGCTGCAATGTATTCTGCTTCAGCTGTAGAAGTTGAAACACATGTTTGCTTCTTGCACTGCCATGAAATCAGTCTTCCTCCCAGAAACTGACATCCCCCTGATGTGGACTTTTTGTCCAAGTTGCATCCCCCATAATCATTGTCAGTGTATGCATACAGATTGAACTTGTCATCTTTAGAATACCAAAGCCCAAGTCTTGGGGCTCCTTTTAGGTATCTAATAATTCTCTTGACATCTTGAAGATGTGAAACCTTTGGAGCTGCTTGAAATCTTGCACAGAGACATACTGCAAACATGATATCTGGCCTTGAGGCAGTGAGATACATGAGAGACCCTATCATTGCACGGTACTGATGTTGATCAGTGTCTTGGCCATCTTTGTCTGGAGTCAGCTGATGGTGCACTTGCATAGGGGTTCTTGCAGCAAAGAAGTCAGTCATCTTGAATCTTTCCAAAATGCTCTTTACATATTTGGATTGACTGATGAAGATTACATTTGGGACTTGTTTGACTTGTATACCCAAGAAGAAATTTAGTTCACCCATTGAACTCATTTCAAACTTTGAGTGCATCAGAATCTCAAAGTCTTTGCACAACTTTTTCCTTGTTGATCCAAAGATGATATCATCAACATAGATTTGAACTAGTAAGATTTCTCCTCCTTCATCTTTGATAAAAAAGGTCTGGTCAATAGCACCCCTTCTGAAGTTGTTGCTTAGTAGATATCCTGACAAAGTTTCATACCAGACTCTTGGTGCTTGATGTAAGCCATACAGAGCTTTGTCTAGTTTAAACACTTGAGTAGGATGTGCAGGATCTACAAATCCTGGAGGCTGTTTGACGTATACTTCCTCACCAATCTTTCCATACAGAAAGGCACTCTTTACATCCATTTGATAGACAGTGAAATTATTGGATGCAGCATATGCCAGGAAGATTCTGATGGCCTCTAGCCTGGCAACAGGAGCAAAGACTTCATCATAGTCAATTCCTTCTTCCTGAGTGTAGCCTTGAGCTACAAGTCTGGATTTGTTTTTTTACTACAATGCCTCTCTCATCTTGCTTGTTCCTGAAAACCCATCGTGTGCCAATAGCATATTGACCTGGTAGAAGATCAACAAGTTTCCAGACATCCTGCCTCTTGAATTGTAGTAACTCTTCCTGCATTGCCTCAATCCAGCTGCTGTGTTTGAGTGCTTCATCTATCTTCTTGGGTTCCACCTGAGATAGAAAACATGAAAACAAGCATATATTGGCCTCGTGAGATTTGCTTCTTGTGATAACTCCTTGGTGGACGTGGCCAATAATATTTTCTTGAGGATGTTCTTTGTGGATCCTCTGTGCTGGTACCACCTCCAGTTGTATCCCTTGCCCCATATTGCTTTGATTTTGATCAGAGGTCTCTTCATTCATGGTGGAAGAGTCTTCAATATCAGCAGCCACATCAATATTTTCAGCAATAGCATCAACAGTATCTACAGCATTTACCGAAGAGTCTTCATCTAAATTTTCAGTTTCAGACAGGCTGCTGCTGGTGACATTGGAGAGTCTTGTTTCGGCTTCAATTGCTTCCACAACTGATGGAGGATCAATGGATGGTCTTCGCAGACGGATAGAAGGTTTGGGAAAATCCAGTCTGTAGTCAGTGGATGAAGTGGAGGCAGGTGTTTGTGTAGAGTTAGACTCCATATTTGAGAAGGTGAGAGGCTCAAATATTTGGGAGAAGGAGTCTATGTCAAAGAGCCAGTTTGAGCCTTTTCCCTGCTCACAGACGATGTGTTCTCTACATTCCACATTTGCTGATTCTTCCACAATTCTTGTTCTTGAATTGAATACTCTGTAGGCCTTTGATTGAGAGGAATAGCCTACAAAATATCCTTCATCAGATTTAGCACCAAACTTAGGAAGAACCCCATGTGTGATGAGAATGGTGCATGGACACCCAAAAGGCTTTAGAAACCCAATGTAGGGAACTCTTTGAAACCAAAGTTCATAAGGTGTCTTGTTGAGGGGCTTGACGATAAGAACTCTATTTTGCACATAGCAGGCTGTGCTAACTGCTTCTGCCCAGAATGTGAGAGGCAGTTTTGAGTCAGCCAACATAGATCTTGCTGATTCAATTATAGTTCTGTTTCTCCTTTCAGCAACTCCATTTTCTTGAGGAGTTCTTGGAGCACTGTATTGTCTTTCTATCCCCTTGCTTTCACAGAAACAGTTTAATGTGTGGTTCTTGAACTCTATGCCCTGATCACACCTTATGATCTTCACCTTTTGATTGCTTTGATTCTCTACCCTAAGAATATAGGATTTGAGAATTTCAGCAGTTTCATCTTTAGTTCTCAAGAAGTATACCCATGAGAATCTGGTGTAGTCATCAGTTATCACCAGACAGTATGACTTCTTGCCCATTGACATGACATTTGTAGGACCAAAGAGATCCATGTGCAGCAGCTGTAGTGGAGTGTCATTTGTATTCAAGGTCTTGGGCTTGTGAGAACTCTTGTGTTGCTTCCCCTTTAAGCAAGCAACGCAGTGGTCTTCTAGCTGGAATTCTTTGTCAGGAAGCCCTCTGACAAGATTGTCCTTTACCAGTTTGTTAATAGTTTTGATATTAACATGATTTAATCTCCTGTGCCAGAGAGCTGATTCATCAACTGAGGCTTTTGACAGAAAACAGGAAACACTCCTAGATGGAGTGACTTCATTCATGTCCAGTACATAGAGATTCTCTTTTCTCTGAGCGGTTAATAAAATCTTTTCTGGAGAAGGTATGGATAAGCCTGGAGACAGTACGAAGCATTCTTTATCTGTGAAGAGCATCCAATGCTTTTGGTCACAGACCTAGGAAACACTCATGAGATTGAAGTCCAATTCTTTGACATAGTTGACCTTATCAATGCTCATTCTTTCGTTGGACACAGTTCCTTGTCCAGTAATGGATCCTCCCTTTGAGTCACTTCCAAAGGCAACATATCCTCCATTGAAATGTCTGAAGTTGGAGAGGATGGATCTGTTCCCTGTCATGTGCCTGGAACAACCACTGTCTACCACCCAGGTGTTATTCTTGTGACCTGGCAGTCCCTGCACATGATAGAGATCTAGTTAGTGGGAGGAGTCCAAGAGCCTGCATCCTTGAAGAAAAGGGTTCTTGGAATGTTAGATTCATCATGTGTGCATTCAACAGAACCAATGATAAGTCTTGGAGTGATAGAAATTGGGATCTTGTTTTCCATTGTTGAGGAGATGGTCTTCCTGTTCTCTTTTCTCTGTCAGCAGCTGATTTTTCTTTGACTGCTGATGGCTGTTTTTTAACAGCAGCAGATTTTGCTGCTGGGGATTTTGGCTTATCAGCAGTAGATTTTATTGCTGCTGATGGCTTTGGCTTCTCAGCAGCTGCTGATTTAAGCTTATCAGCAGTAGATGTTGTTGTTGCTGATGGTTTTGCTTGAGCAGCAGCAGATTTGGTTGCTGCTGAAGGCTTGTCTTTAGGTTGCTTGTGCTTCACTTGATTACCAACATTTTTTTCTGGCTGCTGATGGTTTAACAACCGATGTATGCTGATCCTTCTTTACCTTTCGTCTTTGAGGGGCTTGATGAAGGATCTGAATGAAAGGGTTAAATTGACAATTTGCAGCAAAGTAGTCTGATTCACCATAGATGATGCACGTCTGTTGAGATTTTGACAACTGCTCCCTTGGTGGAGAAAGAGAGTTTCTGAATTGAGTTGTCTTTGCTTCAAACCTTCTTACCTGTTTGTTCTTCTTTGTCTTCTCAAAAGCACGTTGCCTGAGGTTTCCTTGCTGTTGAAGGTAGTAGAAGCAGGTGCTGGCAGTGTGGTTATATTTTCCACAGACAAAGCATGATTTTGCCAGTTTGTCCCTGGAAAGATAAACATAATCCTTTCTTTTGAAAAGGTCTTTGAAGTTCCAAGGGTGAGCTTTGTTGTGCTCAAAAGTAGCTTCTTCCAATGTCTTTTGAACACATGGAACTCTTTCTCCAGGCTTATGGCATATGTCAAACACCTTTCTTTGAGGCTTTGAGGTTGAAGACTGCCCCTTTTCAACATTTAGCTTTCTTCCTTCTGTAGGATAGCTAATTTTGATTTGGTTGAAAGGTATAGGAACCGGAGCGGCTGGTAACGAAACAAGAGTACTTGTTTGAATGACTTCAAGAACAGGCTTTGGTACTTGTACCGGTGATGAGATCTCCTCAGTTTTAGTGGACTCTACTCAGATTCTGATGAGGTAGTGTTTTCTTGCACCAGTGGTTCATATATTGAAGGATCAAGATCTCGGTTGGCCTTTTCAAGATTTGAGAGATTGAAGTTTGGTTCATGGATGGCAACGTAGTCATTCAGGACCGGGTCCGCCATCAGAATAGAAGGAATTGAAACGACTGGACATACGATTGCTACGGCCGGCGTCAGTTTCTTCACGGAATCCACGGCCTTTAGTTTTCTTAGGGCCTGAAGAAGCGGCGGTGGCAGATCCACCGGTGATAGCAGATTTAAGTTTAGGGATATGAGCGGCAGCGCTAGGAGAAGAAGCATCGACGTCAACGGCGGCGTCTTCGTCCATGAAATCGTCGTCATCGGGCTCAAAGTCCAGCGCTTCTACGTCGGCAGCGTTCGCCATTCTGTCAAAACCCCAGCCTTCAATCGCAAAATGCCGGTTTAACAGAGAAACCCTGGGTTCTTTTGATTATCTTGTGGTGACGAGGTTTTGAGGGTTCTATTTTATTTTATGCTTACTTTTGTTTTCTTTGTTTTAATAACTAGGTTAATAGTAATTAAATATTTAAAATACTAAATTAAATTACACAAATGATGCAAATGATTATATAAATTTTTTAGATTCTTTTTATAACTTTAAAATTTTATAATCTATAATAATTGTAACTTTGTAACGTGGATGTTCGTTTTAATGTTAAATCAAAGTGGTGTAGGATCGGAAAATACAAGATGGTTCTATTCCAGTTGAGATTGGCGGAAACAATCACAACTTAATCAAAGTAAACAAGTAGACGAGAAGAATACTGATAAATGCAATTTGTATTAAGCTTCAAGTGTTACAAGATTACAGAGAAAAATCTTAAGCAAAAGTACTTTTACAATGAATCTAAGTACTACTTATATAGTAACTTAGAATCGAGACAGACCCTTGATTTTAAGGATCAGATCTAACACATACCGTTGATCTTGTATTGAAGCTATTTTACATATACAGACAATAATAATAACTATGCTAGCTAACTTTATTCAAACGTCTTCTACGACATCATTGTTTGCATGCTTGGAGAAGAGCGTTGTTGTCTTTTATTGTCTTGTGCCAATGACATTCTTTCTGCGTGGAGTGTGTCAGTGTAGCAGCAGAAAGTTGTCAGTGGTATTGGTTGCTTTATCAAGAACAGTCAGCTGCAACGTTTGATCTTCAGTGAGAAGGCTATCAGCTGCAACTTTGATCTTCAGTGGATAAGGCCTATGAGTTGCAACTTTGGTCAGCAGCAGATAAGGCATATTAGCTGCAGTTTTGATCAACAGCAGATAAGGCATATCAGCTGCAACTTTGTCGATCCACAGCAATCTTTGAGATCAACAGCATTTGTACTTAGAGAATTTTGTAGCCATCAGTCTTTATTTCTACAAGTGGCCTCAACTTTACTAGTGACTTATTTATTTTCCTTATGTGATCATTATCGTAAATACAACGATAAAAAAGATAAATCATGGTGTGACAAATACGTGAAACCATGACACAACTTTACCTATAAGTGATTTTGAGTAAAAAATGTGTTCCTCTATTATGTTTATGTCATTGTATTCTTCTTGGATACGTATATAATGTGCATTTTGTAACTCACATACTTGTTAAAAAAAAAATAAGACGTTTTTTCTATTTTTAATCGGTTACTCAAACTTTTTTCATTGAACAGAGAGTAATGGGGTGTGTTTAAGAACTTTGATGAAAGAGGTATGATCGGTGGTGAATCCAGACTTTTTGTGAGGGAGGCAAAGAATGGGTTGGGTAAAATAAAGCGGGTCAAATTGGGTCGGGTTAAAACAATTCATAAATATAACGTGTATAGATAATGAATATGAATTTTTTTTAGGACTAAAACTAATTCTTCAACTTTAATACAATCATAAATATAACTAGAAAATAAAATGGGTGCCTAATTCAATTTATAATGTTTAACTTTTTTTTAAACTATATTGGCTTGTGTGAGTGGGTGCCTATGCCCCTAGCCTCCACATAGATCCGGCTCTGTTAACACCTTTAGGTGATTTATGCAACTAATATATAGGATGTTGAAAGGGTAAATAGATATGAATTTAAGTAATTATAGTTTCAACCATATGGTTAACCATGAATTAGATAACCACATTGAAGTAATTAATAACGTTATGTAGTTATTATATTATGTGTTCTAGATTCTAGATACTATATTAAATATAACTAGCAGTTTATACACGCGTTCCGCTTCGAGTGTCGGACCGATCATTAATAAAATTTAAACGAAAACGTAGCCGCAACGGTAAAAATAATAATAAAAAAGAAACATAATACTAAATAATAAAAAAGGAAAAAAATATAAAATATTACCGGTTTGGGTTGTCGAAAAGCATAAAAGCGAATACCTAGACTAGTTTCGATATTACCAATAACGGCAATGATGTTCGCTCATAATAGGTCTGGCTCGTCACGGTACCACAACGATAACGGCACTCGATATAAGCTACGATACAAAAAAAACTCGATTTTGAATAAAACTTCATTTTCAAAAAAAGTTATATCGGAGCGTTGACAAAAAAAACTAAAAACAGCCTCGCACTTCGTTCTTTGAAAAAGATTAATGAAGGAAAGTTATTAAAGGAAAATATATTAAAAAGTAAAGGAGGAGGTGGTGAATGTTATGTAATTGAAGAAAAATAATAATTATTAAACATAATAATAAACTAAAAATAAAAAACAAAACACAGTTGTAAACAAAAATAAAACGTGATAAAATATAATTGAAGAAAATTGACGTGTATAGTGCGTGTATATATAAAATTGACGATATCTTTCAATCAAAATAAAACGTGTATAGATAATGAATATGAATTTTTTTAGGACTAAAACTAATTCTTCAACTTTAATACAATCATAAATATAATTGAAGAAAAATAATAATTATTAAACATAATAATAAACTAAAAATAAAAAACAAAACACAGTTGTAAACAAAAAATAAGAAGAAAAAAAAACATTTGTAGAACAAAATTAAGAAAACAAAAACACTTATAAATAAATTGACTAATCAACAATAAAATGCGTTACTTATCTACTTCATTTAATTAGTTATGATTAATACCTAATATGAAGTAACTCTAAAATTGTTTGAAATTTAAATCAAACTAAAATGTTTAAGTTATAAGTTTGTTTGAAATAAATGGATTAAAGTGAAATTTGTCAAGGTATGAATGTGAAATTTACTAATGAAAAGTCAAATCCACTTATGATTTAATGCAAGTTGGATTCATGTAAATACAATAGTGTCCCTTAATTTTTCAAAGTGTCCTATGTGAAGACAATAATGCCCCTCAATTCTCAAAAATTAATTAAAAAAACCTACCATTTTTTCAGCATCGAGGGGTTGTTACGCCCCTCCCCCTCTCCGTATACCTTAGATCCGCTACAGGTATGTTCATGGATTGAGTTCTATATATATGAAATGAACTACATGGTGCAAGAGTTAGGTTTAAAAATGGCAAAGAAATATATTATTGTTTTCAAATGCCATATAAGGATTTGGATTTCAAACTTCAAGGTTTAGGTTTAGGTTTAGGCAATAATCATGAAGCGCTCATTATGGGTAAATATGTTTGTAATAAAAAACGGGAGCTATTATTTATACATCCATTCAACCTTTCTTACATCACCCTCACATCAAATCAATCACATCAAATCTATTCACATTTTTTATTATTTATTTATTTACTTTTATATTTGTATTTATTTATTTTTTTAACTTAAGTTAAATTTATATCATTAGTTAAATTAATAAAAACTTAAAAAAATTCAACTTGTAAAATTATGTAAATTGTAAAGTTACTTTTATATTTTTATTTATTTACTTTTTTAACTTAAATTAGATTTATATAAAATTAAATAAATTAAAAAAAAAACTTAAAAAAATTCATTGATAAGTACATTATTATGTGAGACAACTCGTTTTATAGTAGAATTCATTGATAATAATTGCAGTGGCTTTACTAGTTTTACGTGCCGGTCTAGTTTCATCGTTATGCGTGTAAATAATTTGAAACGACATAAGATTCCGTCAATAATTTGAAACGACACAAGATTCCGCCAATTATTTGATACGACATAAGATTCCGCCAAAACATACTATATAAACAACTAGATATTTCATTCATTTATCCATTCAATCTGCATTCTCTCTTAATCCGATAAAAACAAGTTAAGTATGGCGGGTTTTGATGAAAACTATCTAGGGAATGTTGGTGAATTTTCTAACAATATATCAGAGTTTTACACTAATCAGGTATGACGTTCATGATTATGTTTGTATTATCTAACTATACTGTTGTTAACCGTGATTATCTAACTATACTGTTGTTGACAATAACACATATTTTGTTCTAGGTGTTCATGTCTCACCCGGACATGATGCAGTGGGTGCAAAACACCGGACGTAAACATGGTTATGTCATAGTCACCGAAAGATCGAAGAAAAATGCAATACGAGATGTTACCAAAGTTTTTCTTAAACGTGATTGTGGTGGCGAATACAAGGGAACATCAACAGTTAGACGTTCAGCTACACGAAAAACTAGTTGTCGGTTTCAATTGATTAGGAAATACGTGAAAGTTGTTAATGGTTGGATGTTACTAGTGAAACATACTGAACATAACCATCCACCAGCTCAACATTTTGATGTCCATCCATTTGCAATGAGATTAACTTATCAAATGTCTCTCTTAAAGCTCTAGATCTAATATGTGAAGAGCTTGATCAGTTAAATGAGTTGATAGACTCGCCTTGTTCCTCGTGTGGTTGTCGACTTCAAACAAGTTGTGGTTTTCCATGTGCTTGTATTCTTGCAAATTATCTGCATGTAGGTCAACCCATTCCATTGGATGCGATAGATATCTTCTGGCAGAAGATTGATTTCACACAGTAATTTGTTCACCCAGATGACAATATCGATCTTGATGAAGAATTTGAAGTGTTGAAACAAGAGATTAAAGCTCAACCAACAAGTGTGAAAAGATCTTGGTTGAAGAAGAAAAAATAAATTATTAACCCAAGCCAAACAAACCTTGAAGAGCCTATAGTTCAAAAAAACACTCGTGGGCGTCCGACTTTAAATATGAAGCAGGAGAAGAACAAAGAGCCCGCTAGACACATTTCATTCGTGAACTCTCAGGAGCCTGCTGAACACAATTCATTCGTGAACTCTCAAGATCCCTTTAGACACAGTTCATTCATGGACTCCCAGGATCCCGCTAGACACAGTTCATTCGTGAACTCTCAGGATCCCACATCAAACGTAATTGATTTCATGGGATGTCGCGAGGAGTCTTCTATACACGGTTCATTTGTTAATAAGAGGAATACGATTACTCCACAAGATCTTTATTACTTTAACAGGTATGAGTCTCAAATTCCATCCATATTCTATCCGTACATGTCTCGTGTGCAAGATGTTATCCCTGATGGAAATTGTGGATTTCGGTCTGTAGCTGTTGCTCTAGGATATGGTGAAGAACATTGGTTCTTTATCCGAAATGAACTTCGAATCGAGCTAATCCAATATGAAGCTATATACATAAGAGTTTTTGATACAACATACGACGAGTTACTTCATACCTTAAGTTTTTTTGGAACGGGTGTTGCACCGCGATCACATTGGATGCTTATGCCATACACCAGATTCTTGATTGTTAATAGGTTTGGAATGATTGTTATCTCTTTAACCCCTCTTTATAATGGTAGCACAACATTTTTTCCGTTATGGACACGTCAAGAACATCTTGTACCTCATCAAACAGTTACAACTTGCCATGTTTATACTAACCATTTCATCATGATAGAATTAACAGGAATATATCCGATGCCGACGGTTAATATTCTGTGGAAAAATTATAGATATCCAGATGCAGAAGGTTGGGAAACAACTTACATGTCACAACTAGAAATGTATAATGGTTTCATAAGTGGTAAACGTACACCTGGTTATGTAGTTATAGATTGAGTAATGTAATTTCGGATTGGTCAAATGATGACGCCCATTGGAAATAATTATGTTTGCGTGTTTTTATTTAAATAATCTGATATTTTAGTGGCACAACTAGAAATAACTATGTTTGCGTGTTTTTATTTAAATAATCTGATATTTTAGTGTCACAAATCTAGTAATTTAACTGTTAAAAATATCTGATATATTAAAAAAAAAGTTTCATATGAACAGATTATGTGAAGGTCACTCAATTACGTATTTACTATACTAAGTTCATATGGTCATTAAAAGTTTTATATAAATTATTAGAATATATCTTATGACGTTTACATCTTTTTTATAAAAATGACAGTGTTTTTAATTTATTATTTTTATAAAAATAACAGCTCAAAATACGTTAATCCATTTAAGAAGAGTGAAGATGACTTTAACATTTAACAAACACTTTTATTAAATTTAATATAAAAATATAAATTAAAAATGAAACACTAAAAAGACTATTAGAGAACACGAAGTTCCAATTATTTGGATAAAATCTATTTTTTATTATGAAATTTATTTTTAGTATATAAAAATGTAAAAAGGTTAAAAGTAAAATAGGGACTAAAGATTCTATCAAAATGAGAAAATGTTGGAAATTTAACACAAGCATGTCACATAAAGATGGGTGTATCCGGTTCTTTTGTTACATGGTTGTACAAATAGAGCCTCCCTAAAATACTAATCAATATGCATACAGAAGATCAAGAAATAAAGCTAAAAACTTCACCTCATCACCGGTGAATGATGATGAATATGAAGTTGATGACTCTTTTGATACTTGTTTAGAATATTTAGGGGTGGCTATGAGGAAATTAATAAAAGGGAGGCGTAAATAGTATAGTGTGGTAGAAAGAAGTTGTTTTTTGTTAAGCAAGTATTTGAGAATTTCACTAAAGCTAATGATAATGTTATACGTCGTGCAAACCCCACATCGACCATGGATAGGACAGAATGTTGGGTCATAAGAAATGTTTGGTGTCTCATCTTAAAAACAGGGCGTGACGTTTGTTGGATTTACTCACAACATATAGCGAAATACTTTACAACTCACATTTTAATACAGTTTAAACCTCATGATTTAAACCCTCAATATAGGATATCAACTGCCCTTGTCTGATAGCTAGAAGATGCTATGCTACAACTCGCTTTAACTCACCCTGAAACACGTACTAGAACAGGCTGACTTACGCTAATGAGTCTATAACTTTCAAAACATAATTTCATTATCAAACCATCATTTAATACTTTCAAAAGACACTTTATTAAATAATTAAGTTTAGATAATACAACCCACCGTACATACCACATTAATGTACCACACACACGCCGCTCTTGCTCACTCACACCTCATTGTTACGTATATGAAATGCCATATCGATCACCATTGTCTTTGGTTTACAAACATCAACATACACGTTGCACTATCCTCTACCATCAGGGGCGAGGAGGGCGATCGTTCGGGGCCCGGTCTCCTAAGGGGTCCGTAGTTTTTAATTTTTTTTATATATTTTATATATGTGTATATATATATATATATTTATAAAAGGCCCAACTTGTATTATTCATTTATCCTATTAACCCGCTTAGAAATTAAAAAAAGGCCCGCTACTTGTATTATCCATTTATCCTATTAACCCACTTATAAATTAAGAAAAGATCACTATTTGTATTATCCATTTATCCTATTAACCCATTTAGAAATTAAAAAAAGTCTCACTACTTGTATGATCCATTTATCCTATTAACCCACTTAGAAATTAAAAAAGACCCACTACTTGTATTATCTATTTATTTTATTAACCCACTTAGAAATTAAAAAAGCCCCACTACTTGTATTATCCATTTATCCTATTAACCCACTTAGAAATTAAAAAAGCCCCACTACTTGTATTATCCATTTATCCTATTAACTCACTTAGAAATTAAAAAATGGCCACTACTTGTATTATCCATTTATCCTATTAACTCACTTAGAAATTAAAAAAATGCCCACTAGATTTTCGAACTTATTAAAAAATAACAAAATAAGTGGGTTGGGGCCGGAGCTGGAAGGGAACTCAAAAGACGCAGGAGGCAGGATGCAAGAACGGCAGTCGGCAGCAGAAGAAGCGAAGAGCTGAACGACAGTCGCTTTGCTTTCTGATTCAAGAACGACAACAGAAGAAGAAGTCCACTAGGCCAGAAGCCGCAGGCCTGGGTCTGAGGGTCTAATCGAGAAGGCCAGAAAGGCAGAAACGAGAAGGACAGGGAGTGACTAATCGAGTAATCTGTAATCGAGCAGGGAGGCAGGGACTATTCAAGCCTTCATGGTATGATTCGTTAATCGTTGTTCGTTTGTTGTAGACTTGTAGTTTTTTATTATGGTTATTGTGGATTTGTTAATGATAATTGAATATTGATAGTTGATTAATGTTAATCGAGCAGGGACTAATCGATTAATCGAGCAGGGACTAATCGATTAATCGAGCAGGGAGCCGATCGGGAATCGTCGAATCGACTATTCGAGGTATGCATCATGATTCATTAATCGTTATATATGATTCGTTAATCGTTATTCGTTTGTTGTAGTTTTTTATTATGCCACTATGAGTTTATATTACGGGGCCTGTTTTTTTTTACATGTCCCAGGCCTAAAACGTTTTGAGTATTCTCGGGACCGCCCTGTCCACCATCGTCATTCTTGAGGTTTTTTTGTTTTTATCGACCACATATGGGTTTTCATTCCCGATTAAAGGACGACATGAGTATGCTGACGTCAATAATGGATGGAGAACTTAAGGTCTGATATACTTTCTAGACAAACTTGGATATTTATTTTTCATTTCTTAGTACCACGGTGAAAATGATGGGTGAAGAAAGTGACAAAGGACGGTGATGGAGGTTGTATTGGTGTTTGGAGATGGTCGTAACTCGTAATGATAATGATGAAGATGTTATCTAAATGAGCGCCAATAGATTAGGCTACGGTAATGAAAGACGGTTGTCGACGAATATGACTTATCATTGTATAGCTAGTCGGACTCTAAACAACATTGTTGTTTGATTTAACTAAAGAAAATAAAAGTTAGATAAAATCTAATCCATTTTGTAGAATGATCCAACTATTTTTTATACCAAAAGTTATTTTTTTTTTAATAATGAGATAACTATCCTTGTTTTTCTCCTGGAACGTGAACACAACGAGCGAGATATTACCCCTAAATCAATCTCCGATCTCAAACTCACCACACACACGGAGGATATTAACTGAAACGCCAAATCTCGTCAATGCCGATAGATCAAGCCGAGCTCAATTCCGATCAGGTATGCACGTCTCTGTACTCCACCAAGATATATCACATTCTTGTAATCCCGTCAATTGTTCGTAATTTTAGGCAGTTAGACCCTAGTAATCATCGATCGTCCATTCGCAGTTGCTTTGCGATTTAGATCTCTACTGAATTTTGAATCTAACTGAGATAACAATAGTTTCATAGAATTTGTGGAACGGTGATTGACTTATTAGATCGTGAACTTTTGTTCGTTTGCTTGATTAGCCGTTCTACGGGATTAGTATGGTGTAAATCTGTTATTGTAATCGACTGATAACATACAGTGACTAAGAAGGGCTGTTTATTGATCAATCTGATGTGGAATTGTAAATTCGAAGTTCCTATAACTTTATTTTTACAAATTGCTATATTGAATGGAATATGGATGAAATTCATACTTGAAGTATCTTTTAAACTTACCAGGATAGAATAATTATTCGTTTCAGATTCATATTCTTGTTGCATGGTTTTGATTCTAGTCCCTTTTGGGTTATGAGCTTGTAGAACTTCATGTTTTTGCAGTAATGTGACCAGGTGCTGGTAACAGCTACAATGAAAACAAAGATCATATAGAAATTAAGAAAAGAAAAGCATTGGGTATTTGGGCTTATAGGTTGCAAACTTGAATATTTATTTTTCAACTTATATGGAAAGTTGGGGAATAGACCAACATTAGCGATCATTTACGCCTAACCTAGGTATATGGGCTAGGATTTTAAGTCAATAAGGCTTGAACATCACAATCCAATGCTCCAATTGTCTAGCAATACAACCATCTGCAATGGAGGTCCGTGGCTGACATGGTGAACTCGAGGCAGAGAGAGGCTACGGATGGGGTGTGTTTCCAAGGCAAATGTCCGTGGCTATGGGCGGAGAAAGGGAGAGACTGAGAGAGGGAAGAGAGGGGGGGGGGGGGGACGACGTATGTGGAGTGTTTTGAAAAACGCCGACGTGGAGGGAGAGAGAGGGCGCTCGTGGAGAGCTGGATTGCAAATGCTCTTAAGTGAAAAACACAAGGGAATTAGGGATGTTGTAACTTTTATACCATCAGTTGAACTTTCACTAACTACCATTCTATTATCATTGCAATAGAAATTTATGTTTCTTTTATTATTTCTAGAAGCATCTACATCACTCATACATATTATTATGCTCTATGTTAAGGTTTTGAGGAGGGACATCCCATGGGAGACCTACATGACAACTAAGCTGATCACAGGAACAGCCCTTCAGCTATTGAGGCGCTATGACAAGAAGACTGAAAATGAAAGGGCACCACTGCTTGAGAATGTAAGCCTAAATTTGTTTATTTTCATTTTCCTTTCCTATGTGCAAATATGATAAACAGAAAAATGGTATTTTACCTGTTAGAATCCTCTATTACTAGTTCTATGGAGTATGGACATGTGTTCAACGGTAATGCACCTCAACCTCAATAAGCATTATCCCAAGCTAGTCATGGTAGGCTAAAAATGAATCCCTAATGTAAAGGGGTGGTGACTGGACCCTCAGGAGAGGTGTATATTGAATAATATCAATTTGTATAAAAAAGTCTTAAGCAACAGAAGGTGTGTTAGTAACTTAGCTCCAGTTACCGCTTTCTAAAACAATGTCTATCCTAACACCCTCCTGATATATTATCATTTTTGTAAGTGGTGTATTCAAAGGTCTGTGTTTGATTTAAACGAACCATCTTAGATTATATTGCCTCTATTTCTTCTATACGAGTCCCCTTACCTTATCTTTTATATGGCCACACATCTGTCTCAACATTGTTTTTATCTTGAGACTTCTCTTGTGTAAATGTCTTTTAGTGATCAGACTTTCTGCTTGCAATACATAGGATACGGCACTATGGAACTTAGCTTACCATAGCTTTAACTTTGTTTTGGAAAAGCAGATAAAACTTTATTACTCAGAAACCAAAACACATTTGAAGGGCCCCTTTTTCTGCAAGATACAGAAAAAGGAACCATAAGACAAACCCCTCTATCAAAGCAACTAACCGTAGTTTTAATAGGAGTTCTTAACATTTGTCATTTTAGCCTCGTGAAGCTCAAAGTCATTTGATTTATGTTACTCTTGTTTTATGTAGATCCTCATCATGTAACTTTAGTTCAGATCCATATATGTAATGGCAGGCATTGTTCCTTTTTTGTTGTACATGCGTACCACGTTTTCTACTTCTCATTGGATGCCATTGTAGTTGCAGTTCATGTACTCTGTTCTGGTCCAGCTTAAGCTTAAACCTTAGTCATCAATGTGTTTGTTCTAGAACCCTTTACTTTCTGAATTCTGAGGTGGTTCTCCATGCCTCAAACTTTGCATCTCATCTTTTGTGCTATACATCTGGTGATGATTGTTTATGTGTATGTTAGAAACGCGAATGGCATCTGGTAGTGACTAGTGAGTAGTGGACTTAGGATCTCTCTAGACCACACGGGGTTCCATCCTAAAACCAATTGGTAATAGAAAGAGTAGCCCATCAGGCCTATATGTAGGCATCAAAATCTTTCCTTTTTCTATGTGGGATTGGTATTGCCCCCAACAGACTTTTGCAGGGGTATGAAATCTTCCTAAACAACAAAATATCTGACAAAAGTGTTTCCATACCCTATGCACAAAGATGTTTCTCTCACGCAATTCAATTGCATATGTGTCTTTTGTTTGCATAACCTCGTACGGCATTTCAGCTATTCTACAAGGAGAACTTTTATCATGTCTTATTATAGCTTCTTTTTTCCTCCCCCCCCCCCTATCATGTCATTTGCGTTCATCAGTTGCTTATTTGCGTAGTCGTATATCCTTCAGATCGGCACTCTTATTTTCCGTATAAGTTTTTTTACATGATTGTTTACATGTACATTTTTGGTTACCAAAGTTAGATTTTGATATATCATGACATTTATCACAGGATGGTCCGTCTTATATTCGTGTTTTTATCAGCATCTTGCGTGACATACAGAAAGAGGACACTGTCGAATATGTGCTGGCTTTAATTGATGAGATGCTTACAGGTAACCAGCCACATTAATCCCACTTACTCTTTGATTTCCTATGGATGCCATGTCATCATTTCTAATCTTGTTAAGGATGTAATCTTGACTTAAGTTAGTGTTGCAATCATTTAACCTACTCAGTATTCATTCTTGCAGCAAAATCCAATAGAGCAAAGTTGTTTCATGACAAATCTCTTGCAGATGAAGATATTTATGAACCTTTCCTGAGGTTGTTTACTCTCAATATTATAATTTTTTTAATGTATCTGTCACTCACATTTATTTTAGGCTTTTTCTAACCACACACGGAATATTGCTAATTGGACCCGCCGCCGATCTATACGCCCTCGTATAGGGCAATACGAGGGCGTATAGAATTCAGTCACTGCCAACAGAATGCCACGTGTCATTCTCTGTCTGGCGGCTGGTCCAATACGTGGCGTATTGACCTATACGCAGCGTATGAGGCACGGGTTATATTTTTGCTTCAAAAGTTGGAAGATTTGGAGTTTATGAATCCTATACGTGGCGTATTGACCTATACGCCACGTATAGGTATTTTTTATTTAATTATATTTTTTTATTTATTTATATTTTGTTTATTTTTATTTTAATTTATATAAACATTTGTATATTTTATTTTTTTTAAACATTTGTTAAATTTTTAAAGTATAACCAAGCAAAATATTAAACATTACAAACCAAACAAAATATTAAACATTACAATCAAACAAAATATTAAACATTACAACCAAACATAATATTAAACATTACAACCAAACAAATAAACTAAACATTATATACATTACATCAAAAAATTAAATATATACATCAAAATGTTTTACATACATAACAACGAAAGAAACAAAATACAAATAAAAGAACTAAATCTAACCGTCTCCGCCGTCACCCTGACCGGCTCCGGCGTCACCCTGACCCGCCCCGCCCTCACCCTGAACGGGGTCGTCCGGATAATGACGTGGCGGTGGTAGTGGGGGTGGCTCGATGCCGGCGGCTCGTGACTGATTCACGAGCTGTCCAACCGCCCACATCATCAGGTCCTCCATGCGATCGAGTTGACGACCCTGTCGTCGTGAGTCGGCAACAAGGCCATCAAGCACTGCCTGGGTAGCCCTATCCAGCCTAACAGACCGACGTACGTGTCGGGGATGCTGTGGCGGATGCTCGTGGACCTGCTCGACGTGTGGCGGCTCGTCCTCAATCGCTATACCCTGTAGCGGCTGAGGCATATGCGGGTCCCCCTGTCCAGGCATCTGCGGCAACGGCACCGGGACCCAAACCTGGTCCTGGACGGCCCCTACGAACCGAAGGCCCTGCGGGAATCGGTGCGTGATGCGCATGCCGCTCGCCGTGCGACGGTCTAATCGGACAGGGGGAATGGCCGGTAACATCGCAGGCTCATGCTGGTCAAATGGTAAGACCGACCGCATGATATGCGTGATGAAAGCACCGCCATATAAAAGTCCGCGCTTCTGTCGCATATAGGCAGAAGCAAAATAAAGCGCCATGCTAGTGGACAGGTCGCACCGCCTCCCAGTAAGCAGGCAGAAAAGGAAGAAAAGATCTCTATCAGTGCACCACTCACGGCTTTTCAGACGCGGTGCGATCGACGTCGAAATAAGCCGGTGCAGATATCTATACAAAGGGTCTCTAATACCCGAGACCCTCCCCTTGGTACCCAACCAAGGACTATCTGAAATCAAGCCCCAAAAAACAAGGAGTTCCTCCTTGTCCACCTCTGTCACCGCCTCGGTGAAAAGCGGCGTCACCGTCTCAGGCTCGTAGTATAAGCCCGTCGTGACGGCCCACTGACTGAGGGTCTGACGGTAAACGACCCCAAAAATAGAAAAAGAAATACGATCCGGGTCAATATCCGGCGCCTCTCCGGGTAGAGGCTGCAGCCCAGTCTCTGAGTAGATGAACGTCGAAAGAAACTCGACGACCAGCTCTCGGTATGTCTCCGCAAAAGAAAGGTCAAAAAGACGCGACCATGGCGTGTCCTCGCCGATGATGGCCCTGGCTCGCTCGGCCTCTTGCACCTCCTCGAGGAGGGCCCAATCCACCGCCGTACCTGGACCCATCTGCACCTCCCGGAGCTTCTGGCAACGGGAAAAAGCCTCCGTATCGGGCGGAAAATCCAGAAATGGGTAGTGCGCAAGATCGTCTAGCTGATCCATCTCAATATCATTATGATCCGCCATATCTGATAATAATTAATTGTTTTTAATTTTTTAATTTAAATAATAATATAATATTGTTTAAATTTTAAATAATAAATAATAATATAATATTGTTTAAATTTTAAATTATAAATAATAATATAATATTGTTTTTAATTTTAAATAATAAATAATAATAATATATTGTTTTTAATTTTAAATAATAAATAATAATAATATATTGTTTTTAATTTTAAATAATAAATAATAATATTATATTGTTTTTAATTTTAAATAATAAATAATAATAATATATTGTTTTTAATTTTAAATAATAAATAATAATAATATATTGTTTTTAATTTTAAATAATAAATAATTATTAATTTTTTAAAAACCTATACGCCACGTATAGGCTTATACGTGGCGTATAGGCGGTTGCCGGGCAAAATAAGCCATACGCAGGCCAATTAAGCCATACGCGGGCGAGTTGCCGGGTAAACCAAGCCATACGCGACCAGTTAAGACCATACGCAGGCTAGTGACCGAGTAAACCAAGCCATACGCAGCGTATAGATTTATACGTGGCGTATGGCTTCATCGTCTTCCTAGGACGAACTATACGCCACGTATAGCCCTATACGTAGCGTATAGCCCTTAAGTTCAGACCTAAAAATCGCTAATCTACCCAGTTTTACCCGCTAATATTCAATTAAAACCTAACATTAATGATCGTGGGTTGAGACACGTACCTTTACAAAGTTTTTTTGAGGCCACAATCCAAATCAACGAGCGGGTAGCGTATGGCTTTGTGTTTGTTTGTTTGGTTCGTTTGGGTCAGTACGTGAGGCAAAACTGATATAACAAAAGTCTATACGCCACGTATAGATCAATACGTGTCGTATCTTCAGCAACGTTTGGTATTCTATACGCCACGTATTGATCAATACGTGTCGTATATGTCAAAATTTTGAATTCCCTCTGATTTATATTCTATACGCTACGTATTGGACTATACGTGGCGTATAGAATATTGAATAAAAATTAATTATAATTATATTTAATTAAAATTAATCACACGTATTAGTAGTTTAATTATAATCAGCTATAATTAAATAAAAATATTTAAAATAACCATAAAATTAATTCAAAAATAGTTACAATACAATTTTAAACAAATATCATCCGAGATTCGTGAAATATTGTGGAAATCTAGATCTATTAGTAGCCATTATTTTCTTAAATCGTTCAATACGATCATTGTATATATTTTCCCATTTTGCTGCATCATCATTTCGGTGCAAATTCCAAAGTGCATTCGGCGTAGGAATCGGAAATTCTCCGTCTAACTTGACGTGGATGAAATGATCATTGTTGACGTGAACTAACGATACGACTTGATGTTGAGCGTGAACGTTAGGACCAAACCACAATGGAAAAAATGTTTGATTACCGTTGATGCTTAAAAGATGAACAATCACCCCAAATCTTTGAGCAATTAGGAGTCCTGTGTATGGCATCGACATCCAACGACTAACTGGTGCGGCTTTCACATACTGCCAATCTATTGTGTGACGTAGCCTATCATACTCTTGAAAGGCGACTCTGTCAAAAACAGTTCTCCACCATTCCTCTTTATTGTCCATCTCATTTAGAAGTTGTTGTCGGATAAAGAGCCACCGGTTTTCATTTAACCCTAAGCCCAAAGCTACCGATCGAAAACCACAGTTACCGTCTGGATTTACATCCTGTATATGTGAAATGTACGGATGAAACACAGACGGTATCGAATCCTTAAAACATTTTATATTGTTAACCGCATCTTTCCCCGTAATCAATGGAAACCCTAGATGGGCGTTATCATCTTGCGGTTGCTTTCCTTTACCCTTCGTTGAACGACTGTGTTGAAAGACCGAACTCGCTTGTATAGACTCTTGTGACGCAATATACGAGCTGTGTCTCGCATGGTCACATTTGCTCGGTTGGGATCCTGTGAATGAGCTGTTTCTCGCGACATCCTGTTTCCTTTGTTGTTGCTTTTTCAAAGTTGGACGACCGCGAGTATCTTCTTGTACCATAGGCGCTTTCTTGTTACTTTTGCTCGGAAAGACAACCCATGCGATTCTCGACAGCATACTTCTTTTGACCTGATCGGGTTGTGACATGATTTTGTTTCTCACTTGACCCAGTACCTTATCCACGTCTACATTTTCATCATCGACAAACGACGGTTTTAAATCAAGTTTCCTCCAGAAGACGTCCACCGCATCTAGAGGGATTATGCCACCTGTATTTTAAACGAAATAGTCAGAACATTTTGAAAAGCACACGGCAACCCACAAATACTAAATAGTCAGAACAGTTTACCTGTAGCTTCGATATCTGCCAGACGACAAGCACACGGCAACCCACAACTACTGAAAAGTTGGCACCCACACGTTGCATTTTGTTTCCGTATATTTGATAACTTGTACCACTCGTTTTCTATCAAATCTAGAGCTTTATGTGAAACTTTACCGTGCAGGTTATCAAACAATTCAATAGCTATGTGGCTGTCCATTTTCCTTATCAGGCTTGTTCCAAACCCAAACTGTAACTGATAATACTGATCTGATACAATTTCATCAACAAACCCAACAAGTCTATCTAGCGAGCTGTTAGCGTTTCTAAGATAGCTCTTTAAGAGCGAATGCTGGCTCTCGACTCGGTTCGTTGTATGTTGACCAAAATTGAGGTTTCTGTTGGACCACGCCGATACAAACTTTTCTTTATACGGGTCCAGCCAATTTTTAGTCACATAATCTATAACTCCTGGAAAAATATTTAATATTGAATAAATATTTAAATACTGAAAATATTTAATATTTAATATTTAAAACTTACTTCCTCGTTTGGCTGCATACAGACGTTCGTAAAGCCGGTTGAAGTTGTACTGGTATATATCTGGCGTGGGAGACTCACATAATACCGACCATGAATACTTGAAATTTTTCCAGTCTTCGTCTGTAAATGATGCCCTGCAATGTTTTGCGATATTCTCGTGTATGTGCCACCGACATAGGTTCTTGGAACAGCCCGGAAATATTTTATCACACGCGTTCATAAGAGCTTTGTCCCTATCTGTTACTATCACACGCGGCTCCATACACTTTTGCAACATTGCTTTTATTTGAAGTAGCACCCAGACGAAGTTTTCCTCCCGTTCTTTTGATATAAATGCATGAGCGACGCAAAACGACTGGTGTGTGGAGGTCACACCGACCACTTGGACAAATGGAAGTTTATACATGTTTGTTTTGTAGGTCGCGTCGATCATCAACACGTGCGGGAAAGCACGCCACATCTCGTACGATTTCGGATGAACAAAGAATATCTCCTCCACACTATTTGTGACAGGATCTTCTCGAGTATAGTAGACGTATTTTTTAGAAGAAAGCAGGTTTTCCAGAATCTGTATTGGAGTTTCACCGACTCTCGTTTCGTTTTTTATCTTTTGTATAGCATTATAAATGTCCTTTTTAATGCAACTACTCTCTGGGTTTTGTTCCCTTATAGTTGCCAGAATGTTTCGTGGCAACATGTTTTGCGAGTACAACTTCCCCACCAAAAGTTGTTCCGACTGACACAGTCTCCTTGCAAACGAGTGCGCCACAAGATGTTGACTAGGATCGTGGTTATGACTGTCATCCTTCACCGTTAATTTCCAATCACCAGTATTTTCTTGATACTCTCCTTCCAATTTAAAGGGACAACCTATTTTTTTGCTACCGGCACGTCTAACCGTGGCAGTAGACGCACGTTCGCCGTGACGGTCACACACAAGCCACACCTTGATAAACGGTTCCGTCGGATCGTCGCCTTTTCTCCTCGATCGTCGGGTGACAAGGACGTAACCATTCTCACGTCCTCTCCGCATAGCCCAATCCACCAACTGTTCACGAGACTGAAAATTCTGGTCAGTTTTATACGACACATTTTGATGGTTTTGTTCTTCGTCTTTGGAGTCGTCGGTTTGTTGTGTCGGGTAAGAGACTTCACCGCACACGAAGTTGTTAGTTTGTTGTGTCGGGGAGGAGACTTCACCGTATACGAAGTCGTTCGTGGGTTGTGTAAGGTAAGACGGTTCACCGTATACGAACTCGGGATTGCTCAGTGGCTCGTTCAAATCTGGAAGCCTTACCCGTTGATTAGAATAAACGTCGGACGAGACCTCCTCCCAGTTCACCTCTTGAACGCCAGAACTTTGCGGGTTGTTTTCCAGCGACTCGTTAGAATATACCTGAAAACCGTAGTTACCATCCCACCACCAAGACATGTTTATAATTTTTGAGAGATTGTTTGAAATTTTTTTGAACGATACGTTCGAATGAGAATTTTGCATGGTTAAATACACAAAATTTGGCCCCTATACGCATCGTATAGGGCAATACGGTGCGTATAGGATTCGGGTCAAACCTGGTCAAACCTCGTATACGCATCGTATAGTTCAATACGATGCGTATAGCGTACGAGGTACTTTCTGCAACTAGTCAACATCACATCGCTATACGCTCCGTATAGATCTATACGTGGCGTATAGCGATGTGATGGTTGACTAGTAGCAGAAAGTACCTCGTACGCTATACGCATCGTATTGACCTATACGATGCGTATACGAGGTTTGAATGACCAGGTTGTACGAGGATGTCAGGCATGGGAAATTGTGAAGGGCTATACGCATCGTATTGCCCTATACGATGCGTATATGGCCAAGTCCATTTAGCAATTCCCGTGTGTGGTTAGTAGTCCCCTTATTTTATTCATAAATAGTTGAAGTAATTCAAACCCCTTTGCACTTCAGATTGTTATGGAAAGGTAGCTGGTTCATTCAAGAGAAGAGCTCTAAGATACTTACTTTAGTAGTGAGGTACCTAAAAAACAATGCTCATGGTACATCTGAGTTCATCAATGGTTTTACTTTTTCTAAAATTTATTAATTTACTTTTCCTGTGATTATAGTGCTAGGTCAAACAAGAATGGTTTGACTGCTAATGGAGAAGCCACAGATTCAAAGAAGAAAATCACCACAAGTGATGATGTTTTGAAAGGATTAGTGGAGTGGCTTTGTATTCAGGTATTTTCTGTAAGACAGTTCTTTATATAAAAAAATATGTTTAAAAGTCGCTTGGGTAACAAGATTCCTTTATACAGCTGAAAAAGCCTTCCCATCCAAACCGTAGCGTTCCTGCTTCTATCAATTGTCTAGCAGCTTTGTTAAAGGAACCTGTTGTTAGGTCTTCATTTGTTCAAGCAGATGGTGTAAAGCTGCTTGTGCCACTAATTTCTCCAGCATCCACTCAGCAGTCAATTCAGGTAAAACGGTTAAAGAACTTAAAACAATGTTTTAATATATGATTTTAGAGCATAACTAACTTCTGCTGTGGTCAAACAGCTTCTGTATGAAACATGCCTCTGTGTTTGGCTCTTGTCTTACTATGAACCTGCAATCGAGTACTTGGCTACATCTAGAGCTCTTCCACGGTTGTTGGAGGTTGTCAAAGGTTCAACAAAAGAGAAGGTCTTCCAATAAATGTTCATTTTATTTTAAATTATTATTGATTAATTTCAATTCTTGTTACATTTGGGGTGTTTGGGTGATCATTGATTTTTAGGTTGTGAGGTTGATAGTGTTGACTTTCAAGAACTTGCTTTCAAAAGGAACCTTTGGAGCTCAGATGGTTGATCTTGGACTTCCACAAATTGTTCAAAGTTTGAAAGCACAAGCCTGGAGTGATGAGGTGGGAAATACAATTACTTTACATGAATGAATTCTTTATCTCATCCTTTTTATTTTGGCCATTTTATTTATTATCTTTTTTTTTTCTTCTTGAAGGACCTCTTGGATGCTTTAAATCATCTGGAAGAAGGGCTGAAAGATAACATCAAGAAACTGAGTTCTTTTGATAAGTACAAGCAGGAAGTCCTTCTCGGTCATCTTGATTGGTCTCCAATGCATAAAGATCCTATCTTCTGGCGAGATAATATTACTAGTTTTGAAGAGAATGATTTCCAGGTATTACTAGTAACTTCCTTTTTCCCTTTTAATTGATAATTATGTTCTGCAAAAAACTGGAATTTTGTTTAAAACTACTATAACCGATTCCTCTACTCTTTCCTGGAAAGCTCACCAAATTTCAAATATAACATTTTCTATAAATTTTATTAAAGATAAAATTTAAATTTTTTCTAATAATTAATATAAGTCTTAAGTATACAGTTTTGTTCAGTTTTTTTTCCTGCATTTCTATATAAATTTTATTGAAAACTGAATTGTATCAAACATAAAATATTTTTTGGTCTCATAATATATATAAAAATATGAGAATAAAAAAAATACTTTATGTTTGATATAAGTTACTTCTCAATAAAATTTATATCAAAACGTATAGGAAAACTGAACAAAACTGCATATCTAGACTTGCATTATATATTATAAATTATTAGAGAAAAACTAAATTATGTCTTAAATAAAAATTAGAAAAAAAATTGTTGTATTTGAAATTGGGTGAGCTTTCCAGACAGAGAACTTATAATCCGGTTAATGTAGTTTTAAAAAACAAAAATGCTTTAAATTGGTTTTATTTTTCTTTTTGTAAAACACACAATAGTTTTTAAAAAACTTGCAAAACTGACAATACATGCTATATTTTTTGGTAAGACTCTACGGGTCCTGCTCACGATACTGGAAACATCAAGTGATCCAAGGGCACTAGCCGTTGCGTGCTATGATCTGTCCCAGTTTATTCAGTATCATCCCGCGGGCCGAGTCATAGTCACTGACCTCAAAGCTAAAGAGCGGGTCATGAAACTGATGAACCACGAGAACGCTGAGGTCACCAAAAACGCGTTACTCTGCATCCAAAGGCTCTTCCTTGGTGCCAAGTATGCAAGCTTTTTGCAAGCTTAATGTGCATCTCATGGGCCCTTCTCAGTTAAATGAGGCTTGCCATTTTGAATAAAAATTGATGTCTGTATGTTTATGCTGTTTATGAATTGGTGATAAAATAAAGGGTTTGAGGGCTATTCATATTTATTATTCAAACAGAACTTTGATTTAAACCTTTTACATTAAAGTTTTAATTTTTTTTTACAAATATTATTATAAAGTTATTCTTTCTTATAGTTATTGTTGTTATTATTATTATTATTATTAATTATTGTTATTAGTAAGGTTAAATTCCATGTTATTACTACATGGATTTTTTTTTATCTACTTTTGTTGTGTGGTATTGGATTTCAAGTAGGGTTCAATTAGCGGTATCTTGGAGTATAAAATAGTGTCTCTTTCCTTAGGGTTGAGGGTTCAAGTCTCGCAGTGAACAATTGTGTAAAATTAGGAGTAGATTAGATTGTCGTTCAAAAAAAAGGTAGGGTTCACCTCACTCATAATTAATTCGATAAAACTTTGTTCGTAATTCAACTCGAGTCAGTTGACTTGTATAATTTTTTATGTCAAGTTTTGAATAAATTTTCATTGAAAAAGCAAACCAACTTATCTAGCCAGAAACTAAGCTCATGTCGAATAGGAAACTAAACTTTTAGTTTGGATTGAAGTAGCTCAATCTGTTATGCTCGCGGGTCGTCCCGGGTCCAGATCTAGTTCTGGGTCGAGATCGGCATCAAATCCTTTCTTTGTTTGAAACACTAAGATTAAAATGGTGAATGTCCTAGAAAACTTGTTTAATCTCAGTGTTTTTTTTTGAACGACGGAAATTATAATTAAAGATGAACCGACTAGCAAGAAGCTAGCCGGACAAAAACCAGATCAATTTACATAAAGTTTAGAGGGTTTTGAAGCCACGTAATCTTATTTTTTCTATTTCTACTACCAAACCAAAGAAAAGAAAGGACGTGTCTAAATATAAACGACCAAAAGTTGTTTCAAACGGAGCGGCTTAATTAAGGGTATGACCATGGATCGACAAGTTGACAAAATCATCTATCTTTATCAACAAATTTCAAACTCATGTAAAAAATGGCAAATTTCTTAATTTATAAATTCAACTTACTAATCAATTTTCATTCCATTGATTTAATGGGTTAATAGTCAAATTGACCAATTATTCAGGTTTTCAACCGCTAGCCTGTCTTGACAGCTGACACAACTTCATAAAAAAAATAATTTTTATATTGATTTTTTTCAATTAACCTTTCAACCATGCTTTAATATGTATTTTAATTAGTTAGAACAATAATTAGCACAATTTATCTTCAGATTTGTCAAAATCGCATTTGGGTCAAAACTTTCACCAATTTCATTATTATTTAATTTTCCATTTCAAAGCATGATTTATTATTTCTTAACACTTCTAATAATATCATAAAACATGTTTAAGCAATAAGTTTTATTATCTTATACACATATTTCTTAAAATTGCTGTTATAAAACAATTTTATCATCACTCATACTTGGGTTAAAATCTAAATTTTACTCGAATAAAGAAGAGAGAAACACTTATAAATGATTTTTGATGGTTTCATAGTCCTTCAATTACCTCATTTGATGCTTTAAACAACTCCACTTGACTTAACTTACTAAAAAAAATGAGATATTGCTCCCAAAGAACACACATGCTTCTTTCTTCCAATATTATTAAAACCGGACTAGACTGGTCGGTCGGGCCAGTTGAACCGGGAAACGACTAAGTCACCGGTTCATTTTAACACGGCTGAATCGCTTCTGGTACCGGTTTTTTTTATCAAACCGAGTTGGACTAGAACCAATGAACCGGATTTACATGAGAAAGTAACCCACATGAGAAAGTTGGTTACTTGGTTTTCTATTTATAAGAGGAGATAAAGGGTGTAGACTAGTTTTGATTGTTGGTTTTCTATAGTAAGTAATAAAAAATTTATTTTTTAAAAACTCGTGTTTTACACAGGTTGAATAAACCCGTGGAATACAATATAACCTGTTAATACATACACTCGTCAAAATATTTCAGGAGATTTATTAATATAAAGATTATTATTTTGTTTAAAAATATATTTTATTGTTAAAAGATATAGGTGTATTTAATAAGAGAGAGAGACGAAAAAAAAATGATGAGAATGAATGTAGAGGCGACACGTGACATGAAAAACCTTTATTTATTATATAGTATAGATTTTGTTTTTCTTCTCAAAAAGCATTGATATTTCTTTTATTACTTTTAAATTTAACTAATATAACAATATAATTGATTTATAGATTTATATTTTTCTATTTGTGTAATTATATATATGTAATATTTTTTTATTGATATAGTAAATAAATTTAACACATTACTTATATATTTTTATTTAATAATTATGATGTCAACCGGTCCGAGAATATTGCTTTCTTTTCTTGGTAGTGTTGACTAAGTTGTCATTCATCTCCCTTTTAATTTCCATAAATAAGTATGAAGAAACGACTCCAACACCCTTCTAGTTACATAAATCTCATTATGGTTCTAATTTTTCAAAAATCCTCTCATTTTGTAAATTCATCAATCATACAACAAATACCTTTTAAGTAGTAAAATGGAACTACATATACCAACCTTGAATTCTTTATACTTCATTTCTTTATTAGTTTATAATATAACCAGGTTAGAAACTCATGTATTACACTAGTTGAATAATAAAAACGATATAATTTATACACATTTTTATAGTGTTTTTACCTTCTGATCAAAATACAAATAACAAAGAAGTGAAATTTTTATACAAACCACATATCAAGCATATTGCTTAGTGAAATGTAAGTTCAATTTGGGAATTAACAGGACAAATGAAAAAAGAAACTGCACGTGAAAATGGTCCATCTCTGCGGCCTAATGGTACTGACCAGCCCTTTCCTCCGGTCTGCAACGTCCATAGAGGTGAATAAGTACATGTTTAAAGGGAAAATCACTAAAATGAACATGTTAACCCAACTTTTTTTCAAAATAAAACATTATCTTTTAGTCTTTTACAAAACTAAACATCCAAAAATGTGTCAATCACAAATGACCACATAACCCTTTCTCGTGTGATAACAAAGAAGTGAAATTGTACAAATAACAAAGAAGTGAAATTTTTATGCATTAACCAAATATTTTTAAGTGAAAATTTGCACCTTCTGCGACTACTTTCCCTTCACCTGCTGGTTTGATTGTGCAGATGCAGATGAGTGAAACCATCTACAATGGAGGATTTATGATGTTATTGAATGTTGATGCATCATTATATCATTATTTTCATTCATAGTAATTCTGCATTTACAGAACTTGTAGCAAAAGCTTATTCTTTTTATAGAATTCCATAATTATGTTTTTTTTTATGTTAAGTCAATAATAGAATGTTGTCATAAATAATCAAAGATTAAGTGCCAATTATATATATTTTTTCCTTTCACAATGAAAATGGCTTAATATATGGAAATAAATTCTATCAGTCAAATGCATAAGATTTAACTTTGATATTGTGTTTAGCTTTTCAAACCATTCCTTGCTACCAGGGTGACATCTATAACATCTTTGCCTATTGTTGCTTGAAAGCTTTGAAAAGCTGTTACTAAGTTAAGGAAATGAAATATAACAATCTTTAATATTAAAAGACAATTAATACTAATAATAGAAAAGGATACTTCCTTGAATAATAGGAAGAATGTATGGATCCAACTACAAATGTTGTCAATGTCAACCAATCAAGAATATGAAACATTTTCAAGCAATTGCACATAAAATGTTGTAAAAAGATAGAAAAACAAACCTTACTATCTAAAAGATGCTCCAACATATAGTTATTCCAGGGGGAGCCGAGGCTCAGCTTGTGTCAAGAAAATCCTTACGGGTGAGACGGGTCGGATGTGTTCCACTAATAACGGTTAATTCAAGATTGTTTCACCGATAGCGGATGTGTTCCACTAATAATATACTACGTAAAACATCAATGTGTAATTATATATACTATATGGGAAACCCCACCGACTATCTGTGTAATTAATTCTAATTTTTTTGTTTGTTGTTATTATTATTATTATTATTTTTACATTAGAACAAGCATCTAAATGTTTTACGTAGTATATTATTTGTTTATAAAATAGAAATATAATCATGTAATAAGCTAAATCATAACCACACGTTTCTACTCGATCCATAAATGTTACACGATCCATAAATGTTATGATGTATACTTATAAGAATGATATGATATTTTGGTGTTATTTACATTTTAAAATATGATCAATAGATTTATGTATTAAAAAAACAAACGTAATGTAAACTAGGAACAAAGATTTAATCACTAATATACAACCACTCTATTACTCGTGGTAACAATATTTTTATAACTAGACTGATTGAACCAGTAGACCCAAATAAATTCAGTTTAAGAGCACTTATACGCACTCGTAGTGCGTGGTTCGTGATTCGATCAGTTCGGTTTTGTGAACACCACATGGTTATCATATGTCTGATTCAAAACTAAAACAAACAATCGTTTTAGAAAATCCGATATGTGGATCAAACATATTAATAGTTACTTAAATTTACTATATTACTAACACCTTAAAAGGCAAAATGAAAACAAGTAAAGCTTGAAGTACAACTTCATATGCGTTGATGGCAAAATTGTTATTCTCTAAAACTTTGTGGCTACTTATTCCCTTCCCACCAGGCAAATCTAGACTCTAGAGAATGCCACTACAGCTTTTTAACAATGCCATGTTGATTACAAATTTACAATAGGACTCCTTCGTAAAATGAATATTTAAATTATTTTTTAAAGTAATAAATAAGAATTTAATTTCTTCTCTTTTAATAAATGAGTGAATGGATGCTACTAAAATATTATATATATAATTTTTATTTTCTTTTTCCATAATTTAAATCTAAATATGTTTGCTTAAGTTTAAAATGTACCGATGAAAATTCTTATTTTTATCTACGTTGTTAAGAATCGAACCGTTGTTAGGTGAGTCCCGCACTCCCGTCACAACGCGCGGGTATGTTTTTACTAGTTATATCTTAAACATCAATGTCGGTGGGGTTTCCCACCGACACAACCACCCCTTCAATTTTAATATAATGTCAAAACTAGCCTCTTGATTTTGTAAATTATTACTTTAACCCCCTCAAGTTTCTAAAGTTTTAAGTTTACCCCCTATAGTATATATAATCTGGTTTTTACTCAATAATTTTTGTTCGTTAATTAAAAAATAATAATAATAATTTGTGATAGTGATAAGTTCTTCTCTTGGCGTCCCGGTATAAATTCTGTTAAAAACAAAGTTGTATTTAAAATAGAGTATTTTTTAGGTATCGTGGGTTATATCGACTAACGGTAACGTACTGGTACCGTGAACAATGAGACCGACACCGACTGAAGAACATCAGCATCATTATATAACTGTTTTTTATCTATGTTTCGATCTCCACAACCGAGTCGCCGTAAGTTCATAATTTCTTTTATGTACTTAACGACGTTTCTTTTCGTACTTAGCCACGTTAATGTCACAACCTCAACCGTTTAAAGTCCGTCTCCCGCCGCAGAGGGCGGGCACAAATTTCTCGTTCTTTTTTATTACACACAACCTCTGTCTTAAACAAAATTTCAAACATCAAATTTATGCTCATATTAAATATTAATTTTATTATCATAATTAATATATTATTAGTTATTGTCTATTTATTGTAATTACGTGTGGTAGTGAATTATGATACACAAAATCCAATCAAATTGAAATCTACAATTATTTAATAACTTAGTTTCTTTAGGTATAAATAGTTATATAACTTATACACGATTATAATCTAGTGTTAAATAAAATAAAATAAAAATAAAAATCTAAACATGGGTAACCTTGTCCGGGATTGATTTCACAATTTATTAAAAGATTAAGGTGCACGTCTCTAGCACATGAAACAAAAATAATCCCAAACATAGAGACCAACACGTTGACTCGACCCGTCACCCAATATAAATTGTCTTTTCCTCCTCAAATTTGGAGTATAATAACAAATTTGTTTTTTTTCTAAACATTATCTTTTTTTATTTAACAGCAATACTTAGTTTAGTTTAGGAGAAGACATGGCCTTCCAATGTAAAGATCATGAGTAACCGTTGACCATTTGGTGCAATGGAAGTCCCGAGACTTTTCATAGTGGAGGTCTTGGGTTCGAATCCTGGTCACAACAAAAAAGGGGGTCTGTGGCCAGGTCAGGGGGTTTACCCAGTTGGGGGTTCCTCCTGGGGTGGGCTGTCCTGGATATTCTAGGTGTTGCCCCGGGGAAACCCAATTATCTTAGAATATCTAGGTGTTGCTGTTAAAAATTTTTTTAAAGATCATGGGTTCCAGTCCCACTTGGTGCAATATGCTCAGGTAGATCAGGGGTTTTACCACAGTGGGCCTTCGGGTGGTGGGTTTCCCCTAGAATGGTGGGCGGGCCAGGTCACCAGCGATGTCTGCGTTCGCCGACGTGGGTGGCCTTTCGCCAATGGGTTTACTCGGGTGGCCAGGCTTATAATATTCGTTGGTCGTTAAAAAAAACAGCAATACTCTATTTTGGGCCCCCTTAAACAACTCCTAATAATTTACACCAACCGTCATAGGCGGGACTCGAACCCTTGATCTCAAGGGAGCTTCATCACTCTAACTTCAAATAGCTTTGTCATTAGACCCAACACCCCCCCCCCCCACCCCAAAGTATTCCTAATAATCAACTAAACACGTTAAGAATAAAATTCAAATTCCAATGAATTCTGCGAACACAACACGTTGACCAATGGAATTCAGATTCCAATCCAATTAAATTCTCACGAATTCCTACCAACCAAACACACCCTTAAAGTTTTGAGGGCCCTATGTACCGTAAAAGTTTGGTTTTATTTTTTTACACGATTTAAATACAATACGAGAATAATTAGGCTTTAAGTTGGATAATATACTTTGTTTATTAAACTAGTTAATATAAACTTGACTTGTTTAATAAGCATATTAACCCGACTCAATGGATGAATATATTGGCTCGCTAAAATATATTTACTTTTAGTAATTTTATTTAGTGTTCCCGGTGTAAAAATAAATGGTAAAAGAATTATAGAAAGAAAAAGAATTCTAGTGCTAGTATAAGTTAAGAGACGATATAACCAAAGAAGTCACGTGCTAGTATAGAGAAATTTGAGCTTACATGCTCAATGATGACAATTATATCCAAAATATATTTAATAAATAAATGTATCTTTTTCGAAAAAGTGTTTGGTGTGATTGTTTTAAAAAAATACTCATCTTACTCTATCGCACTAGCCATGTATTTTAAAATATATTTCTAAAACAATAACTGTTTAATTTGATATCGATATGTTGTGTTTTTTTATTCTTACTAGTTTTTTCTCTCGCGCTATGCGGCGGGAGTTTTGTAGTTATCGGTTCGGCTCGTTCACAGATATAAAACTTATGTCAAAAAACTCGGATCGCTGAAATAAAAAAAACCCATACATCCCGTTTAAAAAAAAATTAACGAACGAAAGTTATTACACAAAAATGAAATTATTACTAATATACCCAGCGAACTTTTGTTGCAATTTAAAAAAAAACTTTATTAAAAAACAAAATTTTGAGTCAAGAAGAAACTTTATGACAAATTTATAAAAAAACAAATTTTTGTGTCAAATAAAAAAAGAGGGTAAACTTTTACTAAGAAACAAAATTTTGAGTCAAGAATAAACTTTGTGGCAAATTTATAAAAAAAAAGTTTTGTGTCAAAGAAAAAAGAGGGTAAACTACCCTTTTCCTTCTCACGGCTAATAATAGTATTAATAATAATTATGTTTCTTTTTACACTTAGCCAATATATTTTAAAATATATTTCTAAAACAATGATTGTTTAATTTGATATTAATTTAAGTTTTTCATGATGGATCATGATAATTGATGATGGGATCATAGTGGTTTCGGTCTTTCGGATGGATTACTTTTAAGTTATTCATATTGAGTTTTCAAGATGGGTGTGGTGCCGATCTAGTAAGGCTGTTGGGTTGGCGCGTTTGGCTCGACTGTATGAAAAAAAATAAGTGGTCGTTTAGAGCCCTCATATTTAAAGGCTCCATAATTTTAGGATTTAATTTCGTTTAATTTTCAGGTTTTATCAATGAGGACAAAAAACAGTGCACTTGGAAAAGTTTTCTTTTTACTAAAATTCACTCCAACTTCAATACGTGTGATTTTAAACAATTATATACAAAAAATGTGCATCAACATATTCTCATACGTTATGATTCTAAGAAAAAAATTGTACTTTTTTTTTTATAAAAAGAGCCTCCATTTTATAATTCGCTTTGGACACAAAAAAAGGTTAAGTCAACCCTGCCGTTTAGGATTGAACTTGAACACGACTCATATATTTATTATTGTAACTTGTAAGAGAAATCAATCATAACCCGAGTACACTTAAAACCATTTAACTTAACATGTCTGTTTACCCGTTTATCTAAATGGGGTATGGGTCAAACTAGGGGTGTCATTTTTACCCGGCCCGAATTAACATGAACCCGATTAAGATGGAACCCAAACAACCCGAACCCGTTTAAGATGGAACCCGAACCCAAAGATATTATTTGGTTCGGTAATTGGGTTGATAAAAGTTTAATCGGGTTAACCCGATTAACCCGAATAATAACAAAACGATATTTTTATTATTAATATTTATTTCTAATCTTAGCTCAATATACATCTAACAATTTTTAATTCTTATTTTAGTTGCCTTTTTTTAATATATGATTGGAAACGTACGAGCGGAAATAAATGTGATAATTTGAAGAGTGAAGATGTTTATTAGTTGATACGGTTTGACGTTTTCTTTTTAGCTTATATGATTGGTTGATACGGTTTGGTTTCGTGTTTTTTTTTATTTGGTGTTCTTTTAGTTAATATATTTGTTTAGTACATGGGTTTGAATGAAAGATGTACACTTTCCACTTCCATGCAAAGTGTTAAACCATCTGGAAGGCCATGCGATGGAATGTGGTCGTAACATTTTTATTTGACATTTTGTGCTTATTATTTAATTAATATCATGTTATGTTAAATTGTAAAGTATGCATTACAACTTGTACTTAGAAACCCGAATACCGATTAACCCAACTTGAATAAACCCGAAACGATTACCCCGAATCTTATTTGGTCGGTAAGCGGGTAGGATTCCTATAACGAAAAACCTGAATAACCCGACCCGAATAACCCAAAACCCAGTTAAAAAACCTGAACAACACCCCTAGGTCAAACATGTTGGTAAGTCAAAACAGATTGACGAGTTCTAATCAATTTGCAAAAGAGTTAAACGGGTTGACGAGTTGTAGTAAAGTTATAAAGAGGTGGACAGTTATAAATCTATCTAATAAAAGAATAAATTTTAGGACATGTGTCGATTTGTGGTTAAACATCACATTCATTTTCCCGCTTAAACCCGTTACCCATCAAACTACGTCGTTTTGATTAAATCTTAATAAAATTAATTACCTCTTTCATTATTCAACTACCTCTATTATTTTCGTATCATTCTTCTTCTACTTCATAGTCATACCCAATTTAATACATAATTTCAACCATAATAAATATTTTGAGATTTATGAATTATATCATTTTCATTATTCAGTCGTGCAATACACGAGTTTTTAAGCTAGTAAAGTTATAAAGAGGTGGACAATTATAAATTATATAAATTTTAATTCTAATTTTAAATAAGTTAACACTTCTATGTAATTTTAATAAAAATTAAAACATGATACATTTATTAAACAAGTTTGAAATGTTAACTACCACCCATATACTAAGATAAAAGGGTTGAAAGAATACCAAGAATAAAAAAGGTAAAAACATATGATAAAAAAGTGTTATAATAATAAAATTTGATTCTCTATGCTCCATATTTGGTATTTAAAAAAATAAATAAACATTATTTTAAATAATGTATTTACAAATGGTATTTTAAGAAAAAGGATTAGTAAATATATAATTTCCCACTTAATTTTATTCTTCAATGATCAAACCCATGTAATATTCGATTGAAGTAGATTGAGTGTGGGCCACATGAATATTTTTCCTTTTCGGGCAGATCTGAATCTGCTTTCCTCACTCACCCTCATTTGTCCATTTCTTCATCCCCATGTCCCCACAAAATATATCAACAGATGCTAGAGAGAGACCACACATACAAATTTACAAAACAAAAATAGTTGAAGAATTCAACATCTAAAAGTGTTATAACTGTTCTAAAACAAGGCTTAATATGAGAAAGAGAGAAAGAGAGATTATTATCATTGATAGATGAATATTATAATAATATATAATGGGGTATGGGAAGAAAAACTTATGAAAGAAGTTAATCTATATTAGTAGTTGATAATTATAATAATAAATATAACCATGTCTATATTTATAAAACTCACCATTGTTGTCTTGTTAGAAACCTTGACAGAAAAACCCGATGAGACAAGATCTTAGCTAAGGAAAAAATAGTGTAATGCGTAATTTCTCCCCCTGATGACTATTAGTTAAGGTCATTGAGTGTACGCATCCCGATCACATGAAACAATTTCTTAAATGTTGAAGTCGGAAGTGATTTGGTAAACAAGTTTGCCAAATTTTCGCCGAAACGAATTTGTTGGACGGTAATATCGGCACTCTTTTACAAATCATGTGTGGAAAAGAACTTTGGCAGAATATGCACCGTTCTGTCGCCTTTTATGTATCATTTCTTAAGTTGAGCAATGCGGCTGCATTATCTTCATCCAAGACAATAGGTCCCTCATCTCTGGATAAAATATCACAAAATCTACGAATGTGATTTGTTACAGTCCTTAACCAAACACATTCTCGGCTAGCTTCATGGATTGACAATATTTTTGCATGATTAGATGAAGTTGTGATTGTTTGCTTTACGAAACGCCATAGAGTTGCAGTACCTCCACTTGCGAATAAATATCCAATTTGAGATAGACCAACGTGAGGATCAAGCATATACCATGCATCTGCAAAACCATCTAAACTTGTTTTTGATTGGTTAGTAAAATGCAAATCCGTATCTTTTATACCTTGAAGAAATCGAAATATTTGCTTTACCCCATTCCAATGCCTATTTGTCGGACATGAACTATATCTTGCAAATAAATGTAAAGAAAATTATATATATTGTCGTGTATGGTTAACAAGAAAAATTAATTTTCCAATTGCACTTAAATATGGTACTTCTAGACCAATAATTTCCCCTTTGTTTCTCGGAGACGGGAATGGATCTTTTTCAACATCAAGCGACCTTACAACCATTGGAGTACTTAGTGGATATGATTTGTCCATATAAAATATGTTGAGCAGTTTTTCTATGTAGGTTTCTTGGTGCATAAGGATTTCATTGTTAAGATGTGCAATTTGTAACCCAAGATAAAACTTTGTCTTTCCGATGTCTTTAATTTCAAAATATATTTTCAAGTACTCAATCACTTTATGGAGCTCCCAGGAGTTCCAATTATATTCAAGTCATCAACGTATATTGCAGTTATAACATACTATAATTATGACCTCTTTGTATTAATGCATGGACAAACAAAATCATTTTTATAACCTTTTTCAACAAATACTCACTAAGGCGATTATACCACATACACCCAAATTGTTTTTGCTCATATAATGATTTGTTTAATTTAATTGAAAGTTGTTCTCGAGAACTAAATTTACATGATTTAGGTAATTTGAATCCTTCAAGAAGTTTAATGTAAATATCGCTATCAAGTGAGCCATAGAGGTAGGTTGTCACAACATCCATTAAACTGTTATATGCCCAAGACACAACGTATAACATTGTTGCCAATGATATTTGATCACAAAGGTCACACACTAAGCTGATATTCCGTATACCCAATTAAACACGGTTTAACGCGTAAAATGTCAAGACTTCATTGCTAGGCAATGAAATGAATCATTTCATAATTAATATTCGTAATTATGAAGTTACATAAATGATAAATATTAATATGAATATACATAAGTGTTTACTTATATGTATAATGATTTTTTGCACATTTATAAGCATATAATGGACATTCTTAATGCATTTGTTACATGCATGATATTATACATGTATAAGTTTTTATTACACTTGATGTTGGTAAATAAAAACTTATATACACCATGTATACATGTATTGGAAGAATCAATGTTTATACCATTTCAAACATTTAAGGAATGATCCTTATGTGATTTTGCTGGAAGTTTTTCCCTCCTTCCCTTCTTGTATTGAAGCTGGCCAAAACTTACAAAGTCCCTTGACTTTGTAAGTATAGCATCTTACTTCTTTAAGTGGGGCCTTTGTCTTACTCATAAGGTGGTACAAGATGCTTTGCCATTTTATATTGTTAAAAGGAGGGGAGTCTTGGAGGAACAAGACACAACAACTAGTTTAAAAATTATGCTCCTTTTTACTCCCTTAGGCCGAGATTTTCGAAGGGAAAAAGGGCAAGTGTTTGTTGAATGAAATTTCTTGTGTGTGACACTACTAAAGAGAGTTTTATTGTGTGTTTTTCTTTCTTGAAATTGTGAGTAAGACTAGCATCTTGGAAACAAATTTCTTGGTGTGCATCTTTTGGCTAGGAGCTTAAACTTGCATCTTCATCCTTTGGTTGTGCTACCATTACTCTACAAAGGTTGTTATTTCGTAAACACCATATGTATGTTTTTCTTTTAAGTTTCAAGAACTTCATATGGATCCTTCGTGGGTTTTGTTTTCTAAATTATTAGGTCTAACATGTTTAACAAGCTTCCGTTGCAAAACTCCTTTAAATGACATGTTGAAACCCAACAGAAACACATATCAATCTCTTCTTATATTACCAAACTAACAAGATAATGAAAAGTCGTCGCATCCACCATAGGATAATATGTCTCCTCATAATAAATTTCAGGTCTTTGGGAAAATCATTGTGCTAACAATCGTGCCTTGTATCGTATAATCTTATTTTTTCATTATATTTTCGCACAGAGCCCCATTTATATCCGACTGGCTTTACACCTTCAGGTGTATGGACTACATGACCAAAAACTTCTCTTTTCATGAGAGAATTCAATTCTGCCTCGATTGCGTCTTTTTATTTTGGCCAATCATTTCTATGTTTACATTCCTCAACGGATCCCGGTTCTTGGTCCTCATTGTTTTCCATTATTCCTAGTGTTGCATTATATGAAAAATTGTCATCGACGTTGATTTTGTTTCAGTTCCATACCTTTCTTTCGAGGATTTGTATCCACGCTTCATTCGTACATTAGATTCATTACCAATATGTGGTTGTGCTTCTAGGACACTAATTTTTACTAGAGCATTAACAGCTGGTATATATGATATAGTCACTCTCTTTGGTTTAGTGAATGCGTTATGTGAATGAATTATCTTTTGAACTTTTAGTGCACGCTGTTTAGTTCAAGGATTGAGACGGCATAATGATAATTCATTCAAACTTATATTACCTTCCAACTGTTTTTTATCTCCCCGTGATGTTGGGAATGTTGATTCATCAAAATGACAACCACCAAATCGAGCCATAAATAAATCTTTTGTTGATGGCTTTAAATACTTAATGATAAATGGTAATTCATACCTAACATATATTTCTAACCTCCTTTGAGGTCCTATCTTTGTGTGTTGTGGTGGAGCGATTAGAATATATATGACACAACGAAAAATAGATTGGAAATGTTTGTTTCTTAAATAAAAACCAACTTTAATGGGGAGGAAGTATGCCAATTATTTAGCTGGATGCGAATTAATGTTGTTACAAGTAGAATTGCATGCCCCCAAGCAGAAACTGGTATTTTTGCTTTCATAATCATTCGTCTTGCAACCATTTGAAGTTACTTTGATAAGCAATTTAGCAAGCCTATTTTGTGTATGTACATGAGCTATAGGATGCTATACACATCCCAATGGACAAGCAATAATCATTAAATGTTTGAGATGTAAATTCACCAGCATTGTCTAACCGAAATTTCTCAATGGGGTAATGTGGAAAATGTGCTCTTAGCCTTATTAACTAAACAATTAGTCGTGCAAATGCCATATTACGACTTGATGCATCAATTTTGACCACAAAGTATCTAAATGGTCAACTAGGAGGGTGTATAAGCCCACATATATCCCTGTGTATTCTTTAAAAAAAAACTAAGTGATTCAATCCCTACCTTAGTCGGTGACAGGGGAGTAATTAACTTCCCTTGTGAGCATGCAACTCATGTAATATCCTTAAACTGGAGAATCTCTGGTTCTTCAAAGATTGCTCACATGATTTTTCTATAACTCTTCGCATCATTATTGATTCGGAATGACCTAACCGATCATGTCAAATGGTAAAGTTTTCTTGTTCCATAAACTTCTGGTTTATGACTATATTTGATTCAACTGCAATAACTTTAGTATAATATAAACTAGAGGCAAGTGCATGTAATTTTTCTAAGACATGCTTTTTACCTGAAATCATATTTGTGATTTGAAGGTACTCATCATGTCCCTCACATATATTCTTAACATGATATCTATTTAGACGAATATCTTTAAAGTTTATTAAATTTCTTTGAGACAATGGCAAAAGTAAGGCATTGTTAAATTTAAATTGTATTCCACCTCGTTACACTATATAAACTTTTCCAAACACTTCAATTAATTTTGTACTACCGGATATAGTACTAAAATTTTCCTCTTTTATAATTAAAATAGAGAAATTATTCATTTTGTACTACCTGTATGTGTAGTTGCACTATCTATTAGACTTATATATTCATCATTAATATATAGTTTAGTTAAACGCTCCATATACTTCAAAACAAAACAAAGTCTCATAAATGAAATGTCTAATATGTTCCGAAACAAAACACGGTCCCAAACAAAATGACTAAAAAACATCAAGGAAATAGTATAACTTAAAATATAATTATTCACGTTTAAGAAAAATTGCAAGCATCCAATTGATCCGTAGCAGTAAGGGAACCACAAACATTCAAATTAGTTGTATCAATAAGTAAATCACTAGCATCCATATGAGTTGTATCAGTAATGTCTTTATGACCACCGGGGATATCAACATTGTCATCCTCGTATGTAAGATTTGTATATGTTCATTTTCCTTTGTCTTTTATGGATTCTTAATTAAATTATTTTTTATAAAAACACTACTCCTTTTTATAATATTTTGACTCCAAAGCTAATTAAAAAGTGATCATCCATTCAATATTTGTTGTTTTGTAACAAAATTATAAATTTTGACATGTTAAACGAAATATTTGTATAACAAATGAAAGCTTGAAAGCTTTTAAAACTTGTAACGGGAAAATAACGGGTGAACCACTAGTGATCATTATTTAACAAGATTCACAAAGGTTAGTAAAAATAAATAAAATAAAGATCATCGTCAACTAAAAATATAAATAAAAATATAAAAATTAAATTTTGAGGTATAATTTTAGCCGTTTTATTTTACGCGTTCGCGTGACCTTAGTGTTTGTTTAAAGTAAAATTCTTATGATTCTAAAATCATATAAAAAAAATAATATAAAGTCATGTAACGAGTGTTGACTCGAAAAGCCGCAGTTGTCACGTATTCTCTTTAATTTTAGTATAGTTTTGCAATACTTTTATTTTAAAATTTGACTTTTTTTTTTTAAATATCAATGTGTGGTGCGTATAACATGCGTGATTATTATAAACATGCGTGATTATCTACTCCGAATGATCAAATCTACTCCGGAGGAGTAATTATAATATTAAACATGTGTAATTATCATTTTGAATATTCGTTTTTATCATTTCAAACATGCGTAATTATTTATAAAACATGTGTTATTATTATGACACAGACAGATTTATACCTCACCCAATGAATACGTGTGACATCCTGGTGCCTTCACTCGCTTTTGAGCCTTTGTACAATATTCAGCCTACATATATATATAGGGTTAGGATATGGTAAAAAGAGGGTTTTAAAAATAAAAAAAGGATAAGAAGGATTCTATGCTTGACATGTGTATTTTATTGTTTTTAAAGGGATGACATTTTAGTTATTGTGTAAAATATGTTAGGTCATTGTGTCTAATGTCAGGTCTGGTCATTGTGTCTAATGTCAGGCTACTGTGTCAAATATTTTTCATCATTGTGTAATATGTATTCATCATTGTGTTTTACGTTTTAGATAATTTTGTGTTATTTTTGTCACTGTTTTTATGTATTAAATATAACACAGTGATCAAAAAATATTTGACACAATGACCATACATTAGAAAAAATATTTAACATTAGACACAATGATAAAAAAAAATATTTGACACAATTACTTGACATTAGACACAATGACCTGACATTAGACACAATAACAAGCAAATTACACAATGAGATGAAAAACGTAATTTTTTTTTATATAACGACACTATACTCGTTTTAAAGATAAAAACCGCTCATTTTCGTCATTGTATTTTACGTTTTAAATAATTTCGTGTTATTTTTGTCATTGTTTTTTATGTATTATATATAACACAATGATGAAAAATATTTGACACAATGAATTGACATTAGACACAATGACCTGGCATTAGAAAAATATTTGACATTAGACACAATTATGAAAAATATTTGACACAATGAATTGACATTAGAGACAATGACCTGAAATTAGACACAATGACGAGCAAATTACACGATGAGTTGGAAAACGTATTTTTTTGTTATATAACGACACTATACTCGTTTTAAAGATAAAAAAACGTTCGTTTTTATGGTGTCTAATGTCAGGTCTAGTCATTGTGTCAAATATTTTTTATTATTGTGTTATATGTATTCATCATTATGTTTTACGTTTTAGGTAATTTCGTATTATTTTTGTCGCTGCTTTTTATGTATTATATACAACAAGGTGATGGAAAATATTTGACACAATGACCTAACATTAGACACAATGAACTGACATTAGAAAAATATTGATATTAAACACAATAATGAAAAATATTTGACCTAATAACTTGACATTAGACACAATGACAAACAATAATCACAATGAGCTGGAAAACGTAATTTTTTGTTTTGTTTTTGTATATAGCGATATTATACTCGTTTTAAAGATAAAAAACGCTCGTTTTTATCGTGAATTTTTTTTAAAAAATAATGTTGTATGTAAAAGTTATGAATATTTTAAAAAAGGGGGGGCGGGGGGGGGGGGGGGGGGGGGCTTGATAAATTTATTTTTGTATGCGGGGGCACCCTTTTTGGCCATTTGTCCACATTTTTATTTTTGTAAATTTTTTAGTCGTGTGAGTCCGTCGGGCTTTTTTATTTTTATTGGGTCGATATGACGCTTGTGGGTTTGTATGGAGTTTAATTCTTGCAGGTTTTGATTGATCCACCTGTACTCAATCTCCATTCGGGTGGGGATTTCCGAGCTTAGCGTAACTCTTGTGTAAAAGCTAGCCCGCTTGCATCTGTGGAGCACGATCGCGAATGAAATGCTATACGATCGTCTAATCAGCTAAGTTTTCTAATTTATGTTTTTTTTTCTTTCGTTTTAGTGTCGCTCTTCCTACATTGAGGACAATGTCGAGTTTAAGTGTGGGGAGGGGAGACCTTAGTCCAGGTCTGTAGATTGACTGATTGAGTCTGTATTTTGAGTCATAAAATCAGAAAAATAATAAAAATTTAAAAACTTTTCAAAAATGTCCTTGGATTAGAATCGTTGCAACTAAATGGAAAATGATAGTACAATTGGGAACTGTGCTAATGTGGAATATAATTGAATAATAACAATCAAAAGCGCGTCTAATTTGTAACGTTTTGGTAGGCCCAACCGACTTGAAGATCTTAAACATCCTGATAGTGTATCTAGGTTTAATTGGATAATTAATTCAGGATATCTTGTGGGTTCTCATCTTAGGGGGTGTCACTATCAGATGTTCCTCAGCATGCTGCGACAGCTACACATTAACATCCCATTTGTTGAGGCTATGCCTAGTATGCCCAAGTATGCAAAGTACCTCAAGGACATGTTGACGAACAAAACTAAACTTGAGGCACTTTCCACAGTGGTGATGAATGAATGGTGTTCTGCGGTTATAGAACCTGGCCTTCCACAGAAGATGAAGGATCCAGGAGTTTCATTATCCCTTGTGTTATTGGAGGGTTATCTGTCGGCAACGCTCTTGCCGACCTAGGTGCTAACATCAACCTGATGCCATACTCTGTTTTTAAGAAGCTTGGCCTAGGAGAACCGCAGCCGACGCAGATGAGTCTTCAGCTTGCCGATCGATCGGTTAAGTATCCACACGGTTTTGGTGAGAATACGTTGGTTAGGGTCGACAAGTTCATCTTCCCTGTGGACTTTGTCATATTGGATATGGACGAGGACGAGCATGTCCCTCTTATTTTGGGCGTCCATTCCTAGCTACCGCACACGCGATGATTGATGTTTTTAGCGGTAAGCTGACCCTTGGTGTGAATGATGAGAAGGTGACATTCGACGTGAATAAGTCCATGAAGCATCCGAGCTGTCAGGACGATACATTGTATTTCATAGAGTCGACCATGTCACACGTGGGAAAGTTTTTGAATGATATTTGTGGGGGAGATGCGTCTGATACACAAATCCTGGTTAGAGAGAATGGCGAGATTGAGATGACAGCATCAACCATTGATGAGAGTTCGAGTCCTCTAGAGAGTGAGGCTCCCCAGGATCCCACTTGTTTCGAGGAGATTGAGAGGAGTGAGCCTGTAGAGAGGCCATCTGTCGAGAGCCCACCGTCTTCCTTAGAGCTTAAGGAGTTACCTTCTCATTTAGACTATGCTTTCTTGGATGATGAAAGGAAGCTCCTCATGATTATTGATGCAGATCTCAAGGGAGATGAGAAGGAGGGACTGACTGAGGTGCTGAAGGCACATAAGCATGCGATAGCGTGGAAGTTGATGGATATCAAGGGCATAAACCCTTCCTTTTGCACGCATAAGATCTTGATGGAGGAAGATTTTAAGCCAGTTGTGCTAGGGCAGCGAAGACTAAACCCTAAGATACAGGAGGTTGTGAAGAAAGAGGTGTTGAAGTTGTTAGATGCAGGGTTGATTTACCCCATTTCTGACTCCGCATGGGTGAGTCCGGTGCATGTGGTCCCCAAGAAAGGGGGAATGACAGTTGTGGTGAATGAGAAGAATGAGTTGATACTGACGAGGTAGGGTGGATAGTGTGCATAGATTACAGGAGGCTGAACGACGCGACTAGGAAGGATCATTTTCCGCTACCGTTCATTGATCAGATACTGGAGCGTCTGGCGGGGCAGCAGTTCTATTGATTTATGTAAATATAACTGTCGGTATTCATTTTCACTACCAAAATATATATACAAGTATATATTTATAAAGACATATATATATATATATATATAACTTAAGATCTAGTCTTTCTTTTCAAATACTTATATATTTAAAATAGATGGACTTTAACATAAATAAGTTTTTCCATCATATTTTTATACAAACATAAATATTAATATATATACATTTCCAAAAAGAAAACATAACAACAATCATAACTATTAAAATACTAACAAGCAACTGGTAATAATTTAACTTTCATAATTTTGACGTAAGTTAACCAAGAAACTACTCATATATTTATTTTAGTTCATGAACCATAAAGTTATTGTTAATATTTTTACACAAATATATGAATGTAGTCATTTTATAGAGACTCCATGTTTAATAAAAATGGGTTTTGTGGGTGAAGGTGGTACATGACATTTGTATGTAAAAGATAGCATAAAATAAGAACAAAATGTAAATAGTTAGAAGGATTTCTCACTAAAAGCAAGCAAGGAAGAAGAATGAGTTATCTAGGTTGCTTGAAATCTCCTAGGACCACTTGATCTTCACTAGAGAAAGCTTGTAACACTTGAATGCTTGAATGATAAAAAAAAATATGGATGTTGGTGGGTTGGTTGGAGCCGTAAACAAAAAAGAGGGGGAAGGGTATGAGCCTTGCAATTTGCTTGAGTGACTAACTTATAAAATGTGGGTGCCTTATAAGGTGAAGGTTTCTTTCTAGCAACAAAAGACTTTGGAATTTGGTGTGGGTTTGAAATTTTCGGACTTAGGGGGAAGGGCTTTTAGAGCCGAAAATGGCATGCATCCCCTTGATGGGTTGTGATGCATGGTTTGATCATTCATTATTTTAGTGGGTTAGTATGTTCAATTCAAGGTAGGGTGGCTTGTGTGTAAGCATCCCTTTGGACCGATATGTAAGAAAGAGAAAAGAGAATTAGAAGTGACTAGAGCTTGAGGTAGGATGTTTTTTGTGTGTGAATAGGGCATTATCACAAAAGTGGGTTTGATGTTGGTCAAACTAACACACATTTCCATTTGTGTGTTCTGATTTCGAACAACAATAGCAACAAAGGATATGTTTCAATTTCATTTGGGTAATATGGGAAAAGAGGATTTTATAGTTAAAGACGGGTATTCAAGTGGTAGCGGGTATAAGTCGGACACGATATAAAAAGTAGATTTAGTAAAACCGAGTTTAATAAATTTATACATTATATTTTTAGTGGTTTACTAACATGTAAATATATGTTCAGAAATTTAATATTGCGGAATAGCGCGTTAGAATAAGGTATATCGATGGAACGGTAAAGATGTGCGTTAAAGTAGTCGGTTGATATAATTAAACACACACATATATCTAAGTTCTAAAATAGTTTTGTAACACCTCAAAATATTTATTAAAACATAAATATTAATTATCACCAACGTTCGTGTGTGCCGGTTATACTGCGTGTGACCCGGTAATTTACCGAATTACCGATGCGTGAAATGTTATGAATGGACTCTGCTAATTATGAAATGACCTCAATTAACCATAATTAAGTCTAACACGTATATGATGTATGCAATTTATGACTGATACAAGGACGCGTATTGACCTGAAATTGTCGGTTGTCACATACTCCCAATGTTAAAAAGAATTTCGTCCCGAAATTCAGCTGGTGTCATCCGACTGGTGCAGTTTCGAACAACTGTGGATACTTACGCTTCATCTGGTCCTCGCGTTCCCAAGTAAACTCTGGTCCTCGCCTAGAGTTCCATCGAACTTTTACAATGGGAATGCAACTCTGTTTCAAGCTCTTGACATCCCGGTCCATAATCTCCACGGGTTCTTCGACGAAATGAATTTGATCGTCGATCTGTATCTCCTCGAGTGGTATAATTTGTGTCTCATCTGATAAACACCTCTTCAGATTTGACACGTGAAAAGTGTCATGAACACCACTGAGTTCTTGTGGCAGTTTAAGCTTGTAAGCTACGGGACCAATCCTTGCTAGGATTTCGAACGGTCCGATGTATCTTGGGTTTAGTTTACCACGTTTGCCGAAGCGAATAACTCCTTTCCAGGGTGAGACTTTCAGTAAAACCTTATCTTCAACATGGAATTCCAACGGTTTGCGTCTTATGTCAGCATAACTCTTCTGACGATCACGCGCAGCTTTCAGTCTATTTTGAATTTGAACAATCTTCTCTGTTGTCTCGTGAATGATTTCTGGACCAGTAAGTTGACTATCTCCAACTTCAGTCCAACATAACGGTGATCGGCACTTTCTTCCATATAGTGCCTCAAATGGTGCGGCTTTAATGCTAGTGTGATAACTGTTATTGTAGGAAAACTCAGCCAGTGGTAGATGAGTATCTCATTTGTTCCCGAAATCAATCACACAAGCTCTAAGCATGTCCTCCAAAGTCTGAATAGTCCTTTCACTTTGACCATCAGTTTGGGGGTGATACGCGGTACTCATGTCCAATCTCGTACCCAATGCTTTTTGTAGAGATTGCCAAAACCTAGAGGTGAATCGACTATCTCGATCTGAAATGATGGAGATTGGCACTCCATGTCTCGAGACAACCTCTTTGAGATAAATTCTGGTCAATCTTTCCATCTTATCGGTTTCCTTAATCGGCAAGAAATGTGCAGACTTCGTCAATCGGTCGACAATAACCCAAATCGTGTCACAACCATTTGATGTCTTGGGTAATTTCGTGATGAAATCCATAGAGATCTGTTCCCATTTCCATTGTGGAATCTCCAGTTGTTGTAGTAACCCTGATGGTTTCTGATATTCTGCCTTGACTTTTGAACACGTCAAGCACTTACTAACGTAGGTGGCAATGTCAGCCTTTATGTTAGGCCACCAGTAAAGTTCCTTGAGATCTTGATACATTTTGTCAGAGCCTGGGTGAATCGAGTATCTGGACTTGTGTGCTTCGTCCATTACTAAATCCCTCAAGTTCCCAAAGCTTGGTACCCAAATCCGATTCATGAAGTAACGAGTTTCATCGGATTTGATCTCAAACTTCTTGTCTATACCCCACAAGGACTCATTTTTTAGGTTCTGCTCCTTGAGTGCCTCTAACTGAGCATCGCGAATTTGAGTGGTTAGACTCGTGTGAATCGTCATCCCCAACGCTCGCACTCGTAGAGTTTTGGTTCGTTCTTTTCTACTCAAGGCATCCGCCACGACGTTTGCCTTGCCGGGATGGTATCGAATCTCACAGTCGTAGTCGTTCAGCAATTCGACCCATCTGCGCTGCCTCATGTTTAACTCTTTCTGGTCAAAGATGTGCTGGAGACTTTTGTGATCGGTAAGTATAGTGCATTTAGTACCGTAAAGGTAATGTCTCCAAATCTTGAGTGCAAAAACTACAGCTCCTAATTCTAAGTCATGGGTGGTGTAGTTTTTCTCGTGCACCTTAAGCTGTCGGGACGCATAGGCAATAACCTTATCGTTTTGCATTAACACGCATCCGATACCTTGGTGTGATGCGTCACAGTACACCACGAATCTGTCTGTTCCTTCTGGAAGGGACAAAATCGGAGCACAACATAGTTCCTGTTTCAACAGCTGAAAAGCTGCTTCTTGCTTATCGCCCCAATCGAACTTTTTGTCTTTCTGGGTTAAGTTCGTCATTGGCTGGGCTATCTTGGAGAAATTTTCGATAAATCGTCTGTAGTAGCCTGCCAGACCTAGGAATTGTCGCACCTCGGTCGAAGTCTTTGGTGCTTCCCAATTCTTTATCGCATCAATCTTGGATGGGTCAACATGTATACCATTCTCGTTGACCACATGCCCGAGAAACTGCACTTCTCGAATCCAAAAATCGCATTTCGAGAATTTAGCGTACAACTTCTCATTCTTGAGTAATTCCAAGATCAGTCTCAAATGCTGCTCATGTTCTTTTTGAGTTCGAGAGTAAATCAAGATGTCATCGATGAAGACAATCATGAATTTATCCAAATAGGGCTTGCACACTCTATTCATGAGGTCCATGAATACAGCTGGTGCATTGGTTAGCCCAAACGGCATGACCATGAACTCGTAGTGACCATAACGAGTTCGAAACGCGGTCTTAGGAACATCTTCTTCTTGGATCCGTAACTGATGATATCCTGAACGTAAGTCGATCTTTGAGTAATAACTGGATCCCTGAAGTTGGTCGAATAAGTCATCGATCCTCGGGAGGGGGTATCGGTTCTTAATAGTGAGCTTGTTTAACTCCCGGTAATCGATGCACATCCGGAAAGATCCATCCTTTTTCTTGACAAACAAGACCGGGGCTCCCCATGGTGAGAAACTCGGTCTTATGAAACCCTTGTCTAGCAGCTCCTGTAGTTGGTTAGACAACTCTTGCATTTCCGACGGCGCGAGTCGGTACGGTGATCGCGCTACCGGTGCAGCTCCGGGCACCAGATCAATTCGAAACTCGACTTGCCTCGACGGTGGGAGTCCGGGCAAATCTTCGGGAAAGACTTCGGGATAGTCTCGAACGATCGGTATATCCTTGATTTTATTTTCCTCCGTCTTCTTCTCCGTTACGTGTGCTAATATTGCATGATACCCCTTTCGTAAGTACTTCCGGGCCTTCATACATGTTATGACTCTTAGCGTAGAGTCGCTCCTCTCACCTTGAATCGACAGCGTTTCTCCATTCGGAAGAGGAATGCGAATGATCTTTTCGCGGCAAATGATCTCTGCTTGATTCTTCGATAACCAATCCATCCCGATAACGATATCAAAACTTCCAAGCGTTACGAGTAGCAAATCTATGTCGAAAGAGTGATCCGCCAAATTCAAAGTACATCCTTGCAACATCTCATCGGTTTCGATTAATTTACCATCGGCTAATTCTATTGTGTACTTACAGGTTAATGCGGTTGGTTTAGTGCCGAGTAATGAACTAAATTCGTTAGACACGAAACTCTTATCAGCACCAGTATCGAACAAAATAGAAGCATAGTGATCGTTAACGAGAAACGTACCCGTGACAATGTTCGGGTCCTGACGGGCTTCTCTGGCTCCAATGGAAAATGCTCGGCCGCGTGCGTTGTTTCCACTAGTTTGCCTCAATTTTGGGCAGTCTTTTCGGAAGTGCCCAGTATTGCCACATTCAAAACATCCGCGGTTGGCTCCCGTGTTGGTGGTAGGGTCGGCCATTCAGCAATTTTTGGTTGCATGGCCAAAACGCTTGCACTTTTGGCATTTGGAATCTTCACATGTACCCTGATGATGGAAACCACACTTGTTACACTTGGGTAGGTTTTTGACATACCCACCTCTTGGCTTCTTCTCAGTTGGGCTTGCAGCAAAGGCCTTAACCGTTTCTTGTTTCTTCTGAACAGGAGGCACATAAGTCTTGCCATGATTGTTATCCCATTTCCTCTTGTTATCATAGCTCTTCTCTACCGCAGCCTTCTTCACAAACACACCCTGGCGTACCGCTTGATCTGTCAAGTCATGAGCTATTCTAACTGCATCCGAAATGGTGGCTGGCTTGGAAGAAGTCACCATGCTCTGAACTTGGGGTGCGAGGCCCCAAATATACCTTTCAATTCGCTTGTATTCAGGGGTGACCATATGTAGGCATAAGCGAGCAAGATCATGGAAACGAGTGGTATAGTTTGCCACATCAGGTCCATTCATGGTGTGATTCTAGAACTCAACTTCCAACTTCTGCAGCTCGTTACGTGGGCAATATTCGTCAGTAAGCATTTTCTTTAGTTTATCCCATGGGATTTGGTAAGCAGCATCAATCCCAATAGTCTGGGCATGAGTATTCCACTAAGAGAGTGCTTGGCCCTCAAAAGTACACGTGGCATACTTGGTCTTGTTTTCTTCAACACAGTTACTAATACGTTGGACAGATTCCATCTTTTCAATCCAGCACACTAGTCCCACAGCTCCTTCGTTACCGTGAAAGTTAAGCGGTTTGCAGTTCAGGAAGGCTTTGTAAGAGCAGCCTCTTACAGGTTCCTCGGTTCCTGTATTGCAACAGTTGTTACGTTATTAGTCACGTAATCATAATTTGTGACTCTTACGATCACAATCAGTCAAACTATCCTTTTTACCTCCGTTGGACTCTCGGTCACCACTAGACCCACTGGGTCTTCCAGCATTGTACTGTGCGATCGCATCGGCCACACGCTGCGCCACTAGCTGCTCGATTGCCTCCGAGCTCATGGGTGTTGTTGTGTCGGTGGTTCGATGGTCGGTACGTCTAGGTCCTCTCTTTGGTGCCATGGTTTTCTTCTAGTCATAGACGATAAAAGAAATAAGACAATACATAAACAATTGTCAACACATGAACAGGAAATGTAAACAACCATACAATCACAACAACAATCACAATAATAATCAGAATGATAACCACAACAGTAATCACAATCATCACACACAGATAGCCCATAAGATTGAGCACATAATCAAACGGAAATACTTGATACATAGTTCACAAAAGAAACAAAATGGGTGAGGGTACAAAACCTCCCTAGTACAAGCTTTCCTACTATGCCTACACTAAGTGAGCACAACCCGCTCGCATAGGTCTATCTACGCCAATGTGCCACTGCGCTAGTCTGCATCACGGTAGCAGCAACCATGATACAAATTGTGGCAAGCGCGGCAGCAGACGTGGCACGCTCCTCTGCTGCCACTACTCGCTGCTCTAAGGCAGCAATTCTCCTCTCTGCTGCTCCTCTACTGATAGTCTCATCTCCTGAGCGATCATCCTATCCTCCAGGTGAGTGAATCGCTGGTCCAGAAGGCCAATGGCCATGATCTCCACATATTGTACCTCAGCTACCTGCTCTAGTCGTCCTGTCACAGTCTGAATCCTCTCGTCCTCCTGGAGAGCTCTGATCTCGCCCTGCAGGTTCTGCATATCGTGCTCGTGTCGCATGCCACGAGAAACAAGGATAGGGATAGTGTGCTCCACGGGCTCCTCATAGTACGACAGTGGTCGTGGTGCGGTGGAGGACTCGCCAATCTCATCGGTAGAAGGTATCCACTCCTCATATGCCCAAATTCCCAAGGTTTGGGTCACCCAATCAAAACTCTCGTCGTATCGGGGCCTCTTGGGCTCCCGATCAGTAGTAGTGCCTGTAGTCTCGGCTGGCCTCTTCGCTCCACCACTAGGGGTGTGAGCGATAGGGGTGGTGTGGGCGTCCATGGGAGCCTCCTCAGCTGCAGGTGCATCAACAGTCTCATCTGAAGTGGAGTGTCCGTAGAGTACCGTGTGTGGCACAGACTCCCCAGATCCGGTGTGATCACCCTCGGTGGCAGTCTCGCCTGTATTGCCCTCAACTGGGCTCTCTGGTATCTGCTCTGTGTCAGACTCATAGTCCTCCTCCGGGTCCTCATCAGTGTTAGGGATCTCCTTATCTGACACTGTAACCTCCTCCGTGGTGTCGCTGGACGCCTCAACATGTAGTGGTGTGGCGGGTGGCGTCCCTGCTGGTGGCGGCGGTGTAGCAGGTGGTGTCCCTGCTGGTGGCGGTGGTGAAAGTGGTATGGACGGGGTGTAGTCCTCATCAGATGCATACACGTGGATGGGGTCAGATGCTGACGACATACCTGCAACATGGCAATTTCCGAATACTCCTAACGTGAGTTATGCAAGTGTATGTAATGTAACTGTAATGATGTGAGCCTACGGTTATAGTCCAAGTCCACTAAATGCAACCTGGTTCTCTATAACCAATGGCTCTGATACCAATCTGTCACACCCCTAACCACGGCGGTAACTACCGCGGGGCGTAACGGTCATGGAAATCATTGTCATCGATTACATTGAACGACCACTAAGTGGTTTGAAAATCATACGTAGTAAATCATTTCAAAATACATAATTGTTTTACAAGTTTTAGTGCGGAAGCAAATGTGGAAGTAATAATAGTTTCAAAATGCGACATTTGGTAATGCTAAATGTCCAAAAGTAATTGTGTCCCTAGGTGGCAATGCGACTCCATGCAAGTGTGCAGCTAACTTCCAAGCAATATCAATTACCTGAGAGTACATGCGTAAAACGGGTCAACAAATAATGTTGGTGAGTTCACATGTTTTAATTGTAAAAGTAAATCGTTGTAATGGACCACAAGACTTTCTATGATTTGATTTGTTGTACAGACAATGCTACAATATTACCATAAGCATACCGAAACCGAAGCTAGACTGTAACTGTAAATGTAACTGTAATCCCATGCCCCTACCCATGCCTACCGAATACATGGGGGTGTTTAGGCTAATAATGCACCCGTTTTGACCTACAATCAAAGTTAGCGCGACTAACTCGGGTGGGGGTTGTCAAACCCGATAGTACTATCCATAATTACCATGCTTTGTGAAAGAAACTAACGGTCCGGTTGTGAGGGGACTTAGTACGGTAGGTAACCGCTTATGTAATATGTGAAATCATATAAATGTGATTATGTCCAATGAAAATGTAAGTATGCATGTAATCTCCCCCAAAAGGAAAATAAGTAAAAGGGGGCCGTGAAACTCACCTGATGCGTGAGTATTGAAAACGTGCAAGTAGCAAAAGTCGTGCGTAAACCGACCTATGCGTGCCCTAGAAAATATAAGACACCTTAAAGTCTAAGTAATGATTCTACATGCAAGTTGGTCATGTAACAGTTTCACCCAACTCGTTACGTTATGAAATTCCGTTTGACTCGACGACCCGTTGGTGATATGTATTTGTTATCCAAAAATATATATTTACATAAAATAAATACAAGTCATATACTCGATCAAGTGTGTCCATGTCTACAAGTAACTCGGTGTCAACTTAGAGTTCGGGTTTCAAAATAAAGTATGACTCGACCCGAGTCGTAACTCGGTGCGAACGGTAAATAAATATATTAGATATTTATTTAAAGTAATGTTTTTGAAATGCGCCATGTTTTTAGGTAAAAATAATATTTATATTATTTATGTAAATATAACTGCCGGTATTCATTTTCACTACCAAAATATATATACAAGTATATATTTATAAAGACATATATATATATATATATATAACTTAAGATCTAGTCTTTCTTTTCAAATACTTATATATTTAAAATAGATGGACTTTAACATAAATAAGTTTTTCCATCATCTTTTTATACAAACATAAATCTTAATATATATACATTTCCAAAAAGAAAACATAACAATAATCATAACTATTAAAATACTAACAAGCAACTGGTAATAATTTAACTTTCATAATTTTGACGTAACTTAACCAAGAAACTACTCATATATTTATTTTAGTTCATGAACCATAAAGTTATTGTTAATATTTTTACACAAATATATGAATGTAGTCATTTTATAGAGACTCCATGTTTAATAAAAATGGGTTTTGTGGGTGAAGGTGGTACATGACATTTGTATGTAAAAGATAGCATAAAATAAGAACAAAATGTAAATAGTTAGAAGGATTTCTCACTAAAAGCAAGCAAGGAAGAAGAATGAGTTATCTAGGTTGCTTGAAATCTCCTAGGACCACTTGATCTTCACTAGAGAAAGCTTGTAACACTTGAATGCTTGAATGATATAAAAAAATATGGATGTTGGTGGGTTGGTTGGAGCCGTAAACAAGAAAGAGGGGGAAGGGTATGAGCCTTACAATTTGCTTGAGTGACTAACTTATAAAATGTGGGTGCCTTATAAGGTGAAGGTTTCTTTCTAGCAACAAAAGACTTTGGAATTTGGTGTGGGTTTGAAATTTTCGGACTTAGGGGGAAGGGCTTTTAGAGCCAAAAATGGCATGCATCCCCTTGATGGGTTGTGATGCATGGTTTGATCATTCATTATTTTAGTGGGTTAGTATGGTCAATTCAAGGTAGGGTGGCTTGTGTGTAAGCATCCCTTTGGACCGATATGTAAGAAAGAGAAAAGAGAATTAGAAGTGACTAGAGCTTGAGGTAGGATGTTGTTTGTGTGTGAATAGGGCATTATCACAAAAGTGGGTTTGATGTTGGTCAAACTAACACACATTTCCATTTGTGTGTACTGATTTCGAACAACAATAGCAACAAAGGATATGTTTCAATTTCATTTGGGTAATATGGGAAAAGAGGATTTTATAGTTGAAGACGGGTATTCAAGTGGTAGCGGGTATAAGTCGGACACGATATAAAAAGTAGATTTAGTAAAACCGAGTTTAATAAATTTATACATTATATTTTTAGTGGTTTACTAACATGTAAATATATGTTCAGAAATTTAATATTGCGGAATAGCGCGTTAGAATAAGGTATATCGGTGGAACGGTAAAGATGTGCGTTAAAGTAGTCGGTTGATATAATTAAACACACACATATATCTAAGTTCTAAAATAGTTTTGTAACACCTCGAAATATTTATTAAAACATAAATATTAATTATCACCAACGTTCGTGTGTGCCGGTTATACTGCGTGTGACCCGGTAATTTACCGAATTACCGATGCGTGAAATGTTATGAATGGACTCTGCTAATTATGAAATGACCTCAATTAACCATAATTAAGTCTAACACGTATATGATGTATGCAATTTATGACTGATACAAGGACGCGTATTGACCTGAAATTGTCGGTTGTCACAGTCGAAGACTTTATGGAGGTCTTTATGGATGATTTCTCAGTTTTTGGGAGCTCTTTCGACCACTTCTTGGGGAATTTATAGAGAATGTTGGCACGATGTGAGGAGACAAACCTGATGCTGAATTGGGAGAAGTGCCACTTTATGGTGAGAGAGGGCATAATGCTAGGGACAAGATATCACGTGCTGGCATAGAGGTAGATAGAGCTAAAGTGGAGACGATCTCTAAACTTCCACCGCCGACATGTGTGAGAGAGACTAGGAGTTTTCTTGGCCACGCCGGCTTCTACAGGCGATTCATTCGCGATTTCTCCAAGATAGTGAGGTCGATGACTCAGTTGTTGGAGAAGGATGTACCCTTCATGTTTTCTGATCACTGTTTGAGGGCATTTGAGTTGTTGAAGGGCAAGTTGGTTGATGCCCCTATCATGGTAGCACCGGATTGGTCACTTCCATTCGAGTTGATGTGCGATGCGAGCGATTTCGCATTAGGGGAGGTTTTAGGACAGCGGAAGGATAAATACTTCCATCCCATTTACTATGCTAGCCGGACCTTGAATGATGCTCAAGAGTACTACACCACCACAGAGAAGGAGTTGTTGGCCGTGGTGTTTGCATTCGATAAATTCAGGTCCTATCTTGTGCTGTCCAAAACCATCGTTTACACAGACCACGCAGCAGTGAGATATATCTTCAGCAAGCAGGACGCTAAGCCCGGCCTTATTCGTTGGATCTTGTCGCTGCAAGATTTTGATATAGAGATTAGAGATAAGAAGGGGGCAGAAAACGTGGCAGCCGATCACTTGTCATGATTAGAGGGTGCTGAGAATGAGCACATGGGAGTTCAGATTGATGACCGTTTTCCTATAGAGACTTTGATGAGAGTGAGTGCGAGTGAGGATGATTGCCCTTGGTTTGCGGACGTTGCGAACTACCTTGTTGATGGCACCTTGATAAAGGGCATGACTCACCAGCAGAAGAAGAAATTCTTCGCGGATATTCGGCACTTCATTTGGGAGGAGCCACATCTATTCCGAGTAGGAGCGGATCAGGTGATTAGGAGATGTGTAGCCGAGAGTGAGGTTGAGAGCATTTTGAGACAGTGCCACGAGGGTCCCACTGGAGGTCATAATGGGGCCAGCTACACAGGTAAGCGAGTATTTGATTCAGGTTTTTATTGCCCGATGATATTTAAGGATGCTTACGCATTCGTTAGGAGATGTGATGCATGCCAGAGGATGGGGAACATCACTTCTAGGAATGAGATGACACAGAACCCCATCCAGATCGTAGAGGTGTTTGATATCTCAGGGGTTGACTTCATGGGACCGTTCCCTTCATCTCGAGGGAATAAGTACATACTCGTCACGATGGATTACGTTTCTAAGTGGGTGGAGGCCGAAGCTCTTCCCACGAATGATGCGAGAGTAGTTGTGAGATTCTTGAGGAAGTTGTTTGCTAGGTTTGGAGTGCAAAAGGCACTAATCAGTGACAGGGGTACCCACTTTTGTAATGCACAGATGGAGAGAACCTTGCAAAGATATGGGGTCACCCATAGACTTGCAACGGCTTATCACCCGCAGATTAGTGGGCAGGTAGAGGTTAGCAACCGTGGGATTAAGCGGATCCTGGAGAAAACGGTTGGGTCAAATAGGAAGGATTGGGCAGATAAGCTAGATGATGCACTCTGGGCTTTCCGTACAGCATTCAGGACACCTATCGGTTCCACACCGTTTAGGTTGATTTATGGGAAATCTTGTCATCTGCCAGTGGAGTTAGAGCATCGTGCGTATTGGGCCCTCCGCACCGTCAATCTTGACGAGCCCAAGGCGGGGTAGAACCGGATGTATGAGTTGCATGAGTTAGAGGAGCTGAGGAATCATGCATATACGCGATTATATGATTATAAGTTGAGGACTAAGGAGTTGCATGATCACCACATAAAAGGTGGTAAGGAGTTTGAGGTAGGAGATTGAGTGCTATTGTTTAATTCCCGATTGAGACTATTCCCGGGAAAGTTGAGATCTCGATGGTCGGGCTCGCACACAGTCATTCAGGTTTTTCAATACGGGACGATAGAGATAGAGGGAGAAGATGGAGCGAAGTTCAAGGTAAATGGGCATAGATTGAAGCACTATATCACTGGCCGGGTTGCGGAACGCTCAGTTGAGGCGGTGCACCTCGACCCACCACAGAACTAAGAGTGAGGATGAGTCATGCTGAGGACTCGGTAAACCAAGCGCTTCCGGGAGGCAACCCGGGTTGTATCTCTCATTTGTTTTCGGTGTTTGTGTTTTGTTTGTGTCATGTCTTGCAGGAATTCGTGTGTGATTCAGCGGGGAAAATCATCAAGAATTAAGTTCCAGGTATTTTTACAGTTGATTTTATAGTTGGAACGGGTTTTTATTGGAATTGGGGTAAAAAAGTTTTTAGGGGGCCAAAATTTTTCTAAGTATAAAAAATGAATTAACTTTCTGTGATTGAAGCTCCCTCGCGGTACGCGAGAATTGGAGATGAGCTTTTAGCGACACGCGAGGGCCAAACATTATGGCCGGCTTAAAAGCCACCCCCTCGCGGTACGCGAGAAGTGTCCAGGGAATCTTCGCGACACGCGAACCCTTCCTCGACTTGCCTTTTTCCTTGTTTTCTAGGGTCTTCCACCACCATTCATCACCATCACCCATTACCATCTCATCCATCATCATCATATCATCTACCATCATCCACTACCACGGGAAGCTCAGAGCCGTTCATGACCGATGATTCATCTTGCCACATATCAGGTGTGTTTCCCACGTATCAGGTACGCACCCCGGCATTCTATCTTGAGTCTTAGCGAGTCCATCGAGTCTTTTATTTTAATTTGAGTCTATAACATGAGTCAGTTTAATGTTGCGGGTTTGTTTGAGCTTTATTTTGTAGGTATTGATCGCTCCGCCCGTACTCAATCTCCATTTGGGCGGAGTTGATCTTAATCTGATCTTTGTGTAAAGGTAACCCGACAGAAGGTGTGCAACCGCGACCGAAATGCTATACGGTGCACAAATGGAAGAACAAAGCTGGACACTTGAGTGCATATACATTACCAGTTAAGTCATTTCCTGTTTATTTTTGTCTTTTTATTTTTGGTCGTTTCTTGCTTCACATTGAGGACAATGTGTCTTTCAATTGTGAGGAGGGGAGATTGTTGAGTCTAAGTATGTTAGTTATGTTGAGTTCTGTTTTTCTAAAAAAAAAATTAAAAAATATTTTGTTTGTTTTTGCAAGTCCCGAGAGCTTCACATAATATACTTTTACCCGGGCATACAAAAGACCTGTTTTTGTGCGATGTAAATCAAGAGTTTTAAGCGGGTCGGTTGTGGGTTTGCGTTTCCCTAACGCGGAATTCTCCAAGTATTCGGGATTAAGTGTATTCAACTAGTCGGTTTTTTAGTAATAAAATCATTTGGGGTGCCTAGGAGAGTGTAGCAAACTAGACGGTAATAATTGTGCATGACTTGTATCGGTAACCCGATTCCACACATTCAGTGAGATTTGAGCCTTTTCATATTCATTTATATTCACTGCTTTTCGTTTGATGTGTGTTTACTTGCATGATTTGTTTGGTTAGAACTTGATTATCTTGATACATTTTGAGACCCTAAGTTTAGACCGCACACAGAAATGATCTAAGGCATTAGGATTTAGCCCTTTCTTTTGTTTAGCCTCTCCTTTTGTGTACCCCTACCTGAACATTAACACCTAGTTAGCCCACTTGAGCCTTATTCTCCTTCACTTGATTAACCCACATATTACACCCTAGCATTTGCAGCCTTTTACATTTTAACCCCGTGTCACTGGTCCGGATTGATTCAAGCTTATACAATTAGTAATAGCAAGAAAATAAAGAAAAGAAAAAGTTACTGTTGAAAAAAATAATAAAAAAAATAATGAAAATTAAAGAGAAAATCACAAAAATAGGGTATTCCAATGAATAAGTGTGAGGATCAAAGATTCTCACAGTTTAGCATAGTTTTGTTTTATCTTTTCTTGATTTTTATCTTTAATTCATCAGTTCGGATCGGTTTCACCTTAGCCATTTAAAATTCCCTATCCATACCCTGAACCCTAGCCTGACATTACAACCTAGAAAGACCTTTGATCTGTGTGTTTGTCTTCATATTCGGGTGGAAATTTGATTGATTCTCAAGCATATGACTTAAGCATTTCATTGGCAGGTCTGAGAGTTAAAATAGGAGCTGGCACATCTTTTGCTAGTCACAGAAATAGACTGACTGGAGAGAACTCTTGTGAGGGGTACGAGTTGTGCACAGTTAGAGCTTGAAAGAAAGTGAGTCTTGATTAGGTGTGCCCATGTTTTTCAAAATGTCAGGTCCCATCTAGACTGGTTGGATTGTAAATCTATTGACCGTTGTAAAACATGGGGTGTCATTCGTTTTTATTGGACTTCACGACCTGTTTTTGACCTTAGCTTGAGGATTTTTGTATTTGTGTGATTACTTGGTTGGATGTACTGCTTTGGGCTTTGCTTAGGGACAAGCAAACTTCAAGTGTGAGAATGTTTGATGTGTTCTAAAACACATATGTTTATGGAGTTGGTTTTGACCTGTTTTACCCGGTTTTATTAGCAAATATCTTAAGAAAATTGGTACTTAATGAGATTATTGTTGATTTTGCAGGTTTGTATGATAAACCAAAGAATTATACTGAAGAAACGGAGCCGGAGTGAAACAAAAGAAAAAACAAGTTGGAATTTATACTCTTCGCGACACGCGAAGAGTGAGATCTAGATTCTCGCGGCACGCGAAGGGCCGGGTGGATATCTTCGCGACACGCGAAGATCCGCTATTCCAAAAAACACTAAAAGTTGATTATTAAAAGATTGGAGCGGGCATTCTTGAGGGAGTTTGACAGATTGCGACTAGAGGCGACCAAAAGTCTCCGAGGATCGAAGAATTGGAGCTAAAGATCACTCGGATTGAAAGAACTTGCATCTTTTCGGTTTGAAAACATCGATTTTGTGTTCTATTTCTTATTCCAGTTATTTATTTCGAGTTCTAAACATGTTTACAGTAGACTTTGGATTGTTTCTCAGTAGTATGAGTAGCTAAACTCATAGCTATCTAGATTAGGATGATTATTGATTTGGTTTGATTGTTTTCGAGTTTTAATCGATCGTATGACGAATATTAGTGTAAAGATTCTTGATTTATTGTTTATGAATGTGTTTGAGTACTGATTTGCTACTAGTTTTGTATGAATTTGTTGCGTTTGAGGTTTTACTTGAATGCTTTGTGTGTTTTGGGTAAGATTTCGGGTTTTCGGGTCATATACTTTGTGTTTGTGATCTAGACGATTAGGCCAGTCGTTGTAGCAGGTTTGTGTGGTCATATAAATCAGTGTTTTACCAATCTTGAGTCCGAGAGGAGATTGGTTGTCGGGTTGTCTTATGGTTTATCGGTTTGGGTAGCAATTGCACGAGAGTGGGTTGTCCGAGTCGTCTTTATCATCTTGTAATTTCGTGTCATAAACAGTATTTTGGGAGTTTACTCCTTTCTCTTAGTTCTGTCTAGGATAGTCTCTGAGTATAGGACGGTTGAGACCGAGAGGTGAAACCGTTGTCGATTACGTGGTATTCTAGGTTTTGGTGAGTCCGAGAGGAAATCCAATTCCTTACCGGTGAGTTTAATTTGACCCTTAGGATAGTTGAGGTGTGTAGGTGAGTCTGAGAGGAGATCTTGCATGTTTTAGTGATTCCCGAGTCAGTCTATCTTTAGAACCAGTGTCATACACTCGGTTGTCCCGAAAGCAGTTGAGTCAGTCAATAGGATTCCTGGTCTAGGTGGTGTTTGTCTCATATTTGGTCTTCGTCTGAGTTCTAGAGTGTTTGGTCTTTCTAGTGTCGTTTATTTGTCCGTAATTTTTAGTGTCCTTGTCTTCATCTTTGCGTGTGACTACGTATTTTTTTTTGTCTTTTTAGTCTTTGAGTCGAGTCAGTATTTAGTCGTTTTATTCTAAGTTGCATGTCGTAAAATCAATAAAGGAAATAAATAGAATCATCTCTTGTGCTACATCGGTTAGGAGTCAATAAAGGTTTAGTATCGAGGGCCGCCGCCTTTTGTGTCCACGGTTCGATAATTCGGGCTTACTGTCTTTACTACGCGCGACCGGTACACTTGCCGTGAGCATGTGATTTAGTTGTGAGTCCATTTCTACATTTAAAACTTGGTTAATTTAATATATATAATATCACGCATCATATACGAAGAAATTAAAGAAGGTACAAAGCCCGGGAAGTCAAAGAAAGCCAAAGTCAAAGCAAAAAGTCAAATTCCTGGATTTTAGGGTCTTCGCGGTACTCGAAGACCAGGGGGAAAACCTCGCGGTACGCGAGGAAACCAGAAAAGCCCGCGACTATTTTGGCCTTCGCAGTACGCGAAAACCCGGCTAGAAAGTCTCGCGGTACGCGAGAGAAGGAAGTTTCGACAAATTAAACCTAATTCTAATTATAACCCCATGGTGACTCCCATTCTCGAATTATCTTCTTCTCAGCCGTCCCAGAGGTGTTCTAAGGAGATTTCAAGCTTTTTCTAATCAATTGTTCTTGTTTTTCAATGCTTGTAAGTTCTAGGTTAATTATGGAGATGTTTGCTACGATCATGAGTGGCTAAGCTCTTCGTGATCCCTCCGGGTGAACGATTTATACATGTACTCGTCTGGTGTTAGTATATTATCAGTGTTGGATTGAATTTTGTGAACCTGTTAAGTTCTTTGGGTTCAATTGTCTGTTCGATTTATTATCAGTTTGATTTTGTTTAACGTTTTCCCATGTGTCATCGTTTCTTGGTTTTCTTGCATCGGGAATAATTTGGCTATGTGTAGGTTTTATAAAATTGAAATTGGATTGAACAATTTAAACAAGATTATGTCTATGTAATCTCCTATCTGATTTGAAACTAAAACCGGACTTGTGTTTTGCTAAATCTGAAACCCGGGGTGATCCTTTTTCTACAATAGTTTTTACAAACCAAATTAAGTTGCTTTTTAATAATTCTAAGTCTTTCGTTTAATAAAGTTTGAATCTTTAGTAGTAATTGAATTTGTTTTTTAAATAGTATTCTCCACGAGTTCCCTGTGGATTCGACAACCCTACTTCCCTGTCTACAGTCTAAGGTAGCTAAGGAGTAGTTTTATTATAGTTTTTTTATTGACCTCGACAACGCGTTCAAAATGGCGTCGTTGCCGGGGAATTTGTGTGCAAAGTGCTATTTATGATTTGTTATGTTCGGTGCTACTAATTGTGTGCTTACGTGTGTAGGGACAGTTTTATGCATACTAGGCGCTCAGGCAGAGAATCACCATTGATTTTTTATTCTGAAATAGGGAAAACAGTAAGAGCTAAGTGAAAGCTCCAAGGCACAGTTCAGATCATCTTAGAGAAGCTTGACAGTCCGTCTGTATGAATGTCACAAAATCAACTAGAAAACCCAGATCCTAACCAAGGTAGGGGACCAAACCCACCTATTCCATCATTACCAAATCTTCTATTTCCAAACCAACAACAACAACCGCCCCAAAACCAACATCCACTAAATCCACCTCCTCCACAAAATCAACCACCACCGCCTCAAAACCAACAACACCGACAACCGCCACTACCACTTTTCCATGATCACCAATACCAACCATATGACAGCTACCCAAGCTATTCTGAATTTGGGCATGATGAGCCTTTGTCACCACGGGGCAGCCATCGGCCAAAACATGGTTCTCAACATGAGAACTGGAACGAAGAGGAAGAATGGTATGACCTAAACCATCAGGAGGCATTCCCTCCCAAAAACGAAATACATGATGGAATTGATGGTTGGATTCAGCCACCACCGAGAGGAGAATATGGGTATCCACCGAGGAATAACCGCCAGGGTAATGTGGGGAATTATGACAGAGAGAGAACAGGTATAGGCAACCTCCTCAGAACCGTCAGAATTATAGAAATGAGCAGCCTAGGAACATGCACCCAGTCAGGCATTATCAAGGGGTGGATAGCCATTTTCGCCCCGCTTTAGCTATGAATGCTTCTCCCGTTATACCACCGGTTCGTAGGGGGAATGCATTCGAGATCCGACCTGGATGTCTTGGGATCCTCCCACACTTTTTTGGGAGAGCTACTTAAGAGCCATACACACATCTGTCAGAGTATGAGGCTACATGTGGGACCATAGGTGGTCAAGGATTCACCACAGATGAGGTGAAACTGGTACTCTTCCGGTTTTCATTCAAGGACCAGGCAAAACAATGGTTCTTGTCATTACCATCTGCTAGTATTGCCACCTGGGCAGAGCTGCAACAGCAGTTCCTTGATGAGTACTTCCCACCTCACAAAACAAATGAGGCCAGAGTTGTAATCCGAGACTTCAGGCAACAATCAGGGGAGCCTTTCTATGAGGAATTTAAAATATTCAAGGAGTTGCTGAGAAACTGCCCGCATCATGGAATAGAGAAGTGGGAGTTGATACAAGCTTTTTATGACGGGTTGTTACCTGAAGATGTTAGGCATGTCAATTCAACCAGTAACAGGTCCTTTTTTCAAATCATGTGGATGACGACTAGGAGATACTAGAGAGGATGGAGGTAACATCCAAGATGCAGGCCCATACTAGTAGGAGAGCAAAGAATGGAGCATCTGCCAAGGCAGTAGATTATGAGACACAAAAGCGTCTAGATGCTATGGAACTACAAATGGCAAGGCTTGGCAGCTCAAGTGGAAAAGATGTGGCTATTGTGTCACAAACATATCCGGTCTGTGAGGGATATGGTGATTTGGGCCATAATGTGGTCAACTGTCCGAGGGACCAAGGAAAGGTAGAAGAGGTGAACCAAGTTGGGGAAGATAGGAAGCATGACCTGAATGCAACCCACTACCATCCGGGACTCCGGAATCATCCAAATCTAAGGTATGGAAATGCATCAAATCAATTAAATCCTAACTTTCAGGGTTCTGATGTGCAAGGTGGAAGTCAGCAACAGTACCAAAACCGCCAACAAGGCTATAATCAAGGCGGGTATCAAGGGTACCAAAGAAATCAATGTAATCAAGGATATCAGCAGAGAAATTACCAACATAATCAACCATAACAGTATCAACAACAGGGAAACCAACAGAACAAACCTGCAACCGGTAATGATTCACAGCTTGCAATCATAATGGAATCCTTTAAAATAATTGAACAGGATAGGGAGATCCAGACCAAGACCAACGAATCCTTTGAGAGACAACTGGGTCAATTAGCTGAGAAGTTAGCTGAAATGGCAGGGAGACAACATAGGCAACTCCCGAGTGATACAAAACCAAACCCGCAACATCAAGGAGCAAGCTCCTCTAGGTCAAAGAATGCTTATGTTAGTGCGGTTAGTACCCATGAAGATGGTGAAGGGAATGAGCCAGAAGATGGTGAAGGGAATGAGCCAGAAGATGACGGTGAGCAAGGTGAACCCATTATCCCAGTTAAAGTGGGGGGGTTTGCAGATTGACCAGGCTTTGTTAGATTATGGGTCGAGTGTCAGCATATTACTAGGAAGCTTATATGACCAGTCTGACTTTGGCCCACCTACAACAAGTTGAAACTACTGTGGTGTTAGCTGATTTAACAAGGAAACGGGCTCGAGGCATGATTAGAGGTGTTGCGGTGAAAGTGGGGGAATTCTATTACCCCGAAGATTTTCTGGTGATTGAATATGAACCGAATGTGAAAGAGAAGCAAGCAAGGTTCATACTGGGCAGACCATTCTTGGTAACTGCCAACTCTCTGATCAACTACAGGGACAATACGGTAAGCATGACCTTCGGTAACCGGGAATTTAACTTATATATTCTTTTAAATACTTTTACATATTTTAGCAAAGCTAAATGTCCTAAAACAGGTGCTACTAACAAATGTCCCCCTCGATCCAAGGTGGATGAGGGTGGCACAAAAGATAGAAGTGTTGTGGTTGACAGGTCTGAGTTGAAGAATGTGCTGAACAAGGTAGTGGATGCAGTAAACCCCAAGTGTGGGGAAGTTGAAATACAAGTGGGAAAGCCACCGTGGAAAACTCAGGTGGAAAGTGCAAGTAATTATACCAGATTAAGAACAGGACCATCAGGGTCACCAAGGGGGTCAAAGAAACCTCCTAAATTCTTCAAGACTTCATATGAAACTGGTAACTCTTGGGTACTGCGTGATGAAGAAGAAATCACTGCTGAAGAACACATGCAGAATCTGAACCTGAATGGTAATGACTAAAAAAGGGCATGTGCAGCAGCATTTGGTAATGAGTTTGTGTTCTAACCACCATAACATCAGTAAGATACACCGCGTATGGCTGAATACGTTAAACTTAGCGCTCTTGGGAGGCAACCTAAGGTTAGTTAGTTTAATTTTCATGTCTAATTAAATGAACGTTGTGGGTGTATTCTCTAGAAACCCTCACGAGACTAAATTCGTCCACTCTGGCTATCGAGGGGTTTAAAAGGATTGTTGCATACGCTAAATGCATCCGTGATTCCTACGAAAGTGAGTTGGGTTGTCATTTCTTTATTTTCTTTATTTGTATACAATTGGACAAGTGTGGGGACGTATCTGGGAGATCATGGTTGGAATGAATGTAATTGAGGACAATACACGAATCCCGTGGGGGGGGTAGGATGCCGTTGTAGAGTTTGTAGAATTTTTAAAGTTTTTCGGTCTTTTCGGTATAGTTTTGTGTTTTTCTAAGTTTTTGCAGAGATTCGTGGCCATTCGGGTGCGAAAAATCATCGGTAATGACGTTCCAGGTATGCGTGCATCTAATCTAAGTGTTGGAACAAGTTTTTGAAAAAGTTGAAAAATTGGGTTTTTGAGGTGAAAAATTTTCGAAGGCAAAAATTCGTCAAAACTTTCTGTCACCAGCACCTTCTCGTGGTACGCGAGAGTTTTCTGCCCGGTCTTCGCGGTATGCGAGAGACAAAAGAAGGGGCCGTGTATTTTTTTGTCCCTCGCGTTACGCGAGCGATTCTTCCCTGATCTTCGCGGTACGCGGGGCACCCTTTTTGGCCATTTATTTTTATTTTTGTAAATTTTTTAGTCGTGTGATTCCGTCGGGCTTTTTTATTTTTATTGAGTCGTTATATTGAGTCCATATGACGCTTGTGGGTTTGTTTGGAGTTTAATTCTTGCAGGTTTTGATTGATCCACCCGTGCTCAATCTCCATTTGGGTGGGGATTTCCGAGCTTCGCGTAACTCTTGTGTAAAAGCTAGCCCGCTTGCATCTGTGGAGCACAATCGCGAATGAAATGCTATACGATTGTTTAATCAGCTAAGTTTTCTAATTTCTGTTTTATTTTCTTTCGTTTTAGTGTCGCTCTTCCTACATTGAGGACAATGTCGAGTTTAAGTGTGGGGATGGGAGACCTTAGTCCAGGTCTGTAGATTGACTGATTGGGTCTGTATTTTGAGTCATAAAATCATAAAAATTTTAAAACTTTTTAAAAATGTCCTCGGATTAGAATCGTTGCAACTAAATGGAAAATGATTGTACAATTGGGAACTGTGCTAATGTGGAATATAATTGAATAATAACAATCAAAAGCGCGTCTAATTTGTAACGTTTTGGTAGGCCCAACCGACTTGAAGAGCTTAAACATCCTGATAGTGTATCTAGGTTTAATTGGATAATTAATTCAGGATATCTTGTGGGTTCTCATCTTAGGGGGTGTCGGTAAGGTCGAAACTGTCAATATAGGGTGATAGGTACCTCTATAAGCAATAAATTATAAGTTTTTGAAATTTCCTTGGCACACCGCTTTCATTTATGAGAATAAATCCGACAGTTGGTGGCGCTCGCATTCCATAATCCATCATTGCATGAGTTTAATTAATTTAAGTGAAAGCTTAAGTTCTGCCTACGTGTTACCCTCCGGGATAGCGACTTGGTTGAAACACCCATGAGCGGGACTTAAGTAATCAATATTTGGATATCTAAGTTAGGTTTATGAGTTACCCTCCGGGATGGCGACTTGGGGGATACGCCACTAAACCGAACCTTATGAACATCATTGCTTAAAAACTGAAACCTATGTGTTACCCCCCGGGATGGTGACTTGGGGGATACGCCACTGGGTGAGGTTTATTTATATATCATTAATAAAAGCTCATATCATTCATACCATCGATCCATTATCCATCTTGATTTTTAAAACTTATAGCTTAGTGTTTATAGTGGTGGGAAAATCTATATGGTTTATCACGGGCCTAAACATGATCTTGAGATGGGAGTAGGCTGAGTCGTAGCTTTCTGAGTGTGAGACCCATAGATAGACTGCTGCTCGTTAATGTATAATATTTTTAGATCACAAAATTGGGGGCTCGAGAGTCGGTGGTTGGGTTTAATCGGATCGATATACCGATTGTTACAATTAACGTGTTATTAAATATGTGCTGTGTAAAATGAAAGTATAAGTTGCAAGTTCTGATTATGATTCCATTGCATAATTCTTTTTCGGGACGCAAAAAGTTAAGTGTGGGGATGTGATGTAGGGTCAAATGTCCCGTGTATATGTGTCGTTTTGTATACGTTTTAGTAGTTTAACTTTGTTTATCGAGTCGGTTTTATGGGTATTTTGTAGTTTGGAGTGTTACAGGTTTATTGTGCTAAAAGAGCGGGAGTATACGAAGAAATTAAAGAAGGTACAAAGCCCGGGAAGTCAAAGAAAGCCAAAGGCAAAGCAAAAAGTCAAATTCCTGGATTTTAGGGTCTTCGCGGGCAAAACCTCGCGGTACGCGAGGAAACAAGAAAAGTTCCGCGACTATTTTGCCCTTCGCGGTACGCGAAGACCCAGCCAGAAAGTCTCGCGGTACGCGAGAGAAGGAAGTTTCGACAAATTAAGCCTAATTCTAATTATAACCCCATGGTGACTCTCATTCTCGAATTATCTTCTTCTCAGCCGTCCCAAAGGTGTTCTAAGGCGATTTTAAGCTTTTTCTGGTCAATTGTTCTTGTTTTTCAATGTTTGTAAGCTCTAGATTAATTATTGAGATGTTTTCTACGATCATGAGTGGCTAAGCTCTTCGTGATCCCTCCGGGTGAACGATTTATGCATGTACTCGTCTGGTTTTAGTAGATTATCAGTGTTGGATTGAATTTTGTGAACCTGTTAAGTTCGTTGGATTCAACTGTCTGTTCGATTTATTATCAGTTTGATTTTGTTTAACGTTTGCACATGTGTCATCGTTTCTTGGTTTTCTTGCATCGGGAATAATTTAGCTATGTGTAGGTTTTATAAAATTGAAATTGGATTGAACAATTTAAACAAGGTTATGTCTATGTAATCTCCTATCTGATTTGAAACTAAAACTGGACTTGTGTTTTGCTGAATCTGAAACCTGGGGCGGTCCTTTTTGTACAATAGTTTTTACAAACCAAATTAAGTTGCTTTTTAATAATTTTAAGTCTTTCGTTTAATAAAGTTTGAATCTTTAGTAGTAATTGAATTAGTTTTCTAAATAACATTCTCCACGAGTTCCCTGTGGATTCGATAACTCTACTTCCCTATCTACAGTCTAAGGTAGCTAATGAGTAGTTTTTATTATAGTTTTTTATTGACCTTAACAACGCGATCACTAGCCGACGGTTTACGTAAATATCTACTTTCATATAATCTAATAATAGCTCTAGAAAATTTATACATGCATGACCTGATTGTTCGGGCATACATCTTTAGGTAATTGTCGAACGAATCACTAGCGCTTTCTTACGCCATTAGACGAACCGCGGCGGTACACTTTTGAGCGTGGGTAAAACCAACCCGACCTCTCGCATCAACGCCTTGTCGGAACCAAGTAACCTCTCTCTCTATATCATTTAATATCCTTAAAAATAAATTACGGCTCATTCGAAACCGGGTAGCAAAGTGCTACTCATCATACGTACACCCTTCGTTAAAGTAGTTTTATAGTAGTTGAGCGTTAGCAACCGACCGTTCTCGGTTTAGACAAGCATTTCTTGTTAAAGGTTGTGATGATTCGGCTTCTTGCCACCACGTAATCGCTGCGGATGTCAAAGCACGGAACATCATTTGAGCCGATTCGTCACTTGAAGAGGAAGATGATGATGCCATTTTGATTAAGTTTGTGTTTGAATTGGTGAAATAGAGATAATTATTTGGTATATGATTGTGTTTATATATATAGTAGTTTTTTTTTTTATAAATGGGTCAAACCCCTCCAACGGTCAAAAGCCTCCCCAACGGCTATATTCAAACGGTAAATTACTCTCTTCCTCACGCCCCTTCACGCATGAGGGGGGTGGTGTGCTACTCACAATCACGCCGTGAGGACCCTCACGCATACCCTCGCGTGAGGGTATACCTCATACCCTTACTATACAACATTGTAGACACTTTTATATACAATAATAAAAATATGAAAATTTATTTTATTCATGCAATTTTACATTTAAATTATTATGTTTTATTTACTTCATAGGTTCCTCTTTTTCTAATTCTTACTGTAAGATATCGTAAACAATTACAAATGTAATTTTTCGGTATTTTTTATATAGCATTTGTATATTATTTAGAGGAGGACAATAATTTCTCCCCTTTTAGGCTTTTACAACTTTCAAATCCATTTTATCATTTCTTTTTATTTAGTAACCGTTGCTTGATATTTACAATATCGGTTTAAATTCAGTTTTTATAACTTTTTATTTGAGATGTTTTATAATAAGTCAAAATATTAAAATATTAAAATAATAATAACAATATTAATAAATCAAAAATATTAAAATAATAATAATAATAATAGATCACCCATTACCAAATCACATACTAAATTAGGCTTCGAAGCCTAAGCGTACAACTCGTTTCCCATCCCATAATGTGACTATAAAATTCGTCGTATTTAAAAAAGGAAAAAACATAATCATCTAAAGAAAAACGTTTCATTTGAGAGTAAATTACTTGGAAGGTTCATTTTAGAGTAAATTAGTCAGAAGGTTTCATTGTATCTATATTATAGATTGGGTCTTTATTTATAAGAAATTATATGTTTTACACAAAAGTATGGAACCAGGTAATAAAAAAGGTCCCCATCATGGATGTATGTTAACTTTTGTTTTTAAATAAGTGTAAAATAATCAAAATACCTTTATTATTAAATAAATAAGAGCAAATTACATGTTACGTACTTTAATTATTACCTAAATTTCAGAATATATCCTTTAACTAAGGAAATTACAGTTTATATTGATATGTCATAAATTATACATATTTTACATGTATAGTTATCCTTATATTCATCACAATTACAGACAAAATGATGGGAATTGGTACTTAATCTATTCAATTGTGTTACAACATGATAATTGGCTTTGGTTCGCAAAAACATGAAGAAATCAATCAAAATTAAGGAGAAATCAACATTCGAAAGTCAATTGAACGAACTTGGACCCATAAAGTCAAAGCAAGAAGTCAAAAGTCAACAGGGAGCATAAGTGGGCCCATGCACGGGCGTGCATCCCAATGTACGACCGTGCAAAGGCCATTCTGGCTCCCTGTACTCCCTAAAGTTGCCAGATTCCGCACGTGAAAGAAAATGGTACTTTGCACGCTAGTGCAATCAAATGCACGATCGTGCATTGCCAAAATATTTTTTTATAAATAGCAAGCTCATTCCAAGCATTTAGGTGTCCATATTTGAGGGGTGTGAAGGCCCCAGTGCTCTGCTAGAGCCGGAACTCTCTCGGTCTTGGTCCATTTTTAGCTTTATTTGTTTGTTTTATGTTTAGTATTGTAATATGGAATGATTCTTCTTATTCAAGTAACAAGAGGCAACCTATACCCACTCACCCTTGGTGTTGGATAACTTACACACATGATCTAAGGATTAGTGGAGTCACTTGTATAGTCATTCGTGGCTAGTTTTCTTGCGTTACTTGGGTTGGTTGATCTTTATCTAATTAATGAAGTATTTTTAGTATGTTATGTTCTTAAAGTCTCTCTTTTAATATATCTTAAAAAGACAAGAATAAGTAATCTTTATACCAAATTAATAATCTTAAATCTTGTGAGTTTCTTATGCAAGACTTCTTGTTTGGAAAGCTTATTCGAGTTTGTACGGTCTATATACAAATCTTGGTGCTAGCAAACGGCCGAATTAGTATAGGTTTAATCTTATGGGTTGATTGGAGGTTTGGCATTCAACGAGTCGTTCGAGTCATAGCTGGACCTTGTGGTTCATGTCGATATTTCGTTACTTCTCTTGTGTTAGCTTGCAGATGACTTCTTCTAGCGGGAGCAATGAGGCTTGATATTGAGAATGAAAGTTATATTTATTTAAAATATTATTATAAGTAAAGACAACTATTTTAAGAATATAAATTGTTAGGTCCGAGCGTTCATAAAGTAGCTTTGGAGGAAGATACGTATTCCGACTTTCCAAAAGAAGCTACACGACTTGACGTACGTCAGTCGACAGGATAATCATAGTCCGGATAATAATTCACGGGACAACCGACAAACTTGAGACCCCGTTAGGATTCTGGGAGTTATTAGGAACAGTTAGCCGACCGTATCCACTGTTCCGTTACAAAATGCTAACTCCCCTATCGAAAGAGTTAGTATTAGTAATTTTGACCAACCTTATTATAATACAACATTAGTTAACAAGTGATAATAACCCGAGTCACGCCTTGAAATAAGACGACATTCCTAATTACTTTGCTTTCCCTTTTCCTTCTTTAAAACAAATACCTTTTTCCAACTTATTATTCTAGTCAGACAATAGTGAGGATTGATGATGTCGTCCAGACGGTCTATATAAAAACTAACAAACCTAACCTAGACTCCTAAGTAATAATAGGAATACCAATGAACTAAACCGCACTGACAGGCAAGTGTACCTATCGAGCAAATCACAGCTTAACGGTAAACCGAGTTATCGAACCCTAGAGACACTGTATAACTATACTTGACTCTGACACGGACTAAAGATTGATTTAGTTTGGGGGGTTTACTACACTAAAGATTAACTAAGAATGCAATAAACTAAGGTCGACTCAACTAACGAGACAAAGAACAAAGGTAATATCAAGAATGGGAAGAATATCACCTAGGTCGGAATCCTACTTGCAAAGCACAACTTCTATCGGTTATGGCTATAATGGATATGGGTTTCTAAGGAAACAACTCTAGAGAACCTAGTGGATCCCTAATCACTCTCAGGGTGTCACCAACTAAGGAACCTAAAGATGTACTAACTCACCAGATTGTTGAATCACTTCTCAGGTATTTCCAACTATGATAAAGTACCCTAATAGACAGATTACCTCTCAGTCTCTCCGTCCACCAATACACTCGAAGAGTGCACGGGGTAATCTCAAGATAACAGCTATGACATGAATAGCAACAATCACTAGACACCTAATATCGGCTTCCTCTCAGACAGCTGACACTCGGATTCCTAAATGACGAAGACTAAACGACTAATTCTCACCTCTCGGGTATTGAACTAGGATACACATTCAATTCTAATAATCAATCAAAGACAACTCCTACGGCTACAACGTCTAGCAAACCACCCCAATCACAAACCCTAAGATCTATGACCAAGATACGCTAATCAAACACAATCAACGCAAGGAATTGAAATCAAACACAAGATCAGATCTAGACATGCAATAACATCACAATTATCAACTCAAGATCTTTTACAAAATCATAAACTCATTAATTTAAATAAAAAAAAAACGATAAAAATCGAAACTTTAACAAGTATTCATCATTAACCTAGGCAATATCAAAGTTTTAGCCTAGAATCATTCTCGAAACATTCAAACAGAAGTAATAAGAACAAAACATGGTTTCAAACATCCAAATCAAAGATAAAAATCCAATCTTGTGAACCGAATACGTAAAACTACAAACCCGGGATCCAAAAATTCAAGCTTTAGCCTTCAATTGGCTTCTCCAACCTCAAAATCGCCTCTGATCTCTCTCTAGACGGATAAAAATCGAACTCCCCTCGTAATGGGATTGCAAAACATTAAATATCGAATTTTAGGGTTTTCTCGGAAATTCCTTCCCTCATGTTCCGCGAGAGTTTTGGGTTGGGTTCCTCGCGTACCGCGAGGAACAAAATAGTCGCGACCTCATATGGCTTTCCTCGCGTACCACGAGAATTGTCCTTCTGGTCTTCGCGTACCGCGAGAGACTGAAATTTCAACTTTTTCTCTTTTGATCTTCCGACTTCACTCTTATGCTCGGTTTTTTCATGATTTGACTTGTATTCCATACGAGTACGTGCAAATATACAATAGACTCAATAGTACATTAAAATGACTCAACACAAAGATAAAAGTAACTAAAAACGCACTAAAACAAATGAATAAAGATGTGTGCTTTGCACTACATCAATTGAGTAAGGAATCCGTGTCCATGGTTCGATACTTAGTTCTTACCCAGACTATACTACGCTGCGATAGGTTCACTTGCCTATTGTGTATGTATTTAGTTGAAGTATTTATCATTTTAATTTATATATTTAAAACCCGATTTTGTGTAACTTTAAACCAAACATTAAAAATTATATATTATATCACTAAACACAACGCATCAGGTTTTTGGTGTCGTTAGCAGGGATATATTTCTATATATATATGTATATATTTTTATATACACTAAAACACGCTATCATATATCCTTTATGTTTAAAACTTATTGCATGTTACGTCTTTTAGCCTAACGATCGTTTATTTATGTTCTTTCCATTTATGGGAAATGTTTCAGATTGCTAACCCGAAAGATAAGCAAGGAGTATATATGAGATCGACCGTTGGTCATTTGGTGCAATGGTAGCCCCAAGACTTCCCATAGTGGAGGTCTTGGGTTCGAATCTTGGTCACAACAAAAAATGGGTCTATGGCCAGGTCAGGGGGTTTACCGAGTTGGAGGGTTCCTCCTGCGGTGGGCTGCCCTGGATATTCTAGGTTTTACCCTTTCCTTTTACCATCTGACTTATAATCGATCGTCTTCTCCATTTCCAAATCATGGCTCCCCTTTCCCCTTTGTTTATGTTCTTATGGTTAATCATATTCACACAAATCCACTATTTTGCTCATCCCAAAGCTTTCAGATCCATCCATTGCTGTTCCCTCCCCTTGATTCTGATTCATTCACTACCGATTCGATTTCATTATGTAATTTTCTGATTTCGGAATTATGTAAGGTGTAGAATGGATCAGAAACCGTTCGAGACGACGATGGGGAAGCGGATTCCGGTTTGGGCTTGGTTAGGTTTTCAAAATTCCATAATATTACTCGTGGGTGGAAATCATACATCCTCCGGCTTTTGCACTCACTAGATCTCTCTTCTTCAATTTCGTTGTTCAATTTCAATTCTACTCTTAAATCTCTGGAGTTTACAATTTTTCACTTTACAAAAACTGTACGAAACTGCGAATTCTGCGAAATGGATTTCAAAGCCCTAAAATGGCAGATCCTGCGAGGAGAAAGGCAGGTAATGGAAGAGAAGTTCAACAACGGCTTTTGTTTCATATTTGGTGCAACAGCAGGGCGGCCTGAGGTGATGTTACAGTCACAAAAAAATGCGTACAACAACGATGATGGGTTTCGCAATGTGTCTCGGGGTCGGACTAGGTGACAACGGGTGGATACAATCTGAGGTGGGCTTAGTTTTGTGTTTGGTGTTTGAAAAGGGTCGGTCAGAGATGGTGAAAAAGGTTGCCGTAGTTGGAACTAGGAAGATGGAGGGAGTGCAAGAGAAGGTTGTAAGTAGGGGAAAAACTAAACACATCTTCCTAATTTGAAATGGAGTTGGTTACCATTTTCCTAGTACGATCGATTTACCATAAGAACATAAACAAGGGGAAAGGATGAGCCCTAATTTGGAAATGGAGAAGACGATATTATAAATCATAGGGAAAAAGGAGGGGGTAAAAAGACATTTTTGCCCTCACGTGCCAAGCACGTGACCTGACTTAACGGTGAAATTAAACGGTCGTTAGCCTAAGGACATAATGTGTAGTAAGTTTTAAACATAAAGGACATACACTATAATTTTCTTAGTTAAATGACGTATTATGAAATTTGGGTAGTCTTTGAAGGACATAATTTACAATTTGCTCAATAAATAAATACAAAATTAATAACCACACCTTACCCCCACCTTGTTGTCTTCCCCACCGAGAACCAGCAAACCCTAGTAATGGAAGACAAATATGCCAATGACTATTCAATCGATGAGGGATGGTAATGGGTCGGGTTCGGGCCAGGTATCGGTAATTCTAGTCCCATACCCGGTTGTAAAATCGTGTCCTATACCCGTCGGGTAATTACCCGTCGGGTATCGGGTAATTACCCGTCGGGTATCGGGTATACCCGTTAGTATCGGGTATCGGGCATACTCGCTGGTATCGGCCAAAACCCATCAGATATGTGTCGTGTACTTTTCTAAGACTCTATTTTTATATTTATAATAGCATATTAAATATGAATAAGTTATATACATTAATATCAATAAATACATATTTCAAAAGAAAAATTAAATTTTCACATAATGAACATACTAAAATGAAGCATTATTAGGCATTGATTAAAGAAAAATTAAAATTAAAAATTTTCGGGTATATGATTCGGATATGTGGTTTGGGTAAACGGGTAAGTGGTTTCGGGTAATCGGATCGGGTATCACATAATCACATACCCGTGAAAATTTTTAAAACTAATCTCATACCCGGTCACATACCTGTCGGGTTTCAAGAATACCCGTCCCGGATGTTTCGGGTTTCAGGTATACCCGCCGGGCTTGGGTTATTTTCCCATCCCTACAATTGATCAAAGGATCACCTCTGGCGACGATAGTTGAAGTACTATGAGAGAGGAACAACCTCTGCCAACATCCTCATCATCTTCACATCTCTATACTTTGCACAAACAGATCGCAGACACCTAATCAATTCCTTTTGGAATTTCGATCGAGAACGAAAACTTAGGGTACGAATTGATCATCGATTGATTGAGAACGCCATTATCAGAACCGTCACCGCTGACGCCGTTAGGTTTCGAATTTGATTCCTGTTACTACACCGGTGACGGAAACAGATGCTTAGAGTAGTACCTCCGATGTAATATCAGGACCGATTGCCATCTATAAGCAACTAGTTCAAGGATCAAACTCTTGTTTTGCTACTGTTGCTAGTTGTCATCTTCTTCCCCCACATAATCGGCAATGGAAGAATCCAAATTCACTACAAAATTTGTTCTTTTCATTACTGGTAATCTAATGTTTTATCATTGCCCCAAATTTCATGTTTTCGACATCATCGTCAATGGAAGATTCCACCTTCTCCCTTGCTTGATCTAAACAACCCGCCTCCTTTGCTTGACATGAACAACCTCGTCGATCTAAACAACCGATCTCCTTTCACTCTTTGACGTTCATGGTGCCAGATTCAGTAATTCCTTTGGCGAGGTTTTACCGACGTCAATGCAGAGAAGAAAGAAAGAATTCAATTGCGATCATGACGAAAGCCAAGGGAGTAGTACCTCCGATGTAACATCAGGATCCCTAATATGAACGTAGCACATACACCTTTTATATAATTAACTCATCATTTGATGAAAAAATAATAATTCGGATACTCATTTAAAGTAATCAAAATTTTATTTTTATGTCTTTAATGTAATCACTTTTAGTCATCGTTTTTTGGGAGTTTTTAGCTTTATTTGTAGGTCAACTTTCAAAGTAAGTCACCTTAGATTATTGAAGAACGGAAATTAAAAATTGATTTTAGAAAATTGAAAACCGAAAGTAGATAATCATAAAAGATTTGAATTTTTTTTGTGTACTTTCCGCCACTATTTAATATACATGTTTAATTCATAATCACATGATTAACAAGACATTTGACAAGAACTAAGAATGAAAACATGACATATGTGAGATGAAGATTGCTTCTCTTTTTGAACAAAATAAACAATATAAATACAATATTACAATCTTTAAATATATTTCTAAAAATAACATGCAATTAAACAAAAGATCAAATATCATCCCTTTTAAAATACTCATACCAACCTAAAAGGAATTACTTCAATTTCCAAAAAGTATTTAAAGAAAAAACCTTTCTAAAATACCTATGATCAAGCACAATCAAAAAGCAAATCCCTATTTAATATTCAAATATAATTCAAAACTATTAACTTATTATAATCCTAAAATACGAAATTTAAAAAATTTCCATATATTATTTTAATAATTAAATTCGAAATCTTATCATTTATTTATTGTTTTTATTTCAAAATTTCTTTTACTCTGCCCACAAATCTCTGCAAAGCTTTCACCTATATCAAAAACCTGTGGTTGAAAGTTTAAAGACACCCAACCCCAAAACTACCTGCCCTATCAATTCGACCCTGTTATTATCATCATCAACATTTATTATTATTTAATATATAAAAACAATTGATAACATAAAAGGCTAATTATTTAAAACTAACATACTTTATCTCTTTTAATTATCATAACACATTACAAAATATTTATGTATAAGCGACAGTGACATATCTGTATTTTATTAACAACCATTTGTATATTTGTATTTACTTCCTTACCAATTAAAATTCAATAACTTATTTTTTACCAACCATAATAATATATGTTAACTTTTCAAACATTTTACCATTATAACAAATATTATTATTATTATTAATCACAATGTAAATTATGTAATCCTACCTTATATTTTTATTATGCTTAATAAAAAATAAAAGTGTAAACTGTTATTTTTGTCTATATGGTTTGCCCACTTTTGTCACTTTCATGTAAAATCTTTATTTTTCCTCTTGCATATTTGAAGATTTGTTTTTTTCAATTAATTGGTTAACCTCATCTGTTTTTTAACGTTAAATAAGGAGTATTTATGTCTTTTTTAAAGTTAAATAAGAGGAATAATTAATGATTTAAAAATAAATAAAATAATTTTACTCAAAATAAAAAAATGTTAATAATTTTATTGAGTACCTACAAAATTTGTAAGACACCTGATACCCTCACCCCACCCCACCCCACCCACCCACAATATCTCCCTTGCTTCATCTTCCCCAAAGCACTATGTGGGTTACAGCAAAGCATGAATACTGCTTATAGGACTTGTACCTTATGGATAAAAACTTGTACATACGGTCATCTTCTCTCTCATTAATCCCAAAAACGAGTCGAACCGTTTCATTAATCTCCGCTACTCTCTCTTTCTCTATCTGTAACTAAGTGAAGATTTTTAGTTTTCACACAGTTCAAAAACCCCACTTTTTTCCTTCTCTCTCTAGAAACCACTGCTTTTTGTAGAGAGAGAAAGTGAAGCAAACAAATGGTGGTTTTGGTTTTGGTTTAAGTGAGAGCGACTGTGTTTGGTGTCTTTGTTGTTCTTTTCTTCTTTTTTCTTTGTAGACCGCCATGGATACAGTTGAAGCTACGAAAATGGTGATGTCAAGGATCCAGAAATTAGATCCGGAAAACGCCTCCAAAATCATGGGTTACATACTCATACAAGATCAGGGAGATAATGAAATGATAAGATTAGCTTTTGGCCCGGAAAATCTTCTGGTTTCCGTCATAAAACAAGCAAAAGCTTTCTTAGACATTTCGTCGAACACTTCATCTGCACCGGTGAACCAGTCGATTTTTGCCCACAGAAACTCGCCTCAAATCGTTATTCCGAGTAATGGGTTTCACCACATGAACCCTCCGTCCCCTAGCTCGCCGTGGTCGTCGACCGGGTCTTTCTCCGACCACCACCGTGGGAGCCCTCGGCCGGCGTCGTACGCCGCCGTGGTGAACGGTGGTGGTTCGTCTGGCTCTTCGTTTTACAACGGTTTTAACGATCCAAACGAGTATAATACGGTTACTACCAACAACGGCTTACAAGTTGTTACCGACCAACAATTTAACGACGCAATGGCGAGCCCCGGCGGCCGGAGCGACTCCGTTCTGTTCCCTTTCGAGGGTTCAAATTGGTCCATGGAAGCGGGTAACTGCGGCGACATGCACCACCACCATTTACACCGGCGAAGTTGTTCCGTGAACGACGCTTTTCTCGCCGGCGGCGGGAACGACGACATTAGCGCCGGATTTGGTGGGTGGAGACCTTGCATGTATTACGCGCGAGGGTTTTGTAAAAACGGCCCTTCGTGTAAGTTTTCTCACAGTGGTGGTTTTGGGGAAGAATTAGGGTTAGGTTCGTCTTCTCCGACCGGAGTTGCTGGTTCTCCCACCGGAAAAATCGATTCTTTTGACGATCTGCTTAGGTTTAAAGCTATTCAACAGCAGCAGCAACGGATTGCAGCCATGGCCGGAGGAGGGGTTCCTCCTTTTCCGTTCAACCGGTGCATGAACTTTATGAATGAGAATCCTAGGTAAAGCTTTATCTTTTCATTATTAACCCTAAAAAACTGCACTTTATTATGTTGGATTGATTTAGTATGATGAAAAAGAGGAATATCATTTTTAAAGCTTTATATTTCAATTATAAGTTATTATTTGTGCTTTAAAGGAATATGTTTTAGTTATTTATGTTGGATTTTGTTCTTGAAATGGCTAGAAAAAGAAAAGAAAGAATCTTTTTTGCATTTGGAACATGAATACATGATTATTCCTTTTCTCCATTTTCCCAGCAGCTTGATTTATAAAACTTCATGCAATTTAAGAAGTAAAGGTTTATAACTTTGTGTTAGTTGTGTATGTTTAGATCGCCGTCGGCAATGATGATCGGAGACGAGTTTCACAAGTTTGGTAGGTGCCGACCCGACCGGAGTGATTTTGGGCCAATGGGTTTTGGTAGTTCGAATTCGAGTTCTAGACAGATTTACTTGACATTTCCAGCTGATAGTACTTTTAAGGAAGAAGATGTTTCGAATTACTTTAAGTAATTGGTTCTGATATGTAATGTTGTATATAATGTTGAGTTAATTCTTTCTTTGAATAATAAAAGATTTATTTGATGTTTTCAAGTATGTTTGGACCGGTTCAAGATGTGAGGATCCCGTATCAGCAAAAACGGATGTTTGGTTTTGTTACGTTTATGCTCCCGGAGACTGTTAAAGCAATTTTGGCGAAAGGGAACCCTCACTTTGTATGCGATTCGCGGGTACTTGTTAAACCCTATAAAGAAAAGGGGAAAATACCAGACAAGTATGGTTCATTTTACTGTTTTGACTTTTTAATTTTCTGATTGATTTGTAATTAATTGTTAAATAATCTGTATTTATTATTCAGGAAGCATCAACAACAAATTGAAAGAGGGGATTTTTCTGGTTGTTTGAGTCCAACTGCACTTGAATCTGCTGAACCATTTGATCATATACCATTTGGTTAGCAAAAATATAAACATTTAGTTCCTAGAATTATGCAATTTGAGTGTTTGATCTCTAATTGTTTACTATTGCAGGGGCTAGAATGTTTAATCATGACATGATGTTAAGAAGAAAATTAGAGGAACGAGAATTACAACAAGCAATTGAATTTCAAGATCGACGATTAATGAATCTGCAGTTAACCGACATAAAAAATCATCAGTTTCAAAGGAGTTTATCCCTCGGCCATGCAGTTCCTTCACCAACTCAGATAAACCGAAATCATGTGTTTCCATCTGATGGCAGCAATGAAGAACATGTGTCTGGAGGTAGCCTTGAATACTAATAATTTTTTTTATAATTCATCTTTCATTTCCCGTCTCTTACTACTGATAACAGCTGATGCAGCCCCAAATGATGAATCTGATTCCAATATTCCACCAGATGCAGAGGAAGAAAACTCTGATCAGAATGAAACTGCTAAGAATAAAAGGTTTGAAGTTATTATAATTATGCAAGTTTTTTTTATTGTTTTTATTTTTTAATTTTTGTGTGGTGTTAAACTGTGTTAATTATTCACATAGCAGCTTAGAGCATGCACTTCCTGATAATTTGTTTGCATCCCCTACAAAGTCAGCCACCCCAAACCAGACTAATTTCTCAACTGATATGCCCGAAGCCGATTATGGTGCTGCAATTCCAATTCATGTTACTTCCAAATGCCAAGGTATACATCAAAACAATATATCCATTTTAAGTTGGCTTTTTCTGTGAAAAAGTCTGAAACTTTTGATCAATCTTTCAAATTGTTCTTTAAATAAGAACACCTGTCCTGCCAAATTTGAATTCTTTTTAATATGTACCGTGTTCTTTTTGGTCAATAAGCCATTGAAATGTAGGTGATTTTCGGCTGTGCAACGGTGATCATGGATCAAAATTTTAACTTTGCTTGGTAAGAATATCGCGAGTCTTATTTTGTAAAATGGTAAATAACACGCGGTTGAAGATCTTAAATCATGTTTTAGTCTTTTATGCTTTATTTTCTTGTTTGGTGCAGGATATACTCAAGGGGAAAATCATCATCATCAACAAAAGAAAAAAGAATATTGTCATCTTCAATACCTACCTCTCCATACTACTTACAACTATACATAATATGCAATACATAAAGAAAAGCAAGGATAGATGGACTGATTTTATGACAGTAGGGTTCTTTGTTTGTTACTTTTGTACCCTTCTCTTCAACTGTGTGCTGGACCCCCCCACCCCCCAATCCAAGACACTCATTGAACCATGCATATAACAAATCAAAAGAAAAAGGGTAGTGGTTAGCTTTTACTCACTTGCATCATTATATATATAATTTAGTTTCTGCTCAAGTTTGGTACAACTTCTAATGCATAAGTTACAAGTTGCATGTGTATTACTAGTGTATATTCAAATTGGGTATATTCAGAGAGGAATTACTATTAAAAAGATAAAGAATTCCAAAAGGGTAAACAATTGAGGTATGATTGATTGAATCTTGAAGGTGAGTAAAGCTGTGATTTCTGTCAAATCTTTGTGCCTTCTAACTTTTTCTTGATTGACTAGCTTATGAGGGCCATCAAAATTGTATTTTCACATGGTTTAGCCTTTTTTGGTTAATATGGTTCTAGAGGAACTTATTGCATGTCCACTTTGGGTATTTAAACTATTTGCATGTTTAGACATGCTATGGTGACTTGTACATTGTGCAATGGAAGTTGTACATTACGATTTTTTTAGTGATTTTTAGTCTTGAAAAGATATATTAGGTAAGGAGGGTTTTTGGATGGAGAAAATATAAAGTAGGTGGATGAAGAGAATTTGATTTAAAGGATACTTTAGGGTGTCTTTTGTCTGATTTTTTGGTTTCTTTGAAGGTGGACATGGAGGGTAGAGGTCCACAATGTCACATGGGGTCTGACAACCCATTTTAATATTTCAATAGTAGCACCATACACCTTTCACTTTCAGTATTTTATGTCTTCATTCACATTAAATATTATTATTATTTAGACTTTGTAGTCAAGTGTTGCGTAACAGGGTCAAGTGATCGTATCATTTTTTCTAGTGTTATATAGTATTCATTACTCGTGTTTTATATACGACACGGTCTAAGTGGCTACTTCTTTAGTGTTATAATGTTATATATTATTCATTACTCATGTTTTATATAATAATATACGAAGAGTGACTTTATTATACGTATTTGAAAGTGACTTGTCACCAGGCAATAGTGCCTTTATGATTTGGCGTGTTTTCTCAATTATGGCTTGACTCTCCTCTTACCACTACACCTCAATCCCCTACCCAAAAAATGGTACATGTCCTTTCTAAAGAGCAATAATGTAATAGTACTTGTATATCATGCACTACAATTTGTACCTTTAGATTTAGTCAAACTCTTGCTCTTGAAAATTGACTTACCTCTACTACAATAATCCTTTGAAGATCAAGATTTTGTAACCAATTTAGAAGATGGGTATTCCTTGCTTTGACCATGGTTGTGGTACAATCAAAGGTGCATATAGTGCAACTCTCTATGCATGACTTGTGAAGTAGAAAGCTACTTCTGTTCAAGATTTTAGAAATCCAATAAGGGGATGGGTTTTCAATGTCTTTACTGACCTTTGAGCCTTAGGTACATCAATAGATGAATATGTTTATAACACTATTGCATGAAAGAAGTAAAATGGTGCTTTTAGAGACTGAGACCCAATTAAAGTATTGGTTTCCCTTTCCCATGGCATTGTTGTTGACCTTGGTTGATGTACAACCAAGATGCATGTTGTACAACAGTTCAATGCAAGAATGAGGAAGTAGAATAGCACCTTTATCAAGTGTTCAAGATTTTGAGACCCAATTCCTTCTTTGCAAAGATGCACATCTTACAACACTTTAATGCATTTATGTTCTTAAAATTATTCTGTGTTTTCAATTTGATTTGCTAGTCTATCAAAATTTGATTGGCTAATCCATCAAGATCTATATGTAATAAATAAATAAGTAACTGATTGCGTCACATGTTACAATTCTATAAACCTACGATGTTTTTTCCTGCTTATTTTTTTCTCAATCTTGGTATTATAAATATACCACAATCGCATATATTATTAGTAACCATTTAAAGTAATTTCAATCATATCCTATCTGGCTATATTGTTTTATTTAACCCGTGTAATACAAGGATTTCTAACAAATCTATAATATATAATAAATAAATGTTTTTTCATGCATCGTGTCGCCTCCATATTAATTCTCATCATTTTTTTCCAGCCTTTATCTCTTATTAAATGCACCTTCATTTTTTAATAATAATATTTTTTTAAAGAAATATTAATTATACTAATAAAACACATTTATTTTAAATTATCTTTTATTACAATAAACTTTAAAATCTAATTATGTAACTTTTATTTTCAATCAAATAATAAATAAAAATCAAATTATATTAAATAGTACGTAACGTATTTTCTAAACTCAATTATATATTAATTTGTGTATATTTTGAATTTTGTTTTCTATTCTTAGTATATGATATATTTTTACAACTGTAAAATATATATATAAAAAATTTAAGAATTTTATGTATTGATATTTTGCACCCCGTGTGTAGTACACAGGGATCTAAGCTAGTGTAATAATATAAACATAAATTCAATAGTAAAATGTAAATTGCACATCCGTCATGATTTATTAAAATTATAGATATCACCCTTTTATTTTCAAATTTACAGAATCTTTATTCACACTTTGCTTTCGTTTTCTAATTCCTGTTTCGGTCAATTTAATAACCTATCAGTTAAACATTTTAAAATAGCCATTTTGTCTTTTGTACTAATTATTTTTTTTTTCTATAATTGGTATGTATTTAATATGTTATTATTTTAACTGATGTATGATCAAAAGCAAAACAAACGGTATGACTATGGATCATAGTAAAACTAGAAGGACCATATTCTTTATTTTAATAAAATCAGGGACCTATTTTGTAATTTGCTTTAAAGATGGAGAATATTGAAATTAGATGTAGGCATGTGGTTACATCAATGTCTTCCTTTTTGTTGAGTACTTTTGCATAAAATAAAATCTAATCATGTTGTTACATCAATAGTCTATTATTAATATTTTTTTACATGTTTTATGCCTTCCAGACATTTTTTTACCCTACAAATCTCTGTCATGTCCTTTTTTATTAATTATGTTTTAGTTTTTAATATTAAATATTTATACACTAAACAAAACATTTTATTTATAGAAAATGATTCCTTTTTATGCAACAATAATAGTTAAAGCCAAGTTTAATACTGGTTACAAGTGTTAATCACTCTACAAGTTTTAAGTAATTTCTATAAATTTTGATTTGTAAGTTTCTCAGGTAGGGTATTTAGGGTTTAAACTAGAGGTGTCAATTCCTGACACGACCCGAAACAGGACACGAAAATAATCAGGTTTTGGTTTGGCCATTTCAACTCGTTTTAAAAAACGGGTTGGGTTCGGGTTGACCCGTTTAGGTTACAAAATATTTTTTATGTTTCATATTATAGAAACGACCTGTTCATTTACTTTTGTATTTAGTGTTTACCATAAAAAAACTTAATTATACCAAAACCTTTTTTTTTCTAGAGATAATTAATCAATTAATTTTTTGTTTATCTTAAATGATTTAGATTTTGGATTTAATACTTTGTGATTTTGATTTAGATAAATAGGTTAAACGGGTCAGGTTCGGGTTGACCCGAATTTAAGTGTATCCAGGTTAGGGTTGAAATTTTTGACACGAATGAGAATATGGGTCGGGTTCGGGTTGCATAATTCAACCTGTTAACCCGTCAACCCGCAACCCATCAACCTGTCAACCCGCCAACCTGACACGATTGACACCTCTAGTTTAAAAAAGTAGAGATGAGCTTCAACTTACCAAAGCTCGAATTTGGTTCGTTTCAGGCTTTATGTCTTAAGCTCGATTTATATGCATATATAATTTATTTTATATATTTATAATAAGGATGGATCATTTAAAAACTCCCAAATATTACAAGAACTCGTGAAAAAACTAATGAAAACCATTTTTTTACTACCTTTATTATTAGAATACAGCATAAAAAATGAATTTATATATGTAAATTTACATGTATTCGTATATTAAAAAATGTACGCATGTGTAAGTTTTGACCATTACACATGTGTGCAAAATTTTTTAAGAATAATCTAAAGAGAGGATAGATGAACCAATTGGAGAGATAAACCATTTTTTATATTGTACATTAATAATAAATGTACTAAAAACAAAATAAAAATGGTTTTAATTGTTTTTTACGCGAGTTATCGCGGTTCTCAAGTATTTAAGAGTTCTCAAGATATACTTTCACTATAATTTGATTAATATATTGTTTATATATATCATAATTATACATAACAATAGTTTATGAAAATTAGTATATCATTATATAAAGATCGGGGTTTGAGCTTTATGAGCTCTAATGTAGGATCGGTCTTGGTTAAGCTAGGTTCTATTCGAGTTTTTAGTGAGTCGGTAATCGAGTAACTCATTAACGGCTAGACTCGTTTAAAGTATGTATTGAAACACTATTGTAAATATTTACTTTAATTTTTTTAAGTAAAACTGATCATCTATATAAGCACTTTTTCAACGGTCTGAAACTTGGAAAAAACATCTCAGGAATATACGTTCCACTTTTGGGCTTATTGAGTTAGTGGATCCAGTGAACAAGTTTGGCAATTAAACACTTCATTTTAGTTATTAGTTAATTAATCGTAGACTAAATTATAATTTTTGTCTTTTATGTTATGAGCATACTATGGAATTGGTCCTTTAGTTTTCAAAATTTCATTTAGTATCCTTATTTTCAAAAACTTTTTACGATTTGGTCCCTTTTGACTAACGCCCATCCATTTCAGAAGTCATTGCACGTGGATGGCACATGAGGGAAAAAATGTCCTTTTACCTCCTTTCACCAGATCCCATAAACCCCTTTTAATCTTCAAAGGTAAGGAGGATGATGGGGATCTACGATTGATAAAAACGAACCCTAAAAAATGGGGGTAAATGACAAGGAAGAAGATTAAAAGGGGTTTATGGGATGTGGTGAAAAGAGGGGTAAAAGGACATTTTTTCCCTCACGTGCCATTCACGTACAATGACTTAACGCCTGAAATGGATAGGCGTTAGTCAAAAGGACCCAATTCGTAAAAAGTTTTTGAAAAAAAAGAATACCGAGTGTAATTTCACTTTTTAAAGTACTCATTCCATAAGAGCATCCACATCAGTATTAGTATATATACCATATCCTTGAATTATAAGGGAACAAAATAAGATTTAAGTTAAAAGAGTATTATATCGGATTTTTTAAACATTATATTTATCTTTAAAATTATAAGGAAATGTACACTGAAATCTTAAATATGCTAATTCCTTAACAATTTATTTAAAGTTATAAGGATAAGGAATGAGATGTGAGATGTTTTTAAAAAATGAACAATTTTTTAAAGGAATTATGGTTTTTAGTTAAATTATAAAGATAAGGATAAAGAAACTGATGAAAATGCTCTAATTTGCCCCAAAATAAAGGATATTGGTTAGAGATGTAAGGTTAGAAGTGTAATAAAAGAAATTTGAATGTGAATAAATACCGAGTGTAATTTCACTTTTTAAAGTACTCATTCCATAATTAGACCATCACCATGGTAGGAAGTCGAAGGACGCCAGGTGGCCACCTGCCACAAACGCTCGCGTTGCATGGCGTTGTCCATGGTCGTCCGTGGAGAACGTGTCAGTTGTGAAGGATTGCGGCGAACATGGTGAGGGCCAGAGTTGAGTTTTAAATCTTCCTTTTTTTAGTCGATCAAGATGAGAAAAACGGGCGTTGTACCGTATGCTTATTTGATTTTCTTTTTTCTTAAAAATTATATTCGTAAAAAAGTGTTGTACCATGTGCATTAATACCTTGTACATCTCATTTATTATAATAAAAAAACATGTAATATTTGAAAGAAACATTAATCTATATAACTTTTTACAATACTTTAATTGTAAAAGTCTAAAAGATGGTGATAATATGAAAATGAAAAGATTTTATGAAGGTCCAAAGGATTGTTAAGGAAATGAATGTTTTTAGAGTACGAGTAAGGTCCGTATGGATGAATTGCTGCTAACGTGACATGTAACTAAGTGTATTTGTGTGAGCATGCATTGGAGATGCTCTTATAGATAGGGGTGTGTGTAAGTCGTTTTTGAGCAAAAACCGAACCAAAACTAAAATTTTGGTTAATCAAAGAATGGTACCGATCGATTTATGTTAATCGTTTATAGGTTTGATTCGGTTCGGTTATTAGTCGGTTAACATGTAATGGATTTAGGCTTGAAATGTTAGGCATGACAAAAATTGATCCAAAATAACAAATTTATTCTTACAACTTTATCTCTGGTTATTATCATACGCCTACACTATTGAACTCTTTGATGACCACTGGGGTTGGTGGTCTAGTGGTAGAGACAAAGTATCTTGAAGCACCTAGGTTTTGAGGTTTTGAGTTGAAGTCTCACAGAAGTAAATAAATTCGTTGTTCTAAAAAAAATGAAAAAAAAATTGAACTCTCTAATGGTTGAACACTTGACAAGAACAATTTTTTTAATTATTTTTATTTTTTATTATTTTATTTTTTTAGAACGACGAATTTCTTTACTCTTGTGAGACTTGAACTTAAAACCTCCAAACCTAGGTGATTCAATAGTTCTCTCACTGGACCACCATTATAGGGGTTATTGACCAGAACAATTGAACCCTAAACCAAAAAGTAACTTAAAAAGCCATCTTCTGATTTTCCTTAGAAAAGATTAGCCTTTGGAAGTTGGAACTACAATTTCCTCTTTCCCTTGCGGCAGGTATACAATTTTGAAATTAGACTTTTGGCTTTCTGGTCACCCTAACCTGTAAGCTAGTCGACTCGCTGATAAGCAGTTGTATATCGGATCTTTAAAAATCTTAAAATATGTCAAGCCATATTATTTATACAAATATAATAATTTTTCTTTAATATAATTATATTATAGTTTCATAATAATTATTATTATATATAACTAAATACAAATAACTAAATAACATATATATATGATTACTTCAGATAAAAAGTATTTTAATTGTAAGAATGGTAAGAAGGATTTAGGGCCATTAGATCAAATTGTATAAAACATTTAATGGTTAAGATTAAACTGTAAGAGAAAAAGTTGTTGTAAGGGTATTTTAGTATTGACCAATTTTGTTGACTTTTATCAAGTTCCCCCCTCATTTTTAAAGTTTCATAACTTTTACATACGACATTATTTTTTTTTAAAAATTACACCATAAAAACGAGTGTTTTTATCTTTAAAACGAGTATAGTGTCGTTATAAACAAAAACGAATTTTTTTTACGTTTTCAAGCTCATTGTGTAATTAGTCAGGTCAATGTGTAATACAAGTTCATTGTGTAATACCACGTCTGGTCATTGTGTAATACAAGTTCATTGTGTTATATGTATTTATTATTGTGTTTTTTTGTTTTTCAGCTCATTGTGTAGTTAGTTAGGTCATTGTGTAATACAAGTTCATCGTGTAATACAAGTTCATTGTGTAATACAAGTTCATTATGTAATACCACGTCTGGTCATTGTGTAATACATGTTCATTGTGTAATACAAGTTCATTGTGTAATTAGTCATGTCATTGTGTAATTAGTTAGGTCACTGTGTAATACAATTTCATTGCGTAATACAAGTTCATTGTGTTATACAAGTTCAATGTGTAATACAAGTTCATTGTGTTATATGTATTTATCATTTTGTTTTACGTTTTCTAGCTCATTGTGTAGTTAGTCAGGTCATTTTGTATTACAAGTTCATTGTGTAATCCACATCTGGTCGTTGTGTAATACAAGTTCATTGTGTAATTAGTCAAGTCATTGTGTAATACAAGTTCATTGTGTAATACCACGTCTGGTCATTGTGTAATACAAGTTCATTGTGTAATTAGTCAAGTCATTGTGTAATACAAGTTCATTGTGTAATTAGTCATGTCATTGTGTAATACAAGTTCATTGTGTAATTAGTCATGTCATTGTGTAATACAAGTTCATTGTGTCAAATATTTTTCATCATTGTGTTTTATGTTTTCATCATTGTGTTTTATGTTTTCCCGCTCATTGTTTAATTCGCTCATTATTGTGTAATTCACTCAATTATGCCAGGACATTGTGTAATATGCTCATTGTGTAATATCAGGTTTGATCATTGTGTAATATCAGGTTTGATCATTGTGTAATATCAGACCTTGTATTACACATTGACCTTGTGTATTACACATTGACCTGGTATATTACACACTGACCTGGTATATTACACATTGAACATTATGCCCTCTCTTTAAAAACAATAAAATGACACATGTCAAACTTAAAATCCTTCTTACCTTTTTTATTTTTAAAACCCTTTTTACTATAACATACCCATATATATGTGTGTATATATATATATGACATGGTTAATCTACAAAGTCAAAAAAGTGTAAAAAGTCGTTTATAAACTCCACCACCACCCCCAAAAGCCTAAACCCCCCCCCCCCCCCAAACCTAACCCCCACCCCCAAAAACCTAAATCCTAATAAAAAAACCTTAAAATGCCAAAAAAAGTCGTTTAAAAACACCACCACCCCCCAAAAGCCTAAACCTCCAACCCAACCCCCCCAAAAACCTAACCCCCACCCCACCCCACCCCCCCAAAACCTAAAACCCCCACCCCACCTCACACCACCCCCCCCCCCCCCCCAAAAAAAGCCTTAATACTAAAAGCTAAACCCTACAAACTAAGATCATAGAGTTCGACGAGACAGTCCCAACGCCGTCGAAATAAATGAAATCGGAGTTCGTATGAGCCGGTTATGAGCGTTTTAAACCACTTTTTACACTTTTGACTTTGTAACGAAACCTCACAATATATATATATATATATATATATATATATATATATATATATATATAATATAATATAAAACTAAATATCTAATGGATAAGTTTAATCTGATTCATATAGGTGAATCTAACTGGTTTTCAGGTTTTAACATACGATCCAAACTGTTTAAACTATTTTATATTTTCATATTCTTAACCTAACAAACCAGATTGCAACTGACCCATCTTTCGATTTTTACAAAATTTGCTTTGAGTTGTTATACAAATATAATACTAACAAGGAATTATATGAAAAAAAAAATAAAGGAATAAATTATTATATTTATATTTTAAATTATCCGGTTCTTACTAGGATCTAAAAATCAGTTCAAAATTCAAATTAATACTTATGTTTAGGTTAGGGATGTCAATAAGCTAAGTCGAGCTGAGTCTGACCTTAATTTAAAAGAGCATGAGCACAAAACATTTCTAGCCCTATGTTTAAAACTCAAACTCGGCTTGTTTATTAATTATTAAATACTTAATTATTTTATTTGTATGTCTATTTTTAATTTCAATTCTATATAAATAACGGAATGTATATTATTTAGTTATTTATATCATACTCTCATGTAAAAAAGATATTTATTACAAAGTCATATTTTTATTATATAAAATAAAAATTAATATATTTATGTTGATAATATGCTACCACGTCTAGTCAAACTCGGTATGTGAAGCTCTAGCTCGTTTATTAAACGAACTCTAATCCAGGCTCGTTTAAGCTCTGATCCAAGTTTTTAACAAGCCGATCTTGAATAGCTCATGAGCGGCTCAGCTCGTTTACACCCTTAGTATTCATCCAAACAGATTAAAAAAAAGTAAAGTTTAATATTCAATTCATCAAATTAAACAATTTGATTTTGTAGAAATAGTAACACCTTTCTCTGCTTTCTTTACCTCGTGTGGGATGAGGTTATGACATGTGCATGCATGCACACATCATGGATTTTTATAATATTTAGCAACCGTACAACTTGGATGCACGTGAGCACAACAACATTTTCTTATCCATGGCACGACACCGTTTCCTTTTCAACTCCATGGCCTTTGGTTTTCTTGTCTAGAAAAGGTAATTCATTTCATCACCTTCACATTCACATGTAGAATCTTTTTATCAGGTGTTTTGGACCCTAGTTTTGTTATGATGTGCATCACATGCAATGATCTACTCATATTCAACTCAATGGAATATATCACTTAATTCTAAACATGTTTTGGGCACATATCTAATCAATTATTTAAAGGTTAGATAAATGTGACATTACAACCACCATTTAGTTTTTAAATCATCTTTTTTTCCTTTGATATTATAATATAATATTAAAATCGTTCATAGAATATATGTTTTCAAATACGTATCGCTTAATAATAAAATAGACGTTTGGACAAGCTTCCACCAAGCTCGACTCTATAGAGTCGAATGCTACTTTCGTTTTTTGCATATGACGGTCTATCACCTAGAAACATATATCATTTTAGAATGTAGTGGAGGTTGAACGAGAAAACGTGTTTAATACAAAAGAACTCAAACTTAAAGACCAATTTTTATAATTTGGGTATTTGTCATTGATACACACTCGTGTATCAGTCGTGCACTTAACACCAACTTCCATCAAAATACAAGTTTATACCATCAGGTTGGCTGTTGGCCATCCATAATGTATCTATCGTTAACCTTATGTTAAGAAAACATACTTTTTTAAAACACATGTTATCGACATCCGATTTCATTCAAATCGATTGCATTAGTCGTATAATGTATAAATTAAGACTAATTCCTTGTTGACATACAAATTTACATATTCTTTTCACTTAAACATATGTTCTTTATCTTTCTACCAATATACGCTGACAAGACAAAGTAATAAAATACAAACATACCTAACCAAATGTCATCATTCATCAATACTATTATTAAAACTTTAAATAACTCTTTATTTTTAGAAAATACATTTTTGGATGTGTGATTTTGTTTCAAAACTTGTGTATTCACCTTTACCATGTGGATTACTAGCTCTACCACTTTGACCTCCAAAAATACTCTTTGCACACACATATATATCAATAATTCACAAACAATAAAGCATAAAACAACCCCTATTGACTAAAACCTCTATCATATACCTCTAGGATGTAAATGAGTAGAGTTAAAACCTCGATAACTCGGCTAAAAGCTTGACTCATTTAATTTATAACTTTATACAAATTTTTAAACCTCTCCGATAACTAAAAAATATAATAACTACATAAGTGGGTCAAAATTTGATTTTCATACCATAAATATAATATAAAATGCATATAAAACATACTTTATAGTGAGTACATAAATTTTAGAGATAAATATGTAGACATGAAAATATATATTTTTTTTATTAAGACCACACATTTATTAAAACTTTTATATACCATCATAATATGCATATTTTAACATTCTTGAGAACTTAGATAAAAGAATGTCAAATGATTACAATAACCTTAAATTTTTTAAAATACAAAATTATCGAATATCAAAATAGTATATTTTTAAATTTTTACTATTTGCCTATTTGGCATGCTTTATTGACAAGATATATTTGTGTGTGGTGATAATTTTAATAAATTGGTAAAATTATTATAAAATTTAAATAAATGAATAACCTCGTTATATATTATACTAGGTTAAAATTCCGTGTATTACACGGGTTGAATAAATGTAATGTTATATATTTAGTAATAAAAAATTTATGTCTTTAAAAACCCGTGTATTACACCGGTTGAATAAATGTAATGTTATATACTTAGTAATAAAAAATTTATGTATTTAAAAACACTTGTATTACACGGGTTAAATAAAATATTACGTGACAATTATAAATTCTGTTAAGTTAATTTTTAAAACATTTTTTTAGATGAGTATTAATTTTTTTATGTAACTGATAAGTGCTAATTCATATTAAACTTTAGAAACCCGGTGTATTACACGGGTTGAATAAATGCAATGTTATATATACTTAGTAATAAAGATTTATATATTACATATTTACGACATATTACATAGTTTTTTAATACAAATTATAAAAACGTTATATAGTTATTTTTTAAAAATGTCTTATAAAAAGAATAAAAGAAATGTTTAATTTATAAAAATATTTTATGAACAAACCTAATTTTTTTAATAAAAAATGTTTTATAAAAAGATTATATAAATCATTATTATTTAATAGGAGAGAGAGACGGGAAACAAAAACTTATAAAAATTTGTACAATTAATAAGAGAGAGAGATGCGGGAAAAAAATTAAGGATGCATAGGAGAGTGACAAGTGTCCCACCAAAACCTTTATCTATACTATATAATAAATAAAGGTTTTTCAATGTCACGTGTCGCCTCCATATTCATTCTCATCATTTTTTGTCCGCTTCTCTCTTATTAAATACACTTCTCTCTCTCTTATTAAATACAAATCTATATTTTAATAATAATATTTTTTTAAAGAAAATACTAATCTTTGTATTAATAAATCTCTTGACATATTTTGACGAGTTTATGTGTTAACAAATTATATTGTATTTCGCGGGTTTATTCAACTCATATAAAACACGAGTTTTTAAAAAATAGTTTTTTTATTACTTAGTATATAATATTATATTTATATAACCCGTGTAATACACGGGATTTCAACCTAGTTTATTATATAGTATAAATTATTATCTCTATGTTTTAGGATCCTTTTATTTGATTAAGGGAGGTGCAGATTGTTATATATATATTTTTAAATAGCACTTAAATTATTACACACACTATCATATTTTGTCATACTAGCTATGTTTGGTTTGTTCCATTTGGGCTTTGGGACAATTTGTTTATTCGTAGATAGTCATGTAGTATCGGAATGTTCATGTTTTGTTTCGTAAGGGTATTTCCTTTCTGAATGTGCTTTCGGGCGTTCTAGCGGTTTAGTTAGAGTTGGTGTTTTTATAAAAAAAAATTTCTAGCCGTTAAAAAAACTATATATTGTTGATTATTCAAATATATAATGTGAGATGTAAATTAATTTATGTGGTTTATAAATAAAAACTAATATATTTCTTTAGAAAAGAAATCTATCTATTCACATGACAATCTAGAATAAAGAGTTGGTTGGTTCTCTCACATTTCTACATATGACCTCCCTCTATTTAAGGGCTACTTGGTTGATGATGTAAGGTCAGTGGAAAGTGAAAACTCAAAGCGTTTGACCGGTCAGAGTGAGAGAGAGCACCACTCTTACAGTAAGATCAACAGGTATTATATATTTTTTACTCAAAGATGTACATTTTAAAACTCTATAAATTATAAGGATAAAAACATTTATTTATTTAATAACTCATAACTCATAATTCTCTTTTTTAATGTTTTTGCTAGGAGTCTAGAAGGGATGGAGGATGAGAACAAATTTCTTCAGGGTAACATTTATTTCCCAGTGATTTATTTATACTTTTCATATAATATATATGGATATTTAGGATACGTGTTACTTTTTTATTATGTAAACTTACGAAATATCATATATATATATATATATATATATATATATATATATATATTAATTAAGATTGGAAATTTTCTTTTTTTTTTTTTTTTTTTTTTTTTTATCATCAATGAGATTAACGGCAAGAAGTACCAAAATTACAAACTAATGGCAGGTAGACGGGCAACAAGCTGCGCCGCTACCCCCTTCTGAATAGCAAATCCTACTCTACTAAACACAAAGTTCCCCCCATAAATATATGCGGTGTTAACTCGACCTTGTTTCTCCTCGGTTGTTGTCTTTAAGACGTTTTTTATTTGCTTATTGTGCGATATCTAGGAAATGCAACGTTTTCGAAGCTGGAAGGTTTGCAAAAACAACACAAGACAAAAACGGAGAAAATCCAAGCTCTCAAGAATCAAATTGAGGATTTGAAGCGTCGACTAGATGAAACAAAGAACGCGGCTTCAAAGGATAGCAGCGAGTCCACGAAGGACTTAAGCGAAAAATACAAGCAACTACGAGACGAGTATAATCTGCTCCTTGGTCAGAAATCCAGCAAAAACCAAGTGAATTAAGGGTTTTGATTAAATGATTGCAAAGGTTAATAGTTTTCAACGTTTATTGAGAATGAACTCTATTATATCTTAGTGGTATCTTGCTTTTTGGTTTTCCACAAGTCCATAAGTGTGGCTTATATATAGGTTTAATGAGCGGTTTGAGCCAAGTTAACATCAACTCGGACTCGAAGCAATAAAAGTACAAGCCGAACTGCTCAACTCGTAATTTTTAATTCGAACTCATATTCAACTCATGGCTTGATAAGTTGACTAGTGTTTCTTTTAATTTTGTGTGTTTCCATTCATAAAAGTCTCAAATAACAAATATTTTCATAATCGGACCAGTTATCGAGCCTGTTACCTCACCGGTTCACTGGTCGGACCAAACTTAAGAACCGGATGATGTTATAATTAATTTTGAAGTATTTAAATATTACATAAGATATAAATACTATATTCAACCGTAAGTTTAAAAAATAAAAGAAATATATTGTTTTCTTAAAAAAGAATAAAATAAAACAATAAAGAAACTTTTTAAAAATAAAAGAAATTAAATTAATTTGAAGTATATTTAGTTTATATATAAACAATAATCCCACTAAAATATTTTGCAAAAGGAAATTACAAACCGGCCCAACCCTACCAAACCTAACGGTGACAAGTCCGGTTCCAGGTCCAGTCATCAAAACACCGCAAATAACACAATACTAAACTAACGAGTTAATTATAATCAAGTTACAAGTTAAGAGTTACTTGAAGAATACCTGCATTCTAATCAGTATTGAATGGATTTTGTTATTTTTTGTAAAATAATATATTTTGAAAGAAAAAAATATATATATGTCATCCAACTAGTTTGATCCGTTCAAAGAGAGGATAAAATTAAAAGCTAAACCAAGTCACCAAGATGGCAAGATTTGCACATAACCCAAAAACTAAATATGGGCCATTGATGGTTTTACACCCAATCATTTTGAGCCCATTAAAGTCCTAAAACAAGTTAACAAAAGTCTCATATAACCGATGTTTACATAACTACACCGGTTATCGAAACTAGTAGTCTTACTGGTTTACTGGTCGGACTGGACTTAATAACCAGATGACGTCATAATTGATTTTGAAGTATTTAAACATTGCATAAAATAATTACTATATTAAGTTGAAAGTTTAAAAAATAAAAGAAATATATTGTTTTCTTAAAAAAAAAATAATAAAGAAAGTTTTTTAAAATTAAAAGAGATTAAATTAATTTGGAGTGTATTTAGTTTATATATGTAGATATAGTTGGTAAAGATTCTCTTATTTATATGAGAGGTCTTGCGTTTAAATCTTGATAGCTAACAAAACCATTATTAAAAAATTTTCCAAAAAGAAAATTACGAACCGACACATCCCTACTAAACCGAATGGTGGTGAGTCCAGTTCCCGGTCTGACGCACCAATCCGGTCATCGAAACACTGTAAATAACATAATACTAAACTAACGAGTTAATTAAAATCAAATTACAAGTTGAGAGTTAGTTGAGGATCACTAAGGGAAGAAAGAATACCTGCATTCTAATCCAATATTGAATGGGTTTTGTTATTTCTTTGTATAATAATATATTTTAAAAGAAAAAATGTCCAACAAGTTTTGATCCGTTCAAAGAGGTAGAGGTGCACAAAAAAAACCGGTTTAGGATCTCAAACTGGTTTTCAAACCGACCCTAACTGATTGTTAAACCGGTTTGAAACTGGTTCAAACCGTCGGTTTGAAACCGGTTTAATCCGAACCGAACCAATACAAACCCCTCAAAAACTTGTTTTAAACCGTCCCTCTCAAACCAGTTTCAAACCGAACCGGTTTGATACTAAATTGGTTTTGACTTTTGTTGACTAAACCGGTTTTGGTTTGAAAAAACGATTTGTGCACCTCCAAAAAAGAGAGGATAAAAGCTATAACTAAATTGGCACATAACCCAAAAACTAAATATGGGCCATTGATGGTTTTACAACAAGCCGACAAGGTATAAAAGAATCATTTTGAGCCCATCAACGGTTTTACAATTGGCCCATATATGTTAAGTAATAAAACAAAACGATGTCGTCTACATTTAGAAAATTGGAAATACGAAAAATCATCAATTTTTGACTTTTTGTAAATACGATAAATCATCAATTTTTTACTTTTTGTATTATATTCATATAAAAAACAATTTCGTATTTCTAATTAAATCATGACATATTTGGATAATAATCGTCCAACTTTTTATTTATTTTTACCTTAAAATAATATTTATTTCTAGAAGCATTTATAAAATTTTCCTTATATAAAATTGTTGTATTAAGGGGTAAAAGTATTAACTTATTATTAAGCAAAGTATTAATTAAATTTTCCTGAATTTACGTTATGCTATAAGATGTTTATAACAGTTGTTGCATTCAACATCAAGATATGACCAAGAGGTATTTAGATCTGCATTTTCAGAGCTACATAATCAAATACATAGTTACAGTAAATTAATTAAAGTAAAATTAAGTAAGTTTATTTTACATTTACCGTCGGATACTACTTTATTAATTCATAAAAAACAAAATAAATTAAAACAAACTCAATAAAATCCCACTCATGGAGTAAGGTTTAAGAAGAATAAGATGAGAATAAATATTTTCAAATATGTTTATTAAAATATTATTCACTTCTTTTAACTTGTTTCACTGTCACAAATATTTCCAGGTATTTCAATAATAAGAGGTTTCGCATCAGGTTATTTATCCTTATCTTTATAATTTAATTAAAACCATCATTCTATAAAAATTTTGTTCATTTTTTAAAAACCTCTCACATCTTAGAGCATTCACATCCAATTCTTCATTTTCATTTCTATAATTTAACTAAATATCACTTTTTTCAAATATATATTTACCTTTGTTTTAACATCTCACATCTCATTCTCTATCTCTATCTCACTCACAAACACTTATTTTTTTATTTTTTATCTTTCCTAGACACTCATAAAAAATATAGAGATTTGTGAAAATGGATCTCTATATTTAGAGAATCTTTATTTACTAAATTATAAAATTTAAAGATAAAGTTAGAGATAGAGATTTTGATGCAGGTTCAAAATAGAAGAAAACTCTAAATAATAAAAATGGAGATGGAAATAGAGATCCTGATATAAATGCTCTTATTCCTTATTCTTATAATTTTAAAGAAATAATTAAGGAATTGGTATATTTAAGATTCTAGTGTTTATTTCCCTATAATTTTAAAGATAAAATATAAGGTTTAAAAAAACTGATGTAAGAGTATTCGCATCAGATTCTTTATCCTTATCTTTATAATTTAACTAAAAATCATCATTCCATAAAAAACTTGTTCATTTTTTTAAAAACCTCTCACATCTCATTCCTTATCTTTATAATTTTAAAGAAATGGTTAAGAAATTGGTATATTTAAGATTCTAGTGTTCATTTTCTTATAATTTTAAGGATATGGATAAGGTTTAAAGAATCTGATGTAAGATCTTTTTAACTTAAATCTTATTTTTTTTCCTTATAATTTAAGGATGTTGTATATATACCAATCATGATTTGAATGCTCTAAGACCCTTTTAACTTAAATATTTTTTCCCTCTTATAATTTAAATAAATTGTATATATATCAATCCTGATGCGGATGCTCTAAGAAAAACTAACTCCAACAAGACACGATAACATTTATGTTAAAGTGAAGCAAAAGTGATACTAGTGCCTAGTATTAATTGGTTTCCCTTTATTAAAAGACTATGTTAGAAACTCATGTATTATACGGGTCGAATAAATTCAACTTGTTGTAAACTAACAGTTTTTATGGAGATTTGTATATTGGATGTTATCAGTTATTGAGGAAATAAGAAATAACAAAGATTAAGAATTATAAATAACAAATGATGAAGATTTAAGAATTATAAAATTATATTTTAAGATAAGATATAAGTGAAATTTTCTTATGATTTAATAAGTTTTAATAAAATATTAGAATAAATTTTAGAAATTTAATTATTTAAACTCATTATTATTTAATAGGAGATAGAGACGAAAAAAAATCTAGATTTCACCAGAAGTCAACGTATAACAGATAAAATTATTCATTTACTATAATAAGTATTTTATAACAAATTTAAAAAAAATCAATTACTATTTTAATAACTGTTGAAAAGAGAGGCTGTTTGACAAAATCTGAAACATTAAGTGCTGAACCATTAAGAAATCTGAATGGTTCAACATGATTCTAAAGCTGAACCATTTAGAGGTAAAATGAACCATTAAGAGGTGGGCTATTAGCGAAAGAAACACCCTTACCTCTTTAATAAAATCATTAAGAGGCTACCAAACAACTCTTAGACAACACAAACATTCTCCTAATTTTTCTTATCCAAAAAAAGTAATAAAAAAAATCATATTGAAGGGCCATTTGTGGAAAGTGTAAAGCGTAGGGACTACAAGATATTTTGATCATTGAAAAAATAAAATAAAATGGCAAGCTTTTGAATGGGGACAGCCATGAACATATAAACACGGAAACACAGTGAAGGGATGGAACCCAGGGCCCTAGAGATTCTACCCGATTAATCCACAAATCAACCTAATATGGAATCATCATTCCATTTGCAGATCAAATCTAGCAATTGATAAAGATTGATCTGGAAGAAGAACAAGTTATTCAAAACAACCGCCAGATTTAATGTCTCCGTTTCGCCGGGGATGATTCATCAACCGGTCAGTTTTCTTCATTTGAAACTTCGTATCGATATTCGTTTCATTACAATAACATGAACTCTTCGTCATCGAATTCAAACAATGCGTTCTCGGATTTCAATGAAACGAATCCGGCTTTGGGGTTTAATTCGCCGCCGGCGTTGCTGCTACTTTAGATTCTAATGTTTCACGGTCACGGATTATGAAGGCCAGAAAGCAAACATCTAATCATCATCGTAAGTCTAGTAATCCCCTGGATAGCTGGGTGGCAGGGGCTGATCTTCGTCTAGGGTTAAGAAGCACGCCGGGGTCGATTTTCGGGAATATAACGTCTGGAAATGTTGCATTCAATTTGGAGGAGAGTGCTGTTGACAAGTCAATGGTGGATGAACCTGCAAATGAAATTAGCAATGTAAAAAGTGCAAAGAGTTCACGAGGGGTGGATCCAATTAATACGAATCGGTTTACCGGTTTTCTTGATGGTAATGTGGCATTAGAGCTCCAAAATAAGATGAACCTTAAAGATCCTGCTGATGTTTCTTCTGAAAGAATGGGTGAGTTTGCTTTTACAAGCAAATTGGATGATATGAGAGGTAGCATGTTTTCTGGCTTAAATCGATTCGAATCAAGAACTGTTAAAGAAACTAGGTCAAAGAAAAAGAAAGGGAAGATGAGAAAACCTGTTGTTGGCCAATCTAGGATTATTGAAGATTTTGTGTTTGGTGGAAGAAATTCGTTTGGAAGTTCGGACACTTTCGATATTATTCCGCCATATGATGAGAAATCAGCTGGTAGTTATTCTAGGGGAACTTCTGTGACATCCGAGGAGGCTTCACCACTGTCAAGTGATTCGCATATGATTAATTCAAATGCCACAACTGATGATGAAGCGTTTGAGCCTCAAGTTAATGAAGTTTCTGAGACAGAAAGCTTTAAGTCTGCAGCTGAAAATTTGGAATACAGTTGTGATACTTCGGTTACATCTCTAGATTCTGATTTGAGTTCAACTGCGATTTCTGGGAGGCAAGAAAGTGGTGTCACGCGGGTGTTTAGTTTTGGTTCGAGATCAGAAGATGTTAGCAATGGTAACTTTACATTTGCTGCATCTTCATCGGGTCAAAGTCAATTTTCACAAGATACACGTCAGCATAAAAAGAAACTTCCACCAAAAATTACCCGTGATCCTTACATTTCCACAAAAACAGAGTTCTTCCCACTTGATTTGTCTACATCATCAAACATAAAAACAGATAACATGAAATTAGTAAATGAACAAGATTTTAGGCATGAAAGTCTCACTAGTATCAGTTTGTCTTCCAGCAAAGCAGCAGAGGAAGCCTGTGAGAAATGGCGAATAAGGTGTGAAACTCTACCTTATAATGTGTTAAATGTTCATATTTATTTATCAGTTAATAATGGGGTTTTTCATTTAATTATTAGGGGAAACCAAGCTTATAGTAATGGTGATCTGGCTAAAGCAGAGGATTGTTACACGCAAGGGTTAAACTCTGTTTCAGAAAATGAGAAATCTAGAAGCTGCCTTAGGGCTTTGATGTTGTGCTATAGTAACCGTGCAGCAACTCGGATTTCTCTGGGAAGGATGAAAGAAGCATTAGAAGATTGTCTCATGGCTGCCACCATAGATTCCAACTTTCTTAAGGTTCAAGTTCGGGCTGCACAGTAAGTCTACCTTTCTATAAAGATAATTAAACACACTGGCGTGCACGCGCACATACTGCATTCCGTTCATTGTTTTATACTGTTGATATTTGTATATATGCAGTTGTTACCTTGCTATGGGAGAATTTGAAAATGCAAAAAAGCAGTATATAAAATGCTTGCAATCTGGAAATAATAACAGTGGGGACATGAAAGTAACTGCAGAGGCATCTGAAGGCCTAGAAAAGGTTCAGGTAATATGCGTTTTATTGGCTCGTAGTTCAATAACAATGTTATGGGTTGGTTGAGAAAGTGTTGGACTGTATTGAGCAATGTACTGATCTTAATTTTTAATTTTCTTTGTAATTTTTTACTTATCCAGAAAGTGTTGGACTGTATTGAGCAATGTACTGATCTTTTACAAAGACGGGCTTCTGAAGACTTAGAATGTGCTTTGAGACTTATCAGTGACGTGTTGCAGATAAGCACTTGCTCAGATAAACTGCTTCAGATGAAAGCAGACTCTCTTTTCATGGTTAGTGCTATTACTGGCGAATACATAAAATTTGTCTTCGTGTGAAAGGTGGCAATTTTGATACATTTACTTATGAATGGGTTGATTTGATTGTCTCTAACGAGTTGAATGACTGGATAATAAGATTTAGCTAAAAGAGAAACTAGTTAGATAGGTCAAATTGGAAGTTGTCCCATCTCTTAAATCGTTTTGGTTAAAGAAAAAATAGGTTATTATTATAATTCATAATTAATGCACTAATTATTTCTAAGAAAGTGTTTATGGGTCAATCCGACCTGGCCCAACCCGTTTCAAACTTTTGTTGAGTTCTTATCTGATTTTGCAGTTGAGGAGGTATGAAGAGGTGATTCAGACTCTTACTTCTGATGAAGCAGACACACCTACAGACTCTTCTTCTAGGCTATGGAGATCACATCTTATCGTTAAATCCTATTTTTATTTAGGAAGGCTAGATGAGGCTCTTGAATTTATCAAAAAACAAGAGAATTCAGACCATATTACAAAAATGTAACTTTATTCATCTTGTCTTCTTTTCTGCTCCCATGTTTTTTTTCAATGGATTTCATGCAGACAACACAAAAGTTGAACTTTCAGTGCCATTGATTTCCAGGGTAGGAAACGCGAGTCAGGAATCAGCAATACCTTTAGCTGATACTATACGTGAGCTTTTATCTCACAAGGTAAATGAACTTTGTAACACTAAGTAATTAAGCATGTTCTTGTTCTTGAATCTAATCAAATTTATGCAATTTCCAACCCTAAAAAGGGCTTGTTTGACCACTAATGTCAAAGTCACGATCTTGAATTTTAGAACAGAGGTAGCATAAGTTGTGTATGTCACAATCTGATCTGTCTATATCTGTGTGCAGACAGCAGGAAATGAAGCATATAAATCAGGAAAACATTCAGAAGCAGTAGAACATTACACTGCTGCTTTATCATGCAGTGTTGAATCTCGTCTGTTTGCATCAGTATGCTTTTGCAACCGAGCTGCAGCTTACAGAGCTTTGGGTCAAATCACGGATGCCATTGCAGATTGCAGCCTAGCTATAGCCCTTGATCCAAACTATCTCAAGGTTCACTTATGCTTTATCTAGCATGGTAAAATGGGTCAAATCAAAATATTTAGTTAAAAAGTAAACGGGTCAAAGGTTGTCTAAAGTGTTTTCATTACTTCATAAGAAGTTGTAAAAGATTATAACTTGATTGTAATGACATTTATGCAGGCAATATCTAGGCGCGCCAGCTTGTATGAGATGATTAGAGACTATGGGCAGGCAGCTAAAGATCTTCAGAGACTAGTGTCTCTTCTAACAACACAGGTGGAGAAGGGTGCTGTTTCTGGAGCATCAGATAATTTAAGCAGTATGAATGAGCTAAAGCAAACTCAGATACAGCTTTCTAATGTTGAAGCAGAATCCAGAAAGGGAATCCCCTTAAATACATACCTCATATTGTAAGGTTTTTTTTTGTGTGTGTGTTTCAAAATATACTAAAAGGGTGAACCTTGGAAATCCAATTAATGAAGTGAATGTGTTCTTCTATATGAGATAATGAAGTTCTGATTTGAACTTTACAGGGGAGTTGAATCAACTGTTTCTGCAGCAGATATCAAAAAGGCATATAGGAAAGCTGCACTCAGACATCATCCTGATAAGGTTTACCCAACTTCTAAAATCTTGTAGTGTCGGTTGGTACTATGAAACTTTGGGTTCACCTTTTCTAATAATCATGTTTTGCTTATGTAGGCAGCCCAGTCACTCGGTAGAGGTGATGATGGAGACGATGGACTATGGAGGGAAATAGCTGAAAATGTCCACAAAGACGCTGATAGGCTTTTCAAAATGATTGGAGAAGCATATGCTGTACTTTCCGATCCTTCCAAGGTTCCCTCTCTCTCTCTCTCTATATATATATATATATAGATAATGTTTTTTTAACATTCATGTTAACTGATATATATATATAGATAATGTTTTTTTAACATTCATGTTAACTGGTTCCATTATTGTCTTTTTTCTCCTAGAGGTCAAAATATGATCAAGATGAAGAGAAGAGAAATGGAGTCAATAGATTTACTAGAAGCAACTCATCAAGAATGGCTGCAGATGTCCAAAACTCTGTATTTGAGCAAAGTGGGAACGGGCGCCAATGGCAGGATTCTGGGAGACCCTATGTCAGAACCCAGTCTACAGGCTCGACAAAATGAGTTCATCATATAGGTATTCCAAGTACTATTAATGGGTTTCACTAAAGAAGTTTTTAGTCAACAATTTCTAAAGTCCAAACCTAGACAGAGAGTACAAGTCAAGCATGCATATAGTTTTGGAAAAGTAAACCACTTTGGGATACATAAAGGAAGTTAAGATCCAATGAAAAGTTCTGAACTCTTACTTGTATTTAAGTTTTGAGATTTTCTGACAAATGATTTTCTGTTATGGTGTGAACTAGCTGTGTGTATAGCGGTCGACAAAAGGAGGGTTGACCGGTTTGTACCTTTTGAGTTTCGCTGAGGTGGGCCCAGTTGTATGACTGGTACTCCATGGGTCTTACCTTGAGCTTTCGTTTGATGATGTGTGATGTACTGATGTGTATACACATTATATTGTGAGTTTCTACAGAATCCAAACAAAAACAGGAGAGATTTGTATTTTTATTTTTTTTATTTTTTTTTATGTTTCAATGGCATGTATTCAAAGATTTTGTTGGGAATAATTTTATTGTGGTAATGAAGAAATAGCACAGTAGCATACTGTTTGTTTTTACAATCCAATCTCAACTTTGGACAAATTTAATTGTCTTATTTCTATGTAATTGAGATAACTCAGTCTCAGTTACAGGCTGTGGTCTGTTGGTAAATCTGGATAAATTTGTTGGCATATTACACATATATTCCAAGTCCAACCTCCTTAGGATTTGTTTCCACCATCCACGGAGCCCTGTGGACATAAAATGCATTTATATGGTTAATTCAAACAAAAATTCACAACTTCTTTGATTGGTTAAAACAAAGTTTTCTTAAACAATATCTGTTTTTTCTAGAAATAGAATTCTAAACAAAGAGGAAGGAAAGGATGATACTTGTGCATTACAAAATTAATTGTTCCTTGTGCAGCACGTTCAAGGAGGAGTTCTCGAGCTTCAATGGCGATCCCTTCAGGCTATAAAAAGAGTGGAAAATATAAGTGCATAGAAGCATGGCATTAATATATATGGGATGTGATTTGTATACCACCAAATATTATCCAAATACCACTAAAACCATTGAAGCTACAAGTTTACTCCATCCTTTTTGTCTTCTCTCGCAATGGGAAGGTATATTGGTAAAAATACAAATCACCTTCCATTATGTATTACACTATGTGCTTGTGTTGTGTACCTCTTCTGGAAACCATACGCCTGGTTGTGTGCTGCCCTCAAGAGCAGCAAGAGCAAATGCAGCTGTTGAATAACCAGTCTTTTAATGAATTCCCAAAGCAGCTTGGCACACAATGCCAATCAGAATTAGAGATGGCAAAACGAGCAGGTTGGGTAACGAGTTCTGGTCAACGTAGGCAATCTAAGTACAGGTCAAAACGGGTTGGACTGACTTGCAAATACTTCTATATTATGTTTTAATAAATAATTATTATGTTGAATCTGATTACAAAAGCTATACTATTAGAAAAAATAATGGAAGTTTCTAAAGAGAACTATTTAGAAGGTTTTACGGCATTCTGAATACTCACTTTAGCAACTTTCGACCCACTCAACCTGTTTACCCCGTCTCCATTTAGCTATTTTTTAATATTATAACCAAAAATCGACCTATTGACCCATTAATGGGTCGAAATTGCCACAGCTAATTAGAAAAGGGCGTCGGTTCTTCTATAATAAGTCCAGGAAAAATATTACTTACATAGAGAGTCTTTTATGACTGAAAATACCAATTGTCTGCCGTCCTCCTGAACACTCCAAATCAACCTGGTCAGAAGGAAAAAATATATATATGAAGTTACCATAACTAAAATGAGGCTATGAAAGTCCTATTGGTGGAGATTATTTCTTTGTAAATAAAAGATTTTGAACTAATTACCCTCAGTGAGACACGCTCTCCAGCATAGCCATCCATGACGCGAACTACTGGATCAAATAACCGAACCATCTCTTGTACTCTGTTTCTGTCTCTTAGGACTTCCTAGAACATTACAATTACAAGGAAACATGTAATATGAATATGGGGCCCTTATTGAGTTCTATAGATGGTCATATTAATAGGAAGTTTTTATCAGGGATGATATAGGCTGGAGTTTCCAAATTCTACAGTCTTAAGAAATTTATATAACCAAAAATAACCATTGATCATCAGTGTTAAATATTTGAGATAGAGCGAAACACGAAATGATTTCTAACACACTGAAACATGATTGCTATACATACCAGTTAACTGATATTAAGGTAGCAAATCCGACCCATTTACATATTCACTTGTGAATGTGTCAATTTCAGGTTAAGATAGCAGGTCAAACAGGGTGAAAGTCTCCCAAATTGTATTTTTAATGCATACACCTTCTAAATCATTTTATTCAGAAATTAGGTGATTCTTGAAACAATATAAATTTTGTATCATATCATACACTAATTATTTATAAAAAACTGAATTTTAGACAAAACGTGTTTTGGGTCAACCTAACCAGACCCCTACTGTTTGAAAACAACCCGATTTGACCGGTTACCCAACAAGCCAGCCCACCCATTTTGCCACCTCCAAGCTGTTAATGCAGAAAAATGGATTCAACTTTCGAGTGGTCATCTTACAGAAGGAAGGAAACGTGTCATTGCGTCCATTGCCCAGTTCCAGAAAAATGGAGCAGTTCCAAATCGAGCACTGACAGTTGGAACTCCAAGAATCTCATGTGTACTTGTCACTTCTGGCAAATTCCTAGAAGGTTTCATGAGTAAGCTACCACTCAAATTTCCCTACGTTATTGTGGATTGCGTCTAATTCATACCATGTATTAACAATAAAAGATTCCAAATGATTATATGCATGACGGTTTGCTGATAGATATGTAGGATGCAATTCAGAACTTACAATAGATACACATATTTTTTCCCTATTCCTTTTCCAAAGTCAATGTTGACCATTCCACTATATGGCCTTAATTTGATTTTCTCTCCTGTTACATAGTTGCTTACTGGTTAGCAACTCACCATCATGAAAAATGCATAACATAGAATAGAAGCATAAACAGTAATACAGACCTTTATTATATGCAATAACCTCCTCTCCAAGAAGTAAAAAACTAGTGGCTAATATTGTTGGCCCTGCACCACCAGTTCCTGCCGTGTAGTAGTAGAATCTGAGACAAGCATATTATCATTGGATAATATATGTAAAATTAAATATAAAACATAATAACTTCATTATCAAGGAAGAAATGACATTAAACGTGTAGCAGGTTAATACCTCAGCCGTTCAGGCTCACCCTTATTTTCAATTTTTGCAACACGTACGAGCTCTGCTGCCATCACTGTCAAGATTCCACAAAAATTTAGTCATCTTCACTAATTCAATCAAATGTTTTAACAAGAAAATGTAGACATTTAAGCATCTGCGGACAAGTTTTGTACCATTGCTCACTCCTGGATAGATTCCCCCAGTAGTAATTGCCGGAACTTTTGCATCCAACGCTTCATTAATAAATGATTTTGCACGCAACGCGTAACTTGTATCATCACACACGTCCAGATATGATGTCTGACAATGATAAACCATTTTGAGAATATACTACACACAAATATATCTTACAAAAACCGTAGAATAATATAACTTCAAGAAATATTGGAATTAGCTTTACCTTGTTCTCACCTTGGCCCTTATAGCAGCTTCCAAAACTCTACAATTTTCGGTTTGTTGGAATGGCCCTGCGGCATGTACCACAAGATCTACATCTGCAGAGTAGAATCGGCATATGACAAAGCAGGTTTTAAAATGTTAGGTTGAAGATACTAGACTTAGCTATTTGTGCTAAATACAACTTTCATAAATGTAGTTTTCGAGTATTGAAATATGAATTTTCTGAGAGTCGTGACGCACTTTCAGATTGAAACAATTCGATGGTTAACTCAAATTTCTCAATTGGATAAAACTCAGAATTGAATCTTAAGAAAGAGTATGAAATCTATGTTGATTTGGTGAACCAGATTATTTGATCAAAACTGTTTTTAGTATTCAGAAAATTTAGGACCAAGCGAATATTCGAATTTAAATTCTGATAAATATTGCGCCAACTTACCACCGAAATTTCAATGCAAAAATCCGGAAGTTAAAATTCTGATGAATTTTTAATGAATCAATATTTGTCAAAATAAAAAAAATTCAAACTGACTTAGCAGCTCGACCCAAATGCCCCTTTGGAACCCTCCTTCGCCCCTAAGAACCAACGAGGTTCCTAAATACTTAAAATCATAATAAACTCAAACAAGTATGCACTCCGCACTTCCTAACTTGTTTGATGCATATTATGATTCACTTTGGTCAACAAGTCAATCCAATTACACTAAAATAGCCAACAATAAACACACCAGTCAAAGCAGATTCCAGTGATTTGACATCATTTATATCAAATTCAGAAAACTCAGCATTCTTCCCAAGTGTGGCCACCATACTGGCACCTTTTTCCCTAAAACACATCAGTCTATTCAGCATATAGGTTATGGTGACGGATTGTCATTATCTACGGCTCATTTTAGCAATAACACTACAATTGTATCCGACATGAGGAAGCATCATTTGTTCTTCAAAAAATATAGACGAATAATTAACAAATTTTGAGGAGTTGTAGTTGGAATGAAACCTGTTACGACCAGCAATGATGATGCGGAGGTCAGGGGAGAGCTTAGAGAGAGCGATGGCGGTAGAACCACCGATTCTACTGGTTCCTCCGAGCACCAGAACACTAGAATTGAGAGTTTCCTTTTGAAGAGTGGCAGAAGCCACCGTCGGGGCCCTGATGCTGCTCCAATGGCGCATACAGGCACAAGCCATGCCTCTCCTTCAGTGTGTTCGTCCCTAGTCCTATCCAGAGTTCGTTACAATATCATCTGTCAGCAGGTCAGGTATTTTAAAATATTATACTTTGCATCATATTTTTTTAATTTTAATCAAGTTATTTTTTAGTATGTTCTTACAGAGTACATTTCGGTTTTAGCCTAGATGGTTTGTTCAAAATAACGTTTTAATCCAAATAGTTTTAATTTCACTTTTTGAATATTTGAGATTTGTTAATTGTCCCAATCAACTATGGCGTTTTAACGACGTCCATCAGTTCTGTTAGACATTGTGTGAAAAGATAAATATACCTTTGATATTAAAAAAAATTAAAAATATATAAATCCTAGAGTAAATTACATTAATCGTCCTTTATGTTTATACAATTTTTCACTGTATGTCCTTTAGCCTAAAAAATATCAGATATCATCCTTTACGTTTAAATTTGTTGCGGTTTACGTCCTTTAGCCTAACGGGCGTTAAGTTTTTCAGTTAACTTCAGCATATGCCTTGCACATGAGGGTGTTTTGGTCTTTTTACCCACAAATTAAAATTTAAAACCCTAATTTTATATTTATCCACCACCACAAATCCTCCACATCTACCCACTCAGACTCACCATCAACACCGCTACCGCCACCACCACCACTCCCACCTCACCTGCCACCACCCTCCATCAGAAACCACAAATACGAAGACCATCCCATGTTGATGGTCACATTCTTGATCCCAACTGCTGATACCCCTGGATTATACTCAATCACCCTGTCCACCAAAAGAAATAGAAATCTAAAAAAAAAAATTAAAAAAACCCAAATCAGAAATCAAGCAAATTACAAACCTGTGTGGCAAAATTACACGAATTTGATTGATATCAACAGCAGTAGGAAATGCATGAAACTCTGAAAAGATGCATAAACAATCAAAGAACAAACATGGAAATTGAAATTAGAAAGTTGAAATTCGAACAGGAAAAAGGGGAGTACTGAGTTCAATTGGGGTATCGTCATTTGAGCTGCTATGATTGGCGGTTGAAGAGCAATTGGCGATGAAATTGGTTGTCACACCCCGAGAAATGACACTCCGGGCGTGCGACTCAGATTGGTACATGTTTTGAATAATCATTTTGTTGCACAGCGGAAATTACATAGTTCTGAGTTTCATGAAAATCCTTGACTTTTGTAGTCGAGTAACTGTCATTTTCATAAAACATGGGGAATTAAACACCCCTAATAATTTACAACAATTATTCTGAAAATTCAAAGTTTTATACTTCGTATTACAATACTGATTAGTAATATCCCGAGCCACGGGAATCATGCTTCTATGTACTGTAGTCATCACCAGCTCGTCCAAAACTAAGGTATTCTAGAGTCTATGAGTATATCCTATCTAAACCACTACCTTACTTTCAAAGCTATTAATGATTATCTGAAAACATTTTGAAAACATACGTCAACGAAAGTTGGTGAATTACATTTACAAGACACAAAACATTTTGCAGCATGATATCGTTCAACTCATATAACCATATTTTACGGTAAAATACGCATATACTACCACAATTTATACCCTAACAACTGGAATACAAATGGGTAAAACTCCCAGAACTCTAGGTACCCTCCGGTAACGTTATTTCTCCCCAATTTGTATGAAGCTAGGTGTAACATCCATGATTTTCCGACCATATTTTATTTTCGTAAATAAACACTATATTTAAATCCCGTATGTTGTTCGACCACATGATGTCCCATAAATCTTATATTTTCTACTTTAATAGTATATCTGTCTTAAATCTTGCGTTACATATAAATTTCTAAAACGCATGTTTTGCGTATCTATATATATGATTATTTATTTATAAATATAGGGACATGTTCAATTAAGAACCATCATTTTGGCGAGAACCAAAAGAACCATGTATTTCTACACAAATATAAGGATGCATATAGGCATTTGTGCATATATAAAGTAAGGATGCATGTATGCATTTGTGTAAGAATGTATGTTTCTTTTGGTTCTCGTCAAAATGATGGTTCTCAATTGAACATGTCCCTATAAATATATGTATGCAAATGTATTCACATTTAAACCTCATAAAGATAATTGTTTAGTAAACATAAAAGTTACATTTTAAATTTTGAATACAGTTAGTTTTATAAAGGAAAGATTCAAGTGTTTTATAGTTTTTATTTTATATATATATATATATATACAAAGAAAATCAATCCAGAAATATATATATATAAATTCAATTCAATTAAATTAGGATGAACCCTTTTCTCACAATTGAACTTCCAACTTGAACCCCTATCCTTAAATTTGAATCTATTTAACCCCAAGTTTGAACCCATTCATTCTATTTTGACTAGGTTTGACTTTAAAAGTCAAGCGATCCAAAATTCATACAATTCAAAGCTGTTTTTTTTATCGAATCTGACTTTTATGGACATTCTTTGATTTCCCTATTCGAACATAGACCAGTTACAAGTCCTAATTGCACCCCAATTCAGCATGTTACGCAAAATATTTTCGAAATTCAAAAGGTTTGACTTCACAAAGTCAAACCGTATCAATTCAACATTCAAGTCGTGAAAGCAACGCGTTTCAATCCCGCAAATCACGCACGATCAACCCTCGACTGTATTCAGACCCAAAACACGACCCAATTCATTCTCAAACATTCGAATTAACGCGTATTTTGGACCGACAACTGTTATACGCAAGAACATAATCAAATCGAGCATTCCTATTATTTGCAATCAAACACTGACCATCGCTCCACTCATTTCAAACTTCCAAAACCCATAATCGCATCCCATTCCACGCCTGGCTCTGGATCGAGTACGAAGAACAACAAGCTTTTTGACCCAACCGTTCATCCCCTATACACCACCATTACAGGTAATGCTTGTACCTTTAGCTTCGTTTTGATTACAGGAATGAAAGCCCTATGGTTCTGAGGTCGATCAGTGTTTAATTGAATCGATTTAAGAGCTAGGGCTCACAGTCACGATTTGGGGAAGAAAGGGTTCTGGGGTTTAGTTGTTAAAGGATTAATCAATTTGAAACTTGGCAAGGGAGCAGCCCAGTTCCACTGGTTTAGACGCTAGACCCACAAACACATGGTCACGGGTTCTAAACCCACGACACACGTGCAACACCCCCTTTTTTTGCGCGTCCCTTAGACCCAGACCTGGTCTCCTTTTCCCACCATATATTAAATCAGTTTAAACCGGATTAGTAACACGGGTTGGTCCCCTGGTCTGGTGGTAAGGTGCACTAACATTATAGAACCCACCCGGGTTTGAACCGGGTGGCACTCTTTATTTTTTAGCACTGTTGCGACCCCACTAAATTTATAAAAAAAAAATATTTATAAAACCCTTCATCATTTTGAACTAGTTTATTAAAAAAAATAAACAGATTTTAATTTAGATCTAGTATTTCTAAAATTTACAAGACTTTAAGGCCTAATTTACAATAAAAATAAATTAAGGAGAAATCGATATTTTCTTTCTAAAACGATTGGTTTTAATTAAAGCCGACATATTACATATTTTATAAGAATGGTGACAAAAAATTTGTAAAATAAAATACATTATCATTTAAATAATTTCATAATGCAATTTTATAAACCATTTCATTTATTACATGTAAATAATAAGGCTTAAACTTTATTCAAATAAATTTAACCTACCTAAATATATATTAATATATATATTTTCACTGACTATATTTTTATTTTAAGGATATACTATTTTAATAATAAATAAATAAAAAGAATTTATTTATTTAATCTAAGTTATTCATCGTAGTACAACCGTAAGTCAAATATTATTTGATTCTTATACTTTGACTTAACGTTTTAAACTTTTATACAAACACAAACGTCGATCTACATACATCCGTTACATGAAATGACACAACTTCTTGTACAAATCCACACCTACCAAAACCCGATGAACATGTTGCTTTAGACATCGTACACGTTATTAATTCAAATCCATACAATTTCATGCCAGGTTAACGTTGTAAGTTACAAAAAACACTTTGCTACCTAGACACTTGTGCTAGCAACATCTTTGATACAGGTGAGTATTACATAGCCCCTTTTCACACTTTTACACTTTTTGGGGTGAAACATGAACACTATACATACAATTGTTATATTTACACAAACTATACAAACACAAATCTTCTTTACATTCATGTGTGCAAATTTGAGCTTTATGTTTGAGTGCTAGGTGTGTTAACTTTTGTATGCAATTTATGTGCAATCATTAACTATTCAAGCCGACGGTTAACGATGATAGATCTATTGAGTCTGACAAACCCACCCAGATTGGGGTGATTGTTACCGACAACACAATTTGCATGCTAGTTACAAAGGTTTGATTATACTTTGGTTATACAATAGTTGCTCCCCATAAATGTCTTATTTTATCATGTTATGTAAGGATTTGTTTATTCACATCTATATATACTATCTGTGTACAAACATGTGTATGCTCATCAACTTTTTAGTTGACCTTATTTTATTCATGTTTCATGTGCTAATGTTTGATCAAGGCTTGCTACACATAGACTTTGGACTTAGTTAATCTTAAATGAAGAACCATTTGTATTTCAATTATGTACTTTTGAACTTGATTGTGTTTGATTTGTTTGAAATAAAATTTGATGATTAATATATTGAAATCTAGTCAACCTTGTGCTCATGAACAGTCTACATGTCCCGCCCCGATGTTTCCGCCGTCGGTTGGGGTGTGACAGATTGGTATCAGAGCCTTGGTTATAGCGAACTAGGTTATTAGACACTCTTGACCTAGAATATAACCTTAGGACACCCATGCAATGCCGTGCTACTACATGTTACATGATTAATTCTTGTGTGAATATTTTTACATGTTATCCTAAGTAATTTCAATACATGCTACAATACTTAACAGTTTATGTGTCGCACTACTTGATAACTCTTGTGCTTACATTCATTATTACCTACATGCTACCTATGTGTTTCATTAAGAACTATCCTAAGTTTAACACACACACATACACACCAAATCCTTCATACACCTTTGAACTCACATACATGATACCATCATCTATATAGTCATAGGAGATGAAAGCTGCTCAAGTTCTTAAATTCTTCGATGTGGCTATTGCTTTTTTGATTACGTCATGTTGACGTAGGCACTACGCACACATATATTTTGATTGAATTAATTTATTATTATTAAATTATTCTAATTAATTCAGCTGCTGACCTCGTTTTTCTCTTATAACTTTTAAAATATACCGTTTATAAAATTTCGAATACGTCGTTGGGACGAGATTATTTTTCTCTACAAGTCGACCTAAGTTTCGTTAAAAACGGAGCAAGTTTCAAAAATAATATTATTTTATTATTATTATTATTATTAAACGATCTCTTATGACACTAAAATTCGTCTAAAGCTAAAATTTCAATTAGTCATCTTACTCGTTTATGATTACAAGGTCTAGCGTTATGAAAATATTCAGGGCATTACATCCTCCCCACCTGTATTTAAATCTCGTACTCGAGATTTAGCGAACAGGTGTGGATATTTGTTTCTCGTTTCTGATTCTAGCTCCCAAGTGTATTCAAGATCGCGCCTAGAATCCCATTTGACTTTAACAAGCTTTAACCTCTTTTTCTTTAACTTTTTAGTTTGGCGATATTCTAATTGTAGTGGTTGCTCTACAAATTTCAATTTCTCGTTAACTTCAACATCTTTTAGTGACATTATTAAACTTCCATTGGCCAAATACTTGCGTAAGTTTGACACATGAAACACATCGTGTACGCCACTCATTTCTTCCGGTAGTCCTAATCGATAAGCTACCGGTCCAATTCGTTCCAGGATTTCAAAGGGTCCCACAAAACGTGGACTTAATTTTCCCTTCTTTCCAAATCGGACCACACCTTTCCAAGGTGAAACTTTCAATAATACTTTATCACCGACTCTGAATTCTAACAGCTTCCTCCTCTTATCAGCATAACTTTTCTGTCGATCTCTAGCCGCTTTTAATCTTTCACGAATCTGTAATATTTTGTCGGTTGTTTCCTGGACAATCTCAGGTCCAGACAATTAAGCTTCTCCAACTTCAGACCAGCACACCGGAGTTCTACATTTTCTCCCGTACAAGGCTTCAAATGGTGCTGCCTGAATACTAGTGTGATAACTATTATTGTATGAAAATTCCATGAGAGGCAAATGATCATCCCAGCTACCTCCCAAGTCTATCACACATGCTTTGAGCATATCTTATAATGTTTGAAATGTTCTTTCACTCTGCCCATCAGTCTGTGAGTGATAGGTAGTACTGAGATTCAATTTCGTTCCTAACGACTTTTGAAAACTTTGCCAGAATCGAGATGTAAACCTGCTATCTCTATCTAACACAATGGACAACGGTACACCGTGTAAAGACACGATTTCATTAACGTATAACTGTGCTAATTTATCCATTGAATATGTTTCCTTCATCCGTAGGAAATGAGCAGATTTGGTTAATCTGTCAATAATAACCCAAATCGTGTCATTTCCATGACTGGTTCTTGGAAGTTTTGTAATGAAATCCATGGTGATCAACTCCCATTTCCAAACAAGTAGTTCTAACTGTTGAAGTAAACCTGAAGGTTTCTGATGCTCAGCTTTTACTTGTGAACAAGTAAGACATTTAGCTACATAAATAGCGATGTCCTTTTTCATCCCTATCCATCAGTAATTTCTTTTTAAGTTTTTATACATCTTATCACTGCAGGATGCATTGTGTATTTTGATTTGTGGGCTTCTTCGATAATTCTTTCTCTAAGGTTACCGGCAATTGGTACCCAAATTCTCTTGTTCATACGAAGAATATCATCATCTCCTTTGACCAATTGGTCAAGCATGCTTTTCATTTCTTCTTTCTCCATATTATCACCCGTTTGAGCTAACTTATATGCCTCCTTCAGTTGACCGATTAAATCAACCTGAAGTTCGAGTCGTAAAGCATGAACTCGTTTAGGTTTCTCGTGTATTTTTCTGCTTAGCGCATCGGCTACAACAATAGCTTTACCCTCATGATAGCAGATTTCACAGTCGTAATCGCTCGGGATTTCCATCCATCTTCTTTGCCTCATATTTAACTCTTTCTGACCAAACATATATTTCAAACTTTATATTTTTCATCCCTATCCATCAGTATATACGATAAATTTTACACCGTAGAGATAGTGCCTCCATAATTTTAATACAAAAATTATAGCACCCAACTCTAGGTCATGAGTCGTATAATTTTTCTCATGAGTTTTCAGTTGACGAGACGCATATGCAATCACTTTATTTCGTTGCATTAGCACGCAACCCATACCAGTATGTGAAGCATCGCAATATATGACAAAATCTTCAACACCTTCTGGTAGAGTAAGGATCGGTGTGTTTGTCAGTTTCTGCTTCAAGTTTCGAATGCTTCAACTTGCTTGGGTCCCCACTCAAACTTGACTGACTTCCGCGTGAGAGTAGTCAATGGAACAACAATACGGGAAAAATCTTGTATAAATCAACGGTAATATCCCGCTAAACCGAGAAAATTTCTAACTTTGGTTGGGGATTTAGAAGTCTCCCATTTTGAAATTGCCTCAATCTTAGTTGGGTCTACTTGAATTCCAGCTGCATTGATCACATGTCCAAGAAATTGTACCTCTGAGAACCAAAATTCACATTTTGAGAATTTAGTGTACAATATTTCTTGACGCAACAGTTCTAATATAGTTCTAAGGTGACTTTCATGCTCTTCTTGGTTCTTAGAATAAATTAATATATCGTCTATGAACACGATAACAAATTTATCTAAGTATGGTTTGCAAATCCGATTCATGAGGTCCATAAATGATGCTGGCGCATTAGTGAGTCCAAATAGCATAACAGTAAACTCATAATGCCCATACCTCGTTCTGAATGCTGTTTTCAGAATATCTTATTCTTGAACTTTCAATTGATGATATCCGGAACGAAGATCAATTTTTGAAAAGAAACGTGCTCCCTGCAATTGATCAAACAAGTCATCGATTCTCGAAAGTGGATACCGGTTATTGATAGTCACTTTATTCAATTCCCGGTAATCAATGCACATCCTCATCGATCCATCTTTCCTTTTGACAAATAAGATCGGAGCTCCCCAAGGCGACGAGCTTGGCCGAATAAAACCCTTTTCTAATAATTCATCAAGTTGTTTCTTTAGTTCTGCCATTTCAGTTGGTGTTAATATGTACGTGGCTTTGACAATTGGTGCCGTACTGGGTACCAGATAAATTTTGAACTCTACCTCTCGTTCTGGCGGTATTCCAAGTAAATCATCAGGAAATACATCAGCAAACTTTGCCACTACCGGCACATCTTCAATCTTCTGTTTCTTCTCATCAGTTGAGACTAAAATTAAATATGCTAAGCAGCCTTTCTGTAAACATTTTGCTGCTTTTAATGCTGAAATAATCCCAACCTGATTGATTTGCTTCTCACTACGAATAACCATCACCTCACCTTCTGGGATACGTAGTTCGATGGTTTTGGGATTACAGTTAATGCGGGCTTGGTTAGTTGCTAACCAATCCATTCCCAAAACAACATCAAATCCTGCCAATGGCATTAGCAATAGTCGAACCGGTACAACGTGTACAACAAGGGTTATCGTACAATCTTACAGGGATTCGGAAATTCTAATATGATTACCGTTTGCAGCTTCTACTTCGAGGGCTCGCTTAAGCTTAACTAAGGGTACATTTAAAAGACTACAAAATTTATAATCTATAAAACTTTGATTCGAACCTGAATCAAACAGTACTCTAGCATAAGCATTATTAACAAGGAACATACCAGTGATGACGTCTGGTAATCCTTCTTCTTCGCGAGTGTTTAGAACAAATGCCCTCGTATTCTTCTTGGCCCCACCATTGGCCTTTACCATTCCACCAGTCACAGTCTTCAGTTTCGGACACTCAGACTTATAGTGTCCATGTTCTCCATTGTTAAAACAAACCACAGTCGATCTCTTCTTAAGACAGTTTGCAGTAGCATGTCCAGTGGATTTGCAGTTGTTGGAAAATACAAACTGCTCAAAGTAACACTTACCCGAGTGCCTTTTGTGAGAAGTTCGGCATTCCGGGTAAGTAGGAGTAAATATCCTTTTCTCCGTATCTTTTCCTTTCTTCCTCCCCGTCTTCTCTTCTTTCACTAACACTTCCTTCTTCTTATTTTCTTCCCACCTTCGAACCATTCCGTTCGTCATCAAACCAGCCAGTTCCATGGCTGATTCAATAGTACTAGGCATTGCTGCCTTCACGGTATCACGAATTTCTCCCACAAGACCCCAAATATATCTGCTAATAAAGTTGTTTTCCGGTGTAACTAAGTGAGGGACAAATCTGGAGTACTCCATGATTTTAGTGTTATATTCATGAATGCCTGCTCCCACCATTCTCAGATTCAAGAATTTTTCTTCAATCTTTTCCCTCTTATTAAGAGGGCAAAACTTCTGCGTCACAAGGGTTGAAAACTCATCCCAAGACATGGAATATACTTTCTCACCCTTAACACGAACTAAGGAGTTCCACTATTCAAGGGCTGCATCCTTAAATACATCAGATGCAAACAACATCGTATCTTCTTCAGGACATTTACATCTTTTCATTACCGAATTTACTTTCTCCAGCCATCTAATAGCAGCTACAGCTCCTTCTGTGCCAGAAAATTCAGTTGGCTTACAAGCTTGGAAGGTTTTAAAATCACATCCCTCTTTCTTAGCTTTCTTCTTTGGTTTATAAATTTCTGAATTTGAATCTTCGTTACTAACTTCATGAGGTTCATCGTTTTCCTTTCTTTTAGATTTGCCATTATTAGAACACTCTTTCTTTTCCTTCTCCGCCTCTTTTTGTTTTTCCATAGCGCCACTAGTTTTGGAATAGCTTTGGAGATTTCAATTTCAATTAACTTCATTACTTCGTCCTTGAGAAGGACGGGTTCATTGTTATTAATGACTTCTTTATTTTTCTTGCCTCCATCATTTTGTGGCGGTCCATCCGAGTTTACTGTGTTCGACATCGTGCATGGCAACTAGATTTAATCTTAATCATTCTAAAGCACCTATCTCACATGCAGGGATATTGAAAACTCGGAACTCTCTTTATACTAGAGCGTTACCAAGAAAACTTATATTCTAAACGAACCTATATAGTCCTATTTACAGGAGATGAAAGCGGCTCAAGTTCTTAAATTCTTCGATCTGGGAATTGCTTTTTTGAATTACGCACACATATATTTTGATTGAATTAATTTATTATTATTAAATTATTCTAATTAATTCAACTACTTACCTTGTTTTTCTCTTATAACTTTTAAAATATATCGTTTTATAAAATTTCGAATATGTCGTTGGGACGAGATTATTTTTCTCTACAAGTCGACCTAAGTTTCGTTAAAAACGGAGCAAGTTTCGAAAATAATAATACTATTTTATTATTATTATTATTATTATTATTATTAAACGATCTCTTATGACACTAAAATCCGTCTAAAGCTAAAATTTCAATTAGTCATCTTACGCGTTTATGATTACAAGGTCGAGCGTTATGAAAATATTCAGGGTATTAAATCGTTCTTCAATTGGGTTGACAGGAGCAGGGATCTAGGGATTCTTGGAATGGAGACTAGATTGAATGGGAGGGTTTCAGGGGTTCGATTGAGAATTAGGGATTGAGTTAGGAGATGAGAGAATGAGCGAGAGCTGAAGAAGCCATTGATGAGTTTCTGGTGGAGGGTGGTGGCGGGAATGAGGGGAGGAAGCCGGCCCGGCGGCTCCTCACGGCGGCCTTAGTAGCGGCAGTGGTGGCGGGTATGGCCTCGTGCCCTAGACGGTGGTGACGGATGCAGGTGAACAAGGAGACGACGATGATGGTGGAGGGGACTATCACGTGCGGCGGAGACTAGCCAGAGCTGGCGGTGAACGAGAGGAACGATATGGACGAGGTCATTGAATGATAATGAGAGAGAGAAGAGAGAGAGAGAGTGTGTGTTAAGAGAGAGAGAGTGTGTCTTTTGGGTTTTTATATATTTTTTTATATAAATAGGTAAAAAGACTAAAGTACCCTCATGTGCCTTGCACATGATCATACTTAACAAAAAAAATAACTGGGTTAGGTGCAAAGGACGTAACATGCAAGATTTGTAAACGTAAATGATGATCTCTGACATTTTTTGGGCTAAAGGAGATACAGTGAAAAATTGTGTAAACATAAAAGACGATTTGTGTAATTTACTCTAAATCCTATTATACCTCTCCACACTCCAACCCTAAGACTAAACGTAATGCTCTCGTGAGAAGGGAGGCGTGGTGCCACATCACCCCACCATGGGCGTGAAACACCACGCAGATGGTGGGTGAGGGGGGGGGGGCGTGAGGCATTGAAGGTGGTGGTGTTCACGGCGGGGGGGGGGGGGGTGTTTACCGTTGGGATTGCTATTAATTAAAAAAAAATTAACCTATATAAATACCAACTTTAACAACCAATTTTCTACACAATATTTCTTCATTCTCCTCTCTATTTTTTTAATAAAAATTACAAAAATACTTCCATGGCAATTTGTAAACAACTCGAACCACCCGAACAACCCAAACCTCCCCAACAACATTATGTGTTAGAGCTATGGAGGAAGAAGCAGTCGGGGTCAAAGAAAAGGGATGGAGCTGGTTTAATTTGTTCCGATCAAAGAAAGTAGTCGGAGGAAGAAGCTATATCGACGTTCATCTTCTCCGGCAAGTTCGGATTCTTTTGTAGGATTTATGTATATTTGTTCTTCAATCTCTTGTTTTGGTTGGTTTAATTTTGCCTATGTAAATATGGAAAGAAAGGGGGTGGAGGTTGCGATGATGGATCTAGTCAGATTAGTTGTCGGGGGCCAAAGAAAGGGGATGGAGCTGGCGGCCGGAGGTGTGGGTCAAAGAAAAGGGATGATGATGATGATAACCAGCCGAAGGTAGAGGTGTTGTCCGACCAGTGGTGGTGTTTGGCTGGCGATGGGTAGAAAGATAGCAGAGAGATAGTAGAGAGAGAGAGATAATGTTTATAAACCTATGTTTTTGTATTTAATTTTTATCTTTTATTAAGGATATTTTTGTCTGTTAAAAAAAATTAACGGCAACAATGGATGACAATAAAGCGTTGTAGCTGATTGGGACAATTGACAAACCATAAGGACTCAAATAGTGATATTGAAACTATTTGACTCAAAATGTTATTTTGATCAAACCACATGGACTAAAAGCAAAACTTACTCGTTCTTATATTATCTTTTTCTTTTCAATTGAATTATTTTACTTAAATCATTATAGATAGTTTTTTTAGAAACAATTCATAAATTTTATACGATAAATATACTACAACCTGCATCATTTAGAACGTTTAGGTAATAGGGTACACCATTTAATCACTTACTGATAGTTAACTTTATACTTTACATACTAAAATAAAATAAATTTATTCCAACATTAATTAAATTGGTTATTCTTACCTTTACTTTCTTTTTAGTTTATTACAGGCGTCACCATCCCGTATCTTTGAAAAAAAGAAATATTCGAAAATGAATGAACTAAAATAAACTTTAAAAATGTTTTAGGAAATATTATTTAAAAAAAACTAGCGAGTTATGCCCGCACGTTGTGACGGCTCGATTGTGAATAAATTAATATAGAAAAGTAGGAAAAATTAAGAATGTCGCAACAATATATTCAGAATTTTATAAAACATTATATACACAAAGTTATAAAAGAAAACCAAATTTTGATCCAGTTCGATTTATCCAATTCTTAATAAAATTATGCATAAGGTAGTTGAGACTTTTACTTTGTTTAGGGCTGACAATTTCTAACACAGACCTGTTAACACGACCTGACACAGAGCTAAACAAGTTTGGGTTTGAGGTTAACAGGTTTCGTGTCATAAACATGTTGACATGATATATGTATGGAACTAGTGTTAGAACCCGTGTAATACACGGGGCTGAATAAATGAAACAGTGTGAAACGAAAAAATATGTTGAATATAATTTATAAATCTGTAAATATTTCATTGTATACAATATTGGATGTTTTATTTGTAATTTTTCATCCCTATCTAAGATTAAAAGTTTTAATCCGTCTCTACTTTAAACTTTGGAAAGTGCCACATACGGTTGCCCATGTGTGAAAACCAGTTGGCTCAAGAACAAATCAACCCTTGATAATGATTGACCTTGGCTCTTATTCATTGTCATGGCGAAATAAACAAAGAATAAAAACTGTCTTTTTTGTAGCTTGAAAAGGAATTCATTTGTCTGAAAGTGTCAAATTAATTCTTAGAATAAAGGTGTAAGAAAAATACTAGTCGTATATTACATGGTTGAATAAATGAAAGATTAAATAATTAGTAATAAGCGAAAAAATAAAGGAAATAGTTGAGAATGAATATATTAAATAAATGAAATATTAATAAAGTAAATATTAATAAATAAAATACTAAATAGTTTAGAAAAATACGCGAAAAAATAATATTGTGCTCACATAATTGTGACAAGTGCTGCAACCAGTTACTTATTTATTAGGTACAACTTAGTGTATAAAATATGACTATAAATTTATGTTATTCTAGTTATAATATAATCAACCGAAAAAAATTATTTGCGTGAAATTTAAACTTATGGCGACTTTCAACCGTTTTGCCTTCTCATTTTTTACTACTTTTATTTAGTTTTTAACCATTTGATCCGCTAGAGATAAAGCATAACCAAAATCGACATGTTCATAAGAAAATGGGTCGAAGTTGTCATATCTACAAAACATATATGCTTCAAATGATAACCAATATTTGTGTGATAACCATGATAATCACTCTCAAACATAGTGTTACATGTATATAACAATTATCATTCTGTTAGTGTGACATATATGTAAACACTATGTGTCACGTATATGTAACATTATTTGGTACATATATGTAATACTCATCATTTCCGTATTTATGATCAAGATATTTAAATACTCTTTTAACAATTAAAAAAAATAATTTATAAATTATGTGATTGTTTGATAGTGGTTATCACGGTTATCAAATAAAAAAACTGGTTATCATTTGAACCATTCCTTATAAGTATATGCAAAGATCTAAAATAAGTCATGATATAAATTCACTTCAAGGAAAGCCTCAAGTGCCACTAAGGTATATATATTCGTCGGCAAAGTATTTAAAAACCTAGCAAACCATTTCCAACCCTCTTCAATTCCATGCAGATTTCGGATACTGTTAACTTCAGTCTAAAAAATTAAATTAAAAAATGGATTTTTATTAATTTAAGCAGTCGGTATAAAAGAATTTCTACTTGTAATAAAAATGATCAACTGTTAGATAGAAAACCTGAATTAAAGCCCCGTATAGTTTCATATGTTGGGTTAATCTTGCTACACAAGCATCAGTACTCTCAAGCTTTCCATTTTCTTCTTGGTAACCAATGACTCTCAAGCAAACATCTTTTGATTCAAATGCCGAAAAACAAATTTTTTGTTCATTTAATAAATTTTATGTTTTACCCTTTTGACATGTTAGTAATGAAACATAACCCAAATTGACACATTTTCACATAATGGGTAAAAAATGACCCTCTAGTTTTCATATATGGAGAAGGAGAATTTTTGGTTTTATCCTTTTGACCCGTTAGTAATAGAACATAACCCAAATTAACACATTTTCACATAATGGATCAAAAGTGACTCTCTAATTAGGAGGATAATTTTCTGTATTACCTTTTTGACTTATTAGTAATAGAACATAACCTAAATTGCATATTTTCACATAATGGGTAAAAAATAACCCTCTAATTGTCCTATACAGTGAAAGAGAATTGAATATGTAACTGAGTTCTATTTACTTGAAGTGATGATAGGGTCATGACTTACAAAATGTACATAAAGAGTATGGTGTATTATAATGATGAGAGCGATTCGCCGATTTAATAGGGGGTTCGTGTGTTGATAACAGCCGGTCTGAGTCGCAACTTATAACGGAATCGATTCCTAAATCACCGGTAGAAATCTTGGGGAGGTTGTTATCGATAAGGAAGGAAGGCTAATTCAGAAAGCAAGAGCAAAAGCTTTTTAAAAAACAAAAATAAAAATTTTGATTTCTTTTTTTTTTGTCTATTTTATTTTAATTTTTTAAAAACTCCTAAATTGATTCATTAAAATTTATATGTTTTCATAATTATTATGATTTTAAAATTTAAATCTTAAATCACGAAGAACAGTCGTTATATAAAATATGTATCCTCTTTAATAGAATTAGGACAAAAAAAATAATTATATTTTAGAACACTTTTTTTTAAAACTTAATTTAATGAATCAATCAAAATGAAATAAATTACTTGATACTTTTAGCTATAACGATATAACAAAATACTGTGAGATTCAACAAAATTATAACAAATACTAGATCTTTGAATATATAAATATATGATTGAAGATTTTTTTTAATTAGATTCTACCTGGCTATAAAACTGTTTCCAGTTTATAGAATTTATAAAAATATGAGTAAACAATTTAATTGCTATAAAAAAAATTTTAAATTAAAAAATCTATAGACAAAAACTGAAACGAAAATTTAATTTAGTTACCTAAAATAATAAAGTTGTTTATTAATAGCAGAGAGAGGCGGGAAGACAAATTTTCTAAGGCCCTAAAAAGATAACTCGTGTCCCCTAATTTTACTTGTTTATTAACTAGTATAGATTTTAAAATACCGATCAATTAGAATTAAAAGCAAAAGGGTATTCTGAAAGCCAAAGAAAGTATAGTTTGTTTCATCATGTCTGGCTGGGAAATTTCATCAAACACCCGGTGGACCATTTTATAAAATTGAAACAATAATTGAGTATCTCAACAGACTGAACTGTACCATAGGGTTTGAACTTATTGAGAAGCTCAGGGATGTCACAGCTTTTGGGAAGATTACAGACGTATTGTTCATATGGTTTAAAAGATTATAGTATTAGCAGGGTTATGCAGTTCCATTGAACCGTATGTATAACACAGGTCGTGCAACTGTACAAAAAACGGGTTGAACCGGAACTTTAGAGTGGTAATTAAGCCTAATTTGTCGCGCAAACATCATTTTATTGAAGTAAAAGAAAAACTGCATTGATCTTTCTACCCAACTAATAAATGACCTAGTGATCTAGTTGTATGGTGCTTGTCCCTTATAAAAGTGGTGTGGGTTCAAGTCCTTGCGAGTGCAAGTAGAGGTGAACAAAAAAACGGGAACCGAAACCGCCCAAGTAACCGGAACCGGTTCTTCCGGAACCGACCCTACCCGTAGGGTCTTGATAGATTCCAATATTTCTAGCCAAAACCGGTTCTAAAAATACCCGAAACCGGTTCTGGTTCTACCAGAACCGGTTATATATATATATATATATTCCCCTATCAGAAAATGAATATACCTTAATCTGGTAATGAAGGAGATTAATAGAGATATGAGAAGTCAAACCATTCTTCAATTGGTGGTTCAGTCAAAACTGATGTAACTGCATCTGGAATACAATCAAGTACGTCAAAACCGTTTTGCTATGAAAGATTTGGGATTATTACGGTATTTTTAGGGGATTGAGGTAGCTCAATCTAAAAAGGGGTATCTTCTCTCTCAGACGAAGTATATTTCTGATCTGTTTCAACGTGCGAGACTCTCTGATGGTGTTCCTCTATCTGATCCAAGCCTATATCGTACCATTGTAGGCAGTTTGGTTTATCTTGCAGTTACTCGCCTCGATATCGCTCATGTTGTTCATGTGGTTAGCCAGTTTGTTACCGCTCCTACTTCTGTTCACTGGGGAGCTGTCCTTCGTATTTTGAGATATCTTCGTGGCACTCAGTTTCAAAGTATTCTGTTCCCCTCTACATCTTCTCTGTAATTGCGTGCCTATAGTGATGCTGATTGGGATAGTGATCCTAATGATCGTAAATCCACTACTAGTTTCTTTATTTTACTTGGTGATTCCTTAATCTCATGGAAAAGCAAGAAACAAGATGTTGTTTCTAGGTCCTCCACTGAGGCTGAATACCGTGCTATGACTGTGACTACATGTGAAATTGTTTGGTTATGATGGCTTGTGGCAGACATGGGGGTTATCTTTTCCTCGCCTACCCCATTACATTGTGATAATCAAAGTGCTATGCAAATCGCCAAGAACTCTGCCTTTCATGAATGGACAAAACATATTGAGATAGATTGTCATTTTACTCGTCATCATCTTCAGCTCGGGAACATCTCGCTTCCTTTTGTTTCATCAGCCTTGCAGATTGCAAATGTTTTCACCAAGGCTCAATCGGCATCTCAGTTTCGTTTTTTGTGTGACAAACTCTCAATGTTCATTTCTGTTGCATTGTGAGTTTGAGGGGGGATGTTAGCATAATAAGTTTGTTATGGGCTTTAGCCCATTTAGCTTGTAAGACTTAGCCTACCTATTTAATGTTTCTTTTCTCTTCATTTGTAACCTAATCTTTACTTGAATAATATTGAGCCTCCATCTTTCTCTGTACATGTTTATTAGTTAACATTACCTACGATAATCCAGAACACTGGATCATACAAGCTTCCAGGTATTTCGAATTCAATAATATTTCAAACTCCGATCGATTAATGGTTGCCTCCTTCTATCTAGATGCCGAAGCAACATATTGGTTTGACTGGATGCATCACAATCTGATATTGACGGGATGGCCACAACATATTGGTATAATTGGATGCATCACAATCTGAAATTGACGGGATGGCCACAACATATTGGTATAATTGGATGCATCACAATCAGATTTTCAAATTTTTTTATTTTGTTTAACAATTTGGGAATTAATTATGATTTCAATTATGCAGATAGTTATCTTCATGATGTTCAAAAAATCAAAAATTATTTTTGGGCTCACTTTTTATGATTCAAATTTCATATAAAATTTAGGGCAAATTCCAAGAAAAACCAATTTGCTTTTTGTTTTTTCTCATACAAGTCTCCAAACCCAATTTTTGCATATAAAAATCCTTGAACTTGTTAATTTTGAATAAAATCGTGTTTTTTTGTTTAAAAGTGACTTGAAACTGGTAGAGCTGGTCATTTACGCTTATGTGGCCTTTTTTCATTGATATGGTGGTTTTTTTATTTTTTCTTTTAAAAAGTGTAGCAACCTGGATATATTATATGCTAAACCCTAATCAAGAGAGTATATTAAATGACAGAACTCAAGCTGAATTTTGCTGTTTTTTACTGATTTTTTGCTGCACTTTTGTGATGTTTTTTTATGTAGTTTTTGTTGCATTTTACAGCTGAATTTTGATGCTTTTTTGTTACAGTTTTGTGCTGCTTTTTTTTTGTTGCTTCATTTGAGTGATGATTTTTGCTGTTTTTTATGTTGATTTTTTGCTTCATTTGAGTGATGTTTTTTGCTTCATTTGAGTGCTGTTTTTTGCTTCATTTGAGTACTGATTTTTGTATGTTTGCATCCAGGAAGTGGAACATTATCTCAAGCGGTGGCAATGTATTTAAAGCACGGGATGGATATGAAGCCTACACGATGGATCTAGATAATAGAGAATGTAGTTGTAGAGTGTGGAAAGTGTCAGGATTACCGTGTTTGCATTCAATACCTGCAATATACAACATCAACAACGACCCGGAGGAATATTTAAGTAATTGGTTCGGGGTTGAGAAGTTTAAAGACACCTACAAACACAATATGAAACCGTTAAACGAAAGCAATTAAGCCACTCCCTCCAAAAAGAGAGAAGGATGTCGGGTAGGCCATCAATTAAGAGAAAGAGACATGAAAGTGAAAAACAAGGAAAGTATAAGAAAGTATTAACTACCGGAAGATACATGACTTGTAGCAACTGTTTAGAGAAAGGACATAATATAAAAACATGCCAAAATGAGAAAAAACACGCACCACCCAAAGAACATAAGAAAAAAGGGGAGGCCTAGAACAAGGATGATAATGAAAGATATCGTCGGGAGAGGTGGAAGAGCAATGAGAGGTGGAAGAGGCGGTAGGGAACGTATTGAACAAGAAAACGATGAAGTAGTTGAACAAGAAAGCCAAGTACTCCACCAGCTTCACATAGATTAGAAAGTAATTGTGTTATTTATGTTTTACTTTTTTTTGTTTAAGAATTGTATGGCTATTTAAACGGCATGATCTATTTTATTTTGATTGCTATTGATTTTATGTTGTTTTATAATTTGTTGCAAGAATTTATTTACAATTACAAAGGATATAGCAAAAAAAAATGAAAAATGAAAAAAAAGGCAATAACAAACTCAAAACAAATGTCTATTAAATTTGCTTACATGTCTATTTTTGACACATAGATTGTCCACGTCAGCATACTATATTTTACATGGCGCCACATCATCAATAAATAGGCTATTATAAGTTACATCGCAATTTTATTCAAATTTAACAAGTATAGGGACTTTTATTTGCAAAAGTTGGGTTAATGAACTTTTAGAAGAAAAAACATAAAATATGTTGGTTTTTTATAGTATTTGTCCTAAAATTTTAAAAAAAATTTAGTTATAATTTGAAAATTTCCTGAACATTACTACAGTCGTTTGATATTTTTTTTTAAATTCACCCGTACCATATTTTGTCAAAACTCGTTTGGACATAATAAAAATAGGGGACTACTAATGGGACACGGGAATTGCTATCTGGACCGGGCTCTATACGCATCGTATAGGGCAATACGATGCGTATAGCCTTCACAATTTCCCAAACCCGACAACATCGTACTCCTAGACATTCCAACCCCTATACGCATCGTATAGGTCAATACGGTGCGGTTTAGGGTACGAGGTGACTTCTGCAACTAGTCATCCATCACATCGCTATATGCCACGTATAGGTCTATACGTGGCGTATAGAGATGTGATGGATGACTAGTTGCAGAAGTCACCTCGTACCCTAAACCGCACCGTATTGACCTATACGATGTTGTCGGTTTGACCAGGAGTCTATACGCATCGTATAGAGCTATACGATGCGTATAGGGGCCAAATTTTGTGTATTTTACCATGCACAATTCTCATTTGAACGTATCGTTCAAAAATTTTCAAACAATTTACGGTTTTCAAAAAGTTATAGCAATGTCTTGGTGGTGGGATGGTAACTACAGTTTTCAGGTATATTCTAACGAGTCGCTGGAAAACAACCCGCAAAGTTCTGGATTTCAAGATGTGAACCGGGAGGAGGTCTCGTCCGACGTTTATTCTAATCAACGGGTAAGGCTTCCCGATTTGAAAGAGCCACTAAGCAATCCCGAGTTCGTATACGGTGAACACTCTTACCTTACACAACCCACGGACGACTTCGTGTACGGTGAAGACTCTTACCCGACACAACAAACCGACAGCTTCGTGACGTATAAAACTGACCAGGTATAACATTCCTATATATATGCATACATTTAGTTTGTTGTTTCTTAACTTTTACCGTACCGTTGTTGTAGAATTTTCAGACTCGTGATCAGTTGGTGGATTGGGCTGTCCGCAGAGGACGTGAGAATGGTTACGTCATTGTCACCCGACGATCGAGGAGAAAACAATTTATTATTATTTTAAATCATTTATTTATATTAAATAAACAATTTATTATTATTTTAAATATATTATTATTTTCAGATATGGCGGATCACGACGACGATGTTCAGATGGACGAGTTACAGGATCTTGCGCACTACCCCTATTTGGATTTTCCGGCAGACTCGGAGTGGTATGGCCGGTGCCAAAAGCTACGGGAGGTGCGTTTGGGGCCGGGGACGGCGGTGGACTGGGAGCTTCTCCAGGAGGTCCAGGAGGCGGAGCGGGCCAAGGCCATCATAGGCGAGGACACGCCATGGGATCGGCTTTTTGATCTATCATTCACCGAGACCTACCGAGAGGTGGTCGTCGAGTTTCTTTCGACGTTCATCTACTCAGAGGAGGGGCTAGCGCCCGTTCCCGAGGAGGCGCCGGCAGAGGAGCCGGATCAGGTCTCCTTCCGTATTTTTGGCCACCAGTACCGTCTGACCCTCCGTCAGTGGGCCGTCGCGACGGGCTTGTACTTTGAGCCCGAGACGATTTTTCCGGTTTACACCGCGGCGGTGACGGAGGTGGACAAGGAGGTACTCCTTGTTTTTTGGGGTTTGATTTCCGATAGCCCTTGGTTAGGTACCAAGGCGAGGGTTTCGGGGATTAGAGACCCCCTCTATAGATATTTGCACCGGCTTATCTCGACGTCGATCGCACCGCGTCAGAAAAGCCGTGAGTGGTGCACCGATAGAGACCTCTTCTTTCTCTACTGCCTGCTTACAGGCACGGGGTGCGCCCTATCCACATGCCTCGCTAGTTATTTCGCGTCTGCCTATATGCGGCAGAGGCGCGGGCTTTTGTATGGCGGCGCTTTTATCACTCAGGTCATGCGTAGTATTACACCATGGCATGCGCATGAGCCTGAGTTGTTACCGCCCATTCCCCCTGTCAGATTAGACCGCCGCACGGCTAGCGGCATGCGCATCACGCACCGTTTCCCGGGGCTCGGCCTACGGTTTGTAGGGGCCGTCCAGGACCAGGTTTGGGTCCCGGTGCCGTTGCCGCCGATGCCTGGACAGGGGGGCCCGCAGATGCCTGACCCGCCACTAGGTGTGCCGTTGCCGGCGCCGCATCAGCCGCACGTGGAGCCCATCCACGACCATCCGCCACAGCATCCCCGACACGCGCGTCGGTCTGTTAGGCTGGACAGGGCCACCCAGGCATTGCTTGAGACCCTTGCTGCCGACTCACGGCGACTTGTTGCCGAGTCACGGCGACAGACTCGTCAGAGCGACCGCATGGAGGACCTTATGATGTGGGCGGTTGGTAGCCTCGTGGATCTATCACGAGCCGCCGGCATCGAGCTACCACCACTACCACTGCCACGTCATTATCCAGACGACCCCGTTCAGGATGACGGCGGGGCGGGTCAGGCTTAGTTGTTTTTATTTGTATTTAGTTTGTTTCTTCGGTTATGTATGTAAAAACATTTTGATGTATATATTTAATTTTGTGATGTAATGTATATAGTCTTTTACTTATTTCTTTGGTTGTAATGTTTAATTTTTTGTTTGTTTGTAATGATAAATTATAAATGCAAAAATATAATAAATGTTAATAAAGTTATATAATTTAAATTAAAAAATATAACAAACTTATATTAACAAAGTTATATAAATTAAATTAAAAAAAACAACAAACTTAAATTAATAAAATACCCTATACGTGGCGTATAGGGCAATACGCCACGTATAGAGGTTTTTAAATCGACTTCTGCCAACTTTTGAAGCAAAATTAAAACCCGTGGCCCATACGCTGCGTATAGATCAATACGGCCCGTATTGGACCCAGCCGCCAGACCGGGAATGCGACGTGGCATTCTGTTGGCAGAGACTGAACCCTATACGCCTCGTATTGGCCTATACGAGTGCGTATAGGGCGACGGCATGTCCAATTAGCAATATTCCGTGTCTTAATAGATTCACCCTAAAAATAACCTTTTTCTAAAGCCATCCATGGACCCACCCGACGGCCCACCCGCCCGTCTTTGCCAGGTGTAGACTGAAGTTTCTAGTTTCTACACAGTACACATTCTCTCCCTCTCTGCCATCTGTTGAACACCTACCTCTCCGGTCTCTACCTTCATTCCGATTAACTTCCACATGAATGTCGGTATACCACTTCGCTTTCACTTCTACTCGCACGCTCTATTCTTCTAGAAGCTTCGGATTCCTTCGCTCTCTCTTTCCCCAAATCATTCATCGCCGCCATCGCTTCATCACCACTTCCAACATCTCCGATTTCTACTCAACCATGCCGCATAACAAGGTATATCATCAATCAACACTTGTATTTTATTCATTTGTTTGTTATCGAATTATTGCGTTTTGATTGACCTAGTTGAATCGTATCGTGCTCGGTGTTATCCACGCCCGTGCTATTTAGTTTTTACGATATTCACTAATCTCGTGCTGGAACTCTCTGTTCATTTTGAATATTTTATTAGCCAGGTGAGGAGTTCATATTGATTACCTGATAAAATAATCACTTCTTTTGTTTTTGGGCGAAAATTGTTTAATTTTGTGCTTTAGATATCATTGCTGGCAACTGATTTAATTTGATAATGTCCAGAAATGGAGTGGACGGAAAGAACAAAAGTGGATTCAGAAGCCAAGCGGTGATAGGCCGTCTGATGCTACAGAGTTTAAGCCTGCAGCTTCTGCAGAAGGTATCACTAATGGAATTGGTAGGCTCACCATTGCTGAAACCAATGCACAGTCTCCTGTACCAGTGCTACAGCTTGGGGGTATCAAAGTGGATGAGATAGCACCTCATGGACAGGCTTCAGTAATTAATGATAACACTTTACATGGTAAAAAATCGGTTTTCCAACCGGAGGCTTATGGGACAGTGTCTGCTCCAACGGATGATGCTTCCAAGAAAACTGTTAACACCGCAGCTCAAACCGTTGCTTTGAGTAATTTGTTTAAAAACAATCTGTTGGAGAATTTTACTGTAGACAACTCTACCTACTCCACTGCCAAAATAAGAGCAACATTCTATCCCAAATTTGAAAATGAGAAGTCTGATCAAGAGGTAACTTCCATTGTTCTTTTCATTGAAGTTATTATGTTGATTAAAGTTTGAACAACTCATCACATCGAATATCCATTTGATTGGCTTGTTGATAGGTTTTGGTGTTGATAAAATTTATATACCTGTGTGATTCCAGGTTAGGATAAGGATGATTGAAATGGTATCAAAAGGCCTTGCCACATTGGAGGTACGGTGGACGTGTAATCTTTTCTAATGATGTTTCTTGAGCATGCTTTTATGGTTAATAATGCTTATTGATATTTTGTGACTAACCTGGTCTCCTCTTTGTGAATGTATATATGCTTCCATGATATTATTAGGTCTCACTCAAACACTCTGGATCACTTTTCATGTATGCTGGTCATGAGGGTGGAGCATATGCGAAGAACAGTTTTGGGAATGTGTATGTTGGCATCCCTTTCTTTCCTTTTGGCTTTATATTATCTGCATCTTTGTTCCAATATGTATATTTTCTTAAAAGCAAAAATTATTATTGTTGGTTCACCACCTTGAATAAAATATACATAATAAATACATTTAAGTTATAAATATGCTTTTAAATTAGACAGTAAGAATAGTGATCGCACCAATTTTTAAGTATTATGCATATTTAAACATGAGAATGGTATTATAACTGGATTGTAATTGAAGCACTGATTCAAAATTTAAGGGGTTGTTTTCAACTGATGCCTCTGCCTTTCTAATAGAACTATTGTTGGTTTGAATATATGTTATACCACCATTTACAATGATTTTGCTATACTATTGAAGATAACAAGGCTAATTTGACATTGAAATTTTCTTATCTTTAATAACTTCTACAATGAGAATATGAGGGCATCTGATACAGTGCAGGTCGATGAATGTAATATTGCTCTTAGTGGATGCAATATTGTCCTTTTAGGTCATATGAAGGATATGGCTTGAAATGAATAACTTTGAAAAAGGTTTATTTACATGTACACTTCTTGGATCCCTGTCGAAGCATTTAGAAAATAATTTTCTAGATTTGTGGCAGTTATCTTATAGTCATCGCCCTGCATGGGTTAATATATGGAAGATGGTAGGCAGTAGTTTATGTCACAAATCATCCTGTGATCTATGACATCACCGTTAGTTTCTAGTCAGCTTACCACCTTTTTATTATAGAACTTTGTTTTGTCCTACAGTTATACAGCGGTTGGGGTTTTTGTTCTTGGAAGAATATTTCGCGAGGCATGGGGCACTGAAGCTAGTAAAAAGCAAGCAGAGTTCAATGAATTCCTTGAGGTAGTTGTCATGTTAAGCATTGTGATATAGCCTGATGTATAACAGTTTTTCTTCTAGCTTAATCACCTTTTTTCTGGATTTTTGCATAATTTAGCGTGAACACATGAGTATATCGATGGAATTGGTGACTGCTGTTTTAGGAGACCATGGGCAGCGACCTCGTGAAGATTATGGTAATAGTGAAAACAGTTTTTTTATTGTTTAACTTAATTTTTCGAAAGTTATGGCTAAATTCTTGTCTTTTGCCACATATTTGACATACCTTGAGCAGTTGTTGTGACTGCTGTCACTGAATTGGGCAATGGGAAGCCTAAGTTCTACTCAACTCCAGAAATTATTGCATTTTGCAGAAATTGGCGGTTACCTACAAATCATGTTTGGTTGTTCTCAACAAGGTGATTATCTAATGTTACATTCATGAACACCTAACGTTTATTCTCACTCCATTCCAAATTAAATGTAACATTTTGTATTTTACCAACTCTTTAAGAAATGATGAAATTCTTTTTGTTTTTTGTAGAACATTTAATAAGAAAGTAATTATCATTAATTTCTTCTCATAATTATCACTTTTAGCCAATCAAACGAATGTTTGTTTTTTAAAGGAACTCAGTGACATCATTTTTTGCTGCTTATGACGCACTATGTGAGGAAGGGACAGCTACATCTGTATGTAAAGCTCTTGATGAGGTGGCAGATATCGCTGTGCCAGGTAAAGATATTTATTTCTATCAAACACATAGATATGTTGGAATTTAGCTGTTGAACTTAATAGACTGATATTGCAATGAGATGTTATGGTTAAAATGTTACATGATGGACCTTGGGCCATGAGTTAAGAAAGAAGGTGGCATACATGGAAACACTAATGTATCTAGATTGTATAAATTACTAGATAGAATGTAAAACACTAAAACATATATAATATCTAAAACAAGTTTAAATTATTACAGGATCAATTGACCACATAAAGGTTCAGGGGGAGATTTTGGAAGGCCTTGTTGCACGAATTGTAAGCCATGAGAGCACAAAAGAGATGGAACTGGTTTTAAAAGATTATCCTTTACCAATAGATGAAGGTTTGCTGGCCTAAACTTTATTCGACATATATTTTTTGGCATACAGTGACATTCATTTGAGTGGTACATCAACTTTTGATAAACCTTTCTTTGATGACATGACAGTCCAACAAGATTTGGGACCGGGTCTGCGGGAAATTTGTGCTGCGAATAGATCTGATGAAAAACATGTAATGTTTGGTCCCCGTTTTAATACTTGATTAGACCACACGGTTTCTGGAAACTTCTGATAACATCTTGATATTATCAATGCAGCAAATAAAGGCACTTCTGGAGAATACTGGTACCTCTTTTTGTCCTGATTATGTGGACTGGTTTGGAATTGAAGCTGCTGATTTACTTCCAAGGAATGCTGATCGATCAGTTGTTTCCAAATTTTTACAAGCAAATCCTTCTGATTATTCTACCACTAAGTTAAAGGTAATACCACCTCTCTCTCATAGCTTATCACTAAATAGCACTTGAAACAGTATTTTAAACGGCTTACGGCTTATTAACAAAAAAGGAAACACAGGATAATTTTCAGTTGGTTCTTTCTGTATTTGCCTTGTTATTTTGTAATTTTAATGTACCAACAGGAAATGGTTCGTTTGATGAAAGAAAAGCGTTTTCCGGCTGCTTTTAAGTGCTACCATAACTTCCGCAAAATTAATTCAATATCTAGTGATAATCTTCATTATAAGATGGTGATACACGTGCATAGTGATTCAACCTTCAGGCGGTACCAGAAAGAGATGAGGTCTTGCATCTTCTTTACTCTTGATTCATTCTGGAGTCATTTCACATTTATATGCTTTGTGTCTTATTACATAAACAACGGTTTTAATGGTTACTAATCACAAATTGTGCGTTTTATGCATTATTGATTTGTGCTTGGTGTATTCAGGTACAAGCCAGACTTGTGGCCATTATATCGAGGTATATTGTCATGCTACTAAATTATTAATACAACTGAAATGTAACTTTATTGCATGTAAATTTATTTTGGTGATTATTATCATAAATTATTATATATGTATTTTTTAAACAAAGGGTGTGAAAGTTGTAAGATTCAAATTTATAAAATATTCAAACTCGTAACAAATATTTAATTTGATGGTTTCCATGACTTGTGCATATGACCGATCTGTTTTTTTTTAGGTTTTTTTGTTGAAATCAACTTGTTCAAGGCAAGTAAAGAGAAAGCTGCAGAGATGGCCAAAACTAGCATAGATGTTGGGAAAAATGACAAAAATAGTGATGATATATCTGGAAAAAAGGGTTTAGCTGATGAAGATGCTAATCTTATGATCAAGCTAAAGTTTCTTACATACAAGGTATGCTTCTGTTTATTATTTTTCAGTGAAATTACTCTACGTTTTTCTGACCTTGTATTCTTTTGGTGAAGTTGAGGACATTTTTAATTCGCAACGGCTTGTCGGTTCTTTTTAAAGATGGCCCAGCTGCCTATAAAGCGTACTTCCTTAGGTAAAATATATGACTTTTGCATATAAACTAACTCACACACATCTACACTTATGTCATTCCTATAAATGAAAATGCCAGAGTCGTGTTTGTTTGTGTGTGTGAATCTCTTTTCATAGATGTTTTCCATATTTTATTATGATAAAATATATTTAGTCTCCTGAATATGGACATGTTTCATGCTATAGGCAAATGAAAATATGGAATACATCTCCAGGAAAACAGAGACAGCTCAGCAAGATGCTGGATGAGTGGTAATGGATGATTCTATATATGTTTTATATGCTTAACCATTTTATTTTTCACCGAGTACATGATAGGAATTTATTTTCAGGGCAGTGTACATAAAAAGGAAATGTGGAAACCGACAGCTGTCATCATCTATATACTTAAGTGAAGCTGAGCCTTTTCTTGAACAATACGCAAAACGCAGTCCAGAAAATCAAGCTTTGATAGGATGTGCTGGAGACGTAGTTCGAACCGAAGATTTCTTGGCCATTGTTGAGCGAGGCGGTGATGAAGAAGGTGACCTTGAGACCGAGAAAGTTCTAGAACCTTCTAGTCCAGGTCTCGATTCCATTCAGAAAAAGGAAGGTCTCATAGTGTTCTTTCCAGGTATAATGATATTGATTTAATTTGGAACCAACTTAAACTTTTTTGTGGAATGTGTGATTATAAATTTGTTATGTGTGCATATGCATGTATTTCACTAATTTGAGTTACGCATATTCTTTTTAGGAATACCTGGCTGTGCTAAATCTGCTCTCTGTAAGGAAATATTAAGTGCTTCGGAAGGTCTTGAGGATGATCGTCCAATTCATAGTCTGATGGGTGACCTTATAAAAGGTGTCCGACTCTAGCAAAATCATTAACTTACAAACTATCATCTTCTTTAATGTGATATTGTTATAATGAGATATGCTTTTGGTTCATCTCTTTTGTTAATTAAAATTTCAACAGGAAGATATTGGCAAAAGGTTGCTGATGAGAGGCGGAGGAAACCTTATTCTATTGTGCTTGCTGACAAGAATGCACCCAATGAAGAAGTCTGGAGGCAGGTAACTGTTCTCTTTCCTTTCCTGCCTCTTTTCAAACACATTTTCAATTGTGCATAAACTACACATACTATAAGCTTTCTGAATAAACTTTATGGTTATTTTCTTTTTCCACTTTTGCAGATTGAGGATATGTCTCGTAGCACTAAAGCATCTGCAGTGCCAATCGTGCCTGACTCTGAAGGTTTGTATCAATCCTTTACACATTTAATGAATTTTCTCCAGAAATGCTTTTAAAATCTGGTTTTCACTTAAAGTTGTAAGCATACATTTTTTTGGAGCAAGCTTATTACTATTGGAATATTGGTCAGACTATGGCACCGACCTTATTATCTAGAAAACAGTAGAATGCCTCATTTTCATTAATTGGCCGTTTGCTATATTAAAACTACAATACTACATGTGTGTACGTTGAAGCCTCAACATTACAGGTTCTAAGGACTAAGGTAAATATAGAATTTGCTAGACCTATAGGTTGAATTTATCGTCAACTGTTGTCAAGAATGAATTCTGCTTCTTATCATGATGTTCTTTGTTCTTTATCCTTTCATGTTCTTATACTATTACTCATTTACTCTCGCACGTAAAGAAAAGATTGTAATGCTGGACTTGACACCTATGTCAAAGAGTCTTTGACTAATGACCAAGCACCTGAACTCCCCCTTATTAAGACAAAATTGAGAAAGCTTGTAGTCTAAACTTAGTACTAGAAATATCTTATCTTGTACCAGTTGTTAAGGGGTAAATAGGTAAATTTGGATTGAAATCTTTACTAAAAAAGAACATGTTGCAGATTCTTTGGAAAATGTAAAGTGGAAAGTTTTGCAATCTTTTAGGGTGGAGTAATATATATTATACACAATTTTGGGTACAGCAGCTAATATTTGTATACTTCAAACATATTAATTTTTGTGGTCAACATGCAGGAACCGAATCAAATCCATTCTCTCTTGATGCATTAGCAGTTTTCATTTACCGTGTACTTAATCGAGTTAATCATCCTGTAAGTTTGTTTTTATTTGTTTTCTATATATGCGATTGTAGTTTTCTTCCACTTATGCTTGGTATTTAAGATCTCACTATTTGATGTTTCATCTGAAGGGAAATCTTGATAAATCATCACCAAATGTCGGATATGTGTTGCTAATGTTCTATCACTTGTATGATGGAAAGGTATGCCGGTTCTGTTGGACCAATCTTGACATAAAACAATAGACATGGGTCTATTTTGTAAAGTGTTTATTTTGAGTCTTTATTTGAGTCAAACTAGAATTCTTGTAACCGTACAAAAGGTAAGTCGGTAGGAATTTTAGGAGATATATCTCAGATGGATTTGAGATTAGCCTAGATTGTAGGAGTTGATTAACTTGATGGACAAGGTTAATCAACTATAAATAAGGGTAGTTTTTCTTCTTTCTTTGTATCGTAAGTTTTCTATCAATTGGAGAAGGATTTCCAATAATTTGTTCTCGTGTTTTTTCTTTACTTGTTTTCTGAAATCTGGTATCAATTTCTTCAATTGGTATCAGAGCTGAGTTATCGAAGGGACCGGTGTTTTATGCGATCCAAAGGACAGGATCAATCACCAGATCTGAAGACAGGGAAGAAGTACACGCGTCGATCGAAGACCAGATCAATGGCAGATACAACGAATGTCAACAACCAGGTTGCGATAATCAAGGACAACAACAATCTTTCGTTCCAGTGCCCAATCCTAACTGCGACTAATTACCCCATCTGGTCGCTTAGGATTAAAGCAATCTTCAAGGCGCACGGAATCTGGGAAACAATTGAACCTGGAACAGATGTTGATCAGAAAAAGGATAATTCTGCTATCGCCTATCTGTATCAGGCGTTACCTGAAGATTTGATTCTTCAAGTTGCAGGCTGTACCCACGCAAAGGAAATCTGGGATGCAATCAAGACCCGTCACCTTGGAGTTGAACGAGTAATGGAGGCAAGGCTTCAGACTCTTAAAGCTGAGTTTGAAGCAGCAAGGATGAAAGATAGCGAAAAAATAGATGTTTTTGCTGCCAAACTTTCTGGAATTGCCTCAAAATCAGCAGCACTTGGAACCGTCATCGAGGAAACCACGTTGGTCAGAAAAATATTAACTGCCATACCAGAAAAATTCTTAAATATGGCAGCCACTATTGAACAACTGGTTGATCTCAAAACGGTGAAATTCCAGGAAGTTGTGGGTAGGCTAAAAGCATATGAAGAACGAACCAGTGCAAAGGCTACCAATAACAGCCAAGACCAACTTCTGTTGTCCTATGAAGAATGGGACTCAAGAAAGAAAAGGGAAAAGAGCTTTGGTCGAGGTCGAGGGAATGGCCAAGACACCCGTGGTAGAGGCCGAGGTCGTGGTCGAGGAAGAGGCTTGGGCCTCGGACAAAATTCTCTAGATGGGAGACAACAAACTGAAAATTCAACCATAGATCGCTCCAAACTGCAGTGTTTCAGGTGCGATGCGTTTGGGCACTTCTCGGCTGACTGCCCAACACGAAAAAAAGATGAAAAGGCAAATCTGACACAAGCAAGGCCAATCGATATACCACAGGCTAATGCTGATAAGCCTGCTCTGTTGATGACCGTGGCCAATCAAAGAAACAAGGAGGTAATTCATCTCAATGAAGAAAAGGTTTTTCCTGCCAAGTATGAGTCACATGATGATGGGGAATACATGTGGCATTTAGATACCGGAGGAACAAATCATATGACTGGAAACAAGGAGCTGTTCTCAACACTTGATACAAATATCAGTGGTACAGTAAGATTCGGTGATGACTCGTGTGTTGAGATAGAAGGAAGAGGGTCCATTCTTTTAGCATGTAAGAATGGGGAACAACGTTTGTTGACAGATGTACTTTATATTCCGTACTTAAAGAATAACATCTTTAGTATCGGGCAAGCTGAAGAAGGAGGCTGTATAATATTGATCAAACATGGATTCTTATCTATGTTTGAGCCAGATGGTTCGCTGTTAATGAAGGTTCAAAGATCCCCTAATCGTTTATATAAAATCAATCTAAAGGTTGGGACACCAATCTGCTTACAGGCCAAGATAGATGATCCAGCATGGTTGTGGCATGCCCGTCTCGGTCATGTGAACTTTGACACAATAAAGCGGCTGGGGACCAGTGATCTAGTTGAAGGAGTACCAGCTATTAACCACCCCACTCAGATGTGTGAAGCATGTTTGGCAGGGAAACACTCACGACAAAGTTTTCCTGTCCAAACAACCTTTAGAGCTGCAAAACCACTTGAACAGGTTTATGCGGACCTGTGTGGTCCAATAACACCCGCTACTCAGTCTGGAAACAGGTATATTCTGCTGATTGTTGATGATCACAGCAGGTTTATGTGGTCTTTCATGCAAAAAAACAAAGGTGAGGCGTTTGAACAATTCAAGAAATTCAAGTCTTTTGCCGAGAATCAATATGGAAGGAAAATAAAAGTCCTTAGGACTGATCGGGGAGGAGAGTTTACTTCCAACGAGTTTAAACAGTTTTGTGAATTTGCTGGCATCACAAGACAACTGACTGCACCCTACACGCCACAGCAGAATGGTATCGTTGAAAGGAGAAATCGAACGGTGATGAGCACAACAAGGAGTATCCTTAAAGCAATGGATATGCCACAGAGTTTCTGGGCTGAAGCAGTACGTCACTCTGTTTATGTTCTAAACAGGTTGCCCACCAGAATTCTGAAGAATCGGACACCATATGAGGCTCTAAAAGGTCGGAAACCAAATCTAGATCATCTACGGGTGTTCGGGTGTGTTGGATATGTAAAAGTACCCTCAAATCAAGTAGATAAACTTGATGACAGAAGTATTCCCATGGTTTACTTGGGAACAGAACCAGGAACCAAGGCGTATCGAATGTATGATCCCGAGGATATGGAAGCCTGGTTAATGAGGAGAACATAACTCATTCTGATGTTAGCAGTCCCGAAACAATAGTGAAAGGGCGGGGACCCATGCTGTCTCGAATTCCGACAGATACAAATAATCTGTCAGATCCACACATGGCAGAAGAGGAAACATATGATGATACACCACCTCGAGGTTGGAAGAATTTAAATGAAGTATATAATCTCCTTCTTACTGAAGGAGAACCAACCAATTTCAGGGAAGCTTCAGGACACAAAGAATGGGAGCAAGCTATGAAAAGTGAAATAGCTTCTATTGAAAGGAATAACACTTGGGATTTAATGGACCTACCCCTGGGGCACCGGCCCATTGGACTAAAATGGGTATACAAAATTAAAAGGGATGCAAAAGGTGAAGTCACACGACATAAAGCCCGGTTAGTCGCCAAAGGCTACATCCAACAACATGGTATAGATTATGACGAGGTATTCGCACCCGTAGCCAGACTTGAGACTGTTAGACTCATTCTAGCTTTGGCTGCACAAAGAGGGTGGGGTGTTCACCACCTAGATGTTAAAACAGCGTTTCTACACGGTGATCTCAAAGAGGACGTCTTTGTATCTCAACCAGAAGGTTTTGTGAAAAAAGGGAAGGAGCAAAAGGTATACAAACTATCAAAGGCGCTTTACGGGTTAAAACAAGCCCCACGGGCTTGGAATACAAAACTAGATGGAGTTCTAAAGGAGTATGGATTCCAAAGGTGCAAGCTTGAACAAGCCGTGTATACAAAACGAACACACGAAGGATCGCTTGTGGTGGGAATTTATGTTGATGATTTAATTGTAACTGGTAATAACCCGGAGAAAATCAAGCAATTCAAAAGACAAATGGAAGATAAATTCGAGATGAGTGACTTGGGTTTAGTTTCTTATTATCTCGGGCTTGAAGTGATACAAGGCAAAGATGGAATAAAAATCAAGCAATCTAGCTATGCTAAAAAGATCCTACAACAAGCAGGAATGTGGGAATGCAATTCCACAAAATACCCAATGGAACCGGGTCTGAAATTAATGAAGGATGATGGCAGCAGCAGTGTTGATGCAACTCAGTACCGAAAAATAATCGGTTGTCTTCGGTACTTGACTCATACAAGGCCAGATCTTGCATACTCAGTGGGATATGCAAGTAGATACATGCAAGCTCCTCAAAACACACATTTTCAAGCTGTGAAACAGATTCTCAGATATGTGAAGGGTACTACAGAACTGGGAATTCATTATCGAAGAAGTGGAAGTAATGTTTTACTTGGTTTTAGCGACAGCAGCTTCTCAGTAGATCCGGATGATGGAAAAGGTACTACAGGGTTAGTTTTCTACTTTGATGATGGACCTATTGCTTGGAATTCACAAAAACAGCCAACAGTAGCCCTGTCATCTTGCGAAGCAGAATTTATGGCTGCTACTTCAGCAGCCTGTCAAGCAATATGGTTAAGAGGACTGTTAGCTGAAACAACTGGAAGAAAAGAAGAACAAGTTGTGATCAAAGTAGATAACAAGTCAGCAATATCCTTGATGAAAAATCCAGTATTTCATGGAAGAAGCAAGCATATCAACACACGGTATCATTACATACGGGAGTGTGTTGAAAAGGAGCAGATTAAAGTAGAGCATATCAGCGGGGATCAACAACGGGCTGATATTCTTACAAAAGCTTTGCCAAAGTTAAAGTTTGCTGAAATGAGAGAAATTTTAGGAATGAAGCTGATTGAGGACGCGGGAAAATAACTGAAGACTCAGGTCAAGATTGGGGAGGTGATTGTTGGACCAATCTTGACATAAAACAATAGACAGGGGTCTATTTTGTAAAGTGTTTATTTTGAGTCTTTATTTGAGTCAAACTAGAATTCTTGTAACCGTACAAAAGGTAAGTCGGTAGGAATTTTAGGAGATATATCTCAGATGGATTTGAGATTAGCCTAGATTGTAGGAGTTGATTAACTTGATGGACAAGGTTAATCAACTATAAATAAGGGTAGTTTTTCTTCTTTCTTTGTATCGTAAGTTTTCTATCAATTGGAGAAGGATTTCCAATAATTTGTTCTCGTGTTTTTTCTTTACTTGTTTTCTGAAATCTGGTATCAATTTCTTCAGGTTCTGAGCATCATGCTTTATTTTTCTTGCAAGACCATTGCTTTTAAGGTTTTTTTTTTTCACATTCCAGAATCGTTCAGAGTTTGAAAGTGAACTGATAGAACGTTTTGGCTCACTTGTGAAGATGCCTCTCCTGAAGTCTGAAAGGTAATGACATAGACATTAACGTTTAGAGGTGACAATTTCAACCCATGTACTTAGGAATGGGTCAATTCAGGTCAAACAAGTGAAAAGAGGTAGCTTGAAATGAAATAGGTCTAATGAGTCAGAAAGGATAGAAAGTCGCCATAAGTATTTTTAATGCATAAAAAGTCTAAATTATTTTATTCTAAAAGTTAGATTATTATCGATGCAGTCGAATTTATGTAATCATATCTTACACAAATTATATATAAGAATTTTGAAATTTGGGACAAAATGTGTTTTGGGTTAACCCGACCCATACCCAATAACTACCCATTATCCATTGTGCTGGATCTGCCTATTTAGCCATCTCAATTAATACTTACACTGCTGCTGGACTAATGGTGATGCATGCTCTCTATTCTTTGGGGATGTGAAGGAGTCCGATACCTGATTCAGTGAAGACGGTATTGGAAGAGGGAATAAATCTATACAGGCTTCATACTAATAGGCATGGAAGGTTAGTACTTTCCATCTGTCAAATACATTAATTATGTTGTTTTTTTTTTACTTTCTGTAATTGTGTTGGAGAATGTGTGCTTTTAATGTTCAGATTAGAGTCCAGTAAAGGGACATACACAAAAAATTGGGTTTTATGGGAGAAGCAACTGCGTGAAGTTTTATCTGGAAATGCTGATTATTTGACATCTATTCAGGTAGCATGTTCAATATATAATAGACACAAGTCTGTTAGTTATTAGAACGAAAAAATAGTGATCAGAAACATGTGTTCCATTCATTTGTTCTTATGGTAATTGGTAAACAATACCTCATAGTACTTCATTAAATATTCTTTGGAGATGTTATTGAGGTTGTGAATACTGAATACTATGTTTTATAGGTTCCTTTTGAATTTGCTGTTAATCAAGTGTTGGAACAGCTAAAAAGAATAATGAAGGGAGAATATGTTACACCCATATCTGAAAAGAGGAAGTTTGGAACCATAGTTTTTGCTGCCATTGATGTTCCTGTTACTGAAGTTCATAATCTCCTTTCATATGTGAGTAGAATATCTACTTTTTCCCTGATCCGCTGGCAGTCGACACCTGATATTTGATGGATAACTACTTAAACTAAGTCGTTATTCACTAGATTGAAGTAGAGGTGGCAAAATGGGCGGGCCGGGTGGGTTTGTCAACGAGTCAAAACAGGTTATTTTTTATTGCAGGTAGAATGGGCGGGCTGGGTGGGTTGGTCAATGGGTCAAAACAGGTTTTGGTTTAAACGGGTCATTTTTAAGTCAGATTGAATGGGCCCTGTAGACCCACCCGCACACACTTTTTGTCTGTTATTAAGTCTTTTAAAAAATAATCAATGTGTTGGTTTTTTTATTTGGGACCATTTGACCCTTTGAATTGAAACACAACTCAAATCAACCCATTCATAAGTAAATGGGTCCAAATTGCGATCTTTAGATTGAAGTTTGTCATTTAAGTCCCCTATGCTAAATTTTGTAAATGCAAAGTTTGCCATAGCGGGGCCCTCAGATGTATCTAATTATTTTCCTGAACAGATATCTGAAAACGACCCAAAGGTGAAAACTTTCATAGAAAACAACGTGAGGAACAACCTTGAGAAGGCCCACATCACTCTTGCTCACAAGAGAAGTCATGGTGTAACCGCTGTTGCTAATTATGGATGTTTCGTGAACCAAAAGGTCCCCGTGGATGTAACCGCACTATTATTCTCAGATAAACTAGCTGCATTGGAAGCCCAACCCGGGTCCATTGATGGTCAGAAGATAAGCTCAAAAAATGAGTGGCCCCATCTCACATTGTGGACTGCTCAAGGCATACCCCCTAAGGAAGCCAATACATTACCTGAGTTGGTTTTGCAGGGAAAGGCTACTCGCATCGAGATCAACCCACTTTTCACTATTAGCGGGGTTCTGCAATTCCATTGAGCCGTGTGTACTGACAGTAGAATCTTGCACCATTACAAAACCGGGTCAAACTGGACCTGACCATACCAGAGACCGGATATTAGTACCAGTTTGGGACCAAACATCATTCATTGAAGTAAAATAAAAAAAAATCAGTTTTGGACTGGAGCAGAACTGGTTTTATGCTATAACTGACTACAGGTACCATACCATATATACCAGTTTTTTTGTGGTTCGCACTCTTTTAGCTAGTGAGGATGTTTTCCTACTTTCACCAGATATATAGTAGTTGCATGATATGTGCCCGTTTCTCTCCATGTCACCATGCATACACATGAAGTACAAGGTGGGTCTTACTAATTGTGTTAGTGGGTTTGAGTAGTTAATTAGTTTCTGTCAATTTCTTAGCTTGTTTAATTTCCATGTTTTGAAGTACGGCTATATAAAGCCAAGGTAACAGTACGTAGAAGTATGAAATATGAATTAAGTCAATCTCTCTAGAGTTCTTCTGGCTTCTATCTATTTTCTTTGGCGAGTGAATCCCGATCGGTCCACATCATTGCACCTTTGAATGACAAAACTGTAATTTTGTAGGATTAATAGTGTTAGGTCTTTACCCTAGTGACTACACAAGAAAACAGAGCATCAAATAATTAATAATGCATGATTTGAGTTCTGATGGATTCAGAATGAAGGTTTTCATGGTTTGCAGTAAAGTGAAACAAAATGGCATCTTTTGACATTCTATATCTGGTATGCAATTGTTTTGTATGGCATCTGAAAGTTTGATCTTTGTTATGTGGTAGTGGTGTTTAAAATTATTGGGTGTTGGAGTTTTCAATGCGAAAGCGAAAAAGGGGGTGGTGATTGTGGTGTTTTGGTAGTAGCGGCTAGCAGTGGTGGTACATTGGGCGGGGATGTAGTCGGAGATAATCTACAACACCCTAGAGCAACTTGAACTTTTTCATACAAATTACTGAATTTATTCTTTACCACATCAGTTAGGGTGCCGTTTTTACCCGAACCTGACATTTGTTATTTGATTTGGTAAATGGTTTTAGAAAAGGTTAATCGGGTTAACCTGAATAAACATAAAAAAATATCCTGACTTTTACTATGGGTTATAGGCCAAGAACAGAGGAATTGAAGGGGCTGAGAAGTCATTATCTTCAGTCAGAAGTCATCAGCTGACCGTCTTTGTTAAGTTGATACGTCTCAGTTTCAATACACAGAGAAATTTCTTTGTTATACCATAACGTTGGAGATTGAATCAACAGGAGAGTTTTCTACATAAAGAAGTTGATTATCATCACCTTTTGTAAGAAAGTTACTACCTAAATGTAAGAATTTTTAATTTATATGATTTCCTGAGATGAAATTGGGTTTAAACAGGGATATTGTTATCTTGATAGGTAATAATTCAAAGGAGATTGAAATAAACTGAGAAGTGAGAACTCATTTTCATACAGCCTTGGTAAACTTTTTTTTTTTTTTTTAAGTTCTGCGTATTTTTTTATGGGCTGAATGACCCAAGCTCTGAAAACGGGTCATATGGTAATTTGAAACCTGCCGTATGTATTACAACTTGTACTTAGAAACTCGAATACCGAATAACCTGAATCTTATTTGAGTTGGTGATCAGGTTGGATTCCTATAATCAAAAACCCGAATAACCCGACCTAAATAACATGAAACCTAATTATAAAACTGGAACAACACCCCTAATATCTATAGTATATCAAATGTAAGCATTGAAAGCATTAATAATAGTTACCATGATAAGTACTAGATTAGTCCGGGTTTTACAGCTACGTTTTGGATGTTTGATATTATATAAAAGCCAAATTTAGGGCTGTTAAAAAAACTCATAGCTAAATCGAAAAAAGTTAGCTCAGGAATCGACATGTTTAGCTAAGCCGGCTCAGCTTGTAAACGAGCCGACCCCGAGCCAAAGTAAGCTTGCTAGGTTGAATTAAAGCTAAAAATTAATATATGTATATATACATATATATATATATATATATATATATATATATATATATAACAACTTTTTGACTAGAAAGTAAAGTTCAGACGCATGAATGTAAAGTGGAGAATTGTGATTGCAAAAATAATCAGATTTTGAATTAGAATCGGGGAAAACTACTTATTTTATGACGGTCACCGACGTATGAAGATGACAGATTTCATCCCTACAAGGGAGTGTGAGCTCGTTTTCTCAGAAATTTTTTCCCACGAAGGCTAGGGTTGCATGACATCCACTCGTGACTCTTAGGCATTAACCCACCGCATCTAACGGGATTCTGCCACCTAATCGAAGGCCCAACAACGTCACGCACGATCCTTTGTTTCTTGTCCAGATAGGTTTTTTGGCGGGTAGCTCCGGTGTCAATATATAATTGACCATGAGTAAAAACCATTACTATCTACTATAACAACTTTTAGGCCGTCTCGTCCTGTAACTCTTGATAATGCCACATATAATTGACCATGAGTAAAAACCGGTTCTTTAAAAAACAAACCAACTGTTAATAGTGATTGTCCTTGACTCTCATTTATGGTCATTGCAAAACATACTGCACGGGTTAAATATAGGAAATAATGTCAAGTAAAAAATAATGTTGATAATACCATATAATGTACTGGTTGAATAATGGATATAACGTAAAGTAAAAAAGAAGATCATAATATTACATACAATATCAAACTGTTAAGTGTGCAGAAAATAAGCGATCATTATTAAAAAAAAAACCATAAAGTCCACATAATCATAAAGTCCAATGAAAAAAAAGCGTTTGATCTTGCAGACATAGTTTTGATGTTGTATGTAACATATTGTAATGACATAGGGTAAACTGTCATAAATATACAATGAACATTATTTTAAGAAAAAGCAAAACGAAAAACAGAAATTATGAATTATAAATACCATTCATAAATGTAAAAATTAAACTCTAAATGGTTCTATTATTTTACAAATGTCTAGTTCATAAGGTGTAATCATCCTTACAAATGTTTAGTTCGTCTAACATGGTTATCCCTGTTGACTACATTATACTCTAGAAGATGAAATTCATATTCATTAAGATTTTCAATAAAACCAAAAAAATGCAACTAAAAAATATTCAAACAGTGTGAAACAGTAATTAGAGTATAAAAAACAAATAAACATAACTAACAGGTACTGAAAATGCATAAAAAAGTATTCTTGGACAGCAATGTGAACCTGTTTCTCCTCTGCGTAATGGCTTTTATGCGATTAAAGCTTATGATAAAACAGTCGAAACCCATCCTAAGTCTATCCACATGTATCAGAAACTCTTAAATTGTTTTGTTGTAAAAAAGTTGGATTATTGTAACATGAACATCTCTCAGAAAGTCAATAGAGCGCCTTGGAGTTAAAATACGATCAAGAGCATCTTCCATTGCAATCTGCAGTAGTTCGTTCAATCAAGTACAGATTATTTTATGTCAACTATCTGCAAATTAATTAAAGTGACAAAAAAGAATTATCATTAAGAATAATAATAACATTCTCACAAGAGACCGACCAAGTCCCGCTTACCTCCACCGTTGATGATATCGAGGTAAATGAAGCAAGCTTTTTGCCCTCGAGGTCGACTGCTATAGACTCGCAAAGTTTCTCAGCAATTTCTTCAGAATGTGGAATACAACATAACCCACAAGTTGAGTCCGACAAATTTTCATACTTAATCCAAAAAATACTTCTTTAGCTTCTAAATTTATAGTAAGTAAATCACATTTAAGACAAATGATTTACCATGAAAACTAAAAATATTCATAAAAAAATATGTTCCTGGTCAAAACTTCTTGTTCTAGCCCGAACCCGTTTTGATTTTTACCTAACCCATCCAGCCCGCCCATTTGTAAAGACATAAAATCTAAAAAACAGAAACCTCTTGAGAAGAATGAGAAGCCTGTGGAGATAACACATGAATATTTCTATTAAACTTGGTTCAAAATCAGATTAAATGAAGGAGTGACACGCGGACCATACATGTTAGCACCATTGTCCAGAAAATTGAGCATGATAGCTTGATGGGTCAAATGGTTGCTGAACCTGAAAGTGAAAAAAGAATAGGCATCAAAATTTAATCATAATATAAAAACTTCAAAGAAATAAACTGTTAAGAAAATTATGGTTAACTTATTCTAGTGCTTTTGTTTTGTTACATTCAAATTGAAATTGAAATGATTGAATCTAATTAGAATTATCCTCCTGATTGAAATTTTTTTCCAATTGAGTGGGATATTTGTTGGTTGAATAGGTATCATCAACATGGTTAGTCGTTAAAATTTATTTTGGAAAAACCATCAATGCCAAACCCAAAAACCATTACCTATTAAAGAATAAAATTTTGTGATATAAAAGTTAATTAGTTATTGAAATCAAGTTAACCATAAAGTCTAATGATTATGACTTTTTTTTACTGACATGATTAAAATTAATAAGAAAACACTTATGAAAGCAGTAGCTCACCAGCCTGTTTCTGTTGCCATTGATGATGGAGCTGCAGATTTTCAGTGGACTAATTGAATCTTGAAACAACTAAATTCCCTAATGCTATTCCATCCAAATAAAACAAAGAAAAACCCACAAAAACACTTAATTAGCATACTTAGTTTTCATTCTTATTCCATAATAGACTTTGAAATATAACATTAATCCCTTGAATATATTGAAATACATAGAAAAAGTAAGTTTTTAGTTTAAAATACATAAAAAAAATATGATTTGTAAGTATAAAATATAAACATGATGTATAACATAAAAAATTATAAATTTACTCCTAAACTCACAAAGCAAATGAAATATACAAGTGCATCTGTTAATGAGGAGAGATGGTGGCAGTGTGGTTCATGGTTCATATGTCTAAACAAATTTGTATGATAAAGAGTCACATGATATTTGAAGACAAAATCTTAACTTGACCATGTAAGAACATGTGCTTCATATAATAAATCCAACTTCCTTAATCAATTACTCGATTCACACAAATAGTCACTTAAAAACTGAGCAAATAGAAAATAGACTAAATAGTAAACATAAATATAGCATAAATCAAACAAAAAATGATGAGAATAAGCAAAAACCAAGCATAGCAACTAAAAATCCAAGTTGAATAGAAATATAATTAGTACCTGGATGTTCTAATCTGGAACGGCAGCAATCGATCGTCAGGGGCAGCAATCGATCTTCAGGTGAAGACGATGTCGAAGGACTGTAGGGTGGTTGTGGCGGCAGGGGCAGCCGATGGTGGTTGTGGCGGCTAGGGGGTTTAGGGTTGAAGATGAGTAGATCCAAAGTGAAGATGTGTTGAAGGGAGAAAGAGAAACAGCTGTAGAAGTGGTAGGTGTAGGGTTTAAAATTTGAAACCGGGTAAAGAAAAGGAAACGGGTTAGACCCGTATGAAAGATAAGTTATAATCATGCAAGTGTCAAATTATGTCTTAAAACTTGTCATGTGCCTATGAATGGTTTAAATCATGACAAGTGTCAAAAACCTTCTTCTTTATTATATATAAAGATAAAGATGGGAAGATTCCGCTAAAAAGTGAATTTTCGCTAATAAACCTAAGAAATTAGGTCAAACGAACTCAGATTGAACTAATTCCAGTGACGTTGGAACCGGAGCCTAGAGCTAAACCCTAAAATCTAAACGCTAAAGCTAAACCCAAAAACCTAACCACCCCACCCCCTAAAAACCTAAATCCTCCAACTCCCACCCCCCAAAAACCTAAACCCCACCCCACCACCCAAAAACCTAAATCACCCCACCTCCGACCCCCCAAAAACCTCGACTAGCCGATTTCAACGTCGCTGGAATGAGCTCAATCGGAGTTCGTTTGACCCGGTTTCAGTTAAAAAAGAAATCATTTCTTACGTTTCTTAGCGAAATGATTATATGTTATGTCTATGCTAAAAGTATTATTTTTTGGTTTTATATCAAAATGTGAAAAAATATATATAAATTTAAAAATAAACGAGCTGGCTCCAGCTTGTTACGAGAAGATCTGGAGGTTAACATTTTAGCTTGTTAAGATAAACGAGCCATTGGCTCCGGTTGGACTCGTTTACAACCCTACATTTGAACACCATTCACGTGTCATTAGGGGACGATTACTCAATAAGTATATATATCCTTTTCTTCACACTAATTAGATAGTATTTCGTGCTAATAAGTATATATAGCCTTTTCAGATCAAGCGAGTTATTTTGAGAGTGTCGTCTTTTATCGACACGTTATCTCCTTGATGAAAGTTCTTAGATTCGTCACCGAAGTATTTTTGTTTGTATTTCTATTATTAATTATTTATTTTTATTTTTATTGATACGTAATATTATTAAAACATAGCAACGATGACTCATTGCGTCACATCCACACCATTTTCTTTGTATTTCCTTGTGCCCTTCAAGGAAAAAGTAAGTGTCACGTCTAGTGACCGAACAAGGAAATATAAACAAAATGACGTAAACTTGTCATTCAATGTGTTGATTTGTCACTGGGATGGTGATCCAACAGGAAAGGAAAATTATTTTAGAACATCAAAGATTGAGAAGGTCATGGGTTCAAGTTTCCTATTAATAATCAACTCCATTATTTTAGTCAACTAAATTAATTATTTGATGTTTATCATCAGTTAAATTGTTCAGTCATATTTTTCTGAATTCTACAAACTGAAAACAATTTTATAGTCATATAGGATCCTAATAAAAAATCTTTAATCATATATTTACATATTCGACTAGTGTATGTTTTAACAAATTACATTATATTTTATTAAACCCGTGTAATACATGGGTTTATTCAACCCATGTAATACACGGGTTTTTAAAGACATATTTTTTTATTACTAAGTATATAACATTATATTTATTCAACTCGTGTAATGCACGGGATTCTAACCTAGTAAATATAATAAATAAAAGTTTTTTCATGCCAAATGTCGTCTTCATATTCATTCTCATCATATTTTTCCTGCCCCTCTCTTATTAAATACACCTCTATCTTTTAATAATAATATTTAAAGAAAATACTAATTATACTAATAAAACACATTTATTTTAAATTATCCTTTATTATAAGAAACTTCGAAATCTAATTATGTAACTTTTATTTTCAATCAAATAGTAAATGAAAGTCAAATTACATTTAATAGTAATTAACGTATTTTCGAAACTCAATTATATATTAGTTTTTACATATTTTGAATTTTTTTTTCTATCCTTAGTATATGTAATACATTTTTACACCTGTAAAATATATACATAAAGATTTAAGAATTTTATGTATTGATATTTTTCATCCCGTGTGTAAACACGGTTCTAAGCTAGTTATAAATATATCCAACTAAAAGATAAGATTAGTGATAGAAAGAATTTGAGTTGGAATTGAATTTTGATGATTATTTTTCGTTCATATGAGAAAACCAATAATTTATTTATTAATACTTAGTTAGGTTTTAAAAAAATATACACTTGATAATTTTCTTAAACTTTTTTATATTGATGTATTAACAGCAAAAGCTATCGTAAAAGCATAATTTCGTATATATTGCTAAAGCCTTGTACTGTTGTACAATATTATAAAGCAAATTGGATTTTAATAATTCAATTATCCAAACTATGATCCATTAACTGATAACAATCCATACTAATAATATGGCTGGTGACAGTCCTAACTTTAACCTTTGTTGTTAAAGATAAATTTACACTTGATTTCGTTCAAAATGATGATTTTGAATGAAGTGGATAGGCGTACAAGCGAAATCGAGTGGGAACGGAGAGTAAAACGAATGTAAATTTATGATAATTATGCTACTGCGACTGCCTTTGACAACAAAAATGAAAGTTAGAACTGTCAACAGTCAAACTGTTAGTATGAATTATTATCAACCATCTAGTCATATTTTCGACTATTAAAATCGAATTTGCCATATCATATTTATTTAAAAAAATATTAACATCATATATACCTATTTAAAATACTTAAAATTTTATATTTACCTATTAAAAAAATATGTTTTACAGTAAAACTATTATATCATTTTTTTCTTCTTATACTTTATACATGACCTATAAAATATTAAATTTTGTAGAAAAAAAAATAGATATTGAGATTGAACAAAAAATTTATAAACCTTGAACACCAGTGTCCTTCCCAGGAAGTTTGCCCCCTTTTTTCTCTTTCCAATCGTTCAACGCCAAAAAAGTTGCAGGTAGAAACAAAAACCCTAATTCTCCATCATCATCCTCGCATATACATACATACACATATATAATTACAGTAAACCATTACGCAGCAATTTATTTATATATTTCCTTTACATTCATATGTCTTCCATTGCTCTTCTGCTCCATCATCTTCGTGCTCGTAGTTCCTCCGCAGAACGGCAGTCTTCCGTTACGCATCATGGTCAACACTTCTCCAGCTTCTCCTTGAGCTTTCTTCCGTTCTTATCTTCTCAAGATGACTGACCACAACGTAATTTCTCGTTGTTCTTTATGTCTCGGTATCTAATTTCTATGTTATGAGTATGATCTCTTGTAATATCACTGTTAATTGATGATTTTGTTGATGTTTCTCTACTTAACTTGTTGAGTTCTTTGACTGATAGCAAATAGCAATGTTGAATTTAGGTTAAATTTGTACGATTATGCAGTGTTAGAATAAGTTCAAGTAAAACCTAACACTAAAATAGGGGATAGTAAGTTTTTTGTGGAACCTAGTGAGTTTCAGGAACATTGTTCCACATCATGAGCTACAATTTTGAGTTTTGATATAAACTGTGGTGCTTTATTTTTGGAAAAATGTTATTGATTTGATCGCGATGTCAACACCGACATGTTACTGTTAGTGCTTGATATAAATTTGATGAAGTTATTTACTAATTTTTTTCTTTAGTAGTCTTGCAACTCCTGAGATTTGAAACTAGCATAATTGACATAAAAGGCATGGAAATGGATTTGTAATTCTCTCTATTTGTTTGCTTTAAGTTAATAAGTACAACTGTACAAGTAGATATGACTTCTTTTTACCTGAACTATCACTTAATCGTTTGTTATCAGGCCGGGTAAGCAGTGATCATGTCCAAGGGTGGTTTGGACCTTATTCAGTTGTTTTTTTAGTTCCAAATTTCACTTCTACGTTTAGGGATTCTCTATATCCTTACCTTTGTTTATCTTATGTAAAATTGTCCTTATTATCCATTACACGTATGTCCTGCTCACCACTGTCAGGTGTTCGTGTTTGGATCATTCACAGAGGATGAGATCAGATCCATGCAAATTTCCCCAAAAGAGAATGATGTGCATTTTATGTTTGGTTCTCTGGACGCTGCAACTCTTAGATCTGTGGGCTTCAACAACACACCAACTGAGATAGATACTACCAAAAAGCCCCAAACATCAAAACATGTAAAGAGAAGTAACACCGAGGAAATTGTACATAAAACTGGGAACATCAATGATTCAAGTTATCTTCCTTTTGGCAATGGTATAAAAGAACATGAAGAAAAAGATGCAGAACTACCTGTATCATTTGTACCCGAAAGTGTTGACCAGTTAATTTCACAGCAACGTGTCACAGAAGCTGTGTCTGTATCGTCTGTGAATCAAGGAAATGAAGCTTTGGCCTGGTCATTTGAAGCTCTGGATGTAAATGATACAAAAAACCAAATTTCCAGTCCATCAATCGGTCCACATACATTTTCAGTTGAGTTGCTACCTCGAGGTTTAATCAACTCAGGAAATCTGTGCTTTCTGAATGCAACTCTTCAGGCTCTTTTAGCTTGTTCTCCATTTGTACATCTTTTGCAGGAGCTAAGAATACGCAACATACCTGAGGTAAACTACATTTTTCTTTGGCTCATGTGATCATGATGCTGTTAAAGTTCATTTTGTATTTGTTTGTGTACGTGTCACTGTTAGAACTGTGCTCATCGTGTTTTAACACCTTTTCAGACTGGGTACCCAACTTTATGTGCATTTGTTGAGTTTATATCTGGATTTGACATGCCACCTGGCCTGCAATCAAAGAAAAAAGGTGATATTCTTCTGCAAACTGGGAAGCCTTTGCGACCTGTGATGTTTGAAACTGTTCTGAACAATTTCTCCCCAGATATGCTAAATAGCTTCTCAGGGAGACCAAGGTTTGTTTTTTTTGAATTCTTGTTACTTTGGTACATCTTTAACCGTAAAGAATTATTTCTTTATTGTTGTGTGGTACATCTTTCTTCTTGCCCACCCATTTATCTGTTTCCCACCTTTAGCTTTTCTATAATAAATGTTTACTTTAATACGGACAATAGCTTCAAATTTCAAAATAGTTTTGATTCTAGAAGCTTGAAACACCAAGACTCTACCATAGTGAGGTTGGTGGTACAAACCAGCACATTGCTTCAGCACTCCTGTTGTGGCATTGACAAGCAAAATATCTTTTAGTTTGTTGTGATATGTGTAGTGGATGCTGAACTCCCAATACTATAAATAGTAAGAAAATCATGAGGGGATATCTAAAAGAAGAAGGTTAAAATGAAAAAGAAATAGAAGTGTGTGAAGAGTGATACAATGTTGGTGGGTTTGTACTCTTGTGTGGCATTTGCTAGCTTTATGTTCACAATTGTAGAATAAGCTTTGGATAATTTTATCATCCGTATATTATAGTATGCATCTATACAAGTCAATGCATTTACCTATATACTAATTCATGCTTACTTGTATATGGTGAGTTTCTGTATATTGCCTTTTGGTGCTGAGTTGAATGTTTACCAGGCAAGAAGATGCTCAAGAGTTTTTAAGTTTTGTCATGCATCAAATGCATGATGAATTGCATAAACTTGAAGGACAAGTTTCTGTTGTTAATGGAGGCAAAGTTTCATTGGTTTCATCGGTTAGTGATGACGATGGTGACAGTTGGGAGACAGTTGGCCCGAGGAACAAAACTGCAATTACCAGAACTCAGAGTTTTATTCCTTCAAAGTTAAGCGAGATTTTTGGAGGCCAGCTGAGAAGTGTTGTGAAAGCAAGAGGTATGTTATTTTTTAGCCATCCTTTGGTTTTGTTTGCATTTTTGGCCATGAAGTCTAGATGGACAGAATCTTTTTGTTTTAAGTGCATATCTTACACACGCATTAGCTATAATGCTCATATTTGACTCAAAAAATGTTTCGTTACTCAAATACGCTTGCTACACCCATTTGTATCAAGGGAACCATTCTTGTTTTTAGGTCAAATTTGAAACTATGTTTGACATGCAAAATGTGTCTTTCACCATAGCTAGCTGTGTTTATTTTCTTTTTATAAAATAAAGTTACACTGTAGAGAGAAAGGAACATCTTTATTTAATAAGGTTTAGAAGACGGATATTTCAATTTTATAAGATCAAACATCGTCACAGTATTCTTCTCATACTTCGAACGATTACCAAAAAGTAAGTTACTTCTGGTTATTGATCACAATTCTTAAATCACATGAATATTTTTCTCATCAGAAATTGTTTAGAATAATTACGAATTATAAATTTTTAACAAAGATTATGCACTTTATAAAACAGCCAATTCAGGTGTTTGATATCCTTTAACTGTGATTGAGTATGCTCAATTTTAGTTGTACCTAGTGTCTCATGAATCGACTCAAGCTCACAAGTATGATGAGTCGTAGATACAGGATAATATATTATGTCTGAGTTAACCAATGAGCTTTAGCTACTACGTGCAGTTTACAGCACTAATTACCCATGTGTTAATATAACGCGTTAGAAGGAAAAGTATGGTTTGGAACTGTTTTTGTTCTCAAGTAAACAGGTGAAAGTGAGTGTCTTATAAGATGGAGTTATAGGATCACAAGTTACCCTTTTCTTTCTTGTTGATACATTAGAATATCCTCCTACTTTATGAGCTTGAATTCAATAAAATAATGGTTCCATGGAGCAATTTTGATGCATACAATGATGTGTGTTACTAATTCCATTTATTTAGAACAAATAAACAACCATAGCCAAGATGTGTGTTAGTTTGGAAGTTGCATGTGCAATATAAACCCTGTTGCGAGAGTGTGAGAGTGATGTGGACTAGTCAGTTTTGTAGTTATGTTGAGAAATTGCTCATAATCTTTCTGTTGTCTGTTCTTTTTTCCTTCTTCAAAAGGCAAATTTTGCCTTTCTAGTATTACATTTTATGTATTCTTTTGTAATTTTAAACAGGCAGCAAACCCTCAGCTACTATACAACCATTCCTTCTACTCCACCTGAATATATGCCCAGATTCCATCCATACAATAGAGGATGCACTTCATCTTTTTTCTACACCAGAGCAACTTGAAGGATACCGTGCACCGTCTGCAGGAAAGGTACTAATATTATACTTGTAGTTTCTGTGGTGACAATGTGAAGCTTTAGAGTTTGGTATTATTCTTACAGTGGTTTGAGATCCCTAGATTATTTGTTGTTATCCTTGAGATGAAGGACCTGTTAACCCCGAAGGATCAGAAACCCTGTATCAGGTCATTTAAACGTTACAGTTTGAGTTGCAAATAAACCAAAAAACTTTATTTGGGAACATATTATATGTAGAAAATGTTTCTGTGAAAAAAATCATTGGATTCTATATTCTTTGAACACCTTTAGCATCGAACAAGGTAATTCTACTTCCTAGGTGTTGTCAGTTCTATGAGACATTAATTTTAGACAAGTAGAGCTGAAAATATATGGGGAAATAGTAAGTTCACCTCTGAAATGAATGCTTTGTAGTTCACTAGTTTGTATTAAAAACCCCTATCACCGAATATCTTATCAATTCTAGGAAGGTAAATACACCAATTACTAGTTAGATAAGAAAAGTTAAAGCAGTTAAAAGTGAAAACGTATTTTTATGTCCCACATCGGTTGTATGGGCAACCAATGTGGGGTTTATAACCCAATTAGGCTCCCTCACCTATCTGACTAGTCTTTTGGGTTGAGTTCTCCTGTTTGGTTTGTAACACATTTCAGGCCTTTCGGCATAGCCATAAAAAATGCAGCCTTTTTCTCAACCAAACACCCATTTGCAGCCTTTTTCTCAACCAAACACCCCTTTCGGCATAGCCATTAAAAAATGCAGCCTTTTGAAAGGTGCTTAAAAGTAGAAGCACATGTTGTTTTTGGATTTTAATTACCGTGTTTCTTTATCTTAGGTCATTAAATAATTACATGAATTTGATTGACAGAACTTACTGTTAATAGATGACTGATTTTCACCAGCGAATATCCTTCTACTAGTAGAACCTATATTCAACATGACTGATAGCATTATTGTAAACCATAACCTATATATGAATGTTGACATTACTCTAAATGAAATGAGCGCATCTCATTATCAGGCCGAGTTGGTAAGTGCAAGCAAATCAGTCAAGATACTAGAGCTTCCTGAAATTATAATACTGCACTTGATGCGCTTTAGCTATGGAAGCCAAGGGAGCACCAAATTACATAAACCTATCTACTTCCCTCTTGCCCTCATTCTTAACCGTGAGCTGCTTGTTTCACCAACAACTGAGGTATCATCATCCTTATTCATATTACTATTTATTTTTTAATTTAACAAACATACATCCAGCCGCATGATTTTTTTTTATATCACTTTTGAGTTATAGTTCTTCCATAAATCTCTTTTACTTGTGTCATATATAAGTGATAAAATTGTTTGACTGTTAGTAAAACATCTAAAATACCCGTCAATCTTAATTCACAGAATGGGGGATTATATGGATGAAAACCAATGCTATCAACAAGGTAACTTTTGGACCCAAATTTATCATCAAAATAAAATCGAAATAAAATTTGTCGTTGGAATAATTCTAATTTAGAGAAAACTTGGAGAAGTTGGAGTTATTTTGGGTTAGAGATAATTATAGTATTTAGTTTATTATTTGTGAGTCTAGATAATTGAGGTTGATTTGGTTACTTGATTAGTTTCTTTGGTTTCCAAGTTATTTTTTTAGTATAAATAGATGGATAGACGTCGAAAGTCGCCCATAGTTTGTTTTTTATGCATTTCATCCTTAAATCATTTTATCCACATATTTAGATCATCATTATACTAGTGTTGTATTTGTAGCCCAGTTAACTCATTATTTATCTGTAAATTTTTTTGAAAAAATGGACATAAAAGCATCTGTGTGGTCAATCCGACCCGTTTCAACCCAAACCCAATTTGACCTACTTTTTCACACATAATACACAGGGTCGTAAGTATGAGCTTGTGGCAACGATAACTCATCACGGGAGGGAACCTTCAAAGGGTCATTACACTGCTGATATTTTTCATCCAAGTGGCAAGTGGCTGCGTTATGATGATGCATCAGTCGACTCTATTCCTACCAACAAAGTCCTTCATGATCAAGCTTATGTTCTCTTCTACAAGCAGCGGTAGATTTTATCGGTATTTAACAGGTTTTCTTCCATTTTTCACTGAGCTTATTTTCTCTATTTATGGTTTAGAAGTTTATGGTAATGTGTTAATTTATATTTGTTACGGTTGCGTAAAATACTTGTACGGATGAATCTCTGGTTCGTCACAACCGAGATGTTTGTTGGTTATTTAGTCGGGCGTAGTGGTTACTTGTTAATTGGTTGATTCTGATTGTATTCTATCTTAAACGGGTCAATTAAAAAGTTTAACTTAAAGAAGTTATATTTTGAAAATAATTATTTGAAATTCTGTTAATCAATTTATTTTATAGTTGGATGTTCTTTTCATTTATATTATCATATAAATGAGTTGAAATAGGTTGGTCGTGGTATATCCAGCCTACGGTAGATATCTTATTTGTTATTGTTGGAAGAAAGTCATACAATTGAATCATTCATTTGTTAAGCAATATTATATAGAAGAGTGTTTAATAGAGAAATAAATAATTTGAGAACTGTGATAATTATTAAAAAACTAAGATTATTTGATCGATGATTTAATTAATAATGGTATTTTAATAAGGGAAAATCACCAAAATAGACATTTTGATCAATGATTTCATCAAAATAATATTTGACTTTTAGCCGGCAAGATCATAGACACGCTTTCACAACTGTCGGTTAAGCCTTTAGTTTTAGTTGGCGTTGAAATCTAGGTAAAAAACTAGTTGAAGCCAATGATGATGCACCACGTGTTAAAGCGTAGGTCAAGTCTCAAAAGGTGGAGGGTTAGCCCGCACTTTTGAAGTCTTAGCCTGTGGTTGTACACATGACGCCTTTAGATTTGTTGAAAGTTGGACTCACATGTTTTTTTAATGGCAGGTTAATTAGCCGGGGGACACATGCCGTGTGTTGGACAACGATTGGCTGGAAGTGGGGCCGAGATGTCTGTTACCTAGATTTATGTGCCGGCTAAACCAAGAAGGCTTAGCCTGCGGTTGTGACTTGTGAGTGACTGTCTAGGTTACGACATGCTAAAAGTCTAAGATCATTTTGGTAAAATTGGTGGTCAAAATGTCTATTTAGTTGATTTTCCCTTTTAATAACTAATTAGATTTTTAAGAAGATTAACCAAATGACTTAGTGTACTATAGAGTATAGAGGTATGGTTTTAGACTTTTTTTTATATTGATCAAATTATGCTTAAAAATCCCAATAAAGATGTTATTAAAGCACATAATTGCTTCATATGCTACATGAGAGTAGATGTCATCGCATTAGAGCATCCACGGCACAGAAACTCAAAGCCTCTTACAAACTCTCACAAACTTGCCTATTCATTTGACAAATTAGTATCACCTCAGATATCGTTTTGTTTTGTCTAAAGTAGCCCACTCGATAGAGGCTCTTGCCTTTTAGATGGGAGGTCCTGAGTTCAAACCCAGACATGTGGTGATTTATTTGGTGTAATTTAGGAGTAGGTAGATTTGCCTTTAAAAAAAACCTCAAATATCGTTTTGTTCTGTCTAAAGTAGAGATGCTTGACCATAAGGAATATCTCGCCTCAAATATCACAAATGCGTTTTGAGCGCATTGGTTGTCGATGAGAGGAGAACTTCGTATTTAAGCGTGCTTGAGTGAGAGCAATCCAAGGACGGGTGACCTCGTAGAGAAGTTTTAATCATGCAACCAAAAACAAACCTGTGAGCTTCTACTAGGCAAAGCGGACAATATTGGTTGGTATAAGAGTCCGAATGTTACACTATAATTGACGCAAAATAAAAAATGTTATAAGATAACAAGTGTAATAACGGTGAATAGACTTAAATATAAATTTGTTTATCATTACATAGCTCTTGAATATTATTGTGTCTCCTAAAAATACTAGAATACTACTACTTCATTCTTGTAGTCAATTGCAGTATCGTGCGTGCCTAAGTCGTCATGAAGTTTTTATAAACGACTGAAATAGTTACCTTTTAAAATATATGGTTGACTTAAAAATAAAGATGCTCATATTTTTAGCTTCTAAACTAACACTTTGTAGACGTTACATACATGAGTACGATTAAACGCTACTCAAAGTCACATATCATAATCTTTAAGGTATAATGGATGTTTATCGATGACATACAAGTCGTAAAACAAATACTCAAATAGAATTCACATAACATTTATTTGGTATGTTCTTTTTACGATGATAAAATGTCACGTATGATAACTATAGATGTAAAATTGTTGTTAAGAGCGAAAAAACTGAGTGACTTTTTAATGATTTTTTTTTTCAAGAAACCGAATTTAAAGCGGCGAATTGAGAGAATGAAGAAAATCCAATTAAGATAAAAATAAAATATGAAAATGGTTGTCAATACGTGGCGGTTACATAACTCCTTCGTTGACCCACATCAACCAACCTTCCTTCCGGCCATCGTTCGCCGACACACTACGACGAAACGTACAATGACCCTTGGGCATGGTTTGTGTTTTGGTGGTTCATGCTATAGCAATCATATTACCGCTCTTGCGGTGTCAACATACATTTAATGTTTACCATGAATATGTCTTGACTTTCGAATCTCTTTCATACGTCCGGACCAGCGTTGGTCCAGACGATAATTAGTCTTTCTAGGAGGATGTATCAAGTATGAAGTTGGTCAAGAGGTGACATAAAGCTTCTATATGAAGTTTACCATCCTAAAGCGAATAGTTCAAAGCTAGCTGACAATCTCAAGACCTCTAGTTTGCAGGAGACTGGTAGGTGATATCATTGGGTGTACCCATCTAGCAAGTGAAAGAACCCCATATTTTGATGTGCATGTGATAAGTCCCCATCCAACCTAATAACACTTGTAATATGTGGTATATAACATTGTCATAGCCACCAGGCTTCTGGTCTGGTTGTCAGTAGATTTTCCTATAAAATGTTTCATCTTGTGAAGGTCATGGTTTCGAATCCTGACAAAGGGGTCATGACGAGGGGATTTTGCCAGTACCCTCCACAGAATCAGATGTTAGCCGTTAAAAAAAAAACATTGTCATACTATGCAATGTTAACATTGTATAAACAACAATTTTGTAACAACTTCTATACTAATGTTATGGATTTCATCTAATTTATAACTATATCATTAGGTTGGGGTGTGGTCTAGTTGACAACATGTGAGTGTAGAGTGAACCACATCACCATCTAAAGTGAAGTAAAACATGTATCTTTTACACACGAGAATTAAATGTGCACAAAGCACGATCAGACTAGGTATTGGACCAGACCAAAAATATATTGACCCTAAATAATCTAGAAAAAGTTGAACCCTAAAAAGCACAAAGTTGTCATAGTTTTTAATACTAACTAGGTAATAAACGCGCAAGTGTTGCTATGCTTAAAAACGCAAAAAAGAAAAATAACGTCCTCAAAACTTTATAAAATAAAGCCCAAAAGGATAGTGACACATATTTTACGATGGTATAAAACAAAAAGAACAAATATTGATACCGGTATCGATGTTGTACGGTCGGTTTCAGTTCGGGTTGTTACGTTACCGATAAGGTATAGCCACATGGTATAGTTTACGATACGAAAGAAAAGAATTTTTTTTACAGCGGTTTTATCACTCAAAAGTCGTTTGATGTACCCCAAAAGAAAATAAGTCGTGTTCAACATCGGTGGAAAATCATAAAACCGAATACCAATAACAGTTCCGACAATACTAATACCGGTACAAATGTTGTTTGGCCGGTATCAGTTCAGTTAGTAACGACACAAAATTAATCGAAGACTATAAAACCGAATACCGTTACCGGTTCTGACAATACCATTACCGGTACCGATGTTGTTCGGCTGGTACGGGTTTGGTTCGTCAGAGTAGCGTTACCTGTTATAGCCTACGATAGCAAATAAAAACTTTTTTTAATACAACTCCGTTTTAAAACAAATTTATATCGGAATGTAGAGAATTAAAAAAATAAACATTGCTACGCATTCATTTTTTAAAGAAAGTTAACGAACAAAAGTTATCAACTTAATAGAGAATTAAACATGTTAAAACGTATATTATATGTAGTATTAAAGCTAAATTGAAAGTAAAAAAAATTAAAATTTAAAACGTGGCAGCTTTTGAGGAGGCAAGGACGTCAATACCAACTTTAATATATAAGGGTAAAATATATGACATTGTTTGCAAATATTAATTTGAACTTATAAGAAGTATTTAACTAAATATTTAATATAATCAACTTCAAGATAGTTGTGGGTAGAACACTCAAATAAGTTCTATTTTTAGTGCACTAAACATTATGTATAACAATTTACAATTATAATGACATAACTAGAAATAAACGATTATCAATGTTTAAATATTCAACATCATATTGCTTCTAATCTTTATCTTGTTATAAAAGTTATTTCATATAAAAAAAGCTAATTTTATAGAAAAGTAAGTTCTATTTTGCCTCATCTCACCCTCCACAGACCATACTTTTTTATTAGGATTTTGATGTGTATGTTTGTTTACTTGTTTAGTATACAACTTACAAGAGTTTTACTGTATTGTATTGAGATAGAGAGCGCTCTAATGGACTAATGAAAGTGGCATGGAACAGTATAAGATGGTCCGATCCAATCCGTTCATTTTGTCACCATTGAAAGAAAAGGTATAAAAATTTTGAACGAGGGATTAAGGTATATGGGATAAATGATGTCTCGCAATTTCTTGACAAGTTGTTTGCTTTGTTGAAAGATTATTTTCATCAATTAACCGCAATGATCTTACCAAGTTACCACAAGACCATCCATGTAATCAAATATAATATTTATAAAAACTAAAGAGTAAACTGTCATTTTCGTCCCTGTGGTTTGGTCAAAATTGTCACTTTCATCCAATAGTTTGTTTTTTTGTATCTGGGTCCTCGTGGTTTTAAAATATTGCCATTTTCATCCTCGTGGTTTTAAAATATTGCCACTTTCATCCAGTCAGCTAACACCGTCCGTTTTTCTCAATTAAATGAGGGGTATTTCAGTCCTTTTACATATTTGTTTTATTTCTTCATCTTTTTTACTCTCACTTTTTAATCATAGAAACAAGCGACGGAGGTGTTCCAGTGGTGCTCGTCGGAAACTGGTCAGGAAAAGAGGAAGAAGGCCAGCAGGTGGATGATTAAATTAGAGGTTAAATTGGAGATGATTAAAAAGTGAGAGTAAAAAAGATGAAAAAATAAAACAAATAAGTAAAAGGACTGAAATACCCCTCATTTAACTGAGAAAAACGGACGGTGTTAGCTGACTGGATGAAAGTGGCAATATTTTAAAACCACGAGGATGAAAATGGCAATATTTTAAAACCATGAGGACCCAGATACAAAAAAACAAACTATTGGATGAAAGTTACAATTTTGACCAAACCACAGGGACGAAAATGGCAGTTTACTCAAAACTAAAAATTATTGGTAACTAACGCTTTAAAAAGATTTACAGTCGTCAAATACAAGTTTTAAGAAACATATCCAAAATATTGATCACTATTAATCAACTTTTTTTCTCATAGTTATCGACATAAAAGGTACACTTTCGGTAGATCACATATCAAGGTCTTTACATAAAGTTAATATTCCAAAAAAAAGGAAAGAAAGAAGAATATCTATACTATTTAGGGGGAGTTTGGATTGCCTTTTCAAACCAAGTTATTAACTTATTAACTTTTATAAGTTAATAAGTTGTTTGGGTTACTTCTTAAAACTACTTATAAAAGGAGATTTTGAGAAGGAAAAAGGAGATTTTGAGAAGTAAGTGGGAGTTACTTCTCAAAACTACTTATAAAAGTCAATAAGGAGAAGGAAATAAGTAATCCCAAACACCCCCTTAATAAATAAAGGTTTTTCATGTCATATGTCGCTTCCATATTCACTTTTATCATTTTTTTTCCGCATCTCTCTCATATTAAATACATTTCCATCTTTTAATAATAATAATATATTTAAAAAACAAATACTAATTATATTAATAAAACACATTTATATATTATAAAAAACTTTGAAATCCAATTATTTAACTTTAATTTTCCATCAAGCAGTAATTGAAAGTCAAATTATATTAAATAATAATTAACGTATTTTCAAAACCCAATTATATATTAATTTTTACATATTTTGAATTTTATTTTTTATCTTAAATATATGTAATACATTTTTACACTTCTAAAAAATACATATAAAGATTTTATTATTTTATGTATGATATTTTTCACCTCGTGTGTAATACACGAGTCTAAGCTAATACTCTAATAAAGAGGGGGTAAACACAATAAATCTTATAATTGTAATATGTAAATCTACTTTGACTTAATAGTACTGTCTAGTTTATTTATATTCTTATAAAATGTGAGATTTCAAATTCAATTCGTTAGTTGTTATTAATTAGTGTTATTGTTCAGCATGACCCGATTCTTATAAGGGCGACCGGTATACTCTGTGAGTTGATTTTATAAGTCGTTAATGCTTACGGAAATACCGCTCCCCCTTACTTACGGTCTTTAACCCACACTACTTTTGTGGGAGGCAAACACCGTACCACTAAATTAGTGGTATGGGTTTACCCAAAGCATTTAAATGACTTCTATCATTTTTTACCACACCCTCGCTTAGAGGTGTATAAACCGGGTTATTTTTTCAAACCGGTTGAGGTTGAAACCAGTTTGATTTGAGTCAATTTTTGTCAAAACCGGTTTTTATTGGAACCAGTTTAGTGGTGGGGAGAACCCAACGTATAGGAACCGTCTGGGTAGGGTCCAAACCGGGTCAAGTTAAACCATTTTGGAAAATGGTTTTTTTTAATATACAAAAAAATAATAACTTGTAGATTTGATATTCTTATAATTTACACCAAAAAAATGTTTATTTTTTTAACTTGTAGATTTAATAATCTTATAATTTTAAATATTATAAAATATAAAGTAAACAAAATAAAGTTCATATTTATTTACTTTTTTAATTTTATAAATTACACAAACATAAATTGTAATAAATTAAAAAACATAGAAATTGCTATACATTTTATTTTTGGTGTTTAATCGTCGTTGTCATTGTTGTTTGGTGTTTATTCGTCGCCAGAATTGTTGCGTAGTTCTTCACCGTAAGCAAGTTATTCGTCGATAAGTGGGATTGACATTTCTCATTCTACTTCTTCTTCGTGTATTTTTGCTTCTACACTAATTTTTCCTTCAAGACCCGAAATATGTTGTATCCGTTCTGCCGCGTCCAATTCGTCTTTCAAGCAAGTGCTCATTTCCATCGATATTTGATAGTTAGGTGATTTCTTGGTGTTTATTGAAACTATTTATACGTTTTTTAAATTATAATTGTATGGAATCAAGTGACTTTACGTGTGTTTGATGTTTTCCAGGTGAATGATGAAGAATACGTAAATTGGAGTGACTTGGAGTGAAATAGAAGAGAAGTAGAAGGACTGAAATTGCAAAATGGAAGAAAGAATACGAGCTGGGAGCTCGACGTAGCTTACGCGTAGGTGTTGGCGTACAAATGGTGTAGCACGGTGGACTAGTAGTGTAGAAGAGGAAATTGGTGTAGCTTACACTGTTGGCCACTCAAATTAGGGTTTGTGGGTAAGGGTGAGATCGGTACTACGGTCCGAAAATACTGATATCGATTTTCTGAAAAAGTGGGTACCAAATACCCTACCGAATCTATCGGTACGGTACCAGAACTCGTTACAAAGTACTCATCTCTAGATGGTATGGGTACCGTACAGATACCGAATTTCAGGAAAAGTGGGTATCGAATGTCGTGTCGAATCTATCGGTATGGTAGCGGTACTGGTACTCAGTACCAAATGCTCATCCCTATTTGTGGCGGCTTTGGAAGTCTATTTAACCCATAAGCTTAGGGTTTCGAATGGACACCCCCTGGAGTAGTTTGGCGACTTTTGGACGTTCCAAGTGATTAGGAAGCTCCCAAACATCATTCCAATCACGATTTTAATTCTCGAATCAATATCTTAAGCTGATTTCATGAAGATGCAAGGCTAAATCACTCGTAATCATCCCCCGGTGTAGGGTTAGTGTTAGCATTTGTGTTTAACCCCGTTTCCATCTGTTCTGGTAACGAATATTTGTAATCATTTGATTTCTCGTATTTGTGTGTTTAACTTGTTTGATTAAATGATTTGGTTTCTTTTATTCAATTGGTAACCTGTCAACTCATTGGTCTTTGAATCATTAACAATTGGTACTTAGTTGAATTGATTGAAATAGAATTGGTAATTTTTTAGATAAAATCTCAATTGTGTTCTTATTCGGTTTAGGATCATTAGGTCAACACAACCAGGTTACTTAGTCTTGCAAATATTTACCACACAAGTTATCTAGCAGTTCATGCATATGTTAATTCCAATTTATAGTACTTAAGTTACACAATCTACTTCTAAAACCTGAAACCCAAGAGTGATCTATTTTTAATCATTGTTTACAACTCAAGTTGAATTTCAAGTTCATATCCACATGCAACTTATTCTCACTAGCTTTTGAAATCAATCAACAACTTAAAGTTCAAAGTAGGTAATTTAGATAATCTAGGTTAAATAATCCACTACAATCCAGCACCTTCCACTAACTCCTCGTGGATTCGACACCCTGCTTGCCCTAACTAGTTAAGGTAAATATGAACACAACTCACACTCATCTAATCTCTTATTTGACCGGTACTTTGATGTAACATACCGGTTTTTATAGAACTAACGGGATTAGTGTATATATGTATATTTTGTACATAGCGGATGGAAGCTCAACGAGAACTTAACAAGTTATATCTGAAGACGTGGAAGCAGGGTTGTGAGTAAACATAGAGAATTAACATGCAAATGCCGAGACTTTGACGGGTTATGTCTAGTTACGTGAAAAGAACAAACTCGAAGGATCCTTTATGTGCACGGGCTAAACCTGGCCCACTTATAGTGACCTAAATGCGACGCACGAAGGGGTAAACCCCATTCTTGTGGTTTACGGCAGCCGAGAGAGCAAGGGAGAGTAAAGGAGAGCCATTATCGCGATTTCAATTCGGATTAAGGTGTTTTCTCGATCCTTGATCATTCGTGTTACGTTTTGATTAGTTGATCGGGTGGTTTAAAAAGTTTGTGATGCTAGGGTTGCGCAAGAAGTGACTCTCGAAGAAGACGGTTCAATCGGGGGTTCGACTAGCACTAATCGTCCGGTTTAAAGGTATAAACTCGTAAACCTAACTCGATTGTTATTGTTTTCGTTTTCGTGAGTGTTTACGGGAAAGGAGGGGTCCGGCCGAACCCTTAGGGGTGGCCGACGGTGTGGTGTGGTAAGGTAGAAGGGTGCGGCTAAGGCTGGGAATCGAACACGTGAAGCCAGAAGGCCGGGAACAGGCCCGAGGGGCTGATGTGGTGGCGGGGGAAGCATGACAGCAGTGGCCGGAGGACGTAGGTGGTCGCGCAAGGACGTTCACGACTATGTAGGTTAGCCGGGGGGGGGGCTGCTCGAAGCCAACAGGGAACCGGGGAAGGGTTGGGTTGGGCTAGCAACGCATGGTGAGAGCCAGAAGCAAGAGTCGAGGTGCGGGAGATGTCAGTTCGTAAACCCGATGACTTGAGGAAAGGTGTTTGCATGATTGGAGTCTTGGGGGCGTGAGCGTATAATCACGTAATGCATGGGGACCATGCGCGGTGATGTACATGTGCGGGTGGCCATGCATGGCTTTGTGCTAGTCGGGAGAGTGATGGAGTGTACGTCGAGTCACGTATTGACTCGTGTGTTTATCGTATTGTAGGTACGAATTCGAAAGACGAGCATAGAAGGTTAACGAGTTCTAGTGATCGAGGTGTGTCGAGCAAAGGTGAGTTTCTAATCCCCTCTTTTAAACGTTTTACTGTTTTGGGGCTATCGTACATACTCGCATGTTTTATTAAACGAACGTATTACGAGTTATGATTTAGTCTTGAAGTGTTTTATGAGATCGTTATGTAATAATGAAGCTAAGGGCCGCTATGGGGTCCTTAGGGTGGGAGTACAAGAGTTATGATGATATGTGTATCGTCTTATGAGTTAGTCGGGGTGAGTCGGGAATTTATTTAAAACCTGTGATGGTTATATAAGGAGAGTTAGCATGGGAACCTGTACGTAGTTCATTAACGAGTCATGTAGGTGCTACTATGCCGTTGTGCGTCATGTGCTTGATGTTGTGGGTATTGTGTCGTTGTCCCTGTGACACGACGGGTATCATGTTTGCATGGGTCTATGGGGTGTCCATAGTATATACGGGCTAGAAGTCTGTATGTTGTTTGTGTGTCATATAATTAATTATTCGGTAAGAGTTAGGTAATGTGTCAAGACGTTAAAAGGATACTTCTAAAGTATGTGTTGGTTTACACACGTAAGTGATCCGTAAAAGGTGGTGAGTCGTAGTACATGTCCAGGTAGTGTCATGTGTATAAATATGTGTTGCTTTGTGTGCTTTCATTGTTGTCCATGTGTATGGTCAACAGTGGTGTGGAGGACGGAGTCCTTCGGGGTCATCATTGTACCTGTGACGTGTCAGTCACCGTATGGTAGATGATATAGTCACCGTTTGGGTGGCTGGGTAGTCATCATGGATGACGAGTGTGTCACTATAATTAGTGACGGGGCCCTGTAACAAGGGTATAGTTGAGCTTATGACGAGTATCCCGACGGGGATAACCCTGACGAGGGAGCAGTGATGAGGTATGTGTTTGTATGCATATATACGTGGTAATTTGCATGCAGGTGATGAGTTATATTAATTGAGTAGGAGATTATATTGATGTGATAAATAGATGGAATCAATGTGATGTGTCGAGTTAGATTGACCGTTGTGTCGGGATGAGTACATTGTGTACAATAGTTGAGTCAGTCGGGTTATGAGAGTCCTGGTTAGGACTGGTAAGTCGGTGTCTAGAGATTGGTTGAGTTAACCAGTGTATGGTTAGTATATATATAGTAGATTGCGTGTTATCAGGGTAGTAAGCTCGTTCCATGTCGGAGAGACTTAATGAGTTAACATGGCGGGTAGAGTTTGGGGTGGTGAATCCTTTGGGATATTATGTGGTAACGGGGGTTGGTGGCCCAGTGGCATCAAAATTTTAGAACCGCTTTTCCAAAACATCAAGTTATATCTGAAGACGTGGAAGCAGGATTGTGAGTAAACATAGAGAATTAACGTGCAAATGCCGAGACTTTGACGGGTTATGTCTATTTACGTGAAAAGAACAAACTCGAAGGACCCTTTATGTGCATGGGCTAAACCCGGCCCCCTTGTAGTGACCTAAATGCGACGCAAGAAGGGGTAAACCCCATTCTTGTGGTTTACGGCAGCCGGGAGAGCAAGGGAGAGTAAGGGAGAGCCATTATCGCGATTCCTATTAAGGTGTTTTCTCGATCCTTGATCATTCGTGTTACGTTTCGATTAGTTGATCGGGTGGTTTAACACGTTTGTGATGCTAGGGCTGCGCAAGAAGTGACTCTCGAAGAAGACGGTTCAATCGGGGGTTCGACTAGCACGAATCATCCGGTTTAAAGGTATAAACTCGTAAACCTAACTCGATTGTTATTGTTTTCGTTTTTGTGAGTGTTTACGGGAAAGGAGGGGTCCGGCCAAACCCTTAGGGGTGGCTGACGGTGTGGTGTGGTAAGGTAGAAGGGTGTGGCTAAGGCTGGGAATCGAACCCGTGAAGCCGGAAGGCCGGGAACAGGCCCGAGGGGCTGATGTGGTGACGGGGGAAGCACGGCAGCAGTGGCCGGAGGACGTAGGTGGTCGCACAAGGCCATTCACGACTATGTAGGTTAGCGGGGGGTTGCTTGAAGCCAACGGGAACCCGGGGAAGGGTTGGTTTAGGCTAGCAACGCATGGTGAGAGACAGAAGCAAGAGTCGAGGTGCGGGATATGTCAGTTCGTAAACCCGATGACTTGAGGAAAGGTGTTTACGTTATTGGAGTCTTGGGGGCGTGAGCGTATAATCACTAATGCATGGGGACCATGCGCGGTGATGTACATGTGCGGGTGGCCATGCATGACATCGTGCTAGTCGGGAGAGTGATGGAGTGTACGTCGAGTCACCTATTGACTCGTGTGTTTATCGTATTGTAGGTACGAAGTCGAAAGACGAGCACAGAAGGTTAACGAGTCCTAGTGATCGAGGTGTGTCGAGCAAAGGTGAGTTTCTAATCCCCTCTTTTAAACGTTTTACTGTTTTGGGGCTATCGTACATACTCGCATGTTTTATTAAATGAACGTATTACGAGTTATGATTTAGTCTTGAAGTGTTTTATGAGATCGTTATGTAATAATGAAGCTAAGGGCCGTTATGGGGTCCTTAGGGTGGGAGTACAAGAGTTATGATGATCTGTGTATCGTCTTATGAGTTAGTCGGGGTGAGTCGGGAATTTATTTAAAACCTGTGATGGTTATATAAGGAGAGTTAGCATGGGAACCTGTACGTAGTTCATTAACGAGTCATGTAGGTGCTAGTATGCCGTTGTGCGTCATGTGCTTGATGTTGTGGGTATTGTGTCGTTGTCCCTGTGACACGACGGGTATCATGTTTGCATGGGTCTATGGGGTGTCCATAGTATATACGGGCTAGAAGTCTGTATGTTGTTTGTGTGTCATATAATTAATTATTCGGTAAGAGTTAGGTAATGTGTCAAGACGTTAAAAGGATACTTCTAAAGTATGTGTTGGTTTACACACGTAAGTGATCCGTAAAAGGTGGTGAGTCGTAGTACATGTCCAGGTAGTGTCATGTGTATAAATATGTGTTGCTTTGTGTGCTTGCATTGTTGTCCATGTGTATGGTCAACAGTGGTGTGGAGGACGGAGTCTTTCGGGGTCATCATTGTACCTGTGACGTGTCAGTCACCGTATGGTAGATGATATAGTCACCGTTTGGGTGGCTGGGTAGTCATCATGGATGACGAGTGTGTCACTATAATTAGTGACGGGGCCCTGTAACAAGGGTATAGTTGAGCTTATGACGAGTATCCCGACGGGGATAACCCTGACAAAGGAGCAATGACGAGGTATGTGTTTGTATGCATATGTACATGTTAATTTGCATGCAGATGTTGAGTTATATTAATTGTGTAGGAGATTATATTGATGTGATAAATAGATGGAATCAATGTGATGTGTCAAGTTAGATTGACCGTTGTGTCGGGATGAGTACATTGTGTACAATAGTTGATCCAGTCGGGTTATGAGAGTCCTGGTTAGGACTGGTAAGTCGGTGTCTAGAGATTGGTTGAATTAACCAGTGTATGGTTAATATATGTATAGTAGATTGCGTGTTATCGGGGTAGTAAGCTCGTTCAATGTCGGAGAGACTTACTGAGTTAAAATAGCGGGTAGAGTTTGGGGTGGTGAATCCTTTGGGATATTATAAGGTAACGTGGGTTATTTATATGATGAAAATCTATACAACTATTTTCTAATAACTAGAGGGTCTTGAGTATAGATAGACAATAAACAAGACGAGTTGGCTTTTGTTGAATTAAACTATTAGAACTCACTCAGCGTAGCTGACTTTGTATGTACGTTAGATTGTTTTGCAGGTGAGTCTGCTAGATGAGGTATCTTGGCTTGGGAGCGGGACTACTCGGGTTGGTGCGCATGCATTCGTCAGGTAACGTTATGAAAGTTAACGAGTTTTAAAAGATAAAATTATTTTGAGAAAGACTTCCGCTGTATATTTAAATGAAAGTTAGATGTTTTTAAAGAGTTTAACCAGTTATGAGAACCAACTGTAGGGTGACTGGTTTGGGGCCTTACCAGTTGGTATCATAGCCGAGGTTTAAGAGAAAACTAGTGTTTTTGAACAAATAAAATACCTTAACTTAAACTGAAAATGGGACGAGGGTGAAACGAATGCCACCACGAGTAACCACGAGCCAAGAGGTACGTCTTTCAAATTGATCAGTCATTATTATTTACCATTTGTGTAGTGTTACGCTAGGTAAAGCGATTGGTGTGAGTATGTGATTTATGGTTCCGTGTGGGATCATGATGTGTGATGTGTGCTGTAGTATGTAGAACTATGTGAAGTTGTGTGGTGTGATTAAATGAGACTACGATGTGAGTTGAGTAATGCGGAGTAGCATTAACTGTAACAATGTGAGATAGTTTGGTGTGTCGATATGATTTAGTGATTTTGTATGTAACCTTGGATGGTGTGAAATTGTGATAAATTTGATTATTTGCTAGATTATTGTGTGGTACTATCTGAGTTGTGTGGGGTGCATGTGCATCCGGGGTGTGTGAAAGATAGAAAGCTAGTGTGAATATGATGGAGAAGATTTAGAGTCCGAGCAGTAATGTGGACCACCAAATTGCATTTGATCACCGTGATTTGGCAGTCTATGATTACTCTCAATCTGAATTTGACGCACATAGTAATCACTCTAACGTTCTATCTTATGCCGGTACTGATGGCCATGACGATTCAGACTAGATGGATTAGGCGGGGAGCTCTCATCAGGAGGTTGACAGAACGACGGGCTAGACGTACGACTGCTGTTCGTACAGTTAACTTTGGGAGAAGACGGATCTTAGCACATGTTCCATTGACGGTGATTCCACCGGCGGTTGAGGGTGAGCAGGAGCTACCAGCACAGGAGGTGATCTTGGCGCTTCCGGCGCCTAATACTCCCAGTACTACTAGGGCAGTTATGAGGAGTGGACTTAGTAGCTCCTTCTACAGGAGAAGTGGTTGGCAAGAAAGGAACGCAGTTGCGGTTAGGTATGAGCCTCCGAGGCAGGATTCGGGATCGGGAAATGGATGGCTGGAGGAATCCGACGACGAGGAACAAGTGGGTGATAACTTTGACTTGTTCAGTGATTAGAGCAATGGTGGTTACCACGATAGGACTAGAGCATATTGAGTAGTGGTCGTCAAGCACTTTTGTGACGAAATATACTTGTTCTTGGTTTTTCAATTGCTTGGTTTTAACCTTGACAGTGAATCTTACCATGGGATGGTTTAAAACGTAGTTGATGATAGTTGCACGTGTGATAGCTTGCTATTGGTGGTGCAGTGTAAATTGTGTGTGATTATGTGATTACCTTTTGAACAACGTGAGTTCATACTAAATGTGATCTTTGATGTGATGATAGGGCTTGGTTGATTAGGCTGTATGAGTAGACCCGAGATTTATTTAATTGTGTGTCTACGGTCTTAAGATAGTGTCACCTATGTGTTATGTTTAGGTGATGTTTGTAATGTAAGGGGTGTGTTGCACCTTGTGTAACTGTTCAGGGCGAGGTCCTGTGGGAAAATCTTAAATATACATCTTTAGTATGTATAAATGTACAGGACGTGGTCCTATGGGAAATTGTAGCTACATACCTTATGTCTTGGTATGCTTGTTCGGGACCAGATCCTATGGGGAAATAAGATATTTTTATATCTTGTGAGAATGTTTAGGGATGTTTTGTGTCTAGACTGAGTAGTGTGTCGTCTTGAAGTATGGGTACGACCGAGTGAACTCTGTATGAGTATATGATGACGTGTGCCAAGGGCTATCGTTGTAGTGAGTAAGAGGTAAGGTTTAGGAGTTTATGTGTTTATAAATGACGAGGTCATATTGTATGCACGTAGATTTACTCAGATCTAGCAGTCGTGTGTGTGCACGTGATGTGTGTTTAGAGTTTGGGGATTACTAGTAAATTTGTAGAACAATGTGTGTTCTGTGGTTATGTGTGTCGGTGTGTGTCTTGTAGTACACGCTTAGCCATGCATAGAACGGATGGTCAGTGCACTCGAGTATAGTATTTCTATCTTGACGATTTTCTTGACGTTGATACATCGAGGTGATGCAAGAAGTTTCGACGTCTTTCTAGACGATCGGTGAAGTGCTCTTACGAGATGCCTATGCTCATATCTCGGGAATTTCGTAGCACGAAGCCAATGGGCGGAGCTGTAGAGTTAGCGATGAAAGCGGTTACGTGGGCGTTGGACCAGAGATACCCATGACGAGATCAAGGTGGTGACACTGAAGATTTAGCACGGAGTCAACAAGATGACGAAGGGTCTTCATGGAACACGTTCTATATGAAGAATTCAGTCGAGATGAGACATTAGATGAATATGGATGCTTTCCTTGGACGAGACGACGATAGCTAAGGCTTGTGAGCAGACGGACATCATGTTCGTACGTGATTAATGAGACGCGGTCGGTGATCGCTTGGTAATGATAGAGCAACCATGAGTAAGTTAAAACTCGGGAGGGGTAAGTGCATGATTGCACACAAATAACTGGGAAGGAAATGCTCATGCTCGTAAGCATGTGACTGGCTTAAAGTGAGCTCCTGTGGAGCATTCAAGTAAGGCAAGTGGTTAGCTGTCATATCAGGCATGACATCGATAAGTGATCTTTTAAGAAACAATGAGAGCTGATGAAGATGACTCTAGTGTTGGGTGTATGCACATACTTAAAGGGGCGTATTGAACGCATCATAATGAAGTGAAGAAGTACCTCTATGGAGGAACGTGTGATTATAGAGATGAGAGGAGTTTTGCACAAACTCCTAGAGATCATCAGGATTATACAAGAGACAAAGGCAACGGAGAAGACTTCTTTGAACACCTGGGAGGGTGGTCGTATTGCAAGGCAATGTAATGAAAAAAGGTAGTGTGAAGGTGGATGCTTGACACCAAATGGACTTGTTGCACAAGCGAGAATAGAAGGATAAGTCATGTTGGTTCGTACCGACGCAGGATTCGAGGACGAATCCTCTTTTAAGAGGGGAAGACTTGTAACATCCCGGTTTTTATAGAACTAACGGGATTAGTGTATATATGTATATTTTGTACATAGCGGATGGAAGCTCAACGAGAACTTAACAAGTTATATCTGAAGACGTGGAAGCAGGATTGTGAGTAAACATAGAGAATTAACGTGCAAATGCCGAGACTTTGACGGGTTATGTCTATTTACGTGAAAAGAACAAACTCGAAGGACCCTTTATGTGCATGGGCTAAACCCGGCCCACTTGTAGTGACCTAAATGCGACGCAAGAAGGGGTAAACCCCATTCTTGTGGTTTACGGCAGCCGGGAGAGCAAGGGAGAGTAAGGGAGAGCCATTATCGCGATTCCTATTAAGGTGTTTTCTCGATCCTTGATCATTCGTGTTACGTTTCGATTAGTTGATCGGGTGGTTTAACACGTTTGTGATGCTAGGGCTGCGCAAGAAGTGACTCTCGAAGAAGACGGTTCAATCGGGGGTTCGACTAGCACGAATCATCCGGTTTAAAGGTATAAACTCGTAAACCTAACTCGATTGTTATTGTTTTCGTTTTTGTGAGTGTTTACGGGAAAGGAGGGGTCCGGCCAAACCCTTAGGGGTGGCTGACGGTGTGGTGTGGTAAGGTAGAAGGGTGTGGCTAAGGCTGGGAATCGAACCCGTGAAGCCGGAAGGCCGGGAACAGGCCCGAGGGGCTGATGTGGTGACGGGGGAAGCACGGCAGCAGTGGCCGGAGGACGTAGGTGGTCGCACAAGGCCATTCACGACTATGTAGGTTAGCGGGGGGTTGCTTGAAGCCAACGGGAACCCGGGGAAGGGTTGGTTTAGGCTAGCAACGCATGGTGAGAGACAGAAGCAAGAGTCGAGGTGCGGGATATGTCAGTTCGTAAACCCGATGACTTGAGGAAAGGTGTTTACGTTATTGGAGTCTTGGGGGCGTGAGCGTATAATCACTAATGCATGGGGACCATGCGCGGTGATGTACATGTGCGGGTGGCCATGCATGACATCGTGCTAGTCGGGAGAGTGATGGAGTGTACGTCGAGTCACCTATTGACTCGTGTGTTTATCGTATTGTAGGTACGAAGTCGAAAGACGAGCACAGAAGGTTAACGAGTTCTAGTGATCGAGGTGTGTCGAGCAAAGGTGAGTTTCTAATCCCCTCTTTTAAACGTTTTACTGTTTTGGGGCTATCGTACATACTCGCATGTTTTATTAAATGAACGTATTACGAGTTATGATTTAGTCTTGAAGTGTTTTATGAGATCGTTATGTAATAATGAAGCTAAGGGCCGTTATGGGGTCCTTAGGGTGGGAGTACAAGAGTTATGATGATCTGTGTATCGTCTTATGAGTTAGTCGGGGTGAGTCGGGAATTTATTTAAAACCTGTGATGGTTATATAAGGAGAGTTAGCATGGGAACCTGTACGTAGTTCATTAACGAGTCATGTAGGTGCTAGTATGCCGTTGTGCGTCATGTGCTTGATGTTGTGGGTATTGTGTCGTTGTCCCTGTGACACGACGGGTATCATGTTTGCATGGGTCTATGGGGTGTCCATAGTATATACGGGCTAGAAGTCTGTATGTTGTTTGTGTGTCATATAATTAATTATTCGGTAAGAGTTAGGTAATGTGTCAAGACGTTAAAAGGATACTTCTAAAGTATGTGTTGGTTTACACACGTAAGTGATCCGTAAAAGGTGGTGAGTCGTAGTACATGTCCAGGTAGTGTCATGTGTATAAATATGTGTTGCTTTGTGTGCTTGCATTGTTTTCCATGTGTATGGTCAACAGTGGTGTGGAGGACGGAGTCCTTCGGGGTCATCATTGTACCTGTGACGTGTCAGTCACCGTATGGTAGATGATATAGTCACCGTTTGGGTGGCTGGGTAGTCATCATGGATGACGAGTGTGTCACTATAATTAGTGACGGGGCCCTGTAACAAGGGTATAGTTGAGCTTATGACGAGTATCCCGACGGGGATAACCCTGACGAGGGAGCAGTGATGAGGTATGTGTTTGTATGCATATATACGTGGTAATTTGCATGCAGGTGATGAGTTATATTAATTGTGTAGGAGATTATATTGATGTGATAAATAGATGGAATCAATGTGATGTGTCGAGTTAGATTGACCGTTGTGTCGGGATGAGTACATTGTGTACAATAGTTGAGTCAGTCGGGTTATGAGAGTCCTGGTTAGGACTGGTAAGTCGGTGTCTAGAGATTGGTTGAGTTAACCAGTGTATGGTTAGTATATATATAGTAGATTGCGTGTTATCAGGGTAGTAAGCTCGTTCCATGTCGGAGAGACTTAATGAGTTAACATGGCGGGTAGAGTTTGGGGTGGTGAATCCTTTGGGATATTATGTGGTAACGGGGGTTGGTGGCCCAGTGGCATCAAAATTTTAGAACCGCTTTTCCAAAACATCAAAATTTTCATCTATTTTTTTGGTAGAAAAATAATTTATATTTAAAAATCAAATTTAAAAATATAATAAAAAGATACGAGAAAATAAATAGAAACCGATGGAATAAAAATTGTCATTGGGGTTGGTGATACAGTGACAGAGAAAAATCCTCTTAAAAACATCAATGTTTGAGAAGGCAATGGGTTTCAGTTCCACTTCTACTTGATTAAAGAAATTTGTCTTTAAAAAAAAGTTAGAATATAAATTATAGAAAACATATAGTGTATATCAAAATTAAATGTGTTCGGTCGATTTATCATATTTATGCATCATTATTTTTTATAACTTGACCTTTTCGAGTACCCATGAAAGTTTTGGCAAATTTGTCAGTCTTTCCAACTCATCTATTCTCAAATCATTAAATTTATAATTATTATTTCTCATTTAATAAAATCAAAACCGACAGTCGAACTCATTTTAAGCTGTCGGGTTCTATTTTCATTTTCTCTTTTCTAAATTTATTTAAATTTTGAGTGTTTTGATGTTGTCCTTAAATCGGTGATTTTACATTTTTACAACAATGTTTATGAGTTTCTCCATGCTAAATGTTAATTTTTTAAAGCGAGGATTAAAAGGGATTATTTTTGTATCATAAAATATACAAAATATGTTGTTCTTTTTTACTTATTCTATTATATTATGACGTTTAAGAATAAAGAATGTTATATATTTATATAAAACACATATATTTATTTAAAGTAGACAATTATTAGTTACTTGTGACACGGCTACACATTTTGAAAAACATAGAGCACCTAAAGCTTGAATTAATGGGTCTGCAGAAGAATCGAAAGCTAAACCGTATTCGTAATAAAAAAAACCAAACCAAACCAAATTGTGAATTGGTTTTCGGTTCGGTTAATGAATATACATTTTTTTAATTCGATTAACCAAATAAGTGATAATTATATATGTAATTAGTAATATGTTTAAAGACTTAAGGTTTAAATTAGCCTATATACGATGTTATACACACGGGACTTTCTTTGCAATCTCACCCTCCTTTCATTGACGCCTCACCAAGAAATCAAAATTAGACAAAAATTTATTCGGTTGAAAACGGTTGAGTTTGATTTGTTCAGTTTTCAACCGAATCGAATTGAATTCGGTTTGGTTAGACAAATTCTTAATACGGTTTAATTCGGTTAATGAATAGACTTAAAAATTTAAAAACCAAATAAACCGAACAAACAGAAAATCGAACGGTTAAACAACACTACTCAAATATAGTTGTCTACAATGTTATTCATCACCGTCATCGGTAAATGAATAACCCTCAAAATAAAGAAATAAAAATCCAAAAGATATAAAAAAGTAAAATATAATATACAATAAAAAATAAATAAAAATCAAACCAGAAACATTAACAGCAAGTCAGCAAAATTAAATTTGATTAAGACATCGTGTTTAATTTTACTTACACGCAGTTTGTTACCCTCTGTTTCGATGTAAATTTTAAATCTAGATATGTCTTCAAATATAGTTTATAACAATTACCGATATAAAAAATTAAAAAATATTTTTTTTTAAATAGTTAAATAATTGAAAAGAAGGACGATTACAATAAAGTGGCAAGTAAACGGGCAACAAGTTGCGCTGCAACCCCCTTTTGAATAGCAAAACCGATCTTACTAAAAACAAAGCTTTGGGTCTTAGGGGCCGAAATATTATTATGCACGACTCATTGAACCCTGTTTAAGAATTCCATTGCCTCTGGTGCTAGGAACCCAAAAGTATCAAAAGCAAAAGGAATAAACACATGTTGGTTCTCTAAACAAGCTTTCTCGTGTTTAGCAACTTTGCCTGATTCCGCCTTTAAAACAGCATGACCCGCCACAACTCCATTGTCCCTGAGCCCTACAAGAGGGGACACTCTTGTAAGGTCCACACAAGCGTGTTTCCCCCTGCCCAACCAAACACAAGAATATCAGCCGGCCATAGAGTAGACCTCCCTTCAAGTGGATCTGTCAGAAAGTTCACGAGAGCCTCTTTTTTAGCAGAAATTCTTGCCCGTTTGAGAACATCACAAAGAACATCTCTAACCAAATCATGCATGTATTTAAACCCGGGTAACTCTTGCAATGGACCGCATGCTCGCTAAAAGAATCCAAACAAGCCTTGCGGCAAACTGGGCAGGGTTCATCAGTCGGAAACAAGGGGATCATTAGCCGATACTTGAGAATAGCCCGGTACTCCACAACCGACATATGCTGGCCCAGTCATTCAATGGGATAACTGTTAGAAAATCTTGAGCCCGAGGAGCCCGGAGACATTCAAACACCGCTTTTTGGCGGATGATAAATCAAACTTTACTCTTAAATTCTGAACGATTCTGCTAAATAAGGTATTCGCCAAAGTATGTTGGGCTTTAGGGGGGCGGTGTCCTTATTAGAGAAACCGTTAAGGTCGAAATCAGGAAGGGACCGCTAAAATAATTGGCAGGGATATTTGTAGTTGAGCTTAGCTGGAAATAGAGGAAGACCTGGATGAAAAGTGTACGGTGAAGGTGGATACGCAGCTGTACTCGTCGCCGTTTCATCCTTGTATGTCCACGTGGTCCCAGCATTTTACTTTTTACCAAAAACACCCTCTGTTCACTTTATTTTTACCATCACAATATTCTAAATGGCATTCATGTCCTTCCCTGGTTTCAAGGACAGAATTGTATTTACTCTCTTTAACAACATGGACTAAAAAATACAGCTTTTTTTTCTTGAAATTAGACCAAAATGTAACGTTTCTTTTAAACAAACGAGTGTTTAATTATTTATTTTTTTATTTTTATATATGCACAAAGAAACCTTTTTTAATAATACTTTTTATTTGAATACTTAAAAAACATTAACTATATGATTTATTACACTTCTTAATTTCTCTGCAAACATGATCTCCCGCTTAACCGTCATCAGACACAATAACCTGTTGACTAATGTCAACACAATAACCAGTTGACTATCCCATGCACCTCCAAAATCAATCACACATGCACGAAGTATGTCTTCTAATGTTTGTATCGTCCGCTCCGACTGCACGTCAATCTGAGGATGATACGTCGTGTTAATATGTAATCTCGTCCCCATAGCCTCATTAAACCTCTTCCAAAACTTCGACGTAAATCTTGTATCTCGGTCAAATACAATAGAAATTGGCACCCCATGCCTTGCAACAATCTCATTCATAGACACCTCAGATAACCTTTCTAAAGAGAAAGTCTATCTAATTAGTAGAAAATGAGCACTTTTCGTTAATCGATCGACTACTATCCAAATAGTATCATGGCCTTTCACCGTCTTGGGTAACTTTGTAATAAAATCCATTGTAATGTGCTCTCATTTCCATTTCGGAATCTCTAACGGTTGAATTTTGCCATATGGCTTCTGATGCTCGGCCTTGACCTGCAAGCACGTCAAGCACTTACTCACATACTGAGTTACTTCATACTTCATTCCCGGCCACCAATACTTTCCTTTCATTTCTTGGTACATTTTTGGCGTCCCCGAGTGGATCGAATACCTCGACTTATGAGCTTCGTCGAGTACTTTCTCTCTAAACCCTCCGAATTTCGGTATCCAAATACGGTCACCCTTGACCCACACCCCCTGACTCTTTTCAGTTAATAACTCACGCTGACCAAAAATTCTTTCTTCTTTTAACCTCTCATCCGCAAGGCTTCAGTTTGCACATCTTTTAATAACACCAGAAAATCTGGTGTTACGACCAATTGACACGTTTTAACCCTAATCGGTGCGTGCTCCTCCTTACGACTCAATGCGTCGACAACTACATTTGCTTTACCAGGGTGGTAAAGGATTTCACAGTCGTAATCTTTTATCAGCTCCAGCCACCTCCTTTGTCTCATGTTCAATTCTTTCTGCTCAAATAAGTACTTCAAACTCTTGTGATCAGTGTAGATCGTGCACTTGATTCCATACAAATAATGCCTCCACAACTTAAGTGCAAATACTACTGCTGCTAGCTCTAAATCATGGGTAGGGTAATTCACCTCATGAGTCTTTAATTGTCTTGACGCATAAGCAATAACTTTACCTTGTTGCATCAACACGCAACCTAGACCCAAACATGATGCATCGGAATACACCACTAAATCGTCTGTTTCCTCTGGTAACGTTAACACTGGAGCTTCCGTCAATCGCTTCTTTAGCTCTTGAAACGCACTTTCTTGATCTGCTCCCCAAGTAAACTTCACCCTCTTTCGAGTCAATTTAGTTAATGGCGTTGCTAGTTTGGAGAAGTCTTTAATGAACTTCCTATATTAACCCACCAATCCCAAGAAACTGCGCACCTCCGTTGGAGTCCTAGGAGCGTTCCACTTCACCACCGCTTCAATCTTAGTAGGATCCACCATTATCCATTCTGGGTTAATTACATGTCCCAAAAATTGCACCTCTCTTAGCCAAAACGCACACTTTGAAAATTTAGCATTGAGCTTTTCTCGCCTCAATGTCTCTAAGACTTCCCGCAGATGCTCATTGTTCCTCTTCGCTCTTAGAGTAGACTAAAATATCATCAATAAACACAATTACTGATCTATCCAGCATCGGCCGACGCACACGATTCATTAAATGCATGAATGCTGCAGGAGCATTCGTTAACCCAAAGGACATAACCAAGAATTCATAATGCCCGTAACGCGTCCGAAACGCAGTCTTTGGTATGTCTTCTTCCTTAACCCTCAACTGGTGACACCCCAATCTCAAATCTATACTCGAAAACCACTTCGCTTCTTGTAGTTGATCGAACAAGTCATCAATACGTGGTAGAGGATACTTGTTCTTAACCGTCAACTTATTAAGCTCTCGGTAGTCAATGCACATACGCATGCTACCATCCTTCTTCTTCACAAACAAGACCGGTGCACCCCATGGAGAGATGATTGGTCTAATGAACCCCTTATCCAACAAATCATGAAGTTGCTCCATAAGCTCCTTCATCTCTGTCGGTGCTAAGCGATACAGCGCTTTAGCGACCGGCTGAGCTCCTGGCTGTAAATCGATCTGGAACTCGATTTCTCTCTCTGGTGGTACTCCAGTCAAGTTATCAGGGAAGACATTTAGAAATTTTTGCACCACCGGGACTTTAGACAGTTCTACACTCTTGGCTTCAGTATTAGTGACATAGGCTAAGTATGCCCTGCATCCCCGCCTCAAAGACTTCACCGCTTTCATCATCGAGATCACTCTCGGTAGAGAGCTCTCTCTATCACCATACACCGTCACTATCGTACCCTCCAAGGATCTCAACTTTATCATCTTCTTTCGACAAACAATATCCGCATCAAATGCGGCCAACCATTCCATACCCAACACTACATCAAAACCACCCAAGGCGATTATAAATAATCTAGCGGGAAACCTATGACCCTCTAGGTCAATATAACAATTGTCTAATGCTTCGATTACTCTGGTGGGAGATCCCACCGCAGTCTCAATACTAAACGGATTCTCTATCATTCTAGCAGTTCTACATAAATCCTTACAAAAAGACGGGGCCACAAAACTCTTACTTGCCCCAGAATCAAACAAAACAGTAGCTGCTACATTATTACAAGAAAAGTACCCGAGACCACGTCCGGATCGTTCTTTGCTTCAGTTGCAGTCATGGTGAAGGCTCTTGCCTTAGCCTTCTCTTCCTCTTTCTTCACTGGAGTCGTCCCCTTGCTCGGATCCGCACTCTGACCTGCCTTACAATCTCTAGCAACATGACCCAACCCTCCACACTGATAACATTTAGGGTCACGAGGGCAATCTTTAGAAAAGTGGCCCGACTTACCACACCTATAGCACAACACCGAGTTAACTTTGCACTCGCAAGAGTGCAACCTCCCACATTTACGACATGGATCTAGACCCTCGGTCTTCGCTTTCTTGCCAAATGGAACCTTCTGGTCCTTATTAAATCTCTTACTAAGCATGGTCCTTATTAAATCTCTTTCTAAGCATGGTCCATATCTTTTCTTCCGGTTTCTTCTCTGGCACCTCGGTACCCATGACATCATCATATAATGTCCCACTCAACTCAACATCATCTTCAAAGCTCGGCGGTTGTTGAGCCTTGACCAAATGCCTCACCCGATCTGGCAAACCTTCTACATGCAGCTTTTTCCAACGCTCATCATTACAAGCTAAGTGTGGCACGAGTCGTGCCATCTCGATGAACTTGGAAGTGTACTTGCGGTGTGTTAACTTACCCTCCTTGAGAGTTAAAAACTCTCGCTCTACCCTCTCCAGCTCCCCTGGAGCACAGAACTTCCTTCTCACTAACCCTTTCAGATCATCCGAAGTCATATTTTTTGGTTTGTGCATAGTCTTTCTCTCTTTGACCGAGTTCCACCACTGTAGAGCCTCCCTAGCGAATGAGTATAAAACAAACTTCACAGTTTGGTTCCGCCTACACTCACTAATTGAGATGGTAGACTCCATCTCAGTAAGCCAGTGGTACGTAGCCACCGCATCTTTACGCCCATCAAATTTGGTGGATCGCACTTCCTAAAGTACCCATAGTCACAGTTACCGCCATCCCTAAACGGTTTCTTCTTCTCTTTCTCTTCTCCAGGACTCTCTTCTCTAACTCCTCAAATGCCGCTTTTACAATGTCCGGAAAGTACTCGTGGATCATCTCCACCACTTCCTTCTTCACCGCATCATAAACCACTGGTTCGAACTGGAATTCCTCATTGTGCTCAGAGTGCACTGAAGGTCCAGCATGCACAGATGGTTCGGTGTGAACCAACATCTCTTCTCCATTAACATCCTCGTTCTGAATATTCCTACGACGCCTCCCGACGTTAGCAGTAGCAACAACTTGTCATTTCGGTGCCATCGACTTACTGAAATAATAACAAACAGAGCAATATTCAGGTACAATTTAAAACATTACGAGCAGTGTAATTAGTTAATGATGGTGGCCAATCGCCATTACCCTCTCGCCTTGCTTTTCAGGTTTTAAACCCTCCATGTACTGCATTTTTGGCATAACACCCCTGTCTTAGCCTACTAACACGACACACTAACATGGCACACTAACACGACACACACACCACCTCATACCTGTCGCATCTGGCTTTTGGTTACACGAGATGACATTCCCACTCATTGGTCCCATTCTCAGTCTAAGTCTAGGCATCGAGGATGCCTAGGTTATTTAAACCTGGCTCTAATACCAACTTGTAAGGCCCCAAACCCGGGAACCCTACTTGTTGGCTCAAACGCAAGCTAAGTAGTCATAGACATCAAACTAAACTCAATTCATTGCAGCGGAAATCAAATAGTCAACAATGGTCAACGTCCTGACCCAAACATAATTCAAACCAAGTACTAATATTCACACACACACGGTAACCAAACGCCATCCAGAAGCCGCCAGCTCACACCCTCTCTTTACCTGAAATACATGCTTAAAAAGTCAGCTACGCTGAGTGAGTTCTATAGTAATTTACTAAGGAATATTAAATCCCAAAACCGTTATAAAAATGGTTTATATCTTGAAAGGTTTTATCTCATTTTCATGGTTCTCAAAGATCAAATTAATATAACCATCAACACACAAGTATATCATGTTGTCTGGCCCGAAGACACAAGCAAACACGATCTCCCGTCTGACTGCCATAAGACACAATAACCCGTTGACTAATGTCAACACAATAACCTATTGACTAATGTCAACACAATAACCAGTTGATCAATGTCAACACAATAGCAAGCTTACGCTTGATCTCCCGCCACGACGATAGTACGTGACATAAATAACTCATACACATAAACAATTTAATTAACGGCATACACGTTTATCACAAAACACTTTCATGCTCCTGAACACTAAAACATTCACCGCGCAAAGATTTATGCCTTAATATATAAAAGCATCTAATATCAAAAGTAAGGCTAGACATACTCCGGTTTACCCGTCACGACCATTACGTACATGACCCAAAACTCGTACACACATGCAAAAAAACGATTATTTAAAAATATATATGTCGTCACCAAAAGTATCGTTTATGCATGCATTCCCTGAAAACACGTTTCACTTGTATTCATGTCCAAAACAATAAAACGTTTAAAAGTGGGCGATAGAAACTCACCTTTGCCCGACACACTTCGATCTTTAGAGCTTGCTAACGTCTCGTGCTCGCCTTTCAACCTCGAACCTATCATACACACAATTCGCGAGTCAATACATGTGACCAGACATTTACTTGCTCGACTAAACTTACACCATGCATGGCCAACACGCCCCCGCATGTTGCCATGCACAACACCTAGCTTCACGTGGTCACCCATGCACCTCACGTTAGGGTAAAGCCGTCACCGAAAACGTATCAGATGACATTGGCTTCACCTATGGCTTCCCGGAGACACTTATCGTCGCTAAACACCAACCACGGCCACTAGTGGCCTTCAGCCGCCCTTGCGCGACCACTACCCGGTCTCCCTCACCACTGCCGTGACCTCCCCACACCCTAATTGCACCGTCACAGCCACTACCGAGCCACCACAGCCCCCGTCAGGTTCGTTTTGTCCTTCTCCTCCTCACGGTTCACTATCTTCTCCCTAACCGGACCTCACTCGAATCCCGACTCACCTACCGGCCACCCATACGGGTTCGGCCGACCTCGTCTCAGTCCTTGTGTCACACCTCGCCTCAGGCACCCCCTAGACAGGTGTGATCTCGATTGGTACCTGTTTTGATTTCATAGATTTTATAAAACACAGCGGAAGTATTTTCACAAGGGTCGTTAATTATTTGTATCACCCTCGAGGGTTATATTTGTAAATATCAAGACCTAGTTGGAAAACAAAAGTCTAATATTTATTTTATAAACATAGGGATTTAAATACCCTTTTTCATTCGATTACAAAACAGAGTTTGAAATCAAATACAATTTTTGTCTCTTATGGACAAGTTTCATGCCACTGGAAGTAGTACTATCCAAGGTTGATCAGTCCCTTGGTCCTATCTCCTTTTTTATCTTTTAGGATTTCCTATGCACGAGGCCTGAGAATCCGGCATGCAAGTTATCATTTCTCAACATTCATTCCTGGGTTAGATCTTATGTCTGCCCATATCCGCTTTTCCTTTTCATTTTATTCATTTCCTGAAAACATTTTGAAAATGAAACGTCAGCGCGAACGCCGGTGAATACAATTATCTTGACAATAAAATTATTTGGCACAAACAAGTATTGATTTCATAATCACAACTTTATGTTCAATCTACACATTCAACAGGCCCATGTCCTGACTGTATGCACCACTGTATACACTGGCGTCATACCTTATAACAACGGACAGGTCTACGCCTCCGAAATTGTTATAAGATAAGCACCACCCGCAATCCGGGACTCTCACCCGAGACCCGTGTATCCCTTGCAAGTTTTACGTATACCTATGACCCGAATGCTTTATTCGTAGAAGAACGTTGAGCATTATTCCCTTAACCTTTATTTGGCCATTTTCGTAAACGTAAATGTTTGACACAAGTTTTGAAATAGATAAAGTATTCACCTTGATAATAGGAGTGAGCCTCTAAGTTGGAAATTATATAATCAACTCCCTAACTTGATTTCTCTACCGTTTCAGCACTTTTACGAGCGTTTCCTTCTTAACCGAGCACTACAACGAGCGGGAGTTGGACCGGGAGCGGGCTAAAGACTTATTGGAACAAGATTTGAGATTAGGAAACGATTTTGGTGTGAGAAAATGGACTGAACTCGATCATCTACTTATAGGGCTAGTTCTGGACCCGTGACGGACCGTTATGGGTGGTGACGGTCCGTCACCAGTGTAGGGTTTGCGTAGTCATAAGACACGTGTCACCCTCTGGTCAGTTTTCGGCGTGACAGGACGTTACCAGGCATGGCAGTCCGTTACGAAGTGATACGTGGCGCACCCTCAGAGTTTTGCGGCTGTGACGGACCGTTACCACGCTTGACGGTCTATTATAGGGTTTCCACGCGTCAGATTTTTCCCATTAGTCACTGGACACGTGGCACGTTATCATTGTCCGCGTGTTCAACCCGTAACGGACCGTTACCGTCCGTGACGGTCCGTTACAGTTGGATTTTCATATTTTCACTTTTTGAACCTTGATATATAGGTTAATTACACTTATAGTCCTTGTGATTTGTACCTTAGTCAAATCTTGGACATTTTTGTGGCAGGTGTTACACCTTGCCCGACTCCCACATCAAACTAACACGGAAACGAGTTTAGGTTACGAGTTATACCTTTAAACCGGACGATTTGTGCTCGTCGAATCCCCGATTGAATCGTCTTCCATGAGAATAATTTCTTGCGCAAACCCTAATCATCACGAACGTGTAAACAACGATCCGATGATCACATGTATGAAACGAGAGAGTAAGGAGTACTAGTTTTACCTAGAAATCACCACGAAACGCAAACCGTCGGCTCCTCCTCTCTCTCGGTCGTTCACGACCACACAATGAGAATGGGGAACCCCCTATCTTCGACATTTAGTAGGGCACTCCCCTGTGGGTCGGGTTTGGCCCACGCGCACATATTGTCCCTCACTGTTATTCTTTTTACGTAAACGGAACGTAACGCGTCAGGATCTCGCTAAACACCCGCTAATTCTCTATATTTACTCTCCACCCCTTCTAGGTTTATTTATATAAAAAGAAACCCGTCACTACGCCTTTGGTTAGGTCTCGTTACGTTCCCGTAACATTTTCGTCCATTTGTTACAACACATACACAAATAACCCTGTTAGTTCTATAAAAACCGGGATGTTACACTTCTATTAAATTTATTTGGTTATTGATATAATAACTATCAATAATTAAATAATAAATATCAATAAATAGATTTATATTAAATATTTTAAAAATATATTTATTTAATATCATTATTTAATAGCAGAGAGGCGGAAAAAAGTGACACGCGTCCTGTAGTTTAGTTGTTTATGAGGTAGTATATTTCTATATTATCTAATAAATAAAGTTTTTTTCATGTCACGTGTCGTCTCCATATTCATTCTCATCATTTTCCCACATCTCTCTCTTATTAAATACACATCTATCTTTTAATAATAATATATTTTTAAAGAAAATAATAATCTATACCGTATAATAAATAAAGGTTTTTCCATGTCACGTGTCGTCTCCATATTAATTTTTATCATTTTTTTCCCGTATCTCTCTCTTATTAAATACAGCACTATCTTTTAATAATAATTATATTTTTAAAGAAAGTACTAATTATACTAATAAAACACATTTATTTTAAATTATTCCTTATTATAAGAAACTTTGAAATTTAATTATGTAATTTTTATTTTCAATCAAATAGTAAATGAAAGTCAAATTACATTAAATAGTAATTAACGTTTTTTCGGGACCCAATTATATATTAATTTTTACATATTTTAAATTTTGTTTTATATCCTTAATATATGTAATACATTTTTACACCTGTAAAATATATACATAAAGATTTAAGAATTCTATATATTGATATTTTTTACCATGTGTGTAGACAAGGGGTTCTAAACTAGTTATACTAATAAAACACACTTATTTTAAATTATACCTTATTATAAGAAACTTTGAAATCTAATTATATAACTTTTATTTTCAATCAAATAGTAAATGAAAGTCAAATTATATTAAATAATAATTAACGTATTTTTGAAAACCCAATTATATATTAATTTTTACATATTTTGAATTTTGTTTTATATCATTAGTATATGTAATACATTTATACACCTGTAAAATATATATACATAAAGATTTAATAATTTTATGAATTATTATTTTTCACCCCGTATGTATCATAGAGGTTCTAAGCTATTTAGTAATATTTCAAATAAAATAACCACGTATAGGAACCCGAAAAAACACCCTGTGCATCTAGTAAATATTTTGAGAGAATAAACTAGTGTTTTGTTTGAAACCCCCAAATATAAATAGTAACCAACCACCAAATATAAATAGTAACCATTCCTACCTTTAGCTATAATTATCCCTGAAATTCACGTATGTATACACACAACCACGTTTTTTTTAGACTGGCATGACAGTTAGGATGTTGCTAACCAGCACATAATCGTATCTCGTGTACAACTTAAAAGAAATACATAAATAGGAAAATAATTAGTATATAAATCAGTTATTTAACAGGGAGCATTTTATATATATAGGGGAAGTTTTCGCTAAAAGTGAATTTTTGAACTAATTTCAGCGGCGTTGGAACCGGCTCGTCGAAATAAAGCTTAGAGCTAATCCCTAAACCGAAAAGCTAAACCATAATAGCTAAACCTAAAAACCTAACCACACCATCCACCCCCAAAAACCTAAATCCTCCAACCCCCACCCCCCGAAAACCTAAACCTACCCACCCCACCCCTAAAAAAACTAAATCCCCCACCCCCACCCTACAAAAACCTAAATCCCCCCAACCCCCACCCCCAAAAAACTTAAACCCCACCTCACCCCCCAAAAACCTAAATCCCCCCACCCCCAAAAACCTCGACGAGCCGGTTTCAACGCCGCTGGAATGAGCTCAATCGGAGTTCGTTTGACCTGGTTTCAGTTAAAAAGAAATCATTTCTTAGGTTTTTTAGCGAAAATCCACTTTTTATTTGAATCTCCCCGATATATATATATATATATATATGGGACGTATCAAATGAAAACCTTGAGTTGTTGTGAAAACTCTTAAACTCAATATGGACCACACATTAGATTTTTTGACTTTTTGATTTATTTTAAACTTGAAAGGGCAATATTGCAATTTTACTCTTATCATATATATATATATATATACACACCTTATCTCTCTTCTAAACCTAAAAAGATCAGATCTTCATCTCAATCTCAACCTCAACTCTCATCTCTTCTTCTCAACCTAAAAAGATCCGATCTTCTCAAGAAACCAACTGCATCCACGTAAACCACCTGTGTTTTGGGTTTTCGGAGTTGAAGGGACGAACACCGGTATTAAAACCAACTGGTCAAGAAACCATCTTTTTGGTTTTTCAGAGTTGAAGGGCCAAACACCATATTTTTGGGTTTTCGAAGTTGAAGGGCCAAACACCATATTTTTGGGTTTTCGAAGTTGAAGGGCCATCTCCATTCTCCGATCTGCTCAAGAAACCTACTGCTCAAGAAGCCGAAGGTGGGTTTTTTTTGCCTTCTTATTTGCCTAATTTCGTTTCTATGGTTTACTTTCTTATCCTTCTCCTTAAATTTCTCCAAACTTTTGTTCAAGGGTTCTTTTGTTGACTAAATTGCATGTAGAATGTTCATGAGCAATTTCTTATCCTTCTCCTTAAATTTTATTTGCCCAATTTCGTTTCTAACCGACGGCGGAAACGTCGGGGCGGGACATGTAGACTGTTCATGAGCACATGGTTGACTAAATTGCATTATATTAATTCATCACCTTTAAATTTACATCAATCAAGAATCCAACAAATTACATGAAATTCAAATACATAACAAGTTCCTTTATTAATTAACTAGGTCCACAACTTAAGTATAGCAAACTTGATCAACTCAAACGTTAGTACCTGAAACATGATTAAAACAATGTCAACTAAAAAGTTGGTGAGCATACATGGGTTTTGACACAACAAATGAGTTTCAAAGTTTTATACAATTCATATGACACGTGTTTTACTAGACATTTATGGAGAACCCAAAGTTAAGCTAGCGTACAATCAAACCTTGTGACCGAAGGGCATAACCCGCAGGTTATCCTAATGAAGGGCATAACATACCAATGTTATCCTAATGAAGGGCTTAACAACGAGTGTTTAGCCTAGTGTAATGTCAGTAACACTCACCCTACCTAGGTGGGTTTGTCAGACACAATAGATCTATCAATGTTACCGTTGGCTTGTAAAGAGTTAATGATTGTAATAATGTGTCATGTATATGTAGCCTTAACTAAAGCATTCAAGCATAAAGCACAAGTAATCACATAGAGTCATATTAAAGAATTGTATATATATGTAATTGCATAGTAGTTTGTAAACAAGATTAATTTCATGATTTGAAACTGAATTTGTTTCGGTTTGACTCTGGTTGGTCAAACGCGTTTGAATTCGAATTCAACCGCAAAATCCGTTTGATTGGCTTGTTAATTTGGTTGGAAATCGATCATGATTCACTCAGGCGTACATGGTAAGTCCTTTGATATAGAAAATTCGATCGATTAAGGATTGATTTGCAAGAAATCGTCCTTGTTGACCTCAGAAAGTTATGGATTTAAGGCCAAATTCCTTGAATGGGGTTCAAAATGAGGTGCAAGGCTCCAAAACAGAAAGTGGGGGTTCACATTGGAGTCCAATTGATCAAAAAGGGTTCAAAAACTAATTTATTTAAATGGTAAATAATTATATATTTATATTTACGAGTTGATTTTTGTTTTAAAAACTTTAATACTTACAAAAATTGCATTTATAATCTTTTATACAATCTAATTATTATTTATTTGTAAATATTTTATAAAAGAATAACTTCCATTAAATTTTATAAAATTGTAAGTCGTGTAAATGGTTTTACTAATATGATCAACTATATATACACATACATTTACCTTTATAAATAAATTCATATATATATATATATCTACATATGTATATATATCACGGTGTAGTTAAAACTTCATAAGTTTTATTTTCATTTAGTTATTATAGTAAGGTCTATATATATATATATATTTATAGATATACCTACGTATATTATACATATATAATAGAAAGTTGAAACTTCAAATTGATACATGTTTGAAATATAAAGAAATGTGAAGTGTCATTATTGTATAGAATAATAAAAATAGTAAACTAAAGTAATGTCAGAAAAATCACGGATGTTACATCTTTGTTCAATCTGTTAGAAATTTGTGATTATGTATTAATTATTGTATTTTTGTTTACCTATTTATGCAATATGTAATCCTTATCTTGTGTTTATGTGATGTGTGTTTTCTGGGTTTCACCCTCTTCTTTAATCCACTTTTTGCTTTTTGTTTTTAGGGATTTTGACCAGGTCAACCTTATATTCTTTTTTGCTGAAAGTGGGTTCTAAGACAGTATTGCTTCTTTTTAACTTTTGTCCATAATTGTTCTATAACCATAAATTGAAATGGAAGATGTTTACTGCATAACTTTGGGGATCTGGGTTAGGCCATGTTAGATCAGATCTATTGCTTTCTATTCCTAAATTGATTGGTGATTTTGAGTATCAGTTTTTAATTGTTTGTCCCCTTTTAGGGTTCATTGAAGTTTAGAACTATTTTCAATATTTGGGATTGAGCTACATTTGGTCAAGGAACATTGACCTCCTTTTTGGGGGAAATGAATGTTCATCACTTTTAATATTTTAGTTTCTTTTCAGTTGTACATACATAAATACATATATATCTTCGATGATCTGACCCGAGCCGCTGTTTGATTGTTGTTGTGATCATCGTTTATTGAGTATCAAAAATACAACTAATGAACTTACCAGAAACCAAGTGAAGCAAATTTGTTCAAAGAAGATGCATTAGGAAATCTTAAATATAATGGTTTACACGTGTATTTTTGATTTTACATGTGTGTATTTTGATTTTACACGTGTGTAATTTGATTTTACACGTGTATTATGGATCAGATTGGACGTGGATCTGGTAATAAACAAACAACTTAGAGAGGATGCGGAAATCACTATGCAAGAATTCATCAATCTTGCTCAGTATACATTTGTAAGTTATTAGCAGTTTATTTGCATTGGGCGTGGATATGGTAATAAATAAACAATCTTGCTCAGTTATTATCGATTCTATTTATTTGTAGGTTCAAAATCTATCATTCCTATTTATTTACAGGTTCAAATTCATCATGCTATCAAATATAATGGTTTAAACATGTGTAATTTGGTTTTTAAACATGTGTATTTGATTCTTTACATAGTGTAAGTCATGTATAATTTTTTTCTAATTTGTAAAGATATTTGTTTATTTTGGATGTATAATTTCTTTTTTTTATGATTTATGTATATGTGTTTTTGAATTGTTGAGAGAGAGTGATTTTTTATTACTAAATTTAAACAAAAAAGTAAAAAATAAAATGAAATTACCTTTTTACCCCCTATTTAATATAAGACACAAGTTTTTATATTAAATATATTAAAAATACAGAATTAATTATAGCCATATATTAAAATACTAATAAATTAATGTGTGGTCCATATTAAGTTTAGGGGTTTTCACAATAACTCAGGGTTTACAACCGATACGTCTCATATATATATATATATATATATATATATATATATATATATATATATATATATATATATATATATATATATATATAACAAATTCCATTTCCTATTTAAAGAATAAACATATGGAAACTGAGTTTTGAAAAATTTGTAATAAAAAACGTATTTGTAATAAAAAACGTGGCCATAAGTTGTGTAGTACTTGTAGTTGTCGCATTCTTTGGTCCCATTGGACACAAATAATTTGACCGGAATTAGTAAAATATTAGGTCAAACAAAGTCTCCTTAGTCTCACTACATCCATAGGCCAACTAGCATCTCATAAATTCGGGTTTAACTCGGAAAGGATACAGTGGTATAACAGTTCAACATATATAATACTAATACTAGCTTAGAAATTCGGTGTATTACACAACTTGAATAAATAATATATTATATATTTAGTAATAAAGATTTATATATTATATATTTATGATATATTATATAGTTTTTTAATATAAATTCTATAAACGGTATGTAGTTATTTTTTAAAATATTTTCTAAAAAAAATAAAAGAAATGTTCAATTTATAAAAATGTTTTATGAACAAACCTATTTTTTAAAATAAAAAACGCTTTATAAAAATAATTATATAAATCATTATTATTTAACAGGAGAGAGAGGCGGGAAACAAAAAATTATAATATACGAGTACATAAAAATTTATATATACGAGTTCATATAAAAATGTTGTATTTGAATAGTAATTATAATATTTTAAACAAACGAATGATTTTTTATTGTTTTTAACGAGTTTTCAGAATATTTAGAAGTTCTCAAATAATCAATTCCCTAAGACAATAACAAAGTGATGAAGTCATGGAACCATAAATTTTCAAGCGGGATTCATACTTTTTTTTCACTATATTATTCTTTCGACACCAATATGAGAAGAAAAATGTGTCAACGTTGAATATATACATTAATAAAAAAATGGAAAAAATATGAAAATGGACATGCTTATTTAGCCTACTATTTCATGTACATTGCACTAGTTAGCCGGCTAAAGAAGACTAAGCTAGCCGGCTAAAGTTTCCGTGCCAATATTCCATCTTTCAGAATACGGACCAATAAACAAGCGACACGTGGACGGCTATAGCCTTCTATTAGCAGGCTAAGCCTTCCACGTGTCGCTTGTTTATTGGTCCGTATTCTGAAAGATGGAATATTGGTACGGAAACTTTAGCTGGCTAACTAGTGCAATGTTCATGAAATAGCAGGCTAAATATGCATGTCCATTTTTGATAAGTCTCCTGGTCAAATGTCTATTTTCGTATTTTTCCCTAAAAAAATTGGCTGATATGAGGGTCAAAGGACCATCCGGTTCCCTTAAGTTCCGCTCATAATATGACATAAATTTTTAAAAGTAAAGGAAAGACTTATATGAAGTAATAATCATCTATATTATATTATGGGATAATATCATATATACCCCTACAAACATGGGTAAATATCATATATACCCAATAAAAACTAAAAATATCATATATACCCAATTTAAATAATTTGTTATTTTATGACCATTCTACCCTTGTTTATTATATGATTTTTTATAACATAATTTTTTAGTTTTATCTAATACATAAAAGATCACTCGTTCTCCTATTCATGATGCCGACTATCGTGATTCTCCAAACCCATTTAGAAGACATCAATTTAGAAGGAATGATTGCGAGAAAGTTACAAAACGCTAATATTATAAAAGAAAATTGGTAAAATTATAAAAAAAAAGTGAGAAAAATTTTCAAGTTTATAGGGGTATATATGAAATTGTTAAAACAAATACACAAATATATTATTTTCCTGGTATCTTGCGTTTACAAGATGATATTCGAATATTGTTAAAACAAATACACAAATAAATATATTGATATAAAGTTGTAACATACATTAGCAAATTTTGGAGTTCTCTACGAAATTAATTAATGATTCTAAACCGTTACAACTAAGAAGATATTTTTAACGGAAAAAAATTGCAAAAAACTATTATAAAAATAGTGAACAAATAAATATAACTTAATCAAGTAATAGTACATTTTGTCAAAGAGGTTGTGGTGTAGTGGTTGAGGTAAGGCTTGAAGTCCCAAGGGACCCGGGTTCGATCCCTGCCACCACCATTAATTTTCGAGGCATCGCAAATGAGGCCTAGCTCTTAGGCTGATGCACTAGAGTTTTACCCACGCCGATCCAGGGTTCGAGCCTCGGCTCTCCCTCAAGCCCGAAAGGCCGTATTGGGTGGGGTTTTTCCTTAAAAGCTCTTCAACTCTGACGCCAAGTGGGCCCGGTTAAGACAACATATTAGCCAGAGTTGGACGAGGCTCTCCCATGTGACGGAGGGTGCGACGTCACAACATTCAATGTTCGCCTTTAAAAAAAAAGTAATAGTATATTTTCATTTAAAAATATAATAATTATATTAACGCCTCTTGATTTTATAATTTAATGCCATGAAGAATTGCTAAGACAAAATAAGTAAACAAATTATACAACTTGTGAATGAACCTAAAATAAAATAAAGAAATATTTGTTTATGTAGGGGGTGGTGATAAAAAAGTAAAGAAATTAAGGGGTGACAAATCCGTCAATTCATGACGGTCTAAGGACAAATCCGTCATTTAATATTAATATATAAGTATCCACCAGTTCGCTTCCCAAAACTTCTCTCTCTCAGTCTAAATAAAGACCGCCTCTCTTTCTCTCTCTAACGAATTTTATCGAACACCTTGTCTGCGTTACACCACCGTCGTTATTTCGCCGGAAAAAGTATTCCTCCGGCAACAAAACGCCGTCAAATTCTTCGGAGACCGACGGTTTCTGTTCGTACCTTGGCCAAAGAATCGACGACATAACGTATGGCGGCGGAGATGGAAATTGGTTAAGCAATCGGTTATAATAAGTGCGATGGGGAAGTTAGGATTAGGTTTAGCGGTGGCGTGTGCGGTAGGGAGTTGTGCGATCGCGGCTGTGATGGTTGGGAGGAGAGTAAGGAGCAGGAGACGGTGGTGGAGAGTCGTTAGGGCGTTGGATGAGTTTGAAGAGGCGGCTTCGACTCCGGTCGGAAGGTTAAGGCAAGTGGTGGATGCTATGGCTGTCGAGATGCACGCCGGTTTAGCCTCTGAAGGCGGTAGTAAGCTTAAGATGCTACTCACCTTCGTCGACAATCTCCCCGACGGGTCCGTAAATTATTAGCGCTTATTTTGTTCATTGATACATTGACAATACTTTAAAATTGGCATGCTTGTGGTTTTAATTTGCAGGTTACTAAGTTTTAATTAATTGTAACGTGGCTAATTTTAATTATTTTTGCTAATGCTGCTGTTTTAGGTTAATGTATGATCTTTGCTTGTGCTGTTTTCATTGTAGTTATCTGTTAAAATATCAAAATCTGATGATTGTTAGACTCTGTTTGCTTAATCAGCCTTGACTTGGTTTGATGCAGAATCTGTCTTGCTTTTTTGTGTTTATTACATGTTTTTTTGTTAGAAATTGGGGTAGTGTTTGGTAACATATACTGTTCTGAAACATTTCACCTCCTAGAAGCTTGTTTTACCATGCCTCTTTGAAAGTTATTGTTTGAATAAACCCTTTTGAAATTTTGTTAGAATCAATCTTTAGAATCTTTTTGTTTGAACCAGCTCTTTAAGACCTTTATTTGAGTAATTTAATGTGAATCAACTATATTCCGTCAATTACTTATTTAACATGGAGTAAGCGACTACGAGTCCTCGTTTATGTTGTATTTGCGTTAGTACTTGTTTACGAAGCTAACATTTAGCTGACTTTTAATTAAGGCTGTTGAAGTCGTGTCTTTGATTATAAAAGTCGACTGGAAATTGTATTTGACAAAACTGAACAGGATATTTAAATGGGCAAATTCTATTTTTAAACAAGCTGTCATAATGAATGCTATACTTTAAGATGCTTCTGTCATGTTGTTGCTATTTAACTCAGTTTGAACTTTGAACTAAATGCTTTCTATAAATGGTAGTAGCGATCGCAAGCATTTATGTCTCTTGAATGTAGGAAGTAGTTATCATTGCAATAGCTTGATATATGGTAATAATCAGTCATTGCATGATTTGAGTGCAGCTTATATGTAATTGCTTCGTATAGGGTACTATATATTTATTGTTCTTGATGTTGATGACATATTTTTGTTTCTCAGGAGTGAAAGTGGAATATATTATGCCTTACATGTTGGAGGCACCAATTTCCGGATTTTGAGAATTCAGCTTGGGGGCCAGAGGTCTATTCTTGGGCATGATGTTGAGAGAAAACCTATTCCACAACACTTATTGACCAGAACGAGTGAGGTGTGCAGGATATTAAGCAGCATGATACCTCTTATTTTTATGAATTTCCAAATGTTTTTTTGCAGGTTTATGTGAATTTATGTGATGTTTTTAACCAATATTTGCAGGAGTTTTTCGATTTTATTGCTTTGTCCCTGAAGGAATTTGTTGAAAGGAAGGGAAATAATTTGCAGCCCTCACAAGTTAGAGGAAAGGATCTTGGATTTACATTTTCATTTCCTGTGAAACAAACTTCTGTCTCGTCAGGCACTTTAATCAAGTGGACTAAAGGTTTTGCCATTGACGACATGGTAAGTTTAACAACATTCTAAAAAGATATATATCTGTCAGTTGTCAAATATCTATTTAACACCATCAACAATGCAGAAGGCTTGTAAAAAATTGCTACTGAAGTGCAATTATGTACTTGTGTGAGGTAACCGCGGACATGCTAATATTAAAAAAAGAAAGTAATGCACTTCTCTAGGTTGGAAAAAGACTGAGTTCAGAGTCTACATATGATATCATTTTATAGTTGAAATGTGAGGTTATACAATCCTTATCATCAGGTATTTAATGCCATGTTGTGCTTATCATTTCAGGTTGAAAAAGATGTTGTCGAATGTCTGCAAAAAGCATTGTCTAGAAGAGGTCTAGATATGAATGTTGCTGCACTTGTAAGTACTTTAGTCTCCTTTCCTTTTTTGATTTTTCTTGTATATTAACTTAAACATTCGTACTTGCTAAATGTTGGCCCTCTTATCTTGTGTAGATGTTAACCGTCATGTTTAGAGTATATGTATTTTAATGATTAAATTGTTAAACATCTTATTTGAGCTTATTGATTCCTTGAGAGGCATGTTTAACTGGTGCAACAGGGTTTATTTGCCGGCTTCCCTCTCCTGGCATCACTCACTTTCTTTGACTAGTATATAATCGCAGTTAAGTCTATGGCTGAGACTGGAACGAACCTGGTATGGCAATTTAGATAGAAAAACTTAGATAACAACAGTGAATGCAATATTTGAAAATTGTATATACCAAAGTATCCAAAGTAAAAAGATCATTTGGGCAGTAGCCAAAGTATCATAAGTGACGGGACATTTAAGACTCAACTCTATACAGATTTCGATATTGCTTTCACTTTTTTATCTTGTCTTTCTATGTAAGTTGTGTTTTTCGTTTGCAACTGATAAAACTTCATTGTCATGGTATAGTGGTCAAATAAGTTGGGGGTAGGGGAGGGGAACAGGAACTAAAACTCCCGCTGAAAATGTCTATAATAAGTCTAGCTATCCTTGTTTATGTTGGGAGTAAACATCTTACTGAACCAGTTAAACAGTATGCCTTTTCAAGGTTCGTTAAGTCCAAGTAAAAAGCTCACGTGTAAGTGGAAAAATACTAAAACATGGAACAATTCAATCATTGAAATACATATTGTTCTTAACATGCTAGTTAACTTCCAAAGATGATTAGATAGAAGTTGGTCAACTGTAGTGTCAACTAACATCTATCATGTATAAATCTTTAATTCGGATTTTGAAAATATTTGAGTAATGTATTTTGGTTAAAGGACTTAGGTAGTACATAGAACACATGATTTTTCTGTATTTTGATTTTGCTTGTTGGTGGAGGGTGTATAGGTAGATCTTATCACCAATAATATGGCATGTGGTTTAATGGACCAAACGTCAACATGTTTCTTTTTCGTGATTTGTTCAGTTGTTTTCAAAAGCTTAGTCAGCATCTAGTCACTGATCAAATTTGTGGATTAAGCAGCCTAACTAATAGAAGTGGTAAGGGAATTTAAGTGGGATTTCTTAGAACATTGCCCTCTCGTTGAGTGAAATTTTGTTTTTCTAGGCTTCACTCTCTTTTCACTTTTTGCAACATCGCTTTCTTAGTTTGGTACTGATGGTTTGTTTGTGCTCAAAACACTTTCAATTGTTTGACATTAAGTGAGCTGGAAAACAAGGGTATTCTAGGAAAATTGTCACAAGGTGTTCCTAAACTGAATTATTACACAACCTTATACATGTATTCCACTATGTAAACAGGTGAATGATAGTGTGGGGACATTGGCTGTCGGGCATTTTTATGATAAAGACACAGTTGCTGCAGTTGTAATTGGGACCGACACCAATGCCTGTTATTTAGAGCGGGCCGATGCAATTATCAAATGTCAAGGTCTTCTCACGACTTCAGGAGGCATGGTATCCTTGGTCTTTCTACCATCAACTATTTTTGTTTAAACCCTTTCACTTCACTTATGTAACTTAACGTTAATCAGGTTATTAACATGGAATGGGGTAATTTTTGGTCCTCACATTTGCCTAGAACATCATATGACATTGATCTTGATGCTGAGAGCCAGAACCCTAATGATCAGGTTAATTTTGTTTCATGTCAAGTCTCCACTTGCAGAGGAAGTTCATCCTGTAATTACCAGATTTTTTCTTAATAATTATGCGACTAATACAGGGATCATGCTGCAGGGTTTTGAGAAAATGATATCAGGAATGTATTTAGGTGACATAGTAAGAAGAGTAATCTGCAACATGTCTTTAGCGTCTGATATTTTTGGACCGTTTTCTTCTAAGCTGTCAACGCGGTTCGTGTTGAGGTATGTTTTTTTACCACGATACCCTTAGTTAGGATGCATTGGATATGATTTTCTTTTTGAAGCCAAAACTACTATCTTTATTGAAACTGGAAAGGAGGTGGAAACTTATGATAATAGGCATGCAAAGTCAAAGTGATAACTTATGCTGGAAGGAGTTAATTATTAGGCAACCGTCCTTTGCAAGTATATTAATGCATGCAAATTGGTTATTACTTTGCTATTATTAATGATTTTGAATAAATAAACTTTCAAGTGGATAGTGAAAACTTAAGTTTAAGAAATATTATTTTTGTTTTCAACCGAACTTTTGAATCATCATAACGTATAACAACCAGGCGAGGTCGTTTATTGTCATTTCCTGTTCTATTGTTATGCTGGGGTCTGAGTCATTTGCCGTCTTTATTTATTTATTTTCGTCAGTTTCAAATAGATGTTTCATTCTTAAACCGTTGTGGTGGTCCTCTGTTTATATTATAATCAGTTTATGGGCTAAAGCAGCCCACTTTTCGTTCTCTTTCTGTATTCAAAGAAAGTGGCTCTTCTTTCTATTATAAAAACATATTTTCCATTATCCCCTTTTCAAATTGATTCAAAGTATCACATAAGTTCCAAGTGAAGATGATTGAATTTTTATTGTTTCTTGACATTACTCAGTACACCATTAATGGCGGCCATGCATGAGGATGACTCCCCTGACTTGAGTGAAGTTGCTAAGATTTTAGAAGAAACCTTGGATGTAAGGTTTTCCTCTTAAGTTTCTATATATATCAGAGGTCACAATTTTGGCCCGTTGACTTATAAGGCTGAGGGGTATACCTCCACGAAAATTGAGTGTGGAAACTGCCACGTAGGCGCCACATCATTTCCACACGGTTTCCACATTGGGAGGGGGGGGGGGTGTTCCACTTTCTACTCACGTGGAAAATACCATGTGTGTACACGTCATTGCTTCACACCACACCCTTGGTCCCACCTCCCTCACCCCCACCATTTCCACACCCTTGGAAAACTCCACGAAAAACACCCACGCCCGTAGACCACGCTAGGGGGGCACGGTGTTCCACGGGCCACGCTCGCCGTTGCCCGCCAACTCAGCCTCCACAGGGTATGCCCCTCAGCCTAAATGTGTCAAACTTGGTTTATGTTTCATCTTAATTGGTTCAAATAAAAAATTAGCTAAAAAAACCTTGGATTTGTAAGATTTTTTATTTAAGTTTCTATATATACCAGAGGTCACAATTTTGACATGTTTACTTATAAATGGGTCGAACTTGGTTTGTTTTTGTTTTTTTTTGAACGGCAAATGCTTACTGGTCAATTCAACTTGACCTGGCTTTAGACCCGTCCTAAAGATGACACAATTCAACATGAACCTGTTTTGACTCGCTATACTAAGTAGAGGTTCGGGTTTATTTATTTATTCTTTTTTTTTATCTTTTTGTTTGCATCAACAGATATATGATGTCCCACTAAAAGTTAGAAAACTTGTTGTCAAAATATGTGATGTGGTGACAAGAAGGGCTGCCCGGTTGGCAGCTGCAGGCATTGTCGGGATCTTGAAGAAGATTGGTCGAGACGGCACAGGTGGCATTACAAGCGGACGGATCAAAGGTGTAAGAAGTGGTAAATTGAGAAGAACAGTTGTGGCAGTTGAGGGTGGATTATACACAAGCTACGCCATTTTTAAAGAATATTTAAACGAAGCTGTAGCAGAAATTTTAGGGGAAGAAATCGCCCCGTATGTGATTCTCAAAGTGATGGAAGACGGATCAGGGATCGGAGCAGCTATGCTGGCTGCCTCAAATTCAGCCAGAAGTGTGGATACAGTACAGGTTCTATGAACAAATATATATATTTATATATAATTAAGATATAAATATACATATATGGTCCCTGTAAATTGTAAATGTTTCCATTTTTCTTTGTGTTATTCAACTTATGTATAGAAGGGAAGGTTGTAAATGTCATATAGCAGTAGATGAAGCTTGTGGCAGTTCTTTGTAGTCAGAATGTGTTCATTCATTTCTAAGGTGAAATAGTAGCAATTTGGTCTTAGAATTTGTGTTATTGGTTTATTTTTCGTATAATGAGACGTTATGGTACTTGTTCTGATTCTACCATAAACTAAAAAAAAGGCTCAAAACATCCATTTAGAAAATTACTTTGTTTATTGTATGAAATGGGTTTGATTTTCACAAGAAATAGGTCTTAGTACATTTATAAAATACGACTGTAAAATACACGCTACGTGTGCGTCACCTTACCCACTCATCTCAGCGGTATACCCTAACGTGGGAGGGGTATACCCTACGCCACTCACCTACCATCTCAACGGCCAAAACTGGGCTTATTCTCCCGTGAGCAGACCCACGCCCCTCAATCACGTCGCCCCTCACGCCATGAAGGGGCGGTGTTCCACGCCTCTCACCCCCTTCTCATGCAGGGGCAGTTGTATGTGAGGGGTATGGGTAGCACCCGCTACCCCTCAACTTCTTTGGCGAAGTGAAATTTTTTTTTTTACGTTTTGTGTATTACGTTACCCCTGAAATTGTATTTGGGTACCCCTTAATATTTTTTTAAAAGCCCAAAACTATATATTGATTAATTTCCTAAAGCCCAAGTTTATAAAGCTAAAAAGCCAAAATTAATTAAAAGATTTAAAACACAAAAACTCAAATTAGTTTAAACCTAAACTCATTAACAAAAAAAAAAACATTCGATTGTTCTTGGCTTCTTGTTGTTGACTGTTGTCGCCTCCAACCCCAAGTCCCATACTCCCATTCGATTGTTGGCTAGGCTTGTTGCTGTTTCTATTTACTTAATTCAATTGTTGTTGCCCTCGAATCAAAGAAGCCAAAGAGGTAATATACTAATATTTCAATAATTCAATTGTTCTTTAATTTTGTATTTGTTTAATTCTTCTTTCATAATTTTGTATTTGTTCAATTCTTCTTTTCATAATTTTGTATTTACTTTAGTTTGTTAATTTGTTATTATGTTTAGACTTTAGATTATGAATTTATGGTTTAGTTTGTTAAGTTGTCAAATTTCTAGGGTTTATGTGCAATTGATTTGAAACTTGGAAGATGAAACCATATGGTAAACAAGATCGTTCTTTTCCTTTGGTTTATCGGATATTGAGGCTAGCTTTGGTTTTACCGGTTGCAACCTCAACCGTTGAAAGATGTTTTTCTAAATTGAAGCTTATCAAAAAGGATTTACGCAATCGATTGGGCGAAGAGTATTTGAACAATGCTCTAGTTTGTGCGGTCGAAAGAGAAACATTTGATAAAGTAACAGAAGACGATGTAATGGCTCGATTTCAAGCTTTCAAATGTCGGAGAGGAGAAATATATTCGGTACATGTGTTTACTGTGTTTATTATCGTTTTTTTTAATGTACGATAAAAAAAAATTACTACCCCTGAATTATGTTCTAGATCCGCCATTATTCTCATGCCTAGTATACCTCTCCCGCTTGTATAGTTTAACAGGAAAGTTATTGATGAGAAAAATGTATATTTTGTTAAACCAAACTAAATAAAATCTGAAACCGTTATATAAAATATCTAGCAATAATCACATCTAGGGTTTGTGTACGTCACTTTCACATCATGATTTCCCGTTCCAACAATAAATACCGCTTTCTTCTCACCACAAACCCTCCTCGCCGCTTCAGCCTCCCCACTATCACTTCCTCATCACTTCAAACTTTGCAGAGATGGCTGTTACTTTCTCCTATCTGCACACCGAGGCTGGCCTCAAGTCTCTCGAATCCTTCCTCTCCGGGAAAACTTACATCTCCGGGTACGTATACATCGCTTTTTATTCAATACTCGATGTACCATTGGATTAGTGTTCCTTTTACATCTGTTGCTTTGAATTAGGTTTAATTGTTTGTTTTATGTTTCAGGAATCAAATTACGAAGGATGATGTGAAGGTTTACGCAGCTGTTTTGGAGAAACCTAGTGCAGATCTCTATCCCTCTGCCAGCAAGTGGTATGAATGCGTTGCTTCGAAACTTTCATCAAGGTTTGTCCGATTAACCCTAATTCATTGCTCGGTATTGATGCTATTAGCATTTTGATCTGAAAGTTATTTGTAATATAATGTGATTTGTGTATAATTCTGGTCTAATTAGAATAGTTTAAACGGCATTTATCTTTTTGTCTAATTAGATGTATGTTATTGCTTGTGCGTGTTGCTTCTTAGATCTGTATACAATGCCACACCCTAGTTACTTAATAGTGGACCAAATTCAGAGTTATAGAAATATAAGTAATGATTGTTAACGAGAGGGAAAAAAGTTTATTTCGATTGAAAGTTCATCGTAAACGCAGTTGTTGCGATTGGACTGCCAAAAAAAGAAAATTGTTATTTTTTCTAGGACAGATGGATGACCTCTTTCACATTTTTTTGTTTCTATTTTATTTTGCAAGAATAACTCCTTTGAAACACTGAAATGGGGCTACGAAGTAATCTTTTTTGAAATATTAGACGTTTCAGTGAAGTCATTAGGCATGTAATTTAGTCTGAATTGATGGCAAACCATGAGAGAATCGCAAGTAGCTTAATGTTTGTAATTGTGTTATACTTTATGGTGTTATGTAAATTGAAACAAAGGTGGTTTATTTGGATTCTTTTATCAGGAGCATAAGATGAGACGGCTTTATTCTATTAGACAGAACAAAAATGATATATTTATCAGTTCACTGTCACCTCATTGCATCTTTGGTTGACCCGAAATAGTTATCCTTTATCTTATCTATTTGATTATATAATTGTAGTTTTCCTGGTAAAGCGACTGGGGTTGGAATTTCTGCCCAAGCTCCATCAGCAGAAGCTGCCCCTGTTAAGGAAGCTGCCAAGGTGTGTATGGCTGTTTGTTTTTTCTGTTTTATGTATGGCTCAGGTTATTTTACAGGGGGTCTTTTTATTTTCTTTCAACTTACCTAACTTTGGTTCTCATGAATATTTCAGGAGGCTGATGCTGCTGATGACGACGATGACCTTGATCTGTTTGGTGATGAGACGGAGGAGGAAAAGAAGGCGGCTGAAGAACGCGATCAAGCAAAATCATCAACAAAGAAGAAAGAAAGTGAGTTTTTTGGATTGATTTTCGTATTACTCAAGTTTGATCTGAAATTGCTGCTTTATAATTAACAGCCATGTGAAATTGATTCACTTTAGGTGGTAAATCATCGGTCCTTATGGATGTAAAGCCATGGGATGATGAAACAGACATGAAGAAACTGGAGGAGGCTGTACGCAGTGTTGAAATGCCAGGCCTTTTGTGGGGTGCATGTATGGTTTACTCTTTCAATCTCTTATTCTTTGATTTATGCTTTTTGTCAAATTACAACCCACTGGGTTTAAACTTGCGTGTCCATGTCCATCCAATAATCCAAGCATGCATAGTAGGATGGTAAATGTATGGGTTGAGTTACGGGTCAAAAGTAGTACTTTTGTTTTGGGTTGCCCAAAAACATTAGTCTTTTGACCCGTTCTTTCTTTAGCTATTCTGTTGGGTTGTTTGAGAAAAAAAACATACGCAAAATAGACTCATTTGTGACCAATGCGTTATGACATTGTTGTTATTGTTATTTTTACAGCAAAACTTGTTCCGGTCGGTTATGGAATCAAGAAATTGACAATCATGCTGACAATTGTGGATGATCTCGTCTCTGTGGATTCCCTCATCGAGGAGCGTCTTACAGTCGAGCCCATTAACGAGTATGTGCAAAGCTGTGACATTGTTGCCTTCAACAAGATCTAGAGGTTGGTTTATCTTGTTCAAATCAGCAATTTTGCTTGGATGTAGTGTTGGTGGTTGATCATTTTAATTTTGCTTTTGTTTGTGTTTTACTATCATAACTCAGTACTAATATATTCATCAATCACACATCTTTGATTGTTAGCTTTTGAGATGTTGAATTACTTGCTTAGTTTTTTGTAGATTGAAGTTGGACTTTTTATATTTATGGAAATGTGGCTTAAAACAAATATGAAACGATAGATTTTGAACAAGTTATAAAGTATGTATTTGGTGTTTTTAGGTAATTTTCATTTGGATATTCCAATTATATACTATAAGAATACGTACATTATGTTAGCCCAATGGTACCTACCGTTGAAATGGTATCCCTATCCTATGTTGAGGGTTCAAGTCCGCTAATTAAAAAAGTTATCAACGTCTGCTAGGTTAGAAACCTGGTGTATTATACGGGTTGAATAAATACAATTATTAGGTATTTAGTAATAAATATTACATATTACATATCTATAACATATTACATAGTTTTTTTAGTATAAATTTAAAAACGTTATATAGAGTTTTTTAGAATGTTTTATAAAAAGAATGAAAGAAATGTTTAATTTATAAAAATGTTTTATGAACAAACCTATTTTTTTTAAAATAAAAAATGTTTCATAAAAAGAATTATAGAAATCATATTATTTAGTAGGAGAGAGACGAGAAACAAAAAATTATAAAAATAGTTAAAAATATTTGTATAGTTAACAGGAGAGAGACATGAAAAAAAAGGTTGAAGATGCACGTAAGATGTGTTCTATCAAAATCTTTATTTATTAGAGAGTATAGATATAGATTTAAATAAATTGATTGTTAGGAATAAATAAATTTGTCTTTCAAAAAGAAATAAATAAATTGATTGTTACACTTCTTATTTTTTTAATATATAATTGCATGTCTATGAAATTAGTATGGTACGACCTATTTAAACTAGGGGGTGTAATATTTGTTTTCAAACAGATTAAACCTATAACCGAAACCGTTTAAAACCAAATCGAATTATATATTTGGTTTTCGGTTTGGTTTGAACCGAATTACATATTTGGTTTGGTTTAGGTTTCAAGATTTTGAATTCAGTTTGAACCAAAAACCCGAATTAAGTTATACCACTATTTTAATACATTTTTTATAGTTAACCCAATTCATTTACATCAATAACCAATACCCATATATGGATTATAAATAATTATTTGATGAAGGTATGTTTTTGTTTTGATTTTCCTAAAATGATGTGTTGTTTAAACCAAATAAGTTATGGCTATCAAATTTTTTTTTCCTAATTCGGGTTGTTAAAACCAAATTACAATGTGATTTTAGGTTCAGATTATGTTTCCTCAAATATGGTTCGGTTCGGATTGTGGTTTCAACAAAAAAAAATACCAACCCAAAAAACCCGCAACCCCACCCGATAAACACCTCTAATTTAAACATAATTAAACTATTACTAGACAAATTAAGTGTTATTTTGAAGTTTCTAGAATTCACTTAAGAAGAATATATGTTAAAAAAATGATAACTAGGATTATTATGACTAACAACTTGTTTTTATTATTTGATCAAAAACATTTTTTTATGAAACGAAGATACAATATCGGTGCAAAAGGAGAAGACAGCTTCATTTTAGATCCATGACGCTGTTGTTGTATTGTTGGCTTTCTCTTCCCATATCTAAATGCCTGTTGCAAACCATAGAAAGTTTTTGTTAGAGGTCTCGGTAACCGTAGCTTTGAGGGCACAACGCTCAAGTCAGTTGGGCATCCATCACCAGATCATAATCATATGTAATAGTAAAGAATGAGAGCTACAGAGGGAGAAGAACAACCTGGTTAATGCACGATAAGTTCTGTATTTATATGAAGGCTGGTGGACTTAAATTTAAGGGAACAATCCTAGCTTGGACCTATTAAGAATGGATCCAATTAAATTAGATCAGAAAACTTGGACTTTGGTCCAATTTTAAAGATCTCTCTATAGATAGAGGTGGACAATTCGGTTTTTGTTTTTTTTACTGGTTATGTTTTTTACGTACTGGTTAAAGTCAAACTGGGGGCGGTTTCCCTAATAACCGGTTTAGGGGTGTCCAAAACCCTAGCCGTCTTTGGGACTATTAGGGTCTGTTTGGTATGAGGTAATGTAATGAACGAGGGAATGGAATGGACGAGTGAATGGAATGGACAAAGAAAAGAAATGAATCATTATCATTCTATTGTCTTGTTTGGTTACCCTATTGGATTGAAATGAATCATTACTTCGTGCTTTTTAGTAGACAGGAAAATATTTTATAAAAAATAAAATATTTTTAATTAATAAATTTATCTTATGGGTTGTATCATGGGACGGGCCATGGATCGGGTCATAGGATGTGTCATGGTTCGGGTCATGGTTTGGGCCATGGTTCAGGTCATGGGTTGGGGCATGAGACGAGGCATGGGACGGGTCATGGGTCGGGCCATTGCACATGTAAGGCCCCAAACCAGACACCCTACATTTGGTTCTCATAACTGGTTAAACTCTTTAAAAAAACATCTAATTTTCATTTAAATAAACAACGGAAGACTTTCTGTAATATTATTATCTTTAAACTCGTTAATTTTCATAACGTTACCAAACGAATGCATACACACCAACCCGAGTAGCCCCGCTTTCAGACCAAGATACCTCGTCCAACTGACTCACCTGCAAAACAACCTAACTTACATACAAAGTCAGCTACGCTGAGTGAGTTCTAATATTTAATTTAAACAACAGCCAACTCATTTCATTATATAATTATTTTCATTCAAGACCCTCTGGTCCTTCAAAAATAGTTGTATAGATTTTCATCATATAAATAACCCCCGTTAACTTATAATATCCCAAAGGATTCACCATCCAGAGAAAACCCACAATTTTAACTCAATAAGTCTCACCGACATAGAACGACCTTACTACTCTGATAACTCACAATTTACCATATATTAACCATACACTGGTTAACTCGACCAACCTCTAGACACCGACTTACCAGGACTTTCATAACCCGATTGACTTAACAGTTGTACACCATGCACTCTTCCTGACACAACGTTTAATCTAACTCGACACATCACATGGATTCCATCTATTTATCACATCAATATCATCTTGTACACAATTAATATAATTCATCACTTGCATGCAATTTAACACATATAAATGCACACAAACACATACCTCATCACTGCACCCTCGCCAGGGTTATCCCCGTCGGGATACTCGTCATAAGCTCAGCTCCACCCTTGTTATAGGGCCCCGCCGCTAAACATAGCGACACACTCGTCATCTATGATGACTACCCATCCACCCACACAGTGACTATATCACCATACGGTGACTGACACATCACTCATACGACGACTGCCAGATCACACGTATAATGATGACCCCGAAGGACGCCGTCCTCCACACCACTGTTGATCATACACACAGACAACAATGCAAGCACACATAACAACATATATATGCACATGACACTACCTGGACATGTACTACGACTCACCACCCTTTCATGGATCAGTTTCGTGTGTATAAATCACTTAATTTAGACGTATACGCTTAACGCCCAGACACATTACCCAACTCTTTCCGAATAATTAATTATACGACACACAAACACCATACTTTACTTCTAGTCATATATAGTATGGACACCACATAAACCGACTCAATAACAACACCCTCCGTGTCACGAGGACAATGACACAACACACACTACTTCGGGCACATGATGCATAACAACATATTAGCATATACTCTACTCGTTAATGAACCACGTACGGGTTACCTTGCTAACTCCCCTTATATAACCATCACAGGTTTAACTAACTTACCGACTCACCCCGACTAACTCATAAGATGACACACACAGATCATCACAACCCTTGTTCGCCCATCCTAGGGATCCCATAACGACCCTTAGATTCATTATTACATAATGACCTCGTAAAACACTTCAAGTTAAATCATAACTCATAATACGTTCGTTTAATAAAATAGGCGAGTATGTACGATAGCCCCAAAACAGTAAAACGTTTAAAGGAGGGGATTAGAAACTCACCAGTTATTCCGCGTCTAAATCCTAGCTCTCCACCACGCGTGCTTGCTTAAACCCCGAACTTGTCAAACGTATGACCACCCGATCATGATACGTTTAAAACATACGCCGGATAACGGGTAACAATATAATAAATCCCTGATCCCCATCTGTTGTCATCCCCACTTCATGAAACCCTGATCTCATACCATCTTCAAACTGGATCGTCCTCGACCCGTTAGAAGTACTAAACTTAAACTAGTTTCTCATGCATGCATGTGCGTGCACATGAAACACATGCAACAACCCTAATCGGGTGTTGTCTATCCCCATTCTCTTCCCCGTCCATTGCCGTGAATCATCACCACCGAGTGACACCAACTCGTGTCCCCCGCCGTGCACCCTTGTCTTGCTCGTGTTCCTTTAGCCGCGAGAAACCCTAGCGGGCCAACACCACCTGCCACCACTACGCGTCACCGAGCACACCACCAAGCCACTTCCGTGAGGCCTCGGGCATCCCTAGTCCCCGCCGGCATTCGGCTTGCCTCCATAGCCGCCTCACGGCCACCGGAGCCACCATCATCTTCACTTGTCACCTACATTATCCAATGGCAGAACCCCGCTCTAATCACACCGTCGCATGGCACCACAGGTACCCCCATTGTTCTCGTCCCCATCACCGATCACCATAAAAAAATATCAAACCCTAGTCGGGTTCTCACGCAAAACGGGTACGAGAAACAGAGGAGTGGGATTAAAGTGTTACCTTACACTAATGAAGTCCCCGTAGCTAGTCGTTGCTGCAGAACCGTCGTGAACCACCACCGTCACCTTCCTCCTTGCCGGTTCTCCCTCTCTCCCTTCCTCCACGTTTCTGCCGTCGTACACACCTAGGGTCCGAATGACCCTAGGTGAGTTTAACTTGATTTTAAACCTTTAGGGTTTACGCTCAAGTCTTCGGGTTTATGTTTGGTGCTCATTCGACCCTCATCATTCTCTTTTTGGCTAACCGGGTCCTCCTAATTCCATGCATAGGGTTTCATGTGAAACCCTTCTTCAACTGCCGCATTTACAAGAGACTTAGGTCACCTACTTGCTCAAATAATAAATGCGTATATTTTCGGGATGTTACAAGTCTACTCTCCTTAAAAGAGGATTCGTCCTTGAATCCTACGTCGGTACAAACCAACCCGCCTAACCTTCCATTCTCAATCGTGCACCAAATCCATTTGGTGACAAGCACTGACTTACACGCTTATCCGCTTCTTTGCTTGGCAATTTAACCACCGCCCTTGGTGTTTAAAGAAATCTTCTTCATTACCCCCTTTCAACCTTGTAACTTGTAGGTTTCATCTACTCATTCCCTCACCTGTCATCCTTCCAGCCATTCGTCGAACAGCTGCATATCCTACTCTCGCTATCCTGGCACTTGTTAGAAGTTGCCTTGATTACTAACTCTTTTCACGAAGGTTTCATTGTCATCACCCTTGACAATACCCTTTTTGCTCTTAATGTTGTCAACAATATTGCACGTATCATCTCTAGCGCCACGGAGCACAACACTGCAAGTTATCTGCTCACTCGTCACATTCCATTCCAGTTCTCGGCACCATTGTCCTTGCCCCTTGTATAACTCTAATGGCCTCGTCATTCCGACGATCATCCTCCCAAGTAGGCTTCATACCTTAATCGTCATCCTGCGACGATTTCTCAGACTCAATCCCACTGCTTACCCATAAGGGTATTACTTATGCCCTTTTCTGCTGATCTCCAGGAGCTTGTACAAAGCTACACTGGTCTCAACAAAATTCCTCTACCATAGTATCTCTTTACCTCATTACCATGCGATCACCGACCGCATCTCGTTTATAATTTACGAACACGAAGTTCTCACAAGCCTCAACTATTCGTCATCTCGTCCAGGGAAAACATCCCTATTCATCTGGTGTCTCGCCTCGACTGAATTCTTTATATGGAATGTGTTCCATGAAGGTCCTTCTTCACCTTGTTAACTCCGTGCTGAAATCTTCAGCGTCATCACCTTGATCTCATCATAAACTTTTCTGGTCAAGCGTCCACGTAAACGCTTTCATAATCTACTCTCACAGCTCCGCCCATTGGCTTCATGCTTCGAATTCCCGAGATATAAGTACAGGCATCTCATAAGAGCACCTCACTGGTCGCCTAGAAGGCGTCAAAACTCCTCGCACCACCTCGATGTATCAACGTCGAGAAAATCGCCAAGATAGAAATACTATACTTGAGCACACAGACCTCCCGTCCTATGCACGACTAAGCATGTATTACAAGGACACACACCGACACACATAACTACAGAACACACAATGTTCTACGCACGTACTAGTAACTCAACCTTCTAACTCGCACAAAGTGCACACACACCACTAGATCGATCTGAGTAAATCTACATGCATATATTATGACCTCGTCATTTATAGACACACAAACTCCTGAGCCTTACCTCTTACTCACTACAACGGTAGCCCTTACCACACGTCATCATATACTCATACCGAGTTTACTCGGTCGTATCCATACAGGTCGTACCCATACTTCAAGACGACACACTACTCAGTCTAGACACAAAACCTCCCTAAACATTCATATACACAAGATATAAAAATATCTTATTTCCTCACAGGATCTGGTCCTAAACATGCATACCTAAACATAAGGTATGTAGCTACAATTTCCCATAGGACCTCGTCCTGAACATTTATACATAGTAAAGATGTGTATTTAATATTTCCCACAGGACCTCGTCCTGAACAACTACACAAGGTGCAACACACCCCTAACACTTCAAACGTCACCCAGACATAACACATAGGTGACACTATCTTAAGACCGTAGACATACACACAAAAATCAAAACTCTGGTCTACACATGTCTACTCATACAGTTTAATCAACCAAGCTCTAGCATCACTTCAAGGATTACATTTAGTAACTCACGTTGTTCAAAAGGTAACCACATAATCACACATAATTAACACTGCACCACCAATAGCAAGCTATCACACATGCACCTATCATTAACTACATCTTAAACCATCCCATGGTAAGATTCACTGTCAAGGTTAAAATTAAGCAATTGAAAAACCGAGAACAGATATTTCTTCACAAAAGTGTCTGACGGCCACTACTCAAAATGCTCCAGTCTTCTCGTGGTAACCACCACTGCTCTAATCACTGAACAAGTCAAAGTTATCACCCACTTGTTCCTCGTCGTCGAATTCCTCCAGTCATCCGTTTCCCGATCCCGAATCCTGCCTCGGAGGCTGATGCCTAACCGCAAATGCGTTCCTTCCTCACCAACTACTACTCCTGTAGAAGGAGCTACTAAGTCCACTCCTCATAACTGCCCTGGTAGTACTGGGAGCATTAGGCACCGGAAGCGCCAATATCACCTCCTGTGCCGGTAGATCCTGCTCGTCTTCAGCCTCCGGTGGAACCACCGTCAAAGGAACAGGTGCTAAGATCCATCTTCTCACAAAGATAACCATACGAACAGCATCCGCATGTCTAGCCCACCGTTCTGTCAACCTCCTGATGAGAGCTCCCCGCCTAATCCCTCTAGTCCGAATCGTCATGGCCATCAGTACTTCCACAAGATAAAAACGTTAGAGTGATTACTATGTGCGTCAAATTCAGAAAATGAGAGTAATCATAGAATGCCAAATCACGGTGATCAAATGCAATTTGGTGGTCCACATTACTACTCGGATTCTAAACCTTCCCCATCATATTCACACTAGCTTTCTATCTTTCACACACCCCGGATACACATGCATCCCACACAACTCACATAGCACCACACAATAATCTAGCAAGTCATCATATTTTCACACCATCTAAGGTTACACACAAAATTACTAAATCGTATTGACACACCAAACTATCTCACATAGTTACAATTAATGCTACTCCGCATTACTCAATTCACCTCATAGTCTCATTTAGTCACACCACACAACTTCACGTAGTTCTACATACTACTTTAGCACATAGCACACATCATGTTCCCACACGGAACCATAAATCACTTACTCAGACCACTCGCTTTACATAGTGTAACACTAAACAGATGGTAAATAATGATTACTACTCAACTCGAAAGACGCACCTCTTGGCTCGCGGTTACTCGTGGTGGCATTCGTTTCACCCTTGTCCCATTTTCAGTTTAAGTTAAGGCATTTTATTTGTTTAAAAACACCAGTTTTCTCTTAAACCTCGGCTCTGATACCAACTTGTAAGGCCCCAAACCAGGCACCCTACAGTTGGTTCTCATAACTGGTTAAACTCTTAAAAAAAACATCTAACTCTCATTTAAATAAACAGCGGAAGACTTTCTCGAAATTGTATTATCTTTAAACTCATTAATTTTCATAACGTTACCCGACGAATGCATGCGCACCAACCCGAGTAGCCCCGCTTCCAAACCAAGATACCTCGTCCAACTGACTCACCTGCAAAACAATCCAACTTACATACAAAGTCAGCTACGCTGAGTGAGTTCTAATAGTTTAATTTAAACAACAACAAACTTATCTCATTATATAATTATTTCCATTCAAGACCCTCTGGTCCTTAGAAAATAGTTGTATAGATTTTTATCATATAAATAACCCCCGTTATCGTATAATATCCCAAAGGATTCACCACCCCAGAGAATGCCACATCCCCAAATTCCACTAACGAAGTTCTACCGTTTGGTGTGTGACAAACCAGGATCTCAGACATTAGTTACATCAAACGACACTATATGGGACTTAAAATGTCATAACATAAAAGTTCAGAGTTAATGCGGAAGCGTTAATCAAAGAAAGTAAATGCGCAAAATAAAAGCGTCCAAGTCTAATAATAACAGAAAACATAATAAGTGTTTGAATTTTTGAGGTGTATTGATAATAACAATGTGACACCATGCATGCCCTAGCGTGCACCTGCTTAACGACCTGAGAAAACATGTAAGAAAAACGGGTCAACACTAGGTTGGTGAGTTCACAGGTTTCAATATTGTAATAAGAGTGTTTACCAGATTATGTAAATTCAATATGCATATATATAGGTAGCTAGCCTATGTTCATGTCTTACTAAAGCGCTCGCAACCGAAGCTAACTGTTTGTGTTTGTTTTCCTCCCGCCAAGTCTATCAACCCTGCCAATGTGTTTATGTCAACATTTCACCCGTTCGACCTCCAATCGAGTTAGCGTGACTAACGCGGGTGGGGTTTGTCAAACCCAGTAGTACTACTAAACGTTCCCTCGCTAAGTCCATGTTAACGGTCCGATGTGTGTGAGGACTTTCATGATAGTGTGTTGCGCTTAGCCTCAACAGTGATAACATATGAATTACAATAATCAAAAGAGTTTACGTCATGTTTTCTCCCCCAACGGGAAAAAAATGTAAAATAATGTTTGTTTTCGTGCCTGTTTCTCCCCCAACGGGAAAACAAGTAAAAGATGTTGGTTTGTGTACATGTTTTCTCCCCCAATTTAAAACAGTAAAAAAGGCCGTGAAACTCACATGAGTTGAGTAGTAGGTAGAATCACATAAGGATGAGACTGGGACCACAAGTGTTAGTTTGTAACGGCTTACGTATGCCCTATAATTATAAACATAACAGTTAGGGATACATGGGACTTTGTGACGACGACACAGAAGATTTGAACGTCTTAAAACATTCTAAGGATCAACGAGTAGACGAACGTGTCCACAGGAATAAGGGTTCCTTAATATAATTATTATGATAAATACGTTTCGTGTCGAACGTATCTAATTACGAATAATATTAATGAATAAATATATTCGTGCGTTTGTACCATTTAATAAGGGTTTAGAAAAATAATATAAGTTATTATATTATTTTAAACTTAGGGAAATAACACGATCATAAATTGTGTGACAAAAAATAATAAAACTATTATTTTTATTCGGATCATAACAACATGGGTAATAATATAAATAAATATTTTATTTATTAGTTTGAAACGTTACACATTGTATATTAACACGGAGAAAATAATATATAAATATATTATTTTTAATTAGAGTCATGTGTTGAAAATAATATAATTATATTATTTTAAAAGTGTGAAATAATATTAAAATAGTTTACAAAACCAAACCAAAGCCTACGGGTGGTTTCCGAGGCTAAAATGTATTAATATGTTAATATGATAATATGGGAATAATTTTTAGATTAAAGTAACACTTAAAAATGTTTTAAAAATAAAACAGGTGTAGAGACTCGAACCCGGGTCTCTCCCACACAAGCACACACACTTAACCAACTCAGCCCGCTAGGGATTTGCAAACAAGACCCGGATTAATTGTTTTTATCAAACAAGTCCCTGTGTTCGTCCTCCCATACAAACCGATCTAAACCCCAGTCCCAAACTCACGAATTCAATCGCGATCAGTCAAAACATCATAGGGGTTTTGTTAATCGAGTACTATTGAATCTATGGGTGAGTTTAGTTGCAAAATAATCGAGTTCTGAATCGTTAAATCATAAATTGGATGATCGAAACCCTAGATTAGAACATGGAGTCAAATCGATTAAATCTGATAAATTTAGATATTAGATTCATGGGGCTTTCAATCAACAAGGAATAGCGATTCTAACCATACAATTTAATTGGATTGAGGCTGAGTTTAAGTTGGAGTTCGATTAAACGGTTCATACGAAGAACCCTAGATTTCTGTTCGTGATAAATTCGGTAATGTAAGCCCAAATTAGGTTAGGGCTTTCATTCAATAAATTAAAACGAATCAGAGGATGGTTTCAATTACCTGTTTTGGAGTCAGATTGAAAGAGATCGACTAAAAAGGGTTTCCAACTTGCGTGGTTTAGTCCCTGGTGATTCCTGCTTCGTCTCCGACCAAAATGATGCGTACACTTGCTTCAGGAGAGTTCGTTCAAGGTGTGCATGTGTTTAATTTCGGAAAGAATGATCGAATTGATACGCATATGATGATGGTCGACGGTTACGGTTTATTTAATCATAGGTTTGATTTCGAATCAATGTCGATGTTAAATGACCCAATGATGGTCGTTAATGACTTAATTGTATATTTCAGTTACTAATTCGTGCATACTATCAATCATGGATTCGAATTTGGATCAAATGATCACGTGTTTGACTTACAAAAGTCAACAGGACATAAAACTCAAGATTTTTGACTTTCCTGAGTCAACAGAATGGGTTTTGGGTTATTACATGATCAGTCCCTGTAGTTTTCATGTAATTTGAGTTTTAATATCGTGAGTTTGACTTTTTGTCACACCCCCAAATTTATTTACTTAAATAATAAATAAAGGCCGCAACGATTGGTAATCATTACACAACAGCGGAAGCTAAAGTACAAGTTTCCAAGTATTGAACATCTTTACAATTACTAACATGAAATAAAAAGATGATCTAAATACTCCTAGATCAAAAATAGACTTGAGGTTTGATAGTTTGTTTCTTCAGCTTCTATGGTTTAATCCAAAGAGCTAGCCTATTTCAACTGAGACTTAGCTATGTGTTACCTGAAAAACATACTTAAAAGTGTCACACACAAAGGTTGGTGAGTTCACAGGTTTAGTTGTCTCAATGTAAAGCGGTTTTCATTGAAAACATTGATATTGTGTACGTGGCCATAATATAAAACCGTTTTCTTTGAAAACATATGATGACTTCAGAGTCATATAGTAAAACCATTGAAAAGGTGTACATGGCCATATTATGAAACCGTTTTCCTCGAAAACATGTGATGACCTCATAGTCATAAAGTGAGTCGTTATCCCAATGAAAACATAGTGGTGACGTCATAGTCATAAAACGAGTGGTTTTCCCAATGAAAACATATCCAATTGTATGCAAATAGTTCCGAGTGTATATGATAAACAAAACAAGTATTGTTGTTCCATTCGTATGCTAGCTAGGCTTACAATATTATGTTCATGCATGAGTCATAACCAAACCATGACGACAGTGTATGCCCCTCCCTCGTTCCTCACGAGTATGTGTTAAGACAATATGCGGTCAATTGGCCATGTGGACCCAAGGTTAGCGCGACTAACCATGACCGGGGGTGTCAATCCCAATAGCACTATCCATAGAATCCCAGGCTAAGTCCATAGCTAATGGTTATAAAATGTGTTTGTTCCGGGGGACTTTACGAGCTCTATAATTGTTCCCTCATGCAAACATAATGGCCGTGTCTTGTTTTCTTGTTATCATATAAAAATGTTTGTAAGTGTGTTCCATGTTTTCTAAAATGTATCAAACATTGATATTGCATGCTTTCAAATATGTAAGCAAATGTGTTGTATCAGTATGTTTCTCCCCCGATGTTTTCAAAACATTAAAAGCTAAAAGGGGGCCGTGAACTCACCTGGTGTCTGTAATATCCTGGATTTTTCTCGACCCATTTCTTAGATGTTCATTTAGTCAATATAAAACGCTTACACTCGAAAACCTATATATATACATATAAAATACTTTTGAAAGTTTATAAGCTTAAACTTATTATTATAAAAATTTACATAACTAATAAATACATGAAGTCTCGAAACTACGAAAATTATTTTAACAATAAAACTTACAAAACCTTAAAGAGATTTTATAAAATAAAAAGATGTATTTGCTTTACAAAGTCAAGGGGGCCGAAATGTCATTTTTGAAACTTGTTTTAAACTAAAATTCTACTTTTAAACATAAAGTGTTAATTCAGTAAAACTTTGAGGGCCTGTTTTGCCAATAACCCGAACTTCCAGATTTCAAATTCAGTCCCGGGTTCGAATCTTGTAGGAGCCGGTTTTGACCCCCTTTAGTCGAAATCGCGTATTCTGGCCAGGTGCAACGAACCTCGAACTCCCTTCACGCATGCGACCGAGACTCGATGCAATTCAATGCACGAATTCGAGTTTAGTAGACGCGTGCGTTCGATTTAAACCCGCTTTTATTCATCCGTAAACCCCCAACGGTTTTAGCATTAAAACTTGAAATTGATTATAAATACCACCCGTAATCCTTAGACGACATCACACCGAAACTATCTAAACCTCCAATTCAGTCGTTCATCACCTACACCTCGCGATTTTGTTCCCGTAAAAGTCGGCCCATAATCGGACTTGTTCTCCCTCGATACGGCACTAAAACAGGTAATCTGAATATCCTTCCTACTCGTTTTCATTCTAAGATCATTAGCCCCTTAACAATTTGTAAGATCAAGGGGCTAATCGCATCGTATTGGACGGATTTGCATCCTAGGGTTCATATGGATTTTGGGGACAAGTGGGGTTTCTGTTTAAGAATTTATTTTTTTCGTGTTTAAACACAATGAACCAGTAGTCGGGATGGTCAGTACGCTTGTGTGTGGGTGCGACCCGGACAAGAACCCGAGTTCGAGTCCGGGTAAACCGATTTTGTCCGTTTTATTTTTTTTAAACCATTTCCAAACAGCTTTTACACTTTTAATAATTTTTATAAATTATGTGATACTTTTATAAACCTGAATTCGATTTTTATTTACACTTTTATATTTCGAAAGTATTTTAATTAAATTAAACTTAGTTAAAAACTTATAATCACTAACTCTTTATAATAGTTTTAAAAGCTTAAAGACTATAAATATATTTTAAAACTTTAATTATGGTTTTAAATTCATAAAAACTATAAAAACATTTTTACTTATAATTTATATAATCATAAATTTATTTGTTTATATAAATTTAAAACAAGAGGCATAAATATACTTTATCTTATTTTTATAATAAACCTTGTGAAATAAGAAAGAAACCTTATATTGTAAACTTATAAACTATAAAAAGGGTTATAAAATAAGAAATTCCATCTAAACCTTTTCTTAACTTATAATTACATATTACTTATTTAAAGAGCAAATTACAGATCCTGTCCTTTACGTTTAACATAAACTACAGATCCTGTCCTTTAACGAAACTAATTACACGGATCGTCTTTTATTTGAAAACTTGTTACCAATCTTGTCCTTTCTCCTAACTAGAGTTAAAAAATAACGTTACTTTTCATCAAACCCTAATCACGTGAGGCCATTTACGTAAATTTACCTCCCCCCCTCCCAATCTCCACGTTTCAAAAACCCTTTGGCATCTTCTGTACAAAAAAATTCGATCGGCCAGATTATTAGAAACACGATTCGCGCTATTTCACTTTACCTGCTTGACATGGGTGATAATCGATTCTTGTGATTTGATATATATAATTAATGTTTTGAATTAAACAGGGCATTATACCTGCAATTGCAAAGGTTTTCCCTTGTGCTGAGCACAGATTTTGTTTGAGGCACATACTAGAGAACATGAAGCTGAATTTTAGGGGGAAAGCTTACAAAGACCTATTATGGAAGATGGCCACTAGCACAACTGATATGTACTTCCAAAATGCTATGCAAGAACTTCAAAAGTTAAACACAGAGGCTCACGTGTGGTTGTCAAAAATCCCACCGAAACATTGGTCTAGATCATATTTCTCAGGTAAATATTACTAACACATTTTTCTATTTAAAACATTGGTATGTTTTGATTTGTAACTAGTGTTGTGTTACAGGAAGAGCACACTCAGATGTGTTGCTAAACAATATGTGTGAGGTGTTCAATGCAAAGATAGTTGATGGAAGAGACAAGCCCATAATTAAAATGCTGGAATATATCAGGGTGTATTTGATGAGAAGAATTGTAACTGTGTTGAAGGTTATAGAAAAAAGTGAAGGTTTTCTAACACCCACTGCAACCAAGTTGTTTGAATCCATAAAAAAAGAAGCTGCAAAGTACACAGCCATATGGAATGGAGGGGATCAATATCAAGTCAGTGGACCTATGGGAAATCAGTGTGTTGTGGATATGAGGCTTAAAGTTTGTTCTTGTAGGAAATGGGAGATCACCGGCATGCCCTGCAAACATGCAGTGGCATCAATGTGGGACATGGCATCCAATGGACAACAAGTTGGGTTACCAGAAACTTGGGTGCATAAAGTTTACCATTTGGAAACTTGGAAAAATGTTTATAGTTTTCAGATTTTTCCAATCAAAGAAAGAACAATGTGGTCTAAGTCTAAGGTGCCAAATACAATCACACCACCTAAACATCATAAACCGATTGGGAGACCTAAAAAGGCAAGAAAAAAGTCAACAACTGAGTTAGAGGAGGGGAGACTATCAAAGAAAGCTTCAACAGTTACTTGTAGCAAATGTAAAAAGCAGGGGCACAACAGTAGAACATGCAAAGGCCAAGGACAAGCTTAGGGAATTAATTTTTTTTATATTTTGGTATTTTGGGAAGTTTTATGCTTTTATTTTGGTACTATGGATGCTTGTTATTTTTAATGGAATAGCTGTTGAATGAATATTGTTGGTTTTTTTTTTTTTTAACAAGTCAAGATTGCCTGTTGGATTAATGGTTGAATGCATAATTTCAGATAGGCTGTATGTTTCAAATTGAATGTCTAATTTCACATTTATTGAATGCATAAAAGTCAACTTTGACTAGTGAGGTTGCAGCAAATTGAATGACAAACAGTTTGCACAGCCTTGTGTTTAGCTCTCAGCCTTTTGTTTGAAACAGTTTGCAATTAGCACAGCAAACAGTCCGTCTCATGTTCTCTCATCAAATGCATTTGAGAAAGGTAGTAAAAGACTTTCATTTGCTCTTAAAGGATGAAATTACATAAAGAAGGTAAATTTAGGGTTTCAGATTTTCCTGCTCTTCTTTAAATCAGGGGAAGATAAAGAAGCTAAATTTACGTAAATGGCCTCACGTGATTAGGGTTTGATGAAAAGTAACGTTATTTTTTAACTCTAGTTAAGAGAAAGGACAAGATTGGTAACAAGTTTTCAAATAAAGGACAATCCGTGTAATTAGTTTCGTTAAAGGACAGGATCTGTAGTTTATGTTAAACGTAAAGGACAGGATCTGTAATTTGCTCTTATTTAAACTTATAAACATTATATATTACAAAAAAACTTGTAAAATGAACACCTAATAAAGTCTTAAATACTTAATATAAATGATTTAATTGGATAAAGTAATTACCCTTTTAAATAATTATTTATCTTTGTCAAATAATTGTTATTCTTTAATAATTAATTATTCTTAAATAATTATTAAAACACTTAATAATTATTTATTTATTCTTAGTCATTAACTATTTATTAAAAATGATTATCATAAATTTCTAATAATTATTTATCCTTTAAATAAATGTTATTAATCTTGATTCTTTTGGTGCAACCTTATTTATAATACTTAGAAAACTAATTTAAACTATTAACACATGACTTGTGAAATCAATCGTTGTAAAACTTTTAAAATATTATTATTCTAAACCACGAATCTATTAAACTTTGATTTTCAAACTTTGTGAAACCCTACTTAGAAACTTATATAAACTTTATAAACACAACCATTCCCGTCTCTCATTTGGAACCCTAGTCGATCTTGAAATCCTAGATCTTTACCATAGACTTATAGGATCATACTTAAATCTTTAGACTTTCATACTTAGGCTTATTGTGAGGATATTCTCCTTCCAAGTCTTGCAAATACTTATCCGTGTCGGATACTCTTCATCAATCCAAGTGAGTATACTTAGCCCCTTTTTCCTTTCTATTCTTTTGGGGTGAAACATGTTCAAAACTTTAAACTTATACAATTCTTGTACAACTATGACTAGATGCTTATTCTTATGTTAAACTTGAGACTTGTATGCTTAGATTAAACTTAAAACTAGCACATTCATTAACTTTGATCAAGCCTATAGTAACAATGATAGATCTATTGCATTTGACCAATCCACCTTGATTGATTGACCCCTTCGGGGGGGAGCCCTTGGTGATTGTTACTAAATTAAACTTTAAACTTGAGACTTATAAGGGTAACCTGCGGGTTATGCCTAAACTTGGTTAGAGGGTTGAAGTGCACAATGTTTAAGATACTTGTTCTCAAACTTACTTTATAGAATGCATATATCATAGTGAATTGTAATTCTTCTCAAATACTTGTTAAACTGTGTCAAAACCTTTGTATCTCACCAACTATTTTGTAGTTGACAGATTCTTTCACATGTTTCAGGTTCTACATCATGAGGCTTATTTGTGATCACATAGGATGCTTTGGACCTAGTCTACTTATAAATTAAACGTTGTATTTCTTGTTATGTTCCTTGTATTGAATCTTAAATTATTATTTAATGAAATATCGAAACTTTAATAGTCAACCTTGTGCTATTGAACAACCGCGTCCGCCCCGACGTATAATCCGCCGTCGGTTGGGGTGTGACAGATTGGTATCAGAGCCTTGGTTATAGGGAATTAGGTTATTAGACACATGACCTAGACTATAACTTAGGAGACCCAAACATGAGTTATCTCATGTCCTTTACTAGTAATTCTCTCCTCATTCTATTCTTAATTCTTATACGTGAACGCTTGGAAATTCTATGCTTCTACTTATCTACGTGCTACAAGAGTCTACTACATCGAGGACACGTTCTTAGGCTTCAAGCCTAATCCACCACTAAACTCTCGTCAAGAATATTTAAGTTCTAGATAATGTGTGAGAACTTGTGCGGACCAGAAGGGTGGATACCTGTATTCTGGGAAATTCTATCAAGGAAAGCATTTCGTATAAATCCAAATCAACCGTTGGACCCGTATGCTTTCCTGGGAATTCTTGGGATGAGTATCCACTTATAGGAATGCACGAGTTCTCTAAACATTAGTGAGCTCAAATTTCTCTTGATATGTCAAAGTACTCACTTAGTGATATGCACTAAATGAGTACCATCTCAAATACTATACACTTAATAAATTCATGATTTAAAAGCTTTCCTCTATAACCTTTATTCTATGATTCTTAAGTCCCGTCTTGTCACATGACAACATGCTTACTCGTCATGACCTGAAGGAGTTACCTTCAAGGAGAAATTCTTACGAGATTATACTTAAAAACTACATACATAAACTTATATTTATAGATACTACCCAATAAACTTCATGATCGTTGTAATACAACCCTTAAAACTATGTATTACTCTACAAATTCTCCTATAAACTTCATTATTTTATGAATATAACACTTAAGGGGAAACCCTTGTGTTTCATCTTATTTTCATCACTCAACCAAACTACTCTAGATAACTCACTCAAACTTTTGCTACACTTTCATACATCTCAAAGTGTTCATACATCCTTAAACTTCATGATCCTTGAACTAACAGCCCATTTAAAACTATGTATTGACATACAAGTCTTTTTACAAACTTCATTATTTTATAAACTTGGCACATAAGGGGAAACCCTTGTGTCTCATTTCATTTTTCGTCACTCAAGCAAACTTCATTTTATGACTAACTCAAAACTTTGTTACACTTTTATATACCTCAAAACCTTCATACGTCCTTAAAACTTACACATCACCGTTTCTTGTAAGCAAAACTTAACGTCTTTTAAACCTAAAGTACATTAACAAAGGGATTAGTAACCTGATCGTTTTCCCGCAAGAGAAGAAGCCTACTATAGAATAAACAAGCTCCACGTTTGAGACTCTAAGCCCACAATGAGCCTCAACATAATACCATAAACCCAAGCATCGGTGACAACAACTGAAAGAAGTTGTAGGCCATGAGGAAGTTTCGGCTAGGGAAATAGGGTACTTAAGTGAGTCCTTGTGACCACCCCTTCTTCCGGAAATCCTCCTCGTTAGCCCATCAACCTCCAATCAAAACTATTTTTTTTAAGTATTACTGGGATAACTCAGTATTATGAATAAAAACCTTTTGAACATATTAAATCAACTTACTTACACACTTTAATTTTCCGTTTAAATTGTCTTATGTAAGGGCTAGAAGTCCCAAATTTTGAAACGTTTAATGAAAGTTATTTTGAAATTTCATCTTGTTATCACTTATTAACTTGACTCTTCTTTCATCATTACAAACTTAAACCCTCTTACCCAAACACTTCCGTCAAGAGTAGCTCACGTTAGTACTAGAGATAATTAACGACGTTGCATTAAACTATAAAAATCCTAAGTGACACATGTAACTAGAGAATAAATCTTGAACAAACCTTCTTAATCGTAAGCACTCTTTTAAAACAACTCGACTTACGAACCACTGCCATAATCAACTATGATCCTTACCCCTTATATAGACTTCACACTTCTAAACTTGACCAACTTTTCGTTTGACAATCCTACATACCTTTTCATAAGTCTTACTTATACTATTTATCAACGTCCAACTCGTCATTTTTAAACATCTTAATTACACTCTATATAAAAGAAGACTATACCTGCTGTTATGAAACAAGATAAAATCATTTATAAACACACTATCATAAACCTTATCGAAACTTTTCCCGTTACCCTATGCTTGGAGACTTTCCTCATTCAACTCTTGTCACGTAAAAGACTTACTATAAATCACAACGGGGACTAAAAGCTTAAATACAAGTTGCTAAAACATTAAATTTCGTATACACCACTATAAGGTCGGAGACTTTTGAGTCATGTAAAACTCGTACAAATACTCAATCCCGTATTCTTAAAACTAAACATGATCAGACTTATCCTATTTTCAAACTTATATTTGGATTCTTAGTCTTGAAAACTTTGTGTGTCCATCTTAACCAAACCCTATAAGACTTGATAAACGTACATTCCATATATACGAGAAAACTTCACTCTTGATACTAGACACTAGCAGGAAGAAGGACATTACTCTCTTTAGCAGAGTACATCCCCTGACTCCTATCTAAACCAAACATCGGGATCCACAAATCTTCTGGACAACTCGAATCTTCTGTGAGAAAGCGTATAACGGTTAATCCTGTTCCAAACACTGTCCCACACTTCTCTTAAATACTAGAGTATTTAGATAACCGCTTTATACTCAAAACGTAATCGTATACTTCTATACACTGAAGCTAAACTAAAAGACTTTAAACTATTATATGTTTGACGTATTCTTGTTCAAACACAATTTAAACTATTCTATGTTTGACGTATTCTTGTTCAAACACAATTCTATGTTTGACGTATTCTTGTTCAAACACAATTTAAACTATTCTATGTTTGACGTATTCTTGTTCAAACACAATTTAAGCTATTCTATGTTTAACGTATTCCGGTTCAAACACAATTCTATGTTTAACGCATTCTTGTTCAAACGCAATTCTATGTTTAACGCATTCTTGTTCAAACGCAATTCTATGTTTGACATATTCTTGATCAAACACAATTTAAACTATTCTATGTTTGACGTATTCTTGTTCAAACATGATGAACGTATGAGACTTTAAACTACTCCATGTTTGACGTATTCTTGTTCAAACATGATAAACGTATGAGACTTTAAACTACTCCATGTTTGACGTATTCTTGTTCAAACATGATGAACGTATGAGACTTTAAACTACTCCATGTTTGACGTATTCTTGTTCAAACATGATGAACATATGAGACTTTAAACTACTCCATGTTTGACGTATTCTTGTTCAAACATGATGAACGTATGAGACTTTAAACTACTCCATGTTTGACGTATGCTTGTTCAAACATGATGAACGTATTAGAATTTTAAACTACTCAAGGTTTGATGTATTCTTGATCAAACACGAGGAAAGTGTAAAGACTTTAAACTACTCCATGTTTGACGTATGCTTGTTCAAACATGATGAACGTATAAGACTTTTGAACTACTCAAGGTTTGACGTATTCTTGATCAAACACGAGGAAAGTGTAAAGACTTTAAACTACTTGATGATTGAGGTATTCTTATTCAATCACGAGGAAACTTTGAGACTCTAAATCTTGTCACATTATTTTCTCTTTAACTATCGAATGACGTTTCTCCCTAAGGGACTCGTTAATCAACGATCGCTCTTACGTGGAAACCTTAGTCGTGAGTTAAACAAATTCTTGTACTCTTTCTTGATCCACGCACAAACGAAAGGACCTATGCGGACTATGCACCGATTTAAATGCTTCCGGGTGCACACGTAAGTATGAAAATCAGCGTATGGGAAGACATAGTAAACTCTGTCGTGTGCTATGATCTAAGACTTATCGTAAAAGGTAGCCACGGAACCTTGGTACCGTAGCAAATCCTTAGACGTACTAGACTACAAACTCAAAACATTTCACTATCGTCGAATCCATTCTGAGTGATGCATCTTACTTTAAAACTTGAATGGAAGTTCATCAGTTATTCTCTCAAATGGGTTTCTGAAAACAAATCTTCATCTATTTCAATGAGACTATATGCTTCGTAAGTAAACTTTTGACAACCATATGCTTTGAAAACTTAGAAACTCGAGCGTAATCTTATTCCTGTCATTCCATCTCATTTAGAACTCTAAACGTAACCCAGAGTTTACTAGGGAACGTGAAGCATCCTTCTCATTATCCTTATGCGTATCGTATCCTGAACTAAACCCTTCTACTTTAATTTCGGGACGAAATTTCCTAAAGTAGGGGAGACTGTAATATCCTGGATTTTTCCCGACCCATTTCTTAGATATTCATTTAGTCAATATAAAACGCTTATACTCGAGAACCTATATATATACATATAAAATACTTTTGAAACTTTATAAGCTTAAACTTATTATTATAAAAATTTACATAACTAATAAATACATGAAGTCTCGAAACTACGAAAATTATTTTAACAATAAAACTTACAAAACCTTAAAGAGATTTTATAAAATAAAAAGATGTATTTGCTTTACAAAGTCAAGGAGGGCCAAAATGTCATTTTTGAAACTTGTTTTAAACTAAAATTCTACTTTTAAACATAAAGTGTTAATTCAGTAAAACTTTGAGGGCCTGTTCTCATACTTACATTATAGAATGCATATATCATAGTGAATTGTAATTCTTCTCAAATACTTGTTAAACTGTGTCAAAACCTTTGTATCTCACCAACTATTTTGTAGTTGACAGATTCTTTCACATGTTTCAGGTTCTACATCATGAGGCTTATTTGTGATCACATAAGATGCTTTGGACCTAGTCTACTTATAAATTCAACGTTGTATTTCTTGTTATGTTCCTTGTATTGAATCTTAAATTATTATTTAATGAAATATCAAAACTTTAATAGTCAACCTTGTGCTATTGAACAACCGCGTCCGTCCCGGCGTATAATCCGCCGTCGGTTGGGGTGTGACAGTGTCCGATGATACCCTAGCACAGTAATTGGTCAAGAAGTACTCGACTATACGATCCCTAAACACTAAGGGTATATAAGTGTTAAGTCCTACCGTCTCAAGTGCAAATTGTTCACCCGACATAACAAATGTCGTCAAGGATGTGTTCCTTTCAGGAAGGGATATTTTTTTGAGTTACGATCCGTTTAGTTTTAGTATTTACTTCTCGACACACATTATACTTACCCAACTAAGTACAAATAGTACGTCATGATCGTTACGTAGTTATATTCTTTTCATAAATATATGCATAACTATTTTTAGAAAAAGTATTCCACTTTTCGTCGTACAAGTGCGAATAATGTAACTCTCATTATTTATGTTTCTTAGCATATGTTTTTATTCAAGTTCCGGGTCTATCACGCATATAATTATATATAAACACTTGTTCCGACAAAAGACGTGAATTATTTGTTAGGGTTTTTTTTTATAAATAGGTTTCTAGCAAAACATATGTTAATTAATAATTTGATATAATCATATATGCCGTGTCCTCAAATCCATAGTTTATCATATGACATATAATTATTAAAATAACTACTTCGACCCGTTTAACGGTTTTACTTATGAATACGTAGGTCGTCAATATTTATTTCCTTTCAAAAACATACTTAAAGCATTATTATTTCCAAAATACCATCCATACGAGTTACTATGTTTTCTTAAAATATGTTTATAGTTATATAATATATGTTTCGCAAAGCTCGTTTTTATTCCCAACAACCAAACCATATATATACATATTGTCAACGATAATCAAGTATTCCTTCAAAACTACATTTTTTTAAATCTCTAAATGTGTGGATCCAAAAATATATATTTTAACCATTAGAAACAACATACATATTATGAACATCTATACATACATATTTACATGTTCGATACCACTCACATTAATAGATCTGCACACCCTTCATGATTTTTAGATGATATTCTTTATAATCTTTCAAGATCTAGATGTTTACTACTCATGTTTACTTTTTAGTAACTCTCATGAACTAGAAGCCACATTCATAGACACATACGGTTTTACATTTACATATATCCATGCACGCCTATATGTTTAATGACTAAAATACATACTAATATTATAAGTTTCAAATTCTACACATGCTTCTATACATCCATCTTTTAGTATGCTTTTATGAAACAAAAATGCATACACACATAAATACATATATACGGCACACACACACACACATATATATATATACATACATATATACATATATTCCCATGTTTTAAACACTAGATCGGGTTCTCTTTTACTTGTTAGTTCACTTAGTTACAAATGTTTTATGAAAACATTTTATTTTTGGGTGAACAAGATGCAGTTTAAACCATGATCTAATGAAAAGAAAGGGTTAGTGAAGTATTATACCAACAAGAGATGAAGATGGCGATTTTAGAGAGGAAAGGAAAGTGATCTTCGAGTTTGTAGCTAGAATTCTTCAAGAGAAACCCTTGTATGCTTCCTTGGAACACCAAAGATGGATGATTCTTCCTTGATCTTTAGTAGATGATTAAAAAATTCGAGTTTTTGTGTGTTGTGAGTGAGCTGAGAATGAGATAGATGGAAAAGAGTTCATAAAATCTTGTTTTGTGCTAGATAATTCTCTTATATAGCAAGTATGTTGAGTGTGGATTTGACCAAAAATCACCATCATGAGATAGGTGATGTTGGAGTGGAGTGTTAGGCAAAACAAAATGATGGTGGGGTGTTTAGTGATGATGCCGTGAACACACAAGGGAAAAGGAGGTGGAGTGTGGCATTCAACAAATCATCATCATGATACTAGATGTTGGAGTGTTGTATTAGTTCAAGAAAAAATGACGGTGATTGAGTTTTTGTTGTCGTGACCAAGAGACAAGAGGAAGAGAGACGAGATTGAAATGTTGATGCTTGACAAAAGGTGGTAGAATATGATCTTGTGTGCTCTAGTGGGTATTTTAGTTGGTACTATAAAAGTTGTTCATGTTTTATAGGATTTTAGGTTCCAACTAATTAAATATAACGTATCCTTATATATATACAACTAGATGCTTATATATATATATATATATATATATCTATATATGTCTAGTTGTTACGACACGTGATGATGCATACGAGAGGAGTTTTACGAATTTTTTAATTATTCGCTTTACAAAATATATTGTACATATATTTCGGACTTCTACTCGTCGCAACGGTTATTTTTGAGTTAATCATCAACATTCGTATCTTGCGGGTCATTTATATATGTATATATAAATATGAATGAGATGGAGTTTGAGTGCACTCTTATAATAAATCATTATGTAGATATGACATTAGAGTGTGACATAAGAAAGAATGATGATGGAGTGTTCAATTGTACAAGATTAAATCCTCATGATTTGACTCTTGGAGTGGAGTATAAGTAATAAGATAATGATGGTGATGTGGTTGTTCAAACGCGGTATACTACCCACAATTAATGCCCGCTTTAATGAATAAATCTTGAAGTTGTCAATATATAATATATATACACATATCTATATATATATATATATACTCTTAGTTTAGACGCGTTAACGAACTTGAATGAGAGCGTTCAAGTTTACGTATATTTTTATTTGTAACTGTGTTCGCTCACATTTATACACGTTCTAAGAGCATAATTTACAACGATAATTCTAGTATCGTTTTTACGAGAATTTTTCATATAAATATATAAAAGACTTAGTATTCGGATGATCGTTTATTTAGAATATAACTCTAAATATTTTCCAGTTGTAATAATTAATTGCTATCGTTTGTGTTTTTTTTTCCTCATGAACCGGTAAATTTTATAATTATTACGGTATGAAACGATGGATGCATTATGTTCGCTAGACTTTTATCGTTCAAGTGTATGATTTCGAGTGATTCAGGGAACATGTTAATGTAAACACGTTTAAGTTGTGTACGGACGATGACTTGGAATTGTCGGGTGTCACACTTTTAGAAGTCAACAAGAACAAAATCCATTTGATTTTGACTTTGAGAAGTCAACAGATTGAGTTTTTGGTAATGGCAGGACTAGTCCCCGAGGTTTTAGATGTAATTGGGTTTGGATATTGACAACTTTAGTCCCTGAGGTTTGTAATGGAGTTATCTAGGTTAAGATTTAACAGAAAGTGATAACGGAGTTAGTATAAAAAGTCCGGATGTCACAGAGAAAACCCAAAATTTTAACTCAGTAAGTCTCACCGACATAGAACGAGCTTACTACTTTGATAACTCACAATTTACCATATATATTAACCATACACTGGTTAACTCGACCAACCTCTAGACACTGACTTACCAGTCCTTACCAGGACTTTCATAACCCGATTGACTTAACAGTTGTACACCATGCACTCTTCCTGACACAACGTTTAATCTAACTCGACACATCACATGGATTCCATCTATTTATCACATCAATATCATCTTGTACACAATTAATATAATTCATCACTTGCATGCAATTTAACACATATAAATGCACACAAACACATACCTCATCACTGCACCCTCGCCAGGGTTATCCCCGTCGGGATACTCGTCATAAGCTCAGCTCCACCCTTGTTATAGGGCCCCGCCGCTAAACATAGCGACACACTCGTCATCTATGATGACTACCCATCCACCCACACAGTGACTATATCACCATACGGTGACTGACACATCACTCATACGACGACTGCCAGATCACACGTATAATGATGACCCCGAAGGACGCCGTCCTCCACACCACTGTTGATCATACACACAGACAACAATGCAAGCACACATAACAACATATATATGCACATGACACTACCTGGACATGTACTACGACTCACCACCCTTTCATGGATCAGTTTCGTGTGTATAAATCACTTAATTTAGACGTATACGCTTAACGCCCAGACACATTACCCAACTCTTTCCGAATAATTAATTATACGACACACAAACACCATACTTTACTTCTAGTCATATATAGTATGGACACCACATAAACCGACTCAATAACAACACCCTCCGTGTCACGAGGACAACGACATAACACACACTACTTCGGGCACATGATGCATAAAAGCATATTAGCATCTACTCTACTCGTTAATGAACCACGTACGGGTTGCCTTGCTAACTCCCCTTATATAACCATCACAGGTTTAACTAACTTACCGACTCACCCCGACTAACTCATAAGATGACACACACAGATCATCACAACCCTTGTTCGCCCATCCTAGGGATCCTATAACGACCCTTAGATTCATTATTACATAATGACCTCATAAAACACTTCAAGTTAAATCATAACTCATAATACGTTCGTTTAATAAAACATGCGAGTATGTACGATAGCCCCAAAACAGTAAAACGTTTAAAGGAGGGGATTAGAAACTCACCAGTTATTCCGCGTCCAAATCCTAGCTCTCCACCACGCGTGCTTGCTCAAACTACGAACGTGTCAAACGTATGACCACCCGATCATGATACGTTTAAAAAATACGCCAGATAACGGGTAACAATATAATAAATCCCTGATCCTCATCTGTTGTCATCCCCACTTCATGAAACCCTGATCTCATGCCATCTTCAAACTGGATCGTCCTCGACCCGTTAGAAGTACTAAACTTAAATTGGGTTCTCATGCATGCATGTGCGTGCACATGAAACACATGCAACAGCCCTAATCGGGTGTTGTCTATCCCCATTCTCTTCCCCGTCCATTTCCGTGAACCATCACCACCGAGTGACACCAACTCGTGTCCCCCGTCGTGCACCCTTGTCTTGCTCGTCATTCCTTTAGCTGTGAGAAACCCTAGCAGGCCAACACCACCCGCCACCACTACGCGTCACCGAGCACACCACCAAGCCACTTCCGTGAGGCCTCGGGCATCCCCAGTCCCCGCCGGCATTCGCCTTGCCTCCACAGCCGCCTCACGGCCACCGGAGCCACCATCATCTTCACTTGTCACCTACATTATCCAATGGCAGAACCCCGCTCTAATCACACCGTCGCATGCCACCACAGGTACCCCCACTGTTCTCGTCCCCATCACCGATCACCATACAAAAATATCAAACCCTAGTCGGGTTCTCATGTAAAACGGGTACGAGAAACAGAGGAATGGGATTAAAGTGTTACCTTACGCTAATGAAGTCCCCGTAGCTAGTCATTGCTGCAGAACCGCCGTGAACCACCACCGTCACCTTCCTCCTTGTCGGTTCCCCCTCTCTCCCTTCCTCCGCTTTTCTGCCTTCGTACACACCTGGGGTTTGAGTTTAACTTGCTTTTAAACCTTTAGGGTTTACGCTCAAGTCCCCGGGTTTTCGTTTGGTGCTCATTCGACCCTCGTCGTTCTCTTTTTAACTAATCGGGTCCTCCTAATCCCATGCATAGGGTTTCACGTGAAACCCTTCTTCAACTGTCGCATTTACAAGAGACTTAGGTCACCTGCTTGCTCAAATAATAAATGCGTATATTTTCGGGATGTTACAGCTCAGGCCATGGTTCGGGTTATGGGTCGGGTCATGGGACAGGTCATGGTTCGGGTAATGGGGCGGGACATGGTTCGGGTCATGGGACGTGTCACAGTTCGGGTAGTGGGTCAAGAGGTCATGGGTCCGGTCAAGCGACTGGTCATGGTTCGAAGCATGGGTGGGTCATGGTTCAGGTCATGGTTTGGGTGATGGTTCTGGGCATGGGTCGGGTCATGGATACTGGGTCTTGTCATGGGTCGGGTCATGGATCGGGTCATGGGTTGAGTCATTGGTCGGGTCATGGGTCTGGCCATTGGTCGGGTCATGGTTCGGGTCATGAGCAGGGTCATGGATAGAGGCATGGGTCAGGCCATGGTTTGAGTCATGGTTCGGGTAATTAATTAAACAAAATCATTCAATTCCTTGAAGGAATGAAAAAAAAACCCGTCCCCTAAGGAATCAAAATCATTAGAAGGGAAGGAATCATATTCCTTATGTAATGGTCCATTCCATTCATATGTGGTTACTAAATATGTTTTGTTTCATTCCAACGTAATGACTCATTCCATTCCACCATTCATTCACGCATACCAAACACCACCTTAGAGCGTATCGACTCATCGTATGCGAGTTCTTCATCAGAAAGTGGAAGCCCCTTTCCTCTTGCTACGTCATCCTCGTGTAATTCTTCTTACAGGGAGTTCGCCTTTGAGACCTCTAATACGTTGTAAATGTTTCATCGCATCCAAGTAGTCTTTCAAGCAATTGCACATTCCATTGACGTTGGAGTGAGCCTCATTTTTCGAAAAGATAAAACCTTGTCATTAAGAGAAAAACGGATTTCGAAGCTAACGTAGAAGTTTGGAAGATTAGTAGATCGCGGGACATGGCAACTAGAAAGGGATATTGGGATTCCCTTTCTTTCCACCATGCTAAAATATCAAAGTTTGAAAACTCTTTGGACCGCATAGTGGATAAAAATCTGTTCCAATATACCTCCCTAGCTCGCTATTTGAGTATTTAGGTGCTACATCCGGCCCATTCAATCACAAATTGTGCCATCTTCTCACGAACCATCTCGACGTCAAAATTCCAAATGCCTCCATCGGTTGAAATTTGTGCTTGATTTCACCGTCTTGCAATGTTTTTCAGTCTGACGTTTTAAGGCGGAGTTAGACTCGGCTTTGAGAAACAGATTACAATTAGCCTTTTGAGTATCGTTGGACATTTTGCATGAATCATATTTTGAAAAAATGTTTTTGGTTCCTCGTTGTTTGTATGATCCTCACCACGATTGGTTCACTTGAAGAATCACCAACACCGATGGAACTTTGACCTCTTGAGCTTGCCATGTGAGTGTTTTTTTTGTTTTTAAAAGCTAGAGAAGTTTTGTAATCAAACCAATACACTCAATACCTATTTATACTAACATTTTGGGGCGAAAAAAAGTCGAAATAACAGCAATAAGGCCGTTAGAAAACGACTATTTTTTGTGGTTAACGGTCATAACCGGTTATGAACCGACTAAAAAGACCGGTTCACGCAACATAAACCCCAAACCGGCATTCTTTTATCGGGTACAAACCGGTTGGTACCGGACCGGTAACCGGCTTATTTGTGCACCTCTTACACTACATATAACTAAATTATTATGACTAACTAACAACTATAATAAAATTGTTTTATCAAAAACTAATTCATGCGTTACACCTTGCAGAAGTCCTCTCTCTCGCTCTACAAGGCATTACGATACCGGCGAAACCAAAACCCGTACCAGAGAAGACAGAAAAAACTAGGTCAAGGAAAACCGACGCAAAAAGGGTAAAATTAACCGCAAATGAAGAAAGCCGGAGCCGAGAAGAAGAGGGCCCGGCGATCATCCGCCGCTGTAAAAAGCGCAGCCGGTCGAGATCCGGCCACTGATACTCCTCCTAGGGTAACTTACATCCTTTTTTTCTCCATATTTCAGATCCTATTATAATCGATTGACATTATTCTGTTCTTATTTGATTTTATCGACTTTCGTTGGATCTGTACGGAAAAGACTGCTCAAATTTTTCACCATTACGTTGCGATCATGATTTCTACTTGATACAGTATGTATAGGTGTGGTTTTAATACAGTTTCTGCGCTGTAACACTTGTGTGTTTCGTAATCCGCTTATCTGCTATCAGATTGTTAAGAAAATGCGTCTTATGTGAAACATTGCCAACTTATGATGGATGCTGTGCTCAGGGTTTTAAGAGAAAGGCAATTTTGTCCTCAGAATTGTTGTTCTTCTTTGTCTGAAAATTTGTGTGACTCAATTTTTATTACATGCTAACTATAAAATTTCCAACAATTTTTGCTTATAGGAGTTGTTGATTGTGAAAACTTTGAAAAAGGAAAGAGAAAACTGTATTGTTTATTAAGTTTTTGTAATGATACAAATTAAGTGTAACACATCTATTTATAGAGGTGTTGTATCAGACCAACAAGCATAACAGATTAACAGAAACATAACTGCTCTAAACCGAAAAATACAACTATCACAAAGCTGTTCTAATAGATTGCATAATAGCTACTGTGCAGTGAGCTTTTCATAAATGACCAACTTGGCGGATCCTGCATATATTTCATCATAGCTTTACATCAAGCTGTTGGTTCTGTAACAATTGTTGTTAGGTTCACACTTTCACTGCTAAGTGCATCATATACGTGTTATGTTTGGGATAGAATCGATGAACTGAAAAGGAGAAAGTGGATCCAAGTTAGGCCTGGAGTCTCTGAAATCTTATTCATCTGAAAAGTTGTGGAAAGCTGATACTTTCTGTTCTATTGATACATTCATTGTTTTCAAATGTGTAAGTTGGGTAGCATTTGTAGAGCCTTAAATCATGGAGAAGTTTATTTGCTGTATGTGATGTAGTTTTTGTGTTGCCGGATATTTTATTTGGAGATAGATTGTAGGTGCTTGGAGGAGTCCACTTTCTTTCCTTTTACTAGACAAAATGCTTCTTTGTTGATGTATTTATGTTCTTCTAGAGAGTACAGATTTTGGTCTATGGTAGGATTTTCTCATCAGCAGAAGGCAGACTTCCTTTTATTTGCATTGGTTTTTATACCTCACAATTTCAAATTATTATGCCATACTATGTCATTATACTTGGGTTATTGTGCATGCACATGTAATTTGGAGGATATTGCCTCAGTGTAACGTAGTTAATGTATATTAACTTTGTTATTCACATTGTTGGGATAGATGGAAATCAATCAATCTCAGAAATGGAACTAAAAGTGTTTTTTCGGACTAATCTGTTATCTGTCGCCTTGTCATTATAATATTTGCCTGTTGGTTTTTCTGTATTCTTCTTGATAGCCTAGAATATTCTTTTCCTCACTAGCAGGACTTCTTTATCAACTGGATTAAAAAAAAAAGCTTTTTCACAGGCATTATAAGGTGCAAATTTGATTTGAAAAGGAAATGTGTTGTTGCATTGGTCTTTAGATTTCACTTTTTCATCTTGTTATTTGATACATCATGTTTTCGAATGTTGGTGTTCATTAGTTGGGTAGAGATAGAAATCAGTTTGTTGCAGGCTTGTGTTTAGAAGTTGAACTAAAAGTATTGTTTTGGAATCTTTTTTCTAGTTATTTCTAAGGGAACATGATATCTTTTCTCTTTATTATTCTGGACTCCAGGGTTTGTTTATCTTCAAGGAAGGGTAAATAATTGAGTTAAAGATTGAAATTTGTTCTACTCATAGTTATCAAAGGCGCTAGGCGCATAGGCCTCGCCTGGGGCCTAGGCGCAAGGCGCAAAAAAAGCGAGGGCCTGAGAAAAAAGAAGCACACTTAAATGAAAGGAATCTATACTTAAAAATAATACTATTCTTCAAATAAAATAAAGAAAATCTATTATATAACATTTAATATCATCTAATTCTACCATAGTTATCAAAAGAAAGCGCCTTGTGCGCCTAGGCGCAATTTTAAGGCGAGGCGCGATATATGCGCCTTGACTTTAAGGCGAGCGCCTTGTGAAGCTAACGAAGATTTTGGTGCTTTACTTTGTACATTTTGTTATTCAAATTTTGGATTTACATTTGAATCTTTGACTATTTTAGAACTTTTGGTACTAATTAGATGATATTAAATGTTATATAAAAGGTTTTCTTTATTTTATTTGAAGAATAGTATTATTTTTAAGTATAGATTCCTTTCATTTAAGTGCGCTTCTTTTTTCTTAGGCCCTTGCTTTTTTTACGCCTTGCGCCTAGGCCCTAGGCGAGGCCTATGCGCCTAGCGCCTTTGATAACTATGGTTCTACTTGTAAATGGGAATGCAGTTTGTGGATGTTAGACGTTGCATTTGTTTTAAGCCTTGATTCTGAGTTCTTTGTATGCGTCAGGAGTTTATTTGGCAATTTGTTTTTAAACTTCATGGTGAAGTAATGTCTGTTACACTTTCCAACTCCCAATAACAATGTCCAAATTAAAAGCTATTTTGTTGATAACAACCCTCAGTCTTTGTTCTATTGCCTCGTCCTTTGATACCAGTTCTCCTTATTATAGGTAAATAAATATATGAAGATTATTTTTCTCAAGCTGTGAATCTTTGTGAAGCTGGTACCTCTATCATTGTAAAACATTAGCAATTTTACGTCAAATTGTATAAAAGTGATACTTCTCTAACCACTGGATCTTCATCGTTTCCATTTAATTGTTCAAACCTGACTTATGGATGAAATTGAAGTTGCTTTTGCAAGGTAAAACACACATGAAAGAAATATGCGCATAGGTAGTTGCATAAGTTGTTTCTGTTTACTCGCTTTGCAGTTATATTTCTGTGATTTGATTTGACATTAAAATCTTGACTGAGGTACTTTATGGATATTACCTGTTTAATTAACTTTACTTTATTTCTTCTCTGAATCCAGAAACAAGGGAACAAGAAAGATGTATTCCAATTATTTGCTGAGAAAGTGAGAGATCATAAAGACTTGGTTTCCAGGTGGGCTGTGTTACAGGAAACCCGTGTTGAGTACTTTAGGGGAAAGGATTTTGTTACTTTCTTGAAAAATCATCCAGAGCTCAAAGACATCTTAGAATCAGATAGGCATCTAGAAGTAGAAGATATTGTCAATATGCTGCTGAGCAAGAACCTTTTAGTTCGTTGTGACCGTGTGGTGAAAACAGTACGTCCTGGAAAGAGAAAGTTGTCAACATGGCCAGCTCATTTAGAGATATTTCCTGTGAGTTTTCATATTTCTTTCTTATTTTGGCTCAATTTTTTCTTGGATTAATTTGCAGTGTTTGCTCTCATTGGATTGCTCACGTCAAAATTAAGTCATATATTGTGCAATTTGTATGCATTTGATATCTAGCCTGTTGTGTGAAGCTCACATATCCAAGATGAACATATCATTAAGTCACTAACAAATGAATTGGTTTGAGGTTTTTTTTATCGTATGTTTTCTACAGGAGCAGGAGTTCTCTGATAATGATGCATTTTTTGCATGGACTTTTGTAAACAAGCGGCCTCTATGGCAAACACTTTTATCATTATCTTGGCCGGTGTTGACTCTTGCAATATGCTTGTTCCCTGTGTATCCCCACCAGGCAAAGCTTCTTATACTCTACTCATGTGCTGGCATACTACTCCTTATTCTTTGCCTTCTTTTGGGTAAGTTTTTTTATTATTATTATCACTATTATTATTTTTGTTGTTTTTCATATATTTTAGAATTCTACTGTTAATTTGGAATTGCTACTGTTCTTTATTATGATATCTTAATTGCTTTGTAACCAGTGTTGTAAAAACCGCGCCTAGGCGCCGATTAATTGCTAGGCGCTCGGCTAAGGAGGAATTTTGACCTAGTCGGTCCAAAAGTCGCTAGACGGTCCAAATCGCGCCTAGGTGGACAGATTCCGGCGAACATTCCGGCGAAAACCTGAAATTTCCGGCCAAAACATTTGGTGTGGTTTAAAAATGAACATTTTTATAAAAATTACATATAAAAATGTGTGTATATATATAAAAAACTGAAAATTACATATAAAAATTCCAATCTGATTAATCCCGCCTAGGCCCCGATTAATCCCGCCTAGGCCCCGATTAATCCCGCCTAGGCCCTACCCCACCGCCCGACTAGCGCCTAGCGATTTTTACAACACTGTTTGTAACTAGAGCATTGGCTGTGCTTCCATCTATACATGCAATGCAATAAACTTATGTATACTTGTGATTAGCTTAGGTTAATACCAACTTTAACAATGTTGGAAAATATTACCTTGTCTGATAAAGAACTATTTTGAACTTCATTTTGGATAAAGTTATATCTTTCCTAATGACTGGTTTCACAAGGTTAACTTATCAGCTACATGAATAGTTGATATGTATATGTCCAAAGTAATTTATGTTGGGCTTATAGCATTCTACAATCATTTTTAGGGTATTACAATTTTTTATTTTGTTTTTCGTGTTGAAATGCATATACACTCTATAGCAAGATTTAACTTGATAGGCGGTAGATTCAGATACAATTAAGCTTGATTATTATATAACAAATAGTAGGTAATTCATATATGTGAGACTCATTTATTTACAGAGATGAAAAGCCATTTTCTCATTTTCCTGAGGAGCACTAGCCATCTAGCAGGGGTGAATCACTGATATGAGAAGCCATTTTTTTGTTTCTTTAATCTTTTTATTGCTATTATTGTTGTTTAAGGTTATCAATGGTTCTTATTATACAACAAACACACTGTAGTACAATATTTGTTTGCACTTTTGGGCTTTTAAGAAACACAAATTTCCATACATAGAAATCCAAAAAGTGACTATACTACCCTTTGTACATCGTCAAAGATACTTCTTGATGAATGTTTCATGTGGTTTGAAAGATACTTATAATACACACTTCCCCTAATAATTGATATTCTAAATCAGAACCAAAAAAACGCGTGGTAGTTGATTACGAACCATCTTTTATATAGTTTGTGTAAATACATATTTTATGTTGACAGTGCGAGCCCTGATATTTGGTGCGTCATGGATTTTACTTGGGAAACGCATCTGGATTTTTCCAAACATACTTGCTGAGGAAGCAACACTCAGAGAACTTTTCCGTTTTTGGCCCATAAAAGACGAGGAGGAGAAACCCAAGTTAACAGCAAGGCTGTTTTATGCAATTGTGGCTGTTCTAGCCATACTACTTTTGAGGCATCATGCCCCTGATGAGGCTGCTAGGGCCAGGTAATTATCAATTTTAAAAACAATTAGAATTTCAAAAATATCTTTCTGAGAACTTTTCATTTTAAAATACCTAATAATTGTCCATAATCATCGTTACATGAAAGTTGATGGATTGATTTCATTCCGTAACATAAGATTTAAAGTTTAAGCATCCTTGTACTGAAAAAAGCTCGAGTTTAGAAAGTTGGAACCGTTTTCACTGTTTTTTAAAGAATAGCCAATTACACTGGTTTGGTTTGAAACGGGCCACCTCGGGCAGAGTTGACCCTCAACACAATTGTCCATCTTTTTTCAAATAGTTAATGTGTCAAGTATGATTACAATTTAGGTGATTGTAAACGTAGAAAATATACTTTGTAGTTTGTACGTCTGTCAACCTGTGTGGCTCGTTTCCCTTTCCGCTATTTTTTATTTGGCCCGTTAGGATTTCATTCATAAGTTATTGGGTCAAATTTGCCGGTTCTAGTATCAATCAATCAGATCAACCCTAATATTCTGAATCTCGAGCATGGATTAATTAAAAATTATTGACTCCTGCTGTAATTTGTCATGCAGGTATCAGAAGCGGGTTTCCAACATTATAGATGATGTTCTTGAGTGGGACCCACGATTGGCTTTGTCGGGCATGATGGATAGCATGCAGTCAGAAGTTAATGGAACTGAAACAAATAACAATGTTACCGACGACGGTGGCAGTGAAAAGGCCGCATCTCCTGACTATGTGGAACATGAGCATGATGAAAGTGCAGATGATAAAGATCTGTACAATGATAATATATAGGAAAATGTAAACAGATTACAAGTTTAAAAAAAATGCATATTATTATGTATTTGATTTTAATTATATTGTCTGAGTGTTAGAATGAATCTGAGATTGAACTTTGAAAATAAATCTAAGCGGTTAGAGAAAAATAGCACCACTTGGGTAATGCTACTTGTGCTTCTATCATTATCATTTTAACCGGTGTTTTCAGAACCGGACCGGGAACCGGACACATAACTGGTCCGGTTGTGGGTAGTTGAACCGGCCGGTTACCGGGGGTCGGACAAAATTTCAATTTTTTTTCTTTTACCGTCTCATTTTTTGATTAATTTAGTATTTCAAGTTGCATATTTTATTTATTTAAGTCTTAATATGTTATTAAAATTACAAATTCACATGAAAAGAAAAAATGTTTTATTGTTTCTATATACATAGTTTTACTTTTTATATTATTTATGACGTAATCCGGTTCTTAAATCCGGTCCGACTGGTTCGACCAACGGACCTCTAAGACGGCTGGTACGCTATCCGTTCCGGTTCTGAAAACATTGATTTTAACTGACCTCCGAGCTGGTAAAATGAGCTAATAAGTCAATTTTTTTAGTAGGTATCAATATTTACATTTTATAACTTATTAATACGTTAAATCTGAACGTAAATAAACAAACATAGATGAATACAATTAAACAAACATAAACGAACATCGAACATAAATGAACACACATGAACAAGCCCTAGATTTGACTATGGAGACGTGGAGTGGCCGCTCTCAAATAATTCATGCAATTCAAATTTCAATAGGTAAATAGATTGGGCTTATTATCATGTTTGTGTCAAATTTAGACTAAACAAATTCAAAACATATATAGTTGGGCTTAGTAATAAAAAAATCCGAATAACTTATTAACAAAAATAAATGAATGGACATAAACGAACTTAAATAAATGAAAACGAACATAAACGAACGTTCACGAACATAAATGAATGAACAATACATGTGTTCTTGTTCACGAAAACGAACATAAACGAACGTTCACAAACATAAATGAACGAACGAGACATGTGTTCATGTTCTTTCGTTTATTAAATAAACGAACATAAACGAACTTCCTGCTGAACGGTTCATGAACAGTTTACTGAATGTTCGGCTCATTTACAGGCTTAGGTAGGGGTGTGCACGGGTCGGTTTTGGTCCAAAACCGTATCCATAACCGAAGTGTCGGTTAATCGGATTATCATATCCATCGTTTACATGTGGGTTCGGTTCGGTTAATCATGAACTACAATCTTAAAATTATTCAAAGAAATTTAAATCAAAAAAGCAAAACATATACACAGGAACTTTAATTCAGCCTTCCTTGTATAATGGTTTTAGCCTTGCAGGTTGATTTGTGAAGTAGAGCCGTTTACACAGTAACTTTAATTCACTCGTAGGATTCAGCCTTGCAGGTTGATTGCGAAGTAAACTTGCAGGTTAATTTGCTGTTTGTATTTTGTAGGCTTGCGAAAGCACTCAACTAAAGGACATAAGGATTTGAGAAATTGATTTGCACAGGAATTGATGAATTAAATTGCCGTAATTGATTTTTTTTAAATACATTAATTGGTAATTGGAATTAGCTACTTTCTAGCGAGAATCGAAGAGGCAGTGTTTTGAACTTTGGTAATTGATTGATAATTGCATCAAGGTTCTGCCTTGATGGTCCCAAAGGGTTTCCCCTCTGTGGAGGTCATGAGTTCGAATCTTGAAGGTGCACTTCATAAAAACTAGGAACAACCTCTGCAAATTTTGAATTCCTTGGGGAATGTTCGGGTAGACTGATGTACGAGCCTCCCCTGGTGGGACGTGCCAGTTGAGCCCACGCCGTTCAAAAAAAAATAAAAATAAAATTGATTGATAATTGGAAATTGGAATTAGCTAATTGATTGGTAATTGGAATTAGCTATTATTACTAATCTTTAGGTATAAATAAACTAATATGCATGCATACTTAATAAACGGTTCGGGTCGGTTAATGTCGGGGATGAAAACAATGATAACCAACACCGACCCATTAGTTTCGGTTTTGAAAAAAACAATAAGTCGGCCCATCGGTTTTGGGTTTGGTTCGGTTACATCGGTTAATTCGGTTACGGGTCGGTTAATTCGATTTTCTGCTCACCCTAGGCTTAGGTACTTCAACAACTATCATTATGGTTGATAGAGGTGCATAAAAAACCGGCTTGAGACCCTAAACCGGTTTCCAAACGGATTATTAAACCGGTTTGAAATTGATTTAAAGCGTCGATTTGTAAACCTATAAACTGAAACCGGTTTAACCCGAACCCAATCGTTCAAAACCCCTCAAAAACTAATTTCAAACCGGTCAAAACCCCCCTCTTAAACCGGTTTTAAACTGAACCAGTTTTGAATAAAGTCTAATGGGTGAGGCCAAGATAATGTTATTTATTTCTTTTAGTCTTTTTATTTCTTAAATGTTTATAGTTACAACCTCATTATATTATATCTATATTTATTTATGAATGAAATGAATAGTAGCATTTTTGTCCTGTGGTGATTTTTTTGTTTTTGTTTTTTTTTGAATTGTTGCGTCCATATTTTCGTTCGCATTTTTTGACACTACGATCTCAGGTTTTACGGTGAAGTGACGTTCGCTTTTACGACGAGGTACATTATAGGGTTTTATGGTAGATTGATAGCCGTTGCGACATGTTTTTGTATCTAGATTATTTTTTGTTACTTGATGTGCTTTCAGGTTTTTTTAGGACAGAGTGACGCTCGTTTTTACGAGGGGTTATGTTTTAGGGTTTTATGACGGAGTGACAGCCATTGCAGCAGACAAATCGAATCGATAACGACCAAACTCACTCGACTATGAGCGAACATCATTGCTGCCGGCATTGGTGTTATCGGAACCGGCATCGGTATTCACTTTATCGTGATTCGCTTTTATGGTTTCCGATGACCTGAGCCGATAATAATCAATGTCACGCCGCATATCACGGTGAAGAAACGACTAAACTTCCGTCGTGTAGCGCGAACCTTTTCATAAATGGAACCCGCGCAATGCGCGAGTGGACCCAACTAGTTTAATTTATTTTTGTATTGTGACTACTCATGAATCATGATAAGTGGTGTAGATAATATCTAACATCTCTCAGTTTGATATAAAATTCAATACATAAAGTTTTTATTCTTCTCGTTAAATTAAACAAATTTTATTACTAAATTTTCTTATAGTTATAAATAAATATAAAAAAGGTTAACAAATATAAAGGTGGGTTTTTAATTTGCAGGAGTCCAAGTAAAAAATGTGTAATTATTGAAAATAAGAGTAGATATTTGAACCTTGGAAATAACTTAGGGGCCAAAATGAAAATTATTTTCCCGAGGCCAAACAAAACGAAAACACCATATTGTGAAAGTGAAACTGTGTGAAAAGTGAGCCGGCGGCGAATCGGCGATGAGGAGTAAACCAAACATACTGGTGACCGGTACACCGGGGACGGGGAAGACTTCGACGTCGGAGGCGTTGGCGGAGGCAACTCATCTACGCCATATCAACATAGGAGACCTTGTTAAGGATAAGAAGTTGCACGATGGTTGGGACGACCAACTCCAATGCTATATCATCAATGAAGATCTCGTAATTCCTATATACTCTATCTCAATTAACATATACTTACACTAATTTGATTATCTGCCAATTTTACTCGCAAGTCGTTTGTTGAATTTGCTATGAGTTACTGATGATTAGGTTTTTACGATTTGATAACTGTTATTCTACATGTTTGGGGATTAGGTCAGATTGTAGTTTCTCAATTTATTGTTTATGTTTGATTGTGGTGTTTGTTGATCTGATTGATACTTGCAAAGTTAGGGCTGTTTGGGAATTGGGATAGCTTAATGCCTTTTGAAATAAACAGAATATGTTTATCCAAACAGCTCACTTCACTCACAAATAATCAGTTAAGTAGTTAAGCAATCCCAAACATTAATCAGATTTAATAAGCAATCCCAAACACCTGATATAGTTGACCAAAAAAATTACATCTTTCCATCACTATTCTGTGTGTGTGTATATATATATATATAGTGAGACGTGTTCTTGTCAGAACAAATCGTAAGTTGAGAACCGCATAAGACATGTACATACAGATTCAATGAAAGAGGTAAAATTGTAAAACAATGGTTTATTTATTTCTTTTTCACTCTTTCTTTGATTTTATCTCTTCTCTCCTGAACTTTTTTTTTAAATAGTATAAAAATGTGCATATATGCATATAGTGTATGTGCATTATGCATTTAGAAAAAAAAAACTATAAGTATCATATTTTTTTTATAAAGGAATCGTAAATATATTGAAATCCACACACATTCTAGTCAATTTATATGATAAAAAGTGCTAGAGATAAGGCGGTTCTCGCAGTTCTCAACATATTATTGGTTCTAAAATGAACGCCTCTCTATCTCTCTCTCTATATATGGACGTTCTTTTTAGAACCAATAGTATGTTGACAACTATATAACGCACTTGTACATTATGCATAAAAGACAATCACTTGTATATCGTTTGCAGGTTTGTGATGAACTTGAGGATATAATGGAAGAGGGAGGGAACATTGTGGACTATCATGGATGTGATTTCTTTCCAGAGCGGTGGTTTGACCGTGTTGTCGTCCTCCAAACAGAAAACTCCATTCTTTATGACCGTTTGAGCAAACGGTGTGTTCCTTTCTTCATGCCAGTTCGGTTTGTCTTGATAAAAGTTGTGCTAGAATATGTTTTGAGTTGTTTATATGTTTAAAACTGTTTGATTTTGTAGGGGTTATACGGGTGCAAAGCTTACAAACAATATTGAATGTGAGATCTTTCAAGAGCTGCTGGAGGAAGCAAAAGAGAGTTACCGAGAGGAGATCGTGGTGGCAATGAAAAGCGATACTGTTGATGACATGAACAGGAATGTAACCGTGATAACCGAGTGGGTTTCAAGCTGGGGTTCTGCCACCTGACCCGAATGGCGATAGAGGTACTTTTGTGGAATATAATGTATCTGACTTTTTCTACAGGACACATTTCCTTTTGTGATTTTTAGGGGCTTTCCTAATTCCTATCATGTTTTGTTGAAATGTGACTTGTTTAAAGATGTTTTTTAGTAAAATTGTTGGGTTATCTAAGTCTTACTGAGTAGATGCTAAAATTGAAGAAATAAACTCTAAAATTTATAAAATATAAATCCTACATCCTTATTAATTTGGTAAAAGGTCACTGCAGTTTCTCTTTTACTTCAATAAAATGATGTTGTTTAGGCAACAAATTAGGCTTTAATCACCATTCTAAAGTTCTAATCCGGTTTGGTTCCAAGATTCTCAAGTTTTCGGTTCCGTTCAACCCATTTTTGTACCGTTGCACAACCTTAGCTGTATACGCGGATCAATGGAACTGCATACCCTGCCAAGTGCTAATACCGAAAGGCGATTTGATCTCTACGACTCTACACAAGTAACCTTCCCCTGCAACGTCAACTCGAGTAAACACAAATATTTTCACAGATGGTGACATGAAATCATCAAAATTAATATCTGTAAAAAGAATATTGTGAAAACAAATTGTATGATGTTGTCCAATGTCACACTTGCTCTACAATTCACCTTAGCAATCCTTTTACTCCCGAGACTTCAAATCAAACTTTGTTTGCCCCAGAGAAAGACCATCAAATTTCAAAAAGCGCACAAAAGATACAGTCTAAAACTCAGGATCAAAGCGTAAAAGCACACCACTTTTCGTACACGAGGTGCAGTTTATTATATAAAATTTCAATATATTTTTATAGGTTTCTAGCCAGTGGACCCAGAAACTTTTTTTATGGGTGTCGGAAATTTCCGGTGTTCAGATGACTATAAAAAGATATTTTCTTGGTCGGGTTGGGTCATTAAAACTTTTTTGCCAAAAATCGGGTCATCGAACTTTTTTTGGTGTATGGATGTCAATAATCTAATATTCTAATAAATAATATAGCAAATAATCAAATAATAAAGTAAAATTTAGAGTAAAAGTTCAAAAAAGTAATTTATTCAACAAATACTTAAATTGAGTTTGTTTGGTCTTTTGGTACAAGTTTCGGGAGAGTGGAGGGGCAACACTCTGACACATAACCTGACTCTTGCAGACGGTACTGACAGGTGATTTTCGATTAGGTGGGGGCGACACTTCTCAGTCGACGGTCGCTTGTTTCTGTTTCACTAAATCATGTTCGATGAAGAGGGGGAGGGTATGATAAGGCCGGTTAATTGTTTAGAATGGATTAGGATAAAATGTTATTTGGTTAAATGGGTAGTGGCCTAGTGAGCTTAATTGTTTTTAAAGCTTATTAATGGGTATGCCCAATTAACTAATTAATTTATAATAGGTTTATATTTGCTATATAGTTTATAATAATTAATACGTTTATATTTGTAAAATTTTAAATTTTTAAAATAATTTTTTTGGGTGTCGTTTTGGTAAAAAAAAATCATGGGGGTCATTCGGAATTAGATCGCTTGTATAACAAACATTTTTTTCATGGGGTCGGGCGACACCCATCCCAACAGTGTGGGTACGCCACTTTTTCTAACATCATTTACCTAAAAATTAGACACGAATAAGCTCTATATATAGTTTAATATCTATATGTACAGCCTAAAAAGCCGGTTGTACAACATCAAGAAATAAAAATCCATCACCCGTATGGAAAGCGTGAGCCAGGTCTTATGCCGATTTTTTTTGCCAGAAAAGCGCTCCTCCCCTGCGCCTCTTGTATGCACCTAGACTTGCCTACGCAAAAGCGATGGCCCTTGCGCCTAGGCACGCCTCATACACGCTTTTTAAATCCCAGACAACCACTACATAAATTTTATATTTAATCTACTAATTCCCTATTTAAAATTGGTTGCGAAACTTCTTAAAATCACGTTGTTTTGGTTAATTTACATAAAAACTACATTATTTTAGTTATATACTTACAACCTACTTTTCATAATTTTACTACACATCAAAATTTCTTTCGATAACAATGCATCACAGACTTGAAAAGTTAGTGGTGTGCACGGGACGGTTCGGTTTTGAGCCCCCACCGAACCGAAACCAAAAATTTCGGTTAACCAACTTTGAAAACCGATCGTTTCGGTTAATGACAATGGTTCGGTTAACCAATCCAAAGCTTAAAAGTTAAAACTCAGCTACTCAATTCGTTAAAGTCTTAAGGAAAGTATAAAAAATTTGTATAAGTAACTGGGGATGTGAGATCTTTTTATAAGAGAATTCTCGTTAACTCTTTCTTGCAGTAAGTCGACGTGGGATAGTGAAGCAGTAGTTTGTTTGAAATTTCATTGCATCAAACTGAACCAAGATAGGAAGATGATTTAATAGTTAAACCTATATTCTATCTTATATATCTATAATTTGTTGTTGCAGTCAATATACCATTCAATCATCTTTTATGCTTTATTGTTGTGTACGTATTTACGGAACATCGTTAATAATGTCCTTGCTAATATCCTCTTAAAAATGTTGGTTCCGCCTTAACAAAGTCATTGTTTTGTTTGTTTAAGTTATGAAGAATATACATATTTCCAATAGCTATATACATAGTCGGTTCGGTTCGGTTATGTCACAAATCAAAACCAAAACCGAACCATAAGTTTCGGTTAATTGGTTATGGCTTAACCGAACCATCGGTTAATTGTTCGGTTCGGTTAAGTCGGTTATATGCTCACCCCTATGAAAAGTTGTACTCACCATTACACAAACAAAGAGACGTGATAAAAGAAACATTTGTAAGAGCATTTACATTGGGTTCTCCATTGGCGAATCCAATGTATAAGGAGAGGGTGGCGACGCACCCGGCGGGTTTGTCCAGATCTGCAATTCTTTTTATAGTTTAAGCTCAAGTCAGAGACCTGATTGGTTGGTTGGGGGCCAAGTTAGGAGCCTGCACTGCGCTGAATGCAACCTGATTCTGAAGGTTACACACTGTACTGCGTAGTGTAAACTAGAATTAAACCTAGTGCAAACTAATATTAAACCATCTAGGCTCAAGTTATAAGTTTTTGTTTCCTCTTTACATTAAACTCATTGGTTAATTATTTAGTATAATTTTATTAAGATACTTATTTTATTGTTTAATTTGGTTTCTTGTTTTTAACTTTATTTATTTGATTGTTTAACTAAGTTCATTTTTTTTCATTTTTGACCCGACCCGTTTTGGTCCGACCCAAATTTTGCCCTCGTTCGAAAATTCCTGAATCCGCCACTGCTACATCCCCATCTCTATAATTTAAAAATCATATTTATCTATAAAATCCTAAAATTTTCCTCAAGTAGTATATAGGTATTCAATTAAAATTATGTAGTTTTAATATACATTAACCAAAATAACTGATTTTAAGAGAATCTGATTGTGGTTTAAATGTGTAATAAATATACATACATGATACATGTATGATGAATCATAAATTATAAAAACAAATAAACGGCCAATCAACTTGGGCTAAATTTAGTACCCCAAAAAAACCAGCTCGGCTCAAACCGGTTAGAACCCGACCCAAACCGTCGGGCCGTATACCAGCTTGTGTCCCCGTGGTCTGAAATCGGTTTGTATAGGGTTTGATATTTTCCAACCTAAATCGGTTTTTCACACAAACCGGTTTTATAATTCTAAAAAAAAAACAAAGCGGTTTGGTGAAAAAACCCGGTTTGCCCGTCTCTACCCAAAACAGCCCACTAGCCCAATATTATCGTGGTCCGATGACATCCAACAATGATCAAACTGCCATAAACGCTTGGTTCATTGGTGAAGCTCGTCCACTTTCCATCCATGGCCACTTATTGCTTAACCTCAATCTCACTACATTCTTCTTCTTCTTCTTCTTCTTCCTCCTCTCCATCGGTCTGTAAATCAAAATTCAATCTCATACACTCTTTAATTCCCTCAATTCACTCTCCTTACAGAACAAAAATATCTTCTTCGTCTTCCTCTTTTATCCAATGCCCCCAAAACCCTGCAACTAAAAGAGGGATTTTCACGGTTGCAGCACTTGTTGAAGGTGAACAGCAACAGAGTTCTTCAGGGCCTGCCATTACTGGAAACGGGTACAGCTTGCAAGAGGATTCCGATTTCAGGAACTCTTTTAAACCGTATGAAATATACGTCTGTAATCTTCCCAGAAACTGTGACATCCCTGAGCTTCTCAATAAGTTCAAACCCTATGGTACAGTGCAGTCTGTTGAGGTACTCAATTGTTGTTTCTTCAATTTTGTAAAATGGTCCACCAGGTGTTTGATGAAATTCCCCAACCAGACATGATGTGATTTTTTTAAAAACAAAATATACATGCTTTGGCCTTCAGAATACCCTTTTGATTTTAATTCCAATTGAACAGTATTTTTCAAATTCCATACATATATCATCCTGGTATTTCTGTAGCTCAAAATATCATCTACAATGAAATCTTGTTGTAGGTTAACACTGAATTACTGATCAACATTAGATCTGTAGTTATGTGCCTTCCTGAATTAAAAGTGATAACATAACAAACATGAAGGGGTGGCTCTCCATGTGTTTGATGAAATTCCCCAACCAGATAGGAAACAGGCTATACCTGCTCTGGTATATACAAATTTCATTCCAACCACCGTGTTATGATTTTTCCAACAATCTTGACTTCAAGGGGTGGCGCGGTCGCCTAATACCCCTCTAGTAGAGGTCTCAGGTTCGAATCCTGCTTCCACTGGTTTCCTACCATAACCTCTTGAGTGACATCTGCCTAGCGCAGGTTGCAATTTGCCCGATCCCGTTGGTTAGCATGGTATTGGCGGGTCCTGTGAGTTTGCCGGTAACGGGGTCTCATGGTTACCTAAATAAAATAAGTTCATTCCAACAGTACTTCTCAAATACCAAATTACAATTATCGTTCAATTTATTTTTTAGCTCAAACCGTCAATGATATTCTGCTGTAGGTTAATAATAATCAAATTTCAAGTGATCCCATTATTTCTGGAACCTGACAGACCTGTATTATATGCTTTTTAAATTAACAGCAATAACCCAAATTTTTGAAGGAGCGAGTGTTGGGCCTGTTGGCTTTATATCTGGCTCTAAACTCCATAGCAAAATTCCGTATCTTCTTTTAATATGAACTAGGAAGGTAAAAGCTTTGACTGAATGGGCGAGTCACTCTTCAGGGATATTTTGGCTACAGTTTACATCATTGTTATTGCTCTTTTGCTCATAACAATTGTTTTAATAGTTGGTTTTGTGTGGTTTTTTTAAGGTCTCGAGACTGGGATAAGCCGGGGATGCGGGTATGTGACCATGAGCTCACTCAGTGAAGCCAAAGCTGCAATTGCTGCTCTAGATGGTTCTGTAAGTTTTTGAACTTTTTAATCATTGTATGCTGCTGTCCATTTCTGAGTGAAAATTTACACCACATAATTTTCAAATGCAATCACCTAGGGGCCTATAACGATATCAAAGAAATTAACCTTTTTTATGTTTTGGTACATAATATATACCTGAAATTGGTTATGTTCAAAAGGATGTTGATGGGCGTGAGATGCGAGTCAGGCTTTCAGTTGATATGAATAGTAAACGGGGAAGCACAATATCAAGTTCCCGACCTCAAAAGAATTTGGTATTTGAGTCACCTTACAAAGTCTATGCTGGAAACCTTGCCTGGAGTGTTAAACCTGAGGATTTGAGAAATCACTTTAGCCAGTTTGGTAATGTGATTAGCACAACGGTTTTGCATGATCGTAAAGGCGGAAAAAATCGTGTGTACGGGTTTCTTTCATTCTCATCATCTGCAGAACTTGAAGCTGCAATGTCTTTAGATGGCACAGTTTAGTCTACTTTCCCTTTATTTATGTTTTTTCCTCCATATTTCCCGCTTTTTTAAACATGCTTTACTAGTTTTTTTGTTCTATTTCTCTTGCAGCAATTTTATGGTAGAACAATAAAGCTTAGAGAAGTTGTGAAATGGCCCGAGCCCGAGCCTTGATTGGAGTTTAATGATATAAAAGGAAGTGACGACATAGAGGTATCATACACGTATTGATCTTCATTTGTTCGTGTATCATGCTGCAAAATTGCATAGGTTTGACAAAGAAAAGTTTACGAACGTATATGTTTTGTATCATATATGATTTTATAACGTGAATTTGGGTCGATAAAGCATCCATGTTTGGCCCTATTGAATGATATTCAAATATTTGAGGAATAGCAAATAATTTGGTTATACTAATCATATAGTTAAAACTTATGATTCTCTTAAGACATGAAAATAGTATTGCAAATTTGAGAAAATAGGTGTGTGTTGGTGATCGGGAAAAGGCTCGGGGGTTCACCCTTGATCGGGGCAGGTGGCGGTGTTCTCGATCAGGGCCGGCGGGGCAACCCCTACCTGATGTACATACCGTCCACCCTTATAATAATAATAATTATTGTTATTATTATTTTATTAAGCGATAATGAATAACCTTTTTCAGATAAAAAAATGTTGGGCTCGTGGTGAAGGCCATAGGGCCGGTTTATTAAATATTTAATTAAGGGGCCCGTTCATTGTTTCTTGGTCCCTAAGTTAGCTGCCCTAATTCTCTCCTATTTATATCCCTACTTATTGCAATTGTAATCTTGTACCGAGCGTAATATCACTTTAAAACTTAACAACTGGTCTTGGCTTGTTACACACGATCGCACTGAAGAAACGATTCGCAGAGGTTGGTTGATTACCCATTTGAAGTCGGATTGGTGTTAGCGGGCGGTCATAGCCGTAAGTTTTATATCCAAGAAAACCCTCACTTTTTGCACCATTTTTTTTGTTTTGCTCCATCGAAGAAAATAAAGGATTTGAACATTTTTTTTGCTCAAGATAGCCACGTGAAGGAGTCGCAAAAGGACAATTAAGTTTGTTTGTTTTTTTTTGTTTTCTTTGTTTCGGTTAGGAGAAGAAGAGAACCAGGGAGTGTTTGAGGTGAAGGAGCTTTGTTGTGTTCAGTAGAGCAACCGTTAAGTTAAGGCCCGTGCTATTGTTGTGTCTGTTCACTGTGTCGATATGTTTCTTGTTTTGCTATTGTTATGGCTGAAGACGGGAATGCACAGATTGATAAGTTCAACGGTTCTGATTTAGGTTGGTGGAAAATGCAAGTAGAAGCATTGTTGTGTCAAAAGGACTTGGATGTGGTATTGGAGGAAAAACTTGAGAAAATGGAACAAGCTGATTGGGAATCAAAGGACAAGAAAGCTAGGGCGGTTATGACATTGGCTTTGACGAGGAGCGTTGCTTTTAACATTATGAAGGAAACCACGGCTCGTGATATGATGTTGGCTTTGTCAAACATGTATGAGAAACCGTCGGCCGCCAATAAAGTGTTCTTGATGAAGGAGTTATTTATGACAATGATGAAGGAAGGGAGTTCAGTGCCGGATCACATTAACAATTTGAATTCAATTCTGTATAGGTTAAGCTATGTGGGAATTAAATTTGATGACGAGACTCAAGCTGTATTATTGTTATCTTCGTTGCCTGATAGCTGGTTTGGGACAGTTACTGCTGTTACGAGTTCTGTGGGAGCCAGTGGTATGACATTTGAAGGGATTAGAGATTTGGCTATCGACGAGGATATCAGACGCAAGAATCAAGGTGGATTATCTTCTTCTGAGATGTTGCATGTTGGCAGGGGTAGAAGGAAGGAATATCAGGGACAGTGGGAGTCGGGGAAGGAGTTTGTCTAGAAGTCGGAAAAATGTGACGTGTTGGAGCCGCAATGAGGTGGGACACGTTAAGAGTCAGTTTCCAAAGGCGAAGAAGGAATTGAACACTGTTGGGACGTAGGATTCACATCGAATCCGAACCACATTAAAATTGTCATGTGCTTTTATTTTCTGGTTCTGCGTGATATTCGTTTGTGCCCGGGTTGATTGCTTCTGCGTTGCGTACCACTCTGAAACCTAACAAAAAATTATACTCTATAGTCTATACTCAATATCAAACATTCTTATATGTCCACGAACACCTACACCCTCTTTAACAAAACCTAATTATTTTTACATGTATTTTTTTTTTGAACGGCAACACCTAGATATTCTAGGATAATTGGGTTTCCCTGGGGCAACACCTAGAACATCCAGGGTAGCCCACCACAGGAGGAACCCCCAATTGGGTAAACTCCCTGACCTGGCCACAGATCCCTTTGCTGTTGTCAGGATTCGAACCCAAGACCTCCACAATGGGAAGTCTTGGGGCTACCATTGAACCAAATGGCCAATGGTCCGTATTTTATTTAACAAACCAAATTATTTACAAACAAAAGGCCAGCCCCCAAATCTACAAACTAAAAAAACCAAGAGTATTACATGTGGTCATCTAAGATTGTGTGATCTTCTGATAACTGTTTCAGAGACATGAATGAAAAAGAATTTAAAATCATTTGATAATACTTGCAACCAGAAGATATGTTCCAAGAAAATCATGGACGAGTTAAAAATCTTATCATTTTTATGGATCAAACATGGGGCGAGGTTAAACTGGTTGGATTGGAATAGATGATGTAAACTTGTCATTTGTAAACGTTAGTCGCTTCGGCGAGGTTAAACTGGTTGGATTGGATTTAACATCTTTCGCCGTTCAATAAATAAATAAATAAATATTTCACCGAAATAGGAATCCTAACCTAAATCGAAAACCATAAAATTAGATCCTTTACCAATGTGCTATCCCTTGAAGGTTAATATATTGTCACCTAGCATCATATCAAACACAAAGCCAATGATCAATGTTGGTTCTTCAGCCACCACTCCCCCACCTTCTTTTCCCACAAACCCCTTTCTTGCAATCGACATAGAGAAGACCCCTTTATGTTGAAATGTGTCTTATCATGTTTACTAGAAAACCATAGTGATGTGATGGCAGAGTTATAGGATGAATATTTTTCATGGAAATTATGGGGTACATCTTAATCAGCCAATGTTTTCATAATCAGATCGGTTATTGAACCAATGGCCTTACCGGTCCACTGGCCGGCTTTGTTTGAAAAAACCGGATGACATCATGAATTATTTAAAAATTAAAATATGTGTGTATAACTAACTTAAACAAAATATGGAACTACTTTATGTTTTAACAAAATATGGAACTACTTTATGTTTTTTAACGTGGATTTATAATGTTAACAAATATGAAGCATAGAATAAACAAAATATAGTCTTAGGAAGCAAATGAAGAGATTTTAAAAGGAAAAAAGAACTTTTGAACTGGTTCGCCGGTTCAACTGGTATGACCGGTTCAAACGAATGCAGTTCAAATAGACTCAACCAGACCGGTTATGTAGCCGGTCCTGTACTGAAAACAATGCTTAAAGCACTCATGAAAGCAAGAAAACAAGACATATTTGAAAATAGAAAATAACTTTGCAAAGGAAAAAAAATACTTGAAAAGCAGGAGACAATCATAATACTCATTGTAAGAATCAAATATGCAAGATCCATCCTTTTCTTTAGCACTCCCAGTTGATAGGTGGTTCTGGTTCCTGAAATACCATTAAAAGAAATCAATCACAAAGGTTAACATCAGATTGAATTAAATTAGGTCAATCTGCATTTTAAATTTCAGGATTTGGTAACCATGCACAACAACATGGAGCTTCATTTGCTATAACTAATGTTAGAACACTCATCTATCACAGTTAAAAGTACCAAGAAACTGCACCTGCAAAGTTTTATCTTTTTTGTCAATCCTCCTCAACACTTTATACTCTTCTTGAAGGGATTTGAAGCCTTGCCAGGTCAGAACGCTTTCCACAATATCGCGATCACAAATTTCCAACTTTTGAATACACAAGTGCTTGCGTAACCACCTTCATACAGCCAGAATTCAAAATTTCGGTTCTGTGAAATGTACCCCCTTCAAACCTTTTCTCTTCTTGATTTGAACTTGTCATTTGCTCGACCCTTTTTGACTAAATACTCCTGTAAATCAACACCCGCCTCTACGATTCTTGTATGAGGCTCTATTTCAACCTTCAATACTTCCTCTAATCTTCCAATTTCCACCTCACAAATCCTACTAATCATGTCCATCCAAGTATAAACATGTGGAGCTTGACCACTTTTCAGCATGCCCTCCAAAACCAAACACGCTTCATCAATCTTCCCAACATTACACAACCCATTGATCAAAACATGCCAAACCGACACAAGAGGAGAAAACCCTTTTGACATCATCAAATCCAAATAACTTTTAGCCTCATCATACAAACCCTGACCGCATAAACCACCAACTAGCGTTTGATACGACACCAAATTCGGCAAGCAACCATTTGAATCCATGTCTTCAAGAACTTTACAAGCATCATGCGCACGACTCTCCCTACAGAAACCTAAGATAACAGTATTGTAATGCACAATATCCGGGCTGCACCCTTTGACCTTCATCCTACATAGAAGCTTATACGCCTCCCTAAGCTTCTTCTTCCTACACAAACTGTTTAACACCGTCGTGTAAGTCAGAGAATCCGGTACAAATCCTTTGTTCAACATATCCTCTAACAAGTCAACAGCCCGGTTGACTTGACTCTTTCTACACAAACCCTGCATCAGAATCCGGTAAGACTCGACATTTGGGACAACATCTCTCTTAGGCATTTCACCGAACAGGTGGTATGCAATGCTAAGATCACCGTTTGAACAGAAAGCACGCATCAAAATGTTGTAAGATTCAACATTGGGAGAAACATCATACCGATGAGCTGATTTAAACAGGTCAAATGCAGACCGAAGATAGCTCCTTTGAGAGACTAAAATCTCGAGGATTACGTTCAATTGCTTCGTGCGTGGCGTGATGTTGAATTCCATGATTGTATAGAATGTTTTTAGGGCTTTTTCAGGCAAATTCGCATCACCGTACATGCGTATGATGTGTGTGAAGAGGGACGGTGGGACGGTGTACCGGCGGTCGGATTTCAGGCAGGATAGAAGGGGATTCATGAGGGAAAAATGGCGGGAACGGCCGAGTTTGAGAATAAGAGTTTGGAAAGTGGCGTAGGAATGATGGAAATTTGGATGAGCATTGGAAGCTAGATCGAAGATTTCTTTGGCTACAAGTGGATCTGATTGGGAAGCTATGAGTTTCTGGATTCGTGAGGGAGATGGAAATGGTTGTTGATTGTGATTTGAGTGGAAGGACGCCAGGGGTTTTAGGGTTTTGATTGAGCGATTGACAATCTTGTTGAAATGAGAATGAAAACACGGCATCACTTGGGGATGATTTTGCGATTTCTGACTGTTGGATTATACTTTATCTTGAAGAATTGAGATAAGTTTGATTAACGTTAAAACCCCAGAAATTGAATCGAAAACAAGATATATACCTACAATGCCGGAGCCTGAAGATTTCTTCCTCAGTTACGTTAGGGTTTGGAGGACGATAATAAATAACTGATGTCAAAGACAAAAATTCTAAGATGGATACGATTAAGATCATGTAACCTGATGCCCCCTAAATCACACAGATTGTCCTTTATTTATACTATAAATTATATTTTATGTCCTTTGATTTTAATTAGTACATCACAGGTTATTTTCTTACATACTTTTATACATCATATGTTTTTTACACTAACTGGTGTTAAGTTTTGCTGTTAAGTCTAGGCATGTACCTTCCACATGAGGGTAAAATCGTCTTTTTACCCACTAAAAGACTATTTATGTAATTTCCATTTATCTTCCTCATAAAACCCTAACCCCATTATTATTCCTCTCTCCCTCTATATGCAAGAACACCACCAGTCCACCACCGTATAAAATTTTACAAATTGTTTGAACCATATTGCTAACCAACTCAATGAAACTCATTCACTTCATTTGAAGCATCTTGCTGACCATCGAATAAATATTTTGCAGACCTAATTTTCTATTTTACCCATCACTCAATGAGAAATCTAAGTTGCTAAAGCTCCAACTCAAGATCTTGTGACTCTGAGTCAATGTCCCAGTAGAAGCAGTGAAGCCCACATACATGGTATCTTCAAAAACATCAGAAAGATTCTTCAAGGGGACACATATCAAACGGCTGGTGGGCTTCTTCATACCAACAGGAGCCATGGTCACATTAACCATAAAATCTTTATAATCGATCCAGACTTGGTAGTTTCTATCACTGTTAAGTTGCAAGGTCCTAAACCCCCGTCTTGATCCGCATAATACCCAGCTTCAGAGGAATTAACAGAGGTCAAAGAATTGACATCAATACCGACGTGATTAGCGTTAATATCTCGAAACTCTTCGTTTCTAAAGACATTGAAACTCCAAACACACAATTGGTTGGATTGCCATCAATAGCCATGCTAAAAAGGCCAAGATTCTGAGCTGAAGTAGTGTTGTCGATCCCGGTGATGGGGGTGAAGAGAAACACAAAGCCGTGGCCGGGAAGAACGTTTGTACTGGGTGCCATGGCGAAGATGAAGGAGGCGGAAAAGGGGAGAAGGGATGAGGAATTCTTGGTGGGGATCTTGCGTGGGTAAAGGGCTCGCCCAATCTGACCAGGAGTAGAGTTGGTGAGGGTGAGTATGTTGGATTGAACGGTGGCGTTGCCATAGAGTGAGATGGAGGTGGAATTGAAGGAGTTGATGATGAAATCGATGGCGAAGGATAGGAGAAACAAGTAGAAGAGGAGACAGAGAGAAGAAGGAGAAGCGTATTAGCAATTTAGGAGACAAAATATGAAATGACTATTATACCCATCATGTGAGGGGCACATGATGGGATTTAACGGTGAAAATGGATGATGGTTAGTGTAAAGGGCATAGGGTGTGCAAAAATATGTAATCCGTACCCGCTTGCACATTTCACTACCCCATGCTTTGGCGAGTGCCTTATTTAGTAGAATCGTTCATAGTTTGGGAGTGACGTTTGATCTATCCCATCGCCAAAAATCGGTGTTTGAATGTCTTCGGGCCCCTCAGGCTTAGGATTTCCTGACAGTCATCCTCATTGAAGGACTGGGCCAACATATGTCGGCTGTGGAGTACCGGCTAATGATCTCTTTGTTTTCCGCTGATGAGCCCTGCCCAGTTTGCCGCAAGGTTTTTTTGGATTCTTTTGGCTAGCATGTGGTCCATTTCAAGGAGCTACTTAGGTTTAAATACAGTCATGATTTAGTTAGGGATGTTCTATGTGATGTTTTTAAGCGAGCAGGAATTTCTACTAAAAAAGGAGGCATTCATGAACTTTCTGACAGATCCGCTTGAAGAGCTGATATTTTTGTGTTTGGGTGGGCAGTGGGAACACGCTTGTGTGGACCTTACAGGAGTGTCCCCTCTTGTGGGGCTCAGGTACGACGAGTTTGTTGCGGGCCAGGTTGCGTTGAAGGCGGAATCAGGCAAAGTTGCTAAACACGAGAAAGCTTGTTTAGATAATTAACACGTGTTTATCCCTTTTGCTTTTGATACATTTGGTTTCCTACCTCCGGAGGCTGGAATTTCTGAACAGGGTTCAGCAGATCATGCATAGTGATTTTTCAGCTCCTAAGACCCAAGTTTTGTTTTTAGTAGGATCGGTTTTACTATCCAAAAGGGAGTTGCGGCGCAGCTTGTTGCCCATTTACCAGCCATTTTATTGTAAACGTCCTTCTTATTTGGTTTAATCAAAGAGTAAATGCATCCTTCATCAAAAAATAAAATAAACATTAAAATTGTTAGATATAACATGAACAAACATTACAAAAATGATTAATAATAAAAATACCTTTATCAATTTCTTGAATTGTGTCTCATTCTTCTTCACTGATGAGTTTGTTGTTTGAAGTTGAACTACCCCGAAGCCAGTCTTAGATGCAGATTAAACTCTGAACTATCATAGGAGTCAAAGAACTCCTAAACGGGTCCAAAACCCTCCGACATGCTAAAAACTGACTCAGAAGCCACCATCGACACGAGAATGGTGAATAAGTCTAGCCATTAAGGATAGAATTGGGAATCTTATGTTATTAGCTTTCCACCAATCTAAAACATTGAAGATTTCTAAATCCTCTTCAAAACTTTCTTTCAAAAATTTGTTTAACTAACCAACAGATTCAATTCTATTTGTTTTCATCTTTTACCATAGTTTGTTTCTGAATTATGGTTATGGTGCCTTATCTTTCGGGTTTTGGTGTTTCCCTAATACCGATGAAGTTGAAGACTCAGTAGTACTAGAATTTGTGGAATGAATTTTAATATACTCATTGTATAAGCCAGAGAATCCATGATGAATTTCATTTTCTCATCTGTCATATTTTTCTCATAACTTTCAACAAATAGTTTATTTAAATACTTTACTTTGTTCCTTGGATCTAGATTCAAAGCAAAGTATAGCAATAACTTATTGCCAAAAATACTCTTATTTATTTAATTTCCAAATGTATCGTTGTAACATTTTTATTTTTATCAACGTTGTTAAGAGCTAAGCCGCCGCTACGTGCGTATACGTTTACCAGTTACAATTAAAATGCCCTTCTTGAACACAAACACTTACCCGGGTCAAAGTCAGACCCAGAAAAAATTAAATTAGGTAGATATACTAGTCTTCCAGTTAGTTATTTATAATTTGTTCTAACATTTGGTTTTTTATTTTCATCCTTTACCCTTTTTTCATTTACATCCTTTTAAAGTAAATAGCACCCAAGTTATGCATAAAAAATGCAGAGTAATTAAGACATCTAAAGAAGATATGTATGTTGACCTTATGAGAAAATGAAACTATACATATTATGTCTATCACAATTCGCATCGGTTGCCCAAATCATAACCGAACCGAACCCATGCAAAAAACTTATTAACCAAAAACCGACTGAAACATTCACAGATAACCAAAACTTTCGGTTTCGGTTTGATAGGGATCAACACCAAACCAAACCGATCCCTGTCACCCCTAGAATCAACGAGTCAATTTAACAGGTTATCAAGTAATCAGACGCCTTCAGAAATAATACTCATCTTCAGAAGCATACTCATCGTCGTCATCATCATCAAGAACGACGACATCCTCAAAATCATCATCGTCGTCGTCTTCCTCGGTATCCACGATGTTTTCTTCATCCCAAAGAGGACAAGTGCATGTTGCCTTCTTGTTCTTCCATTCCGCTCCACACGTGTAGCAAAATTCATATCCACATCTGCAAAATAAAGGAAAGCTGTAAGAATCTGCTGCTATCGATGATTCCACAAAGCCATATTCAAGATCTATTTAGAAATCCACGTGTATTTGGTACATCGGAGGTGGCAACTTCAACTCATTCATAGGCCAGCCTAGCCCGACCCCTCGCTTGGAAAGCGAGATTGGTTTGTGCCAGGTCCTTTTGTTTTCTTTTTTTAAATATTTTGCTAAAGATATTAAATTGTTTGTTAAAAATATTAAGTTATAAATTAACAATAGTATCTTAAAATAAAACAAGATATCGTTCATTTAAAATAGAGTAAATTACAAATTATGTCCTTTATAAATATAGCAAATTGCATTGTGTGTCCTTACAGTTCAATTCAATAAATACACTGTATGTACTTTTTTTTGAATTTTTGCAAATTATATGTCCTTTGAACGAACACCCATACAATTCCATCATTAGCTCCACTAATGTGCCCCTCACTTGAGGGGATTTCTGTCATTTTAATTCACCATTTTTCAGACCTACCTTTTAATACAGCCAAGCACCCCATTTCACTACTTACGCTTAAACCTTCGGGCAAACTAACCCTAATTTCACCCAAGAAGACAACAATGGCAGGACGATTTTGCATTCGTGAACATACTCCACGAGCTGAAGTCGATGAATTTTATGGTAAAAGATTTCACTTACCTTATCTAGATTCTAGAAAACCGTTGAACCTACGCCCTGGATTTCTAAGAGTCCATGAAGTACACAGAATCGCTGCTTTACCACAAGAACAAAAAACCATCTTGGATCGTGCTTCGGATGGAGTGAATTTGCTGCTAAATGAGGAAGATGACATTTTGTTTTGATTTTGGAGCTAGGGTTTTTATCGTTGGGTGTATTAAATGGTCGGAGGGTAAAGGAAAGAACAAAAAGGTGAATTAAAATGACAGAAATGCCCCTCACGTGAGGGGCACATGAGTGGAGTTAACGATGGAATTGGATGGGTGTTAGTTCAAAGGACAGATAATGTGTAAAAATTTTAAAAAAAAGGACATGCATTGTAATTATTGAAGTGTAAGGACACACAATGCAATTTGCTATATTTATAAAGGACATAATTTGTAATATACTCTTTAAAATATTAACAATTTTACTTTTTGGAAACAAAAATAAGTACTTTAAATTGTTTCCAAAAAGCATAAGATACAAAAATTCACATTTACCTTATATGTAAAAACAATTTAACACATTAAAAAATTAAAGTGTACAGAAATTAGAAAATCACATATATATTACAAGAAAAACAACTTTAGGTACAGGACCAAGCCTTCAGAACAAGATAATCAAGCATAATCCCACATTTCGAGCTATTCAACTTTCAGGGTCAATCGGGCCGAGACGATGCCTAAAAAAGAACGTTTTTCTTTTAAGTGACGCTAAACTGTATTTTAAATGCATTCAACGCCCCGTACGCCATAACATTTTATTTGTTTAAAAAATATCTCCACTTCAATAATATATTAACTAATCACATTTAATACATTAAATGCTTATAGTTATGTTTAAAAGGGATAGACAAGTATCAACCACATACAGTTTTACTTGGTACTAAAAGCTACACGCTTTGAGCCTTTGACCCAACCCAACCCACCAGTTTTGCCTATTCTTATCACAGATTAGACATGCATATGCGTATGTATCTTTGAAACATTAGCTCATTCATCTCGCTCACATGATCTATGTAAAACACAAGCATGCAGGCAGGGCACGATACAGGAGAGTGATACACTTAATGAGGATTCAGCAATTCTAAGAACTTATGATTCATGCTTCTCACAGGCCTTGAATTCTTCATCCTTTGAATATCGATTGAAACACAGTAAGCAGGAAATACAGAAAATTGATTGTAATGTAACTTTATTTCTGGATGCAATAATCATTTACAATCAGACCTATATATACCAGATGAAACGAAGCGTCGGTTCAGAAGCAACCGTTCTACAACCGCCAAACGGATCGGTGCTTCACCAAGAGTTGTACCGTTTCATCTCTAAACCTATACGACCTGTTTTATGGGCTTTATAATAGGCCTTGCCATCAGCACATAATACTAATTACAAATACTTAATATTCTGACCCATTTACTTTGACCCATTACATAATAAAACAATTAACTAAAAACTATTGAAGATTAATTTCCAACAGCTTCTACAAACTTAACCAGTTGTGATTATGTGTACTTCATTCACGTCACCTTTCTTCCACGGGAACCTCTAGTCTAGACACAGCCTATGAAAAACCCCAACCATACATGCAAAAGTAAACAACTAAATACTAAAAAAGGCAGCAATTTCATATATCCTCCTCTAAAATTGTAAAATAACTTATTTACCAAATCATGCTTCAAAACATTGTACACTGTCATTGAAAAATTGTTTATTGGGTGTATATTTCCAAGATTTATGTGAAACTATGACCCCCCCCCCCCCTAAAAAAATATTACTATATAAATGCACGATATCACGGCTTGATATGAGTTTGGAACCATACTTACAAATATAACTAAGTGAGTTCAAGTAGTTATTTCTAGCAAAACATACCCTTTGTAACTTACTAACTTTCCTTAAAATTTACAGTAAAACCAAGTAAATTACAGAATATGTCTAGTACTCTTAAGAAATTTGCAGCCAAAGAAGGTATAAAAAATGTGAAAATGGTTAAATCTCTAGTACTAGGTTATCTATTGTCAGTCTCAGTTTTTTATAACATTTTGCTCGATATCACTTCATGAAAACAATACATAGTGTACCAATAAGACTAGACAGGAAGAACAGAATTGGTGAAAATAATGTACCTGCAAGTCATGTGGTAGCAACCAGCTGCTAACTCTATCATATGTTTGCATTTTATGCACTGCCGCCACAAATTCATTGCTGCAAGATTTTTAAGCTTTGATTCTTCCACAAGTGTTGTGGGGTTTCTTTTTTTGTACTCTGTACAGGTCATATTTTCATGCCAAGGAACCCTACAATTAATGCAAAAAATACCATAACACTTGTAACATTTTCGAGCTCCAAATCCAAAAGCCAATGTAGGAAGCTTAAAAAGTTCAGTTCTTGACATCAACGTGGAGCATTTAGGATACGGGCAATAAACTTTTTCTGTCACCGGAATTGAATCTTCTTTCAATCGTTGTCTCATCATCTCAGTAAACTTCAGGGTCAAGAACTTCTCACAACTTTCAATTCTCAATTCATTCCCGCAACCTTCATGAGGGCATTTTGGTAACGCACCATTAAGCAATTTCACCTCTACGTGTTGCTTCATGCAAGAATAGCAGTATCGATGTGTACAACCTTCAATTGGAAAGAATTGGTCTATAGATTTATCATCTAAGCATATTATACAATTTTCAAGCTTTTCTTGACTTGATGATAACACCTTGCTTATCTGAGAGTTTATTGCTTCTCTTGCAAGCTTAATCGCAAATTTGACATCCTTACGAGTAATAAGGGAGGGCTCACAATATGTGAAACTTTTCCGAATAAGATTCACTTGATCCAAAAAGGTTATAACCTTTTGTTGTTTTGGCCGCCAGCGCCCATTAACCTGAAATTGCCAACACACTTATGATTATATCTTGTTATAACAAGCCATAAATTTTATCACAGCTTGTCAAATTGCTACAACAGTGAACAGACAGTTGATACAGACATATAGCGTACGATGAAATCAACTCACAAATTGATACAGTGGATGATAATCACAATAGAATACGATTCTCTTGAGATCCAAAGCAGCTGCAGCGTTCAAAGCCTCGATCAACGCCTGCCCCTCCACACTCTGCCTGCTCATCCGATCACCTTTAATCAAATCCAAAGGCTTCCTCATCTCAAAAATCATCTCATCCGTCGAGTCGCATATCGCTACACCGATCCCAGCCATTGTCACTGTTTTATTTGAAGAACTAGGACCGTGAACTCTCTCCTCGCTTAACAAACCCTTAAAATAAACCCTAAATACCTCTGGATTGTCTTCGCTCTTCGAAGAAGAACCCTCTCCGTACGGACGCTCGAAATTGTCACCGACAACTTGCCACTGTTCCTCCGGCATTTGCAAAATCTCGCGAGCGAGTTTCTGATCGTGAATTCGACGGTTGAGATCCACCTGCAGTTTCTTCGTTTCGGTTTCGATGATCATGCGGTCTTTAATTTCCGTCTCGAATTTGTCAAACTCTAGGGTTTGGACGTCGGCGAGGTTAACGCCGTCGTTAATCGAGATCGGAGGTGGTGGTTGTGGAGATTGTAATGATGAATTGGAGGATGAAGGTTGAAAAGCGAGAGACGCAGCCATGGCTTCTTCGAGTTGGAGACGGTACGCTAGTTCCAGGTCGGACTCGACGGCTCCTGCCGCCATGAACTCGCGGCGTTGTTCGGCGGCGATTCTGCTCAGTTCTCGTATGTCGTCGTTCATCGTTGAGAGTGACTTATAAGATCCGTAATTGTAGTACAACACAAATTGTTAGGGTTAATGTCCCCAATTTTCGGTTTTTATCTAGTGAATCCTAACAATCAAACAATCCAATCGAAGCATTAGGGGAGAATTTTGTCGCTAATCGCGTTAACCTATCTCCGATCGTCCGCTTAACGTCCACGGTACGAATAACCCTACAACCGTTCTTCAACGTATTCAACTCATGAGCCTAGCGACCAAGTTCGGTGTTCCTACAGTTAAAACACATTGATGTAAGTGATTAATGCTAATAATTGATTAAAACATAATAAATACTCAGTATTGTTTTTTTTAACGGCAAACTCACGAACAATATAAACCTGCTTATAATCTACACCACTTGTTCATGACGGGACTAAACTCACAATCTCTTAGAAATGAAATATCAGACAATATATCTAGATATCATTGAGCCAAATGCTCTTTAGTAAATAGTACATATTGTTAACTTTTAATCATAAAACTAACTTCTTTTCAAAATATGTAATTTATGATTAATGTTTAACGATGTTCATTAAGTTTGACCACTAACGATCACTGCCATTAACATCTTAAAAACCACCACCTAAATAAATACATTAGATTATTAGAAGCATGAACAATCGAATCTAAATCATATATCATACCTTCAAGAAGGCAAGAACAAACACGAATGTAATCCTAGATATAAACATGATAACACACACATAGAATATACAAACACATACCCTAACCAAATACTTGTTTGTGTGAACCGTCTGTCTGAATCTATGGAGGCATCTCACGGCGATGGAGTGTTATCAAGGCGATGGAGGTGTGAAATAAATGGAGTCAATTAGGGTGGGGAAAAGGGTAGAGAAATGTGGTTGGGGTGGTTAGGTAGAGGCAGTTAGCTTAGGAGACCAAAAAACACCAACAAAAGAGGTGGATGAATAAGTTGAGAAGATAAAGGGTGAAACATGACAATGATTGACGATATGCATTCTAAATATGAATTTGGTTGGGGCATGAATGGAATGGTTTTATTTAATGAAAAAAACCAGGCAATCATAACTAAGTTTGTCAACGACAGATATCGAAACGTATACTGCATTATGCTAGTTTGAAAGTTCAAATATAATACATTTGTGTGTGTAACAAGTTCACTAATCTACTCGTTTATTTAGATATTTCAACATAACTTTATAAAAAAAGGTCCATATATTAATGTCTCGATGGCGTTTATGTAATTCACGTACGAATTAAGTTAGGCAATCATATGTTACATATATGGGACATCTAAGAACGTTATGAGAGAGGCAAATGAGAATGTCCGAAAGACATTAATCTACATAATCGGATTTCAGTAACACAAATATAAATGTAAATTTATCATTACGTTCATCAGTTGTAATCGTCAATAAACTTTACAAGAATGTCCTAATTGTCACTCCATCACACATCTTAAAGACTTTGCTAGGTTTATAACGAAAGACGAGGCAATGATAATCGTACCATGCAAGCATTACTAAATCTTGATAAGTACATCACGATTAGATACATATTTCATTTGGAATACTTCCACATATAGCAATAACAAAATATTTACACAATAGGTTTCAGACATAGTACAAATTTACGTGTTGATGGTTGAATGAACTCATTAGTTTTCCATATGTTTATTCTTCCTTACTTGTTCAATGACGCTAGGTGATGCAAAGAGAAGTCACGTGAACACACGAATGTTGTAACAGTTGAGTTTTGGCAAATTTAAACCTTTCACATCCTTGTAAAGGTCTTAGCTGACTAATAAACCTTCGTGCTACTACTAAGCGGTTTGATTCAGAGCCAAATAATGTGGTCTATCGGCGTGATCGCTAGATATTTCCTAATACGTTAACGGAATTGATTCACTACTAGAAAACTGCAAGTTTTCCTACAAAAATTTCCCACAAAATTTTTTTTGTGGGAAATTTCAACAACATTCCCACAAAATTCCCACGAAGATGAAACCCTAAACTTAGTAACGACTTTCCCATAACATTCCGAGAACAAACACGTTTGTGGGAAAACAGTCGGAAATTACCCACTAAATTCCGACAAACTTATATTTAAAAATAAATTTGTGGGAAAGTTGTCGGAAATTCCGACCGTTTTCCCACGAAATAATATATTTTTTATTTATTTATCTTATAAGCATATATAATAGAAATGTATTATATTTATAACATATATAGTGTTTATAATATACTCTTTTATATATTTTTTGACAAATACATATTATTTTAGTTTTTTTTCTTTATTATTTTCTTCTATTAACATTTTTTTATTTAAACATGCGTATAAGTACGTGTATGTGTGTATCCGTATGTATTTGCATATGTACATGTATATATTTGTCCATACGTGTGTGCGTCTTGTTGTATTTACAAACATATATATATACACACATTTATATAATAATAAAATATTGTTTTTAGTTATGTGTTTCGATTTACTATACACACGACGTCGCACGTACATATGTCTATAATACGTACAAGTTGGAGAAACACAAGTAATTTAACGTATAATAAAGTTACACAAAAGATGGAGCGAAAAAGTTAACGTTTAACCGTCTAAAAACGAAAAAATATATATTTTGGTGGGAAAACGGTCGGAATTTCCGACAAATTTCCCACAAAAGAGTTGAGTTTTGTGGGAAAATTGTCGGAAATTCCGACCGTTTTCCCACGAAATAATATATTTTTTTATTTATTTATCTTATAAGCTTATATAATATAAATGTATTATATTTATAACATATATAGTGTTTAAAATATACTCTTTTATACATTTTTCGACAAATACATATTATTTTAGTTTTTTTTCTTTATTATTTTCTTTTATTAACATTTTTTTTATTTAAACATGCGTATAAGTACGTGTGTGTGTGTATCCGTATGTATTTGTATATGTACATGTATATATTTGTCTATACGTGTGTGCGTCTTGTTGTATTTACAAACATATATATATATATATATATATATATATATAGACACACTTATATAATAATAAAAGATTGTTTTGAGTTATGTGTTTCGATTGGGTATACACACGACGTCGCACGTACGTATGTGTATAATACGTACAAGTTGGAGAAACACAAGTAATTTAACGTATAATGAAGTTACACAAAAGATGGAGCGAAAAAGTTAACGTTTAACCATCTAAAAACGAAAAAATATATATTTTGGTGGGAAAACGGTCGGAATTTCCGACAAATTTCCCACAAAAGAGTTGAGTTTTGTGGGAAAGTTGTCGGAAATTCCGACCGTTTTCCCACGAAATAATATATATTTTTATTTATTTATCTTATAAGCTTATATAATATAAATGTATTATATTTATAACGTATATAGTGTTTAAAATATACTCTTTTATATATTTTCTGACAAATACATATTATTTTAGTTTTTTTTCTTTAGTATTTTCTTCAACTAATAATTTTTTATTTAAACATGCGTATAAGTACGTGTATGTGTGTATCCGTATGTATTTGTACATGTAAAAGTATATATTTGTCTATACGTGTGTGCGTCTTGTTGTATTTACAAACTTATATATGTAGACACACTTATATAATAATAAAAGATTGTTTTGAGTTATGTGTTTCGATTGGGTATACACACGACGTCGCACGTACGTATGTGTATAATACGTACAAGTTGGAGAAACACAAGTAATTTAACGTATAATGAAGTTACACAAAAGATGGAGCGAAAAAGTTAACGTTTAACCGTCTAAAAACGAAAAAATATATATTTTGGTGGGAAAACGGTCGGAATTTCCGACAAATTTCCCACAAAAGAGTTGAGTTTTGTGGGAAAGTTGTCGGAAATTCCGACCGTTTTCCCACGAAATAATATATATTTTTATTTATTTATCTTTATAGCTTATATAATATAAATGTATTATATTTATAACGTATATAGTGTTTAAAATATACTCTTTTATACATTTTCCGACAAATACATATTATTTTAGTTTTTTTTCTTTAGTATTTTCTTCAATTAATAATTTTTTATTTAAACATGCGTATAAGTACGTGTATGTGTGTATCCGTATGTATTTGTACATGTACAAGTATATATTTGTCTATACGTGTGTGCGTCTTGCTGTATTTACAAACTTATATATGTAGACACACTTATATAATAATAAAAGATTGTTTTGAGTTATGTGTTTCGATTGGGTATACACACGACGTCGCACGTACGTATGCGTATAATACATACAAGTTGAAGAAACACAAGTAATTTAACGTATAATGAAGTTACACAAAAGTTGGAGCGAAAAAGTTAACGTTTAAACGTCGAAAAACGAAAAAATATATATTTTCGTGGGAAAACGGTCGGAATTTCCGACAAATTTCCCACAAAAGAGTTGAGTTTTGTGGGAAAGTTGTCGGAAATTCCGACCGTTTTCCCACGAAAATATATATTTTTTTATTTATTTAAAAAAAAAAACAAGCCTTTGATGGATCGAACCTGAGCTAATTGGGTAGATTTGGGACAAGTGAATTAAACCAATAACTATCATTTTTCGACGTTTAAACGTTAACTTTTTGCTGCTGTATAAAACACGCGGATCTTATACCCAATCTTATGACCCGTTTGCACTCAGAACACACAACCCTAATTTCCATCATTTCGGTTGTCGTTCCTATTCAGCCTCATTTGAGTTACCGTCATCGCACCACACCACCACCAAATCAACCTCATCCGTTGCTGTGCAATCACCACCATCTGTTGTACTCCACTGTTTTGAACCGTTGTTCCATTTGGTCGCGTGCTGCCTGTTTCTTTCAATTCACGAAGAATCACGTGTAACTTTACTGTGTGTTTTTTTTGTGCATTGAATTGGATTTCTTTCAGGCACTGTTATGTTCTTATTAGGGGTGTTCACGGTTCGGTTTCAAACCGTGAAACCGCCCAAACCGGTCATCGGTTTGGTTTCGCGGTCGGTTTTTCTCCTAAACTTTCGGTCGGTTGGTTTCAAAAGTTTCAAACCGTAGTGAACGGTTTGGTTTACGGTTTATACAAAAAACCGGTCGTAAAAAACCGGACCGGACCGTGTATATATTATATATATATATAAGTTGGGATGTTTGAATGTTTGGGACTTTGGGCTTAGGCCTGTTTAGGAAGAAAATAAGCTAGCAATGGATTCCAAGCTTGGGCGGTAATCGATTTCATGAATAAGGGGTAAATACTTCAAATTTTCAACTGAACTTTTTCACTCTTTTAGACTTCCCCCTTTCACTTTGCCGCTTAACCCCTCAACCTTTCACACTAACCCTAGGTCATTGACTTCTTGCCGTTCAACGCCTAAAACTTCCGAGTTTCAACTTCAATCGCTAGGCTCAAGCCGTTAACCTGCTCAAGCCTTTCATCGGCTCAATCGATTCCAAGTTTCCGACCCACAAGTCAAAATCCCAGGTTAGTATTTCATCGTTGGTTGTCGCAGGTTTCTGTTTAGTGTGGTTGTGAGAAGTTTCTTTTACTTGCAGGTTTATCGTTGTCAAAATCAGTTTGGAATTTGATTTTCTATAATTTGATTTTACTCTAAAATCAGTTTGGTATTTGACTTTTAGCAACATCTCAGCTTTGGTATTTGATTTTTAGCAAAATCTCATTTTGGTGTTTACTCTAATTTGTTTTCTATTGTCAAAATCTTAGGTTCTTTTTAATAGGTTTTAGGCAGTTTTTTGACAGAGCTTGCCCCAAGTTGCACCAAAGCAATTATACAGAACAATATCAACGAAAAATTGATGTAAACCTACAGTAATCAAAACTGAAATTGGGCATATGTAATTTTCACATACTGAGGCTTAGATGTACCTCAACATATCTCAACATAGGGGCCTAAATGGGCCTAAAGCCCAAACCGCGAAACCAAACCGGAACCAAACCGGTAACAACGGTTCGGTTTGGTTTGGTTTTTATTTTCAACGGTTCGGTTTTGGTTTTTAGTGATAAAAAACCGTTACTAACGGTTTGGTTTATGGTTTGATCCAAAAACCGCGAAAACCGGACCGTGAACACCCCTAGTTCTTATATCTGATTTACTATGAATTTTAGACTTGGTTTAAAAATCTGTAGCTAACACTTTCTATTTGGGTTTTGATTTTCGTGGATGAAGAAGAAGCGAAATTAAAATCCCAATTGGATGATGGTTCCGATTTTGAGCAGACGGAATCCAGAAATTCAGGTTAGGATCTCTAATTTCAGTCTGTTTGATGCATATCTTTCATTGGGTTTGTGGGCATTTTTGGGGGATTTTCTAATTTAGAGCTCATAATCATTTACACAGTTTTGACTTCTAAATCTTCACCTGCTTCAATTTTCTGTTTTAGGGCTCATAATCATTCACTTGCTTATTATGGGTTAACTGTTTTGTGTTGATAATAGGTTACTTTTATGATAATTTTATAAAATTGGTGATAATAAATATAAAGACTGCGGTTTTAAGGCTCCCAACTGCAAACTTGTCTCTACAAATAAGTATACGACTGATATATGTATAAAGTTCAACTATTTTTTTGATGAAGTGAGATACTAATATTTATCTTTTTTGATGAAGTCATTGATGGAAAAAACCTGACCTGATATACCCACCTGCCACCTTATGCCATAAGATTGCCTTTCCTCAGTAGCTGCTGCCACTGCCACTCCTCCGTTGCCGCTGACGCACCTGTAACCGCTTCCGCTTTCCTCAGTCCTGGGGGTAGTAGCCATGGTCGTGCACTTGGACGTCAATCAGAGTCGAGTCCTAGGGGTAGTAGCCATGGTCGTGGACGTGAACATCAATTAGAGTCGAGTCGTGGGGGCATTAGCCATGGTCGTGGACGTGGACATCAATTAGAGTCGAGTCCTGGGGGCATTAGCCATGGTCGTGGACGTGCAGATACTTCATACGGTGGTGGCGGTAGTAGACCTGGTGGTCAGGGTGACCTTTTGGGTGATATGGACACGACATTACAGCCGGACTTCCGGTATGGGTTTGAGACGACTACCGATCATGTTCAGTCCCATGATGGTGATGGTTTTGATGGTGATGGTTTTGATGGTGAGGATTCTGGTGGTGAGGATCATGTAGATGCGACTACTCACTACGAATCGAATGACACAAGCATGCCTGTTGATAACTCTCGGAAGCCACTTATCACGGTGGTCGGGAGGAAGTATGTCTTCCTAACTTTTAAACTTATGTTGTTTATTCATGTTATGAATATACTTATTTGTTTTTATTTTTAATATTATAGGTTTGGGGATATTAAAGTTCATAAAGCTATTGGAGTTATGTTTAGTAGGAGTTTTGATGCATCTTGGACAACGTATAGACATGTCCCTAGGGCGACAGTGGGCATTGTGCATGATTTATTTAGGGTAATATATCAATTAGTTATTTGTGTATCTTATCATTATTTGTTTTAATTTTACATTATTAACTTACATTTTTTTACAGGATACTTATACGTTTGATCCAACGGTGGACAGTGAGCATTCCATTCGAGTAGCATTTGAGAACGTGTTGAAGGATCGTTTTCCTGATATAATGAGGGAGCACCGAGTATCATCTGCAAAAAAAGCCAGGGCAGCCGGGTTTAATATAGGAGTACTTGATGATGATTTTGATATAATGGTTAATTATCCCCCCGATAAGATGTCTGCTAACATATGGCAAGGGTTGTGTTCGGTAAGCGAGTTAATACATTATTGTTTTTAATATATTGTGGCATTTATATTATCATACATATATTTGTACTCTTTAAAGGAATGGAACACTGATGAATGGCGTAAGAAAGCCGAGACAGCGAGAAATAACCGCAAAGGCAAGGATAGCTCTGCGATGCTATCCCGACATACGGGCGGATCTATTGGATTTGATGAGCATCGCATCCGCCTAGTAAGCTAATCATATTTATAATGTCAGTAATTGTTTTACTTTAACACATATTACATTAATTATATTCTATGTTTTATGTAGACATGTAAGTTGAAACGACCACCCACCCATACTAAAGTCTTTCTTGATACACACCTTACTAAAGAGTGCAAGAGAAACTTTTGGGCTGGACTATATGATGAAAGCATGGAAGGGATGGAATTTTGTACCGATCGAGCGAAACAAATATTTGTATGTTATCTTTATCATTTTTTTATATAATTATTGTATCAACTTTTAGTACAATAACAACGTGTTGTCTTGATAAATTGTAGGAGGCGTACCAGAGCTCCATGGTGGAGAAGTATGGGGAGGACACTACTCAGTATCCATTGGGTGATGTTGAATTGTGGGAGCATGCATCAGGAGGGAGAAGATTCGGGATTGGATCTTCAGATATTCATTTTGTCATGACCGGTACACAAGCTTCTTCTACCGGGTCTACACCATTTTATGGGTCGCAACATGAGGTATTATTAATAGTTTTATTTTATTATTAGTGTTGTGCAAGCGTATGTGTATATATGTGTGTATGCATATCCATGTTTCTATGTGAATGGGTTTGTATGCATATGCGTATGTTTATATGTATATATGTATGCCTATATGTATGTGTATAGGCTTTGGGTTTTGATTTTATTGGAACTGGGTCTGGCAAACTGGGCGGGTCTGGCTGGTTCGGGTCACGGGTCATAACGGGTTCAGGTCAGAACGGGTTCGGGTTAATACGGGTTTGGAGCAAAATGAGTGCGGGTCAAAACGGTTCGTTTAAAAAAAACTATCAATTTGATTCTATTTAAAGTTGCTTTCAAAATACCAAGAACAAAGAACCAAACAGAATAGAATATATGCTATGGTTTGATTTTTCAGTTTTGTTGATTTTTGCACATACCAATGAAAAGGAAGGGAGATTCGAAGTTCAAATAACCAATGATTATATCAATTTTTTTGCTTTAGTAATAGTGGGGGTGGGGGTGAGATGACAAAGTTTGGGGGACTCATATGCATTATTTTTAAGTTAACAAAATTTTTTAATACTTGATTATTTTGATCCATTGACTAATTTAAGGTGACCTAAATTAACCCATTGAATATTTGAGGTGACCTAAATTGACCCGTTGACTAATTTAAGGTGACCCAAATTAACCCATTGACTAATTTGAGGTCACCCAAATTGACCCATATTCAATTGACTTTTTCCCAAATGATCCCATTTTTTGAAGGATGGGTCAAGATTGCCACCTCTAATTGAAACCGTGTTGGTTTAGTATAATGAGTGAGATTTATAAATTGAGGGTATATTAGAGCATTCTTAGTGTTATTCCTATATTTCTGTTACAACACTTAGTTTAGCATTTGGTTTAGTTGAAACGGCAAAACTAAAATTCTATTTATCTCCCTTTTATAGTTGAAACGCCAAAAGTTGCGGATAATTCAATTAGATTGATTGTATGTGTATATACGTATGCCTATATGTATGTGTACGTGTGTGTGTATATATGCATTTTTTGTATGCGGTTTCACTTGTTATGTCTATCCTTTTTATGTGTATTTTTATGTATGTTCACTAATTATATATTATTAGTTTACTAAATATTATATATGTTTTAGATGCAGGAATTGATGCAACAACAAGTGAAAGAAGAGGTAGAACGACAAAAAATAGAGTTGAAAAAAGAAATGATGGAGGAGATGCAACAACAAAAAGAAAGAATGGAGGAGATGCAACAACAAATGGCAGCGTATCTCAAGCAATTGGGCAATCCTTCCGGCAATCCTCCACCGTAGTTTAGTTTATTGTCTTTTTTGTTAAACTTCTAAACATATTTGGATGATTGTATGATATTTTAGTAATCGTAATGGGTTTTGGAAACTTGTTTTTGTATTGGGTTTATTCTATATTTTAAACAGGAAAAAACTGGATTTTTTGGGTTTTTTTTTAATTTTTTTTTAAATAAAAAACTGTTTTGTGGGAAATCTGTGGGAAATTTATGTCTGATTTTATGGGAAATTGGTGGGAAAAATTTAGTCGGAAATTGGTGGGAAAATATTTGTCGGAAAGTGGTGGGAAATATTTGTCGGAAAATGGTGGGAAATATTGTGGGAAATGTTCTCGTGGGAAAATGGTGGGAAAATGTTTGTCGGAAAGTAGTGGGAAATATTTGTCGAAAATTGGTGGGAAATATTGTGGGAAATGCTTTCGTGGGAAAGTTGTCGGAAATCTGTTTTGGTGGGAAAATTGTCGGAAATTTTTGTCGGATTGTGGTGGGAAATATTTTCCCACGACCCTTTTTCCCACAAAGCGTTTTTGGTCGGAAGTTTGTGGGAAACGCCGTTTTCTGACGAATTTCCCACAAAAAGCTTTGTGGGAAAACTGTTTAATTTCTAGTAGTGATTGTTACTAGTGTGAAACTCGTTTTCCAAGATTATGTTGTAGTGTTTCCGTCATGTCCAAATCTCTAGGTGGAGGTATAACATCGTCATTCTTGGTAGTAGGGTTAGTTCGCTCATTAAATTTTGTCAGCCACGATGTTGTTCGACAATCATTTCTTACATACTAGCGTGATAGTAGCGGTGATGATATAATAAACTTAGTTCGTGAGTTACGATTTACGACTAAAAGATAGATCCAACAATCACCTGAATTATGATATAGTGATTGATCAGAAGATGAAATCCAAAGGTTTAAGTTTCTACGTGAAAGAGCTCTGATATCATAGTTGTAAAACCTTAAACCGGCTATGGATGACGTTTCACTGTCACAACATAAATTACTTTTAGTTTTAACGTCTCAAAAAGATTTGAGAGATACGTGATCAAACATAGGACCATAAAAAACATGATATATCCTTAATTTTTAAACAAAGTTAAGAGTCTAAACGGTTACGTGTTTAACAATGGTTCTTTTCACTTTGGTCACTCTAGTTATAATCATATTTTAAAAAGATAACTAACTTTTTCTTTAAAAAACACATTTAAGCTACTCTTTTATATTTGAAACAAAATTTGAAAGTTGAAGGAAATGAGAAGTGATCATGAAAGGGTAATCAGTCACCTAAAATTTAAATTTTAAATACAATATAAGCCATTTCGGTTACCTTGGTTTAACTGGATTTAGATTTTTGAAAACTGAACCCCAAATTTATAATTCGGTTCGGTTTAATTGGTTTAAAGTCGAATAGTGAACATCTCTACAAAGACATTTAAAGAGCAAAAAGAAAATATATTAAGTTATTGATTAGTATTATACGAAAGTAAATAACTATACGAGTTACAATTATAATAATAAAATAAAGTACAAAAGAAGGGTGTAAGAAGCAGAATTGTTGAGGCCACGTCACATGTTAGACACAGTTCCTTTAAAATAAATTTTATGTCTCATCTAAGAACACGTGTATAAAACAGAAAAGTTAGTTGTACCGTCAAAGATGACCAACAAAGCTAAAGTTATCCTAAAAAGAGTATTTCATACTTGTTGGAAATGGTTTGTTTTGTCTCACAACTTTGTACTCTCTCAATGCATGGGTAGTTTATCCGTTATCGAGTGCTAATCAACTAAGGTCCAATCATTTCATCACAATAAAAATTAAATTGTATTAAACATCTTTCAGATATGTTTTTAATGTAAGTTTGGAATCAGGTTTCGGCATTGCCACGGTTACTATTTACCACACAAGACCATAACCCTCGAATCTAATGGGTAATAAGTAGCGTGTATCCGACACGGATGAGATCAGATATGAAACAAGGTTTTATATTTGAGTATTAGACTAGATTTATGATAAGGTATAAGATTGAAATAACAAATACTCGTCATCCTTAGTTAGATATCTTGTAATCATGTCTTTTTATGGTAAAACAGATGGTGTTAGATAGTGTCCCACTCCTTGTTGGACGACATGAATACATGATGGTTATATTTAACTAGTTTTTACCCCCCGCGCTTCGCAGCGGGAGTCTGGTCGTTATTGGTTTGGCTCGTTTGCGTGGAATCGCAGACTCGTTATAACGTACGATACCCAAAAACACTCGAAGTTGAATACAAATCTGTCTTCAATAAAATTTATACCAGAACGTTGATAAAATAAATTATTAAGAAAACGGCGCATTCCGTTATTTAAAAAAACATAACGAACGAAAGTTATCATAGATAACGTTGTCGGGCCCATCGTTAATAAAATTTAAACGAAAGCATAGGCACAACGGTAAAAATAATGTTAATAGAAAAGAAACATAAAACTAAATAACAAAAAAGGGGAAAACAAATTAAAAAAATTACCGGTTCGGTTCGTCGAAAACCATAAGGCGAATCGATGATACCAATATCGACAATGATGTTGTTCGCCCATAATAGGTTCGGTTCGTCAGGGTACCACAACGGTAACGGCACTCGATACAGGCAACGATAAAAAAACGATTTTGAATAAAACTCAGTTTTAAAACAAATTTATATCAGAACATTGACAAAAAAAAATAACGGCGCACCCGTATTTTGAAAAAAGTTAACGAACGAAAGTTTATTGAACTTATGTGGCAAATCTATAAAAAATAGAATTTTGAGTAAAAAAAAGAAAATTAAAGCTTATTTTAAACTTTAGTGACCAGTTTATAAAAAAAAACTTTTATAAGAAAAAAAAAAACCTACTATTCATCCCCATGAGAAATAAATAGTAGGGTAATGGTAATGAATAATTATAGTAAGATAAGCGTAATAAAGAACGATATTTTAATCTAAATTAAGAAAAAAGGTTTTATATATTTTTTAAATAGTTTTAGAGGGTGTTTAGGATTGAGGTGGTTTATGACTTATTGACTTTTTCAAAAAGCCAATAAGTTAAAAAAGTGTTTGGCAAACACAAAAACACTTTTTATTTTGGTTTTTTGAAAAAGGTAAAAAACTGTTTTTCAAAAGCCACAAAAATCTGGCTTTTTAAACTCTTTTTGGCTTTTTGAGAATCAAATTACCAATGTACCCCGCCCTTTTACCCTTAAATATCAAATAATCATAACCTAATAATAACCACTCCCCAATCGTCGACTCCAACCCTCGCCTCGACTCCAACCCTCGCCGATCCACCACCACTCATGTTCTCACCCCGGCGACCACCGTCGATCAACCACCACACCCGGCCGACCATCGTTGCCGTCCAACGCCGCTGTCTTCCGATATCCTTCATCAAAAATTATAAAATTTGTAAAAGAAATTTATATTATATATTTTGTTATTTTTTTTTTAATTATATTTTTTGTCCAAAAAAATTGTTAAGTATATAATAGTAGTAGGTTAGAATCCCGTGTATTACACGAGATTGTATATTAAAAAAGATATAACTTATAAAATTGTAAATACGTCCTAACTTGTCAGTCTATTATGATCGTCTCGAGATATATCAAGTGGAAATGTGTGTATAACAAATTAGTATTTTTCTTTAACTAGTTATATTTTGATTTTCTATTATATATTCTTATTTAATATAATTAGTATTCTTCTTTAATAATATATTTATAAAATCATTACTATTTAATAAGATAGATGAACATTTATTAGAAGAGAGAGACGAGAAAACTAATGTGAGAAGACATGAGGAAGTGACAAGTGTCCACCTTAAACTTTTATTTATTAGTATAGATTTGTAAATAAACAATCCCAGACACCCTCAAAGTAGTAAATGGTTTTAAATATAAAAAAATGTCCTTTTTTTTGTCATTTTACATAAATAAACTAAGTCAAACACTTTTTAAAAAACAACTTATTAGCTTTTCCCACCACAAAAACTAATCCAAACACTTTTTTAAAAACTCCTTTTAAAAAAACAGTAAATAAGAACCTTTGACAAAAAACACTTTTGAAGTTAAATAAGCAATTCCAAACACCCTCTTAATTTATAGGTTGTTAGATGTAAATGACGAAGTTAAGTTTGCACCCAAAAATGGCCTCACATAACAGTTCCACACAATATCTCCTCCTTTAGGACATTTTTTAAAATAAGATTGTCTTAAAATATGATTTTTGTTTTACTGCCTTTAAAAAAAAATGTGTATCATTTACTCTCAATCAAAATGACGCGTTTTTGGTTTGAGATAACTATAAACAAACCACCCTTAGAATCAACTATTCAATTTACCAAAACTCATCATACTCATCCTCAATAGCATCGTTCTCAAAATCACCATATTCATCCTCATAAACATCGTTATGCTCAAAACCACCATACTCATCCTCAAGAACAACATCATCTAGATCATGCTCAAAATCATCATCCCCCAGAACAGCATCATCCACCAAAGCAACATCATCCTCAAAATCATAATCCTCAAAAGCAACATCATCCTCAAATTCATAATCCTCAAGAGCAACATCATGCTCAAAATCATCATCCCCAAAAACAGCACCATCCTCAAGAGCAGCATCATTCTCAAGAACACCATCCTCAAGAGGAACATCATTCTCAAGAACAACATGATGCCCAAGAACATCAACCTCAAAATCATTAAAACCATGGTTGTAAAAATCGCTAGGCGCTAGTCGGGCGGTGGGGTGGGGCCTAGGCAAGATTAATCGGGGCCTAGGCGGGATTAATCGGATTGAAATTTTTATATGTAATTTTCAGTTTTTTATATATATACACACATTTTTATATGTAATTTTCAAAATTATATATATACACACATTTTTTAAAGAAGCTGGAAATTACAACTAAACTGAAAATCACCGGAAATTTGCCTGAAAGTCGCCGGAACCTGCCGGAATCTCGCCGGAACCCTACCGGAATATCACCGGAAAAACGGGAAGTGGCCGATTTTTGGCCGACTAGGTCCGCCTAGGCCCGATTTTGACCCAATTTTTCCGATTAGCGATTTTTAGTCCGATTTGGACAAAATTAATCCTCGACCCGCCGCCTAGCGACTAACGGCGCCGCCTAGGCGCGATTTTTACAACACTGATTAAAACCATGGGCCTCATTAGCTTCTTCTGTTGGGTTATGAAGGCTTTTGGGCTGGATCGGGCTGGGCCAGGTTTGGGCCTGGGCTACTTAGCTTGTTACGGCTGGAATAGAGGGAAGAGGGGCTGCCGGCCCTAATTCCTATTGTTTAGTAATTGCCTTATTAACCAGCCCTAATCTTGGTTTATAAATACTCAGTCTTGTAATTGTAATTTCTTGTAGCACCTATCAATAAAAGTAAACCCTAGTTGCAGCAAGTGGATGTAGGTCACCTTGACCGAACCACTATAAATCCTTGTGTCGTTTATTGCTTTCTTCTTTTCGTTTAAGTGTGTTTGTGTGTTGTGTCCGCTGCGCTACCGACTCTGATTCCTAACAACTGGTATCAGAGCTTTTGCTCGTTGTTACACACAGTTTTCGCACGGAAAACGATCCGAGAGGCTGTCAGAATTGCGATTGGTGTTTAACCAATCTGCTGTGTTCTGGTTCGAAGCCGCAAGGGCTGGTTGGGTCTGTTCTGCGGCTGGTTTTGTCGCTGGAGGTCTGTCGCTGACTGTTGCTGCTGTTTCGATTTTGTTCTGCTTCTGTTCGGCCGTAACAGGGCTGATTGGAGCCTGTTTTGGCTACTAATCGCTGTCGCAGGAAGGGAGGAAGTGTAGAGCGGGTTCGATTAGGGTTTTGAGGTAGCCGCCGGACAAACTGTTGGTCGCCGGGACTGTGGTGGCTGGTTTTCTGGTCGCTGTTGAAATGGGTTGCTGCCAGGTTGATCGCCGATTAGGGTTCTAACCCTTGAGTCGACGGGTTAAGTTTTTTTTCCGTGTTCAAGTTCGTTTATCTGTTTTCTATTTGCTATTAAGATGGCTGAGGACGGGAAGGTACAGATTGAGAAGTTCGACGGGACGGACTTTGCATGGTGGAAGATGCAAATTGTAGCTCTGTTGAGTCAAAGGGACTTGGATGTGGTATTGGAAGAAAAAACTGATAAGATTAGTCAAGATGTTTGGGATTCGAAGGACAAGAAGGCCAAGGAGGCTATTACATTGTCTTTGACGAGGAGTGTCGCGTTCAACATCATGACGGAAACCACGGCTCGTGGCATGATGACAGCTTTGTCAAACATGTATGAGAAACCGTCGGGGGAAAATAAACTGTTCTTGTTGAGAGAATTTTTCTTGACTATGATGAAGGAAGGAGACGTTGTGACAGAACATATCAACAATTTAAATTCACTTTTTTCCAGATTGAGTTCTGTGGAAATCAATTTTGATGATGAAACTCAAGGTCTGGCGCTGTTATCTTCACTGCCGAATAGCTGGTACGGAACGGTAACTGCTATTACCAATTCTAAGGGCCCAGTGGTTTTACATTTGAAGGGATGAGAGATTTGATTCTTGGAGAAGACGTAAGACGCAGGAAGCAAGGTAGCTCATCTTCTTCTGAATTGTTAAGTGTAAGCAGGGGAAGAGGAAATAACAGGGAAAGTGGGAGCAGGGGTAGGAGTGCATCCAAAACTCCTAAGACTGTCACATGTTGGGGCTGCAAAGAAGTTGGACATTTTAAGAGTCAGTGTCCAAAGGCCAAAAAGAAAAAGTTTGCTGAAGTGAACACTACTGAGGTCGTATGTTATGATGATGTACTGGTTTGTAGTATGGAAAGCAATGTGGGCTCTTGGGTAATGGATTCAGGAGCATCGATTCATGCTATGCACAGCGGTGAATCAATGATGAATCTAAAAGAAGGTGATTTTGGACATGTAAGACTAGGAAATGGTGAAACCTTAAAGGTTACGGGCATGGGAGATGTGAATCTGAAGACTCCATTAGGAACTGCATGGAACTTGCAAAACGTCAGGGTAATTTCAGGTCTGATGATGAATCTTATTTATGTTAGTCAATTGGATGAATAGGGAATGGATGTCAAGTTTGACGGTGGAAAGTGGAAAGTGTTAGATGGAAATCTCGTTATTGCTCGGGGAGAAAAACGAGGATCACTGTATTTAGTTGAGGTACCTGCTGAGGGATGTGTGACCGTCCTGGTTCAGAGTAATAAAATCCGGTTCACTGAATATCGCACTAAGAGGGTTCACTTTGCAAACGTGAAGTCTGGAGCTACTGAGATGTCAGTTGAATGTGTTCAGAGGGTGAAACCAGTCAAGGGGTTTGGGAACAGTGGGAGCACAGGACGTGTTCCGGGTACAGTTCCAAGAGTCCGTTGGGTTTTGAAAACCAAGATTCCGAATGAGAAAGTCTCCCCTGAGGATTGTTTGCTGAATTTGGAGAGTGATGATGGTCTTCGGTGTATCTCTGGAGCCGGCGGAACATGCAAGTCGGTTGAGACAGAAGATGGGTCGGTGATGGAGATAATCACGGCTGGGTCTGGTATGACTGGTATTGGGTTGAAGCTCGGTGGAGCTTCAACGGGCCTTTCAGGTAACTGATGATAAGGGCCGCTGCAACTAGGAGGGTTTAACATGGAGTCTTAGCTTGGGCTTGGAGGACTTGTTTATAGAGATTACTAGAGTTACTGGTGCTGAGTTTGCTTGGATGTTTTGTATGGGCAAAGCCTTCAAGTGGGAGATTGTTAGGTTATGAAGGCTTTTGGGCTGGATCGGGCTGGGCCAGGTTTAGGCCTGGGCTACTTAGCCTGTTACGGCTGGAATAGAGGGAAGAGGGGCTGCCGGCCCTAATTCCTATTGTTTAGTAATTGCCTTATTAACCAGCCCTAATCTTGGTTTATAAATACTCAGTCTTGTAATTGTAATTTCTTATAGCACCTATCAATAAAAGTAAACCCTAGTTGTAGCAAGTGGATGTAGGTCACCTTGACCGAACCACTATAAATCCTTATGTCGTTTATTGCTTTCTTCTTTTCGTTTAAGTGTGTTTGTGTGTTGTGTCCGTTGCGGTACCGACTCTGATTCCTAACATCTTCTCCCTCATTATCCACGATGTTTTCTTCATCCCAAAGAGGACAAGTGCATGTTGCCTTCTTGTTCTTCCATTCCGCTCCACATGTGTAGCAAAATTCATATCCACATCTGCAAAATAAACAAACCTAAAGCTCTAAGAATATCAATGATTCTACAACTTTGAATTTCGTTCGACGTTTATATAGCAACAACGATCTACCTAGAAAATCCCCACGTATTTGGTACATTAGAGGTCAATTTCAACTCGTTGGCCTTTAAATTGTTTATCAAAAAGTGTTAAGCTCTAAACTATTATAATAATAATAATAATAATATCTAAAATTAAGAAAATATATTGTTAAACTAAAATACTTGAAACTTGTAGAAATAACCTTAGCGCTCGAAACGAGCCGAGCTTGAGCTCTAACAAGTTAAACGTGCCAAGCTCAAGCTTAGGCGAGCTCGGCTCGTTTACAACTTTAATACCTAAGATTAGGCATTTTTACGAAAAACACAAGCATGAAGTCAGGCCTTTATAAGAGAGCCATACACTTAATAAGAATTTAAAGTTTAAATCTATAGTATTATGTTATTTTTCAGTAGCTCTCAGTTTCCGATTTAATAATTAGGTCAATTATTTCATGAAGACATAGCGTACCCATAAAACAACGCAAGAAGAATATGCGAAACTGGTGAAAAATAATGTAACTGCATGTCATGTGATAGCAACCGGCTGCTAATTCTATCATTTGTTTTAAGCCTTGATTCTGAGTTCTTTGTATGCGTCAGGAGTTTATTTGGCAATTTGTTTTTAAACTTCATGGTGAAGTAATGTCTGTTACACTTTCCAACTCCCAATAACAATGTCCAAATTAAAAGCTATTTTGTTGATAACAACCCTCAGTCTTTGTTCTATTGCCTCGTCCTTTGATACCAGTTCTCCTTATTATAGGTAAATAAATATATGAAGATTATTTTTCTCAAGCTGTGAATCTTTGTGAAGCTGGTACCTCTATCATTGTAAAACATTAGCAATTTTACGTCAAATTGTATAAAAGTGATACTTCTCTAACCACTGGATCTTCATCGTTTCCATTTAATTGTTCAAACCTGACTTATGGATGAAATTGAAGTTGCTTTTGCAAGGTAAAACACACATGAAAGAAATATGCGCATAGGTAGTTGCATAAGTTGTTTCTGTTTACTCGCTTTGCAGTTATATTTCTGTGATTTGATTTGACATTAAAATCTTGACTGAGGTACTTTATGGATATTACCTGTTTAATTAACTTTACTTTATTTCTTCTCTGAATCCAGAAACAAGGGAACAAGAAAGATGTATTCCAATTATTTGCTGAGAAAGTGAGAGATCATAAAGACTTGGTTTCCAGGTGGGCTGTGTTACAGGAAACCCGTGTTGAGTACTTTAGGGGAAAGGATTTTGTTACTTTCTTGAAAAATCATCCAGAGCTCAAAGACATCTTAGAATCAGATAGGCATCTAGAAGTAGAAGATATTGTCAATATGCTGCTGAGCAAGAACCTTTTAGTTCGTTGTGACCGTGTGGTGAAAACAGTACGTCCTGGAAAGAGAAAGTTGTCAACATGGCCAGCTCATTTAGAGATATTTCCTGTGAGTTTTCATATTTCTTTCTTATTTTGGCTCAATTTTTTCTTGGATTAATTTGCAGTGTTTGCTCTCATTGGATTGCTCACGTCAAAATTAAGTCATATATTGTGCAATTTGTATGCATTTGATATCTAGCCTGTTGTGTGAAGCTCACATATCCAAGATGAACATATCATTAAGTCACTAACAAATGAATTGGTTTGAGGTTTTTTTTATCGTATGTTTTCTACAGGAGCAGGAGTTCTCTGATAATGATGCATTTTTTGCATGGACTTTTGTAAACAAGCGGCCTCTATGGCAAACACTTTTATCATTATCTTGGCCGGTGTTGACTCTTGCAATATGCTTGTTCCCTGTGTATCCCCACCAGGCAAAGCTTCTTATACTCTACTCATGTGCTGGCATACTACTCCTTATTCTTTGCCTTCTTTTGGGTAAGTTTTTTTATTATTATTATCACTATTATTATTTTTGTTGTTTTTCATATATTTTAGAATTCTACTGTTAATTTGGAATTGCTACTGTTCTTTATTATGATATCTTAATTGCTTTGTAACCAGTGTTGTAAAAACCGCGCCTAGGCGCCGATTAATTGCTAGGCGCTCGGCTAAGGAGGAATTTTGACCTAGTCGGTCCAAAAGTCGCTAGACGGTCCAAATCGCGCCTAGGTGGACAGATTCCGGCGAACATTCCGGCGAAAACCTGAAATTTCCGGCCAAAACATTTGGTGTGGTTTAAAAATGAACATTTTTATAAAAATTACATATAAAAATGTGTGTATATATATAAAAAACTGAAAATTACATATAAAAATTCCAATCTGATTAATCCCGCCTAGGCCCCGATTAATCCCGCCTAGGCCCCGATTAATCCCGCCTAGGCCCTACCCCACCGCCCGACTAGCGCCTAGCGATTTTTACAACACTGTTTGTAACTAGAGCATTGGCTGTGCTTCCATCTATACATGCAATGCAATAAACTTATGTATACTTGTGATTAGCTTAGGTTAATACCAACTTTAACAATGTTGGAAAATATTACCTTGTCTGATAAAGAACTATTTTGAACTTCATTTTGGATAAAGTTATATCTTTCCTAATGACTGGTTTCACAAGGTTAACTTATCAGCTACATGAATAGTTGATATGTATATGTCCAAAGTAATTTATGTTGGGCTTATAGCATTCTACAATCATTTTTAGGGTATTACAATTTTTTATTTTGTTTTTCGTGTTGAAATGCATATACACTCTATAGCAAGATTTAACTTGATAGGCGGTAGATTCAGATACAATTAAGCTTGATTATTATATAACAAATAGTAGGTAATTCATATATGTGAGACTCATTTATTTACAGAGATGAAAAGCCATTTTCTCATTTTCCTGAGGAGCACTAGCCATCTAGCAGGGGTGAATCACTGATATGAGAAGCCATTTTTTTGTTTCTTTAATCTTTTTATTGCTATTATTGTTGTTTAAGGTTATCAATGGTTCTTATTATACAACAAACACACTGTAGTACAATATTTGTTTGCACTTTTGGGCTTTTAAGAAACACAAATTTCCATACATAGAAATCCAAAAAGTGACTATACTACCCTTTGTACATCGTCAAAGATACTTCTTGATGAATGTTTCATGTGGTTTGAAAGATACTTATAATACACACTTCCCCTAATAATTGATATTCTAAATCAGAACCAAAAAAACGCGTGGTAGTTGATTACGAACCATCTTTTATATAGTTTGTGTAAATACATATTTTATGTTGACAGTGCGAGCCCTGATATTTGGTGCGTCATGGATTTTACTTGGGAAACGCATCTGGATTTTTCCAAACATACTTGCTGAGGAAGCAACACTCAGAGAACTTTTCCGTTTTTGGCCCATAAAAGACGAGGAGGAGAAACCCAAGTTAACAGCAAGGCTGTTTTATGCAATTGTGGCTGTTCTAGCCATACTACTTTTGAGGCATCATGCCCCTGATGAGGCTGCTAGGGCCAGGTAATTATCAATTTTAAAAACAATTAGAATTTCAAAAATATCTTTCTGAGAACTTTTCATTTTAAAATACCTAATAATTGTCCATAATCATCGTTACATGAAAGTTGATGGATTGATTTCATTCCGTAACATAAGATTTAAAGTTTAAGCATCCTTGTACTGAAAAAAGCTCGAGTTTAGAAAGTTGGAACCGTTTTCACTGTTTTTTAAAGAATAGCCAATTACACTGGTTTGGTTTGAAACGGGCCACCTCGGGCAGAGTTGACCCTCAACACAATTGTCCATCTTTTTTCAAATAGTTAATGTGTCAAGTATGATTACAATTTAGGTGATTGTAAACGTAGAAAATATACTTTGTAGTTTGTACGTCTGTCAACCTGTGTGGCTCGTTTCCCTTTCCGCTATTTTTTATTTGGCCCGTTAGGATTTCATTCATAAGTTATTGGGTCAAATTTGCCGGTTCTAGTATCAATCAATCAGATCAACCCTAATATTCTGAATCTCGAGCATGGATTAATTAAAAATTATTGACTCCTGCTGTAATTTGTCATGCAGGTATCAGAAGCGGGTTTCCAACATTATAGATGATGTTCTTGAGTGGGACCCACGATTGGCTTTGTCGGGCATGATGGATAGCATGCAGTCAGAAGTTAATGGAACTGAAACAAATAACAATGTTACCGACGACGGTGGCAGTGAAAAGGCCGCATCTCCTGACTATGTGGAACATGAGCATGATGAAAGTGCAGATGATAAAGATCTGTACAATGATAATATATAGGAAAATGTAAACAGATTACAAGTTTAAAAAAAATGCATATTATTATGTATTTGATTTTAATTATATTGTCTGAGTGTTAGAATGAATCTGAGATTGAACTTTGAAAATAAATCTAAGCGGTTAGAGAAAAATAGCACCACTTGGGTAATGCTACTTGTGCTTCTATCATTATCATTTTAACCGGTGTTTTCAGAACCGGACCGGGAACCGGACACATAACTGGTCCGGTTGTGGGTAGTTGAACCGGCCGGTTACCGGGGGTCGGACAAAATTTCAATTTTTTTTCTTTTACCGTCTCATTTTTTGATTAATTTAGTATTTCAAGTTGCATATTTTATTTATTTAAGTCTTAATATGTTATTAAAATTACAAATTCACATGAAAAGAAAAAATGTTTTATTGTTTCTATATACATAGTTTTACTTTTTATATTATTTATGACGTAATCCGGTTCTTAAATCCGGTCCGACTGGTTCGACCAACGGACCTCTAAGACGGCTGGTACGCTATCCGTTCCGGTTCTGAAAACATTGATTTTAACTGACCTCCGAGCTGGTAAAATGAGCTAATAAGTCAATTTTTTTAGTAGGTATCAATATTTACATTTTATAACTTATTAATACGTTAAATCTGAACGTAAATAAACAAACATAGATGAATACAATTAAACAAACATAAACGAACATCGAACATAAATGAACACACATGAACAAGCCCTAGATTTGACTATGGAGACGTGGAGTGGCCGCTCTCAAATAATTCATGCAATTCAAATTTCAATAGGTAAATAGATTGGGCTTATTATCATGTTTGTGTCAAATTTAGACTAAACAAATTCAAAACATATATAGTTGGGCTTAGTAATAAAAAAATCCGAATAACTTATTAACAAAAATAAATGAATGGACATAAACGAACTTAAATAAATGAAAACGAACATAAACGAACGTTCACGAACATAAATGAATGAACAATACATGTGTTCTTGTTCACGAAAACGAACATAAACGAACGTTCACAAACATAAATGAACGAACGAGACATGTGTTCATGTTCTTTCGTTTATTAAATAAACGAACATAAACGAACTTCCTGCTGAACGGTTCATGAACAGTTTACTGAATGTTCGGCTCATTTACAGGCTTAGGTAGGGGTGTGCACGGGTCGGTTTTGGTCCAAAACCGTATCCATAACCGAAGTGTCGGTTAATCGGATTATCATATCCATCGTTTACATGTGGGTTCGGTTCGGTTAATCATGAACTACAATCTTAAAATTATTCAAAGAAATTTAAATCAAAAAAGCAAAACATATACACAGGAACTTTAATTCAGCCTTCCTTGTATAATGGTTTTAGCCTTGCAGGTTGATTTGTGAAGTAGAGCCGTTTACACAGTAACTTTAATTCACTCGTAGGATTCAGCCTTGCAGGTTGATTGCGAAGTAAACTTGCAGGTTAATTTGCTGTTTGTATTTTGTAGGCTTGCGAAAGCACTCAACTAAAGGACATAAGGATTTGAGAAATTGATTTGCACAGGAATTGATGAATTAAATTGCCGTAATTGATTTTTTTTAAATACATTAATTGGTAATTGGAATTAGCTACTTTCTAGCGAGAATCGAAGAGGCAGTGTTTTGAACTTTGGTAATTGATTGATAATTGCATCAAGGTTCTGCCTTGATGGTCCCAAAGGGTTTCCCCTCTGTGGAGGTCATGAGTTCGAATCTTGAAGGTGCACTTCATAAAAACTAGGAACAACCTCTGCAAATTTTGAATTCCTTGGGGAATGTTCGGGTAGACTGATGTACGAGCCTCCCCTGGTGGGACGTGCCAGTTGAGCCCACGCCGTTCAAAAAAAAATAAAAATAAAATTGATTGATAATTGGAAATTGGAATTAGCTAATTGATTGGTAATTGGAATTAGCTATTATTACTAATCTTTAGGTATAAATAAACTAATATGCATGCATACTTAATAAACGGTTCGGGTCGGTTAATGTCGGGGATGAAAACAATGATAACCAACACCGACCCATTAGTTTCGGTTTTGAAAAAAACAATAAGTCGGCCCATCGGTTTTGGGTTTGGTTCGGTTACATCGGTTAATTCGGTTACGGGTCGGTTAATTCGATTTTCTGCTCACCCTAGGCTTAGGTACTTCAACAACTATCATTATGGTTGATAGAGGTGCATAAAAAACCGGCTTGAGACCCTAAACCGGTTTCCAAACGGATTATTAAACCGGTTTGAAATTGATTTAAAGCGTCGATTTGTAAACCTATAAACTGAAACCGGTTTAACCCGAACCCAATCGTTCAAAACCCCTCAAAAACTAATTTCAAACCGGTCAAAACCCCCCTCTTAAACCGGTTTTAAACTGAACCAGTTTTGAATAAAGTCTAATGGGTGAGGCCAAGATAATGTTATTTATTTCTTTTAGTCTTTTTATTTCTTAAATGTTTATAGTTACAACCTCATTATATTATATCTATATTTATTTATGAATGAAATGAATAGTAGCATTTTTGTCCTGTGGTGATTTTTTTGTTTTTGTTTTTTTTTGAATTGTTGCGTCCATATTTTCGTTCGCATTTTTTGACACTACGATCTCAGGTTTTACGGTGAAGTGACGTTCGCTTTTACGACGAGGTACATTATAGGGTTTTATGGTAGATTGATAGCCGTTGCGACATGTTTTTGTATCTAGATTATTTTTTGTTACTTGATGTGCTTTCAGGTTTTTTTAGGACAGAGTGACGCTCGTTTTTACGAGGGGTTATGTTTTAGGGTTTTATGACGGAGTGACAGCCATTGCAGCAGACAAATCGAATCGATAACGACCAAACTCACTCGACTATGAGCGAACATCATTGCTGCCGGCATTGGTGTTATCGGAACCGGCATCGGTATTCACTTTATCGTGATTCGCTTTTATGGTTTCCGATGACCTGAGCCGATAATAATCAATGTCACGCCGCATATCACGGTGAAGAAACGACTAAACTTCCGTCGTGTAGCGCGAACCTTTTCATAAATGGAACCCGCGCAATGCGCGAGTGGACCCAACTAGTTTAATTTATTTTTGTATTGTGACTACTCATGAATCATGATAAGTGGTGTAGATAATATCTAACATCTCTCAGTTTGATATAAAATTCAATACATAAAGTTTTTATTCTTCTCGTTAAATTAAACAAATTTTATTACTAAATTTTCTTATAGTTATAAATAAATATAAAAAAGGTTAACAAATATAAAGGTGGGTTTTTAATTTGCAGGAGTCCAAGTAAAAAATGTGTAATTATTGAAAATAAGAGTAGATATTTGAACCTTGGAAATAACTTAGGGGCCAAAATGAAAATTATTTTCCCGAGGCCAAACAAAACGAAAACACCATATTGTGAAAGTGAAACTGTGTGAAAAGTGAGCCGGCGGCGAATCGGCGATGAGGAGTAAACCAAACATACTGGTGACCGGTACACCGGGGACGGGGAAGACTTCGACGTCGGAGGCGTTGGCGGAGGCAACTCATCTACGCCATATCAACATAGGAGACCTTGTTAAGGATAAGAAGTTGCACGATGGTTGGGACGACCAACTCCAATGCTATATCATCAATGAAGATCTCGTAATTCCTATATACTCTATCTCAATTAACATATACTTACACTAATTTGATTATCTGCCAATTTTACTCGCAAGTCGTTTGTTGAATTTGCTATGAGTTACTGATGATTAGGTTTTTACGATTTGATAACTGTTATTCTACATGTTTGGGGATTAGGTCAGATTGTAGTTTCTCAATTTATTGTTTATGTTTGATTGTGGTGTTTGTTGATCTGATTGATACTTGCAAAGTTAGGGCTGTTTGGGAATTGGGATAGCTTAATGCCTTTTGAAATAAACAGAATATGTTTATCCAAACAGCTCACTTCACTCACAAATAATCAGTTAAGTAGTTAAGCAATCCCAAACATTAATCAGATTTAATAAGCAATCCCAAACACCTGATATAGTTGACCAAAAAAATTACATCTTTCCATCACTATTCTGTGTGTGTGTATATATATATATATAGTGAGACGTGTTCTTGTCAGAACAAATCGTAAGTTGAGAACCGCATAAGACATGTACATACAGATTCAATGAAAGAGGTAAAATTGTAAAACAATGGTTTATTTATTTCTTTTTCACTCTTTCTTTGATTTTATCTCTTCTCTCCTGAACTTTTTTTTTAAATAGTATAAAAATGTGCATATATGCATATAGTGTATGTGCATTATGCATTTAGAAAAAAAAAACTATAAGTATCATATTTTTTTTATAAAGGAATCGTAAATATATTGAAATCCACACACATTCTAGTCAATTTATATGATAAAAAGTGCTAGAGATAAGGCGGTTCTCGCAGTTCTCAACATATTATTGGTTCTAAAATGAACGCCTCTCTATCTCTCTCTCTATATATGGACGTTCTTTTTAGAACCAATAGTATGTTGACAACTATATAACGCACTTGTACATTATGCATAAAAGACAATCACTTGTATATCGTTTGCAGGTTTGTGATGAACTTGAGGATATAATGGAAGAGGGAGGGAACATTGTGGACTATCATGGATGTGATTTCTTTCCAGAGCGGTGGTTTGACCGTGTTGTCGTCCTCCAAACAGAAAACTCCATTCTTTATGACCGTTTGAGCAAACGGTGTGTTCCTTTCTTCATGCCAGTTCGGTTTGTCTTGATAAAAGTTGTGCTAGAATATGTTTTGAGTTGTTTATATGTTTAAAACTGTTTGATTTTGTAGGGGTTATACGGGTGCAAAGCTTACAAACAATATTGAATGTGAGATCTTTCAAGAGCTGCTGGAGGAAGCAAAAGAGAGTTACCGAGAGGAGATCGTGGTGGCAATGAAAAGCGATACTGTTGATGACATGAACAGGAATGTAACCGTGATAACCGAGTGGGTTTCAAGCTGGGGTTCTGCCACCTGACCCGAATGGCGATAGAGGTACTTTTGTGGAATATAATGTATCTGACTTTTTCTACAGGACACATTTCCTTTTGTGATTTTTAGGGGCTTTCCTAATTCCTATCATGTTTTGTTGAAATGTGACTTGTTTAAAGATGTTTTTTAGTAAAATTGTTGGGTTATCTAAGTCTTACTGAGTAGATGCTAAAATTGAAGAAATAAACTCTAAAATTTATAAAATATAAATCCTACATCCTTATTAATTTGGTAAAAGGTCACTGCAGTTTCTCTTTTACTTCAATAAAATGATGTTGTTTAGGCAACAAATTAGGCTTTAATCACCATTCTAAAGTTCTAATCCGGTTTGGTTCCAAGATTCTCAAGTTTTCGGTTCCGTTCAACCCATTTTTGTACCGTTGCACAACCTTAGCTGTATACGCGGATCAATGGAACTGCATACCCTGCCAAGTGCTAATACCGAAAGGCGATTTGATCTCTACGACTCTACACAAGTAACCTTCCCCTGCAACGTCAACTCGAGTAAACACAAATATTTTCACAGATGGTGACATGAAATCATCAAAATTAATATCTGTAAAAAGAATATTGTGAAAACAAATTGTATGATGTTGTCCAATGTCACACTTGCTCTACAATTCACCTTAGCAATCCTTTTACTCCCGAGACTTCAAATCAAACTTTGTTTGCCCCAGAGAAAGACCATCAAATTTCAAAAAGCGCACAAAAGATACAGTCTAAAACTCAGGATCAAAGCGTAAAAGCACACCACTTTTCGTACACGAGGTGCAGTTTATTATATAAAATTTCAATATATTTTTATAGGTTTCTAGCCAGTGGACCCAGAAACTTTTTTTATGGGTGTCGGAAATTTCCGGTGTTCAGATGACTATAAAAAGATATTTTCTTGGTCGGGTTGGGTCATTAAAACTTTTTTGCCAAAAATCGGGTCATCGAACTTTTTTTGGTGTATGGATGTCAATAATCTAATATTCTAATAAATAATATAGCAAATAATCAAATAATAAAGTAAAATTTAGAGTAAAAGTTCAAAAAAGTAATTTATTCAACAAATACTTAAATTGAGTTTGTTTGGTCTTTTGGTACAAGTTTCGGGAGAGTGGAGGGGCAACACTCTGACACATAACCTGACTCTTGCAGACGGTACTGACAGGTGATTTTCGATTAGGTGGGGGCGACACTTCTCAGTCGACGGTCGCTTGTTTCTGTTTCACTAAATCATGTTCGATGAAGAGGGGGAGGGTATGATAAGGCCGGTTAATTGTTTAGAATGGATTAGGATAAAATGTTATTTGGTTAAATGGGTAGTGGCCTAGTGAGCTTAATTGTTTTTAAAGCTTATTAATGGGTATGCCCAATTAACTAATTAATTTATAATAGGTTTATATTTGCTATATAGTTTATAATAATTAATACGTTTATATTTGTAAAATTTTAAATTTTTAAAATAATTTTTTTGGGTGTCGTTTTGGTAAAAAAAAATCATGGGGGTCATTCGGAATTAGATCGCTTGTATAACAAACATTTTTTTCATGGGGTCGGGCGACACCCATCCCAACAGTGTGGGTACGCCACTTTTTCTAACATCATTTACCTAAAAATTAGACACGAATAAGCTCTATATATAGTTTAATATCTATATGTACAGCCTAAAAAGCCGGTTGTACAACATCAAGAAATAAAAATCCATCACCCGTATGGAAAGCGTGAGCCAGGTCTTATGCCGATTTTTTTTGCCAGAAAAGCGCTCCTCCCCTGCGCCTCTTGTATGCACCTAGACTTGCCTACGCAAAAGCGATGGCCCTTGCGCCTAGGCACGCCTCATACACGCTTTTTAAATCCCAGACAACCACTACATAAATTTTATATTTAATCTACTAATTCCCTATTTAAAATTGGTTGCGAAACTTCTTAAAATCACGTTGTTTTGGTTAATTTACATAAAAACTACATTATTTTAGTTATATACTTACAACCTACTTTTCATAATTTTACTACACATCAAAATTTCTTTCGATAACAATGCATCACAGACTTGAAAAGTTAGTGGTGTGCACGGGACGGTTCGGTTTTGAGCCCCCACCGAACCGAAACCAAAAATTTCGGTTAACCAACTTTGAAAACCGATCGTTTCGGTTAATGACAATGGTTCGGTTAACCAATCCAAAGCTTAAAAGTTAAAACTCAGCTACTCAATTCGTTAAAGTCTTAAGGAAAGTATAAAAAATTTGTATAAGTAACTGGGGATGTGAGATCTTTTTATAAGAGAATTCTCGTTAACTCTTTCTTGCAGTAAGTCGACGTGGGATAGTGAAGCAGTAGTTTGTTTGAAATTTCATTGCATCAAACTGAACCAAGATAGGAAGATGATTTAATAGTTAAACCTATATTCTATCTTATATATCTATAATTTGTTGTTGCAGTCAATATACCATTCAATCATCTTTTATGCTTTATTGTTGTGTACGTATTTACGGAACATCGTTAATAATGTCCTTGCTAATATCCTCTTAAAAATGTTGGTTCCGCCTTAACAAAGTCATTGTTTTGTTTGTTTAAGTTATGAAGAATATACATATTTCCAATAGCTATATACATAGTCGGTTCGGTTCGGTTATGTCACAAATCAAAACCAAAACCGAACCATAAGTTTCGGTTAATTGGTTATGGCTTAACCGAACCATCGGTTAATTGTTCGGTTCGGTTAAGTCGGTTATATGCTCACCCCTATGAAAAGTTGTACTCACCATTACACAAACAAAGAGACGTGATAAAAGAAACATTTGTAAGAGCATTTACATTGGGTTCTCCATTGGCGAATCCAATGTATAAGGAGAGGGTGGCGACGCACCCGGCGGGTTTGTCCAGATCTGCAATTCTTTTTATAGTTTAAGCTCAAGTCAGAGACCTGATTGGTTGGTTGGGGGCCAAGTTAGGAGCCTGCACTGCGCTGAATGCAACCTGATTCTGAAGGTTACACACTGTACTGCGTAGTGTAAACTAGAATTAAACCTAGTGCAAACTAATATTAAACCATCTAGGCTCAAGTTATAAGTTTTTGTTTCCTCTTTACATTAAACTCATTGGTTAATTATTTAGTATAATTTTATTAAGATACTTATTTTATTGTTTAATTTGGTTTCTTGTTTTTAACTTTATTTATTTGATTGTTTAACTAAGTTCATTTTTTTTCATTTTTGACCCGACCCGTTTTGGTCCGACCCAAATTTTGCCCTCGTTCGAAAATTCCTGAATCCGCCACTGCTACATCCCCATCTCTATAATTTAAAAATCATATTTATCTATAAAATCCTAAAATTTTCCTCAAGTAGTATATAGGTATTCAATTAAAATTATGTAGTTTTAATATACATTAACCAAAATAACTGATTTTAAGAGAATCTGATTGTGGTTTAAATGTGTAATAAATATACATACATGATACATGTATGATGAATCATAAATTATAAAAACAAATAAACGGCCAATCAACTTGGGCTAAATTTAGTACCCCAAAAAAACCAGCTCGGCTCAAACCGGTTAGAACCCGACCCAAACCGTCGGGCCGTATACCAGCTTGTGTCCCCGTGGTCTGAAATCGGTTTGTATAGGGTTTGATATTTTCCAACCTAAATCGGTTTTTCACACAAACCGGTTTTATAATTCTAAAAAAAAAACAAAGCGGTTTGGTGAAAAAACCCGGTTTGCCCGTCTCTACCCAAAACAGCCCACTAGCCCAATATTATCGTGGTCCGATGACATCCAACAATGATCAAACTGCCATAAACGCTTGGTTCATTGGTGAAGCTCGTCCACTTTCCATCCATGGCCACTTATTGCTTAACCTCAATCTCACTACATTCTTCTTCTTCTTCTTCTTCTTCCTCCTCTCCATCGGTCTGTAAATCAAAATTCAATCTCATACACTCTTTAATTCCCTCAATTCACTCTCCTTACAGAACAAAAATATCTTCTTCGTCTTCCTCTTTTATCCAATGCCCCCAAAACCCTGCAACTAAAAGAGGGATTTTCACGGTTGCAGCACTTGTTGAAGGTGAACAGCAACAGAGTTCTTCAGGGCCTGCCATTACTGGAAACGGGTACAGCTTGCAAGAGGATTCCGATTTCAGGAACTCTTTTAAACCGTATGAAATATACGTCTGTAATCTTCCCAGAAACTGTGACATCCCTGAGCTTCTCAATAAGTTCAAACCCTATGGTACAGTGCAGTCTGTTGAGGTACTCAATTGTTGTTTCTTCAATTTTGTAAAATGGTCCACCAGGTGTTTGATGAAATTCCCCAACCAGACATGATGTGATTTTTTTAAAAACAAAATATACATGCTTTGGCCTTCAGAATACCCTTTTGATTTTAATTCCAATTGAACAGTATTTTTCAAATTCCATACATATATCATCCTGGTATTTCTGTAGCTCAAAATATCATCTACAATGAAATCTTGTTGTAGGTTAACACTGAATTACTGATCAACATTAGATCTGTAGTTATGTGCCTTCCTGAATTAAAAGTGATAACATAACAAACATGAAGGGGTGGCTCTCCATGTGTTTGATGAAATTCCCCAACCAGATAGGAAACAGGCTATACCTGCTCTGGTATATACAAATTTCATTCCAACCACCGTGTTATGATTTTTCCAACAATCTTGACTTCAAGGGGTGGCGCGGTCGCCTAATACCCCTCTAGTAGAGGTCTCAGGTTCGAATCCTGCTTCCACTGGTTTCCTACCATAACCTCTTGAGTGACATCTGCCTAGCGCAGGTTGCAATTTGCCCGATCCCGTTGGTTAGCATGGTATTGGCGGGTCCTGTGAGTTTGCCGGTAACGGGGTCTCATGGTTACCTAAATAAAATAAGTTCATTCCAACAGTACTTCTCAAATACCAAATTACAATTATCGTTCAATTTATTTTTTAGCTCAAACCGTCAATGATATTCTGCTGTAGGTTAATAATAATCAAATTTCAAGTGATCCCATTATTTCTGGAACCTGACAGACCTGTATTATATGCTTTTTAAATTAACAGCAATAACCCAAATTTTTGAAGGAGCGAGTGTTGGGCCTGTTGGCTTTATATCTGGCTCTAAACTCCATAGCAAAATTCCGTATCTTCTTTTAATATGAACTAGGAAGGTAAAAGCTTTGACTGAATGGGCGAGTCACTCTTCAGGGATATTTTGGCTACAGTTTACATCATTGTTATTGCTCTTTTGCTCATAACAATTGTTTTAATAGTTGGTTTTGTGTGGTTTTTTTAAGGTCTCGAGACTGGGATAAGCCGGGGATGCGGGTATGTGACCATGAGCTCACTCAGTGAAGCCAAAGCTGCAATTGCTGCTCTAGATGGTTCTGTAAGTTTTTGAACTTTTTAATCATTGTATGCTGCTGTCCATTTCTGAGTGAAAATTTACACCACATAATTTTCAAATGCAATCACCTAGGGGCCTATAACGATATCAAAGAAATTAACCTTTTTTATGTTTTGGTACATAATATATACCTGAAATTGGTTATGTTCAAAAGGATGTTGATGGGCGTGAGATGCGAGTCAGGCTTTCAGTTGATATGAATAGTAAACGGGGAAGCACAATATCAAGTTCCCGACCTCAAAAGAATTTGGTATTTGAGTCACCTTACAAAGTCTATGCTGGAAACCTTGCCTGGAGTGTTAAACCTGAGGATTTGAGAAATCACTTTAGCCAGTTTGGTAATGTGATTAGCACAACGGTTTTGCATGATCGTAAAGGCGGAAAAAATCGTGTGTACGGGTTTCTTTCATTCTCATCATCTGCAGAACTTGAAGCTGCAATGTCTTTAGATGGCACAGTTTAGTCTACTTTCCCTTTATTTATGTTTTTTCCTCCATATTTCCCGCTTTTTTAAACATGCTTTACTAGTTTTTTTGTTCTATTTCTCTTGCAGCAATTTTATGGTAGAACAATAAAGCTTAGAGAAGTTGTGAAATGGCCCGAGCCCGAGCCTTGATTGGAGTTTAATGATATAAAAGGAAGTGACGACATAGAGGTATCATACACGTATTGATCTTCATTTGTTCGTGTATCATGCTGCAAAATTGCATAGGTTTGACAAAGAAAAGTTTACGAACGTATATGTTTTGTATCATATATGATTTTATAACGTGAATTTGGGTCGATAAAGCATCCATGTTTGGCCCTATTGAATGATATTCAAATATTTGAGGAATAGCAAATAATTTGGTTATACTAATCATATAGTTAAAACTTATGATTCTCTTAAGACATGAAAATAGTATTGCAAATTTGAGAAAATAGGTGTGTGTTGGTGATCGGGAAAAGGCTCGGGGGTTCACCCTTGATCGGGGCAGGTGGCGGTGTTCTCGATCAGGGCCGGCGGGGCAACCCCTACCTGATGTACATACCGTCCACCCTTATAATAATAATAATTATTGTTATTATTATTTTATTAAGCGATAATGAATAACCTTTTTCAGATAAAAAAATGTTGGGCTCGTGGTGAAGGCCATAGGGCCGGTTTATTAAATATTTAATTAAGGGGCCCGTTCATTGTTTCTTGGTCCCTAAGTTAGCTGCCCTAATTCTCTCCTATTTATATCCCTACTTATTGCAATTGTAATCTTGTACCGAGCGTAATATCACTTTAAAACTTAACAACTGGTCTTGGCTTGTTACACACGATCGCACTGAAGAAACGATTCGCAGAGGTTGGTTGATTACCCATTTGAAGTCGGATTGGTGTTAGCGGGCGGTCATAGCCGTAAGTTTTATATCCAAGAAAACCCTCACTTTTTGCACCATTTTTTTTGTTTTGCTCCATCGAAGAAAATAAAGGATTTGAACATTTTTTTTGCTCAAGATAGCCACGTGAAGGAGTCGCAAAAGGACAATTAAGTTTGTTTGTTTTTTTTTGTTTTCTTTGTTTCGGTTAGGAGAAGAAGAGAACCAGGGAGTGTTTGAGGTGAAGGAGCTTTGTTGTGTTCAGTAGAGCAACCGTTAAGTTAAGGCCCGTGCTATTGTTGTGTCTGTTCACTGTGTCGATATGTTTCTTGTTTTGCTATTGTTATGGCTGAAGACGGGAATGCACAGATTGATAAGTTCAACGGTTCTGATTTAGGTTGGTGGAAAATGCAAGTAGAAGCATTGTTGTGTCAAAAGGACTTGGATGTGGTATTGGAGGAAAAACTTGAGAAAATGGAACAAGCTGATTGGGAATCAAAGGACAAGAAAGCTAGGGCGGTTATGACATTGGCTTTGACGAGGAGCGTTGCTTTTAACATTATGAAGGAAACCACGGCTCGTGATATGATGTTGGCTTTGTCAAACATGTATGAGAAACCGTCGGCCGCCAATAAAGTGTTCTTGATGAAGGAGTTATTTATGACAATGATGAAGGAAGGGAGTTCAGTGCCGGATCACATTAACAATTTGAATTCAATTCTGTATAGGTTAAGCTATGTGGGAATTAAATTTGATGACGAGACTCAAGCTGTATTATTGTTATCTTCGTTGCCTGATAGCTGGTTTGGGACAGTTACTGCTGTTACGAGTTCTGTGGGAGCCAGTGGTATGACATTTGAAGGGATTAGAGATTTGGCTATCGACGAGGATATCAGACGCAAGAATCAAGGTGGATTATCTTCTTCTGAGATGTTGCATGTTGGCAGGGGTAGAAGGAAGGAATATCAGGGACAGTGGGAGTCGGGGAAGGAGTTTGTCTAGAAGTCGGAAAAATGTGACGTGTTGGAGCCGCAATGAGGTGGGACACGTTAAGAGTCAGTTTCCAAAGGCGAAGAAGGAATTGAACACTGTTGGGACGTAGGATTCACATCGAATCCGAACCACATTAAAATTGTCATGTGCTTTTATTTTCTGGTTCTGCGTGATATTCGTTTGTGCCCGGGTTGATTGCTTCTGCGTTGCGTACCACTCTGAAACCTAACAAAAAATTATACTCTATAGTCTATACTCAATATCAAACATTCTTATATGTCCACGAACACCTACACCCTCTTTAACAAAACCTAATTATTTTTACATGTATTTTTTTTTTGAACGGCAACACCTAGATATTCTAGGATAATTGGGTTTCCCTGGGGCAACACCTAGAACATCCAGGGTAGCCCACCACAGGAGGAACCCCCAATTGGGTAAACTCCCTGACCTGGCCACAGATCCCTTTGCTGTTGTCAGGATTCGAACCCAAGACCTCCACAATGGGAAGTCTTGGGGCTACCATTGAACCAAATGGCCAATGGTCCGTATTTTATTTAACAAACCAAATTATTTACAAACAAAAGGCCAGCCCCCAAATCTACAAACTAAAAAAACCAAGAGTATTACATGTGGTCATCTAAGATTGTGTGATCTTCTGATAACTGTTTCAGAGACATGAATGAAAAAGAATTTAAAATCATTTGATAATACTTGCAACCAGAAGATATGTTCCAAGAAAATCATGGACGAGTTAAAAATCTTATCATTTTTATGGATCAAACATGGGGCGAGGTTAAACTGGTTGGATTGGAATAGATGATGTAAACTTGTCATTTGTAAACGTTAGTCGCTTCGGCGAGGTTAAACTGGTTGGATTGGATTTAACATCTTTCGCCGTTCAATAAATAAATAAATAAATATTTCACCGAAATAGGAATCCTAACCTAAATCGAAAACCATAAAATTAGATCCTTTACCAATGTGCTATCCCTTGAAGGTTAATATATTGTCACCTAGCATCATATCAAACACAAAGCCAATGATCAATGTTGGTTCTTCAGCCACCACTCCCCCACCTTCTTTTCCCACAAACCCCTTTCTTGCAATCGACATAGAGAAGACCCCTTTATGTTGAAATGTGTCTTATCATGTTTACTAGAAAACCATAGTGATGTGATGGCAGAGTTATAGGATGAATATTTTTCATGGAAATTATGGGGTACATCTTAATCAGCCAATGTTTTCATAATCAGATCGGTTATTGAACCAATGGCCTTACCGGTCCACTGGCCGGCTTTGTTTGAAAAAACCGGATGACATCATGAATTATTTAAAAATTAAAATATGTGTGTATAACTAACTTAAACAAAATATGGAACTACTTTATGTTTTAACAAAATATGGAACTACTTTATGTTTTTTAACGTGGATTTATAATGTTAACAAATATGAAGCATAGAATAAACAAAATATAGTCTTAGGAAGCAAATGAAGAGATTTTAAAAGGAAAAAAGAACTTTTGAACTGGTTCGCCGGTTCAACTGGTATGACCGGTTCAAACGAATGCAGTTCAAATAGACTCAACCAGACCGGTTATGTAGCCGGTCCTGTACTGAAAACAATGCTTAAAGCACTCATGAAAGCAAGAAAACAAGACATATTTGAAAATAGAAAATAACTTTGCAAAGGAAAAAAAATACTTGAAAAGCAGGAGACAATCATAATACTCATTGTAAGAATCAAATATGCAAGATCCATCCTTTTCTTTAGCACTCCCAGTTGATAGGTGGTTCTGGTTCCTGAAATACCATTAAAAGAAATCAATCACAAAGGTTAACATCAGATTGAATTAAATTAGGTCAATCTGCATTTTAAATTTCAGGATTTGGTAACCATGCACAACAACATGGAGCTTCATTTGCTATAACTAATGTTAGAACACTCATCTATCACAGTTAAAAGTACCAAGAAACTGCACCTGCAAAGTTTTATCTTTTTTGTCAATCCTCCTCAACACTTTATACTCTTCTTGAAGGGATTTGAAGCCTTGCCAGGTCAGAACGCTTTCCACAATATCGCGATCACAAATTTCCAACTTTTGAATACACAAGTGCTTGCGTAACCACCTTCATACAGCCAGAATTCAAAATTTCGGTTCTGTGAAATGTACCCCCTTCAAACCTTTTCTCTTCTTGATTTGAACTTGTCATTTGCTCGACCCTTTTTGACTAAATACTCCTGTAAATCAACACCCGCCTCTACGATTCTTGTATGAGGCTCTATTTCAACCTTCAATACTTCCTCTAATCTTCCAATTTCCACCTCACAAATCCTACTAATCATGTCCATCCAAGTATAAACATGTGGAGCTTGACCACTTTTCAGCATGCCCTCCAAAACCAAACACGCTTCATCAATCTTCCCAACATTACACAACCCATTGATCAAAACATGCCAAACCGACACAAGAGGAGAAAACCCTTTTGACATCATCAAATCCAAATAACTTTTAGCCTCATCATACAAACCCTGACCGCATAAACCACCAACTAGCGTTTGATACGACACCAAATTCGGCAAGCAACCATTTGAATCCATGTCTTCAAGAACTTTACAAGCATCATGCGCACGACTCTCCCTACAGAAACCTAAGATAACAGTATTGTAATGCACAATATCCGGGCTGCACCCTTTGACCTTCATCCTACATAGAAGCTTATACGCCTCCCTAAGCTTCTTCTTCCTACACAAACTGTTTAACACCGTCGTGTAAGTCAGAGAATCCGGTACAAATCCTTTGTTCAACATATCCTCTAACAAGTCAACAGCCCGGTTGACTTGACTCTTTCTACACAAACCCTGCATCAGAATCCGGTAAGACTCGACATTTGGGACAACATCTCTCTTAGGCATTTCACCGAACAGGTGGTATGCAATGCTAAGATCACCGTTTGAACAGAAAGCACGCATCAAAATGTTGTAAGATTCAACATTGGGAGAAACATCATACCGATGAGCTGATTTAAACAGGTCAAATGCAGACCGAAGATAGCTCCTTTGAGAGACTAAAATCTCGAGGATTACGTTCAATTGCTTCGTGCGTGGCGTGATGTTGAATTCCATGATTGTATAGAATGTTTTTAGGGCTTTTTCAGGCAAATTCGCATCACCGTACATGCGTATGATGTGTGTGAAGAGGGACGGTGGGACGGTGTACCGGCGGTCGGATTTCAGGCAGGATAGAAGGGGATTCATGAGGGAAAAATGGCGGGAACGGCCGAGTTTGAGAATAAGAGTTTGGAAAGTGGCGTAGGAATGATGGAAATTTGGATGAGCATTGGAAGCTAGATCGAAGATTTCTTTGGCTACAAGTGGATCTGATTGGGAAGCTATGAGTTTCTGGATTCGTGAGGGAGATGGAAATGGTTGTTGATTGTGATTTGAGTGGAAGGACGCCAGGGGTTTTAGGGTTTTGATTGAGCGATTGACAATCTTGTTGAAATGAGAATGAAAACACGGCATCACTTGGGGATGATTTTGCGATTTCTGACTGTTGGATTATACTTTATCTTGAAGAATTGAGATAAGTTTGATTAACGTTAAAACCCCAGAAATTGAATCGAAAACAAGATATATACCTACAATGCCGGAGCCTGAAGATTTCTTCCTCAGTTACGTTAGGGTTTGGAGGACGATAATAAATAACTGATGTCAAAGACAAAAATTCTAAGATGGATACGATTAAGATCATGTAACCTGATGCCCCCTAAATCACACAGATTGTCCTTTATTTATACTATAAATTATATTTTATGTCCTTTGATTTTAATTAGTACATCACAGGTTATTTTCTTACATACTTTTATACATCATATGTTTTTTACACTAACTGGTGTTAAGTTTTGCTGTTAAGTCTAGGCATGTACCTTCCACATGAGGGTAAAATCGTCTTTTTACCCACTAAAAGACTATTTATGTAATTTCCATTTATCTTCCTCATAAAACCCTAACCCCATTATTATTCCTCTCTCCCTCTATATGCAAGAACACCACCAGTCCACCACCGTATAAAATTTTACAAATTGTTTGAACCATATTGCTAACCAACTCAATGAAACTCATTCACTTCATTTGAAGCATCTTGCTGACCATCGAATAAATATTTTGCAGACCTAATTTTCTATTTTACCCATCACTCAATGAGAAATCTAAGTTGCTAAAGCTCCAACTCAAGATCTTGTGACTCTGAGTCAATGTCCCAGTAGAAGCAGTGAAGCCCACATACATGGTATCTTCAAAAACATCAGAAAGATTCTTCAAGGGGACACATATCAAACGGCTGGTGGGCTTCTTCATACCAACAGGAGCCATGGTCACATTAACCATAAAATCTTTATAATCGATCCAGACTTGGTAGTTTCTATCACTGTTAAGTTGCAAGGTCCTAAACCCCCGTCTTGATCCGCATAATACCCAGCTTCAGAGGAATTAACAGAGGTCAAAGAATTGACATCAATACCGACGTGATTAGCGTTAATATCTCGAAACTCTTCGTTTCTAAAGACATTGAAACTCCAAACACACAATTGGTTGGATTGCCATCAATAGCCATGCTAAAAAGGCCAAGATTCTGAGCTGAAGTAGTGTTGTCGATCCCGGTGATGGGGGTGAAGAGAAACACAAAGCCGTGGCCGGGAAGAACGTTTGTACTGGGTGCCATGGCGAAGATGAAGGAGGCGGAAAAGGGGAGAAGGGATGAGGAATTCTTGGTGGGGATCTTGCGTGGGTAAAGGGCTCGCCCAATCTGACCAGGAGTAGAGTTGGTGAGGGTGAGTATGTTGGATTGAACGGTGGCGTTGCCATAGAGTGAGATGGAGGTGGAATTGAAGGAGTTGATGATGAAATCGATGGCGAAGGATAGGAGAAACAAGTAGAAGAGGAGACAGAGAGAAGAAGGAGAAGCGTATTAGCAATTTAGGAGACAAAATATGAAATGACTATTATACCCATCATGTGAGGGGCACATGATGGGATTTAACGGTGAAAATGGATGATGGTTAGTGTAAAGGGCATAGGGTGTGCAAAAATATGTAATCCGTACCCGCTTGCACATTTCACTACCCCATGCTTTGGCGAGTGCCTTATTTAGTAGAATCGTTCATAGTTTGGGAGTGACGTTTGATCTATCCCATCGCCAAAAATCGGTGTTTGAATGTCTTCGGGCCCCTCAGGCTTAGGATTTCCTGACAGTCATCCTCATTGAAGGACTGGGCCAACATATGTCGGCTGTGGAGTACCGGCTAATGATCTCTTTGTTTTCCGCTGATGAGCCCTGCCCAGTTTGCCGCAAGGTTTTTTTGGATTCTTTTGGCTAGCATGTGGTCCATTTCAAGGAGCTACTTAGGTTTAAATACAGTCATGATTTAGTTAGGGATGTTCTATGTGATGTTTTTAAGCGAGCAGGAATTTCTACTAAAAAAGGAGGCATTCATGAACTTTCTGACAGATCCGCTTGAAGAGCTGATATTTTTGTGTTTGGGTGGGCAGTGGGAACACGCTTGTGTGGACCTTACAGGAGTGTCCCCTCTTGTGGGGCTCAGGTACGACGAGTTTGTTGCGGGCCAGGTTGCGTTGAAGGCGGAATCAGGCAAAGTTGCTAAACACGAGAAAGCTTGTTTAGATAATTAACACGTGTTTATCCCTTTTGCTTTTGATACATTTGGTTTCCTACCTCCGGAGGCTGGAATTTCTGAACAGGGTTCAGCAGATCATGCATAGTGATTTTTCAGCTCCTAAGACCCAAGTTTTGTTTTTAGTAGGATCGGTTTTACTATCCAAAAGGGAGTTGCGGCGCAGCTTGTTGCCCATTTACCAGCCATTTTATTGTAAACGTCCTTCTTATTTGGTTTAATCAAAGAGTAAATGCATCCTTCATCAAAAAATAAAATAAACATTAAAATTGTTAGATATAACATGAACAAACATTACAAAAATGATTAATAATAAAAATACCTTTATCAATTTCTTGAATTGTGTCTCATTCTTCTTCACTGATGAGTTTGTTGTTTGAAGTTGAACTACCCCGAAGCCAGTCTTAGATGCAGATTAAACTCTGAACTATCATAGGAGTCAAAGAACTCCTAAACGGGTCCAAAACCCTCCGACATGCTAAAAACTGACTCAGAAGCCACCATCGACACGAGAATGGTGAATAAGTCTAGCCATTAAGGATAGAATTGGGAATCTTATGTTATTAGCTTTCCACCAATCTAAAACATTGAAGATTTCTAAATCCTCTTCAAAACTTTCTTTCAAAAATTTGTTTAACTAACCAACAGATTCAATTCTATTTGTTTTCATCTTTTACCATAGTTTGTTTCTGAATTATGGTTATGGTGCCTTATCTTTCGGGTTTTGGTGTTTCCCTAATACCGATGAAGTTGAAGACTCAGTAGTACTAGAATTTGTGGAATGAATTTTAATATACTCATTGTATAAGCCAGAGAATCCATGATGAATTTCATTTTCTCATCTGTCATATTTTTCTCATAACTTTCAACAAATAGTTTATTTAAATACTTTACTTTGTTCCTTGGATCTAGATTCAAAGCAAAGTATAGCAATAACTTATTGCCAAAAATACTCTTATTTATTTAATTTCCAAATGTATCGTTGTAACATTTTTATTTTTATCAACGTTGTTAAGAGCTAAGCCGCCGCTACGTGCGTATACGTTTACCAGTTACAATTAAAATGCCCTTCTTGAACACAAACACTTACCCGGGTCAAAGTCAGACCCAGAAAAAATTAAATTAGGTAGATATACTAGTCTTCCAGTTAGTTATTTATAATTTGTTCTAACATTTGGTTTTTTATTTTCATCCTTTACCCTTTTTTCATTTACATCCTTTTAAAGTAAATAGCACCCAAGTTATGCATAAAAAATGCAGAGTAATTAAGACATCTAAAGAAGATATGTATGTTGACCTTATGAGAAAATGAAACTATACATATTATGTCTATCACAATTCGCATCGGTTGCCCAAATCATAACCGAACCGAACCCATGCAAAAAACTTATTAACCAAAAACCGACTGAAACATTCACAGATAACCAAAACTTTCGGTTTCGGTTTGATAGGGATCAACACCAAACCAAACCGATCCCTGTCACCCCTAGAATCAACGAGTCAATTTAACAGGTTATCAAGTAATCAGACGCCTTCAGAAATAATACTCATCTTCAGAAGCATACTCATCGTCGTCATCATCATCAAGAACGACGACATCCTCAAAATCATCATCGTCGTCGTCTTCCTCGGTATCCACGATGTTTTCTTCATCCCAAAGAGGACAAGTGCATGTTGCCTTCTTGTTCTTCCATTCCGCTCCACACGTGTAGCAAAATTCATATCCACATCTGCAAAATAAAGGAAAGCTGTAAGAATCTGCTGCTATCGATGATTCCACAAAGCCATATTCAAGATCTATTTAGAAATCCACGTGTATTTGGTACATCGGAGGTGGCAACTTCAACTCATTCATAGGCCAGCCTAGCCCGACCCCTCGCTTGGAAAGCGAGATTGGTTTGTGCCAGGTCCTTTTGTTTTCTTTTTTTAAATATTTTGCTAAAGATATTAAATTGTTTGTTAAAAATATTAAGTTATAAATTAACAATAGTATCTTAAAATAAAACAAGATATCGTTCATTTAAAATAGAGTAAATTACAAATTATGTCCTTTATAAATATAGCAAATTGCATTGTGTGTCCTTACAGTTCAATTCAATAAATACACTGTATGTACTTTTTTTTGAATTTTTGCAAATTATATGTCCTTTGAACGAACACCCATACAATTCCATCATTAGCTCCACTAATGTGCCCCTCACTTGAGGGGATTTCTGTCATTTTAATTCACCATTTTTCAGACCTACCTTTTAATACAGCCAAGCACCCCATTTCACTACTTACGCTTAAACCTTCGGGCAAACTAACCCTAATTTCACCCAAGAAGACAACAATGGCAGGACGATTTTGCATTCGTGAACATACTCCACGAGCTGAAGTCGATGAATTTTATGGTAAAAGATTTCACTTACCTTATCTAGATTCTAGAAAACCGTTGAACCTACGCCCTGGATTTCTAAGAGTCCATGAAGTACACAGAATCGCTGCTTTACCACAAGAACAAAAAACCATCTTGGATCGTGCTTCGGATGGAGTGAATTTGCTGCTAAATGAGGAAGATGACATTTTGTTTTGATTTTGGAGCTAGGGTTTTTATCGTTGGGTGTATTAAATGGTCGGAGGGTAAAGGAAAGAACAAAAAGGTGAATTAAAATGACAGAAATGCCCCTCACGTGAGGGGCACATGAGTGGAGTTAACGATGGAATTGGATGGGTGTTAGTTCAAAGGACAGATAATGTGTAAAAATTTTAAAAAAAAGGACATGCATTGTAATTATTGAAGTGTAAGGACACACAATGCAATTTGCTATATTTATAAAGGACATAATTTGTAATATACTCTTTAAAATATTAACAATTTTACTTTTTGGAAACAAAAATAAGTACTTTAAATTGTTTCCAAAAAGCATAAGATACAAAAATTCACATTTACCTTATATGTAAAAACAATTTAACACATTAAAAAATTAAAGTGTACAGAAATTAGAAAATCACATATATATTACAAGAAAAACAACTTTAGGTACAGGACCAAGCCTTCAGAACAAGATAATCAAGCATAATCCCACATTTCGAGCTATTCAACTTTCAGGGTCAATCGGGCCGAGACGATGCCTAAAAAAGAACGTTTTTCTTTTAAGTGACGCTAAACTGTATTTTAAATGCATTCAACGCCCCGTACGCCATAACATTTTATTTGTTTAAAAAATATCTCCACTTCAATAATATATTAACTAATCACATTTAATACATTAAATGCTTATAGTTATGTTTAAAAGGGATAGACAAGTATCAACCACATACAGTTTTACTTGGTACTAAAAGCTACACGCTTTGAGCCTTTGACCCAACCCAACCCACCAGTTTTGCCTATTCTTATCACAGATTAGACATGCATATGCGTATGTATCTTTGAAACATTAGCTCATTCATCTCGCTCACATGATCTATGTAAAACACAAGCATGCAGGCAGGGCACGATACAGGAGAGTGATACACTTAATGAGGATTCAGCAATTCTAAGAACTTATGATTCATGCTTCTCACAGGCCTTGAATTCTTCATCCTTTGAATATCGATTGAAACACAGTAAGCAGGAAATACAGAAAATTGATTGTAATGTAACTTTATTTCTGGATGCAATAATCATTTACAATCAGACCTATATATACCAGATGAAACGAAGCGTCGGTTCAGAAGCAACCGTTCTACAACCGCCAAACGGATCGGTGCTTCACCAAGAGTTGTACCGTTTCATCTCTAAACCTATACGACCTGTTTTATGGGCTTTATAATAGGCCTTGCCATCAGCACATAATACTAATTACAAATACTTAATATTCTGACCCATTTACTTTGACCCATTACATAATAAAACAATTAACTAAAAACTATTGAAGATTAATTTCCAACAGCTTCTACAAACTTAACCAGTTGTGATTATGTGTACTTCATTCACGTCACCTTTCTTCCACGGGAACCTCTAGTCTAGACACAGCCTATGAAAAACCCCAACCATACATGCAAAAGTAAACAACTAAATACTAAAAAAGGCAGCAATTTCATATATCCTCCTCTAAAATTGTAAAATAACTTATTTACCAAATCATGCTTCAAAACATTGTACACTGTCATTGAAAAATTGTTTATTGGGTGTATATTTCCAAGATTTATGTGAAACTATGACCCCCCCCCCCCCTAAAAAAATATTACTATATAAATGCACGATATCACGGCTTGATATGAGTTTGGAACCATACTTACAAATATAACTAAGTGAGTTCAAGTAGTTATTTCTAGCAAAACATACCCTTTGTAACTTACTAACTTTCCTTAAAATTTACAGTAAAACCAAGTAAATTACAGAATATGTCTAGTACTCTTAAGAAATTTGCAGCCAAAGAAGGTATAAAAAATGTGAAAATGGTTAAATCTCTAGTACTAGGTTATCTATTGTCAGTCTCAGTTTTTTATAACATTTTGCTCGATATCACTTCATGAAAACAATACATAGTGTACCAATAAGACTAGACAGGAAGAACAGAATTGGTGAAAATAATGTACCTGCAAGTCATGTGGTAGCAACCAGCTGCTAACTCTATCATATGTTTGCATTTTATGCACTGCCGCCACAAATTCATTGCTGCAAGATTTTTAAGCTTTGATTCTTCCACAAGTGTTGTGGGGTTTCTTTTTTTGTACTCTGTACAGGTCATATTTTCATGCCAAGGAACCCTACAATTAATGCAAAAAATACCATAACACTTGTAACATTTTCGAGCTCCAAATCCAAAAGCCAATGTAGGAAGCTTAAAAAGTTCAGTTCTTGACATCAACGTGGAGCATTTAGGATACGGGCAATAAACTTTTTCTGTCACCGGAATTGAATCTTCTTTCAATCGTTGTCTCATCATCTCAGTAAACTTCAGGGTCAAGAACTTCTCACAACTTTCAATTCTCAATTCATTCCCGCAACCTTCATGAGGGCATTTTGGTAACGCACCATTAAGCAATTTCACCTCTACGTGTTGCTTCATGCAAGAATAGCAGTATCGATGTGTACAACCTTCAATTGGAAAGAATTGGTCTATAGATTTATCATCTAAGCATATTATACAATTTTCAAGCTTTTCTTGACTTGATGATAACACCTTGCTTATCTGAGAGTTTATTGCTTCTCTTGCAAGCTTAATCGCAAATTTGACATCCTTACGAGTAATAAGGGAGGGCTCACAATATGTGAAACTTTTCCGAATAAGATTCACTTGATCCAAAAAGGTTATAACCTTTTGTTGTTTTGGCCGCCAGCGCCCATTAACCTGAAATTGCCAACACACTTATGATTATATCTTGTTATAACAAGCCATAAATTTTATCACAGCTTGTCAAATTGCTACAACAGTGAACAGACAGTTGATACAGACATATAGCGTACGATGAAATCAACTCACAAATTGATACAGTGGATGATAATCACAATAGAATACGATTCTCTTGAGATCCAAAGCAGCTGCAGCGTTCAAAGCCTCGATCAACGCCTGCCCCTCCACACTCTGCCTGCTCATCCGATCACCTTTAATCAAATCCAAAGGCTTCCTCATCTCAAAAATCATCTCATCCGTCGAGTCGCATATCGCTACACCGATCCCAGCCATTGTCACTGTTTTATTTGAAGAACTAGGACCGTGAACTCTCTCCTCGCTTAACAAACCCTTAAAATAAACCCTAAATACCTCTGGATTGTCTTCGCTCTTCGAAGAAGAACCCTCTCCGTACGGACGCTCGAAATTGTCACCGACAACTTGCCACTGTTCCTCCGGCATTTGCAAAATCTCGCGAGCGAGTTTCTGATCGTGAATTCGACGGTTGAGATCCACCTGCAGTTTCTTCGTTTCGGTTTCGATGATCATGCGGTCTTTAATTTCCGTCTCGAATTTGTCAAACTCTAGGGTTTGGACGTCGGCGAGGTTAACGCCGTCGTTAATCGAGATCGGAGGTGGTGGTTGTGGAGATTGTAATGATGAATTGGAGGATGAAGGTTGAAAAGCGAGAGACGCAGCCATGGCTTCTTCGAGTTGGAGACGGTACGCTAGTTCCAGGTCGGACTCGACGGCTCCTGCCGCCATGAACTCGCGGCGTTGTTCGGCGGCGATTCTGCTCAGTTCTCGTATGTCGTCGTTCATCGTTGAGAGTGACTTATAAGATCCGTAATTGTAGTACAACACAAATTGTTAGGGTTAATGTCCCCAATTTTCGGTTTTTATCTAGTGAATCCTAACAATCAAACAATCCAATCGAAGCATTAGGGGAGAATTTTGTCGCTAATCGCGTTAACCTATCTCCGATCGTCCGCTTAACGTCCACGGTACGAATAACCCTACAACCGTTCTTCAACGTATTCAACTCATGAGCCTAGCGACCAAGTTCGGTGTTCCTACAGTTAAAACACATTGATGTAAGTGATTAATGCTAATAATTGATTAAAACATAATAAATACTCAGTATTGTTTTTTTTAACGGCAAACTCACGAACAATATAAACCTGCTTATAATCTACACCACTTGTTCATGACGGGACTAAACTCACAATCTCTTAGAAATGAAATATCAGACAATATATCTAGATATCATTGAGCCAAATGCTCTTTAGTAAATAGTACATATTGTTAACTTTTAATCATAAAACTAACTTCTTTTCAAAATATGTAATTTATGATTAATGTTTAACGATGTTCATTAAGTTTGACCACTAACGATCACTGCCATTAACATCTTAAAAACCACCACCTAAATAAATACATTAGATTATTAGAAGCATGAACAATCGAATCTAAATCATATATCATACCTTCAAGAAGGCAAGAACAAACACGAATGTAATCCTAGATATAAACATGATAACACACACATAGAATATACAAACACATACCCTAACCAAATACTTGTTTGTGTGAACCGTCTGTCTGAATCTATGGAGGCATCTCACGGCGATGGAGTGTTATCAAGGCGATGGAGGTGTGAAATAAATGGAGTCAATTAGGGTGGGGAAAAGGGTAGAGAAATGTGGTTGGGGTGGTTAGGTAGAGGCAGTTAGCTTAGGAGACCAAAAAACACCAACAAAAGAGGTGGATGAATAAGTTGAGAAGATAAAGGGTGAAACATGACAATGATTGACGATATGCATTCTAAATATGAATTTGGTTGGGGCATGAATGGAATGGTTTTATTTAATGAAAAAAACCAGGCAATCATAACTAAGTTTGTCAACGACAGATATCGAAACGTATACTGCATTATGCTAGTTTGAAAGTTCAAATATAATACATTTGTGTGTGTAACAAGTTCACTAATCTACTCGTTTATTTAGATATTTCAACATAACTTTATAAAAAAAGGTCCATATATTAATGTCTCGATGGCGTTTATGTAATTCACGTACGAATTAAGTTAGGCAATCATATGTTACATATATGGGACATCTAAGAACGTTATGAGAGAGGCAAATGAGAATGTCCGAAAGACATTAATCTACATAATCGGATTTCAGTAACACAAATATAAATGTAAATTTATCATTACGTTCATCAGTTGTAATCGTCAATAAACTTTACAAGAATGTCCTAATTGTCACTCCATCACACATCTTAAAGACTTTGCTAGGTTTATAACGAAAGACGAGGCAATGATAATCGTACCATGCAAGCATTACTAAATCTTGATAAGTACATCACGATTAGATACATATTTCATTTGGAATACTTCCACATATAGCAATAACAAAATATTTACACAATAGGTTTCAGACATAGTACAAATTTACGTGTTGATGGTTGAATGAACTCATTAGTTTTCCATATGTTTATTCTTCCTTACTTGTTCAATGACGCTAGGTGATGCAAAGAGAAGTCACGTGAACACACGAATGTTGTAACAGTTGAGTTTTGGCAAATTTAAACCTTTCACATCCTTGTAAAGGTCTTAGCTGACTAATAAACCTTCGTGCTACTACTAAGCGGTTTGATTCAGAGCCAAATAATGTGGTCTATCGGCGTGATCGCTAGATATTTCCTAATACGTTAACGGAATTGATTCACTACTAGAAAACTGCAAGTTTTCCTACAAAAATTTCCCACAAAATTTTTTTTGTGGGAAATTTCAACAACATTCCCACAAAATTCCCACGAAGATGAAACCCTAAACTTAGTAACGACTTTCCCATAACATTCCGAGAACAAACACGTTTGTGGGAAAACAGTCGGAAATTACCCACTAAATTCCGACAAACTTATATTTAAAAATAAATTTGTGGGAAAGTTGTCGGAAATTCCGACCGTTTTCCCACGAAATAATATATTTTTTATTTATTTATCTTATAAGCATATATAATAGAAATGTATTATATTTATAACATATATAGTGTTTATAATATACTCTTTTATATATTTTTTGACAAATACATATTATTTTAGTTTTTTTTCTTTATTATTTTCTTCTATTAACATTTTTTTATTTAAACATGCGTATAAGTACGTGTATGTGTGTATCCGTATGTATTTGCATATGTACATGTATATATTTGTCCATACGTGTGTGCGTCTTGTTGTATTTACAAACATATATATATACACACATTTATATAATAATAAAATATTGTTTTTAGTTATGTGTTTCGATTTACTATACACACGACGTCGCACGTACATATGTCTATAATACGTACAAGTTGGAGAAACACAAGTAATTTAACGTATAATAAAGTTACACAAAAGATGGAGCGAAAAAGTTAACGTTTAACCGTCTAAAAACGAAAAAATATATATTTTGGTGGGAAAACGGTCGGAATTTCCGACAAATTTCCCACAAAAGAGTTGAGTTTTGTGGGAAAATTGTCGGAAATTCCGACCGTTTTCCCACGAAATAATATATTTTTTTATTTATTTATCTTATAAGCTTATATAATATAAATGTATTATATTTATAACATATATAGTGTTTAAAATATACTCTTTTATACATTTTTCGACAAATACATATTATTTTAGTTTTTTTTCTTTATTATTTTCTTTTATTAACATTTTTTTTATTTAAACATGCGTATAAGTACGTGTGTGTGTGTATCCGTATGTATTTGTATATGTACATGTATATATTTGTCTATACGTGTGTGCGTCTTGTTGTATTTACAAACATATATATATATATATATATATATATATATAGACACACTTATATAATAATAAAAGATTGTTTTGAGTTATGTGTTTCGATTGGGTATACACACGACGTCGCACGTACGTATGTGTATAATACGTACAAGTTGGAGAAACACAAGTAATTTAACGTATAATGAAGTTACACAAAAGATGGAGCGAAAAAGTTAACGTTTAACCATCTAAAAACGAAAAAATATATATTTTGGTGGGAAAACGGTCGGAATTTCCGACAAATTTCCCACAAAAGAGTTGAGTTTTGTGGGAAAGTTGTCGGAAATTCCGACCGTTTTCCCACGAAATAATATATATTTTTATTTATTTATCTTATAAGCTTATATAATATAAATGTATTATATTTATAACGTATATAGTGTTTAAAATATACTCTTTTATATATTTTCTGACAAATACATATTATTTTAGTTTTTTTTCTTTAGTATTTTCTTCAACTAATAATTTTTTATTTAAACATGCGTATAAGTACGTGTATGTGTGTATCCGTATGTATTTGTACATGTAAAAGTATATATTTGTCTATACGTGTGTGCGTCTTGTTGTATTTACAAACTTATATATGTAGACACACTTATATAATAATAAAAGATTGTTTTGAGTTATGTGTTTCGATTGGGTATACACACGACGTCGCACGTACGTATGTGTATAATACGTACAAGTTGGAGAAACACAAGTAATTTAACGTATAATGAAGTTACACAAAAGATGGAGCGAAAAAGTTAACGTTTAACCGTCTAAAAACGAAAAAATATATATTTTGGTGGGAAAACGGTCGGAATTTCCGACAAATTTCCCACAAAAGAGTTGAGTTTTGTGGGAAAGTTGTCGGAAATTCCGACCGTTTTCCCACGAAATAATATATATTTTTATTTATTTATCTTTATAGCTTATATAATATAAATGTATTATATTTATAACGTATATAGTGTTTAAAATATACTCTTTTATACATTTTCCGACAAATACATATTATTTTAGTTTTTTTTCTTTAGTATTTTCTTCAATTAATAATTTTTTATTTAAACATGCGTATAAGTACGTGTATGTGTGTATCCGTATGTATTTGTACATGTACAAGTATATATTTGTCTATACGTGTGTGCGTCTTGCTGTATTTACAAACTTATATATGTAGACACACTTATATAATAATAAAAGATTGTTTTGAGTTATGTGTTTCGATTGGGTATACACACGACGTCGCACGTACGTATGCGTATAATACATACAAGTTGAAGAAACACAAGTAATTTAACGTATAATGAAGTTACACAAAAGTTGGAGCGAAAAAGTTAACGTTTAAACGTCGAAAAACGAAAAAATATATATTTTCGTGGGAAAACGGTCGGAATTTCCGACAAATTTCCCACAAAAGAGTTGAGTTTTGTGGGAAAGTTGTCGGAAATTCCGACCGTTTTCCCACGAAAATATATATTTTTTTATTTATTTAAAAAAAAAAACAAGCCTTTGATGGATCGAACCTGAGCTAATTGGGTAGATTTGGGACAAGTGAATTAAACCAATAACTATCATTTTTCGACGTTTAAACGTTAACTTTTTGCTGCTGTATAAAACACGCGGATCTTATACCCAATCTTATGACCCGTTTGCACTCAGAACACACAACCCTAATTTCCATCATTTCGGTTGTCGTTCCTATTCAGCCTCATTTGAGTTACCGTCATCGCACCACACCACCACCAAATCAACCTCATCCGTTGCTGTGCAATCACCACCATCTGTTGTACTCCACTGTTTTGAACCGTTGTTCCATTTGGTCGCGTGCTGCCTGTTTCTTTCAATTCACGAAGAATCACGTGTAACTTTACTGTGTGTTTTTTTTGTGCATTGAATTGGATTTCTTTCAGGCACTGTTATGTTCTTATTAGGGGTGTTCACGGTTCGGTTTCAAACCGTGAAACCGCCCAAACCGGTCATCGGTTTGGTTTCGCGGTCGGTTTTTCTCCTAAACTTTCGGTCGGTTGGTTTCAAAAGTTTCAAACCGTAGTGAACGGTTTGGTTTACGGTTTATACAAAAAACCGGTCGTAAAAAACCGGACCGGACCGTGTATATATTATATATATATATAAGTTGGGATGTTTGAATGTTTGGGACTTTGGGCTTAGGCCTGTTTAGGAAGAAAATAAGCTAGCAATGGATTCCAAGCTTGGGCGGTAATCGATTTCATGAATAAGGGGTAAATACTTCAAATTTTCAACTGAACTTTTTCACTCTTTTAGACTTCCCCCTTTCACTTTGCCGCTTAACCCCTCAACCTTTCACACTAACCCTAGGTCATTGACTTCTTGCCGTTCAACGCCTAAAACTTCCGAGTTTCAACTTCAATCGCTAGGCTCAAGCCGTTAACCTGCTCAAGCCTTTCATCGGCTCAATCGATTCCAAGTTTCCGACCCACAAGTCAAAATCCCAGGTTAGTATTTCATCGTTGGTTGTCGCAGGTTTCTGTTTAGTGTGGTTGTGAGAAGTTTCTTTTACTTGCAGGTTTATCGTTGTCAAAATCAGTTTGGAATTTGATTTTCTATAATTTGATTTTACTCTAAAATCAGTTTGGTATTTGACTTTTAGCAACATCTCAGCTTTGGTATTTGATTTTTAGCAAAATCTCATTTTGGTGTTTACTCTAATTTGTTTTCTATTGTCAAAATCTTAGGTTCTTTTTAATAGGTTTTAGGCAGTTTTTTGACAGAGCTTGCCCCAAGTTGCACCAAAGCAATTATACAGAACAATATCAACGAAAAATTGATGTAAACCTACAGTAATCAAAACTGAAATTGGGCATATGTAATTTTCACATACTGAGGCTTAGATGTACCTCAACATATCTCAACATAGGGGCCTAAATGGGCCTAAAGCCCAAACCGCGAAACCAAACCGGAACCAAACCGGTAACAACGGTTCGGTTTGGTTTGGTTTTTATTTTCAACGGTTCGGTTTTGGTTTTTAGTGATAAAAAACCGTTACTAACGGTTTGGTTTATGGTTTGATCCAAAAACCGCGAAAACCGGACCGTGAACACCCCTAGTTCTTATATCTGATTTACTATGAATTTTAGACTTGGTTTAAAAATCTGTAGCTAACACTTTCTATTTGGGTTTTGATTTTCGTGGATGAAGAAGAAGCGAAATTAAAATCCCAATTGGATGATGGTTCCGATTTTGAGCAGACGGAATCCAGAAATTCAGGTTAGGATCTCTAATTTCAGTCTGTTTGATGCATATCTTTCATTGGGTTTGTGGGCATTTTTGGGGGATTTTCTAATTTAGAGCTCATAATCATTTACACAGTTTTGACTTCTAAATCTTCACCTGCTTCAATTTTCTGTTTTAGGGCTCATAATCATTCACTTGCTTATTATGGGTTAACTGTTTTGTGTTGATAATAGGTTACTTTTATGATAATTTTATAAAATTGGTGATAATAAATATAAAGACTGCGGTTTTAAGGCTCCCAACTGCAAACTTGTCTCTACAAATAAGTATACGACTGATATATGTATAAAGTTCAACTATTTTTTTGATGAAGTGAGATACTAATATTTATCTTTTTTGATGAAGTCATTGATGGAAAAAACCTGACCTGATATACCCACCTGCCACCTTATGCCATAAGATTGCCTTTCCTCAGTAGCTGCTGCCACTGCCACTCCTCCGTTGCCGCTGACGCACCTGTAACCGCTTCCGCTTTCCTCAGTCCTGGGGGTAGTAGCCATGGTCGTGCACTTGGACGTCAATCAGAGTCGAGTCCTAGGGGTAGTAGCCATGGTCGTGGACGTGAACATCAATTAGAGTCGAGTCGTGGGGGCATTAGCCATGGTCGTGGACGTGGACATCAATTAGAGTCGAGTCCTGGGGGCATTAGCCATGGTCGTGGACGTGCAGATACTTCATACGGTGGTGGCGGTAGTAGACCTGGTGGTCAGGGTGACCTTTTGGGTGATATGGACACGACATTACAGCCGGACTTCCGGTATGGGTTTGAGACGACTACCGATCATGTTCAGTCCCATGATGGTGATGGTTTTGATGGTGATGGTTTTGATGGTGAGGATTCTGGTGGTGAGGATCATGTAGATGCGACTACTCACTACGAATCGAATGACACAAGCATGCCTGTTGATAACTCTCGGAAGCCACTTATCACGGTGGTCGGGAGGAAGTATGTCTTCCTAACTTTTAAACTTATGTTGTTTATTCATGTTATGAATATACTTATTTGTTTTTATTTTTAATATTATAGGTTTGGGGATATTAAAGTTCATAAAGCTATTGGAGTTATGTTTAGTAGGAGTTTTGATGCATCTTGGACAACGTATAGACATGTCCCTAGGGCGACAGTGGGCATTGTGCATGATTTATTTAGGGTAATATATCAATTAGTTATTTGTGTATCTTATCATTATTTGTTTTAATTTTACATTATTAACTTACATTTTTTTACAGGATACTTATACGTTTGATCCAACGGTGGACAGTGAGCATTCCATTCGAGTAGCATTTGAGAACGTGTTGAAGGATCGTTTTCCTGATATAATGAGGGAGCACCGAGTATCATCTGCAAAAAAAGCCAGGGCAGCCGGGTTTAATATAGGAGTACTTGATGATGATTTTGATATAATGGTTAATTATCCCCCCGATAAGATGTCTGCTAACATATGGCAAGGGTTGTGTTCGGTAAGCGAGTTAATACATTATTGTTTTTAATATATTGTGGCATTTATATTATCATACATATATTTGTACTCTTTAAAGGAATGGAACACTGATGAATGGCGTAAGAAAGCCGAGACAGCGAGAAATAACCGCAAAGGCAAGGATAGCTCTGCGATGCTATCCCGACATACGGGCGGATCTATTGGATTTGATGAGCATCGCATCCGCCTAGTAAGCTAATCATATTTATAATGTCAGTAATTGTTTTACTTTAACACATATTACATTAATTATATTCTATGTTTTATGTAGACATGTAAGTTGAAACGACCACCCACCCATACTAAAGTCTTTCTTGATACACACCTTACTAAAGAGTGCAAGAGAAACTTTTGGGCTGGACTATATGATGAAAGCATGGAAGGGATGGAATTTTGTACCGATCGAGCGAAACAAATATTTGTATGTTATCTTTATCATTTTTTTATATAATTATTGTATCAACTTTTAGTACAATAACAACGTGTTGTCTTGATAAATTGTAGGAGGCGTACCAGAGCTCCATGGTGGAGAAGTATGGGGAGGACACTACTCAGTATCCATTGGGTGATGTTGAATTGTGGGAGCATGCATCAGGAGGGAGAAGATTCGGGATTGGATCTTCAGATATTCATTTTGTCATGACCGGTACACAAGCTTCTTCTACCGGGTCTACACCATTTTATGGGTCGCAACATGAGGTATTATTAATAGTTTTATTTTATTATTAGTGTTGTGCAAGCGTATGTGTATATATGTGTGTATGCATATCCATGTTTCTATGTGAATGGGTTTGTATGCATATGCGTATGTTTATATGTATATATGTATGCCTATATGTATGTGTATAGGCTTTGGGTTTTGATTTTATTGGAACTGGGTCTGGCAAACTGGGCGGGTCTGGCTGGTTCGGGTCACGGGTCATAACGGGTTCAGGTCAGAACGGGTTCGGGTTAATACGGGTTTGGAGCAAAATGAGTGCGGGTCAAAACGGTTCGTTTAAAAAAAACTATCAATTTGATTCTATTTAAAGTTGCTTTCAAAATACCAAGAACAAAGAACCAAACAGAATAGAATATATGCTATGGTTTGATTTTTCAGTTTTGTTGATTTTTGCACATACCAATGAAAAGGAAGGGAGATTCGAAGTTCAAATAACCAATGATTATATCAATTTTTTTGCTTTAGTAATAGTGGGGGTGGGGGTGAGATGACAAAGTTTGGGGGACTCATATGCATTATTTTTAAGTTAACAAAATTTTTTAATACTTGATTATTTTGATCCATTGACTAATTTAAGGTGACCTAAATTAACCCATTGAATATTTGAGGTGACCTAAATTGACCCGTTGACTAATTTAAGGTGACCCAAATTAACCCATTGACTAATTTGAGGTCACCCAAATTGACCCATATTCAATTGACTTTTTCCCAAATGATCCCATTTTTTGAAGGATGGGTCAAGATTGCCACCTCTAATTGAAACCGTGTTGGTTTAGTATAATGAGTGAGATTTATAAATTGAGGGTATATTAGAGCATTCTTAGTGTTATTCCTATATTTCTGTTACAACACTTAGTTTAGCATTTGGTTTAGTTGAAACGGCAAAACTAAAATTCTATTTATCTCCCTTTTATAGTTGAAACGCCAAAAGTTGCGGATAATTCAATTAGATTGATTGTATGTGTATATACGTATGCCTATATGTATGTGTACGTGTGTGTGTATATATGCATTTTTTGTATGCGGTTTCACTTGTTATGTCTATCCTTTTTATGTGTATTTTTATGTATGTTCACTAATTATATATTATTAGTTTACTAAATATTATATATGTTTTAGATGCAGGAATTGATGCAACAACAAGTGAAAGAAGAGGTAGAACGACAAAAAATAGAGTTGAAAAAAGAAATGATGGAGGAGATGCAACAACAAAAAGAAAGAATGGAGGAGATGCAACAACAAATGGCAGCGTATCTCAAGCAATTGGGCAATCCTTCCGGCAATCCTCCACCGTAGTTTAGTTTATTGTCTTTTTTGTTAAACTTCTAAACATATTTGGATGATTGTATGATATTTTAGTAATCGTAATGGGTTTTGGAAACTTGTTTTTGTATTGGGTTTATTCTATATTTTAAACAGGAAAAAACTGGATTTTTTGGGTTTTTTTTTAATTTTTTTTTAAATAAAAAACTGTTTTGTGGGAAATCTGTGGGAAATTTATGTCTGATTTTATGGGAAATTGGTGGGAAAAATTTAGTCGGAAATTGGTGGGAAAATATTTGTCGGAAAGTGGTGGGAAATATTTGTCGGAAAATGGTGGGAAATATTGTGGGAAATGTTCTCGTGGGAAAATGGTGGGAAAATGTTTGTCGGAAAGTAGTGGGAAATATTTGTCGAAAATTGGTGGGAAATATTGTGGGAAATGCTTTCGTGGGAAAGTTGTCGGAAATCTGTTTTGGTGGGAAAATTGTCGGAAATTTTTGTCGGATTGTGGTGGGAAATATTTTCCCACGACCCTTTTTCCCACAAAGCGTTTTTGGTCGGAAGTTTGTGGGAAACGCCGTTTTCTGACGAATTTCCCACAAAAAGCTTTGTGGGAAAACTGTTTAATTTCTAGTAGTGATTGTTACTAGTGTGAAACTCGTTTTCCAAGATTATGTTGTAGTGTTTCCGTCATGTCCAAATCTCTAGGTGGAGGTATAACATCGTCATTCTTGGTAGTAGGGTTAGTTCGCTCATTAAATTTTGTCAGCCACGATGTTGTTCGACAATCATTTCTTACATACTAGCGTGATAGTAGCGGTGATGATATAATAAACTTAGTTCGTGAGTTACGATTTACGACTAAAAGATAGATCCAACAATCACCTGAATTATGATATAGTGATTGATCAGAAGATGAAATCCAAAGGTTTAAGTTTCTACGTGAAAGAGCTCTGATATCATAGTTGTAAAACCTTAAACCGGCTATGGATGACGTTTCACTGTCACAACATAAATTACTTTTAGTTTTAACGTCTCAAAAAGATTTGAGAGATACGTGATCAAACATAGGACCATAAAAAACATGATATATCCTTAATTTTTAAACAAAGTTAAGAGTCTAAACGGTTACGTGTTTAACAATGGTTCTTTTCACTTTGGTCACTCTAGTTATAATCATATTTTAAAAAGATAACTAACTTTTTCTTTAAAAAACACATTTAAGCTACTCTTTTATATTTGAAACAAAATTTGAAAGTTGAAGGAAATGAGAAGTGATCATGAAAGGGTAATCAGTCACCTAAAATTTAAATTTTAAATACAATATAAGCCATTTCGGTTACCTTGGTTTAACTGGATTTAGATTTTTGAAAACTGAACCCCAAATTTATAATTCGGTTCGGTTTAATTGGTTTAAAGTCGAATAGTGAACATCTCTACAAAGACATTTAAAGAGCAAAAAGAAAATATATTAAGTTATTGATTAGTATTATACGAAAGTAAATAACTATACGAGTTACAATTATAATAATAAAATAAAGTACAAAAGAAGGGTGTAAGAAGCAGAATTGTTGAGGCCACGTCACATGTTAGACACAGTTCCTTTAAAATAAATTTTATGTCTCATCTAAGAACACGTGTATAAAACAGAAAAGTTAGTTGTACCGTCAAAGATGACCAACAAAGCTAAAGTTATCCTAAAAAGAGTATTTCATACTTGTTGGAAATGGTTTGTTTTGTCTCACAACTTTGTACTCTCTCAATGCATGGGTAGTTTATCCGTTATCGAGTGCTAATCAACTAAGGTCCAATCATTTCATCACAATAAAAATTAAATTGTATTAAACATCTTTCAGATATGTTTTTAATGTAAGTTTGGAATCAGGTTTCGGCATTGCCACGGTTACTATTTACCACACAAGACCATAACCCTCGAATCTAATGGGTAATAAGTAGCGTGTATCCGACACGGATGAGATCAGATATGAAACAAGGTTTTATATTTGAGTATTAGACTAGATTTATGATAAGGTATAAGATTGAAATAACAAATACTCGTCATCCTTAGTTAGATATCTTGTAATCATGTCTTTTTATGGTAAAACAGATGGTGTTAGATAGTGTCCCACTCCTTGTTGGACGACATGAATACATGATGGTTATATTTAACTAGTTTTTACCCCCCGCGCTTCGCAGCGGGAGTCTGGTCGTTATTGGTTTGGCTCGTTTGCGTGGAATCGCAGACTCGTTATAACGTACGATACCCAAAAACACTCGAAGTTGAATACAAATCTGTCTTCAATAAAATTTATACCAGAACGTTGATAAAATAAATTATTAAGAAAACGGCGCATTCCGTTATTTAAAAAAACATAACGAACGAAAGTTATCATAGATAACGTTGTCGGGCCCATCGTTAATAAAATTTAAACGAAAGCATAGGCACAACGGTAAAAATAATGTTAATAGAAAAGAAACATAAAACTAAATAACAAAAAAGGGGAAAACAAATTAAAAAAATTACCGGTTCGGTTCGTCGAAAACCATAAGGCGAATCGATGATACCAATATCGACAATGATGTTGTTCGCCCATAATAGGTTCGGTTCGTCAGGGTACCACAACGGTAACGGCACTCGATACAGGCAACGATAAAAAAACGATTTTGAATAAAACTCAGTTTTAAAACAAATTTATATCAGAACATTGACAAAAAAAAATAACGGCGCACCCGTATTTTGAAAAAAGTTAACGAACGAAAGTTTATTGAACTTATGTGGCAAATCTATAAAAAATAGAATTTTGAGTAAAAAAAAGAAAATTAAAGCTTATTTTAAACTTTAGTGACCAGTTTATAAAAAAAAACTTTTATAAGAAAAAAAAAAAACCTACTATTCATCCCCATGAGAAATAAATAGTAGGGTAATGGTAATGAATAATTATAGTAAGATAAGCGTAATAAAGAACGATATTTTAATCTAAATTAAGAAAAAAGGTTTTATATATTTTTTAAATAGTTTTAGAGGGTGTTTAGGATTGAGGTGGTTTATGACTTATTGACTTTTTCAAAAAGCCAATAAGTTAAAAAAGTGTTTGGCAAACACAAAAACACTTTTTATTTTGGTTTTTTGAAAAAGGTAAAAAACTGTTTTTCAAAAGCCACAAAAATCTGGCTTTTTAAACTCTTTTTGGCTTTTTGAGAATCAAATTACCAATGTACCCCGCCCTTTTACCCTTAAATATCAAATAATCATAACCTAATAATAACCACTCCCCAATCGTCGACTCCAACCCTCGCCTCGACTCCAACCCTCGCCGATCCACCACCACTCATGTTCTCACCCCGGCGACCACCGTCGATCAACCACCACACCCGGCCGACCATCGTTGCCGTCCAACGCCGCTGTCTTCCGATATCCTTCATCAAAAATTATAAAATTTGTAAAAGAAATTTATATTATATATTTTGTTATTTTTTTTTTAATTATATTTTTTGTCCAAAAAAATTGTTAAGTATATAATAGTAGTAGGTTAGAATCCCGTGTATTACACGAGATTGTATATTAAAAAAGATATAACTTATAAAATTGTAAATACGTCATAACTTGTCAGTCTATTATGATCGTCTCGAGATATATCAAGTGGAAATGTGTGTATAACAAATTAGTATTTTTCTTTAACTAGTTATATTTTGATTTTCTATTATATATTCTTATTTAATATAATTAGTATTCTTCTTTAATAATATATTTATAAAATCATTACTATTTAATAAGATAGATGAACATTTATTAGAAGAGAGAGACGAGAAAACTAATGTGAGAAGACATGAGGAAGTGACAAGTGTCCACCTTAAACTTTTATTTATTAGTATAGATTTGTAAATAAACAATCCCAGACACCCTCAAAGTAGTAAATGGTTTTAAATATAAAAAAATGTCCTTTTTTTTGTCATTTTACATAAATAAACTAAGTCAAACACTTTTTAAAAAACAACTTATTAGCTTTTCCCACCACAAAAACTAATCCAAACACTTTTTTAAAAACTCCTTTTAAAAAAACAGTAAATAAGAACCTTTGACAAAAAACACTTTTGAAGTTAAATAAGCAATTCCAAACACCCTCTTAATTTATAGGTTGTTAGATGTAAATGACGAAGTTAAGTTTGCACCCAAAAATGGCCTCACATAACAGTTCCACACAATATCTCCTCCTTTAGGACATTTTTTAAAATAAGATTGTCTTAAAATATGATTTTTGTTTTACTGCCTTTAAAAAAAAATGTGTATCATTTACTCTCAATCAAAATGACGCGTTTTTGGTTTGAGATAACTATAAACAAACCACCCTTAGAATCAACTATTCAATTTACCAAAACTCATCATACTCATCCTCAATAGCATCGTTCTCAAAATCACCATATTCATCCTCATAAACATCGTTATGCTCAAAACCACCATACTCATCCTCAAGAACAACATCATCTAGATCATGCTCAAAATCATCATCCCCCAGAACAGCATCATCCACCAAAGCAACATCATCCTCAAAATCATAATCCTCAAAAGCAACATCATCCTCAAATTCATAATCCTCAAGAGCAACATCATGCTCAAAATCATCATCCCCAAAAACAGCACCATCCTCAAGAGCAGCATCATTCTCAAGAACACCATCCTCAAGAGGAACATCATTCTCAAGAACAACATGATGCCCAAGAACATCAACCTCAAAATCATTAAAACCATGGTTGTAAAAATCGCTAGGCGCTAGTCGGGCGGTGGGGTGGGGCCTAGGCAAGATTAATCGGGGCCTAGGCGGGATTAATCGGATTGAAATTTTTATATGTAATTTTCAGTTTTTTATATATATACACACATTTTTATATGTAATTTTCAAAATTATATATATACACACATTTTTTAAAGAAGCTGGAAATTACAACTAAACTGAAAATCACCGGAAATTTGCCTGAAAGTCGCCGGAACCTGCCGGAATCTCGCCGGAACCCTACCGGAATATCACCGGAAAAACGGGAAGTGGCCGATTTTTGGCCGACTAGGTCCGCCTAGGCCCGATTTTGACCCAATTTTTCCGATTAGCGATTTTTAGTCCGATTTGGACAAAATTAATCCTCGACCCGCCGCCTAGCGACTAACGGCGCCGCCTAGGCGCGATTTTTACAACACTGATTAAAACCATGGGCCTCATTAGCTTCTTCTGTTGGGTTATGAAGGCTTTTGGGCTGGATCGGGCTGGGCCAGGTTTGGGCCTGGGCTACTTAGCTTGTTACGGCTGGAATAGAGGGAAGAGGGGCTGCCGGCCCTAATTCCTATTGTTTAGTAATTGCCTTATTAACCAGCCCTAATCTTGGTTTATAAATACTCAGTCTTGTAATTGTAATTTCTTGTAGCACCTATCAATAAAAGTAAACCCTAGTTGCAGCAAGTGGATGTAGGTCACCTTGACCGAACCACTATAAATCCTTGTGTCGTTTATTGCTTTCTTCTTTTCGTTTAAGTGTGTTTGTGTGTTGTGTCCGCTGCGCTACCGACTCTGATTCCTAACAACTGGTATCAGAGCTTTTGCTCGTTGTTACACACAGTTTTCGCACGGAAAACGATCCGAGAGGCTGTCAGAATTGCGATTGGTGTTTAACCAATCTGCTGTGTTCTGGTTCGAAGCCGCAAGGGCTGGTTGGGTCTGTTCTGCGGCTGGTTTTGTCGCTGGAGGTCTGTCGCTGACTGTTGCTGCTGTTTCGATTTTGTTCTGCTTCTGTTCGGCCGTAACAGGGCTGATTGGAGCCTGTTTTGGCTACTAATCGCTGTCGCAGGAAGGGAGGAAGTGTAGAGCGGGTTCGATTAGGGTTTTGAGGTAGCCGCCGGACAAACTGTTGGTCGCCGGGACTGTGGTGGCTGGTTTTCTGGTCGCTGTTGAAATGGGTTGCTGCCAGGTTGATCGCCGATTAGGGTTCTAACCCTTGAGTCGACGGGTTAAGTTTTTTTTCCGTGTTCAAGTTCGTTTATCTGTTTTCTATTTGCTATTAAGATGGCTGAGGACGGGAAGGTACAGATTGAGAAGTTCGACGGGACGGACTTTGCATGGTGGAAGATGCAAATTGTAGCTCTGTTGAGTCAAAGGGACTTGGATGTGGTATTGGAAGAAAAAACTGATAAGATTAGTCAAGATGTTTGGGATTCGAAGGACAAGAAGGCCAAGGAGGCTATTACATTGTCTTTGACGAGGAGTGTCGCGTTCAACATCATGACGGAAACCACGGCTCGTGGCATGATGACAGCTTTGTCAAACATGTATGAGAAACCGTCGGGGGAAAATAAACTGTTCTTGTTGAGAGAATTTTTCTTGACTATGATGAAGGAAGGAGACGTTGTGACAGAACATATCAACAATTTAAATTCACTTTTTTCCAGATTGAGTTCTGTGGAAATCAATTTTGATGATGAAACTCAAGGTCTGGCGCTGTTATCTTCACTGCCGAATAGCTGGTACGGAACGGTAACTGCTATTACCAATTCTAAGGGCCCAGTGGTTTTACATTTGAAGGGATGAGAGATTTGATTCTTGGAGAAGACGTAAGACGCAGGAAGCAAGGTAGCTCATCTTCTTCTGAATTGTTAAGTGTAAGCAGGGGAAGAGGAAATAACAGGGAAAGTGGGAGCAGGGGTAGGAGTGCATCCAAAACTCCTAAGACTGTCACATGTTGGGGCTGCAAAGAAGTTGGACATTTTAAGAGTCAGTGTCCAAAGGCCAAAAAGAAAAAGTTTGCTGAAGTGAACACTACTGAGGTCGTATGTTATGATGATGTACTGGTTTGTAGTATGGAAAGCAATGTGGGCTCTTGGGTAATGGATTCAGGAGCATCGATTCATGCTATGCACAGCGGTGAATCAATGATGAATCTAAAAGAAGGTGATTTTGGACATGTAAGACTAGGAAATGGTGAAACCTTAAAGGTTACGGGCATGGGAGATGTGAATCTGAAGACTCCATTAGGAACTGCATGGAACTTGCAAAACGTCAGGGTAATTTCAGGTCTGATGATGAATCTTATTTATGTTAGTCAATTGGATGAATAGGGAATGGATGTCAAGTTTGACGGTGGAAAGTGGAAAGTGTTAGATGGAAATCTCGTTATTGCTCGGGGAGAAAAACGAGGATCACTGTATTTAGTTGAGGTACCTGCTGAGGGATGTGTGACCGTCCTGGTTCAGAGTAATAAAATCCGGTTCACTGAATATCGCACTAAGAGGGTTCACTTTGCAAACGTGAAGTCTGGAGCTACTGAGATGTCAGTTGAATGTGTTCAGAGGGTGAAACCAGTCAAGGGGTTTGGGAACAGTGGGAGCACAGGACGTGTTCCGGGTACAGTTCCAAGAGTCCGTTGGGTTTTGAAAACCAAGATTCCGAATGAGAAAGTCTCCCCTGAGGATTGTTTGCTGAATTTGGAGAGTGATGATGGTCTTCGGTGTATCTCTGGAGCCGGCGGAACATGCAAGTCGGTTGAGACAGAAGATGGGTCGGTGATGGAGATAATCACGGCTGGGTCTGGTATGACTGGTATTGGGTTGAAGCTCGGTGGAGCTTCAACGGGCCTTTCAGGTAACTGATGATAAGGGCCGCTGCAACTAGGAGGGTTTAACATGGAGTCTTAGCTTGGGCTTGGAGGACTTGTTTATAGAGATTACTAGAGTTACTGGTGCTGAGTTTGCTTGGATGTTTTGTATGGGCAAAGCCTTCAAGTGGGAGATTGTTAGGTTATGAAGGCTTTTGGGCTGGATCGGGCTGGGCCAGGTTTAGGCCTGGGCTACTTAGCCTGTTACGGCTGGAATAGAGGGAAGAGGGGCTGCCGGCCCTAATTCCTATTGTTTAGTAATTGCCTTATTAACCAGCCCTAATCTTGGTTTATAAATACTCAGTCTTGTAATTGTAATTTCTTATAGCACCTATCAATAAAAGTAAACCCTAGTTGTAGCAAGTGGATGTAGGTCACCTTGACCGAACCACTATAAATCCTTATGTCGTTTATTGCTTTCTTCTTTTCGTTTAAGTGTGTTTGTGTGTTGTGTCCGTTGCGGTACCGACTCTGATTCCTAACATCTTCTCCCTCATTATCCACGATGTTTTCTTCATCCCAAAGAGGACAAGTGCATGTTGCCTTCTTGTTCTTCCATTCCGCTCCACATGTGTAGCAAAATTCATATCCACATCTGCAAAATAAACAAACCTAAAGCTCTAAGAATATCAATGATTCTACAACTTTGAATTTCGTTCGACGTTTATATAGCAACAACGATCTACCTAGAAAATCCCCACGTATTTGGTACATTAGAGGTCAATTTCAACTCGTTGGCCTTTAAATTGTTTATCAAAAAGTGTTAAGCTCTAAACTATTATAATAATAATAATAATAATATCTAAAATTAAGAAAATATATTGTTAAACTAAAATACTTGAAACTTGTAGAAATAACCTTAGCGCTCGAAACGAGCCGAGCTTGAGCTCTAACAAGTTAAACGTGCCAAGCTCAAGCTTAGGCGAGCTCGGCTCGTTTACAACTTTAATACCTAAGATTAGGCATTTTTACGAAAAACACAAGCATGAAGTCAGGCCTTTATAAGAGAGCCATACACTTAATAAGAATTTAAAGTTTAAATCTATAGTATTATGTTATTTTTCAGTAGCTCTCAGTTTCCGATTTAATAATTAGGTCAATTATTTCATGAAGACATAGCGTACCCATAAAACAACGCAAGAAGAATATGCGAAACTGGTGAAAAATAATGTAACTGCATGTCATGTGATAGCAACCGGCTGCTAATTCTATCATATGTTTGCATTTTATGCATTGCCTCCAGAAATTCCTTGTTCTTCCACAAGTTGTGTAGGATTTCTTTTGTACTCTGCATAGTTCATATTTTTATGCCATGGAACCCTGCAGTTAATGCAAAAATTACTGTGACACTTATAACATTTTATAGCTCCAATTTCAATAATCAAATTAGGAAGCCCACGAAGTTCAGTTCTTGACATCAATGTGGAGCATTTAGGACACGGGCAATAAACTTTTTCTGTCACCGGAATTGAATCTTCTTTCAACCGTTGTCTCATCATCTCGGTGAGCTTCAGGGTCATGAATTTCGCACAACTTTCAACTCTCAGTTCACTCTTGCAGTCTTCATGAGGGCATTTTGGTAAAACTAAGTGAAGCAATTTCACCTCTGCGTGTTGCTTTATGCAAGAATAGCAGTATCGGTGTTTACAGCCTTCGATTGAAAAGAATTGGTCTATAAATTTATCATCTAAGCATATTACACAATTTTCAAGCTTTCCTTGACTTGATACCATGTTGCTTATCTGAGAGTTTATTCCTTCTCTTGCAAGCTTAAACGCAAATTTGACATCCTTGCGAGCAATAAGGGAGGGTTCACAGTATGTGAAACTTTTCCGAAGGAGATTCACTTGATCCAGAAAGTTTATAATCTTTTGTTGTTTTGGCCTCCACCGCCCCTCAACCTGAAATTGTCAACACGCTATAAGAACAATCTAATAGGCAGTTGATACCGCTGGCCATTTGGTGCAATAGTAGCCCCAAGACTTCCCATAGTGGAGGTCTTGGGCTCGAATCCTGGCCACAGCAAAAAAGGGGTCTGTGACCAGGTCAGTGGGTTTACCCAGTTGGGGGGTTCCTCCTATGGTGGGCTGCCCTGGATATTCTAGGTGTTGTCCCGGGGAAACCAAATTATCCTAGAATATCTAGGTGTTGCCGTTAAAAAAAAAAATAGGCAGTTGATGGCTTGTTATGATTATATCTTGTAATAACAAGCCATAGATCTTATCACAGCTTGTCAACATGTGATAACAAATAGTTGATACAGAGATACAATGAATGATGAAATCAACTAATATATTAATGCAGTGTATGAGGATCACATGCTGATAAGGAGCTGATCCAGGACTTAGTGGACTCCTACCTGGACCAGCTAGATGGGAGAAAACAGGGTAGAGAAGGCCTAAACTTAAAACGGGCATAACTTGGGCTGCGATTGGAGTTACCGAGACCATAGGCAGCGGACGAAAAAGTCTCGACAAGCCAGATCATGTGGCATGTGGTGGTTTGAACCAGTTGTCAGACCCGAATTCCCTCATTAAAGCCCATGGTTTCATAAATCAATGATATACATGATTTGCGTCTTAATTTCATTAGTTGTCAATCAAATTAAATCATCAAAATTTTGCAAACCTGCCAAAAAACACCTCTTGTAATGGTTTTATCATTCAGTTTAATATCAAATTTCTTTGAGAGTAATTATATGTTTATTATCTTGCTTCCGCTCTACATAACATAAATTGAATAATCAAGATTATTATTTAAAAAGGGAAAATCAACTCACAAGCTGATACAAGGAATGATGATCACAATAGAATACAATCCTCTTAAGTTCCAAAGCAGTTGCAGCTTTCAAAGCCTCAATCAACGCCTGCCTCTTCACACTCTGCCTGCTCATCCGATCACCTTCAATCAAATCCAAATGCTTCCTCATCTCAAAAACATCTCATCCGTCGAATCACATATGGCCACACCAATCCCAGCCATTGTGACTGTTTTATCACCATGAACTCTCTCCTCACTCAACAAACCCTTAAAATAAACCCTAAATACCTCTTCGCTCTTCGAAGAACCCTCGCCATTGTCACCGACTACTTGCATCTGTTCCTCCGGCGTTTGCAAAACCTCGCGAGCAAGTTTCTGATCATGGATTCGACGGTTGAGATCCACCTGCAGTTTCTTCGTTTCGGTTTCAATGATCATGCGGTCTTTAACTACCGTCTCGAATTTGTCGGCGAGTTTTACGTCGTCGTGAATTGGGATATGGGGCGATGGTTGTGGAGATTGTAATGATGAATTGGAGGATGAAGGTTGAAATCCGAGAGACGCAGCCATGGCTTCTTCGAGTTGGAGACGGTACGCTAGTTCCAGGTCGGTCTCGACGGCTCCTGCCGCCATGAACTAGCGGCGTTGTTCGGCAGTGATCCGTAAATTGTTAGGGTTTATTGCCCCAATTATCGCTTTTTATCTAGTGAAGTGAACCCAACATTTGCATCACCTGTTAGGAGATATTTTGAGTGACCGTACGAATAACGCCTACACCCCTCCCATCGTATTCAACTCAGAAACCGTCGCCCCTCCGTATTCCAAGGAAATTGAATTTAAATTTCTTTCATATAAAATTATCAATAACTAGGTATAAAATCAGCATGCGTTGCGGAGCGTAAAACCGTAAAATAGTTTAACCTTATTGAAACTTAACGAAAGAGTTTTATATAAAAAAGCAAAATGTTTAAACATTGAGAATGGTAAGCACGAAGCAAAGACATAGACATTGATAACATTTGAAATTTATATAAAAAGGTAGAGTCGTGATATGCCCAAAAGGATGCGACACATGTTTTACGACAGTCAAGAACCATAAAAACAAATACTAATATATGTTCAGATAATACTTATACTAGTACTAATTTTGTTCGGTCAGTTTCGGTTAAGTTCGTTACGTTACGATACAAAAAAAATATCTATAATAATTTCATTACATAAAAGTTGTTTGATGTAACACAAAAAAATAATGTCAACTACTACAAATCCCAGACTCACTGTTTTGACCTGATTCCATCCCAAGTCGTTTTCCGAACAATCCTAAATCGGGCCATCTGCTATTCAACACGTCATCCCAGCTTTAGACTGTTTTAGCCCATTCTTTTGGGCTTTTCGACTGTTGCCATCCCTATTCACTTGAAAAGGTTAAGGTTTCGATAAGTTTTTTTTTTCAACCCTTTTGCTTCCTATGTAGAGATAGAGAGATTGAAAGAAAAGAAATTGATTTTTTTTTTTTGTGTATTAACAAGAGATCAAAGACCTTATTTATACAAGTTTTGTGATAGTCTAGATATGGTTGATTTCCAACTGAATCACTCTTTTGATTGAATTCTTAACAGTGACTACAACTGTGATTGAGTTGTTTCTTCAACATCTTCAACACTCTCTCTTAAGTTGGTAGTGGAATTCCATATACCTAACTTGCAGAAGTGTCCCTACAGTACAAGCAACTAAAGCAACCGCTTTAGGGCTCAAAAAAATTTGAAAAAACTACTTTTATCTATATTTTAAGGTGAAAATATATCTGATAATTCACCATTTTTTGTGTTTTTAGAGAGAAATGATAAAAGATAATAAAATAATTGAAGGTTTACTTATGAGGGTTACCGTAATAACATTCGGCCTAAACACTAATATTATACGTTTTGACGCTCTATAAAATTACATTTAAAAACTTTCATATATTTAGAAAACTTTAACAGAACGACCTCAATTTCAAAGTTCCGCTTTAAGCCCCAAAATATGTTGAGCCGCCCCTGCTAACTTGTTGATACATTTGTGAAATACTTTTCCACACGCCGCCTTGCTAATACATCAGCCAACTAATCTTCAGACCAAACAAAGGATAGGGTAATAATCCCTTTGTCAAGTTTATCTTTTATGAAACGTCGGTCCACTTGAACATGTTTGTTCTGCAATGTTGAACCGGATTCTGGAAGATACTGATTGCAGCTGTATTATCACATATTAGTTTAATTGTCTCATTAAGTGGAAAACCTATCTCTATCAATAACTTTTTTTATCCATAGGAGCTCAAATATTTCATTTGCAATGCCCATGGATTCAACTTCAACACCTGATAGTGCCACAACCTTTTTTTTTCTTCCTCGGGTTACTAGGTTCCCTCCTACAAATGTGAAGTACCATGATGTGGATCTTTGACTAGTTTGTTTTCCAGCCCAATCAGCATATGTGTATGCCCACATATCATGATGTCCATTTCGGCCAAATAGAATACCCTTTCCCTAGATGATTTCAAGTATCTTATTATGTGTAAGGTTGCATCCATGTGATTGTTCCTAGGTTTGTGCATAAACTAGCTTACAGTTCTCACTGCATGAGCAATGTCTAGTCTTGTATGCGCTAAGTATATTAGTTTTCCTACTAGCCTTTGATATCATTATCTATCATCCGGATCCGTATCAGAGTTGCCGTGAAGGTCATGGTTCATCATCATCGGGGTTTCGGTTGGTTTGGAATCCATAATCCTTTTCAAATAGCAGATCTATGATGTATTTCCGTTATGAGATGAAGATTCCTTTAGTAGAGCGTATTACCTCAATTATGAGGAAATACTTTAAACCTTTAAGGTCTTTCATGTCAAATTCTGAGAATAAGTTCTTTTGAAGACACTCCATTTCTTCTGTGTCATTCCTGGTAATAATCATGTCATCTACATAGATGATCAGACTGTTGGGGTTCAGTGGTGATCAGTTTGACTTTTGTAAAAACGGGTTTTGACAGAGAAATAATTAATTCGTATAAAACATCAATTGAATCAATGAGACATGGATGTAGTTCATTCTCATATGACGTTCAATTATTATTATTCTCGATCAAGAATCAAAGTGGTCCAATCAAACACACAGTAAGTTTGGGTAAGGCCTTACACTTCACCAGTTTGAATCAACGAGGGCGCCACGATGCTTATCTGTTACATATAATGCAAGAGTACAGAATCCCTTATTGACTACATACAACTCCCACTGAACTTCAGAACTATTCCTAATCAAAGCCTTTATGACTGGTAGTTACGCGATATCGTTTGACAGTGATTAAAGAATGGTTCTTGGTAAAAGGCAGTTCTAGTACGTATCTCAGGTCAGAGGATACTAATGAGTATACCAATAGCAAAACATCTTATGACAAAGATCCATGAAGATGATTTGATGCGAGTTACATCCAACGTCATTCAAAATGAGGCCTGTGAAGTTCGGAGTCAACTCCTTGAGCCGAAGTTCAGAATAGTCTTAATTCAGAGTCGTTCCCAGGATTCTGATCGACTACGGATAATTAAGAATACAAGATTCATGGATTAAACGTATTAAAATCGAACACAGTTATAAGAATTCAGAATTGCATTTAAATCAGTAAATCAAAAGAATTCAAAAGTACAACTTATTAAATGTTCACACATTCAAAATACTAAATCAAAACATATCGCTAGCAAATCTAAGACCAATAGCATCTCTGTGAAGATCATGCTTTTCCTGAGTCATGGGCTTAGTAAACGGGTCTGCTATGTTTTGATCTGTGTCTACTTTGCTTATCACGACGTCTCCACGTTCCACAATTTCCCGTATATAGTGGAACTTCCTTTGAATGTGCTTAGCTTTGTGATGAGATCTGGGCTCTTTGGCTTGAGCTATAGCACCTGTGTTATCACAAAGTATATCGATTGGTTGGCGAATACTCGGAACCACATCGAGGTCAGTAATGAATTTATTCACCCAAGCAGCTTCTTTAGCAGCGTCTGATGCGGCTATATACTCAGATTCGGTGGTTGAATCCGCCACTACACTCTGCTTGGAGCTTTTCCATGAGACAGCTCCTCCATTAAGAGTGAATACGAAACCTGACTGTGAGCGAGAGTCATCTCGGTCAGTTTGAAAGCTAGCATCAGTGTAACACCGTACAATGAGCTCCTCTTTCACTCCTCTAAATATTAAGAATATGTCTTTAGTCCTTCTTATGTACCTCAGGATGTTCTTGACTGCAGTCCAATGGGCAATGCCAGGACTTTGCTGGAAACGGATGGTCATTCTTAGAGCATACGAGACGTCAGGTCTAGTGCACAACATAGCATACATGATAGAACCAATCGCTGAGGCATATGGAATTGCTTCCATTTCCTTAATTTGAATGTCCGTGGAAGGAGATTGCGATTTGTTCAACACAATGCTTTTAGTCATCGGAACACCTCCTTTCTTGGAGTTTTCCATCCTAAAGCGTGTCATCATTTTGTCTATGTAAGTACTCTGACTTAGCCCTAGAAGCCGCTTAGATCTATCCCTGTAGATCTTGATTCCTAGAATGTAAGCAGCTTCTCTAAGATCCTTCATTGCAAAACAAGATCCTAACCATTGTTTGACTTTGTCAAGCACATGGATGTTGTTTCCAATGATCAGTATATCATCCACATACAAGATGAGAAATGATATAGTGCTCCCACTAGCCTTTCTGTAAACACAAGGCTCATCTTCATTCTTGACAAAACCAAATTCTTTGATTTTCTGATCAAAATGAAGATTCCAGCTTCGAGATGCCTGTTTAAGTCCATAAATGGACTTATTCAGTTTGCAGACCCTACTAGGATACTTTGGATCAACAAAACCGTCAGGCTGAACCATATAGACATCTTTAGAAAGATGTCCGTTAAGAAAAGCGGTTTTGACATCCATTTGCCATATCTCGTAATCATGGTACGCGGCTATGGTAAGCAGTATCCTGATCGATTTGATCATAGCAACGGGTGAGAAAGTTTCATCATAGTCAATACCTTGAGTTTGAGTGAAACCCTTTGCAACTAGCCGTGCTTTATAGGTTTGTACATTACCATGCATGTCGGTTTTTCTTTTGAAAATCCATTTGCTCCCTATTGCCCGAGAACCAGGGGTAGTTCAATCAAGTCCCAGACCTGATTATCACGCATAGATTGCATCTCGGCGTTCATGGCTTTAAGCCATTTCTCGGATTCAGGATCTGAGATAGCAGATTTGTAGTTTGTAGGTTCGTCATTTGACTCAGCTGCTAACAGGACTTTAGAAGCTTCAAGATGCCATAGGTATCTATTAGGTTCTTTACGAGACCTGCTACTTCTGCGAACGCTTGTTTTTATGTCTGATTCATCAGCAACAACTTCTTGTTGATCAGACGCTCCGACTTCTTCAGCGGTTGTTTGTGTTTCTCGAATTTCTTCAAGATCCATAATATTATTTCCGGTTCCTCGATTTAGAATATCTTCCTCGAGAAAGCGTCCTTTCCTTTTGATGGAAACAATGTTTGCATCAGGATGATAGAAATAATATCCGCTTTTGTTGTAGCAACCGACGAAAACAAATTTTTCGCCTCTAGGATCGAGCTTGTCATCAGAATCGCTGGTGACATATGCATCACATCCCCATACTCTAAGGTAAGACAGATTGAGTTTAGACCCGTGCCATATCTCATATGGGGTTTTGTCCACCTTCTTAGTCGGTGCCAGATTTACAAGGCGGGGCGCGGTCATAAGAGCATAACTCTAGAAGGAGTGAGGCAAGTTAGTTCTACACATCATCGATCGAACCATATTAAGTAGGGTTCGATTTCTCCTCTCGCTCACGCCATTAAGTTGGGGTGTGCGAGGAGGAGTGGGCAGAGAAATAATTCCGTGCTCCTTCAGATGATTAAGAAATTCTAAGCTGAGATACTCGCCACCTCGATCTGATCGAAGTGTCTTAATAGATTTATCGAGTTGTTTCTCTACTTCGTTTTGAAATTCTTTGAACTTTTCAAATGTTTCATGCTTGTGTTTCATAAGATAGACATAAGCATATCGACTATAATCGTCAATAAATGAAACGAAGTATTTTTCATGATTTCTAGACATAAGGCCTAGCAGATCCTTGGCTCGTTCACCAACATGGGTGAAGGGGTCCTTTGTGAGTTTTCCAGCTAAACAAGACTCACAATTGTTAAATGAGTCATGTCCGGTAGGTTCAAGAATTCTCTCGAATTGGAGTCTTTTAATGTGTGCCTTGCTTATGTGGCCAAGTCGACAATGCCATAGAAAAATATCATTAATGCCAGATTTGATACGTTTAGAAAGATTATATATGTTATTGTCAGTTTGAACGTCAATCTCATAAATACCGTTTTGAGGTTTAGCCTCAAAATAAAAGATATCATTTAAGTAGGCAGAAATAGCAATACCATTAAAAACGTACTTAAATCCTTGTTCAAACAATAAAGAAACTGAAATAATGTTTCTGGTTAAACCAGGTGCAAACAAACAATTGTTCAAAACAACCACAAGGCCAGAAGGACATGAGAGATGATATGTTCCAGTTGCAAGAACTGGTACTCTTTTCCCATCACCAACGATGAGCTCCATGTCGCCTTGTTTCAGCTTCCTCCAACTTTTAGGCTCCTGCAAGACATTAATGATTTGGTATCCACATCCGGTATCAAATACCCATGTGTTGCTAGAAACAGTAAAAATTTCAATAACATAAAGGAGAATACCTGAAGAGGTGCCCTCACCACTGGCCCTCTTCAGCTTCAGCTTGGCTAGATATTCAGGACAGTTATGTTTCTAGTGTCCCATTTTGTTGCATTCAAAGCATTGGCGCTCCTCAGGAGGGGGTGCTTTTGAATCTTTCTTGTTATTGTTGGTGGCAGGCTTGGCAGCAACATTAACCTTCTTCTTGCCTTTGCTATTATAACCTCTTTTCTTAGGGTTAGGTTTTTTAACACCAGCAGATCTGACCATCAGAACTTGATTTTTCTTTCCTTAGATATTCATCTCGGCCGTTTTGAGCATACCATGTAGCTCGGCCACTGTCTTCTCCAAGCCATTCATGTTGAAATTCATTACGAATTGAGCATAGGAGCTTGGGAGAGAGTTTAAGATGAAATCAGTAGCCATGTCATCCTTCATGGGATATCCAAGTTTGTTCATCTGGTCGATGTACCCTTTCATCTTAAGTACATGAGTACTAACAGGCGTGCCCTCTTGCATCATGTAACGAATGAGCTGAGACATGGTTTCATAGCGTTCTTGTCGGGCTTGTTTCAGGAACATGCCCTTAAGTTGCTCAATCATGTCAAAGGCATCCAAGTCCTCCATGCTCTTTTGGAGCTCACGGGACATGCAAGCTAGCATAAGGCAGGCCACCTCAGTGGCTTCATCTCTTTGTTTTTCCCAGGCCTTACGAGCGGCAGCCGTGTTACCATCGGGTGCCTCGAGGACTGGTGCATCGAGAACATAGAGCTTCTTGGCCATCTTAAGAACTATTCTCATATTGCACTGCCACGAGAGAAAGTTGGTGTTATCCAGCTTTTTATTCTCAAGGATAGACTTGAGAGCGAAGGAGTTATTAGTATTATTATTTTCAGTAGACATCTGTCAAGATAAGCAAAGAAAATAAATTAGTATAAAGAAAGTGAAAAATCCTTATTAATTTATGACCCAATTACAGAAATTAGAATAAGGAGTGAGAATTTAGCTAAATCAGTCACTAATGGTAGCTGTGGAATACAACATTAGTAAGTGGGTAACTAGACTGACAATTAGTGTCAATTGTGGAAAGATGCACAACTCTCGTGTATAAGGCCGCTAAGACAAGACATGTCTATGCATTGATACGTTTAGCCTCATCTATGCCTACTTTTAATCTCTTGACAGCTGGGGCATGTAACAAGAGAGAAAAGTAATAGTCGTCCTAAAACAGGTACTTGCGGAAGGGCCGGATGTGTCAACGAAACCCTTGCACCTTGGAAGGATAAACTATGCATCCAGTGCGGTGCTGTGGCTCCAAACACCGATGTTTCGTTTTATGCTCCAAGTGTTCCTTATAATAGGATGGCATAGACCATTGGTTTTAAATATGGGTTCCAATTTTAGTGTTTACCGAATAAGGTCAAACACAACGAATGATTAAATCATACGTGTGTTGTAAAAGCCAGTTTTACTATTTAAAGTCATGACAAATTTGATGAACCCTTTCATTTCTCAGGGCACTTAATTTTAAATAACCTATTAAAACTAAGTTTGTCGCGACTTGAATAACCAGTTAATAGTTGAAAACTATTAAGTTATAAGTTTTGTAATTAAATTTAGTTTAAATTGCAAAACTTTAATTACAAAACTTTAGTGGTTATTTATTTTATAAAACAAGCCAGTTGTTATTTTTTATAAAATTCTACAAGTTGTAAAATTAGAACTTGTGGTGACAGATTGTGACATTTTAAAACTCTTTTTAAAACGTTTAGTGTTTGGTTGGTTTATAATAATTTTAAGTTATAAAAAATTAAAAGCAACCATAAAACAAATAAATATGTAAATCTTATAGGGCCAAGTTTGTTTGATCTTGCTAGAGCCAGTTAGCAAGACCAAACGGGTCACGGGGTCCACAAAATTAAAACAACCACAAGGATGGACTTCCGTGCATCTAGTCGTCTCGGATGACTCCCACTGACTCCATGATTCCTGTTGCATCTCCAGATTTGTCTTCGGGTTTTTATTACATTACATAAAATAAAAATTACATAAAATTAAAAAGCCTATTCTATTACAACTTTGAGCCATCAAAAGTGGGCCAAAACTATAAAACAAAATCTGAATAACAAACACAAACAACTCAATCACATGGGTCGGGCCAGATTTACATATTCAACACAATCACATACGGGCAATATATTTGGTCAAATAAAAAATCGATCAAATTAATAAATAAAAATTGCCCCAAAAACATATCAGATCAGAAACTTCAAGATAGTTAAAGTTTGTGATTAATCTAACCGGTGAAACCAGACCGGTTCCGATTTGCGTGTTATAACTCAGGCTCTGATACCACTGTTGGGGTTCAGTGGTGATCAGTTTGACTTTTGTAAAAACGGGTTTTGACAGAGAAATAATTAATTCAGTTAATTAATGAATACGCAGCGAAAAATAAAATCATAACCTATTTAACAGCACTGACAAACCAAACAGGATCTGGTTATGAACACGCAAACACAAAAAAAAATAATTAATCTACTGATGAGATTAATTATACCTTAGTGGTTAATAAATAACCGCTCGAGACACCGAGATACAACGAACCGATGCTAGATCACGAACTGACAACACGAGAGACGAATAGCGCCGGGGCTGGCCGAAAACGGGACAGCAACGGGGCAGGGTCCGGCTTGGGTTGGTTTGGTGATGCCGGAAATCACCAACCACCAAACTAATGACTCTTTTCTTGTTTCTGGTTACCTCGATCAAAAGGAAAAAAAACGGCGGCTCTTTGTGTCTTCCCATTCTAAATTAGATTTTTAATATATATATATATATATATATATATATATATATATATATATATATATATATATATATATATATATATATATTAATTACTCTAATCCTTTTAACCTAATAAAAATCATACCGGGCCTAAACCCAATAGTTAATATTAAAGTCTAAAAACCTTTTAATTTGTTTTAATAAAAGATTAAAACAAATAAATATAAAATATTATTTATAAACATGTATAAATAATAAATCCCGTGTAACGAATATATATAAAATATATCGTCTCGCTAATAGTTCGTAATTACCAGTTAAGCGGGTTAAGTGGATTTAAATGTTCGTTGCCCTATGTGTAACTCTTACGGGTCATAGCTCGGTCAGCCGCTTTGTCCATGGGGTCGGTCCATAAAATCCAACACAGACATGTTATTTTCTCTCATTCGTTTTAGGCGGAGTGTGTGATTTGAGTTACTTTATGAGTACTCGTATCTCTTCATAGCTATAGTGAACTTGGCAAACCATGCTCTAGGTGATTGTTTAAGACCATATAATGCTTTCTTCGGTTTGTATACTTCTCCATTCTTGAAACTTTCATGAAACCCCGATGGTGCTTCCATGTAGACTTCTTCCTTCAACTCTCCATATAAGAATGAATTATTCACATCATACCGGTGAAGTGTCCAATCTTGATTTGCCGCCTCAGAGAATATGACACGAATTGTATCAAGTTTTGCTACGGGTGAGAAGGTCTCTTAATAGTCTATCCAATACGTTTTAGTATATCCTTTAGCTACCAATCAAGCTTTGTATCGTTCAACGTCTCCATTTGGATTATATTTTATGGTGAACACCCATTTACATCGAACTGGCTTTTTTCCTTCTGGTAATAATGCACTTTTCCCAAGTCTCATTTCTTTATAAAGCTAATATTTCAACTTCCATATCTTCTTTTCATTCTTTAATCTTTTCTGCTGGCACTCTTTGAGAACTTATCTTATTTCTGAATGATTGCACTGGCTCATAAAGTTTTTCACATTGTACCATATTAGCAACCAGGTAGCTCGACCTTTTTGGTTCATGTTCTGGACTATACCTCTTAGGTGGTATTCTTCGATTTTTCCTTGGTGGTAGAGTATCCCTTGACTCCACAATATTTTCTTGTGCGGTTTCACTTGACTCCCCCTATGTAGTATCCCTCGGAGATAACCATTCAAAGGAACATGACATGTCTATCGTCTACCCCGGGTCCTAGAAGGGTTGTTGGAGTAGAAATACTCTGTTTCTAAAAAATCACAATCCATGGTGACATACATCTTGTTGGTTTTGGAGGAACTAAGAAAGTCACGGTCTCAAATTTGAGAGTTGAGATTAGGGCATCAATTCAAAAGAGGAACTAAGAAAGTCACGGCCTCAAATTTTTGTAATTTTTAGAATAACAAATATTGCACAACCCTAAAAGTTTATGAATAGCAAAACAAAAAATATATTAAGTTAATGATTAGTATATTACGAAAGTAACGAGTTACAATTGAAATAAAATACAGTACAAAAGAAGGGGGTAAAAGCAAAATTGGCACATTTCTTTTAAAACAGATTTCGCTAGGGATGAGATCGATTACGGTACGGTATCGAAATTACCTATACCGAATTGAAGAGAAGTGGGTAGCAAGTACCGTCCCGAATCTATTGGTTCGGTACGGTAGAGTGCCGGTTTTTTATACTTTACCGCTTTGGTGTTTTCCCTTTTTTTAGTTAAAAATTTGAAAATGTCCTAAAATCCTTTCAAATTCATTTATAATCATTAAACCATAATACTAAAACATACAAAATGTCCCAAAAATCTTATCAAATTCATTCGTAATCATTAAACCATAAGAATGTCTCATTAATAAATGTATCGTATTCCTACGTAAACAAATACAAAGACATTAAGAATATTAATCTATACTATATAATAAATAAATGTTTTCTATTCATTCTCATCATTTTTTCCCCGCTTCTCTCTCTTATTAAATACATCTCTATCTTTTAATAATAATATATTTTAAAAAAAATAATAATTATACTAATAAAACACATTTATTTTAAATTATCCTTATTATAATAAACTTTGAAATCTAATTATGTAACTTTTATTTTCAATCAAATAGTAAATGAAAGCCAAATAACATTAAATATTAATTAATATATTTTTGAAACCCAATTATATATTAATTTTTACATATTTTGAATTTTTTTTATATCATTAATATATGTAATACATTTTTACACCTGTGAAATATACATAAAGATTTAAGAATTTTATGTATTGATATTTTTCACCCCGTGTGTAGTACATGGGGATCTAAGCTAGTATAAGAATAGATAAACCGAAAAGTTATAATCAAACCATTTAAAAGATGAACTTACTTCAGTTGACTCCATTTAGTACAATTATACAAATCCTTTATTAGTTTACACAGTCATCAAATAACTCCATGATTTACTACAAACACATACAATACATTTAGTACAATTACAAAAATCCTTTACAAGTTTACAATGTCATCAAATAACAAAGATGATACCGGAGCTCCATGTTTTACTAAATCATTACTGTACAATTCCAAGAAATTATGGAATGTGGCAATTTTGGTATCTTTACAATTCCAAAGAAAACCTTTCATATTCTTGGTAATCTGTTTTTATTCCGGATTATCCGTTTTTACCGGTACCGACTACCACCGAATACAGATACTGAAAAACGGGAAAAATCAAATACCGGTACTAGGACCGGTAACGTTATTGTCGGTCGGTACTAGTTCAGTACAACACCAAATAGCTCATCTCTAGATTTCACATCTCCTTTGAGAACAAATTGTCGGTCGGTACTAGTTCAGTACGGTACTTAACACCGAATAGCTAATCTCTAGATTTCATGTCTCCTTTGAGAACAAATGTATAACTGTAGAAGCGATTAGTTGTATTGCTGGAGATGGCCAACGAGGCTAGAATTCACCTGAAAATGAGTATTTCATACTAGTTGGTAATGGTTTGATGTCTTTCTCACAATTTCGTAACTTCTGTCGGTGTATGGGTAGTTTTTCAAGTGCTCCTCAACTAAGGCAGGCAGAGAGACCTTAGTTTTATAGCCATACCAAGATAAAACGATCTAATCATTTAACCATGGTTAACATTAAATTGTATTAAACATCTTTCAAATCTGTTTTTGCGTTTTTGATGTGAGTTTAGAATCAGGTTTTGGATAATGGGCGTTATTACTATTTAACCATACAAGACTACAAAACATGTATACCCGTATCCATGGGTATACCCTCGAACCCGATAGGTAATAGGTAACAATACTCATCATCATGCTCAAAATCATCATACTCATCCTCATCCTCAAAATCATTAAAATCATCATCATATGCATCCTCCGTATCCACGATGTTTTCTTCATCCCAAAGAGGACAAGTGCATGTTGCCTTCTTGTTCTTCCATTCAGCTCCACTCGTGTACCAAACCAATCCCTGTCACCCCTAGAATCAACAAGTCAATTTAACATGGTTGTCACCCCTAGAATCAACAAGTCAATTTAACATGGTTATCAGGTAATCAGACACCTTCAGAAATAATACTCATCATCAGAAGCATCATCATCATCATCATCATCATCAAGAACAACGACATCCTCATCCTCAAAATCATCATCATCGTCTTCTTCCTCGGTATCCACGATGTTTTCTTCATCCCAAAGAGGACAACTACATGTTGCCTTCTTGTTCTTCCATTCCGCTCCACACGTGTAGCAAAATTCATATCCACATCTGCAAAATCAACAAACCTAAAGCTCTAAGAATATGCTGCTGCTATCCATGATTCTACAACTTTGAAATTCATTCAATGAGTTTATAGCAACGTCGTATTCAACTACATAGAAATCCCCACGTATTCACTACAGTAGAGGTGGCAATTTCAACTCGTCGGCCTTTAAATTATTTATCAAAAAGTAGTAAGTTCTAAATTATTATAAATAATATCTGAAAATAAGAAAATACTGTTAATTAAAAAACCAACAATTTTACTTTTTGGATATATACATGGTTGTCAGAGGCGCTAGGCGCAAAAAAAGCGAGGGCCAGAGAAAAAAAAAGCACACTTAAAGGAAAAAATTTAAAATATATTATGTATTGAAAAATAATATTATTTTTCAAATAAAATAAAGAAAAACTATTGTATAACATTTAATATCCATCTAATTAGTACCAAAATGTTCAAAGTCAAATACCAAAATGATCAAATACCTGGAAAATGAGCTTCAATTGGTATTATGGAAGCTTTTATAGTTTTATTTATCTCTTCCAACTCTTAGTTTGAGTTTATATCCTCTCCTAAATTTCTTTAAAAAAAGTATAAAAATATGCATATATACATGCATTTGTGCATATAGACATATAGTGTATATGCATTTAAACAAACGACTATAAATATCATGTTTTTTAAAACCAAATCTTAAACATATTAAAATTTACATGAATTCTAGTCAATTTATATAATAAATAGTGCAAGAGTTAATGCAGTTCTTACGGTTCTCAACATAATGTTGGTTCTCAAAAGAACATCCATTAATGTATGTGGAGTATTTTGAAGTTGTGTACTTGGATTATTTCTAATGCACAATGTATACGTCTATTGTTGGTTTTTGCACATATTGTGCAACGTTTTTTTATTGTAAGCAATCTCATTGATATTCATGGAGAGAACATTGTATTATTATAGATATCCGTTTGTATAACATACTTTATTATTTTGAAATGATGCTTTTGACCATATGGTCAATAAAAAACGACTTGATGCAGTTACTATGCATTTCCATATGTAGCAAAGCTCATATGTTGTAATCCAAATATGCAGTAATGCATCTACACAAAATGCATTATGTAGTATGTAATAATGCACATATGCATTTTCTTATGTCTAATATGAAATAATGTATATACACACTCGTCGTTGATTCCAAAATGCAATTGTGGTATCCCCAATATATGCATTCTGAGAAAAAACAAAGTGATAGGAACAGACATTAATTTTTCGAGGAATCATAAATTTCGAGGATTGCTAGTCGTTGGGGCTGTTCACGAGTCGATGTGCGAGAAAACCAAGTCGCTGGGCGAGTTTTGTAGGCAACGTGGGGCTGCGGGGCACTTGGTTCTCGGAATTATCGGGTCATAGGGGCTGTTTTCGGAGTCAGTGTGCGAGAAACCAAGTCGTTGGGGCTGTTTAGCTCGTGTGTGGGGCTGAGGGGGGCTTGGTAAATTGATGATTTTTAATTATCCAAAAGTTAAATATGTTCACAAACATTCAAAAGATAACATCTAATGAACGCCTATTAAGTACTACAGTTTCAAAGATATAAAAGTCATTTTTTCTAATCGAGTTTCAAAGATATAAAAGTCATTGTTTCTAATCGGTAGTAAAATGACCGTATGAAACACTAAAACGTTTTAGAATATTCATTAATGATAAATGTTATCAGATAATAATTGTAAAGAAGCAAAAATGCATTCAATCAAGGTAAAGTCATGCTTGTATTCGTGGGCCTAATCTTTTATCACTTTAATAATATATGAACATGCCAATTTATACTTTAAATTAAATAATAATATTAATAATATATATACTCACCTATGTATTTTTGCAAAGAAAATTAGATTAGGCACTACCCAGTACCCCTGTTTTACATTAGGATGTCGTGGGTGATTAGAACGTGGCTCTACACGTTCGAAATTGGTTTTTAAAAGATACGAATAAAATACCATATTTGCCCTTATGTTCACGGGTAATTAGTCTCTGATTTCAGATTAAATTACAAAAGTGCCATTGATCAATTTAGGCCGTTGATGTGTTTCATCTATGGTTTAAAATGATTCTCATAGTTCTCACCATTCTATTGGTTCTCAAAAGAATGGATCCCTATATATATAAAGTGTATATATAAAGTATGAAATAGGGTAAGTGTAATTATGTGCCTATATGAATGATGATGTACTATGTGGCTATATATAAAGGGGAGGGTTTTTTGGGGAACCATGTGTTTCACATTTGAAAAACTCGTAAAAAGCTCAATTTCACATGTGAAAAACTTATTTTTACATAATTCTTTTCGGAGCTTTTGCATATAAACACATTTAGAAGCCGTTTCAACAAAAAAAAACTAAAAAAGTTAAAAGAAATTATAAAAAAAAGTAATTTTTTTTTACAGAAACTAAGTTTTTTTTGTTAGAACGGCTTCTAAATGTGTTTAGATATAAAAACTTCAAAAAAAATTATGTAAAAATGAGTTTTTCATATTTGAAATTGAGTTTTTTATGATTTTTTATATGGTTCCTCGGTTCCCCGTTTTTTATGGCTCTCCCTCTCTCCCCCTCCCCCCCCCCCCAACAAGATCTCTATATAATAATCGACAATTGCTTTCTTCTTCATATCACGAGAGTTAACACTCAAGAACAAGGTTAGTTTTTTGATTTATTTCTTCTAAATCGCACAATATCTTTCTAGTTTCTTGTAGTCACTGTTTATTTCAAAATAAACAGCAACAACATTCAAGGTTCTACACTTCTACGCACGATTTCTTGCAGCAAAGGTTAGTAACCGTTAGTTTTTTGCAGGATCTTTTTCTACTGTTTGTTAGTTATGTTTTTTGCATTGATCTTTCTTCTTTTATTTTATTAGTTACTTCAATTTTTTGCATGATCACTAATGTTTATTTCTTGATGTTTGCATGATCACTGATGTTTAATTAGTATGTTAATTATCGATAGTTGGCTATTAAACATTATTTATTGATGTTTGCATGTTTCATGTTCATTTGATTCTCTATTTAGCTGGATCAACTTTTGTTAGTAGTTCTAATGATTTTTTTAATTTTGTGTTGTTATTTTATAATCAAAGTATGGTTATTTTCTATCTTATTTAACAGCTTAAATTTTATTACGTATATTTACACTCCTTAATAAATGTATAGTTACACCATTTAAGTGGGACCGGAGAGGTTAGGAGAACAAGATCTTCACAACCTTCATCTTCAAGGGCTTTAGCGGATCAAGATTATGAAGAAGACAGGGAAGATGAACCTGAAGCAGAATGTCCGATTGAAGTTGAGGAAACTTCCAATGGTTTTAATGATGGTCTTGATGATTGATGATGAACTATGATCGTTTGAACCTTTATTCTTTGGTACTTTTGAACTTTTGGTATTCAAGTTTTGGTCTTACGTTTGAATCTTTAGTACTTTTGAACTTTTGCTACTACCTAAATGATCTTAAATGCTAATTATAATAGCTTCTTTATTATATTTGTTGCATAGTATTCATTTTCAATCATAATATATTTTTTTGTTCTTTTTTCTCTATGTGCGTCTTTTTTTATCTCAGTCTATCACCTTTTTTGCACCTTGCGCATGGGCCCCGAGCGAGGCCTATGTGCCTAGCGCCTTCTACAACATAGATGAGGATTTAAATGGTGAAAATGGCTAAATCTCTAGTATATAGTGTACCAATAAGACAAGACAAGAAGAATATGTAAAACTAATGAAAACAATGTACCTGCATGTCATGTGGTAGCAACCAGCTGCTAATTCTATCATATGTTTGCATTTTATGCACTGCCGCCACAAATTCCTTGCTGCCAGATTTTTAAGGTTTGATTCTTCCACAATTGGTGGGGGGTTTCTTCTTTTGTACTCTGCACAGTTCATATTTTTATGCCATGGAACCCTGCAATTAATGCAAAAACTACCGTGACATTTATATCATGTTATTGCTCCGATTTCATTAATCAATCTAGGAAGCCTAAGAACATCAGTTCTTGACATCAATGCAGAGCATTTAGGATAAGGGCAATAAACTTTTTCTGTCACCGGAACTGAATCTTCTTTCAGCCTTTGTCTCATCATCTCAGTAAACTTCGGGGTCAAGAATTTCTCACAGCTTTCAAATCTCAATTCATTGGCGCAACCTTCATGAGGGCATAATGGTAACACACCATTAAGCAATTTCACCTCTACATGTTGTTTCACGCAAGAATAGCAGTATCGGTGTGTACAGCCTTCAATTGAAAAGAATTGGTCTATAGATTTATCATCTAAGCATATTACACAACTTTCAAGCTTTTCTTGACTTGATACCACCATGCTTATCTGGGAATTTATTGCTTCTCTTGCAAGCTTAAACGCAAATTTGACATCCTGACGAGCAATAAGGGAGTGCTCACAGTATGTGAAACTTCTCCGAAGAAGATTCACTTGATCCAGAAAGTTAATAATCTTTTGTTGCTTTGACCGCCACCGTCCACTAACCTGAAATTGCCAACAGATTGTCAACTTGCCACAACAGACATGAAATCAACTCACATATTAATGCATTGTATGCAGGGCTGTTCAAAAAGCTTGTGACTCGTGGCTCTCGATAAAAAGCTCGCTTGAAATCAGCTCGTATGTAAACAAGCCGAGCCGAGCCGAGCCAAGGTAAGCTAGGCTCGTGGCTCGCTCCTTAGCTTGCTCGTTTGAATCGTTTAAATTAAAGCACAAATTTTAATATATATAAATTATAACCCTGCATTTGGGCAATTTAAAAAAAAAATATCAAATAAAAAAATATTTAAAAAGATGGGGCAGAATAAGCAACTATTATTTAATATCTAATCGTAGCCCTGATATTCATTTTCTTCACATATATAGAACTTAGATAATACTTTCTTGAACAAAATGAGTAATAGAACTTAGATAATACTTTCTTGAATAAAATGAGTGTGTCGATATATGAAAAGTTTGAGATGTATTGGGGGAAGTTTGGGTGCTTATGTCAACTGCGTGTTGGTGTCGGTTTCTTGGACTTTTGGGAAGTTGTATCCGGTCAATGAGCTTAATAGTCTGTTATTTACAGCAGCCCTTGGTATGATGATCACATATTGTATAATCAAGAAGATTATTTAGAAAAGGGAGAAATCAACTCACAAATTGATAGAGTGGAAAATAGTCACAGTAGAATACAATTCTCTTGAGATCCAAAGCGGTTGCAGCTTTCAAAGCCTCAATCAAAGCCTGCCTCTCCGCACTCTGCCTACTCATCCGATCACCTTCAATCAAATCCAAAGGCTTCTTCAACTCAAAAATCATCTCATCCATCGAATCGCATATCGCCACACCAATCCCAGCCATTTTCACTGTTTTATTTGAAGAACTAGGATCATGAACTCTCTCCTCACTCAACAAACCCTTAAAATAAACCCTAAATACCTCTTGGCTCTTGGAAGAACCCTCGCCATTGTCACCGACTACTTGCCTCTGTTCCTCCGTCGTTTGCAAAATCTCGCGAGTAAGTTTCTGCAACTGTTCCTTCGGCGTCTGCAAAATCTCGCGAGCGAGTTTCTGATCTAGGGTTTGGATGTCGGCTAGGTTTACGCCGTCCTTAAACGAGACCGGAAGTGGTGGTTGCGGAGATTGTAATGATGAATTGGAGGATGAAGGTTGAAAAGCGAGAGACGCAGCCATGGCTTCTTCGAGTTGGAGACGGTAGGCTAGATCCAGGTCGGCGGTGATTCTGCTCAATTCTTCTATTTCGTCGTTCATCTTCCCCGCCGTTGACAGATCCTAAAATCATATTCTACTAAGACGCAAATTGTTAGGGTTAATCACCCCAAATTCGCTTTTCATCCAATCGTATTGAACTATGATCCTAGGAGTTCACCCAAAGTTTCTACAAGTCATGATTTCTCTTTTTTAGCCATCTAAGAGGGTGTTTGGGATTGTTTATTTAACTTTAAAAGTGCTTTTGTCTTTAAAATGAGTTTTAAAAAAATGTTTGAATTAGTTTTTATGATGGAAATAAGTCAATAAGTTGATTTTTAAAAAGTGTTTGACTTAGCTTATATTTATTGTAGGGTAAAAGATGGGTAGATTGGTAATTTTATGATCAAAAAGTCATAAGGAGTTTTAAAAAGTCAGGATTTGTGACTTTTGGAAAATAACTTTTTAAGACTTATAAAAAAGCCAAAAAAAAGGACTTTTATCCATGGCAAACACTTTTTTAACTTATTGGCTTTTTAAAAAAGCCAATAATTCAATAAGTCATTTTCAAACTCAATCCCAAACACCCCCTAAATACTACTTCAAAATCTACATTAGTCCACCGTAGAACAAGAACCCTGAAGACTCCAGTGTATACACATCCAGATACAACAGGTCATTAGTGGCCTCCTTCTCTCATTCTGTCCGACTATTAGAAGATGCGAGTATCATTGACGACGCAATCCCTCGGCGGGGATCACCGATGATGTGTTTAGCGACGGATTACGGAGGGCTTAAGAATTTTATACTTTCTTGATTACCGATAGGGTTTTTTAGGGATTTTTAATAATGATTTTAAAATACCAAAACATATAAGTAATAAAAATATATAATTATAAACAAATTTAAATACAATATATGTTTAAAATACATATAAAAGAGAAAACTAGCTAAACGAGATGTTCTAGCGACAGGTCTTGGATGTTGTCGGGTCTCTGGGTCGTCTAGTGGCTCGGGCTAGTTCGGTCACCAATTGTCTCATCGAGTGACGCAATCATGTTCAGATCAGCTTCCGCTCCCTACAGATCATCTCCAACAGTCTTTGCAACTCGACCGTCTGCGGATCATCTCCAACAGTTTTTGCAACTCGACCTTCTACATATATTAAACAAATTAACGATTTTTAGTGTGTGTGTGTGTATATATTGTTTACGATAAAATAAATACAATGTATAAGTATTATATGAGTAATGAGTCCACGAGTCCCTATTTCTTGTCATTTGCAACACATCTGAATAAAAACTTTTATATGTGCGCACATGATAGATACCGGTCTAGCTCTATATTTCGATACCACCAATTTCAACATAATTTAATGTGCCCACAAAGATAAAACAACAAACTACTCCTTAGTACGGACGTGTCTATACATTCTGAGCCTAGCAATTCCAACCCAATATGTTGTGCGCATGGCAGAATATGCACCCATGTCGTTGTATTTAAATTCCAACAAACGTACTAACGGTCTGTCATATTAACTATTCTTACAGACCACATCAAAAACAATAATCTACCATTTTTGGAATATACGGAGGTTGCCATCTTGAGAGACTCCATGGTTACTAGAGGTATAAACCAGTCTAGCAGAGCTCGACTTGTTTATTATTTATTTATTAATACATATAATTATTTTTATATACTTTTTTATTATAATTTTAATATATAACATAAAATATATTATTTAGTTATTTAATCATAAATTTATATATATTGATTATAATTATATAAATATATATTAAATAAATTTATATAAATAATAGGTTCGTTTTGGCTCGTGAGTCAGTTCAAGCTCTATAAGTGAAGCTCGGGCTCGTTGTTTTAAATAAGCTTATTTTTATGCCCGAGCTCGTTTAAGGTCGATTTGATTCGAGCGTTTAGTGAGGCGATCTTAAGTAGCTCACGAGCCGGATTGGCTCATTTACACCCCTAATGGTTACCGTATTGGTTATTTATAGAAAATATTAACAATTGGTTTGTGTTGCCTTTTTAAGAAACAATAGGTTGTTATAATTTATAGAAGGTTTTACGGACATAATTTTGTTGGAATAACCGTTGGTAACGTGGCCCCACCGAAAAATTCTTGAAAAGTTTGGTGGGAATCTTATCGAAAATCCAATTTTAAAATATTCCGACGAAATTGCGGCGTAATGTCCGTCGAAACCCATTTCTTTGAAAAACGAGCGAGAATCTTTCTGAAAAAGGCTGGGCGAGAATTACTGGTATGAGATTAATGGCGGATTAGCGGCAAACCAGTTATATGTCGCCATGTCGGTAATTATCGACTGTAGGTATCAAAATCCAAAAAAATAACTAAAAATCTGAAATTAACCAAAGAAATTTAATTCATAAACTCATCTCTCCTTCTCATTAGCTTTCGATCGGTACATAAAGGAATTTAATTGCAGCTCCACCTTGCTACAATTAAGGAAGTGGAAGAACTAAAACTAACTTGAAAAATAAAACAAATCAAAATAATATAGAACTAAAAAAAACTGCATGTGGGAAAATGGACTAAAGCAAACTGAAAGTTGATGCATGTTGCAGGAAGTGGAAACGTGGGTTGCATGGACCTTTGCTTCACGTCGGTTTTGCCCTCTGGAGATCCGATGTCAAGCGATTCGACCCGGATGACCCATTTAGCTGCTGCTCCGTTGATTGTTGATGACCCGTTAATGCACTCCGATATGTCCCCCTTAGCAACGGTTAGGGACCGTTCGTCTGGAGAGTCGATCCTACCATTTTCCATTTTGCCTATTTAATTTGTATTCTCATGAAAGAAAAGGAGAACAGAAAATTTGGATCAAAGTCTTGTCTCTTCTCTATTGTTTTCTTGAAGCCTAACCCACTCAACGGGTATCTATTTGGAGATTGCAGTACATGAATTGAAACGTGGGCTATTGAGTTATGCATACAAATTCATTGGCGGAAATCAAAACCTAAATGAAGAAACAAACACACATCTGCACCTAGTTATATATGTTCAACAAAAACTGAATACTAATCAAACAGTGTGGGCAACAAAGATCACCAAGAATTCAACATTCACATGAAAAACAATCAACAGATTCACAAAGCACATTGAATACCATCATCCACAGAACACACTTCGAAAACCTTTTTATGTGAAGTCGGGTTTCGGGGACAAAACCCAAATAAGGAGAGGTGATTTGTAACGAACCAAAATCCGGGTTTCGTTATAAATAAATATATATTGTAATAAATATTATAGTGAAAATAATATTTTAGAAATAATTTGAAACAAGTGGGTTTCAAGTTAGTAATGGGGTTATATTAGTTTTTAACTAATTATGGAATGAAATGGGTGAAATGGAAGTTGAGGGGCTAAAAGTGTAAAATGGCAAAATCTGCCATATTTGACTAGCGGAAGTCAAAATTGAACCTCATTTGTGGTGTTTTGGTCAATGCTTGCAAGAGAAGAAGAAAGAGGAGAATCCGGTCAAAAACGAAATTAGAGGCTTGCATGCTCGGGATTTAGGGTGTTGATTCACACAATACCTTCCTAACATCAAGAAGTTCCTCCTTCATCTCTTGAATCCACCATTTATGGTGTTCTTGGTAGGTTTTGGGTAAAATCCAAAATTTTGAATGCATATGGTAAATTGGTGTTAGATTGTTGATAATCTAGCTAAACTAAAGGTAAAGAATGGTGATTAACATCCTAGAACCATTTGATTTTGATTATGAGAAGTTAGGGTTCATATGTAGAAATTTGGGGGTGTTTGGATTATGATGATAAGATGATGAATTAATGATGATTAAGTGTTTATATGATGTTAGACACTTGAGCAAACACCAAACTAACGTAATGATTTAAATTGAATGAAAAATTAGTGTTAAGGTAAGGATAATGAAACTCAAGTAGGTGAGTTTGGGGTGATAGATGGTGTTTGGATATGAGTATAACTCAAACGGGTCAATTTGGGTTGGAAATGGGAAAATTGGGTTGTGAACCCAATTATAATGTGATTTTGTTGTATGTTAGATTACTAAACTAGATGTATATGTTTAGATAATCAAATTGCAAAACTTGAATGTTGTGCGGGGTCTTCTAATCCGAAAGGTAAGTACTTTTGCACTTACTTAGTATTGATGATAAATGGTGTGATAGGCAATGTTGTATGCATAATGTTTTAAGTGATATAAATGTGATTGATTGTAGTTATAATTGTATTACTATAATGGAAATGTGAATATGAGTTTATGATCTAAGAATCATGATGGAAATGTGATAATGAGGTAATGGTTTAAATACCATAATGGAAATGAGGTTATGGTCTAAGTACCATAATGGAAATGGGATATGAGGTTATGATCTAATTATCATAATGGAAATGATGTTATGCCTATGTGCCATAATGGAAATGAAAATGTGTTAATTATGAATGATAAATGAAAAGAATAAAACTTGTAGGTGAAATGCAAATGCTATGTAGCCTAATGACAAATTATGTGGAAACGGGTCAAATGGGTGAATGGATGGAAACAAGTAGTATTTACTTGTTTGATATGTTTTATCTTCATTACTAATGGTGTTTTATGTGGTGTTATGTAGGAAAAGCTCCGGGATAGTCGAGGTCAAGTCTATGACGAATGTTGGATTCTCGTATGCACTTTTTAGTGATTTCGGGTGTAATTAGTTCATCTATTGGATGTAAATGTATACTTGAAAATGTAGTTTGATGTTAAAAAAATGTGGTATGAATGTTTTTGGTCAAAACCCAATTGTTGGGAATTTTTGGGTATCATGTTGTAATGGTAAAAGTTGAAAAAAAATGGTTAAGTGTTGAATTCTGCAGGTCTGGAAACTTTCTGGAAAAAGGGGCTCTTCGCGCCACGCGAAGACCTGGTTTCCCGGACCTGCCCTTTTTGGACTCCTTCACGCCACGCGAGGGGAGGGGCCCCGGTTTTCGCGACACGTGAAGATGTAAAAATATATATATATATATATATATATATATTTTCTTGGGACGAATGCTTTCGTATGTTTTAATGATTTAATAAACGGTGTTTGAAAATAGAGTGAACTTTTATGAACTAAAATATTCTTTAGTTTTCAACGTTAAATCATATTCATGGATCCGAACATTTTTTTAACGGCGGAGATATTTTATAGAATAAAGAATAAACGAAGTAATACAACCACTAGCAAGGTACTATCAACATATTACACCCTCTTATTGAATACAAACATTGGTTTAAAGAAAACTAAAATTTCACAATTGCGACCACACCAAACTAAAATTGCACAATTGCGACCGGCAAATCTATCATACTCCTAAATTACACCAAATAATTCACCTAATGCCTTGGTTTGAACCCAAGACTTCCAATCTAAAAGGAATCCAAAGGTCTTGAATCCAAGGATCTGAACATATCATTGCTTGATCTGACTTAGTACTTACTTGATCGGATCATAGCCCACTAAATCGCATCGTTAATCAGATTAATACTTATAACGTATAATTAATCACATATTAAATCACGTCATTATATAATTTTGACCCGAATGGACACACTTCCATTTGCAGCAACTTTTCTTCATAATAAAAAAAACAAATCTACCATATATACACATGTCCAAAAAGATCAAATTCAAAACAAAACCACCTTAAAAAACATGTTCCCATCAAACGGACAAAATCATCTGAAATCCAAACAACAATCAAAACAACTAGAAATGTATCCGAGTGGGTCGCGCCTTCTCCATCCTAGTGGCACCATATGCTTCATCGTTATCCATCCTCTTGTTGTTCCTAAACGCACCACAAGCAATGACATAGGCGATGACCAATATGATTAGAACAACAATGTTAATAACCGACACCTTCCTCCAACTCTTCTTTAGGCTCCCCAACACTCCCGCCTTGCACGAGTCACAGTTGTAGCACAATTGCTCTTGACCGTTGCTCCACCTATTGCAGTCAAGATTGCCAGGTAAGGTGGCGGCATTCACTGGGTTCCATACAGTCTCGTTCACGTAGATGTACCCGCACTCTGTTGGTGGCTTGCAACATCCAGACTAAAATCATCATAGTTCAGTTCACATGTTAATCATGCTGATAACGTGTAATAAAATGGTAAATCTTATAATTTGTAAAATGTTCAAATATTTATTTAAATTAAACCAAATGATGATACATTGATACTTGTTAAAGGTTATGCCAATCATGCCCTTTATATTTAAAGTGTGACTCTCTGTTCTATGCATGTGAATGGCTCGTTGGCAGGCCAGACAATGATGCGAACAAATGCCTTGGATGTGGCACTTTCGTCCTTTTCTCTTTGACGGTCAAACTGGCCGGTGAAGATGAGGACTATTAGCATAATCTAAGGGGCATTTTTGTCTTTTTCCTATTTACACCCGAAAAACCTCGGTCCTATTTTTTAAGTTTAAATATTAAAGAGCGCTATAAAAATGTAAAATAAAATAATCAAGTGATATTTCCAAAACATTTCCACGAAACCTTTTATTCTTATACCATACGTTTAGTTTACCAAATAGTTTAATAAAAAAACATCTATACTATATAATAAATAAAGGTTTTTGTATGCCACGTGTCGCCTCCATATTCAATCTTATCATTCTTTTCCCGCCTCTCTTTCTTATTAAATGCACCCATATTTTTTAATAACTAATTAATTATACTAATAAAACACATTTATTTTAAATTATTCATTTATTATAAAAAGTTTTAAAATCTAATTATGTAGCTTTTATTTTCAATCAAATAGTAAATAAAAGTCAAATTACATTAAATAATAATTGACGTAAGTTATATATTATTATTTTTTCTTCGTATTTTGAGTTTTGTTTTCTACCCTTAGTATGTGTAATACATTTTTACATCTGTAAAATATATAAATAAAATTTAAGAAACTTATGTATTGATATTTTTCACCCCGTGTGTATTACACGGGGTCTAAACTAGTTTTTTAATAAATAAAAAATTATAAACCACCATAAATTTAAATAATACATCGGATTAGTAGTCGTTAAACATACATGTTTCTACAATTAATTACTCAAGAAACATATTTGAACTTACATTGATTTTAAAAAAAAATAGAGTAAAGTGTCATTTTTATCGCTGTGGTTTAACCATTTAAGTCACTTTCATTCAAAAACTTTTCTTTAGCTTTTTCGTACCTGACGTAACGTTAAAATATAGACGGAGTTAGTCATGTGGATGAAAATAACTAGATTTTGAAAAGTTATGGACGAAAAGGCTAAAAAAAGTTTTTAGATGAAAGTGGCTAAAATGGTCAAACAAAATGGACGAAAATGACACTTTACTCAAAAAAATATAATGAAATCATGACATTAAATACAAAATTAATTTTAAACATAGACAATAAAAACTGACGAAAAAATTAATTAAAAAACCATTTTATGTATAAGATTTGAAAGGGAAATTGGGCTTTAATTATTCAAAACTAATTGACCGATAATAATTCATACTGTCAATTTGATCAATTAAAATCGTAACTTTCACTTTTATTGCTAACGACGTTAAATACAAAATTAATTTTAAACATAGACAATAAAAACTGACAAAAAAGTTAATTAAAAAACCATTTTATGTATAAGATTTGAAAGGGAAATTGGACTTTAATTATTCAAGACTAATTGGCCGATAATTTTTCATACCGTTAATTTCATCAATTACACTCTTAATTTTCACTTTTATTGTCATCGACGTAGATTTACACTTACAAGCGAAATCCTAGGAAATCAAGGGTAAATTGAGTGTAAATATGATTATTATGCTACGAAATTTAAAATTAAGAGTTTCATTGATCAAACTACTAACCGCAAATGTCACATACTTTGAATATTAAAATCTAATTTGCCAATTTAAAACCTTAAACATTAACGTATCATGAGGTTCTCCAAATTCTACTTAAAATTAAAATTGTTCGTGTATTAAACGTACAGAAATATATTTTTTATCACCTGAATAGGATTGAGCTTCCGAAGGTAATACATATCCGCAGTCTCCGGATACTCACCGATGACCCGACCCGTTTTAGCACAAGCTTTGGAATCATGAATACAAGACCTGATTTTACCCCAGTAGCTATCACTGGCGACCCGGTCCTTAAGCCAACCCGAATAATCCTGCAGGTAGTAATCCGGGTAGACCCGGTTCAACACGGGTCGACCCGATCCTTTATCGGTAACGGCGTAGGCGAATATGATGAACCCGATTAGTACAGCGATAATGATGAACATAGCCCAGAGGTAAAGGTACATGAGGAAGGTGTTCCGGTAGCACGCGCCGGCGATTCCGGCGAGTGAGACGACCATGATGGAAACGCCGATGACGATTAACGGCCACTGGAGGAAGCTCATGCAGTCGGTGTTGTTGGCGCGTGTACTCAGCCATATGCCGCCGGCGAGGATGGGGATTGAGAGGAGGAAAGTGAGGAAGTTTAGTAAGCCGATCAAATGGTTGCTCGTCCTCATGATTCTCTCTCTACAAATATTTGTTTCTCTCTCTAGGTTGATGTTTAAATCTGAGTTTGTAGTAGTTAAAGTTATGAATATTATATAGGGGTAACTTTGTAAAATAGTAACCAAGTTTTAAAAGTGTTTCAATTAGGTCAATAAATACGTATTTTACACGGTATACATCCTCGGGTATACTATGGTGAATGACATAATTAAAACACTTTTGAAACTTGGTTACTATTCTGTGGTGTTTTCTGTCCTCTATTATATATGATCAAACCGAGGTTTTTTTAAAAATATATTGTTGCATTTATATATGGGCAACCACCTCACATTTATAACACATGTCATTAAAGGATTCTATCAATAATATATTTTAAAAAACAATGATGATATTAAGTTATTAGTACGGGTCGCACTAACACCACCCTTATGGTGAGTCGTCGCACAAAGTAAAACTGCGGTGGATTATCATTGTATTGTTGCGAATTATTACTGCATGATACCAATGATTTAAGAATGTGCGATGAGTTGAGGGTGACGTGGCGTTACGGTGAGTGCGACACCGTCCCAGCTGCGATGATGTGCGACGACCTTACCCTCGCTGCATTTATTATAAGGGTATACCACATGGTATTAGTATGAGACTAGTATTAAGACCCTCGCGTTGCGGCGGGCGTAGAACCGTGAAAAAAATTAACGTCAAAAGGTTGTCGCGAACCCACGTGTTGTCGAAGCACGCTAAACTGTTTGAAAAAATGACCATTTTAAACGTAACGCACATCGAAACGTAGATAAACATGGCAAAAAATCCCAAAAAAACGTAAAAGAAAAACAAGAATAAAAAAAATATAACTTTAGTAAAATTTAGGGTTGTATAGTAACTTTATTAAATTTCAGGACATTAATATAAATTGAATAAAAAGTTTAAGACCGTAAGTAAAAACTTTACTACAAATTTACTGACAACATAGCAACATTAACCATTTCTACTATATGCATAACATCTTTTGAGTTTGATAATTGTATGTATGTACAATTTATTCCCATGATGATAAAGAGATAATGTAGATTATGGGAGAGGCATGGGAATGTGGGTGAGTTAAAGTTTTGAGAAGAAAAAAAAAATATTGTACTAGAAGGGTCTCAGTTTAATATTAAGAGAAATTAGGAAAATAATAAATAACTAATGGATCTAAATCTGTTCGGTTTTATAAAATTATGACATTTAAAAGACTATATATTGGATGGTTTAATGTATAACTATACATAGTGTGAAAACTTGTGAGAAATAATTTAAATTATTTATTTATTATTAAGATTTAAATAAAATGTGTAGAGTTAAGGAAAAAAATTTTAATTAATTAATTTTATTACTTTTTCTTCTCTCTATAGGTACACTTGTAGATCTTTGTGTTTCTCGTAATAAGTTTTGTACACACGTGTAAATCATAGAATTGTAATCAATCTACACATGTAGATGTTTATAAGATATTAATAAATATAAATATTTATACACACATAAAAATGGTATATATTACAAAACCTTAAAAGAAATTTTGAAGATTATAACTTTAAAAATTTTCTATATCATATCTAGTTGCATAGACAAAAGTTGGATCATGATCCCTTAAGAATCGCAGGACGTGTTGGGTTACTTCCACTAGTTTTTGAGTGACACTCGGAAAGAAAAAAATTGCATTCTATATGTGAGATTATTACTTTCAAACTTAAAAAAATGAAATAAGTGAAATCAGAAAATAACCATCACATGAATAATATATATTTAAGGTTATTTCTTAAATTAAAGCACAAGAAACGAAACAAGATTTCGATTATTCAATTCATATTATGGTTACGCTCCTCACTATCACTCATTATTTAGTATTACATGTGTTCTTGTGAACTCCTCTCCATGCCTAGGGTAACTTTTCGTAGACGATGTACACACTTTTTCCGCTTGAGAGGCGGTTGTGTCAGGGCGACCCTTTTTCCTTTTTTCTTTTCATTCTTATAATGGAAGGTTTGCATGTGGCTTTGGAGGACATTGTAGTTGTTGGTTTATTCAGGGGACACTGAGATTGATATGGATACTGTTTCTTTGTCTAATTTATTTTGTGCAGATGATGTGATCCTGGTTGGGGAGTGGTCGTCTAACAATATTGATTCTATTGTTAGAGTTCTTAGTTGTTTCTATTTGGCTTCTGGGTTGAAAAATAATCTTCACAAGTCAAGTCTTTTTGGTGTGGGAGTTGATGTTCAAGAAGTAGCGAGTTTAGCTCAGTATTCGAGGTGTAAACCAGATAAATTACCATTTTTGTATCTAGGGATTCCAGTGGGCGTGAACAAGTTGAGTGTAGAGGGATGGAATGTGATTATTGAGAGATTTCATAAGAGGCTATCTAAATGGAAAGTGAATATGTTGTCTATTGGTGGTCGTTCTATGCTTATAAGTTCTTGGGTTCTCTTGGGATCTACTATATGTCTTTGTTTTGATGTCTGTACAGGCTAAAAAAAACTCTGGAATCTATTAGATCAAAGTTTTTTTGGGTTGGTGTGGGTAATCCTCGCAAAATGGCTTGGGTGAATTGGAACATGGTTATTGCTTCGAGAGATAAATAAGGGTTAGGAATTTCACTACAAGGAAATGACCCTGTGCCGACGTCGCCTATACCGACGACATTTGTCGTCGGCATAGGTCAACCTGTACCGACGACATGTCGTCGGTATAGGTCAAAACCAAAATTTTGTCAGGTACACCCTATACCGACGACATGTCATCGGTACAGGGTTGAGCCACATGGAGGGAAAAATGGCGCCTAATGAATTATTGGGAAAAACCCTATACCGACGACATTTCGTCGGTATAGGGTTATTTTGAATTTTTTTTTGTATTTTTAATATATTAAACATTTCGTCGGTCAAAAAAATTTTTAAATAAAAATAAAAAAAAATTCTAAAATGACCTATACCGACGACAAGTCGTCGGTATAGGCTGTTTTACTTTATTGACCAGTCAAAACCCTACGAAGCCTATACCGACGACATGTCGTCGGTATAAGGCACCTATTGCGCCGACTTTTTAGCCTATACCGACGACATGTCGTCGGTATAGGGCTAAGCGCGATTAAACACAGACAGCAGCTTTCTGCTTCCCATTTCCACGAAAAAAAACCCCAAAACTATCTCATCTTCTCTCTTTGGCGATTTCCCGTTTTTGGTGTGTTTTGTGGAGCAATCTTCACTAATCTCTCGGTTTTTAAGGTTAGTTAACTTATATGTTTCAATTTTGACCATAAAATCAAATTTTTTGGGTTTTTTGGTTAATTTCTTTGTTTGTTGTTAGGTGTTTGAAGCTTTGACAATTGTTTGAGGATTTAAAGCTATTCGAAGATATTTGCAAACTTGGTTAGTAATTTTTTTATAAATTATGTTTAGATTATGTTTGTATGTATATATTGTTGTGTTTATTTTGTATGTAAGTATATATGATTTAGATGTGTGATTTTATAAATATTTATGAAATTTTATTATGAAATTAGGTTTAGATGAAATTTGGGAATTTGGATGTATGTTTGTATGTATATTGTTTAGATGAAAATTTGGGATTAAATTAGGTTTAGATGAAAATTTGAGAAATTTGGGCATTTATTATTTGACAATTGTTTGAGAATTTCAAGCTATTTAAAGCTAATTGTTTGACAATTGTTTGTGTATGTGTATGTATGTTTATTTATCGAATTGTGTATGTAATTTGGGAATTTGGGCATTTATATATGTATGTTTGTATATATGTTTGTATGTATGTTTATGTATGGAATTGTGTATGTAATTTGGGCATTTATATGTGTATGTGTGTTTGTATGTATTTGTATTATTTTTATGTATGGAATTGTGTTTGTGTATGTAATTTGGGAATTTAGGCATTTATATATGTATGTTTGTATATAATATGTAGATATATATTTGTGTATGTGTGTTTGTATGAATTTTGATTATGTTTATGTATGGAATTGTATTTGTGTATGTAATTTAGGAATTTGGGCATTTATGTATGTTTGTATATAATATGTATGTATATATGTGTATGTGTGTTTGTATGTATTTTTATGTATGAAATTGTGTTTATGTATGTAATTTGAGAATTTAAGCATTTATTTATGTATGTATATAATATGTATGTATATATGTGTATGTGTGTTTGTATGTATTTTTATGTATGGAATTGTGTTTATGTATGTAATTTGAGAATTTGGGCATTTATTTATGTATGTTTGTATATAATATATATGTATATGTGTATGTATGTTTGTATGTATGTTTGTATGTATTTGTATGTATGTTTATTTAATTGTATGATTTGTGGATGTATGTATATATGTTTGTATGTATATGTAACTTTATTTAATTTTGTTGCAAGTTCGGAACTCATTGCGGTTGACGAGGTGTGAATAACATCATATTTGTGTTTCATTGAATTTATTTAAGGTACGTATTCCGACTTTTATGCCTTTGTGTAGTTAATTTTTTATTTCATTTAGAGTGTAAACGGCTCGTTTATCATAATTTTATAAATACTATTACTTATATATTAAAAAAATATATATTTTATAATTTTATAAAATAAATAAGAAAAAGGCTTACACCCCTAATGTCATTTATGTACGTCTTTGTTTATGTATGTCATGTCTCATATTGTGTACACTAGTATGTTTATTTAGGATAACCCTTTAGAATATACCCGTCCAAAATTTATCTAATAGGGATAAATTTTGGATTGTCCCCTTTGGGACTGCTTTTTGAATATTCTATCTCATTTAGGATATGTATACATTTTAACGGGTTGACATTTAAGATAAAATTGGTAGCTATTTCTCCTTACTCCTTCGAGTTTGCGGTTTATTTGCATACTTGGGGAGTTAAGGGGAAATGCTGCTGATTTTTCTTAAATAGTCAACTCGATAAAATGTATACATATGAGATAGAATATTCAAAAAGTGGGTCAGGATCCACCGCCTTAGAGTACCGATCAAATCATATACATTCATTTATATCATTTATTACATGCACGTATATGTGTATGCTTATGACACTAGATATGGCAATTGATAAAAGTTGGGTTACACTGGGAAATCGAAATTCTCCGGCATTCTTAAGCGGTCTTAGCAACTTTATAGAGACGGCCAAGAACCATGTTGACGGTCGAGGTAGAGCGTTTTGCCCGTGTAGACGTTGTTGTAATGCGTGTCGACTGGATTTGAAGACGATATATGGCAACATACATGACCGTGGGTTTCTACAATCATATAAGAATTGGATTTATCATGGTGAACAGCATCCTCGTGCGGTAGAGATAGCATCATTTTTTGCCCCAAGAACAACACCAACTCCTCCAATAATTACAACAACAAATAATGAGATGTTTGATGCCATAGATGATGTGATGGCAGAGAAAAATACAAACGGGGATAATATAGATGAAGATGGAACTGGTTTAGACCCGGAGTTTGATGCGTTGTTTGAGGAGCTAAATAAGGAGTTATACCCCGGTTGTAGTCAAATGTCTTCCCTAAACTTCATAGCCAAATTGATGCATATCAAAGTTATCAACAAATGGACGAATAGTTCGTTTGACCAACTGTTAGAGCTTCTACAAATTGCATTGCCAAAGGAAAATCACGTTCCAGCATCACATTATGAAGCTAAGAAGAAACTGAGTAAGACTGGGTTAGGATATCAGTCTATCCATGCTTGCATTAATGATTGTGCACTGTTTTGGAAGGAGAATGAATCAATGCAAAACTGTCCCGTTTGTAATGAGAGCAGATGGGTTGACAAAAACACAAAGGGGAAGAAAGTACCACAGAAAGTGTTGCGCTACTTTCCTTTAACTTCACGGCTTCGAAGAAGGTATAGTTCAAGATTAACGGCAAAAGATATGATCTGGCATAATACTGGACGCTCAACGGATGGTATGATGCGACATCCGGTTGATGGGAAGGAATGGCAAGAATTTGATGAGAGATATCCGAATTTTGCTAAAGAACCAAGGAATGTGCGCTTAGGTTTGGCTGCCGATGGTTTTAATCCGTTCGGTAACATGAGTCAGACTTACAGTATGTGGCCGGTAGTGTTAACAACATATAATACACCACCGTGGTTATGTATGAAAGAGTCTTCTTTCATGTTAACCTTGCTAATTCCCGGGCCTAAATCACCTAGTATGTGGCCGGTAGTATAAAGATCACAAGAATGTGTTGAAAGGTCACTTCCTGGAGAATGGGGGATACGATGATGTGGAGGCGGCGATGAATAATCCACCAGAAGATCTTGATCAAGAATCTTGGCAGACTTTGATTAATGAGCTGTTTTTAGATGCGAGCTATAAAAACCGCGCGACGAAGAACAAACAAAACCGATCAAAACAACGTTACCCAAGTTACCATGGCAGTAAATCATACGCCCAGCGCCGACACATGGAGGTATGAAAATACAATTGTTAGTATTATATAAACATGCTTATTAATTCTTAGTGATATTATTTTTGTTTTTCACAGGGTACCGGCCCAATTGATGTGTTCAAATCGACCCATTATAAAGAAGGGACCGGTTGGGCCAACACGAATGCATCATCAGATTATGTAAGTCAAATGATTTTGTTGTTAGACTTACTAGACTTAGAACATTCAACTGCAACTTAAAACGGGTCAAAATGATTCAAACACACTTTAATAGACTTAGAACATCCAACTTGAGCCCAATTGTTGATTATTTTTGCTAGTATTATTAGTATTTGTTGTTATTAGCGTTGGTTGATTGGAATTTGTGAATTTGGGTCGTTTATAACTTATAGTTTAACAGGTTGGTTATCTATTTTACAGCAGTTATGCTGTCGAATTTTATTAAAATAGTCAAGTGATTGTTTATTACATTGTTTAATGCAGGACCGAATCCAAGAGGAGTATGCAAGATCCTCTGCTGAGTCTGGTGGTGACTCGTCTGCTGTCGATGAGTTTGCATGCATGGAGCGTGCATTGGGTCAACGGCGTGGCCATATCAGGGGTGTCGGTCGTGTGGTGAGTAATCCCACACCGGATTTGTTCAGTACCCCCACTCCACAACCACATTGGCAAGAAGTGGATGAGCGTGTAACTCAACTTCAACAACAACTCCAAGATCAACAACACCGCGAAGCCCAACGAGATGAAGATCAACAACAACGCGAATCCCAACGAGAAGCACAACGAGATGAAGAACGTCGTGTGCATAATCAACAAATGCTTGAAATGCAACGACAAATGGATGAAATGCGTCGAATGTGGGAACGCAGAACTAGCAGCGACGATAATTAGCTTGAAGTTGCTGAGCCTTTGCCTTGGTTGTCGGTGTTATTGTTGAATTTTTGAACAATTTTTATGTTTGTGTGTCGGACAACTTAATGTTTAAATATTTGATTTGTGTGTCGAACAAGTTTCTGTATCGAACAATATGTTTCGGAATTCAATTTTTGAATGGTTTGAATTATCTGATTTGCAGGTTTTGGTAATTAGAAATTAAATATTTCTGGAAAATTTTGAAAATTTAATAAAAATTAAAAAAATACAGAAAATCCTATACCGACGACATGTCGTCGGTATAGGTATTTTTCAAATTTAATTAAAAATAATTGGAAATAGTCTATACCGACGACATGTCGTCGGTATAGGTTGGGTCTATCCCGACGATTTCTCGTCGGTATAGAATTTCTTTTTGAATTATTTAATTAAACCCTATGCCGACGACATGTCGTCGGCATAGGCCTACCTATACCGACGACATCTTTGACCTATTGGGACGAAGCAATACCGACGACATCTATACCGACGACATGTCGTCGGTATAGGCTATACCGACGACATGTCGTCGGTATAGCTTCAAAAAAAATCGTCGGGATAAGGTGATATTGTTGTAGTGTTTGTAGTTTATAAGCTCTTAATTATGCGATGCTACGGAAATGGAGATGGAGATTCGTTAATAATCAAGATAACTAATGGGTGAAGTTTCTAAAATCTATATATTTGAAACGCCTCAGACCGGTTACATCTCATAGTTGGCACAAAACATGAAAATACATAGTTCTTAAAGTGTATTATAACAGAAGTCTTTAACGTAACAAAATTCACAAGGAATTAAATATTTCAACATAATTGTTCATAACTATCAAAGTATCGGGAATGTTAGTCTTCCAGTTGAGTAGCCCACCAACCATGTTTTCTAAACTCTCACAGCTTCTCTGAGAACTATTCATCTCTACCCTAATGTGCATACTAAAAGTCAGTTATACTGAGTGAATTCTATCTTTACATTATTAACTGTAAACTTTACCAGCCATTAGTTTTCTTTCATTATACATATTATGTATACTTAAAAAAAATTACTTTCTTTTACTTTCAAAACTTTCAATTTCCTTTCTTTGATGTAAATTTATAATTTATAAAGTTCTTTCGTCAATACTATCATTTATTCTATCAACATTACAACTTGCATTCGTACAACACTATCAAAACATATCAAAGCCTTTGTCTCATGACAAGGCTCCCTTGTGCTTGGACGAATCCAAGGCTCATCTGTTGTGACATCACTCATTTCTATGCTTGATCCTGTGATTCTATCTCGTAACCTATTGAGTTTCTAATGCTATGAACCTTTTTGATGCCTCATATCACTGTGATATCATTTCATTTCAAACTTCTGAGTCTGGTCTAAAGCGAGTATTCTATTGCGCTTTAGAATGACTTGCTTATTCTATTTTGATACTATATCTGATTCTTGTGTTCATTCTTGAACTTGCTACTTATAGTAACCTTCGATACCCTAGATTCTATCTAACCCTTAATTATTAAAGTTTGTAACATTATTAAACTAAAGTGTAACATTAAGGAGTAAACTTACACATATGTAAATTTCAGGGTTTCTTTTGTAACGTATTCGAAATCTGGTTAATTTTTGTAATTTCAATTATATATTATTATTACTTAATAATATTTGGAGATTATTATTATATTATTATTATTATTAAATATTTAATACATTAATTAAAACTTTAAACTTATCTTAAATAAATAAAATTATTATATTATAATCTAATCCTATGTAACAAACTAATCAAATTGATCTCATCCTAATATTTTTAAATTTTTTTGGCCGTAAATCCCTTAGATTCCCCACATTATTTGATTTTTTTATTTAAATTATATTAAAAATAATAAACTAATTTAATAATTTTGCAATCCTAACCCAAATAACTAATTAAATTTTGCTAATAAGTCCTTAATCTCACCTAGGGATGGCAAAATAACCCAAGCCCGACGGGTATACCCGAAACCCGACGAGTTCGGGGCGGGTATACCCGAAACCCGACGGGTACGGGACCGGGTTTGGGATTGATTTTTAAAAATTTCGCGGGTATGGGACGGGTATGGGATTAGGTGATACCCGACCCGATTACCCGAAATCACATAACCGTTTACTCGAACCATATACCCGAATCATATACCCGAAAATTTGTAATTTATAATTTTATTTTCTCTTAACCCATGGCTATTTAATGTTTCATTTTAGTAAGTTTATTATGTGAAAAATTACTTTTTCTTTTAAAATATGTATTTATAAATATAAAAAGTAGAGTCATAGAAAAGTACACGACACATACCCTACGGTTATTGGCCGATACCCGCGAGTATACCCGATACAAACGGGTATGCCCGTTACCCGCGGGTATACCCGATACCCGACGGGTAATTACCCGACACAAACCCGACGGGTAATGGGCCGGGTATGGGACACAATTTTACAACCGGGTATGGGTTTGGGATTACCGATACCCGGCCCGAACCCGACCCATTGCCATCCCTAATCTCACCCTATAAATAAAGCCCTTATTTCTCATTTATTCTTCGCACCTCAACGATCCTCTACGGTTCTCTAGTTACTAAAGGTCGTTCTTCTCATCTTTTGGAAGATTCTAGCTTAAATCCTTCAATTCTAAGTAAGTTATTCTTATGTTCTTGCTTGTTCATACTTTTCCTTTCAAAAATTCCTCATAACTAGCTAGATCTATGATTCTCTAACATTTTTATGTTATAATCATAGACATATCCAAGATAAAATGTCATATTTTAATTAAACTTGTTCAAACTTTTATTTAAAAACTTGGTTTTGATCTTTCTTGTTCATTTCAATTTCAACAATCATGTTTTTACTAAAACTCCTTACTTTTAAATTAAACCCCTCTAATATTCAACTTATATTATTTCTATCTTTACTAAACTTATATTTTCACTTTAACCCTTATACTTTTCAAACTAACCAAACACACCCTAAACTTGGTCAAGTATACAAATAGAGTAACTTTCAAACGAGTATGTAGCTATCTGACAAACATAAAGTTCTGGCTAGGAAAAGACGGGGTTCCGATCCAACCAACTCTTTCCTGGGAACTTTTCTGTCGGAGGTACTACTCTGGAATGATAACCACTCTAGTATACAACAACCACTTTCAACTAATTACACTGTCAACCCCTCGACTATCCTTAACTTGTTTCTAACGTAACAAACTTAACTTAGGCAATCCTTAAGGCATTCAATCCAAGTTACTACAAGTTCAAGTTCAATCCTCTAAACTTGCAAGATGAGATACATAGCCCCTTTTACTTTTTATCTTTGAGGTGGAAAACATGCTCGTATATCAAAAGTTTTTCAAACTATATCAAACTCAAATACTACTTTTGCAATTTTAATAACAACTTTCTATACATGTAAACTTAAACGGTTTTATACACAATCTATAACCATTAACTTGGGATAAGCAAACGAGAGTAAGTCATAGATCTATGGGCTTGACAAGTCGATCTAGTTCTTGAGTTGACGAGATACGATATCAACTTGAAACTAGATATACAGAAACTGCAAAACTTGTTATTCATGCTATATCAATACAATGGGAACCCAATCTTGTCATTAGGTTTGGTTGAATCGATGTATAAAAGTTGGTTTACTTGTTATTGAAGTTTGTTTATGATTTGCAAATCCTTGTTATCTATTATTATGTATCTACTTAAACTTATGTTCTCACCAACTTTTTAGTTAACCTATTTTAGCATGTTTTCCAGTTAATGGAAACTAAGTTGATGCTTCGATCACGCTAGGATTTCAAGGGCTCATGCTTTAGTGGACTTAGCTAGATATTAACAAAAAGAAGATTTATTTATTCTACTTGTATTGTTTGATTTCTTTGTAATCAATGTAATTAACTATTCAATTAATAGAAATCTCTTTTGATCATGTGTAATGATTCAATTTCGTCGCCCCCCTCGTGTTTCCACCTTGGCGGGGGTGTGACAGATTGGTATCAGAGCCTTGGTTATAGAGAATTAGGCTACTTTAGAATAGACCTAGACTATAACCTTAGGAGTCCCCTTATTAGGAAACTATATTCTCTATTTGTTTAATTGTTTCGTTAACCCTTATGTGTCTTCTTATTCCTCTTTCCCGAAAACAACACGCTTACCTTGACGAACCATCACACGGAACCAGACGACCCATAATTACAGTCTGACGCAGAGAGCTTTATCGCCCGAAGAACGTAGTCATGGTACGACCAGCTAACCCTACACCATCGGAAGAGTAGCTGTGTAGAAAGTAGAGTTGGACCCGACCCATTTGCAACCGATCCACTTCTGAAGAGTCGACGACTAAGAAACGGTGCCAAGACAATTCCATAATTACTCTCATTAGAACCAAGGGCCCGATTGGTGGTTGATAGGAACATGTGTAATCTGGAAGAGTGGATACCTGTACACTAAAGATTCTGTCTAGGAAAGGTGTGATGTATAAATCTCTAAGTAAGGACCCGTCACATCTTCCTGGGAATCTTTGGTGTGAGTATCGCGTATAGGCTAAAACACATCTTCCTAGCATCTATCATATAAACCCAGAGTTTTGATTTGTCATTATTCTCATCTTTAAATTCAAACTCTAGACACAAACACATATATTGTGCCTCTATCTTTCTTCATTTGTAACAATTTGATTATGAATGAAATTCTATCCTTGTTTGCTTTATCTTAATATTATCACTTGTCACCTTAACTAATCTCATCATCTTATCTAAACGTTCTGGAATGCCTCATCGTCATGACACTACTGAAATCAAATAGATTGCTACCATTGTCACCCAACAACTACCCGATGTCCTGCCTACTATGGTAACCCCTGCTGTACCAGTAAACATTGTTGCCCCAACCACCCAAACCACTAAACCATATTCAGAATCACTGCCTTAGTGCCCTAAGTGTCCACTGCATCACATTAGAGAGTGTCGCAAGTGCAAAAACTGTGGCAAATTTGGCGACCTTGCTCAGAACTGCAAAGCACCTCCTACTATAGCCAACACCAGCAATACCGTGATAACTAACCCTGCTCCCATCAACAATATCAGGGCCTGCTATGAATGTGGTGGCCTTGACCCCCTTAGAAACCGTTGTCCCGAGCTATACCCTACCAACAATCAAGCTGCTCAAGGTCGAGTTTTGTCTTAGGAGCACCTAAAGCTCGTCAAGATCCAGCTATCCAGGATAACGCAGACTCCACTAGTTAAATTTTAGGATAAAACCTTCTTAACTAGGGGAGACTGTGGCTACCTTGATTTTTTTTCTCTATTAATTCATGTTTATTACTTTGGGTTATCTTAAGTTCTATGCTTACTTGTTTTGTAATCTGAATTGGAAATTTCATTTGCTTGAAACTTATTGTCGGAATGTTTGCTTGAATCTCAAACTAACATGTTTTATCAATTTCGATTGCATTTCAATGTATATGATCTATCAATTTCTATTTTATATCCATGACTACCCTATGACATCCATAACTTTCGCTTACATAACTGTTATCACTTTATAGATGCATAATGGAAAGACATAGCACACCCGTGTAAGGTAAATTGACGATTGCGGTCCGGAACGTAATCATGATATTACAGGTGCATTGGTGTGTGTTGAAATTCTATTGTGTAGCTAGTACCCATACCCTTGCAAATTTCTAAACCCAAATTATGCCACCAAGACTAGCCAAGTTAGTGAGTAGTTTTGGTAGGTGACTAGTAGGCTTTCGAGGTGCCAGAGGTGTGGTGGGTTAGCTGCGGTACACCTTATATATAAAACACTAATGGTATGTTGGAAGTGGGACTAGAAGTTGAGCCAAGAACTAGCCTCATTTAACGACCCTACTATCAATACCACTCAACATTAGCCCAGTTAGTGATTAGTTTTGGTCGGTGACGGTTCGCTTTCAAAGTGCCGGAGGTGTGGTGGGTTAGTTGCGGTACACCCTATATATAAACACTAATGGTGCATTGGAAGTGGAACCAGAAGCTGGACCAAATACTAGCCTTGATAACAGATGACGAAGCCACATCTATTCTATGTTAACACCAACTCTACTAATGAAATTTCGGGACGAAATTCTCTTAATTAGGGGAGACTGTGACATCCCTCATTTCTATGCTTGATCCTGTGATTCTATCTTGTAACCTATTGAGTTTCTAATGCTATGAACCTTTTTGATGCTTCATATCACTGTGATATCATTTCATTTCAAACTTCTAAGTTTGGTCTAAAGCGAGTATTCTATTACGCTTTAGAACGACTTGCTTATTCTATTTTGATACTATATCTGATTCTTGTGTTCATTCTTGAACTTGCTACTTATAGTAACCTTCGATGCCCTAGATTCTATCTAACCCTAAATTATTAAAGTTTGTAACATTATTAAACTAAAGTGTAACATTAAGGAGTAAACTTACACACATGTAAATTTCAGGGTTTCTTTTGTAACGTATTCGAAATCTGGTTAATTTTTGTAATTTCAATTATATATTATTATTACTTAATAATATTTGGAGATTATTATTATATTATTATTATTATTAAATATTTAATACATTAATTAAAACTTTAAACTTATCTTAAATAAATAAAATTATTATATTATAATCTAATCCTAATCCTAAGTAACAAACTAATCAAATTGATCTCATCCTAATATTTTCAATTTTTTTAGAACGTAAATCCCTTAGATTCCCCACATTATTTGATTTTTTTATTTAAATTATATTAAAAATAACAAACTAGTTTAATAATTTTGCAATCCTAGCCCAACTAACTAATTAAATTTTGCTAATAAGTCCATAATCCCACCCTATAAATAGAGCCTTTATTTCTCGTTTATTATTCGCACCTCAACGATCCTCTACGGTTCTCTAGCTACTAAAGGTCGTTCTTCTCATCTTTTGGAATATTGTAGCTTAAATCCTTCCATTCTAAATAAGTTCTTCTTATGTTTTTGCTTGTTCATACTTTTTCTTTCAGAAATTCCTCATAACTAGCTAAATCTATGATTCCCTAACATTTTTATGTTATAATCATAGACCTATCCAAGATCAAAGGTCATATTTTAATTAAACTTGTTCAAACTTTTATTTAAAAACTTGGTTTTGATCTTTTTTGTTCATTTCAATTTCAACAATCATGTTTTTACTAAAACTCCTTACTTTTAAATTAAACCCCTATAATATTCAACTTATATCATTTCTATCTTTACTAAACTTATATTTTCACTTTAACCCTTATACTTTTCAAACTAACCAAACACACCCTAAACTTGGTCAAGTATACAAATAGAGTAACTTTCAAACGAGTATGTAGCTATCTGACAAACATAAAGTTCTGGCTAGGAAAAGACGGGGTTCCGATCCAACCAACTCTTTCCTGGGAACTTTTCTGTCGGAAGTACTACTCTGGAATGATAACCACTCTAGTATACAACAACCACTTTCAACTAATTACACTGTCAACCCCTCGACTATCCTTAACTTGTTTCTAACGTAACAAACTTAACTTAGGCAATCCTTAAGGCATTTAATCCAAGTTACTACAAGTTCAAGTTCAACCCTCTAAACTTGCAAGGTGAGATACATAGCCCCTTTTACTTTTTTATCTTTGAGGTGGAAAACATGCTCGTATATAAAAGGTTGTTCAAACTATATCAAACTCAAATACTACTTTTGCAATTTCAATAACAACTTTCTATACATGTAAACTTAAACGGTTTATACACAATCTACAACCATTAACTTGGGATAAGCCAACGGGAGTAAGTAATAGATCTATGGGCCTGACAAGCCGATCTAGTTCTTGAGTTGACGAGATACGATATCAACTTGAAACTAGATATACAGAAACTGCAAAACTTGTTATTCATGCTATATCAATACAATGGGAACCCAATCTTGTCACTAGGTTCGGTTAAATCAATGTATAAAAGTTGGTTTACTTGTTATTGAAATTTGTTTATGATTTGCAAATCCTTGTTATCTATTATTATGTATCTACTTAAACCTATGTTCTCACCAACTTTTTAGTTGACCTATTTTAGCATGTTTTTCAGGTAATGGAAACTAAGTTGATGCTTCGATCATGCTAGGATTTCAAGGGCTCAAGTTTTAGTGGACTTAGCTAGATATTAACAAAAAGAAGATTTATTTATTCTACTTGTATTGTTTGATTTCTTTGTAATCAATTTAATCAACTATTCAATTAATAGAAATCTCTTTTGATCATGTGTAATGATTCAATTTCGTCGCCCCCTCGTGTTTCCGCCTTGGAGGGAGTGTGACATCTGTGCTTAGACGAATCCAAGACTCCTGTCAATGCTTGGACGGATCCAAGACCCCCGTCAATGCTTGGATGAATCCAATACTGATCACGTCAATGCTTGGACGAACCCAAGACTCCTGTCAATGCTTGGACTAACCCAAGACTCCTGTCAATGCTTGGACGAATCCAAGACTCCTGTCAATACTTGCAAGGCTCCTTTCAGTGCTTGTATAAAACAAGACTGTTGTCTACATTCTATCGCTATCAGTAACTTTACCTTTACACTATCAACGTAACTTTCACATTCACATAAGCAATCAATTCAGATAGCACATATTATCACATAAGTTCATAATGTGGCATCTATAACTATCATTCAGTAATATAATACTGCTTTCGTTATAAGTTTATCGTTCATCTTTCCGTCAACACTTTCATAAAACATTTGTTTATTTAATTATGTATCACTGTCTTTCTTTATCTTTCGTTTAACAAATGTTTTCTTTCTAATTATGCACATCAACCCAAAACTTATAAAACGGGCAATAGAAACTCACTTGTGATAACTTGTAACACCCAAAATAAAAAGAAAAGAAAATTCAAAATTTCACTCCCTCGCGGTACGCGAGGGAGATTTTGACAAAACCTCGCGGTACGCGAGGGGACTGCTTATACGCCAGATTTACACCTTCTCGCGGTACGCGAGAAGATTCCCAACCAAGCCTCGCGGTACGCGAGGGGATAGTACACGCGTCAGGGCCAGAAAACACGTGTCATTCACCCTTGCCACCAGCCGACACGTGTCATGCTGACTCAGCACCGTTCGTGACACCTCATCCTCTCGCGGTACGCGAGAGATTTCCTTGGCCGGCCTCGCGGTACGCGAGGGACTGGAAAATCAGCCTATAAAAGGCCTTCAACGGGATTGAAATTCTGTACAATTTCCAAACATTCCTTATACACAAACCCGATCTCTCAAAACTCTACGACGTTCCAAGCCGCCGTCCAACCTTCCAACGAAACCCTGCTCAAGCCGTAGTTCTGTCCAAATCCCGCAAAGTAGGTATCATTAAAACTATTCATATATATATATAGCCGCAATTATATATATATTCTCTCATATATATTCTCGTTAATCGTGTCTTCCCTAGGAAGAAACGTGTCGAGGTTCTGCTCAAATTCCGAAGCCTACAACCCTACCAGCCATCAAAATCAAGGTGAACACATTTAACGCTTTTCAAACGATAAAACCATTTTATTTACGAAAACGGCATGAAACAAATTAAATGCTTTAATCATAAGGGTAATCTACGTGATAGCATTCAGGCCATAAGCATACGTAGATTTGATCAAATGGTATACATGTGACGGGTGAAAGTCCGGTCCGTGGCTGGGTACAGATCATGTAAGGGGGTATCATAAGACTGAGGATATGGTTCCTTAGCAGATTATACGAGGGACGAGTTCCTGAGTATCATATAAGACTAAGAACAAGGTTCTTAGCATCACGACCCTGGGAATAGGCTATCAGTCTGAGACATAGAGCTCAGCCAGTTGACCCCATGGCAGTTAACCCAGTGTATGTAGGTGGTATATACTTCAGGTGAAAAAGACTGCTGAATGTGTAGATTTACCATACAGAAACGTGCTTAAAGGCTTTAATTTGGTTTATGTTAGAAATCATTTTCGTGTCAGTTAAATGTGATTCACCGGCTTTATGCTGATGTTCATTTTCAAAACGTTTTTCACAGGTAGTGAAAGAAATCATTAAATTCAGGGTGGTGCAGTAAAGACAAGATCTTTAGGCATATTTAAATCCCTGTGGCAGACTAATACAAGACCAAATGTTGGAATGGACATAGATCCTAGACATTTTAAATGGCTTGTATTATGTAAATTAATTCAGCAGATGTACATTATATAATAGACTTTTGAATGTCTATTATCATGAAATGAAAAGGGACGTGGATCCCAAGTTTTGACAAAAAGTACAGAATTAACCCTTGAGGTTATTTACATGGCATTTCATTACAAAAAGGCATCAAGTAAAAACAAAGACTTCCGCTGTCCAAATATATGGGACCTCATTCAGATACCAGCGTTGTCTCGCGACGCCCGGGCAGGGGTAGCCCGGGGTTGTGACAGGTTGGTATCAGAGCCGCATTTAAGGGTTTTAGCAAAATTAGATACTTGTATGATAGTATCTTAGCTTTAACCAATAGTTGTGCCTACTAAACGAACGGTAGGAAAATGCCTTTAACATAACCAATAAATTTCAGGATGACAGATCCATACTATTACCCTCATAACTACCCAAACTTCTTTCCTGGAGAATTATCTAATCCAAGCTATGTAACCTCTCATTCAAAAAGAACAGAAAACCCTCCGAAAACCAACACAGAGCAAGTAGCAAGCTCTCGTAGAACTCAAACCTCGAAAAGGTCCAGAACATCAAGCAATAAGTATTCTGGATCTGAAGAATCCTTAAATTTAAGCAGTGAAGACTCTGAAGAAGAAGAGAAAGAAACAAAAAGGTATAGACACAAAGGGTGTTCTTATAAAACCTTTCAGGACTGTAAACCTTATGAATTTAAGGGCACCGAAGGCGGTATTGCTACTCTTCACTGGCTAGAGAAGATGGAGTCAGTAATAGCAATTAGCAAGTGTGCTAAGAAAGATCAAGTACTGTATGCTTCAAACTCCTTCAAAAATGAAGCGTTGGAATGGTGGAATTCAATCATTTCTGCCAAAGGGAGGAGAAAGACCAATGCTATGGATTGGAAAGAATTCCGAGCAAAGGTGAAAAGGAAATTTTGCCCCAAGAATGAGAAAGAACAAGCTGAAAGGAAATTTTTGGATCACAGGATGGTGGGTACCAATGATCGAGAGTATACTACCAAATTCTTTGAATATGCTCGATTGGCACCTCACCTGGCTAAACCTGAATCAGTTCTCATAACTCGATATATTTATGGCTTAGTTCCAGAGATCCGTGATTTGGTGAAGGTTGTCTCACCAAAAACCATTGAGTCCACCGTAGAATTGACCGGTACCATGACAGCTGGACTAATCAGAAATATAGAGGAAAAGAAGAAAGTCGAATCCTCTATAAAATCAAAACCCGAAGCCAAAAGATTTAGCAAAAGCTTTGGGCAAAAAGGAGTTCCATTTAACAATCCACCATGCAAAACGTGCGGACGCAGGCATAGTGGAAAGTGTGTTTTTGAAACTCCATTCTGTAATTATTGCAAGGTCTCAGGTCACTCTACTGAGAATTGCTTCAAGAAAAAGGGAATAACTTGTTTTAGTTGTGGAGAGCTGGGGCACATCAGCACTAATTGCCCTAAGTTTGCAAGGACCGGAAGAGCTGGAGGATCAGGAGCCAAGATCACTCCAGAAAACAAAAAGACCGTACGAGCTTTTGTCATGAATGCTAACCAAGCTGAGAGAACGCCGGACGTAATTACCGGTACATTTCTTCTTAATAATGTTTATGCTAAGGTCTTATTTGACTCGGGGGCGAACCGGAGTTTTATAGATTATAATTTTTGTAATCTATTAAACGAACCATTAAGTCCCTTAGCTGAAACATATGAAGTAGAAACAGCGAACGGTGATTTGATAAAAATATCCCAATCACTGAACAATTGTTACATTACATTGGCTGATTTCACTATCCCAGTACAATTGTTACCAATGTCAATAACTGGCTTTGACATTGTTTTGGGGATGGATTGGTTATCCAATAACCAAGCCGAAATCCTTTGTAATCAACAAGTTGTAAAACTCGTTACACCAACAAACAAAACTCTAACTATCCAAGGTGATAAACCCACAAAACCTATCCAGATAATCTCCATACTTAAAGCAACCAAGTGCTTAAGAAAAGGATATCTGGCATGTCTGGTATCAATTACTGCCTTGGAAAAGGAGAAGAAGATAGAATCAGTACATGTAGTATCTGAATTTCCAGATGTTTTTCCTGAAGAACTGCCTGGATTACCACCAGAACGAGAAGTAGAATTTCGAATCAACCTTGTACCTGGTGCAACTCCAATTGCCAAATCCCCGTACAGACTGGCACCCACAGAAATGGCAGAACTCAAGAAACAATTGGATGAACTTCTTGAGAAAGGTTTTATCCAACCAAGTTCTTCACCCTGGGGAGCTCCAATTCTCTTTGTTAAGAAGAAAGACGGATCAATGCGCATGTGTATTGATTATCGGGAATTAAATAAAGTTACCATTAAAAACCGATACCCACTCCCACGGATTGACGATTTATTCGATCAACTCCAAGGAGCTTGTCATTTTTCAAAGATCGATCTTCGTTCAGGTTATCATCAGTTGAAAGTGCGTGATAACGATATCTCAAAAACTGCATTTCGAACACGGTATGGACATTTCGAGTTCACGGTTATGCCATTTGGACTTACAAATGCTCCTGCCGCATTCATGGACATGATGAATCGTGTCTGCAAACCTTACTTGGATAAGTTTGTCATAGTTTTTATTGATGACATACTTATTTATTCCAAAACCCAAGTTGAACACGAAACTCATCTTCAAACCATACTTGAACTTCTTCGAAAAGAGAAATTATATGCTAAGTTTTCCAAATGCGAATTTTGGTTAACGGAAGTACAATTTCTTGGTCATGTCATCAATGTGAACGGAATTCAAGTAGATCCTTCCAAAATCGAAGCTATATCCAAATGGGAAATTCCCAAGTCACCCACCGAAATTCGTAGTTTTCTGGGATTAGCGGGATATTACCGCCGGTTCATTCAAAATTTTTCTCGTATAGCAATCCCACTCACATCCCTAACTCGGAAATCTGTAAAATACGAATGGGGACCCAAACAATCTGAATCTTTTGAAACCTTGAAACAAAAACTGACAAACGCACCTATCTTATCCTTACCAGATGGTATTGAAGACTTCGTAGTTTACTGTGACGCCTCACATACTGGTTTAGGTTGCGTATTAATGCAACGCAAGAAAGTCATTGCTTATGCATCTCGTCAGTTGAAAATTCATGAGAAAAACTACTCAACCCACGATCTAGAGTTGGGCGCTATAATCTTTGCTTTAAAGTTATGGCGACACTATCTCTATGGGGTTAAGTTCACAATCTACACTGATCATAAAAGTCTCAAGTACATATTTAGCCAGAAGGAGTTAAATATGAGACAAAGAAGATGGATGGAAATCCTGAATGATTATGATTGTGAAATTTGTTATCATGAAGGAAAGGCAAATGTAGTAGCAGATGCCTTGAGCCGAAAAGAAAATGTCAAGCCAAAGAGAGTACGTTCTCTCAGACTTGAACTACAAATTGATCTTGTAAGTCAGTTAAAAGAGGCACAAGAGTTAGCTTTGAAGGAAGGTAACTTTGAAAAAGAAGGAATGAAAGGAATGCTTGACTTACTAATCAAAGGTGAAGATAATATCCTTCGCATGAATAAACGTATTTGGGTACCAGTTACAGGTGATCTTCGAGAGCGAATCCTCGAAGAAGCACACAAGTCCAAATACACCATGCACCCAGGAAGTGATAAAATGTACAAAAACCTCAAAGAAAGTTACTGGTGGATTGGTATGAAAAAGAACATTGCTATCTACGTAGCAAAATGTTTGACTTGTTCCAAAGTCAAAGCCGAACACCAAAAGCCAGCTGGATTATTGCAACAGTTAGAATTACCAGTTTGGAAATGGGAACTGATAACTATGGACTTTATTACAAAACTTCCTCGAACCACTCGTGGAAATAATGCAATCTGGGTTATCATTGACCGTTTAACCAAATCAGCTCACTTTCTACCTATTAAAGACACCATGAGTATGGACAAAATGGCGCAAATTTACGTTAATGAAATTGTAACGTTACATGGTGTGCCTCTATCCATAGTGTCAGATAGAGATAGTCGCTTCACATCTCGATTCTGGCAAAGTTTTCAAACAACTCTAGGAACTCGATTGAACCTTAGCACTGCTTATCATCCACAAACTGATGGGCAGAGCGAAAGAACCATACAAACCCTAGAAGATATGCTCCGAGCCTGTGTGATAGACTTTGGAGGTAATTGGGATGATCATTTACCTCTAATGGAATTTTCCTACAACAATAGTTATCACACAAGTATTCAAGCCGCACCATTTGAAGCATTATACGGAAGAAAATGTCGAACGCCTGTATGTTGGTCAGATATCGGAGAAAATCAGTTATCAGGACCAGAGATAGTCCAAGAAACTACCGATAAAATCTTGCAAATACGAGAACGTCTAAAAATGGCTAGAGATCGACAAAAGAGTTATGCAGATAAACGAAGAAAGCCGTTAGAATTCCAAATCGGTGACAAGGTATTATTAAAAGTTTCACCTTGGAAAGGTGTTATTCGTTTCGGAAAGAAAGGAAAGTTAAGTCCACGTTTTGTTGGACCTTTCAAAATCATTAAACAAATCGGACCTGTTGCCTATCAGCTTGAACTACCAGTAGAGATGGGTGGAGTACACGATGTATTCCATGTATCAAACCTACGTAAGTGTTTAGCTGATGAATCCTTGCTTATGCCTTTACAAGATGTGGAAGTAAATGAAAAGCTCAAATTCATCGAACGACCGTTACAAATTGAAGACCGACAAATCAAAAAGCTTAAACGAAAGCAATTGGCGTTAGTCAAAATAAGATGGGACTCCAGGCGTGGCCCAGAATATACTTGGGAACTTGAGTCAGAAATGCGCAAAAAGTATCCACATCTCTTTCAATGAATCTCGAGGACGAGATTATTCTAAAGGAGGGGAGGATGTAACACCCAAAATAAAAAGAAAAGAAAATTCAAAATTTCACTCCCTCGCGGTACGCGAGGGAGATTTTGACAAAACCTCGCGGTACGCGAGGGGACTGCTTATACGCCAGATTTACACCTTCTCGCGGTACGCGAGAAGATTCCCAACCAAGCCTCGCGGTACGCGAGGGGATAGTACACGCGTCAGGGCCAGAAAACACGTGTCATTCACCCTTGCCACCAGCCGACACGTGTCATGCTGACTCAGCACCGTTCGTGACACCTCATCCTCTCGCGGTACGCGAGAGATTTCCTTGGCCGGCCTCGCGGTACGCGAGGGACTGGAAAATCAGCCTATAAAAGGCCTTCAACGGGATTGAAATTCTGTACAATTTCCAAACATTCCTTATACACAAACCCGATCTCTCAAAACTCTACGACGTTCCAAGCCGCCGTCCAACCTTCCAACGAAACCCTGCTCAAGCCGTAGTTCTGTCCAAATCCCGCAAAGTAGGTATCATTAAAACTATTCATATATATATATAGCCGCAATTATATATATATTCTCTCATATATATTCTCGTTAATCGTGTCTTCCCTAGGAAGAAACGTGTCGAGGTTCTGCTCAAATTCCGAAGCCTACAACCCTACCAGCCATCAAAATCAAGGTGAACACATTTAACGCTTTTCAAACGATAAAACCATTTTATTTACGAAAACGGCATGAAACAAATTAAATGCTTTAATCATAAGGGTAATCTACGTGATAGCATTCAGGCCATAAGCATACGTAGATTTGATCAAATGGTATACATGTGACGGGTGAAAGTCCGGTCCGTGGCTGGGTACAGATCATGTAAGGGGGTATCATAAGACTGAGGATATGGTTCCTTAGCAGATTATACGAGGGACGAGTTCCTGAGTATCATATAAGACTAAGAACAAGGTTCTTAGCATCACGACCCTGGGAATAGGCTATCAGTCTGAGACATAGAGCTCAGCCAGTTGACCCCATGGCAGTTAACCCAGTGTATGTAGGTGGTATATACTTCAGGTGAAAAAGACTGCTGAATGTGTAGATTTACCATACAGAAACGTGCTTAAAGGCTTTAATTTGGTTTATGTTAGAAATCATTTTCGTGTCAGTTAAATGTGATTCACCGGCTTTATGCTGATGTTCATTTTCAAAACGTTTTTCACAGGTAGTGAAAGAAATCATTAAATTCAGGGTGGTGCAGTAAAGACAAGATCTTTAGGCATATTTAAATCCCTGTGGCAGACTAATACAAGACCAAATGTTGGAATGGACATAGATCATAGACATTTTAAATGGCTTGTATTATGTAAATTAATTCAGCAGATGTACATTATATAATAGACTTTTGAATGTCTATTATCATGAAATGAAAAGGGACGTGGATCCCAAGTTTTGACAAAAAGTACAGAATTAACCCTTGAGGTTATTTACATGGCATTTCATTACAAAAAGGCATCAAGTAAAAACAAAGACTTCCGCTGTCCAAATATATGGGACCTCATTCAGATACCAGCGTTGTCTCGCGACGCCCGGGCAGGGGTAGCCCGGGGTTGTGACATAACTGACTATCAATGTCGAGTTCTGATTGAAGATGCGGGCTCTATCAACTATGCCAAATCTATACAAGTACATTATGTGAAACTTAAGTTCAAGGACAAGTACTCGAACTAAGTATTCGCCTGAATATCCAGAGTATTCGCACTAGGTATTCGCTTAAATCCTCTACATGTTCTTTCCATTATTCGCCTGAATACTCCTAGTATCCGCACAAAGTATTCATGCGTATACTATGTTCATAACTTTTGTAAGAAACCCTAATCTTGCATGGACGGTGTCTGAACCTAAAATGCATCAAGGTTCTAACTTTAATCATCCACATCATTTATTTAACCCCCTTGATACTAGATCTATGGTTTTTAAACCATGTCATACGTAAAAATCTGAGCTTTATGGATTAAATCTCATTTTTTCCTAAAAACCCATTTCAAAACAAAACATGATATTTAGACCTTTCTTACCATGAAATTCTTTGAATCTTCATGCTCTATCTTCTGTAGATGATTAAGAACGAGATCTAACAAGATGGAAGGCTTGAATGATGGTATTCCCCACTTTCTCTAACTGGCTATCTTCTTTCTCTCTCTAGTTCACGTAAGGAATGTGAAGAATGAGAGGTGGGAGGGGTGGTGGCTAGGTTAAGGGGAGTCTCCACTTTCACGTTTTTACCTTTTAGTCCCTCGATCTTTATTTCTTTCAACTCTACGTGTAAAATAAAATTTCTAGATTTTAGGATGTTATAATATTAGTGACATGTAGGGGTAGTTGATGGGGTTGTTATGTCAAGTGGATATGAGGTGTGGAGGAGAATAGTGAAATCTTTAGGTACGTTATATAGGAAATGCATCATTCTTTATTCTTCTTTAAGGAAACATGTGGGAACTGGGGAGGTTATTGCGTTTTGGAAGGATTGTTGGGCGAGAAATTTGCCTCCGCTTATCTTTTTCGAAATTGTATGCTTTGGAAGTGGATAATGATTGTTCTGTTTTGGATCGTCGGTCAGGTGGCAACTGGTCGTGGGGGTGGCAGCGTCCGATTAGGGGCGGGATAAAAGATTCTCAATTCTCAACTACTTGATTTTTGCCAATTGTTGGGAGGAGTATCTCTAATGGTGACCAAAGATAGTTGGGCGTGGAAGCTAGAGGATGGTTCTCAGTTCACGGTTAAAGCGGTCCGGCTGCATATCGATTATTGTCTGCTTCCTGATGGTTCTATTCCTACGAGATGGAACCGATTTGTTTCATCGAATGTTAACATTCTTGCTTGGCGAGTGTTATCAGATCGTCTCCCTACATGGCTAAATTTGGAGAAAAAAGATATTGATGTTCCCTTGGTTCTCTGTGTGGTTTGTTCTAAGGAAACAAAATTGGTTGATCATCTTTTTTGCAGAGTGTGAGATGACATGTAGAATTTGAGCTGCAGTCGGTAGATGGATGGACGTGATCTTTCTGGGTTCATTATATGCAAAAGTGATAATGAGAGGGTGTTTAGGAGTGTGGTGCGAAAGTGTTTATTGACTTATTAACTTTTCAAAATACCAATAAGTCATTCTCAAAAGCCAAGAAATCCTGGCTTTTGGAAATGACTTATTAACTTATTAGCTTTTTAAAAAGTCAATAAGTCATTTCCAAAAGCTAATGCAAACACCCCCTGAATGGGCATGATGCGGCTCCGACGAGGAAGGAAAAGAAACAGGTAGTGAATGCAATTATTATTTTCACATGGTGGATGATTGGCGTCATAGAAATTGGCTTGTCTTTCAAAGTGACGAGCAACCTAAAGATAAGATTTTTGATTCCATTGTTCATTATTCATATATTTGGTTTGTTAATAGGAATAGAAGTGCAACATTAACTAAGTGGTTTGGATGGAAAACCCGGTCTTGCTTTTGTAATGTTTGGTTTGTTTTTCAGCCGGTTTTTTTCTAGTATGATTTTATAAAAGTTCAGAAAAAAATAACTATGCCTATAAATTCGTTCTAACATTATTGTAAAAACCATAAGTTTCTAATTGTATTTTGTAGTTTTATGAATTGTATCACACTTTCTTCTAGTTTCCACTACTATGTAGTATATAGTAGGCCTATATATCGCCACTAAATCTTCCTTTTCATTGTCTCCTACACCATATAGAAAATAGATGCAAGAAGTCAAGCATCATGTCCATCTTTTTATCCATTTTAAATATAATTTATACACGGTAGCAACAAAAAAGAGAGATACGGGATTCAAACACTTATTTTGATAATATTATTTATATATGGTGCATCAAAAAGAAAGATGTAGGATTCAAAGACTTATTTTTATCACAATGTTTTTAGACGATTTAAAACTACATCAAAATGACTTAAAAACAAATAAGACTACAATAAAACTCATCCAAAAATGTGTATATATGATAATAATTAGTTAACAAACTATTAAATAGTTCAATTATTTCTTTTATGTACACATTTTTCAGTATGGTTATTTAAAACAAAATAACAGTAAAAAGTCATGAAACATCATTTAGAAGCAAGTTATTGTATATGTTAAAAAAACATGTTAATGTGTTATATAATGGTTAATCATGTTCGAATTATTGAAAAAAAATTTGGACTAGTAAAAATGTTCAAGTTTGGTCGATCCATAAACAAGTATTTGTTTTTAAATTTTATAAATTACATCTTACTAAATATTATTCCTAACATTATTTCTCAACTCAAGATTTGGATTTATTTATTTTAATAACATAGTGTAAAAGATCAAGAACTCTGACATATTTGTTAAAATTAGATTGAGTTTTAAGATACAGATTTAATTACATACGTGAATATTAGCCACCAGTACCCACCTTTACACAGTTAAGTTAAAAACTTTCATATAAATAGCCATGATTATCGTGAAACCAGTGGCCCGTCAGTGATCCAAATTGTCATTCAAAAAAAATAGCCATGATTATGTGAAACCATGTTCACGTATCTGCTGTCACTCGTTTATCATTTAAATAGGTTAGAATCTTGTGTATTACACGTGTTAAATAAATATAATCTTATATACTTAGTAATAAAAAATATGTCTTTAAAAACCCGTGTATTACACGGGTTGAATAAAATATAATGTAATCTGTTAACACATACACTATTCAAAATATGTCTTTAAAAATATACTTTGAAGTTATAAATTTTGTTAACTTAATTTTTAAAACATTTTTTTAACTGGGTATTAATTTTTTTTTATATAATTGATAAATGTTAATTCATATTAAATTCATTTGGTTAATGATATAATAACTATCTATAATTAAATAATAAGTATATATAATTATATTTATATTAAATATTTAAAAATATATTTTTTAATATCATTATTTAATAGGAGAGAGGCGAAAAAATCATGCTGAAGATGCACCAGAAAGTAACACATGTCATTTAGGATTTTTATTTATTAGGATAAAGATATGAGAATATGAAGAAAAAAACATTTTACAGATACATGAATCTAATAATTTCATATGCAAATTTAATATTTAGGTACAAAAAATTATTCAGGAAAAAAAAAAGTTAACTAATCTTAATTAAAACTATATAATACTCTAGATTAGCCAAATTAACTTTTTTTAATGGTAAATTCACATCCTTCTACTTCTAAATTATACCAAATAATTCATCTCATGTCTGAGTTTAAATCCAGGCCTACCATCTAAGAAGCAAGAGCCTCATATTGGCCCAAATGAACTTTTCTTAGAAACTATATTCTTTTTGAAACTTTAGGAGTCTTCATCGTATAGGGATATGTTCAATTACGAACCATAATTTTGGTGAGAACCAAAAGAACCATGCATTCCTACACAAATGTATACATGCATCCTTACTTCATATATGCACAAATGCATACATGCATCCTTACATTTGTGTAGAAATGCATGGTTATTTTGGTTCTCTGCATGGTTATTTTGGTTCTCGCCAAAACTATGGTTTTTAATTGAACATGTCCCTTATCATATATTTATAAAACGGGAGTCGTCACAAGATATTCATCAGAACCAAATAAAAAAAATGGTTTAAAGCTTTTTAGCCTAGATTATTTAATGTTTAAGAAAAAAAAATACATACACGAAGCCATACATCTATATATTTTAGATGATAAATCTTGATGAAACAAAGTCTAATACGTGAATAAATGTAGTTGTACGACTCTTAATTGTGTAAATCATGACTATTTATGTGAAATTGTTTTAAAATAACTATAGACCGTATAACAATTTCGTAATTCTCCTGATAAAAGTATATATAATTATAACAAAAAGTATAAAATGATATTGAAGTCACATATAAATATATAATGAGAAATTGGATTTTAATAATCCTACTTTTTACCAATCGACCAATAATAATTTCAACTGAGAATATTCTTATCACAAGTCCTTACTTTCAAATTATTTTCTTACATTGAACCCCTGTTGAAAAAACTTAACGCTGTTAGAGTTTATATAACGTGGACATCTGCAAACCGCCGGAAAATCGAGTCAAGCTAGCAGTGGTCTCGTGGTGGGTTTTGACATTGGCTCTGGTGGTGTTTAACGGGTCTCGTTTTTCTGGCAAGTCCAAACAGAGACAACGGTGGTGTTTTACGGTGAAGACGGCGACAGACTAGGGTTTGCAGACCACCCCTCCGGCGAAGGCGATGGCTGGGTTCCGACTTGGCTTGACTTTCCGGCGGTTTGCAGATGTCCACGTCATATAAAATCTAACGGTGTTATGTTTTTTTAACGGGTGTCTAATGTAAGAAAATAGTTTGAAAGTAGAGACTAATGGTAAGAATATTAGTAGTTGGGATTATTATTGGTTAATTGGTAAAATATGAGATTATTAAAATCCAATCTATACTATATAATAAATAAAGGTTTTTGTATGCCACATGTCGTCACCATATTCAATCTCATTATTATTTTTCCGTCTCTCTCTCTTATTAAATGCACTCATATCTTTTAATAAATTACTAATTATACTAATAAAACATATTTATTTTAAATTATCCTTTATTATAAAAAAATTTGAAATCTAATTATGTAACTTTTATTTTCAATCAAATAGTAAATGAAAGTCAAATTACATTAAATAGTAATTGACGTATTTTGAAACTCAATTATATATTATTTTTTACATATTTTGAATTTTGTTTTCTATCCTCAGTATATGTATAGTAATATATTTTTACACATTTAAAATACATAAATAAAATTTGAGAAATTTATGTATTGATATTTTTCACCTCGTGTGTATTACACGGGGTCTAAACTAGTAATACATATATAATTAGGTATAAAAGTTTAAGATTCCAGAAAGAGTAAATTACATTTTTCTTCCTTTATGTATATAGCAAATTTCACTTTTCGTCCTAAAACTAAGAAAATAACATAAATCATCCTTTATATTCATATTTTGTAACAGTTTTCATACTTTCCTCTAATTTCATTCTATATTTGAAATGATGAAAACTGTTATAATATGAATATAAATGATGATTTTTGTTATTTTCTTATAAGAAAGGATGAAAAATGCTACAAATATGAACATAAAGGATTATTTATGTTATTTTCTTAATTTAAGTACGAAAAATAAAATTTGCTATATACTTAAAGCATGAAAAATGTAATTTACTCTTTCAAAAACTTCAAAAAGCTAACGGTCAAACATACGTCATGATTGACTTCTAAACCATTGAAATTGTTTCATTTTTGAATAATTTTATTAATCGGCCCATTTAAGCTGTTATTATCAGTTGTAACCAATATCTAACTTTATTTGTTCATAAAAAGTTTAAAATTTACTTATTTGTATTTGTATTGATTTAACTTAATAACGAATAAACGTATTAAAAAAGGAACAGTCGCACATGGCAACAAGATTAGACGGTATTGTGGGCGGTGGTGATTTATTATATTTTTGATCCGCAATTTACTCCCACCCATGCTCTTTTTATGTCGAGTGCAATTAAAAATATATTTTTATAATAAATGTCAAACACACGTAATATTTTCAATTATTATGGATTATTTAGAAAGTAACTTTTATATAAAATTCTAAAAAAATACAAATAATTGTTTATACCTACATGCAAATATAATAAAAGACAAATGATAGGTTATTAATATAAGTAGTTTTGATATTGTTAAACTTCTTTTATGATATTAAATAGCATTTTTATATATTCAAGGGTAAACGTTTTAGGTTCGGATTTTAAACTCTTTTTTTTAACTCCTTAAAAGTCACATACGTAAGCCGTGTTTTACCTGATCTCATTGTTTAGTGGTGTGCTGATAAGTGTCGTCAATTTTATAGTAACATGTTATTACAGTTAAGAAAAACATTCTTATATTTGATTAATAACTTATATTTTTAATAAGTTACAATTCAAATTAGATATTTTTCACTTATATAAATTAATAATAGAAATTTTAACACCAGTCGTGTCGGACTGCCGGTTTTAATTGTTCAACACGAACACGTATTCATGTCAAAACATCAACCATATACCGGACATACTTAAAATCGTGTAACCCGAACATGACCCATTTAACCCAATTATCTAAACTCGTTAAATGGATTGACGGGTAGTAATCAAGGTTGGTGGGTTGTAATAAATGGGTTAAACGGGTTAACCATGTCAACTCGAACACCACCATTTTAATCTGAAACGCCAACCCGAGCATGACCCATTTAATTAAGCATGTCAACCGAACACGACCGGCTTATTCAAGGGTTAAATATAGCAACCTAATGCCTGACTATTTTCATATCGTGCTCGAGTCTTGTTTTAATTTGTGTCATAAATTACCACCCTAATATTTAATTAAATTAATAAGGTAAACTCGTCTTTTTCATCAACGTAGTTTCAACTTTCAAACCTGAAAGCTCACTAGCGTATCTTTGAGCCATCGATACTCGAGCCCAGGGGTGTCTCGGAGCCCAAGCTGACATCGACGGTCGATTAAGGCCCGTTTTCGCGGGGGGCCCAAATTTATAAAAAAATTATGTGTATATATAAATACATATTTTTTAAATTAGAACCAAAATAAGTAGATGAAAATTTTGTTGAGAGACCCATAAATAAAAACCCAAAAAAATATTTAAATATAAACATATTATCAACTATTTAACTATTACCATATTCATTTAAACCATTAACTTAATTTTGTTGAAAGACCCATAAACAATACTTTTTTTCTTTTAAATGCTAATGTGGATTTTTAATTAAAAAAGAATAATTAAATAATCATGCGAAACAATTAAGCACATTATTTTGGCAGTCATTCTTTGCAATTCCAAAACTGGCGATTCGATATCCACGATTCAATCCCAAAATTATTCAATCGATAAGTATTAATTGATAGCCATATTGTTTTTGATTTTTGATTTAAGTGAAATTAATCTGGGGACTTTAGTAGGAATATTAATATGTGGATTTCGACAAACTCCAGAAGGTATTTGCTTTTTTTATTTTGATTTTGGATTTTAGTATCCTCTTAGACAGTAAGTTTGTATTTGGATTTTAGTACCATCTTGTACAGTAGATTTTGATTTTGGATTTTAGTAATATTAACTCTCTATAGTCCTCTTGTACACTAGGTGAGGTTTTATTTTTTTTTATTCCTATCAATTTAGTTGTTAGAAGAACTTTCTTGAGTATGTTGATGATACTATTTACTAATTAGTAATTGCTATGTGGCCATGTAGGTATTATAAATTTGTAATATTTTGATTATGTACTGTGACACCCAGCATTTCAGGTCAATATCCACATTTCATAAACGCACGTTCGTAATTATTATTTCCTGATAATTATTTTGACTAAGTAAAGTCAAGAAGTCTAGCAAAGGAGTTTATTCCAAGTCTAGTAAACCGTAAAGAGTTACTAGAAAAAGTAAGCAGGATAACCCGACTTAATACGAACGTAAATGGTTAAATAAAATAACCAGAAAATATATATATATACATATATATGTTACACAAAATTTACGTTGAACCATAATTTATGGTTAAGACTAAATCATATATTATACGAAAAAGTAAAATAATGGACTTCTCGAAGACGTTACTATGTAGCGCCACTTTTAAGTACTTATACCTACAAATAATCACCTCAACGAATTATACAAATCAAGGTTTCAATATTTTCTTCAACGAGCCATAAACCGGTTAAAAATCATAATACCATGAAGAATCGAAACCGAATTAAATTACCCCTTTAAAACTCTAATTGATACTAATACCATAATAAATTAATACTTAAAAATTTGTTATCATTAACCCCAAACTATTTCTTGACTTTCTTGGCCGAGAGTCAGGGAGCCATTCTCCCACTTGCCTATTTCACTCAAATTCAGAGGAAAACCATACCTCTTCAGTCGAAACCTCACCTTCCCTTCCAATCTTTCTCATTTCTCTTACGGCAATTTCACAATTCACTTTCATCTCGAAACCCAGTTTTAAAACGAAAATCACCATAATTCGGTGTCATAAGGAGAATTTCAAGTGTTCTTGAAGAAAGCTTAACAAAAGAATTCAAGACTATCTTCTCTGTTTCTCTCAGAAACCATTCCCTGTTTGAGGTAAAAACTCACTATTATCGCTTTTATTTGCTTTAAAAACCGTAACTATACATACAAATCGTTCAAACGCAAGTAAGATAACAAGAAAATTGTGTCAAACTCAAGATTTGAACATAAAAATATACAGAGTGAATTCTGTAAATCAAAGTGCAGGTATAGGTATCGAAACTATAGTTTCGATACCTGTTGGTCAATCGAAACTAGAAGTTTCGATACCAGTTATTCAATCGAAACTAGAAGTTTCGATACCGGTTGTTCTATCGAAACTAGGAGTTTCGATATCTGTTTGTTCAATCGAAACTAGGTAGTTTCGATACATATTGCTTAATCGAAACTAGGTAGTTTCGATGCCTATTACATAATCGAAACTAGGAGTTTCGATACCTGTTTTACCCTGTCGAAACTAGGAAGTTTCGACATCTGTTCTGTTTAATCGAAACTAAGAAAGTTTCGATACATGTTCATCAGCCCCATTGGGCAGTAACTCAGAACTATTTTCATAACGAACCAAGTGTTGGGAAAAACTAAAAAGATAATTAAAACAAAAGCAATCAGAACTGCTAAGTTGGGTGAACAAATTGCGTTTAAGACGGGTAGTCTTAACGTGTGTGTTATCCTTGTGTAATTAGGATACGGATAGGCGAGTCTGCCGATTATTCAAATATTTGCTAGCATTCATATTGTCGAGGTGAGTTTCACTAATCCCCCTTTTTCTAAGTTTTGAAATGATTTGGGGTGAAAACATACTTGTAAAAGACTTTTGTGTATAAATGAATGGAACTAATGATCTGACCGTATGTATGTATTGAGGGAACAATAAAGCGCTTAAAGTCCTTGAAATAAATTAGTAACCATTAGCTATGGATTTAGCCCGGGATTTTATGAATAGTACTATTGGGGGTGACGCTCCCGGTCATGGTTAGTCGCGCTAACCAGGGGTCCAAATGACCGAATGACCGCATATAATCTTACTCGCAGAAAGGCGAGGGGAGGCACAGAAAGTTGGGGTTTGGTTACGGTCTCGTACATTACATACTATTTTGTATTCCTTGCAAGCTTACAAATGGGGTCAATAGATCGGATTAGTAATCATATTCATTGGTAACACATACAAAAGAGTTCTGATCAGGGTAAAATGATCAGGTTTTGTACAAAAGAGTTCTGATTAGGGTAAAATGATCAGGTTTTATATAAAAGAGTTCTGATCAGGGTAAAGAGTTCTGATCAGGGTAAAATGATCAGGTTTTGTACAAAAGAGTTCTGATCAGAGTAAAGTGATCAGGTTTAACAAAAGGATTTTGATCAGGTTAAAATGATCAAGTTTAAACAAAAGAGTTCTGATCAGGCTAAAGTGATCAGGTTTTAAAGTAAAGAGTTCTGATCAGGTTAAAGTGATCAGGTTTAAACAAAAGAGTACTGATCAGGTTAAAGTGATCAGGTTTAACAAAGAGTTTTGATCGGAAAATGATCAGATTTAAACATTGGGTTTATGATAACTCTTTATAATAACTTGTGAACTCACCAACCTCGTGTTGACAATTTTAAGTATGTTTTCAGGAAATTGAACGTGGTCATCAGGTTAGCAATGTAGGATACATGCATGCACGTGGATACGACTTTTGGGAGGATTTCTCTTGTATAACTCATAGTCTTGAGTCATATTTGCGAAATCTTAAACTTTTGTAAACTCAAGTTGATATTTTGTAATGTAAATATTTTAAACTCGATTATGTATCCAATTACATGTATGTGTTTGCGGTAATCATATGCTTTGGAAACCAGTGAACGTCGCGCCTCGCATTTCCGCCCTGGCGGGGTGTGACAGAACTTGGTATCAGAGCCATTGATTATAGCGAACTAGGTGTCTAAAAATGGAACCTAGTCTATAATTTGAATGACTCACTAAAATGTTTTCATTGCATAAGCATTGCATAACCAGTCATCATGTCATGTGGATATTGTAGTCACAAGTATGTCGTCACATTCACACTCTGACCCCGTCTCTGACTCTGAATCTAACGAGGAACTTTCCGCCACACGCCCCAAAAATCGAGTACAAGTACGCAGCTCCACACCACCTAATGTTGCATTGGGAGAACCACCGATCGTTTACCGAAAGAAAAGCGGAGGACCAATTAAGGTGCAAAGTGCTAGGAAGAAGGTTCGACTTCCGCGCAAGAGAAACCCGGCAGCCCGTGACCCGAAAGACTTGGAGACCGATGAGGAACCACCGAGGCAACGACCCTGTTACCACCCTACGATGGGGACTATCCGTTGGATGCCTCGTACCCTGGCACGATGGAGGGAGATGGAGAGCATCCCATCTACCTTTGAGCTCGGAGAGTCCTCCAACTCTCCAACACCCCTACCCCACACTGGGGAAGCCATGGAGCTCACCGTGCCTACCTTGGTAGCTCGCGTTCGTACGCACGAAGAACATCTTGATGATTTCCTAGATGATATTCGGGCACAGGGGGATGCAGCCATGCGCTTACGTCAAGGGCTCGGATCTCGAGTACAGACTCTGGAGGATAGCACTCGAGACATACAGAGTACCACTGACTACCTCGAGTTGAGAGCTGATATGGACTGGCAGTTCACTCTCACGGTCCGAGACATGGTGGAGGCGCTGGAGGAGAGGACTTTGGCTGCAGAATTTGTGGCAAGAGCTTGCTTTGTCATGGCAGGACTTGCCATGATGATTGGGTTGTACTCTCACTTCTTCTTTTAAACCTATTATGGACGGGTTGTGCCCATAGCACATTATGTAGTTTAAAACTTGGGTACTGATGTGGTCATGAGAACCCATCCCTTTTGTATCCTTGTCTTTTGGAACAATGTACTATATATGTTTTAACTATGTATGTGATGGTTTATGTTGTGATGATAATTGTTTGCATTTGATGTTGTTGTATCCTTATGTCATGATCTATCATTATTGATATATGATGTTGTTTCTTTTTAATTGATATGCTAGAAAGAACGTCATGGCACCTAAGCGTGGGACACCCCGTAACACTACTGGTGACAACAACGAGACAATTTCCCCAAACATGGAACAACTAATAGCACAACGAGTAGCTGCCGCCATAGAGCAGTATGAAGCAAACCGAAATAGCGGAGGAGGTGCAGGAGGTAGCGGTACCGCAGGGGGTAGCGGTACAGCAGGAGGTTCCGGAGGTAATAAAAATAAACAAGCCATAACACATAGTCATGATCCGAATTAATGACATTATGACTTGTGATCCTGCAGATGCTCCAAATAGGAAGTGTACCTACAAGGCCTTCCTATCCTGCAAACCCCGCAGTTTTAATGGCACCGAGGGTGCAGTAGGACTAATGAGATGGATAGAACATATGGAGTCGGTGATTGATATAAGTGAATGCACCGCTGATTGCATAGTGAAGTATTCTACATGCACGCTCACTGATAAAGCTTTAACTTGGTGGAATACTCAAATGAAGACTTTGGGGAGAGAGACAGCGTACCAATTATCTTGGGAAGACTTGAAGAACATGATGATTGAGGAATACTGTCCTCGAAACGAATTGCAAAAGATTGAAACTGAGATGTGGAACCTACAGATGATAGGAGATGATGTAGCGGGATACACCGACCGCTTCAATGAATTGGCACTTCTGGTACCGCATATGGTTACACCAGAACATAAGCGTGTTGAAAGGTATCTGTGGGGCCTTGCGCCTCAAATTCGTAGCATGGTAACATCATCTAATCCAATAGATGCCAAGAGTGCTATAACTTTAGCATTCAAACTAAAGGATGATGCAGTACGTAATGAATTGTTTGTGAGGAAGGAGAATGAGGAAGGTAGATCTGGGGAGAAAAGGAAATGGATGGGAAATTCAAGTAACAAATTTGGAAAACAAGAGTTTAAGAAACAAGGAACTGTGAAGGCTTTTGCAGCCAACACAGTGGAAAGAAAGGAGTATGATAGGGGCCTACCGAGATGTAAGAGGTGTGGAAATCATCATGCCGGTGTTTGCATCAAGTGTGGAAAATGCGACAAGTTTGGTCACACCACTCAAGCTTGTCGAACTAACAACCGAATGGGGAGAATCAAACCGGGATGTTTCGTATGTAGTGATCTGAAACACTTCAAGAAGGATTGTCCCAAGTGGAAGAATCAGAACAACGCTCAAGCACCAGGGAGAGCATTTGTGATGGGTGCAAGGGACGCACGCCAGGACCCGAACATCGTCACTGGTACGTTCCCGATAAATAATCACTATGCCTCTGTACTTTTTGATTCGGGTGCGGATATGAGCTTTGTGTCGAATGATTTTAAATCCTTACTCGGTATTAAGGCCAGCAAACTAGATCAAAGTTATACAATTGAATTAGCAAATGGGAAATTAATAGAAACCGGAGAGGTCTTTAGGGGTTGTACTTTATGTTTAGAAAACCATACATTCAATATAGACCTTCTACCCGTCGAACTAGGGAGTTTTGATATTGTTATTGGCATGGATTGGTTAACCAAGAATCGTGCCGAGATAGTATGTTACGAGAAGATTGTACGTATCCCACTACCAAGCGGAGAAATTCTTTCAATTCAAGGCGAAAGGTGTAGAACGATGTTAAAGACGATAAACTGCATGAAAGCTCATAAGTATCTACGCAAGGGTTATTGTGCATTCCTGGCTCACATAGTCGAGAAGAAACCCGAAGAACGTCGACTTGAGGACATACCAATCGTTCGAGATTACTCGGAGGTATTTCCCGAAGACTTACCAGGAATACCACCATCAAGACAAGTCGAGTTTCGGATCGACCTAGTACCAGGAGCCGCACCAGTTGCACGATCCCCGTATCGTCTAGCCCCTTCCGAGATGCAGGAACTGTCGAGCCAACTACAAGAGTTACTTGACAAAGGTTTCATAAAACCGAGTTTCTCACCATGGGGAGCTCCGGTCCTGTTTGTAAAGAAAAAGGATGGAACCTTTAGAATGTGCATTGACTATCGAGAGTTGAACAAACTGACAATCAAAAAACGGTATCCTCTTCCTCGAATAGATGATTTGTTTGATCAACTTCAAGGTTCCAGTTTCTATTCTAAAATTGATCTACGATCGGGGTATCATCAACTGAAAATTCAGGAAGAAGATATACCAAAAACGGCTTTTAGGACTCGTTACGGTCACTACGAGTTCCTAGTTATGCCATTTGGCTTGACTAATGCACCAGCTGTTTTCATGGATCTCATGAACCGCGTGTGCAAGCCGTACTTGGATAAATTCGTGATTGTGTTTATCGATGACATATTGATATATTCACGAACCAAGGAGGAACATGAACATCATTTGAAATTAATCTTGGAACTACTCAGGAATGAGAAGCTTTATGCCAAATTCTCTAAGTGTGAGTTTTGGATCCAAGAGGTTCATTTTCTCGGACATGTCATCAATAAGAAGGGTATCCATGTGGATCCATCTAAGATTGAAGCTATCAAAAACTGGGAAGCACCAAGAACTCCGACTGAGGTGCGTCAATTTCTGGGTTTGGCAGGATATTATAGGCGATTTATCGAGAATTTTTCAAAGATAGCCTTGCCTTTGACCACGTTAACTCAGAAGGATAAAAAGTTTGATTGGACTGATAAACAAGAATCAGCGTTTCAATTGCTGAAGCAAAAACTTTGCAGTGCACCAATCCTATCCCTTTCTGAAGGAACTGACAATTTCATCGTGTACTGCGACGCATCACACCAAGGTCTGGGGTGTGTATTGATGCAGAGAGAAAAAGTCATAGCGTATGCATCCAGACAGCTAAAAGTACATGAGAAAAATTATACGACTCATGATCTGGAATTGGGTGCTGTCGTGTTTGCACTCAAGATTTGGAGACATTACTTATACGGTACAAAATGTACTATTTTTACAGACCACAAGAGTCTCCAGCACATCTTTAATCAGAAAGAACTCAACATGAGGCAACGTCGTTGGGTAGAACTACTGAATGATTACGACTGTGATATCAAGTATCACCCTGGCAAAGCAAATGTCGTAGCAGATGCCTTGAGTCGTAAGGAACGAGTTAAAACACTCCGTGTTCGTGCCCTAGAATTGACAATTCATACGAGTCTCACGACTCAAATTCGGATGGCACAACAAGAGGCAATCAAAGAGGAAAACAGTCAGAATGAAGCTTTACGAGGAATGATAAAGCAGTTGGAACCAAAGCCAGATGACACTTTATACTTCATGAATAGAATTTGGGTGCCATGTATTGGTGACTTACGGGAGTTGGTTATGGACGAAGCCCACAAGTCCAGGTACTCCATTCATCCAGGTTCGGATAAAATGTATAAGGATCTGAAAGAATTCTACTGGTGGCCGAACATGAAAGGAGAAATTGCTATTTATGTCGGTAAATGCCTGACATGTTCAAAAGTAAAGGCAGAACATCAGAAACCGTCGGGATTGTTACAACAACCCGAGATACCTCAATGGAAATGGGAACAGATTTCCATGGATTTCATTACAAAGTTACCCAAGACGTCGAGCGGGTATGACACTATATGGGTAATCGTCGATCGTTTGACGAAATCAGCTCATTTTCTACCCATTAAAGAGACGGATAAAACCGAGAAACTTGCAAGACTTTATATTAATGAAATCGTGGCTAGGCATGGAGTGCCAATTTCTATTATCTCTGATAGAGACAGCAGATTCGTGTCTAGAATCTGGAAATCGTTACAAGAAGCCATGGGCACACGTCTTGACATGAGCACGGCATATCACCCACAAACAGATGGTCAAAGTGAAAGAACCATTCAAACCTTAGAGGATATGCTCCGTGCGTGTGCAATTGACTTCGGTGGAAATTGGGATACTCATTTGCCGCTAGCTGAGTTTTCATACAATAACAGTTACCACACCAGCATCAAAGCCGCTCCGTTTGAGGCTTTATATGTTCGAAAATGTCGTTCACCGCTTTGTTGGGCAGAAGTTGGTGACAAGCATTTAACCGGTCCTGAAGTTATTCAAGAGACCACGGACAAGATTTTCAAAATCAAGGATCGTCTGAAGGCCGCCCGTGACAGACAAAAGAGTTACGCGGATAACAGACGAAGACCTTTAGAATTCCAAGTGGGAGACAAAGTCATGTTAAAGGTCTCACCTTGGAAGGGAGTTGCAAGATTTGGCAACCGTGGCAAGCTTAACCCTAGGTACGTTGGACCATTTGAAATATTGGCTAGGGTTGGCCCTGTAGCTTACAAGCTCAAGTTGCCACAAGAACTAAGCAATATACATGATACGTTTCATGTGTCAAATCTCAAGAAGTGCTTATCAGACGACACATTAATTATACCGCCTGATGAGATTCACATAGACGACAAGTTGCACTTCATTGAGGAACCTATGGAAGTCACAGATTGGAAGGTTCAGAGAACAAGGCGCAGCCGTGTTAAGCTGGTCAAGGTACGTTGGAATTCAAAGCGCGGCCCCGAGTATACGTGGGAGCGGGAAGATAAAATGAAATCCAAGTACCCGTCATTGTTTACAAACACTCCAAGCCAGAGTGACAAGAACTGAATTTCGGGACGAAATTCTCTGTAACATGGGGAGAATGTGACACCTAGCATTTCAGGTCAATATCCACATTTCATAAACGCACGTTCGTAATTATTATTTCCTGATAATTATTTTGACTAAGTAAAGTCAAGAAGTCTAGCAAAGGAGTTTATTCCAAGTCTAGTTAATCGTAAAGAGTTACTAGAAAAAGTAAGCAGGATAACCCGACTTAATACGAACGTAAATGGTTAAATAAAATAACCAGAAAAATATATATATATATATATACATATATATGTTACACAAAATTTACGTTGAACCATAATTTATGGTTAAGACTAAATCATATATTATACGAAAAAGTAAAATAATGGACTTCTCGAAGACGTTACTATGTAGCGCCACTTTTAAGTACTTATACCTACAAATAATCACCTCAACGAATTATACAAATCAAGGTTTCAATATTTTCTTCAACGAGCCATAAACCGGTTAAAAATCATAATACCATGAAGAATCGAAACCGAATTAAATTACCCCTTTAAAACTCTAATTGATACTAATACCATAATAAATTAATACTTAAAAATTTGTTATCATTAACCCCAAACTATTTCTTGACTTTCTTGGCCGAGAGTCAGGGAGCCATTCTCCCACTTGCCTATTTCACTCAAATTCAGAGGAAAACCATACCTCTTCAGTCGAAACCTCACCTTCCCTTCCAATCTTTCTCATTTCTCTTACGGCAATTTCACAATTCACTTTCATCTCGAAACCCAGTTTTAAAACGAAAATCACCATAATTCGGTGTCATAAGGAGAATTTCAAGTGTTCTTGAAGAAAGCTTAACAAAAGAATTCAAGACTATCTTCTCTGTTTCTCTCAGAAACCATTCCCTGTTTGAGGTAAAAACTCACTATTATCGCTTTTATTTGCTTTAAAAACCGTAACTATACATACAAATCGTTCAAACGCAAGTAAGATAACAAGAAAATTGTGTCAAACTCAAGATTTGAACATAAAAATATACAGAGTGAATTCTGTAAATCAAAGTGCAGGTATCGAAACTATAGTTTCGATACCTGTTGGTCAATCGAAACTAGAAGTTTCGATACCAGTTATTCAATCGAAACTAGAAGTTTCGATACCGGTTGTTCTATCGAAACTAGGAGTTTCGATATCTGTTTGTTCAATCGAAACTAGGTAGTTTCGATACATATTGCTTAATCGAAACTAGGTAGTTTCGATGCCTATTACATAATCGAAACTAGGAGTTTCGATACCTGTTTTACCCTGTCGAAACTAGGAAGTTTCGACATCTGTTCTGTTCAATCGAAACTAAGAAAGTTTCGATACCTGTTCATCAGCCCCATTGGGCAGTAACTCAGAACTATTTTCATAACGAACCAAGTGTTGGGAAAAACTAAAAAGATAATTAAAACAAAAGCAATCAGAACTGCTAAGTCGGGTGAACAAATTGCGTTTAAGACGGGTAGTCTTAACGTGTGTGTTATCCTTATGTAATTAGGATACGGATAGGCGAGTCTGCCGATTATTCAAATATTTGCTAGCATTCATATTGTCGAGGTGAGTTTCACTAATCCCCCTTTTTCTAAGTTTTGAAATGATTTGGGGTGAAAACATACTTGTAAAAGACTTTTGTGTATAAATGAATGGAACTAATGATCTGACCGTATGTATGTATTGAGGGAACAATAAAGCGCTTAAAGTCCTCGAAATAAATTAGTAACCATTAGCTATGGATTTAGCCCGTGATTTTATGAATAGTACTATTGGGGGTGACGCTCCCGGTCATGGTTAGTCGCGCTAACCAGGGGTCCAAATGACCGAATGACCGCATATAATCTTACTCGCAGAAAGGCGAGGGGAGGCACAGAAAGTTGGGGTTTGGTTACGGTCTCGTACATTACATACTATTTTGTATTCCTTGCAAGCTTACAAATGGGGTCAATAGATCGGATTAGTAATCATATTCATTGGTAACACATACAAAAGAGTTCTGATCAGGGTAAAATGATCAGGTTTTGTACAAAAGAGTTCTGATCAGGGTAAAATGATCAGGTTTTATACAAAAGAGTTCTGATCAGGGTAAAGAGTTCTGATCAGGGTAAAATGATCAGGTTTTGTACAAAAGAGTTCTGATCAGAGTAAAGTGATCAGGTTTAACAAAAGGATTTTGATCAGGTTAAAATGATCAAGGTTAAACAAAAGAGTTCTGATCAGGCTAAAGTGATCAGGTTTTAAAGTAAAGAGTTCTGATCAGGTTAAAGTGATCAGGTTTAAACAAAAGAGTACTGATCAGGTTAAAGTGATCAGGTTTAACAAAGAGTTTTGATCGAAAAATGATCAGATTTAAACATTGGGTTTATGATAACTCTTTATAATAACTTGTGAACTCACCAACCTCGTGTTGACAATTTTAAGTATGTTTTCAGGAAATTGAACGTGGTCATCAGGTTAGCAATGTAGGATACATGCATGCACGTGGATACGACTTTTGGGAGGATTTCTCTTGTATAACTCATAGTCTTGAGTCATATTTGCGAAATCTTAAACTTTTGTAAACTCAAGTTGATATTTTGTAATGTAAATATTTTAAACTCGATTATGTATCCAATTACATGTATGTGTTTGCGGTAATCATATGCTTTGGAAACCAGTGAACGTCGCGCCTCGCGTTTCCGCCCTGGCGGGGTGTGACATGTACTATGTTAGATAATAATTGATAATTAGATTGTTATTTGTTAGTCTAGTAAGATAGTAACTTTGTATTTGTTTTCAGAAATTATGCCTTCTAAACAACTATCCGGTAGTAAAAAACGGAAGAAGAGAAAAGCACATGAAGTATTAACAAAGTCTCTAGGATTCCTAGAAAGGTTTAACTTTTTTCAAAGAAAATCTCAAGAAAGTTCTTCTCATAGTCAAAATGTTGAAGATCTTAAAATTGATGATAGTAATGTTGATGATGCTAAAATGGATGATATGATGATGATGCTAATCGTGATGATACTAATGTTGATAATGATAATGTTGAAGAAGCTAAAATGGATGATACTATTAAGAAGATTTTCAAAATTGAAGTTGTTGAAGTCATACTTACGATCGAAAATGTCTCAAGAAAGACTTAATGGATTGACAATGATAGCTATCGAGAACGATATATTAGATAGTATCAATTTGTGAAGCATCTTTCCCGGGAGGCCTCACTTTTTGGATTTACTCATAAATATAGTCATCAAGCACTGATCTTTTAATTAAAAACATTCGAACACAGCGGAAGCGTATAATAATTCAATTACATAACAGTGGAAGTCTTAACATCACATAACATTGTCTTAACATAAAACTCCAATAAATGGGATGTCAGTTGTGTCGGGCAGCTATCACACCTTTGCACGACCCTTCCTTTTATTACCTGAAGTGCATACTAAAAGTCAGGTAACGCTTGTGAGTTCTAGTTTAAAACAAGTAGGCATCAACATTAATCTTATGAGTATAAATATATATACATGCATATTTTGTACTTCTTTACTTTACTGCTTTCGTATAACATTCTTAAATGAGTACGTATATAGATACATACATGCTTATTTTTTGGGGAACATACATTGGTGATACACATATGAGTGATCAACCAGTCATTTGATTACGTAAGTTACAAGGACAAACGTCCTCGAACTACCGTCGTAGCCCATTTACTGGAACCGTCCGTCTGCATAAACCGTCTGGAAAACCTTCGGCCGTCCGTCTGAAACTGTCCTGCCGTCGTAGTCCGTCTGATCGCCCGTCTGCCCTAAGGCATCTGTTTCCCACCCAAACTAATTATACAGCTGTGCATCGATTGAGGGACTGACTCTACCATAGTAGCCTTAGTTTAGTCTACCATTCTAGACTTTTAATTCTGGTTGCATAATAGTCGAGTGGTCGTCCGTCTACCGAAGTAGCTGTTAGCATCGTTTCCATCCATAACATTTATTCATACATAGCAAGCAATATATACATGGATATAAAGCAAGATTTCATTCTTATACGTTATATCATACTTTCATTTCTGTGTTCATAAACATATTTGTCATTCTTATATTCATCATGTATTATCACATATCACATATGGCTATATACAACCTTCATAACATTCATTCATACCATGTATACACTTCAACCCCAAAACATTTAAAATGATTTGCACATAACACGTAGGGGGCACATAGAACTCACTTGATGAGCGGTTTCTGAGGTATACTTGGCTGGTCACTGAGCGTTACTAAGGTTACACACAATCTGTATAATCAAGTCATACAAGATAATATAGTGAACCTAAACGACACTAAACGTTTCTAGTCTTAGGTTTAGGCAAACTTAGGTTTGTTCGCCATTTTGGACATAGGCGAACATAGCAAGTTCGCCATGACTTGTGCTAAGCGAACTTAGTAAGTTTGCTATCTTTTGAAATAAGATATGTTCTCTGTTTTTGAGCTTAGGTGAACTTAGGTAAGTTCGCTTCTTCGGAGTTTAGGCGGACGTAAGCAAGTTCGCCACCTTTGTACATTGGGCGAACATAGTCCAACGAATATATTAAGTTCGCCACCTTTGTACATTGGGCGAACATAGTCCAACGAACATATTAAGTTCGCCACTAAATGGACAAGTTCGCCTGCGCAACTGATGTGCGCTAAATTGGTCATATATTTCACATCATTTGCATCCCATTTATTGTCAATTTCTTTACACATTGATTGAATTTGTCACTCATTTAGCTTCAATTGAGTTTTCATGTAATACTTAGCTCAAAAGGAACAAACGAGCGGACAAGCAACGAAAAATGAAGAAATTGGACAAGTCAGAAGCTCAAGCACGGTTCGTGCCTCACTGAGCACGCCCCCGTGTCTCATCCCTGAAGAAAAAGAAAACAGCTCCAGCCAAGCACGGGCTGTGCCCCACTAAGCACGCCCCCGTGGTGAACTTAAGAGAAGTACTGTTGTACCATTGTCTCCCGATCAGATGCAACACGGGGCCGTGCCCCACTAAGCACGCCCCGTGTCCAGTACATGTGCAGTACGTTCGCGACAAAAACAAAAGCGGTTACGTTGTGGTCCCATCACGGGGTTGTGCCTCACTAGGCACGGGTCGTGCCTCATTACCTAGGCAGTATAAATAGGCCTCTTTGGTTCATTTGAAGGGGCTGACTTTTTTTGGAGAAAAACACTCACTTATCACACTCGGGAATCAGGATTAGGAGACCAATTGGAGGCCAAGGAATTACACCATCATAATCCATCTTGAAGTCCACCATACTAATCCATCTTGAAGTCTTGGTTATATCCTTGAAATTCACCATGAATTGCATGTATTTCCATTGTGTAGTTGTACTTTTCAAGCTTATTATGAGCTAAACATCTTTCAATCATCTTGGTTTGATGAAGCTTAATTAATTATGTTGAACTTATGACTATGGCAAAATATTATGTTAATGTTATGATGATTTTATGTTAACCTCTTGAAGGACATGCATGCTTAAATGTTTATGGAATAAATTAAAGTTTAAATCATATCATGTTGGAAAACTTATGAGATTAACATTTATTCATGATTTTCATATCTTTAGATATAATTTTGAAACCGTGGTTATAAAACAAATATTAAAGCAAGCATCCCATTAATCATGTTTGGAAAAACTATGAGAAATGTTAAGAAATGTCTTGGACAAAAGTTGTGTTAATAAAAGTATTGATGACTCAAGCTTAATATTTGTATAAGTTTATCTTAGAATTTCATAAGTTAAGAAGTTGCATAATCTTTGTCTAATTAAACTAACTTTAAGTGGATATTATATAAATGCTCATTAATGTCTTTCTTAATAGTTATAGAGTTTGTCACCTTGACGGGAACCTAATCCAACCACGAAACTGAACATTAACATAATTATAAACCTTTGCCATTTAATTTGTCTCAACATAATTAGTTAAGTAGATTTTAAACCAAGATGATTGTCTCACCAAAAATTGGTATTTTCATTACTTCAAAAATTCATAGTCTTTAACTTAATTTTCATCATTTTGGTAAATTTCTAAAAACAAGACAACAATTATTTTCTCAATCATTCGGTTAGATTAAGTGTTTGGATTAAGTAGTTTAACTGTGTCTACGGATTGATATCCGGTTCTTATCGATTCTATATTACCATCCGACATGTGCACTTGTCTTTGTGTGTGTAATCTAGTTTAGGTGAAAACCATTTTAAAAACAATATTTGTGTGAAAAATCTTTATAAAAAATATATATAGTTCATGCACATCAGCGATCTTCTTCCCCACAGAAAACCCTAGATCTAGATCTCAGATTTTTGTTCGTTAAAGTTTTGAACTTTTTACATTCAAAACGTTCTATTTTCATCCATGAACTTAAATATGTGGTTTGTTTTGTATTTCATGCGTAAAAACGTGCCTTTTCATGAACTTTACCCAAAAATTATAAAAGTTACAGTTTGAGCTAGATGTTTACCTGATTTGGGTCCGTTTTCCGTTGCCTTGCGTTGCAGTGATGATGAGAGACGATTCCCGAGCCTTTGAGACTTTACCTTTTGTTTCTCTCTCTAAACCCGATCTCTCTCTAGTTTGCGCAAAATGAGTGGAAAATGAGGGAGAGGGTGCTGATCCTGCCCTTATATACCTGGGCTCCCTCGGCCCGTTGAGGCCAAGCCCAAGCCTGTTCCATTTTCCCTTTCATTCGAATCTTCGTTTCATTCCCGGTCTCGTTTATACTTATATATTTGTAATTTGGGATGTTACACGATTGTGAAGAATTGATCAATAACTTTGCTTCAAAAAATTCTAGGAGAGTCTCTCGGTTCGTTTAACTTTGTTTTGTTTATTGTTTAACTTTGTTTTGTATTTGTTTATCGATACAATAACGTTTTTTTTGTTTATTGTTATTACAATGATCATCGATCTTTGAAAAAAAATTATATTTAAGGGCCCATTTTTTAGTACTCGTATGGGTCACCCGAAATCTCGAAGACGTCCCTACTCGAGCCGGCTAGTGACTGCGAACGTGAGACCATCTCTGTTGAGGCTTGATTCATCGATTGTATTTGTAGCTAGAGGTGCACAAATCGGTTAACCGATTTATGAGCTATCGATTAATAATCGAATCGGTTATTGGTCAACATGGTCAAAACGGGTTATTCCAATAACTGGTTACGGTTAGTAACGGGTTCGGGGGGTCAAGACTCGTAACCTATTAAACCTGTTAGGTTAATATTGACTGGTTAACCAAAAACCGGTTTTTATAAATAATTAAATTCAAAAAAATTTAAAAAATACTAAATATATAAAATAAACTCAATAAACTTTATTTTATTTATTTTTAAATTTTTTATAATTAATAAAACATAATATCGTTGAAAAACAGAGAAAATCGCGAATGTATTTTATTTTTTAGTATATAATCACTGTCGTTGTCTTCGTTTAGTGTATATTCGAGGGCTTCGGTTGACGTTTGTGCTTGATCATGAGCACGGTTGGTTTTCACCGTTTTGCAATGTTTCCCAAAATGAGCTCTCAAAGTGGAGTTGGACGTGGCTTTGAGAGACACGTGCCAAATCTTGCATTGAGCCATTTCAGTACTATTTGATTATAGAGTTTAGACATCAATCGAATTTTGAAAATACTTTGGAGTTTCTCTTTGTTGCTAGTATCATCACCACGTTTGTTTCGCTTGCCATGTGAGCTTTTGAGACTTGAGAGTTTTTAACGTTTTTAACGTTTTTACGTTTCTTGGAGTGTTTTTGTGTTTTTGATAGCTAGAGAAGTGTTGTGATTAAATCAATACACCTAGTACGTATTTATACAAACATATGGGGGCAAAATGGTAAAAAAAATCCCTCAAACGGCTATAAAAATGGTTAGTTTTTTTTGTTTATAACATTAATACACAGTTAACCGGTTTGAATCATCCTAGAAACCCTAAACCAGTTCCAAATCTATGGTTTTTATGACCCTAAACCGATTATTCATATACCGATTACAAAGTGGTTACGGTTTCGGTTAATAACCAGTTTTATTTGTGCACCTCTATTTGTAGCTTCTCATGCCAAAAACCCAATACATGGGCCTAGTTACTATTGGGCTATAAGTGTTCCGGTCTTGATACGACTCTAATAAATCGAACTCCTGTACATTTGAGGTACTTGGGCCTTGCTCTGTTGGTGTGTACCCATGATCCATACAAACTTTAAAACAAAATGGTTACAAGTTTAAACCGTTAGCATGAATATAGAATTCCAATTACTTTTTTTATTTTTAAAATATAGGTTAATACTTCTTATAAAAATAACTAGAGAATGAAAGCACTCTCTGAGTTGTCTGTATTTGGTGGAGAGGAAGAGGCGGTGCACAAAACGTGGCGTTCAACAGAGAAAGAAACTTGGACCAATAATAAAGGACAACTGTTCCTAAAACTTTCTCCTTTAAAGTTTTTTTGTTAATTAGGGGTGATATCGCTTAAGTATTTAACTATGTTTTATTAAAACTACTTATATACTGAAACGATATTATATGCCTCATAAATTTGATTTCAATTATACCTGGTGTAAAAAGCACGTCAAATCATGAAGATACCCATAAAAATGTTAGAAAAATATATTAATTTTATTCTATAACATGCTAACACAATCTCCGGAATGGTACGAGGATTTCCAAGATTGGAATAGAGAAATTTATCTAAAGTGCAGCTATAATGGTCTTCAATTCTCCAAAACAGAATTTCCTAAAAATTGGTTAAGAGAAGGTTTTCAGATCAAAATCCTATATCCTTTTCATTTGAAACCTTGGCACAGATCTAAGCTACGACTCTCTGATAGAGATCGAAAGCAACAAGATGATTTTGATTCTTGTTTTTTAACAGTTTTGGGAATGGAAACGGAATACCCTTTTGGTCCTCCGCGAAAAACACCTTCCTTTTTTGAACCCATTTTGAAAGATATAGACTATAAAGTCGAAATCAGAAAATTCAATTTTAGAGTTCGAAGAGCTTTAAAAAAAATTAAAAAAAAAGAAGCAAAAGCATTTTTATTTGTAAAACAAATAAGACACAATCAAGTAAAATATTTTAAAACCATTTTCATCAACAAATTTATGGTTTAGACTCTTGGTTTTACAGAAATTACAACTTGATCGTTAGAGGGTTATCTTGAGTTTTCGAGCACATGTCACATTCTATTGGTTAATCTATGTCTAACGGCTCAAATCTAGACTTAGGAATGCTAGATACGGTTCAACCTAATAAACACAATGTTTTCAGAAGGGGTGTGCATAATTCACCGTTTAAAGGTATGTATACATCAATATAAAAAATAACTATGTATAAAATGATGTATCGCATACATCTAATAAGTCATTGGCTAAACTTAACTTGTTTTTTTCGATTCTATGCATCGTGATGCAATAGTGTGGAACTTCGTAACAATGGCTAGGGTCCCGACAACATACCATGTAGCACAACGTTGTAATTTATGGCAGGGCTTGTTGGTGGTCCCCTGCGCCATGTTTGAGCCGACATTCACGGGTTTTTGTTTCTTGGTTCATTGAAAGGAGAAACAAAGAATTAAAGACGAGTAAGAACTAAAGATATAGGAAATGGGCAGGTAACAAAGGAAGATAGAGAGTGTAAATAGGTAAAGGACTCATGCTACCTTCACTTTTTTACTTATATACCAAATATAAAGTAATATGTGTACATTTTATAATTCTCAACGTATATTTGATTTTAAAGGAATGTTCATCTCTCTCTGTCTCTCTATACGTGTCCACGTACGTGCACGCATTTATATTTTTTTCATCCGGATCCGTCTTAAATATAGACGTCTTCCTCCATTACGTATTTTCGTTCTAACGACACTTGACAATAGAAACTACTTGATGTCGAATAAGAAGTGGAAAAATGTAAAAAGTGTTTGGGACATAGTTAAGGTTAGAATGGGACAAGAAATGCTATTGAGATGACGTAAGAAGAATTTCTTATTACTTCTTTTTAACAACAATTTCTAGAATTTTTAGGATAAATACATCACAACCTTCACCTTGTAGGATTTGAACCCTCAATTTTTTAGTTGTAGGAAACACTACATAATCATCAGAATGCCTCCAAAAACAGAAAAATTCTTCATGACAAGCGAAATGTCGGTCATAACTAATACAACCCCATCCACATCTCTATCAGCCTATAAGAGCATCTCCATCGTGGAACGGCGGGTGGATGCGGACGATGAGGTGTACCAGACGCCGCATTGGAGTATTTGTCCGGGTGGCGTTCGGATGAACTGCGTCCGTAAAATCCGGATGCAAGTGAACGCGAATCGTGGGCCCCATTGTTTATTTAATATGTTTTTTAATTAATTTCCTTTAAATTGAATTGTTTATGTAATTTTAAATTTTAATTATATTCTATAAATTTTAATTTTAAATATTAGTTTATTTTTAAATTTAATAAAATATTATTTATAAAATTTCTAACGGCTAGTTTCTAACGGATAGTTTCAAACGCGTATAAATACCTTGTAAATGCCACAATGTATTCATCTCATTCACCATCTTCAATTTTTACTCCAAAGATTATATTTTATTTCTCAAATATGGGTGGAGGGTATCCATTTCCGATTGAACTTCTACCAGCAAACTCTCCGCCTCCGGTTGAACCTGTATGGCCTGCAAACCCTCCGTCTCCGGTTGAACCTATACAACCTGCAAACACTTCTCCTCCAGCTAATGAACCATTGACATGGATGAATGAAGAGTGGAACTAGGCATTCGAACAGGTCTTTAGCAAACTACGAATTGGGGACGAGCTCGTCCCCCATTCAGAGGACGGGTACGTCAAGCACCCCGGGCATCTTTAATTATGTTTAATATTATGTGTTTTATTTTTAGGTTGTGTGATTTTTAATATTTATTTTTAGGTTGTGTGATTTTTTATTTTTAGGTTATGTAATTTTTAATTTTTAGTTTATGTAATTTTAAAAAAATTAAATTAAAAAATGTTTTAATGATTTAATTTAAATCACATATATTTGAATTTTTTTTAAATCATAATATATTATTTTACGAAATATAAAAAATACGTTTATTATAAAAAAAAATAATTTGATATATAGAAAGTAATTGTAAAAGTATGTGATGATGTGGAAATACAGGGGATGTTTGAAAGAGCATGTAATGTTTGAGTAAAAATGAGTGTTTTTAAAAAATGTGTGAAAATATGATATGGTAGCTGATTTGACGTGTTTGGTTTGGTTTTTCTCATCCACCATTGTGGATGCTCTAAGCCTATTCGAATAGAAAATTACCAAAATAGACATTTAACCAATCCAAGTTCTCAAAATATACATTGACTTTTAGCCTACGAATTCATAGTCATTATCTCACAACAGACGGCTAAAACCGGCTAATAAGCTGTCCTAAAATTCAGTGAACAACAGACTTCCGGTCCAATGAATACTCGACACGTGGCAGGCTAATAGCCGGCCTATCTAGGCTATTTAGCTTTAGCCGACGGTTATAAGGCCCTTAGCTGTGAGCCTGGGCGCCGGCTTAGCCGGCCGTTATAAGGTTTAGCCTTAGCCGTGAGCCTGGGCGCCGGCCGTCATAAGTATTAGCCGGCCGTTGTAAGGCGCTTAGCCGGCGGCTAAGCCACGTGTCAAAATTTCATTGGACCAGATCTCTGTTACGCACTGAATTTTAGGCCGGCTAATTAACCGGCTGTTCAGAGATAATGTCTATAAATTCGTAGGCTAAAAGTTAAAGTCTATTGTAAAAAAACCCTTTGGTCAAATGTCTATTTTGTTAATTTTCCCTTTTTTTAATTCTAGACCTAGTACATGTACCCTAACCCAATTTCTTTATGTTTTGCAATAACATATGTAAACGGTTTTGTTAAACAGAATTCCCAAAATGTAAATAGTTAATAAAGTTTAAACACATATAACTTAATATCAATTTGCAAACAATAAATGATAACACACATAGCCTAATGCTAAATGATATGCATATTTTCAATGTTTTCAATTGGTCATTGAACCAGTTATTTTATTAATCCGTTGACAGATCTTAAAATCCTAGATAACGCCATAAGTTTTTAAAAACACTTTATATTTTGGTATGAACTTGTAACATTAACAAAATGTGAAGCTTAAATACATAAAACATGCCCCATCAAGTAGTAAATGAGATTTTGTAAGATTTTTCTTTTTGAAAATCATGTCCAACCATCAGCCCGAGGTCTGATTCATAACCAGTCGGTGCAAAGTAGTCAATTGAACTAGTTATCTAGTCAGTTCCCAATCCGACCGATCGGTAGTTCATACGGTCTGGTTATGAGAATAGAGCATATTATCTTTCGCGATTCACCAACTAAATCGATATAACTTCATATAAACTTTCATTCTTCTACTAATATTATCTAATTTGAATTTCAGTCCATAGCAACGCGAGGACAATTTAAACCTTGTATATAATCAATTTAAAATTAAAATTATTATCGGGTATTTTCATCATTGATTTTGTATGATAAGTTAGGTTATTGATTTATTAGATTAAGCCTTCAAATGGACCCAAATTGGGTAATAAATTCACTACTTATCCCAAAATTCACAGACATGTTAAGTCACTATTACGATCCATCCCCATCTCTCTCTTTAATTTCTGAGTTGAAATGTCTTGTTCTTAATTGATAAAATCATAAAAAATAAATTTTTTATTTTTCCCAAATTCAAATTTAGATCTGTAAAATAGTTCCTGATTGATTACACCTTCAATCACGGATAAAATTGGAGTACCATTTGAAAGGACGGAAATGCCCTCGGGAAGCAATAAATATCTGACTTGAAATGAGGGGTGATATGGGTAATTTGTGATGTACCAGACCCTCGTGAAAACAATAATGGGGAGCACCAAACATGCTTCAACTGCTACTCAGATATATACTCAATTATTTTTCATTAAATTTCATCACCATTGCTCCCGGTGAAATAATTGCTGCTTGCAGGATAATATTGTATTAGGTTTAAGTATTATTTTGATTTACATATATGTAGATTCATGATAAATTTTATATCTACACATGTGTATATTACAAGAAATTTATTATCTAAGATAAAAAAAAATAGATGAAAGAGAAGAGAAGTCAATTAATTAGAGAAAAAAACATTTGATTTTTTTTTATAGTTATATTACTTTTATTTAATTTTAAAATTAGCAACTACTTAATACTAAGACTATGTTATAGTACCTTCGTGTATATACAGGGGTTTAGAGAAAACCACATAGTTGTATGAATACTAGAGAAAACCAACCGAACCAATAACATAATTTATAAATTATTTTTTCTTTTAGCTGTCAAAAAAGTATTTAAGAATCTGTTACATATATGTTAAACATAAATACGATAATGAGGAGTCTTACGCATATGTAACCCAATATGTTACGTATACATAACACTATGTTGAATGAGAAGTTGTTATATATATGTAACACTATGGATTAAGTATACGTAATACTATGTTACGGTTTTTATTTCATCCATACCCTATATTATGGTTTGGTTGGTTTTCTCTAGTTTTCACATAACTATGTGATTTTCTCTAGAACTAACCCCTGTAAATCTTATATTTAACTTAATTAGTCCACTCTACCTATGAAGAATGCCCGATTGATAACGGAACTACAAGTATGGGGGTTTTGTTCTCTTTGACAGTTCAAATTTTCTACTAACAAAAGTATTTAATATCGTCGTTTTCTTATAGTTTAACAAAAACACATTTCGGTTCACGGGTATAGATTGATATGTATAATGAGAATCCAAGTCAGCCTTTGTAAGTTGACTAGAGTGGATGATTGTTGTTCCTTCTTCATCGTTGGCATATTCCAGCAATATTTTCTTTTTATTTATTTTTTCCCAATTTGCATCATTAATATTCACTCATACCCTTTTGCCTATTTCAATCTTCAGAACCCTTCACACCATTTAATTCTTGAATTTCACATTAAATTCTCTCCCATTTTCCATATGAGTTTTCGAACAACTAATTACTTCTTTAATTATGACGTCATATAAACCGTAAGTTCATATAACCACCATTCCTCATCTCTTTCTTCTTTCTGGCTCATTTTTTGAACCTCTTGTTGCAGGTTCTGTGGGTCAGACCGCATTTAAGTCGGCCGGTCGGGTATAGTTATTGTATAAACACCCAATTCCGGTTTAATTTGGATCCAATTTAAGATACCAAATGCAGACTCCAAAAACAAGGTACCTTCAATTCACAACCTTAATTATATAGCATTAATTTATATGTGTTTTAATTTTGTTTGAATCATTTTCAGCACAAAGAGCTCTTCTGGATCTGAAATTGTTCGGAGGGTATCTCCTCAATCGGTATCATCAGGCGGTGTCCGGAGCTCCGGTCGAGCTGTTCGGCAACTTAAGACAACCGGGCTTGAACCCACTTCTTCAGCAAGCCACCCGAGTACCCGAACATCGAGAACTGCAAGTCCTAAAATCATTGAACGCGCGTCACCTAGAGGACCCGCGTCACCTAGAGGGCCCGTTACTGAGGTTAGTACGAGCAAATCTATGGTTTTAATATATTTGTTTCTAACTTTTAAGGTTTTAATATATTTCTTTTTAACTTTTAAGGTTTTACCAGAGTTTAATTCTTGGGACAATTTCTAAAATGTCTTTATTATTTTTCTCGCATCTCAATCTGTCTTTTTAAATCTTTTCTTCTGAGAATGTCCCTTATATACTGTCGGAACCGAAGGTATAACATGGTCATCCGACGCTGTTCTCAATCAATCAAAGCCCGTCACGTGTCCAAATCGCCGGTATATTTATAAATACTGACGGATCCGACGATATTTTTTTTTACAAAATTGTGAGGTACGATCTCATTGTATTTACATAAAATCATTAATTTTTTCAACAAAAGATTTCATTTTTTACAAAGTTGTTGAGGCAAAAAAAAAAATCAAACACCGTCGGACGACACTATAATGCCGTCGGAATTTTTCCGAACACTGTCGGATTTTTTCAAGCACCAAATAAGTTCATGGATTTTTTCAAACACCTTCGAACGACGGTATTGCAGGGTATATTCTCGAAAAAAATAAGTTAGCTGAACAAATTGAGGGACAATATATATATATTTTTTTGTCATAATTTAAGTCATAGTTAAATTGACTAGTAGAAAATGAACGTTATTGGAATATCGATTATGTTTTATCAGTATTGAGCCCACGAGCCCAATCAGGTATTTAGGGTTTCCTTTCTCTCTTTATATACCTAACTGGCCGTGGAAAACCTTAATTTATATTCCAACAAAAATATGTTGTTATCTATAGCAATTTTCTAAGTATGCTGATTTTTATATACATGTACTATTTATTAGGGTTAACCGCATAAAATTGTATTCAACTTAAACTAAACTTTTTTTTTATAAAATTAATAAATTGGAAAAAAAATCCTCTATTGTGTGCGGCGAAATGCATCAAAATGTATTGAACTTTGACATAAAAAAATGCTATTGTAAGATCCCCAAATACATACTTGATAGAATAGCTGTTTTTTTAATCAATTTTATTACATTAAAAGACAAGATTTCAGTTCATAATACATGATTAAATTTGTTTTCAAGCTGAATACATTTTAGTACAACGTTTTTATTATTACTTTATAAAGATAATTCATAGTTCTAAGTCCTGGTTAAAATTGTACTAAATATATTCACTATTCGGATTGATCGGTAAGATAATTTGGATTGGACCATATGCTTTGAATTTTCGACTTTTTGCATTGGTCAAATGATTTGTATATTCAAATTTTTAGAATGATTTGAGAAAAAAACAAATTATTATTGGGGAATTCTATTCAAACACAAAATATTGTTATTTACACATGCTGAAACCCTATACGCATGCGTATAGGTTAATACGCAGCGTATAGGGTTTAGTCTCTGACAAAAGAATGTCACGTGTCTTTCCCTGTCTGGCGGCTGGGAACCATACATGGCGTATTGCACTATACGCTGCGTATTGGGTCCGGGTTATATTTTTGCCTCGGGCTATACGCCACGTATAACAATTTTTTTTTAATTTATATTGTATTTATCTTTTTTAATTTATATAACTTTGTTATCTTTTTAAACTTATATAATTTTTATCTATATCTTAATCTATATAATTTTTATCTTTTTTTAACATTTTTTATATTTTTACATTTATAATTTATCATTTCAACCAAACAACCAAATAAAACATTACAACCAAACATTACATATATTTACATCAAAACATTAAATATATTACATCAAAATGTTTTTACATAAATAACAAAAGAAACAACTAAATACAAATAAAAACAACTACGTCTGACCGGCGCCGCCCTGATCCTGACCCGCGTCGCCCTGATCCTAACCGAGGTCGTCCAGATAGTGACATGGCGGTGGTAGTTGTGGTGGCTCGATGCCGGCGGCTCGTGACAGATCCACGAGGCGATCAACAGCCGATCGCTATAACGAGTCTATCGCCGTGAGTCGGTAACAAGTCCATCAAGCAAGGCCTGGGTGGCCCTGTACAGCCGAACATGTCGACGTACGTGTCGGGGATGCTGTGGCAGCTGGTTGTGGACGTGCGGCGGGTCCTCCAACGCCACACCATGTAGCGGGTAAGGCATAATCGGCGCTGCCTGTCCGGGCATCTGCGGCAACGACTGCGGGACCCAAGCGTGGTCCCGGTCGGCCCCTATAAACCGAAGGCCGACCCCATCGAATTGGTGCGTGATGCGCATGTCGTTCGCCGTGCAAATTGTGATGTGATGGTTGAGTAGTTGAAGAAGTTACCTTGTACCCTAACCTCACTGTATTGCCCTATACGATGCGTATAGAGGTTGGAATGACAGGGTTGTACGATGTTGTCGGGCTTGGGAAATTGTGAAGGGCAATACGCATCGTATAGCCATCGTATTGGCCTATACGATGCGTATAGGACCCGGTCTTGTTAGTAATTCTCTTGTCTTGTTAGTAGTCCCATTATGTTGGCTGTTTTTCATCGATTTTCGCTATTTTTCACCGATTATGTTGGATTTTCGTTGTTTTTCATTAAGATACATTGGAAGATGAGAATTAAATGATTTATATGACTATGATATAAAAGAATAAATATCAATTTTTGAAATACTTTAATATTTGAACATCTTTTTTATTTATGATGATATTCACGTATTTTGTTATATATATTAGTACACTTATGATATTTGACATATATATAATTTCTCGAAAATGTATTTCTTTGTAATTTACCATGTCCGAGTACTCCCCGCCTAGCAGGGGCGGACCTACCCTTAGGGTAGGGGTAGCCTTCGCTACCCCTCAACTTTTACGCGCAATACAAATTTTTTTTTACGGTTTTATGTATCCGGTTACCCTTATGTTACCCCTAAGCAAAAATTACGTTACCCATCAGCAAAAATTACGTTACCTCTAAATTTTTTTAAAAGCTTAACACTTCATAAAAAGTTCAAAATTTTATAAAAAACCTAGTACTTTATAAAAAGTCCCCACATTTTATTAAAGATTTTGAGGTATTGGGTTTTAATAAAACATTTGGGCTGAGCACAAATGTTTTATTAAAACCCAATACCTCAAAGTCTCAATTATCAAACCCAACTTACCCAAGCGGCCGGCCAAGAAGAAAGACAGAGAACGGGAACTATGAGACTGTGAGAGCCAGAGACCGACCACTCGACCAACCGCCCGACCTGAGCTGAGACCACCGCTCGGCGCCGCATCCGCCAAACGCCAGTCCTCCGCCTCGCCAGTCGCATGTTACCGTCAAAAATATTTTTGTTTACATGAAAGTATGGTAAAAAAAAATTTGTTTAATTTACATGAAAGTACGGTAAAAAAAAATTGTTTACATGAAAGTACTGTCAAAATTTTTTTTTGTTTCATTTACATGAAAATACGGTCATTTTTTTTTCGTTACCCCTGAACTTTTGTTCTAGATCCGCCACTGCTGCCTAGGCCGAGTACTCGCAACTCCCTAGTCGACCGACCTGGCAGCGCCTAACGACTTCTGCAACCATGATATTTACGTAATACCCGTTACTTTTACTCATGATTACCCCCATAAGATTTAGCCCTGATTCGATTGTTTTATCTTACGGGGGAAATAAATAGTAAATATGATTTATCAAACTATAATCCACTTCGGTTTTGAAGTAGTTTATACGATTCAATTATGTTTTAGCCGAACTGAAAGTTGACCGGGTTTTTACCTAATTAGTTTGTTAGAACTTAGAACCACAAAAGATTTTTAAGCCTAGCGGTATATATAAGTATTTAAAGTGTTTCTTAATCAAATTATCGAGGGTCGATAAGTCCTAACTAAAACAAAAAACTTAAAGACTTAGGCTGTTAAATGGGTTGTGTTCATGAGTTGGCGGGTCGAACCCGGTACAAACCCGGAAATTATACACTAACCTAACAATCATGAACCCAAACACGACATGCGTATCCCGAAGTACCATTAGCAGAATCTTGAGTAACACAAAAGTTGAACTATTGAAACCCTCAATTTTCTTTTGAAGTTGAGCAACATCACGTCACGGTGCATTTTTTGTTCATTGATTTTTATTGTAAAAGCAACTATATCTTTCTTTAATGCTTCAATTTTTTCTTTAAAAAGTTTTTCGTTTGCTTTCAACTTTGTTGGCATGAAGACGACCACAAATTTACATAGATTTTTTAAACCAATTAGGTTTAAAACTATGCAATTTGTATTTGAACCTTTAAATTTTGCCATGAAAATAGTAATTAAACAGTTTAATTTATTACATAAAACACACTTTAAAAAGGATATATAAAAATAAATGGCTTGAACAGGTCAACACGTGAACCCTTCGGGTTGACATGAACATGACCGATTCAGCTAAACGTGTTTATGGTTCGACCCAAGACTGACCCTAACCCGTTTAGGCTAAACCCAAATCCACGAATTTCATGTTAAGATTTTGTCGTGTTAAAAATTCCTAGACAGGTATATAAATTAGTCGTTGAAATAAACTTTTTTTTTAATAAATATTATGAACCAATAAACACCCTTAGTGGTTTGAATGGTTATACGATTGCTTTATTGTTTACGCCTCTTCAATGTTTTTATTCCGTAAAGTAGTGGGTCTTCTCCGACCAATGGAAACAGCTTTCTTGGCATTTCAACTAAAAAGTCCAATAATGTTAAATTACCAAAACAAAGGGGAGATTAGGAACAAAATTTTGACTTTGAATCTAAAATGTGCACAAATTGGTATTTTTTTTGGTATAAATGTTGAATGAAAGTTGCTAAAATCATATTTCTTGTTCAAAGTTGCAGAAGAATCGTCTAGGAAGAATTGCCGAACTCGAAAGACAAGTGACTCAACTCGAGGATGCTTTGAGGACGGTTAAGGATCAACTAATTGTGTCGGAATCATGGAAAAAACAAGCCAAAATAGATGCTGAAGAGTCGAGAAACGAGCTTTTAGCCTTGAGTTTAAGGCTTGAAGAGTCTCAAAAGCTCTTAGATAGGTCATCCTCCAACGAAGCGCATGTAAGATGTTATTTATTTTTATTATTATTTAGTCAATTAGGTTAAGGGGGTTAAAGGCTATTATTGTTAGTTGGGGTGTCTTTAGTATTTTGTTTGATTATATATTTGGTATCGAATCATGAATGAAATCATCAGATTGTTTGAGTTATTCTCTTCTCCTAATTCTTAGCTTTTCTTCTCCAATTCTGGTTTAACCCTATCAAGGGTATCAGAGCCGTTCCGATTCCCCCATCGGAATTCTATCACGCTATCATGACGAACACTCGTAATCAAGAGGTTGAAAAGGAGCCCGACAAGGCGATTTCTGACCTCTGGGCAACCCTAGCCGTCATCATGAAACAACAAGAGCAAGCGATGAAACAGCAGGAACAAATAATGGTGGCACTAGGATTGGATCCAACCAGATCGAAGCAGAAACAAGCTTCAGCCACGTCATCCACACTACCTGTGTCGTCTACACCAAATCTAGCCAAGAAAACCGATCCCCAACCTGCTCCGCCTACACCTAAAATAGTCCCACAACCCGTAACATCCATCAAAGTTGCTCCAAGAACTGCCCAAAAATCTACGCGAGCAACCCCTTCAACCTCCCCAAACCGGCACCCAAAACGACCGCTAACAATTACACCCGTACCATTTCCAAAAACCGCACCATCAGTGGTTCTGAGCCTATTGAAGCTGACGACGAAACCGGTGTCCGCAAAGAAAGAATTGACACCGATAGGCGATGCAACCGATAGACGTGAATGGCATCCACCGTGGCGTCTCATTGACACAACCCCGAATGCCATTGGACGAACTGAATGGCGTCCACCGTGGAACGGGTCGACCCAAAGTGTCCATAGATGTTGCAATTTTTTTTCCGTTAATTTGTGATTCTTGAGGTCAAGAATGTTTTTAAGTGGGGAGTATTGTTATGTTTTATTTTTATTTATTTTTATTATTATTTAGTCAATTAGGTTAAGGGGGTTAGTGGCTATTATTGTTAGTTGGGGGTGTCTTTAGTATTTTGTTTGATTATATATTTGGTATCGAATCATGAATGAAATCATCAGATTGTTTGAGTTATTCTCTTCTCCTAATTCTTAGTTTTTCTTCTCTAATTCTGGTTCAGCCGGTTTGAGATTTATACATGTCGGTTTTGACGGTTTGACAATCTAGCGGTCTGGTTGACGGTTTGGAAATTGGAATCTGCAGTGTAAACGAACCCGGCCGACCTTTTTTATTTTTAGTTTTTAGGAATGTACATTTATTTTTAAATTATATCTAGTATACTCATAAACCATCTTTATCATTTTAATATAAACTGAGGATATAAAAAATTTAGTTCAAACAACCAAAACCGGTCAATATGAGGGCAGTTTAACTGTCCAGCCGATGATTTGGAACGGTGGTGTAGACCGAATCTACCATCTAACCTTTATATTTTTAGATTTTCAAACAAGCAGTTATTTATATGTATTATATTCATAAACCATCTTTATCATTTTAACGCAATTTACTGTCAGGATGAACAAGATGCATGGAAATCCAATCTCAACACTACCCAAAAACCAAACTCAACTGATTCAGAAGCATTGGCTGCTGCCTTACTTGAGATTGACCAACTAAAAGTCAAACTCGATACCACAATCGAATCAGAAGCTACAAAAACCAAGCAAGCAGAATCAGCAGAAGCAGAAATACATATCTTGAAAGAAAACATGGCTGAGACAACTTCACTCATGAATCAGATGAAGAACCAACTTGAAGATTGCAAAGTTTCAGAGTCTAAAGCTCAGGCTTTAGCGAGTGAAACTTTACAGCAGCTCGAAGCCGCTAAAAAGAACATGGAGTCCTTCAGTTTGAACAGTGATGCATATAATGCAATGGTTTTGGAGTTAGAAGAATCGAGGGCGCGTGTACGTTCGTTAGAAGGGATTGTTGACAAATTGAAGAAAGCAGATCAAGAAAGGGAATCTGATGTGAGAGTCCATGAAGAACAATGTAGTCAAACTATGGAGTTGACTGCTGAATTGAAAAAGTCAAAGGAAGATATTGAGGAGTTGAAGGCTAATATGATGGATAAAGAGACTGAGTTGCAATGTGTACTTGAGGAGAATGAGAATCTGAACACAAAGTTGGCAGATTTGATCGCGGGTGTACAAGAAAACAAGTTGAAACAAGAAGTCAAAGGTTTAAAGTCAAAGTTGACCAGTTTAGAGACAGAATTACGCGAAAAGTCCGATGAAAATGAGAAGCTCAAACTGGAAATCAAGAAACTGACAACTGAATTACGCGAAAAGTCAGATGAAAACGAGAATCTCAAACTCGGAATCCGTAAAATGAACCGTGTTATGGAGGAGTCAAAACAAGATTTCAACGGTTTAAAGTCAAAGCTGACTATTATGGAGTCAGAATTATGTGAAAAGTCAGATGAAAATGAGAAGCTTAAACTAGAAATCAAGAAGATGGATGGTGTCACCGAGGCGGTGAAGACGACTAACTCTGAATTGGATGAAGAATTGAGAAAGTTAAAACTGCAGATGGGTCAGTGGCGGAAGGCGGCAGAGATGGCTACCGCCATGCTTTGTGATGAAAACAGTGATAACAATGGTCGGATGGTGGTGGAGAGAACATGGTCAATGGGCCATTATAGCCCCCGGGAAAAGTTGAACATCGGTTCACCTTGCAGTATGGAGATTGATAACGATAACGATAACGATAACGATAACGATAACGATAATGATGATGACGAGTTCTTAAAATGGAAAAATGGTAATATGCTTAAAAGGATTGGGGTTTTATGGAAGAAACCGCATAACAAATGATCATGATGAGAAACATTTTTTTATGTAACAATATTTGTAATTCTTTAGAACACAAAAAACCAAAGTTTGAAATTTCTTGTTATTTCAATCGACGAACTAATCATCTAGATTTTTTTATGGATGTCGTGTCTTTGATTTGTACATATAAAATTAGATATTGTCTTGGTTGTACAATATATGATTGACTTCTTGTAGTATGCCAGAATCAAAAGGTTGTTGGATAATTGTATAATAATATTTATCATGTATATGTACACAAGCCATGTTATCCTAACGAGATAAGACGTGTTATCTTTATTTATTTCACTTTTTTTCTCACCAATATTATAGATTGAACCGTATAATATTATATTATATTATATCATATACTATGTTATATATTAAGGTCATCTGTAATTGTCTGTGACTGTGAGCCACATAAGCCCCCACACCCACAACACAGCGGGGCGTGGCCCTTGTCACCGTAAGGGCAAGCACATGTGGGCAAGAATTCTCATTCAACCAAGCCAAGCCGATCACTTTGTGACACCTAGCATTTTTTTTATTATAATATTTCATTTAACATTGAATCTATTTTCTCTCAAATAACTTTCACTTATTAACTTTTTTTAAAAATGAAATGCGCAGGCTTGCCTTTTTTTCCTAACATTCCTATATAAATTTTAGAGTAAACTTCGTTTTTGGCCCTTGTGGTTTGGTCAAAATAATGGTTTTAGTCCATTAGTTTTAATTTGACTTTTTTGGCCCCTGTGGTTACCTAATTGTCACAATTAGAACCATGTCACTAACACCGTTAGTCTTTTCTGTTAAATTGAAGGGTATTTTTGTCATTTTACTAATAAACACTAATAGTATAATTTTAAAGGGACTATTTTTGTAAATTACTTAGGGGGTGTTTGGGATTACTTATTAAGCTACTTATTAACTTATTAACTTTTTTTAAAAGTTAATAAGTTAAAAGTTTGTTTGGATAAATAAAATAAGATGGAAATATAGAAGAAAAAAGTAGTTTTTGAAAAGTAAGTCCCACTTACTTTTCAAAACTACTTATTAACTTTTTGAAAAAGTTAATAAGTAGTTTTGAGAAGTAATCCCAAACACCCCCTTAACTTAATATACAAGATGATTAAAACCCAACCCAACCAGCCCCTCCACTTCATCATTCATCATCATCATCGTCTCTCAAACTCACCCTACACCCTTGCAATCCACCACCGCAAAATCGACACCACCGGCCATTTACCACCATAAAATCGAAGACTCCCACCACCACTACCACCATCTTCATCACCTCTGAACATACCTCCATCCACCAGCACCATTACCACCACGATATCTAGGGTTTCTGTCAATGATAGGGTTTTTACAGGTTTGATTAGGGACAGATCTGTGTGTCTGTAAATCTAGGGCTTCGATTGATGGGGTCTTCGAATTTAGGGATTTTGCAGGGCTGCATTGGTGGTGGTAGTGAGATAAATATACGGTGGTGGTGATACTAATTGCTTACTAGGAGATTTGAAGTTGAAGTTGTTCACAGATCACACAAGTCTATGGGTTTTATGATGAATGTCTCCGGAAGTGAGTGCCTTGCATCCTTATGCGTTACCTGTGGGTTTTTGATAAAGTAGTTTCAAAGACATTTAAAAAGTCATTTCTTGAAACAGAACTTGTTACTGTCGATGGTGTGGGGGTGGCTGCGGTGGTGGTGGTGGTGGTGTAGGATGCCGGAAGTGATCGTTTCCGTCGATGGTGTGGGTGTGGCAGTGGTGGTGGTGGTGTAGGGTGCCGGAACTCCATCTAGTATACCAGTAGCCATCAAACTTCTAACATTTGAAAGGAAGCTATTAGGGGCTTCCTTTTTAACCGGTTTCGGTTCCTGAAAGTCACCAAAAGATATGTTATTGGCATTTCATATGTGATTAGGGATTTTGCAGGTTCAATTAGAGATTTTGCAGGCTTCAATTAGGGATTTTTGCAGGTGGTCGCCGAAGTTTGCCCCACCACGGGGGTGGTGATGGTGGTTTCAGTTCCAAGTGGGGGTAGGACAGGACTTTTAGCGGTGGTGTTAGTGGTGATGGTGGTTTCAGTGCCAAATGGAGATTTGGTTGGAAGGGGATGGTGCCGGAGGTATGGGGTTGGGTGGTGCCGGTGGTGTGGGGTGGGGGTGGCAGTGGCAGAGGGTGGTGGTGAATGTCTGTGTGTGTGTATATATATATATATATATATATATTATTTTAATAATTTACAAATGGTCCCTTTATCAGTAAATAGACGACAATACCCTTACTTTTAACAGAAAAAACTAACGGTATTAGTGACATGGTTCTAATTGAGACAATTAGGTAACCACAAGGGCCAAAAAAGTCAAATTGAAACTAATGGACCAAAACCGTTATTTTGATCAAACCATAGGGGCCAAAAACGAAGTTTACTCTAAATTTTAACAAAAAAATGGTTGTTTTAAAAAAAAGGTATTTTTGGTCTTGTAAGTTATTTTGACACGTGTTTGGATAGACATTTCGGATGATAAATAAATGTTTTAAAAAATTATTATAAATTGTTTAAAAATAATTAATAAAAGGCATAAAAAAAGTCCACTTACTATGCTCATACACACTAAACCATCACATATTTTTAGTGAGTGTGAGTGTAGAAACACTCACCCGTACGTGACACTACTTTTTGCTACCATTAACCGAATATGAAAACATGATAGTCGGATATGGTAAGTTGGTAACCACACATTGCCTCTAATCTATTTATCGTGTTGCTGTGTTTGTGGGCCGAGAAGACAACAAGAAGCCGCAGTTCCAAGTTGCTAGTTTAACATGATGGGCCGAGACCTTTATTCGGAAGGTTGGCCCTTATTGTTAATTAATTATCTTTAGCCTAATAAAATGCTTTTAATCGATTAATAAGTAAGAAATAATGTCATAAACCGTTAAGTAATCTATTTTGACACTTAATTTAAATACAACTTCTGTTGGTATTGATGTAATAAATCATGGGGTATATATTTTTAAAATGAGACTCATTGGGTTATATTTTCACCAAAAAAGCACCTTGATGGAGAAAAGGATGATGGGCCCACCGGTTTAAAACCTATACATTGAAACCGGTTTAACCCGAACTGAACCGATCAAAAACCCCTTAAAAACTGGTTTCAAACCCGGTCAACGCCCCCTCTCAAACCGGTTTCAAACAGGTCTGGTTTGAACTCAAACCGGTTTTGACTTATTGTTGACCAAACCGGTCTAGTTCGGTTTTGAACTGGTTCAGATTAAAAAACCGTTTTGTGCAACTCTAGTCAAGGGTAAAATCTGAGATCATGTCTAACTAAGGACGGCTCGACTATACAAATAAATGAGCTGCCGCTTAAGGCCCTCATATATAAAAGGTATCAATTTTTAGGATTTAACTTTGTTTAAATTTTAGGTTTTGACAAGTAGAACAAAAAATTAATATACGTGAAAAAGTTTTCTTTTTAGTAAAACTCACTCCAACTTTAATACTTGTGATTTTGTAACTTTAAGAAATTGTATAAAAAATGTGCATTATCATATTACCATGTGTTAGGATTCTAAGAAAGAAAATGCATTCTTTTTTTAAAAATACCCCGATTTTATAATTCGCTTTAGGTCGTAAAAAAAATAAGCTAGCCCTGAGTCTGACAAAGTTACGACAATGAAATTATTCTATAACAAGATCACCAACTAACCATGTGGTTCACTGGTTCTAGTTTGTTCCAAACACATGTAACTGTGGGAATCAAGCATCGAGTTTATAATTCTTTTCTAAACTCCTAAACACAATCACTTAAACCAACTACACACATGTACATGTGTTTTACAACATAAATACACAACTCAATATATGAAAATTGTCAATTTTAAAGAAAACAAGAATAGATAAATAATAATAGTAAAAATATATATTCTTATACAACAAAACTAAAATGATTGTTAAAATGATATGACAAGGTGATAAATGTCTAACTCACTTGAAAGTTAGAAACACCTTTCATTCAACACACATATCTATAGTTAGAACAAGTGTAGTTGTTTAATTAAAAATTAAAAAAGTGATTGTCACGTCACTACCATGTAGTTGTGGGGCTCTCACTAACTAAAATCTTAAAAGTGTGTAATGGTTTAACTAAAAACACAATTATTTTTTATATAAAAATGTTGGTTAATTCATTGATTGGTTGATTGTGAGTTGGCCCCACTCACAAAACGCTTCACGCCCATTAAATCTATGGCGCCCTTGCCTTTGGCGCCCCTCCTTAACACCCTTGTAATGGTGTTTAACGCCCATTTTGACTGAGATGTACGTGGACGCCAGCTTACTACACATAGTCTTATAAATCCATGCTAAGGACTTTTGAGTCTCATCATATAATTAAAAAACCCCTAACAATATTATAACACTACCAAAACATCAAATTCAAGAATTCAACCTTAATCAAAAAGTCAAGAACCCCTTTATAAAATTCTACATTTATCCATTGCAAGTGTGAATCCAACTTTGAACAAAATTCTGAGTTTTTAATACAACTCAATGCTTTGTAACACGTCATTTTCTATAGATAATGAATTTAGTTTCCCCCTTTATATAAATATAGTGAGGAATGCCACATTCTTAATTAGTGATAATATGATTAAACAAGTTCACAAAATCAATTTAGTGTCCCGTTCACTTACCACATGCATTATAAACAGAGATGAGTAGAGAAACTCGAGAACGACGGAGGAACTCAAAAATCAAAACATTTGGACCGGATATCCGAGGATGTGATCGATGATGAGATTAATTAAAGTTTTTTCACGTGATTCAGGTATGAGTATTTATTAAGTAACTAGGTTGGAAACCCCGTGTATTACACGTGTTAAATAAATGCAATGTTATATACTTAATAATAAACAGAGATGAGTAGAGAAACTCGAGACCGACGGAGGAACTCAAAAATCAAAACATTTGGACCGGATATCCGAGGATGTGATCGATGATGAGATTAATTAAAGTTTTTTCACGTGATTCAGGTATGAGTATTTATTAAGTAACTAGGTTGGAAACCCCGTGTATTACACGGGTTGAATAAATGCAATGTTATATACTTAATAATAAAGATTTAGATATTACATATTTATGACATATTACATAGTTTTTTAATATAAATTTTATGAATGTTATATAGTTATTTTTTTTTAAAATATTTTATAAAAAGAATGAAAGAAATTTTCAATTTATAAAAGTGTTTTATAAACAAACCTATTTTTTAAATAAAAAATGTTTTATAAAAAGAAATATAGAAATTATTATTATTTAATAGAAGAGAGAGGCGGGAAACAAAAAAATTATAAAAACAATTAAAGAAATTTATATAATTAATAGGAGAGATATACATGAAAAAAAGAGTTTTGGATGCATATGATAGTGACAAGTGTAACATCAAAACCTTTATTTATTATATAGTATAGATACCCATCCCGAATACTTGATACTGATACCATACCCATTTTTATTTTACCCATATTAAAACCGAGTATATTAATATATTTTATAATTCTAAAAAATATAACAAAAACTTTTTTGAATTATATTAAGGTTGTTACAAAGTTAAGATTATTAAAATATTAGTAATGTTAGAGTTGTACTTGAGTATTCAACTATTTATACATCAAGAGGGTTTTTGAGATGAGTTAGAGATCGCCTTCCAAATGATAAAAAAATATGTCTATAAATAAATAACAACTGAATTATTGATAACCATATCATTAATCTTGAGAATGATACTTCTAATTATTTTTAGAATTATGTTTAAATAAAACCATTTTTATTATTTGGAATGATGGTTGTAAAGTCCCTCCTCCCATGTGCTCTAGCCTCTATGGGTGGGTTTGGCAAGGGTGGTGTGTGTTGTTACTTTGAGTTCACTAAAAAAATTATGCTCTTTCATAAAGAGTAGATTTGAATGTGATTTTAATAAAAGATAGTTGATTTAAGATATATTTACATATATACCCTTTCTAAGTTTCTTTATTACATATTTATCCAACCCTAAAATTTAATTACATATTTCCCCTTCATAAAACCTATATATTACATATTTATCCAATTAATTTAAAATAACTTATTTTATTACCATTTATCTTTAATGAACCAATTAAAATACTATTTACATATATCTCATTTCTAAATATTTGTGAGGGACAATTGAGTAATTTTAAGTTAATTGAAGAAATATTTAATTAAAGTTAGGAGTTGAGGATATATGTAATTTAAAATTTTAATAGGGGGAAATATGTAAAAAAAACTTGATTTAATGGCATTAATTATATAGCGTTTGATAAAATAATTAAAGTTAGTACTTAACATAATATTATTTGAAGTGTTAATAATATGTTAAAATAAAGTGTTAAATATCTATAAATAACAAAATTAAATTTAAATAGTGAACTTTAATAAATAATGTTAAAAAGATAATTAAGAATAATATTTGAATAATCAATAGAAAAATGTACATCAATGAGACAAAATCTGTGGACAGGAATCGACCAATAAAATAATTGTTGGGAGTTTACGTACAGATTGAAATGGTGATTTGGTACTCTCACTGACACCAATCTTCTCACGCTCAAATCTTCATTTTGTCTTCACATACATCGATTTTGATTTTCTTTATTTTTAATGTTAGTGCGTTTTTGGACATTTTAATATTCATCTTCATTAGGGGGTGCGAGTGGAAGGCGGGTACCAAGTGGGTAGTGGGCGGGTTGGGTGGAACACCGTCGCATGCAAAGCGGGTTTGGCGGGTACTTTCAGCGGCTACATATACCCGCTAGAAATGGGTATTGAACCCGTTGAACTTTTGTAAAATATAGCCGTTCCGTTGAACGACAAGATAGCCGTTTAAAAAAAAAATTTACCCCTATAAATACATACCCAAGCATTTTATACTACACACTCAACCAAAATATATTCTTTCTAAATATAAACCATTACTATTGTATCCACTCAACCAAAATATCATCTGTCTACATACGTGATCCTCCAGTCGAACCAGTTATTGACGATAACGTCCTTTCGGAGTTGCACGATGTAGCTACACATATTAGTCTTCGATTTGATCTCATGGGACATATTGCGAGAAACACCCCGGATTTGGACGAAGACGAAGAGTAGATGAATTTTTATTTGTTGTTATGTATTTTTATTTATTGTCTTTTAATTTATTATGTAATTTTAATTAATTAATTAAAGTTTTAGTTTATTAATTTTATTTGTTTTAATTTTTTTTTTTAAAATAAGAGGGTTGAAGGGTACCACTCCCACCTAAAAGGCTACTTTGGGATGGTACTTTGGCTAATTGAGATGACATCTTGTTATTGGTGTAATTTAGGAGGGTATTTTGGTTGGGAGGGTACCACTCCCACCCCCCTTATCTTATTAGAAAGAATAAATTATTTAATTTTATAATAATACAGCTTAATCTATGGATAGTAAGAATGTATACCTATTTATTAAATATTTAAATGTTTTATATACGATAAAATTTAACAATATTAAGTAACAATTATAAATACACTAATAAAATATAAAATTCAAGGATAAAAGAAATATTTTCGTTTGTCTACTCTATTACATTTTCATTTAGGTTTTATAACTTGATGAAACAAACCGACATGACTTAATCTATAAAATAGTTAAAATTAATGTTGGAAATAATGAAGGTGAATATGATAATCGATACAGATTTTGAAAAGATGAAGCCATAATATGCAATTTGGTTTTATTACTTTTCATGGTCTCTCATTAGTTTTTTTTTTTAACGGTAAATTTTTTTACTTAGTGATACTTGAACCCATGACCTTGAGGTTTTTAAGTGTTTAAAAGGCTTTGCCTCTACCATTGTACCACCACCCCAATGGCGCCTCTCATTAGTTGATATTAATTATTACCGTGTTAATGTAATCATTTCATAGTTATATAAGTATTCTTGGACTATATAAAATAGTATGATTTATTTACAGAGGGTGGGCGTCGGAGCAACCGGTAAGATGTCATGGGTTTGAGCCGTGGGAAACAGTCTCCTGTATAAAGTGTAGGATAAGGTTACGTACATCGATCACGAAACGATATGATTCGGCCCCTCCCAGGCCAATGCACAAATACGAGAGCTAAGTCAAGCACCGGGTACGCCCTTTAGTATGATTTATTTACAAAGCAATTGCTATTGGTGGTGTGAGAGAGACAAGCAAATATACTTTCTTGTTTGAGAGAGAGATACTAGACACTTTTGTATTATAGTTCCATTGTTCAAGATACGGACGAAGAAGAAGAGAAATCGATCTCTATTGTTCATTTACATGTTGCGTTTTGTTGCAATCTCAAACTACCTTTTTGTCTAGTTTCACAAGAGTTAAAACAGAAAACCTGACGCGATTATCAAACTAGTTGGCAATCTTTGGTAGTATAACTACTACTCCGACTATTGTATTCTACGAGAGAGACGTGTAAAGAAGCAAAATCCGTTTTAAATGAATTCTTTCAAACACAGGCTTCAACCAATTTTGTTTATTCATCTATTATTCAATCTTTGCATTTTATAAATTAGTCACTTCTATTTCTTTACAAGTGTTTGTTTTTTCTACAAATTTTGGTTTGCTTTTATGTTAATTTATATTATATTTATTTTACATATATTACAAATATGTTTTTATCATAAATAAATCCTAAATAATAACATAATTAAAGGTTTTTCTAAATTCTGATATCATATGCAAATACGTACAAGACCATAGTCACATCACATAAACATTTGGTCATATGCAAAACAACATATGCAACATTAATGTTCTTGGTTAGGAAACAAAAACTGGTTCTTCTTGACTGTCAAACATAAACAAACAAACAAATATAGTTAAAAGCAAGTACATAAATCTATCCTCCCCTCATCCAAAGAAAATATTTTGAAAGTAAAATTCTCCTGAACTAACTTTAATTAAACAACACAATACTATAGAGTTCTACTTCAACTACATGAGAGGGCTGTTTATGAGTCCATGCCAATTTGTTGAACCAATCCCATTCCATCCTCCAATCATTGACCTCCCTGATTCAACCTCATGAACCATATTGTTCCCTTGATCTCCACCTGCACCCATCTGCCATGGAAATCCCCATAATACCCCTCCTCCTGATCTCCCATCTCCAATCTGATCACTTGATGATCTCATCATGTTGCATGCTTCTTGCTTCACTGTTGTCATTGTAACTGCTGTTGTTGCTGACCCACAAGTGATTTCTTGATCTTGATGATCATGGAACATTGGGTTCATAATCTGTTGATCTTGATCATGATTGGTGTTCACATTGTTCAAACCCATCAAGTTTCCCACACTACCCATGTCCCCATTTCCAAGATTACCCCCATTATACAACACATTGTGAAACCCATTAAGGTTGTTTGTGTTCTCAAGAAACCCACCCCTGACTGCATCAAGAAAGCCTAGCTGATCCCCATTGCCACCCAAATGGTGGTCATTGTGGTCAAACCCCATGGGCCCATTTGCTTGGCTTTGGAGCCTAGCAAAAGCAAGTGAGAGGTCAGTGCAGGTTGAGTCATATGGTAATTGAGGTAGACCTGAAAGCAGATGATTGTTTGAACTAGATGTGAGGATATTGAGTGGATGGTGTGGATGATGATGTTGTTGGATGAGGTGGTGATCTTGGGGCCCTTTGATCTTTGAAAGTGCTGAACATGATGATGAGTTGGATGATGTGGCAGATGATGATGATGAGGATCTCTTGTTTTTCCTGCACCCTCCACCCACTGGAACATTTCTTAGGGTTCCACCTTTGGTCCAATACCTCCTGCAGGATTTGCAGAAGTATCTAGGCTGTGTGAGGCTGTAGTTGTTGTAGTAACAGAATTTGGTGTTGCTTGAATCACATCTTGGGCATTTTAGAGCTTCTTCTGGTGGCCTTGGTTTCTTGTCTTGTTGTGCTTTTGTGCATACCAACATGCTCTCTAGTGTTTGTGAAGATATATCCTATAAACACCAAATTCACATCAATACAATCAATTAACCACATCAATACATCATAAACTCAATATAGATTCAAAACAAAAACCAGACGCCTCACTGATCCATTGTTCAGACCAGATTTAAGAAGACGACATCATGAATATTATAAAAATGTAAATAAAATACTTATATTTAATTTTAAAATAAAATATGAAAATATCATATGTTTTGTTTCAGATTTTGAAGAAAAAAAATTATATAAAAACAGTTCACCGGTTCGATTGAAAAATGGTGTAAACAGGCTAATCGGACCGGTTAGACACTCTGTTCAGGGTCCGACAGGCCAGTCTGGTCGTGAAAAGATTGACAAAAACGAAGACGGAATCACACAGATCTAACAGAAATAAATTTTGAGATGCAATTGTGTTTAAATTTGGTAATTAATTGGCTGATCAGTGAATCATAACTGATTGTTAAGCAAAAATTCGATGAAAACCCTAACTATGTGTTTCAATTTGGAGTTCAATCAAAGCACTGATTACAAAATTGAGTAATCAAACTATGAAATTGCTTATTAATCTCTACATTCCACTCAGAAATTAAACAGATGAAACTGTTCCGATGATTACATGAAGGAGCAAAATCGAACAAATTAGTTCATCTGAAACCTAATTCCGTAGGTAAAATTCAAAGTTTCAAACAATTCACTTCTTTCTGATTAAAATTTATCATGAAAATTAATGAAAACGAAGAAGAATCAGACAGGAAGAAGTAGTGTACCTGCTGGTGATGATGGTGGAGTCCTGAAACATCAATTTCTACTTCCATGAACGATTACTGTGTGTGTGTTCTTGTGTGTTTATGTGTGTGAGAGAGATCGAAGAGTGAAGATTGAAGGAGTTATTGAAGTTCAAGTATATGAAGAGAGAGAAAGATATAGGGAGAGAGGGTGTGCTTCATGCAAGGTAAATATGGTTTAGTGTATCACCTGCGTGTATATATATACACGCAAACATATACGTACACACTATGTATATATAATCTTATTTTATAAGTTGTGTGTATGCATATAATGGAGACAATTATATGTTGTGACTTGACTCATCGACTTCAAGTTTATTTAAATATATTAATATTAGTTAATATATTATTTTGTTGATTATTTAAAAAAAAACTAAAGCCGATGGTCTATGAAAATTGAATAAATATAAATAAACTAAATTAAATGATGGTGTATTTTAAAATCTATTAATAATTGTGTACGTATAATTTAACCATCATGAGATTAGATTAGTTTAAATCAAATTAGCATAAATTGTTATTTTGATATAATCTATACTCTCTAATAAATAAAGATTTTGGTGAAAAACTTGTCACTCTCCTATGCATTTTCAACATTTTTTCCCCACATCTCTCTCCTATTAATTATATAAATTTCTGTAATTGTTTTTATAATTTTTTATTTCCCGTCTCTCTCTTATTAAATAATAATAATTTCTATATTTCTTTTTATAAAACATTTTCTATTTAAAAAAATATGTTTGTTCATAAAACATTTTTATAAATTGAACATTTCTTTCATTCTTTTTATAAAATAATTAAAAAAATAAATATATAACATTTATAAACTTTGTATTAAAAAATAATATAATATGTTATAAATATGTAATATATAAATCTTTATTACTAACTATATATAACATTGCATTTATTCAACCCGTGTAATACACCGCGTTTTTAACCTAGTAAAATAATAAAAAATCATTAAAACATAACGGTTTCTAATCAATTCCTAGTGACATAATTAATGACTACAAGCTAGAGTTTAGTTTGAAGTAGGAAAACTAATCAGAAATTGTAATGTTTGTAGTCTTTATAGATGGATTAAATGTAGAAAAACGAGGATAATGAATCGCTATTGAAGTTTTCAAATAGCATATTGTAGGACCATATGACGTAGGGACCGAAACTATATTGTGGTCCTTCGATTTCTCTACAAATACGCAAACACTGTGTTCCATGACGTCCTTTTTGTCTTGTACTAGTTTTTATTCGGTTAATAGATAACCATGTGGATAGGTGTCGTGACTTCTTGGTTAATCATCCATCTAGTTAGGGGGAGGGCTATACTCCCGGGGCGGGGGTTCCCGTGAGCCACTCACGCTCACATGAACACCGCTCCCCCCTCCCGTGAGTAGGTTTCGTGAGTGGTCAATACATAGCTTGAATTCGCAATAAAACTTATAAATTTTGATGGATCTAGCAATAAGTATACAACCAAATATGCATAATGCATAATTTTCTAAGAATTATAAATTCAATAAAATATATTTGCTTTAAAATTATTGGTGAATATTTGACACAAATAAAAATAACTTAAGATACAACTACCCCTATTTCATCCATACCTTGCCTACAACAGTGGCTCCCATCACCCACCATCCCAATGTGGTCATGCATTTGCCATCTTTCATTTTGCTGACTCCATTTCTCTTTTCAGTTTTTCTATTTTTAGACATCTACAATCATTTTTCATTATTTAATGACATAAAAAATATGTTGGTTTCATTTACTTGCATGTAAACTTAGCTAATATATATAATATATAACCGTTGGTCATTTGGTGTAATGCTAGCTCCAATACTTCTTATAGTGTAGATCTTGGGTTTGAGTATCATCTGAAGCAATTATTTGGGTCGAGCCAGGTGGTTTTCCCAGTTGTGGATTTCCTACTAGGTTGGAGGTTCGATCCGGATTAGTGGGGTAGTTGGGCTCGATTTAGATAACATTTATCTTCCAAAAGAATGATGTTCTCTACTTTTCAAAAAATATTTAACCTGATGATAAGAGTTAAAACTCTTTAAAAACCACACAGGTTTAAACCTAGTTAGGAATAGTTTAGGGGCTTTTAAAAATAGGGTATTGTTGTTCAAAATAATATATAATACATGTTTAAAATTAATAAAATTGTACCCATTTGCCCTAAATGAACTAAGGAGGTATGTTTCATACCATACAATCAATACAAAATATTAAAATACGATTTATTTTTGACCATCAGTCAAGTATCTAACATTTTCTGTAAAAACACAACAGAAAACTCTTGTATATTAGAATCCGTTTCTTTAATATTTTAAACTTAAAAAATAATATTTAATTACAATTCTTAAGGTATAACAAATAAATGAAATGAATCCAACTTTATGAAAAATTAAAATCCCATCTCTTAAGACAACTTTGAAAATAAAATATTATTTATTTTAAAATAAATACATAATTTCCTTAATAAGATAATGTAAAAAAATGATGAATGAAGAGTAATGTGAATAGATAGAAGGTTTGAGACATTGACTATACCTTCCTTTCATGTTACTTCAACAAATATTCTTTCACATCTTAATGGTTAATATCTTATGGTTGTTATAATAGAGTGTGGAGGGCCCTCTTTGCTTGTTTGCCCTATGATGTAGACCTTGTGTGATAATGGTGGCAATACCCCCACATAATATATTGATATGTTTAAAATAATTTGTATTATTGTACTCATCAAATAACCTTTTAATTTAATTATTTATTTTTTGTTTTATAGTGTTTTTCTTTTAGTTTTTCCAAAACTTTTGATATAATTGTTAGAACAAATCTAAATACTGTGAGTATAATATGTTGCATTCACCCAATTTTTTTTTAATAATATACGTTTTATTAAGTACTTTTTAGGACGAATATTATATAATAACATACTTTTACCTTTAATTAATATAATATGCACATTTTTTTTATCTCAATACGATCACTAAAGATTCAAATAAGGTGTTGTTATATATAGTCAACTAACTTGATCTCGTGTACTACATACGGGGTGAAAAATATAAATATATAAAATTATTAAATCTTTATGTATATATTTTATATGTGTAAAACTTTATTACATATATTAAGGATAGAAAACAAAAATCAAAATATATAAATATTAATATATATTTGGGTTCGAAAATACATTCAATACTATTTAATGTAATTTGACTTTCATTTTTTACTATTTGACTGAAAATAAAAGTTTAATAATAAGATTTCAAAGTCTCATTTAATAAGGGATAATTTAAAATAAATGTGTTATATTAGTATAATTAGTATTTTGTTTAAAAATGTATTATTATTAAAAAATAAAAGTGTTATTAATAAGAGAGAGAAACGAGAAAAAAATGATTAAAATGAATATGAAGACGACATATAACATGAAAAAATATTTATTTATTAAACAGTATAGATATGCCAAGATAGTGATCATAATAGTATGTTCTTTGAAACTTTAGTGAACATATAGTTTAAAATTTTTAATGATCATATCAAGAAAAAGAGAGGGGAGTGAGCATAATCTCAAGTTGAAATGCCAACCATAATCTCAAGTTGGTGGGAAATTAAGACCATATCAAAATGAAAAAAAGGAGTTGTGGCATATTAGAACAAAACTAAAAAAAATACACTACAGTTAACCTATTTTTATGTGAGATTTAGAAGGCTTGTTAAGATTATAAGAGCATCACACTAGGAGGGCAAATATATCAAATTTTTAGTAAATCTTAAAAAAAACCAAAATCCTCTCTGTAGCAAAGGCTAGAAACAAAAAAAAAGTTGTCACATCATCTCTTTTTATATTTGTTTTTATTAACTAAACTATTTATTTCAATAAAAAAAATTCAATTTGGAATTATTTAATATAGTTTATATATTCATAAAAGATTAAAAACGTTATTAAAATTTTGAAAACATAAACATAACTTATTTTTCAATAAATAAAAACTTAACCTATTTGGATAATAAGTATAACCCGAGAAAAACAAAAACAAAAATATTACATAATATTTTAAAGAGTAAACTTCAGTTTTCGTCTATGAGATTTGCACAAAACTTCAGGTTTCGTCCCTCTATAACACATTTCATTCTTAATGTTTTATGTTTTAACAGTTTTCGTCCCTTGACCTTAACCCCGTTAAGTTTTCTATTAGTTTTTGTAGAAATTTACTAATATACCCCTCACCCCTTCTTTTTTAATGTATTTTATAAAAAAGTTTTAATGTATTTTTAAAACATTTTTTACCTTTTAATGTTTTTTACTTTTTTTACTTTTTAATGTACTTTTTTTTACTTTTTAAAAACGTAAATTTAGAAAAATACAATGTAAAAAATTTAAAAACGTAAATTAAAATAAAAAAAAACATAATTAAAAAAACATTTTATAAAAATTTAAAATAAATGTTTCTAAAAATTGAATAAAAGAAATTTCTACAAAAAAAAATGAAAACGTTTCTTAAAAAGAAATAAATAAATTTTTCAATAAGAAAAAAACTTTTTTAAAAATAAAAAACATACTTTCTCTAAAAAAAGCGTTTTTTATAAAATAAAAAAAACTTGTTTATAGAATACATTAAAAAGCTTTTTTATAAAATATATATTTTTTTAAAATACATTAAAACTTTTTTATAAAATACATTAAAAATGTTTTTATAAATACATTAAAAAGTTTTTATAAATACATTAAAAAGTTTTTATAAATACATTATAAAGTAAAAAAAATGTTTTAAAAATACATTAAAACTTTTTTATAAAATACATTAAAAATAAGGGGTGAGGGTATATTAGTAAATTTGACAAAAACTAACAAAAAACTTAACGGGGTTAAGAACAATGGACGAAAACTATTAAAACATAAAACGTCAGGGATGAAATGTGTTATAAAGGGACGAAACCTGAAGTTTTATGCAAACATTAGGGACGAAAATTGAAGTTTACTCTTTTAAATTAAAAAAAAACTCATTTTCCCAATACCTCCACTCATTTTTTATTCTCTTAACAACCCACACACAATAAATAAATAACAAGCCTTCTAAATCTCACATAAAAATAGGTTAACTGTGTGTATATATATATATATATATTTATTTATTTATTTGTTTATTTATTGTGTGTGGGTTGTTAAGAGAATAAAAAGTGAGTGGGGTATTGGGAAATTTTTATGTTTATGTTTTCAAATTTTTAATAAAGTTTTAATCTATTATATGATTTGGAGAAACAAAAGATTTGCAGCATATCGGATCGGGTGTCGAGGGCTGATTTTAGGTTGAGTTGGAGATGGGTGTGGCGGAGGCGTCCGAGTTAAGATGAGGAACTTAGTGAATGGTATCAATTGATTGCTATAATCGCATCCACGTCTTTATCGGAGGGTGAGGATGGCTGGTTGTGGGAGTTGGATTGCTCGGGGGACTTTTCAACTTGGTCTTTGAAGCGGAAGATGATGGAGGGTGTAGTTACGGAGTCGGGGTTTAAGTTGTATTGGAACAGTTGGTTCCCGAGGAAGGTTTCCATTCTTGCTTGGAGGGCTGAATTAGAGCGATTACTGACTCGGTCGTCTCTTGTTGCTAGAGGTGTTAACGTGCCTTCGGTATACTGTGTGTTCTGTGATGCTTGTCCGGAATCTGCAGAGCACGTGTTTGGGTCGTGTAGGCTGGCCCAAGCCGTTTGGCAGGCAGTGTCGTTGTGGTGTAAAATTCCATCCATCTTTGCTTTTAGCTTGCGAGATTTACTGGAGATTCATAAGTTTGTGTGTGGTTTGATGAGGAAAAAAGGGCGGTTCATGCAGTAATCCCGTCGGGTTTCTGGGCGATTTGGAAGGCCCGTAACTGGGCGGTGTTCGACGGGGAGCCGGTTTCCTTGGTTAAAATTGTGGAGGAGATTAAGGTGCTAGGCTATCTTTGGATCTTAAACAAGGTTAGGTTATCGGATGTGGCTTGGGAAAGTTGGAAGTTCTTTTGTTTGTAAGTTTGGTGTCCTCTTTTCCTTTTTCTTCCTTTTTTTTGTCTCTGGGTGGTTAGTGTTTGTAGTTTTTAGCTTGCTTCTTGCTAGCTTTAGTAATATATCTTTTGATTCATCGTTCAAAAAAAATATTAAAACCCCGACCTCACTATCTTTGTTTGGCCGGCCCGTTTAAACGCCACCCAAAAAACGCCCCAATAGCTATATAAAGAGCTTAAAAAGCCACATCAGCTTCAGAAAAAAGCCTCAAACGTCTCCATTAGAGATGGTCTAAGATGTTAATACCGACAGTCTAAGATATTACTAAAAATGTAATTATGTGAACGAGAAAGAAAGCTATTACATCACATGCTTTTCTATCATGTAACAATTATTACGAGTTTGATGGTAATATCAATGGTAGTCATACATTTGTCCTTATCAATCTTAAAGGGTGTTTTGATGTGTCGTGAATTTGAATATTTTGATTTTAAATTGTAATCCATTACTGTTTGAAATTTTTTATTATGAAATTCTAAATCTGCTGTCTAATAAAATCTTAATAATTCTAAGGAATGAGACTTGTACATTAAAGTATATTTCGTTTAAATTTGACTTTCTCATGTTTTTTAATTTCATTCTTTTGTTATTTAGTAGCTAACACAACACTACAAATTATTTTTAGTTTATATATTAAAAATTAGTTATTTCTTTAAATTATTTTAATATATAAAACATAAAATACAATATTACTATAATACTAACTAAAAGCTACATAGTCGAAAAGATATACTATGTACCTTTAAAATGAATACAAGATTGTATCCGACATTAATGTAAAACTAATTCAATATTGTCTAATATAAATCCAAAAGAATATAATAAACGAACATAAACAACTTATCATTAAAAGAATCATGATTACGGGAGAATATAAGGAGTTGTAGAAGAATAACTACTCAATTAAAAGTAATGAATGGGTGTTACCCGTGCGTTGCGGTGACTCGATTTAAAATATCGAAATGTAAATAAAAAACACGTCACGATGATATATTCAAAAATCACGAAAAAGTTGCTAAAAATGAATGTAAAAAAAACGAAAACGAACCTTAAAAAATTGTTTAACAAAAAGAAAAAAAAAACGTATAAAAACGTCTCTTACCTAGAAATAGAATTAAAAAACTTAGTTTGTTTTTATAATTAACTAAAATACTAAATAATTAAAAAAATAATTTAGGTAAATACTATAAAAAAATGCAGTTAAATAATAACAGAAAAAATAAAAAGGAAAGAAAAAAACATTAAATATCTAATTAAATTAAAAAAAGGAAACCTTACGTGTTTTTTTAACAACGTTCCGATATAAATTTATTTGAAAAAGAAGTTGTATTAAAAATCGACATTTTTTGGTATCGTGGGCTATAACGAGTGTCGTTACCTTTGTGGTTCCGTGCCGTGCCGAATCGAACCTGTTATGAGCGGAACAACATCATTGTCGGTATTGGTATTATCGGAACCGGTCTCAGTCTTCGCTTTTATGGTTTTTGACAACCCGAACTTTTTTTTCCTTTTAGCTTTAGGTTTCTTTTTTATTAACAATATTTTTACCGTTGCCGCTACATTTTTGTTTAAATTTTATTAACGATCGGCTTAACACCCACCGCGGAGCACGGCTATAACCTGCTAGTTTTAATTATAACATATTCATATATGAATAAAAGTTTTTTTTAATCTACAGATAAGATTTTCTATTTTTTCAAAGATAAGATTAGCTTTTTTATGATTCAAATGAATTTTCTCCCACCAAAATATCTATATAGAGAAGTTGTTTTCAAAACCAACAAGAACGTTGAGAATTGAGAGAACCGTTTTATCCCTTATACTTTTTATTAAATAAATTGAATAGAATGCATGCTAATTTTAATATATTTAAGATTTATTTTTTAACAACTATACCCAGTAAATTCTCACCAATAGACAAGCTATTGGTAGGGTCCGTGAGGATAGAGAGACTGGTTTAAAAACACCTCTAGCTTCAAAAAACATATAAATGCATATGTGCACATACACTAAGGCACATGTATATGCATATATGCACATTTTTACACTTAAAACAAATCAGGAGAGAGAAGATAAATTCAAAAAAAGAGTGAAAAAGATAAATAAATCATTGCTTTTTTTTGTAACTTTATCTCTTTCAATGAATCGATATGTGTACGTCTTATACGGTTCTATGGGTTCTCAAAATATTATTTGTTCTGAGAAGAACGCGTCCACATATATGTGTGTTTATGATTTAGAATATTATTCATATTTTTAATATTTGTTGTAATTTTTCAAAATAACGTTCATAAGGAAATTTATTTATAAAACATCAAATTTGGTATGTAAACTATTATTTAAAGTTGTAATTTATTTGTATCATTTTGTTTTGATTTTATATTTCATGATGTATATATAACTCGATTTTAATGATTATGAAGTCACCTCCAACACTATAGTTATATTTAAATTGAAGGAAAAATCACATGAAATAGTAATGGATGCAATGTGTCATCATCATTGTGTTGGATGTCACAAATATTTTTTCCATGGTAAGCTTTCTCTATTTCATTGACACGTTATTGTCGTGAGCACCCGGATTGGGGTGTGTTTTGTTTGCAAAACAAGTAAAGAATGTATGTACCAAATAAACTCATTGCCACTCCACAATTATTATTACTACTAATTACTTTGTTATCATTCAATATAATAATGATTAGAGTCAATTATTTAGATTTATTTATAGATAACCTCCTCTAAAATATGTTGAAATGCATAGAAGATACAAATTGATAATAATAATAATAATAATAATAATAATATTATTTTTCAAATTTTTTTAGCAAAAGTGTGACTAAATCATGCTTTGTTCATAAAAGATATCAAGTGTTGTTTACTTCACTTTATAGCTTCCATCAAAATATAAAATCTTTCATATACTTTGATGGGTTATTTTTAAACAATTCTTTATGTGATGAGAAACGTTTTGTATCTAATCAAAATTGTTTTTATCGTTACAAACGTCTTTTAATTTTATAATATTGTTTTTTTTTTCTTTGTTTTTTAATGTACATACTTTTATAACATTTAAACGTATTTATCCTCTCTTAATTAACTTGAATATTATAGAAATCCGTTGAATATTGCGTAAAGAATTAAAAAAAATCCGAAAAAGTTTTACATTTGTTATTGATAATCAATACATATATGAAAGGAAGAATTTTGTGTCAAGTTTGACTAAAAACCATGCTGAACGATAAAAGTACTCGTCAATTCGTCATCAGAAATCCATTAATCAACCAATCAAATGATGTCAATCAGATTAATATAAACTTTTTTTAACAGAGATTTTAATAAACTTAATTTAGAAAGTAACGGGATAGCTTTTTTTTGTTCTGAATCTTCTTTTAGAGTAAATTACTGTTTGTGTCCTTGTGGTTTACACGATTTAACACAATGCGTCCCTAGTAGTTTTCGGGCGAATGTAGTAGTTTCGGGTGAGTTAGGTCCAGGGACTTAGACAGGGACGCAAACATATATTACATGTTTCTAGGGACGCAGACTGTTATACAGTAAAAGGGTACAACGGACATTTCACCTGAATTTAAACGGAATTTTTTAACGAAGTTAGGTCCAGGGACTCAGAGTATTACAGATTGTATACCATGATGTAGTGTCTAATAACCCACGTTTATGCGTCTTATTGTATTCGTTTTAGTTGTTTTAGTTTGTATGTTTGTTTGGTTTTATGTGTGTTTGTGGTTGTGTGTGTCTCTCAGGTTTTATGTGCTAAATGAGCGGGAAATGGAAGCAAATCAGTCAGACAAGAAGCATGGGAAGTCAAAAGTCAAAAAGTCAAAGTTTCTTGGGATTTCTGGTCTTCGGGAGCAATGTTCGCGACACGCGAAGAAGTAGAGAGGCGCCCCGACTGTTTTGTCCTTCGCGCCACGCGAAGACTTGGGCAAGGATGTTCGCGACACGCGAAGATCTTAAAATACGGGAAAATTAACCTAATTTAGGTTTTAACCATTCTCAGCCCTCATTATCAATCTCTCTCTGATTCCAGCTGTTCCCGAGCTCCAAGAAAGCGATTTCCACCATTGTTAGGTCGATTGTTCTTAATCTTTGATGATTGTAAGTCCAAATACATTAGTTTTGATTGTTGTGATGAATATAAGTAGCTAAATCACCCGTAGTCTTCTCCGGGTGTAGGGTTTTGTTACACTTGTTATTTTCTGGAATGATTAGCTTTGGTTTGCAATCTTGATTGACATGTTAAGCCATATGATTTCATTTATTGATTGAATGCTTTAAACTACCTTGGTTGATTTCGGATTGTTGTTCAAGTCTCAATAGTCTTGGGTTTCTTTACATCGGGGACAATTTGGGGGTTGGATGATAGTTGGTTAATTTAGGTTGGTTATGTGAGAATAGGTTTACTTTACAACGTGTTCTTCCATTATCACTGAATTCAATTGAACCGTATGATTATGTCTATGTAATCGCTTACTAATTGTCTAGAAGTGACTGGTGTTTGCAAACCTGAACCCTGGAGAGGATTACCTCTCTCATTATTGTTTTAAATCCAAATCCAAATCAGTATTTACTATTTTCTGTCTTTCAAGTATTGTAACAATGTGACACTTTGCACAAACTTCTCGTGGATACGATACTTTTCTTACCCTTACTAGTTAAGTGTTTAAGGATTGTTTTTGACCGATAAGCGACATCGATCATACCACAGGTACTCAAAGCGTTAAAAATTCGTGTTAGGGACGCATTATGTTAAATCGTGTAAACCACAGGGACGCAAACGATAATTTACTCTTTACTCTAATATTTTTAATAATATATATATACTTAGACGTGAACAAAGGTATAAAAAAATAAATATTATGTATACATTTTAATTTCGTACTTCTTTTGTAAACTATTTTGAAAATACTTTATATTTTTTATGTATGTTTGTTTATTTATTAAATAAACGAACAATAAAAAAAAAACATATTTTTTTAACAAAAACCGATAAAAAAATCTATTTATTTAAATGTTTATACCCGTTCGTTTGTTTGATTGAACTTAAACGAAAGAACATTCGTTTGTATTGGTTTAGTTTGTTTATCACCCTACTTTTGGTCCATTTTCCCACAAACTTCATAACGGCCGTTAAGTAGTTGACATATGAAGATATATTGGTGATTTACTTTAAATTAAACAATTATTCTAAACCAAGACAATTCTAATCCATCAAAACACGTCACTAAAATTTCTACCAAACCAGATCCCCCACCAGTGCCTCTTAACAACCACTCCCACTCACCTCCTTATTCTTCCAAAAGACAAATTTGATTCCACGGTTTCCACCAACCAAATCTCAATCACATTCATATCATGTATTAATCCAAACAAAAACATGTTGAAGATATCATAAAATGCAACCCTTAATACACACACATAATATATATATATATGTGTATATATATACACACACTATTAAACAAATGAGGATCATCGACGGATTGTCACCGACGACATATTCCATTCGGTAATTACTAACGGGTTCAACAACCTTCCTTTTTCTAAGAAAATAATAAAGCTAACAATGGACTATCGATGAACATGTGTGGCGTCGCCTTAGTCGACAAATACTGAGTGTTTACCGACATAAAAAGGGCAGGGAAGCTTCTAATTTCGTCATTTTTGGAGGGAACTGATCATCGCTAGACACATCTGTCTGTAATCCGTCACTAAATGTGAGGATAGGATTTTGGATCGGATTCCCTCCTAGGCTTTTCAATCATCTGTATGTGCCCGTTTGCGACGGTACTTATGTCTGTAAGTCTTTCCATAAATAAAAACCTTAGTCTTTCTTTAAATGAAAACACAATCGTTGGGTAATCCTTAAGTATTTCAATTCAAGCCTAAAATAGGAACCTCTCTCTTTCAAATATGTTAAATCTTTGTTTATGGGAAGAGTGAATATGATATATCGTTGTTAGCGGCTTTGTTGGAATTGGTGGTCTCGGAATTTAAACACTATGTCATCGGTGAGTATTCTGTCATGGGCGTAGAATAAAGGCATGCCCGTACCGACTGTTAAAAAAATCACGATTACTCGGCGATTAATCGCCGCTTAATCGCTAATCGGCCAATCAACTAGGAATTTTGAGCTAATTGGCCAAAAAAAAAGATAATCTGTCAATTTTGGTCAAAATTAGTCCTAGGCGACCCTAATCAGCCAAAAATCGGTGGCATCCTAGTTTTTCGACAAGATTCCAGCGGTTTTCTTATAAATTCCGGCGATTTATAAAAATATGTGTGTGTATATATATATTATATATATATATATATATGTATATATCTAATTTTGAAAATTACATATAAAAATGTGTGTGTATATATAACTGAAAATTACAAATAAAAATTCCAATCCGATTAATCGCTAGTCGGTACTCCACTGCCAGACTAGCGCCTTGCTAACGATTTTTACAACACTGCTCGTACCATGAGGGCTTCCTACGTGTGTGAGTTCTCTAATGTGCCAACATGTAAAGTTATTTTATTTGTATGTGTTGTCCCTTCCTAGCAATTGGGACTCGTGGGCTCACATACAAATATAGTTTATTATATGTGTCGCTATAGTCTAGTCATCAAGTTTCATGTGCACACATATAAAAATAAGGGAACATGTTCCATCGGTGCCCGCGTCTAGCCATAAGCACACACGTGTGCACACATATAGAGATCATGGAATGTGTAATATCTGAAAATGTAATGGGATGTGTTTTTAAAATATGAAAATGTAATGGAATTTGTTTTTAAAATCTGAAAATGTAATGTAATTTGTTGTAGTATCTAAATTGATTTGTTATGATCCGATGTAGGTTTGTGTAACCAAGACAACCCACCAACACATGGTAAGACCCAACAATGTATAGTATTTCCACATAAGGATCATTAGGCCCAAATTGACTTGTGTATACCTAGTGTAGGTTGTGAACCATAACAACCCACCAACACATGGCAAGGCCCATCAAAGACCAAATTGACTTGTTATAACCCGGTGTAGATTGTGTAGCGAAAAGTAACGTCGTAAGGTCTAAAAACCAAAAATAAATACGAACAACCTAGCCATTTGTCGCTATATTTTCATCAAACAACAATGGATTGTCAACGAAATAAAGTAGCTTTTTACCAACGGTTTTGTTCGCAATATTAGGTCAAAAGAGATCAGATCAACCGCTACAACTAGGGGTTGGGTTTGATTATGTACGTAATTGAGTTTATTATGTGAGTGTGTATATGGAAATATATGGTGATACTTATATACAATTAGGCATTGTAGTCTATGTGCATTATGGTTTTATTATGTATATTAATTGGTTTCTAAATGGCAATATTGGTTTTATCAAGATATTTATTGTGTATTGGTTTTGTCTATTGATTCTAATACGACATGTTTAGGCACTATGTTTGGACACTGGTTCTAATTTGTTTTAGTTTGATTTATCACAGCAATGGCAACCTCCTTGTATTACAAATCTGGAAGATCGTTTTTGTGGCGCCCACATCCCGACTTGGCTGTGGGATGTGCCACATGTTGTATTTACTAATAAACACATAGTATAACAGAGATCAAAAGCATTGGGAACTTAAACTTTATATTGACAAGCCAAGTCTAGTACAAAAGTTGATTTATTACAAAATTAAACAAAAGTCTAATCTTCAACTTTATGCCAGTCTTTTCAGCAGTGGATAACCTCAAGGATGCCCACTAAGCCAACTCTTTAGTCTTGCTACCAGAAGTTACGCTCTTTTCTGATTTGCATGCTAAAATAGTCACTGCATCTCTAATAAAGCAAAAATAATTTAATAACAGGTTTAAAAATCACAATTTCTACATAAACCGTAATCTCTTCGCCACAAACCAATATGTCACTACAATTCAGTAACACAGCACCGAGCACTACAGTTCTTGAAGTCACGTTAACCTCTAAGTGGTCGTCCCAAACATAAGTGTAGCAACCTCTACCTTGTTAACATAGGTCAATTGCAATATATTATGTGGATTTTATGGCACCTTATGGCCAAAACATTTTCTCAAAATCATTTCATGGTATAACCATGCCAAAAACATCTTTTAAAACACTTATCTTTGCACACTACGGTGCAAAATGTTTCAAAACCATTCAATGTGTCAATCATTTCCTTAACAAAAGTCATTCTTTTTTGTTTAAAACCATTTTTAAACGTTTACTCTTGTAATGTTCTTTGAATATAAGGCAATGTTTATAACAAAGCAACATTCCAAATTAAACTAGTTTGAATATTGTAAGACCTCAAACCCGGGAAGCCTCACGTATTGGATTTACTAATCAACACATAACACCTTAAACATAAAACATTCATTACTAACAGCGGAAACGATTTAAACTTTCAACATAGCAGCGCAAGCATAACATGTCTAACACAACCTTGTCAAATGCAAACTGAAACTTGTCTTAAACAACAAAACATGAACATAAACGGGATGCCAGACGCTGATCTTCAGGTAACTCTCATCGCCAAGCCAAGCATCCTCATCCATCTACAACCACCTACAGTTAACTGATGTGCATACTAAAAATCAGCAACGTTGAGCGAGTTCTAACGTTTACTTTTAATCAATTATACAAAAGATTTACTAATACATATATACTGCCAATAAGGAAAAACTTTACATACTTTACCTTTCAAAACAGTTTAAAACATATGACAAACCGTCAATTCCTTTACACTGTACTGCCCTCATGGCTCACGTCCATGAACCGACAAGTACCTGGTCAATGCCCCCATGGCCAACGGCCATCAACCGACAATACCGCTTATCCGTCAATTCCCTTGTCACTACTGTACCGCCATCATGATCAACGACCATGAACCGACAAGTACCTGGTCAATGCCCCCATGATCAACGACCATGAACCGACAATAACCTGGTCAATGCCCCCATGATCAACGACCATGAACCGACTATACCCTGGTCAATGCCCCCATGATCAACGACCATGAACCGACAATACCGCTTAACGCTAAGGGGAGTTGCGTGGTTCTCCCGAGCAACCGTCGTCACTCATCCAAGTTGTACAACTGTTAACGAACCACAAATGTTCTTACTAATGGGTAGAACCCATATCTGACATCTTGTACAAGTAACATCTGTCCCAAAGACCTTTACAGCTGGTACACATTCCCGTGGGAATTCTATTCACTTTCAGTTCATACAACTTTCTTTAACTTGATTATAACTTTAATATGTATTATGCCTTTGTTTGTGTATATGAAAATATAGTAAACGCTTACCAATAATACCTTTGCTTTTACTGAGACATAGCTCAACACATATATCATCCCTTTGTTTATGTATAATAAATATAGTAAACGCTTGCCAAATGATATATCTTGCTTTACTGAAAACATAGTAGCACGTATATTATGTCTTTGTTTAGGTATATGAAAATATAATAAACGCTTGTCAATAATATAGCTATACTTTACTCAAAACGTACATTTGACTCTTTTAAACTTTTCACTAAAACACAGCTTTCACTTCGTTTATTAATATAAAATATGTAATAAACACTTTACACTAAGTATGCACAACACCCCTAAAGCAGGCAAAAAGGGGATTAGAACTTACCTGGTTTACGATCTACTGCAGAAACTAAACAACTTTGGGCTATACGGGTGCTACGAGATCTGTACATAAGTCAAAGTACAATTTTCTATTATTACTTGCAAGAGTCGGCTGTTTTGTGGGTATCGCCCGAGAGTGTCGGCTAGGAGAGTCGCTAGCCACACGCATGAGTGACGCCTGAACTTGCGTTCAAGACTTTGTGGTGTAATGGGTCGATACTCAGTGTTTTTCTTAGAGGGCCGATTCTTAGACAAGCTACTCTCAGACAGTCGATTCTCTGACAGACGACTTTCTGAAAGTCGGCTCTGACAGTCGGCTCTAACAGTTGATTCTGACAGTTGACTCTGACAGTCGGCTCTCTTACAGTCCACTCTCTGCTTCTTCTTCCTCGCCGAGAGTCGGCTCAAGAACCCTAATTCCCAAACAGACTCGTTTTCGATCCAAAACCATAACTTTTTACGTCCAAAACATTTCTCCAACTTCCATGAAGCTAGATCTATACTTTTTAGATGTTTTTATATGTAAAAATCCGACCTTTAAGTTAAAAACTCCATGAAACCCTAAAACCCCATTTTTAACAAATACTCAGATCTGAGCTAGTTTTTTACCTCAAATCAACTCGTTTCTTCAGCAAAGCTTCGTGTAATCACTGGAGAGGAAGAATGATTCGATCTTGGAGCAAAACAGACACTTTCTCTCTCTCTCTCTAACTTCTCTCTCTCTAGGACTTGAAAATGAAAAAGATGGTGAAAATGAGGGTGGAAGGGATGAAGTTGGGGTTTTATGGAGCCCACTCCCTTCCCTATTTCGGACCAAGCCCAAGCCCGCTTCCTTTTCTAGTTTGGTCTATATCTCGTGGACTATATCGTGTTCTAAAAACAGATGTTATAAAGATTGGGAAACAGATGCCTTAGCGCAGACGGGCGAATACGACGGACTACGACGGTAGGACGGTAAAGATGGACGACCGAAGGTTTGCAGAACGGTTTCTAGTTCCGGATGGTTAAGTAAATGGGCTACGGCGGTAGTTAGAGAACGTTTGTTTTTGTGACTTACGTAAGCAAATGACTGGTTGATCACCCATATGTGTATGACCAATGAATGTGCACCAAGAAATTAGCATGTAAGTATTTATATACGTACCAACTATGAATGTTATATAAAAGTAGTAAAGTAAAGAATGTACAAATAAGTATATACATACATATATATATATATATATATATATTATTTTAAAATAATGTTAATATCTGATTGCTTTTAAACTAGAACTCAGCAGCGTAGCTGACTTTTAGTATGCACTTCAGGTAGAAAGAAGAAGGGGTGTGCTAAGGCATGATGGCTACTCGGCACAACTGACATCCCATTTATTTGAGTTTATGTTAAGACAATGTTTATGTTTAAATGTTAAGACTTCCGCTGCTAAGTTATGTAATCGAATAGATGCCTTAACTTAGAACACATAGATGTCAATGTCATCACTGGTGTGAAGAGTTTTGAACCCGAAAAGCAAAGCAAATTATTAATCACAAACCGGTCACTGTAATTAAGAATTTACCTTGCTCGTATTGTTCTAAACTATGATCTGAAGAAATGACATTGATGTATTCTCTTTACTTATCAGGAAATTAGAAACTATGGCTGGTAGAGGGAGAACTAGGCACCGTGGCGGTCGCACTGGCCGAGTCGGTAGGCTGCCATTGAACTAAAGACGTGAGGAGGAAGAAAGTATGCACGTGGAACACACCGAGAGTGTGCACGAAACTAATGTGACCCCAACTAGGGAGGGCAATCAAGGGTCCCTACGACTAGAACCCGAAGTTAAGGATGCTATTGCCCGTGAGGTTGTACCGACTTTGAAGGACGTATTGCCTTATCTGTTATCCAAGGCATTGAAGAAAAGAAAAGAGGAGGATGAAGAAAACCACGAGGAGAAAGTGTATGACAGTGATGGTGATGAAGTGAAGGTGGGGCTGAACACCCGTGGGGGTACCTACAAAGGATTCAAGGATGGTGACCCTCCCAAGTTTGAAAGGAACAAGGATTCGGTGGCTACGTTTGAATGGATTGAGAGAATGAACGGCGTAATCAACATAAGCGAGTGTCGACCTGACCAGGCTGTTAAGTATGTTGCTCACTTTTTCACCAACTAGGCACTAAGTTGGTGGAGGAACATCCAGAGGACTACGTCACCGAACACTCTTAGTAGGATGACTTGGGAAGACTTGAAGAAGCTGATAATTCAAAATTTCTGCCCCCAGAACGAAATTGATAGAGTGGAAAATGAATTCCTAAACTTCAAGGCTGGCAACAAAACTCATCGCCAGTACACTTCCAGATTCAATGAGCTGGCTCAAGTGGTACCACACCTGGTAGAGACTGAAGAGCGATTGATCAAATACTATGTCAAGGGTCTGCCTCAAAGGGTCCATGTACATGTGAAATCAAATCTGCCCTCGACCTTCGAGTCGGTAGTAAATCTGTCTGGGATCGTCTATGACGATTATGCTAATGAGGACCCGGTGCCGGAGGCACCAAAGCGGAAATGGGAAAATCCTTCTAAAGGAAATGGAAGGGGAACATTTGCAACTGAAGCTAAGAAGCCAAGGACAGATGAGTACGAAACATGCACGAAGTGCGGAAGGCAACACCGCGGTGAGTGAAAAGCTGGATCCACAATGTGCTATAAGTGCGGGAGAGCATGCCACTAATCCAAATACTGTCTGAGGGACGTCAAGTGCCAAGGATGTAGAAAGACCGGACAATCTGATTCGGAAAAAGAGAAGGAAAAGAAACAGCCAAAGGCTAGGACTCATGCTTATGCCCTAACTGAGTAGGAGGCAAGAGGAAACCCTGATGTCGTGTCAGGTACGTTCCTAGTTAATGATGAACATGCGGCTATTTTATTTGATTCTGGTGCTAGTAAAAGCTTTATATCGAACAACTTCTGTCGCAAACTAGACTGCTCAATTGATACTATAGAGAAGGCTTTTAGCATAGAAACTGTCGTTGGTAGAAACTCGGCAGTATTTCAAGTAACTGAAGATTGCATGATAGAAATAGAGGGCCATAGGTTTTCTTCTAGATTATTCCTTCTGACCTTAGGAGGATTCGATATAGTATTAGGCATGGATTGGTTAGCTGCCAACGAAGCTCAAATCATATGTAAACGAAAGACGATACATCTCAAAGCCACTGACGGCAGTCCGATTACGATTTATGGTGATTGGAATTGCACGATGCCGAACGTCAACTCGATGATCAAGTCCGAAAGTTACATGAGGCGCAGTTGCGAAGCTTATCTAGCATACGTTGTTGACGATAGAATGAAAACGAAATAGCTCAAAGACGTACTCGTGGTGTGCAACTTTCCAAAAGTGTTCCCAGAGGACCTACTTGGCTTGCCGCCCGATCGAGAAATAGAATTTCAGATTGACTTACTGCCAGGGGCTCAGCCCAATGCCAAAGAACCCTACCGATTAGCTCTGTCAGAAATGAAATAATTAATGTCTCAACTTGAAGAATTGACAGAGAAAGGATTTATCAGACCAAGCATCTCACCATGGCTCCGGTATTATTTGTAAAGAAGAAAGACGGAAGCATGCGCATGTGCATCGACTACCATGAATTGAACAAATGAACAGTAAAGAACAAGTACCCACTGCCTTGAATAGACGATATTTTTATCAACTGCAAGGCGCGAGTTGGTTCTCAAAGATCGATCTTAGGTCGGGTTACCATCAATTGAAAGTAAGGGAAGAGGATGTACCAAAAACCGCGTTTTTCACGCGTTATGGACATTATGAATTCTTCGTGATGTCCTTCGGACTAACCAACGCACCTGCAGCGTTTATGGATTTAATGAATAGGGATGCCGACCAATGTTGGATCGGTCAGTAATAGTTTTCATCGATGACATTCTCATCTACTCAAAGAACGAGGGTGATCATCACTATCACCTAAGAGAAGTATTAGAAGTTCTGAAGCAGGAGAAATTGTATGCAAAATTCTCCAAATGCGTGTTCTGGCTCAGGGAAGTCCAATTCCTAGGTCATGTTATAAACCTAAACGGAATTATGGTAGATCGTGCAAAGATCGTAACAGTTAAAGGATGGAACGTCCCAAAAACGCCAACGGAGATACGAAGTTTTCTGGGATTGGCAGGCTACTATTGAAGATTCATTCAGGATTTCTAGAGGATAGCCTCGCTACTAACAAAGCTAACACGTAAGGAAGTAAAGTATGAATGGGGTCCAACCCAAAACAATGCATTTGAAGAACTAAACACACGATTAACCCAGGCTCCAGTCTTGACCTTACCTGAGGGAAACGAAGACTTGGTGGTTTACTCTGACGCTTCGGGTTAGGGATTGGGTTGTGTACTAATGCAACGAGGAAAATTAATTGCTTATACATCGCGGCAGTTAAAGATTCACGAGGTTAACTACCCGACTCATGACCTAGAGTTGGCGACAGTAGTTTTCGCATTAAAGATTTGGAGACACTATCTGTATGGGGTTAAATGCACCATTTACTCCGATCACAAGAGCCTGAAGTACTTCTTCGAACAAAAGGCATTCAACATGAGACAAAGGAGGTGGTTGGAACTACTAAAAGATTATGATTGTGAGATATTGTACCATCCAGGCAAGACAAATGTAGTGGCTGACGCATTAAGCAGAAAGGAAGAGCCGACACCTATCTGGATAAAAGCATGTCATTTGATTATAACCCAAGATCTGATGAATGAAATAGCAAAGGCACAAGATGAAGCACTGTTATAAAGGAATGTAAAACGGGAAAGAATAGTGGGTCAACAGGGTAACTTGGAGCCCAATACGTACGGTGTACGAACCCGTTTTGGCTGGATATGGATACTTAAGATTGGTGAACTTAGGTCCAAAATCCTTGATGAGGCCCATAAGTCTCGCTACTCTATCCACCCCGGGACCAACAAAATGTATCAAGACCTGAAGAAAGAATACTGGAATCCAGGCATGAAGAACGATGTGACCGAATATGTAAGTAAGTGCATAACTTGTTCACTAGTCAAGGCCAAGCACTAGAAACCATGCGGTAAAATGCAACCCTTGCCGATACCGGAATGGAAGTGGGAAGATATCACAATGGACTTCAATACCAAGCTACCGCGAACAGCGAAAGGCAATGATACCATTTGGGTGATCGTCGACCGCTTGACGAAAAGTGCTCACTTCTTACCAATACGCGAGGCTTCTTCGTATGAGAAGCTAGCAGAGTTATTCATAAACGAAATTTTGAGCAAGCATGGTATGCCAGTGTCGATTGTGTCCGACAGGGACACTCGATTCATTTCAAGATTTCGGAAGAAATTCAACGAAACAATGGGCACTAGATTGCATATCAGCACAGCCTACCACCCTCAAACTGATGGTCAATCGGAAAGGACCATTCAGACCTTGGAGGACATGCTCCAGGCCTGTATCATTGATTTCGGTAGGAGCTGGGATAGCCACCTGCCTTTGGCAGAGTTTTCATATAACAACAGCTATCACTCAACCATTGGCATGCCGCCATTTGAGATGCTGTATGGAAGAAGATGTCGAACCCCAGTTTGTTGGGGAGAAATTGGACAAAAGGACTTTGCAAGTCTCGAAGTTGTCAAGGCTACTTCTGAGAAATTTGACCAGATCAAAGCACGCATGAAAGCCACTAAAGACAGACAAAAATCATATGCGGATAAAAGAAGAAGAGATTTAGAGTTTCTAGTAGGGGACATGGTACTGTTGAAAGTGTTGCCCTGGAAAGGAATTATCTGATTCAGGAAACGTGACAAACTAAGTCCAAGGTTTATCGGACCTTTCAAAATCCTAGCAAAAGTTGGTCACGTTGCTTACCGACTTGACCTACCCGATGAGCTCAGTGGAATTCACCCCACATTCCACGTATCGCACTTATGAAAGTGCCTTGCTGACGATACGGCTCACATACCATATAATGAGATCGAAGTAGATAATGATTTAAACTATGTAGAAGAACCAATAGCTATTCTTGACCGAGCCGAAAAACGACTACGAAATAAGTCGATTCCTTTGGTTAAAGTACAATGGAAGCACAGAAAAGGGTCAGAAGCTAAATGGGAAAAAGAGGATGAGATGAAGGAAGTATACCCTCCACTGTTTAACTTGTAGCAGGTTTCGAGGACAAAACCTCTATAAGGTGGGTAGACTTGTAACATCCTGAAATAATAAACAGATATAATGGAAGCGAGGTCGAGAATTAATTAAAGGAAAAATGAAAGAAAGGGGAGCGGTCTTGGGCCCAACTCCAATGGGCCGATATAGCCCGTGTATATAAAGGCAAGATCAGCTCCATCTTCCTCATTCAACCTTCTTCAAACTTGAAAACCCTAGAGAGAGAAAGAGAGACTTCTAGAGAGAGAAAGCTCAAGAAGGCACTATCAAGCTTGGATCTTGCTTCCATCTTGTTTCTCCATCATCTTTGATCGATTCTATACGAAGAACCACGACTTTTGAGGTAAGAATCAACCTCAGATCTAAGTTTTTCTTCAAAAATGAGGTTTTAGGGTTTATGGGGTTTTTATACAAAAATGTTGGATTTTTACCTATGAAAAATGAATCTAAGCTCAGATCTAGCTTCAAACGATTTGAACGTAAAAAGTTAAGGTTTTGGATCGAAATCCGAACTGGAAACGCTTGATGTTCTTGAGCCGACTTTGAGAGTGTCGGCCACGTGCGAGTGCCGACACTCGGCGAGGAAGAAGACGATGAGAATCGGCCACAAGAGAGAATCGACCCTCAGAGAATCGGCTCCTAAGAGTCGGCCCTCTTATGAACACGCTGAGAATCGGCTCCTTTCTCGAACACGAAGTCCTGAACGCAAGTTCAGGCGGCACTTACACTACTACAAAAACGGCCATTTGTGACAGTCAAAACGGTCAGGAAACGGTCGCGAATGCCTTTTTGCGACCGGTTTCGGTGGTCGGTTATACCTTCGTCGCTAATCACGTTTGCGACCATTTTTTGCGACCGAAATTTTCTTGCAATCGATACTGCGACCCAGATGTTCTCTGCAAATTTAGCGTCCGATTTTGCGACCAAAGTCTTTTTGAGACCGATTTTGTGACCGAACTTTTTGCGACCGATTTTTTGATCGAATCTTTTTGCGACCGATTTTTTGACCAAACCTTTTGCGACCGACTTTGTGACCGAACTTTATGCGACCGATTTTGTGACCAAACATTTAGTCACCGATTTTGCGACCACTGTCGCGACTGAAGTGTTAGCGACCGAAGTTACGACCGATTTGTGACTAAAATCTCTGGCAATTACGTTTTTTGCGACTGGCTTAGAGATCGATTTAGCAACCAAGTTTCGTCTCAAACTTGCGACAAACTTTGCAACCACCTTTATGGTCACACAAAAATATGAAGAAAAAAATGTTTATTTTTTTGAATTTTTTCTATTTATAAAATAAAAATACCCAAAATTAAATAATTAAATTCATAAAATTGTACAAATGATAAAAATATTTAAACATTCAAAACTAATTTGAACCAATTATGTAATGATATGTGAAGAAACATTCAAAAAATATATGAATGTACTATGTTCAACAAAAAAAATCACATGCCTAACTAGTTGAGAAAGTTTTTGGTATGTTCTTCAAAAGAAAGTCAATTTGCTGTTTCATTTCAGTATTTGCCTCTTTCATTTCAGCATTTGCAAATTTATTTTCCTCGATTTGCTCAATTATTGTGAGTTTCTCTTCTCTTTCTTTTTCTTTCTCTAGTCTTTCTGTATTTTTCTCTTGTTGCAGTTATGCTATTTTCTCTTTCAATAGTTGAACCTATCATTAAAACCAAACAAATCATTATAACCCATTAGAATCAATATAAGTCATTGATACCTATTATGACTCATTACAATAAAAAAATAGGAGTATCAAATATGATCGGTTAATACCTTTCATCGTCATCAACTTCCATTGTCGTAGAAGATTGTGCTACTTCATGGATGGAAGTTTCACCATGTGCATGCCATGTTGTATAATTATCCATGAAACCGTTCTTAAGTGTTTGTGAACAGTTTTTCTACTTGTGTAGAAGACATTTTGGTATTTAAAACATGGACATTTGATGTCATACAGTGTCCTACCATGGTTAGTTACCCTTTTATCAACAACCGTTTCATTAGAATAGGCAAAGTCCAAAAAGAATTTCATATTTTCACAATATTTCATATTAGCAAATCCATCATCTTTTTTTTAGACATCCACTGTCTATCACTATACCACGTCATGTTCAAGAAAGTCAATGTAAGCCCTAAAACTCAAAGTCATCCCATACAGTTAAAAAGCATTACAAGAACACAGTAAACTATAAAAATGCAATAACTATAATGGAAGTGTGTGTTTAGGTATATACAATTCAACGCAGACAGTAATGCACATTGATTGTTCTATAATTGTTAATCAGACCCCGTTTTGACCCAAACTTATTTTAATCAGAACCCGTTTTGACCCAAATTGAATTGGTACTTTTTTAGAACAAACCGTTTTGACCCTAACCCATCTTGACCCGAGACTCAGCCCAACCCGACCCGTCAATTTTGCGTGATCCAGAAATTGATCTATTTCATCTTCTGATCTTTTGAAGTCTCAATCAATTTAATTTACATTCAAAAAACAAAACAGTGGGTAGCAAGGATCAAACGAACACACCTATTTAATCATATTGTGAATGACCAAGTTGATTTAGTTGATGAGGAAGTTGAGATTGAAGCAATTGAATAAGAATCACCAAACTTATTAATAAAGAGAAGAAAACAATTCATTTAAGACTACACGTAACACAATGAAGCAACTAAGTAATTGAATAAATTAAATAAGCAACTAGTATGAATCGACTGCAGCAAGTATATGATTTAAAGCCAAAGAAAAACAAGTAACTAATATGAATCGAAGGTAAACAAATATATGTAGAAGCAATTACAGACTTGAAATCGGCACTCGACAATCAGCAATGGCAATCAGTAGTCTGATCCTGGATTAAACAAGGAAGACTCCAAGATTATATCGTAGAATCCGTAGAATAAGGTAGAGAAAAAAAACAAAAAATCCATCTGAAACCTAAATACAAGAAATAAGAAGATAATAAAAATGCCTCAAAGAGTCAAATACATGAAACCCTTGATAAAAAAAAGGTACACATGTGGTAAGTACTTTATAATATGTACCTGTAACTTTGCTATTAACATACCAAGGAGCGCATATGACCAATCCCATGAGAAAAACTCTACAAAATAGAGTCAAAAGTGATAACTATAAGTAATATCGATTTCGACCTTTTGTATGATAATTTGGAAATTTATAGAAGTTAAAATATCATTATTGTATAGAATTTACTAGAGCATGTCTCAAGAAAGCCATACACGACATCGGCACAACTATTTTCACAAGCCCTTCTCAAACACCCATTCATCCATATCTCCATGACATCATATTCTGTAGCTTTTTTAAGTACTAAATCACCTTCCTTTTAGAAACCACCGAACAAAACATAGTCACAACATAATGGTTGCTTTGTAATTTAAGAGGTACCAATGTGACAAATGCTATAAGTCATGCCAAATTTAGTGCTATATCTATATCATCTAGGTTGTACTCAAGGGACTTTCCAAACACTCACCATAAACCAACTGGAGGTCTACTGCGCATCCATGTAGAAAGTGCAGTCAATTTGCAACTCATAGTGACAAACAATTCACACATCTAGGCTACACTCTTTGGACTTTTTTGTTTTTATTGACCGTGAAAAATGCAGTAGCATTTACATGACAGCCTAGCTGAAGGATTCCAACATTTTTATACAACTTTGAAAGACCAAAGATCTCCATATTTTTATTGGAAAACAATCATAAAGGATTACCATGCAAGGTAACACAAATAATAACTCACTAATGAAAAAAAGTATATAAGGAATGAACTTGTGAAACAGGATATCAATGCAAATAACAGATAACTCAATTTGGTAAAAATTTTACAGAACTGTGAAAGGCTGAAATTGAAGGGTAAGGAGTTTTCTAGCTTTCTCACTAAAGATAAGTTTTCTTTTAACACATTCTTTTAAGAAGCGACTAAATGTTAGAACTGAGAGAACCGTATAAGACACCGCTTCAGTGAAAAATATAAAACTGAAAACAATGTTTTATTTATCTCTCTCTACTCTTAAGTTGATTTTATCTTCTCTCTGCTAAATGTTTTTTTTTAAGTTTAAAAATGTGAATATATGCATTTAGATAAACGACTCTAAATACCATGTTTTAAAACCAAACTTAAACATATTGAAATTTACATGAATTCTAATCAATTTATTTAATAAATAATGCAATGGTTAATACGGTTCTTGCACTTCTCAACATAGTATTGGTTCTTTATATAATAAATAGTGCAATTTATATTGTTATATATATATATATAAAAAAAAAAACAGTATATATAGGGGAATGTTCTTTGGGGAACCGGGGAACACCTCCACAAAAACTTAAACCCTCCCCCCAACCCCCCCCCCCCCCTCCCCAAAAAAAAAACCCTAACTCCTCCCCCCCACCCCAAAAGCCTAAACCCTCCCCTCCCCCACCCCTAACCCCCAAAAACCTAAACCCTAAAGCTAAAAAATGGGAAACTGGCTTAAACGAACTTCCATTGAACTCATTCTAGCGGCGTTGGAACCGGTTTGTCGTACCCTAAACCGGAAACCCTAAATCCTAAAGCTAAACTCTGAACCCTAAAGCTAATCTCTAAAATCTAAACTATAAACCCTAAAAGCTAAAAATTAAACTCTAAAGCTAAACCCTCGTCCCATCCCCCAAAAACCTAACCGGTTTTAAAAAAATTACACCATATAATCGAGCATTTTTTTCTCTTTAATTTGAGTATAGTATTGTTATATTTTTTATATAAAAAAATAAGATTTTTTTAGAAAAAAAGATAATGATGCTCGAAATCTGTGTTCGTTACCATTATCAGTACAGTTATAAATATTAAAGTAACACACAACATATATCATATAAATGTGTTGTTTTTCTGCACACATAAATGATGTTAATACACCTCACCCATGGAATCAGTACCGTAAACTTGACGGTGGCACATTCTTCTTGCTTCCTACGCTTTATAAGAAAAACCCACTTTATAATATATATATATATATATATATATATATATATATATATATATATATATATATATAACCCATAATTGATATGGACAGATGTCGCAATGTCTTTTGATGTCCACCAAAAGAACAAAAACAACATGTCGCTATTAAGAAATTAATTTATTGATATTTATTTTATACAATAGTATCAACGGACTCAAAATGAGAAAAAAAGAACGCTAGAATACAAAATCAGCAGTAAATATAATTAATTAAATGATGGATTGAGTTTCTTAGAACCTAAGAAAATGCCAAGATGTCCCGGCACAAAACACATGCATCCCATTCCCACTCACTAAATCACCAACCCAATCACAACACAAATTATAACATTTTTAAATAATTAAATATAAATATATTTAAAGACTAAAGGGCATGCAACCCAATGATATTTAGGTGTCTACATAGTGGTGTCCTTTTATCATGAGGTTAAGGGTTCAAGTTTCATGATGAACAACGATCACTGGGTGTGCAAAAAATCGAAAACTAAACCGTATTAGTAACAAAAAAAAATTGAATCGAATTATGAATTCGGTTATCGGTTCAGTTCCTAGCCGTATCTGAATTGTGAATTCGGTTATCGGTCTAGTTCCTAATCGTATCCGAATTATGAATTCGGTTTTCGGTTCAGTTCCTAATCGTATCCGAATTATAAATTCAGTTTTCGGTTCGGTTATGTATATACATTTTTTTTAATTCGGTTTATTCAGTTATCGAATAAGTGATAACTATATATGTTGAATTCGGTTTATACATTTTTTAATTTAGTTTATTCGGTTCGGTTTGACAAATTCGCAGTACGGTTCGGTTAACGGAAGGGCCTAAAAAAATTAAAAACCGAATAAACTGAACAAAACGAAAACCGAACCGTTAAACTACCTTACAATGATGTATACTTAATAGTAGTATTAGACGGATGTATGTGTTTGCTATATATATGTATGTATATATGAAGTTATTTATTTAATTAACTGTTAAAAATAATTTTAAGCGAAATAGTTGTAGTTAAACACTTTTTTTAGAACGGCATGTCGGTTAGCATGTCGTTAACCCCACCTAACACAGACTTCAAGTTCTGTCACAAATGGTGTTTCAAAAATTATGAAGCGTATCTTGTAAGGATTAAATACGAAACCCATATAAGAGGAAAATGTTATGACAAAACTATCCGACTATCCGACCAAAGGCCAAGGCTATAGTTAAACTCTTCACTGACATCCCAACAAATATAGGTATGATAAAAGATTTTAGATAAGAAAATTACAAGGTGGTCGTGGTGGGTATTCCAAGGTTGCCAACAAATATTCTAAGTTGTCATTATCTTGTCAGACCCAAATAAACAAACAATCATTCATTCCACTCAATCTTCCTTGGATCCTATCATTTTGGCTCTCTTTTCCACACATAATGCACATACAATTTTTTACATATATCACAAAATTCAGTAACGTTTTATAAAATGTGATATATCTTTAAGTTTTATCAAGGGTGTTTATAAATTGTTTAAACTAAATCTAAAAGTAAAAAAATTAGTTGGTTTGAGATTTAGAAAGTTGTATGTATTATTTATGATTTGGAAACCGGATTTTATGGTTTAGTTCTTGATCTGAAAATTGAAACCGACCGTGTATAATGACGGTTTACTTTTATTTATGTTTTAATGCAGTTAGGCATACATATATTATTTATTTTCCGTCTAACAATTAAAAAACTAAAAAATCAGGTTAAACCTCATAATCAGTCGTACTAAATTGTTTTGGGCCTTTTGATTGATCCAGCTCACCTGTTTAGTTTTTCATTTTTTAAAACTTTAGCTAGTGGTTTGACACATAAATTTTATCTAAAGAGACCAAACCCAACTAATTGTTAACATCCTAGCTAGTTCCATTCCAATAACAAGATCATAAAACTACACATTCTTTCTTTCTTTCTTTCTCTTCTAATTTTCTTTTAGTTTTATTAATTATCACAATCTTACTATTAGAAGGATATTTCATTACTTGGATAATTATATTTACTTATTTTATATCTATACTACCTAACATCAAATGTTAGTAATATTTGAACTATTTGCTTTATGCTATAACTTATATATTTTAAGATACAATATTTAAGAAAATCACATGAATTTTTTGTTAACAGCTTTTTTTTTATCATTGACGGGTCATTGGCCCACCCGATCATCTCCATTACTCGAGTACGGAACCTTAGGGCTCTAGGCTGGCACGTCCCCAAAAGGAAGCTCGTACATCAGTCCGTCCCCATCAGTCTCGAACCTAAGACCACCTTCAGGAGAAAACCTACGCTAAAGAAAAAACACAAAACCCTAGTTTTGATTTGAAGGTAGTTATGGACATAGGCATGATATATGGATGTGTTGGGATTGAGTCAGGTTTACTGACTGGTCAAACCATATTATTAGTCAGAGGAAACAAGTGTCAAGAAAAGTGAAAGGGTAAAAAATATATAGACAAATAAAATATGTTTTATTTGTTAAATACATTAAATTAAAGAGTGAGTTATGAATCCAAGAAATTATGTTGAAGTAACAGAACATCTTCACATGGAAACTTCTTCAGCTTTGTCTCATTTCAAATATGGACTTCAAACTTTTCTTTTCTGACAATTTTGTCCCTATCCATTCTCATGCTTCATTCCTCCTATTCTTTTCAAAAACAAATTAATTATTTTATATTTAAAAGAGAAACTATACATGTTCCTAAGTTCGAATCTTAGAGATAATATTGATACTTTAGATATTATGAGTGTAGCTTATAGGTTAAATGTGAAAAATGTGTTGAAAACTTTACTAAATAATTTTTTCTATTAAGCCATCATAGAATTTTTCTTTTATTTTTTAATTTTTTAAACGTTGTTAGAAGTTTTAACCATCCGAGTATTGAAAGGTAAGCACCGACCCTTCTACCGTGACCACAACCATCTTGATACCTTCTAATTATGATTGCTCGTGTCTGAAACACCGGAGGTGGTGGTTTCAACTTTGGTCAAGGGCTGATGTGAGGGAAAATTAGTGTGGGTATTTATTATTATTATTATTGATAATATTGTTGTTCTTATTATTATATATAAGAGTGGTTTAATTACATTTAATCAAGATTTAAAGTATCACATTTAAATTACTAGTTGTAAAAATCATTTTAAAATCATGGTTGAAGTTATTAGTAGCTCATAAATAACTTATAACATATGTACACTTCTCATTTTCTATTTTATTTTTGGAAATGAAAAAAGTTTTATTAAGGCCCAAAATAGACAAATGTAGAGATTTGAGAATTACAACATGATGGGCTCCAAGACAGAGCACAAAATCCAAGATATATAGTTCCTTTAAAAAATTAAAACTAGTTTACAATGCACAATAGGAATGAAGTTTGAAAAGTGGTAGTTTGGTTATGGTTTTTTTTTATAATCGAGTTTTAAATAACCGAAAAATTGAACCAAACTGTCACTAAAACTAGAAGATGTGATTCCTGACAGAACCTAAATATAATCAGGTTTTGGGTTAGCTAAGTACCATGCTTATTAAGTAGGTCAACCGAACACTACCCGTTTGATAAATATGTTAACAAGATTATGACCTATTTAATAGGCGGGTTGACATGTTTACCCATTTTAGTTGAAGGTTTTTAAAATGTTCATATTTAGATTTTAGATGACGTTATTTAAAAAGTGTTAATATTTAAAGTTTGATGTTTTGATTTTTAAGTTTTCCTCTAACTACTCATTTTGTAGAAGTGAAATTATGAAATCTTTACGAACTTTTTATTTCCAAAAACTTTATTCATAACTTTAAACTACCCATTCTCACTTCCTCCAATCTTTTCCATTCGGTTTCTCTAGTATCGAGCTTAATATATAAACCTAATTTTGTTAATTATGAATGAGATATAAGAAACAAAAACAGTTAAAAAACATCAATTACAAAAAAATTCATTTAACCTGGAGTCATTTGTTGTTTACTTAGTTGAGAGGAACTACACAATTCGAAAATGAATATTAAACTGATTGGCCCAAAGCACGACACAATTTTAGGTGTGTCTGCGGTTAGGGTTGATGTCTTTTACATAAATAAACATATGAGTCGTGTTTGAGTTCACCTATGTAACTCGTCATCCCACCTACCCGACGCGATCGACACCCATAATTAAAACCAATATTTATATTTTATTTTATGTTTTATGAATATTGTAATATATATCAGTGAAAGTGTCAGATTTTTCTATAAACAATGTATTACTTGCTCACTCTTCTGTTGTAGATTAACAGTCGTGTTGCTTTTTTCATTTTAGTAAAACCTGGTCGGACTTAATAACTGAAATTAAATTAAATTCACCTATATGCTTAACGCACCCTCTATATGCTTAACGCACCTCCTGTGAGTAAAAGTAGAAAGATGCCATTGGCCTTCTGGTCCAATGGCATGGGGATGATGGTTAGAGCTTGGGATCCTTTGAGGTCTCAGGTTCAAACCTGACTCAAGAGGGGGTTTTCCCACAATGGTGGGTTTTCCTCTTTGATGGTGTTCCTGGGTGAGTCAGGCTTGGAGCGTCAAATTCAGTATGGACGATTGAAATCCCGTCTCAGGAAGGCTCACTCGGGTATTGGGGTAGTACCAAACACCGTTATAAAAAAAAGTAAAAGTAGAAAGACGATATACATCTATACTATATAATAAATAAAGGTTTTTCTATGACACGTGTCGTCTTCACATTCATTCTCATCAATTTTTTCCCGCCTCTCTCTCTTATTAAATACACCTCCTATTTTTTACAACAATATATATTTAAAGAAAATATTAATTATACTAATAAAACACAATTATTTTAAATTATCACTTATAAAACTTTGAAAATCTAATTATTTAACTTTTATTTTCAATCCAACAATAAATGAAAAACAAATTACATTAAATAGTATTTGATTTATTTTCAAAACCCAATTATATATTAGTTTTTGCATATTTTGAGTTTTTGTTTTCTATCCTTAGTATATGATACATTTTTACACGTGTAAAATATACACATAAAGATTTAAAAATTTTATTTATTGATATTTTCACCCGTTTGTATACACGGGATCTAAACTAGTTAAATATAAAAATAACATGGGTAGGGTACATTTAGCTCATCCCGATATAAGTTTATAAAATAAAATTCACTTATGACCTACCCAGAAACACTCGGTTTATATCTACTTGAGACTTGACCTTCCGGACCAATCATTGGCCCAGTGTTAGTGAACAAGCTATGCCGCAAAAAGATGAAGGGCTTGGGCCTGCCCATAACCCGTCAGATATTTTAGGCCCATTTAGGCCTGACGGCCCTGTCGATCGTAACTGATAAAGACCGGTCCTGTAATCCTGTATGTTGTCAACCTTTTAGTTACTAATAAATATTTTCTTGAATAATAATATAAGTAAAACTTTTGTCAATTACCATAATTCCTTTAAAAAAGTGCATCATCAATTTAACTAGATAAATTAAATAAATGTTATTAAAATGTTAGAAATAATGAGATAAAAGGAGTAACAAATCATATGTGAAAAAAAGTTGCATTAATGAAATAAACGATAAACGTCGACTGCTATCACACTTTTTACATATGTGAGGTCTATGTAGATAGTTTTTCTGTTGACATTTACGGCAACCTCGTGGTTTTATTGACCCACCAAAACCTAATCATATTTTTCTTCTTCACAAATTCTTACATGGTCTTAAGCAGACACCCCGGGTGTGGTTTCAACGATTGTCTCGTGCTCTCCAATTTTTTAGTTTCTAGGGATCCAAAACATATCCTTCACTCTTCATTTATTCATCAAGGGGCACGCTTCTGTATATGCTTGTCTGTCTTGATGATATAATTGTGACATGCAACAACCTTAAAGCAATCGACCAAGAGATTACACGATTAAGCCAAGCCTTTGCTGCCAAAGACATGGGTCCACTCAGTTATTTTCTTGGCATTGAGATTATTTATCAAGGCAAGGATGCGTTGCTTTCACAAAGGAAATACATTTTTAAACTCTTACAACGAGCTAATTTACCTGCTCCTAAGCATGTTGCCTTCCCCTATTACCACTACAACCTATTTGGATCTTGGTGACAGCCCACGGTTCTCTAATCCTGTCAAATATCGTCAACTGTGGGCGCTCTTCAATATTTCACCTTACCTCGTCCAGATCTCACTTTTGCAGTCAACAAAGTCTGCCAATTCATGCATGATCCAACAAAGAATCATTGGTATGTGGTAAAATGGATTCTCGTATATCTTCATGACACCACAAAGTATAATCTACTAATCAAACAGGCCTATGGTTCTACTCTACATGCCTTTACTGATGCTCATTGGCGATCACTCAGTGCATTCACTGATACTGATTGGGCTAGTTGCCCTGGTGACCGTCGATCCACCGGGGGATTTACCATCTATTTTGGCTCCAACCTAGTTTCATGGACTGCTCGCAAACAATGCACTGTATCTCGATCATAACCATGGTTGCAGAAGTTGTTAGGCGCTGCCAAGTCGGTCGACTGGGGAGTTGCGAGTACTCGGCTAGGCGGGGAGTACTCTGGGAGTACTCGGACATGGTAGATTAGAAAGAAATTAAATTTCAGGAAATTATATATATGTCAAATATCATAAATTTACTAATACTTATAACAAAATACGTGAATATCAATATAAACAAAAAGGATACATACTCAAATACTAAAGTATTTCAAAAAAATGATATTCATTCTTTTGTATTATTGACATAGTAATCATTTGATTCTCGTCTTCCGGTGTGTCTCCGTGAAAAACAACGAAAATAAAAAAAAGAATCGGTGAAAAACAGCGAAAATCCGATCTAACCGAGTTGGCCCGATTCCGAGTAATGTTGACAGAGTTGAAGAAAATCGTCTCGGCACCCTACCGAGTAATCGGCTGCCTAGGCCGAGTTTTACAACACTAGCCTTAGCAGACACGGTTACTGAACTCACTTAGTTAGAAGCTCTCCTACATGAACTTGGTGTTCCTATGGCGTCTACACCCACATTATGATGTGGTGGCTTAGGAGCTACATACTTGTCACCAGTCTTTCATGCTCATACAAAATATATGGAGGTTAATTGCCACTTTGTCAAAGAAAAAGTGGCTCAAAGGTGTAACATCTCGAAAATAATAATAATAATAATAGAAATGAATATGCGAACGATATTCGGGGAATAACGAACACGTAACAAGCTAACGGGAGCGGGCCTTGGGCCGGGCCGAAGGGAGGCGCAAGGGGAAGGGTTAAACCTCAGCCACCTTCTCCACCTTCCCCACTTCACCTTCATTATTCAAATACTAGACAGAGAGAGTAGAGAGAGAAAGCTTCATAGCTCACCCGAGACCTTCTCGTTTAAGCCCGAGATTGTTGCTACGCCTTACTGAGGATCGAAGAAGGAGAAATAAACAAAAACAGGTAACAAAACACTCTCACATTCGAGTTTAGATTTGAAAGTGGGTTTTCATAAAAGATGGGATTTTTACGTGTAGATTTGATTAAAAAGTATGTATCTAGCTTCATGGAAGCTAGATATAAGTTTTGGACATAAAAAGATTGGAACTTGGATAAAAAAACGACGGATTTGATCAAGAATAGATGAATCGTCCGAAATCTCTATGAATGGTCCAAAAACTCAGATACGTCCGAAAAGTATTTCGGAACAGCATAGATTTCGGACAGAACTTTTCGATCGAAAAGTAACTCGGACGGAACATTTCGGTCGAAAAGTATTTTTGGACAAAAAAGAATTTCGGACAGATGTTTTCGAACGAAACAGTTCTCGGACAAAAGTTTTCAAATGAAAAAGCCATTAACAAAAAATAGTCTAACATCAGAGTTTTCGGTCGAAATAGATTTCGACCGAAAAAGAATTCGGACATAGGAGTTTTCGGATGAAATATGAAGGTTATAACCTTGTTCCATTCGTGACTCATGAAACAGATATAATAGCATCCCACCTAGCTCGAAGTTTCCTAGCTAAGTGAGATAAGTTTCCATAGAAGTCTGGTGAGTTCTTATTGCCCTTTTTCCTAAACTGTTTTGGGCTGGCATGCATACTGTTAAAGAGATAGTTTTCAAAGTTAAAGAATATTTTATAAGAATTGTATATTTTTACAAAATGAAAGACAAGTATAGTATTTTATAAAATGTTATTTTTATAAAATGAAAGAGAGAGGCATAGCTTTTTATAAAAAAATTATTTTTATAAAAAGGAAGGTAAAGTGTTAAAGAGAATAGTACTATCTTTGAAATGTAATTTCAAGAAAGTAAAGCAAAGTAAAGAATGGTAAAGAAGCTGCATCTCGGTGCAGCTTAATAGTGACAGTGACAGATGCCATATTATATGCTTATGTGTTAATATGTGTTATTTGTCTATGTGATATGTGTTTCAATGGCTTTATATTATGTGACAGTATAATTGCATAGTAGTTGCATTGTAGTTGCAAAGTAAAAAGTCCTGCAGGCAAGCAAAGTAGAAGTCTCACCCCGGGGTGTGAGTAAGCAAAGTAGAAAGTCTCACCCTGAGGTGTGAGCAGGCAAAGGAGTCTTCACTTCGGTGTAAGCGAGAAAGTCCCACCCCGAGGTGTGGGCACAACAAAGTAAAAGTCTTACCCTGAGGTGTAAGCGAGCAAAGGGATCTTGCCCTCGGGCAATGATCCGTATGTGATAGTTAAAGTATGTTATAGTCACTTGTCTGGTACGAGTGAAACGTAAAGTTGCAAGGAGTAAAGGAGGACACCTTAACTGGTTACCTCAAAAGTAAAGTTTTAAATGAAAGAAATAACGGAACAATTTTATAAATTGGAACGTTTAAAATTTTAAAGTAAAGGTAAAGGCACATATGGTTTTAAAGTAAAGAAAGAAAGCTTATTTTATTTTTATAAAACTAGCTATTTGAAGAAAGTTTACAGTTTAAAGTAAATATAGAACTAACCAGCGTTAGCTGACTTTTAGTATGCATGACAGGTAGTAAAGGTAAAGTAAAAGTAAAGTAGAGGAGCCGTGAGGGCCGAATAGCATGGACATCGGGATGCTGCGCTGAAGACTGACATTTTCTGTTCCTGATAGTTTATGTTTCAAACAATGTTTTATTGATTTGGATTTATGAATGTTATGAATTAAAGACTTCCGCTGTAACAGATTCTGATTTCCAGTTAAAAACTATGTTTGTTATGTTTTGTGCCAACTATGAGATGTACCCGGTGTTGGGGCGTTTCAAAAGGAAGCTACTGTTCAGTTTATTTTTACCAATGATCAAACTGCTGATGTCTTCACCAAACCATTGCCAACTCAATGATTTCTCTTTCCATGGTGCAAGCTGCATGTCGTTTTTCGGCCCCAACTTATGGAGGAATATTAGACCAGATATGTAATTATATTAGACTAGAGGGTATTAGAGTGTAATATTGTTATCTATATATATATATATATACTACGTTATAAACCCGGTTTATTACACGTGGGGAACAAATACAATGTTATATATACTTATTAAAAAGATTAAATATTACATATTTATGACATATTATCAGACGCGGATTTAAAAAGATAGAAGGGGGTGTATAGGCACCCCGTAGGGTCTCACAAAAATCAGTACTTTTATATATATTTAAGGCTAGTTTGAGGTAAATTAAGACACGCTTTTACTGACGCGGGGCACTGTTTTACTAAGTTGAGGGCACTATTTTACTAAACTAGGGATAGAAGGGGGTGTATAGGCACCCCGTAGGGCCCACAAAAATCAGTACACCCATGACATGAACCATGTCCCGACCCATGCCTCGTCCCAAATTCGTGACGCAAACCATGATCCGACCCATGACCGCCCATGACGCGACCCATGGCTCGTCCCATGATCTGTCTCATGACCCGACCCACGATCGGGCCCGACATGACTCGACCCATGACCCGTCCCATGCCACGACCCATGACCAGGCCCATGCCCGAACCATGACCCAATCCATGACCCACTCATGACCCGACCCATGTCATGACCCATGGCCCCTCCTATGCTCTGTTTCATGACCCGACTTATGCCTCGTCCCATGACACGACCCACGACCCAACATGACTCGACCCATGACCCGACCCATGACACGTCTCATGCCCTGACCCATGACCCATCCCATGCCCTGACCCATTACCCGACTCATGACCTTATTATCCTAGGGTATTTATTTATCTTTTCATGAAGTGTATTACATTCCTTCGTCTTCTCTCTCCTAACAAACAATACTAAGTAATGATTCATTTCATTCCCATAAGGTAACCAAACATGACAATGGAATGGTAATGATCCATTCCTTTCTCTCGTCCATTCAATTCCCTCGTCCATTCCATTAGCTCATACCAAACAGACTCTATTTATTAGATAATATAGATATAGAGACCCCATCATACAACATAATCAATACAATACAAGTTTAACCGACAATGATTAAGCATTTATCATGTTACTACTGTTTGAAAATAATTGTGATTATCAACGAAGCCACAATCGATATAAACTTAAACTAACCATTTAAATCTCACATGAGCAATTACGTTTCCAGCCATTTTAGCAATGTGTATAAAAAGAAAAGTCATTTTTATCATTTTGCCCCCGCCAGATGAACGAAGGTGATTTGAAAACAGCTATTTCTTAATGTGGTTATTGTATTTTTAAGAGTTTTATATATGTTTTTTATTTATAATTAAAAATGTGTAACCAACTATATGAGTCTGCAAGAAAATGTGTCGAAAGAGCCTACGATGTCCTCCGAATTCGATGGACAATTATATGAGCTTCAGACGTTCAGTGCATTTCAATTTACGTACAACTTATTTCAGTATTTGTGATATTTCATAGTACATTTCTTGACGTTTCTCTATTGAGTAGACGATGTTTAAGTTATAAATTATATGTTTACAAATCTATTTGGGGTTTACTAAATAAAAACATAATATTGAATAAAGTTTCAAAACAAAAAAAAAGTTGCTAATACCGTTACATGAATATTAACTAAAAAATAGTATCTATGGGCCGATTAAACTAAAATCATACAAACTTTCAAATACAAAAAAACAAAAAAAAATGTAATTTTCATTTTCATCATCCCGCTCAGGGACGGACTTAGGTAGGGCGGAGGGGTTCACCGGAACCCCCCGAGTTTCGAAATTATAATAGAACGATGTATAAAAAAACTGGGGTGAACCCCTATCTCCATTGATGACGAATAAGATAAAATGGAAGATTAAAATCCATGGTCGTTCAGAGTTTTTTAGCCAGGGAAGAAAGCTCTGCAGGTGCTCTTGAAAATAAAGAAGAATATGCTTTAAGCTTTCTTTTTTAAAAACAAAAACTAATATTTTATTAGCTACTATTTTTGTTATTTCTAAGACTGACGTTTCAATGTACCTTATTACTCTCTTAAATTTGGGGCATTTACATATATTCTCTTCCTAAGTTTCTTTATTACATATTTACGTAACCCTAAAATTTAATTACATATTTCTCCTTCCTAAAACCTATATATTACATATTTATCCAATTCATTCAAAATAACTTATTTTATTACCATTTTACCCTTAATGAACCAATTAAATTACTATTAACATATATCCCTTTCTAAATATTTGTGAGGGGCAATGGGTAATAATTAGAGAAATATGTAATTAAAGTTAGGGGTTGGAGATGTATGTAATTTAGAAGTTTAATACAGGGAAATACGTAAAAAAAAACCCTTAAAAATTTTAGTAGCCCACTAATTATTAATATTCATTATTTATTATTTTTATTAGTTTAAAATTTTCATTAATTTTGATATATTATTTTATTTACTTAATAGACAATTTAGTTAACTGATTATATTTATTTTATTTAATTTGCGGTTACCATTTTATATAACCTTCTATCATAAACTTTCTATTATTTTTTAGATACTTGTAATTCCGATGGGATGAGAGATGAAAAGCAGAGTTGCCAAATGAAACAAATTGAATAATTTTTTAGAGTTTCTGAAAAATTGTTTTTACTACTTTAAGAGTTTAGTTTTTAGTTATTTTGATATATGTTTATGTTTCAAGTTAGCTCATTTTTTATCTCCGACCGGTCCGACCAGTGAACCTCTGAACCTTACCTGACCCGAACCGTCGAACTGACCCGAATATTTTTATGTCCGACCCTATGAAACTGAAGCAACTAAAAACAGTGAACCCCCTGAAAAAAATTATTGGATCCGTCACTGATCCCACTTGCTAGTGCATCTAAGATATTTTGAATATGAATCACGAAACAGTTTAATATAACTTAACTTGTACTCAATGCTTTACTTCTTGTACCCTTTGTGAGGTTACCAACTAAAATTAGATAAAACATTCATTAGTAAATAAAAAAAATGCAGACGTAGAATAAAAAGATATCAAATTTCAAGTAATCATCGTTGTCGGCCAGTTGAAACACGTAAATATATTTTACCAAATTTACCGGTCCAAGCACATGTTAAAGTCGTTTACGAGACCAAAAAATATATTTTTTGAAAACAACTCATTTTCATTAAAATTTATAACGGGATGTTCAGAAAATGTTTTTATACAAATCTGTGTATTTAGATTTTTTTTTAAATTAACAAATACAAATTATTACCCAAAAATCAATTAAGATGCTTAATTAATTAAGCTTATTAAATGGCGGGAAAGAGTGGGCTTTGGCGTGGGATTCTCCACGATATCCAATATTATCCGTCTTATTAGCGGCGCCTCTAAAAGGAGTGGTGTTCTTCGACGACCCCTCCGGCCACATCATCCATGTCACGGTGAATCGATGTGCCAGATAGCCTAAATGAAACTCAAAATTTAATGGGGTCGGAAGCCTAACTTAACTTGGGCCAGAGCACTTTAATAAGGCTTAAAAAGATGAAAAGCACTTGGGTTAAACTTATTGGGCCTTCCCCCCTACCCGTTCACCCCGGCCCACTTGACGACAAATTGTCCTGGACGGTTAGATTTGCTTTCTTTTCTCCTTTTTTCTTAAAAAAAAACTTTACTTTCTCAGATTCATATTGTTATCAACAATTTGTTACACACCGGTTTGGGGTTTGGAACTATTTAAATTGTACCACCTTATGTTAAACTCTTTGATTGGGTATGCATTCTGGTATTGGACCTGGTATGAGACTAATATTAAAAAATTTCTTGGGTTTGAAACAGGCGTGGTATTAGATGATACCCGAACCCGTTTACTCGCGTCAAAACCTAACATAATAGTTTTAAAAATATTTTATATGATATATACATACATTATGTTGAAATTGTTAGAAACTAAATTATAGAATTGTTTGAATTGTAGTTGATTATATGATAATTTTAAATCGGCTTTTAATGTGTGGCGGCGACGGCGGCTCACGGTGAGTGCCAAGTCGCGGCGGTTCGACTGTGAATCGGTTTAGCAAGATAATGGTGACAGGTTCGGGTTCTAGCTCGTTTAGGGCTTTGGTCCAGCTGAACAGAGACGAGACGCGTGACAAACATGTGTGTGGTCGACTGTGGTAAAGATTCGTGTGAGAGTAACACTTTTATATATTTTATGCAAGATTTTTAACACTTTTATAAGGTTTTAATATTTATAAAATGATTAATATTTTATCTAACTACACACCATAGGCAAGTGCATATATCGCGTCGTAGTATAGTACAGGTAAGAATCAAGTATCGAACAAATGAACACGATGACTTTTGGTACTCAATCGTTGTTATTGTTTAGTCTAATAAAAAGGATAGTAGTTTTTAAAAGTAAAAAACAAGTGAGGCAACAAAACGAGGCAAAGGGTCGAGAGATAATCAAATCAAATGCATCACTTGGTATTAAATCAATATTTTAGAATTAAGTTAGTGATGTGGTTGAGGGTGAACAGCTCCTTGGTCGGGCTACTGTCCTAATGAACGTCTGGAAGACTAACAGGCTCCCGTAAATACTAACGCTTCATCGGGTCATTATTCGGACTATGATTATCTAGTTGACTTGGCTCCCATGTAGGGTTACCAAACCGTATGGCTCTTTGACAGTTGGATGCACAAACAACTACATCTAAACCACTCATGAAAACCAAAAAGGTAGCTGATTTATGTACTTTAGTAATAAAATAGAAGAGCACACTTGTAGAGTTACCACGACCCTTCTAAATCACATACTTATTCTCTTGTCCAAGACTGATCGCAAGAGACCTTCTCTGACGATGAGACTAACAATGTTCTCATCTTAGCTACAGGTCACAATCTAAGATCTTCTCCCCCGACCCATCTTAAGCACTTTCGTTAAAGAATCACTCATCATATGGATTGGCTTATGATTTGTAAATCAGTTTAAATAACGCTAAATTATATTGTTTTCGCGGTGTAATCCCTTTTAATTGTTTTTGTATAAAAAACATACAATTACACTAATTGTCACAATAAATTCAATAATTTCGAGTCATACTCTATACTCTATGTAGTTTACGTTATAATTAAAAGTAAAATCTACACAAGTTACTAGAATCTATTTGATTTGATTGCAGCTCCTTCTATGCTATCAATCCCATTTTGTTCACAGAGTCCTCTTTTGGGAAGGAATTGATGGAAGGAATCGGAAGTAAGGCTTGACTTTCCCCGTTCTTTGTCTTCTAGGCGTCGGAGGGGAATGAAATTCCTAATGGTTCTCCGCCTTTTAACCCTTGGCAGGGGAGAAGGTACGAACTTCGCGTCTCTAATGGAACGAACGAAGTGAAACGAAGTTCCGCAAAGCACTTAAACAAAAGGCCTTACTTAAGGCAAAGACTAGTCATGGATTAACAATTTAAGAACAAAATGAAGAAATTAAATATAGTAAGATTATCATAGTGGCAAAGTAAACCGTTTCTTTGCCGGATCTACAAACTTTTACACTCATAAAGGAAATTAGAAGGCAAAACATAGCGTACAGAGGTCGTTGACATCTGCCCAAAAGGGTTAAAAAAACACAAAAAAACAAAATAAAATAAAATACCATAAAATAAAATACCCCCGTATCATATACTTTTTTAGATCCAGAAACTGCACGCAGTATGGATTAACAGAGGCCAGATCTGAAGATCTAGCCCTCGATATCTGAAATTTAGCATCCATCAATCGGCATATCTTGAGTTTTAGTAGTAGGAACGAATTAGAATAGCGAATAAAGATGGAGTTGTTGAAGAATTTGCCGGAGATGGATCTGATGCGGTCGGAGAAGATGACGCTCGTCCAGTTAATCATCCCCGTTGAATCTGCTCACCGCGCCGTATCTTATCTCGGCGACCTCGGTCTACTTCAGTTCCGTGACGTATGCTTCCGATCCAACTTTATTTATGTATGTATGTGAATGTGAATGTGAATGTGAATGTGAATGTGAATGTATGTATGATTACTATGAATAGTTTCTGAATTGCTGATATCGAAAATTTAGTTTTAGAACCGTTCTGATGGACTCTTAGGTTTGATCTTTGCTATCAATTTGATGTATATAGTTTGTTATTTTGTTTTAGTCAGTACTCTGCCGTTTGCAAGGTTCATATCGGTTACTGAATGGTGCTAATTTAGCATTAATGTAGCTGTAGTTCTCAAAATCTACTTGATTCTTCCAAGGTGATATGCCATCACAACTTCACAAGTTAAACATTATCATATGTGGTGCTAGAAGGTTTTATGATCCCAGCCCTTCTTTAGTTAGTTGATGCTTAGGATAACAAAACTTTTTGAGGCAATAAGTATGATATAGTGGGATGGACTAGGGTGATGGTCATTTCAGAGAGATTGTTGTTAAAGCTGAAGACATATGTTCTGTGCATCCTAATCTCGTCAGATGATTCTGATAATGACTTGGATGCTCTTTTAGAGGCTTAGGTTGTTTGAGAGATGCAGAATGATGAAGGGCTTTTTACCTTTCTTTCACATGTACTTTGCTCTATGTTCTTTGTTTGATAGTAGTTAGGTCATGCTTAAAGAGCTAATTAGTTTTTTTTTTGACTTGATAAAAGAATGCTGGATGGGGTTACTGTAATTGCAAGGAAAAAAAAAGGATCTTTGTATAAAAAGAAACTAACTGAAACTTGCAATTCTTTTGATTGTCTAATGCGGCATATAAGTCCTTGGGATCAAAGTACAATTCCAAATATCTAAGTTATTTTAGTCACTAAGTTTCTCATTCTTTTATAATTTATGCAATTTTCTGATTTGCTGCTTTTACTCTTCTTGGCAGTTAAATGATGATAAAAGCCCATTCCAAAGAACATTTGTTAATCAGGTAATGGTTATATTTACATTCATAACTTGCTTTAATTGTTAATTTCTTCTTGCAGAGTTATATATTTGGTAGACGGTAGTGGCTTCTAAAGTGCTATTTAATGTTTAATTTCAAGCCTAAATCTCTTCCGTAGAAGATGTTTCTATACAATTTGGATCTTGTTTCATGTAATCGTTTTGGTGTTAAATCCACACTATGATGTATATAGATCAAACTGTACCAGCAAACACTATCTAAATTTATATGTTTATATCACCAACGTAAAGTAAGGTTTATAAATTTCTTTGTTTGTTTTCTTGCATATCGTGCCATGATCTTTAGGTAAAAAGATGTGCTGAAATGTCAAGAAAACTTCGGTTTTTCAAAGATCAGATACACAAGGCCGGTTTACTATCTTCTGTTCGTCCTACACTGCAACCAGATGTCGACTTGGAAGCATTAGAGGTCTGCCCTTTTAAAGATCAGTGTGAGAAAAAATAAGAGTGAAAAAAGATCACACCTAGCTGTTTTGGGGGAACAAGCAGCAATTGTTTCTTTTTAGTAAAGAAAACATTACCCCCTTTTGAGGAGGTTAACTTGCTTCAGAACTAAGTATTGTTTATATTTTTATTTGTAATTACAGACACAACTTGCTGAGCATGAACACGAACTTATTGAGATGAATGCCAACAGTGAGAAACTACAACAAACATATAATGAGCTGCTAGAGTTCAAGATTGTGCTGCAGAAGGTAGATTGTGTATCATGTTTGTTTTTATGCTTGTTTTCAGTAGAGAAAAATCAAAGTTTTTTTTGTTGTCAATTTCTTATTTCCAGAACAATTTCCGTCTCTTAAAATTAGATTCTGAATATTATTATATTTTCTCCAGGCAGGAGTATTTCTTGTCTCAGGTAAGATATATGAAACTGCAGAAGGCAGAGAATTAGATGACAATGTGTACCCTAGTGATTATCCAGAGTCAGCGTCCTTACTTGAGCAGGTAAAAATCTTATTTGCTTTTTGCATTTTGGAGTGCCATCACGTAGATACTAAAAAATTGTTAATCACACAGGCGACACAATCTGGACCATCAATTTCATCTGGCCTTAGATTTATAAGTGGCATTATCCCAAAATCTAAGGTATTATTGTTTGAGAGAATGTTGTTCCGTGCAACAAGGGGGAACTTGCTTTTCAATCAGGCCCCTGCGGATGACCTCATCATGGATCCCGTATCATCTGAAATGGTTTGTTCACATCTCACATATTCAAATCCATGCACACACAATTTTAGCTTACTGGTTATTTACACAATGCATTACTAAATGTCACTATTCTGCTGCTTAAACATTTGGAAAGTTTGTGGTGGACTTCCTCTTTATACACTTTTTCATTGGTGTGTATCTGTATTGATTATATTTAAAGTTCAAATGAATTTAGTTTATATGCTTCTTTGCAGGTTGAGAAAATTGTATTTGTAGTATTCTTTTCTGGAGAGCAGGCAAAGACAAAAATACTGAAAATCTGTGAAGCATTTGGTGCAAATTGCTATCCTGTTCCAGAAGACTTAACAAAGCAGAATCAAATAACTCAAGAGGTTTGTTTTCCAATGGAAAGTGCTGATACTTCAAAAAAGAATCAAATGCATAGATATTTTTGTCTTGTCATTGATGCCTGTTCTGAACCTGCAATTACACAGTGATTTTCTTTTTAAAATCATCTTTTGAACCTGTTCTTTTGCAGGTTTTGTCACGGCTTGCTGAATTGGAAACCACTTTGGATGTTGGAATTCGTCACAGGAATGCTGCTCTTCATTCCATTGGGTTTCACTTAACAATATGGATGAACATGGTAAGGTGTGCTTATATGTGGTTTTTTTTTGTATTGAAATAAATCTGACACTGTCATACCTTAAACTTTAATATTGTTTTCATCGGTATATAATGAGATGATCTTGTAGGTTAAAAGAGAGAAAGCTGTGTTTGATACATTGAATATGTTAAACTTTGATGTTACAAAGAAGTGTCTAGTTGGAGAGGGATGGTGCCCGATTTTTGCTAAACCCCAGGTATTATACGTGCATTGCTTTTTTATTTAATTGGTTTTTCCCTTTTAATTTATTGCTTTCTATTTGTTGAATTATGTTATATTTTACATTAGATTCAAGAGGCACTGCAACGAGCAACATTTGATAGCAACTCACAAGTCGGAATTATATTTCATGTCATGGATGCTGTGGAATCACCTCCAACATATTTCAGAACTAACACTTTCACAAATGCATATCAAGAAATTGTTGACGCCTATGGGTAAAGCTATGCTTCACTTCTATAATAGTCGAATCAATATTTAAATTTTTTTAATGAAACATTTATATTTGACTGTATATGTGATTATTTCATGTATGGGAGTTGATGATATCTAAATTCTATTTAATGCAGTGTTGCTAAATACCAGGAAGCCAATCCAGCTGTTTATACTGTAATTACCTTTCCGTTTCTATTTGCGGTCATGTTTGGGGATTGGGGACACGGAATATGTCTATTGCTGGGTGCATTGATTCTCATAGCTCGTGAAGGGAAGCTTAGTTCTCAGGTTTGTTCTCTTAAAATGCTGATTTTTTAAATCCATGTTTTCGTCTTTTTCCAAAGTAATTTTGTTTTGTTTTTATAAATTTTTTATGACATTTGAATCTAGTGCTTTTAACTTGAAAATCATTATGAATTTATCTACATTTTGTGCAACTATCGATTTTAGTTCCAAAATTAAGGTATATCCGTATTGACATTGAATTCGAAAGTTGCTTTTCCCCTTTTACATTAAAAAAAAAACCACACAATTTTAAAACGCTATGAAACAATTTTCGCTTGTTTCTTTATTTTTTGGTCACTAAACAATTCTCAATATCAGCTTTTGATTCTTAGCTTTTTTTATTTTTATCGTTTATGGCAGAAACTCGGGAGCTTCATGGAGATGTTATTTGGTGGCCGTTATGTACTTCTCTTGATGTCACTGTTTTCAATCTATTGTGGACTAATATACAATGAATTCTTTTCTGTTCCTTATCACATATTTGGTGATTCTGCTTATAAATGTCGTGACCTTTCATGCAGGTATATTCTCCTTTACATGTTCAGATATTATATCTGAACACACATTTCTGCGTTAATATAATGCTGTTGAAGATAGTTTCCTGCCAGCTAGCACTGAACAACCATTTTCTGTTTCTGTTGACAGTGATGCGTATACAGTTGGTTTAATCAAATATCGTGATGCATATCCATTTGGTGTAGACCCTAGTTGGCGTGGGAGTCGATCAGAGCTACCTTTCTTGAACTCTCTAAAAATGAAGATGTCTATTTTATTCGGTGTTGCCCAGATGAACCTTGGAATTATATTAAGCTACTTTAATTCAATTTTCTTCAACAACTCATTGGATATCAGGTATATATCTTATGATTCTCCATATATTATACTTTGAAATTTGTAGATATCTGACATTAGTTAATTAATTGGTGCAACTCTGTCAGGTATCAATTTGTGCCACAGATGATATTTTTAAACAGCCTTTTTGGATATCTCTCTCTTCTCATTATCATAAAGTGGTGCACTGGTTCTCAAGCCGATCTTTATCATGTGATGATTTATATGTTCCTGAGTCCTTTTGATGATCTTGGTGAAAATGAGCTGTTTTGGGGACAAAGGCCCCTTCAGGTACAACTTATTGTTTCTTAGAATTAGAAGTGTCAATTTCGACCCATTTACTTTAGAATGAGCCGATTTGGGTTATGGTTTACCTTAAACCGGTAAAATAAAAAAAATAGCTAAAAATAAAACAGATCAAATGGTTTAACGGGTTGAAAGTCGCCAAAAAATTGTTTGTAATGCATAAAATCTCCAATACCGTTTTATTAAATAATTAGATTATTTTTGAAATAATTTATTTTTTACCATCCTATTTGACACAAATCGTTCATAACAATATAAATTTTTTTGGCCAAAACGTATTTTTCGGGTCAACCCAACAAAGCTTGACCTGCACCAAAATGACTTGTTTTGACAAGTTAGTCGCCCAACGCTGTATGAACTTACTGCAGCTTCAAGTCCCACTTTCCCAGAGGTTTTCTAAGGATATTTTTTTTTGCAGATCCTATTGTTGCTTTCAGCTCTTGTTGCTGTTCCATGGATGCTTTTCCCCAAACCTTTTATTTTGAGGAAACTCCATTCTGAGGTACTACCCATTTACATCTTATGAACATTCATTAGCACTTATTTAACTTAAAACTATAAATATATTTTTTTTCATCTTACGCCAATGGCTTTATGTTTCAAACTATCAATGTTCCAGTAGTACTTTGACCTTGTTATCTTGATTGCAGATTTTACAGTTCGTCTATAACGTTGATATATAATCAGAACACAAAGTTAATCGTTTTTTCCTTGATATTTTTAGAGATTCCAAGGTCGTACATATGGGATTCTTAGGTCATCTGAGATAGATATAGATTCTGAACACGGTTCTGCAAGGCAGCATGAGGAGGAATTTAATTTCAGTGAGGTTTTTGTACATCAAATGATACATTCTATCGAGTTTGTACTTGGTTCAGTTTCTAACACCGCTTCATACCTTCGATTATGGGCATTGAGGTACAACATTTACAGACCTTAGTTAAGAATAATCTACATTTTTATTTACCATGTTTTAACTGTGTTTAAATTTATTACAGCTTAGCTCACTCAGAATTGTCCACTGTATTCTATGAGAAAGTTCTCCTCCTTGCTTGGGGGTAAGTTTCTTCTTTCTTTAGCTTTTCAGGAGCTTTGTTAACCTCTTTTGTAGAGGTGGCAAAATGGGCTGGTTAGGATGTTTATGCATCCTAAATTTTATTTTATTTTTCTTTAATAAAAACAGTGTAATAATAATTCAACTTTTTGAATAAAATGATTTAGGACGTTTATGCATCCTAAATACAATTGCCTGAATTTTGACCCGTTTGACATGTTCGACTCGTTAGAGAATAATTGCCCTTCTCTCTTTTTAGCCAACTTTTTTGAATTTACCAGTTTGACTCATTAGATAATAAATAATCGGTCCCTTCATAAGTAAATGGGTTGAATTTGTCACCTATACTGCCTTTTCCTAGGCAAATTCTTTTTTTTTAAAACTATTTCTGAAGGTATAATTACGCAAAATAGCAACATGATTCATTTTTCTATTCGATGGAATTTTCAGGTATGAAAACATCTTAATTCGGATGGTGGGACTAGCAGTATTCGCCTTTGCAACTGCATTTATACTACTCATGATGGAGACACTAAGTGCTTTCCTTCATGCATTAAGACTGCACTGGGTGGAATTCCAAAACAAGTTTTACGGAGGCAATGGTTATAAGTTCAAACCGTTCTCATTTGCAGCAATAGCTGATGATGAAGATTAGTATAATTACAGTTTTCTCCTCCAGTTCTCACCTTCTCCAAAGGACAATTTCGGGTTTTCACCCACTACAGCATTAAAACACAGTTTTGGGTAGTTAGAATAATCGGACAGATCTCAACTTTTACACATGTGCAGCTTGAATTAACATAGAGCATTGTGGAAACCCGGCCCAGATTGATCTAAATTTGATGGTACCCCAAGGCCCTGCCTGCAAAAAATGGTCATATAATTAGGTGTTGTAAAGAGGGGATATCTTTATGTTGGATTGCCCCAAGGTGTCTGTAGATTTTGCATCTGTAATCTTTCTATTCCGGGCTTGGTTTCTGTTTTCGGTAATAAACAACAAAGGTACAAAATTTAGTTATACTCGGAAAAGAATCTATGATATACATTTCCAGTTAACGCGCGGTAGAATGTTTGTATGGTGTGAGAAAAATATTCACAGAACTTATCGGTTGTAGTCATGATTCTTTCCTTTCCTATAGCAGAAATCTCACCCATACTTGTTTCCCTTGATATGTCTCTTTTTGTGGAATGATGTATCATGGTCCACTACGGCCGGTTTTGAGGAAAATTATCAATTGAACTGCTGTTTAAGGTTTTAAGAAACAATAAAACAAACCAACCGGGTTGGTTGGTTTGTACAAGCTGACTATAATAGTTTAGTCTTAGCGGTTTAAGTGCCTTTTTTCTTACTTTTTTTAGATCATCCGGTATACCCCCAAAATCACGCGGTGATCCGATGTGGATCCCAAACGGCGTGAAGATGAAGGAACACCGCCCCCTTGGCGCGTGAAGGGAGCGTGTAATAATGAGGCGTGATTTTTTTCACGGGATAATGAGGCGTGATTCAAAGGAATGCATTGAATTCTTGTTCATTTCCATGTCTGAAGAATCAGTACAGAGAGAAAAAAACGTAAGAAGCGGCTGATTGAAAAAGAAAATAGGAAACCCTAAACGACTCCATTTAAAAAGAAAACCCAACAATGACCCACAAATATATGATAGAAACCGGATCATCCAGCCTTTAGCCTTCATTAACTCCAGCCCAATGCTTCAGCCCAGCTCCATCCAACCCAGCTGCTTCCAGCCCAGCTCCATCCAACCCAGCTGCTTCCAGCCCAGCTGCTTCCAGCCCAATAAGATCTAGCCCAAACTCAGAAAACAATAAGACCAAAAATATTAGAAACAAACCAAACATTAGTAATTTGATTAATGTATTTTTATTTTTATTAATGAAATATTATGTTTTATTTTATCTAAATGAAAATTAAAAAAAAAAACATTCAATTATCACATCACCACAATCACTTGGGTATACTCTTTGCCAAGTGATGGATGGTGTGATAATGAAGGGTGTGACGTGGCGTGCACTTTATTATCACACCACACCCCTATCACTTGGGTATACCCCTTGCTTTTAAATCAATTAATATCTAGTGTGTTAAAAACGGCAGCCTCATCATTCTTGCCTAGCCCAGCCTTGGCTTTTGCTCCTTTTACAGCAAAAAACGGCTCCAAAAACGCGTCCCCTCTCTCCTACCCTTCCCACATAACTCGTTTTTGGGTGGTTTTTGCACAAGACCCTATCTCTCATCCACGCCACGCCATCCTTCTTTCACGTGAGCTCAAAAACGTCTTATTGTGGATGCTTTTAGTTTGTAAGAGTTTTCTTTTAAATAATAAAATATGATTCATTAATATAATATGTGTTTCTAAAAATTTAAAAATAATAAAAAGAAAGGTCAAATGACCAATTCAGTCATACATAAGGGTGTAAACGAGCCAAGCCGGCTCGCGAGCTACTCGAGATCAGCTCACTAAAAGCTCGAATCGAGCCGAATTTAAACGAGCTCGAGCCTAAAAATAAGCTTGTTTAATAAACAAGCCCGAGCCCGAGCTTCACTTATCGAGCTCGAGCCGGCTCGCGAGCCTAAACGAGCCTATTATTTATTTAAATTTTTAATTATTATATATAAAATTATGATAAAAACAACTAAATTATATATAATATGTTATATATAAAAAAATATAATAAAATATATATAAAAATAATTATAAATATTTACAACTTAATTAATAAATAATAAAGTTCGAATCGAGTCGAGCTCGAGCTCACAATAAGTTAAACGAGCCGAGCTCGAGCCTAGTCGAGCTCAGTCTTGGCTCGACTAGTTTACACCCCTAGTCATACACGGTCAATTCCAAACCATGAACCAAGTCGTTAAACCATTAAACCGTAAAGTTGACTGAATCATCCGATTTGTTTGATCAATTTCAACGAAGTCTTAAACCCACTATCCTACACCATTCATTGATTCAGTCAATTAAAAAATCCAAATTTGTGCGAACAAACCCTAATTAATATAAATGACAGGGAAAACACTACAGAATAGTAACCAAGTTTCAAAAGTGTTCTAATTAGGTCACTCACCATAGTATACCCGATGGTGTATACAGTGTAAAATGCGTATTGAGTGACCTAATTGAAACACTTTTGAAACTTGGTTACTGTTCTACAAAGTTACCCCGACACCATAATCTATAAAAGTTTTAGATAATTCAATAAAAAAATAATATTACAATTCGGACAGAACCCAAATTTTATCCTTGTGAAATTAACACCCCTTAATTCATGTTAATAATTAATTTTAAAGTTTAATCTAATGTTTTGGTGTAAAGATTAACGAGTAGGAAGTGTGAAATATCCCCAATAAAGAAACCTCAATAAATCTGATTATGGACAGGTCACTATTACCATCGTCACCCCCACCATCTTCTCCGATTTCTTCGTTTAATTCTCCCATGGTTTCACTGTTTTCTAACTGAGTCGAAAATGGAGACTATCGGTTTACGTAACAATAACAACACGCGTTCTTCGCAACACGAGATTTTGCAGGTCTTTAATCGAGAATTAGGCTTCAGTTCCCCCAGAAACTTCTCTCGCCGAGTCTCCGCTTCCGAGGTTCGTTTCTAATTTCACTCTCTGGATGTTACGATCATGAATGTACACTCCGTATTTCAGCTCAGTTTCACTGATTTGTAACTAATTAGGCGTTTAGTTTTCGTTGCGAGCTGAGTTTTGCATTGTTGTGGTTCTAGATACTAATTTCCCCCAAAACCACTTCACGATGATGAATTGCTTGTTTGTTTGTTTGTTCATCGATCATAAGCAACTATTCTAATCGATTAAATTGATAGATGATAGAAAAGTATATTAGGTCCTGTTATAGCTACACCAGATTACGTCATCAGAACAGCCGACGTCACCATGTAGCTCGTATAGTTAGCGAGAAAAGGTAATACGGCTCATATACACGTACTTCAGTCGCTTATGAGTCAGTTAGAAAAGGTAACATGACCTGTATTGTATATCATACATGCACGTACCGCATCTGGTGTCTAGATAAATTGAGGCTGTTGTATTGATAAGACTGCTTTATATAAATAATAAAGCGTTCCTGAATCGATCATAAGCAACTATTCTGATCGATTCAGTTGATAGATGATACAGAAATATGTTATTCAGAACACATGACGTCATCATCCGGCCCATATATGCGTCATATCAATCGCTTCTGTGTCAGTCAGAAAAGTTAATACGGTCCGTATTGTATCTATCTTACGGCCTTTATTGCAGGTGAAAAAAGGTAATATGACCTGTATTGCATCTGCTGTCTGAATAAAATGAGGCTATGCTAATAATAAAGTGTTCCTGAATTGAAATTAGGTTATAATTGCATCATTGTTGTTGCAGGCTGTTGTAAAGAGAATTGGTCTTGCTGGTAAACTAATTGGGCATGAAGATTGCGTAAACACGATTGAATTCAACTATTGTGGTGATCACCTGGTGTCAGGTTCTGATGACAGACAAGTTATGTTTTGGAATGTGGCTGCTAAATCTGTGGTTCTTTCATATGCTTCTGGTCATGTAGATAATATATTACAGGCTCGAATTATACCCTTTACGGATGACCGTACTATAGTAACTTCTGCTGCTGATGGCCAGGTGAGTTTTGTAAATTTGAATCTCAAAATTAATCATTAACTGTTGGTTTGTAACATATTGTATGAATATTGAGATGACTGTGCATTTAGTGGTGTTTAGATGTGTCTATTGAAATTGCTTGTGTGATACTGAGTAATCAGAATCAGATAATATGAATATAGTGCTTGGATATTCTTATGCTGTTTAAAGTTCTCATAATCAAATGTATGCGTGTCCGAAGAATTCTGGTTTATTTCTGGAACTAAAAGATAAAATGACCAAAATATTTTACAATATTAAATGAGACAAATGCTTTCTTATGAATGTTAATTTATTTTACATTTTCAGGTGAGACTTGGTCAGGTAACAGAGAACGGTCTTGTACAAACAAAAAGATTAGGGGAACACGAAGGGCGTGTTCACAAGCTTGCAATCGAGCCCGGAAGTCCCTACATATTTTACAGCTGTGGTGAGGATGGATTTGTTCAGCATGTAAGTTAAATGATTTTCTATCCAGAAACATAATTAGTGTGACGGTTTGACCATTATAAAGTCAAAGTGAGAATTAATTCTTAGAAAGATTTATTTGTTTATTTTTTTTTAATTTTAATTCTTAGACAGTTTATAATATTCTGCAGTTCGATTTGCGAAGTAATACTTCCACAAAGCTGTTCTGCTGCTTCTCATTCACAGGAAACAACTACGCGCACTCTTCTTTAGACAGCTTAGCATTAAACTCCATTATAATCGACCCACGAAACCCTAACTATTTTTCTATAGGAGGTTCTGAAGAATATGCACGCGTATACGACATCAGAAAACTCCAACGGGCCCCAGCTTCAAGCAATCAGGACGGGCCCGTTGACACATTCTGCCCAAAACATCTAATCAGAACTCAGGTTTTCATCACTGGAATGTCATATTCCAACACAAGTGAGCTTCTTGTTTCTTATAATGTCGAAATCATTTATTTATTTCAAAAGGATATGGGTTTAGGCCCGTACCCGGTTGCAGTTTCAAAAGCCCATTTGGATAGTTTGGAAGAACCACAGATGTACTCTGGGCATAGGAATTCATTTGGTGTTAAAGGGGTTAGTTTTTTCGGGCCCGATAGTGAATATGTTGCGAGTGGATCAGATTGCGGTCATATTTTCATATGGCACAAAAAAGATGGTAAAGTTATTCGGGTTATGGAAGACGCTAGGAGTATAGTGATTCAAGTTGAACCACATCCTAATATCCCGGTTCTTGCTTCTTCTGGAGTAGAGGAAAATATAAAACTTTGGGCTCCTATATCTGATGACATTCTTCCCCTGCCTCATGATTTAGAAGAGGTGACCGAATGTGTTGATTATGATTACAAAAACAATATTATTACAATAATAATCTGAATCTTTGAATAAAACAGATTATGGAATCGAACAGGCGAGCCACAGAGTATCATTGAGTTACACTAATGCATGTTTTGAGGCTTCACATTAGGCAAGGAATGACTTCCATTGAAAGAAGACATGATAGAGATGATATTGCAGGTGATGAAGAAGATAAAGTGATGATGCTTATGAGTTATGGTATACTCTTTTGATCTAGTTTTCTTTAAAATTAAGTGGATTTCAAACTTAATTACTTAGCCATTTGCAATATATATAACAAGTTAAAAGAAATTAATTTGATGCAAAATATTTCTCAAGTTTATTTTATTACTATTTAATATGAAATTGGTTTCTTTATCAAGCCTATTTAAATATAAGTTTTCTATTTTTTTCATCTCCAATTATTTAGTTCAAAACATGTTATACAAACTAATTAATATTTTAATAATTAATTAATTTATTTGTTTGATAAAAATAATTATTCCTAACTTAATCTATCTTTATAGATTAAAATGATAAAAAATAATTTTTTTTTGATGGAACAAAAAGTGTTCAAAGAGGAAATTCTGGAGAGTTCTAAAAGATTAAATGTTTTTTATTTGGACTTGAGTGTCATCATGGGACATGGAGTAACCCATAGCCCATAAGAGATGGCCCATGTTGCAGATTTATAAATTATAATGCAAGTACTTCAGACTAAAAGCGCTCCTCATATAGTCATATGGGCCAACTCGAGCCGGTCATCGACTTGGTTTGAGATGTTAAATAGACCGTGTTCGCGGGTTGACATGTTAAACATAACAAGAATATAAAATTGACGCGTCTAAAATCGTGTTAGACATATGAACTTAATACAAAATACGAGTTTTTATTGGTTGGCACAAACAGGATCCGTTTGACCTGAAATTTGTATATTTTTTTTTACATATTATTAATAGTATGAAATTATAAACTTTCAACAAAAAAATGCAAATGTATAGAAAATAATTATGTTTAGACTATAAAACCTAATGCTTGTTTCTTTTATAACTTTAAATTATAGTACAAAATATTCATTGAGTTTAAGCTATGACTCAATACATTTTCTGATGAAAGTTATACAAATAAATAAATGCGTCTACCCGTGAACTCACAAGTCGACCCGAACAAGGCTCGTTTAGCCAAACATGTTTACGGGTTTAATCAGAACTCGTATATAATAAACCTAAACCCGTAAAATTTGTGTAAGTTCGTGCCATGTTTTTATGTCATGAATGCACGACGTTAATGTCTAGAGCTAAGTTTAACACTGTTTAACAAAACACATGACCCATTTAAAAAAAATATTTTAAGAAATTACTTGCTTGTTAACAGGATCTAAAAATCATTAATAAAATGGATTTTATTCTATTAGTTTATTCATTACATCTCTTCAACGACTGTTTGAAATATTTCCCCCGTTTAATTATTAGTCAAAATATTTGTTATATTTATAACTAAAAAAAATATAATTTTCTTTTTTAGAATAAAAAAAGTACAACAGAAAAATATGGCTCGGAAGATAAATGATTTAATTGTCAGTTGTGTAACTTCGTTCTGCAGGTTAATCATTCATTTGCAGACAACATTTAAGTACCCCTCCATCCCCAGTCCTATAAACCATCATTTTTAACGTATACTATTTTTATTTTCTTTCCATTTTCCATTTTGTATTTTGTTAATAAATAAAAAACAATTAAAAAAAGATTTGACTTAGGAGAAGTATTTCACATTTACATTAAAAAGACTTTATTTACTTTATTTTTATATATCACACGTTATTAACAGAAAAAATATAGTTAAATAAAATAGATTTAGTGGGACATGTGAGTAACCGATTAAAAATTACCTAAAATATATGCAAATGGTTATAAAAATTACCTATCACTTGTGTCAAGGGATTGCAACCCGGTCCTCACGAGAAACCTAAAATATTTGAGATGGATAATGAGATGAGTATTTGAGTATGAGTGTATGACTGAGTACACTACTTGGAAACGGGTATGGAGTTTCGTTGACGGACAAATCCATCGGTAATTACCGTCGGACTAGGTATCCGTGGACAACGGTGCGTACAAAAATCCAAAAAATAACCAAAAATCTGGAATTTGGTGAGTTCCGTCGGTAGTTCACCGACGGAAACATCCGTAGGTAAAATTTCGTTGAAGGTGCAGCTTTCTAATAGTGGTATGGATTAGTTTTAAGAAATTCCGTAGGCATGGGGTGAGTACGGTATTAGCTGGTCTTACCCTTCCGATGGCTCGAACTTGTTTACCTGCATCAAACCCGAATATAATAATATATTATATAATCTTAAAAAATATAATAAATAGTATATTCAATTTGTTAGAAACTTTAAATTATCAAAAGATACATAATTGTTAGAAGTGTATTGAATATTTATATTTGAGTAAATTACCATTTGCGTCCATATGGTTTACACGATTTAACACAGTGCGTCCCTAACACAAATTTTTAACGCTTTGAGTACCTGTGGTTTACATTCTGTAACACTCTGAGTCCCTGTGGTTAACACCGGTAGATTTTCTGTTTGAAAAAAAGTGAAAAGTCTGTTTTACCCTTTTTGATTATTGCAGATTGAGTCCCTATTTCTTCATCTTCTTCATTTGACACCTTGTATCATCTTGCAGAACAAAACCCTCATGAAAATACTCTTCATTAACTAATCACACATATGAATAAACACATAAAATCAACTATTCACTAGCCCATTAATCAAGAAACAATAAAAATACCAAATTCGATCTTAAATCCCTAAAAGAGAATTGGGGGGGGGGGTTAAATTCTCGAAATCAAGTTTCAAGATTCATAAAAAGGTGAAATCTTGGGAGAAAATGAAGATCACCCGGAAGAATTCAAGGCGAATAAAGATGACCCAGGTATTGGATTTCTTCCTGGAAGTGATGTCAGGAATTGGATTTCAGCTAAGGGCTGGGCTCATGATCAAGGTGTGCCGGCGACAGGAGGAGTAACGAGGGAGGCCGGCGGGAATGGTGAAGGGAGAGGGTGGCGGATTAGGAAGAACGACGCGGGGTTGGAGGTGGTAAGCAGAGGTGACGATGGATGTAGTGGTTTGACGGAACTCGGCGGCAGCCGAGTGGAGGTGTCAAGACGAGGAAGACGACTGGTAGGGTGGTGTTGGTGGTTGCGGGAGCCGGCTGCGGTAGTGAGACACGGCGGCGGACAGCGGGAGTAAGGGGTAGTTGTGTTCCGATGTTGGGAAGGGGGTAGAAGCTGATGAAGATGAACTCTTTGTGTAAATCGCAGGGTTAATATTTAGAGTAAATTAATGTTTGCGTCCCTAGGCGAGTGAAATTACGGGGTTACCCTCGCTTGGGCTAGTGAAATGACCTAAATACCCTCATTGACTAACGGTTGACTAACAGAAGTTAGAGAGAGGGACTCAGAGTGTTACACAATGTAAACCACATGTACTTAAAGCGTTAAAAATTAGTGTTAGGGACGCATTGTGTTAAATCGTGTAAAACACAGTGACGCAAACGGTAATTTACTCTTTATATTTTAAATCGACTTTTAAGGAAAGTTTAAGGTTAGATTTTGAATCATGTGTATCTTAACAGGTAATTTTTAACAACATAAGATCATAACCAAGTACTTGATACCTGTGAAACTGACGGATATTAGACACTAGACGGGTATGACGCCTCGACGTAATATATTTTCTATTTATTATCATTACATAATATATTTATTTTTTTATTTATATGTACTAGAGATCATAAATTGTTGAAAAAACAAGCAGAACTTTCTTATTTTAGTTCATTAATACAACCTTAAAATGCAAAATGGTAAAGTTGTTAAGCATAAGGTACAAGCTTTTAAAACTTATTATCGAAGTTACATTAAGGCCCCTATAAAACTTACAATACACCCCTGCACTTTAACTAAATTCACTATTTAAAACCTACACTTTTTTATATGCTTTTTTTAACCTTTTCTATATGTGCTTTTTTTACTTTTCCCACCCGATCATAAAACGCCACGTGTCCTATTAATATTTTTTTTCCTTTTATAATTTTATGTCGTGGCTAATTTTATCTACGTCTTGACGTTAATTTTCGTAACGTCGTTTTTTAACCAACCGGTTGTTTTAAACGTTTTTTTACACCAATATATGCACTCATATATATACATAACACACACACCCCCAACCCCCCAACGCCAGTGATTTTCCTCACGCCAAGCCCCCTACGCCCCCATTCACACCCAAGGAGAGCGGTGTTCCGCGCCCCACGCCCCATCCACGTAGGTTCACGCCCGGTTTCACGCCTCCATTACGGATGGCTTAAGATTAAAACTCAAACCAACTACATTTTTAATCAATTTTATGAAAACTTTCAACAAGGTAATCGTTCCTAAGAGGACATATCATGATTAAGTGGTGTGTCTCACAACCAAAAGCTTGTGGGTTTGAGTTAAACCCACAACCTTTGGATTGTTTTTTGAACTACACCTAGATTATCTAGGATGAATCTGTCACCCCAAGACTCAAACCCACAACCTTTGGTTAAGATGAGATCACCACTCTAACCGTAACTCTTACTTATTTACCACTAAAACCAACACCCCCAACCCCCCCTCCCCACACACACACACCACCATTTACTCAAGTTAAGTACACTTATGATCCTGAAAATTTGTAACTTAAATTTTTTTATATGTTTTTTCAAGTGTTAATATACTATTAGACTATTAGTTTTTTTTTAATACATCAAAACCTAATAAATATAAATATTAATATAATAATAAAAAATTGCCCTTCTGTTAGTTTAATTTTAATATAGTAAACATGCACCCGGGTGAGCGGGCTTATAGTATTCGTTTGCCATTAAAAAAATATAGTAAATAGGCAATCTAATACCACCAGGTCAAACACCACCTCCATCATTGAAATCACCTTACACCATCACCGTCAAACAAGATAGATTCTTACTCGACAATTTAAACCCTCAGCGACTTGAACTAATGCAGGGATGTTGGCGTGGACCTTATCTTCATTAATGATGTGAATCTTTTTTTTTTTGATAGGTAACTTTTATTTTTGACAGTCACATCTCCAAATCGGAGATCCATACCTCTCAACCTGACCACTACGTTGTCTGAACCGGGCCCGCGGGTTCAGAACGAGAGGCTTAGGCTATCACCGGGAAACCATGGAGCCTGCTGCCACTTGACAACAGTTGCGCCGCTACACGGGGCAAACCCCGCTAGCGTAACGCACTCCGGACTAAAACCCGGGTTGGCTCGGACTCGAACCTGCGTGGGCAGGTTGAGTCTTCATCGCCGTAATCACTAGACCAAAGCCCATTAGTTTAATGATGTTAATCTTCATACCCCAAATCTACGTGAGTGAGTAAGCTTCTGGTACTTCAATAAACCAAATTCACCTAATGATTAACGTATGACGTCATAAAAATTAGCATTTCATACCAATTTGATAATAAATTTGGCCATGAATCCCTATTAGCAACAAATAGCTTGAAGGATATCATAAGACTGAATGTAGCATAAGAAGTATTAGGCTTTAAACACCACTACGTTGTCGGCGCCATGGGGTGTGACCAGCTTAACGGGCACAGGGAGAGTTGTGTAATTAACTTTTTTTTAGATAATCACACCATGACAAATCACACTCCGTTTTTAATTTTCTTTTTAGTTTATTTAATTTGTTTTAGTTAAACCATTACACACTTTTAAAGTTTTAGTTAGTGAGAGCCTCACTGGCTACGTGGCGGTGAAATGCTAGTCACTTTTACACTTTTTAATTAAACCACTACACATAGTCTAATCACAAAGTCATTAAGCTATTTCCCTAAGGAATAAACTTAGTTATAGAAACATTTGTGCACACAATGTAGTAAATCTCAATATATATCCTATCTATTAGGAAATTCCATAATACATGTCGGCTAATTACTCATACACTATGTTAAAACCAACTCACTATATAACAAACACTAATCATCATAATCAAGCACTTAAGATATTGATAGTTCATACAAAACTTCAAATAATCGTATTAGCACTTAAGCTAGACAATCCAACGAAAACAGTGAATACTTCAATTTAAAAGCATTTTTTTTAAGATTATGTCCTTTGTCGACTCCCTCTTGTTGCCCAAAAAGAAGAAAGTTATGATTGAAGCCGTTTGTTTTATCACTTGGTGGGTCTTTTGGAGACTTCAAAACAAGACTATTTTCGATCCCCAGCCTCACTTGGAGGAAGGTATTTTTGATATTATCGTTAATTATTCGTTTATATGGTATGTTAATAGGAATAAGAAGCTTTCCTTTTGTTGGGATGAGTGGATTAAAAACCCTCTCCTACTGATGTAATCTCTTGGTTGTCCAGGTTGCTTGAATCGGGTCTTCGTTTTTTATATATTACCGCTGTTCTAAAAAAGCATTTTTTTAACGACTGAACAAAGAAAAATTTACATGACAAGCAAAGGCAAGAAAATTACATGACAAACAATGGATTTTGTATCCACGCTACACATGAAACATTTATTTTATTGTTCTTATTACTATACCATCAAAAAGGATAATTAATGATCGAATCAAAAATACAATTCTTCAAGCATTTTATGTACATATTGATTTAAAACACTATCTACACACATCAAGTACACTTGAAGTTCAATGCTTTTATTGGTTCGTAGGAAATCAAACAAATATAACAATTATGTTCAATACATTTTCAACAGCCTTAACTTGTAGAATGCATATTATAAGTTTTTTTTGACCCGACCCGTTAGGGTCTAATATGCTAATCCGTTCATAAAACTTTAAGTTACAAGCTATAAGATCTCTAATAATGGTTTTTTTTTATCTATTTGGAATCATTACAAACAAAGTTATATACAATTTAATACACATTTATAAATTTTGTTGCACTCATTTTTTATGTCAAACTTTTGGTTCTGGAATAAATGCACGTTAAAGTTTTAAAATAAAGTAACAACTAGGGTGAACCCCGTGCTCTGCGGCGGTGTAATAAATAGCGGTAACGGCGACAAAACGAGAGCGTTAAGGTTTATAACGTAAAAGCCGAATTACGTAAAAATAGCTAAAATATAAGATTAATAAAAGGTGGGGAAAATCAAAAAAAAAATTTGAACGGAAACACCTAGATATTCTAGGATAATTGAGTTTCCCCGGGACAACACCTAGAACATACAGGGCAGCCCACCACAGGAGGAACCCACCAACTGGGTAAACCCCTGACCTAGCCACATACCCCTTTTTTGCTGTTACCAGGATTCGAACCCAAGACCTGAACTATGAAAAGTATTAGAACTACAATTGCACCAAATGATAAACAGTAGGGAAAATCAAATAACAAAAAAAAACATTAAAAAACACAAAAAAAAAAAAACCCACCCCGAAGTTTCAAACCTAGGGTGAGGAGAAGTTAATGGAATGGAACTCCACATGCATCAACCACCAGGCCAAGGTAAGCTTTTGATTTTATCCCCCATGCAAAAATTTTAATAACTAAAAAAACTGTGTAAAGTAAAAAAAAAATTTAAGCTAAAGTCAGCCGGCTGACTTATCCAATCAAATGAGTTTACTATTCACGCACTAAGAACTCCATTTCAAAATGTATGTTAGTTAATGTTCATAAGTTTACTATAACCTCTCCTTTTTATCACAGTTTTATTTTAATTTGATATAAAATAATACTTTGAAAACATAAAGAAGACATGATTCATGAAAGGTTTATGAGTTTATATACAAGTTATTTAATAATAATTATTAAAGATGATTTCTATATATTTTTTTAAACGTCAAGGATCTTGTGTAATCCATGTTTTTATTTCAAGATTTTGAACAATCATTTCAAAAGGACATTCACGATGATTGATTCGATTAAAATTAAAATAATAAAGTATATCCAATATTAAAAGTACAAAATGTAATCGAAATAGATTTTCACTTAAGGATATAATTTAAAATAAAAATATGCTAAAATTAATTATATATAAACAATGATCATAATTTTATAATAAAGAAAAGGCTAATATAAAAAAATAGTAAAGTGACTTTTTCGTCCCTTACTTTACAAAATCTAGTCATTTTCATCTAACTTACTAACTTCGTCTACATTTTAACGTTAAATCAGAGACAATTTTGGTTAAATCAGGGGCAATTTGGTTAGATTTTAACCTATGATTTTCAAACCGACCTCTGATTTAATGTTAAAATGTAGACGAAGTTAGTTAGATGAATGAAAATTGCTAGATTTTGAAAAGTCAATAACGAAAAAGCTAAAAAAAAGTATTTAGATGAAAGTAGCTAAAATGGTCAAACCACATGGGCGAAAAAGACACTTTACTCTAAAAAAAATTAACATATCTTTTTACTTTTCATAAAAAAGTTCTGAAGATTTTTAAAAAATAATAAAGTCACATAACACAAATATGTCACATAAGACCATGTGCAGTGGTCTAACGCTCTGGGCGTGAACACCATCACGCCGAAGCCAGATCTACCAAACCTTTAACGCCCACCCCCTCCGCCCCTTCAGGCGTTAGCAGGTTAACGCCCAGCCCTTCACCCCCTCCTTGACGCCCACGTAATGGTGTTTAACGCCCCTCCACGCCCCAAATCCTGAAATGTAACATCCCGAAAATAACGACAAAATAATAAACGGGTTTTTAATGCGAAACAAACGGAATAAACGAACGAGGATACACGGCCCAAGGATGGGCCGGAATGGGCTGTGCGAACTTGGGCTTAAGGGAGGTAGCCCTTTCCCTTAAATGCCCCCATACTCCATTTTTCTCTCATTTCCTTCAATCTTAGAGAGAGAAACCGTAGAGAGAGAAAGTAATGGATCGGCTCTAGATCGCAGCAACGTGTTCCTCTACTGCTCGTGTGAAGGTTCTCCAAATCAGAAGCTCATTCCAGGTAACGATTCGTTCTAAATCTAAGTTTTAGATCGTTTTGAGGTTTTCGGGTTTTTGGTAAAAAAACGACAATTTTTATGTATGAAACTTCGAAATAGTCATGGATCTAGCTTCTAGAACCTTAAGCAAACGTTTTAAACGTATAAAGTTTGGATTTTGATGAGTTTGGATTCGCATGCAAGAACTTAGGGTTCTTGGGGAAGAATATAGCCACGCAGGAGAACTTGTCAAGTTCGCATGGGGCAGTGGGAGCGAACCTGTGGCATCGAACATGCTAAGTTCGCTGGCAGCCACTTGGCGAACTTGTGGCATGCGAACCTGGTAAGTTCGCTGGACCAGGGTCAGGCGAACTTAGCCTTATGTTCGCCTAGCCTGAAGTTGTGAACCGTTAGTGTTGGGTTAGGTCTGATGTTTATTAAATTAATCAATTCAGATCGTGTGTGACACCTGTTGGACCTTTGTTAGGACATCCGACACTAGCTTATCACGTGAGTTCTAGAGCCCCTCTTTTTAACATTTTAATGATGTTTTGGGCTGGTGTACATGTATACAAAATGATGTTTTATGAAATGATGTTTATGAAAGATGTTTTGGAAAGCGAAGTTTTGAAATGAAATTACGAAATGTTTTGCTAAGAACTTTACGAATGAAATGTTATTTAATAAAGCGTACGAATGTTCTAACTGAAGTTTGATGTAAAAGAAGTAAAGGTTTTACGAAATTCACAAAAAGAACGAATCTTCCATGATTCCTTTAGGAATCGAAGTTATGTATGTTACGTGTGGGCAATACTGTCACACCCCGGCCGGCGACGGATTATATGTCGGGGCTGACGCGGTTGTTCATAAGCACATGATCATCTATTAAATGTAGTAATAATTATTCAACCAAAATTAAAGCATCCGTTATGATTGAAAGAAGAAAAACAAATAGTCCAAATATAACATAAATTAGATTAAGACTAGGTCCATGTCTTATATAGTCAAGTAGTCCTCAAATAGGTGCACCTGAAACATGCGAGTAAATGTCAACTACAAGTAGTTGGTGAGAAACATAGGTTTTGACACCAAACAAAGTTACGTATAGTTTTACAATTCAATATGTTCAAAGCATGTCTAAAGCATGAATGTGAAAACATACAAGGTTCCAAACGTACAATTCAATCCTGGTAATGGAAAACTAGATACGCAATCCCACTGATTGCCATTTTGAAAAAGAGGCAAGAGGATACCTAAGTTGTAAGTTGATACCCAACAAAAACCCGCCAAGGTTTTGTGGTAAGTTATAGTTTTGGATTCCCGTATAAATGATCATAAAAGGTACTACCTTAGGCTTGGGCTGCAAGTTAATGAATGTACTGACATGAACACATGTAATGGTCACCAGGTAGTTTAAGACATAAAGATCAAATGTGAGGCCCCGAACCCGGGAGGCCTCACTTATTGGATTTACTCATCAACACATAGCACTTTAAACATAAGACATTCATTAACACAGCGGAAACAACTTAAACTTCATCATACGCAGCGGAAACATAACATGACTAAACATAACTTATCAAATACAACTGAAACTTGTCTTAATCAACATAAACAAAAGAAACATAAACAGGATGCCAACTGCTGGTCTTCGGGTAACTCTTCTTGCCAAGCCAAGCATCCACTTCCATCTACTGCCACCTACACTTAACTGATGTGCATACTAAAAATCAGCAACGCTAAGTGAGTTCTAACGTTTACTTTAAATCAATTATACAAAAGATTTACTAAAACATATATACTGCCAATAAGGCTAAACTTAACACACTTTACTTTTAAAACATATGTACTGCCATTAAGGCTAAACTTAACACACTTTACTTTTAAAACATATGTACTGCCATTAAGGCTAAACTTAACACACTTTACTTTTCAAACAGTTTAAAACGTATAATAAACCGTCAATTCCTCTTTACTGTACTGCCCTCATGACTTACATCCATGAACCGACAAGTACCTGGTCAATGCCCCCATGATCAACGACCATGAACCGACAATACCGCTTATCCGTCAATTCCTTGTCACTACTGTACCGCCCCCATGGCTAACGTCCATGAACCGACGAGTACCTGGTCAATGCCCCCATGGCTTACATCCATGAACCGACAATACCCTGTTCAATGCCCCCATGGCTTACATCCATGAACCGACAATACCGCTTAACACTAAGGGGAGGTTGCGTGGACCTCCCGAGCGACCGCCGTCACTCATCTCAGTTGTATAACCGTTAACGAACCCAAAGGTTCTTACTAATGGGTAGAACCCATATCTGACATCTTGTACAAGTAACATCTGTCCCAAGGACCTTTATAGTTGGTACATATTCCCGAAGGAAAACTGTTCACGACATCTTGTACAAGTAATATCTGTCCCAAGGACCTTTATAGCTGGTACATATTCCCGAAGGAAAACTGTTCACTTTACTGTTCATAAAACTTTCTGTAAATCTTGTTCATAACTTAACATGTATTATGCCTTTGTTTATGTATATAAAAATATAGTAAACGCTTGCCATAAATACCTTTGCTTTTACTGAAATATATCTTAACACATATATCATGCCTTTGTTTATGTATATAAAAATATAGTAAACGCTTGCCAAATGATATATCTTACTTTACTGAAAACATACTAGCACATATATCATGCCTTTGTTTATGTATATGAAAATATAGTAAACGCTTGCCAAATGATATATCTTACTTTACTGAAAACATACTTTTGCCTCTTTTAAACCTTTCACTAAAACATAGTTTTTCTCTTCAGTTTATAATATATAAAATATAATAAACACCTTACACTAAGTATGCACACCACCCCTAAAGAAAGCAAAAAGGGGATTAGAACTCACCTGGTATCTAAGCTGCAACGGTCTATTGGATCTCACACAATCTGAACAATCATAACAATTTGACACTTATCAGACTTAACTCGACGCTAAACGGTTTAACCACTCTAACATACTGACTTTACTTAATCAGTCCTGATTCCTGCGCACTTAGCAAGTGCGCAGACACTGCTTCCTGCGCACTTAGCAAGTGCGCAGACTTCCCTTCCTGCGCACTTAGCAAGTGCGCAGACTTCCCTTCCTGCGCACTTAGCAAGTGCGCAGGACCTGCTCTGTGCGCACTTAGCAAGTGCGCACGACCTGTTCTTGACGAAAAACCCTAACTTTCGCATTCGGGTCTGATCACTTCAAGATCCCGAACCTGTTTGCATTCAAAACGTTCGTTTTCCATTAAGGAACTCAAATCTATGCTTATCCTTCAGTTTCATCCGATTAAACTTAACCTTTTCACCCAAAACCCGAAAAACCCAAAAACGAACTAAAACTCAGATCTAGGAGAATCAGTTACCTGTAATCACTTCCTTTTCATTGCTAAACACTCACGAGACTCTTGCTAACGATCCTTGAAGCTCTAATCCGAAAACTGGGACTTTCTCTCTCTAGACTCTCTCTCACTTTCTCTCTCTAGAATCCAAAAATCTGGATGGAAATGGGGCTTTTGGGCAGGTCTTGAGGTTTATAAGGGCCCAAACTTGCCCCTTTCGGCCCATACATCCCCGCCCAAGCCCGCTTCTCTTCTCCTTATTAAAGTTTTAATTTTCCCGTGAATTCTTTCGCGCTCTAAAACTCGGGATGTTACATCAAAGCATAAGAACAAAGGTATTGAACTGTGTATGAAATATAGTTAATAACATGTTTCACTCCAAAAGTAAAAGAGTAAAAATGGGCTATGTAAACTCACATGAGTTGAAGCTAGGAATGATAGGGTTTGATGAGATGAATAGATATTGTGATGATTTCTCACAACAAACCTACATAGATAATTTGTTTTCTATGTTCAAAAATAAGTTTAACAAGATAATGAAATTCTAGGGTTTCAGGGTTTGGGTTGGAGATGGACTTGCTTGGTTTATTTGAAGAAATCTCGAGTTTTGACTTACTTTAGAAACAATGATAATAAAATAGTTTGTAAGACTTTATTTAGTAGGTTATTTAGTAGTCTATTTTACATAATTGTACTAGAGATATTAAATAAGATTTATGAGGCAAAATAGTACATTATGATTTATTTATAAAATAACTTCATAAATAAAAAGTTCGCTCAACAATTTATGTAATTAAAGTTTATTAGTTATTGTAAATAAAATGGTTAATTATAATAAATGCAAAAGAAATGATTTAATAATAATTGAAATTAACTTGGTTCGTTAATTTATCGTAAATGAGTGATAAAAGATTAAATAGTGTTTTAATTAGGATTAATGGATATTGATATAAAATAATTATTTAAAATAATTATTTGAGTATTTATAAGTTTAAAAGTATGTTTTAAATAATTTATTTTATAAGAATAATTATTTACAAGAATATGAAAGTGTCTAAACATTTAATTTTAATTTGTGTAATAACACCATAAATAAATACATAATTACTTTGTTTCAAACAAAACCATTACTATTATTTATTTATGAATTTAAAATGTTTTCTAATGTGTTTTTAATTAAAATAAAATGAATAAGTAAATATTTTTCAATTTAGTTTTTATAAAACTCTCAGATTATATTTATATATTTTATAAAAATTTTATTTGGAATTTTTAATATTAGATAGAGTATTAAAATAGGCTGAAAAGGAAAAGGAATTAAAATAGGACTGCTGGGACTCAAACCTGCGTCTGCGCCCAAGTCACAAGTTGCACACACACACTTAACCAATAGACCAGGTCTTATGCCTTGGTCTATACTCAGCGTGTTTAAGTTTTTAATGAGCAAACCCCATTTACCCTTCGTCCCCAAATGCTCCGACGAGCCCTAGCCCACTAATGCTCTCGATCGGCCAGGCGACTGATACCAATTTCATGGGGCTTTTGATCCTCATAACAAGGCGAGTCTATGGGCACAAGAATTACCTGAATCGAATGCGTAGAGAGGGAGAATGGCTCGACGAACAGATTTGGGTTCTTCGGCTAAATCGGGTCCTCCAGGGATGGAATTTGATGCAATCAGAGGTGTAGGAAGTTCACAATGAGTGTCGCTAGTGATTTAGGACCTCTATTTATAGCCAATTAGGACGATAAACGTTCGATCGATTAAATGGCATTCAAGGTCTCAAACGGTTATAGTTTAGCCTTTGATTAGTTCATAAAAACGAGATTAAATGCGAATGATGAGTTGGTTAGATGTCTTGGACGTGATTCCGTGAACGGTTTCGCATGAAAATATGTCGAGTTCGTGTGGAATGGCGCAAAAAAAACCGGTCTCCGAGGGGCTCGAACTCGCAATCAGAGGGGGGGTGGTTCATCCGGGTATTGCAATTGAATCCCTGAAGTCTCAGGGTTTGGCAAAACAGGTCCCCAGGGTTTAGAGGTGTTATCATTTTATGATCAAACTTTAGTTTTAGTTAGGAATTAAGTTTCAGAAATTGTCATTTTAGGCCCTGGACTTTATAAAACATAAATTCATTAAAGTTTTATAAACTTTTATAATTCTAATAACTACAACTAAATGTTAGAATTACAAAACTATATTTTTTTAAAATAAAAAAGAATGAAAATGGTTTTATTTGTATAAAACTTATTTATCTTTGTAATTTATAAATTTTAAATCTTTATAAGTCCCAAAATTTTATTTATAGGGTTTATAACATTTGTATTTGTATATGTGTATATATATAGGTTTAGAAAATAATCTAGCATATTTATATGTATTTGTTTAATAAGATTAAAACGTTTATTTACATAATCTCAAGTAATTATTCGTTATTATTAAATTTGAAATAAATGTATCCAACGTATGTATATGTATGCTCATGAAGTATAATAGATAAATAAGGTACTTCCATAAATGCAAATTATAAAAATAATGAAATTACATTTGCCGGATTAGTTAGAATAAAAGCCGGAATTTCCTGGGGATTACAAATACCTTTATAGGGGCTTTTGTGGCTGACCAACGGTTGTACAAATGAGGGGGAAAAAGGGTGACGACGGTTACTAAGGGATTACTATCACACCCCGCCTAGGGCGAAAACATGGGGCGTGACGATCCATGGTATTCATAGCCTTTGATTACAACAAACGACTTCTAAATGCATTCAGAATCAAAGGTTTAAGTCAATACAGAAAATCATAATTTGTTTTAAGACATTACATGCAAGCCAAATAGATCTATTCATGCTTTCCACGTTTATGTCATAACTAACGGTTACAGAATAAGAGGGGACTTTGATGCGTTAAACAAGTTAACTCATGTAACAATGTAGGTACTTGTGTCCAGTTTCAAGTTGAGTAAGTTTTCTCCCCCCGTATGTTTAAAAATCAATTTATAACAAGTAAAAGTATGGTCGTGAAGACTCACCGTAGCTAACAGTGTGGTGAGTGACGATGTAAGTAGCAAGTCCAAACAAATCCCGACCTAGCGGTGCCCTAAATTAATTAAGACACCTTAAGGTCTAAGTAGTTGCTAAAGTGTGGGTTGGTCAAACGACCAATATCCCGAAGTCTTGATCCTTGCCTTGTAATAATTTACAAGGGTCCAACCCGATCGCCATTGGTGATATAACTTGTCGTTCAAGTAGTTATATTTATTAAAATTCCTTTAGTAAATAGTATGATGTAGACTTTATTTATCTAATTTCTCGTTTTCGGTTTAAGTCGTTTCTCATATCTAATAAATATATAATATATATTTATTATAAATAGATGTAAAAATGGCATAAAATAATTATTATAATATTTTATTTTTTCAAACTTATTTCTAGTTGTCTCAACCATTTATATTTATATATGTGTATATATAAGTATATAATTATTAATTTTCACAAAGTTAGTATATGTAACTATATAGATGTATGGTTATTTTATAAAATCTTCCATGTAATTATATGTCCATTTTTCTCTCGTATTAATAATAATGTACACAAATTTATTATTATTACATATGTCATTATTATTTAAATAAAAGTTATACTTAAAATTTTTATAGTTTTTACCGTTGTCTCTTACGTTAAAAACCCGTACTTTATACGTTATTTAAAATACCAACCGGTTATAACCATTATATCACAAACTAGTTTTATGTTAAAATAAAATAGTCGAATGCTCACGTAAATAGTCGAGGGGAGGTGGCGGAGTTTACGCGAGACCCGGTTTCTCCACTTGACAAACCCGGTTAGCTCCCGAAATAGCACGTACCCTTCGTATAATTGAGACCCGGCACCCGTAAGTGAAAACCGAAGACCCGAACGAGATGGTGGAGCTTGGTTCTTGTTCCCAAAACCCGTAAAGGTGGTGGAGGTGTTTCGGGGCTGTGGTGAATGAAGGTGGCGGTGTGCGGTGGTGATCGATGGAGTGATGTGGGGTTGTGGTGATCGTAAACCGGGTGAGGGAGATGGTGGTTTGTGGTGCTCGATGGTGGTGAGGTGGTGGTTACCGTACTCGGGGGTGGAGGGGTATTGGTTTACGGTGATCAAGGGCGGTGTTATGGTGTTGTGGTGGTGGTTGCCGAGAAGAAGCAAGGAGGGGGTGAAGGTTGGCGTCGGGTGTGGCTAGCCGAGAGGGAAAGAAGAGAGCAAGTGAAGGGAAGGGTGTCATGGTGAAATGTCGTAGCGAGACTTGGTATTTACAGGGCTTCTTCATTATTAATATCCTCTAGATTATCCATGCATGGGGAACAATGTTGTTGGGGAGACATGGGGTTGGGAAGTGACTCCTCATTGGTGTTTTTGCAAGAGGGAACAAGTTCTAATACAATGGGGAGGACCCAATGGATGTTCGGCTGAGAGAAAGGAAATTGCACCGGGGGGGGGGGGGGGTAGCGTAGGTAGGTGTTATGGAGTGTTACCCGATCGTTCCTAGTTCGGTATAATACCCGCGTGTCGTCTTTTCCGTTCGTTGTAACGTGTCGGGAATGAGCCGGGTATATATAAAAGTATAAGTTTAGTAGTTTTTGGGCATAATACGTGACCGCGTCACATGTTTAGATTTTATTTCCATTCGGGTAGGTATTCTGTACTATTAGAAATAAAGAGAATGTTTCGGTGTGTTTATTTTATTTCCAGTTTATCACCAACGCGATACGAGGTTTGACATGTCTCGGTGATCCCTAATATTTCATTTGTTGTTGTGTAGTGGTTGGACTCTACTGGACCGGGTTATAACTAATTAATTAAAATTAGTCTAATATGTACAGTCTCGTGTAATTATATTTAAATAATTGTTTGGTAAAATTGCCAGTTGTCACATCGTCCCCCAGTTAGAAGAATTTCATCTCGAAATTAAGTTGGTGTTGTCTGCAACTGATGCATTGTTGAATAACTAAGGATACGTAAGTCTCATTTGATCTTCGCGTTCCCACGTGAATCTTGGTCCTCGCTTAGAGTTCCATTTGACCTTCACTATAGGAATGCGACTTCGTTTTTGTTTCTTGATTTTCCGATCCATGATCTCAACTGGTTGTTCCACAAAGTGGAGTTTATCGTCGATCTGAATCTCCTCAAGTGGTATAACAAGGGTTTCGTCTGACAAACACTTCTTCAGATTCGACACATGGAACGTGTCGTGTACACCACTGAGTTCTTGATGTAGTTTAAGTTTATAAGCCACTGGACCTATTCTTTCTAAGATTTCAAAAGGTCCGATGTATCGGGGAATGAGTTTATCTCGTTTCCCGAATCTAACGACTCATTTCCAAGGCGAGACTTTCAATAATACGTTGTCTCCCACCTGGAATTCCAAGGGCTTGCGTCTTATGTCATCATAGCTCTTTTGACGATCCCTAGCCGCTTTGATTCTTTCTCGGATCTTAAAGATCTTGTCAGTTTTTCTTGGATGATTTCAGGCTAGTGAGTTGGCTGTCACCAACCTCTGCCCAGCACAATGGTGATCGACACTTTCAACCATAAAGTGCTTCAAAAGTTACGGCTTGGATACTGGTGTGATAATTGTTGTTATAAGAAAATTCAGCTATGGGTAGATGAGTCTCCCAATTCTTTTCGAAGTCTATGGCACATGCCCTAAGCATGTCCTCTAGGGTTTGGATGGTTCTTTCACTTTGACCATCCGTCTGTGGGTGATAGGCGGTGCTCATGTCTAAGCGTGTACCCAACACTTTCTGTAATGATTGCCAAAATATTGAAGTGAAACGACTATCTCTATATGAGATGATAGAGATTGGCACTTTGTGCGTTGAGACAACTTCCTTTAGATAGATTCGTGTAAATTTTTCCATCTTATCCGTTTCTTTGATCGGTAGGAAGTGTGCAGATTTTGTCAATTGGTCGACGATTACCTAAATGGTATCATAACCACTTGATGTTTTGGGCAATTTCATGATGAAATCCATTGAGATTTGCTCTTATTTCCATTCTGGTATCTCAGGTTGTTGCAGGAGTCCTGATGGCTTTTGGTGTTCCGCTTTAACTTTGGAACAAGTCAAGCATTTACTTACGTAGGTGGCAATTTCTGCCTTCATGTTGGGCCACCGATACAACTCCTTGAGGTCTTTGTACATCTTGTAGGATCCTAGGTGGATTGAATACTTGGATTTGTGTGCCTCGTCTAACACTAAATACCATAGATTCCCAAAACGTGGTACCCAAATTCGATTCATGAAGTAACGGGCTTCATCGGATTTGGTTTCTAGCTGTTGATCCATACCTCGTAGGGATTCGTTTTCCAGGTTTTCTTCCTTGAGTGCTTCCTGTTGGGCATTACGTATTTGAGCGGTAAGGCTCGTATGAATTGTCATTCCCAATGCTCACACTCGGAGAGTCTTGTTTCTTTCTTTTCTGCTTAAAGCATTGGCTACGACGTTTGCTTTACCAGGGAGGTAACAGATGTTGCAATCGTATTCGTTCAATAACTCTACCCATCTTCGTTGTCTCATGTTTAATTTCTTCTGATCGAAGATATGCTGGAGCCTTTTATGATCTGTAAAAATGGTGCATTTTGTACCGTAAAGATAACGTCTCCAGATTTTAAGAGCAAAAACGGCTGCTCCTAATTCCAGGTCGTGAGTAATATAGTTCTTCTCATGTACCTTTAGTTGTCGGGAGGTATATTGTAACGCCCCAATTCTTGCAAAGAATGTAAGTCAAGGGACTAAAATAGTCATTAAATAAAACCCTAAGGGTTAGATTGTAATTAAGTTAAAGTCCAGGGGCTGAAAATGAAAAATGATGAAAGTTGGACGATGCGGACCAACATTGTGAAGGATAACGGTCCGCTAAGTAGGCCGCAAGGATTTCTCCGGGAAAAGCCACGTGTCAGCTGACTAATCGTTGAAATTTGACATGTGTATAGTAGATAACAGACCGACATGAAGACCATAACGGTCCGCTATGCCCATAACATGTAACATCTCTGAATTTAGTATTCATATTTCAATTCAATGTAATGCAATTTCAAATTCAATACTCGTGCACTGCCTTATTATTTTGCTTACCGTAAACTAAATGCAATGATTCAATACAAATTTACAAGTTTTGCTCGATTATATACACTTAAACGCTATACAAGTAACTATTTATTTCAAACTAATCAAACCTGAAAAAGTCAAGGACTAAAGTTGAAAATTTATCAAGAAACCCTAATTAGCACGGTCGTGCTTCGTCCTGGCACGGTCGCGCCAAGTGCCTCGGCACGATCGCGCGACTGGTCCTGGAACGATCGCGCCCGGTGCCTAAGCACGGTCATGCCATATTTAGGCACGGTCGCGCCTATGAAACAGCTGAAACGTAACTGCAACTTTAATTACCCGATCGTTCGAATCCGTAACATCCATCCGTTTCTTTTCCCTTAACAAACGTATTATCGCTTTCCAAATTATTCAAACGCCTCAGTTTCATATTACCAATCTCGAAATTTCTCTCTCAAAGCTTTTCAAGAAAACCAAGAAATTCTCTCCTGCAATCCGTATTCTCTCAAGCAAGATATTCGTGTCACTCGTCCCTCCTGAGAAGTTCTGGACTGACTGGATTGGCCGGAGTGCAACAAGGATCACCGGAACTCAATCTCGCCGTCGCCGGAATTTCCTCTCTATCAATATCCATCGATTCGCTATTGTTCAGGGTAACTTAAACCTTTAATTCATTCATTTCAGTATCAGTATCAAAAGCCTCTATTCAATTTGGGCTTCCATTATAAAAATCGATCTGAATCAGAACTCATGTTTTATAAAAAAATGATTTAATCGAATCCCTGCTTAAACATGATGTACATGCAATTAAGTTATATGAAAAGACTCGTAATAACCCATTAATCAAAAGCCCTAACAATTCCAGTGTTTAAAATACAAGAATTTGTCAATTCGTGTCTGATTTGGAAGAGACACGGTCGCGCTAATCATCTACTGCGGCCGTGCCTCATGCAGCGCGGTCGTGTCGAATAGCGGCGCGGTCGTGTCCTCCTGTCCAGACCTAGTCATGCCCTTTGGGCTAGTCTCTGTTGTGTCTAAAGATCATAGACATGACCGTGCCGGGCCAAGGCACGGTGACTCGTGCATGTTGACTGGTCTAGTTTGTGCCCTCTGTTTGATCAACCCGGTCGTGCCCCGACTAGCGCGGTCGCGCCCCTGGCTTGAGTACGATCGTGCCCTTCCGAGGCACGGTCGTGTGTGACTCAGAAATTGTAACAGAATTATAATTTTATATTTTTCGATCAATAAATGTTTCGATTTTATAAAAATATGTTTTCTGTATTTAAAAATGGATTTAAAAGTTTAATCTTGGCATAAATATAATTTATTTAAAAGTTTATGAAAAATTAAATTTATATTTATTATCTTACACTTAAATGATATTTTAAATAATTAAGTTACAAAATTTATAAATAAATAAGATAATGATTATTTATTTAATTTACATTTTAAATCAAAATCATTTATTTATTTATACTTAATTACAATTAATATTTACATTATTTCATAAACTATAATTATATATTTATTCAATTATCCAATTCAAACCTAATCAAATTGTTTCAAAAATATTTTTACTTCAAACTCTATATATTTTATTCAATACTTTTAAATACAAATCAATAGTTTTATACACAAATTCAACTTTCATTTTAGACTTAAACTTTATGCATCTATTTGATTCAATACACATTACTCTTTAGGTTAAATTGTGCATTTCGAGGATCATATTTGCTATCTATAATCTTTGTTAGCTACACTTCCATACCAAGTGAGTATTCACAACCCATTTTTACTCTTTTACACTTTTGGGGTGGAACATGAACTCTATACACATTACACATTACACATTACACATTTACGCAAACAACACAAGTGCAAAAATCCTATTTACATACATGTGTGCAAAATTTGAGCTTTGTGCCCGAGTGCTAGTTGTGCTAACCTTTGTATGCGATTATGTGCAATCATTAACTATACAAGCCGACGGTTTTCAATGTTAGATCTATTGAGTCTGACAAACCCACCCATGGTGCGTGGTGATTGAAACCGACAACACAATTTTTGCATGCTAGTTACAAGGTTTGGTTGTATATGGTTACACAATAGCTGCTCCCCATAAATGCCTTATTTTATCATGTTTTGTAAAGGATTTGTTTTCAACTATATGCTATCTACATACAACTGTGTTATACTCACCAACTTTTTAGTTGACTTTATTTTATTCATGTTTCAGGCCCCAATATGTGAGATTGATTCAAGACGTGTTCAATATAGGATTTGGACTTAGCAATTTAAATCAAGAATTTTATGAGTTGTTTTATGTTTCTTGTTTGAATTTGGTTTTGTACTTGGATTATTTGTAATGGAAATTTAACTTTAATATACTTCAATTTAATCAACCATGTGCTATGAACAGTCTTACATGTCCCGCCCCGATGATTCCGCCATCGGTCGGGGTGTGACAGATTGGTATCAGAGCGTTGGTTATAGGGAATTAGGTTATTAGACACCTTGACCTAGACTATAACTTTAGGACACCCACTTATACTATGCTTCATGATTTTTGTGCTATGTGTTACATGCTATGTGCTATATGTTATATGTTACATGTTTAGTATGATTACTTATTATTGCATTATGGTGACTTATGTGTTTTAAATCCATGAATTATTAGGATATTCTTAATAATTAAATAAATAATATCATTTCCTATATTCTAAAACCTCATAATATTTCTATCTTTATCCTTTCTTAGCATGTGGAAGAACTCTTGAAGCAAAAAAAAAAATCTTTAAATTTTTTTTTATTTCTTCGTTAAGGTTTTTAAACTTGTGAAATTATTTGAGGACACGTGCAATCTGGAAGGGTGACACCTGTATTTTGGGTTTTCTGTCTAGGAAAGCATTTCGCATAAATCCCAATCAACCGAGGGACCCGTATGCTTTCCTGGGAATTCCCGAGATGAGTGTTTACTTATAGGCTAAAGCATGTCTCCTTGAAAATTATATAAGTTTAATTAACCTTAATGTGTCATGGTATTCAAGTGATTTTGTCACTTTTGAGTACAATCCAAACTAAGAATATCTATTTTATTTTGTTATCTCATTCTATTAAATCCTATCAAATCTCATAAGTTCTCACAATTTTTCTTGTCTTGTGACAATCTGTAAAATGCCTCCTCGTCGTGCTCCCGCAACCAACGCCAACACCGACATTGCTGCTATTCTCACCCAATTGGTGACACAACTCACCCAAGCCAATGGTGCCACCAATGGCAACAATGGTGGAAATGGAAGCAATAGTGGTAATAATGGTAGAAATGGTGGTAACAATCCATCTCAATGCACCTTCAAGCACTTCAACTCGTGCAATCCCCTAAAGTTCTATGGTACCGAAGGAGCTACTGGACTCCTTCAATGGTTCAAAAGCATTGAGAATACCTTTCTCAATAGTGACTGTCCCGACAACCTCCGTGTTCGTCATGCTACAAGTGTCCTACAAAAACGGGCACTTACATGGTGGAATGGGGAGAAAAGGAATAGGGGTGTTGATGTAGCTATGGCCTTACCTTGGGATGAGGTCAAAAGGCTTATGACCGAGGAGTTCTGTCCTCGAAATGAAGTGAAAAAGCTAGAAGCTGAATTTTGGGATCTTGCCCAAGATAGCGGGGAAAGCTTAGCATATACAACTCGGTTCCATGAGTTGAGTCTTCTAGTGCCCCACATGGTCACTCCTTTGTGCCGTTGTATCGAGAAGTATATTGGTGGGCTACCAAGACAAATCCAAGATACTGTCTTAGGTAGAAATCCTGCTACTCTGGAGGATGCTATTCGTCTATCCGCTACCTTAATTGATAACCATGTGAAAGCGGGAACACTTACTAAGAAGGGTACTAAGAAAGTTTCTGAAACTGTAACCCCTCCTACTCACAACAAAGAAGCCACAACCGAGCCTTCTCGCAATAATAGAAAGAGGAAGGTTAGAAATTTTGCTGTGGTTACTCCTGCTGTCCCCGTCAACCAAGCTGCACCTATGGTTCAAGCGCCGGCTAAAAAGCCATATGTTGGGATCTACCCTCTTTGTGCCACCTGCAATTTTCATCATCCTCAAACTATCCCATGTCGCCTTTGTACTTATTGTGGGAGATATGGTCATACGGTTAGTGTTTGTAGGACCAAAGCTCTTACGGGCCAGGTCAACCCTCCAAACCGAAACGTACCTCAAGTGGCTAACCAAGGTGCTCCCGCCATTGCTAATGGGCGTGCTTGTTATGAGTGTGGTGACCCGAACCATTTTCGTGATCAATGTCCAAGACTTACAAATGCTAGACAAGGTGGAGCTCGTGGGCGTGCGTTCAACATAAACGCCAACGAAGCTCAAACCAACAATGACGTGGTCAACGGTACGTTTCTTGTTAATAGTCAATATGCCTCCATTTTATTCGATACCGGAGCCGATAAAAGTTTTGTGTCACTTAATTTTGAACCTTTACTTGCAAAGACTCGGTCCCAATTAGAGAAAACATTTACCGTTAAAGTAGCAAATGGTGACTCCCTTACAATTGAGTCCATTATCTATGATTGCTCTTTAGAACTTAATGATCACACATTCCCAATCAACCTTGTTCCAATGCCACTAGGAAGCTTTGATATTATCATAGGTATGGATTGGCTATCAAATCATCATGCCGAAGTCATTTGCTTTGAAAAGTGTATCCAAATTCCGCTACCATCGGGAGAAACCTTAAGAGTTTTTGGTGAAAAGCCTTGCAAGGGACTTAAGTTGATGTCGTGTACTACCGCTCAAAAGTACTTACGAAAGAAGTACATTGCTTTCTTAGCTCATATTGTTCAAAAGGTTTTCAAGGAGAAGAGTATCCAAGACATTCCTATCATTTGGGATTTCCCCGAAGTTTTTCCTAAGGATTTATCCGGTCTTCCTCCCGTTCGTCAAGTAGAGTTCCGTATTGATCTTATACCGGGAGCTAACCCTGTTGCTAGAGCTCCCTATCGTCTTGCACCTTCTAAAATGCAAGAACTTGCAAGTCAACTTCAAGAACTCTCCGACAAGGGATTCATCCGTCCGAGTCATTCACCGTGGGGTGCACCCGTCTTATTTGTTAAGAAGAAGGATGGATCATTTCGCATGTGTATTGACTACCGCGAACTCAACAAACTTACTATCAAGAACCGTTATCCTTTGCCTAGAATCGATGATCTCTTTGATCAACTTCAAGGTTCTACTTGTTTCTCGAAGATTGATCTTCGATCCGGTTATCATCAGCTTCGTGTTCAAGAAGATGACATTCCTAAGACTGCTTTTCGAACAAGGTATGGTCATTACGAGTTCATGGTTATGCCTTTCGGGTTAACCAATGCACCCGCAGTTTTCATGGATCTCATAAATCGTGTGTGCAAACCGTACCTTGATAAATTCGTGATCGTTTTCATTGATGATATCTTAATCTATTCCAAGACTAAATCCGACCATGAAGAACATCTTAGATTGGTTTTGGATATCTTAAAGAAGGAACAACTTTATGCCAAATTCTCCAAATGTGAATTTTGGCTAAAGGAAGTTCAATTTCTTGGTCATATTGTCAACGACAAAGGAATTCATGTTGATCCTGCAAAAATTGAAGCGGTTAAGAATTGGAATGCCCCGAAGACTCCTACCGAAGTTCGTTCATTTCTTGGTCTTGCGGGTTATTATCGTCGTTTCATCTCAAACTTCTCAAAGATTGCTGTCCCTCTTACCGCTTTGACCCACAAGGGTAAGACTTATGAATGGGGACCGAAACAAGAAGAAGCTTTCCAAACCCTCAAGCAAAAGTTGTGCAATGCTCCTATATTGACTCTCCCCGATGGAATCGATGATTTAGTTGTCTATTGTGATGCTTCTAACCAAGGTCTTGGTTGTGTTCTCATGCAACGAGGCAAAGTAATCGCTTATGCATCAAGGCAACTCAAAGTTCATGAGAAGAATTATACGACGCACGATCTCGAGTTAGGTGCGGTCGTATTCGCGTTAAAGATTTGGAGACATTACCTATATGGCACGAAATGTGTGGTGTTCACCGACCACAAAAGTCTTCAACATATTTTCAACCAAAAAGAACTTAATATGAGGCAACGACGTTGGGTTGAACTCCTTAACGACTACGACTGCGAGATTCGTTACCATCCTGGCAAAGCGAATGTTGTAGCCGATGCCTTGAGTAGAAAGGAACATGTTATGCTTCATTGTGCCCGTATTCAAACCGATATTCAAACCCGTATTTTAGAAGTTCAACACGTCTCGGTAACCGAGGGTAACATGTACGAAGAAATGTCATGTGGTGTTGAACTTCTTCTTGAATCAAAACCCAATGGCCTACTATATTACTTGAACCGTATTTGGGTTCCCGATCGCGATGATCTCCGCACATTTCTCATGAACGAGACTCACAAGACTCGTTACTCTATTCATCCTGGTGAGGATAAAATGTACCAAGATCTTCGCCAACAATATTGGTGGCCCGGTATGAAAAAGGACATTGCTCTTTATGTTGCCAAATGTTTAACCTGCTCCAAAGTCAAAGCCGAACATCAACGTCCTTCTGGTTTGCTTGAACAACCAGAAATTCTCGTGTGGAAATGGGAGAACTTAGCCATGGATTTTATTACCAAACTCCCTCGCACCTCGAGTGGTTATGATAGTATTTGGGTGATCATTGATCGACTCACCAAATCTGCTCATTTCTTGCCTATCCGTGAAGACTATCGGGTTGAGAAACTAGCCCGAATATACATCGACAAAATCGTGAGTCGCCATGGTGTTCCCTTGAACATAATATCTGATCGAGATGCCCGGTTCACTTCTCGATTTTGGCAATCTCTCCAAACTGCTCTTGGTACACGATTGGATTTGAGCACGGCCTACCATCCCCAAACTGTTGGTCAAACCGAGCGAACAATCCAAACTCTTGAAGACATGCTTAGAGCTTGCGTAATCGATTTTGGGGGCAATTGGGATTCACATCTATCCCTCATTGAGTTTTCTTACAATAATAGCTACCACACAAGTATCAACATGGCTCCATTTGAAGCTCTCTATGGTCGCAAGTGTCGTTCTCCTATCTGTTGGAACGAGATTGGTGAAGCACAAATCACCGGTCCCGAGTTAATTCAAGAAACATCCGACAAAATTATTCAAATCCGTAACAATATTCGAGTAGCGAGGAGTCGGCAAAAGAGTTATGCCGACAAACGGCGAAAACCCTTGGAATTCCAAGTCGGTGATCTTGTTCTTCTTAAGGTGTCTGCATGGAAGGGCGTGATCCGCTTTGGAAAGAAAGGCAAGTTAGCACCTCGTTATGTTGGTCCATTCAAAATCCTTGAAAGGATTGGGAAAGTGGCTTACAAGCTCGAGTTACCTCCATCTCTTGGAAATGTGCATCCTACATTTCATATATCTAATCTGAAGAAGTGTCTCGCTGATGAAAATCTCCATATACCGCTTGACGACGTGCACATTGATGAGACGATGCACTTCGTTGAGAAGCCGTTGGAAATTATGGATCGTGAAGTCAAACAGCTCAAGCGAAGTCGCATTCCTATTGTCAAAGTTCGTTGGGAATCTAAGCGTGGTCCTGAGTTCACTTGGGAGCGAGAGGACCAAATGAAGCTCAAGTACCCTCATCTTTTTACTAATACTGTTGTATCCTCTAGCTAAATTTCGGGACAAAATTCTCTCAACATGGGGAGACTGTAACATCTCTGAATTTAGTATTCATATTTCAATTCAATGTAATGCAATTTCAAATTCAATACTCGTGCACTGCCTTGTTATTTTGCTTACCGTAAACTAAATGCAATGATTCAATACAAATTTACAAGTTTTGCTCGATTATATACACTTAAACGCTATACAAGTAACTATTTATTTCAAACTAATCAAACCTGAAAAAGTCAAGGACTAAAGTTGAAAATTTATCAAGAAACCCTAATTAGCACGGTCGTGCTTCGTCCTGGCACGGTTGCGCCAAGTGCCTCGGCACGATCGCGCGACTGGTCCTAGAACGATCGCGCCCGGTGCCTAGGCACGGTCGTGCCAAATTTAGGCACGGTCGCGCCTGTGAAACAGCTGAAATGTAACTGCAACTTTAATTACCCGATCGTTCGAATCCGTAACATCCATCCGTTTCTTTTCCCTTATCAAACGTATTATCGCTTTCCAAATTATTCAAACGCCTCAGTTTCATATTACCAATCTCGAAATTTCTCTCTCAAAGCTTTTCAAGAAAACCAAGAAATTCTCTCCTGCAATCCGTATTCTCTCAAGCAAGATATTCGTGTCACTCGTCCCTCCCGAGAAGTTTTGGACTGACTGGATTGGCCGGAGTGCAACAAGGATCACCGGAACTCAATCTCGCCGTCGCCGGAATTTCCTCTCTACCAATATCCATCGATTCGCTACTGTTCAGGGTAACTTAAACCTTTAATTCATTCATTTCAGTATCAGTATCAAAAGCCCCTATTCAATTTGGGCTTCCATTATAGAAATCGATCTGAATCAGAACTCATGTTTTATAAAAAAATGATTTAATCGAATCCCTGCTTAAACACGATGTACATGCAATTAAGTTATATGAAAAGACTCGTAATAACCCATTAATCAAAAGCCCTAACAATTCCAGCGTTTAAAATACAAGAATTTGTCAATTCGTGTCTGATTTGGAAGAGACACGGTCGCGCTAATCATCTAGCGCGGCCGTGCCTCAAGCAGCGCGGTCGTGTCGAATAGCGGCGCGGTCGTGTCCTCCTGTCCAGACCTAGTCATGCCCTTTGGGCTAGTCTCTGTTGTGTCTAAAGATCATAGACACGGCCGTGCCGGGCCAAGGCACGGTCGTGCCTGTTGACTGGTCTAGTTTGTGCCCTCTGTTTGATCAACCCGGTCGTGCCCCGACTAGCGCGGTCGCGCCCCTGGCTTGAGCACGATCGTGCCCTTCCGAGGCACGGTCGTATGTGACTCAGAAATTGTAACAGAATTAAAATTTATAATTTTCGATCAATAAATGTTTCGATTTTATAAAAATATGTTTTCTGTATTTAAAAATGGATTTAAAAGTTTAATCTTGGCATAAATATAATTTATTTAAAATTTTATGAAAAATTAAATTTATATTTATTATCTTACACTTAAATGATATTTTAAATAATTAAGTTACAAAATTTATAAATAAATAAGATAATGATTATTTATTTAATTTACATTTTAAATCAAAATCATTTATTTATTTATACTTAATTACAATTAATATTTACATTATTTCATAAACTATAATTATATATTTATTCAATTATCCAATTCAAACCTAATCAAATTGATTCAAAAATATTTTTACTTCAAACTCTATATATTTTATTCAATACTTTTAAATACAAATCAATAGTTTTATACACAAATTCAACTTTCATCTTAGACTTAAACTTTATGCATCTATTTGATTCAATACACATTACTTTTTAGGTTAAATTGTGCATTTCGAGGATCATATTTGCTATCTATAATCTTTGTTAGCTACACTTCCATACCAAGTGAGTATTCACAACCCCTTTTTACTCTTTTACACTTTTGGGGTGGAACATGAACTCTATACACATTACACATTACACATTTACATTTACGCAAACAACACAAGTGCAAAAATCTTATTTACATACATGTGTGCAAAATTTGAGCTTTGTGCCCGAGTGCTAGTTGTGCTAACCTTTGTATGCGATTATGTGCAATCATTAACTATATAAGCCGACAGTTTTCAATGATAGATCTATTGAGTCTGACAAACCCACCCATGGTGCGCAGTGATTGAAACCGACAACATAATTTTTGCATGCTAGTTACAAGGTTTGGTTGTACATGGTTACACAATAGCTGCTCCCCATAAATGCCTTATTTTATCATGTTTTGTAAAGGATTTGTTTTCAACTATATGCTATCTACATACAACTGTGTTATACTCACCAACTTTTTAGTTGACTTTATTTTATTCATGTTTCAGGCCCCAATATGTGAGATTGATTCAAGACGTGTTCAATATAGGATTTGGACTTAGCAATTTAAATCAAGAATTTTATGAGTTGTTTTATGTTTCTTGTTTGAATTTGGTTTTGTACTTGGATTATTTGTAATGGAAATTTAACTTTAATATATTTTAATTTAATCAACCATGTGCTATGAACAGTCTTACATGTCCCGCCCCGATGATTCCGCCATCGGTCGGGGTGTGACATAACAGACCGACATCATGAACATAGCGGTTCGCTATGTGCTCGCCAAGCCAATAACCCGCCTCATATTGTAACATCCCAAAAATAAAACGACAGTTAAAATGATGAAATAAACGAACGAGGCATGTCGGGTCGGGCCGGATGGGTCGGCGGGCTGGAAGGGGAGCCTCCCCTATAAATAGCCATGGTCTCCATCATTTCTCTCATTTGCAAGTTCTAGAGAGAGAAACCATAGAGAGAGAAAGTTGGCGGATCGACCCTAGATTTCAGCAAAGTGTTGCTCCATAGCTCGTGAGAAGAACCTCAGGATCAGAAACTCGATTCAGGTAACGATCGGGCCTAAATCTTAGTTTTTGTTCGTTTTTGGGTTTTTCGGGTTTTGGGTGAAAAAGTAACGTTTTCACGGATAAAACTGAAAGATAAACATAGATTTGAGTTCCTTAATGGAAAACAAACGTTTTGAATGTAAACAGGTTCGGGATCTTGACGTGATCAGACTGGAATGCGAAAGTTAGGGTTTTGTGAAGAAACAGATCGTGCGTACTTATCAAGTGCACACGGAGCAGGTCCTGCGTACTTATCAAGTACGTAGGAAGAGGGCGCTGTGTACTTATCAAGTACGCAGGAAGAGGATCCTGCATACTTATCAAGTACGCAGGAAGCAGGGTCTGCGCACTTGCTAAGTACGCAGACATCAGGTTGTTTAAGTAAAGTTAGTATGTTTAGAAGGTTAAACCGTTAGAGTCGGGATTGGGTCTGATGTGTATTTAACTAATCAATTCAGATCGGAAGTGACGTTGTTGGGCCTTTGTTTAGGACAACCGAGACTATCTTATAAGGTGAGTTCTAGAAGCCCTCTTTTAAATGTTTTAATTAAATGTTTTTGGGCTGGTGTGCATACATACGGAATGATGTTTGAAATGATGTTTGAAATGAGGTTTACGAAACGATGTTTACGAAATGATGTTTACGAGATGATGTTTATGAAATGTTTTGCCAAATGAAGTTTACGAAAGGTTTACGAAAGAGATGATGTTTTGTTTAATAAAACGTACTAATGCTTTAACTAAAATGAGGTAAAGGTTTTTGAAAGTCACGAATGAACGAATCTGCCACGAGTTCCTACGGGAGCTAAGGTATGTATGTATGTATGTATTGGCCTCACCTTACGGGGGGCCTTTGTGGCTGGCTAACGGTTATACAACTGGTTGATGATGCGGTGACGACGGTCACCCATGGGATTACCAGGATCCCGATGGAAGGTACTATTCCTTGCGGGGAAATAGTGCCTAAGTTATGTTTTGGTCTACCTAGAGGTAACGAGCCTTAGGAGACGTATGTTTTGGTCTACCTAGAGGTAACGAGCCTTAGGAGACGTATGTTTTGGTCTACGTAGAGGTAACGAGCCTTAGGAGACGTATGTTTGGTCAACCTAGAGGTAACGAGCCTTAGGAGACATATGTTTGGTCCACCTAGAGGTAACGAGCCTTAGGGGTCCTGTGTGACGGATGACTTAGAGGTAACGAGCCTTAAGTTCATCCGCTGGTATGCGAGGTATGTAATTGACGGTTACAAGAAGGCGCAGATTTGGTTTATGTTGACTTATGTTACGATGTTATGATGATGTTAAGTTATTGCATGTTTTACGTAAGCTTTTGTTAAACAAATGTATGTTATGTTTTTGGAAAAATGTTTATGTTAAGGTTTTATGTAAAGCTAGAACTTAAGGCTCATGTTTGGTCCACCTAGAGGTAACGAGCCTTAGGGGTCCTGTGTGACGGATGACTTAGAGGTAACGAGCCTTAAGTTCATCCGCTGGTATGCGAGGTATGGAATTGACAGTTACAAGAAGGCGCAGATTCGGTTTATGTTGACTTATGTTACGATGATGTTAAGTTATTGCATGTTTTACGTACGCTTTTGTTAAACAAATGTATGTTATGTTTTTGGCAAAATGTTTATGTTAAGGTTTTATGTAAAGCTAGAACTCACCAGCGTAGCTGACTTTTTAGTATGCACATTCAGGTTAAGGGCATGTTATGATGATGGACGGTGATGCTTGGCAAGCGAAAGGAGTTACCCGGATGATATGAAGACTGGCATCCTGTTATAAGTTGTTTATGTTATGTTTATGTATTTGATAGCGTTACGCTTCCGCATGTATGAACAAGTTTTAATTATGATGAATGAATGATTCCGCTGCGTTATGTGATATTCAAGTTAAGAACTGTTTGTGAATGAGTAAATCCAACAAGTGAGGCCTCCCGGGTTTGGGGCCTTACAAGTTGGTATCAGAGCAATAGTTTGAGAGATTTGGACACTCCCAACGTCTGAACTTAAACTGTGAATGAGACCGAAAGCGGATGCCAGTACGGGTAACTCGAGCCACAACATCAGGTATGAAGGTAGTATATATTTACATATACAGTATGCCTTAGAAAGGGTTAGGTAAGGACTTGTATTCTGATGGAATCACAAAGGGGGTCAAATAGAAAGCGAAAGGTAGTGTAATGGTTAATTGCAGATGGCCAGTGTATATTAACATCTTACAGTACTTATTGAATTTTATTTGTTAACTAGCGTGATGACATTGAATTCTTGTCTTATAGAACAAAATGGCAAGAAGAGGAAACGGAAGGCGTGGTGGGGGCCGTACCGGTGGTCGTAACGGCGGTCGCGGCAGGACCCCGGCGCGCCAAGAGTATAGTGAAGAAGGAAGTGTTCACACTGAACCGGCGGTTAGTGTGCATGGAACTGAGCAGACACTGGTTGAAGAACAACCTTTCACTTTTGAACCTGAAGTGAGAGCAGCTATAGCTCGAGAGTTCACAAAGTTGATGAAGACTTCTCTACCAGGTCTGTTAGCTGAGGTATTGAAGAAGGTTAACGGGGAAGGTGGGTCTAACACGGCGGTTGATACCCCGAAAACTGAGGCAATCAACACACCGCTTAACCGTGGTTGCGACTATAAGTCCCATGTGACCCACCGGTCTTGACTGGGAAGAAAGACGCGGTAGCTACGTTTGATTGGGTGATTCGTATGGAGGCTGCCATTCGTCTGAGCGAATGTCGAACGGATCAAGTTGTAAAATTTGCTGCTAACTCCTTGAGACAGGAAGCATCCCATTGGTGGGAAGGTGTACGACAAGCAAAAGGGAGCGAGGTTGTGGATGCGATGGTGTGGGCTGACTTGAAAACTTTGGTGATCAAGAATTTCTGCCCAAGGAACGAGATTGAGAAGGTAGAGAGGGAATTTCTGGGTTTGAAGGCCGGAAGCATGACGCACCGGAAGTACACCACACGGTTCAATGAACTGGCACGTTTAGTGCCACATCTTGTCACGACTGAGGAAAGAAAGATTGCATGCTACATTCAAGGGCTGCCGGACCAGGTCTGCACCTATGTTAAAGCAAACGCCCCTACTACCTACGATTCGGTAGTAGAACTGAGCGGAGTGGTATTTGATGATCTGGCGCTGAATGTCGTTGCCTTTGAAGAGCCCAAGAAGAAGCTGAGTTTTCCCGCTAAGCGATCGGGTGGGAAGTTGTTTGGGGCTCGGGACAAACAGGCCAGGGTAGGCGAGACGACAGTCTGTGGAAGATGTGGGGTGAGACATACGGGTGAATGTCGGATAGGGACAAATCTGTGCTACAAATGTGGCAAGACTGGGCACTACTCCCGGGAATGCATGCAAGGCATTAAATGTTATAATTGTGGTGAAAGCGGTCATATGAGCCGGGAATGCACCAAGCCCAGAATGGGTGAAACCGGGAAAGGGAAAGGCCCAGAGAAGAAAGAAGAGAGGCCCCGAGCAAAGACTCGTGCGTACGCACTGACGCAAGAACAAGCCAGGGCAGACCCCGACGTGGCGTCAGGTACGTTCATCCTTGACAACACTTTTGTTTCTGTGTTATTTGATTCGGGTGCCAATAAGAGTTTCATATCTGCGACTTTTTGTAAACGAGTGAAGTACACTGTGAGTAAGTTAGAAAGGGCCTTTAGCGTAGAAACCGCTGAGGGTAGAACTGCGAGAGTGACCGATGTAGTTGACAACTCCACGATAAAAATAGAAGGTCATAGGTTCCCTATCAGGTTGTTTGTTGTGGTTTTGGGTGGGTTCGATGTCGTGTTAGGTATGGATTGGCTAACTGCCAATGAAGCACAAATTATATGCAAATGAAAGATAATCCGACTCAAGGCTCCGGATGGTAGCAAAGTCGAGGTTTTTGGAGATCGTGACGCCCCGATGCCAAACGTCATATCGATGATTAAGGCAGCAGATTACTTGAGGCGTGGATGCGAGGCTTATCTGGTGTACGTGATTGATGAGTGTAAGGAAGTGAAGGAACTAGACGATGTACACGTGGTACGCGAGTACCCGGAGGTGTTTCCAGAGGATTTGCCTGGGATACACCCGACAGAGAGATCGAATTCCGAATTGACTTAGTACCAGATGCCCAGCCCGTGGCTAAGTCTCCATATCGACTAGCACCAGTGGAGATAAAAGAGTTAATGGCACAACTAGACGAGTGACTTGAGAAAGGATTTATCCAACCGAGCATCTCGTCGTGGGGTGCTCCGGTGTTGTTTGTGAAGAAAAAAGACGGTTCGATGAGAATGTGTATTGATTATCGCGAGTTGAATAAACGTACGGTGAAGAACAAGTACCCTTTACCAAGGATCGACGACCTGTTCGATCAATTGGTTCGGTCCGGGTACCATCAGTTGAAGGTGAGGGAAGAAGACATACTGAAAACTGCATTTCGCTCGCGTTATGGACATTTCGAGTTCCGCGTAATGTCTTTCGGATTGACGAACGCCCCCGCAGCGTTCATGGATTTAATGAACAGGGTGTGTCGACCGATGCTGGACCGATCGGTAATTGTGTTCATCGATGATATCCTCATCTACTCCAAGAATGAGGGTGATCACGCATGTCACTTAAAGGAGGTGTTGGAGGCTCTGAAGAAGGAAAAGTTGTATGCTAAGTTTGCTAAATGCGCGTTCTGGCTTAGGGAAGTCCAATTCCTAGGTCACGTCATCAACCCGAACGGCATTATGGTTGACCCAGCGAAGATAATGACGGTAAGGGAATGGAATATTCCTAAGACGCCAACTGAAATCCGTAGTTTCTTGGGATTGGCAGGCAACTATCGGAGATTCATCCAGGATTTCTCAAAAATAGCTTCGCCATTGACAAAGTTGACTAGGAAGGAGGTAAAGTACGAATGGGGTTCAACCCAGGACGAAGCGTTTAAGGAGTTGAAGGAGAAGCTAACCAAAGCCCCAGTCTTGGCCCTTCCCGAGGGCAATGAAGACTTAGTGGTATACTCTGACGCTTCGGGTCAGGGATTAGGATGCGTGTTGATGCAACGCGGGAGAGTGATCGAGTATGCGTCACGGCAGTTGAAGATTCACGAAGCTAATTATCCGACTCACGATTTGGAACCTGCTGCTGTCGTATTCGCATTGAAAATCTGGAGGCACTACCTTTACGGGGTGAAGTTTACTATTTACTCCGACCACAAAAGTTTGAAGTACTTCTTCGAACAAAAGGAACTTAATATGAGGCAGAGGCGATGGTTGGAACTGTTGAAAGACTATGACTGTGAAATAATATACCATCCTGGAAAGGCAAACGTGGTGGCTGACGCTCTAAGCTGAAAGGATATGTCTGCTCCTATTAGAGTGAAAGCTTCCCAATTGGTGGTAACATCTGATGTGATGAGGGAAATTGAAAGAGCTCAAGATGAAGCACTTAAGGAAGAAAACATAAAGAAGGAAAGGATGGTTGGCCAACAGGACGAGTTGGAGTATAACACCCTTGGTGTTAGGACACGTTTTGGATGGGTATGGATACCTATGAGTGGCGAGCTTAGAACCAAAATCTTGGAAGAGGCTCATAAGTCTCGGTACTCTAACCATCCTGGTATCAATAAAATGTACCAAGATCTAAGGAAGGAATACTGGTGGCCTGGAATGAAGCATGAAATGACAAAGTACGTAAGCAAGTGCTTGACTTGCTCGCAAGTAAAGGCCGAACACCAGAAACCGTATGGAAAGATTCAACCACTTGATATACCGGAATGGAAGTGGGAACACATTACCATGGACTTCATAACCAAGCTACCTCGCACAGCTAAAGGTCATGACACCATTTGGGTAATTGTGGACCGTTTAACGAAGAGTGCTCATTTCCTACCTATTCGCGAGACGTTCTTGTCAGAAAGGTTAGCGGAAGTATTTATTAACGAAGTAGTAGCACGGCATGGGATGCCTTTGACGATCGTATCTGACCGGGACACACGATTCACATCGAGGTTCTGGAAAAGATTTCACGAGGCGATGGACACGAGGCTTAATATCAGCACGGCATACCATCCACAAACGGATGGTCAGTCCGAAAGGACCATTCAGACATTGGAGGATATGCTTCGTGCTTGTATTATCGATTTTGGCGGCAGTTGGGACAGTCATCTGCCGTTAGCCGAATTCTCCTACAACAATAGTCATCACACGACGATAGGCATGCCGCCTTACGAAATGTTGTATGGGAGAAGATGCAGGACCCCGGTTTGTTGGGGTGAGATTGGACAAAAGGAATTAGGAAGTCTTGAAGTCGTAAGAGAAACGTCGAAAAGGTTCGATCAAATCAAAGCAAGAATGAAGGCCGCACAAGATTGTCAGAAGTCCTATGCGGATAAACGACGAAGGCCTATTAAGTTTGATGTTGGGGACAGAGTAATGTTGAAAGTGTCACCCTCGAAAGGATCATACGATTCAGGAAGAGAGGAAAGTTAAGTCCGAGGTTTGTCGGACCATTCAGGATAATGGCACGGGTTGGTGAAGTCGCTTATCGGTTAGAGTTGCCTGATGAGTTAAGTGGGATTCATCCTACCTTCTATGTATCACACTTGCGAAAGTGTTTGGCGGATGAATCAGTTCACGTACCACTTACTGACATCGAGGTCGACAACAGCCTTAATTACATCAAAGAACCCGTGGCCATCTTAGACAAGAAGGAGAAGCGTTTGCGTAATAAGATTATCCAATTGGTTAAAGTCCAATGGAAACATCGAAAGGGATCGGAAGCCACTTGGGAAACGGAGAAGGAGATGAGGGAGTCGTACTACCCTCATCTATTTGACTTATGATAGGTTTCGGGGACGAAACCTATTGTAAGGGGGGTAGACTTGTAACATCCCAAAAATAAAACGATAGTTAAAATGACGAAATAAACAAACAAGGCATGTCGGGTTGGGCCGGATGGGTCGGCGGGCTGGAAGGGGAGCCTCCCCTATAAATAGCCAAGGTCTCCATCATTTCTCTCATTTGCAAGTTCTAGAGAGAGAAACCATAGAGAGAGAAAGTTGGCGGATCGACCCGACATTTCAGCAAAGTGTTTCTCCATAGCTCGTGAGAAGAACCTCCGGATCAGAAAATCGATTCAGGTAACGATCGGGCCTAAATCTGAGTTTTTGTTCGTTTTTGGGTTTTTCGGGTTTTGGGTGAAAAAGTAACGTTTTCAAGGAAAAAACTGAAAGATAAACATAGATTTGAGTTCCTTAATGGAAAACAAACGTTTTGAATGTAAACAGGTTCGGGATCTTGACGTGATCAGACCGGAATGCGAAAGTTAGGGTTTTGCTAAGAAACAGATCGTGCGTACTTATCAAGTGCGCACGGAGCAGGTCCTGCGTACTTATCAAGTACGCAGGAAGAGGGCACTGCGTACTTATCAAGTACGCAGGAAGAGGATCCTGCGTACTTATCGGAATCAGGGTCTGCGCACTTGCTAAGTGCGCATACATCAGGTTGCTTAAGTAAAGTTAGTATGTTTAGAAGGTTAAACTGTTAGAGTCGGGATTGGGTCTGATGTGTATTTAACTAATCAATTCAGATCGGAAGTGACGTTGTTGGGCCTTTGTTTAGTACAACCGAGACTAGCTTATAAGGTGAGTTCTAGAAGCCCTCTTTTAAATGTTTTAATTAAATGTTTTTGGGTTGGTGTGCATACATACGGAATGATGTTTGAAATGAGGTTTACGAAACGATGTTTACGAAATGATGTTTACGAGATGATGTTTATGAAATGTTTTTCCAAATGAAGTTTACGAAAGGTTTACGAAAGAGATGATGTTTTGTTTAATAAAACGTACTAATGCTTTAACTAAAATGAGGTAAAGGTTTTTGAAAGTCACGAATGAACGAATCTGCCACGAGTTCCTACGGGAGCTTAGGTATGTATGTATGTATTGGCCTCACCTTACGGGGGGGCTTTGTGGCTGGCTAACGGTTGTACAACTGGTTGATGATGGGGTGACGACGGTCACCCATGGGATTACCAGGATCCCGATGGAAGGTACTATTCCTTGCGGGGAAATAGTGCCTAAGTTATGTTTTGGTCTACCTAGAGGTAACGAGCCTTAGGAGACGTATGTTTTGGTCTACCTAGAGGTAACGAGCCTTAGGAGACGTATGTTTTGGTCTACGTAGAGGTAACGAGCCTTAGGAGACGTATGTTTGGTCAACCTAGAGGTAACGAGCCTTAGGAGACATATGTTTGGTCCACCTAGAGGTAACGAGCCTTAGGGGTCCTGTGTGACGGATGACTTAGAGGTAACGAGCCTTAAGTTCATCCGCTGGTATGCGAGGTATGTAATTGACGGTTACAAGAAGGCGCAGATTTGGTTTATGTTGACTTATGTTACGATGTTATGATGATGTTAAGTTATTGCATGTTTTACGTAAGCTTTTGTTAAACAAATGTATGTTATGTTTTTGGAAAAATGTTTATGTTAAGGTTTTATGTAAAGCTAGAACTCACCAGCGTAGCTGACTTTTTAGTATGCACATTCAGGTTAAGGGCAGGTTATGATGATAGACGGTGATGCTTGGCAAGCGAAAGGAGTTACCCGGATGATATGAAGACTGGCATCCCGTTATAAGTTGTTTATGTTATGTTTATGTATTTGATAACGTTACACTTCCGCATGTATGAACAAGTTTTAATTATGATGAATGAATGATTCCGCTGCGTTATGTGATATTCAAGTTAAGAACTGTTTGTGAATAAGTAAATCCAACAAGTGAGGCATCCCGGGTTTAGGGCCTTACACATATGAATGTCGGACCGACATCCATGTGTATAACGGTCCGCTATGGACCCGACGGGAAATCTATAAATAGTTGGGCCTTGAGATCATTTTTAGACACAATTCAGCATAAACCACACTCACAAAACACACACATTACCTAGAGAAGCGTGCCTAAAAGCCCCGGTTCACGTAAAGAAATCCGGTTTCCAGTCTTTCAGCCCCAATACGCAGTAGATAGTTCTGAGGTAAGGTTCCAACTAGTTCCTAATGACTTGGTTACTTTCACTAAGTTAGGAACTTGTCATTACGAAATGTTATAATAACTTAGGACCTAGATCCAAGTCGTTGTGCTGAAAACAGTAGCAAAGTAAAAATTATCCGAAAGAGGAAGAAGTTAGAGGTGAGTTCTATGAGGCCCTTTTTTATGTTTTACTTTAAATGTTTTGGGCCGGTATGCATGCTAGAAATATTTACATAAAATGATATATACCTTGATTTAAAAATTTGGGAAAACATTTATGTTGCAAGAGGTTATGTATAAAATATGTTTAAATCTTAAACCGAGTAACGAAGTATTCATGAGATATCAAAGAAGTGTTGGGTAACCATCCGACCGGTATAGTTATCTGACAAACATAATATTCTGTCTAAGGAAAGAGTGGTGTATAAATCCCTCCTGGGCCCGTCATTCTTTCCTAGGAACATTTCTGTTGGAGGTACTACTCTGGAAAGATAATCACCTTATCTTCTTTAATATACCATAGGGAAACCTTTACAAGGATTTAAGATAAAGACAGAGTTTGAAAGAAAGAGAGAGAAAGAAAGAAAGAAATTGTCACACCCCAACCGACGGCGGAAACATCATGGCGGGACATGTAGACTATTTATAAGCTCATGGTTTACTAAAGTTGAAATAATTAAATAACCAATTTCATTTCATAGTTCAAGTAATCGAGTACAACATTTACAGGAATCAAAAATAGATGAATATCTTTATTAAGTTTAAAACTAGGTCCTCATTCCTATGTGAAAGCAACTTGATCAACTCATACATTCGTACCTGAAACATGATAAAAACGAGGTCAACTAAAAATAGTTGGTGAGCATACATAGGTTTTGACACCACAAATAAGGTTCAATGTTTTGTGTACAATTCGTATGACACATGGTTTATAAAACATTTATGGAGAATCTAAGTTAAGCTAGGTGCACAGATCAAACATTGTAGCTGAAGGGCATAACAACACATGTTATCCTAATGTAGGGCATAACAACACATGTTATCGGTATAACAACACATGTTATCCTGATGTAGGGCATAACACAAAGGTTATCCTGATGTAACGAGTTAACTATTGCACTAGTGTGTCATGTATATGTAGCCTTAACAAATAGCATTCAAGCATAAAGCACAAATAAACACATATGATCATATTGTAGAATTGTACGTGTGTAATTGCAAATAGAGTTTATTGAATATCATGTTTCACCCCAAAAGTGTACAAAAAGGAAAAGGGGCTATGTAAAATCACTTGTATCAAATGTAGTAGTTAACACGAGCTTTGGGTAGCACAAGTGTTTTGCAAGTCACTAGGTTTGACCTAGAGTGAAATAGTATGAATTTGAATTAATGATATGCACAATGTCTAAGGTAGAGTCTAGGGTTTCAACGGAATTGAGTGTGGGGACTTGTACAATGGGTTTGTGTCATAACATGTAAATGATATGTTTGTGTTTGTATTTGAATAGGAATTTAGTATAGAAATGTAGTGGACTTAGGGTTTAGGTTTGAAATAATCAAATAAATTAAATAAATTTTTTTATTTATTTATTTAGAAAGAGTAGTGTGGATTATATTTATTCAAATATGATTTAAATAAATAAATTTATTTATTCATGAAAATGTGTCAAAATATGGTGTAACTATAAACTAGTATATATAATTAAGGAGTTATACTAATTAAATTTTTAAACCCTAAATGGTTTATTAGTGTAAAAAGGATAATAAAAGTAAATAACTTCTCTTTTATTTATTCATAAAAGGGTATGTTCTAAAAAGAATGAAAAATGTAAATATGTATTCATTTAGAAAAGTTTTATTTGTTTAAATAGGGTTTAAACCCTATTTAAATAATTAAATGATTTATAAAAAAATGTTTTTATGAAATGGTAAAGTATTTTAAATACTTGATTAAAAATTGTAAATAATTTAATTTAAAATGCTTAGAAATGATTTTTTTATATTGAAAAAGAAAGGATTCTAAACAATTTAAATTGTAAAAATGATTGTTTTATGATTAAAATTGCTAATTATTTTATTAATCTGTTCTATAGATATTGAATTTATAGAAATAATTTTTATAGAAAATTTGGTGCATTAAAAATGGGTTTAAAAAAGGATCAGGCCACCCGGGTGGTTCCCGAGGGGGATGCGAGTGTTACCGCTGGACCAGGGACTAGGCCGCGTATAATTCCCGGTGGATTGGGTTTTAACAGCAAACCAAACAGGAGCCGGTTCTGGTCAAGGGGAAACGCGCAAAAATTCGTTGCGTGTGGGTTTGCAGTGGCTTACCTGCTGGGCTAGGTGGTTTCGCTGTCATATAATGGAAACCAAATGTTTATAAGCGATAACTGAATCAAATCGAAATCTCCTTTTATATTCGTAAGAACAGGGTTAAAGGATTGACAGAAATCGAACCTGATTTGAATTGGTTTCTATAATTTGATAAGGGGCTTTCGATGTATGAGTAAAAACGAATCGAACGATGTAACCCTTACCTGATTTGGTTGGGTATTGAAGGCTGCCGGCTAAGAGTTCAGATCCGAAGTTCTTGTTGCTTGATCGGAAGGTAGAAGTGTAATGAGGATCGATGGAGTGTTTAGGGAGTTTGTAAAGGTCTATGCGAAGGTGTGAGGGTATTCTAATTCGTTCAATTTTATCTTAATTACACGATTCGATTTGGATTTGAGGAAGACAGCTGCCGAGGCGAATTACACGTTAATTCAATTGATTTGAGGGTGAACCTGGTCGCGAGTGTGGTCTGAAATCATACTAGGGTTGATTGAGCATGATTTGCGGATTCCAAAACGCGTTAATTGCTTGATTGGAAACTGATTTGGCTCGGTTTGACCCTGAGAAGTCAAACCATTCGAATTTTGAATTGACTGCGAGAATTGATTGAATTGAAGTGTTAAACGGGTCTAGATATAGCCGGTACTCGGTTGTGCAAACATGGAAAACCCCTATCAATTTGGTTTGATCGATTTCAGCTTCGATTTGCAAGGAATTTAGGACTGTTTGACTTTAACGGTCAAAATAAATCAAATGTGATGAATGGGGGGTCAAAATTGTGGTCAAAGGGTCCAATTACGAAAGTAGGGGTTCAAGTTCAAGGGTTCAAGTTCAAGGGATCAAGTTAGTTTATTTGAATAGAAATTATTTACATATTTATAAATTGATTTTTGTTTGAAAGCTTAATATTTTATAAACTTTAGAAAATATATAAATTTAAGTGTAGTAATGTATTAATATATGTATTTTTTTTATAAAAACTTATATACATATATTGTATATGTAATATATATATATATATATAAATATATATATATATATATATATATATATGTAAAGAGGAGTGATCATACATCATTGAAGTCTTTTATATTCGAATTTAACTTAATAGAAATAAATGTATGTTTATATGTAAAATCTCAATTTATGGAATTGTATTGGTGAAACCTTGAAATTGAAATGTTTGCAAGGATGGCATAAGGTTTTGCACTAGAAATGGTTTTGAAATATTGTTTATTATATTAAAACAAATATAAGGAACAATCAGGGATGTTACAGAAATGAATACTTGCCTTTTGGTATGATTTCATAAAAGAAAAGATTATGAGAAAGAAAATGGTTTTGACACGTAAAACGTTTTAGAACTTATCATGGTGTGCCTAGATAAGTAATGGCAGAGAAGTCAGGGCTTTACCTTGACTAGCAGAGGTCTTGACAAAAGAGTAAAAAGAAAGAGAGAGAGAGAGTTTTGGCATGTTTTGCCATGTGGAATATTGTGACCATATTGGTCTGTAAAGAAAGAAAAGATTTTACCACGTCTGGTCAAATGCCACATAATATCTTGCAACTTAGATAGACGCGGAGAAGTACTGCATTCATTTATGGAATGTAGTATAGACACCTTGTGCAATGGTATGTATAAGTGGTGACGACCGCTTGGAGGTTAACGTGACCTCGGAGAGACAAGTGTGCAGGTTTAAAGTATTATGTTTGGGCAATAAGTTAATGTGATGTTTTTAATGCGTGTCATATAAATCCATTTTTGAATAAGACAAAGGTCAAAGAAATTTTTTACTAAAACTCAGAACTCACCAGCGTAAGCTGACATATGTTTAAGGATGTGTATCAGGTAAAGATGTAGGCTCCTATAGCCGAGACAAGGGGCTTGAGTAGAGCATCTGGCAGGCTATCTGACACCCTCTGACAAACTGGCATTAGAATAGGAATGTTTGTACTTTCTTTAGAATGTACATTAAACAAGTTTCATGAAATAAATATAGTATTTTAAAGTCTTCCACTGTGTATGATCTCGGGTAAATCCGACAAGTGGCCGGCATCTCGGGTGAGCCGGGATGTGGGTGTCACATATATGCGATGACTTTTTCCTTTTGCATTAAGACACAACCAATTCTTTGGTGTGATGCATCGCAATATACTACGAAATTATCTACTCCTTCTAGGAGAGATAGGATAGGTGCACAACATTGTTGTTGCTTCAATAGCTGGAATGCCGCTTTTTGTTTGTCGTTCCAGTCGAACTTCTTTTCTTTCTGAGTTAAGGTCGTCAAAGCCTGGGCTATTTTGGAAAAATTCTCGATAAAGCGTCTATAATAGCCAGCTAGACCTAAGAATTGTCGCACCTCGGTCGGAGTCCTCGGTGCTTCCTAATTCTTGATGGCTTCTATTTTAGATGGATCCACATGTATGCCCTTGTTATTGATCACGTGACCGAGGAAATGCACTTCTCGAATCCAGAATTCACATTTTAAGAATTTTGCATTTAGTTTCTCGTTTCAGAGTAGTTCTAAGACAAGCTTCAAGTGTTTTTCATGTTCTTCTTTGCTTCGTGGGTATATTAAAATATCATCGATAAATACAATCACGAACTTATCCAAATAAGGCTTGCAGACCCTATTCATGAGTTTCATGAATACAGCTGGTGCGTTGATCAACCCAAAAGGCATGACTAGGAACTCGTAGTGGCCGTAACGAGTCCTAAATGCAGTCTTGGGGATGTCTTCCTCTTGGATTCTCAGTTGATGGTATCCTGAATGTAAGTCGATTTTAGAGTAGAAGCTAGAACCTTGCAACTGATCGAACAAATCATCTATCCTTGGAAGTGGATACCGATTCTTTACCGTTAATTTGTTTAATTCTCGATAATCGAGACACACCCTAAAAGTTCCATCTTTCTTCTTCACGAACAAAACCGGAGCTCTACATGGCGAGAAACTCGGTCTAATAAATCCTTTATCCAATCATTCTTGTAACTGATTGGATAGTTCTTGCATTTCAGATGGTGCAAGCCTGTATGGCGATCGTGCGATCGGTGCTGCTTCGGGTACCGGATCGATACGAAACTCATATTGTCTTGATGGCGGAAGTCCAGGCAAGTCTTCGGGGAAGACTTATGGGCAGTCTCATACGATCAGTATGTCAGCAAGTTGTTTCTTCGTTGGCTTCTTTTCTCACGTGAGCTAGAATAGCATGATATCCCTTTCTTAAGTACTTCCGAGCCTTCATGCATGTGATAATTCTTAAGGTGGCTCCGCTCTTTTCTCCCTGAATGGTCAGGGTTTCACTGTCTAGGAGAGGAATGCGAACTATCTTCTCGTGACAGACAATCTCCGCATGGTTCTTGGATAGCCAATCCATGCCGATGACAACGTTGAAGCTTCCAAGTCTCACAGGCATTACGTCTAAGCTGAACGTATGATTACCCATATTTAAAGAGAACTCTTTGATTATTTCTCCCGTTTTGATTAGTTTACCGTCGGCTAATTCTATCATACAAGACTCATCTAGTGCAGTGGGTATTATACCAAGAAAAGGACTAAAGTCGATAGAGATAAAACTTCTATCGGCACCCGTATCAAACAGTACGGAAGCATAGTGATGATTTACAAGGAACGTACCCGTAAAAATGTTGGGATCTTAACGAGCGTCCCCATATCCAATCACAAATGCTCTACCACAAGCTTGGTTGTTACCCTAGTTCCTCAGGTTTGGGTAGTCCTTCTTAATGTGCCCAATATTGCCACACTCAAAACAAGCTCAATTTGCCCCGATGTTGACTGCTTGTTCAGGGACTTTACAGTATTTGGCTGTGTAGCCTAGTTTCTTGCATTTGGTACAAGTAAAACTTTCACAAGTACCCAGGTGATGGAAACCGCATTTGTTGCACTTGGGATGCTTCCATGCATACTGATTTTTCCCAGTTGGTGTTGCAACGTAAGCTTTCACAGTTTCAGGCTTCTTGGGAGTCTGATGCCAAGAGTTCTTTCCATCCAATTTCCTTTTTCCACTGAAACTCTTCTTAATAGAGACTGAATTTTTCTTAACCAGAACTTCTGAACGAACCGTTTAGTCAGTCAAATTGTGTGCCAACCTTATGGCACTCTTAATGGTGGTTGGTTTAGATGAAGTCACCAAACTTTGAATCTGGGGTGCGAGGCCCCATATGTACCTTTCAATCCTCTTGATCTCTGGGGTAACCATGTGTGGAACTAGTCGGGCTAGCTCATGAAACTGAGTGGTGTATGTGCCACTTCAGCTCCAACCATGGCTAAATTCCAGAATTCATTTTCCAACTTCTGGACTTTGTTTCGTGGATAATATTCATCTTTTACCATATGCTTGAAGTCGTCCCATGACATCTGGTAAACAACATCCATGCCCAATGTCTGAACTTGGGCGTTCCACCAAGTGAGTGCTTGGTCTTGGAAGGTGCAAGTAGCATACTTGACCTTGTAGTCATTGGTGCCGTTGCTTATGTTGATAACTGACTCCATCTTATCAATCCAACACATGAGACCAATTGCTCCTTCAGATCCATTAAAATGGCGAGGTTTGCAGTTCATAAATTCGTTATAGGTGCAACCTCTTGGAGCGTTGTTGTTTCCTAAATTGATAGGATTATCAGATTAGGGTAATACTTATAAACGGTGACCTCTAGGGTGGTTGTATTGTTATTACCCAAAGTACCTCCAGATTCAACTTCGGTCCCGTTGGTACCGCTATTGATGTTGGTATTCCTAGCTCCGCTGTTATCTCCGTCGGTTCCATTGTTGCCACTCCCCGGATTTCCTGATCCGCCACCAGATCCAGTGTTCCGGTTTGCTTCGTTTTGCGCTAGTGCTGCGGCTACTTGTTGAGCTATCATTTGTGAGATCTCTACATGCGTCATGGGTTGTGTTGTCTCTGTGCTTTCAGTGTTCTGCCGGGTGTTACGACGGGGTCTTCCTTTGGGCGCCATGTTTTTCTTTCTAGTATATATGACAAGAAAAGAAAATAAGACAATATGCATAAAATAATTGTCATCACATGAACAAGGAAATGTAAACAACCACAACAATCACAACACAAGAAACATAATACATAGATGTATTCAAACTTGTTACATAGTTGTAGATAATACAAAATGGAAAAGGGTACAAAGCCCTGTCAATACAAGTTTCAAATCCTAGTCTAGGTGAGCACAACCCGCTCACATAGTTCCACTAGAAAGGTGCGATAATAAACCTGCATGAGTGGCAGCGGTAGCCAGAATGGCACAAAAGGTGGCAAGGGCTCGTGTTTGCTGCAGCTCCTCCCGTAGGGCTGCTGTCTCCTGCTCTGCTGTCGTCACGCGGAGTGTAACCACGGCTAGGCTCTCTAGAAGCTCGGAGATCCTCTCATCAGCGTCGATCGACAACTCCTCAATGCAAGTGATAACCGCGAGGTTATCCTCTATGAGGTCGAGGCGTGTACTCGCATCGAGCACGACTCTGGCCTCATGGTACTTAACGAGGTCTAGTCGGGCCATCAGCCTCTGGAGCTCCTCTAATCTCTCTGCATGGGCCTGCAGATGCTCAACATCCTCCTGGGGGCCGTCCAGTCGGCTGTCGTGGCGGACCCTCCGTGCCACGAGAAGAGGGACAGTCAGCTCCATAGGCTGACCGGTGATGGGAAGGGAAGTGGGAGCGCGGGAGGATTCTTCCACCTCGTATGTGGTGGGAGTACCCTCTTCATCCACCCACCTCCGTAAGGTGGGGGCTACCCAGGTCCACCTCCTGCAGGAGGACCTAAGTCTCCTTGGTGGAGGGGCTGCCGGGCTCGAGATCAGCAAAGGTAAGAGAAGCTGGCCTCTTACGAGGCGGAAGGACCTTTTCCGCGGAGTAATGCGGATGCGGGTCCCTCCCAAGTGAGTGTAGTAGTGGGAAGGTGTGGCGGCAAGGCGGATGGTCCCTACAGTAGCTGGAATCTCCTCGGGAGTAGGGCTATAGGCTCAGCCGGTGCTGGCATGGCATCCATATCCTGAACCGCGGGAGTCTCCTTGGGCTCCTCAACTGGATCCTCTTCAGGATCCTCAATCATCTCATCCTCCATGGGGCCGCGAGGTGTAGGGGGTGCTGCGGAGGAGTCCACAGACAAGATCGATGAAGCTGGCTCGGAGGGTGGCTCCTCATCGGAGTCCAAGATGTATATCCAACCGTTGTGAGACATAGCTGTGACAATTCAATGTTAGTACAATTCATATAAGTTGTGCAATGCATATGTCCGTGTCCTGTTTCTAGGGCTATAGTCTTGGCTCATTAATGCAACCTAGTTCGTTATAACCAAGTCTCTGATACCAATCTGTCACACCCCGCCTAGGGCGGAAACATGGGGCGTGGCGATCAATGGTGTTCATAGCCTTTGATTACAACAAACTACTTCTAAATGCATTCATAATCAAAGGTTTAAGTCATTACAGAAAATCATAAATTGTTTTAAGACATTACATGCAAAGTACCGCACTTAACCAAGTGTACGACTTTTTAAATAACAAGTTTGTCAGCTATGACCTAAATGCTCTTAGGTTATAATAGGAAAACTCCAAAAGTTGATCTACGTGTATGCATGCCTTCTGTCACTTGTTTCTAGTTACCTGAGAAAACAAGCTTAAAAAGTCAACATAAAGTTGGTGAGTTCACAGATTTAGTTGAAATGTTTGATGTTGGACCACAAGATTTGTAGTTGTGTATTGTTCACCCGAACAATGATGTACCACTATTATTAATCAAAACAATAGTGTAGTTGTTTATTATTACCATGAGCTCCCATAACCAAAACTCGACGTTGATGTTGTGCCCCTAACCCAATGTTCTTAACGCCAAACATTGTAATAGTTTACGAAAATTATGCACCCGCTTTGATCTCCAATCAAGGTTAGAGCGACTAACCACGGGTGGAGGTGTCAACCCAAATAGATCTATTCATGCTTTCCACGTTTATGTTATAAATAACGGTTACAAAATAAGAGGGGACTTTGATGCGTTAAACGAGTTGACTCATGTAACAATGTAGGTACTTGTGTCCAGTTTCAAGTAGTGCATGTTTTCTCCCCGTATGTTTAAAAATCAATTTAAAACAAGTAAAAGTGGGGCGGTTAAGGCTCATCGTAGCTAACAGCGTGGTGAGTGACGATGTAAGTAGCAAGTCCAAACAAATCCCGACCTAGTTGTGCCATAAATTAATTAAGACACCTTAAGGTATAAGTAGTTGCTAAAGTATGGGTTGGTCACACGACCAATATCCCGAAGTCTTGACCCTTGCCTTGTAATAATTTACAAGGGTCCGACCCGATCGCCGTTGGTGATATAACTTGTCGTTCAACTAGTTATATTTACTAAAATTCCTTTAATAAATATTATGATGTTGACTTTATTTATCTAATTTCTCGTTTTCAGTTTAAGTCGTTTCTCATTTCTAATAAATATATAATATATATTTATTATAAATAGATGTGAAAATATCATAAAATAATTATTATATTATTTTATTTTTTCAAACTTATTTCTAGTTGTCTCAACCATTTATATTTATATATGTGTATATATAAATATACAATTATTAATTTTTACAAAATTAATATATGTAACTATATAGATGTATGGTTATTTTATAAAATCTTCCATGTAATTATATGTCCATTTTTCTCTCTTATTAATAATAATGTACACAAATTTATTATTATTACATATGTCATTATTATTTAAATAAAAGTTATACTTAAATTTTTTATAGAAAATAATGATTAATAATAATCACTAAAACTAATAACACTTAGGGTTTTTTTTATAATTTTTAACCGTTGTCTCTTACGTTAAAAACCCGTCTTTTATACGTTATTTAAAATACGAACCGGTTATAACCATTATATCACAAACTAGTTTTATGTTAAAATAAAATAGTCGAATGCTCACGTAAATAGTCGAGGGGAGGTGGCGGAGTTTACGCGAGACCCGGTTTCTCCACTTGACAAACCCTGTTAGCTCCCGAAATAGTACGTACCCTTTGTATAATTGAGACCCGGCGCCCGTAAGTGAAAACAGAAGACCCGAACGAGATGGTGGAGCTTGGTTCTTGTTCCCGAAACCCGTAAAGGTGGTGGAGGTGTTTCGGGGCTGTGGTGAATGAAGGTGGCGGTGTGCAGTGGTGATCGATGGAGTGATGTGGGGTTGTGGTGATCGTAAACTGGGTGAGGGAGATGGTGGTTTGTGGTGCTCGATGGTGGTGAGGTGGTGGTTACCGTACTCGGGGGTGGAGGGGTATTGGTTTACGGTGATCAAGGGAGGTGTTATGGTGTTGTGGTGGTGGTTGCCGAGAAGAAGCAAGGAGGGGGTGAAGGTTGGCGTCGGGTGTGGCTAGCCGAGAGGGAGAGAAGAGAGCAAGTGAAGGGAAGGGTGTCATGGTGAAATGTCGTAGCAAGACTTGGTATTTACAGGGCTTCTTCATGGTTAATATCCTCTAGATTATCCATGCATGGGGAACAATGTTGTTGGGGAGACATGGGGTTGGGAAGTGACTCATCATTGGTGTTTTTGCAAGAGGGGACAAGTTCTAATACAATGGGGAGGACCCAATGGATGTTCGGCCGAGAGAAAGGAAATCGCACCCGGGGGGGGGGGGGTAGGGTAGGTAGGTGGTCTGGAGTGTTACCCGATCGTTCCTAGTCCGGTATAATACCCGTGTGTCGTCTTTTCCGTTCCTTGTAACGTGTCGGGAATGAGCCGGGTATATATAAAAGTATAAGTTTAGTAGTTTTTGGGCATAATACGTGACCGCGTCACATGTTTAGATTTTATTTCCATTCGGGTAGGTATTCTCTACTATTAGAAGTAAAGAGAATGTTACGATGTGTTTATTTTATTTCCAGTTTCTCACCAACGCGATACGAGGTTTGACGTGTGGAAAATCTCTTATATTTACTTTATAGTTGTCTAATGGTTGGACTCTACTGGATCGGGTTAGACCTAATTAATTAAAATTAGTCTAATATATACAGTCTCGTGTAATTATATTTAAATAATTGTTTGGTAAAAATTACCAGTTGTCACAACTACCGTGATCCTTGAAGTTTTGGTACTTGTGCTCTGCGGGGTACGGTGCTTGAAGTTTGGTACGTTCTATCTTTTGGAACGTCGTGTTTGAAGTTTCGGTACGCATACTTTACGAAGTACGATGGTTAAAGTTTTTGGTACGAGTGCCCTATGAGGGTCCGTGCTTGAAGCATGGAATTGACGTTTACGAGAAGACGCAGATTCGATATATTTGTTGACTTATGTTTTTCCCTTATGTTATTGCATGTTTTCGTACGCTTTTATTAATGAAGTTAAATGTTATGTTTTTGGCAAATATTTGAAGTTAATGTTTTATGTAAAGTTAGAACTCACCAACGTAGCTGACTTTTAGTATGCACATTCAAGTTAAGTACATGTATGGATGTTGGTCGTGGATGCTTGGCAAACGAGAAGAGTTACCCAACTGATCAAAAAGAGTGGCATCCCGTTATGTTTACGGTTACGTTATGACAATGTTTATGACATGTGAATGTCGAACAAGTTTATGTTATGTATGAATGAAAGTTTTCGCTGCGTTATTTGATATTCAAGTTTAAAAACTGTTTGTTTATGAGTAAATCCAATATGTGAGGCCTCCCGGAGTTGGGGCCTTACATGAAAAAGTGGTACTGACTAGGATCAATCACGCCCCTCAGACGTGAATTGGTAACACATAGTGTAACGCAAATATAGCTGAAGTCTTTGTACTTATCTATACATTTTTAAAAAAATACTTAAAATAGTAACTCGTTGCATGTTAAATTAACCAATTTTAATAAGGTAACCTTTATATTTTTATAAAAAAAAGTTATATAATCTTTTATTAACTAAGATATGGGTAATGGGCTCATTTTCTCAAGAAGAAAAGTAAAAAGATAAAATTGATTTTTATGATATTAGATTACTTACAATTCTCAAAATAAGAAGAAGCAAGAGAGTACAAGTATTTACACAAGTATTTACATTATGCTGCTGTAAGTAATTTTAACTTTTTTAGAATTTTACATTTAGCCCTCTAGACTGTAACAGATTTACTTTAAAGCCTTTGAATTTAAAAAAAAAATTACTTTTCTCTTTACAAATTTATACTACAACCCATGAATATTAATAAAGTCATCATTTACATATTATAAATTATTTCTCTTTTTTTAGCAACCAAATTACGAGACGTCGCACACACACAATTGTAACGGAGTTTTGCGTAATACTGTACACATTATCTACCCACTTGCGTGTAATGTCGTTATGAATTTTTTCTCTTTACTTTTTTTAAATGGTTTTGCTTTCTTTTTCTAATTTTTTTACTGGTTAACTTCTTTTTACCGGCTAACTTTTTTTTATCGGCTTTGTTACGGTTTCATTTTTTTATAAACTTTTTGGAATTTTACTAGCTATTTCGCTGTAACGTGTGAGTTTGCGTAAATGTTTGCTTTTTTATATAAAGTTTCAAGTACGTTTATTTATTTCGTAGATGATAATTTTTTTAACGGGTTCGTTTTTCTATGGCTTTATTTTATAGGCTTTCGAGGATGTTAAGTTCTTCCGCGGTTTTTTTCTTTCTAATGACTAAAAAGCCTTTTTTAACCTCTAATATTCAGTTTATAATATCTATTTTCCGCAACTTTTTGTCAACTAGGAATTTTACCCGTCGCGCGTTGCGGCGGCGTCGAAACGTATACTAACTCGAATTTATACCGTCGAATAAAAACGTATTATATTTGACCCGACTTGTTGATGAACAAAATTTACGTTGGAACGTAGACCGAATGCAAACGTATTATATTTGACCCAACTCGTTTCCGATAAAAATCTACGTCTAAACATAGATACGCGGCGGGAAAAGAAAAAAAAACCAAAGAAAAAAACTATTTTTTGCGTTGACACTAACGTATTTAAATACGTAAAAAAATGTACGAAATTGAGGCGAATAGGTTTTGGAGATCAAACCACACAAACCTACTTGAGTACGTAAAAGAAACGTACGAATTTGAGACAGATCGGTTTTGAAAATTTAACCATAGATAGAAAAAGGTACTACGCCTCACACATGTGGCCTAATAATTTAAAAAAAAAACTTAATCAAAAGAAAAAAAAAACCAAAAAAATAAAATGTTTTGGGTGGGATTAGAACTTATGACCTTATAATCAAGCAAAAGACTTAAGCGTACCCACTTTGACCATTCCACCAAGTTAGGTTTTTTATTAGTTTTTAAACAATAAAATATATAGGGTGATGTTATTTGGACAACATCGGAAATTAGTTGAACATCCTTTATATAGGTCAATACTACCATATATGGTTTCATTAGCATTAAATGCAAACGTTATACTACCCGTATAGCTCTATACGGGTTGTATAGGTACGATGTACGAGCTTTGTTTTTGATCGTCCGACTTTGCAGAAGTCAGTCTGCAAAAAGTGTACACTATACGAGCAGTATAGGTCTATACGGGCAGTATAACTTTCTGGTTGGTACCCTATACGAGCAGTATAGGGCTATACGGGCCGTATAACTTTTTGGTTGGTGAAGCATTAAGCGCTATACGCGCAGTATAGCCCTATACGACAGAAATTTTTTGGTAAATTCAGCATACGGTGACCATTTCATCTAAACAAAACTTCACAAACCAACCAATCCGATCAAACCATTCGTATCACGATGTCGTCTTGGGACATTAGTTAAGTTTTTGGCGAATGTTCGAACCAGTCATACGTCTCCGATAGCGTTTTCGGACCTAGCGTTGAACGAGGTGAGGAGGTTGTGTCCGTGGTTCGTTGTGATGACGGGAGAGTGCTGCCCGATTTGAACCAGGTAAAAAAATATATATAAGATGTGATGCAGTTTTGGTTACCAAAGTCTCACTATTAAGTTGTTTCAGGAGTTTGTAGACGAAGCTGAACCATCTTACGTGGCATAAAGCAATACGCAGTACGCATACAGGACTTACCAAAGCTATCCCCAGTACGCATACGGGTCTTACCATTCGCATGTGGAACAACAACACATGAACGAGTATGAGGAAGGTGCTAACGACTTCGAGGAAGTTGATAACGACTTCGAGTAAGGTGCTGGCGACGAGGAAGGTGCTAACGACCATGAAGAACCTAACCCGGATGTTTCTTTTGAAACCGGTCAGGTTTTACATTCCCGTCACTTACATGTTTTAATTGTTACATTTACTCGATATATATAATGTTATTACATTTTGTGTGGCAATACATCAATTAAGATCGTGTAGTTGATTGTCTAGGAGGTGACATTATCTAGGGTTTTCATTGTCACATTTTAGAGAGAGAAACATTCCCATCAATTACGTGTTTTCAATGTAACAAAAATTCGTGTCTCTTGAAGAGTTGAAGGCTTGGGTTTACAAAAGAGCACTTGAGAGTGGTTACGTCATTGTAACCCGACGAACGACCACAAAAGGCGAAGGCCCGTCAGCAAGGACAGTGAAAATATTCTTACGATGCGATCGTGGTGGCGAGCACATTAGTACAACCACAATTCGACGTTCTGGTAGCAAAAAGATTGGTTATCATGATGCACTTTTTGCTTGGTGGCTATCGGCCGTGGTCCCTTCGGTAAGAAGGCTCGAGCCACGGCGCTTCGAGACCCACTGGTTCGATATATACACCGTTGTATTGCCACGTCCATTGCTGGACGTGGCAGGAGCAACGAGTGGGTCACGAAGGTCGACCTGTGACATCCAACATTTTCAGATTAACTCCGTTAACACAAACATCGTTATTTAAATCAATTATTTATTCAAACTCAGTTATCTCAAACATTCACACATACATTACATTTAATTAGGATTAATGAGATGTGTCAGCTTCGCACAAACACTCAGGTAGCGGTAATTCGTAGAATTTCCGGATCACACACGAGTCGAACCCGTAACGTTGGTGAATTAATATAATTGCGAACAATTATTTTAATATAAATTATGTGAATTTATGTGTTATGTGAATTTTCTGTGAATTATGTGAACTTTCGTGATATCGCGCAGAATTATCAGATTTTTATTTTACTGGTTATTTTTATAGAATATGGAACTTTTATAAAAATAATTATTTATAAACCATCTTTATCTAGTGGATTAATTAAATGTTTTTAAAATAATTTAGAGATTATCCATTCCTAATTTAAAACCCATAAAATATTGGATATAAGGAATTTTATAAAATTTAAAAACCTAAATCTATCTTTTCTCTCTCAAAATCATCGATCCCAACCCCCCTCTCCCTCCCTACTTGCGCCGAACCACAAACCACCACCAAACACCATCCGTTCGAGCTCCGATCTTGCAATTAAACACGTATTTGGACTCTCCTAAGCATTTCTAACAATCCTATAACATCCTTGATTTTTCCTTATATTTATTTTAATACAATGAGCAATGTTTCAATTTCAATTCTAAGTCAAATTATATATTTATATGTATATATATGCATGCATACAAACATATATATAGTTTCAATTTAATGGATAGAAACCCACCCACCCACCCATACCTTTAACCCTCTAATTGAAACCCCACCCTCGGATTGGAACCCTTTGACCTTAAACTTGACCCTATTTCTCAAATTAAGACCCATTTTGACCTTTTTAGTCAAACCACCCAAGAGCCTTGATATACAAGCTGGCCATCGATCAATCTCTACTAATTTGGACTTTCCTTTCTTACCAAATTCTTGTTTCGGTCAATTACAATTTCTAGTGACATCTCAATTTAGACCATGACCGTGATTTTTGACCTTAACTGACCTATGATGACTTTCCAAAGTCAAATAGGCCAAATCCTTGCTTACAAAGACTGAATTCGAGCAGAAACGATTGCTGTGGGCTCCAAAAACATGCATAATCGATTATAGACAATACCCATGCCCAATTACCATCTCAATTCGATCAAAATTCACGACTTGATTCAAATCTAAACAAGTTTGACTCGGTAGAGTCAAACCAAACTAAATCCGGAAGGAATCCGTGATTTTGGGACACATTTTTTTACAGTAAATCGTGCGAAGCCTATTTGCACATGAATTCATATCATAAACACGGCTAAATTCACTCCCAATTGAAAGGATTAACGCGTAACCCGTCCTACAGCTGTCATCCTCTAACCCTAAGACGAATCGTGTAATTAAGAAAAAATCAATCAAATTAAACTATTCTCACACCTTCACATAACCCATTACAAACCTTCTGAACTTCCAATTCACTCGCATTTGCGTCTCTGAGTATCGATTGAGCACCAGGAATATCGGCGTTGTTGTACTAGCCATCGGCATTCAATACCTCACCAAATCAGGTAAGGTTTGTGTCCTTCGATTCGTTTCTTTATGCATTCCAATAGCCCCATACGAATTTGTAATAATAAGTTATATCGGATTCAATTTCAAGTTGAGTTCATGACCTGTTCTTATGGTTATCGTTTGGGGTTTTGATTCTTTTGATCGTATAAAGTTATATATACTAACCAGCGAAACCATATAGCCCAACCGGTAAGCCACTGCACCGCTGGGCTAAATGGCGTGGGTTCGAAACCCACATACCACACTTTTTTCGCGTGTAATTGAATCAGAACCGCCACTGCACCGCTGGGCTAAATGGCGTGGGTTCGAAACCCACATACCACACTTTTTTCGCGTGTACTTGAATCAGAACCGGCCCCCTTTCAGGACTAGGCTATTACTTGGTGAACCGGTCTAGTATCGCGGGTTAGCCCTTTGTTCCAGTGGTAAAACACTAAGGCTCCACCGGGTAGACCCGGGTTCGAGCCTGGTCCGCCCCATTTCTTTTTAAAACCGTTTTTAAGGCTCCAAAATCTTATAAAAAGTTATTTTTATAAACCCAATACTATTTAAAGACAGATTAGTACAATAATTTACAATTTTAAACATAGAACAATTATTTTACAATTTAAATTGTTTTAAAAACACACTTTTTAATAAAAATTATATATATATATATATATATATATATATATATATATTAGGGTTTAAATCTCATTCAAACAAATAAAGCTCTTTCTAAATATATATTAATATATATACATATATTTACATTCAATATAATTTTTAAAGAACACATCATAAATAAAATGAATTTATTTATCTAAATCAATTTTTCTTTAATAACCTATTTAGATTTTAAAATTCTATTTAGTGTAAGTTCATACATACACTAATATATGTACACTATATTTTGTCACATTTTTATAAATAAAATAAATTCATTTAAATCCCACACTACCTTTCTAAGTAAATAAATAAAAGAAATTTATTTATTTAATTTATTTAGTTATTCAAATCAAACCCTAAAGCCAATCACTATTAACTTTGAAACCTACAATTTTCATTAAAAATCTTATTCAAATACAAAGAAAAAAAACACATTCCTTACATGTTATAACACAAACCCATTGTACACGTTACTACACCCAATCCCATTGAAACTCTAAACCCTACTTTGGACATGGTGCCCAATAACTAATTCGAATTCAAATGAATCCAACTCTAGGTTAACTTTGTGAGCTACAAGGATCACTTTGCTACCTATTTTCCCGTGCTATCTACACCCCTAGTACAAGTGAGTTTACATAACCCCTTTTCATTTTTGTACATTTTGGGGTGAACATGATTTACATTAAAACAAATTGCAATATTACACGATAAAATTCTACATTTTGATTTCATGTGTTATTTGTGCATTATGCTTGAATGCTATGATTTAATGCTATGATCTATTGAGTCTGACAAACCCACCTGGGTAGGGTGTTTGTTACCGACAACACATTAGAATAACACTAGGTGTTATGCCCTACATTAGGATAACCTGCGGGTTATGTCCTTCAGTCACAAGGTTTGATTGTACACCTAGTATGACTATAGATTCTCCATAAGTGCCTTATATGCCATGTAATCATATGAATTGTATAAAACATTTCGAAAATATTATTTGTGTGTCAAAACTTATGTATGCTCACCAACTTTTTAGTTGATCCTTGTTTTTAAATCATGTTTCAGGTACAAACATTTGATTTGATCAAGTTTGCTTCATTTAGGTTGTGGACCTAGTTAATCAAATAAAGAGCATGCTATGTATTTCTCAATATTTTGTATTTGTGGATTTTGTTGAGTTATGAAATGAAATTTGATGATTAATATATTATAACATAGCCAACCATATGCTCATGAACAGTCTCTATGTCCCGCCCTGACATTTTAGCCGTCGGTTGGGGTGTGACAAATCCTACGTAAGTCGTTTCATCCGATTTCGTTACTTTTTGATTTCTTGAATTTCTATTGAAACCCTAGTTCATCAAAACATGAGTTTTTATAAAAAAAAAATGGTGACTTTATCATTGTTCTACATGTATTTGATGATTTTATGGTTATTGGTGAAACCCTAGTTGTAAAAATCATAACTTGCCTATAAAGGAAACTTTTTATGATTTCTAGATTGCATGTGTGATGTGTATGATGCTTGTTATGGTTATATTTATATTAGTTAGATGGTATACAATGTCTTTCATGTTTCAAACCTAAAGAAATTCCTATCTGATGAGACACTAGTGGTCCCACTCGAGGAGTTTGAAATCGATGAGAAGTTACGTTTCATAGTGGAACCAGTTGAAATCATGGACCGTGAGGTCAAAATGCTCAAGCACAGCAAAATCCCAATTTTAAAGTTCGTTGGAACTCGAAATGTGGACCGAAGTTCACATGGGAACGAGAGGATCAGATGATAAAGAAATATCCTCAGCTTTTCAAGCACTCAACAACAAACACGAAAGGTACTAATTAAATTTCAAGACCAAATTTCTTTCAACAAGGGGATGATGTGATAACCCAAATTTTTTGTTTCAGACAACTAACAACTTGGATAAATTTTCAGGACGAAAATTCTTTCAACAAGGGGATGATGTGACATCCGACATTTTCAGGTTAACTCCGTTAACACAAACATCGTTATTTCAAGCAATTATTTTTCAAACTCAGTTATCTCAAACATTCACACATGCATTACATTTAATTAGAATTAATGAGATGTGTCAGTTTCGCACAAACACTCACGTAGCGGTAATTCGTAGAATGTCCGGATCACACACGAGTCAAACCCGTAATGTTGGTGAATTAATATAATTGTGAACAATTATTTTAATATAAATTATGTGAATTTATGTGCTATGTGAATTTTCTATGAATTATGTGAACTTTCTTGATATCGCGTAGAATTATCAGATTTTTATTTTACTGGTTATTTTTATAGAATATGCAACTTTTATAAAAATAATTATTTAAAAACCATATTTATCTAGTGGATTAATTAAATGTTTTTAAAATAATCTAGAGATTATCCATTCCTAATTTAAAACACATGAAATCTTGAATATAAGGAATTTTATAAAATTTAAAAACCTAAATCTATCTTTTCTCTCTCAAAATCATCGATCCCAACCCCCCTCTCCCTCCCTACTAGCGCTGAACCACAAACTACCACCAAACACCATCCATTCGAGCTCTGATCTTGCAATTGAACACGTATTTGGACTCTCCTAAGTGTTTCTAACAATCCTACGTAAGTCGTTTCATCCGATTTCGTTACTTTTTGATTTCTAGAATTTCTATTCAAACCATAGTTCATCCAAACATGAGTTTTTATAAAAAAAAAAAGATGGTGACTTTATCATTGTTTTACATGTATTTGATGATTCTATGGTTATTGGTGAAACCCTAGTTGTAAAAATCATAACTTGCCTATAAAGGAAGCTTTTTGTGATTTCTAGATTGCATGTGTGATGTGTATGATGCTTGTTATGGTTATATTTATATTAGTTAGATGGTATACAATTGATTTGGTGTTTTAAATTCCGTTAAACAAGCTTGAAATCATAGACTTTCTTAAAAAGGTAACTTTATTCAAAGTACTTGTTGAATATGAATTGTTTGATGAGGTAGAATGTTTCTAATTAATTATATATAAAGTTTTGAAGCATGTGAAAGTATAGTTTTGTAAAAAACATGTGAATTAATCGTAACTTACCAAAGAATGAAACTTTTTAGGTTTTGAAACTTGCATTCTAGCACTGAACTATATGATGTGATGAGGTTTATGTGTTACTTGTTACAGGTGTAGTTGATTTGTGAAATTGGATTTCTAATACCTAGCTCGGTTTTGCAAACTTACTAAAAGTGGAAACTTTAATTGTCTAAAGTGTTCATGGCTTGCTAATTATACATGTATGACATGGTTTAATGATTGGTACATGTTAGTTAGGACATAATAACATGTTGCAATGTGTTGAATGTTTGAAATCATGCATATCTCTCATAGGTTACTAAAGATAGAAACTTTGTCTTGAATTGTGAATCACATGTTAAGTTCTATACAATTGGTATGTGATGTGATGATCTTGAACATGTTAGATTAATCATACAAACATATTGATAATGATAATATGAATCTTGAACATGCTTCCTATTTATGAAAACCGGCTATTTATGGAAACCTGCTATTTATGGAAACCTTCTACTTATGGAAACTTGCTATCTTGCTAGAACAAATAGGACTTGTTGCTAAGTGCTACAGCATGATCATTGGTGTATAATGTGAAAGTGTTATACTGAACAAACAAAATTTAATACCACGTGTCACCAACGGATCGTCGGGTCAAACTTGAGTCAAACTTGCAAACCTTTTCTAAACACTTAAAAAATAGTATTGTTTGGATACTAATGGTTCATATCAACTTGCACGAACACACACTTATAGACTATGAATTATAGGTGGCAGTTAGAGGTTCAGCTGTTTTACTTAGCTTTCACTTGCATACACACTCAGGTGAGTTTCATGGCCCATATCTTTACTTACTTTCCTTTTTGGGGGAGAAAGCATGCACGCAAACATTTTGGGTTTTGTATTATTGTATTATCGCTTGCTTACTAAAGTGCAAAGATGCCAATAAGTCCTTACATTCTCGAACCGTTAGTATTGGAACATAGCGAGGTGATTTTGAGTAGTACTACTGGGTTTTGACAAGCCCCACCCGAGTTAGTCGTGCTAACTTGACTGGAGGTCGAACGGGTGTAAGATTAGCCTAGACATTTTCCATTGTTCAGTAGACATGGCGGAAAGCAAACAAACACAAACAGTCAGCTCGGTTTCGAACACTTGTAGTAGCATGACATAGACTAGCTATCTATCGGTATACATTAATTACATCATCTAGCGAACATCGAACTTTTTAATTACTTACATCTCTATGAACTCACCAACCATTGTGTTGACACTTTTAGCATGTCTTTCTCAGGTCGCTAAGGTACACACAAGATAAGGATGCATGGTCTGAGCATTGTTTTCGCAAACAATTTCAAACTTATTTATTTCTATTATTTACTTTGGTTTGGGCGCGGTGTTTTACGCATTTGACTATTCTTGCATTTGGATTTTATTTATGCTTCCGCAACGTTTTCAAACTTAAACTTTTGTTGTATCGTGACTATGAGCAGCATTAGTATTTTATTTAAATTCATATAGAGTCGTTCCGTGTAACTAATGACTGAGATCCTGGTGTGTCACGCGCCTCGCTGTAAAACCCCGTAGTTGGATTTTGAGGGTGTGACACGACCTCTTCTATCTTTATTGTATATCCATCGGCACGCCTTGCGCCATTTGTCGCTGCTTGGCAGAGTATTTTTCCTCATACCACCGCAGGCAGATCCGTAGCCGTATGTACGGTGGGGCGTTCATCACCGGTATCGCCCATCATTTTCAGCGGTATTATGGCCTCATCGACGCCTTGCCACCGCCGGCACCTCGCGCTTTTTTGGATACGAGGACGATGATAGGGATGCATATAGCGGTGAACTTTCCGGATATCGGATATAGGTTTTTTGACTCTGACGGTAATAATTTTATACCAGAGCCATTGGTACAGCATCCGATGCTTGAGGCTGAAGAGGTTGACATGGCTCATGTTGTTGAGCCGGACGCGCTACACGACGGCTAGCCGGAGGCAGAGGTCTAGCCTCATGTTGACCCGGCGCATCCTCCAGAGCCGCCACAACATCCTCAGCTCGTTTATCATGCGGTGAGGTTGCCTGTTTCCACCCAACTTCTCCTCGAGAGGCTTGTGGCGGGTCAGACGAAGATTATTCGGTGGATTGACCGGGTGGAGGATTGTGTGGCGTGGATGATGGAGAGCGAGGCTGAGAGGCGTAGGGATGCGGGTACGCCGGTTCGAGACCCGCAACCGTCACGAATGTATCCGGACATGTAGTACTTTGACGTTTTACTTGTATCTTGTGATTATTATTGTACAAACTCATGTTATATATTATATTTTTGGTTGTTTATTTGAATTATTTGTTTAAATTGTTCGTTATGTAATACATGTTCAGTTTGTTTGGTTTGTTTTATATAAACGTTTGTATTTGACACGTTAAAATATTTATAACGATAATTTTTTTTAAAACAATAACTATATAAAATATTTGAAAATTTTTAATAAAATACCTATACGACCCGTTAAAATTTGATAAAATTTTATAACAATAGTTAAACAAATAAACAAATTATATAAAAAAACAAAATTCTATAAAAATATTTGAAGTTTTTTAAAAAAAAGTACCTATACGATCCGTTAAAATTTGATAATAGTTAAACGAAAAAACAAATTTTATAAAAATTTCTCAAAAAAAAACCTATACGCTCGTATAGGGCTATACTAGCCGTATAGCCCTATATTATACTCATTCTTCTTCTCCCAGCCTTGTTTTTCCACTCAAAAATAATATTCGTGCCCTATAGCACTATACGGGGCCGTATAGGGCACCAGGATGTCCAAATAAAATCAAAGGTTGTTCAAATAGCCAATCCCAATATTATAACACATAATAGGTGTTTTGTTAGTTGCTATTCATTAGCCACCGACATTTGTTATTAAGGTAGAGTAGTTATTATTTATTATTATTATAGTCTTGTAGTTTGAACTAACAATTCATAATTTATAAAACACATTCTGAACTATTAATTAACTCATATTAATTAGTCACCTGAGTTGGTAGCCCAGTGATAAGATTCGGTCCTTAGCCTAATGGTAAGAGTCGGGTCCTTAGGGGTGACAGTATTATATTTAATTTATTTCTTACTCTAGCTTTTTTTAGTTTTTTTTTTTCAGGTTTGTTTGTCTTTCCCCAAGGTTTAACATTTTTTTTAAGTATCTAACAACATTTTATTTTTCTTCTATTTTTTACGTTGTAAATTTTAACACTCCTGTTTCATCAACGTTTTAAAATATACAACTGTAACTTACGACTACAGGCTATATACGTGCTCCTTCACGTAGCACAGGTGCCAATTCTAGTTATTAACAACAAAAATAAAAATAAAACATTAAAAAAATAAAAACGATAATTATAAAACAGAAAACTGTGAATAGAACTGATATATATAGATATAAGATACTGCACCATACATAAATATCAAAGTACCAATTTTACCCCTCCCTATCTACGTAATAACGAAAACTACAAAATGGCACTATCTTTAACACCTAAATGCCATTAGCGTAACAAGAAAACCAAAACAAAGGGGGGTTTAGAAGATTTGACATGTGTCCATTTTAGTCATTTCACTAGAGTCTTGATTCTCAAGGGTTCCTAGAACTAGAAGAAGCATGATTCCCATTGGTGGTTGCAGAGAGATTGTTGACATTTTGACCACCCATTGTCAACCTCTGCTTTAGCTCTGAAAGCAATGCTTGATTCTCTTGATTCAGAAGCTGCGCTTTCTTCCTCAGTTTTTCATTCTCCTGCATTATCAGACAGTTCTCCATGTACAGCTTTGAGTTCAATCTTTCCATCTTCTTTTCAAATCTGCAATCAAACCCAGACAAACTGATTCACTCAATCGATTCAATAAATAAAACCCAAATCAAATTGTGAAATGTTGTTTGATTATTTTCAGATTTTATATGGAAAAAAACTTAATTTTAATAAATTATGGAAAACAGAGAAAAATCTTTGTTTTTTTTTTAAAAAAGCATAGCAGAACAGGGGAAGATCATTCAATAGATTCAATAAAGAAAACCTAATTCAGATTGTGAAGTTTCGTTCGATTCTTCACAGATTTTAGACGAAAACAACTCAATTTTAAGAAATTATAAAAACAGAGCAAAAATCTTTAAATTTATTTGATTTTTTTAAAATAAAACAGAGCAGAACTGGGGAAATCATTCAATCGATTCAATAAAGAAAACCAAGATCAGACTATGAAATTTGGTTTGATTCTTCAAAGATTTTAGACGAAAACAACTTAACTTTAAGAAATTATGAAAAACAGAGAAAAAAATCTTAAAAGACTTTTTTTTTTTTAAAACAGAGCAGAACAAGGGAATGGGGAATTTGAGAGTTTATGAAGAAAAGATCGAAAAATATATATTTTTATTTAAAAAATTAAAGTAATTTATCAAAAAGGAATGAAATTTGATCTTTTTGCCCCATCAAACACGCAAGAATAAAGAGACACTCTGTTTCTTTATGTGTGTGTTTCGCGGGTGAATCTTGAAAAACAGTGTGTGTTTTTAGACAAAATTGATTCAAAGATTAAAAAAAAGGAAAAAAGAGTGTATCTTTTCAAGAAAGATCACCTGTGGAAAGTTGGAAGAAGAAAATAATTTGAGGAGCTCTGTTTTTATGAATGTTAAACAACAGAAGCAGAGGAGGTAGTGATGACGCAAAAGACCAGTGGTATGTATATATAGAGGGTGGGGTTGGGGTGGGGTGGGTTAGTCCGGCGAGTAAACTAATGATAATGGAGATTTGAAAAGATGGAGAAAGGAAGAAGGCGGCTTGTATGGGAAAGGATTTAATGTGTTTCCTCTTCCACAATCATGATGATTCTCAGATTTTTGGGTTTCATAACGTCATGTTAATGATGGGGTCTCAAGTAGGGGTATTTTCGATATTATATATTTGGTAAAACTTATAAAAAGAAGAAGATTAATAGTTAAAAAAAACACCTATTATGATCACCAAAAAATGATAAACAAAAGTACAATTTTAAAGAAACACATAATAATATTGTTTTATTTAATATTAGTATTATTAAAAATGTTATTTTAAAAAATGATAATAAAAGAATACATGATTTGGGCATTTAAGTGGAAGATAGAGGTCGAGGAGATATAATGATGGTTTTGAATTGGTTGCAACGACGGAGCCCTCGTCCTACCCATCATCACCACCCCACCCCTTCCCCCCCCCCCCCCCCCGCCCTCCATCATCCATTTTTCAGGATAATGTTTTTCCATTTAATTGTTTCTCTAATTAAAAAGTTATCAACAATTAGTGGCGGTAGAAAAACCTTACAGGTTAATAGAACTTGAAATATTTGGGACGGATTTTTCTGGTATGAGACTAATCATAAATTATTTTTGTGGTTTAAGACGTTAAAGTAAGAGGTGATACTCGTCTGATTATTTGAAACCTACTGTTACCGTAAACTCGAGTGGGAAGAGCTTCTAAGAATGGAGATTAAGGTGTGTGTGTGAGAGGGCCTTCCCAAAAGTGTCGTCTCTTTTTTTCCCTTCTGCCGTCGTTATATACTATATTATGTTGGTATGGGCCCCTTGAGTCCAATATGTCATGCTTTTCTTCCTCTCTCTTCTCATTGGTGGACACTCTTTTAGGGGTATGCTCATGTGCCACGTGTCATAGCCGTCATGATAGCGACCTTTGCAGATTCGGGTCGAGTGCGAGGGTCCTTTTTGCTATTCGGGTTATACCTCTTCACCTATCTATATCCCTTTACCCAAATCGAAACTGCATGTATTAATATAATATAAAATTTTAAAAATGAAATAAATAATAATACAAAGTTAAAAAAAAAAAAAACTTGAGATTATTAAAATATACAATTGTTAAAAGTGTTATTGAGTATTTGATATTTCAAGACTCAAGTTGGTTTTAGGATGAGTTCAAGATCGTGATCGGGTAATGCGAGTCCCAACGAGTAGTTTTAACCAGATAAAGTCTAACGGCTCTTTTAAAGAGTATTATTATGATTCGAGTAAAAGTGATGGAAAAATTAAGTTTTAAAAGATGAAATTGATAGAAAGTAGTAGTGATTATGCATAATTATTAATAATAAATAGAATGATTAGTATGGTTAATAGAGACCATAACCACTTGTCTCGTAATTATTTAACCAACATTAATGGTTTTCTTACGGATTTCAAAAGTCACGGCTGGACGCAAAGTGTATATTTGTATCTCATAATTGTGTTAACAGTAATGAGTAATGTCATTCTCCTTTTTATGAACTTTTTTACTTTTTATATTAAACATTTACATAATAAACCTATAAACGTTTTTTTAAAAAAATTTCTCTTAGAAACCAAAAAACACACACACTTATGGAAGGGTTTTAGAGAAAACAAATAAGTTTGCAAGAATAGAGGGAACTTATCTCGTTCTTAGATTACTTATAATTAATTATTCAAATTTAAGGTGTCAATTTAATAAATATTTTTACTAGTTTCTTCCAATATTACTCCGGTTGAAGGTATTTATGACTTTTTGTGTCTAGGATTCATTAATTGGCTTTGTCACTGAATTAGAAGCATTGTTCAATCACCGAAATTCTCACTTGTAATAAAAAAGGGTCCAGGTTGACTCAGTAGGTTTTCTCATCTATGATGGGTTTCCTTCTGAGGGAGGTGGAGATGACCAGGTGAGTCAGTGGGCTGTCAGTGATCCAAATTGCCGTTCAAAAAAATATCACCGAAATTCCCTCCCTTTCTTCTACAAATTAAATCAATTCAAGAAAACTTCTCTCACAAACAAATCAAAAATTGATACGATTTTTCATAAATTGGATAAAAAATTCAATGCACGATAACATTTTGAAAGGGAAGAATTAGGGTTTTTAAAGGAGAGATCACCAGTGGGCGACGCGCTTGACGCTTTCATGGTGGACGCCTTATTTTGAAGGTAAATAGCCACAAATTGAGTTCATTTACATGTTTGTGTGATTGAACAGAGCTTCTGATCGGTTTCAAGCAGTTTCCGATCACCAACGGCTTCACAAAGAACTCTGATCATCGTCTTTTCTCCTTTCCTTTCTTTCGTTTGTAGCCCTACAGCCCCAGGGGCTGCTCCCCTTTCTCGAAAAACGACTCTCAAACCGGCTTTCTTTTTCCCCAAGCTCTGATACCAATTGTAGAAAAAAGGTTGTGAGAGCTGCGTGGAAGAAGATCTGTTATAAATCAAGAACGTTTCGTGTGATACAGATCAGTGTGGAAGATTCATGCCGAAACCTGAGAAGGGTGAGTTCGGAAATGGCATGGAAGACCTGAGTGATTCAGGAGGTACAAATAAAGATTAAGGGGGAGAATGAAGGATTAATCTTGATTAAAATTAATTATTAATTTTAATCAAAATTAATTATTAATTTAATCAAGATTAATCCTTCATAGGTGACCATATCAGTTGTGTAGGGCAAATTTATTCTGCGTAGAAACCAATATATGTTGTGTAGGTCTAATGTATCTTTGTCACACCCCGGTTTTAGGACACCTCGGGCGTGCGACATCAGTTGGTACCTTCCAACTTATTTAACTTATCTTATCGGAGTGTTTTGCAGTGGAAATATCTTTTGGGTCGATCTTTATATAAAATCTCAACCCGTGGGTTGATATTGAACATTTTTCAATTTCTTGGGGCCTATGTCTACATCGCGGATGAATGGAAATTTTATTAATAAAACCTTTTCAATTGTAGCCAATATATTATTACGAATAATTCCGACAACTTCAGGAGAAAAAGAGGCATTTACCTATTACAGAGATGGTGCAATTTGATTTTTTTTATTACTCTCAGTCTTACGAGAAATACACATGATTCGTGATCGGGAAAAAAAGAAAATAAAAAAATCTACGCTTGTTGAAGGTAAAGTTTGGAAATAGAACAATTCCTTCTGTCGTGTATCCTCGATTAATGCAGCCTCAGATGCTATGTTTCAATTATCGATTCTAGTATTGAGCGAAAGGTTATACCTATGGTTCGGTATTCCAGGTCAATCCTAGTCCACTAATACCAATAGGCAGCAGAGGGGAAGAAGCACTACACCTAGGAATCAACAACACTAAAATTTTGTTATAAATTATCCCTTTCTTTAGCAGGCTTGGGACTAAAAGAATGGTTAGGACAACAAACATCCATCTCGTTTGTATTTTGGATACCCGTATAACCATCGAAGGCTGTTGAAGTGACTAATTTCTGGAAATTGGGAAGCGTTGAGAACAAAGAAATTGTTGGAGTTATCATTTCTCTTTAGTACCAATACGTTTGATGTTAAGAAAAGATCTCTTGCAGTAAGGTTGGCTAGAGATTTCTTGTAAAAACACACCTAAACACCCATTTGTTTACAACAAGCCACAAGGTAGTTTGGCATGTGCCTAATGAGTTTATTCTTTTAATACCAAGCTTTGTTAGCAAAGTATCTAAGGAGTTTATCCTTTCAGCACCTAGCCTTATGAATATCAAGGGAGTACTTCATTTCTGGGAAAACGCCATCCTAAGACCTCTCTTCTTGATTTATATCCTGCAGGGCTATCTCCTGTACCTAGGGAGTCGACATCCTTTCAGCATATAACCCTGTCAAAAACATATTTACATTTATCCCCGAGACTGTCCCTTAGGATCAACCTCTACAGATAATCATTGATTACCTGAAAACATTTTCGAAAATAAAATTCCAGCCGAACGCCGGTGAATATATTTACCAAGACACAAAAGCATTTAGCAAATACAGTATTAAAACATTTAACCATAATCTGGTACAATCTACACATTTAACATAACTGTTTCATCTGAGTGTACAACCACGGTATACACTGGTATTTCCCCTGTAATGAGACTGCTGGCATTACCAGTCTTTCTTACAACATGGTTTCGCAGGAACCTCTGTCTTACATCAACATTACAGAGAAATACTAGCCCCGTTATGAGAAGGATCATATGAAAACCATGTTTTTTTGCGTAAACCATGTTTTTATGCGAAAACCACTCTCAACCAATCATATAATTTCTAACTATTTTTTAGTTTTTTTTTTCAAATCATGTTTTTATGACGACATTTTATTACAAATCGAATCCAATATTTTAGGAAATTATCTCAAAAAATTAAAAACCCTAGTTTTACTCTAATCTCTCTTTCTCTGTAAAAGGCAATAAATGGCGTCATCAATCACCGCAGAAGAAGCGTACTCCACCTCCTCCATCGTCTCTGCAAAGGTACATAATCGAAGCGTACTCCACCTCCCCATCTCTTCGATCAAATCAACAAAACCGTTACATGTCTGGTACGCACATTCTCAAATTTCTTGATTTCAATCTTCCCCCTCGCTATCTCTCCGATCAAATCAACAAAAAATAAATCGAACCAGATGATGAAAGGAAATCTGAACCCAGATGATGAAATCTCCCAAGAAACAAAACCTAGGATTTTGTTTTGTGAATTTCCCCAAAAAATCTAAGCTTTTCTTTTGGTATATATTTTGAAGTAAAAAATGAAAAAGAAAGCATGTAAACCCTGTTTGGTGAGGTTGCTAAATATGGGGGAGATAAAGAGGCATCACAAGACACTAATTTGATTAAAATTCCTATCTCTCGTTCTGTTGGTTTTTGTGTTGGTGCGTCGATGATATGAAAGAGCATGTGGCGTATATGTAACAATAGTTTTTCATATAACACTTAGTGTTACATATATGTAACTTGTGTTACATATACGTGACACATGTGTTACTATATGTAACAACTTCTCTTCCCTTGTTTTGTTCAGCTTAATCTTCTTTTTTAATTTTAAATTTTGTCATAAAAATTAAAAAAAATATATATAAGCACTTTTGTTGCTTTACATTAACTAAAGTTAAAAAAGCAAACTGATAGTCGATGACCCATAACATAGCAAAGGTTGAAAAAAATACTGGTTTAAGAAAATAACTATTTAAAAAAATAAATTCATATAACTACTTATTTAAACTATTAAAAAACACCTTATATTATATATAAATAAAACGATAAAGAAAAAAAAGTTTTCAAAGGGATTGTCATTATTGGATATTGGTGCATTTGGAAAGCAAGAAACGGGTTGAAATTTGATAATAAACAAACTCGGGTGGAAGACATTATAAGCGAAGTCAAAACGGTTGGGTATCTATGGGTTAGGAATAAATATAAAGTGAATATGTAAGTTGTTTTGGTTTGGCCGCCCCGGTTCGTGGGATGGTTGTTTTCTAATGAAGTTTACGTTTAAAAAAAAAAAGAAAAAAAAAAGTTTGATATTGATAAGAAGGGGAGATGGATTTAAAAAAAAATAAAAAGTTTTTAGTTTAACCAAAAATATGTTTGATTTGACAAGGGGATTGAAGCATAACAACACCCCTTGATTACTTAGCAAAATGATTTGGATGAAAAGATGCATGTCAAATGTTTATCTAATTTCCTTTTCATTCACTTCATCCCAAAACACTTCTTAACTTAGATCCAATGAAATCTACAATATTTTATTTAGATTTTTATTGACATCACTTAACCTATTGGATTTGATTCTGACTAACCTATTTGTTTGTAGGCAAATTACATCTAAATATATTCAATTTTAGAAATTAGAACTACTATTATTACATATTAAAATTCAAAACATATATATTTTTTAATATAATTAACTTCTGAAACTTTTTTTAACAAGGGCCTGAAATACATTTATTGTTGACATGATATTATTTTTAACAAATGTCACATGCACATTATTTTTCTTTTTTATAAATAAAAGCTTATTTTGATTATGTTGAAAAAAAAATAGTAAATGAAAAATCTGAAAGTTATGAGTAACTCAAAGATATAATTTTTTATTAACTTTTAACAAGAATAATTACATGTAATTACTATTAACATAATTATTATTTAATAGGTTTACGTTTTTTTTTGTGACAACTTCGTAACGAACCAAAACATGTCTAAACTGGAGCTAAAATAAATGAATTATTGATGCTTAAAGTTGTGAGTTTAAAATGAAAAAGTTAAGAGAAAATGAGTGGAAATTTGTCCCACATAGAAAGTAGAACCTTGGAGTACTTGGGGAGCATTATGATCGTGGGCTATGAGTGCGATGTGGTGTTCTAATTTTATGAAGTAATTTTACACTTCATAGCCGCCTTTATGTTTTTGAGGTTTGGCTTAGATCGCTAGCTCGGTTACTACTGACGACTCCTTCAGAAGGCTCTACCTGCTGATCAATAGTTGTTGCTGAGCATGTCATACAGGTGCGGGCTACTGCTGATTGGCAATTGCTACTGATACGAGATTGACACGGCTTACTGCTAATGGGCAGTTGCTACCGAGTAGTAGGAAGTTACTGCTGACGTGTTCCTACCGAGTAGCAAGAAGTTACTACTTATGGGCAACAACATGAATTGATGCTAGTAAGTTTCTCATAGTTACCGCTGATGGAAAACAGTGTGGCCACTGAAAAGTCTAACAACTTCAACTGATCATTAAACTGAATAAATTGTAATTAAAGATGTTCAATACAAATTAACTCCTATGTTTAATTCAGTTAAACGTTTGAGATGTTATTATTATTACTATTATTATTATTACACGCTTTTTCTTTTGGTTGGACGATGTTTTTAAATTCGCTTTCGTTTTACTTGACTATTCTTTTGCAACTACGAAACTTTTTCGTGGTTTCTTATCTTTTTGTTAAACAATTTTTTAAGGTTCGTTGTCGTTTTACTTTCATTTTTACAACGATGCAACTTTTTCATGATTTCCGAACTACGTTTTGATACTGAGCCGTTACAACACGCGGTAACTATTTACTCGTTAAGATATAAGTTTAAAAGCCCCATTCCTTTAATGACAATATATGTTTCCGTTTAGTTTAATGTACTCGTGTAAGATACGTTTGACATGTGATAAACTTCATACGCATTTACTAAAATATGCCTTCGAATGCTATATTTTATAAACTGACAAAATGGTTACCTCTTTCTTTTTCATGTTCATAGTGTACCACACTTTAGAAAAAGTTTCTCAACTTTCTCCATCATTGGTAATCATGCATTTTGTTTGTCTACCTCATTTGTCATTTCACCTCATCTAATCGTGTATACCATCCGTTCATGCATAAAATCAATCCCAAAGCCCCACCATTGCTCCTTTAATAGCATATTTCCTTCTTATTTAATCATTAAGACTACCATTTGTTTGATTTGAGTCTTAGCGATTCACTTTATGTTTAATGAAGCATAATACTAGTTTGTTTTAACTATTTAAAACTTTGTACTATTAACATTTACAGATACTTTCACTACTACACAAGTTGATATAACTCAACAAGAATCACGCTGAAAATGGGTATGAACATCTCCTGGATCCGACAACTTATATGGACCTACTAAGAAGCAAAACACCGTTAGTCTCACCGTAGGAGGTGGTCTCCTGCGATCAGCCTCCGACGTGAGAATAAGATAAGTGTTCTCGAGAGGTGATATGAAAAGGAGAGAGTTATAGTGTGAGTGGTTAACCGAAGATGAAGCATGCCCCTTTGATGGACGGTAAGGGCTCTTTTTTATAGAAGAGCTTTCCCGCTTCTGCGGGTCTTGGCGCCCAGCTCTGGTCTATTTGAGGTATGCTTCTCTCTTACTTTCTCTGATGCAAGAAGACCTTGCCTCTTTGGTACAGACACCAAGTTTCAGTTACGAGGGCGGTGTTCTTTTATTCCCAAGGAGATCTCAAATCTCAGTATCCTTGTCTTGGAGTGTTGACTTCTGAATCATCTATTGTTCCTTACTGTAGCAAGATGCTACTTAGCTTCTGAGCTATGTAGCCGTTATGGTTAACTGCTGTGCTTCTAAGCTTTGTGGTTCGTAGGTTTACCTACCCACATCATCACCTAGAAAAACATCTAAGCTATATTTTGTGAAAAGATTGATTAGACCATGTGATATATATGACCCGGTATTAAAATCAGGTATAATAAAGTATTAGAACACGATTCCTTATCAATCAACTAGACTCTGTTATAAATAGTTTTTAAAAGTTTAGCTAATTAAAAACTATTAATAATAGAGTTCAGTCGATTGATAAGGAATCGTGTTCTAATACTTCATTATACCTGATTTTAATACCGGGTCATATATATCACATGGTCTAATCAATCTTTTTAAAAGTTTAGCTAATTAGTAGAATCTGGTCCAGCCATTGGGATTGGTGGCATAATAGTAGAGGAAAATTATCTTGAAACACCAAGGTTTAAGGAGTTCATGGGTTCAAGTCCCATTCCTACATAATTAAAGAAATTTGCCTTTCAAAAAAGAAAAAAGAAAAAAAGGAGAATCCGGTCCTTATCGATGCAACAAGGTTCTATTTTTAACATTTCCCCTATATTTTACTGATAAGCATATACCAATGTTTTATTTTAAATAATTTGCTAATATGCACGCCCAAGTTATATAATATCACATTTGTATCAAAATTAAAACTAAAACTATATTACTTTGCATCAAATATAACAGAAGTATATATAACAGACAATATGATATAATGATTTAACTAGAAAGGAAGCATGTCAAATAAGTTTTAGCGGGGCAAAAACCGACCAAATTTGATACGTATCATGTTTTTGCACATATACACTCGTACTCACCTTAGGATCGAATAGGATTTGTGTATCGAAATGTAACATCCCGAGTTTTGAAAAGCATAAAGACGTTCACGAGGATTAAACTAATCAAGGGAAGGGAGCGGGCCTTGGGCTTGGGGCGTATGGGCCGAAAAAGGAAAGGAATTAGGCCCTTAAAACCCTGATTCCTAGCCCCTCCACCCTCATTAGTCCCCATTTTGGTTTTTTTCTAGAGAGAGGTTAGAGAAAGTAGAAAGAGTGGAGAGGGAATCGAGATCACGATCGAGATGGGGCTCGGGTTAGCAAGAAGAGCACGATAGCAGCATCACCATCAAACCAGGAGCTCGCTGAGGTAAGCCATCGATCCAACATCTCAGTTTTCATGTCGAGTTTGGTGGGTTTCAGGTTTGATAAGAAAGTAATGATTTTTACGTGTGTTTTGCAAAACAAACCTTAGATATATGCTTTAGGGTGCCTAACAAGTGTTTTGAACGTAAAAAGTTTGAGTCTTGGCAAGTTAAATCTCAGCCGCCATGTCCATGCAGCGTTAGGGTTTCTGTGGGGAAGAAGAAGCCCACAGGCGAACTTGCCTAGTTCGCCGGGCTTGAATATAGCGAACTTGTCTAGTTCGTTTACTAAGTTCACTGGTCCCTGATCAAGCGAAAATAGCATGTTCGCCCGGATATATGGGGGCGAACTTAGCCTAATTTCTCCAAGTCTTGTGTTAAGTGGACTTGATATGTTCGCTTGATAAGTTCGATGGGCCTATGGGAAGCGAACTTATCCTATGTTCGCCTAGTCAGAAGTAGTGAAACCCGTTAGTGTCAGGTCAAGTCTGATATGTTCTGAACTGTCTATGTTTAACTAGATTGTGTGAGGTTCAAGTAGTACGTTCCAGCTAAGATACCAGGTGAGTTCTAATCCCTTTTCTTGCCTACTTTTGGGGTAATGTGCATACTTAGTGAACAATGTGTTTATTACATATTTTATATTAATAAACGATGGCGAAAGTAATGATTTATGAAAAAATTTAAAAGAGGCAAAAGGAACATTTTATGCAAAGAATGATGCTTATAAAAGGTTTACGAACAACAAAGATAATTTTAAAGAATGAAGGTGAGGTTTTAAAGAAAGTAATTAGCAAACAAAGTAAAGAGAAATGTTTTCCCTTGAGAATGAATATCACTATGTACAGAGAGGCAGTCATGGGCTGAGTGCCTGAGATGGGCTCAGTGCTTAAGATAGGCTTAGTGCCTAAGATGGGCTCAGTGCCTAAGTGGGTTTGTGCCTAAGAAGTTACAAATAGAATTAATAGTATAATAGCAGCACCTTGACACTAGTCAGGGCTGTTACAAAATGTTTACTGTGATGCATCGTGTTAACTCTCCCTATTTGTCGACCTTTGGACTTGAACCATTGGGACAATATGGACAGTAATGAAAGTTAAAAGATACTATATGTAAAGTTTTGCCATATTGCCAGCAAAGATACATTCAAGCAAAAACCCTTTTTTACGTATGTAAAGATGTTTTTATGTAAGCGTTAGAACTCACTCAGTGTTAGCTGACTTTTAGTATGCATATCAGTTAAGTGTAGGTAGCATTTTGGATGCTTGGCTTGCTTGAGGAGTTACCCCGAAGAGAAGATCTGGCATCCCGTTGTTACGTTCAGTATTTTATGTTTAAAGTTTATGATATTTTAAGACAAGTTTAAACTCGTATCAGACATGTTATGTTTTTCGCTGCTTATGTAATGTTTTAAATCGTTTCCGCTGTGATTGTGAAAGTCTTATGTTTAAGAGCTATGCGTTGATGAGTAAATCCAATAAATGAGACATCCCGGGTTTGGGGCCACTAATTTTTAAAAATACAATGTTTTACAATATTCCGAATACACCGTTATGACGTGCTTATTTTTATATACATTTTGATATAAATTTTATTCAAAACCGATTCAGTCAAATGTAATATATTTTTAATTTTTTTCTACAAGAACGTAAAGTTTTTTTTAATTTGAATGACCGTCTTATTTCTACCTATATTACGATATAAATTTTATTCAAAACCGAGCTGCCACAATGCGCGGGAAGTGAATACCTTTTCTTTAGTTCGTTTTCCTGTTTCTTAACGCTCATTTTTAGGACATAACTTTTTATTGATTTTCAAATATATCGTTACGACGTGTTTTATTATCTACGTTTCGATATTTAAAACCGAGCCGTTGTAACTTTATACGTTTCTCATTACGTACTTAATTACGTTAATATCACCATTGTAAAGCGCGACATAGTCCACTACCTTTCTATAAAAATCAAGTTATAATTTAGGAAAACGTATCTTGTATAATATAATAGTACTTTTTTTTCTATTAAACATATATATTAAAGTAAATGAAAGTTATGATGCGGGGGAGACATGATATGAATGACTTTCAAATAAGTGTTGCCTTTCGGAGAAGACGACTAGACGAAACTAACAGGCAAAACTGGCTAGTTTCGCCTGAAAGGCAACACTTTCGCCTGAAAGTCTTAGTTTCGCCTGAAGGGCTACCATGTTTCGCTTAAACGTATGAAGGTATGGAATTAATGATACATTATTATTAATTCAGATAGTGAGTGACGATTATTGGACCAGTTCCAGCTACACAGGGGATAGCTTGACAGGTGAGTTTCTATTGCCCATTTTCTATATTTTTGGGCTGATGTGCATACTCAACAGAGAAACATGAGATTTATGAAATGTTTTAGAAAGATAAAGTTATATGTTATAATTATACATCTTTTGAATGTAAAGAGAAATAAAGATAGAGTAAACAGATAAAGTCCTTAAAACGAATGTTTTAAAGAAAGTACGGTTATATAGAGAAAGATTAACGAACAGAGTTAGATGAATGAGATAGATACTATGTTGTTTATTTATGTGATAACGTGTACTAACTGAATGTAAATGTTATGTGATAGACAGAGTAAATGAAATGTTATGTGAATGTTATGTTATAGACATGGTTGATGAAATGTTACGTAATTGATTACGTGATAGGCAAAGTGAATGAAATACTATGTTAATGTAAAGAAAGAACAAAAGAGACTTGTACAAGAAAACAGAGGAGTCTTGTTTTTTTAACAAGCACAGAGACAGAGGAGACTTGCCGACGAGAAAGCATACAAAGGAGACTTGCCTTTGGGCAAGCAAAACAGAGGAGTCTTGCATTCATGCAAGCACAGAGAAACCTTGTCTTTAGGCAATGGTTCAAATGTGTATGATAGAATGAATGTATGTGTATGTTCATTTGTTATATACAAGTGAAAGAAAGTATGATAGAGACAGAGTGGGACACCCTAAATGGCTTCCCTAAAACAAAGTTTTAACAAATAATAGTAATGAAACAATTTTCATAGTTTATGATATTAACAGAGTTTTAAAGTACATAGTATATTTGTTAAAACTTAACAGAGATAAAGCTTGTTTTATTAATATAACTATGCTACCAAAAGAGATACAGAGTTTACAAATAATAAAGTAAAGATAGAACTTACAAGCGTTAGCTGAATTTTAGTATGCATGTAATGTAACCGAGAATGGTAGATTAAAGGAGCTGTGAGAGCTCGATAACATAGATTGGATGGCTGCTTGATATGAAGATTGACATTCCCATGGCTATAATTTTATGTTTAAACAATGAATGTTAAATGTTTTAATTTGTATGAATTATGATATGTCAAGACTTTTGTTGTAATGTTTAAGAACTATGTTTAAGCTTATGTGTGCCAATTATAAGAGGTACCCGGTTTAGGTCCTTTCAAGTTGGTATCAGAGCCATAATTTGAGAGATTATGACATTCGCCAAAATGTTTGAACTTAAACTAAGAATGGGACAAGAGAATGAGATGTCAGTCAGAGCAACCAAACCAAGAAAATAGACCGAAAAAGGCCTTAGTAATAGAAAACAATAGCAACAATAAACAGTAAAGGTCTTTGTGTAGAAAGTAGTCCATGTCCTTACATAGAACATAGACAGTAAATGCCTTAGAATAAAAAAATAGAAAGAATGTGCCTCAAAATAGAACTATGGACTTGAATGCAAGTATTACTCTGACAGGGAATGTTCAAAACCCGAGTAGTAAGTAAAATAGTAGTTACATACCGGTCTCTGTAATTAGTAATTTACATTACTCAAGGCGTTATAAATAATAACCTATCATGATGACACAAGTGTACCTTCTAAATAACCTAGGGGTGTCAATTCCTGACACAACCCGAACACGACACGAAAATAATCAGATTTTGGGTTGGCTATTTCAACCCGTTTTAAAAAACAGGTCGAGTTCTGGTTGACCCGTTTAATAAACGGGTCGGGTTGAACCATTTAAAAAACGGGTTGACCCGTTTAGGTTACAAAATATTTTTTTTTTTATTTTTCACATTATAAAAACGACTGTTCAATTACTTTTGTATTTAGTGTTTACCATAAACAAACTGAATTATACCAAAACTTTTCTCTTTTTCCTTTTTAAAGATAATTAATCAATTAATTTTTTTGTTTACCTTAATTGAATTAGATTTTGGATTTAGTACTTTATGATTTTGATTTAGATAAATGGGTTAAACAGGTCAGGTTCGAGTTGACCCGAATTTAAGTATATCCAGGTTATGGTTGAAATTTTTGACACGAATAAGAATATGGGTTAGGGTCGGGTTACATAATTCAAACTGTTAACCCGTCAACCCGCCAACCCGACACGATTGATGCCCCTAAAATAACTTGTATTAACCCGAACCCATTCTAACCCGAACCCGGTATGACCCGTGATCCGAACCTGCCCAACCCACCCATTTTGCCAAGCCTAAGTAATTATTATTTTATAAATATATATTTAATATATTAATTAAATATATTTATAAATACATTTAGGCTCGCGAGCCGGCTTGAGCTCGATAAATGAAGTTCAGGCTCGGGCAATAAACAAGCTTATTTTAGACTTGGGCTCTCGATTTAAACTTTTAGCTAGCCGATCTCGAGTAGCTCGCGAGCCGGCCTGACTCGTTTACACCCCTAATTCCATTGTTCTTTCATGTCAACAAAAGAAGCCTAATATTATTGATCAAGATATTATTAAGATCCTTAAAAAAAAAGATATTATTAAGACGATTATGCATTTTCACGCTTCGAAGTTAATTCCAAAAGTAGGTAATTTTCTTACATTATTGAGTATGTTTGATTTTTCAAATCAATTTTTTATTCGTTACTAGGTTAGAATCTTGTGTAATACACGAGATTGTATATTAAAAAAGATAAAACTTATAAATTTATAAATACGTCCTAATTTGTCAAACTATTATGATCGTCTCGAAATATATCAAGTAGAATTGTGTGTGTATATTACGAGTTAGTATTTTTTTAATTAGTTATATTTTGATTTTCTACTATATATTTTCTTATTTAATATAACTAGTATTATTCTTTAATAATATATTTATAATACCATTACTATTTAATAAGAAAAAAGATGCATGTATTAGGAGAGAGAGGCGAAAAAACCAATGTGAGAAGGCATGAGGAAGTGACACGTGTCCATCTCAAACCTTTATTTATTAGTATAGACTAGATTAGAATCCTGTGTATTACACGGGTTGAAAAAATATAATTTTATATATTTAGTAATAAAAAATTATGTCTTAAAAAACCCGTGTATTACACGGGTTAAATAAAATAAAATGTAACATGTTAACACATACACTCATCAAAATATGTTTTTAAATAAATGTATTGTAACGTGACAATTATAAATTCTGTCAAGTTAATTTTTAAAACAAATTTTTTTAACTGGGTATTAATTTTTTTATGTGATTAATAAATGTTAATTCATATTAAATTCATTTGATTAGTGATATAATAACTATCTATAATTAGATTTCAAAGTTTCTTATAATAAGAGATAATTTAAAATAAATATGTTTATTAATATAATTAGTAATTTATTTAAAAATATATTATTATTGAAAAGATAGATGTGTATTTAATAAGAGAGAGAAGCGGGAAAAAAATGATGAGAATGAATATTAAAGCGACACGTGACATAAAAAAACTTTATTTATTATATAGTATAGATTATCATTTGAAATTGCATTCTTTAACCAACTTTTTTTAACAAATTTTAATTCTTTGACATTTCTTTTAAAACTACACAATTCTTTTTTTACTTTCAATTTGTTTATTATGAACAATTTATTTGCTTTTAAATAAAAAACTTTCTAAAAGAATTATTTGTTTGAAGATTATCAGTTGTTCATAACTTCATCGTCGTTGATCACCACTAATTAACTATCGAATGGAAGAATCCATCTTCACTCGTCTAACTAACCGAAACCCATATTCAAGAACCACATGCTCCTGTATTTGAAATTTGAATTGATGTCACAACCATTAAAGTATGTGTTAAACACTTCAAACTAAGTTTTAAGTACCGAAACCGAAATGTGTTTGCATGTTCAAATAAAATAATAATTACCAAATCATGTATAAAGAAAAAATAATCACCAAAACGGATCAAAGGTCTAAGTGTGCTTCTTTATATTTTTAATTTTTTTGACATTTGTCACAGTAATAATCCCAAAAATAAAAAATATCATGTGAGTAATTTAACTAATCTAACTATATATAACAAAATCAAAACAACAACCATACCCAGTAATATATTTTTCAGGTCCTGAGAAGGTTTTTGGAGCTAAGGGTCTTCCGAAAAATTGAATATACCAATGTAATTAATAAAAACAGTAATTTAAGTACGTCGGTAACATTTAACTCAAAAGAGTAACATAATGCAAGTGAGTGCATACATATGTCCTATGTTAAGAGTATTTTATAAGTTGGTTAAGTGAAGAAGACGTCTCTCTCTACACATACAAGGTTGAATCATTTTAAGGTAAAATGATTCACCACGATGAGTTGTGGAAAATAATTTTAAATATGAGTAGAGATCAAAGCATAAGGAGCAGTGTTAGATATACACATTCGATTAGAAAGGAGGCACATGAAGTGAGTTGAAACATTTCTAAAAAATGTTCCAAGTGAGCCTAGATGTTGAACATAAGCGTACCGATAGCCAACATAATGAGTAGTTTAACGCTTTTATGCACCAACAGGCAACGGTTGTGAGGGCTAACACCGTCCCAGGACCCTCCCCCTCCCCTACGTGGCCATATAGTTTCTTGTTGTATAAACACATTTTTATTATTATTTGGAATGTGTTATTCGACTAGAACATACACTCCTTGCTAATTCACAAGTTCTTATCGAAGTTAAGAACTCGAATTACAAAGAACACATAAAACTTAAAGAACACATTATGAGATCTGTTTTAGAGAGATTGTAATTGTTAATGGAGTCCCTATCTTATTAATAGGTAATTCTCTCAAGCATGGTCACATAGATAGACTGCCTTGATTCACTCGGATGTCCTCATTCAATGGTGACCGAAGCTACTGTCATCTCAATGGCAAAGATGAGCTTTTATAGATAAACCACATCTATGCTTAATAGCTCATTTGATTATGGTCATTAGTTATTTGCTGAAGATTGTGATGTTAGTATAAATGATAAAGTTCGAATACTTATAGTATAATTTAAATCTTTTCTTCATATCTTGAACATTAAGTGAGAATCTTGAAGTTGTACAATATCTGCTTTGAGTAAGACTACATCTTGAGTTTCGACTTTAAGTAAACTTGCAGCTTGTGTCTTTAGTCTAAAGCAAATCCGCATTCTATGTCCAACTCTTTGAAGGACTAACAAGAGAACAAGAATTTAGCTTTGGATTTCTACGACGGATGAACTCTGATTTAACTACTATATGTTCAACTTGAGACTTTAGCTTATTTTATCTAAGTTTTATCTTAAAGCTAGATACATGACATTATGCAGACTTAAAAACAAAAAAACCTATCTTCAATATTTCTATCATTTTCTTTTATTTTACAAACTTTTAATAATGAAAAAAAAGATTCATTTTATTTTAGCTTGTTCTCACAATATTTAGTACGTTATGTATAAATCCCTCCTCTATGCGCACACATACGGTTATTAGGATAAAATAGAAGTATCAAATGTGTAAAAAGAATATATAAAAATGTCTATTGTATGACGCATAAAGTATCGTGAATAAAGTAAGCATCACAGAGGAAAATGTTGTATATCATGACACATTGTTATGTGAGGACTATAATTTTTCCCACGAATTGTTGTATATCATGACACATTGTTATGTGAGGACTATAATTTTTCCCACGAATTGTCATGAATCACATTTTTTCCTTAATGATGCACTCCAAAATCGTTTCATGATGAACTATGCCTCATGACATTTGTTAGCACCTAGATCGGTACGGTAGCGCTTAAAAGTCAAATTTGCTCTTGCAAATATTCGAAGATGTGACATCTAGTATATATCCCGATCGCCGTCGATACATTAGTTGAACATTTGGAGAATTTTGTACTAGTAATCAAATTTGTTTAGATTACGAGCTTTTTAATCGTTTAAAGTGTGTTTTCTGTACTTTAGTAATTCTTTATTCGATTAGTTATAGTCACGTAAACTTAAAAGTCTATGAGTTCATTCGACTTTAGTATTCAACTACTCAAACTAATGTAATCTACACTCAATTCTTTTTAGGGAAATTTGATTTTAATAATCACACATTTTACCAATTGGTCAATAATAATCCCAATACCATCGGTCCCTATTTTCAAACTATTTCAAACTATTTTCAAACTATTTTCTTACATTGTACACCCGTTAAAAAAAAGTAAACGCCGTTAGATTTTATATGACGTGGACATCTGCAAACCGTCGGAAAGTCGAGCCAAGGTAGCAGTAAATTTTAATTACTTAACGCCGTTAGATTTTATATTACAAGTGTATCGTTTAAAGGGGATATATATATATATATATATATATATATATATATATATATATATATATGGTATGGATATTTTGAAAATCCACTTGAGTTGTGAAAACATTTGAAAACTCTCCAAAAAAATGTGTTTTTACATGTTTAAAAAAAAAATTGGAAATCATTCTAACCATCTTTTATAAGATTTTCGTCAAAAAAAACAAAAAAAAACGCCGAGCCAATTTTTATAAAAAAATGGACAAAAATCCCCGTTTTGTGTAAAAAAATCGTTTTACTTAAGTAACACAACATGTTACATATGTAAAACAACTTGACATAATTTTTTTTTAAAAAAAATTTATAAAAATTATGGTCGGCGCTTTTTTGATTTTTTTTTATAAAAAATTTTGAAATTACAAATAAAAACTTTTCAAAAAAAAAAAAACCTTGTAAAACCCTTTTTTTAGAGTTTTCAATGTTTTCACAACTTAAGGGGGTTTTCATCCTATACATTCCCTATATATATATATATATATATATATATATATATATATATATAGGGGTGAGTTCACTAGAAAACTCATTTAATAAGAAAACCAAAAAACTCTTCATTAAAAGTGTTGCATATGTGTAGTACACTCAAAAGCCTGACCCCACCCAAAAACCTAAACCCCCCACTCCACCCCCACCCAAAAAGCTAAACCCACCCCCCAAAAACCTAATCTAAAAACTAAACTAAACCTAAAAAACCATCCCCAAAAGCCAACTATGCTACACATATGTAGCAAAACGCTGAATTTTTTTTTTTTGAAAGAGGCCGACGTGGGTAACAAGTTCTTCGAAGCGGTTTTTTTGTTTTTGATTTATATTTTGAGTTATGATTTTTTTTACCTTTAATAAATAGTTTTTTAATTTTGTTATGAACAATAAGTTTTGTTATGATTATTCTCTTATATATATATATATGCTTACACGTCCACAATTTCATTAAAATTTTAATTACGTGATTATTATAATGAAAAGGAGCTAAAAATCCTCCATTGACATAGAGCCCCAACCCCAATCCAACCTCCATTTTTATTTTTTAATTAATTGTTGAGGTAATTTTCATCATTTCATATAATAATTACCAACCCATGCAAAGGGTAATGATGGAATTTCATTATTACTACTGCCCTTAAGTGCATTTAACCCTACACGTGAGTCGTGACCCCTATGTTTTGTAATAAAAGCCCCTCTCTGAATTATTATCTTTTTTCATTTCTTAAATTTTTTTTTAATATTCATCTCATCATTTCAATATTAACTAGAGGAAACTTCGCGCTGCACGGCGGTGAAGTAAATCGCGGTGATGGTGACAAAAAGAGAGTGTTAAGGTTTGTAACGTAAAAGTCAAATTACGGAAAATTAACAAAAATATAAGGTTAATAAAAACGGAGGAAAATCAAATAACAAAAAATAAACATTTAAAAACTAAAAAAAAACCCACCCCAAAGGTTCGAACGTGAGGGATCAAGAAGTTGGGAGCGACCACCAGGTCAGGCGACTTTTGTGTTAAAGTTTTCAACAAAAACCTATTAATGCAAGAAAAAAGTGGGTAAGATCATGTGGTATACCCAAGTGATGGGGTGTCAAGTGATAATAAAGTGCACGTCACGTCACACCCTTCATTATCACATCATTCATCACTTGGCAAGTGAAATACCCAAATGATTGAGATGGTGTGATAATTAAATATTTTTTTTTTATTTTCGTTTAAATAATAAAACATAACAAAATGGAACCTAAATAACATTTCATTAATAATTAAAATTACATAATTCAAATTACTAAAGTTCTAAATATACCGTTACGACATTTTTATTTATAAAGTTCTGAATATACCATTACAACATAATTCAAATTTTGATTTTCTTTTCATGGGTTCAAGTCCCACTCCTATCAGAAATTAAAAAAATTGTCTTTCAAAAAAAAATGTTTAAAAAGATAATGTAAAATTTGAGAAGAAAATTGATGTATAAAAAATCAAAGTAGAATTGAAACAGTGTGCAAAGTACCATTTTATGCAAGTTTGAATGGGAAAGGCCAAATTGAGGAATACTGATTCTTCAAACATGGAAATGGACAAGAATGGAGTCTTGCATTCCCTTGAAGCTTCCCGTGAAAAAAACCACGCCTTATTATCACGCCCCCTCCACGCGGCAAGGGGCCGGTGTTCCCTCCACAATCACGACGTGATTTTGATGCCAAGTAGGATCATGGATGCGTGGTAACAAGTATACCGAATGCTCTAAAGCAAAAAAAAACCACACAATAAATGATCGTCACGTGTCTATTTTTGATCATGAACAACTATTCACATCTTGTTCAAATGTATGTATATATAATTACACAAGTCCTTTTAATGTTCTACCATGTGTATCGTTTAACATTTTTTACTTTAAAATTTTTATTAGATGTAAATTACAAAAGTAGTTCACATAATATATATGAAATTACATGTTTAGTTTATTAAAATTAAAATTTATATAAATTTACTTTTTTGAGAAACTTATCACATAAATGGTCCATCAACGAAATAAAATAACCAAACTATCCTTGACCCATTACTTAATTATTGTGAGATGGTTTTATATGGCTTCGGGGCTGAAAGTCAACCTGCAAAAAAGAAAAGTGTTTGGGTAGCAACGGAGGATTAAGAGACTATCAAATGGCCTTCATACTTCAATGTCAAGTGGGGGAATTCCCCTTCTCTTACCTGGGGCTGATGGTTGGTGCTAATATGAACCGGTTCGCTAATTGAAAGACGATCATCGATAAATTTAACTTCAGATTATCGAAATGGAAAGCCAAAACGTTATCGTTTGCGGGGAGAATTACATTAGTGAAATCAGTCTTAGGAAGTCTCCCAAATTATTATCTGGCTCTTTACAAAGCTCCCACAGGTGTCATCAAATCCTTGGAAGGAATTCGTAGAAGATTCTTATGGTGAGGATCGAGCTCCAGAAGCAAAATCAGATGGGTTACTTGGGAACAAATGGTGGCCTCTAAAAAACTAGGTGGGCTGGGATAGGAGGAATTAAATAAAAAAATATAGCTCTCTTGTCAAAGTGGTGGTGGCGTTTCAAAATGTTCTCGAATCAACTTTGGGAACAGGTCATCACGACAATTCACGATGGGAGGAGGCAGCCGAACTTTGTCTCAGTTAAGAAATCTTTGCCTGGGGTCTTGTAACATCCTGAGTATTTTAGAACAAGAAATAGTCCACGAGAATTAAAATAAACAAAAGAAAAGGGAGCGGGCCTTGGGCCGTTGCATGGGCGCATGAATGGGCCGAGGAAAGGGGGAGATTGGGCCCCTTAAAACCCTGAATTCAGCCCCCTCCACCCCATTATCAACCATTTTCGAATGCTAGAGAGAGAGAGTGTGTGGGAGAGAGGCTAGAGAGAGAAAGTCCTATTTCCATTTCCGAGCTTCAAGGATTGTTGGTGCGAGTGTCTAGAGCGTTTAGCAACAAACGGGAAGCGATTTCAGGTAACGATCTCTCCCAGATCTGAGTTTTTAGGAAGTTATGGGTTTTTATGGTTTTCGAATCAAAGGTTAGATTTTTAAGTTTGAAACACAAAATAAACCTTAGATCTAGCCTCACGGTACTAAACACAAGTTTTGGACGTAAAAAGTTCGAGTCTTGATAGGTTTGAGCCTTAGCCGCCATTGCATGTAGATTAGGGTTTGGTTAGGGAAGATGAAACCCGCAGGCGAGCTTGCTAAGTTCGTCGAGTCTTGTAGTAGCAAACTTGACATGTTCACTTGGTAATTTCGCTAGATGCTGTCTAGCGAAGTTATCAGGTTCGCTTGATAAGTTCGATAGGTGCTATCTAGCGAAACTTCTAAGTTCGCTTGATAAGTTCGCTGGGCCTAAGGAAGGCGAACTTAAGCTAAATTCGCCTGATCAGAAATAGGGAAACCGTTTAGTGTCGAGTAAAGTATGATATGCTTTGAATTGTTATGATTATCCAGATTGTGTGTGACCTAATAGAACATTCCAGCTAAGATACCTGGTAAGTTCTAATCCCCTTTTTGCATGCTTTAGGGGTGGTGTGCATACTTAGTGTAAAGTGTTTATTACATATTTATATTAATAGACAAAGGCGAATGCTATGTTTTAAGGAAACGTTTAAAAGAGGCAAACGTATGGTTTATGTAAAGTATAAATGTATTATTGGCAAGCGTTTAGTATATTTTCATATACATAAACAAAGGCATAATACATGTGCAAAGTATGTTTTCAGTAAAACAAAGATATTTTATGGCAATCGTTTACTATATTTTATATACATAAACAAAGACATATTATATGTTAAGTTTTGAATAAGATTTAAAGAAAGTTTTATGAAAAGAAAGTGAACAGTTTTTCCTACGGGAATGTGTACCAGCTTGTTAAGGTCCTTTGTGGACAGATGTTACTTGTACAAGATATCAGATATGGGTTAAGCCCATTAGTAAGAACCTTTGGGTTCGCTAATGGTTGTACAGCTTGGAAGGGTGACGGTGGTTGCTCGGGAGGTCCACGCAACCTCCCCTTAGCTTTAAGCGGTATTGTCGGTTCATGACCGTTGGCCATGGGGGCATTAACAAGGTACTCGTCGGATCATGGTCGTTGACCATGGGGGCTGTACAGTAGTGACAAGGGAATTGACGGATAAGCGGTATTGTCGGTTCATGGCCGCTGGCCATGGGGGCATTGACCAGGTACTCGTCGGTTCATGGACATGAGCCATGAGGGCAGTATATGGTAAAGGAATTGACGGATATTGTAGGTTTTAAACTGTTTTTGAAAAGTAAAGTATGTAAAGTTTTGCCTTATTGGCAGTATGTATACATTAGTAAAGCTTTTGTGTAATTGATTTAAAGTAAATGTTAGAACTCACTCAGCGTTGCTGATTTTTAGTATGCACATCAGTTAAGTGTAGGTGGCTGTTGATGGATGAGGATGCTCGGATTGGCGCAGAGAGTTACCCGAAAATCAGTGTCTGGCATCCCGTTTATGTTTCTTTTGATTATGTTGTTTAAAAACAAGTTTTAGTTTGTCACTAACAAGTATGTTTAAGACATGTTTTGTATTTCAGTACGTATGTTAAAGTTTTAATCGTTTCCGCTGCGATGTGTTGAATGTCTCATGTTATGTGCTATGTGTTGATGAGTAAATCCAATAAGTGAGACCTCCCAGGTTTGGGGCCTTACGATTTGGTATCAGAGCCATAGTTTGAGAGATTTGGACATCCCCGATGTCCAGACTTAAACTGAGAATGGGACCATGTAGCGGATGCCAGGACGGGTAACTCGGAACCAAAGCATCATAAACGTATAGTAAGTTGATGTGCACTAAATTAGTCATATATTTCACTTCATTTACATCCCGGTTATTGTCAATTTCTTTGCATATTGATTGAATTTGTCGCTCATTTAGCTTCAATTGTGTTTCGAGGGAATACATAGCTTAGAGCAAGCAAACAAGCGAAAAAGCAATAAAAACTGAAGAAATTGGACAACTCAGTAGGCAAAGCACAGGCCGTGCCCTACTAGGCACGCCCCCGCCCTTTCCAAGAAGAAAAGACAAAAAGAAACAGCCAAGCACGGGTCGTGCCCCACTAGGCACGCCCCCGTGCTCAACCAGAAGAAGTACAGAATGTATTGTTGTCTCCCGACCAAGTGTAACACGGGGTCATGCCTCACCAGGCATGCCCCCCGTGTCCGGTACCCATGCAGTACGTTCGCGACAAAAGCAAAAACGGTTATGGCGTGGTCCCAGCACGTGTCCGTGCCCTCATCATGAGCTAAACATCTCTAATCATCGTAGTTTGATGAAGCTTTATTACTTATGTTGAACTTATGAATGTGGCAAGATATTATGTTAATGTTATGATAATTTTATATTAATCTCTTGATGGACATGCATGCTTGAAAGTTTATGGAATAGTTTTAGGTTTATAAATGTGAAATCATATCATGTTGAAAAACTTATGAAATTAACATTTATTCATGATTTTATATCTTTAGGTATGATTTTGTAGCTAAGTATTAGGAATGATCTTTGAAATCTTGTCTATGAAATAAATATTAGAGCATGTATCCCGTTCAATCATGTTTGGAAAAACTACGATAAATGTTATGAAAATTCTTTAACAAAATTTATGTTAATAAAGTATTGATGACTCGAGCTTAATATTTGCTTAAGTTTATCTTAGAACTTCACAAGTTAAGAGATTGTATAATATTTATCTAATTAAACTAACTTTAAGTGGATGTTGTGTAATTTGCTCACTAATGTTTTTATTAACAGTTATGGAGTTAGTCACCTTGACGGGAATCTAATTCAACCGCTTAAACGAACATTAACATAATTATAAAATTGCCATTCAATTGTCTCAGCATAATTAGTAAACTGAATTCCAAACTGGGATGGTAACTTCACCAAATTGTTGTTCCAAACCATTTCTAAAGTTTAAAATTTAAATTGTTTACTGTCATTATTTTAGTAAAAATCACAAAAACAAAGCAAACAAATATTTTCATATCATTCGGTTCGATTAATTATTTGGGTTAAGTAGTTTAAACTGTGTACACAGATTGATACTCGGTTCTTATCAATTATATATTACCACCTTACAGGTACACTCGCCTTTGTGTGCGTAGTCTAGTTTAGGTGAAAATCATTTTAAAACCCGTATTTGTGTGAAAAATCTTTACTAAAATTTATATAGTTCACGCACATCATAAGTAAAGTTTTTCTTTTAGAGTGTCAAGATAAGAATAGAGCCTTTAGTGGAATCATGAAAATAAATAAATAGAAAACGAGAAGGTTAATTACAAATGTTTAGTGTATATAAATATCTTACCTTACTTATTGTGTTCTACCTATTCCCTAGCATGATGAAATTAAATTCCTTTGTTCCATATCTTTCAGTTAAGAAATGGCTAGGCGTGGAGGTAGAAGAGGAAGAGGAAGACGTGGTGGATAAATTGTTCTCCGCGGTGGAGCACATGCAAACAACGAGCACGAGATTAATGGAAGTGTCCATATCACCCATACCGATACGACAGTCAGTTAACCCAATGCTGAACGGGCGACATAAGTTGACCAGGTATTTGAGTTTGAACCGGCCGTGCAGGCAGCTCTTGGCCGAGAATTTACCCGAATGCTGAAGGAAACCTTACCGGCCGTGCTGGCCGAAGCCTTGAGGAAAGCCAATGAGGGCCCTAGTACAACCCCGGTCACTGAAGGACCCGTGGTACTTCCAGCTATGGAAGGGCCAAATCCTGTGGAGAATGTTGCACCGCGTGCTCGCGGGTGCGACTACAAAGCGTTTCGAGGTTGTGATCCACCCGTGCTTACTGGGGAGAAAGAGGCAGCCGATACTTTGGATTGGATCAACGGCATGAAGTCTACCATCCACCTAAGTGAATGTCCACCAGATCAAGCAGCCATGTTTGCTGCAAAATCGTTGAAGGGAGAAGCGACATACTTGTGGGAGACTATGAAACAGGCAAAGGGTGACCAAGCGGTCAAACTGCTGAGGTGGAATGACCTGAAAGCGTTAGTGATTGAAAAGTTATGCCCTAAGAATGAGGTTCACAAGGTGGAAAGGGAATTCCTGACCCTGCAAGCCGGACTCATGACCCACCGGCAATACACCTCCAAGTACAACAAACTGGCACGTCTGGTGCCTTATTTGGTAACCACCGAAGAAAGGAGAATCCACTACTATGTCCAAGGGCTACCTTCGAAGGTTCGTACTTTTTTCAATACCAACACACCGAGTACCTTTGAGTCGGCGGTCATCCTGAGTGGACTTGTGTACGATGACATTGCCTCTGCTGAAGTCATTCCTGAAGTGCCTAAGAAACCGAAAACTAAGCGAACTGGTGAGGATCTCTAGGGTCTTAACGAGAGGAAAGAAAGAGTAAAAGTTGAGGGTTTGTGTGGAAAGTGTGGAAAAAGACATGGAGGGGAATGCATGATTAGGCAGGTGGGGTGTTTTAGGTGTGGCAAGTTTGGACACCAATCACGTGACTGCCCGATTGTGGGGAGCAGGGACACTTAAGTCGAGACTGCAAAAAGCCTAAAGAGCCGAAAGCAGGGGGATCTGGGAAAGGAAAGGGTACAGAGAAAGCACCCTACATCAACTGTCACACCCCACCTCAGGCACCCCATGGACGTGTGCGACAAACGATTGGTACCTGCTTTGATTTCAGAGTTTTTATAAAACATAGCGGAAGTCTTTTCATAAGGATCGTTTCAGTTTTTGTTTAACCTCAAGGGTTGTATTTGTAAATATCAAAACTTATTGGAAAACAAAAGTCTTGTATTTACTTTCATAAACGTAGGGAATTAAATACCATTTGATTACAAAACTGAGTTTGAAATCAAATACAAATATAGCCACCGGAAATTGTACTATCCATGGTTGATCAGTCCCCCGGTCCTATCTCCAATTTCTTTGTTTAGGATTTCCTATACACGAGGCCTTAGAATCCAACGTGTAAGTTATCCTCTTTCACAGGGTCAGATCTTATGTCTGCCCTATCTCTTTCTCATATTATGGGCCAGATTTGATGTCTGCCCTTATCCCATTTTCATCACATTTTATTCATTACCTGAAAACATTTTGAAAATGAAACGTCAGCGCGAACGCCGGTGAATACAGTTATCTTGACAGTAAAATCATTTGGCACAAACAAATATTAATTTCATAATCACAATTTTTTATTCAATCTACACATTCAGGAGGCCCATGTCCTGACTGTATGCACCACTATGTACACTGGCGTCATGCCTTATAACAACGAACAGGTCCACGCCTCCGAATTTGTTATAAAATAAGCACCAGCCGCAATCCGGGACTCTCACCCGAGACCCGTGTATCCCTTGCAAGTTTTATGTATACCTATGGGCCGAATGCTTTGTTCATAGAAGAACATTGAATATTATTGCCTTAACCTTTATTTGGCCATTTTCGTAAACGTAAGTGTTTGACACAAGTTTTGAAAGAGATAAAGTATTCATCTTGTTTATAGGAATGAACCTCTAAGTTGGAAATTACAGAGCCAGCTTCCTAACTTGGTTTCTCTAGCGTTTCAGTACTTCTACGAGCGTTTCTTATTAAACAGGGCACTACAATGAGCGGGAGTTGGACCGGGATCGTCAGGAGTGGGCTAGGGAAGCTCTGGAATGAGTTTAGAGTGAAATGGATGTTTTGAATTGTGAGAAATCAAAAGAATCCGGCCAACTATTTATAGGGAAAATTTTGGAGTCGTGACAGACCGTTACGAGTGGTGACGGTCCGTCACCAGATTAGGGCATACGCAGTCATAAGCCACGCATCACCCTATTGTCAGCTTTCGGTGTGACGAACCGTTACCAGGCATGACGGTCCGTTACGGAGTGATACGTTGCGCACCCTTAGAGTTTTGCGGCTGTGACGGACCGTTACCAGGCGTGATGGTCCGTTATAGGGTTTCCACGCGTCAGATTGTAACCATGAGTTACTGGACACGTGACAAGCCATCATTGCATGCGTGCTTAGCCCGTAACGGACCGTTACCGTTCGTGACGGTCCGTTACCATTGGATTTTCATGTTTTCTACTTTTTGAACCTTGATCTTTGGTATATTTACACTTATAGTCCTTGTGGTTTGTACCTTTGTCAAATCTTGGACATTTTTCGTGGCAGGTGTTACATCAACAAGGCAAAAACGAGAGTCTATCAGATGACTCAGTGAGGTACGTTACCAACTTTTATTTATGTTATGACAAGTTCAAGTTATTTTTTCCCTATTTAGTAGTTAGACCCGTTAGTTTAGATGACTTATAGTGAGAGATTGCCCCGGTTACACTCTCAATGATAGCTAATCACAATGGCCTTCATGACCAAGCTGCCTCGCATAGTTACGGTTTATGCCACCCATTCTGTGATCTGCTATCAGTATAGCTTATGGCAGGTTTCGATGTCGAAACCTGTTGTAAGGAGGGTAAACTTGTAACATCCCAAGTTTTTAGAACACGAAATAGTCCACGAGAACTAAAATAAACAAAAGAAAAGGAAGCGGGCCTTGGGCCATTGCATGGACGCATGAATGGGCCGAGGAAAGGGGGAGATTGGCCCCTTAAAACCCTGAATTCAGCCCCCTCCACCCCCATTATCAACCATTTTCGAATTCGAGAGAGAGAGTGGGAGAGAGCCTAGAGAGAGAAAGTCCCGGTTTCCATTTCCGAGCTTCAAGGATCGTTGGTGCGAGTGTCTAGAGTGTTTAGCATCCCGTTTATGTTTATTTTGATTATGTTGTTTAAAGACAAGTTTTAGTTTGTTACTGACAAGTATGTTTAAGACATGTTTTGTATTCCGCTGCGTATGTTAAAGTTTTAATCGTTTCCGCTGCGATGTGTTGAATGTCTCATGTTATGTGCCATGTTTTGTATTCCGCTGCGTAGTTTGGGGCCTTACAGGTCTAGAGAAACATTGGAGGTGCTGGCCAAGAATTGCTGAAGTACAATATCGTCATTACTCAGAAACTAATCCCTAGGGTGGGGGGGAATAAAATGTTGTTCTGGTTTGATTCCTAGATTAAAGGCGGGGCTCTTTTCGAACAGTTTCCTGAGGTGTTCAAACTGGCCTCTCATAAAAGGGCCAACATCTCAGATTACTATAACAAAGTGGCTAGTTCTTTTGTATAGGATTGGGATTGGAATAGGCCACCTCAATCGACCTCAGAACGGGAGGAACATAACCTCTGTATCTCTTTGTTACAACAACAGTGTATCTCCACAGGGGAAGATAGTTGGTTATGGAAGGATGGTAATGGTATTGGGGCCAAATTCTGTGTTAAATTTGTTAAAGAAGATATGGCTAGGGCTAACAATTCAAATCATATGGAATGGAGTTTTAATTGGAACAATTGGGCTATGCCTAAGGTTATTTTATTTCTTTGGAGAGCTTCTTTTAGAAGAATTCCAACCTTTGAGGCACTTGCAACAAGAGGTGTACCAATCGTTAGCTCCTCATACCCATGGTGTGGTATAATTATGGAAACAACAGATCACTTGCTCGTGTCTTGTTTGGTTGCAAAGTCGGTTTGGTGGCAAATCTGCTAAGCGTACACCATTCTTGATCCTTCCCATATATATATATATATATATATATATTATAGGAAACTGTTAAGCGTACACATTTTTAGCTAACCATACACCACCGACAACATATACGAGTCGTATAGCCCTATTCGGATTATACAACCCCATACGATACACTATACGGGTCATATTGTGCTATACGAGATACTATACGGGATTTATTTGTGCTATTCGAGACACTATACGAGACATATTTATGTTGTACGAGCATGGGCGGACCTATGTGTATGCCATGGGTGGTACGACCACCACTAAAGATACCCATTAACACTACAAAAAGTCCAATTTCATTTCTTTACTAAATGAAATTAGGCACCCATTGGATTTTTTTAGCATACCCCTCTGAATTGAAGCCAATGAACTGGAATAGTCATACGTGAAATCTCTAATGTTAGTTCAGCAAATTGAAGGGGTTCACAAATTGAAACAGAGGCTAAATATAAGTTTTTTCGTGATTTTTTTTTAATTCTTTTTATTTTATTTTAGAACAACTTTTAATCTATCTTATTAACCACCTTTATTTCTTATATTTTATTTACGAACATACATTGCCTTCGTAAGAAATAAATTGTGGTTTTGTTTAATAGGAAGTGAAGATCACAAGAGATGTTTTAGTAGCACTTGTTACATTTTTTATCTTTTATTTGTTATATGGCGTATCTCATCCTTTAATCACAACTATCCTGTATTGAGTAGCTTGAAGCCAATCGTTCACTCGAATCTTCTAGCAGTCGTCACGTGAACCTAAAAGGTTGGCAAATCCAATCTTTTTCTTTGGTGTTCCAATTTGGGTTGCTTATTATACATGTTTTGATTGCATTAGTTTTATCGTTTTAGGTTGTCGTTATTTTAGCATAATTAATCACATAAAATATTATTATTTGAACCATTTTGATCAGTCCTTTTTGGCATATTTGACCCGTTTTGATCGGTCTATTTTTTGCCCCCGCTGAAGAAAAATCCTGATCCACCACAGTATACGAGATACAATACGGGTCGTAATGTCGTATTGTGCTATGCGAGACACTTATGTGACATGTCTAGAAATTGTCGACTTTGACATTTGGGCTATACGACTCTTATGAAATGCCATACGAATACGACCCGTGTGAGACTATACGGGTCGTATGCTGTGAGGGCATTGTCGGACCTACCTTTTGGTAGGTGGGTCGGCCGACCCCATGAATTATTTTTTCTATTTGTTATATATGTGGTATAATCTCGACCGACCCCTATGAAATTTTGACACCGACCCCCATGAAATTTTGACCGACCCCAAAAGGAATAAATTTTTAACACCGACCTCAATTTAAACTAATAACTTAATTGGACATTTAGACTAAACTGGACTAAAAACGTAGTCATTTAAACAATTAAACTCACATTTAATTAACACATTACATATTTAGACATTTAAGCCCACATTTAGTTAACCCATTGCGTATTTAAATTTTTAAACAATTTAAACTAATGAAAAATCTAAGTAGCGACAATCATGATCCTTCAACGTCTCAACGTTTCATATTCACGTTTCACGCAATCAGAAGAATGAAAATTTGATAATCACGATTCTCGCCATGCCTTATCACGATTTCAGGCCTTTTAACTAATCACGAATTTACGATTCTCGCCCAGCTAGTTGATTCACTTCTCACAACTTTGCGCCGCTGCCTTCTCACGATTTTAAGTAACTTTTTTCTTAATTTTTCTCTAAGTTTTGAATTTTGCTTATTATATTATTTTGCTATAATGCTATGTCATATGTGCTATTTGCTAATTGTAATTAGTGACAATGTATGTACTAAGTGACCCGACCCGACTTGACTTGACCTGAACCGGACTGAAAAAATTTAATATTTAGTGATAGACAACCTACTCCTATGAAAAAATTTCCTGGATACGCCACTGTGTGAGGGGGTGATGTACGTCTAACAACTCCCATATTATATCTCATCCTCTCTCATCAACAACAATATATAACTACCAATTCTCTTTCCTTCTCCTTAACCCATCTCTAACGACACACCTCCTTCGTCAAACACCACCCCATATCCTCCCCTTATACGTCTAAGCCATGTATAGTCTCGCCATATTGTTTTACCTAACCTTTAACTACCTTTGGTGTTCCTTCCTTTCCACGTATGACTAACACCACCACCCGCCAACAACCACCACCAATTTATACCATTGTGAACATATCCATCCATGGGCGGAACTTATTAGGGAGCAGAGGGGGCCCATGCCCCCCTTTCATTTTTTGCTTAAAAGTATTGTTTTCGAACCAATAGGTTTATTTCATATTAGTTATAGTGTTTGGACTCGTCCTAATCCAGACAAAAAGCCTAAAAAAATTGGTTTTTTTATTGTGTAATATTTTCGACCCCCAATTTAATTGTTAAAGTTACGCCACTGATATCATCTCCGGTCACACGATCTCCCATTCCTAATCTAATTCCACCGTATTCACAAGCGATACCTAAACACACCTACAACCAGAGTTTGAAATTTAGTTTCACGAGGGTTTCTGATCTAAACTTATATTTCATCACTAATTAAGGGTTCGTTTTGGGTTTCAAATATACTCACACGAGTTTGATTTGTATTCGAATTTTGTGTTTAAACATATTGACACAAGTTTCAATTCCATTCAAATATTATGTTATTTTATAATTGGTGTGACCTAAATGTTCTTCATCAATTGTTCATTGTCGAAAACACAGGCTCCATCGTGGATATTGCAACAAATAAAATCAATACTCGTATTAGGAGAAATTATACGTTTAGATAGATTATATTCTAGCTTGTTTCAACCATAATCTTATCAAGCTTTTCAATAACATTCAATGATTAAAATTTTCGTATCTGCGTGGCCGATTAAGGATAGCTTCAGTAACTATTTTAGTAGTGACCGTTTTAGTAAACAAACTAAAATAGAAAAATAAATTCGTATTTAAACTCATGGGAGTAATTTATTGGATTTTGTTACACCTTTAATGTAAATTCATTAACGCAAAATAGCACCAAAATAATAGCAAGGCTAAACGTTATGGGCGTGGAAGGGGGATGGCGTGATCCACCTGGCCCGTGAATGGGCGTGGAACACCGCCCCGGGGCGTTATTGGGGGCATGAATGGGGGAGGCGTGATTCAAATCACGGGCATAGTGCAGGTGTTTGTGTGTGTTATGTATATGTATGTGTATATGTATATATATAGATAGTGAAACCATTACATACTTTAGTGATTGTGTTTAGTGATTGCCCTCCTGCTAACATGACAGAGCGTTTTTCATTTTTTAGTGAAACCATTAAACATAGTCTCATGTTCTAGGTTCTCGCATTTTAAAATTCCAAAGTTATCTATTTTACCAATTGAGGGATTATTTATTAATTTTTTTTTATCAAATTATAAGAATAGTATAGAGTTAATTACACGGATGATCCTATGTGGCAAACATTGAATATTCATGTAAAGTGAAATGACACTAACCCTTTAATAAAATAATAATAATAATAATAAAACCCCCATCCCATACTTTCCTTTTTCTACGTCAAACCCCTCGACACTCGGGACACATCGAACCCTTCCTTTAGTACCGAAGGATATCCTTCAATAGCGAAGGATATTCTTAGATATCATGACGCCTCCATCACCAATCGAATATGCGATGAAGGGCACAAGGTTAGCAATAGGTGGATTTGTGGTGGTTAGCATAACAACGTTAGAGCGACTAAATACAATGTAACAAAGCACGAACTATACAAATCTGCAATGGTCGACAGTGGTCATTGATCATGTTGGAAATCAGAGCCAAGAATACGAGCACAGAATTTTATGTCAACCAAGATCGACTCTTTTATTAATATTGAAAACCAAAACCACACCTAAAACCTTTACGCAGACCATTTATTTATACTAAAACAAAGCTTGCAAACAAAGACTCCTAATTAAACTCAAACTAGGAACTTAATAAACTCAAATACTAGTTCCTAAAATAACTAAACATATCCTTATTTGACTCAATCTCCTACCAAATTAAACTATTAATCAAGATTAACCCGTCATTCTCCCTCTTAATCTTGAATTTTGTTCCTCCAAGATCTTGAATTCCCAACAAGGCCCGTAGTTCTTTCGCTTCATTCCTTGGACCATTTGCCTCACATTCTTGATTTCGAACCATCCCTCGGTCACATAGACCCATGACTTTAACCGGTCCACTCGTTATTCTTGGCGGCCCTATCTACATCATGATAATCACAATCATGATTTTCATACTCATCTTTCTTGACTTGTCTTGAACACAACATCATCCAAATAGTTTTTTCCTTCCCTTTTAATTCTTTGTTTAGCAGGTGCAAACACTTGCCAATTGTTATTGTCATTGGTCTTTCATACGTCATAGCCTTTTGTTTGCATCACACAAACAAACAACTAAAAATCTCATATTTTTTTTACCCACGCAACAAATAGCCTCGATCAAGACACCCCTTGATCTTTTTTTTTGTTTCTCTTGTCCTCCACGTAATTTAATCTGCCTCACACAGATTGAACGTCCCTCCTGAATCACTCAAGGTCCTCCATGCCACTTCCGAACTCACCCTTTACGGGTTTCGGCTTGAATCTTCTACACTGGTCCATATCACACAGATCGTTCTTGATCTATCTCGGATCTTTTTCCACGCAGCTCTCACAACCTTTTTGAACGGTCTCTCATAGATCGGATGTATTCTTCACTTCGTTCGAATCGACCGCAGGTTCTCCTCTTTGATCTTTTCCATAACCCGAGTCGCACAGATTGTTCTTATCACTTCCTCCTCATTTTGATCGTATCACATGATCTTTCTTCACTTCTCTTGATCGGTCAAATCTATAACAGATTCAATCGGGTTGCTTCGTTCTTTTTTGTTCTTCGTGTTGATCATTTTCTCACAGGTCTCGATCTCAGCCTTCTACCCGTGTATGAGCTTCACCTAAGATTCGATACCAATTGCTAGAAATCATGCCCAAAAACCACACCTAAAGGCTAAAACCTTTACATAGACCATTTATTTATACTAAAACAAAGCTTGCAAACCAAGACTCGTAATTAAACTCAAACTAGGAACTTAGGGGGCGTTTGGGATTACTTATTGAAACTATTTATTAACTTATTAACTTTTATAAGTTAAAAAGGTGTTTGGGGAATGTGATTTTTGCTACTACTTTTAACTTTTTAAATGAGGGAAAAGAGTTTTTGAAAAGTAAGGGGAACTTACTTTTCAAAACTCCTTATAACTTTTTGTAAAAGTCATTAAAAAGCTTAAAATAAGTAATCCCAAACATGCCATTAATAAACTCAAATACTAATTCCTAAAATAACTAAACCTATCCTTATTTGACTCAATATACTACCAACTTAAACAATTAATCAAAATCAAGTAATTAACCTTTTAGATCAATTGTTAAGTTAACCCTTAGAGGGGGTCAAGCTCCAAGAACAAAGGGGAATTCGAAAGAGACAGTATTGGGGCAATTTTCTTGATATCCTCAAAACAAAACAAACAAAGTCTTCAACATGCAAATTCCTAACATGTTCTTTATTCTCCTGCACTAAAATTATGGAAACGTGATGCACTCCTACCACTAGCTAATATGCATGCAATAATGGAAAACATGGAGAGGTATTCTTATGAAAATGGAAGCAGTTGTTGACTTGATCTTTAATCCGAGAAACGAGCTGGGGCCTTGATGTTTCTCTTGGGCCGTTCATTACCGGGATGGGCTGCTGCACCTGTTGGGCTGGTCAGTTGGGTCGTAACATCACCTCCCCCCTGAAAATCAACATTGTCCCCAATGTTGGTGAAGTCTGGAAAACTGGAGACAAAGTCGGATTCAAACTCCCATGTAGCTTCCTCTAGTGGCTTGTCGATCCATTTAACCAATAGCTGTCTACCATGCTTTGTAGTCCTTTTGTTAAGAATCTATTCTGGGAAGTATTGATGTTGTTCCGCACTCTCCAATTCTATAATGTTGTCAATATGAACCTGGGCATCACCAAAACTTGGCTTTAACAGTGAAACGTGAAAGACATGGTGTATTTTTGAACCCTCCGGTAATTCTAACTTGTATGCCACTTTACCAATACGTTCCAGCACTCGGTAAGGGCCATAAGAACGTTTTGAGAGTTTCTGATTTAACCTATCAGCAACCGAGTGTTGTCTATGCTTCTGCAAACGAAGATAGACCATATCGTCGACCTGAAATTCCTTTTCCATCCGCTTTTTGTTTGCCTGCTTCGCCATTCGAGCTTTCACCTTCTCCATTGCTTCTTTCAACTGTGAATAAGCCTTTTATGTTCCTGTAGTGACTCGTCGATCGAAGCTATCTTGTTATCCCTTGGCATGTAGTCATGAATTGAAGAGACCTCCCTCCCATAAACCGCTTTAAAAGGTGACATATTAATTGACGAATGGAAATTTGTATTATAGGAGAATTCTGCCAAGTACAGGTACCTTTCCCAAGTAGCCGGTTCTGAAAAAGCAAAAGATCGAAGATAGTTCTCTAGGCACCGATTTACCACCTCTGTTTGTCCGTCTGTCTGCGGATGGTAAGCACTAGAATGTAACAACTTAGTCCCCATTTGTTTAAACACTTCCTTCCAAAACTTACTGAGAAACATCGGGTCACGGTCAGAAACTATTGACTTTGGTAGTCCATGTAATCGGTATATCTCCCGCATGAATAAAGTTGCCAATGAAACTGCTGTAAAGTGAGTCGGTAAGGCCATGAAGTGAGCAAATTTGGATAGGCGATCAACGATGACCCAGATTACTGTTTTACCCTTTGAGGTTGGTAAATTTAGGATGTCATCTACCATCTGTTTTCCATTCGATGGGGAAAGCTGACCTGGTCATTTAGGATGTCATCTACCATCTGTTTTCCATTCGAATCAAACTTGAAGTAGTTTTTTATTTCTTCCAACCAAGTAGCTGTAGGGTACGAAATTGCGAGACACGCGTTGAGTTCAACCCGGCTAAGTGCATCGGCGACGACGTTTTCCTTCCCCGGTTTGTAGTGCACTTCATAATCGAACCCCATTAATTTCATTGCCCATTTTTGCTGCTCCGGGGTCTGTATTGTTTGGGTGAGTAGAAGTTTCAAGATGTGGTGGTGTAAACACGAAATCGACTTCCTAGTAGGTATTGTCGCCATTTTTTAACCGACTCGGTAATGGCATAGAGTTCCTTTGTATATGTCGATTGGCCTTGCATAGTGGTGCAGAGTTTCTTACTGAAAAACGAAATAGGCCTGATATTTTGGGACAAAACAGCACCTATAGCCATCCCGGGTGCATCCGTGGTTACGTCGAAGGGTATGGAGAAATCTGGAAGTGCCAGGGTGACAAGGTCTTCCATTTGCGAATTGAGATTGGTGAATGCTTCCTGGGCTGAATTGTTCCATTTGAACTCCTTTTGCTTCAACAAATTGGTTAGTGGGGCGGCTATATTTGCATAGTGTGGCACAAACCTTCGATAATAGCATGTGAGTCTCAGGAAGGCCCGCAATGTAGTGAACGACGACGGTGGTGGCCATTGTTGGATGGCTTCAATCTTGTCTGGTTCTGGCGCCACCCCTTTACGTGAAATCCGGTGACCTAGAAACGAGATTTCATCCACAGCAAATACACATTTCGAGGGTTTATCATGGTATTGATTTGACAAGAGTGTATAAAAAACAAACCGTAGATGCTCATAGTGTTGTTGCATGTTCCCGCTGTAGATGAGAATGTCATCGAAAAAAATGATCACGAACTGGCGGAGCACAGGCCGAAACAAGTCATTCATGGTGGATTGAAATGTGGAGGGAGCATTCATCAAACCGAAGGGCATGACGACAAACTCGTAATGGCCATCCGTTGTTCGAAACGCCGTCTTGTGAATGTCTTTGTCCGCCACACGAATTTGATGATAACCCGATCGTAAATCTATTTTTGAGAAGACGGTCGCGCCATGTAGTTCATCGAGCAGTTCATCGATTGTAGGTATTGGGAATCTATCATGAACCGTTACCGCGTTTAAGCCCCGATAATCCACACAGAATCTCCTTGATCCGTCTTTCTTTTTAACTAGTAGCACTGGTGAAGAAAACGGGCTTTGGCTTGGACGTATGACACCCGATTTCAACATCTCCTGTATTAGGTTCGTCATAACCCGTTTTTGAAAGTGTGGGTAACGGTAGGGCTTCACATTGACAGTATGTTTCTCATCCAGCAGTGGAATTGTATGGTCTTGGGTCCGATTTGGTGGTAGTTGGTTGGGTTCGGTGAATATAGTGTGGTATGTTGAGAGGAGATTGTGGATAATTGGGTTTGCATGGGATATATGGTCGGTGGTGGCTGCATGGGAAGGTGGGGGTATAGGATAGTGTGTGTAGGGATACAATAAAGTCATGTTTAATAAGAGTGGATAAGATACTGGAAGAAACCTGCTGACCCAAGGATTCTCCGACTAACGTACATGTTTTGCCCTCCTTTGTGAACGAAATCTCTGGAATGGAAAAATCCGTCGATAGCCTGCCTAGGGTTCCCAACCACCCTATTCCTAGAATGACATCGGCTCCTTCTACCGGTATAATGAAGAATGGGAGCGTGAACTGTGCTTTTTGCAATAGTAAAGTTACGTCGGGGCAGTAACCTTGGCAGGCGATATGATCGTCGTTGCCAACCATAACAGAGAACGGTTGTATCGGTTTAGTAGTGAGGTGGAGGGTGGAAGCTATTCGTGGTTGTATGATGTTGTGGGTGCTACCGCAATCGATCAATATGGTGACTGAATGTCCGATAATGTGACCGGTGATTCGAAGTGTTTGAGCAGAAGAGATACCGAAGTAAGCGGCGTCGGATAACGAAAGGAACTGTGGCTTGGGTGGGTCTTCAACGGTTTCATCGGCTGTGGTTTCCGGCATATCGTCACGATCATCATTATCAATAATAACCATGAACTGTGGTGGAGAGCACTTGTGGCCCGGAAAATATTTCTCTGGACACTTGAAACAAAGCCCTTGTTTTCGACGTTGAAGCAGAGCGTCGGCTGAAAGTTTGGTGAAGGGGAGGTGGTTCTGAGGTTTTGTTGGGGTCGGTAGTAATGGGGGGTTAGGGTTTGTTGAACTGGTAGAGTTCGACGTCTGGTTGGGAATTGAGGAGGTCCAGGATGTGGTGTTTGGTTTCGAATAGTAAGCATTTTTGGGCTTTGTGGGCTGTTGTAACTTTTCTTCAACCAATCTGGCCAAGGCATATGCCTGATGAAGTGTGGTGGGCTTAAGGATAGCGAGCTCGTTCTGAATGTCGGATCGTAGGCCCGAAATAAAACAATTCCTTAGTGCTTGTTGTGATAAGCCATCAACCCGGTTACTGACACGTTCGAACTCGGTTTGATAGGCGGCTACGGTGGAGGTTTGGCGAAGTTTGAAAAGTGTTGCCTCGTTATTCTCGTAGGTCGAAGGACCAAAGCGCAGTTCTAGTTCTCTTTTGAATCCGTCCCAAGTGCCGAGCAAATCTTTGTTGGCGAGATGCTTGTACCACGAGAGGGCGTCGCCTATGAAATAAAAGACTGCTAAATCAACGCGTTCATCATTGGGAGTTTCATAATAAGAAAAATAATTTTCCGCCTGGAAAATCCAATCGAGGGCGTTTGAGCCATCGAATAAGGGCAGCGTGATTTTTGGTTGCCGGGGGTTATGACGGTTTGGTGAACGATGGCGAGGTGGGGATCGGCGACGTGGTGGGGAACGATGGCGAGGTGGGGATCGGTGACGTGGTGGGGAACGATGGCGGGGTGGGGTTTTATTGCCAGATGATTCGGCGGTGACGTGGTTGGTAAGTTGGTCAATTTTGGTGGTAAGGTTTTGTGTGGCTTGAATAAGGTCGGTTAGTTGGTTGGCTGTTTGGTTTGAGGTGGTGGAGGTGGCGGTGGTGGCGGCGATGAGCTGAGCTAGTTGTTCAGAGACGGTGGGTGTGGTATCATCGGTGGCGGAGGGGTCTTTACGTGGAGACATAGCTGGGGTTGAATTCGTGAATGAAAGCACCAATGTTAAGTTAACCCTTAGAGGGGGTCAAGCTCCAAGAACAAAGGGGAATTCGAAAGAGACAGTATTGGGGCAATTTTCTCGATATCCTCAAAACAAAACAAAGTTTTAAATGTGCAAATTCCTAACATGTTCTTTATTCTCCTGCACTAAAATTATGGAAACGTGATGCACTCATACCACTAATATGCATGCAATAATGGAAAACATGGACTGAGAGATATTCTTATAAAAATGGAAGCAGTTGTTGACTTGATCTTTAATCCGAGAAACGAGCTGGGGCCTTGATGTTTCTCTTGGGCCGTTCGTTACCGGGATGGGCTGCTGCACCTGTTGGGCTGGTCAATTGGGTCGTAACATCAATGATGGTGGTTTAATGGTCCTTCATCCGCGACAATAATCAATTGTAGTTTCATAGGGGCTGAAGTTTGTGTTTGGGAATTAGATTTGAGGTCCGAATTTTGGGATTTATATACCAATCACAAAAAAACTCAGATGTGAAAGTTATACGAATTTTGAAACTAATTGACTAATGCTAAATTGTGGTTCTTTCATGTTTTTTGTTGAATTTGTTGAAGATAAATTTGAAATAACCTAATATTGTTGACTTTTTTTAAATTTTCTGTTTTTTAAACGTGAATAATTTTTTGATACGACACTATTTAAAAAAAATATACCATAAAATCAAGAATTTAATTCTCTTTAATTTGAGTATAGTCTTGCTATACTTTTATTGTAAAAAACCGAACTTAAAAAAATGTCAATGTGTTGTCGTATAACATGCATGATTATTTATATAACATTCGTTACTATCACCACGCGTTATTATTTGTATAACATGTGTTATTATCATTTTAAAAAATGCATTATTATAAAACATGCGTTATTATTATATAAGCTGTGTTATTCTTACGATGCGGACAGATTTACCTCTCGCCCCAAGGACATGTGTCGCGTCCTGGTGGCTTCGTATGCTTGTTGGATTTTGTACGATAACCGACCCTAATTAAATATTATTTTATTAAATATTATAAATAGTGCCGCCTTACTGTTTTCCATCTCCATTTTATAAATCGGCCCAACTCAGTCTATTGAGACGCCAGCCCAATAATTGCACAAAACCGGCCCAAACCATCCTACACGTCGACTCTTTTACGCCTCTATATTTCAAAGATTACAGTAAAATCAAGTTGAATTTGTTTGTGTTTATGAAATCAGATGAAGATGATATACTTCATTATTCCAAATGAAGATGAATTTTTGAACTTAAATATTCACATGTATTTTTCAAACCAGATGAAGAAAGATTTTGCTATGTCCTTGACATTATACGAAGGCGACACTGGTGGTAACAGTAGAGGTGCACAAAAAAACCGGTTTGGAAATCCAAACCGGTTCGGAACCGGAAACCGAACCGTCCAAGAACCGGTTTTTTGTGAACCGGTTTCAAACCGGTAGGAACCGCCGGTTTACAACCGGTTTAAGACATTTTCGCGACGAACGGTTTAAGACCGGTTTTTTGTGAACCGGTTTGACGAACCGGTTTGGTAAACCGGTTTAACGGTCACAAAATCGAACTAGCCGTTGGAAAACGGCTATATAGCCGTTAGAACCAATTTTTGACCGTTTTTTCACCCTTTTTAACCCCCAAACACATTATAAATAGGTAGTGGGTGTTTTGGTTAAATCACACTTCTCAAACCCTCTCTCTACACTCTCGTTTGTAAAAAACGCTCGAAAACGCTCTAAAACGCTCAAAAAACGCTATGGCAGGTTCTTCAAGTTTTGGTGTTTCCTCTTCCGAAGTTAGCGTTGTGAAAATCATACCAACAACGAGGAACCCCGCAATTTGGTCAAACTACGATCTATGTGAGATGTCTAAGGGGTTGGAACGTGCTCGTTGCAAAAATTGTGGTGGGTTTTTTAAAAAGGAATCAAACTCAACTCTAAAAACTCATATGGAAAAATTTTGCCCGAGTTTGAAGAAAATTCCGGGTGAGGGTCAATCATCTATGACAAGCGAGGGTGGAATTTGGAACTTCGATCCAAATATTGTTCGAGATAGAATGACGAAATTAGTTATTCAAAGAGGTTTGCCGTTCAACCACTCCGACAACCCTCTCACGACGAGGATGATTCAAGAAGCCCTTCAACCACGTTATCATCAAGTAAGTCGTAGTACTCTTAGATGTGATTGTCTAAAAATGTGGAAAAAAGCAATAAAAGAATTAATTTTAGGTTTTGAAAAATTGGAAACCGGTGTGAACTTAACCACCGACGTTTGGTCGGCTCCACATGGTATTCCCGACTCATATATTTGCGTTACCGCTCATTGGGTTGATCCCAATACGTGGCAAATGATGAAACGTACAATCGTGTTTGAGATGTTTGAATATCAGCACACAGGTCAAAATTTATTTCACATTTTAGATGGTGTGATAACCGATTTTAAATTACAAAATAAATTATTTTCAATATCTTTTGATAATGCCTCAAATAATACAAATGCGGTTCAAAAATTAATATTAAAATATAATCCGATTTGCAACGGCGCTTTTTTCCATAGTCGATGTATTGCACACATCATCAACTTAGCCGTGCAAGACGGGCTTGCGGTTGAACCCGTTATTGAATTAAGTAATGCATTTCGAGTCATGCTTAAAGACGTTTTTAGTAGTAGTAAAAAAAGATACCATGAATATATTAGATTATGTAACGATACGGGTTTGATTTGCTTAGGTCCCAATTGGGACATCCCAACAAGATGAAATTCAACTTATAAAATGTTTCATAGTGCTATACGTCAAAAAGATACTTTAAAATTTTTTCATGATATGCTTTCCTCAAAACCGCGTCGTAAAATTCAAAATTTTTCGTCTACGAGTTGGGACATTCTTGAAAATATAACCGAATTGCTCGAAGTTTTCAAAACCGCCACTACTTTTTTATCTGGGGTTTATACCCCACAAGTCCCTTGGCTCTTAAACAAATATTTCTAATGTGTAACAAATTAGCCGAACTTGAAAATAAAAATACTCTTTTTACGAGAATGATAAAACCGATGAAAGAAAAATTTGTTAAATATTTTAAAGAAATGCCTCCGGTTATAACTTGTGCCGCCGCATTAAACCCTACAATTAATGTTTACGGTGTTGAAACCTTGATTGATAAAATAACTTACGATTTGGATTTGAATGATGAAGATATTCATTTTTCAACCGTAACAAAAACTTATTTTAACAAATGTTTGCAAGATTTGTTTGATATTTATTTACATAAATATGGTACAACACAAACCCCACATGATACGATGGGCGCGGGCGCATCAAGTAGTAGCTCGAGGAATGTGAACTTAAATTTGTATAACGAAATGAGAAATGAATTTACTAAATGGGCTAAAGGATCCACCCCGAGTAGCGAACTCGGAAGGTATATGGGAACAAACTTTTTATCATTTATGAGTCCGGATGTTTTTGAGGACTTTGATATTTTGGCGTGGTGGAAAGGAAACGAATCTACTTTTTCGGTCCTTTCCGCCATGGCCCGTGACTTACTAACCGTCCAAGCTTCCACGGTAGCTTCGGAATCCGTTTTTTCTCTTAGTGGCAGGGTTTTATCTATTCGAAGAACTAGACTCACTCCAGCGGCAATGAAAATGTGCATTTGCTTGAAAGACCATTTGGATGCGGTAGATAGGAGACAAGATAGGAGTTCGCTTGAAGACGAAATTGAAGTTGAAAAATTCATACACGAATCTGAGGTCAACCAAGGATTGACGAGCCCACTTACAAATGAAGAACTCGCCGAAGATGATAGACTACGAGGATCCACTAGTAACTCCGAGAATGACGGCGAAAATTAAACAAAAAAACACCAAAAAAAAAAATATTATTCTTTTTGTCGAATTGTAATGTTTAATTTTGTAATGTTTTGTGATTTCCGAACTCCTACAATATGAATAAACGTTGAACTTTATGTTTTTATTTGTTAAATATTTATTATTATTATTTTTTTTAATAAAACCGGTTTAAACCGGTTCACCAACCCGAACCGGTCCAGAACCGAACTGAACCGGTTCAACATGTTTGAGATTTTATACATGATAAACCGGTTTAACCCGAACCGGTTTTAGTCAAAACCGGTTTAACAATTGCGTTGACCAAACCGGTTCGGGCCGGTTTGGAACCGGTTTGGTTCAAAAACCCGGTTTGTGCACCTCTAGGTCACAGTAATACTTGTTGGCTCAATTGTTGTCTGGGCCAAGAAACGGACCTAACCCGTTAGTTAATGGATTTTTATGGGTAACTTAATGACCAAGTTACTAAGTTAGGGTTATTAGGTTTCTTGTTAGCAAAGTTTGTGTTAGCATTATAAAAAGATGTTACCAGGCTAGGGATTCATCAAGAGAGTTGTAGTAGAGGTTTTTGAGTTATATTTCCTCTGAGTAAAAATATTGGGAGTTATCAAATCATCGTTGTAACATCCCGAAATTTACGATAAAGAATAAACGACGGTTACGGATAAAAGAAATAAAGAAAGAATAAAAGAAGAAAGGGCTTGATCGAGTTTGGGCTTTGGGCTGTGGTTTGGGTAGCGCAAAGAAGGGGAGGGGTAAAACCCTAGCCATCTTCTTCACTCCCCACACTTCATCTTCTTCACTACAATCTAGAGAGAGAAAGTAGAGAGAGAAATCTAGAAGATCACCTTTGTAAGCTCCTATCTTGCACCTCTGATTATTGCTTGACATTGCTAGAGACTAGAGAAGAAGGAATCAAACGATAACAGGTAACAACACGACCTCAGATCCGATTTCTATATTGAATAAGTGAGTTTAGGGTTTGTATGGGTTTTTTAATCAAATATGGGATTTTTACAATAGAATTGGACTAGAAAGCATGTATTTAGCTTCATGGAAGCTAGATACAAGTTTTGGACGTAAAAAAAATTGGAATTTGGATCAAAAACGAAGTATTTGATCAAGAACAGATGAATCGTCTGAAATCTCTATGAATGGTCCGAAAACTCGGATACGTCCGAAAAGAATTTCGGAACACCATAGATTTCGGACATAACTTTTCGATCGAAAAGTATCTCGGACAGAACATTTCGGTCGAAAAGTATTTTGGACAGAAAAGGATTTCGGACAGATGCTTTCGAACAAAACAGTTCTCGGACAAAAGTTTTCGAACGAAAAAAGCCATTTATAAAAGATAGTTCTAGCACTAAAGTTTTCGATCGAAATAGATTTCGACCGAAAAAGATTTCGACCGAAAAAGATTTCAATCGAAAAAGATTTCGAACATAGGAGTTTTCGGATGAGATATGTAGGTTATAACCTTGTTCCATTCGTGACTCTTGAAACAGATATAATAGCGTCCCACCTAGCTTGAAGTTTCAGTGCTAAGTGAGATAGACACAGTAGAAATCAGGTGAGTTCTTTTTGGTATTTTTCCTAAATGGTTTTGGGCTGGCATGCATACTGTTACAGATATAGTTTTCAATGTTAAAGAATATTTTATAAGAATTATATATTTTTATAAAATAAAAGATAAAGAGTTAAAGAGTATAGTATTATCTTTTAAACAAGATTTTTAAAGATAACAATGAGTTAAAGTAAAGAACGATAAAGGGGCTGTAGTTCGGTACAACTCGATAGTGACAGTGACAATGACTGTGACAGTGACAGTGACAGTGACAGTGACCATGTTATATGCTTATGTGTAACGTGTGCTATTTGTCTATTTGAAAGTTATGTGATTATATTTCTAATTTGTGTAATAGTGTAATTGCATTGCATAGTAGAAAATCCTTCAGGCATGCTAAAGTAGAAGTCTCACCCTGAGGTGTGAGCAATGCTAAAGGAGTCTTATACTTCGGTGTAAGCAATTCTAAAGGAGTCTTACACTTCAGTGTAAGCGAGAAAGTCCTACCCTGAGGTGTGGGCAATGCTAAAGGAGTCTTGCACTGACGTGCAAACGAGAAAGGAAGTCCCATCCTGAGGTGTGGGCAGCACTAAAGTAAAAGTCTTACCCTAAGGTGTAAGCGAGAAAGGAATCTGGTTTTCGGACCATGATCCATATGTGATAGTTAAAGTATGATAAAGTCACTTGTATTGTACAAGTGTAACGATAGACAGACAGAGTACAGGAGGATTGGATTCATGGGTCTAAACACATTTAACATTTTTAAACCTAACATACTTTTAAAAAGGCCCAATTGTTTTTTCTTGATATATTTGATCCAATAATTTTTTTTAAAAAAGCCTCGAAAATTATTTTTTTAAAAAGGCCCAATAAATTTTTAAATTTTTTTTGAGCCCCTCGAAATGTTAGGCCCACTACGGGTGTGTTGTCCACAGGCCCAATGGGCCGGACCTGGACGTACCCGGTTTGGGGCCTTTCACTCGTCTTCGTTTTTGTTCTTTTATCCCTTGAGTTATATCGATTTAATCTTTGAATAATGATGGTACGATGGTAGACAAGATGGTTCGAGCAGAAAAGAAAAACTTAAAAGAGCTAAAAGAAGTAAAAAAACAAGAGTTTGCTAACTACAATCCTTAGACTATGGTTAAAATAGAACTTCTTCAAACTATGATTTGTTGGTTGTTAAATGGTAGTTAGAAACTAAGTTTTTGTGGTTTGTAGTTTTAATTCTAGCACAACTATCACTAGGTGGTTCATGATTATTGTTAAATATTTTAGAGTAAACTACGGTATTAGTACCTGAGGTTTGAATCCATTCTCTATTTTAGTCCATCAGTTAATATAATCTCTAGAGTTATGATTTATACTTCTTAAAAAATTTCTTAGAATTTTTCTAGTTATAGTAATTATGTTAAAAATTATTGTCACTAATATTATAAATCAAAGAAATTCTACAATATTCTTGATACATTACAATACTATTAATCGCCGTACGATTGAATAGTAAATTTTATTTTTATTTTTTTTACCCTGAAAGTTTTTTTTAGATATGGCACAAAACTTTTAGCATTTTTTTTAACAAAGTTCTTTTTTTTATTTGTCACAAAACTTTAATAGAGTAAATTTTAGTTTTTTTTTCCTCAAGTTTGATTTTTTTTATAAATTGTAACAAAAGTTCAGGGTTTATTTTTTAAGTAAACTTTCGTTATTTTTTTAAACAGTATGTACTGCTTTGTTTAGTATTTTTTTTGTGAGCGATCCGAGTTTTTTTTTGTATCGTACGCTATAGCGAGTCTATGCTTCGACCTAACTTTTATCACCGTGGACGAGCCGAACCGATAACTATCAAACGCCCGCCGCGTAGCGCGGGGGAGTTAGATTTACCACAAAACTTAAATAGAGTAAACTTTAGTTTTTTTTTCCTCAAGTTTGATTTTTTATAAAATTTTAACAAAAGTTTAATAGGTTTATTTTTTTAGTAAACTTTCGTTAGCTTTTTTTTAAACGGTATGCGCGACTTTGTTTAATACTTTTTTGTGAGCGATCCGAGTTTTTTTTATCGTACGCTATAGCGAGTCTGTGTTTCGAATACTATCTTTTATTTATTTATTTTTTTACCCCAATTTTTTTTTATATATGGCACAAGAGTTTTTACCTTTTTTTTAGATTTGTCACAAACTTCAATAGAGTAAACTTTATTTTTTTTCCCTCAAGTTTGATATTTTATAAAATTGTAACAAAGGTTCAATGGGTTTATTTTTTTAGTAAACTTTCGTTAACTTTTTTTTTAAACGGTATGCACGGCTTAGTTTTTTTTTGTGAGCGATCCGAGTTTTTTTTATCGTACGCTATAGCGAGTCTATGTTTCAACGTAAGTTTTATCACTGTAAACAAGCCGAACTGATTACTACCAAACTCCCGTCGCGTAGCGCGGGGAAATAAACTAGTTCATTTTTATGAGGTGAAAGCACAAATTGAAAAAGAAAAAAAAAATTATTATGTCACCGCTCACCCGATGTAGTCCGATATTCCGGTTTGTAATTCTGGTGGGCCTGATTCTTTGAGCCTGTTTGAGTTTCTTCTATTTTGGTATTATATTTATATTTTATACTATTTTTTTTATCTAAAATATATTCTTAGTAATTATCCTTGTGTTTTTAAGGATATCATGGTGATAATTAGTTACATTTACCACCATGATATCCTTAAGGACACAAGGATAATTACTAAGAATATATTTTAGATAAAAAAAAATAGTATAAAATATAAATATAATACTAAAATAGAAGAAAAAAGAGGGTTCAAATCCTCTAATGTGTAGATTTATTGATGTTAGTTAAGGAGTAGATTATGTTGCTCCTTAAAAAGAAAAAAAGTGTAATTATCCTTGTACGTAAAATAATAAACTTTGAGTGAAAGTATAATTTAATCTTAAAAGCTTGCGATAATAATAAAAGTTAATTAGACTTATAAATAATAAAAAAAAACATCACACTTATAAATGTATAATAAAAATTCAGCAAACATGAAAAGCCAATCAATATAAACTAGAATATTTAACAATAACCATGAATCACCTAGTGGTAAATGTGTTGGTTCAAACCTTACTCAAGACAAAAGTAATTATATAATAAAAAAAAAGTTTGGTCGTTCAAAAAAAAAATATAAACTAGAATATTAACTTGGTGCGTTGCGTCAGGTTTTTCTACGGCCATCTACGTTATTTTAAATTTTTTTAAAATAAATGTAATAAAAATTTGTTTATTTAAGAATTCTTTTTTTTAAAGAAACCAAAGCACACCAACCTTAATGGCCATATCCAACTATTAAACAACACAATATTTCTTTTTAACCATTTCAGTTAGGAGGATCGTTCTGAGATTTCTGATATCATGTACGACTAGTAAAATGAGCCCCTAAAATACAAACTTATATATACAAAAAAAAGTAATTAAAATAACAATAATCGTTAAAAAAATAAACAAAACAAAATTACTGTAGCAAATTATCTATTTTACATACTTAAACAAATCGTGAGGCCCTCGTAACATTTTTGAAAACAAAGTTGTTGATCAGCTTTTCATAATCCATACTCTCAAAATAATCATTCTCAATAGCTATCATTGCCAATTCATAAAGTCTTTATTGAGACATGACATTGTGGATCGTAAGTAGAATTCAACAACTTCGATTTTGAAAAGTTTCTTTGTACAGATGTCACCGTTACTAGAATAATTAACAAGACTATATATGCAATTAATGCATTCTGAAAACAATTGACTTGTTTTAAATATTTTAAAACATCAGTATTTTTTTTTGTATTAAACAATCTTCAATCGCCTATCGCAATGAGTTTGAGTTCTTTTATTTATCAACAATTGGCAATCGTAGTTTTTTTACGTATCAAGTATCCACTATCATCAGACGTCAAACAATCGTCAATCCCATAGTCTATCTCCTTTTTTGTTTAAAAAAGATAAAGATTAAAGAAATAACATATTTTAACGTAATTAGTAACAACTTGACTTATTGGACCCTCTTTATAATACTCTTTCAACAAAAAAAAACTAGACTTATTAGACTTTTTTTAGAACATGTAATTACTAATAAATTTATAATTTTGTTATATATGTTATGGTGCCTAAACGAGAACAAACTTTTTTTGGCCCCCTCTAGAATGTGGGCCCTGTGCGATCACCCATCCTACACACCCTCAAAGCCCCACCTGTAAGTTAGTACCAAACGCAACACAAAAGTTTTCAAAATGCACCAAACACAATGGCCACATCCAGTTACTACCAAACACAACATTAGTGGACGACTTTTTTCATCTATAATTTTAAATATGTTCATGTTCAACTAATAACGAGACAGACAACTAAATAAATCAAAATATGCACACGCACACGCAATGATAACCCCATTTTATAAGAAAACCATGATAACCTAATCTTAGCCATTGATTGAGGTTAATCAATGGTTGATATACTCTAGTGTCAAATTTGTAATCATGAGGTTAAAACCATTTAAATTTAATGATAAAGGGTAATTTAGATATAAGCTAATTTTCAATTTTGGTAACCATAATTAATCATAACATATCAATCAATTTTTCTCTCCTACTAAAACATCTTCCAAATTCTCCCATAGATGGAGTTAAAAGGGACGAACAATGTTTATTTTACTAAAATTGGATAAAACTGATAGTGTAGTTATGTACCGTAAACATCCCAATACGGTTTATGAAAGTGCATTTGTGTTTGAAAATCGATTTGTTAGATTTGTTGTTTGATACGTATATGTATAAGTTATTCATGTATTTCACCTATAGTATTTCACTTTAGTAAAATAGTTATGTAAAAGCTGATACGTATATGTAATTACTGGTTTGGGCCATCACTTTAGTAAAATAGTCATGTAGCAACATATATCCAGATGTGTAGCAGTTCTTTTGTAATAATTTTACAGCTTGGAAAAACTATTTATTACATATATGTATAACTTAGACGTTATTCTCCCTAAGATATGTTATATAATTTACGTGACAAACTAATTCTTGTAAATTTCAATAATGTGAACCAATCAGAAATCTAAGTTTCATATATGACAAGCTAAAATTTATGCAGGGAGTTAGAAGAAGGGAAATTGGAGGGAGGAAAAGAAGTTGAGGAAGCAGAAGATGAAAGAACCATAAAGTAAATGCTAAAAATGTATTACTTAAGAGTTAAAATTCATTGATACATATATGTAAGAACACAAAAAAATAATTATGTACACTACATTGTACCAAATAAGCATGTACAAACTATTGATACATATATGTACAATCAAATCCGAATCCCCACCGCAAATCTAAGATAACAAATGGCAAAACCTCATTGAATATTGATAAAATATAAACAGAAGATAGTAAAACTTAGCACATACAAAGGTCAAAACTGCAGTAATCATATCAACTTTTATGATGTAATACTATGTGTTACATATACGTAACACATGTGCGACATATACGTAATACATGTGTTACGTATACGTACCGACTGTGTTACATATACATACCGACCTGTGTTACATAGATGGGCCGACCTAACCGAACCTGTATTGACCCGTTTGACCCACCCATTTTGCCAACCTGAATAATGCTCCCTGGCCGGGCTGCAAGACCATCTTCCTGCTTATCAGTTCTCAGCCAATCAACAACAACAGTTTGCAACAACATGCTTTTTGCTGTAATCTGAATAAAAAGAACATAGAAACAAATAAAAATGAGAAAAAAAAAAATAAAAAACCAGCATCTTGATGACGATAAAAGATGTACCTTCTTGATAAAGATGACTCCCATTCCTTGCACCAAATCCATTAGGTTCTTGATAGTGTCAAATGCCACTGATATTGGTATTTTACACCATATACATATTTCTTCACCATATCGTTTTTTTGCAAGCAGACATGAAACCAAAATATTGTCTACTTCTTCCAAATTAATATCACAATCAATGCATCTATTATTTGGGTAAGACACACCTTCGTAGGAATTTTTCCATCGATCGCCTTCCATACGAACTCGTTCACATTTGCCTTTAACCAACCAATAGCAAGGGTCCCAAAAACATGGAGGAGCCGAGAATCAGTTAATACGAAGAAGATAGATGCGTTAGCCTGAAATCGATGGTGGCCGATGACGTGAGGTCGTAGTCTCACTCAAAAATAAACCAATTACACTAAATAGATAGTGGTAAGTGGATATCGAACACAGGGAGTTTGTGGAAAATGTGCTCACTAAGTAGTTCGGATTTAACTAACTTAAAATAAATTGCAAGAAATGTAATTTTCAGAATTTTGATTGTTGATTTTGAAAACTAGAATTATCTAAATTAATCACAAATCAAAAGATTGTAATTCAGAAATGAGAGAATATGTCTTCCCCCGGTTTCAGGTTTCCATGAATGATAATACTGATGTTTAATTAGGAAGAACTACATAGACATAGTTCATGAAAATATGTTTGATTGTGATAAAAGGGGACCAAGTGCTTGGATTACAAGAACGCAAGATTGTCACCCGATGATCAATTAAATATATCCAACCCCGAATTCCTCCCAATAAATCTCGATTGCCAGCGGCACCAAGAACCGATGGTTTAGAAAACGATGTTAAACAATATCAACGATTACAATCAAACACATAAACACCACAATAACACAACCAAAATGATTAGATTATTGTCCTACAAATAACATAAACATCAACAAACATTCAAAAGATAAACCTTACAATCCGGAGGAAAACATATGAAAACTTAGCCACACATCGTTCGGTTGATCATCATCAAGCAACTATCAATGTTCATGTGAATCAAAAACACCAACCCAATTGTTCCAAATTGCTTCTAACCAAGAAAATCACCCAAAAACGCCCCTGAAACTGCTGCAAAACGTCTCCCAATGATTGGATATGAAAAGCCCCTTGAAGAACTGTTTTAATAGGGCAGTTACACTTTTCACGCCAGTGACCACCGTAAGCTACGGTATCTACCGTAGCTTACGGTAGCTTTAAAAGTGCTACGGTGGGTCTTTACTGCCTTACGGTGGAAGAAAAGTGCTGGGGGCTACCGTAACTTACGGTAGGCTTCAGCATGCAATTTTGTTTTCTTCATAACTTTTTCGTTTCAACTCCGTTTTCTTCGCCGTTTGCGCCCACGTTCTCGTAATTTCTTCCTCTATCATGTTATCTTCTTAATTCTTCAATTCAAAGAAATTATTTTTTTCATCTATGCTCCGTCTTTCACTCTCCAATCCATCCGCGTTTATTCGAACCTTCATTTTCACACTTTTAAGCTCCGAATGTACCTGAAACACAAGCAAACGTAGTCATCTAATTCTAGACAATTACTCGATTAAATGTAGGATTAAAATACCATTTATAGCTCTTAAGGGTCGTCCTACGGACCACCCGTCACATCCCCATACTTAACCGTTGCTTGCCCCCAAGCAACTCATCAAAAACCACTCATAACTCCTCAAGCGATCAACATGAATCAAGCAAACAAATGTCCTCATTTTACTAACTTTTTCTTAAACCCCGCATAACACACCTCTCATAATGACTCTCCTCTCGGCGACAAATAATAACTAGCAAGGATGAGCTAGAACACACTTAAAACAAATGGGTGATTGCACAATAATAGGCTTGTACTTAAATCGGTCCTTCGCCTAAAGAATTTACTAAAATGCGCACGTGAATCAAAGGGACTTAAGGGTTGGAACGTGGCTAGGCATATGGGTAGGACATGGAAATATATATGTAGTAGCTAATGATCCGACCCGGTCTTATTATTACATCTAAATAAACTCAACTAATTAACTAACTACAAAGCCTCGCATTTTTTTTCTTTCAAACTACTACCACATTTATTCTCATTCTTTTTGTATTTTTCTCAGAATTTTTTTTTTTGTTTTTCTCTTATTCTCTTTTTTTTTCATTTTTTTTTAAACAAAACAAAAACATCAAACACTACGTACTAAAACTACTAAACTACTAAACCGGGTCTTCTCAAACAGGTAAGATATTTTGGGCGGTAAGCATGGGTTATCAAATGATAGGCAATAAGCTCAAATATGGTTACTAATGGACCAAACCCCCGCCCCTCTCGCTACCATGCTCATATGTGTAATTTATGAGGCCCAACCCCCGAATCCCACACTCACACACATCGTGACGAGGCTACCTAAATGCCCTTATCCTTTTCACATACATATCAAGCTAAGGCCTCAAACCGAATTCAAGCACAAGTTCTAATGCACCCCCACCCATTGCCACTCTCATCAAAGAAAATATTTCTAACAATTCAAATAGATGGCTCAAACTCTCACCAAGAAAAAGGGTATACGGGGTTGCCGGAGTGTTATGCGGTTTCAATACTTTAACTTTTCAAATTTAGACCATTTTTCGCTTGATTTCATAATTTTTCAAAAAATTTCCCCCATCCCCACACTTGGGATACATTGTCCCCAATGTATGGCTTTGAAGAGAAAGATCGCTCAAAACACACCAATTTTTTTTTATTTATTTATTTATTTTTTTAACAAACAAACAAACTAACTACCAATATTTCAAGACTAAAGAACATGACAAGTCTAAGGAAAGAGTACATGGACCTGATGAAGTTTGACACAACAGATGTTGTAAATGATCCGATTTCCTATCACCACCTTCACACAACTATCCGCACATCTTCCTCACACTTGAGTGTTGCCATAGCCCTGAAACATAGAAAAATAAAGAAATAACAATGTCAGTGAAAAACCCCGGGTTGCCTCCCGAGCAGCGCTAAATTTTCGGGTCTTCAGCCAGACCGTGCCACCCCCGTTTATGGTGGCTCAAAGAAACGATTCCGGCCATCTCCATCACTACATCGTGCCATTGAGTAAAATGCATCCGTCCCGTTTCGATTCGGTGGGTAATCAAATACACTCCTACTTGATCCCGTATGCTTTTCTTCACGATCCGGTGGGTGATTTATTTTCATTCTTTGACACACTTTTGTCATACAATCACTAGACTCACCACCCTTCCCCTCATTGGATTCATAAATAATCACTCTAGTTTGAACATCAAATGATAACTTACAGTTCTTTTTTGTCATGGTAATAACCCCGTCTCTACAATTGATTTGAGCATTTGCTGTGTATAGAAATGGTCGGCCTAAGATTACCCTTTGTTGCGCTGCCATTTTAGTAGAAGCATAGTCTAGGACCAGAAAATCCACTGGGTACTCAAATTCTCCCAACTGAATCTTAACATTCCTAACTACTCCCCGTGGACGCCTACAACTTTCATTTGCCAAGCTCACCATGGTGTCTATATCTTGCAGCGGGCCAAAGTCATACATGTCATACAACTCGCCTGGTAGCACGCTCATGCCCGCCCCATAGTCCAACAATGCATGAGGAATTTTTAATTTTTCCACTCGGATTGGCACGATTGGTGCCCCATGCTCTTTGTCATTTTCCGCCTCGGCCTCCTTTCCTATACCTGCATTCACTTGACACGAAGAGGTTAGAAATGTTTCATTAAATTCACTATTGGGAACGGTACTTACCACATTAATGTTCATGCTTTTGATGTTCTTGGGATTTGTCACTGTGTCACTTGGTAGTTGACCTTTGTTCTTTTTTAAAAGGGCCACCTCACTTGCAAGTTGACCCATTTGGGTAGTCAAGGATTGGATGGCTTTGTCACGAATTTCATCTTTTTGCAACCGAGCCTCATCCATTTGATTCCTCCTTTGCATATCTTGTTGCATCATCCGGAGCATATCCATCACTTCATTCCCACTTGAAGTAACTTGACCCGAATAGCCACTTTGGTCACCACCCGGTTGTTGAAATTGCCTTTGGAAGCCTTGATTGTTGAATTGTTGGCGAGGAACATAATTTCCTTGACTTCCTTGGAAATTCGGATTGGCTTGATTAGCCGGGTTTCCATAACGCAAATTCGGATGGTTTCGTAACCCGGGGTGATATGTATTCGAGTTCATGTTGTAATTTCTATCACCGCCCCCTTGGCCTTGAATAGCATTCACTTCTTCATATTGCCCTTCAACAACACCCACCAAACAAACATCCGCCCTATGACCCAATTCATTACAGTTAGTGCAAACATCATAAACTTGATTAGTAGTTTGCACATTACCATCCTCCACCGCATGCACTTGGGTTCTAGTAATGGCCGGTCTCGCTCTCCTAGATGATTGAGCCTTCTTCTTTGATGTGACCGCCATTTGTTCCAAAAACGCCCAATCGTCTTGCTCGTGATTAGTACCGAATGTACCATTCGTGATAGACATTAAGTCACGAGCATCTTCGGAATTCAACCCTTCATGAAACGCGTTCAACAATTCCCACAATTCGATCCCATGATGAGGGCAATTTTTTATCATCAAATTAAACCGTTCGAAAGCTTCGTGAAACATTTCACCTTGTTGTTGTTGGAAGCTTCTTAAGCTTCTTCTCGCATCGTTGGTCTTTTGGGCCGTGAAAAATTCTTCTAAAAATCTTTGTTGCATCTCCGCCCATGTATAAATCGAAGCCGATGGTAAAGTGTAAAACCATCTCTTCGCTTTATCTTCCAACGAGAATTGAAACAATACCAACTTTACTTCATCCGATGAAAATCCTTGCCCACCGATAGTATTGCATATCGAATCGTATGCCTCCAAATGCAATAAGGTTCCTCCGTGGCTAATCCCTTATATTTCGGTAAACTTTGGAGGGAATTAGTTCTAACTTCGAACGTCCTCCCTTGATTGTTTTGAGGAATAACTACCGGTGAAGGATTGTTAGTAATAACCGGCCTAAAATGTGCTTCAATACCCCTCACGGCTTCCCGATTATATCTTCTTGGCACGCCCAACGGTACTTGTGGTGGCAAACCGGCTTGCCTAGGCATTTGTCTTCGAGGTTGAACTTGTCTAGGAATTTGTTGTTGAAATTGTGGTTGAGGTTGAAATTGTTGTTGAGGCACTTGTTGCTCATATTGTTGAACTTGTCGAGGTTGACCTTGTGGAGCTTGCGGTATATCTTGCGGTCTTCGCACAAATCCACCCAGTCCTTGAAATCCCGTTTGATTTCCATTACCCCCAAGGGTATATTCACCTTCATCATACCCCTCATAATCATCTTCATAACCGTCATCAAACCCATCATCTTGCACTCTCATAAACGGCATCGAGGGAGATTGTTGATATTGGAACCTCGATGGTGGTTGTTGTTGTTGAACCGGGGTGGTAAAGGTTATAGGTGGGTCTTGTTGAAATGGGAATGGTTGACTCTGTTGGGAGGACGATTGACCTTGAGTGAAATGGCTAAATGGTGGAAAGGTTGATGTCGTTTGGTAGCTCAATGGATTTGGTGGAAGTGTACTTGTAGGAACAGTGGTATTTGTGGGTTTGCTCTCACTTGTTATAGGACTTGGTGGAATAGGAGGTGTGGTGGTTGGTAGTGTTTGACCCGTCGTGAGAATTGGTGGATCCATGATGTTTTTCGGTGTAGTAGGAGACCCAATGACTTTGTTCTCCCTAAGTAAAACTCGATTCCGTGAAAGTATCCGTTCAATTTCCGGATCAAATGCTAATGGTGATGACTTTTTGGAGCCTCTAGTATGCATACACCTGTAAGTACCTGCACACTAACACAACCAGCGTAAACCCGAAAATAACAAACAAAAAACTACGAAAGTTAACACACGTTGCGCACTACTCCCCGGCAACGGCGCCAATTTGACGTGAGGTCGTAGTCTCACTCAAAAATAAACCAATTACACTAAATAGATAGTGGTAAGTGGATATCGAACACAGGGAGTTTGTGGAAAATGTGCTCACTAAGTAGTTCGGATTTAACTAACTTAAAATAAATTGCAAGAAATGTAATTTTCAGAATTTTGATTGTTGATTTTGAAAACTAGAATTATCTAAATTAATCACAAATCAAAAGATTGTAATTCAGAAATGAGAGAATATGTCTTCCCCCGGTTTCAGGTTTCCATGAATGATAATACTGATGTTTAATTAGGAAGAACTACATAGACATAGTTCATGAAAATATGTTTGATTGTGATAAAAGGGGACCAAGTGCTTGAATTACAAGAACGCAAGATTGTCACCCGATGATCAATTAAATATATCCAACCCCGAATTCCTCCCAATAAATCTCGATTGCCAGCGGCACCAAGAACCGATGGTTTAGAAAACGATGTTAAACAATATCAACGATTACAATCAAACACATAAACACCACAATAACACAACCAAAATGATTAGATTATTGTCCTACAAATAACATAAACATCAACAAACATTCAAAAGATAAACCTTACAATCCGGAGGAAAACATATGAAAACTTAGCCACACATCGTTCGGTTGATCATCATCAAGCAACTATCAATGTTCATGTGAATCAAAAACACCAACCCAATTGTTCCAAATTGCTTCTAACCAAGAAAATCACCCAAAAACGCCCCTGAAACTGCTGCAAAACGTCTCCCAATGATTGGATATGAAAAGCCCCTTGAAGAACTGTTTTAATAGGGCAGTTACACTTTTCACGCCAGTGACCACCGTAAGCTACGGTATCTACCGTAGCTTACGGTAGCTTTAAAAGTGCTACGGTGGGTCTTTACTGCCTTACGGTGGAAGAAAAGTGCTGGGGGCTACCGTAACTTACGGTAGGCTTCAGCATGCAATTTTGTTTTCTTCATAACTTTTTCGTTTCAACTCCGTTTTCTTCGCCGTTTGCGCCCACGTTCTCGTAATTTCTTCCTCTATCATGTTATCTTCTTAATTCTTCAATTCAAAGAAATTATTTTTTTCATCTATGCTCCGTCTTTCACTCTCCAATCCATCCGCGTTTATTCGAACCTTCATTTTCACACTTTTAAGCTCCGAATGTACCTGAAACACAAGCAAACGTAGTCATCTAATTCTAGACAATTACTCGATTAAATGTAGGATTAAAATACCATTTATAGCTCTTAAGGGTCGTCCTACGGACCACCCGTCAGCCGACAATCTCCAAACCTTCCCCAAAGAAGATTTGTGAAGGAGAAGGGACGAACGGGAAGTTCCAGCCTAGAGAGAATAGCAGGAAGTTTCAAAGAACTAGGGTTGGGATGTGGAGGCTCATTTCATAGATAGGGAATAAGAAAGAGGGTAAATAATTTTATTTTTTTAAAAGATACCAAAAATAGTGGGATGGTTATTTACTACCATGCCCTTTAAAATAAAATAAATAAAAAAAATAAGAAAATTATATGATTGGTTGGATGGTTGTATGGTTGTTATCATTGTTTTCACATAAAAAGTTGGTTATCATTTAATCTCAACCCTATACACACACACACATATACATACATACACAACAGCCGTATATGAAACCAATGCCGCCATTATATTTCTTGACGACATATACAAATTAAATGTAAATCTGATCAAGAAGTTTGTACTGTTCATGTAATATAATACAAATTAGTGGCGAAACTTAAACAATTAAATTGAGGGGAGGGGGGCGAAAATATTACACATAAAAAATCCAAAATTTTTTCACCAAACAAAGACCATAAATCCCAAAAATTATGCGATTGTCTGGATTTGTGGAACAAATTTCGGCTTTTGATCTGGATTAAGGGGGCCGAAACACTATATGCGACAACCGCGGATTTTCATGTCCTTACTGTTTCTCGACTTTTTATACGTTTATATTTTTAAATATTATGGTTTTATATATTTTAAGTGTTTCTAAGAACTCTAGGAACATTGACTTAGACGAACACTAAGTTCTGAACTAGAAAACCCGGTTAAGTGCATACATTGCATATACTGCGAACGCGTTAAATAAACGGTAAAATTTAAATTCTCGAAAATAATTTTTATATTTATATTTTAGTTAAGAATGATGTTTTAAAATATTATATGTGCTAACTTGTGATTCTTGATTAAACTAACGATCACAGGTGGTTCTTCTGGTAAATACCCGGTATAACTTTTTAAAATTTTTTGAGTTTTTATGTTTTAAATATTGTCAAAATTCATTATTTTGGATACTAGAATTTTATGTTTGGATAAAAATATTTATTAGAGTGTTTAGGGGTGTAATTTTTATAAAAATTGGGTATTTTTTATAAAATTTGTCTTTTAAATCTCAAGACTTGTCTTCCAACTATAAATACCTTTCTCCCCCACCCATTTACCCCCTTCCCTCTCCTTGTTTCAGCTAAAAACACCTCACCACCATCACCAAACACTCCCAATCACACACTAAACTTGAATTCTAGCTCAAATTCATCCATTTTCAAGCTTGATTCTTAGTTTCAATGGATTCATGATGTTGTTCTTACTGTTTTGAAGGTATTATAACATGATTTTCATTTTTAACTTTCTGTTTTGATCATTGCATGTGTTCTCAAGAACACCAATAACACACTTACTTTAATTTTCAATTTTGATGATTTCAAGTGTTTTAAGCTTAAATTTTGCATTTTTAACAATGATTTGTGAATGAAAACTTGTTATAATCATCCACAATGAGTTATATAGTGAAAATCTTGCAAGAATTGATGATCAAAGTGTATGAACACTTGGATGTTCATACTTGCATCTTCTTGAATTAAAATAGCATTTTTGTTGATTTTTGAGTATTTGATCATGGAATTGAACCATATTGTGATTGTAGATTGTAAAATCAAGAAACCACAGTAGTTAAGCATCTATCAACACCTTCATTTGCTGATTGAAAGGTAAAATTCTTGATTAAACTTGTTTGATAGCTTGAATGGCCAAGAACATTAATGTTTTTGGTGGATTTTTAAAAATTGTTGATTTGGCACCCAAATTTATTTTAAACAGTAGGATATGTTTTAAAATGAAGATCTGGAAATTTTTGTGATCAAACTCTTTATGGATTATTTATCAAAATTCCTACAAGATTAATACATTAAAATTGGGAAAAATACCTCTGAGTATTAGAAAAATCTGGAATTTGGACAGTGGATAGTATATGATAAAGTATGACTTATGTCCAAATTTAGTGAAAACTGGAGGTGTCTAAGTAGGTATTTAGTATTTATGAAATTTTAACGATTGAATTTGGGATCATATACTTCTGGACAACTTCTAGACTTGAAACTTGGAATGAGATCTCTTATGGACCTAAAACTAATCTGGTAAACGTTTGGTAAGTTTTTGACAAGTTTAATTATTTTTCCTGAATTTGTTAAATTTTGATAAAATTATATTCATAATAAATAATATGAATATTGGAAAAATATTAAAATTGGTCGGAAATTTTTTTTTTTATGTATATGATCATTTGCTATAAATTTCAAATAGTAACTTTATGTCTAAGTCTGATTTTGAAATTATGGTCCATTAAAATTAATTTTATAAAAGTTTTAGGGGATTTTGGACAGAAGTACGATCATATTAAAAACTTAAATTTGGACTTTTTAATTGGGTGCTAAAATCACACTAAAACCCTAATTTCAGACGAATCGGATTTTCAAACCATAAACCGAACTTTACGCGCGTAACCGCGTTTTTGATCAAACGAAACCGTGACTTGAGGTTTTATCATATATGATTTTATAACTACCGATATTCTTTATTAAAATATAAAAATTAAGGTTTTAAGGTCACAAATTTATATAAAAGCAGGTTTTATAATTTCTAACAGTTCTTACGCGTATGCACGGGTTTTGGGTATGCAACCGACTGCATAGCCACTTTTGTTTTTTGACTTATTCACACGCGTTAGGTGTCCTAAATGCTTGTTTCGTGTCTACTTGGTTAGTAGGACTCGGTTAGGGCATCATATTTGCGGTTTCTTCGGTTAACCGTACTTTTTGCATTACCACACTCAAGTGAGTTTCGCGGCCCCACTTTTCATTTTTACTGTTTTACAGGGGAAAATCTGTTTCACACACTACACGTTGTTATCTGGGTTTACCAATGAATGTATTAAGTCCCCACTTTAACGCAATCAATTAGTTTGGATAGCCGATGAGAATTATAAATAGTATTATTTGGGTTGACACCCCCGCCCAGGGTTGGTCGCGCCAACCACATTTGTAGTTTCATTTGGGCGCATAATTAGCCATAGTAGGTGTTCACATTCGACACCTGGATACAAGAGCAACAACTAGTCTGACAGTTTTGATTGTGGGTCAGGGTAATCAAATCTTAACACGTGTATTTGATCATCTGCGGATGGTTACTATTACATTTTGAAATTTATTTACTTACTTTTTCTTATCGAGATGCAAAACCTGCGTACTCACCAACTATGTTTATAGTTGACCCGTTTTCGAAACATGTTTTTCAGGTAAACAATTATGGGGATCACGAGCTTTAAACGTCTTGCTTTTGGGAAGAATTATTATTGTATGCCTTTGGTTGTAGTCAGACATTTTAGACATTTTGTATTGATTCAGGATTTTCATGTATTCGTACTTTCGTTAGAAGCATATAGTATGGTTCAATTTAATGCACAACTTTCCTTTTAGTTTCTCCTGTACTTGGATTCAATGCGATATACCGGTCCCACTCCGTGTTTCCGCCTTTGACGGGGTGTGACTCTATAACTAATATGAAATAAACATAGTGGGCCGAAATCAATAGTTATAAGCAAAAAAATAGGGGAGGGGGAGGGGGGGTGGCCCCCTCTGGCCCCTTAAATGTTCCTCCCCTGAATACGATGTATAAGTCAAAAGATCGATACACATCATCTAAAGTTGAAAGGGATCGTTTTGGGCTTTCTGAAACCAAACTACCACTCGTTCGGCTTCAAAGTTGCTTACGAATAAATCTTTTGGTAATTTAATTATACAACTAAAGAAAGTTGGACCATAAAACACAAAAATATCATAACATCATAATGACAAGGGTTGTTACAAGTAAGGTAAATGGTTTTTAGAGGGGAGGTCCTAGTTTCAAATCTTGACAATTGAGTAGTTTATAATTATTTGTTTATAGTAGAGTAGCAGTAACATTTACCGTTCAAAAAATATATTTTTTTGTCTTCACATTATTTATTAATTAATTTGTCCAATCAAAAATAGAAAGAATAACTTCATATTTTCGATACTACACATTCAATATTTAACCCAATTAGTTTTATGTGCAACATTGCCACATTGGTTTGGATATGAAAGAAACTTAGATCACATGGCTAGAATTTAACTTTCACCACTATTACCCAAAAGAATAATCCTTATACAAATGTTTGATTCTTGGATTAGTATTTGTTCATGTTGATTCCCTGGTCCACCCTGCAACTTCTTCTGACCATATCCTCCCCCTCGATATGGTAATGGAGACTTATCCCTACATACATACATACATACATACATACACACACTAGCGGAGCTTGAAGAAAAACGTAAGGGGGGGCCGGGATTTTTTTTCCTATTAGGGGGGCTGGAATTATAAAATTTTCAGCCGGATACGTATAAATTAACACTACTGAGCGAAAAATTGACTGAATATGTATAAATTAACACTATTAAGCGAAAAATCGGGGCTCACAAACCTTCGCCCCTGCATACATGCCCGCAAATGGGGCTACTATACGTACATCATCCCACTATCCATACACCATCTCTGACATCTATACGACTTATATAGATGTCTTAGATGGTACGATGGTGTACATTTACCTATTCCGCTGCAAATTCATAGCTTTGAGATATGTAATGTAACCTTATATATTATGTGTTTTAAAGGTATTCTCAACCCATTCCCCATACCCATCCTCATCCTTAAAATTTAAGGAAATCACCTACAAACAACGCTCGATTCTATTTCTCATCCTCATACTCTATCCTTGTATTTTTAAAGAAAACTAAAGTGAATCCTCATATTTAGGGATTCACTATTCAATACCCCAAAACTTTTTTAATTTGAATCTTTAAATCACATTTTATTTTATAAAACCTCATAATTTATGCTTCTAACTTTTTTTAAACTATTTATCATACTTTTCTTAGAAAATTATAGTTATTAACTTAAAATTTAAATGTTTGGATGTTTAATTTTTATTAAATTTTTTATTTAAAATCTTTACAAGTTTATGAACATTACAAACCTTAGATTTATTACATTTGTATGCTTAATATTTAGATTTTTTTTTAAATCGATCTGTCCTAACCTGCACTAAAAAGACCATTTTCAAATGGGCTCGTTCTATAAAAATTATTACAAATCAATTTTAGAAGAAAAAGATAATAAGATAAAATAGTTATTAGTTAAAATTGTAAAATAAAGAAATAGAAGAAATAATAGTAAAAAAAGAGTATATAGATAGGGATGGGGAATGTGATGTGAGAGGTTTTAAAAAAGGAGAAATAAATGTAGGGAATAATAATTTTTAGAAAATTATAAGGATAAAGATGGAGAACCTACATGAAAACTTGTCCCACATTGGTGGGATGATATACCTATAAGGAGGAGTACTCCTTAGCTATTGTGACCTTTTCCAAGGGAACTAGTGGAGACATTTAGAGTGCGACACACCCTAATTCGCACACGCGCGTGTGGAGTGGGCGATCGGCGTAATATAGTGCTTTAATGTCGCACTTTATAGTTCACACACTCTCGCCGGGCAAGGCATGGCGCATACCGTGGCATGGATGCCTGGTCGCAAGACCCGCGTGGGCGTGACACATGGGATACCGTGGACTCGATGCAGCTTTCATGTGGCACGAGGCTGAGTTCCGTGTGGCACTAATAAGTGACGGCGCGCGAATCAGAGTGCGGCGTTCCCACTGACACACCAGTTACGCCGTGTGGCGCAGAAAAGTGATGGCGCGCAAATCAAAGCGTGGCGCGGCAAGCCTGACGTGTCCAGACTGTTCAGCGACGCGCGTTCCCACTGACGCAACAGTTACGCCGTGTGGCACAGACAAGTGACGACGCGCGAAATCAGTGCAACGCATTTGTGGCGAAAGGCGTGAGTGTCGTGTGGCGCAAACTAGTGGCAGCGCGCGGATCAAAGCGTGGCGCGGCGCGGGACGCCTGAATCGTCCGGACTGTTCCGCAACGCGCGTTCCGATTGACATAACAGTTACAACTGCAGAGCAGTTTCTACTTTAGCAGCTGTTGAAACAAAGGTCTTGATCAGTTTCAAATCTGAATTCAAAATTAAAATTAAATGCGTTGGATGTTCAATGCAGTTTAATTTCGGTTTCAATTTTGTGAAGTTGTTTCAACTTTGTTTCTCCTATAAATACCAAGGTAAGTGTTGGTTGCTAAACACACTTGAACACACCAAAAACCACCTACTTGAGCTCTCTCATCTTTCTCCAAAGAAAAACTTCCAACAATATTCTTTTATTCCTCTCTTTCTTTAAGGTATAGTTTCGAGTATTAGGTCCTACACGACAGTACACACTGGTTCGGTTGTTGTACCATAGGAAACAAACGTGTTCTCATAGGAGACTCGAAATTTGTTTTAAGGGACCATATCAAATACGAATTCTTAGCTACAACCCTTTCTGCTTCTACTCCTTTCTTGTAATTTGGTTTATTTAATTTGTAAAAGTATTTAATTTTACTTGCTTTCTTTCCTTGCCTTGTATTGTAACTAAAACATGAATGTATTTTTTTATTTTTGTTGAATGGTTCCTACATTAAGTGTGGAGTGCACACTTATTTGAGAATCTTATGATTTCTGGTGTTAAAGACATCTTGTTGTTTTAAGGGGTCGAAGCCCACTGAACAATGGGGTATGGGGGTAACACCCCTGGTTAGCAGGGTCCTAGGGGCGGCAACCCCTAGCAGGGTCCAAGTAGCAACGCCCCTGGCTAGGGTTAAAATTAGTCATCCGGACTAGATATAGCCATCTGGGCTAGATTTGGTCATCCAGACCAAATTGAAGCAGCGATTAAGAAAACTTCTAAACGGTTTACGGTTATCAGCCAATAGTCATGACGTTTCATTGTATCTGTTCACCCCTATAAATATAATCATTTTGTTCAGTTTCACACACCCGAAATTCTTAACAGATTTCACATTTTCGTTATTAAATCTCTGATTGAATATTCTAGTATACCATCGCATTAATTCAATCTGAAAATGAACACACAATTATTAAAGAATCCTATTCGTCTCAAATCCACATACCTTTTTTTTAAACAACAATTTGGATCACTGACGTGCCACTGACTCACCCGATCATCTCCACCACCCTTATAAAGAAACCCACAATAGGTGCTCAAATCCACATACCTACATCTATACATGGTTTAAGAGCATTTTTGAAATATAAATAATGTTTATTAGCATTGAAGTAGGATGGGAGTTTGATAACAGAGAAAAAGAGAAAAAAGTTGACTGGGTGATTTAATGCAGGCATCGTGGCATTTTAAAATAAACACTACTATACGTAGTTACGTACAATTAATGTTACACCTGAGCAAGCTTTTCTGCTTTTACTTTCACTTTTTCATTTTTATGGGTAATGGCGTCACACAAAGGTAAAGTTATACTAACTTCCCATGCATTGACTAGCATTGTGCATTTGAATGTGTTCCTTTAATCAACAACTTATTTTATTCATGTAAAATTAATAAAAGTAACGGAGTTTAATTAAATATTTAAACTTTGGTGTCAATGTGGGGCGAACCCACTTGATAGAGGTACATGCCTCTTAAAGAGAAGGTCCCATGTTCAAACCTAGGGCAATACAATAGTTTAGAATTATTGTTGTAAAATAGAGTGGAAGTAACATTGTTGTTAAAAAAAAGTTAAACTTTGGCATCTCAAATTTATAGGAAGATCTAATATAGACCCTCAAATGTCCAAGTACATACACCACACTGCTAAATGATCGTGGTTTTTGCTCAAAAATCTGTCAATAAAGTTGGAGGAGCCCACCCCCACCGCCACCGCCACCACCCACAGGTGGAAGAGCAAAATTGGCAAAGGGATGATATGTGCCATGCACATGTGGGTCATATGATTCTCACTTTGTCATGCACTTCCTGATTGTTAGGAGATTACACACGATTTGCTTATTTTATTGTTCTTTATTATTTTAAGAATTTAAAGAAAAAAATATATCGCCTAAACAAAGAAAATTTTCTAAAAGAAATTAAAAAAAGAAAAAAAAAATATTTTTTTGTCTTCACATTATTTATTAATTAATTTGTCCAATCAAAAATAGAAAGAATAACTTCATATTTTCTATATTACACATTCAATATTTAACCCAATTAGTTAACGAGTTTATGTGCAACATTGCCACATTGGTTTGGATATGAAAGAAACTTAGATCACATGGCTAGAACTTAACTTTAACCACTATTACCAAAAAGAATAATCCTTATACAAATGTTTGATTCTTGGATTAGTAACTGTTCATGTTGATTCCCTGGTCCACCCCGCAACTTGTTCTGACCATATCCTCCCCCTAGATATGGTAATGGAGACTTATCCCTACATACATACATCCATTGGCGGAGCTTGAAGAAAAACACAGGGGGTCGGGATTTTTTTCCTATAAAGGGGGCCGGAATTATAAAATTTTCGGCCGGATACGTATAAATTAACACTACTGAGGGAAAAATTGATCGAATACGTATAAATTAACACTACTAAGCGAAAAATCGGGGCTCACAAACCTTCGCCCCTGCATACATGCCCGCAAATGGGGATACTATACGTACATCATCCCACTATCCATACACCATCTCTGACATCGATACGACTTATATAGATGTCTTAGTTAGTACGATGGTGTACATTTACCTGTTCCCCTGCAAATTCATAGCTTTGAGATATGTAATGTAACCTTATATATTATGTGTTTTAAAGGTATTCTCAACCCATTCCCCATACCCATCCTCATCCTTAAAATTTAAGGAAATCACCTACAAACAACGCTCCATCCTATTTCTCATCCTCATACTCTATCCTTATATTTTTAAGGAACTAAAGTGAATCCTCATATTTAGGGATTCACTATTCAATACCCCAAAACTTTTTTAATTTGAATCTTTAAATCTCATTTTATTTTATAAAACATCATAACTTATGTTTCTAACTTTTATTTTTAACTATTTATCATGCTTTTCTTAGAAAATTATAGTTATTAACTTAAAATTTAAATGTTTGGATGTTTAATTTGTATTAAATTTTTTATTTAAAATCTTTATAAGTTTGTGAACATTACAATCCTTAGATTCATTACATTTGTATGCTTAATATTTAGATTTTGTTTTTTTTAAATCGATCCGTCGTAACCTGCACTAAAAACACCATTTTCAAATGGGCTCGTTCTATAAAAATTATTACAAATCAACTTTAGAAGAAAAAGATAATAAGACAAAATAGTTATTAGTTAAAATTGAAAATGGAAGAAATAGAAGAAATAATAGTAAAAAAAGAATATAGAGATAGGGATGGGGAAGGTTTTAAAAAATGAGAAATAAATGTAGGGAATAATAAATTTTAGTTAAATTATAATGATAAAGATGAAGAACCTACATGGAAACTTGTCCCACATTGGTGGGATGATATACCTATAAGGAGGAGTACTCCTTAGCTATTGTGACCTTTTCCAAGGGAACTAGTGGAGACATTTAGGGTGCGACACACCCTAATTCGCACACGCGCGTGTGGGGGCGTAATATAGTGCTTTAATGTCGCACTTTATAGTACACACACTCGCGTCGGGAAAGGCATGTCGCCTACCGTGGCATGGATGCCTTATCGCCAGACCCGCGTGGGCGTGACACATGGGATACCGTGGACTCGATGCAGCTCGCATGTGGCGCGAGGCTGAGTTTCGTGTGGCACAAATTAGTAACGGCGCGCGAATCAGAGTGCGGCGTTCCCACTGACACACCAGTTACGCGGTGTGATAAGTGACCAAAGTTTCATGTATTAAGAGGTGCAATATGTTATATTTATGCAATTTAATATGTGGAATACAAAGGTTTTGTGTAGCCATGCATGTGCGGGTGTTGGAAGCTTAAAGTATGATTTTGGAAGATATTAGGCGAGAGATGCAAGAGTCGGAAGAGACACGGAGAAAACGGGGCAAAATGCAGGTCCAGCGTAAGCCTACGCCACCAACGTAAGCTTACGCCCTTACAGCGTAGGCCTACGCCTAAGTAATTTCTTCACAGCAAGCATCAGGGGACCGGCGTAGGCCTACGCCCTCCCAGCGTAAGCCTACGCTGGTTACGTTTTCTGGACGCGAATTTTCGGGAAACAGCCGATTTTAAGGTTTAATTGGGGGTTTCTTCCCCAAATTCGAAATCCATCTTTTGCTACACACTCCTAGGGCGATTTTGGAGGATTCTAACATCCACTTGAAGATTGAAGATGATCTCCATCACCATGGGCGAGTAATTCACTTGTGGCTTCCTCCAGGCGGATGGTTCATATAGGTTTCATGTTTTGATTCAGTTTATTTATGTTTTTGGATCTATTTAGTTTCTGACAATAACTGAGTAGATTGATGTATTAGTTATGCTAAACAGTTTATTTGAGTGCTTTGAGTTTGCTTGCTTTACGATCTTGTTCGGTTGATGACAAAACCTAGTAGCAGGGTCGGGTGATTAAAGGGGGTAACTTGGCATTCATAAATTGGGTGATTGAATTATACTGGTTTGTGACGGAACTGGTTGTATAGGTTGCTGACAACAGCCTGTCTTCAATTACTATTTTAACTGATTTTCCAACACTATGTCTATGTGGTGTCAAATTAAATAACTGAGTTTTGCATAACCCTAGAATCTGAAGTTTGGAGGGGGTTGCATTTTTATTTGATCTGTGTCTTCATTCTGACTATCAAACTAAGCAATTCCACTAACCACTGATTCCTCGTGGATACGATACTCTTCTTACCCTTACTAGTTAAGTGTTTAAGGATTGTTTTTGACCGACCTAATGACATCGATCAAAATGGCGCCGTTGCCGGGGAATCGGTGCGCTTAGTTCTATTGCTTTAGTTTATTGTCTTTAGTTGATTTTAATTCTTATCATAACCCCAAAAAGATTTTCTTTACTTCTGTTTTTTATTTTTTGTTTATTTTGTTTATTTCTTCGATCAGAACTACTTGGGTGTGCCACTTGTGCAGGTCGGCATGGACAGGAATTATCATGATGACCAGTATTACTATGAGCCATGCAGTAACTGTGGCATCACTGGCCATTGGGCTCAAGATTGCCCAAGATACAACTCACATGGTGGTGGTCCTGAGCATCAAAGCTATTAGGAAAATTATAATCAAGACTACCACCTGAGCGGACCACCTGAACAAGACAACTATCAATCTGAACTGGATGTCATCCGGTCAGATATGAAGGAGATGGCCAAAGTGGTTCAAGCAGTGGTGCAGAAACAGGAGAGCCAGGACAAAGCTCATCAAGCTTTGGTAAATTTAGTTGCCAACCTAACTGGGATTGTCGGGTCACTCATCAAATAAGTAAGTAAGCCTTGCAGTGCACATCAGTCCTCAAGTTCCCAAACCACAAACAGTGCACACCTAAATGATGTAAGTCTTCAACCCTCATCTGATTTTTCTGATGTCGAACATACTCCACCACTGGTAGTAGAGAGAGTGGTGGAGTACTGTGAGTCTGAATCTGATCATAATCCGGATTTAATTTCACAAAATCATCTGAAAAATAAAAATGTGAATAAATATCTGAAAATTCCATTCCCTTCGGCTTTGTTCCCACCAGTGTTCCCACCAGTATTAAGTGAGCGGGATCCAACACAAGATGAAAGATGGGAGAAATTTGAAAATCATAAAATTAATCTACCAGTTTTGAAAGAACTTAAAGAAAATTCTGATAGTGTTGAGTGCTTGAAAGGTTTGAGTACCCGTAAACGACGGCACAAATGTCCCGAACAGGTAAAGCTAAGTGCTAATGTGAATGCTGTGTTTACGGGTATCTTTCCCCCAAAACTCCAAGATCCTGGACACCTATTATTTCTGTACATATAGGTGAAATTAAAATGGATAGAGCATTGCTGGATCTTGGAGCATCTGTGAGTATAATTCCAGGGAGTCTGTATGATCAGCACGATTTTGGTCCATTACAGAGAGTTAACACCATCGTGGTGTTGGCTGATCAGACTCCCGCACATCCTCGGGGGATTGTAAAGGATGTGATTGCGAAGATAGGAGAGTTTTATTACCCAGCGGATTTCTTAGTGTTGGATTGTGTCAAGAACACAGAGCCAACTATTATTTTGGGTAGACCGTTCTTGGCCACTGCTCAGGCAAATATTAACTGTGCTGAGGGAACGGTAAGGATGAGGTTTGGGGCTCAGAAAATGAGTCTTGAAATATTTTCAAACTTGCCAACCCCGAAAGCTAACAAATGTGGATCACCTGAAAAGGTGAATCACACAGTCGAGAATGCTTGTGTTGTGTTTGACAGGTCAGCTGAGATGAAGAATGGTGAGACTCCAGACAATGGGAAGAAAAGGGTCAGAAAGAGAAAGTGGAAAGGGAAGAAACCGCGAGTTCATGATGTAGATCAAGAACTCTTTTCTCTGTTTATGAAGGCTTGGAGAAAAGTGGATGATGAGAGGAATTTAAATGTGGGGAAGGAGGACTGCAAGCATCCTACCCGACCACCATGACCGAAGTAAGGTACACTGCGTCGGGCTGAGGACGTTAAACTTAGCACTCTTAGGAGGTAGCCTAAGGTATGTTTTACATTCATGTCTAGTTAAATGAACTTTGCGGGTGTGTTCAATAGAAACCCTCACGAGACTCAACTCGTCCACTCGGGCTACCGAGGGGTTTAAAAGGCTTGATGCATATGCTAAATGCATCCGTGATTCCTACGAAAGTGAGTTAGGAAATTATTTCTTTGTTTTGTGTGTGAGCCGGCCAAGTGTGGGGAATTTTCATGGGTTGTCAAGTGAGTGTGCGTGTCTTCAAATGAATGCTAGCCCGTTTGTAGAGTTTTAGAGGTGTGTGTTTTTTGGTTTATATCGAGTCAGTTTTATGTTGTTATACATTGAGTCAGTTTGATGTTTTTGGGTTTGTTTCGAGTTTAATTTTTCCAGGTTTGGATTGATCCACCCGTACTCAGTCTCCATTCGGGTGGTGATGGTTCGAGTTTGATTTTCATGTAAAAGGCAACCCAATAGCAGATTTTGATGGCGATCGCGAAGAAAATGCTATACGATCGTATAAGTTTGGATTGAAGACAGTTACAGCTTGTAACTAGCTAAGTACTTTCCAATTCTTTATATAGTTTTATTTTTGCATATTTATTTTCATCGTCTCTCATCCTACATTGGGGGCAATGTAGAGTTTAAGTGTAGGGATGGGAGACTGAGTTTGTATAGAAAAAAGATATATATATAAAAATTGAAAAATCCATAAAAATTTAAAAAGTTTCAAAAATGTCCTTGGATCAGAATTTTTGTAAATAAATGGAAAATGATAGATATAATTGGAAACTATGCTTGTGTGATCAAATTGAATAATAAATAGAAAATGAGTTTGATTTGTAATGTTTTGGTAGGCCCAACCGATCTAAAGAGCTTAAATATCCTGATATTGTATCTAGGGTTAATTGACAATTAATTCAGGATGTCTTGTGGGTTCTTATCTTAGGGGCTTCGGCAAGGTTGAAACTGTCATCATAGGGTGATAGGTACCACTATAAGCAAAAATTTATAAGTTTTTAAAATTACTTGGCACACCACTTTCTTTTTATGAAAATAAATCCGAAAATTGGTGACGCCCGCGATCCATAATCCATCTTGCATGAGCTTAATTAAACAAAATTGAGAGCTTGAGTTCAGCCTACGTGTTTCCTTTCGGGATGGTGACTTGAAGGATACACCCATGGGCGGGACTTAAGTGATCAATATTGGATGACTAAGTTAGGAGTACGTGTTTCCCTTCGGGACGGTGACTTGAAGGATACACCCATGCTCCGAAGCTTATGTACTTCATGGCTTAAGAACTGCAGCCTACGTGTCATATATCGTGTTCCAGCGTGATTGAAACACCACTGGGTTAGGTTCATTCATAAAATAATAATAAAAGCTAAAAACATGCACCCATCGATCCATAATTCCATAATTTTCAAAAACATATAAATTGGTGTTTATAATGGTGGGAAATCTATAAGGTTTAACCCGTGCCTAAACATGACTTTGAGATGGGATTAGACTAAGTTGTAGCTTCCTGAATGTGACACCCATAGAGAAACTGTTGCTTGGTAATAAATAGGATAGTAGATCACAGAATCGGGGGCTCAATAGATCGGTGGTTGGGTTTAGTCGGATAGAAATACCAATTGTTACAGTCAATGCATGATTATGTTTTAATTGTATGAGACTATGAGAGCATGTTTCAATTATGATTCCATTGCATAATTCTTTTTCGGGACGCAAAAGAGTAAGTGTGGGGATATGATAAGTGACCAAAGTTTCATGTATTAAGAGGTGCAATATGTTATATTTATGCAATTTGATATGTGGAATACAAAGGTTTTGTGTAGCCGTGCATGTGCAGGTGTTGGAAGCTTAAAGTATGATTTTGAAAGATATTAGGCGAGAGATGCAAGAGTCGGAAGAGACACGGAGAAAACGGGGCAAAATGCAGGTCCAGCGTAAGCCTACGCCTACTGGCGTAAGTCTACGCCACCAGCGTAAGCTTACGCCCTTACAGCGTAGGCCTACGCCTAAGTAACTTCTTCACAGCAAGCATCAGGGGACCGGCGTAGGCCTACGCCCTCCCAGCGTAAGCCTACGCTGGTTACGTTTTCTGGACGCGAATTTTCGGGAAACAGCCGATTTTGAGGTTTAATTGGGGGTTTCTTCCCCAAATTCGAAATCCATCTTTTGCTACACACTCCTAGGGCGATTTTGGAGGATTCTAACATCCACTTGAAGATTGAAGATGATCTCCATCACCATGGGCGAGTAATTCACTTGTGGCTTCCTCTAGGCGGATGGTTCATATAGGTTATTTATGTTTTTGGATCTATTTAGCTTCTGACAATAACTGAGTAGATTGATGTATTAGTTATGTTAAACAGTTTATTTGAGTGCTTTGAGTTTGCTTGCTTTACGATCTTGTTCGGTTGATGACAAAACCTAGTAGCAGGGTCGGGCGACTAAAGGGGGTAACTTGACATTCATAAATTGGGTGATTGAATTATACTGGTTTGTGACGGAACTGGTTGTATAGGTTGCTGACAACAGCCTGTCTTCAATTACTATTTTAACTGATTTTCCAACACTATGTCTTTGTGGTGTCAAATTAAATAACTGAGTTTTGCATAACCCTAGAATCTGAAGTTTGGAGGAGGTTGCATTTTTATTTGATCTGTGTCTTCATTCTAACTATCAAACTAAGCAATTCCACTAACCACTGATTCCTCGTGGATACGATACTCTTCTTACCCTTACTAGTTAAGTGTTTAAGGATTGTTTTTGACCGACCTAACGACATCGATCACCGTGTGGCGCAGACAAGTGATGGCGCGCAAATCAGAGCGTGGTGCGGCACTCCTGACGTGTCCGGACTGTTCAGTAACGCGCGTTCCGATTGACATAACAGTTACAACTGCAGAGCAGTTTCTACTTTAGCAGCTGTTGAAACAAAGGTCTTGATCAGTTTCAAATCTGAATTCAAAATTAAAATTAAATGCGTGGACGTTCAATGCAATTTAATTTCGGTTTCAATTTTGTGAAGTTGTTTCAACTTTGTTTCTCCTATAAATACCAAGGTAAGCGTTGGTTGCTAAACACACTTGAACACACCAAAAACCACCTACTTGAGCTCTCTCATCTTTCTCCAAAGAAAAACTTCCAACAATCTTCTTATATTCCTCTCTTTCTTCAAGGTATAGTTTCGAGTATTAGGTCCTACCCGACAGTACACACTGCTTCGGTTGTTGTACCCTAGGAAATAATCGTGTTCTCTTAGGAGACTCGAAAGTTGTTTTAAGGAACCATATCAAATACGAATTCTTAGCTACAACCCTTTCTGCTTCTACTCCTTTCTTGTAATTTTGTTTATTTAATTTGTAAAAGTATTTAATTTTACTTGCTTTCTTTCCTTGCCTTGTATTGTAACTAAAACATGAATGCATTTTTTTATTTTTGTTGAATGGTTCCTACATTAAGTGTGGAGTGCACACTTATTTGAGAATCTTATGATTTCTGGTGTTAAAGACATCTTGTTGTTTTAAGGGGGCGAAGCCCGACCGAATAGAGCGCGGAGCCAACGAGTTCATGGGGTATGGTGGCAACACCCCTGGTTAGCAGGGTCCTAGGGGCGGCAGCTCTTAGCGGGGTCCAAGTAGCAACGCCCCTGGCTAGGGTTAAAATTAGTCATCCGGACTAGATATAGCCATCTGGGCTAGATTTGGTCATCCAGACCAAATTGAAGCAGCGATTAAGAAAACTTCTAAAAGGTTGACGGTTATCAGCCAATAGCCATGACGTTTCATTGTATCTGTTCACCATTATAAATATAATCATTTTGTTCAGTTTCACACACCCAAAATTCTAAACAGATTTCACATTTTAATTATTAAATCTCTGATTGAATATTCTAGTATACCATCACATTAATTCAATCTGAAAATGAACACATAATTATTAAAGAATCCAATTCGTCTCAAATCCACATACCTTTTTTTTAAACAACAATTTGGATCACTGACGGGCCACTGACCCACCCGATCATCTCCACCACCCTTAACCCACAATAGGTGCTCAAATCCACATACCTACATCTATACATGGTTTAAGGGCATTTTTGAAATATAAATAATGTTTATTAGCATTGAAGTAGGAAGAGAGTTTGATAACAGAGAAAAAGAGAAAAGTTGACTGGGTGATTTAATGCAGGGCATCGTGGCATTTTAAAATAAACACTACTATACGTAGTTACGTACAATTAATGTTACACCTGAGCAAGCTTTTCTGCTTTTACTTTCACTTTTTCATTTTTATGGGTAATGGCGTCACACAAAGGTAAAGTTATACTAACTTCACATGCATTCACTAGTACTACATGCATTGTGCATTTGAATATGTTCCTTTAATCAACAACTTATTTTATTCATGTAAAATTATTAAAAGTAACGGAGTTTAATTAAATATTTAAACTTTGGTGTCAAGTGGGTTAGGGCGAACCCACTTGATAGAGGTACATGCCTCTTAAAGAGAAGGTCCCATGTTCAAACCTAGGACAATACAATAGTTTAGAATTATTGTTGTAAAATAGAGTGGAAGTAACATTGTTGTTAAAAAAAAGTTAAACTTTGGCATCTCAAATTTATAGGAAGATCTAATATAGACCCTCAAATGTCCAAGTACATACACCACGCTGCTAAATGCTTGTTATTACGTTTGCCTTTTAAATGCTTTACGTATCGTTTGATATATAATATTGTTGCGTACTATAGGTCTAGAAAGAAATCAAACTTTTTTTGCTATGTTTTTGTTGGGAACAGGGCTAACTCTTTTAAAACCTTCACGAATGATCCCTTTAATTGTATGAACTAAAAAAAAACTATCTAGTGACACGTTTTTAATGACATATAACTTTTGTGTTACTAATTTAGGTTTTTAATGACATGTTGCGTATGTCATATTTGTTTGACACATATTTTTGGTGGCATTTAGCTTTTATGTCACTAATTTACGTTTTTAATGTGACTTTATATGCCTTAAAATACATAATTCATTTTTTTAAAATTACTCTATAGTGTTCCTTTCCTTTATTATGATTTTCCACGAATGAAAATTGATGTCCCTCCACATCCTCCCAAAAACTTTGATCTCCTTCTCTTCTGGTTCATCGATTTTGAGACTTTCCCACCTTCACAACCCTATCCGTTCCCCTAATTCTGTGATCTCTCTCATATCCATCCAAAACCTCCCTAAATGAGGGAAGCTGCTTTTGTTCTTGGTCAAAATGGTGTCTCTTTTTATTACATATCTCCCTTCAGTTATCATTAGAATTCATTGCACCGCAAATCGATTATTTGAGCTTATAAGAGCTGTTATTCGAGTATTCTTCCAAACCGGTAAGTTGCTGATGTCTTTGAATATGATTCAAACTTATTCGTCAACAGATTTCGTGTTTTTGGGGCTTTTAATTGTGCGCATCTTTGATTTTCTAGTTATCTCCTAATTTCAAAGTTTTCTAGTTAAAACTCCCTTTCTACTCCGACACCGACGTTTCGGTCGAAGAAACCCCCAATTTGTTCAAATTCGTCGTTGATACAGACGACGACATTAGCACCGATATTGCCGTTCGCACCATTGAGATAGTTCCAGGCGTTACTGTAATATTAAATGTGCACATGTAATATAAAGGGTTAAATATGTACTTACAGAAAACCGTAAGAACAAGAGTCGGTGCCTTGCTGTTACATCCTTTGGTAGTTTCAAATTTTAAAAATAAGAAAAAAATGGTGTAACATCCCGAAACCGACATTTTAAATATGGATTGGAAAGGATAATGAGGAACGGGGACTAAACGTGACAAATAACGAAAGACGAAAGGGAGGGGAGGGGGAGGCGGCTTAATCTAGCCGCTACCTCCATGACATCCCTCATTTCACTATTTTCATCCATCTTTCTAGAGAGTGTGAGAGTTTAGAGAGAGAAAGTTTCAAGTATCATCATTCAACCTTCCATCTTGTTCCATACTTGCCTTAGATCGATTATGGAAAGAAAGGGAAGAAGAAACACACGAAATCAGGTAAGAATCGACCTGGAAATCTCTGTTTTGAGTTAAATGGGTTTTATGGGATAAAGTACGGTTTCTTCAACAAAAGTCGGATTTTTACGTATGTAATGGTGTAAAAAGCATATATCTAGCTTCATGGAAGCTAGATAAATGATTTGGACGTAAAAAGTTACAGTTTTGGATCAAAAATAGAGAACTAATGAAGAACGTTCAAGTGGCGACACTAGTTCATGGGGCGACACCAATCATGGCCCATTTGTTAGTGGTGGCGACACTCAAGGTGGCGACACTATGATAGACGGCACTAAGTCCACAATGCAAGTTATGGCGATTGTGTCACCAACGACACTAGTGCCGGATGACAAACACTAAGTGTCGGACGACACTAGTCCTGGCGACACTAGCTAATTGTTGATAGATTTCACGTGATGACTTCGTACAGATCATATAGCACTCTGCCTTGCTTAACAATCTCACGTTTGGATAAGTGATAGCATACCTAGTGAGTTTCTATGCCACTTTAGCTTGAAAACACATTGGTGAACCAATGTTCAAACTGATTTTGTACAATCTATTAGGAGACCTCTTCACTTTCATTAATAATCTCCTATCCATTTCAAACATCCACAAGAACTCATCCTTCCTTCTAACCTCACACCCTCCTTCAGTTGCTCGTCCAAGGCTTACAATGTTGCTCTTTAAATGTGAAATGTAGTATACATCAGTCAACAAACTTTGTTCTTTGTTCTTGCATTCCAAGACTGTTGATCCTCTGCCTTCAATAACCACACATGACCCATCTCCAAATCTCACCTTACCTCCAACATTCTTGTCAAGGTTTGAGAATACAGATTCATCCCTAGTCATATGGTTTGTAGCCCCATTGTCAAGATACCACAAGTTTTTCTCATTTCCTTTAGACTCATACTTTGTAGGTACAAATTTATGCTCATTCAGAAAGACACATTCCCTTTGATTTTCTATCTTAGCAACAGTCATTAACAATGTTGGACCTTCTTCTTTAGTCTGAGTCAAATTGGCTTCGGCTTCTTTGGTTTTTGATGGACACTCAGTTGCATGATGCCTATATATGTCACATCTGAAGCACTTGATTTTTGACTTGTCTTTCACTTGTTTCTTGTTTCTATCTTCTTTCCCTTTGTTACCAAAATGGCCCTTTCCTTTTCCCCAATTTCGACCACCTTGATCCGACCTTGACTTGTTCTTACTAGTTCCATCATTGTTTCTATTGTGGGCCTGCCATTCAGCATATGTAAGTAACAACTGATCAGTCTTTGATTGACTTATCTTGGCCTTCAGACAAGTTCTTTCTTCAAAAGCCTTTAGCCGACCAATTGCTTCTTGTGGCATCATTAAATCAAGATCCACAAACTGTTCTATTGAGGCTACAATTTGTATAAATCTTTTAGGTAATGAGTCAAGAAACTTACGAACCAACACAACTTCTTCACATGGATCGCCAAGATAACTTGCTTTTGATGATAAGGCACTAATCCTCCCTGAAAATTTGTGTATACTCTCATCATCCCTGATCTCCGGGCCTTCAAATTCATTCCTTAGAGTATGCAATCGAGGCTTCTTGACCCTATCGATTCCAACAAATCTGGATTTCAATGAATCCCAGATTTCTTTGGCCGTTGTGTACTTTGCAACCTAGAGGACTAAGTCCTCTGGCATTGCTTGGTACAGGTACACAATTGCCATATTGTTCTTCTTGGCATCGACGACAACCCCTTCTTGAACTTCTATCACCTCCCAAAGGCCATGGACGTTGAAGATAGCCTTCAATTTTACCGCCCATATCGTGTAATTCATGGTTGTGAGAACTGGACATTGCAGGGGAATTAGGGCATTGTCTCTAATCGTAACAATCTGATTGTCCGCTTCCTTGGCCGGACATTTCTTCGTCGATTTCTTCTTGTATTTTCTGCCAAATCTTGAATGCAGATCTAATCCTTCGGATCAAGTACGAGTTGTTCTTCCTTTACCACAACTCTGATATCAATTGATAACTAGGTCACCAAGATAATCAAGAACTTTAACAGAATTTACAGAACAATTAAGAAGCAATCAGGGAACGTTTTATTGAAAGAATAAGAACTATCAATTACAAAGCATATTATCTGTATTTATACAGATCAACAAAACAAGAATTCAGAAATTACAAACTAACCCTGAACTATTTGGAATTACAAAACTTCACCTAACAATAAGTGCTCCGCGGACTCCTGTATAAGCTTAATTATAAGGCTCCTTGTTTATTTTGAACAAATAATAAATGTGTATGCATAAAGGAAACCGTAAAAATTAATTTATGTTGAAGGAAGAAATATGTTCTCATAATAGAGTATTCTAATTTGTTTGATATTCAACTTATAATGGATAGCTTACGTATACGGTATTCTTCATTTTTCCTCAAACTTAAATAATAGAACAAGTATGTATGTTTATTTGAACTTCAAAAAAAAATTAGTAAGTCTCATAGACATTATAATTGTCGATTAAAATATTGTCATAAAATAAAATTACCAATCAAATAAAATTATGTCAAGTTATATATCAAAGTTTTTAGTTAATTATTATAACTTAGTTAAACTAACTCATAAGAACTTATTAATTAATCAGTATAACTTAATAGTTAAACTAATTTTTTTTGAACGACAACCTAGATATTCTAGAATGATTGGATTTCTTCGGGGCAACACTTAGAACCAGTACCAGTGGTGAACCAGGAATTTTTTTCATGGGGGTCGAAGATTTTTCGGGGTCGATTGTAATAGTTCAATATTAATTTTTTTCCTGTCTGGGTCGGGTCGGGTCATCAAAAGATAAAAACAAATAAAATTATAAATGAATAATAATACGATGTTCGTCATTAGAAATGTATGATCAAAATACAATATTCCTATGATTGTTCTCTACGGGTTTTCATTTTTTGAAACCGAACCATTACATCATCTTTACACTTTTTTGTGTATTGTTGTGCCCGCTATTTACACCACTCGCATGACGAACCGATATGTTTTTTTATTCCAACAATTAAAACTATCGGTAATAAATGCATTTTTGTGATTCCCAAATAGGTTCTTAAACAAGTATCAATTAAACAAAATAATCGATCGGTTTTAATATTATACTCTAATCAATTTGCATAAGTTTCAAGCCAATCACTATTAAAACGTATTGCCTTGTGAGCAATCATTATTTTTGGGAAAATCATGACTTTTTTTGTTAACATGGTCCTTTAGTTAGGTAAGTAGTTCTAATTTCGTCTTGTTGGTTAGGGTGATAATATTAAATTGGAACACTTGAAAATTTTGGTAAACCTGATTAGTATTGTGTAAAGTTACCCATTTTTTTTCTAATATATTTATTAGGTTTAAAAGTTTAAAAAGAGTATTAGGTTGGTTTGTTTTTTATGGGTTTAAATTGTTTATTGGGCTTTTTTTTTTTTTTTTAAATTGTTAGTTGGATATTGGGTTAAAGACTTAAAAGTATGGTTTAGTTATTTAAACGATTTAATAGGTTATGAACTTATGGTCAATTGTATTATCTATAAAATCTAAAATTTTAAATTATTTTTTCTTGGCGGTTAGCGTCAAAATTTTATGGGGGTCGGTCGAAAAAATACCACATATATAACAAAAAGAATTTTTTTTTATGGGGGTCGACCGACCCACCTTGGAAGAGGTAGGTCCGTCAATGCTTAGTACATCGAGGGCAACCCACCCTAGGAGGAACCCCCAACTGGATAAACCTCCTGACCTGGCCACAGACTCCCTTTTTTGTTGTGGCTCGGATTCGAACCGGCGATCTCCATTTAGAAGTCACCGGGGTACCGTCAGGACAAAGCCCATTTGATAATAGTTAAACTAAATAGTAACATTAATTAATATCGAATAATAAAATAAAGAGTAAACTTCAGTTTTCGTCCATGAGGTTTGAACAAAACATCATTTTCATCCCACTGTAACACATTTGGTCCCCGACGTTTAATGTTTTAACACTTTGCGTCCCTGGTCCTTAACTCCGTTAAGTTTTCTGTTAGTTTTTGTGCAAATTTACTAATATACCCCTTACCCCTTCTTCTTTTTCATCAGACTCAATAAAATGTATATGAGACTCAATAACATGAATGACACTTTCCTCTGGCGCGACCCCCCTCCGGCCACCGGCTCTCCAGCACCACCTCCCCCTGACCGAAGACGGGTCTTGGTGACTCCAACAGAAATGGCGGCGGTGGTGGTTAGGGATTCTAGGAAGAAGAGACAAAGGTGGAGACAAGATAGCAGGCGGCGTCGGGTGGCCTAGATAGCGACGATGACGATGTTAAACGACGAAGATGGTGACGGGATGAGTTTTCCGGCAACACTCCATCGAGGGTTTTGCCGTAGCAACGGTGACAGAGGCAGAGGTGAGACCTGATGGCAACGGAAACGGAACGAGGATGGTGTTCCGACAATGGAAACGGGTTTCACCACATGTATCCCCTGTCACCTGGTTCGCTGTGGTCATCGTTGTCGTTCTCCGATCAACACCACCACTGACAGGTTTCGTATGCCGCCATGGTGAACGGTGGCGGTTCGTCTGGTTCGTTTTACAGCGGGTTTAACGACGGTAATGAAGAGTTTAGTGCTAACAACGGTTTGCAAGTTGTTTTCGATCAGATGCAGTTGTTTGACGAGTGTAAAAATGTGGAGTGTAAAAAAATGGAGTCAACTGCTTCTTGGGTTTGATGGTTGAAGAAAAAGAAGAGGTGATGGATATATTAGTAAATTTGCACAAAAACTAACAGAAAACTTAATAGAGTTAAGACCAGAGACGGAAAGTATTAAAACATTAAATGTCGGGTATCAAATATGTTACAGGGGACGAAATCTGATGTTCTGTTCAAACCTAAAGCACGAAAAATGAAGTTTACTCTAAAATAAATATCAACATACATGTGAATTGGTTTCTATTTATAAAATTAGTAAAAGAGGAATGGAACAACTTTCCTTCATTTCTCACAATATTGGCCAACAACTCCAATACAAACATAATACTATACAATTCCTTCAATAATATTATGAAATTCACCTTATGTAATCACTTAATATTATTCTCCATTAATGCATGTTCACATGAAATACGCCATATCCACTACAAAACTAATTTTCCAATATTTATCCGTAAGAAATTACACCATGGATTTAAAACTAAAAAATGAGCATATAATAATTAAATAAGTTATCTATTAAAACATTTATTTTATATGTACTACATGAAAATAATAATTTTATAAAATAAGTATGTTTGTATGAACCCAAACAAACAAATACACGATTTGTTAACTACCTCTATCCATGATCAAAATAATATTCATTCCTATTTTATATTAGAGCTGTTTCACGTTTTAAAACACCGTAAACACGTGCAATTCATTGGCTCTCCAAAAGTTTTACTAAATCTTTATTATAATATATAAATAACTATGATAGAATCCCGTGTATTACACGGGTTAAATAAATGTAATGCATATTTAGTAATAAGGATTTACATATTACATATTTATAATATATTACACAGTTTTTTAATAAAAATTCTAGAAACGTTATATAGTTATTTTTTTAAAATGTTTTATAAAAAGAAATGAACGGAATGTTCAATTTATAAAATTGTTTTATGAACAAACCTAACTTTTTATAAATAAAAACATTTTATAAATAAAAACATTTTATAAAAAATAATTTATATAAATAATTATTATTTAATAGGAGAGAGAGACGGGAAACAAAAAATTATAAAAAACAATTAAACAAATTTATACATTTAATAGGAGAGAGGCTGGAAAACACAAGTTGAGGAGGCATAGAATCATGTCAGGTGTCCTCTAAGATTGTTATTTATTAAGTAGTATAGACTTTGTCTTCGCGTGTCAAATTCTAATAAAGTCTAGATTTTTGTTTATTGCCTATATCTCCTATTAAATAATAATGATTTAAGATAATTAAATATCTAAAATTTATTCTAATATTTTATTAAAACTTACTCAATCATAAGAATATTTCAATTATATCTTATATTAAAATATAATTTTATAATTTTTAAATCTTCATTATTTGTTATTAATAATTCTTTTTTTGAACGACAATTAAAAAAAAAGAATTATTTAAGAATACTTCTTAAATCTTAATTATTTCTTATTTCACCTATTACTGATAACAACATACAGATCTTCAGATACACTGCTGGTTTTACAAAAAGTTGAATTTATTCAACTCGTGTAATACATAAGTTTCTAATCTAGTCGAGTTATACATAGATATAATACTACTAGAAAACTGCGCAAATGCGACCGAAACGTCGGTCCAAAATTTGCGACCGGTTTGCGACCGAAATTATAAAATTAGCGACCACACCAGATACGGTCGTAAAACAGTCGCAAATTTTGCGACCGCTAAACTTCGGTCGCAATTCAGTCACAAATTTTGCGATCGCTAAACTTCGGTCACAATTCTGTCGCAAATTTTGTCACCGCTATGTTCTTTTATATGTTGGTTATGATTCGTGTGATGTAACTGTTTGGTTACACGAGAGTAGTTACCCCAACAATGGTATGTCTTCATCAGTGGTAACTTGCATATGCATTGGCAAGTTCATTCTTCTGTGTATTAGTGGCAACAATAATAAAGTATTTGTGCCATCCGTTCCAAGGGGTTCTATTATCCCATCATACTTGTTATATAGTCATTCTCTAATGACTAACCAACACTCTTCCATTCGAATACAAGGAGCGTAACCTCGTCCACTTGATATTTCAATTTTCAGAATCCTTACGTATCGACTCTTAAGGTTATGTTGTATACATACCAACAATGTTGTATCGCCCTATGATGCAATGATGTACCAACTTTTGATTAGTAACTACTATTACTGACAATCACTAGGTACAACAACCCAAGATTCCACAGTGGAAGTGGGAACAAATTTCAAGTGATTTCATTTTAAGTGACCCAGAACGTCTGGCGGTCGCGATTTGATTTGAGCCATTGTTGGCATATTAATGAAATTTGCATGTTTCATGCCTATCTGAAATGACTCCAATATGGAGGAATTAGCTCGATTATATATCAGTTAAGTTGTAGCAAGGCATGGAGTGCCTGTTTCTGTTATCCTCGTTAGGGATAGTCGTTTTACATCTCGTTTCGGGTAGACACTATAGAAAGCTTTGAGAACGCGTTTAGACTTGAGCACTGGTTACCTTCCTCAAACTAACGGTCAAAGTGAACGAACCATTCCGACCTTGAAGGATACGCTCAGGGCTGTGTGTTAGACTTCGGTGGTAATTGGGACGCTCAATTACCATTGGTCAAATTCCCTTCCAATATCAATTATCACACTAGCATTGATTATATGCCATCGGAAGACTTTGTTCGTACGTAAATAGAAATCACCTCCTCGTTGGACCGAAGTTGATTATAATCATTTTGGCTTGTTCGAAAGTCAAACATAAGGTAGAAATAAGGTTGTCAGAGGCCAACTGTAGAATTATGCTGGTGTTTGGAGAAAACCTCTGGAAATTCAAATCGGTTACAAGTACTTTTTAGGTATCACCCTAGAAGGGTATAATTTGATTTGGAGAGAGAGGTAAGCTTAACTTAAGATACTTTGGACTGTATGAAATCATTGTTAGATTCTTTCCGAAGGTGTCCAAACTGAAACTACCTCAACGACTTCATGACGTTTCCGATATTTATCATGTTAACATACTTGAAAGAGTTTAGCCGTCGAATCTATATTCATACCACATGAGGAAGTTCGAATTGATGACAAGCTCATTCTTCGAGGTGTTATCTATTTGAGTTCTAAGTACATGATATGATCATTTTCATAACTTGAGTATTGGATATTGATATGACACATTTTTATTCCCAATGAGTCGTGGTGAAGTCTACCGACTCTTTGAACTTCTATAGCATCTCTCCTGTTAAGGATTTTCTGGTTGCTATATGTGACAGTATTCTTTGATGCCACGAAGTAGGATGATACTTTCCTATGCTAGTAAAAGGATACTAAATTGCAGAAATTTTATATCACGATATTATTCTAGATTCACACCAACTTTGTATCTACAATATACCTATCTTATGGCGGATTTCTTAATCTTCTAATTACACCACCAGTGTACTCGTTAATTAAATCCAGAAATAAGTGATCTTTGGATCCATTGGAGATTTCGAAGGATCTCCCTCTCATGTTACTCAACTCGGTAATTCTATATTCCCGGTTTGTCAAACCCCCACCTCTCCAGGAAACTAGATCCATCTGGACTTTTGTACTTGAAACAAATTTCTAGAAAGAATTTGTCAATTGTACAACAGTTGAATTTCGGGACGAAATTCCATTCAACTAGGGGATAATGTGACAACCGCATATTTTCATGTCCTTACCGTTTCTCGACTTTTTATATGTTTATATTTTTAAATATTATGGTTTTATATATTTTAAGTGTTTCTAAGAACTCTAGGAACATTGCCTTAGACGAACACTAAGGTCCGAACTAGAAAACCTGGTTAAGTGCATACACTGCGTATACTGCGAACGCGTTAAATAAACGGTAAAATTTAAATTCTCGAAAATAATTTTTATATTTATATTTTAGTTAAGAATGATGTTTTATAATATTATATGTGCTAACTTTTGTGATTATTGATTAAACTAACGATCATAGGAGGTTTTTATGCCCGGTATAACTTTTTGAAAATTTTCAAGTTTTTAAGTTTTAAAAATTGTCAAAATTCATTATTTTGGATACTAGAATTTTATGTTTGGATAAAAATATTTATTCAAGTGTTTAGGGGTGTAATTTTTATAAAAAATGGGTATTTTTTTATAAATGCTTGGGTTGCATGATCGTGCATTGGGATGCACGGTCATTTTTGCTCGAGAGGGAATCTGACAGCTTTTGAGAGTATAGGGAGGCAAAACACCATTTGCACGGCCATCCAATGGGATGCACGGCCGTGCATTCTCTAATTTTGACTATTATTGACTTTTGACTTCTTGTGTTGACTCCTTGGTGTGCATGAACGTTCAATTGGCTTCCAGGTGCTGATTTTCCCTTAATTTCTTCATGTTTTTGCAGACAAGGGATAATTAACCTGATATTTCAAAAAGGAATGAATTAAGTATCAATTCCTTTCCAAATGCCTATAATTGTGACAAATATGGAGATAATTATGAATGAAAAATATGTATAAATTGTGACATATTAGACAACAACTACATAATATTGAATCCTTTACGGGTACTTATACCCGCAAGCGTTACGACGGTATACCCGTGATACTCGAAGTCGTAACCTAAGTAATTAAATTGAATTGGTTGTCTCGTAATGTTTTACTAGCCATATATATAGCATATGAAATGGTGCTTCCATAGGATTACACCCTTCGGTGTAATATGAATAACCGCTCCTTAACACCCTTCGGATGGTGTAATATGAATAACCGCTTCTTAACTGTTTTAACTTTTTTGTTTAACATTATAATATATTATATTGAAATAGAAAACAAACGATCAACAAACTATCTTATTTAATCCGACTGCATACTTAGGCAATATGTGTAAAATAATAAAACATAAGTTTAGTTTAATAGTTCCATTAATATCAAAGTTAAAAATAGAGTAAATTACAGAAATCGTCTTTTATGTTTATATACTTTTTCAGATATTGTTCTTTAGCAAAAAATTTATCAGGTATCATCCTTTACGTTTAAAATCTTTGCACCTCTTGTCCTTTCCCCCAGTTGACATTAATTTTTAATGTTAAAACCGGTAACGTGGACCCCACGTGAGGGCAAAAGGGTCTTTAACCCTAGCTGCAGATCTAACCATCCATCCCCACCAGATCTTCATCGTCTCCTACCCACACCTCCTCCGCCTCATCTCCGACACCATCATCTCCACCCTCTACGACCTCATCTGTGACGTCCCTACATCGCCCTCCCCGTCGTCACCGTCATCTCCACCTCCTCGCCACTATCATCTCCACCTCCTCGATCTGTTTGAGTAAAAAAGGATGGTTCGAAAGGGGAGAACAAGAATCCGGCAGACGAAGGGGAGTATCAAAATTAACTCACAAAACAGGAATCCTGTGGACGGAGGGGAGTATCAAAATCAACTCACAGTCGGATTAGGGTTTGTTGCTGTTCTTGTTACGGCGGTGGAAGTGGGTTTCCACGCCGACGGTGGCAGTGGCTAAGTATGTGAATTAGTTAGATTTATCTCTCCACTATCTCTTTTTCTATCTATCTAACGTAGATCCCTTCCTGCCGCCGCCCTCGACCATCGGATTGCAGATGAGGCAAAACTGGAAATTAATTTCCCCTCATTGGCTAATTTGCTTCATGATGTTTTTGAAATCGATTTCCCTTAACTAATTCATCAACAAAACCCTAGCAGAAACTCTATAATCGATTTGTGTATAATGATGTATGAAATCAATAGGTTGGAATGGACGGTTTTTAGACGTGGCTGTGGTGATGTTGACGGGCGGTAATGGTGGTTTTAACCGGCGGTAGTGGTTGAGAGGGGGAGTAGAGAGAGAAGAGAGTGGTAGAGAGAGTGGAAGTAGAGAGAGATGAATATCATTAAGTTAATTACACATATAGTCCTTTAAAAGATGGAAAGACCATTTTGCCCTCACGTGAGTGGCACATGACTTGAGTTAATTGAAAAAATTAACGTCCGTTAGGCCAAAGGACGTAAACTGCAAAAAATTAAACATAAAGGATGATAATTGATAATTTTTTTTGCTAAAGGACAATATCTGAAAAATGTTATAAATATAAAGGACAAAAAATGTAATTTAGTTTTAAAAATATAATGTATTAACTCATATTGTCAAGACAGAAGTACGGTTCCTGTGATAGTTTTTCTATGAAAGTGAAGATCGTGCAAATCTTCTACAGTTAAAGCATGGAGGAGACTAAGTATGGTATGTTTGTAGATCGTAACCCTATGAATTTAAAACTTAACAAGACGTACTATGAAAGTGGTTGATGATTTTGAACAAACAAAATAAAATAAAATAAAAATTATCCATGTGGAATGGGTGGTCAATAAAGAGAATGTATTGATGAATGCGAGGAAAACGATCCTAAAACTTGAATTCAGCAAGTTGAAATTCGAATCATTTTAAATATTCTCATATGGAATAGTTTAAGATGATTTCAATATATAATTGATGTTTAGTTTCGTTTTAGTTTCAATTAATTTCAGTATTTATACCCCAACAGTGGAAGTTCATACTCACTTCTTTTCCTTGCTTTCTTTCTTAATACAACCGTTCTTAGATCTTCTTCATTGTTCTCAACTGTTTTCGAGGTACATAGTTCTCATCTCTCTTAAGTATTCTGAAACGCCAACGATCTTCAGTCCAAGTGGTTGAGGTGAGATACCCAACACTTTATTAAAATGGGGAGGTCTTGGGTTCAAGTCCCACCTGTGACAGAAAAGGGGTTTCAGGTTAGGGCAGAGGGTTTTCTCACATAACGTGGGTTTCCTCCTGAGAGTGGTCTCAGGTTCGAGACTGATGGGGACAGACTATTGTACGAGCTTCCCTTCGGGGACGTGCCAGCCTAGAGCCCTAAGGTTTCGTACTCGAGTAATAGAGTTGATCGGGTGGGCAAGTGGCCCGTCAGTGATCCAATAATGCTGTTAAAAAGTATTTTGAAACCGTTTTTATTCAAAGTAACCTCAAAATCAACATATCTGAATAAGATGAAGTTTTTGCTTTTCTTGTGGACTTAGAAAAATGGTTTTGATTTCTACGTGAAATTTGAATTCAAAAATGTTTTTAGGTAATCTACTCCTTGAGTTAGCAGATTCAAGGTAATCATCTCCTTAAGATGGCAGATTCAAGGTATTCCTAATGCTAAACATAGTGCTGAAAGAAGCGGTTCCTGCCAGAACTCTTGAATCCGCTATCTCAAATTAAAGAGCGGATTACCTTGAATTGCTATTTCGAGAAGCAGATTACCTAGAAATCATTTTGAATTAAATTTTCGTCTAGAAACCAAAACTATTTTCCTAAGTCCACTAGAAAAGCAAAAATTTCCAATAAGATTTATAACTTCATCAACTACTTTCATATTGTTTTTGATAAATCTAATTAACAAAATTATTATAATAAGCTTTAGAGCATGAGATATACCCGACATGAGTGAGAATGGTGTGAGTAAAAAGCACACGGCATATGGACGCCACCTTACCACCAATATTTTTCATATCACTCTTACATACAAGTTGTATACCTGCATGAGTGTGAGTGATGATGAGTATTAATAAGTAGTGTGATTATAGTGTGTATATAGAGAAAGAGAAGGGGGGGTTTGTGTGCCGTGAGAATTACCACGCCCAAAAGTCACACCCCCTTCACGCCCCTCTCACATGGATATGCCGAATCCCCTTACAGTCATCAGCCATGATTAATTAATTATCCAATGATTTCATTTCAGCAGTGCAAAACAATGTCAGAAAGTGAGAGCAAAGAGTCAGCAGCAACAGCGGCCGCCACATCTCGTGCTAGGAAATCTAAATCCTTGTCCTTATCCGGTCAGTTTCATTTAATGTATACATCATCTACATATCTGAATAATATCCGTGACTGGATTCAGACGGCTCAGTTATATTGGTGATCTAAAATGTCATGTTATAAATCATTCTATTTTATCCGGACATAAGACCGATAATAATATACTAAAAAGTTTATATTTGATGGAGTTAAATTTTTTTTTGTTTTTTAATAATTTTGTATTTGTATAAAATGTTTATATTAAGTTTCTTTTTCTAGCTTTTTTAGAAGCTAACTCTTTAATAAAATTTTTCAAATCAATTTCTTCTAACAATTCCTTTTCAATTGACAAAATAGCTAACCCATTTAGTCGTTCTTGTGACATAGTAGATCTTAAATAATTTTTTAACAATTTTAATTTAGAAACGCTTCTTTATGCGGAAGCAAACGTTACACGAATAGTTAACATAAATTTATAGGCAATACAAGAATTTGGAAAAGAATTAAACTTTTTAATATAATTAAGTATATTAATAAGTGTGTTGCATTCTAAATGTATAACATGCCTTAAAATTTTTAGTTTTTGAAATAAATCTAGACTATCGATATCTAAACTAGCATCATGTTTTAAAGATTTTTCAAGATCAATACAATCTTGTTTTAAACTGTCATCATTGAATAATTTTAATTTCTTTATACTAAATAGAAAACCAAAAATACTTTCAAACTTTATAAATTAATCAAATATATTTTTAATTGAAGAAATAGTTTGATCTACTGTATATAAAAAGTAATCAGTTTTAAATAAATAAATAGGTGTTTTTATATAAAAATAAAAATTGAGACCCTTAGAATTTGGTGTCCCAAAGATAGTACTTTACTTGCTTTACCAAAGGCCGCCACTAACTGGATCTGCATCTTCTGTTGTTGTTTCTAGGAATGTTGAAGATATTAATAATTGTCTTCGTTGCGAAATTTTCATCATCGGCTTATAATGCAACTCTTCCACCACCTCCCAAACTGTGTGGATCTCCAGATGGCCCTCCGATTACAACACCACGAGTAAAGCTTCAAGATGGAAGACATGTGTCTTATGTAGAACTTGGTGTCCCAAAAGATGTAGCCAAATCAAAACTAATATATGTCCATTGCTTCGACTGTAGCAAGTACCTCAATCCTTTTGCTGCAGTCTCACCAGTATGGATTTGCCCTTCAATTTTTATCCCCTTCATTCCTTTGGGTATTGTAGCTTAACTAATTCTTACAAATGGGGTTCTTACAGGATGTTATTGAAGAACTGGGAGTGTACATCGTTTCATTAGATCGGCCTGGTTATGGAGAGAGCGACCCAGACCCTAAGCGAACTGTGAAAAGCATAGCATTGGATATCGAGGAGTTCGCAAATCAATTGAACCTGGGACCAAAATTCTACGTGGCTGGATTCTCTATGGGTGGGCAGGTTATATGGTCTTGTCTCAAGTATATACCTCACAGGTCTGTTTCAAAGCTTGATAGTCTTGTAAGTTTTAAAGCATGGATAACAAAGGAGTTCAAATATGAAAGAGAGAGAGATCAAAGAGATGAAATATATAAAAGAGGGTTATTTGGTTTTGAGTTTATTTTATGTTTATCACTAGGGATGGTTTTTATTAATTGTTTTATAAGGGGTATGTAATTGAGTTTTAATTGTTCCGGTTAATAAAAGAAAAGAGTTGAAGCGGGTTGCTTAAAATAAAATAAAAAAATACAAATTAATTGAACTCCAACATCATCAAACTACTCCTTTTTTTTGGTATATTTGTAAGATCGTGTTAAACAGACTTGCAGGAGCGGTTCTTATTTCTCCTGCCGTCAATTACTGGTGGCGTAACCTACCTTCGAACTTAACCAACCAAGCATATTCTCAGCTTCTTCCACAGGATCAATGGACTTACCGTGTCGCTCACCACCTACCATGGCTGACCCACTGGTGGAACAGTCAGAAAATGTTTCATTCATTTTCTGTTATTTCTGGACACCCTGATATTTTATCTTTCTCAGACTTAATAGTTGTATCCAAGTTACTAGCTCCCATGGATCCAAATCAGGTACTTGCTCTTGATCACATCACTATGAACTAAACACACTTATAAACACATGACATATCTATATGTTTATGCTACTCTTTGTTTTTTTGTTTTTTTAAAGTTAAAATGGTTGAAATCACAACCAAGACTACAAGGAGAGTTCGAGTCCATCCATCGTGACCTTAATATTGGATTCGGGAAGTGGGACTTTGATCCAATGGATCTTGAAAACCCGTTTCCAAATAATGATGGATCGGTTCATTTATGGATGGGGGATGAAGACAACATCGTGCCACTGACAATACAACGTTACATAGCCCAACAACTTGGATGGCTCGATTACCATGAGGTCAATGGCGGAGGACATATACGTTTGCTTTTGGAGATGGGATGCAAGATGTTATTCTTAAAACGCTTCTTAAGAAAAATTATTAGGAGTGTCGAATGAAAACAAGTTGTCACTTTTTCTATAATTGGTTGTTGAATTTCGTTTTGTTTTCAAGGTGGTATGAACAATGTTAGCTAATCTCGACTAGAATAAAGGAGTTTGATTAGTAGATTTTTCTCGTTTGAATTTGAATCGTTTCTTTACTATTAGTATTAGAGTTTTATTATTAGAGCAAATTACAAATTACGTCATTTAATTATTACCTAAATTTTAGTATACGTTCTTTAACTAAGGAAATTACAGAAAACGTCATTTATGTTTAAAAAAACCTTACATGTTACGTCCTTTAGCCTATCGGCCATTAAATTTTACCGTTAATTCAGGTTATCTGCAAGGCATATGAGGGTATTTTGGTCTTTTTACCGTAAAAGAACTATTTATGTAAACCCTAATTTATAGAAACAAATTACAATAATAGTCATTTTATGTGTGAAAGCCCCAAAATATCCTCATGTTCATGGTACGTGACCAGACTTAACGGTAAAATTCAACGGTCGTTAGACTAAAGGACGTAACGTACAAGGTTTTTTTAAATATAAATGACGCTTTCTATAATTACTTAGTTAAAGAACGTATACTAAAATTTAAGTAATACTTAAAGTACATAATTTATAATTTGCTCTTATTAATTATTAGCTAACTTAGGGTCTAAGTTGTTTTTGTTGGGTTCAAGATTCAAACTGCTGAAAAGAAAACTCACAAACAAAGACTTTGAGCTACTGCTTTGAACCCTCTAAATGAAAACTCACGATGAAAGACTTTCATTATATAATTTAAGGTTCTTTGGAAATGCATGGGAAACTACCTAAAATTTTCCGACAAATATTTAATGTTTAAATTTTTTTAAATCTCTTCGAAATGTGTGTAAAACTTTCTACCCATTTGCGAGAAAAGGTATATTTTTAATTATAATTATTAATTTTAGAGTAAATTACAAATTATGTCCTTTAACTATATATGAAATTGCAGATATTGTCATTTGGCTTCAATAATTACACTGGTTGTCCTTTTTTTGAAACCTTTGCACACATTTAGTCCTTTACACTAACTGGAGTTATCTTTTTCAGTTAAATCTAGCCATGTGCCTTACACATGAGGTTAAAATTGTCTTTATACTCTTTGAAGGACTATTTGGGTAATTGATTCAAAGTTTATAAACTTAAATGAAAATAAATATGTATATATAAAAAGGGTTGACTAGGTCAGACCATCATCCCCTCTCTCCCCCTATCTCTCCATCCTACCGCCCCTGCCACCGGCACCCGACCGTTCGTCTCCTCCCGGCATCAACATGAACAGATCAATTTTTAAGGGGAAAAGGGGCGACCACCACCATGAATCGATCCATTTCTGATTTGCCCTAGCCTCTTCTGATCTGGTATGGATCACTAATGGTGGTTCGATTTCTGGTTCGTCATATTAGTTCTTCATCTTTTTTGATTTCTTCTACCACCGACCCCCATTCCTCACCTGGAACATAAGAACTTGTTGCCACGAAGATCTTACCAATGGCCGCCAGAGATCATCAACACGTGGGTGCAGATCTTGAAGATGAAGCACAAGTACTCATATCAGTTCCGGGAAGAAAAGCCCCAAATTCTGTTACGTATGTTTACAGAAACCCTGCTTTGGTTCATATGGTGTGTTTTTGTTGCGTAAATTTCAATATGATTTGGGATGTCGATTTTGGGGGTGATAGTGATTTTGGTAGGAGGGACATGATAAAGATAAAGATCAACCGAAGTTTTCCCCAAATCCACCATAGCAACTTCGGCGTTGGTTTTCTCCACACCACCAGGCTCTAAAAGCCGGCTCAAAATCGTGTATTTTGAAGTCATAGGTTGGCAGTAGCAAAACGGTGGTTCTAGGGGTGGTGACAAGCGGGGATGACAATCGTGGTTCTGGTTCTGCAAAAAGTTATGCCCTACAGTTGCAAAATTATATGTTTGTGGATTTCTTCATCACAATTTGCATTTTGATTTTTGGTTTGATTTCAACACAGTTAAGCGGAGCAAGATGGGGGAGGTGAATCGATGTCTCTAGCCGGAGAAGAACAGAGATGAAGCGGCGATGGTGGTGGTGGTTTGAAGGTCTGCGGATGAACAAGGTAAAGCGGTGATGGCGGTTTGAAGGTCTTCGGAGGAACAGGATGATGATATGATGTCAATGGTGTAATGCTAATATCCCACTTCCACATTAAACCTATTTATATATTTTTGTTTTTACTTAATATTTCTATTTATATATTTTTGTTTCTATTTAATATTTCAAAATGACCCTCACAATTTCTTTCAGTATATTACACAAATAGTCCTTTTAGGTAAAATGACAATTTTAACCTCATGTGCAAGGCACATGGCTAGATTTAACTGAAAAAGATAACTCCAGTTAGTGTAAAGGACTAAATGTGTGCAAAGGTTTAAAAAAAAGGACAACCAGTGTAATTATTGAAGCCAAAGGACAATATATACAATTTCATATATAGTTAAAGGACACAATTTGTAATTTACTCTTAATTTTATTTATTTATTATTATTATTAATTTTATTTTTTATTATTATTGCGGTAGGAAAATATTTTTCCGGAAATGTATAAAAGAATAGTTGCGTAGGAAATGCATAGGAAAAAACTATGTGGAAATGCGTAGTAAAAGTTTTTGTCAGGAACATGTAGGAAAAGATTTTGTTGGAAATATGTAGAAAATATTTGATGGAAATTTGTTAGAAAAAGTTTCCAACAAAATCATTTTTATCGTAAATGCATAGAAAAATTTTCCCGCTAAAGGTCTTCCAGATTTTGTCAAAATAGAGCATTAGTGGCGACATTATCGCCGCTAAAGACCTTGCACCATTAGTGGCAACATATTAGGCATTAACGACGAATTATTAGCGCGACATGGGGGGCTTTTAGCGACGACATTTGTCGCCACTAATGCCTTGATTTCTTGTAGTGCGTTTCCTAGATGCTTTCCATGAAAATCGATTTAAATCGACCCAGTTTTCAGTTTTCTATTAGTGATTAATTATTATCATAATCAATTAAATTAACATTTATCTCTTGTTAGAGTTAATTCAAGCTTTCTTCATGTCACATCATACATTTTAAACTATGCAAAATTTCGTTGACTAAAGTATGGAGATTGAGGACAGTCAAGTATGGTTGGTTTGGAAAATGGAACCATAAGAATTAAAAACTTGAGATGATTTCAAATGGTGATAATTTTTAAACGCCCGTCAATATGATAGAAGAAAATGTATGGGTGAATATTCAAAACAGAGAATAAAAAACTCTCTAACTTGAATTCAATACGTTCTAGTTAAATTTCCTTTGAATATTTTCATATTTAATTGTATATAAAACTTTCAATAGAAGACCGAATAATTGATAGTCTTTTCAATTACATTATTTATATCCCAGAAGTGAAATGCCATACTCATCTCTTTTCCTTGCTTTCTGCTCTTAATCTATCTCTACTATTCTTAGATCTTCTCCATTGTTCTTCATTGTTTTCCAGGTACATAGTTCTCATTGTCCGTACTCCGTAAGTATTATATATTCTAACATGCATCTCTTTGCAAATTATAACCTCAAAATAACTATATTTGATCAATAGGATATACTGGCGGAGCTTGAACAATTAAATTGGGAGGCCGAAAATATTACACATAAAAAAACCAAACTATTTTCACCAAATAAAGACCATAAAAAAAAAAAAAATTCTTATACATAAACGAGGTCTAATATGAAATAAACCTAGTGGGCAGAAAATCAATATTTCTGAGCAAAAAAAATAGGCCAAAATCAATAATTCTTAGCAAAAATTTGGGTTTTTGGTCTGGATTAAGAGGGGCCCAAACACTATAAACCTATTGGGACGAAATCAATACTTCTGAGTAAAAAATGGGGGTCTGGCCCCTTATATGTTCCGCCCTTGATAAGATCGATACGCATAGATTTTAGTACGTCTTTAATCACCATCTTGCATAATAGCAGCAACGATGAAAGAAACAGTGAACAAAAAGGTTTCAGCAGACAAATCTGATTCAGGTCAGTTTCATTTATTACTTGCCCCTATCTCCACCATCTTCAGATCTTGTTTCACAATTAGAATCATAATTGTGTGACTGCCTTTAATTAATTACTTTGTTGGTTCTAGGAGTCTTGAAAATATTACTACTTGCATTCTTCATTGGGTTCTCTGCGTGGGCATATCAAACCGCTCTTCCAACATCTCCCAAGGAGTTAGGGTCTCCAGACGGCCTTCCGATTACAACTCCAAGGATAAAGCTTCGTGATGGAAGACATTTGTCATATATAGAATACGGCGTTCCTAAAGATGTAGCCAAACGAAAACTAATATATTTACATTGTTTCAGTTGTAGCAAGTACCATAATCCTTTTGTAGTCACAGCCTCACCGGTGTGGATTCTTCCTTTAATTTGTTTTCTGCCAAACCCTTGTTTTGTAGCTTAATTTGATGATCTATAAGGGCTATGTCTTTACAGGCTGTTGTTGAAGAACTAGGCGTATACATCGTTGCAATAGATAGGCCTGGTTATGGAGAGAGTGACCCGGATCCTAAGCGAACTGTGAAGAGCTTAGCATTGGATATTGAGGAGTTTGCTGACCATTTGGACCTTGGACCGAAATTCTATGTGGCTGGATTCTCTTTGGGTGGGCAGGTTATTTGGTCATGTCTCAAGTATATCCCTCACAGGTATGTTATATCTTTATAGTCATGTACGTTTTGAAGCATTATCATATTATCGTTGTAGTGTAACCTGATTATAATTCCTTTTAATATTTATATTCTATGTGCATGTTAAATAGGTTGGCAGGAGCGATTCTTATTTCTCCTACCATCAATTACTGGTGGCATAACCTACCTTCAAACTTAACCAACGAAGCATATTCCAGACGACTTCAACAAGATCAATGGTCTTTGCGTGTCGCACACTACCTACCATGGCTTACCTATTGGTGGAACACTCAGACATGGATTTCGGGTTTTACTACTTTAGCTGGAAGCCCTGCTATTTTATCTTCCGCGGACATAGAAATTACCTCAAAGCTCTTTACTACCATGGATCCTACTATGGTAATCTCTCTCTCTCTCTCTCTCTCTCTCTCTCTCTCTCTCTCTCTCTCCCTCTCCCTCTCCCTCTCCCTCTCCCTCGATCTTTTATGAAATTTGTAACACCCTATATTCTTTACACTTTAGCATTATTGATGGACGATTCCATTGGCGATCCGTCGGTAAAGGAGATTACCGACGAAATTCCGTTGGTTAATCGTCGTTGGAGAAACAAACGCATGTAATTTAATTTGCGATACATTAGTAGGCGGCAGTATACAGTTTTACTGACGGATCACCAACAACTTATCTTAAGTCGTCCAACGTGACAATCTACTAAGAGATCACCGAGGGACACTTTCTCCGGCCGTTTACCGAGAGATTATTTTAAATATAACCATCGAAAAGTCTGGGCGGGAATCCAACCTAATTTATCCTCAAAAATTGTGTCGGATTACCGACGGATATGCCGTTGGCAACCAGTTCCCTCTAAAAATTACGAAATTGTAAAGTTCCCTCCAAACCTTTTCGTCGGTATTCTATCGATTTGACCACAGACAGTTTCCGCCGGTAGTTTCCAACGGATTACCAACCGTATTAGTTAATTCACATTGATTTTTAATTTTTAAGGGAAAACGATATCCCTCGGTAATCACCGACAGATTTCTATCGGCAGTCTGCCATCACAGATACTCTTTCATTTAGGAATGTTGTTTTCAATATAACGGGAGGGAACAATAATCATTTCCTAAATTCAATAGATTATGTTTTATAGAAATACAAGACAAATGAAGTAAATATGTGTATCTACTTAAACACTCACGAATAAATAAATTTATATGGGATGTGGGTTGGGGGGGTTGGGTCCAATGACAAAATTAATTTAGAATTAGGAATTAGACTGGTAAAGCTGTCTTTGAGGTCAAGGGTTCGAGCTCCGCGTATGATGGGTTAGTGTAAATTATTAAGAGTAGTTTAGAGCCCCAAAATGAGATATTGTTGTTAAAAAAACTATATATACACAGGTATGTGTGTTTTAATATGTATGTATAAATATATACTTATGCTCCTATTTTTGGCTGTTAAAGGAAAAATTGATGACATCATATCCAACACAACAAGGAGAATACGAGTCTATCCATCGTGACGTGAATATTGGATTCGGGAAGTGGGAATTTGATCCAATCGATCTTGAAAACCCATTTCCAAACAATGATGGATCGGTTCATTTATGGATGGGTGATGATGACTTTATTGTGCCTGTGACATTGCAAAGTTATATAGCGCGACAACTTGGATGGATCAAGTATCATGAAATCACGGGTGAGGGACATCTGTTTGCGTTTAAGGATGGGATGGGCGAAACTATTCTAAAAGAGCTTTTTTACAATAAGAATTAGCTTGTAATTATGGTGGATCAGCAAAAATAAAAACAAGTTGTTTCCTCTTGTACAATTGGCTGTTGAATATCATAGTTGTTTGTTTTTTTAAAGTTGTATAATTAGACCAATTTTATTACATTGTGTGATTTAGATGAATTTGATGTTGTCATGTTGTGTATAAGTTGCATGTTAATAAGCATTTAAAATGATACTATGTGTTTTATAAGCTAAAGTCTATGTCATGTTGGTTAAGCCTAATGCATTACAAAGGGATGTGTGATTTAATATTGGTGATAAACCACTATAAAATGTGTGGTTATATTGAAATGATAAAGTCACTAGTATGAGTGATTATATGAAGTCTTAGTGTATTTTGTGACCCATAATATGGTTGTTAATGATGATCTAACCTAAGTATCTAATAAATATTTTAAGTACTTGCTTTGGTGAATTAACTTGAACTAATTATATATGTTTATGTTCTTGCTTTGGTGAACTAACTTGAACTACTTATATATAGCATATTTTATATGTTGCTAATGTTGTTTATTGAGTTGCATTGTTGTAGATAAGTTGGAACGATGTTTGAAGGTGTTTCATGCTCAAACTGACTTGTAAGTGCTTAAGTGGTGTATTGTACCCCCATGGCGCATACCATACGCTAGGCCTGAATACCATATGCGTATAGAGACTGTTCTACGCCAAGAAATTAATGGTGGAGTGATGTACAGTGCGCTGCCCGGTATATAGTACGCCGTGGGATAATACGTTTGGTAAAAACATCAATCTTTCTTTTCGTTCAAAGCATGTACTTCAGCCCAAAACTTAAAAGGGGAAAATGGGCAATAGAAACTCACCAGTTCTGATCTTACTATTCGGTTCCTTAACTGTTCGGCTAGGCAGGACGCTAGAAATCTGTAGTAAATCAACGAGTGAAAACTATCAACAATTGTCTAGTGTCGCCAGTTAGTGTCGCTGGGAACTAGTATCGTTTGACACTAGTGTCGTCAGACAGTGTCTCCAAAGACAGTGTCGTCAGATCAGTGTCGCCAGAACTTTCATTCTGTATTTAGTGTCGTGGGATCTAGTATCGTTCATTTGTGTTGACTTATAGTGTCGCTAGATAATATTGGCGACACTCCTTAGTGTCATGTTCATGCATGGCGACACAGTTAGTGGTCGCCAAAATGGAATGACACGTGTCCCAATCATTGGCGAGCCTCGGGAGTCGTGTATCGTCGCCCCCGATTAGTGTCACTAGATGAAGATGGTGACTCTATTAGTGTCGCCCCCTGAAGATCTGCGTCAACAAGCCCGTTTTCAACCCAAGTTTCCGACTGTTTACATCTAAATCGTTTGTTTAACTTCTATGAAGCTGGATCTAGGCTTATTTCATCGTTTAACACGTAAAAATCTAACCTTTAAGGTGAAAACCCTAGTTTTAACCCAAAAAAACCCATTTTAATCAAAAACAAAGATTAATGTTAGATCCATACCTCAAAAAGCTATTGTTCCTTCTTTAAACTTGTTACAAATCGATGGAGAAACGGATTGGAGCAGATCTTGGAGCCCAAAAACGAACTTCTTGAAGCGCTCTCTCTCTAGAACTTCACACTCTCTCTCTAAACATTTTTGTGACACCTGCCATAAAAATGTCCGAGAAATGCCAAGGTTAGAACCTTAGGGCTTGTTGTATCTAAAGTACATAAGTTCAGGATTAAAAATGAAAATTTAGAATTTTAAGACCTTAGCGGTCCGCTACGGGTATAGGTATACTGGTAGAGGTCCGCTAAGGAACCCCCACCCTTAGTAGTTGGGTGGCGGACCGCCACCATACTTGGTAACGGTCCGCTACGTGTTGACTAAGGAATCAATCCGCGTTTGGCACGTGTCTGATGACTAATGGGAAAATTTTATGACGCGTGTACTCGTAACGGACCGCCACACCAAGTGTTAACGGTCTGTCAGCTACAAATTCATCAGAATTCGCCATATACCTGGGTAGCGGACCGCTACGCCTCACGGTAACGGTCCGCTAGCCGCAAAACGATGAACGGTCCAATCGGTGATAGACATGTAGGGCTGTCGCCAGCAAGGGCGGTGGCGGACCACCACCCACCTACGTAGCGGTCCGCTATGGGTCTTGTTTCCAACCTATAAATAGATTAGTGATTTCAGCTCATTCAAACACACAAACTCGAAATCTCACTTCGCAAACTTGTTCCAGGAACCCCTTAGCACGATCCCCAAGCCTTCGGTCCAAGCCCCGCTCATTGTAGTGCACGGTGTAAGAATAAACGCTCGTAGAAAGGTCGAAACGCTATAGAAACGAGGCTAAGAGTTTGATTCAGTAAATTCCCGACTTAGAGGCTCACTCATATACTAAAGGTGAATACTTTATCTATTTCAAAACTTGTGTCAAACATTTTATTTACAAAAATGGCCAAATAAAGGTTAAGGGAATAATGCTCAAACATTCTTCTACGTGTACGCATTCGGGCCATAGGTATACGTAAAACTTGCAAGGGATACACGGGTCTCGGGTGAAAGTCTCGGATCACGGCTGGTACTTTCCTTTATAACAAATGAGGAGGCATGAGCCCCTGTTTTTATTAAAGGCATACTACCAGTGTATACAGTGGTGCATACGGTCAGGACACGAGGACCTGCTGAATGTGTAGATTGAACATAAAGTTGTGATTATCGAATTAATACTTGTTTGTGCCAAATACTTTTTAGTGTCAAGATAATTGTATTCAACGGCGTTCACGTTGACGTTTTATTTTCAAAATGTTTTTCAGGAAATCCATAAATTGTGATGAAAAAGGGATTAGGCAGATATGAAATCTGACCCATGAAATGGTATGTGAAAAGGATGGAATGCACGTAGGATTCTCTGGGCTTGTGTATTGGAAATCATAAAGAGATGAAAAAGAGATAGGATCAAGGAATTGATCAACCCTAGATCATACTATTTCAAGTGGCTATAGTTGTATTTGATTTCAAACTCTGTTTTGTAATAAAAATTAAAGGGTATTTAAATCCTTATGTGATAAAGTAAATATAAAACTTTTGTTTTCAAACTAAGTTTTGATATTTACAAATACAACCCTTGAGGTTGAAAGAATGTTGAAACGATCCTTTTGAAAAGACTTCCGCTGTATTTATAATAAAACTCTGAAATCAAAGCAGGTACCAATCGAGCTCGCACACGTCCAGGGGGTGCCTGAGGCAGGGTGTGACAGTTTTGGTGCAATATGGCAGGTGGAGGCTGATTAGGGTTATGGGTACCCTATGGGCCAAGCCCACACTCCCAAGGCCCATTTCTTTTATTTTTTTCTTTCATCTAAGCCCATACCAAGATGTCGGGTTTTCGGGTGTTACATATAAAGGTGAAAACATGTTCCCATGTCTAATATTTTGAAAAAGTGGGGACTATCTTGGCATTTTCCCCATTAAAACTCCTAATCAAGTTATAAAGTATTTGGATGTTACATATATAAATGTTTGACATTTATTTTAAGGTTGTTAATTCACAGCCAAAACAAAATAGATGCAGTGCTTCTTTTTTCATAACTTAATTTTACACGAATCGTTGTTCGTTTCTTTTTTTTTAAATGTATCATCATTCACATCTTTCAAAATCGGTTAAATATAATTACTATTTTTTAGAACAAAAACCTTTAGACTAAAAGAAGCCAATGAGACTGTCACCGACCAAGAATATGTATTTTAATTTCTTGACTTGATTCATAATTTCAAAGTGGGCAAATTTTGAATTGATAAGATAAAGTAGGGACCAAAACAATAAATTATTAATTGAAGGATCGTTTCCGCATCACATCCATAGTTCAAGTACCAACTTTGTAACTTACTCCAAATACATCATCATATAAAACCTGACACCCAGTTTACATCAACAGTAAAATCCATGGCAAACCCTAGAAGAATTTCAACCCCCATCAACACCTTACTCCCAATTCACAACCCAGAAATCAACACCCCTTTCCAATCACAAACCCTAATTTCAAGATTTTCAAGATTCAAGCTTTTCTTGAAAAAACCCCAAGCTTTCCCTTTTCTCCTATCAATCTTCCTAATCCTCACATGGGTCTTCCTCAGAATCCACCAACAAGATTCCCAATTCCAATCAAACCCCACAAGATTCTCAATCAACAACGATCAAGACCGTGACGCCAATCTCATCCGATTCTCTTCCGGGTTCCCATCCCCAATCACCAAAGACAACCGCGGGTGGATGGTTGACCCTGTTTCAATCGCATTGGATTCCGGGATTCCCGGGGGAGCGTTGATTTGTGCTTCGATTCATGTGGGTGAGATTAAGCCAGGTGGGTTGAGGGGGAATCATAGACATTATACGTGTAATGAGACGTTCTTGATTTGGGGTGCTCGGACTGTGTTTAGGTTGGAAAATGATGCGGTTGAAAAGGGTTATGCTCAAGTTACAGTTGCGGCTGATGAGGTTGCGGTTGCGGTTAGCCCGTTGGGAAGGGCTCATGCTTTGGTGAACGTGGATTCGACGCGATCTACGTTCATTATTGGGTGTCAAGACAGAGTGATTAGTTATAATAAGTCTAGTTCTGATTTTAAAGTTTGGGATGATCTTGTTTCATAGGTTAGTTTGTTGTTTTTGCATAGATTTTAGGAGGTTTTAGTCTAGATGTTACAGTTTTATGTGAATGTTGTGGTAGTTTTTTACAAGTTTTGTGGTTAATTGGAACATAAATTTGGTGGATTTATATGTTGTTTGTGAGATTTTCTGCAACTAAAACTAGGAATGTTAAATGAGTGTGTTTACGGGTTGACGGGTCGATTCTGACAAGAACCCGAACACGACATGGATATAAAAATCATGTTAGATACATGAACTAGGTTTGACGTATGTGGGTTTAACCCGGAATTTTGTTTTGTCAATACTTTGCTGTTATAAGTTTAAAAATGTAAAAGGTCTATAAAAAAACCTTTCATTTCGAAATTACCTTCTAAATTTTGAAATAAAATAATCGACCGGTTTAACTTATAACATAAAACATATTCTTTTTAAAATTCATAAAAATAAACAGTTCTTTTTAAAATTCATAAAAATAAACGGGTAAGGCTATGAACCTATCTGGTCGACCCGAACACGACCCGTTTAGCTAAATTTGTTAATGGGTTTGACCCAAACCTGTTTAGAATTTCATCTTAGGTTAATATTGTGTATAAATTTCACATCCATAGACTACACCAGAATATGATAGACTCATAATATCAAATTTTCTAATATTTTATAATTTCCATACCAACATGGAACAAAGAAAGACCAAATTCATCAACTAAATGTAAACAAATTCAATTCAAGAAGGGTTTTAAGAATATTATCAGCCACCCTATCAGCATAAGCCAACATGTGTCCAGCGCCAGTAACCTCGTGATAATTGACCCATTTGAGTTGTTGGGCTATATACCGTTGCAATGTAACAGGCACGATCAGATCTTCAACCCTCATCCATAAATGAACTGCTCCATCGTTGTTTGGAAAGGGGTTTTCAAGATCCATTGGATCGAATTCCCACTTCCCAAATCCAATATTCATGTCACGGTGGAGTGACTCGAATACACCTTGTTGTGTTGACTTTTTATGTAACTTCAACACAAAAAAAAGGACGGTGAGGGTGTGTGTGCTGTAAATAAATTCCAAAGGCTTTATATCAATAAAATAAATGCTACAATGTTATATTTGCTTGAATTCTATGATATAGTATTTAAATACCGCAGTTCTTATGGGAAAAATTGTTAAATTTGATTAGGCGTATTAAATGGTACCTGACACAAACTTGAAAATCATGTCCAATACATGAATACGAACACGAACACGAACACGACATGTATATATTAGACCATATTATATTTTTCATCAGTGTAATTATCTCTTCCTTATTTAGTGGTTGTATTCCTTTGTAATTCTGAGGCGGACCTTGAAGCAACTGGTAAAATTGCTGCTTTGTGACCTTGAGGTCACGGGTCGAGCCGTGAAAACAACCAAGGTAGGGTAAGACTGCGTACATCAGATCGCGAAGCGATCCGACCCCTCCCCGACCCTTACGCAAATGCGGGAGTTATGTCAAACACATGGTACTGTAACATCCGGCCTCTCGTCCCAACAATATTGTTCGTTTTACCCCCTAAGAGCTCACAGATTTGTTTTTGGTTGCCCGGGTAAAAACTTCCCAGGGGGTCACCCATCCCTGGATTACTCCCACCCGAGCACCCTTAACTGTGTAGTTCTCCTCTCATCCACTACATTAAGCCTCAAAACGCGTGTGGTATTTGAGGCGGGGCATTCCTTATGAACCCTTCCTTATGAACCCAGCATCTCTCCTGTGGACAGAATAGAACATAACGATATGGGATTTGCATAAGGTGTTACAAACACCCCCACTTGAGACTCATCGTCCTCGATGAGGTTTGCCCCACTATGGTAAACAGAATATAACGAGAGTGGCTCTGATATCATTTGTAACATCCAACCTCTCGTACCAACAATATTGTTCGATTTGCCCCCTAAGAGCTCACGGATTTGTTTTTGGTTGCCTAGGTGAAAACTTTCCAGGGGTCACCCATCCCTGGATTACTCCCAACCGAGCACGCTTAACTGTGGCGTTCTCCTCTCATCCACTGCATTAAGCCCCAAAACACATTGTGGTATTTGAGGCGGGGCATTCCTTATGAACCCAACATCTCTCTCGTGGACAGAACAGAACCAGACTATTGCAACTGCTGTTGCAGCTGCTTTGCAAAACAACCAAGGAAACAACAACAATAACCAAGGGAATAACAACAACCAAGGGAATGATGCTCTAGCAGCTGAAGTGTTACTCGAGATATTTCAAAAACAGAAACCAGAGTCTTTTCGTGATGCTCCAACACCGATAGACGCTGAAAATTGGATTGCTCAACTAGAGAAGATATTTGAGGTTCTAGAAACTACTGATAACCAGAAAGTGCGTTTGGCAACTTATAAGCTGGAAGGAGATGCTCAAAGGTGGTGGAAAGCTTTGAAGCAAGCTCAAGGAGATGGGTATATGGAAGCCCTTGCATGGCGTGATTTTATAGATGTGTTTTATGACCAGTATTTCTCTATTGCAAAGGGAAGCATATCGTCGAGAGTATCTTAGCATACGTCAGAAACCTAATGAGACCATAACTGCCTATATGGTACGTTGTATCCGAATAGCTGGAATTGCTGGTGCTGTGGCAGGGACAACAGCTGAACAAGCTAAGCAATTCAGTTTGGGATTACTATTTGATTATAGGCGACCTCTCATCAATGATATCTTTGCCACGGTAGCAGACGTGGCCAATGTGGCTAGAAATCTGGAGCCAGAGCGAGCTGACTTTAATTCTTACAAGTGACATGGTATCAGAGCCAGGGGCCGGACTGGTGTGCCAGCGAGGACGCTAGGCTCCGTAAGAGGGTGGATTGTAATATCCCACATCGGTTGAGGGGGAGAACGAAGCATTCCTTATAAGGGGGTGGATACCTTCTCTACCAAGACGCGCTTTGACTGGGCGTGCAACTCGCCGGGTGAAAACAAAATCCTGAGCTCCTAGATGGGCAACCCACCGGGGGCAAAACGAACAATATCTTGGTATGGTTTGCTTGGGCTGTTACATGTACGCCCTTATTCCTTTGTAATTCTCCCCTATATAACAGGGATTTTGTTGTTAATAATATTCATTCATCAATACCATAATTACGGTTACGGTATCATAGCTAATTTATCTCTAAAGCCTAGTCGGCCCACACGAAGAAATCCGTCGTCGAGCACCGAGTACGTCTCCCATCCGGCGATCGCAGTCATGTCAGAGAAACCGGCGAGACTTCGAAGCCTACCGTCTTTAATCTCCATCCCATTTATACAGTTACGAATATACAAAATAAAGTTCGAACCCTAGACGGAACAAAAGTCACTTATTCATCTTGGGTGAAACTTTTTAAACTTCACATACGCGGTTATAAAGTTCTTGATCATATAGACGGTACCAAGACCCCTGAGCCAACCGATTCTACTTACGAGTTATGGAACGAGATTGATGTCATTATGTTACAATGGATCTATGGTACCCTGTCCGATGACCTCCTTGTCCGTGTCATGGAAAACGATTTTACGACTCACTCTCTATGGCTCAAGATTCAAAAGATTTTATTGAACAAAAAAGGTTCTAGGGTTGTGACTCTCGAACATGAATTCTCTAACCTTACTCTTGGCGCCTGTTCATCCATGGATGAATATTGTCAATGGCACAAGAACCTAGCTGATCAACTTGGAGACATTGACAATCCCGTCACCGAATCTCGCCTTGTTTTACAATTGGTACGTGGACTTCCATCTGAGTTCGACACCGTTGCGGCCTTTATAAATCAAAATTCTCCATCTTACTATATGGCTCGCAATATGCTTCAACTTGAACAGCACCGTCACATAGGCCGAAAGCATCACCCATAAAAATTCCCCTGCTCCACAACCCACCGGAAATCGATCACAATATCAACAGGCTACCAAGGTCGTGGGCGGGGATACCAAAATCGGGGATGAGATCGCAACCAACAGGGTTGGGGCCGTGACTACTCACAACAACATTATATCCCATATCAACCAAATTGCAACGCAAACTGGTCTCCTTGGCGCCCTACCCGATGCGGCCCTGTCCGACTCAGCCTGCGTTTCATCGCTGGCCTAACACTTGGTCCGATGGAAGCCCATCAGTAGCCCCCATCCAGCCACAACCTATTGCCCATGTGATGGCCCAACAACATGCTCCAAGCCCAGTTTATGAACAAGGCCCAAATTCTGAATTTGCAACTTACAATGCGTTTAGTCTGACGGATTTAACTCAGGCCATGCAACAGGCACATCTCAATACTCATGATCAGAAATGGTACATTGACCCCTGGGCATCATCTCAACTCATGTCGGATCAAGGTAAAATCACTGCTCACATGTCCTTTTCTCCTGTAAAAACTATTTTTGTTGGAGATGGAAATTCTACACCAATTCACGGGTCCGGCCACACAACCCACAACATACCCAACCGATCTTACAAACTTAACAACATCTTTTTCATCCCTAACATTATTAAAAGCCTCCTTTATGTTCGTAAATTCACAATCGATAATAACACTTTAGTTGAATTTGACCCGTATGGTTTTTCTATGAAGAACCTCAAGAGTGGAGCTCTTCTATTGCGCTATAATAATACCAGCGACTCTATACATTCACTCCACCAGCAAACTCTTCTGCGTTCAACTCTTCAATCGACCAATGGCATAACCGACTCGGTCACCCGGGGGTGTCAGTTTTGGATTTGCATCGTACTCGTTTTTCAATTTCTTGTAATAAGACTATGGTCTCTTCATTATGTCACTCATGTCAAGTATCTAAACACAAACGTTTACTATTTAGTGATTCAAATTCAGTTATGTTTGCACTTTTTGACTTAATACATTGTGATTTTTGGACATCTCCTATTTAAGCAAATCCGGATATAAATACTATATGGTATTGAGTGATGATTTCACCCATTACGTACGGTTTTACCCTTTAAAATACAAATCCAAAACTTTTACCAACTTTGCCAAATTCCATCAACTAATGCTTACACAATTCAATCGGAAAATCAAAACTTTCGAAAGTAATCTAGGCGGTGAATTTTATAACCACCCATTTATATATTTTGCCCAAACTCATGCCCATATCTTTCGATTCTCTTTTCCCCAAACATCCCAACAAAATGGACGGGTCGAACGAATGCTTCGTTGCTTAAATGACATCATTAGAACATTACTTACCCTTGCACACCTACTACCTTCCTATTGGGTAGAAGCCCTCCACACCACGACTTATTCCCACGACATTTTACATAAAAAACCACTAAACTTCTTAACACTAACATTTTCCTTATACCTACGCCAAATGACATACGGTATCCACGTGTGTTTGGGTGTGCATGTCATCCGAACAATTCCGCCACTCAACCCCACAAACTTCACACCCGTTCCACCAAGTGCATTTTTCTTGGATATCCTAAAAACTTCTGTGGCTATATTTGTTATGATCCATCCACCAGAAAAGTCCTTCTTACTCGCCATGTAACCTTTGACGAAAATTCTTTTCCGTTCTTCGACTCACCCCTGTCTGACTCCTACAATTTCCTTAACAATCCACCTTTTCCATTCTACCCAAGCCCAAATCCACCACCCCCAATTCCACCTCTAATCTACCCACCACCAATGTGCCACCCACACCATTAACCCATCCCAACAAGCCTACCCGTCCAATACCCTAGCCAGATACCCCAAACAGCCCCCACCCTTTGCGTTCAACCCCCACAACACGCTACACCATCACCACCTGCACACCCGTCGGCACACCATACGGCTTCCCCTACACACCCACACCCACAACCACCGACCTCCCTTCACCCCATGACCACCCGAGCTAAGGCCGATATTGCCAAACACACCACCCAACTTAACCTACACATAACAACCACCCTACCCATTCCCCTAGTACCAACCTCTTACACCCAAGCCCGATCGAACCCTAATTGCTCGTTTTCCATAGAAAACGAATTTAGGGCCTTATAGGATAACAACACATGGGAACTAGTTCCACGCCCATTAGATCGGCCAGTTAGCCGATGTATGTGGCACACTTCGTAGGTATGAAGCGAGATTGGTAGTTAAAGAAAAATCCCAAACCGTGGGTGTTAATTGTGATGAGACATTTTTTCAAATAGTCAAACGGGCTAACATTCGGACCGTCCTCAGTTTAGCGGTCTCTCGATCATGGCCAATTCAATAGTTAGATGTCAAGAATGCTTTCTTACATGGTGATCTTAATGAAACAGTGTATATGCACCAACCATCGAGATTTTTTGACCAGTGAGCTCCAACACATGTATATCGCCATCGAAAATCTAAGTACGGGCTCAAATAAGCACCACAGGCGTGGTACAACAAGTTCGCCACATTTATCACCACACACGGGTTTCCCAGCAACACATGTGATACTTCTCTGTTCACTTATTGCCACGGAGACATACAAACTTATCTAGTACTTTGTGTGGATGATATTATCCTCACCCCCTTCGACTTAACGTTGTTGCATGACATCATTGATACACGGTCAAAAGAGTTTGTATGTCCGGCTTCAGTATGCGTATGCTCAATTACTTTCTCGAAATTACTGCTACACGAGACTAGAAGGGTCTCTTTTTATCTCAGGCTACCTACACTCGAGACGTCTTACAGCGGGCGGGTATAGATCCTGTAAACTATGCGCTACTCCGGTGGATATGTCCACCAAAACGCCAATGCCGGTGACATTCTCCTCGAAGTACATTATACCAAACTCTTGTTGGTGCCCTCCAGTATCTTACCTTCATTCGCCCTAATATCACTTATGTCGTCTAGCAGGTTTGTCTTTTTATGCATGCCCCTCGGGAGCTACGTTTTCATTTCATGAAACGGATCCTTCGGTACCTAAGAGGCGCCGTTAATTTATTGGACATAGATGTCTGAGTAACGACATTCGTCAACACTATTAATGAGCTACGATCCAAAGAGTTACACTTCGAGCAACAATCATTTAGACACAAAAAATGGTGACGAAAATAAATTATTTATGAAATAATTTAAAGGAAAAGTAATTAATTTGTTTAGAATAAATTAATAAAGGGTTATTAGTTAGTTATTAATTAATTAGTTAAATTATCTAGTTAGTAGATAAATAAAATTTAAATAGTAGATTTAAATATTATTTTGAATTTTGAATATTGATTTGAAATTCAAAAACTCTAACTTGTTTCTAAAGTTTTTGGCAGATTATAAATAGGATGGGATATAGAGAATCGAAGTGTGAGAAAATGCCCCCATTCCTCCTCCCTTGCGCCGTCTGCCACAACCACCCATAGCCTAACCACTACGACCGCCGGTGTCACTATCGTCGTCGCACCACCCCTTGTCCGCCTCCGCCATCCCCTTCGGCCAACTTCCGCTTCCTCTCCTTCAATGCCGCCGTTTGGGTCGCTGCTGCCTATGCCACCATTGCTTGCCACCGCTGTTGTGCGTAAAGCAATCCTGCAATCGCCAGTTTTTCAGTCTAGGAGAGTCGTGATCGTAATCCGAAGGGTTTGGATTCATGGGTGTTTTCGTGTTATTAGACCTAGCGACCAGATTGTTGATCTTAAGGTGTTTCAGACTTGGTTGGTTATTTACCGAAAGGTACTTTTTCATTAAACGCCCTTACATCTAGACTCTTGGACGGCAATCCAAAGCCAGACATGGATCGGTTCGTATACACGTTTTCTGCTAATTTTTTTTTTTCATAAATTTTTTTAATCTAGTATACGAAACCCCAACATAATTATGGATTACAGTTGGTTCCGTCTCATACCTAGTCACTGACGGATTCTTCAGATGCCGATTGGGGTGGATGCCTAGATTCCCGTCGTTCTACTTCCGGCTATTGTGTCTTTTTTGGAGACAACTTATTTTCATGGTCCTCAAAACGAAAACCCACCGTATATCTATCGAGTGCTGAAGCGGAGTACTGGGTGGCGAACGCCGTCGCCGAAACCTCATGGTTGCTCAATCTTTTACTCGAGTTGCATGTTCTTTTGTGCAAAGCTACAATCATCTATTATGAGAATGTTTTAGTCGTTTATTTATCGAGAATTCCGGTTCAACGTCAATGGATGAAACATGTGGAAATTGACTTCCATTTTGTTCGGGAGAAAGTCCCCCTTGCCCATATTTGGGTGTTTCATATTCCTTCATCATTTCAATATGCAGATATCTTCACAAAGGGGTTACCACACCAACTTTATTAGACAATATTATATTTATCATTATTGTAAATTTATTGTAGTTATCTCTTCTTTATTTAGTGGTTGTATTCCTTTGTAATTCTCTCATATATAGTATCGGGTTGTTAACAATATTCATTCATTCAATACCATAATTATTGTTAGTAAATTCATTGGTTGACACGAATATGACCTTGGGAAACGATTATAAAGGATGGATGTTTTAAGGATAAAACAGTCCATTACACCAATATATAAAGAGGCGAGATAATTATTTGTGAAATAGTTATCAAAGCAAATGAACGTAACGAGTAGACGCGATAATTATTTATCAAATTATTATTATTAAATGGATTAATAATAAACTGGTAGAAAATATGTTTAGAACATATTATTAATTATAATGTTATCTTAATTGTAATTATAATTATGTTGGATATAATTATATGTAATTAACTAATGGTTAGTGAATTAACAATTAAAACCGCGGGGATCCATGAATGTAATTAGGTGATAGTTATATGGATAAAAAATTGTAATTAGATCAAACTCTAAAACCCTAACTTTGAGAACAAGTTGAGGGCTTATAAATAAAGGATTAGGGGAGGTGATTAGGTGACACATAATTACACCTAAAACTTGATTAGTAAGGAGTTGCAAAAACCCTAATTTCCTTCTCCCCTTTGCGTCGCCACCTAGTTGCCGTCGCCCACCAGCTCTCAAGCGCCGATCACCACCGCCCGACGTCCTCGTTGCCGGCTATTACGACGCCGTAGCACCGCCATTTTTTCTGTCGGAGATCGCCATCAGTGACCACCGGTGTTCTGGTCCGTCAGCTACCATCGTTCACCTTCCGACACTGTTGGTTCATGCTGGCTTTGTCAGTTTACAAGAGTATTTAGGTGTTGTTGGTTTTGCAGTCTCGCAGTTAAATCTGAAGGAGTTCAGATTTCCCGGTATTTGGTGATTAGATCTAAAGGAGTTCAGATCTGTGTGGAATTTCGTGTATCCATATCTAGCGACTAAAATCATTGATCTCAAGGTGTTGAGTTTGATCAGCCAGTCTGTTTCGTGAAAAGTATAATTGTCTAAACCTCCTATAGTTGTGTTTGTTTCTTTCTAGTTTGCAATTGGACTCCTGGAGGCAGTCTATGGTTTTAACCTAGACTGGTTTGTACAATTTTATATTTTGTTGTGTTACTCAAAATTATTTTGAAAATCGTGTATGAAACCCAAAATAACATACTTTAAAATTACAAATTTACAACTAAAAATACAAATATGTATATAACAATTAGGATTAAACTATAAAACTTGATTCCAAATTCTGTTTGAAATCTAAAATTTTGCTATAAAATAACTAACTCGTTTAAGTTATGACATATCACATTTAAAAAAGTTTATAAAACAAGTTTGTTGAACGGGTTAATCACAAGATTGACTCAATCCTCAACCATTTTTTTAATCATGTTCACAAGTTTAACCCTCAACCTATTTAGACTCGACTCAAATAAATAGTTTTTTAATATTTTATAGGGGACTACTAACCACACACGGGAATTGCTAAATGGACTTGGCCATATACGCATCGTATAGGGCAATACGATGCGTATAGCCCTTCACAATTTCCCATGCCTGACATCCTCGTACAACCTGGTCATTCAAACCTCGTATACGCATCGTATAGGTCAATACGATGCGTATAGCGTACGAGGTACTTTCTGCTACTAGTCAACCATCACATCGCTATACGCCACGTATAGATCTATACGGAGCGTATAGCGATGTGATGTTGACTAGTTGCAGAAAGTACCTCGTACGCTATACGCATCGTATTGAACTATACGATGCGTATACGAGGTTTGACCAGGTTTGACCCGAATCCTATACGCACCGTATTGCCCTATACGATGCGTATAGGGGCCAAATTTTGTGTATTTAACCATGCAAAATTCTCATTCGAACGTATCGTTCAAAAAAATTTCAAACAATCTCTCAAAAATTATAAACATGTCTTGGTGGTGGGATGGTAACTACGGTTTTCAGGTATATTCTAACGAGTCGCTGGAAAACAACCCGCAAAGTTCTGGCGTTCAAGAGGTGAACTGGGAGGAGGTCTCGTCCGACGTTTATTCTAATCAACGGGTAAGGCTTCCAGATTTGAACGAGCCACTGAGCAATCCCGAGTTCGTATACGGTGAACCGTCTTACCTTACACAACCCACGAACGACTTCGTATACGGTGAAGTCTCCTCCCCGACACAACAAACTAACAACTTCGTGTGCGGTGAAGTCTCTTACCCGACACAACAAACCGACGACTCCAAAGACGAAGAACAAAACCATCAAAATGTGTCGTATAAAACTGACCAGAATTTTCAGTCTCGTGAACAGTTGGTGGATTGGGCTATGCGGAGAGGACGTGAGAATGGTTACGTCCTTGTCACCCGACGATCGAGGAGAAAAGGCGACGATCCGACGGAACCGTTTATCAAGGTGTGGCTTGTGTGTGACCGTCACGGCGAACGTGCGTCTACTGCCACGGTTAGACGTGCCGGTAGCAAAAAAATAGGTTGTCCCTTTAAATTGGAAGGAGAGTATCAAGAAAATACTGGTGATTGGAAATTAACGGTGAAGGATGACAGTCATAACCACGATCCTAGTCAACATCTTGTGGCGCACTCGTTTGCAAGGAGACTGTGTCAGTCGGAACAACTTTTGGTGGGGAAGTTGTACTCGCAAAACATGTTGCCACGAAACATTCTGGCAACTATAAGGGAACAAAACCCAGAGAGTAGTTGCATTAAAAAGGACATTTATAATGCTATACAAAAGATAAAAAACGAAACGAGAGTCGGTGAAACTCCAATACAGATTCTGGAAAACCTGCTTTCTTCTAAAAAATACGTCTACTATACTCGAGAAGATCCTGTCACAAATAGTGTGGAGGAGATATTCTTTGTTCATCCGAAATCGTACGAGATGTGGCGTGCTTTCCCGCACGTGTTGATGATCGACGCGACCTACAAAACAAACATGTATAAACTTCCATTTGTCCAAGTGGTCGGTGTGACCTCCACACACCAGTCGTTTTGCGTCGCTCATGCATTTATATCAAAAGAACGGGAGGAAAACTTCGTCTGGGTGCTACTTCAAATAAAAGCAATGTTGCAAAAGTGTATGGAGCCGCGTGTGATAGTAACAGATAGGGACAAAGCTCTTATGAACGCGTGTGATAAAATATTTCCGGGCTGTTCCAAGAACCTATGTCGGTGGCACATACACGAGAATATCGCAAAACATTGCAGGGCATCATTTACAGACGAAGACTGGAAAAATTTCAAGTATTCATGGTCGGTATTATGTGAGTCTCCCACGCCAGATATATACCAGTACAACTTCAACCGGCTTTACGAACGTCTGTATGCAGCCAAACGAGGAAGTAAGTTTTAAATATTTAATATTTTCAGTATTTAAATATTTATTCAATATTAAATATTTTTCCAGGAGTTATAGATTATGTGACTAAAAATTGGCTGGACCCGTATAAAGAAAAGTTTGTATCGGCGTGGTCCAACAGAAACCTCAATTTTGGTCAACATACAACGAACCGAGTCGAGAGCCAGCATTCGCTCTTAAAGAGCTATCTTAGAAACGCTAACAGCTCGCTAGATAGACTTGTTGGGTTTGTTGATGAAATTGTATCAGATCAGTATTATCAGTTACAGTTTGGGTTTGGAACAAGCCTGATAAGGAAAATGGACAGCCACATATCTATTGAATTGTTTGATAACCTGCACGGTAAAGTTTCACATAAAGCTCTAGATTTGATAGAAAACGAGTGGTACAAGTTATCAAATATACGGAAACAAAATGCAACGTGTGGGTGCCAACTTTTCAGTAGTTGTGGGTTGCCGTGTGCTTGTCGTCTGGCAGATATCGAAGCTACAGGTAAACTGTTCTGACTATTTAGTATTTGTGGGTTGCCGTGTGCTTTTCAAAATGTTCTGACTATTTCGTTTAAAATACAGGTGGCATAATCCCTCTAGATGCGGTGGACGTCTTCTGGAGGAAACTTGATTTAAAACCGTCGTTTGTCGATGATGAAAATGTAGACGTGGATAAGGTACTGGGTCAAGTGAGAAACAAAATCATGTCACAACCCGATCAGGTCAAAAGAAGTATGCTGTCGAGAATCGCATGGGTTGTCTTTCCGAGCAAAAGTAACAAGAAAGCGCCTATGGTACAAGAAGATACTCGCGGTCGTCCAACTTTGAAAAAGCAACAACAAAGGAAACAGGATGTCGCGAGAAACAGCTCATTCACAGGATCCCAACCGAGCAAATGTGACCATGCGAGACACAGCTCGTATATTGCGTCACAAGAGTCTATACAAGCGAGTTCGGTCTTTCAACACAGTCGTTCAACGAAGGGTAAAGGAAAGCAACCGCAAGATGATAACGCCCATCTAGGGTTTCCATTGATTACGGGGAAAGATGCGGTTAACAATATAAAATGTTTTAAGGATTCGATACCGTCTGTGTTTCATCCGTACATTTCACATATACAGGATGTAAATCCAGACGGTAACTGTGGTTTTCGATCGGTAGCTTTGGGCTTAGGGTTAAATGAAAACCGGTGGCTCTTTATCCGACAACAACTTCTAAATGAGATGGACAATAAAGAGGAATGGTGGAGAACTGTTTTTGACAGAGTCGCCTTTCAAGAGTATGATAGGATTGTGGATTGTGGATTGTGGCCTCAAAAAAACTTTGTAAAGGTACGTGTCTCAACCCACGATCATTAATGTTAGGTTTTAATTGAATATTAGCGGGTAAAACTGGGTAGATTAGCGATTTTTAGGTCTGAACTTAAGAGCTATACGCTACGTATAGGGCTATACGTGGCGTATAGTTCGTCCTAGGAAGACGATGAAGCCATACGCCACGTATAAATCTATACGCTGCGTATGGCTTGGTTTACTCGGTCACTAGCCTGCGTATGGTCTTAACTGGTCGCGTATGGCTTGGTTTACCCGGCAACTCGCCCGCGTATGGCTTAATTGGCCTGCGTATGGCTTATTTTGCCCGGCAACCGCCTATACGCCACGTATAAGCCTATACGTGGCGTATAGGTTTTTAAAAAATTAATAATTATTTATTATTTAAAATTAAAAACAATATATTATTATTATTTATTATTTAAAATTAAAAACAATATATTATTATTATTTATTATTTAAAATTAAAAACAATATAATATTATTATTTATTATTTAAAATTAAAAACAATATATTATTATTATTTATTATTTAAAATTAAAAACAATATATTATTATTATTTATTATTTAAAATTAAAAACAATATTATATTATTATTTATAATTTAAAATTTAAACAATATTATATTATTATTTATTATTTAAAATTTAAACAATATTATATTATTATTTAAATTAAAAAATTAAAAACAATTAATTATTATCAGATATGGCGGATCATAATGATATTGAGATGGATCAGCTAGACGATCTTGCGCACTACCCATTTCTGGATTTTCCGCCCGATACGGAGGCTTTTTCCCGTTGCCAGAAGCTCCGGGAGGTGCAGATGGGTCCAGGTACGGCGGTGGATTGGGCCCTCCTCGAGGAGGTGCAAGAGGCCGAGCGAGCCAGGGCCATCATCGGCGAGGACACGCCATGGTCGCGTCTTTTTGACCTTTCTTTTGCGGAGACATACCGAGAGCTGGTCGTCGAGTTTCTTTCGACGTTCATCTACTCAGAGACTGGGCTGCAGCCTCTACCCGGAGAGGCGCCGGATATTGACCCGGATCGTATTTCTTTTTCTATTTTTGGGGTCGTTTACCGTCAGACCCTCAGTCAGTGGGCCGTCACGACGGGCTTATACTACGAGCCTGAGACGGTGACGCCGCTTTTCACCGAGGCGGTGACAGAGGTGGACAAGGAGGAACTCCTTGTTTTTTGGGGCTTGATTTCAGATAGTCCTTGGTTGGGTACCAAGGGGAGGGTCTCGGGTATTAGAGACCCTTTGTATAGATATCTGCACCGGCTTATTTCGACGTCGATCGCACCGCGTCTGAAAAGCCGTGAGTGGTGCACTGATAGAGATCTTTTCTTCCTTTTCTGCCTGCTTACTGGGAGGCGGTGCGACCTGTCCACTAGCATGGCGCTTTATTTTGCTTCTGCCTATATGCGACAGAAGCGCGGACTTTTATATGGCGGTGCTTTCATCACGCATATCATGCGGTCGGTCTTACCATTTGACCAGCATGAGCCTGCGATGTTACCGGCCATTCCCCCTGTCCGATTAGACCGTCGCACGGCGAGCGGCATGCACATCACGCACCGATTCCCGCAGGGCCTTCGGTTCGTAGGGGCCGTCCAGGACCAGGTTTGGGTCCCGGTGCCGTTGCCGCAGATGCCTGGACAGGGGGACCCGCATATGCCTCAGCCGCTACAGGGTATAGCGATTGAGGACGAGCCGCCACACGTCGAGCAGGTCCACGAGCATCCGCCACAGCATCCCCGACACGTACGTCGGTCTGTTAGGCTGGATAGGGCTACCCAGGCAGTGCTTGATGGCCTTGTTGCCGACTCACGACGACAGGGTCGTCAACTCGATCGCATGGAGGACCTGATGATGTGGGCGGTTGGACAGCTCGTGAATCAGTCACGAGCCGCCGGCATCGAGCCACCCCCACTACCACCGCCACGTCATTATCCGGACGACCCCGTTCAGGGTGAGGGCGGGGCGGGTCAGGGTGACGCCGGAGCCGGTCAGGGTGACGGCGGAGACGGTTAGATTTAGTTCTTTTATTTGTATTTTGTTTCTTTCGTTGTTATGTATGTAAAACATTTTGATGTATATATTTAATTTTTTGATGTAATGTATATAATGTTTAGTTTATTTGTTTGGTTGTAATGTTTAATATTATGTTTGGTTGTAATGTTTAATATTTTGTTTGATTGTAATGTTTAATATTTTGTTTGGTTTGTAATGTTTAATATTTTGCTTGGTTATACTTTAAAAATTTAACAAATGTTTAAAAAAAATAAAATATACAAATGTTTATATAAATTAAAATAAAAATAAACAAAATATAAATAAATAAAAAAATATAATTAAATAAAAAATACCTATACGTGGCGTATAGGTCAATACGCCACGTATAGGATTCATAAACTCCAAATCTTCCAACTTTTGAAGCAAAAATATAACCCGTGCCTCATACGCTGCGTATAGGTCAATACGCCACGTATTGGACCAGCCGCCAGACAGAGAATGACACGTGGCATTCTGTTGGCAGTGACTGAATTCTATACGCCCTCGTATTGCCCTATACGAGGGCGTATAGATCGGCGGCGGGTCCAATTAGCAATATTCCGTGTGTGGTTAGAAAAAGCCATTTTATATTAGGTTTGTTTTCTAGAAGCAAGCAAAATAATTAAGATATAATGATGAAATTACACATCACATGACAGGAGACCTAGACTTTCACGAAGACAAACATCAAAATTGAAAAAGAAAAAAAGAAGACAAGGGAAGTCCTTTTTTTCTAAGGTCAACATCATTGTACCAAATTGAATAAAGAATTTAGGAGAAACTGATTCTCAACTTTCCACAAGTAACCGAATGTCATCTTTTTGCTCTATCTTTAACGATCGAATGTGATAAATTATCAACCAATTTATTAAAAGAAAATGAAACTTCATACGATAAAGAGCCGGCAATTCAAAGCGGTTGTGTAGTCATACCAGAACTTACCGGACAGTTCGGTCCGGTTCAGATATTGTTCCATGTTATAACCGCTCTTTTTAAACTGGACTGGACAGGGAACCCGTTTGATTATGCCGATTTAAAATGTTGTCGTTTGAACCGTCCTGTTAACGGTTGCCATTTAACCGGGTAGTCAGACCGGATATCAAAAAAAAGTTATTATTTTGTTTTTCAAGTCTTCATTTTTTTTAATTAATTTAGTATTTCAAATTTATTATTTTTATATACACGTCTTCGTATATTATTAAAATTACAAATTTTTATATACCCGTCTGATTATGCCGATTTTTATACACATTTGCGACGCAACTTATATTATTATTATTATTTATGTATTAAAATACATGATTAAATTTTTGCGTCGGAAATGCTCGCAAATTCCGACACATTTGCGACTGATCATTTTATAAGACTATAGGGTTTTACTCTTAGTCGCAAATTGCGACGCGAAATTTTGAGTCACAAATTTTGGTAGTAAACCCACCCATTTTCTAGTAGTGGCCATCTGCCATGTATACCGCTCACCATCCGCTACCTCAATGAGTGCGGATTAGCTAGAAACCATTTTGAATTCAAATTTCACGGAGAAACCAAAACCATTTTCATAAGTCCCCTATAAAAGCGAAAAATTGTCAGGCTGCTCTAAAAGCTGCTTCGAGCAAAGTGACTAAACACGAGAAAGCGTGTCTTGACAACCAACACGTGTTTATACCATTTGCTTTTGACACTTTTGGGTTCCTTGCACCAGAGGCCGTGGAGTTACTTAACCGAGTACAGCGGGTCATGCATAGTAATGTTATGACCCCAAGATCTGTAGATGTAGTTTTTAAAAGACTTGGTTTTGCTATTCAAAAAGGGTTGGCGGCGCAGCTTGTTGCCCGTTTGCCTTCTATCTCTATGTAATTTCCCTTTGGGAGTTGTGTTTTGAATAGAATTGAATAATTTGTTAAAAATTGTCTAGAATACCGAAATGATGACAGGAAATTAATTACAGGAATTGAAGAATTCATACCGGTGAGGCTACGGTGGCAAAAGGATGATCATACTTGCTACCTCCGAAACCATGAACAATTATTATTTTAGCTTTGGCTGTATTTTTGGAACACCGGATTCTTCATACGCTAAATGTCTTCCATCACTAAGCTTTATCCTTGGGGAAGTAACCGCAGGCCCATCCGGTGATCCCGGTGTTCTGGGAGGTGGAGGACGAGCTGTTTGATAAGCCCATGCTGAGACCCCCACGAAGATCACAAGTATTATTTCTTCAAGATCGCTAGATACAAAAAAAGATTGATGGTAATTAAGTCTCATAATTATGATTCGAATTGTTTAATAACATGAATTTTATTAACAAATGAAACTCACCGGAGGAGGAACTGGGTTCGGATTTCCTGGCATGAGACCTCGTTGCTGCTTCTGAAAGCTTCATTGATCCTTGGGACATTGTGCTTGATCAAAGAAGATGAATGCAGATTGGGGATATCAAATAGTCAGTGGTTTGAAAAGGTGGAGTGAACTTTATTGGCCTTGGTAGATGATTGTACAGCCTTCACTTAAAAAAATTGTCTGGTGGTCCGTGTAATTTTTGTTACTTGCTTCACTTAAATTGTATATACCTTAAAAAAATCGACAGCTTAAAAACAGTTATGCCCACTGGCCTGCCACTTGACAGGTTGTGGTTGATCGGTTTTTGGTGGTCCAATTAAAACGCGAGACATGTCCACGACACTGTTCATGGATGTTGTGTTTTATTAAAAACATATATATAATTTCATAAACACGATTAATTAATCATTAAAACTCTTAATTCTTGTACACACCAATATCAACTCTCAAATGAAATACTCCAATGCCTCTTATCAGGGGCTAGGATGTGTGCTTATGTAGAGGGGAAATGTGATCTCATATGCATCACGGCAATTAAAGACACATGAGGTCAACTACCCGACTCATGATTTAGAACTTGTTGCAGTGGTGTTTGCGTTAAAGATTTGGAGTCATTACCTCTATGGAGTTAAGTGCACTATATATTCTGATCACAAGAGTTTGAAGTATTTATTCGAACAGAATGAATTAAATATGAGACAGAGACAGTGGTTAGAACTGTTGAAAGACTATGACTGTGAAATCTTATATCACCCGGGAAAGACAAATGAGATAGCATACACCCTAAGTCAAAAGGAGGGACAAACTCCTATTAGGGTGAAAGCATGCCAGCTGGTGGTGACCCTAGATTTCATGACAAAAATAGAGAAAGCACTGATAGAGTCACTTAAAGAAGAAACATAAAGAGAGAAAGAATGGTAGGCCAACGAGAGAAGTTAGCAACCAACACCCATAGGGTGAGGACCCGATGTGGTTGTATGTGGATACCAAAGAGTGGAGAGCTTAGGGCTAAAGTACTTGACGAGACCTATAAGTCTCGATATTCCATTCACCCGGGAACCACCAAGTTGTATCAAGACCTAAAGAAAAATTATTAGGGCCGAACATGAAGAATGATGTAACAGGGTACGTAAGCATGTGATGGTGAATCATGCACCTAATTATTAAGGCTGAACATAAAAAACCATATGGTAAAATAGGAACACATTACCATGGATTTCATAACCAAGCTACCTCACACAGCTAGAGGCCATGACACCATATGGGTAATCGTGGACCCTTTGACAAAGAATGCTCAATTCTTACCTATCCGTGAAACGTTCTTATCAGAAAAGTTAGCCAAAGTGTTCATCAAAGAAGTAGCAGCACGGCATGGGGTGCCATTGCCAATTGTATCTGACCGGGACACACGATTCATATCGAGGTTCTGGAAAAGATTCCATGAGACAATGGGCACGAGATTGAATATCAACACAACATATAACCCACAAACTGATGGTCAGTCTGAAAGGACCATTCAAACCATAGAGAACATGCTCTGTGCTTGTATTATCGACTTTGGTGGAAGTTGGGACAACTACTTACCATTGACAGAATTCTCCTACAACAATAGTTATCACACGAAAATAGGCATGCCGCCTTACGAGATGTTGTATGGCAGAAGATGTAGAACTCCGATTTGTTGGACAGAAAGAACCGGGCAGACTTGACATTGTTAAGAAGACTTCATAAAGATTCGATCAGATTAAGGCCTGCATAAAGGCCGCCCAAGACAGACAAAAGTCTTATGCAGATAAGAGACGGAGACCTATCAAATTCAATATTGGGGACAAAGTCTTGTTAAAAGTGTCTCCTTGGAAAGGAATCACCCATTTTCGAAAAAAAGGGTGAAAGTTGAGTTCGAGGTTTATCGGACCTTTCAAGATTTTAGCAGGGGTTTGAGAAGTTGCTTATCGACTGGAGTTACCCGATAAATTAAGAGGAATCCATCCTACTTTTCACGTATCACACTTGCGAAAGTGTTTAGCCGATGAATCAGCACACGTGTCACTTACGGTCATTGAGGTAGATAATAGAGTAAACTACATTGAAGAGCCCGTAGCCATCATGGATACAAAGGAGAATCAACTGCGAAATAAAGTGATCCGACTGGTTAAAGTATAGTGGAGGCAAAGAAAGGGGTAAGAAGCCACATGGGAGCTCGAAGAAGAAATAAAGGAGTCGTATCCTTAACTGTTTAACTTGTAACAGGTTTCAAGTATGAAACCTTTTGTAAGGAGAGTAGACTTGTAACATCCCGAAAACCGACACTTTAAATGCGGAAAAAATGAACGCAGATCGGGGACTGAACATGGCAAGAAACGAAAGACGAGAAAATGGGGGAAGGGCTTAACCCTAGCCGCCACCTATCCCCTCCTCATTCCATCATCTTCACCGTTTCACTTAGAAAGAGAGAGAAAGGAGATGGTTTAGAGAGAGAAAGTGGAGAAGAAACATCATCTTGTTCCATCTTTCTTCCAATCTTATTGCAGATCGTTTGTGAAGAAATAATACGAAGATTAAGAGTTTTTTCAGGTGAGAATCGAGCTTAAAATCTTTGTCTTGGTTAAACTGGGTTTTTATGGGAAAACTAGGGTTTCATCTTCAAAGGTGAGTTTTTTACATGTCAAAAGGCTTAAAAAGTATAGATCTAGCTCATGGAAGCTAGATAAACGAATTAGACATAAAAAGTTACGTTTTTGGATTAAAAAGGCGATTGGATCGCTTGAAGTTCATGTGGCGACACCAATTCTTGGGGCGATACTAGTCGGGGACTCTGGTAGAGGTGGCACCACTCATGGTGGCGACACTAATGAGTGGAGACACTAAGAGAGACGACACTAAGTCCACAATGAAAGTTGTGGCGACACTATCCAACAACACTGAGTGTCTAGCGACACTAGTGTCGGATGACACTGTGGACGACACTAGCTAAAAGTTGATAAATTTCACGTGTTGACTTGTATAGATTGTATAGCACTCCGCCAATCTTGAAAGCCTCATCGTCGGAGTAGTAATAGCAAATCAGGTGAGTTTCTATTGCCCATTTTCATATGTTTTTGGGCTAATTTGCATACTTAACAAAGAACATGAACTAAACGAAATAATTAGAAAGACAAAGTTACATTTTATAAAATATACCTTTTATAAAAGTAAAAAGAAATAGTGACAGAATGAATGTTTTAAAGAAAGCAATTGTTATACGGAGATAGAGTAAATGAATAGAGATAACAATATCTTGGTATTGAATGATTGTGACAGATACCATGTTATAAACTTATGTGATGATGTGTGCTAATTCGTCTGTGTTATGTGATAGACATAGTAAATGAACAGTGACATAATAAACTACAATGTGATAATGTGAATGTTATGTGATGGTGAATCATGCCCCCGAACCACTCTCCTATTACACGTAGCTTGAAACAACTCTTTAACTTAAATCAACCCACTGTTTTCTTTTTCAAGGGGATTTTGACAATTTGATCTCTCTTTATATCATAGCGGTTCTCCTAAAGTTTTACATTTGCTATCATATTTTTCATTGCATTATTCTCAAAATACTATTTTTACCATACTTATCTTTCATTGAATTTACACTCAAACTACCCGTTTTTCTACTATTTTTAGGCAATTTTCTCTACACTCTTTAGAAAAGTTTTTTATTTTTTTTATAGTTTATTATGATATGTTATTAGACGGTCGATTCTAGAAGATATACTTTAGATCACTCAAGATTTTTCTATGATTAAATAATTATTTAATCACATGACGTTTCAGCGGCATCACATTCATTACTTGATTTTAAAGATACGGTACTATATATACCTAGTACACTTCAAATTTCATTTTTATAGAAATTATCAACCATCGTTGTAACACCAAAAATTTTCAACCAATTTTAACTTTTAACACACGCGGAAAATAGTTCCCAGTTAACACTCTTGACAAAACAACACAAGTTAAATTACAACAAAATGTCAGCATAACTTGTTTTAAAACATTCGACCGACATCTTAAAACAACAACACGTTTCAATATCTAAGAGATGACTCAAAACAAGTTTAACGAATCCCAAAAAAAGGTTCCAACTCCAACCGCCAACATCCACGAAAATAAATGAGAATCCAAACCGACACGAAGCGTGACCCGAGACTTCGACCGTAGCTTTATCTACAAGAAAACACCATAAAACAACCATTAGTAATGATATACAACCCCCATATGAGCCCCCCAGTCCCTTACGACAATAATCGACCAAAAGCGACATTTTGGCATTTTGGGCGTAAATAGGACCGTAAACAGCCCCATATGGGTGTAATTTACTCCGGGACACCGTAATTTATGCCCAATGGCCGTAAATTACGCCCAACCCAGTGCAGACCCCATTTTATAAATTTCTCGCGTCGAGGCACCCCAAATTCATATATTATGGATTTCGTACTTCATTTTATAGCCCGAGATATACGTACTATAAGTTTGGGCTTTTCCGGTAGCATGTATTAACGCCTATACATGTCTAATCCCCAACTGAATATCAATTTACACCCAAAAAACTTCAATAAGCATATATAACACCTTACATACATTACCATCTATGTATGTACACGCTAGTTAGTTAAACACCCACTAACCCGACCATCCTCCTTTGTGAGGTCCTAAAGACCTCAAACACCACAAAACGACTATGCGAAGTTCATGACCTCAATAACACCCGTGTGAGGTTCCTAGACTTCAAATACCACAATACGACTTGTTATGTTCATGACCTCAAATAACTACCATGTGAAGTTCTTACACTTCAAACAACAACGACATTAGTGAAGTTCAAATACTTCAAACGACAACGGCATTAGTGAAGTTCACGACCTCAATTAACCACCGAGTGAGGTTCTTACACTTCAAACTACAACGACATTAGTGAAGTTCAAAGACTTCAAACGACAACAACATTAGTGAAGTTCACGACCTCAATTAACTATCGGGTGAGGTTCTTAGACTTCAAACAACAACGACATAAGTGAGGTTCAATAACTTCAATTTCACCCAATTGCATTTTACTTTGACTCTTACCACATATTAGTCAAATTACACCAAATCACCATATTTTACATATTAGTTTGACTCATACCACACTAAGTTAAATTACACTAATATACCACATTCCACAATTTAGTTTGACTCTCTACCACATAGGTCAAATTACACCAAATCGACATATTTCGTACACTAGTTTGACTCATTACCACTTAATTCAAATTACACCAAATCGACATATTTCATACACTAGTTTGACTCGTTACCACTTAAGTCAAATTACACCAAATCAACAAATTTTACATATTAGTTGACTCTTTACCACACTAAGTCAACTCACACCAAATCGCCATATATAAATAGAGTTAAACTATACAAATCTATTTACATGTTACTAACACCATATCTATTACTAAGTAAGTGCAATGCACTTACCTTTTACTAAGAAGGATCCCACTTGATCTTCCCGCTAGCTCCTTTAACGCCTTGATCACCTAGCAATCCAATTGCAATTAGTAATCCTATGATCTCATTCCATATACCAAATTGAGATTCAAGACACACCCATAATCTAAAGATCAACACTCCAACTAGATTCGGTCAACACAACCTTAACCAAACCTCCAACACCCAATTCACCCTTTCAACCCATTTTGCCCCGTTTGACCCATTAAAGTCAAACTTCCAAATTCACCAATTGAGGTCTAACACCCACCCTAGACCTTATAGATTACACCCGTTCTAAACTTGATTAATTACACCTTAAACAAGTTTTAAACCTCCCTACACAACATTCATCCATTTTGACCCATTTGAGTTTTCACTCAATTTCACCCAAAACCTCAAATTTATAATTCACCAAATTGAAAGAGGTTTCTTACTCAATCATGTGTCTATTAACATCCTAGACACTTAATCACCCTCAACTTATCATCTAAACATTCCAAATAAAAAACCCCCAATTTACTACTCAAGAACCCTAGGTGATTCTAAGATGTTAAATACCTCCCAACATCCTTAGTTAAGCTAGATAACAAGTTATTAACCATAATCAACCACCAATTCAGCCCCAAACTTGACTTTTACCAAAATCCACTAAGAACACCATTGAAGAAGATTCAGAGATGGAAGAATGCTTACAAATGTTGTTTGGAAGAAGTGGATTGCATCGAAACCAACTGATTTCACATGCATAAACTCAAATTCGGATTTGAACTTCTCACCTTTCTTGCTCCCTGCTCATTTGCGACATTCACACACGCATTTGTGTGTGTGGTGCGTGACCCCCTTCCCCCATATGAAATCAAGTTTGAAAGTTTTACAAAACAACCCCTACACTTCCAGATTTAACCCCTTTCACCCAATCAAGTTAAAATGCACCATTAAAAACAAATCCTCCATTTTGTTTTGTTCATCCTTCACCCTTATAATATTATTTTAGGAAATAACATTATATTTGAATTTTGGTTCGTTACAAATCATCGCCCCTACTTTGGGTTTCGTCCCCGAAACCCGCCACCACATAATCCTCTTAGGATAGTAGTTGAACTCTCCTTCTCAACTTTCCACCAATTTCAATTCCGCCCCACGTCGTTAATTTAAGGAATAATACATGGTTATTTACTTATTGCACAATTAATTAGCTCCACTATCTAAGATAGTCACTGGTTCTTCTACTAGATTCAAAACAAAACCTTATACACACCATGAGAAGCAACAACAACTTCTCCCGCTAAACATTTCCGTGAATGGACCACGTGAAATGTATCATGGAATATACTCGACTCCTCTAGTAACTCCAATTGGAAATCCACACCATTATAGTCCATAAGTTGGACGACCCAACAAAACGGGGACTTAGCCTCCCACGTTTTCGAAGCAGAATCACCACCTTTCAAGGAAAAGCTTTTATAACACCAAGTTGCCCATTTGAATAACAACACACCTCCTCCCTATATTCGACTAGGGATTCCTGTCGCATCTTTAGCGGATTTTTCAATCGCACTCAATATACAAGATATTTCACCTAAATCTTGAATCACACCATGATTCTTAATCTCACGACATCCAATACCACCCCAACCAAACGGTATTCGACACCGTTCACAATTTAGTAATTCAATTATCGGCATATGAATACTCAATAGTAATTAAGATGACACCATCTTCTAACCAACCATAATTACTCACTCGATTTCCTCCAACCGATAAGTAAAACCGAAAATTCAACCCGACTAGAAAAAAGGTAGCACAGCACGCCGTGTCACACCCTTCCTTAAATCAACATTCTGAAACTACTCGGAAGAGTAAGTTTCCTTTATGAACAGGAAATATGCATTCTCGGCCATACGACCCGCCATTACCCAAATCATAACACTCTCCCACCATTTTCATATAACTTCGTAGTCAATTCCACTACAAGTTTCTCCCACCTCATAATTGAAAGTTTCATAACCTCCACACCAACCCATCCATTGAGATTTAAGGTCTCAAGTGATAATTGAAAGTTTCATAACCTCCACACCAACCCATCCATTGAGATTTAAGGTCTCAAGTTTTTCATACTTTTAGGGTTCAAGGATCCCATCACATGCATACAACACTCCTTTAAAACTCGAGACTTCAATTCAACCACCCAATAAACAGTCACCAGTTTCCTCCTTGAGTTATCTTCTTTAGTTGCTACAATCAAGTTTACAACTGCCTAAGAGAATACGCGATAATACCACCTCATAGCATAACGACATAACCGAGTCTAATGCGAGAGGCACCAAAATAACCGATAAGCACACGGTTTCTCCAAGTAAGGACACGACAATTGCCTTACCCAAATCCTCTTTCACAACTCTGAAAGGCAGCTCCTTATCCATGACCCAAACACTCAGTTCCAACGACTTAATCATAAGTCATCCTTTGAGACTCAAAGATCTCAATCACAATCCCTCTTGAAGTTCAAAGACTTCATTCTCAAATAACGTTGGTGAAGTTCTAGGACTTCAAACACCACTTGTGAAGTTCTAAGACTTCAAACACCACTTGTGAAGTTCTAAGACTTCAAACACCACTTTTCCTCGTTTATCTCTAACTTTGATAGGTCTACAGATATGCCTTCATAATTCATCACCTTATCCAAAAATGGGTTTCCACCAAAGCCAAAAATGGCACACCGCAATCTCATAGTATCCGCAATGGATTTCATAACCATTTATGGGATATCACCCTCATCTACATTCATTGGTTGAATCTAGGACCTAAGTCACTTGTTCAACCCTGACAATTGATGCACAACACATTCTTCTATTCTTTAACTCTACAATGAATGGTTACACCCCAAAAAGTGACACTTAGGTATAAAACCTTAACGAACTTCTTCACGACCGGAACATCAAGTATTCCATTACACCGGTTGGTGTCAATGGCATAAGCCATGTACACACCAATTCATGCGCCATGTGTTTCACCGTCTCTAGATAAAAACAGATCGACATGCCACCTCTTGGCTACACACGACAACGATATGGTCACTAAGTAACCACACAAGTTCCACTACAATCGTAGGACTCCATTCCATGTGATTGTTTCACTTGCAACCCGACAAATAAAACCAAAGGACTTCAATCTCGTCCTTGGTAGTTAGAAATTTCCGACTTGAAAGCCTTGAAATTTCTATTTTCTCCCCTTTATCACCATTGCGCTTTAGCTCGAGACATTCACTTCAAATGTGTCTCGAATTATAACAACGGTAGCACATGTTATTAGGACTATAACACTATGGCATAGTTTGTCCCATCATTCTCCACTTTCCATACATATGAAAGTAACAAGTATTGCCTCCCCAAAAGGTTTCTAGCTCGGCTAGAATATTTGGCTTTCTTGAAGCCACCTCTAAATCTTCCTAACGATCCACCTGACTCCCGAGTTGATCTCCCTGCAACATATAACAATCAACTCCACCAGAGTTGTACACCATGTAGGAGAATCCACTCTATATCGCCAATCGATAGTATCGAGAAGCCAATCTAACTCCATTCCTTCCGACACTCCAAGATTTAGGCAAGACTATGCTTAGTCATACAACATGCCCTTAATAATAATCAATTCACCAGACTGAAGGAAATATCCAGATACACCGTCCACTACAGCTTGTGGATAGAAACATTTCAAGAACGCCTCTTGAATTCACCCTGAGGCATTACCTTCACGCCATTAAGCTTTTCTCCTTATGGAGGAACCTCAACCAATTCTCCACCATGTCCTAGAGTCGACGCACCGCGAATTATACTCTATCCGACAATCAGAATGGATTGCTTCTGAAGTCAATAGCATTATAATGATGCATCATTGACTAACCAATGAATAAACTACCACCAATTAACTCCTTTTGTTCGCACGCCACGAACCCCTTGTGGAAACAAGGTTTTCTTCCTCCTTAATTCACCAAAGTTGTTCCTCCCGCTCCTTAGGCTTCATTCGTTTCTTCCAAAGGCTCGCCTTGAAGAGCCCTATCTTCCTTGAAGGAAGTTTCACACGACAAGATAGAAAGCTCTAGCCGTCCTCCTCTAGAATGATGCTCTCTAATTCTCCCAACAATATTCGAGATCCTCACCATCCCTGAGGTGAATACACGCGTAGACTCTTTCATACATGAGTCTTTAAGAAAACTCCCGTCTATAATTCCACCTACTAACATCTGTCTCCGTCAGTCATTCCCCAACTGTGTTAATACAATCGACTCGTCATACATGTATAAGAATAACTATAGGCATCTATCTTAAGTTATACTCCTATATGTATATAAGTATATTTACATCTATATACATATAAATACATATATATTTACCTTCACTTACTCCTTGGTGATGGTTATTATTACATGGCCACCATGAAGACACGTAGACATATTACATTACTAATCATCCTGGCCAGACATGATTAGTAATATACTATGCCTAAGTATATTCATTGTCCCCATGTGATAACTCCCAAGACAAGTTTCGGCACACATAAACACATTGGACACCAAATAAACTATCAACAAATATCATTACTAACCTCCACCTTAGCTCCGTATCTCGGTCATGCCTTCGTTGGATTCTAATTACACCCACCTTATCGAGAGCAAATATGTTTTATTTTAGTGTCTTGCACACCCGAATCTCTCAAACACTTGCTCTAATACCAAGTTGTAACACCCAAAATTTTCAACCAATTTTAACTTTTAACACGCGCGAAAAATAGGTCCCAGTTAACACTCTTGACAAAACAACACATGTTAAATTACAACAAAATGTCAGCATAACTTGTTTTAAAACATTCGACCGACATCTTAAAATAACAACACGATTCAATATCTAAGAGATGACTCAAAACAAGTTTAATGATTCCCAAAAAAAGGTTCCAACTCCAACCGCCAACATCCACGAAAATGAATGAAAATCCAAACCGACACGAAGCGTGACCTGAGACTCCGACCGGAGCTTTATTTACAAGAAAACACCATAAAACAACCATTAGTAATGATATACAACCCCCATATGATCCCCCGGGCCCTTACGAAAATAATCGACCAAAAACAATATTTTGGCATTTTAGGCGTAAATAAGACCGTAAACAGCCCCATACGGGCGTAATTTACTCCGGGCAACCGTAATTTATGCCCAATGCCCGTAAATTACGTACAACCCAGTGCAGACCCCATTTTATAAATTTCTCGCGTCGAGGCACCCCAAATTCATATATTATGGATTTCGTACTTCATTTTATAGCTTGAGATATACCTACTAAAAGTTTGGGCTATTCCGGTAGCATGTATTAACGCCTATACATGTCTAATCCCCAACCGAATATCAATTTACACCCAAAAAACTTCAATAAACATATATAACACCTTACATACATTACCACCTATATATGTACACGCTAGTTAGTTAAACACCCACTAACCCGACCATCCTCCTTTGTGAGATTCTAAAGACCTCAAACACCATAAAACGACTATGTGAAGTTCATGACCTCAATAACACCCGTGTGAGGTTCCTAGACGTCAAATACCACAATACGACTTGTTATGTTCATGACCTCAAATAACTACCATGTGAAGTTCTTAGACTTCAAACAACAACGACGTTAGTGAAATTCAAAGACTTCAAACGACAACGACATTAGTGAAGTTCACGACCTCAATTAACCACCGAGTGAGGTTCTTACACTTCAAACTACAACGACATTAGTGAAGTTCAATGACTTCAAACGACAACAACATTAGTGATGTTCACAACCTCAATTAACTATCGGGTGAGGTTCTTAGACTTCAAACAACAACGACATAAGTGAGGTTCAATGACTTCAATTTCACCCAATTGCATTTTACTTTGACTATTACCACATATTAGTCAAATTACACCAAATCACCACATTTTACATATTAGTTTGACTCATACCACACTAAGTCAAATTACACTAATATACCACATTCCACAATTTAGTTTGACTCTTTACCACATAGGTCAAATTACACCAAATCGACATATTTCGCACACTAGTTTGACTCATTAACACTTAAGTCAAATTACACCAAATCGACATATTTCATACACTAGTTTGACTCATTACCACTAAAGTCAAATTAGACCAAATCAACATATTTCACACATTAGTTAACTCTTAACCACACTAAGTCAACTTACACCAAATCGCCACATATAAACAGAGTTAAACTATACAAATCTATTTACATGTTACTAACATCATATCTATTACTAAGTAAGTGCAAAGCACTTACCTTTTACTAAGAAGGATCCCACTTGATCTTCCCGCTAGCTCCTTTAACTCCTTGATCACCTAGCAATCCAATTGTAATTAAGAATCCTATGATCTCATTCCATACACCAAATTGAGATTCAAGACACAACCATGATCTAAAGATCAACACTCCTACTAGATTTGGTCAACACAACCTTAACCAAACCTCCAACACCCAATTCACCCTTTCAACCCATTTTGACCCGTTTAACCCATTAAAGTAAAACTTCCAAATTCACCAATTGTGGTCTAACACCCACCCTAGACCTTATGGATTACACCCGTTCTAAACTTGATTAATTACACCTTAAACAAGTTTTAAACCTCCCTACACAACATTCATCCATTTTGACCCATTTGAGTTTTCACCCAATTTCACCCAAAACCTCAAATTTATAATTCACCAAATTAAAAGAGGTTTCTTACTCAATCATGTGTCTATTAACATCCTAGACACTTAATCACCCTCAACTTATCATTTAAACATTCCAAATCAAAAATCCCCAATTTACTACTCAAGATCCCTAATATCTCATAATCGAAATTAGGTGATTCTAAGATGTTAAATACCTCCCAACACCCTTAGTTAAGCTATATAACAAGTTATTAACCATAATCAACCACCAATTCAGCCCCAAACTTGACTTTAACAAAACCCACCAAGAACACTATTGAAGAAGATTCAGAGACGGAATAATGCTTACAGATGTTGTTTGGAAGAAGAGGATTGCATCGAAACCAACTGATTTCACATGCATAAACTCAAATTCGGATTTGATCTTCTCACCCTTCTTGATCCCTGCTCATTTGCGACATTCACACACACATTTGTGTGTGTGGTGCGTGACCCCCCTCCCCCATATAAAATCAAGTTTAAAAGTTTTACAAAACAGCCCCTACACTTCTAGATTTAACCCCTTTCACCTAAACTAGTTAAAATGCACCATTAAAAACAAATCCTCCATTTTGTTTTGTTCATCCTTCACCCTTATAATATTATTTTAGGAAATAACATTATATTTGAATTTTGGTTCGTTACAATTGTTCCTTGTTGATTTCCCCACTATGTAGTTTTTTTTTTTTATTAAAAGCAACTATTGCCAATGGATAAAAACCTTTAGTGATCTATTGGTAAATATTTCTTCGCTTATCCATAAGTGATACCAGTGATTCGTCGATGATATCTATCGATGCTCCACCAGTGGATGTGTTGTTGGTGATCCGCTTCTTCTTTAGAGGTATCCGCCGAGAGTGAACCGAGAGGAATGAAGTGAGAGAAACAAAGCAATTAAGAGAAAATAAAATCTTGCAAGAAATAAAAGTAACACATGGTAAAGAACTTTACTACCAGCTATTGATGGAGACACATTGCAATGTGTAGGCTGGCATGTTGATTGTACAATCCGTGTTTCATTTTAAATAGATTGTATAATACTTAATAGAAAATATGGCACTAAAGAAAATTAACTTTCATCCATTTAGTGTCTACTATACTTTGAGATGGTACAAAATTTTTAAAAATATAATTACTTAGAACTTAAATTTGCAGTGTTTTCAAAATGAAATAATCGAGGGGCCGCTCAACTTTTTCCGGACTATAAAGTGAACTCTTACCCATGCCTAGTTTCTTAACAGAATTTCACATAGGGATTACCGGTGGATGATATGTTCACCAACTTATGACCACAGTTCTCGCCGCTAGTAAAGATTCTTTGATGTGTAGCGAATGTGTATAATATTCATTATTCAAGTATCAAACTTAGTCCTAGCAATTTGACGTATGTACTTCAGTTTGGGTATATCTAAACTCTTAAAATGTTGTTATAGGTCATATTGGACTATTTATGTATTAGAAATGGGTCACTCTAGGTATAGATGCACAAATCGGGTCAAAACCCTAAACCGGTTCGGTATAATCCCAGGAAGATCATGATTAAATCATTCAATAAAGAACAACAAAGAAAAACAAGGTGAAGATTTGTATTAACACTAAACATCAAACTTTTGTATATATGATCGATCAATCTGAATGTTTACAATGAATCGTATATAATCTAGAAGAAACGACGTGTTGCTTTATGTAACCGTCAACAACCCTAAACTTAAATACAAAGATATACAAATTTAGTTCTTCTTCTTCACTTATATACCTAATGTCATAAGCTAAACTTATGGATAATTACAAATCTGGCCCGTTAACTTTTATCCAAACTTGATTAACAATTAAGGCTAACAATCACCCCCTAATTGTTGATCGAAGTTTGATTCTTCATCTCCAATGTCTCCATTGTTCTTGTTCCTTGTTGTCTTTGTCGATTTCTTTATTTTCTCGAATCCAATCACAAATTTTGAGAATCGAATCGTGATCTCTTCTTAAGCAATATTCCACTGATACATCTGATCCAAAATTGCTTTTAATATGACCAAAATATACCATACAACACCATGAACACGCCTTGCGCCTTCTCCTGAACTTGCACTTGAATTCCTTCTTTTGATTAAGTTTTCTGACCGGTGAACATAAACAACAAATCACGTACCTTTGTTTTATATAACAAACAGCAACACCCCATTTGGCTTTGTCTCTTTCTCCTTTAAACAAAAACAACCAATAATTCACAAACAACTATATGTATTTGTCTCTAATCAGTTAATCGAACAATCAGCCCTTTGAATTTTTTGATTGGCAACACAAGAGCAACAACCCTTTTGATTTCCAATCGAAAACCAACCTCTTCACAACACCGTTCGAGACCATCCAGGCCTCTCGTGGTTCTCCTCTGTCCATGTCTTGGATTAGAATCACCGCCTGAACATTCATGTTCGAGGCCATAAACAGATTCGAAAACTTGTGATCTTTTAGCGCAATTCACGCCCTTATTGTCTAGACTGAATGGAACCATACACATTTCTTGAATGTAGATTTGAATCCATCATCTTGATCTTTGATTGAGACTTAGTCTCTTATACCAACTATAATCCCATGAAGATCATGATTAGATCATTTAATCAAGAACAACAAAGAAGAACAAGATGAGGAATTTTGTATCAACACCAGTGTTGTAAAACTCAGTCTAGGCGGCCGATTACTCGGTAGGGTGCCGAGGCGATTTTCATCAACTCGGTCAACATTACTGAGAATCGGTCCAATGATCGATGTCGTTTGGTCGGTAAAAAACAATCCTTAAACACCTTAACTAATAAGGGTAAGTAGAGTATCATATCCACAAGAAGTATGTGGAAAGTGTCACTTTGTTACAAGATTCAAAGACAGAAAACGATAGCAACTAAATTGGATTTGGGTTTAAAACAATAATAAGAGAGGTAATCCTCTCTGGGGTTCGGGTATGCAAACACAAGTTCCTTCAACACAATTAGCAAGCGATTACATAGACATAATCATACAGTTCAATTGAATTCAGTGATAATGTGAGAATCCGTTGTAAATAAAACTTATTCTCACACAACCATCAATAACAAACCAATTATAATCCAACCCCCAAATTATCCCCGATGTAAAGAAACCCGAGACTATTGAGATTTGAACAACAATTCAAAATCAATCAAAGAAGTTTAAAGCATTCAATCAATAAATGAAATCATATGGCTTAAAATGCCAACCAAGATTACAAACCAAGCTAATCATTCAAGAATTCACAAGTGTTCACAAACCCTAGACCCAAAGAGGACTACAAGAGATTTAGCCACTCATACTCATAAAAACAATCAAAATCAATGTACTAAGACATACAATCATGAAAGATTAACACAAATCGGCTCAACTATGGTGGAAATCGCCTCCTTGAAGGTTTGGAACGGCTGTGGTTGAAGATGAATGATTCCCCGGGCTGCTAAGGATTAAAACCTGATTTAGGTTAACTTTTCTGTAAAATAGATTCTTCACATATCGCGAACATGGTAGCCAAGTTCTTCGTGTGGCGCAAAGAACAAACTAGTCGGACGCACCTCTGAAGTTCTTCGCGTGTCGCGAACTTTGCATTCCAAGTCTTCGCGTGTCACAAAGACCATAAAATCCAGGAAATTGACTTTTTAATCTCTCGTGCTTCGCATCCGACCGCTTATCATCCGTTTCTTGCTCATTTAGGACATAAAACCTGAGAGGTAGACACAACCACAAACACACATAAAACCGAACAAGAATACATACTAAAACAACTAAGACGCACACAAAACAACATATAAACTAGGGTTATTAAACCCTACATCACATCCCCACACTTACTCTTTGCGTCCCGAAAAATAATTATGCAATGGAATCATAATTGGAACCTGCTTTCACAATCTCATTCATTTAATCATTTCAAATATAATCACGCGCTAACTGTAACAATTGATATTTCTATCCGACTAAACCCAACCACCGACCTGTCGAGCCCCCGATTATGTGATCTAAAATACTATACATTACCACGTAACAGTTTGTCTATGGATCTCACACTCAGGAATTACAACTTGGCCTAATCCCATCTCAAGGTCATGTTTTGGCACGGGTTAAACCATATAGATTTCCCCCACCACTATAAGCACTAATTCATAAGTTTTAGAAATCAAATGGAATTATGGATCAATGTATGAAAGCTGTGTGAATAAACATAACCCAATGGTGTTTCAATCAAGCTGGAACTCGACGTGTGACACATAGGCAGTTTTTAGCAATGAAATACAAAAGCTTCGGTTTAGTGGTGTATCCTTCAAGTCGCCATCCCGAAGGGAAACACATAAACCTAACTTAGATATCCAGATGTGGATTACTTAAGTCTCTCCCATGGGTGTATCAACCAGGTCACCATCCCGTATGGTAACACGTAGGCGAAACCTAAGCTCTCACATCTAATAATTAAAGCTCACAATTGATGGATTATGGAATGCGGGCGCCACCAACTTTTGAATTTATTTTCATAAAAAGAAAGTGGTATGCCAAAGATTTCAAAAACTTATAATTTCTTGCTTATAGAGGTACCTATCACCCTATATTGACAGTTTCAACTTGCCGACACCCCTAAGATGAGAACCCACAAGACATCCTGAATTAATTCTCAAATTAACCTAGATACACTATCAGGATGTTTAAGCTATTTAAGTAGGTTGGGCCTACCAAAACATTACAAATCAGACGCGTTTTCTACTTATTATACAATTCAATCACATACGAGCACAGTTCCAATTGTACCTATCATTTTTCACTTAATTACAAAACTCTAATGCAGGGACATTTTTTGAAATCTTTTCAAATTTTTTATGGATTTTTTATTTTATGACTCGAAATACAGACTCAGTCTACGGAACTGGACTAAGGTCTCTCCTCCCCACACTTAAACACTTCATTGCCCTCAATGTAGGAAAAGAAACAAAACGAACGACCTATACAAAAATAAAGAACTTAGCTGGATATGCGATCGTATGACATTTCATTCGCGATCGTGCTCCATAGATGCAAGTGGGCAACCTTGTACAAGACTCAAGCGGAAGTCGGAAACCATCACCCGAATGGAGATTGAGTACGGGAAAATAATTCCAAATCTGTAAAACTAAGCTCAAAGCACACCCACAAGCATCAAATCGACTCGACAACAAGACTCGATTAAAATAAAAGACAAGAACGAATGACAAATTTTTTTTTTTCGCGTGTCGCGAAGAAGTGGGACAGGATCTTCGCATGGCGCGAAGTCCCCAAATTCTGACCGATCAACCCATTCCCTCGCGTGTCGTGAAGAACTGGGCTGGGATCTTCGCGTGTCGCGAAGACCCTGTGGTGACAGAAAGTAAGGATGAAAATCAGAGTTTTTTCCGTAGAAAAATTTTCAACCTCTAAAACTCCAAATTTTCAACTTATTCCAATACATGATTTATGTTCTTACATACCTAGAACGTGATTCCCCATCATTTTTCTTGCCAAAATTGATACGAAAACCTGTAAAACTTAGAAAAACTACAAAAACATACCCAATAACATCAAAAATACATAACTTTACACATGGTGCCCTACCCCCCAAGAACTTGTGCGTTGCCCTCAATGGCACATATATGAATCCAAGACGCCTCAGAGATTTCCCCACACTTGGTCAATTGCACAAAAACAAACTAAATACATGTAAAACTTAGATTTCCTCCTAAGAGCGCAAAGTTTAACGTCTTCAGCCAGACGCGGTGTACCTGAGATTGGTTACGTGTCTCCATCCTCTAGAACGCTTAAGAACAACACATCAACCTGCTTGTCCGGACCATTGATGTCATTTGGCTTTAAATACGGCTTTCGTCAATGGCCATTCACTGTTTGCCTCAAATGGTCTTCAAAGTCTTCTATCTCAACATCACCTGAGTGACCCACCTTGGTCACCAAGTAGGGACCTGTCCACTTGCTCTTTAACTTACCAGGGAAGAACTTCAACCTTGAGTTGAACAACCACACCTTTTGCCCAATTGCAAAGGTTTTCAACCAGATCTTTGAATCGTGCACCTTCTTCATCTTATCCTTGTAGGCCGAGGCACTCTCATATGCATCATCCCTTAATTTTTCCAACTCACCCAAGCACAACTGTCTTTGCTTACCTGCAGCATCATAATCAAGATTAACATTTTTAATAGCCCATAATGCTCGATGAGCTAATTCTACAGGTAAGTGACATCCTTTTCCATAGACTAGCCGGTACGGAGTAGTGCCAATAGGTGTTTTGTAAGCAGTACGGTATGCCCACAAGGCATCATTTAGTTTGTTTAACCAATCCTTGTGGTCGGACCGTACTATTTTCTGCAAAATTTCCTTGATTTGCCTATTGGATACCTCCACTTGCCCACTTGTTTGTGGATGATAAGGTGTGGCAATCTGGTGGTCTACACCATAGCGTTTCAGAAGTTTGCCAAAATGAAAGTTCTTAAAATGAGATCCCCCATTACTTATGATCACACGGGGAAGCCCAAATCTAGAAAAAAAAATGTTTGATTGAATGAATTTGCAAACTACGCTATGGTCATTGGTCTTAGTGGCAATTTCTTCGACCCATTTTGACATATAGTCAACGGCTACCAAGATGTACAAATTGCCAAATGAATTTGGGAATGAGCCCATGAAATCAATTCCCCATACATCAAAAATATCAACAACGAGTATTGGTTGCATGGGCATCTCATTCGGCTTAGTGATACTACCCATCTTTTGGCAATTAATACATGTTCGAGCAAACTCAAATGCATCCTTAAAAATAGTGGGCCAAAATAACCCGCAAGATAAGATTCGATGCCCTGTTTTCTGGCCACTAAAATGGCCCCCACACGCAGACGCATGTGCAAGCTCCAAAACTGAAGGGATCTCTGATTCAGGAATGCAACGCCTGATTAGTTGGTCCGCTCCCACTTTGAACAAATCCGGTTCATCCCAAATGTACCGGTTGACCTTTTTCAGGAATTTGTTCTTCTTGTTCCAATCTTCGGGAATAGTACTTGTAACTAAATAGTTAGCAATACCTGCATACCAAGGATCAGAAGATGTAGTGGACATTAAACACTCATCAGGGAACCGCTCGTTTATCTCAGGGGTAACATCCTCCTCTCCCCTTTGGATCCGTGACAGGTGGTCAACTACGAAGTTTTCACATCCCTTTTTGTCCTGGATCTCCGGATCAAATTCCTGAAACAAAAGGACCCACCTGATCAACCTGGGCTTGGCATCCTTCTTTGCCATCAAATATCGGACAGCTGCATGATCAGAATAAACAATCACTTTGCTACCCCAAATATAAGACCTGAATTTGTCTAAGGCATAGACAACTGCAAGCAACTCCTTCTCGGTGGTGGTGTAATTCAATTGAGCACCAGAGAGGGTCTTGCTTGCATAGTAAATGACAACAGGTCTTTTGTATACCTTTTGACCCAAAACAGTACCCTCTTGAACCATGAAATGGCTCTTTTCCCAACTTAAGACCAAATTAGTTTCTACACATCGTTGCAAAACTTTAGATAATTCTGTTAAACACAATTCAAATGATGAGCCAAAAACTGAAAAGTCATCCATAAAGACCTCAAGTGACTCCTCAACCATGTCCGAGAAAATACTCATCATACACCTTTGAAAGGTGGCCGGGGCGTTGCACAACCCGAATGGCATCCGTCGAAAGGAAAAGGTACCATAAGGGCATGTGAAGGTGGTCTTTTCCTGATCATTAGGATGGATGACTATTTGGTTATAACCTGAGTAACCATCTAGAAAGAAGTAAAACTTCTGACCTGATAACTTCTCTATGATTTGGTCAATGAATGGTAAAGGAAAGTGATCCTTTGATGTGGCAGCATTCAGTTTCATGTAATCAATACGCATACGCCACCCGGTTACCGGCCAAGTGGCAATTTGCTCACCATCATCACTTGTTATTACCGGGATTCCTGCTTTCTTGGGCACTGTTTGGGTTGGACTCACCCATGGACTGTCAGAAATGGGATAGATGATCCCGACATCCAACCACTTCAAGACCTCCTTCTTGACAACCTCCCGCATGTTGGGATTCAATCGGCGTTGTGTATCTCATGAAGGTCTTGCATCTGTATTTGTGATGATCTTGTGTTTCACAATGGAAGGATTAACACCCTTCAAATTCATAATGGTCCAACCAATTGCAGCCTTGTAATCCTTTAGCACCTTCAGTAGTGCCTCCTCCTGTTCTTCATCCAAGTTGGATGCAATGATGACAAGTAGAGTCTCACTTTCCCCCAGAAATGCATACTTTAGGTTTTTGGGGAGGTCTTTCAATTCTACCTTCGGGGGGCTAACAAGTGATGGTTGTAGCCCCGAGTCAATCTCTAATGGTAGACTCTCCACATGATGTGTCCATGGAGGTCTGCCATCCTTCACAGCTAAGGCTTCAACAAGCCTTTCCTCCTCCTCCAAGTCAAGCTCCAGTTCCTGTTCAAATCTGTCACAAACAAAACACTCCTCTGTGGATTCATCCTCAGAATGAGGATAGCATCCTTTAATGATGTATGCCATAAAGCATTCATCACTAGGCAGAGGGTTAGATTCACTTGAAAAAATATTTTAACAGACCCTTCTATTGCCAAATGTCATATCAACTGTGCCTAAGCGACAGTCAATCAAAGAGTGGGATGTGGCTAAGAGGGGTCGACCCAAAATGATAGTTGGTTCAATGACCTTTTCAGATTGCACATAATCAAGAACCAAGAAAACCACCGGATAGTAGAATTGATCCACTTTTAATATCACATCATGAATAGTCCCTCTTGGGAGTTTAGGGGTCAAATCCGCCAACACCACGGTGGTATTGGCTTGACGTACAGGACCAAAGTCATACTGGTCATACAAACTCCCAGGAAGGATACCCACACTAGCTCCAAGATCCAATAGCGCTTTGCTTATTTTGAAATCACCCACTTGTATAGAAATTATGGGCGCTCCTGGATCTTGGAGTTTAGGTGGAAGAGAACCAGTCAAAATTGCACTAACTCGTGCATTCAGGTCAAGCTTTTCAGGAATTTTGTGATGCCTTTTCTGATTGCACAATTCTTTCAAGTATTTAGCATAAACTGGTATATGTTTAATTGCATCAAGAAGTGGTATATTAATTTTTACCTGCTTGAAAAGCTCCCAGATTTCTTCTTGTTGAGGACATTGCTTCTTAACCGCCACCTGTTTACCTGCACTCACTGAAGAAGCAGGGAATGACACCCTTGGAGGCACCACTCCCCCATTGTCAACAGTAGATGATGTTTTAGGAAAAGGCGGTTCTTTTGGATTTGGAAAAGCAACCCGTGTTACCAGAATCGGTTCGGGTTCATCATCACTGACATCATGCTCATCAAGATCCTCCACCACACCATCAATAGAGGGTGGTGGAGGTGCAACCTTGTTATCATAAGTCTTACCACTTCAGAGAGTACTAACCTTGCCCACGTGGTTATTCTTCATGTTTCTGTTCCCCGAAGTGTGGTGGGATGGATTGGTCACCGTATCACTTGGAAGCTTGCCAATACTCTTCTTCATTTCTGCTATCTCAGTGGAAAACTGCCCCATTTGAGTGCTCATGACTTGTATGGTTTTATCCCGCACATCATCGGCTTGGTTCTTCTTTTGCAAGTCTTGTTGGATCGACTTCAAGAGACCCAACATAACCTCCTCATTACTCTGATTAGAGGATCCAGATGATCCTTCCTGCTCATTCCCCTTTTGGTATCCCCTTTGGTTATAATTTGGATTTCGGGGTGGAAATGGTTGTTGAGCTCTTTGACTACTACCTTTGAAGTTGGGGTTAGCTTGATTTGAGGCATCCCCATACCTGAAATTGGGATGATTTCTAAGACCCGAGTGGTAGGTGTTGGAGTTCATGTCATAGTTCCTACCACCCCCTTGCACATAGTCCACATCTTCATTGCCACCTGTGCAATTGGCACCACTGTGCCCTAGTTCATCACGTTGGTCACATACCTCATATTGTTGACCCCCAATACCCATGTTGGCAACCTGCTTTTCTAATTTCTCCAACATGTTTGCCTCAGAGCTAGGACTATCAACTCCTCTAACTACCGAATGTCTAGCCCGCCACGAAGATTGGGCTTTCCTCTTGGATGTCACTACCATCCTCTCCAAGTAATCCCAGTCTACATCCTCATAATTTTTACCAAAGGTGCCATTAGAAATAGAGTTGAGGTCTCGGGAATCATCATCTGTCAACCCCTCATTGAAGGCACTAAGCATCTCCCACATTTGCAAACCATGGTGTGGGCAGTTCTTAATCATCATCTTGAACCTAAGAAAGGCTTTGTTGTTGGAAGTTTCTGATGTTCTTTCTAGCATCACTAGTCCTCTGATTAGTGTAGAACTCATCCAGGAACTGTTGTTGCATATCACCCCATGTATAGATAGATTTAGACAGTAGAAAGTGGAACCACTGTTGAGCCTTTTCTTCTAGGGTGAATTGGAATAATACTAACTTCACATCATCTGGTGTGAATCCCTGTCCACCAGTGGTGTTACACATGGCATCATAAGCACTTAGATGCAAGTATGGCTCCTCTGTCCCCCGACCATGATACTTAGGCAAATTATGAATTGCCTGAGAACGAACCTCAAAAGATCTCCCATGTTGTTGTGGAATGACAACTGGGGATGGGTTATAAGCAATGTATGGTCGGAAGTGGCTCTCAATCCCTCTAACAGGGCCTCTATCATGTCTCCTTGGAATGCCTCCCGGATTTTCAACAGGAGGGATGGCATCCCTAGGACCAGGTCGTCTTTGCCTATTTACAGGCTGCTACTGTGGTGGGATTGGTTCAGGAATGTGTTGCTGAGGTGGTTGCTATGGCAACCTCTGATCAAATTGATGCTCATTCGGTCTTTCAAACCGAACACTTGTATCATGTCTCCTGTACACTGCACTCTTAGCCTCTGTCTCTCCCTTCTGTCCAAGTCATGAGGCTTGTCCTCATCATCCCCAAATTCATCATAATAGCCTTCTATATCATCCTCATAATCTAGACCGGAGTATACGGATGGAAGCCTGGTAGGGGTGTGGAGTGAAATATAGATGGCCTTGTGATTGGTGGTTATGAGGTTGGTGGTGGTAGGGGATATGTCACTATCCTCACATATGGTGAAGAATAGTGAGCGTTAGGTTTGAACTCAAAGGGTTGGCTCACTTATGGCAAAGGTTGTGTAACATCCATGGTTTTTCCGGCCGTATTTTTATTTATTTTGTTCAATAATAACACCCCATTTAAATCCCGTACTTACCACATTATTTAATATTTTAACGTGAGACATCCGAAATATTTTCTTTTAATTTTCTTATTTTATTAACTACGTTATTTAATTTTAAGGACGAAAAATCCTTTTAACTAAGGGGATGATGTGACACCCGATAAATTTCGGTTAATCTCATCAATCTAAACTCCGTTATCTCACAAACTACAAAGGCTAGTTTTGAAATTTATTAAAATATTACTTGGCACGGTCGCGCCATGCCCTAGCACGGTCGCGCCCAGTAGACACGGTCGTGCCATGCCCTGGCACGGTCACGCCTCTTACCCGGTTGACACGCAAATGCAGTCTTTAACCGCAAACATGTTCGAATCCGTAGTTGTAACGCATAGATTCAACCATTATTGTGCCGTTTCAAACCGTTCATCACTGTTAATCATTGCGAGTTAACCACATTAGTTATTATGAAACCGAAACCATCGATACCTTCATTTTCTACTATCAAACTTATCCAATTCATGTATCATTCTCGAAATCAAGATTCTACGCATGATATTCAAACTCCTTTGATCACCTTTATCATATCAATTTTGCCCGAGTCGCAGCAGGAGACGCCGGGGACCAACGCATCGGAGTCGGGACTGTGTTCTAGCCAATCTCTAACAATTCGAACTCCATTCTGGTAATCAATCACTTCGTAGATTAGTATTCATGTTTAGAACAAAAGCCCCAAACTAATTCGGGCTTACAACATCGATTTGAACATGAACGAAATCTAGGGTTCATCTTATTACGGATTTAATCGAACACTAACCTAGACCCAACCTCAATGCACTTAATCTATATGGTTAGATTCGCAATCTTCAACTCAGTAAAAGCCCCATGAATTCAACCATTATTAATACAAGAATTAGCCAATTTGTTTTCTGAAAAAAAATCCAGACACGGTCGTGCTAATAGGTTAGCACGGTCGTGCCTCGTGTCCAGGCATGGTTGTGCGTCCCATGCCTAAGCACGGTCGTGCCCTACCTTGGCACGGTCGTGCCCTACCTTGGCACGGTCGTGCCCTACCTTGGCACGGTCGTGTGTCCAGTGATCAGTTTTCTTTTTAAAAAAAAATCATTTAACATATTCTGTTTAACCCAAATTTCTTTATAAAAATTATTTTATAAAACCCCAAGGCCCGGGAATGTTTTATGAACCAAATTATCAACTTGAAAATTTTAAAACAATTATTTAATCCTTTCTAGCGGATTAAAAAAACTAGTAAATTCTAAATAAAAATTTTATATAATTATTTTATTCAAAACCTATAGAAACTATTCCCCTTTCTCAATTTTTAGTGTAACTTATATTTTCTTTAATTACTTTTAGAATTTATAAAGAACTAATTTAACTATTTAACTAATTGAGACATTATAATTATTTATATAAATATTAGTCGAACATTTATTTGTAAACAAAATAACATATATATATATATATATACTCATATATTCAGTCCTTTATTAACAAACAAGTTATTGCTATTTAAACGAACATATTATTTCATTAATAACAAAGGTATATACAACATTCAATCTAGTCCAATACCTTCATACGTTAGTCCTTTGTGCATTTTTCATAGATACATATATAAATCCAATCATCGGTTAAATTCGTGTTAGCTAAAAAACTTGCGAGACTACTCGTACTTGTGATTTCAAGCTACAGATCCAAAGTGAGTTTACATAGCCCCTTTTCCTTTTTATACATTTTTGGGGTGAAACATGATTACTCAATAACACACTATATACAACTACATACGTACAATTATACAATATGATCAAATGTGTTTATTTGTGCTTTGTGCTTGAATGCTAACCGTTAAGGCTACATATACATGACATACTCGTGTAATCATTAACACATTACATCAGGATAACATTTGATTGTTATGCCCTACATCAGGATAACATGTATTGTTATGCCCTACATTTACAACAGGATAACATGTGTTGTTATGCCCTACATTTACATCAGGATAACATGTGTTGTTATGCCCTACATTTACATCAGGTTAACATGTGTTGTTATGCTCTACATTTACATTAGGATAACATGTGTTGTTATGCCCTTTAGTTACAAGGTTACATTTGCGCAACTAGCTTAACTTAGATTATCCATAAATGCTTTATAAACCATGTATCATATGATTTGTACACAAAACATTTGAACTTTACTTGTGGTGTCAAAACCTATGTATGCTCACCAACTATTTTTAATTGACACTGTTTTCATCATATTTCAGGTACTAGGGTATAAGATCATATGCAAGATACTATATATATGATTTGGACTTAGTAAACAAAGAAATTGAACATGTTGATGTATTTGATTTTGGTTGTTGATTTGAACTATTGTAATGAAATCTTGATGTAATTAATATATGAAACTTTAATTGATCATGAGCTTATGAACAGTCCAAACGTCCGCCCCGACGTATTCCGCCGTCGGTTGGGGTGTGACAGATTGGTATTAGAGCCATGTTTATAGGGAAGTAGGTTATTAGAAACGAATAACCTAGACTATAACCTTAGGACACCCAACTCATATCATGCTCTATGTTATATGATATTTGCCACATTGCTATGTGCTACATGTTTACTACTTTGTGTGAGTATCTTACATGTTATTCTAAGTATTACATCGCATGACACAATACATTATAGTTTATGTGCTACACTACTTGATAACTCACATGCTTATAAACATTGCTATCTATGTAATACCTCCCTTACCACACTGTTTAATTACATACTACCTATTTGATCCCATCAAATGCTATCCTAAGTCTTACCACACACTTATTCATACCCAAGTCTTTATACACCTTCACTCTTATACATTGAGAATTATGTCACCATAATCATTGTAAACAAAGTTTAAACTCTTAGGCCTAAAGCCTACTAAAAATTTTAAAATCCCGTCAAAGTTTTGAGTTCTGAAAATTAGTAAAGAACATGCGCAATCCGGAAGGGTGAATGCATGTACTCTAGGTCTTCTGTCTAGGAAATCATTTCATATAAATCCAAACTAACCAAAGGATCCGTATGCTTTCCTGGGAATTCCAGAATTGAGTGTTCACTTATAGGCTAAAGCATGTCTTCTTGAAAGTATAAGAATTTGAATTACTTTGATTTGTCAAAGTACCCATTTGATTATGATACCCAATGAGTACAATTTAAACACCATCATTTTGTTTGTTACAATTTAGTACACATACCTAAGCCTTATTTGTAAACTAATCATTTTATTATCAGTTTTAAACAACCTCGTTATTTTGTTCAAACAAAGCACTTATCAAACCTATAGTTTATGGATATTATCTAAAATATAAATTTCTATAAACCTTTTCACCATGTAAGAAAACTTAATACAAACTTGTTTTATAAATCATTATCTTAAGTAATAATTAATTACGACTTTTATTTCGTTAAATTAATTATTATTAAACCTTGGCTTAATTATTAAATAATTTAGCTATTATTTCTCCTTTGAAATATTCCCTTCATGATAATTAAAATTAAATAAAAGGTTTCTAATTATTCATCCATTTATCTAGATATTCAACTTATTATTTTCACTATTTTTTTAAATTACAAAAAATAATAAGTTACAATTACTTGTCTATTTACAAAAGAAAAACACAAATCAATTATTCGTAAGCACATCACTCTAAACACCTACAAAACCTTCTCGTTATCTTGCACATTCGGAAATATACGAACATACTAGGCACTTCAAAGAGATGAATCCATTTGCATAGGTGTTAACCATCCATATAAACCCCAAGAAGATTGATAATTTAAAACCCAACTACCCACATTATACATGAACATCAAGCAACACGCTTGTCCGCAACACTCGACCACCTACAAAATTCGATAGTTTACGTTACTCATGAGATTCAGTAACTTACATATGATCATTCACATGATACATAACACTGGATTTAGCACATGATACACAATACTAGATTGTTCACATGACACATGATACGTGGTTAAATATAATATACATAATACTAGATTTAGCACATGATACACAATACTAGATTGTTCACATGATACATGATACTTGGTTGAATACAATATACATAATACTAGATTTATCACATGATACACAATACTAGATTGTTCACACGATACATGATACTTGGTTGAATACAATATACATAATACTAGATTTAGCACATGATACACAATACTAGATTGTTCACATGATACATGATACTTGGTTGAATACAATATACATAATACTAGATTTAGCACATGATACACAATACTAGATTATTCACATGATACATGATATTTGGTTGAGTACAATATACATGATACTAAATTGATCACATTATACATGAATCTTATTTGTTTACAATATTCATGATACTAAGTTGTTCACATTATACGTGAAACTTATTTGTTTACAATGTACATGATACTAGATTAAACTTGGTTTACATTATACACGGAACTAGATTGGGTACAATTGTTGCAATTGATGGATCACAAGGCATGATAATTCACTTTACCCATGAAGGTTGAAAGCTACAAACTTTTAAGCTACTCGGGGTTTGACGTATTCTTGTTCAAACACGAGGAAGCTGTAAAACTTTAAAGCTACTCGGGGTTTGACGTATTCTTGTTCAGACACGAGGAAGCTATGAAACTCTAGGTTATGCCACATTATTACTCTTTAGATTTCTGATTGACCTTACTATCTGGGGACAGATATTTATTAGCAGCTTATACGTGAAAACAATACACATGAACTAAGTAATTTAGTGCCCTCTCTTGACCCGCACACAGCGGAAGAATCTATTCGGACCATGTGACGATTTGAGTAATTACGGGTGCACACGTAATTATAAAAGTCAGTGCATGAAAAACATAGTGAATTATGTTGTGTGTTATGACATAAAACCTATCATGATATATAGTAACGAAACTAATGAGGTATGATAAGGGCATGGTGGATACGCCGCTGATACTTCCTATATATAAGTGTTCCTGTCATGTTGACAGAAGTAGCGTTGCTCGTGTCACGTGAAAATTTTATGTCATTTTGACCTTGACCTGTGTTTGTGAAATCCCTTGACCAGTAACACATCTTGAACATATTAGACTACATCCTAAACAAGTCTTGATCATCAAATTCTCATCGTTCTCATTTCAATGGATACATTTCATCATTGACGTCCAGAATATTCTTCGACAATATTCTCCTTGACTCTCTCCAAACCAAAATTTACTATCATCATTCATGCCCTCGAGTATCAGACCTGAACCTTGTCATCAATTATACTCCTCAAACCAAATTTTTTTTAAGTTCATTGAGAATCCAAATGTGACTCGGAGTTCACTTGGGAATCCGAGAAACAAATGAAGCTCAAGTACCTGCATCTCGTTCCTAAATCAGTAACCTCCACTAGTTGAATTTCGGGACGAAATTCTCTCAACTTGTGGATACTGTAACATCCATGGTTTTTCCGGCCGTATTTTTTATTTATGTTGTACAATAATAACACCCCATTTAAATCCCGTACTTACCACATTATTTAATATTTTAACGTGAGACATCCGAAATATTTTCTTTTTATTTTCTTATTTTATTAACTACGTTATTTAATTTTAAGGACGAAAAATCCTTTCAACTAAGCGGATGATGTGACACCCGATAAATTCTGATTAATCTCGTCAATCTAAACTCCGTTATCTCACAAACTACAAAGGCTAGTTTTGAAATTTATCAAAATATTACTTGGCACGGTCGCGCCATGCCCTAGCACGGTCGCGCCCAGTAGACACGGTCGCGCCCAGTTGACACGGTCGCGCCATGCCCTGGCACGGTCGCGCCTCTTACCCAGTTGAAACGCAAATACAGTCTTTAATCGCAAACCTGTTCTAATCCATAGTTGTAACGCATAGATTCAACCATTATTGTGCCGTTTCAAACCGTTCATCACTGTTAATCATTGCGAGTTAACCACATTAGTAAGTATGAAACCAAAACCGTCGATACCTTCATTTTCTACTATGAAACTTGTCCAATTATTGTATCATTCTCGAAATCAAGCATCTGCCCATGATATTCAAACTCCTCTGATCACCTTTCTGATATCAATTTTGTTGGAGACGCCGGGGACCAACGCATCGGAGTCGGGACTGTGTTATAGCCAATCTCCAACAATTCGAACTCCATTCTGGTAATCAACCACTTCTGTAGATTCGTATTCATGTCTAGAACAAAAGCCCCAAACTAATTCGGGCTTACAACATCGATTTAAACATGAACCAAATCTAGGGTTCATCTCATTACGGATTTAATTGAACACTAACCTAGACCTAACCTCAATGCAATTAATCTATATGGTTAGATTCGTAATCTTCAACTCAGTAAAAGCCCCATGAATTCAACCATTATTAATACAAGAATTAGCCAATTTGTTTTCTGGAAAAAAATCCAGACACGGTCGTGCTAATGGGTTAGCACGGTGGTGCCTCGTGTACAGGCATGGTTGTGCCTCCCGACTAAGCACGGTCGCGTCCCATGCCTAAGCACGGTCGTGCCCTACCTTGGCACGGTCGTGTGTCCCGTGATCAGTTTTCTTTTTAAAAAAAAAATCATTTAAAATATTCTGTTTAACCCAATTTCTTTAAAAAAATTATTTTATAAAACCCCAAGGCCCGGGAATGTTTTATGAAGCAAATTATCAACTTGAAAATTTTAAAACAATTATTTAATCCTTTATAGCGGATTAAAAAACTAGTAAATTCAAAATAAAAAGTTTATATAATTATTTTATTCAAAACCTATAGAAACTATTCCCCTTTCTTAATTTTTATTGTAACTTGTAGTTTCTTTAATTACTTTTATAATTTATAAAGAACTAATTTAACTATTTAACTAATTGAGACATTATAATTATTTATATAAATATTAGTCGAACATTTATTTGTAAACAAAATAACATATATATATTATTATTATTATATGTATATATATATATACTCTCATATATTCAGTCCTTTATTAACAAACAAGTTATTGCTATTTAAACGAACATATTATTTCATTAATAACAAAGGTATATACAACATTCAATCTAGTCCAATACATTCATGCGTTAGTACTTTGTGCATTTTTCATTGATACATATATAAATCCAATCATAGGTTAAATTCATGTTAGCTAAACAACTAGCGATACTCGTACTTGTGATTTCAAGCTACAGATCCAAAGTGAGTTTACATAGCCCCTTTTCCTTTTTGTATATTTTTGGGGTGAAACATGATTACTCAATAACACACTATATACAATTACATACGTACAATTCTACAATATGATCAAATGTGTTTATTTATGCTTTGTGCTTGAATGCTAACTGTTAAGGCTACATATATATGACATACTCGTGTAATCATTAACACATTACATCATGATAACATTTGATTGTTATGCCCTACATCAGGATAACATGTATTGTTATGCCCTACATATACAACAGGATAACATGTGTTGTTATGCCCTACATTTACATCAGAATAACATGTGTTGTTATGCCCTACATTTACATCAGGATAACATGTGTTGTTATGCCCTTCAGTTACAAGTTTACATTTACGCAACTAGCTTAACTTAGATTCTCCATAAATGCTTTATAAACCATGTATCATATGATTTGTACACAAAACATTTGAACTTTACTTGTGGTGTCAAAACCTATGTATGCTCACTAACTATTTTTAGTTGATGCTGTTTTCATCATGTTTCAGGTACTAGGGTATGAGATCATATGCAAGATACTATATATATGATTTGGACTTAGTAAACAAAGAAATTGAACATGTTGATGTATTTGATTTTGGTTGTTGATTTGAACTATTGTAATGAAGTCTTGATGTAATTAATATATGAAACTTTAATTGATCATTAGCTTATGAACAGTCCAAACGTCCGCCCCGATGTATTCCGCTGTCGGTTGGGGTGTGACAGGTTGGCCAAATGGTGGAAAAGGTGGGAATTGACCCGTGGATGGGTTTAGGTTGTCATCTGTCCTAGGTGGGGGAACAAATGATGGGAACACACCCGAGGTGGGCTGCTGTTCCAGTGGTAACTGACCTGCAGGAGGCAGATCGTATTGCTTCCTATGATCCGGTTTGTTCTCCATGTGAGCTGGAGAAGACATAACCCTGTTGGTTCTATTAAATACCCTGTTTTGTTCGGCAGTCTTCTCAGTTTCTGGATCAAAGAGTAAAGGAGATGATTTGTTGGAGTACCTTGTATGATGCATACAACTGAAGAATCACCTGCACAACACAAACAAGAACACCCCATGTAATACTGAACAAAACAAAAATAACAAGACAAAAAAAGTAAATAAGAATTTTGATTTTTTTGTGAGATGTAGCAACAATAACAAATTAACACTAAGCGCACTAACTCCCCGGTAACGGCGCCATTTTCATCAATGTCGTTTGGTCGGTCAAAAACAATTCTTAAACACCTTAACTAATAAGGGTAAGTAGAGTATCGTATCCACAAGGAGTATGTGGAAAAGGGTCACTTTGTTACAAGATTCAAAGACAGAAAACAATAGTAACTAAATTGGATTTGGGTTTAAAACAATAATAAGATATGTAATCCTCTCCGGGGTTCGGGTATGCAAATACAAGGTCCTTCAAGACAATTAGCAAGCGATTACATAGACATAATCATACAGTTCAATTGAATTCAGTGATAATGTAAGAACCTGTTGTAAATAAAACTTATTCTCACACAACCATCAATGACAAACCAATTATAATCCAACCCCCAAATTATCCCCGATGTAAAGAAACCCGAGACTATTAATATTTGAACAACAATTCAAAATCAATCAAAGAAGTTTAAAGCATTCGATTAATAAATGAAATCATATGGCTTAAAATGCCAACCAAGATTACAAACTAAGCTAATCATTCAAGAATTCACAAGTGTTCATAAACCCTAGACCCAAAGAAGACTACAAGAGATTTAGCCACTCATACTCACAACAACAATCAAAATCAATGTACTAGGACTTACAATCATGAAAGATTAACACAAATCGGCCCAACTATGGTGGAAATCGCCTCCTTAAAGGTCTGGAACGGTTGTGGTCGAAGATGAATGATTCCCCGGGCTGCTAATGATTAAAACCTGATTTAGGTTAACTTTTCTGTAAAATAGATTCTTCACGTGTCGCGAACATTGTAGCCGGCGCGAAGAACAAACTAGTCGGGCGCGCCTCTGAAGTTCTTCGCGTGTCGCGGACTTTGCATCCCAAGTCTTCGCGTGTCGTGAAGACCATAAAATCCAGAAAATTGACTTTTTGACTTTTTAATCTCTCATGCTTCGCATCCGACCGCTTCTTATCCGTTTCTCGCTCATTTAGCACATGAAACCTGAGAGGTAGACACAACCACAAACACAAACACACATAAAACCGAACAAGAATACATACTAAAACAACTAAGACGCACACAAAACAACATATAAACCGGGGTTATTAAACCCTAGATCATCCAACTCGGGCCAACTCAGTCAAATCGAATTTTCGTTGTTTTTCACGGAGATACATTGGAAGATGAGAATTAAATGATTACTATGTATATTATATTAAAAAATGAATATCAATTTTTGAAATACTTATTTGAACATGTATCCTTTTGATTTATATTGATATTCACGTATTTTGTTATAAATATTAGTAAACTTATGATATTGATATGCTTTCTATTTTTGTATAAGAATCTAAACTTTTGCATATAAGACAAATACATCTTTCTTGAGCTTCAAAATCTGGAAAAAAATGTGTGAAAATGTGTTTGGAAGAATGGATAAGACAATGCACAACGTCTACAACACTATAAGACAAGAAAACAAGGGTCCAGCAGACCCAAGGTCGTTGAAACGACCATGAACACGGCCTTGGGCATGGTAGAATCATGTTTTCTTGATTTGTGTATTGTGCCTATAAATACAAGCCTTCCACAACCATTTTCTTCACCCTTTTTTTTCTAAAAACACTTTCATATGCATATCTACTACATATCTCTCTAGTTCCCTTGATATTTTAACATCAAATCAAGTAAGAGATTGAAGATCAAAGATTAACGAGCAAAATAGAAGAGTTATGCTACAACTTCTAATCTTGTATATATTTCTTGTCCTTGTAATTTGTGTGGTAGTGTGTTATCACTTTATTGAGAGATTATTGTAAGAGTCACTCACTATATGTGAGTTAAGTATCATCATACTATCTTGATATAGTTGATGATTGGGTTGGAAAACACTATCTTGATATAGTGTTGATTTGTAAGTTGAGAGTTATGAGTTGTAATTTGTGAGATGTGTAGATACACTATCTTGATATAGTGTAAGCTTGCGTGAGAGTACAAATACCACTATCTTGACATATTGAGTTGAAGAAGATGATCACTACCTTTGTTTAGTGAGACGTTGTACAAGGTGATCACTACCTTTTATTAGTGAAACGCTTGGTGTACCTATGATCTCTTCCGTTCAAAAGAAACGTTTAGTGGATAAACTCTTGACTAGAGATTAGGGGAGAGGGCGTAAAGTGGATTACTTAACATTCACTTGAACCTCTATAAATCGGTTTTGTCATTTTTTCCCTAAACTCTTTACATTCTTGCGTAGTTATTTAATTTGGTTTAAAACAAGTGTTCATCATACTAGTTTGAGTTTTTAATTAATAACAATTTTAAGAAAACCTATTCACCAAATGAACTTTTGGGTATGTTTGGAAGGAAATTATTATTTACCTTTGTTAATTTCTAGTGAATTTGTAAGTTTTTTTCAATGACATTTTGGTTAAGTTTAATTTTGTTAATTTAGAAAATATAAACCGTGACAGGTATAAAACTAGTTAGAAGGGATATCAATCAATTTGTTTGTTCAGTTAATTTATTTGAAAGGGCATTTTGCACAAAACTTATAAAATACATCTACCCCTTGTATTTTTGTTTGACAAACTTTCCCATGCGAAATCACAATCTTGGTCTAGTCTCTAAACTACACAAGCCGAATCGAAAGCCAGGCTCGTGAACCAAGTCGAGTCCGGTTGAGCATCATCATTTCTATGCCATGTCCACTCTGCATGACTCGCATTCACCACCTGCAGCTGCCCATGCCCAAAACTTGCCTCCCTGAACAACGATATTTTTGGTTGTGGATCTTTATACCTAAGAACATGCAAGTTAACAAACTTTACACTTTTGCGAAGTCACAAAATCACTTATTTATTGGAAAACTAAAAAATAATTCGGTCACAAGACGGTAGCTAATATTTTTAAAACATATATAGTAAAAAATAATTTTGTCACAAAAAAGATTGCTAATTTTAAAATAAAATAAAAGGTTCTGAAAATGATAGCTAATTTTATGAAAAGGACATTTGCTATTATTCTACAAACGGTTTAACAGTTACAAATGGTCGTTTTTTTAGCAGTGAGGTGTTTACAACTATAGATTTTGTAAACTATTGACTTACTTTGTAGCCAGACCTTCACGGTTGCCTCCATCCCCAATGGTGATATGCACTGGACCACATTTATCAGCATCTTGATTATACACGCGTGTCTATCCAAACCAAAACAAAAAGGTTAAAGTTTGTATTGATATTACAATTTGAAATTATACAATTTTGGTTGATTTTTTTGATGACAAAAACAAACTTACAAAGCGTTCATATGCATGAACATGACCAGCGAAAACTATGTCAACACGAGCATTATAAAGCAAATCTTCCATTGAATCCCTCATGTGAGTGCTTTCTTTCTCTCCTTGATGGGCAGTATTCGAGTTGTACCATGGAGCATGAACAAGAGCAAACAACCAAGGGGTCCGTTTCCTATCGACCTTCTTTAGATCAGACTCGAGCCAGTTGTATTGGTTGGAGCCTAGTCCAAAGTCAGTGTAGGACCCTAGCATGATCACATGGACACCCGCAACATCAAATGAATAAAACAAGTTAGAATCGGAACCACTCTCATCAAATGGCATGCGCCATCTGGCATTGTATGCGGTGAACCTCTCTTTGTGGATGAGTGGTATACTTTCGACCTCGTGGTTGCCTTGAGAAACCATCCATGGCCGCTGGCTCGCCAATGGCTCAACCAAGCGGCCAAATGAGTCCCACCATGGTTGGTAAAAATCTGCATAGGATAGGTCACCTGGGAGTAGTAGAACATCGTAACCAGTGTTCCCGATGTGTTGGAGGGTCGATTTAGTCCATTCGGTTTGTCCTAGATCTCCTGATATTCAAAAGCATTATATTTGTAACAAATACATATAATGAATATATATATGCCCAATCACCATATATAAAAATATTACGACACATATGTCATATGTGAGTTACAAATGTTTATTAAGTGGTTAGACTTATAAAATTGAATAAATATTCTCCAATATGAAATGTCATAAAAATTCTGTAAATATCAATTTATAAGAATATATGTTCTGCATACTATAAGCTTCGAAAATGTAAATATTTGTTTCTATAATTATAAACTCGAATATTCTTACAGCTTCTAGTCACAACTAGAAAGTAGAAAATATGTATATTTTTTATAAAAGTTTCCGATAAGTTACTAGCAAAATAATTTCCGACAAGTTACCAACAAAATAATTTCCCACAAGTTAGCGACAAAACAAAAATAAAAAAGTAACCATAAGATTTCATACAATTTTCTAACAAATTTATTAAATAAGTGAACTTATTTATTTAATATAATCGTCGGAATATTGTCGGAAATTACCGACGAAAGACTTTTGTCGCTAATTCGTCCGAAAATTAGTCAAGACTTTATCGGAAAAAACATTTCCTACGGGGTTTTTTCCTAGAAACACTTTTTTGTCGGAAACTTGTCGCTAACGGTCAATTCCGACAAATTTCCCACAAAATCTGCTGTCACAAATTTTTTAGTTTTTTGATAGTCAGTATCGTCGTCATGATTATATATATGAACATTTAAAGAAAAATAAAACTGTGAACTAAAATTTTCTCAAGTGTTCTTAATAATAATAAAAAAAATTTGTACCAGTATTCGTCACGATAGTAATTATTGATATGAATTGATACACGACACTAGTACGACATAAAAATAATCTGATTTTAGATATCAAGCTTAACCTGTTAAACATGTCGTGTTCGTACTTACATATTTAAATCATTTAATTAATTTGGCGGGCCCGTTAAACCGGTCAATTTTATGTAATAAAATTATGAAAAAAACAAGGTTTTTGTAAAGTCAACTTGCCAACCCATTTAACCCAATTATGACAACCTCTCAATTCGTTTATAGCATGTTTACAACACGTTTGATCGTTTAGATAAATGAGTTAACGGGTAATATTGTTCAAGCATAAACTTTAATTGTATACGTGTTATAGTTGATGTCTTTTTACACGAATAAATACACATATTTGAGTTAATCAATACAATTGTAACACTATTGAATTAAATTAAACCATTTCAAGTTTGTGACCCATAATAATTACTCAGTATATTAGAGATTTATCGTACCTGAAACAGCGAAATCAATCGGAAACTGAGCCGGAGGGGTTCGGAAACTGAGCTCGGGGCTTGAATCAAGGCCACATTTGTAGTAATAAGTAGTACTAGGCTCCAATGGACCTACGACCACGTCGTGTATTTGACCAGACTTGTACAGAATGTATCTATAAGAAGAACTCGTCCCAGTTGCCGAAGTTTCATATATTCCTTGAGACTTCCCATACTTAACCGTCGACGGAGTCGTACTGTCCGTTATCCATGATATTCGCATTTTCGCATCACCGGCTAACGATATGTGTACCTGTTGGGGAGATGTTTTACTATGATCTTTGGATAGTGATACAAAAAGAGACCTGCCTGCGGGAGGCCGGACATAATCGTCGGCAGCCACGAGTCCGACAGAGACGATGAACAGTGACAATACATGGACCCGCATGGCTAAGTTTAGAGTTTATGAGGGAGTTTATGTTATGGACTTAGAAGGAGATAGAAAGAGAAACTGTTGTATTAATGAAGACATAAATGCAAATAAGTAAAACGTTGGACATGAATTTAGTATTCAATCTCCCCCATGAAAGTCAAACGTTGTTTCATTTATGTTGGAAGTTAAAAAAGCACGTACAAGTTATTTGGTTGACAATGGTACAAGTTATATTGTAACGTGTTGGAATTAAAAAGAATTAATTCTTAAATAAGAAAGTAAATAATTAGGAAACTAAAAAATTCTTTTTTTATCCATTTATAAAAGAAGGAACCGTCGTAAATTATGGGATATAGGAGACAAAATTAAGAAAGGTCTCAACCATTTATTGAAATATAATTAAAGGTTAAAAATTGATTTATATATGTGTGTTAAAATTCTTATTTTTAAATTAATAAAAAGCTTAAAGGGAATAGAAAATGTTGCACGTAACTAGACGGTGGATGAATCACGTAATGCAAGGAGAGGCACGTGGGGATGTCCTATTCTGTCACGGCTATGTGAAGTATTCGGTTAAGGGGAAAGTCTTTTGTGGTGTCATGTTGTGGAATTTATAAGTATTCTCTTTTATGGTAGTTATGCCTTTTTGGACACCAAAAGTCAATGGTTATCTTAATTTCTATTTCTTTTTAAAAAAGTTATGCTTACTTGAATGTATCGCGATAATTTATAACATATTATCTCAAAACGGCCTAAATGATGGGGAACAACACGCGAAGGATGTTGAGGTCTTGAACACTTATGAGAATTTTTTTTAGAACTAGGGCTTATAATAAAGCATGCATCACAAGTTCACAACGAAGTAATTCTCGAATTTGTTTAACAAGGGGGTCTCTTTCGCCATTGTCATTGGCCATGGCTTCCCCACATCTCAGTTTGTCAGTTGGCTGTTATGGCACCTTGAATGATATCGCAGAAATCACAAGCCATCGCCAATGGCAGTGACTTTAATAATCTGAAAATTTAAAATATAAGTATTATATATATATATATATATATATACATATATGCTATTAAGGAGAAATAATTATAAAATTTAATTATGGTTATTGTAATCATATGTTTGTAAACTTATTTAAAGTTTTATTAAAAGAAATGTTTAAATAAAAATGTTTTTTTATAAAAGCATATATGTTTAAAAATGTATAAATATATATACATTAGAAATAATTATTTTGTTAAATTACAACAATCAGGAATTTGAAATTGATTTTAAAAGAACTAACATAAGAGGTTTATAAAGTCATGATTTTTCTTAAAAGGGTTATAAAATATTTATTACTAAATGTTTTAAACTTTATGCACGAACACCAAAGAGTTTCTAAAATCTAAGTTACAATAACAATTTTCGTTTTCACAACATTTGACTCGAGCTTAAGATTTACAACAATTATTGTTTATCGTCATTATGGTACGGACCTCTAAACAACTTATGTGTATAAATTTGGTTTCTACTACCCCGTTGTTGGAATCTAGATTCGTTATTGTATGCTTATTTGTCAACAATGTGTAGTATTATACATGTATAGTTATATTATTAGTAAATATTGAATATGACGCATCGAACCCACTGAAATATTAAAAATGACACATCGAACGCACTAAACTACTGAATATGGTGCTTCGAATGCACTGAATGTGTTACGTTACTCATCAAATGTGAACTATTAAACGTGACGCATTAAACTATTGAACGTGACTCATCGAATGTGTAATATAATGTGTATGTAAATATTGTGTGATAGATATATTGTTAAGGATTAGTTTATTGTATAGTTGTTGTCATCTCACTAAGTAAAGTCAATTTACTCAGGCGTACATTTGCTTGTTATGTCGTGAAGGCTTGAAAAGAGGGCTCGAGGAAATAAAGATCAAGAGTTTTCATTAAACAAAATTATGATTTTTCGTATTTTGTTTTGAAATAAATATAATATTTTATTATTAATTTTTTAATGTATTGAATTCTGATTATTGTATAAGTGACACGATAGCTCTAGCACGATCGGTGTGTTACAGCGGCGATGGTTCGGTCTCTTTTCTAATCAACATGCAAAAGTAAAAGCAAAAATTAAGGTGAACTGTCCTACAATGGCGATTGCTCAGAAAACTCTGTTGTCTGACCAACAACTGACAAAGTCTATAAGGGTGAAGCAATTACCATTGGCAATGACAAAGGACCCCCTTTGAAACAAATACGAAAATGACCCCAATGTGATGTATACTTTATTACAAGCCCTAATTTTAAAAAATTCATTCTTGTGATGCATAAACTAATCAAGGAAAAGTGTAAAACATAACGGTTACAATGGGTTGTCATAAGTCATAACTCATAAATGGAAAGGTATCTATTCATATTGGATATTTTTTAATTTTTTTTTAATTTTGGACACCAACGTCTTTGTATATAACATTTGGGATGATATATTTATATTTTTAACGTCATCGAAACAATAAAACTACATGTATATGTATAACTATGCATTCACTAACAACAAAGCAAACTCAAACAAATAGTTTTAGCGTGAGCCAAAATCGGTCGGGCATTTAAATATATTACGATAATAATCTAAACGTTTTTAAATAAAGCAATTTAATAGGTTTTAATGTTTTATACGTTTGAATTAAATCAATTTCTGTAAATGATTAGAAAGTTTTCAATATCAACATGAACAATGTTAACTCCATTACATGTTCTAACACAACATTTTGATTTTAAATTTTACAGACCTAAAAGACTAGTCTTAACAAAACCACACCTTAAGGTCCCTAGAGATCAGACAAACCGCTACACTAAGCGAGAAAAGAACACAAAGTAATCCAAAGAAATAACCGAGACCGAACCCTAGTAGTAAATTTTGTTCAAAGAAGACCAAAGAGTTAGACACACAGCACGCCATCCGGCTTCTGATGGGTGCAACGAGTCCCAGAAGAACGTGGACCCGGGTTCATTGCAAACTGTATACAACGCCTTCCCATTTTCATCCAAACTTCCACAGTTAGCATCACTTTTTTTCCCTACACAACAAGGCTTCAATGGAGTATCAAACTTCAAGCTCCCTGAAATGTGATAAATTCACATTAATCTCACGAAAAAAAAAAACTTAACTTAATCTCAAGAAAAAAAAAACTTAACTTAATCTCAAGAAAAAAAAACTTAACTTGATCACTTCTTCATATTAATTATGGGTTGTGGTTTGTGGTTGTGGTTGTTTAGATATATCTAGGCCTTCAGTTGGTATCATAGCTACATGTTCTTGGTACTGGGTTGAAGCAAGAAGAAAGCAGCAATCAGAGTGTCTCGGTTCCATCCTTGGCTGAGAACAAAGCAGCAGCAACAACGATTTTGTTTTTGTGGGTCTGTGAACTGGGCCGAAGAGGAAGTAAGAAGCAAGCAGTGAGTTTCGTTGAGTAAGTAATCAAGAACAATTTTTCTTGATGTTTTGAAAGAAAGATTGAATGTTCAGAAAGTAAGAAAGAAAGAAAATAGAAAGAAAGTAGAAAGAAAGAAAGAAAAGAGAAAGGAGAAAGAAAGAAAGAAGAAAGAAGGAGAAAGAAATAATGGCATATCCAAACCAAGCACCGCGTCCGGTACGTGAGCAAGGGAATGTGTCATTTCATTGCCCGAAGTCACTGAATCGAACTACACCACGTGGTCAATTCTCATGGAGTAGATCTTGAGGGCTTATGGCGTTTGGGAGGTAATGAATGCATCATTAGGTATAGAAGTGGAAGAGAAAAAAGTGGCTACTACAAAGGCAATGATCTTTCAAACACTGCCTGAAGACATTCTGATGCAGGTGGCTCAGTACCAAAGCGCGAAAGAGGTGTGGGATTCGGTCAAGATCCTACATCTGGGAGCAGAGATGGTTCGTAAATCACGGTTGCAAACACTGAGGAGTGAACTGGAAGCTATGAAGATAAAAGAGAATGAAATGGTGGATGTGTTTGTAGGAAAACTAAGTGGGGTGAGAGCCAAGTTCGGATCTCTTGGATCTGTTCTGAAAGACAGGTGATCATGAGAAAGTTACTCAGCTCACTTCCAAAGAAGTTCTACCCCTCGTAGCCTCGATGGAGCCGTATTGTGATATTGACAAGATACTTTTTGAAGATGTAGTGGGTAGGGTGAAAGCATTTGAAGAACCTCTCAAAGCATTTAAAGCACCGGAAGAGAATGATCAAAGCAAGCTACTAATGGCAAGCGCAAGTAATTAGAAAGTGGAAGATCAAGACAGTTGGCATTATGGTAAGGGTCTATGTGTTGGAAATCAAGGCCGTGGACCGTGGTCGAGGTGATGGAAATCAAGGCTGTGATAGAGGTTTTGGAGGAGGACATGGAAGAGGTCGTGGAACTAGAGATAAAAATGAGTACAGGTGTTTTGAATGTGGAGAACTTGATCACTTCTCATATGAGTGTACCAAGTGGAAAAACAAGGAGAAAGAAAAGGAGGATCTAGCCAATCTTGCTCAATTTGGTTATCGGTCGACATCGTTGTGAAGGAGACTGTGAATAAACAAAGATTAGGGGGTGATTGTTGGATTTAATCTTTGTTTAGCTCACATAAGAAAGTTTATGGGGTGTTTTGGAGTATTTGGATATCTTTGGATGGCTACGATAATATGGCTGGAAGGTTTAGAATTGGAATCGAAAGTTTAGTAGATAATTTAGGAAGTTTTTTTATTATTATCATTTGAAAGTATTTGAGCCCTTGTCTAGATACAATTGGTTAGGGATAATTACTTGAATTTATTTATTAGGTTTAAGAGTTTTAGTAGGATTAGAATGTTTGGTTTTATTTTTATATTTAATGGGTCATTGTAATTGTAAGTTTTACATCAGTTTAATGGAGTTCATGTAGATTTTTCTTGTTCCATCTGTTCTTATCGCAACCTGTTTCTTCATCTTAATTCTGGGTTGTGGTTTGTGTTTGCGGTTGTTTAGATATATCTAGGCCTTCACTTGACTGATAAACTGAAAACGGTCCAGTTCGGCCGATTTTGACAATAATTCTAGGCCGAACCGATAAGTAAGGTTTCGAAGGATGACAAACTAAACCGGCTGGATTGGATGGTTTTGCCGGACCAGCCGGTTAGGTACTTTAATGGGTCGGTTTTGACTGTTCAACTGATATTTGATTTCTTTTTCTCAAAATCATTAGTTTGTATGAAAATATTAAAAATGATAAAGATGGTTCATGATTATAATACATATACTTAATCGGGCTTTTTGATCAAGTATTAGGAGACCGGTATACTTTTTAGGTTCAACCGGACCTATCAGGATTAGGTTTTATAGGCCAGGCCAAGGCCCATTTGCGCATCTTTCCTTCTGAAAGTCAAACCCATAAACAAATCAACAATTTTAAGCATTGAGTATTGAATACCTGTAAAATCTCCTTTGTTTTTTAACACCGTGTTGAATGAGCTAAAAAGATCAAGAAAGAGAAAGCTAGAATCTTTGGTGCTATTGTTCAGCGCGGTCACAACCTGCTGCAACAATTGGTTGTGGAAAGTGGATGCTGAATTATCGGTTTCGTTGCATTGTTGGTACGAGGAAAAGACTGTTTGTTTTGGGAGGCATCCTATCGGCTGTAGGGCAGTCACTACCACCTTCCGTACACCCATATCATGAATTCGCTTCAAATTTATTGCCATTTGATTGACCACTTGCGAAATGAATGAAGGCAAACCCTACATAAACAACGTTTTCACTCATTAATTCACCAACAATGGTTTGTCAAAGTTTAACATTTGTTCACTGTTGGGTTAGGCCCATTTTGATGAAAATTCCAATGTTGAACCATTGACTAAACCGGCCAGTTTAACACATTCTCCGGTTTGGTTTTGGTGGTTTGTAATTAGTTTTTTTCAAAGTTATTAGTTTGTATCGATCAAACTTTAAAAACGATAAAGATGATTCATATACGTATTATACCTACTGTTGAAAGGTCAATATCACAGCCTATGTGGGTGTCCAGGTGGAAACGAGTCAGCTGTGAATCAGTCTTATGTTACCGTTTATTTATTTATTTTCAGTCGAAGAATAAGTCGTTTAGTGGAGTGGTGTTTTTACCTATTCTTTAGGGTAGTTGCAGCTTTTAAGGATGTGGGTACTGTCCACGTTTATGTTTATTTTTTTCCTATTTAATGTAAGTTGCTTTCAAGAGTTTAATGCATTTAGAAAAGAGCAAGCTTTTGGCTCAGATTCCTTTTTTCTGTTTTCCATTTGTTTCCTTCTCGATCACAGTAGAAGTACTAATATCAATTTATCAATTGGTATCAGAGCCAAAATCCACAATGTCAGAGTTACAGCTAATCGGTGGGATCAAGAAACTCAACAGCAAGAATTACAAATCGTGGGCTACCTGCATGAACTCGTATCTGCAGGGACAGGACATGTGGGATGTTATTGACGGAACCAACGTTGAACCACCAAGGGAGAACGAACAAGGTGCTCTTCGAAAGTGGAGAATTAAGGCTGGGAAAGCCTTGTTCGTGCTGAAGACAACAGTGGAGGAAGAATTGCTGGATCACATTCAAGAAGCCGGGTCAGCAAAAGAAGCATGGGATGATCTCAAGACTTTGTTTTCAAAGAAGAACGACACAAAGCTGTAACTGTTAGAAAATGAGTTGCTCTCGATGTCACAACATGAACTTACCATCCCACAGTATTTCCATTGAGTTAAAGCTCTGTGAAGAGAGATCGGAGAGCTTGACCCTCAAGCCAAGATCGGTGACTCCAGGGTGAAGAGGATCATCATTCACGGACTTAAACCAGAGTTCCACAGTTTCGTGGCGGCTGTGCAGGGATGGCCAACTCAACCCTCGTTGGGGGAGTTCGAAAATCTCTTGGCTAGTCAAGAAGCTCTAGCCAAGCAGATGGGAGATATGTCGATTACAGCAACACCGAAGGTAGAGGCTGAAGCCCTATACGCAGGAAGATCAAAGGGGAAGGAGCGCTATAAGGGCCGAAATGTTTTCAAAACTGATAAGCCCAATAATACTTACAAGTATGAGGCCCATAACAACCATAAAGGAGAAGCCCGATACAAGGGGGGTCGTGAAACAGAAAAGAGCGATGGGAGTTCTAATCAGAAATCAAGATGTTCAAGCAAGCGCTTCCCATATAGATGCCATCGATGTGGTCGAAAAGGGCACATGGCCAAGGATTGCCAATCAACGTTAGCATACCAAGGGAATTCCGCAGAGGTGAAAGAAGAGGAAGCGTGGGATGTTCATGCCCTAGTTGCTGAGGTAGTAGAAGTGACAACCTGCTTCACAGCGACCACTGCAGATCAACATCCAAATCGTCTTAACGACTGGATTGTTGACTCTGGGTGTTCGAACCATCTCACCGGCGACAAGGAGAAATTGTCTAATTCAACAAAGTACGAAGGAAGTAGGGAAGTAGTCATCGCTGACAACACGAGGCACAGAATTGCTCACATTGGTGATGTGGTTTTTCCATCTGAAGATAAGCGACATGCGTTGAAGTTGTCAGACGTATACCACGTACCAGGAGTGAAGAAGAACTTGTTGTCTGTGCCTCAGTTGACATCAGAAGGTAGGTATGTTCTGTTTGGTCCCAAAGATGTGCAGGTGTTCAAGGAATTCCAGACCTCATCTGTACCAATTCTAAAGGGTCATAAAAATGACTCAGTGTATGTTCTCTCTGCTGAAGAGGCGTATGTAGAGAAAACAAAGAAGACCCAGAACGCCGATCTGTGGCATCATCGGCTAGGACATGTTGGGTATGACAAGCTAAGCCTTATGATGCAAAAAGGTTTAGTCACCGGGTTACCAAAGCTTGAAGTCAACAGGGACTTAGTGTGTGGCGGGTGTCAGTACGGAAAAGCACATATGCAGCCTTTCTCGTCTTCCGATTATAGAGCCAAAGAACCGTTGGCTCTAGTGCACTCTGATGTTTTTGGTCCATCCAAACACGCATCAATGAAGGGTATGCTTTATATGGTCACTTTTATAGATGATTACTCAAAATATTGTTGGCTGTATTTTATGAAAGAAAAGGCAGAGGTACCTGAGAAGTTTAAGCTATTTGAGGCAGAAGCAGAACGAGAGACAGGGTATACTGTGGGTTGTTTACGTTCGGATAACGGTGGGGAATATCTTTCAAATGAGTTTGACAGATACTTGAAGCAGAGAAGAATTAGGAGACAACTTACTTGCCCGAACTCACCCCAACAAAACGGTGTGTCCGAGCGAAAGAATCGTAACCTAAGTGAAGTTACAAGATGCCTGATCCATGACAAGAACCTACCGGGACGTTTCTGGGCGGAGGCGATGCGAACATCTAACTACATCATCAATCGAACTCCATCACAAGGACTGGAGTATGCGTCGCCATTTGAAAGGTTGTTCAAAACTAAACCCACAGTCCATTACTTTCGAATTTTTTGATGTGTGTGTTATGTTTTTGTGCCTAACCATCTTCGGCATAAAATGGAGAAAAAGGCGATACGGTGTGTGTTTGTTGGGTATGACCCAGAAAGAAAAGGATGGAGATGTTTCTGTCCCGATACCGGAAAGATTCATATCTCAAGAAATGTGGTGTTTGATGAGGCGTCATCGTGGTGGGGAGCTGATAACTCAGCTATTATGAAAGACTCTAAGCAGTTAACTGAAGATTTGGAGTCCTCACAAGTTAAGTGGCAACTAATAGAGGAAACTGCAGATGATAAAGTTCCCCTAGAAGAGGAAGAAACCGATTACAGGCCCGTTCAACCACAAAATGAAAAACCTGAAGCAGAGTTAAGGCGTTCACAGAGAGAAAAACGACCAAATCCAAAGTATGCCCAGACGTATGCATGGGTTGCCATAGTTGAAGACAGTCTCTCAGAGCCTGAAACGTTCCAAGAAGCCAGTAAAAAGGAGGAATGGTTGCAGGCAATGCAAGTTGAAATGGATGCTCTTGTTCATAACCAGACATGGGAGTTGGTGCCTAAACCTCAAGATGCAAAGCCGATCTCTTGTAAATGGGTGTACAAAATAAAGCAAAAAGCAGATGGTACGGTGGAGCGGTTTAAAGCACGTTTGGTAGCTCGAGGTTTCTCCCAATAATATGGGTTGGACTATGAAGACACGTTTAGTCCAGTGGCAAAAATAACCTCGATACGAGTTGTATTGGCTTTAGCTGCAATAAAGGGATGGAAGTTGTGGCAAATGGATGTCAACAACGCGTTCCTATATGGTGAGCTGGATCATGTAATTCACATGCAACAACCGATTGGGTTCGAGAGTGGTGAACACCCCGAGTATGTGTGTAAGCTGAAAAAGGCAATCTACGGTTTAAAACAGTCACCAAGGTCTTGGTTTGGCAAGATAGCAGAATTTTTGGAACTAAATGGGTATCGCTTAACTGATGCTAATCATAGTCTGTTTGTCAAAAAGATAGAGCACAAAGTGGTATGTATTCTTGTGTATGTGGATGATTTAATATTGACAGGTGATGTTCAAGAAGAGATTGATCTACTTAAAACAAATTTGTGCACTCGTTTTAAGATGAAAGACTTGGGCAAATTGCAACATTTCTTGGGTATGGAGCTGAATTATACAGGAGATGGTATGGTGTTACATCAGAAAAAGTACGCTTCTGATTTACTGCACAAGTTCAGTATGCAGTCATGCAAGCCTGCAGTAACCCCAATGGACAGAAGCACTCGATTATACGCCACTCAGGGAATGATGATCCAACAGATTATCGGAAGATGGTGGGCAGCCTAATATATCTTACCTTGACAAGGCCTGACATTGCATTTGTTGTCGGTGTCCTTAGTCGGTATATGCAGGACCCGAGGAAACCTCACATCGTGGCTATGAAGGGAGTTTTAAAGTTTCTAAAAGCTACTGTTGGAAAGGGAGTTTACTTCGGAAAAGAGCTCGAGCCCAGGTTGCATGGTTACTGTGATGCTGACTACGGTTCTAGTGATCTGGATGAAAGGAGATCTATAACCGGGTATGTTTTTATGTATGGGTCAAGCTCAGTTTCATGGTGCAGTAAGCGTCAACCAACCGTGTCTCTCTCTACAACTGAAGCCGAGTACCGGGCAGCAGCTATGGCAGCACAAGAGTGTGTGTGGCTTGTAGAGTTACTAAGGAATTTAAATCAGAAAGTTGATTATCCGGTTAAGCTGCTGTGTGATAATATTTCAGCAATTAAATTAGCTCGAAATCCAGTGTTTCATGCTAGAACCAAACACATCGAGATGCATTATCACTTTATTAGAGAAAAAGTGTTAAAAGATGAAATTGATTTGGAAGCTGTGGGAACAGAAGAACAAGTAGCAGATACTTTGACTAAAAGCCTAAGTGGTGTAAAGCTGCTGCAACATAGTACAAGCATGGGGGTGACCAATTATGATATTGAGAGGGAGTGTTGAAAGGTCAATATCACAGCCTATGTGGGTGTCGAGGTGGAAACGAGTCAGCTGTGAATCAGTCTTATGTTACCGTTTATTTATTTATTTTCAGTCGAAGAATAAGTCGTTTAGTGGAGTGGTGTTTTTACCTATTCTTTAGGGTAGTTGCAGCTTTTAAGGATGTGGGTACTGTCCACGTTTATGTTTATTTTTTTCCTATTTAATGTAAGTTGCTTTCAAGAGTTTAATGCATTTAGAAAAGAGCAAGCTTTTGGCTCAGATTCCTTTTTTCTGTTTTCCATTTGTTTCCTTCTCGATCACAGTAGAAGTACTAATATCAATTTATCACCTACACATTTATATTATAATACATATACATAACTACATATTTAAAAAATGACAGGAAAAAAAGTATAAATAATAGGGCTAATATCATAAAAACCAACATATTTTTTAATTTTTCCAAAAAGGTCCCTCAACTTAATTTTCGTATATTAAAGTCCCTAAACTTGTTGCACGCACTTGTGAAAAATTTCTTTTATCAAATAATGACTTGTTACCGTTAAATTTTTCAAAATAAGATGGTATAAATTTCATGTGGAAAAAAGTTGAACATCACTTTATTAAATTGACTAATTTCAGGGGTGACAAGTCACTATTTGTATATATTTTTTTCACAAAGATGTGCATTTTAGATAAGTTTAGGTCTTTAGTATAACAAAATTGGGTTGCGAGACTTATTCGTGTGTTTTTTGAAATATTTAGAGACTTTAATATACCAAATTTATTTTGAAAGATTTTTTTCCATGAAAATAAGAACATAAATTGTTTTTTTTATGATATTAACATTAAATAGTAAATGTTAAACAACCGGTTCAGTTTACACAGCAAGTTCCAAGTTTTATACCGAACCAAACCATTAAACCGTATAGATATCAAACCTGCTAAGTTATGCACACCCCTAGACTAACAGTACTAATGAAACAACATTAATTAAATTGTAAAATGAGCCACATTAATGCCATTAAATAACATGTTAAAACCAAAGCTGCTCTCTTAATGAAGGTATCAAAAAGGCAATGAAGATTCAACCTGCCCACGCAGGTTCGAATCCGAGCCGAACCGGGTTTTAGTCCGGAGTGCGTTACACTAGCGGGGTTTGGCCCGTGTAGCGGCGCAACTGCTGTCAAGTGGCAGCAGGCTCCATGGTTTCCCGGTGAAAGCCTAAGCCTCTCGTTCTGAACCTGTGGGCCCGGTTCAGACAACGTAGTGGTCTGGTTGAGGGGTAACGGGTCTCCGATTCGGAGATGCGACTGCCACTTAAAAATGAAAGTCGCCTTTCAAAAAAAAATAAAAATGAAGGTATCAAAAAAGAAAGAAAAAGAATATAGTAGCATGTGCAATAAATTAGGGAAGCAAGGTTACCTGGCCCGGCCCACCGGAAGCAGTGTAAGCCCCATAGTCATTGCCGGAGACGGTAACAAGAGCCAAAGATGAGTCCAGGTCCCTTTTTGTGTAGACCGTTTGTTTAATTAGCCCTTCAAGAAACCCAATCTGGGTGCTCATGTTTGGCTGCAAATTACCTGTGTCAAACACCCCGGTCCCGCCACAAGCGAAGTTTATTCCATATTGCAACTTGTTTTGACCATATTTCCTCCATTGATATGGCAATGGAGACTTGATTCCCATAAACCTGGCTGCAAATTCATAGCATATTTTAGAGAATACCCATGCAAGTAACCTTGATGTTTTCTTTTACCTCATTTGATCAAATTATGTTGTATGACAATCATTTTAAATACTACAAAAAAAAAGGTCAAAAAGATGACATATGCGTACAACAGGTTAAGAATTATATATATAGAACTCGGAACAAACAAAACACGTTTTCTTTACAAATATAAAAAATGATATGTTCCGTTGATTGTGTAATGTTTCAATAGTTAAGATAGATACGATGACAAGATGTTAAATATTAGATGTTAAATATTAGGAAGAGTAAATTACTGTTACGTCCCTGTAGTTTACATGATTTAACACAATGCGTCCGTAACACGAATTTTTAACGCTTTGAGTACATGTGGTATACAATCTGTAACACTCTAAGCCCCTGGGCCTAACTTCGTTAAATTCTTTCCGTTAAGTTTTTCAACGACAGGGGTAAGATGGTAATTTACTCTTTTATATAACCCTAAAAATCACATTGAACCCCCCACCCCATTTCAACTCACGCACCCCTCTTGCTCTCGCCGTCCTCCCTCTTCCTTGCCGTCCCCGAACTCTTCCTCGCAATGGCTCTTCGAGTGGATGCCCTCCTGGACAACCAAGCTGTCACAGGTACAATTTTTGACCTTTTTCGTCATTTTTGTGTTTTTCTTTCCGATCGATCGGTCCAATTTTATTATGACTTTTTTTTAAATCTAGTTTATCAATTTTATTATGACTTTTTTTAAATCTAGACTTCATTATTTTTTAAATGAAAAAATATATAATAAAACTAAAATTCTATTCTCTATAATTTTAATATAGTATTGTTATATATACTTTTTAAATGACGTTTTTTTTAAAGAATATTGATGAACTGTTGATTATGTGAGTACGTCCACACTAGCTTGTCCAAGTTTGACGCATAATGTTGCATCCAAACCGTTGGAGTGGTGCGTCTAGAACCATTTATATTTAACACACGCATATACTATCACTCTAAAATACATGCATCATACGTTTCGCATACAAACATCATTTTATATAATATCGGCATACATATGTGTCTGTGGAGGTGGGATGGACGTTTAGCAACTCTTTCTTTCACTATATCCATGAAGTAACTATTAGTTAAAATTAATTTTATATTAAAGGTATAATTTTATATATATTAATTATTATATTAGAATCCTATGTATTACACGGGTTAATAAAATATAATGTTATATATACTTAATAATAAAAAAATTATATCTTTAAAAACCCGTGTATTACACGGGTTGAATAAAATTCTTAAATCTTGATGTACATCTTATAAGTGGAAAATGTAATATATATATACTAATATTTTTTTTTAAAAGTTCAAAATTATGTAAAAATTAATATATAATTGTGTTTCAAAAATACATTAATTTATATTTAATATAATTTGGCTGACATTAACTATTTGGTTAAAAAAAAGTAACATAAAATTAACGTTTCTTAAAATAAGAGATAATTTAAAATAAATGTGTTTTCTCAATTGACGTCGTTAAGAAATTTAAAATAAGAGATAATTTAAAATTAACGTTTCTTAGTATAGATTAATTAAGAAATTTAATTTCTAGGAATAAAAATAATGACTTTTTAGCATAGAAGATGGAAGACAGCAGGGACAATATAAGGCTGGCATATGTCAAAGAGGTTGTGGTGTAGTGGTTGAGGTGAGACCTGAATTCTCAATTGACCGGGTTCTATCCCTGCCACCACCATTAATTTATGCGGCATCGCAAATGATGCCTTTTAGGCTGATGCACCAGGGTTTTACCCACGCCGATCTAGGGTTAGAGTCTCGACTCTCCCTCAAGCCCGGAAGTGGCCGTATTGGGTGGGGTATTTCCTTGAAAGCTCTCCAACTCTAACGCCAAGTGGGCCCGATTAAGATAACATATTAGCCGAAGTTGGATAAGGCTCTCCCATGTGACGTAGGGTGCGACGTCACACATTTCAAAAAAAAAAAGTATAAGGCTGGAATATGGGCATTGTGGCTCTAAAATTTTGATATATACTCACAAAAGCAAGCTTTTGTGCTTTTTCTTTTACTTTTTTATGGGTAATGCCACCACACAAAGGTAAAGCAACACTAATCCTCACATGCATTGACTAGTTGTACTCTATGCTTTGTGCTAATCCTCACATGCATTGACTAGTTGTACTCTATGCTTGTGCATTAGTATATCTCTTTAGTAAAAGGTATTGGTGTTATAGCCTTTAGGACTTAGACGACGAAGTAATATTTACATTTTAGTCCCTCAAATTTATATGGATGTAAATATTATTATAAGTTGCAGGTGAGTATTCGTATTCCATGATTAAATAAAGAGTAAAATTCGTTTTTGGCCCATGTGGTTTGCCTATTTAACTCTTTTAATTCAAAAAGAAATCTTTTAATATATCAGCCCCTAAGGTTGTATTTTTGTAACTATTTCAGTCCATAATACTAACCCTGTTAACTTTTTCTGTTAAGTATATGAGCATTTTAGTCATTTTATTTCTAAGTGAACTAGTTTAATATTTTCAGTCTAATAAAAACTTTCTTTAAGGCTTTTTCATAAAAACTTTTTTTTCTACTTTTTAAAAACGTTTTTTTTACTTTTTTAAAATCAATTTTTTTAGTTTTTTTCTTCCGTAAAAACGTCTTTTTGAACCTTTTTAAAAACGTTTTTTAACTTTTCTAAAAATATATTTTTTTATTTTTTTCATAAAAAACGTTTTTAAAAACATTTTTTTAGTTTTTTTTATAAAGACGTTTTTTAGCTTTTTCGTAAAATGGTTTTTAACTATTTTAAAAACGTTTTTTTTTTTACTTTTTTAAGTAAACTAGTTTTTAAAATAGTGAACTATTTAAAAAAAGCGTTTCTAAAATAGTTAAAAAAACATTTTACGAAAAAGCTAAAAAACGTTTTAAAAAAAAACAAAAAAAAATGTTTTTAAAAACGTTTTTTATGAAAAATAAAATTAAAAATTTTAGAAAAGTTAAAAAAAACGTTTTAAAAAGATTCAGAAAAGACGTTTTTTAGGAAAAAATAAAATAAAAAATGATTTAAAAAAACGTTTTTAAAAAAGTAGAAAAAAAGTTTTTTATGAAAAAGCCTAAAAAAAGCTTTTATTGGACTAAAAAGATTAAACTAGTTCACTTATAAATAAAATGACTAGCATGCCTTATACTTAACAGAAAAAGTTAACAGGGTTAGTATAATAGACTGAAATGGTTTACAAAAATACAACCTCAGGGGTTGATATGTTAAAAGATTGCTTTTTGGATTAAAAGGGTTAAACAGGCTAAACCACAGGGGCCAAAAACGAAATTTACTCTTAAATAAATTTAAAATTAAGAACTAATTGAAAAGACCTAATTGTCCCTACTACCATACGTCGGCCTATATTCCACATTACGAAAAATGTCAGATTGTGTGTCGAGTGAAGGAAAGAAACATGTGTTAGAGAATAGAAACTAAAGTGTCATTTGTGGTTAGAATATTAGTTGAATGGGAACAATTGTAAACCATCAAAAGTGCATGCCTTTGGAGTGCATGATATGAGATGACAATAAAAGAGTAACAGATTGAAAGAAGATAAAGATGAATATAAATGATCATAATATTTTCAATATTTTTCGGTCAAATATATTCTTTTAGCAGATGTAGATCATTACGGGGGTTTGAAAAATAAACTGGAATATAAGCTTAGAGATGAATAATATTGTTTAAGGGGATTAGGAGAAATAATTAAGTGTTTAAAATATTAATAAAATAAATAAATATATAAAAAGAGCTAAATACCTCTTATTTAACATTAAAATATGAATGAAGTTAACTGATTGGATAAAAATGACAAGTTTTATAAACCACGAGTATACACAGCAAATAAAATTTTTGGATGAAACTGACAAAAATTACTAAACCATAGGGACGAAAACAATAGTTTATTCTTTTATTTTTACATATATTTATAACTGTAATTTTTAAACATAACATAATATGTATTTTTAGTTAACTCTATTATGTTTTTGTCTATAGTAATAATTATTATGTAAATATATGTTTAATATATTAATTAAAAACTATGTAGGTAACGGGCTTGTTTAGACTCGTGAAACTAGTCAAACTCGATATGTAAAGCTTATGCTAAGCATGTTTGTTGAGCTCAGACCAAGCTAGTTTAAACTCAGCTCAATTCAAGATTTTAATTAATTAATCACAAATAACACACTAGAGGCTTAGCTAGTTTACGCCTCTAAGAAAACTAATTAAAAAAAAGGTCATAAAAGATAATATTTAAATTAAACAAATGTAAAAAAGAAAAAGAAAAGCTAAAGCATAAACATAAACGTAACATAAAGCGGGTCAGGAATGATCCCTTTTACATGTGCTTGGAGTTTAATTACTCAGGAAGGTCATCAAAACTCATCATTCTTTAGAAAGACCGATTCCATTTTACTATTTTTATAAAATTATTTCATTAATTTATAAATAAATAAGCCACTTTTTTTATTTCTTTGATTATATATAAATAAATCCCTTCATACAGTTACTTTATATAAACTTTTAATGATAACAAAACGGATTTTTGAATTATTTTTATAAAATACTGAAAATCAATTAAAAATAAGATAATATGATTTAGAGAAAACTGTCATTTTCGTCCCTATCGTTTAGTGATTTTTGTCAGTTTAATACAAAAGTTTATTTTCTCTCGTGTATCTCATAGTTTACAAAACTTGTCATTTTCATGTAATCAGTTAACTTCATCCAAATTTTAACGTTAAATTAGAGGTAATTGTGTCTTTTTATATATTTCTTTATCTTATCAATTTTTAAACTCTTAATTATTCCCCCATCCCCCTTTTAACCCATCTTTAACATTGTAATTCAACCACATGGACGGTTATAAAAACCCCTTTTAACATCGTAATTCAGCCATAGGAATGATCGTAATTGATGAATTAGGGTTTTTACGGTTTAAAAGGGGGATTGGGGGATAACTAAGGGTTTAAATAATTGATGAAATAAAGAAAAATACAAAAAAACATAATTACCCCTCATTTAACGTAAAAGTTTGGAAGAAATTAATTAGAATATGACAAGTTTTGTAACCATGAGAATATAGAGGAGAAAAATAAACTTTTTTAAATAAAATGATAAAAAATGACTACACCAAACGAACAAAAATGAAGGCTTAGTGTAGGGTTTAATTCTTAATTCTGGTTGTAATGAGTTTCATGATAGATAAAATTACTTGGTATATTTTGGGTGACACGTGGAAATTATTTGGAAATGAAGTATGCATAACGAAAGGAGTATTATATTTGTAGGTGTACGGAACTTACCGACGTAATCGGTGAGTACGCGGCCGTCGGAATACCTTCCGGCAGGCTTCCCGGGAAAGGTGACACCATAGGGCGTTTTCCACGAGCTAGACAGCGACTTCGGGTTGTTTCCGGTATCAGAATACGAATCACCGAATACAAAAAGCTTCGTCGGTCGGAATCCGCCATTCGTCAGCTTCCGATCATGTTCATTCGCACATAGCGTTTCTCCTGCACACACTTCCAATTTTTAATACAAGATGAAATGTTGTCGATTGAAAATTCCGATGGAAACAACCTACCGGCGATGACGAAGAGGAAAAGAAGGAAGAAGGTGTAAGAAAGGAGACCGTGGAGCTCCATTAATGAGAGATAGAGGGAAGGGCAAATCGAAACAGAATCTGAGCAGGTATATCTTAAATGCAGGGATTTATTGATGGACTAGGTTTTCCCTTATTTTCAATATGCCCCCTTCAACTTTTGTAGAATTATATTTTTTGTTCCAAGTTCTCTCATTTTGTGTGTACAACTTTTATTATGAATGGATGGCTTGGACTTCGTTTTTAAAAATATTGCCACCTAATTAATTTATTCTAAAAAAAATGCACCCATCGTCACTAGACGTATCATAAATTAATAGAACAAAATTTTGAACTTTATGTATATAGATGTTAGGGTTTTGATCATTGTTGATGTCAAAACATTCCATCAAATGTGTTGCTATGAGCACTTAGTCAATTAGCACATTTGCTTCTTCTAATAAAGTTAGCTTTTATTTCAACTCAAGGAACATTGGATCAGCTCGAGTTCTTACGATCATGTGGTCGATCAAGATTTTGATCCTATGAAGGATCATGTCACCACGACCCTTCTCTATCTCAACACACTTCTTTAAACTCTGTCTCATCTTGTCCAGTTCCTTTCACTCAAACCCATCTAACGACACTTTGTACCAGTCTAATATTAAACAAGCATACACGGTAAAATCCGGCTCATATCAAAACTATTTGTAGGGTCTGAGTAGAGTAGGATAAAGACAAACATTTTTTTCTATCCCAGATTATTGAAAGGCTACTTCCAGCAAGACTCCCGGCTCCAATTTTTGTTTTATTATTTTTTTTCGTGTTCAGTTGACAGTAAAACATAATATAAAAATTCAGGTAATAGAAAATGTCACAAACAAAGTCCGAGGAATAATGATACATCAACACTAATAGTGGCCATAGTTAGTATAGCTAGCATAAAGTGATGAGTAAACTATACTGATAACAAAATAAATCAGAACTGTTAGTCTAGGAGTCACTACAACAAATTGACCCTGTCCCGACGCCACCTGTACCGACGACATTTGTCGTCGGCATAGGTCACCCTATACCGACGACATGTCGTCGGTATAGGTCAAAACCAAAATTTTGGCAGGGAGACCCTATAGCGACGACATGTCGTCGGTATAGGGTTGAGGCAGGTTGGAGGGAAAACTGGCGCCCAATGAATTTTTGGGGAAAACCTATAGCGACGACATGTCGTCGCTATAGGTTAATTTTGATTTTCTTTTTGTTTTTTTTTATTTAATAAATTTTCGTCGGTCAAATTTTTTTTTTTTAAAATTAAAAAAATTTCTGGAAAACCCTATAGCGACGACATGTCGTCGCTATAGGTTAATTTTGATTTTTTTTTTTTTTATTTAATAAATTTCCGTCGGTCAAAATTTTTTTTTTTTAAAATTAAAAAAAATTCTGGAAAACCCTATAGCGACGACATGTCGTCGCTATAGGTTAATTTTGATTTTCTTTTTGTTTTTTTTAGTTAATAATTTTTTTTAAATTAAAAAAAATTCTGGAAAACCCTATGGCGACGACATGTCGTCGGGATAGGGTTTTTCCAAAATTTTGAATGGGACACCCTATAGCGACGACATGTCGTCGCTATAAGGTTGAGCAGGTTGGAGGGAAAACTGGCGCCCAATGAATTTTTGGGGAAAACCTATAGCGACGACATGTCGTCGCTATAGGTTAATTTTGATTTTCTTTTTGTTTTTTTTATTTAATAATTTTTTTTTTAAAATTAAAAAAAAATTCTGGAAAACCCTATAGCGACGACATGTCGTCGCTATAGGTTAATTTTGATTTTCTTTTTGTTTTTTTTTTATTTAATAAATTTCCGTCGGTCAAATTTTTTTTTTTAAATTAAAAAAAATTCTGGAAAAATTCTTTGTGTAATTAACGGGTTCCGGGCTTCCTCATGCCTCGTCGGACACCCATCCCCCCAACCGGCCACCTCTAGGGTTCGGCCGAACCCATGCACACACATGAAGGTTCCCTACGATCACAAACAAGCATTTAAACAGGAAGGTTTTCAAGATTATACCTCTAGATCGGAGAACCCGTGCCAATCAAATTCCCGAATCACCTCGTCTTCTTTGAAACTCAACTTCTCTTCTAAACCCTAGAATTATGAAACATGTGTAGTATTGATTCAAGGATCCCGACACACTAAGGATGATTAGGGATCGACAAAATACATCAAATCGGACTTGAAACGCGATGAACGGCTCTCTCCCTCTCCTCCTTGTGTAATTAACGGGTTCCGGGCTTCCTCATGCCTCGTCGGACACCCATCGGACACCTTTATTGACTGGTCAACACCCTACGAAACCTATGCCGACGACATGTCGTCGCTATAGGCCACCTCGTCGGACACCCATCCCCCATGCCTCGTCGGACACCCATCCCCCCAACCGGCCACCTCTAGGGTTCGGCCGAACCCATGCACACACATGAAGGTTCCCTATGATCACAAACAAGCATTTAAACAGGAAGGTTTTCAAGATTATACCTCTAGATCGGAGAACCCGTGCCAATCGAATTCCCGAATCACCTCGTCTTCATTGAAACTCAACTTCTCTTCTAAACCCTAGAATTATGAAACATGTGTAGTATTGATTCAAGGATCCCGACACACTAAGGATGATTAGAGATCGACAAAATACATCAAATCGGACTTGAAACGCGATGAACGGCTCTCTCCTCTCCTCCTTGCTCTTCGACGGCTGAATATGAAAATGGGGTCTCCATATTTGCGTTGCACCCTAAAGGGTGTTCTTCCCTAGGGCCAGGCTTGGCCCACGCACACCCAAGGTCTCCCGGGCTTGGTTTTGTTCACGTTTTTAAATAAAACCCGCCAAAACCCCGTTAATTACCCGTTAACCTTTACAATAATTTACATAATTACAAACCCAGTTATTTTATGAAAAACCGGGATGTTACATCTTGGGTCGTTGAACCCTTATGAGTTAGTGTTGAAGTGTGGGTTATTAACATGTCAATAAACGACAAATCGTTTTATAAAGGATTGTAATGTTCTGAGTTCAATCAACTGTAGGGTACCCAGTTTGGGGCCATACAGGCTGGTCTTGGGTGTTTCACAAACGTCCGAGACATCGTGAAGGCAATCAACAGACTTCTAATGTCTTGCACGGTGGGGTTCCGATTAAAAATCCTTCTTATTCCATGAATCTTGCTCAGGTAACGGTTTCGATTTTTATCACGAATTTCCCACTTAATTCTTCAGTGAATGAGATTTGGAAGTTCTGCGAGGATTATGGGATAGTTGCAGATGTGTATCTATCCGATCGGTTATCAAAGGTCGGTTCTGTGTTTGGTTTTGTGAGGTTTCTTCGTGTCAATGACGTGGGTCTTCTGATTGAGGATTTACATAACATCTGGATCGGGAGTCACTGACTTGTCGTCGAGATAGGGTTAATTTTGATTTTTTTTTTTTTTTTTATTTAATAAATTTTCGTCGGTCAAAATTTTTTTTTTTAAAATTAAAAAAAATTCTGGAAAACCCTATAGCGACGACATGTCGTCGCTATAGGTTAATTTTGATTTTTTTTTTTTTTTTTTTAATAATTTTTTTTTTAAATTAAAAAAAATTCTGGAAAACCCTATAGCGACGACATGTCGTCGCTATAGGTTAATTTTGATTTTTTTTTTTATTTAATAATTTTTTTTTTAATTTAAAAAAAATTCTGGAAAACCCTATAGCGACGACATGTCGTCGCCATAGGTTAATTTTGATTTTTTTTTATTTAATAATTTTTTTTTTAAATTAAAAAAAATTCTGGAAAACCCTATAGCGACGACATGTCGTCGCTATAGGTTAATTTTGATTTTCTTTTTGTTTTTTTATTTAATAATTTTTTTTTTTAAATTAAAAAAAATTCTGGAAAACCCTATGGCGACGACATGTCGTCGGGATAGGGTTTTTCCAAAATTTTGAATGGGACACCCTATAGCGACGACATGTCGTCGCTATAGGGTTGAGCAGGTTGGAGGGAAAACTGGCGCCCAATGAATTTTTGGGGAAAACCTATAGCGACGACATGTCGTCGCTATAGGTTAATTTTGATTTTACTTTTTGTTTTTTTTATTTAATAATTTTTTTTTTAAAATTAAAAAAAATTCTGGAAAACCCTATAGCGACGACATGTCGTCGGGATAGGGTTTTTACCTTTATTGACTGGTCAACACCCTACGAAACCTATGCCGACGACATGTCGTCGCTATAGTCCACCTGTACCGACGACAAGTGGACCTATGCCGACGACATGTCGTCGCTATAGGGTGCAGCGCGAACAAATAGGGAAACCAGACGACAGAACTTCATTTTCATCAAAAACTCTCCAAAACTCCCCCAATTCTGTCTCTCCGGCGATTTCAGCGTTTTTGGGCTATTTGGGAGCAACTTTTACACAAACTCTCGGGATTTAAGGTGAGCTAACATCCGGGTTCATATTTTAGCTAATTTTTTAAGATTTTGAAGTTTTGTTTGTTTATTTTGGTTAGGTTTTGGAGGAATTTCACTATTTCTTGAATTTCTAGCTTTGTGAAGGTAAATACTCGTTTTAATTACTAATTTGTGTTGAAATTTGGTTTAGATCAAAGATTTTTATGATTTTGTATGTATGTGTTATGTATGTATGTTTGTATGTATGAGTATGTATATTTGTATGATGGAATTATTAAATTATGATTAGTTTATGTCATTTGGTTTAGATGTGTGTTTATTTTATATAATTTAGTTTATGTAAATTAGTGTTTGTATGTATGTGTATGTATGTGTGTAATTTGTGTTTATGATGATTAGTTTTAATGTTTAGTTTGTATGTATGTATGTAATTTGTGTTTATGATGATTAGTTAATATGAATGTATATATGTGTATGTATGTTTGTATGTATATGTTTGTAATTATGTAATTGGACATTTATTTATGTTTGTATGTATATGTTTGTAATTATGTAATTGGGCTTTTATTTATGTATGTATGTATGTAATTGTGATGTGTAGGTATATAAGATGGTATTTATTGGGAGCAACTTTCACAAAAACTCTCGGGATTTAAGGTGAGGTAACATCCGGGTTTCATATTTTAGCTACTTTTTCAAGATTTTGAAGTTTTGTTTGTTTATTTTGGTTAGGTTTTGGAGGAATTTCACCGTTTCTTGATTTCTAGCTTTGTGAAGGTACGTTTTAATTACTAATTTGTGATGAAATTTGGTTTAGATCTAAGATTTTTATGATTTTGTATGTATGTGTTATGTATGTGTATGTATGTATGTTTGTATGTATATTTGTATGTATGATGGAATTATTAAATTATGATTAGTTTAGGTCATTTGGTTTAGATGTGTGATTATTTTATATAATTTAGTTTATGTAATTTAGTGTTTGTATGTATGTGTATGTATGTGTGTAATTTGTCTTTATGATGATTAGTTTGAATGTTTAGTTTGTATGTATGTGTATGTATGTGTGTAATTTATGTTTTTGATGATTAGTTTGGATGATTAGGTTGTATGTATGTGTGTAATTTGTGTTTATGATGATTAGTTAATATGAATGTATATATGTGTATGTATGTTTGTATCTATATGTTTGTAATTATGTAATTGGACATTTATTTATGTATGTATGTTTGTGTGTATATATTTGTAATTATGTAATTGGGCTTTTATTTATGTATGTATGTATGTAATTGTGATGTGTAGGTATATAAGAGGGTATTTATTCATATGCTTATGTATGTTTGTATGTATATGTAACTTTATTTAATTTTGTTACAAGTTCGAAACTCGTTGCGGTTGACGAGAGGAAGAACGTCGTACACATAATCAACAAATGCTTGAAATGCAACGACAAATGGATGAAATGCGTCGAATGTGGGATCGCCGAACTAGCAGCGATGATAATTAGCTTGGAGTTGTTGAGCCTTTGCCTTTTTTGTTGGTATTTGTCTTGAACAATTTGCATATTTGTGTGTCGAACAAGTTTATGTTTTGAATGTTTGATTTGTCGAAAAAATTTGTGTGTCGAACAAGTTTGTGTGTCGAACAATTTGAATGTTTGGTTTATGTTTCGGATATTAGTTTTTATCCGATTTGAATGTTTGAATGGTTTATATTTATGATTTGCAGGTTTTTGTTTTTAGAAATTTAATATTTCTGGATAAAATATTAAAAATTAAAAAATAAAAAATAAAAACAGAAAAGACCTATACCGACGACATGTCGTCGCTATAGGCCTTTTTCAAAAATTATTAAAAAAAACAAAAAAAGCCTATACCGACGACATGTCGTCGGTATAGTGTCAACCTATACCGACGACATGTCGTCGGTACAGGGTAGGACTCTATACCGACGACATGTCGTCGGTATAAGGTTTCTTTTTTAATTTTTTAATTAAACCCTATAGCGACGACAAGTCGTCGGTATAGGCTGACCTATCCCGACGACGCTTATCCCGACGACAATCTTGGCTATTGGGACGATGCAATACCGACGACATCTATACCGACGACATGTCGTCGGTATAGCCTATACCGACGACAAGTCGTCGCTATAGGGTCAAAAAAAATCGTCGGGATAGGGTGATATTGTTGTAGTGAGTGTTCATAACTTGGAGGTTGGATCAGGCCCTGGGCATGGAACCACTGCACCTTGCCCTAATAAAGTATAGCCATAACTCACTTTGGTTCCACCTCAGCCTCACCGCACATGTGATGAGTGTATAACATATACTCTAAGTATCGTTTAACGTATAACTTAAATTTTATATTTAGATGTTAATCATTCACCGTTATAACAAATTTCAGTTTTTTATCAATCTTAAAAGAAAATTTGTCAATTTTACTAGGACGTTATTGTATATCTTAAAATCTATTTAATTATATAAAATATAATAAAAAATAGTTTTATAAAATTAATAATAATTTTATAATGGATACGTAGATGATGGTATCTTACTGTATGGAGATTGATGTTATAGTTCTTTCAGAAAATAGAAGTCACGTTGTACACTATATATAGAAATTGTATTTCCTCTTAGAAACACGACAATTCAAATATTGTATTATGCCATATGGCCATGTTCTGGTCATTAAAATATATTTAATTTGTACTACATACATTCCCCAAGTTTTATTATTTAATTTTTTAATTTACCGAGTAAATTTATTGAAGGATCTTGATATTTAGACACTTATTTTTTTTATTTTGACACCTGATATGCTTCATATTGGTCAATATGGAGCATATTGGTACAATGTTAAACAACCAGAACTGGCAGCTGTCAGTCCTGGTCTGACGGCTTGTCCAATACGCTCCATATTGGCCAATATGGAGCGTATTGGAGTGTGTTTGTTTCATATAAGGAAGAGGTTGAAGCATATCAGCCTTATACGCAACCTAATATGCAACATATTGTCCAATACGATTCATATCAGGGTGCATATTATGCTGATATGCATCAACCTCTTCCAAATGAACCTCCAATATGCATCATATCGGGTAATATGATGCATATTGGGTTTTTTTTTAAAAAACATTAACTAAATTACCAAAAATACAAATTTAAAATTCAAAAAAATTGTAATTATTTTTTCAAATACTATTTTTTCAAATACAAATTTAAAATTCAAAAAAAGGTGTAGTATTGCCCAATATGATGTATATTGGAGGTCCATATGGAAGAGACTGATGCATAACAGCATAATATGAACCTCCAATATGCATCGTATGGTATTGTATCGTATGGTATGGTATGGTATGGTATGGTATGGTATGGTATGGTATGGTAGGGTAGGGTAGGGTAGGGTATGGTATGGTATGGAAGGGTATGGTACGGTACGGTATGGTATCGTATGGTATGGTATCGTATGATATGGTATGGTATGGTATGTGTGACAACCACGGTTTTTCAGGTCCTTACCGTTTCTCGACTTTTTATACGTTATATTTTTAAATATTATGATTTTATATATTTTAAGTGTTTCTAAGAGTTCTAGGAATACTACCTTAGATAAACACTAAGATCCGAACTAGAAAACCCTGTTAAGTGCATACACTGCATATACTGCGAACGTGTTAAATAAACGGTAAAAATTAAATTCTCGAAAATAATTTTATATTTATATTTTGGTTAAGAATAATGTTTTATAATATTTTGTGTGCTAACTTTTGTGTTTCTTGATTTAAACTAACGATCACAGGTGGTTCTTCCGTTAAAAACCCGGTGTTTATCCGGTATAACTTTTTGAAACATTTTGAGTTTTTATGTTTTAAAATTTTCTAAAATTCATTATTTTGGATATTAGAATTTTATGTTTAGATAAAAATATTTATTAAAGTGTTTAGGAGTGTATTTTTATAAAAAGTGTGTATTTTTTTATAAAAATAGTCTTTTAAAGCTAGACTTGCTTTTCCACTATAAATACCCAACCCCCACCCATTTTTTCCCTTCTCCCTTCTTGTTCCAGTCGTGAGCACCCACCACCACTCCCAAACTCTTCCATTTTGAATTCTAAGCTCAAGAACAAGCTCAAATCATCCATTGCAACCTTGAATCCTTGGATCATTGTTGTTGATGAGCTTTGTTCTAGTGATTTGAAGGTATAAACATGTGTTTTAACACTTTAAATTTTTGGTTTTTGATCTTGCATGTGTTCTCAAGAACACCAAGAACACACACACTACACACATTCACTTTGATTTTCAAGTTTTGTTATTTTTATGAGTTTTAAGCTTGATTCTTGTGATTTTAACAAGGATTTGTGGATGAAAACTAAATGTAATCATCCACAATGAGTTATCCATGAAAGACTTGCAAGAATTGATGATTAAAGTGTATGAACACCCAAGTGTTCATACTTGCATCTTCTTGAATTAAAAGAGCATTTTGTTGATTTTTGAGTCTTTGGTCTTGGAATTGAACCACATTTGTGATTGTAGGTTATAAATCAAGGAAAACTCAGTAGGTTAGCATCAAATTTCATCATCATTTGTTGAATTTGGAAGGTATAATCCTTGATCAAACTTGTTGGTAGCTTGATGGCCAAGAACATCCATGTTCTTGGTGGATTTTTAAAATTGGTTGATCTGGCACCCAAATTTATTTTTATACAGTAGGATATGTTTTAAAATGAGGATCTGAAAACTTTGGTAATCTAACTCTTTATATATTTTTTATTAAAAATCCAACAAGTTTAATACATGAAAATTGGGAAAAATACTTCTGAGTATTGAAAAATTCTAGAAATTGGACAGTGATTGTTATATGATGAACTAAGATTCCTGTCCAAATTCCATGAAAATTGGAGTTGTTTAAGTATGCGTTTAGTATTTATAAAGTTTAAACGAACGATTTAGGGTTTGTATACTTCTGATGTAATTTATTAAAATCTAAAACTTAATGTTTTAAGGTTATTAATTCATATAAAAGCCGGTTTTACAATTCTTAACGGTTCGTACGCACGTGTACGGGTTTTGGCTATGCAGTTGACTGCATAGCCACTTTTGACTTTTGTTGACTTAGCCACACATATTAGGTTTCCTAAATACATTTTGTGTCTACTTGTTAGTAGGACTCGGTTAGGATACCACCGTTGGCTGTTTCACTGTTTTACCGCACTTTTTCGCGTTTCAGTCTTAGGTGAGTTTCGCGGCCCCACTTTTAAATGTTTACTGTTTTACGGGGGAAAATTTGTTTCACTACATGTTGTTACTTGGGATTAGGGTTACCTGGGTTTACTTTTAGATGCATTAAGTCCCCACTTTAACGCAATCAATTAGCTTAAATAGCCGATGGGAATTATGAATAGTACTATTTGGGTCGACACCCTCGCCCAGGGTTGGTCGTGCCAACCAGACTTGTAGGGTCATTTGGGCGCATAATTAGCCATAGTAGGTGTTCGCATTTAACACCTAGATACAGGGGCAACAACTAGTCTGACGGTTTTGATTGTGGCTCAGGGTAACTAAAATCTTAACACGTGTACTTTATCATCTACGGATTGTTACTTTTACATTTTGAAATTCATTTACTTATTTTATTGAGTCGCAAAACTTGCGTACTCACCAACTATTTTTATAGTTGACCGTTTTCGAAACATGCTTTTCAGGTAAACATAATTGAAGCAAATGACTAGTTTGGTGAATTGCTTTTGGGGACTTTCTTTTGGATTATGACTTGGTTGTTGGTTTTGTATTCTGCATTTGTGATGTTTGGTGTATGTAGACAATCTGAATTTGTATTTTGGTTTTCGTGGTTTGTATGACACTTACTTTCTTGGGTATGTTTGTAGTGGTTCTTTGAAATTTGTGGTGTACCCATTAGCATTCTCTTGCGTCTAAGTGTTTGATGCACCGCTCTCGTCTCACCTCCGTGTTTCCGCCTTCGGCGGGGTGTGACAGACTTGGTATCAGAGCACTGGTTATAGAGAATTAGGTTTACCCCAGACTCGAACCTAGACTATGACCTTAAGAAACATTGCAAAGAACCTTAGGAACTATGTGTGCATTGCATATCATTTCGCATTTCTTATTCTTACCAGCTTTACGTTCTCCTTCACAGCATGTCTTCATCTTCAGCATCTTCATTTCAGCAGTACTTCTCGGACGATGAGGCGGACAACCTCAACAGCATCCCTCTAGTGCCTGTCCCTACTGCATCAGGTGATTAGAGTGCGCCAGAGCCTAGTCATACGTCAGAGGAGGATTCGTCGGTGCACTATGTGCCCGGTGAGTCTAGCTTCACGACCAGCTCCGAGGACTTAGGGAGCTGTCTACCCTCACCTACTCCGGCCCTACCCCCTTCCCGGGTAGTACCAGTGACTGTCGTACTACACCCTGCTACTCCCGTTGTTGGACAGCCACTGTTTCCTGGATCGACCTTCGAGGTCGGAGGATCATCTACTAGGACTGCACCTGTTATTATAGAGTTATCATCAGATGAAGAGGAGGAGCCCGAGGACACCAGGACTAGTAGGGAGGTACAGATGGATAAGTTAGTGGAGGCTTACACTGGACACGAGACGAGACTGGATCATCATCATACTGTGTTGGAGGATGTTCTAGAGAGGATACTGGAGCTATATCAGTATGTTATTACTCTTCAGGCGTCAGAGCTGAACAGGAACCAGCGCATGGATCGATTTGAGAAGAGGGTCTACTTTAGATTGGCTATTTTTGTGGCTTTCTTTGTTTTACTGGCTGATGTTGTGTTAGGTTTCTATTTCAGACACTGAGCGGGTTGTGCTCAGGTCCTTTTTCAAGGGTTACAAAAACTTTGTTTCTTTTGGGGTATCTTGGCATAGTTCTAACTAATGCCTAATTTTGTAAAAATTATTACTAACTCTTGTAAACCCTAGCTACTTTCTATGCTCGGTGAAGCACTTTTGTAAATTTTGGATGATGGAAATGAATTATATTTTGGATGAATCCTTGTATGTCATAAATTTCATTTTGTTATTATTTTTGTATTGTTATCATTCTTAATTGTTACCTTGTGTACATGGTTCAACCAAATGTTTATCATCCTTTTAAAAAAAACATGTCTTTTATGTATAGACTGTTTGCTATGTTTTGAGTGATTTCTAATCAAGTACCATCATTTACTCAAACTCTTATAAAATTCCTATCCGTTTCTGTTTTTAGACAATGCCGCCGAGGAGAGAACCTCAGCATAATGAGACAGAGAATGCTCAACCAGATCTGACCCAGCTGATAAATCAGGGAATTGATGCGGCAATACCAAGAATTGTGGCACAGATCACTGCAGGGTTAATCAGGAGTGCTGGTGGCGCTAGTGGTGATGCTTCTGGCAGTGGTGGAGCCGGTGGTGGAGCGGGTGGTGGTGCTGGTACCGGTAACACCAACCGTGGATGTACCTTCAAAGACTTCTCTGTGGGAAAACCCCTGGATTTTCATGGTATTGAGGGGACAGTTGGGATTGTTCGTTGGATAGAAAAGATGGAGTCGGTCATAAAAATCAGTAACTGCTTGGAAAATCAGAAGGTTAAGTATGATGCTTGCTCTCTACAGGGCGAAGCCCTAATGTGGTGGAATTCTCAGGTTGATGCGTTAGGAGAACAGGTTACTGATAACCTTACTTAGGATGAGTTTAAGAAAATGTTGATAGAGGAGTACTGTCCTCGGAATGAACTGAAGAAAATTGAAGTTGAATTTTGGAATCTGGAAATGGATGGAGCAGAGATCTTGTATTACACGACTAGATTTCAAGATTTGTCCCGTGTGGTGCCACATCTGGTGACACCGGAACCCAAGAGGATCGAAAGGTACATCTGGGGATTAGTGCCCCAAATTCGTGGAATGGTTACTTCGGCCAAACCCACTACTATGCAAAGTGTGATTCAGTTAGCGGGTGAATTAACTGATGAAATGGTGAGAAATGGAATCTTGGTTAAGAAAGGAACAGTTGGAAAGAAATCGGAGGAGAAGGCTGTAAAGAAAACTACTGGTGGTCCAAGTAAGAAGCGCAAGTTTGTGAAGAATTATGGAGCGGTGACACAAGGAAAGAAGGTGTACATTGGGAACTTACCTAAGTGTAATAGATGCAACCTTCACCATACCGGCCAATACGCAGTTGTTACTTGTGAAAGGTGTAACAAGACCGGTCATCTTGCCAAAAACTACAGGGTCAACTTGGAACCTCAGAGATCATGTTATGAATGTAAGGAGACTGGTCACTTCAGAGACAGATGTCCTAAACTAGGACGTAATGGTGGTAATACGAATCAAGCTAAGGGTAGAGCATTCGCACTTGGGGCTAGAGACGCTCGTCAGGACCCAAATGTGGTGACGGGTATGTTTCTCATCAATGATATCCATGCATCTATACTATTTGACACGGGGGCTAATAGAAGTTTTATTTCTACTGAGTTTAGATCATTGATTAGTCTTGAGTCAAAAAAATTGCATGATGCCTACACTATAGAACTAGCAAACGGTAAATTGATTAAGGCTAGTGATATTGTCCGAGGTTGCACTATGAATTTAAATGATCATCCATTTAGTGTAGATCTTATTCCGATTGATCTTGGTAGCTTCGATGTTGTAATTGGCATGGATTGGTTGTCCAAACACCGAGCCGAGATTATTTATTCAGAAAAGATAGTTCGAATTCCGCTCTCAAACGGTGAAGTACTAGATGTCCATGGTGATAAACCTGGAAGGAGCTTGAACATTATTTCATGTATGAAGGCTTGGAAATTTTTGAAGAAAGGGAGTTACGTGTTTCTTGCTAACGTTGTCGAGAAGAGGTCGGAGGAGTTAAAAATTCAAGATATCCCAATCGTGCGCGATTATCCGGAAGTCTTTCCCGAGGATTTACCCGGATTACCCCCTTCACGGCAAGTTGAGTTTAGGATCGACTTGGTACCCGGCGCCGTTTGGCACCGTCCGAATTGCAAGAGTTGTCGAATCAGTTGCAAGAACTTTTAGATAAAGGATTTATTAGATCGAGTTTCTCACCTTGGGGAGCTCCGGTCTTGTTCGTGAAAAAGAAGGATGGATCATTTCGGATGTGTATCGACTACCGAGAGTTGAATAAATTGACGATCAAGGACCGATATCCACTCCCGAGGATCGACGACTTGTTTGACCAATTGCAGGGACCGACTCATTTCTCTAAGATCGATCTCAGATCCGGTTATCATCAGTTAAGGGTCCAGGAGGATGACATACCGAAGATGGCATTCAGGACTCGGTATGGTCACTATCAGTTTTTGGTTATGCCTTTCGGGCTAACCAATTCTCCGGCGGTGTTTATGGATCTGATAAATAGGGTATGTAAGCCCTACTTAGACAAGTTTGTGATAGTCTTTATCGACGACATCTTGATTTATTCTCGAAGTAAGAAGGAACACGAGCAACACTTGCGGTTGATTTTGGAATTTCTCGGGAATGAGAAATTGTTCGCCAAGTTCTCAAAGTGTGAGTTTTGGCTTAGAGAAATTCACTTTATTGGCCATGTGATTAATGATAAAGGCATACATGTGAATCTGGCCAAGATTGAGGCGATAAAGAAGTGGGAGACGCCTAAGACCCCAACCGAGATCCGTCAATTTCTTGGTTTGGCATGCTACTATAGGCGATTCATTGAGAATTTCTCGAAGATAGCTCAGTCCTTAACTCTCTTGACTCAGAAGGATAGAAAGTTTGAATGGGGTGACAAACAGGAAGAGGCATTTCAATTATTGAAACAGAAGTTATGTAACGCTCTGATTCTAACTCTTCCCGAAGGAACGGATGGCTTTGTCGTATACTGTGACGCTTCACACCAAGGTCTTGGTTGCGTGTTGATGCAAAAGGACAAGGTTATCACGTATGCATCCCGACAATTGAAAGTGCACGAAAAGAATTACACAACTCACGACTTGGAATTGAGTGCCGTTGTTTTTGCACTTAAGATTTGGAGGCACTATCTTTATGGCACCAAGTGCACTGTTTTTACCGACCACAAAAGCCTCCAACATATATTTTATCAAAATATGTTGAACATGAGACAAAGGAGATGGGTCGAACTACTCAACGACTATGACTGTGAAATCCGATATCACCCTGGGAAAGCAAATGTGGTGGCAGATGCTTTGAGTAGGAAGGAAAGAATAAAACCTCATCGAGTGCGTGCTTTGGGGATGATAATTCAAACGAGCTTGAAAGCTCAGATTATTGAGGCACAGAAAGAAGCACTAGAAAGAAATAATTTGAAAGGCGAACTTTTATGTGGTGCTAAGAGGAAATTCGAATAGAAAAACGATGGGTTAATTTATTATTTGGATCGATTGTGGATTCCGGATTCCCATAACTTGAGACAATTTATTTTTAATGAAGCTCACAAGTAGAGATATTTCGTACATCCCGGAGCTGACAAGATGTACAAAGACTTGAAAGAATTTTATTGGTGGCCCGGGATGAAGAAAGAAATTGCAAGTTATGTTGGGAAGTGCTTGACTTGTTCTAAAGTCAAGGCAGAATACCATAAACCGTCGGGACTTTTGCAGCAACCCGACATCCCTCAGTGGAAATGGGAACAAATTGCTATGGATTTCGTCACTAAGTTACCACGAACTTCCAGCGGTTATGATTCAATTTGGGTCATTGTTGACCGGTTGACGAAATCTGCTCATTTTATTTCCATCCGAGAGGATTTTAAGATGGAAAAGTTAGCCCGTTTATACGTTGGTGAGATTGTTTCTAGGCATGGAGTGCCCGTTTCCATCATCTCGGATAGGGATAGTCGTTTTACATCCCGATTTTGGCAGACACTACAACGAGCTTTGGGAATGCGCTTGGATCTGAGCACGGCTTACCATCCTCAGACTGACGGTCAAAGTGAACGAATGATTCAGACCATGGAGGATATGCTAAGGGCGTGTGTGATAGACTTTGGCGGCAATTGGGATACCCATTTTCCGTTAATCGAATTCTCCTATAATAACATTTATCACACTAGCTTCAAATGCGCGCCGTTTGAAGCTTTGTATGGGCGTAAGTGTCGATCACTACTTTGTTGGGCCGAAGTTGGTGACAATCGTTTAACTGGCCCCGAGATTATTCAAGAGACTACGGACAAAATTTTTAAGATTCGGGATAGACTAAAGGCCGCATGAGACGGACAGAAAAACTACGCCGACAATCGAAGGAAACCCTTGGAATTTCAAATTGGCGACAGGGTGCTTTTAAAAGTTTCACCTTGGAAGGACGTTATTCGGTTTGGAAAGAGGGGTAAACTCAATCCGAGGTATATTGGACCGTATGAAATTATTGATAGAATTGGTTCCGTGGCGTATAAATTGAAATTGTCTTAAGAACTCGGCGATATACACGATACTTTCCACGTATCAAATCTCAGAAATTGTTTAGCCGATGAATCCTTGGTAATATCACATGAGGAAGTTCGTGTCGACAAAAAGCTTCACTTTATCGAAGAACCGATCGAGATTTTGGATCACGAGATCAAGACACTTAAACATAGTCGTATCCCTATCGTGAAGGTCCGATGGAACTCGAAGCAAGGACCCGAATTCACATGGGAACGAGAGGACCAAATGAAGCATAAATATCCTCAATTTTTTGTGAATGAAGCGGTTATTACCAACACCAGTTGAATTTCAGGACGAAATTCCTTTCAACTGGGGGATAATGTGACAACCACGGTTTTTCAGGTCCTTACCGTTTCTCGACTTTTTATACGTTATATTTTTAAATATTATGATTTTATATATTTTAAGTGTTTCTAGGAATTCTAGGAATACTACCTTAGACAAACACTAAGGTCCGAACTAGAAAACCCGGTTAAGTGCATACACTGCATATATTGCGAACGCGTTAAATAAACGGTAAAAATTAAATTCTCGAAAATAATTTTATATTTATATTTTGGTTAAGAATAATGTTTTATAATATTTTATGTGCTAACTTTTGTGTTTATTGATTTAAACTAACGATCACAGGTGGTTCTTCCGTTAAAAACCCGGTGTTTATCCGGTATAAATTTTTGAAAAATTTTGAGTTTTTATGTTTTAAAAATTTCTAAAATTCATTATTTTGGATACTAGAATTTTATGTTTAGATAAAAATATTTATTAAAGTGTTTAGGAGTGTATTTTTATAAAAAGTGGGTATTTTTTTATAAAAATGGTCTTTTAAAGCTAGACTTGCTTTTCCACTATAAATACCCAACCCCCCACCCATTTTTTTCCCTTCTCCCTTCTTGTTCCAGCCGTGAGCACCCACCACCACTCCCAAACTCTTCCATTTTGAATTCTAAGCTCAAGAACAAGCTCAAATCATCCATTGCAACATTGAATCCTTGGATCACTGTTGTTGATGAGCTTTGTTCTAGTGATTTGAAGGTATAAACATGTGTTTTAACACTTTAAATTTTCTATTTTTGATCTTGCATGTGTTCTCAAGAACACCAAGAACACACACTACACACACTCACTTTGATTTTCAAGTTTTGTTATTTTTTTTAGTTTTAAGCTTAATTCTTGTGATTTTAACAAGGATTTGTGGATGAAAACTAGTTGTAATCATCCACAATGAGTTATCCATGAAAGACTTGCATGAATTGATGATCAAAGTGTATGAACACTTGGGTGTTCATACTTGCATCTTCTTGAATTAAAAGAGCATTTTGTTGATTTTTGAGTCTTTGATCTTGGAATTGAACCACATTTGTGATTGTAGGTTATAAATCAAGGAAAACTCAGTAGCTTAGCATCAAATTTCATCATCATTTGTTGAATTTGGAAGGTATAATCCTTGATCAAACTTGTTGGTAGCTTGATGGCCAAGAACATCCAGGTTCTTGGTGGATTTTTAAAAATGGTTGATTTGGCATCCAAATTTATTTTTATACAGTAGGATATGTTTTAAAATGAGGATCTGAAAATTTTGGTAATCTAACTCTTTATATATTTGTTATTAAAAATCCTACAAGTTTAATACTTGGAAATTGGGAAAAATACTTCTGAGTATTGAAAAATTCTAAAAATTGGACAGTGATTGTTATATGATGAACTTAGATTCTTGTCCAAATTTCATGAAAATTGGAGTTGTTTAAGTATGTGTTTAGTATTTATAAAGTTTAAACGACTGATTTAGGGTTTGTATACTTTTGGATAAAATCAGTACTTGAAACTTGGTATGGGATCTTATATGGACCTAAAACTAATATGTTAAAATTTGGTGAAGTTTTGATGTGTTTAACTATTTTTCCCGAATTTATAAAGTTTTAACAATATTAAATTCATATTAAATAATCTGGATATTGGAAAAATATGAAAATTGGTCAGAATTTTTATTTATATATATGATCAATTGGTATAAATTTCAAGCAGTAAATTTATGTCTAAGCATGGCTTTGGAATTATGGTTCATTTAAATTTTATAAAAAGTTATTAATTTTGGAAATTTTTATATAAAATTGATTTTATAAAAATTATAGGGGATTTTGGACAGAAGTATAACCCCATTTAAAAAATAAAATTTGATTTTTAAATTGGGTGCTAATATCACACTAAAACCCTAATTTCGGACGAATCTAATTTTCAAACCGTAAACCGGACTTTACGCGCGTAATCGCGTTTTTGATCAAACGAAACCGTGACATGAGATTTTATCAAATGTGACTTTTTAACTACTGATGTTATTTATTAAAATCTAAAACTTAAAGTTTTAAGGTTATTAATTCATATAAAAGCCGGTTTTACAATTCTTAACGGTTCGTACGCACGTGCACGGGTTTTGGCTATGCAGTTGTCTGCATAGCCACTTTTGACTTTTGTTGACTTAGCTAAACATATTAGGTTTCATAAATACATTTTGGTTGTTTCACTGTTTTACCGCACTTTTTCGCGTTTCACTCTCAGGTGAGTTTCGCGACTCCACTTTTAAATGTTTACTGTTTTACGGGGGAAAAGATGTTTCACTACATGTTGTTACTTGGGATTAGGTTTACCTGGATTTACTTTTAGATACATTAATTCCCCACTTTAACGCAATCAATTAGCTTAAATAGCCGATAGGAATTATGAATAGTACTATTTGGGTCGACACCCCCGCCCAGGGTTGGTCGCGCCAACCAGACTTGTAGGGTCATTTGGGCGCATAATTAGCCATAGTAGGTGTTCGCATTTAACACCTGGATACAGAGGCAACAACTAGTCTGACGGTTTTGATTGTGGCTCACGGTAACTAAAATCTTAACACGTGTACTTTATCATCTACGGATTGTTACCTTTACATTTTGAAATTCATTTACTTTATTGAGTGGCAAAACCTGCGTACTCACCAACTATTTTTATAGTTGACCGTTTTCGAAACATGCTTTTCATGTAAACAGAATTGAAGCAAATGACTAGTTTGGTGAATTGCTTTTGGGGACTTTCTTTTGGATTATGACTTGGTTGTTGGTTTTGTATTTTGCATTTGGGATGTTTGGTTTATGTAGACAATCTAAATTTGTATTTTGGTATTCGTGGTTTGTATGACACTTTACTTTCTTGGCTATGTTTGTAGTGGTTCTTTGAAATTTGTAGTGTACCCATTAGCATTCTCTTGCGCCTAAGTGTTCGATGCACCGCTCTCGTCTCACCTCCGTGTTTCCTCCTTCGGCGGGGTGTGACAGTATGTTATGGTATGGTATGGTATCGTAATGTATCATATTGTATCGTATCGTATCGTATAGGTATCGTATAGTACAGTACATTATCATATCGTATAGTATAGTATCGTATACTATGGTATAGGTCTCGTATAGGCTTCATATATTCCTACAGGTGTAGTATACGTATCGTATGTTATAGTATACTATCGTATCATATCGTATAGTATAGTAACGTATGGTCTTGTATAGTATAGTATACGTATAATATACGATACGATACGATACTATACTACACGTATACTACACCTATAGGCCTATACGATACTATACTAGACTATACGAAGTCTGTATATCTTATCGTGTGGTGTCGCTTGTATTTGATAACGGCGACCATTTCATTCATATAATTTCTAACTTTTTTAAATTAATTTACTATATAGTTTTTAAAAAATAATTTATATTTAATTTGTAATTTAAACTTGTTATTTAAATTAATATGTAATCAATTAAAAAGATTATTTCTGTAATTTGAATTTTTTTTTTGAAAAAATAATTACAATTTTTTTGAATTTTAAATTTGTATTTTTGATAATTTAGTTAATGTTTTAAAAAAAAAAACCCAATATGCATCATATTGCCCAATATGATGCATATTGTAGGTTCATATGGAAGAGGTTGATGCATATCAGCCTAATATGCACCCTGATATGCATCGTATTGGGCAATATATTGCATATCAGGTTGCGTATAAGGCTGATATGCATCATATTGGACAATATGATGCATATCAGGTTGCGTACAAGGCTGATATGCATCAGCCTCTTCCCCATACGAAACACACTCCAATACGCTCCATATTTACTAATATAGAGCGTATTAGACAAGTCGCCCGACCAGGACTGACAGCTGCCAGTTCTGGTTGTTTAACGTTGTACCAATACGCTCCATATTGGCCAATATGGAGCGTATCGAGTGTCAAAATAGATTTTGTGGGTGTCCTAATAGACGGAGCATTTATAGAATCTATACTATATAATAAATAAATATTTTGATTTGACACATGTCACTCTCTCATGCAACCTCAACTTTTTTTTCCGCCTCTCTCTCCTATTAATTATACAAATTTTTTAATTGTTTTATAATTTTTTGTTTCTCGCCTCTCTCTTCTATTAAATAATAATGATTTCTATAATTATTTTTATAAAACGTTTTTCATAAATATGTAATATATAAACATTTATTACTAAGTATATATAACATTGTCTTTATTTAACCTGTGTAATACACCGTGTTTCTAAAGTTTAACATGAATTAACATTTATTAGTTTCATTAAAAAAATTAATACTTAGCTGAAAAAATGTTTTAAAAATTAACTTAACAGAATTTATAAATGTCACGTAAAATTTTATTTAACCCGTATAATACAAGAGTTTTTAAAGACATAAATTTTTTATTACTAAGTATATAACATTAAATTTATTCAAGCCGTGTAATATACCGGATTCTAACTTAGTTTGATTATATGTCAACTAATGGTTCTTGATTTTAGCGGAGTTAAAAGTGGCTTACAAACCTAGAAGTTATGGGTTGAATGTGAGGATCGATAATAATTAAAGAAGGGTTGTGATCCTAGCTTGTGACTTGTATTTGATTAAGTGAAAAATCTATACTATATAATAAATAAAGGTTTTTTAATGGCACGTGTCGCCTTCACATTCATTCTTATCATTTTTTCCCGCCTCTTTCTCTATACACCACTATTTTTTAATAATAATGCATATTTAAAGAAAATATTAATTATACTAATAAAACACATTTATTTTAAATTATTCCTTATTATAAGAAACTTTGAAATATAATTATGCAACTTTTATTTTCAATCATATAGTAAATGAGAGTCAAATTACATTAAATGCCCAAGTATATATTAATTTTTACATATTTTGAATTTTATTTTCTATCCTTAGTATATATAATACATTTTTACACTTATAAAATATATACATAAAGATTTAAGAATTTTATGTATTTATGTTTTTCACCTTGTGTATTACACGGGTCGAAAGCTAGTACACTAATATAAAAAAGAACTTACATAAGCTATTTTTAATATAATTTGATTTTGTAATAAAACGTGTATATAACATGTTAAAATGATAGCAAGGGATCAAATCAAAGAAACAAGTCTTGCAATTCCAATATCATGTTTCGATGAGTCATTGCTTCAAGGTATTTGCTTGTTTTAAGGAGATGAGAATTATAGCGTTTTGGTGAAAAAAAATGGATGTTATTAATAGGCTTGTCTCATTATCTAGAGGAATTCATGTCACAATTTGTGCGGGTGTTGATATGTCATGGTGTGTATATAAAATTATATGATCTTTAACATAAAAGCTTTAAATTTATAAAAACGGAATTACTATCACTCACTACAACACACTTAGGGAAAGTATACCCGTCGTGGACGTAATATAGCGTTGGTAAGACCGAGAGTGGATCCAAGGATACAGAGGCTCTTAGTACCGGACTTCAGTTGATGTCTAATCTTTCCAGAATTTAAAAGTTGTTGATTTTTATTTTGGAAGCTTTAAAGAGAATGGTAAAAATGGTATAGGATAGTAGTAGTAATCAATGACAAGAATAAATCACTTTGGTTCGAATTCCTTTCAATATTATAGTTAGCTTTACTTTATGGATTCTCAAAAGATCACCATGTCGTAACCATGGCGGTTGTCACTTAAGTCGTTAAACCCTATGACCCGGGTTGATTTTGTCTTCCCAGGGGTAGTAGTTTGAACAACATGACGACCGCTATGCTTAGCTAGACGTGATTCCTAGTTCGGGACACCAGGTCATATTCTTGAAGGTCAGTGATTGTATGTGTGTGTGTGCAAAAAGTGGAGCAACTCCTGGTCGGGATATTGACTCCCATAACAATATTGGAAAGTATGTCACCATAACAACCACCGCAATGTCGGAACTAAAGTATCAAAATTATGTCTTTAGACAAGGAGCTTTATACACTAATCACTATGACTCCCTTGCTTCGATTCCTCTCCACAAGGGTAATAGTAATGCACAAAATCAAGTCTTTAGAATACCGAGTTACCGCATATTAAAAACAAGGATCTTTACAACCACGTTCACAATTCACAACTTCTAGCACCCTTTCAAATAACTAACACATCGACTCTACATAGACATAGAAGTGTGAATGCCCAAATCAACGAAGCATGAAGTTGATGAATCGTTCCGACGGTTGTGCGGATCCACTTTCAATGTTAAAAGATCATATTTTTGAAGTCACATGCACACACCAATATTGAATCCATAAACATGCTAATTACTCTATTGAAAGTTCATCTTGTCAAAGTGATTCAAAGAATTTAGCCAAGAATGGCCATGCAAATAACAAAGATCAAACTTGTATAAACACAATCAAGCATCATTACAAGATTTCAAATTTGTTAAATGGTTCTAGAACCTTGAAGATGAAGACTAACTACAAAAACTAAGCTAAAACTACTGAAGGAACATATAAAATTTGTGGTATATACAATGGTGAAGATGTGTCTTGCAAATGAGGCTTTGAAGACTATTTATAGGCTGTCTAGAGGGTTAGACACGGCTCGTGCCTTACTAGGCACGGCCCCGTGCTTGGGTACAGTCTGCTCCACTATAACGGCCTCTGAAAATCCTGAAAAGGCTGTTCTGGCACGCCTGACACGGCTCGTGCTTGATGAAACACGGCCCCGCGCTCGAAAGAGCAGTTTTCGAAGGATTGGAGGTTAAGCACGGCCCCGTGCTGAGTTAAGCACGGCTCCTGCTTCACCTATTTCCACCAAAATGTAGAGGACTAAATTCGGAGAACGTGGGAAAAAACGGGGCTCAATTCCGAGTTATAATGAATGAGAAAGTGAAAAACAAGTTCTGACGATCGCATGGTCGTGCTTCTTCATTCTTTTGTTTATTTCTTACACTTTTTCTTCGTTTTGCTCCTCTGGGAGGTTAATGGCCACAAGTACGGGGGCGTGCTGGCTTGGACACTGGATGTGGGTCCCAGATGTTTGTTTGTCTCTTGACCTTGGGCACGGGAGCGTGCCTGAGTTGCTGACTTGATTATTTCTTGCTCTTTTTTGCATTGTTTTCGCTTCTTTGATTAATTCTTGGTCTATTTGTCGTGAAAACTCAATATAAACTAATTTTGGCATTAATTCATAATATTTTTAAGAAAACAAACATAAATGAAGTGACATTTGATGTGAAAAACATATATAATTTTGTGCACATCAAGTGTGTTGTAGCATGCACTCCAATAAGATGAGAGCAGAGGCAACATAATGTAGGGATTGGAGTTCTCTACATATAAGATCTATGCAAGGCGTGATTGTCTTTCAATAGGATTATTACGATAGAGAGGACTGTGTCCGGTAAATTTCGTATGTGAATTATGCCAAATGTACTTATTCGTAGTTTTGTATGCTCGGATGATATTTAAAGATCAAATGTAATTTTGCGTCTCTCACCTTTCAAATGGTTTTCGCTTGAGCTTTCCAATATATGTGTCAATGTATGTGTGTGTAGTTTGATCGAATAAGAAGATTTTTTTTTAGGGTTTAGAAGCAAGGCAAAATTGATATTTTGCAATATTCAGTGTAAAATACCAAGTATGCCCCTTCATTAAAGGGGCTTTGACGTAACAGTAACAAGTTGTGTTATGGTGTTCTTCCTTTGTAAGGTGAGGGTTCAAGTGTCCTTTAATTACAAAATGTGTGGGTCCCTTTAATTACAAAATGTGTGGATGTGAATATTTGATATAAAAAACAATGAGCTGGTGGTGGAGTGGTAAGGGAGAGACCTGGTGTTCCTTGTGACCCAGGTTAATCCATGCCCTCCTCGTTAGTTTCTGAGGCATGAAAAAAAATGATGCACCTGGGTTTTACCCACGCCGATTCAGGGTTCGAGCCTCGGCTCTCCCTCAAGCCCGGAATGGGCCGTATTGGGTGGGATTTTTCCTTGGATGCTCTCAAACTCTGACTCCAAGTGGGCCTGGTTATGACAACATATTGGCTGGAGTTGGACGAGGCTCTCCCATATGACGGGGGGTGCGATGTCACAACATTCAATGTTCGTCGTTCAGAAAAAGGTTATGCTCCTTGATTTTTATCATATGTGTGTGTTAAATTGATTTATAGGAGGAAGATATAACTTTCGATTTCACTAAATGAATGTTGTGGCTGATTTAATTTGATGGTAAGATTATAACTAATTAAGAGTTAAATATCTATAAAATGACAAAAAGAAATACAAATACACTACTAGAAAACTAGAGTATCACCGACGGATAGTTACCGACAAACAGATCCATTGGAAATATATCGATCGATCACCAACGTAATCCGTCTAAACCTAGCTTTTTAATTATTCTTTTTGGATTTTGGTGGACCCGTTGATGATCCGTAGATAATTTCCAACATCTTGGCTATCCATCGTTAATCCGTCGGTAAGGCCAACAGTTCTAGAGCCTTTTCTAGAATATATTCCCTCTCGTTTGTCTGGTAACAATTTTCGACGGGCTTTCTGTCAAAAAATAAGCGGTCAGGAAAGATTCTTGATTTGTTTTCAAAATTATTGCCAATGGAAATATTTCGGTAAACCGTTGGAAGCTGTAGCGGAAATAGTGTTTATAACACAACTAGACGTTCTACCTTCAAACATATTTTTCATTCTCAAATCTATAACTTTTGTAAGATATATGCTTCGTTAAGTATAAAGATATACTCTAAACATCATACTTTTAGTTGGAATCGATGGTCTCGGTAGTTAAATATGGTGAATGCAGCGTTGAATTCGTCATCTGAGTAGCAAATATAGTGTTAGCGGGTTAGTTGGAATTGATGATCTTGGAATTTAAATACTCGATCATGGGTACATATTATGTCACAGGCTCAGCTGTTCGGGTTGGAATTGTTGGGCTCTGAATGTAGAGGCATGCTCGGACCAGGAGTAGCTTTATAGGTGTCGCCAACTTCGAACTACAGGGGCTCGTGGGCGCACATATAAATACAAGGGGAATGTGTTTCCCAGTAGTTTTGTCTGTTGGTTTGTAGTGATTAGAAACTTCATGGCATATTTGAGGTTGTAGGTTCTGGAAACTGGTTAGTCCGTTATTGATCACAGGAGGGAAACACTTTCATTTTGAGTTGGATTGTCATCAGACCAACAACCTGTTAGTTACTGAAGTCCTTGGTGTTGTGTGAAGTTTCAAATATAATTGTTGGAAATGTAATGTAACTTATCGGTAACATCTAGAATTGTAATGTAATTGATCTATAATACTTTGATATATAATTAAGGTTGTTATATATGTAAGATCTCCAAAGATATTAATGCATCTAGTTCTTCTAGTGTAACAAAACAGTAACACAAATAGCGAAGTATTAATCAAATAAGCATGTCTTAGAAACACTTGTTATCAAGTTATATGGGTTTGTGTCACTTAAAACAAAAAAATAACGGGGTTGTAACGAACCCATCAACAATTAGAAGGCGAATTTAGATTTTTTCTTTTTTTGAAACATGTAGAGTATTTCGCAAGAAATGCGTCGGTGATTATCCTAGGACGATGACTTGTTGGTAATTACCAACGGACGATCTGACGAGCATAAAATAATAGTGACTATAATAATAATATTTATATTAATGTATTATCTAATAATAATAATAATAATAGTAATAACAGATCTGTCGGTAATTCCGTCTAAAAATTCAAATTACCGACAAATATTACGTTGGTACTTTCGTCGGTAGTTTTAGAGCAAAACCCACTCAGTCAGCCGCCCAAATTCATTTCCCTCTCTTTTCCAATTTGGTTTCCCTTTCCTTCCTCTCCTCCCTCGATGTACGAACTCCACACCACACCACGTCACCGCTGTTCCACACCACAATCGCACCAACTTTCCCTTTTGTACTTGATTTTAGTTTTGGTATATGTATGTGTAGATACGGATTTAGTTTTACAAATGTATGTATGGATTTGGTTGACTTGTGTATTTAGGATTATTGTAATGTGATTATGTGATATTTGGTTAACTTTGGTTTTAGTTTTTGCTTAAGAACTTATAAGATTTTAGGTTTATGAATGTATGCATGTATTTAGCAGACATGTGTAATTGATTTTAACAAACTATACTTGTGTATTTAGTGTTGTTGTAATGTGATTGGGTGACATTTGGTTAACTTTGGTTTTAGTTTTTGCTTAAGAACTAATAAGATTTTAGTTTTATGAGTGCATGTATTTTGTAGACTTGTGTAATTTATTTTATCTCACTAGACTTGTGTATGTGGGTTATTGTAATGTGATTGTATAGTATTTGTTTAACTTTGGTTTTAGTTTTTGCTAAGAACTATTAAGATTTTAGTTTTATTAGTTTATGTACTTAATAGACTTGTGTAATTAATTTTAACTCGCTAGATTTGTGTATTTAGGGTTGTTGTAATGTGATTGTGTGGCATTTTGGTTAACTTTGGTGTGACACCCGACATTTCAGGTCAATATCCGTACATGTTATAAACAGGTTTACAATATAATTGTTTTTGTGATTTACTTAATTTCACAAACAAGGACATTAAGGTCTAGCAAAAACCGTACATGGTCTCATTTCATATTTGGTAATTCTAGGAGTTACCGGTTCACGTACCATATAAACCGACTAATACGAACGTTTGTGGTAAAATTAAATAACCAGAAAAAAAATATATATATATATATATATATATATTACACAAAATTTACGTTGAACTATAATTTATTTTTAGAATAAATCATATAATATACGTAAAAGTAAACTAACGAACCCTCTCGAAGACGTTACCATGTAGCGTCACCTTTAGATACTCATATCTACAAATAATCACCTCAACGAATTATACAACCCAAGATTTCAATATCTTTCGTTAACGAGCCATAAACTTAATAAATTTATAATACCGTGGAGAACCTAAACCAAATTAAATTACCATTTGAAACTCTAATTAATATTAATACACTTAATGAATTAAATAAATTTACACTTAAATCTAATTATTTGATTAATTAACCCAACCCACCCCCTTGACTATCTCGACCAAAATCCCAGGGAATGCTCCATTCCCACTTCCTACGACCCATACCTCATGCCTTCAAGATTTAGATAAAAACCATACCACCTCAATTGTCTATCAATCCATCCATCAAGATCAAAAACTCACAAACCCTTTTATCTCCATTTTCTTCTACGGCCAACAACAAGAATATCTATCTTCACTTTCTTTTGGTGTTCTTCCATAATCGAAGACTCGAATCCTTTATTTCGGTATTATAAGGAGAGTTCCAAGTGTTTTCTCAAAAGTTTTTAGCAGGAGAAGTCAAGATCATTCTCTTTTTCTCTCAAAAATCATCATCTCTGTCCAGAGGTAAAAACTCGATACCATCCATATTATTTTCTTTAAAACCGTAGCTAAACAAACAGTTTACTCGAACGTAAGAAAAATAACCATAAAAGTGTGTCGAATTCAAGATTAAAACCTGAATATATGCGTATAGGTATGAATAAAGTTTTGAAACTGATTCTGTCAATCAAAATTTCAGTAATCGAAACTATAGTTTCGATACATGTTTACTCAATCGAAACTAAGTAATTTCGATACCTGTTGTTCAATCGAAACTAAGTAGTTTCGATACCTATTACTCAATCGAAACTAGGTAGTTTCGATACCTTTCTTACCCAATCGAAACTAGGTAGTTTCGATACCCAGTTTGCTCAATCGAAACTAGGTAGTTTCGACATCTGTTCTATTCAATCGAAACTAGGTAGTTTCGATACCTGTTTCAGGCCCATTGGGCAGTAACTTAGAACTGTTTTATAACAAAACAAGTGTTGAAAAACTAAAAAGATATATAAACAAAAGCAATCAGATTTGCTAGGTCGGTGAACAATTTGCATATGAGACATTCGGTCATAACACGAATTACCCTTTTTGTAATTAGGGTACGAATAGTCAAGTTTGACTAGAACAATTATCATTGCAAGCATACACAAACTCAAGGTGAGTTTCACGGCCCCTTTTTACTGTTTTCAATATTTGGGGGAAGAACATACTTACAACTATTTTTATGTGATAACAAGAGAATAAGACTCGACTTTTATGTTTACATGAGTTAAACGATTTTAGGCCGCTAAAGTCCCCTGGAACAATTTAGTAACCATTAACTGTAGCCTAGGGTCCTATGAATAGTACTATGGAGAGTGACGTCTCCCGGTCATGGTTAGTCGCGCTAACCACAATCTGGAGGATTTATGGCCGCATAGAACCGGATAATGAAATTAGAGGCGAAGAACAATTGTCATGATTTGGTTACGGCTCATGTAGGAACATATTATTTGTATTCCTAGCTAGTTTACAAATGGGTCAACAATTCTTATTCTGATTATCACATGCAACTGGAACTATTTACGAACAATTGAATTTTACAAAGATCTATTTGATTTAAACCTATGAACTCACCAACCTAGTGCTGACATTTTCAAGTATGTTTTTCAGAAAATTGAACGTGATCGCAAGGTTAGCAATGTAGATTACATACATGCACGATGGATACAACTTTTGGGGGATTTCTCTTGTATAACTCAATGTAACAGAGTCATATTTGCGAAATCTTCACTTTTTGTAAACTCAATTTACATTTTGGAATGTAAAACTTTAAACTTGTTTATGTATCCATTTATCATGTATGTGTTTGCGGTAATCATATGCTTTGGAAACCATGTAATGTTACGCCTCGCGTTTCCGCCTTGGCGGGGTGTGACAGATTTGGTATCAGAGCCATTGATTATAGCGAACTAGGTGTCTAAAATGGAACCTAGTCTATAATTTAAATGACTCACTAAAACGTTTTCATTGCATAAGCATTGCATAACCAGTCATCATGTCATGTGGATATTGTAGTCACAAGCATGTCGTCACATTCACACTCTGACCCCGTCTCTGACTCTGAATCCAAAGAGGAACTTTCCGCCACACGCCCCAAAAATCGAGTACAAGTTCGCAGCTCCACACCACCCAATGTTGCCCTGGGAGAACCGCCTATCGTCTACCGAAAGAAAAGCGGAGGACCAGTTATGGTAAAGAGTGCTAGGAAGAAGGTTCGATTTCCACGCAAGAGAACCATGGCAGCCCGTGACCCGGAAAACTTGGAGACTGATGAGGAACCACCTAGGCAACGACCCTGTTACCACCCTACGGTGGGGACTATCCGTTGGATGCCCCGTACACTGGCACGATGGAGGGAGATGGAGAGCATCCCCTCTACCTTTGAACTCGGAGAGTCCTTCAACTCCCCAACACCCCTACCCCACACTGGGGAAGCCATGGAGCTCACAGTGCCTACATTAGTAGCACGCGTTCATACGCACGAGGAGCGTCTTGATGATCTCCTAGATGATATTCGAGCACATGGGGATGCAGCCATGCGACTACGTCAAGGGCTCGGATCTCGAGTTCAGACTCTGGAGGACAGCACCCAAGACATACAGGGTGCCACTGACTACCTAGAGTTGAGAGCTGATATGGACTGGCAGTTCACTCTCACGGTTCGAGACATGGTGGAAGCGCTGGAAGAAAGGACTTTGGCTGCAGAATTTGTGGCTAGGGCTAGCTTTGTCATGGCAGGACTTGCCATGATGATTGGATTGTACTCCCACTTCTTCTTTTAAACCTATTATGGGCGGGTTGTGCCCATAGCACATTATGTAGCTTAAAACTTTGGTACTGATGTGGTCATGTGAACCCATCCCTTTTGTATCCTTGTCTTTTGGAACAATGTACTATGCATGTTTTAACTATGTATGTGATGGGTTATGTTGTAATGATGGTTGCTTACGTTTGATGTTGTTGTATCCTTATGTCATGATCAATCATTATTATTATATAATGTTGTTTCTTTTTAATTGATATGTTAGAAAGAACGTCATGGCACCTAAGCGTGGGACACCCCGTAACACTACTCGTGACAACAACGAGACGATTTCCCCAAACGTGGAACAACTCATAGCACAGCGAGTAGCTGCCGCCATAGAGCAGTATGAAGCAAATCAAAATATTGGAGGAGGAAACGGCAGCGGTACCGGCGGAGGAGGTGCAGGAGGTAGCGGTACAGCCGGAGGTTCCGGAGGTAATAAAATAAATAAGTCATAACACGTAGTCATGATCAAAATTAATGACGTTATGACTTGTAATTCTACAGATGCTCCAAATAGGAAGTGCTCCTACGAGGCCTTTCTATCTTGCAACCCCCGTAACTTCAATGGCACCGAGGGTGCAGTTGGGCTAATGAGATGGATAGAAAAGATGGAGTCGGTGATTGATATTAGTGAATGCACCGCTAACTGCATGGTGAAGTATTCTACATGCACGCTCACTGATAAGGCTTTAACTTGGTGGAATTCACAAGTGAAAACCCTGGGAAGGCAGATTGCATACCAACTAACTTGGGAGGAGCTGAAAGCCATGATGATCGAGGAGTACTGTCCTCGAAATGAGTTGCAAAAGCTTGAATCTGAAATGTGGAATTTACAGATGATAGGAGATGATGTTGCTGGCTACACTGACAGATTCAATGAGTTAGCAAGTTTGGTTCCACACATGGTTACCCCAGAATACAAGAAGGTTGAAAGATATTTGTGGGGTCTCACACCTCAAATCCGAAGCCTGGTGACTTCATTGAACCCTATGGATGCCAAGAGTGCTATAACTCTAGCTTTCAAACTAAGGGATAATGCTGTGCGTGATGGTTTGTTTGAGAAGAAGGAGACCGAAGAAGGAAGGTCTGGGGAAAAGAGGAAATGGTTTGGAAAACCAAGTAATCAAAACAAGAATCAAACTTACAAGAGAACTGGAACTATGAAAGCCTATGCTGTAAACACTGTGGAACAAAAAGGATATCTTGGAACACGACCGAAGTGTGACAAATGTGGATATCATCACAGTGGAAGGTGTACCCAATGTGGAAAGTGTAAAAAGTATGGACATCTAGCCCATAACTGTTGGAACAATGCGAACCCTAATAAGATCAATCAAGTAGCAGGAAAGGTCAACCCAGGAGCAGAAAGGATGAATCAGGGATGCTTTGAGTGTGGAGATCCAAAGCACTTCAGGAAAGACTATCCAAAGTTGAAGAGCCGAAACGACAATCAGGCCCGTGGAAGAGCATTTGTGATGGGGGCTGGTGACGCACGACAAGATCCAAACATTGTCACTGGTACGTTCCCGATAAATAATCACTATGCCTCTATACTTTTCGATACGGGTGCTGATATGAGTTTTGTGTCAAATGACTTTAAGTCCCTACTCGGTATTAAGTCTAGCAAACTAGACCAAAATTATGCAATTGAATTAGCAAACGGGAAATTAATTAAAACTGGAGAAGTCATTCAGGGTTGTACCTTATGTTTTAAGAACCACACATTTAGTATAGACCTACTACCTGTTGACTTGGGAAGCTTTGACGTTGTTATTGGCATGGATTGGTTGTCGAAGAATCATGCCGAGATTGTTTGTTTTGAGAAGATTGTCCAAATTCCACTCCCGAACGGAGAAGTTCTTTCGATTCAAGGTGAGAAGAGTGGAGTAACATTAAGGATGATAAACTGCATGAAAGCTCGTAAGTATCTACGTAAAGGCTATTGCGTATTCCTGGCTCACGTCGTCGAGAAGAAACCCGAGGAACGTCGACTTGAAGACATACCAATCGTTAAGGATTACCCCGAAGTTTTTCCTGAAGACTTAGCTGGATTACCACCACCGAGGCAAGTCGAATTCCGAATCGACTTGGTACCAGGAGCCGCCCCGGTTGCGCGATCACCATATCGATTAGCACCTTCTGAAATGCAGGAATTATCAAATCAACTTCAGGAGTTGCTTGATAAAGGTTTCATAAGACCGAGTTTCTCACCTTGGGGAGCTCCGGTCCTATTCGTAAAGAAAAAGGATGGAACCTTTAGGATGTGTATTGATTACCGAGAATTAAACAAGTTTACAATCAAAAACCGATATCCCCTTCCTCGAATAGACGATTTGTTCGATCAACTACAAGGTTCTAGCTTCTACTCTAAGATCGATTTACGTTCGGGTTATCATCAACTAAGAATCCAAGAAGAAGATGTACCAAAGACGGCATTTAGGACTCGTTATGGCCACTACGAATTCCTAGTTATGCCGTTTGGTTTGACGAACGCACCAGCTGTTTTTATGGATCTCATGAACCGAGTGTGCAAGCCATACTTGGATAAATTCGTGATAGTATTTATTGATGATATATTAATATATTCACGAACCAAGGAGGATCATGAACATCATCTGAAATTAATTTTGGAACTACTCAGCAACGAGAATCTTTACGCTAAATTCTCTAAGTGTGAGTTTTGGATCCGAGAAGTGCATTTTCTTGGACATGTCATCAACAAGGAAGGAATTCACGTTGATCCATCCAAAATAGAAGCAATCAAAAACTGGGAAGCACCAAAGACTCCGACAGAAGTACGTCAATTTTTGGGTTTGGCTGGCTACTACAGACGATTCATTGAGAATTTTTCAAAAATAGCCCTGCCTTTAACCACATTAACCCAGAAAGAAAAGAAGTTTGATTGGAGTGACAAGCAAGAGTCAGCTTTCCAATTACTGAAGCAGAAGCTGTGTAGTGCACCGATCTTATCTCTTCCGGAGGGAATCAACAATTTTGTTGTATATTGCGATGCATCACACCAAGGACTTGGTTGTGTGCTAATGCAAAGAGACAAAGTCATCGCATATGCCTCAAGACAACTAAAAGTGCACGAAAAGAATTATACGACCCACGACTTGGAGTTGGGCGCAGTTGTGTTTGCGCTCAAGATCTGGAGACATTATCTTTATGGTACGAGATACACTATTTTTACTGATCACAAGAGTCTCCAACATATCTTTGATCAAAAAGAACTTAACATGAGACAACGTCGGTGGGTAGAACTACTAAACGACTATGATTGTGATATCAAGTACCATCCCGGGAAAGCCAATGTCGTAGCAGACGCCTTAAGTCGTAAGGAACGAGTTAAAACTCTTCGTGTTCGTGCCCTAGGATTAACAATTCATACGAGTCTTACTACTCAAATCCGAATAGCACAACAAGAAGCACTTAAAGAAAAGAACATCCAAAATGAAGCACTACGTGGAATGATCAAACAATTGGAGTCTAAGTCAGATGATACGTTTTACTTCATGGACAGAATTTGGGTGCCGAGTAACGGTAACTTACGTGGGTTGATTATGGATGAAGCCCACAAGTCCAGGTACTCCATTCACCCAGGTTCAGATAAGATGTATAAGGATCTAAAAGAATTATATTGGTGGCCCAATATGAAAGGAGATATTGCCACATATATCAGTAAATGCTTAACGTGTTCAAAAGTAAAAGCCGAACATCAGAAACCGTCTGGCTTGTTACAACAACCTGAAATTCCCCAATGGAAATGGGAACAGATTTCCATGGATTTCATCACGAAATTACCCAAGACGTCGAGCGGGTATGACGCGATATGGGTAATTGTCGATCGTCTGACAAAATCAGCTCATTTTCTACCCATCAAAGAGACAGATAAAACCGAGAAACTTGCAAAGCTTTATATCAAGGAAATTGTGACTAGGCATGGAGTGCCAATTTCTATTATCTCTGATAGAGACAGCAGATTCGTGTCTAGAATCTGGAATTCATTACAAGAAGCCATGGGCACACGTCTTGACATGAGCACGGCATATCACCCCCAAACGGATGGTCAAAGCGAAAGGACCATTCAAACTTTAGAGGATATGCTCCGTGCGTGTGTAATTGATTTTGGAGGAAATTGGGATACTCATTTACCGTTGGCAGAGTTTTCCTATAATAACAGTTACCACACGAGCATCAAGGCAGCTCCGTTTGAAGCTTTATATGGTCGTAAATGCCGCTCACCGCTATGTTGGGCGGAAGTTGGTGAAAAACATTTGACAGGTCCTGAGATTGTCCAGGAAACCACTGATAAGATCTTCAAAATTAAGGACCGTCTGAAAGCGGCCCGAGACAGACAGAAGAGTTATGCCGATAACAGACGGAAACCATTAGAATTTCAAATTGGTGACCGAGTAATGTTAAAAGTCTCACCATGGAAAGGCGTTGCAAGGTTTGGTAACCGTGGTAAGCTCAACCCTAGATACGTTGGACCGTTTGAAATACAGGCTAGGGTTGGCTCTGTAGCCTACAAGCTCAAGCTACCGCAAGAACTAAGCAACGTACACGATACATTTCATGTGTCTAATCTCAAAAAGTGTTTGTCAGACGAGACTTTGATCATACCACCTAATGAAATTCACATTGATGATAACTTCATTTCATCGAGGAACCGATTGAGATTTCAGATTGGAAAGTTCAAAAGCTGAGACGTAGTCGAATCAAACTGGTTAAAGTACGTTGGAACTCAAAACGTGGTCCTGAGTATACATGGGAACGAGAGGATCAAATGAAAACAAAATACCCATCCTTGTTTAAGGATACACCAGTTCAAGAGGACACAAATTGAATTTCGGGACGAAATTCTTTTAACATGGGGAGAATGTGACACCCGGCATTTCAGGTCAATATCCGTACATGTTATAAACAGGTTTACAATATAATTGTTTTTGTGATTTACTTAATTTCACAAACAAGGACATTAAGGTCTAGCAAAAACCGTACATGGTCTCATTTCATATTTGGTAATTCTAGGAGTTACCGGTTCACGTACCATATAAACCGACTAATACGAACGTTTGTGGTAAAATTAAATAGCCAGAAATATATATATATATATATATATTACACAAAATTTACGTTGAACTATAATTTATTTTTAGAATAAATCATATAATATACCGTAGCTAAACATACACTTTATTTCGGTATTATAAGGAGAGTTCCAAGTGTTTTCTCAAAGGTTTTTAGCGGGAGAAGTCAAGATCATTCTCTTTTTCTCTCAAAAATCATCATCTCTGTCCAGAGGTAAAAACTCGATACCATCCATATTATTTTCTTTAAAACCGTAGCGAAACATACAGTTTACTCGAACGTAAGAAAAATAACCAGAAAAGTTTGTCGAATTCAAAATTAAAACCTGAATATATGCGTATAGGTATGCATAAAGTTTTGAAACTGATTCTGTCAATCAAAATTTCAGTAATCGAAACTATAGTTTCGATACCTGTTTACTCAATCGAAACTAAGTAATTTCGATACATGTTGTTCAATCGAAACTAAGTAGTTTCGATACCTATTACTCAATCGAAACTAGGTAGTTTCGATACCTTTCTTACCCAATCGAAACTAGGTAGTTTCGACATCTGTTCTATTCAATCGAAACTAGGTAGTTTCGATACCTGTTTCAGGCCCATTGGGCAGTAACTTAGAACTGTTTTATAACAAAACAAGTGTTGAAAAACTAAAAAGATATTTAAACAAAAGCAATCAGATTTGCTAGGTCGGTGAACAATTTGCATATGAGACATTCGGTCATAACACGAATTACCCTTTTTGTAATTAGGGTACGAATAGTCAAGTTTGACTAGAACAATTATCATTGCAAGCATACACAAACTCAAGGTGAGTTTCACGGCCCCTTTTTACTGTTTTCAATATTTGGGGGAAGAACATACTTACAACTATTTTTATGTGATAACAAGAGAATAAGACTCGACTTTTATGTTTACATGAGTTAAACGATTTTAGGCCGCTAAAGTCCCCTGGAACAATTTAGTAACCATTAACTGTAGCCTAGGGTCCTATGAATAGTACTATGGAGAGTGACGTCTCCCGGTCATGGTTAGTCGCGCTAACCACAATTTGGAGGATTTATGGCCGCATAGAACCGGATAACGAAATTAGGGGCGAAGAACAATTGTCATGGTTTGGTTACGGCTCATGTAGGAACATATTATTTGTATTCCTAGCTAGTTTACAAATGGGTCAACAATTCTTATTCTGATTATCACATGCAACTGGAACTATTTACGAACAATTGAATTTTACAAAGATCTATTTGATTTAAACCTGTGAACTCACCAACCTAGTGTTGACATTTTTAAGAAATTGAACGTGATCGCAAGGTTAGCAATGTAGATTACATGCATGCACGATGGATACAACTTTTGGGGGATTTCTCTTGTATAACTCAATGTAACAGAGTCATATTTGCGAAATCTTCACTTTTTGTAAACTCAATTTACATTTTGGAATGTAAAATTTTAAACTTGTTTATGTATCCATTTATCATGTATGTGTTTGCGGTAATCATATGCTTTGGAAACCATGTAATGTTACGCCTCGCGTTTCCGCCTTGGCGGGGTGTGACATTTGGTTTTAGTTTTTGTTTAATACTTAAAAGATTTTAGTTTTATAAGTGTATGTATTTGGATTGTGACTTGCATTAGTAACATGGATTTATTAGCATTTAGAGTTAACGAGATGACTCCTCGATCTATCACACGTCGAGGCTCACCAGAGATAGCGAGATGACTCCTCGATCTATCACACGTCGAGGGCGTAAAAGATCTCGAGGGGGAGAGGGTAGCAGCAGCGCCACCAGATGTCGTATTCGATGGACGGATAAGCGTGAGAACCATCTCATGCGTGAGTATAAGGATATCAAAATCAATCTGAATGGCATTGGCGTTGGTACTAAGGTTCGCAGACCCGGTTAGGGCATGACTTGTAAGGCCCCTTTCTCGGGATACCTCACTCATTGGATTTACTCATAAACATAGCCATCAAATGCCGAACTTAAATTAAAACGTCAAAGTAGCGGAAGCATACATCATTCGGTTACATAACTTATCAGCGGAAGTCTTAACATTTAAACATAAACATTGTCTTAACATAAACTCAAATAAATGGGATGTCAGTTGTGCCGAGTAGTCATCACGCCTTAGCATGCCCCTTCTTCTTTCTACCTGAAGTGCATACTAATAGTCAGCTAACACTGATGAGTTCTAGTTTAAAAGCAATCAGATATTAACATTATTTTATAAGAATAAATATATATATATATATATGTATATACTTATTTGTACATTCTTTACTTTACTACTTTCATATAACATTCATAGTTGGTACGTATATAAAGACATACATGCTTATTTCTTGGTACATATTCATTTGCCATACATATGGGTGATCAACCCGTCATTTGCTTACGTAAGTCACAAAGACAAACGTTTTCGAACTACTGTCGTAGCCCATTTACTTAACCGTCCGACACTAGAAACCGTCCGGCATATCTTAAAACGTCCGGCAAACCTTCGGTCGTCCGTCTCTACCGTCCTGTCGTCATAGTCCGTCATATTCGCTCGTCTGCCCTAAGGCATCCGTTTCCCACGCGAACTATTCTTTATGCAACCGTCCGGCACAAATGTGGTCGTTCGTCATTGCCTTACAAACGCCCTAGCTGATGAAGGTACGTATATGTCCCGGCTGCAAAATAGTCACGTGGTCGTCCGTCTACCGAAGTAGCCGTTATAGTCGAAGCGTCAATAACGTTTACTTATACTTAGCAAGTAATATATATATGGATATAAAGCAAGATTTCATTCTTACACGTTATGTTATTTTTTCATACTTTGCAAGCAATATATACATAGATATAAAGCAAGATTTCATCCTTACACATTGTGTCATTCTTTTCATACTTGGCAAGCAATATATACATAGATATAAAGCAAGATTTCTTTCTTATATGCTATGTCATGCTTTCATTTCTTTATTTAAAAACATACTTGTCATACTTATATTCAGCATGTATTGTCATATAGCACATAACATAACATATATTCAAATCATGTATACACTTCAGCCCCAAAACATTTAAAATCATTTGCACGTAACACATAGGAGGCACATAGAACTCACTTGTATACTGGTATTCAACCTGAAAGTGATGTTTCAACTATTGTTAAAGCGTATACTGATATCCACATAATTCAAAGTACAAATCCTATTATTTCATGCAAGAGTCGCCTAAAGCATAGGAGTGTCGGCTGGCACACATGAGGGCCAGCTAGGAGAGTCGCTAGCCACACTCATAAGTGTCGCCTGAACTTGCGTTCAGGACTTCATGTTCGAGAAAGGAGTCGATTCTCAGCTTGTTCATCAGATGGCCGACTCTCAGGAGCCGATTCTCTGAGGGTCGATTCTCTATTGTGGCCGATTCTCATCGTCTTCTTCCTCGCCGAGTGTCGGCACTCGCAGGTGGCCGACACTCTGAGAGTCGGCTCAAGAACATCAAACGTTTCCAGGTCGGATTTCGATCCAAAACCTTAACTTTTTACATTCAAATCGTTTATCTAGTTTCCATGAAGCTAGATCTGAGCTTAGATTCACTTTTCATACGTAAAAATCCAACCTTTTTAAAAACCCCATAAACCCTAAAACCCCATTTTTGAAGAAAAACTCAGATCTCAGGTTGATTCTTACCTCAAAACTCGTGGTTCTTCGTGTAGAATCGATTAAGGATGATGGAGAAACAAGATGGAAGCAGGATCCAAGCTTGATAGTGCCTTCTTGAGCTTTCTCTCTCTAGAACTCTCTCTAGGGTTTTCAAGTTTGAAGAAGGTGGAATGAGGAAGATGGAGCTGATCTTGCCTTTATATACACGGGCTATATCGGCCCATTAGAGCCGGGCCCAAGCCCGCTCCACTTTCTTTCATTTTTTCTTTAATTAATTCCCTACCTCGCTTCCATTATATCTATTTATTATTTCGGGATGTTACATGACTCCAATAGTCAGCCGACGTCTACCCTCCATCCGTTTAACCGTACAATAGATATGATGCCTGAATTAGAAACATTGTTGGAGACAGTTCGTATGGGGTAGAATAATGAATGGGACATGATAGCCCAATTCGAGGCGATAATAGCTTAACCGGTGGCCAAAACGGACTCAAGACCCGACACCACCTCAAGACCTTCCATTTTTCTAGCTATTATGATTAGATTGTTTTTAATTTATGGTTTATTTGGAAACATATATTGTATTGAATTGTATTCTAATTAGATTTTTTTATTCACGTTTTATTTATTTATTATTTACTAGGTTAGAAACCCCGTGTATTACACGGGTTGAATAAATGCAATGTTATATCTACTTAGTAATAAAGATTTAAATATTACATATTTATGACATATTACATAGTTTTTAATATAAATTGTAGAAACGTTATATAGTTATTTTTTTATAAAGTTTTATAAAAAAGAATAAAAGAAATGTTCAATTTATAAAAATGTTTTATGAACAAACCTATTTTAAAAAAAAACGTTTTATAAAAAGAATTATAGAAATTATTATTATTTAATAGAAGAGAGGCGGGAAACCAAAAATTATAAAAACAATTAAGGAAATTTGTATAACTAATAGAAAAGAGAAGCGGGAAAAAAAAGTTAAGGATCCATTATAAAAACAATTAAGGAAATTTGTATAACTAATAGGAAAGAGAAGCGGGAAAAAAAGTTGAGAATGCATATGAGAGTGACAAGTGTCCCACCAAAACCTTTATTTATTATATAGTATAGATACAGATATGTTTTTGTATATTTAAAATAATTAAAAATTAATATGAAATAAACTAATATTTATTAAATTTAAATTTAAAATTTAAATGTATTATTATAAACTAAATTTAAATTTAAAATCTTTTATTTATAATAAATAAATCATTAAAAATAAAAATATTATTAAATTAAAAGAAACATAAAAATAAAAAAAGTTCCATCCATTAGTAACTAAATGAAATTATAAATTCTAAAGTCTATTAGTAAATCGTTGGTAATTTGTCCATCAGTAAACGAATTACCCACGGTTGTTTGTCCGATGAATTCTCGTCGGTAGTCATAATCATCAACGGATCACCGACCGAGTGTTCCATCGATGATACTCCAGTTTTTTAGTTGTGATAATAAAAGTTACACGCTTCACTTTTGATTCAAATTTAAACAAAAAAATAGTTTTCAGCAATTTTGTTAAAACTGGGGAATTTTTAATATAATTTTTTTTATTAAAAAAAATATATGCTTGAAGTACATAATTGTATGCTGACTAACTTGATATGAGTCATGTTATATTAATCATTCTAAAAATCTATGTTTTTCAAAATGGTTTGAGGCATTGTTAAATACAACAATACGTTAAACAATTTACAATTACACGTTAAGATAAAGAGTAGTGTGTATTGAAGAATAAAACAATTAGTAATTTCATAAAAAGCTTAACCCTTAATTTATGTTTTACATAAACCATATTTAAAAAGTTCCTTTATATTATTATGATTAGAACATTTAATGCTTGTGAAAATATTAACTATAGTTATATATATATTTTTTTTTCAGTTTAAACAATAATCATTTTCAAGTTTTCTTCTTATTTTAACACGAAAACAATTTTTTCATAAATGTAGTTTTTTTATTTAATTTTATTCAATTTTGTCATATAAACGCTGATGTTTCTTTATACTTTTCATTTATCGCTTATAAGAACTATAACTCAATGTACAATTTCAAATTACAACTTGCACTCTCATATTTTTTATTATGAACATTTGTTGTTGTTTGCAAAAGCTTTTTCAATACTCTACGGCCCTATCTATCACTTTTGATATTTATTACTCACAATTAGCAACCCAGATCAATTGCATATATCTCTTACGAAGATTAAAGACTACATATAATGATTTATGCATTATGTTTTGAAGGATTGATTGTAGACTAAACATGAATTTATGTATTATGTTTTGAAGGATTGATTGTATACTAAATTAAACGGGCCTAAATACTAAAGCCCGAGGACCGGCCCGTTAAAGCCCGAGAAAGCCCGGACCAGCCCGTTAACAATCGGTCCGGTCCTCGGTCCCCAATTTACCCTGTTAACGGTCCCGGTCCAGTCCGGTCTGGATTGATCCGGTTAAAGCCCGATAATCACCCCTAGTTTATTGTGCGAGTATTCAATGAGATGAAAACATTTAAACAATTATGTTTCTTGAATAAGATATTTTCTATGGGAAGACTTATTGCAAATGCTCAATGAATGTTAATCCAACTAAATTTAAATATCTTATGCTCAATGAATGTTATGTTTCTTGAATAAGATATTTTCTACGTTATGATTAACATTCATTAAACAATTATGTTTCTTGAATAAGATATTTTCTACGTTATGATTTATGCTCAATGAATGTTAAACCAACGAAATTTAGGCAAATGAATTATGATCAAAGGGTGAAAGGGGTGGGCTTCGGCTTCACCTTCGAGTTCAATCTGGTTCACGGGAACACCGCCGCCACCCACTCGATCGGGTAGCGGCTGCGGGTATTGTTGTCGGGTTCATGAAGCCGTGACTGAAGCCGTGATTGACTATAACAAATTAACGTTGGGTTTATGGTTAGGGTTCACGGGTTCTACTCTTTGTTGAGGGGTAGTTTAGGGTATATTAGGGTAAAAATGACGTGCATCATGACCAATGTTTTCACAACCGGACCGGACAACGAACCGGACGTCTTAGAGGTTCACTGGTCGGACCGGATTCAAGAACCGGATGACGCAATAAATAATATAAATATTCATAAAAATATATAGAAAAAAATAAAAAATTCTAAATACTACATATACAACCATTTAAACAATTTTGAGTTAAGGACGAGAGTTATAGGTCTATAGGAATTTTAATTCTTTTGAATCTTCAATTTTAATTTTGATTAGGGTTTTGGAGGACCTGTGACAACGTATAAGTTAAAAGGAAAGAGCCAAATTGGGTTAAAATTGTAAATATAAGTAAGTAGGAGGACTATAGAATAAAAAAGATTAAAAAATAGTAAAAAAAAAATTAAACTACCCGGTTCGACCACCGGTTCGACCGCTGAATCGCTTGGACCGCCCGGTTCAACTAACAAACGGTCTCAGAGCATGTAACCGGACCGGTGGAGGTCACGGTTCCCGGTCCGACAGGTCCGACCGGCCGGTCCGGTCTGGGTTTAAAAACATTTGCCATAACATGACATATTTTGATTGACTAATCTTTAGGCTAGTTTAGAGTTGTAGGGTTCCACCCCTCCACCCTAATCAGAAGCAAAAGAAAACTTTGTGGAATTAATTATGTAATAGGGCTTGACATAAAAATATTTCACGATCACGATCAAATAAATTTATAAAAAGAAACTCTTGGTCGTTAGAAATTCAGTTAATTTTTTTTTCTTTAGAACGAGTTAAGTACTTTACATAAAATCAAAGGTAATTTGCGTATTTTTTTACTTGGGCCAACTAAATTATAGATCAGGAGGTAAGCCCATTGATTTTTTACGGCCCGTGGGATGCAATTCGTTGACCAGTTATAGTAGGCCCATTGATTCCCCAAAAGACCCACTTAAATTTCGAAACTCGTTGTTCCAAAATTTTCCAAAAATAAAAGGAATAAAAAGTTTAGAAGAGAATGGTTCCAGCAGCCCGAGAACCCTTATTGCTAAAAAAAAAGTCTCATGGATCTTAATGCCCCGCCTCCTCGGATCAATCTGTAGGCCGGAAGACGCCGCCTCCCCGTCGCTTGGTATAGACTTCTTATACTTTAACGAAAGAAAATAGAAGCGTTAGTTGTCGGAAAAGAAACACATAAGCATATAAAACAATGGTTTTTCATTAGGGAAAAACTTACAAAAAAAATATTTTGCCTTTGGATAAGGCAGATCCGCTCACCCATCTCCGTGTCTAACCTAGAGTGGGTCTTCACATACACATCGCCCCAGGAGGCCAACACTCCCACCTCCTCAAACTAGAACAATATGCTAGTTAATTAATATCAGTTATTAAACATAATTGTGTTATATTAAAAAAAAAATGCGTATCATTCTCTTTCGATGCTCTGAATATGATATCGACCCCCCGTGTGCCGGGAGGACGTCTCCACGTACTTCTTGTTTCGGTTCCAGTGGGCGGCCCTCACCTTCTTCTTCCACTCTTTCGTGTTCCACACCTTTCACAAAAAAAAATATGTTAGTATAACAATATAATACAAACGTATTAAATTAGATTTAAACTAATATGTATCCGGTCAATCATCTCATGCCAATGTACCTCCTGAATTCACCTCGGATAGAATGGAAGGATGATGTCGAATTCATTCTCCGGTCAATCATCTCATGCCAATAGTATTTTCCATAACCGAATTTTCGGTTTCGGTTTTGAAAATGGTCATAACCACACCGAACCGAACCATGCATAGCCCTACCAAATACACATCCGGTCGCTAACTGTGACTTCGTTGTCGATGCTTACAGGCATCCTTAAGCACGTCGCGAAAGCGTTCTATCGGGTGTGGATCGCCACATCGAGATGAGGAGCCCAACGGTAATGTTGCTGCACACATATACACTTAATTAGTCGATATTATTTATATAAACTCTAACAACTATTTAAAGGTACTTACCGCGAATCGCTCAAATAAGATCTGAAGGTGGTCGGACGGTACCTGATGCCAGTAACACCAAGGGCCATTAAACGCACCCTTCAATATAGGCATACATCTGCGGCTCGCTGCGAAGCTAGAAAAACTTTGAAAAATAAGACAAATATTAGTCTTACAAAAATAAAAAAAACACTTCGAAAGTAAACAAATTAAGTTTTCATTCTTACATGCCATCATCACCAATGGAATGCTCCTCACGACGGTCGTGATTCATGGGAGGCGGTGGCTAAATATTATTCCCACACCCAGATGACCGGGCTGCCTGCGAACTCTGATCAACATCATCGCCACCCTGATTAGTGGCATCTTCGCCGCCTTCATCATCGGTGAAGTCATGGATACCGATCAGAATATCATCCAAGTTTAAGTCATCGGTACCGATCGGGATATTATCCAAGCTGGCCCTACCCGCCCCTCGACCTATGAATGAGTAAACGCCACTGCTAGCATATATAGAACACCTCGAAATGGGGATGCTAGGGCTACCGATTGAATGCGTCAGAGCACGTTGTCCACCCCTGGTTCTTGCCATCTACATAATCAAAGATTATTATATACAAACATGCTATAGTAATTTCACCCAATTCATCTCTATATACAACATAAATCCATACAAAAACCTTAGTCTTAACCCAAATCAATCACACATACAAATATAAACTTATAAAAAAAACCCTAAATTCAACGCAATCAACCCAAGCAACATACCAAATACATATGTTAACACAATGTAATCTCAAAAACAAAAAAATTAGGTATTTAGGTTAACAATTAACAAACAAAATTAGGTACCATAGAGGTGTTTTTACTCACCAAAATTGAAGTCGGAGCCAAGAGTTGAGAATGACGATGGTGGTGGTGGTGGTTGTTGTTGAAAGCCGAGAGCAGAGAGATGAGAGCCAAGACCAGAGAGCCGAGAGCCAAGCGCAGGGAGCCGAGAATGACGATGATGGTGTTGGTCGGGTGTGAACAGTGAGCGACGACGGTAGGAGCCGAGAGGTTAGGTGTGAGCGAGCGGTGGGGTGTGAGCCGAGAAGGAAAGGGTTTCAGAGAAATTGACAAGGGGCGGGAAAGAAAAAGGGTTTTAAGACTGATTGGTCCATTTCCGACGGATTTTCGTCGCAAACATTGCTAGTCCATTAAGAGCCCAACGGACCTATTAAGGCCAAATGGAGTCCATTAAGTGATACATGATTTAGGGGGTGTTTGGGATTACTTATTAACCTACTTATTAACTTTTTTTAAAAGTTAATAAGTTAAAAGTTTGTTTGGATAAATCAAAATGAGATGGAAATATAAAAGAAATAAGTAGTTTTTGAAAAGTAAGTCCCACTTACTTTTCAAAACTACTTATTAACTTTTTAAAAAAGTTAATAAGTAGTTTTGAAAAGTAATCCCAAACACCCCCTTAGTATTGCCCATTGTAATCTATTATAACTCATTACAATTCGATCTAAACCATTTAGGACCTACTATTACCCATTGCAAGTCCATTAAGAGCCTAATGAACCTATCAAGGCCTAATGGAGTCCATTAAGTGATATATGATCTAGTACTGTCTATTGTGATCTATTATAACTCACTACAACCCGATATAAACCATTTAGGACCTATCATTGCTCATTGCTAGTCCATTATTAGCCCAATGGATCTACTTAGGCCCAATGGAGTCCATTAAGTGATATATGATCTAGTATTGCCTATTGTGATCTATTATAACTCACTACAACCCCATCTTAACTATTTAGGACCTACTATTCTCATGGCTAGTCCATTAAGAGCACAATGGATCCATTAAGACCTAATGGAGTCCATTAAATAATATATGATCTAGTATTGTCTATTATATCTATTATAACTCAATACAACCCGATCTAAACCATTTAAGACATACTATTGGCCATCTCTTGTCCTTTAAGATCCCAATGGGCCTATTAAGGCCCAACAGAGTCCATGAAGTGATATATGATCTAGTATTGCACATTCTTATATCTTATAACTTACTACAACCCGATCTAAATCATTTAGGACCTACTAATGTCCATTACTAGTCCATTAAGAGCTCAATGAGCATATTAAGACTCAATGGAGTCCATTAAGTGATGTATGATCAACTATTTTCCATTGTGATATATTATTATAACTCACTACAACCCGATCTAAACTATTTACGACATACTATTTCTTATATAATTATTATTAATATCACTTATATTATTACTATTATTATAATCATTATTTTATTATTATTATTATTATTATTATTATTATTTTACCACCACCACCTTGTTGTTTTCTTGTAGAGAACCAATGTTACATATAAATACATATCCTCTAATAAACTGTTTATACAATAACTTGTATTTGGTTTACAGACAAAGTTTGACAATGAGTATAGATTAAAACGAAAAAAGTGAGATAGAAAATCCAACGTTCACAATAAAATTCATATTTTATAGATTTTTCCAAAATTCATCCGATTAAAACAAACACAATGCATTACTTATTATTTTCATTTTCTTACTTACATTACTCATAACCAAACATATGATACACTCTAAGTGGGATAGGGTATTAAGGTTGTCTATGGTTAGTTTTGTTCTAATTTTAGATTATTAATGTTAGAAAACGAGAGATCAAGTTTCAGTTTTAAATGAATATCCGAACGTTTATTTCTCAATCTTAATTTTTTTCTTTTTGTTAACCATGTGAATCCGTTACCGGAAAACTCACTGGACCGTGTCAATACCCTGCTAACCAACGAGATCAGGTAAATCGTAGTGTTTGTTGGACATGTGGCCTTCAAAAGGTTATGACAGGAAACAGTGGAAATAGTATTCGCACATGAGACCTTCGCTAGAGGGAATCAGACGTTAACTACTATACCACTCCTTGAAGGTTTAATTTAAAAAAAAACCCGAATATAAATCACCCCTTTGTACTTGGTTCATCTGAATTAGTTAGTTATTGTTGTATTTTGTAATTATTTGAATATAGTTTTTTTGTAAAAATATTCAAAATTTCATATCTTTTTTTTTGGTTTCCAGTTCCAATTTAATCGAGAACCAGGTGAACATGGTTTGAACAACAATACGAACTTATTTGAATAAAAAGTAAATAAAACCCAGAAAAAAAAATCTAAACAACACTTAACATTAAGAAAACAAAAATACTCCATTCCCATGAAACCATGAACAACTTCATTTACACAAAACCAAACATTAAACTTAAACAAGAAAACCTTCATAACACTCATGACTCAACCTACCGATTCTTGAAAGGTGTAATCTTGATAACAAGTCCAGGAAACACATCATCCGGATCATGAATATGCGGGTTCTCTTCAACGATATACGGATCACCACACTTTTCTCCAATCGTGTGCAACGTCTCTCCTTCACGAACGACATAAATCTCATCACACGGCTTATAATCTCCAACATTCATTTGAACCCGTTTCACAATTCCTTCATTTTCACTAGTAAACGACTCGCAACAACTCAAAACCAACATTATCACCAAGAACAACGAGCAGTACCACGAGAGCGTCTCGGCTAGTGTGGTTGATGAGTGAACTCTAGCCATGATGATAAAATGGTTTTAGGGTTTTTGAGGGTTTTAAAGGTGAGATTTTGGGTTGATTAGGAGGGAAATTTGGTTGTTGGAGTTGGTGTGATGTGGAAACAAAGGGGTGGAAGTTGAAATGGTTGCTTTCAATGGGGTGGTTAAGTGTCAATTTTGAAACAAAACAAGAAGAAAATAGAGGATGCAAGTATTAATTGAGCCCAAAAGGTGGTTTAACTGCTTTAATCGAATGGTTGAATGACTCCTTTCAGTTCTTGGTGGTGTTGGTCAACTGCAAAACAAAACAAATAGTCAAATGTTGATTGGGTCAAATAATGCTAAAATAAATTATTTGAAGGGTTTTCAAACGTTAAATGGGCTATCTTTTTATGTCTTATATTTCTACTTTTGATTTGTTATGTAAAAACATGACTTTTTAGAGAATTTATTTAGAAAAAAGTAGAATAAACATGTCTAAATAGTAGTTTATTTATAAATTGTTTTATTTAATTTATATTTTTAAAAGTGGTTTTCTCTATAAAAAAAAGAATAAACATGTCTAAATAACACTTCTTTCAAGTTATATGAAATAAGATGTTGACTTTTTTTAATAAATGAATTAAAGAAATATGTAACAATGAACTAACTAGAATCCCTTCAAACTCAAGATTGCAGAATCTTGCATGATGTGTTACGATTCAATAGTTACCTTAGCCCATGTTCTAGAAAGTGTGCGCGCCTAGGCGTGAGGGGAACTAAGTCGGGAGATGACTGGTGCTATTCGTCTGATGGCATGCAAAAGAGATACAGAAGTGTTGATGATTTTAGTGGCATCAATATCAATTTAGTATAATTGGATTTATTTAAAACAAAAGCAAAATTACAGCATACATCGATATAAGTTAAAGTGGTATATAACAATCTTTTGAGACTATTATAATTTCAAGCACCAACGAACCCGAGATTCAAGGGGGTGTTGCCCCCTTGGTAGGAAATTGGTCCATTAGTAGTGATTAGTGGCAACGTGGTCGTTAGTGGTAGCTAGCGTCAGTGGTAACTTGGTTGTCAGTGGCAACTTGGTCATATGTGGTAAGTTGTCATTCAGTAGTAAGTTACTATCAGCAGTAACTAGGATCAATAGCAACTACGAACAATAGCAACATGGGAGATCAACAGTAACTGGGTTATTGATGACAACCAATCATCAGCTCTAACTGAGTTACTAATGAGGGTTTGACTATTAAATGTAACCGAATTGCCGCCGACGGTTATAACCACCAACGGACACACTTTTTCATGAAAAGTTGTGTCGTTTCAACTTAAATGTTGTGATGGTTACTTATAAAAAGAAATCTTTGGTCTGTTTTAAACATACGAACTCGTTCTTGTAGAACGTTCAGTCTTATCCGATTAAGATTTCATAATCACGAAATACTTTAATCTGATAGTGAGACTATACATGATTCAGAAAGCTATCCAAGACAATTTGTAAAATACGAAACCTACAAAGCGTGTGCCTCTAAGCGCTTCGATCTGAGGCATACTTTGCGCTTCCAGTCGTATCTTTGTCAAGAGCACTTTATGGGTATAATTCAATCTTGTATTTAATCAAACGTTAAATGGGCTTGAGCTAACAGTTTTATGTCTCACGCTTCTAATTTTATAGGCCTAGTTTACAACAAAACCTTATTGACCGCTCACACCTTACGATATCATCGACTCTATGCTCATCGATTGTTTGTTGCTCTGGTAACTCTTTAGTCTTTATCTAAGTTGCGGACTTTTGTACCCATCTTTATATTTGAATTATGTTACTTATTTATTCTTTAACTCGATACTTTAACTCGATGTTAATGATAATTTGTACATGTGTCTTAATGTAAACTTACGAAAGTAAGTTCTAGTGTTTATCATACTCTCTTAGTTTTTTTACCGGCGAGCACAGTGTACTCCTAAAATCACCACACCTGTACTCCGTAAGATTTGAACCTACAACCATTTGATTGAGGAGTATATCACTTTACCACGAGGATGTCTCTTTATGGACTTATACTCTTTTAGTTGATGTTGATTTATTGATGAATTCTTTTTTCTATCTTTAATATCATTAAGATAGGCCAAGTGTTGAGCTTGTTAAAACTTGAAATTTAATCATATTTATTATGTATAGAGAATAGAAATTATACTGTTACTAAGTTATTTTCTACTGTTTCTGACTTTCTGTATGATTTCAGTTGTTCTATCTTCTATGTTAATACTTTTTTTTCTGTATGATTTTTGGTTTATATGAGAGTAGAGATACTTAGAACATTATTTTTTATTTGTTTCTATTTCACAGTATATTCAGATTATATTGGTTTGTTTCATTTTGCTTTGTATTTATATGTTAGTGGTTTAGTTGTTAAATATATTAGTTTGGTGTATTAGATATAGTTTACAAACAATTTAGAAGTGTGTGGTTTATAAACAATTTAAAAGGGTGCCTCGAGTGCTGAATGCATGAGCTCCGCCTCTCGCCTCGGCTACAATGACCCTATTGTTTCGAAGTGATTTGTGCTTTTTAAAACTAGGTGTGTAAACGAGTCACGACGGTTCATGAATTACTCAAGATCGGCTCGTTAAAAGCTCGAATCGAGTCGAGCCTAAAAATAAGCTTGCTTAATAAACAAGCCCGAGCCCAAGGCTCACAAGCTTAAACGAGACTTTTATTATATATTTTTTATTTAATATATTAATTATATATTTATATAATAAATAATTAATAATAATATAGAATTATAATAAAAATATCTTTTTTAATAAGAATCTAACATACTCTTAATTCACCGTTGCACATCGCAGGACTAAAACCCTTGACCTTTTAGGGAGAGACCATTTTACACACCTGGATACATATACTACGTTATATATAAAAAAATTATAATAAAAAATATATATAAATAATTATAAACACACACATATATAAAGGACAAGTATAGACTACCGTTATCATATGAAATAAATTTTATAGCATACTAAGTTCATCCAAAAAACGTGAAAGTTTTGATTGGTACATGGTCTAGAATTGTTTATCGATTAATCAATAATTTAATGAAAATTAGATTGCTTCAACAAAATACATCTAAAAACACTGGAATACAATTATACAACGAAGAACAGTTAAAATATTCAAAGATATAAGCCAAAAAGAAATAACAGGCATATACTAAGAACACTCCATCAAATCTACAAGCCTAAATTTATGCCTTTGGATTTGGGGAACCAATAACAAGACCAGGTGTCTTTGCTGGATGACCTTTAGCACCACCACCAGCTTGTCCACCCGAAATCTTTGAATTCGGTATCTCAGCAGCCGCAATCGACTTCTTTATCTACAAGAAGTAACAATCCAAAAAAACAGTCGATTACTCACATCTGAATCAAGTACCTGCAAGCAGTCATGAGAACCATAGAACCCAGAGGTGGCTGCAAGATGGGTGGGTTGACCCGCTTTTCAATTATTTTATAACTACATATTGTGTTTGTTATGATTACGAAAACAATAATAATCTAAAAGGTTGTAATAAAATGATTTAACAGGTTATATTAAGACAATTCTTCTCCAGCCAATTTTCACCCGTTTTTGTACAACCTATTTGGCCCGCTCTCATTTTAGCTATTTTTATTTGACCCATTTAACCAGTTCAAAATACATGACAACCCACATTGCTACCTCTATTAGAACCATTAGCAAAAGTACATACCGCAGCCAAGCGTTCTCGGTGAACATCATTACCAAACTGAAACAAACATATAGAAATAGTAAACTCAAAAGTTAAATAAAAAATTATTTTAATAAAAAGGAATTGCATGTGAATAGACAGAGTCTTATATATGCTTATGGTACCAACTTCTATGTCTTGATTCTTATATATGCTTTTGATACTGGATATTTGTTACTGGTTGTTTATTGTTTGCGTGTTTTGTATGTTTCCCGTGTCAGGGGTCTCATTGGGTACAGCCTCTCTACCCTACAGGATAGAGATAAGGTTTGCCCTCTTCCCACCCTACCCAGACCCTACTCTTTGAGTGAGATTTTGTTGAGTATGTTTGTTTGTTTATGTGAATAGACAGAGTCTTACTGGTTTCTTGTAGCACTTAATTTCATCTCCACTGAACCCAGGAAGACTCATGTTCCAGTTTCTTTCTGAAACAACCCATTTAAACCTTATTGTCAATATCAGAATTCTAGAAAAAGAAAACAAAGAAAATGAAAATATTTGGATTAAATTCTATAATTCTAACCCAGATGAAGAAGAATGTCCTTGGACTCCAGCGTATTTGATTTACGATGCTTGGCTAAAGAACAAGCAAATGTTGTTACCTGGAGCACCAAAAAACAATATTATTTTTTTATTACAATGAAACTAAATTGCATAAGTTTGATCTTGCTCAAATGTAGGAGAAATTGAACTCACAGATTCAACAAAATCATCAGCAATATCCACAAGAATGTCTTCCACTTCAGGATCTAATCGTTCAGCCGGATCAATCTGTTCATGACAGGTAGTCAGAATGGTCAACAGTTTTGAAGTTGGCATAAGACTGCGTATTAGTTTTGAAAACAAAAAACAGTTACCTGAGAAACTATCTCTTGGATGCTTCTTTTGCTTATAATCCTGTTACAAGGCTCGGCGGGCTCCACAGCAGATGGTGGTTTGTTAACTATAGGTTGTGGTGGGACCGGGCTTGACTGACCAATAGCAGGCGCGAATGGTCTTTGGTTACCCAACCCACGGTTCCTCGCCATCTGTTGTTGATGAGCCAAAGATTGTGGGACCCGTGATGGTGGTAACGAGTAATGCTGATCTTGCTGCTGCTGTGACAACGGAGATGATTGTGATTGCAAAGATGAGGATGTTTGAGGTTGCTGTGTGGTTGCTGACATGGCAGTTTGTTGCTGAGATGGTATGTGGGACCTCTGCTGCAATGTTTGAGGATTCATTTGTGGTCTGAATGATGCTGGTGGTAGAGGTGGCTTTCCTTGTGTTCCAGAGGACAGCCATGGCTGATTATGAGACTGTGTGTTTTGTGGTGTAGTAGGTGCTGGTGACCCTGGAGATCCCGCTGATGGGAGTCTTAAAAGGCCGTGATCTTGGAAATTCTAAATATTTTTTCCATAGATAAACACAAAAGATTAAGACCTATGTTACTATGTGCTATCCTAGCTTTAGTTTGCCAAATGCTAACTACTTTAAACCCTGGGTTTTAAAAAGCACCTGAGGCGCGCCTAGACGCAAGGCGATCTAAGTCATGTTCCCTCGCTTTTGACTGGGTAAGGCGCAGCCTGTACATAAAGCGCGCTTGAGGCGCGTCTCTCGTACGGGGAAAGTTTTGTGCATAAGGATGTTATAGCTTTTAGGTTGTACATATATGTTACTTATAGATTAAATCATATATAAAGCTTATTTATAACTAAATTTTGGGTAGATGATGCTAAATATCTATTAGAAATATAAATAAATTGCGCCTCGGCTCAAAACCCTATCGCTTTATTGCGCCTCGTGCTTTTTAAAAAACCAAGCTGAGACCTCATTGCCAATCTAATGCACCTCTATACATCAAGAAAAATATATAGCAGCAGAATTTAATATTTAACATCAAAATATGAGATCAAAGTCAAAAGAACTGACTTGTGTTGTTGCTGACTGATTATTAGCACTCGTTTGCGGTCTAAGAGAAGATTGGAGTGGTCTCTGTGGATGGGATACAGTAACTCCACTTGCCCTCAAAGAAGAACTGGAACCAAGAGACCCCATCATTCCTACACCCTGCATCCCAGAAATTGATTGCCTCACCTATACAATTGAAATAAAAAACAACAAAATTAATCAATCAGCATAAATAATCAATTAAGTTCATGTTTGATTTTAATAATAATAAAAATCGCGCCTAGGCGCCGATTAATCGCAAGGCGCTCGGCTAAGGAGGAATTTTGGGCCTAGGCGGCCTAGGCGGCCTAGGCGGGCCTAGGCGAGCCTAGGCGGACCTAGGCGGCCAGATTCCGGCGAACATTCCGGCGAAAACCTGAAATTTCCGGCCAATTTCCGGCGAAAACTTGAACTTTCCGGCCAAATTCCGGCGAAAACCTTTGGTGTGGTTTAAAAATGAACATTTTTATGAAAATTACATATAAAAATGTGTGTATATATATAAAAATGACCATTTTTATAAAAATTACATGTAAAAATGTGTGTATATATATAAAAAACTGAAATTTACATATAAAAATTCCAATCCGATTAATCCCGCCTAGGCCCCGATTAATCCCGCCTAGGCCTAGGCCCCACCCCACCGCCCGACTAGCGCCTAGCGATTTTTACAACACTGAGTAAAAAAGTTGAAGAATTTGATGAGAATTGAAATGGAAGATACGATCATATGACCCTGGAATTCTGGAAAAATAAGTATTCTAAAACGCAAAACGGATCTTAATAATCAAAAATTTAATCCATTGGCCGATGATAATCCATACCAACAGTTTAACCAATTACCCTCTTAACCTTCGGTTTCATTTCCAAGGGCATCCCACTCGCATAATCATCATAAACTTACACTTGAGTTCGCTCACAATGATGATTATGAGCGAAATGGGAAATGTACCTTCCTTATAAGCAAAACTAAGTAACTGAAAGTTAGGGTGTCATTAGTCATAGTTTGGATTATTAAAATTCAATTTGAATTCTAAAAGAAATCAATTGATCTTAAATAAAACATTGCAAATTCTGATGGTGAATTAGGGAAAAAGAAATCAGACCTGGGGAGTGCTAGTACTGGGCACAGATTCTGGTCCAGTAACACTACCGGTACGGCTTAATCCACCGAACTGCGAACCAAACGAAGGTGGAGTCAGTGACGAAAACGAAGTGGGCGGCTGCGGCGAAGGATGTGCAGGAACTCCTAGGGCCATCCCGCCCCTCTGTGCCGGTGGATTCGAAGGAGAAGATGTGGTGGAATGATTGGTTATGGAAGAAAAGTGGGAGAAAGGAGGATAAGGACGGTTGAATGGAGTTCTTGACAACGGATTTAAGGGTTGGGGTTGTAATGGCTGTGATACCGGAAGATTTGGGTGTTTAGGGTTAGGGTTTACGGGAGGATGGACCGGTTGTAACGAGGAGGAGGTCGTTGATGGAGTTTGCAATTGAGGTTGTTGTGGTTGTTCTGGTGAGGTAGCGGAGGATGTGGCGGTGAGAGGTGGAGTGGTGGTGGTTGTTGGTGGTGGTTCCGACGGTGTAGGCGGTGTTTGCTCCATCGGAATGAGGGGGGGGGGGGTGGTATTTTTGGTGTTTTGATTCGGGTTTATTTATGAAGGAGGTGAGGGGAACTTAAGAAAACAAAAAAAAAAGTTATTTCATAAAAAGAGAAGTGTAAGACGAATATACTTTATTTTATAAAAAAAATATTACATTTTATAAGTTTATAGAAGAATTATGCAATTATACCATCTTTTAAAGAAGACGGGATGAATAGTAGCAACAGGACATTACAACCTTTTTTGTATTGACTATGACGTGTTTCCCCTTTTCACACTCGAGATCATGGTTTCCCCCTTCCCCTTTTCACAAATACGCTCTCTCACTATCTCGATCTCTCTGTCTCTCCTTGCGAATATGTTTGTCGTTTAGGTTTTCCTTTGAAGCCGACAGATGGAGTGATGATCGGGAAAGGGTAGGGGCTGTGGTTGAGGGGAGTGGTCGGCTATTGATGTACTTCGATTGTCGGGGTTGTGGTTGATGGGAGCGATTGACGATTACTTACTTCGATTGTCGTCTTCCAACTTTGCTTTGCGGAGGCACTCATGGGGTATATCTCTCAGTAGGGCCGGAGCTGAAGATTTAGGGGTCCTGGACGAGCAAGAAAAATGGGTTCTAAACGATAAAAATTTAAATAAAAATTTCATTATCAAGCCAAAATTTTATAGCAATAAACATAACAAAATTATAGTTTTAAAATGACATAATGTAATAGTTTTAATAAATTATATATATATATATATATATAATATTAAAATAATAATAAAAATTTTGGCCCCTTCGGGAGAACGGGCCCTGGGCGGTCGCCCCCCTCGCCCATGGTCATCTCCGGCCCTGTCTCTCAGCCTTATGTTCTAGTAGTATATCCCAGTTAAGTGGTTTAGTTACGTATGATATGAAATTAAGATATAAATCTTCAAGTGGCTGATATATCGGATAATAAATACGCAAGTGGCTGATATATCGAATAATAAATCTTTAAGGAAGAATTGGGATATGAGTCCCTAAATGATTTGAGATGATAAATCTTTAAATTATATTTTTGAGGTGTGAGTTCCTAAGTAGTAAACATTTAATAATAAGTTCTTAAAAGGCTAAAATTGCATTGCAAGTCCTAAATGGAAATGTATATGATATTGTGTTCACATGTGGCATGTGTATATGAAATTTCTAATGTAATAATTAGACTCTTAAATGGAATGATAAACATTTGTGTATCAATTTGTGTATTACATAATTTGTATATGTGTGCTAATGAATCTATGAAGGAAGATGTTTATATAATAAAATAATAATAATACATAAATTCTACTAATAAAAAGGATTTTATTTTAAAAGTTCACTTTTACATCCAAATAAAGGTACACATATTTATTTGGTACAAGGAAATTACAACAAGTACCAAAAAATCACTCGTTACTCTAATAAGCTTCCTCATCTCTTGCAAGAGGAACATGGGTCTTAACAATGAAGAAGTTTTCATAGATGAGTCCAGCGAGCCCACCACCAATTAATGGCCCAACCCAGTAAACCCAATGGTCGGTCCAGACACCAGACACCAAAGCAGGCCCAAAAGACCTCGCTGGGTTCATGGATGCACCAGAGAAAGGCCCTCCAGCCATGATGTTGGCACCTACTACAAGCCCAGTTAGAAGTGGGCCTAGCCCTTCAAGAAAGCCCTTCTTGGGGTCCACAAGAGTAGCATAGACTGTGAAGATCAGTGAGAAGTCAACACAATCTCCATTATAACACCTTGTAAAGAATCCATCCCAGCTGCAAGTGTATGAACCGGTGTTGTCTGAAAATTATCAAACACAGGGTAATGTATAAGTTTTACTTCATAATGTACAACAATTCAGCCAATATTACTCATCATAGTTGGTTAACATAATCAAATGAGTTTAGGTTAAATACCATTTAGGTTATAGGTATAATTTTTTAAAAATGTTAATTAAATCAGTATCACTCAAGTGTAAGATAAATATACTAACACATAAAAAAAACAGATATTAGATATTATATAACATATAAAATTTTTATTAGTGTTACATGATATTGATGTTATATACAATGGCGGAGGATAGAGAGGGCCCGGGGGGCCCCGGTCCCCCCTCCCCCCCCGGATTTTTCGCTCAGAAGTGTTAATATATACGTATTCGGCCGATTTTTCGCTCAGTAGTGTTAATTTATATGTATTCGGCCGAAAATTTTATAGTTCCGGCCCCCCTGATAGGAAAAAAAAATACCCGGCCCCACCTACGTTTTTTTTTTAATTTCCGCCACTGGTTATATACATGTGATCCAACCCTGGTTATAAGTATTTTTAGGTTCGGGCTATAAATATTTTTCTAATATTTAAAGAGAGAAGAATTATTATTTTTATTATTTTAATAGAAATCTTTTGACTTTGCTGTTGATATTTCATTTAATTTATTTGGGTGAAATTTAACTTAAACTTGTCTTTTATAAAGAACTTTTTTATTTGTGGAATTAAGGTGTATTATTAAGATGCGTTTTTTAATCCTTGAAATTAAGGAAACAAAAGATAATCTATCAATTATAATAAATAAAGGTTTTGAGGTGGCACATGTCATTATTCTAGAGCCTCATAATAAATAAAGGTTTTGAGCTGCCACATGTCCTTATTCTAGAGCCTCTAGATCTTTGTTTTCCCGCCTGAACATTTTCCAATTATCTATTTTAATTACTTTTTTAAACTCTAAAATTGATTAAATACCATTTAAACGTTTTCATATTTATTATGATTTTAAATTTTAAACATTAAATGTACGATAACTTTTGGTTTACAAATAACTTTCTTTTTTAAATACATTATTTATAATTAAATTAAACTAATTCATAAGATTTAGAGGTGTTAATTATTTATTTTTTTGTATATTATGAATTGTTACTATATAAGTCTTTTATTTATGTTAAAAACAATTCCATACGCTTACACACACATATTTAACTAATTCATTATAATTGTTACAAAAATCTAGACTTCACCGGAAGTCGACACGTGACAGATAAAGTTAGTCATTTATTATAATAAGGATTTATTTATTGTATTCTTTTCATGATTCAGCCTGTGTAATACACGGGAATCTAACCTAGTAACTAATATTTTAAACATAATAAAAATTATTTTTATGTTAAGGTGTTTTTTTTGCCACACATGACCTTTTGGGTTAGGCAAAACTGGACGTTTAGGTGGACGGATGCCACCATTGCAGGACCGTCCAGAAGTGGACGTTTGCTTGGTTGTCCAGAAATCCGAACAGAAGGCGGATGGGTATTGTGGGCCCCCCCTTCTCTCACACACACATATATATATATATATATATATATATATATATATATATATATATATATATATATAGCATAGAATGAAAACCCAAATGAGTTGTGAAAACTCTATGTAACTTTAATTTTTTTTTAAAATAGGGTAGTTTTGTTACATATTTTCGTCACTTTTTATAAATAAAAAAACCGCCGAAGGAATTTAAAAAAAAAAGATGTAACAATTTAAAAAAATTACCGTTTTAGTGTTGTTACGTATGTAACAACATAAAATGGGTTTTTTTTTTACAATTGTTACATCTTTTTTTATAAAAAAAATCTTTGGCGCTTTTTTGATTTTTTTTTTTATAAAAAGTGACGAAAATATGTAACAAAACTACCCTATTTTAAAAAAAATAAAAATAAAGTTGTTAGTTTTCATAGAGTTTTCATGAGTTTTCACAACTTATATGGGTTTTCACCCTATATATATATGGGGTTAGGTTTATATACATATATTATTTTATTAATTTTTTAAACTTAAAAAAATGTGTGTTTGAAAGGGAGCGTAGAATCGACGAGAAAATGAGTGTATTTGAAGAATTGATGGAAATCTAAGCTAATATAACACGTTTCAAGGCCTGAAAGGGGATGCATTAAAAATGCTCTTAGAGATTTAGTTTAAGTTATTTATAAAAAAATCAATTAGGGTTTCTTTGCCAAAATTTACCAATCCACCGGTGAGATAACTCAGGAGAGCACAAGCTGCAACAGAAGCAAGCAACTGATCAATCCAGTAAAAAAGAGACCGGACTACGGTAATATGACCTCCGGCACATAGCCCAATGGTGACCGCCGGATTCAAATGACCACCGGAGATTCTAAAACCAGCTGATATCATCACCCCTACCACCAATGCATGAGCCAGTGCAACGAAAAGTAGCCTAACCACCTCATTTCCAGCCAGCTTTTCTAATAAACTCAACAATCAATAGGAGTTATAAATTATTAAATACAATATCATCTTACAAAATGAAAATGAGGAGTTGGAAGCTCACCGGTGGTCATGGCGGATCCTACCCCAGCAAAGATGAAGAAAAACGTGACGATAAACTCGACAACGAGGGCTTGGATGCAGTTGGGCTTGGTGATCTCACCGATGGAGCCAATCGCGATCTTAGCCATTGTTGAATTTTGGTGTACGAATTCAATTAAATTCAGTTGATAGTGTCCAATTTATAAGATAAAAGTGCATGATGGAATGCATTATTAGGAGTTGGCACATCGTGGTGAGATTATGACTGGCCACAAATAGCGGGCATGTGAATAATTGTTCATCATTGACTTCAATAAAGAAAAATAGTTTAAAAACTGTTTAGCCAATCACGATCTATAGACCAGGTAATCATAGTGTAGGACGTTCATGTGATTCGTTAGTGGTGACTCTCATGGTTTGTGAAAATGATATTAATTTATTTTCAGTTCGGTTAAAATTTTAATATAAAAGAATAAATCAAATGGGTTGAAAGCAACGTTTTAAAAACCGTATTATGAACTGGACGGCATCTTAAAAAATATTAAAAATATACACAATAATCCTACTATCCGACAAACATAATTCAAACTTAAATTTTTTAAAAAATTCCATTCAACTTAAAAAAAAACACATAACAATCATTTTTTAGGAACACAGATTCAAACATTTCATCCAAGTATCAACAAACATAATTCAAACTTAAAAATCCAACAAATATATATATATATTCAAAGCAGGGACTTTTAGAACATGAAAAACAAAAAAAATTTACAAAAAACCAGTTCACCCGGAAATCTTTGCTACCATTTTGAGACGGCGACAAACAGAAAGCAAGTATGGGTCCACCGGTTCAACCGGAAATCTTGTCGAACCGGCCGGTTATTTTGCAACTCGTTTTAACCTATGTGACCGGACCGTTAAACCCACCGAATCCCGGTCGGTCCTGTCCGGGTTTTTAAACATTGGTTGAAAGGAAGGTATTCAAATTCTTAAACTATCTTAAATGGGCATCTTTAGCGAAGCTTAGACATATGACTACAAAAACTATAAAATTAAATAAGATAATTACTAGTTTCCTTATGTGTTAATATAAAAAGGTATATGATGGCAAATAATAAACAAAACTTCGAATAATTAAAAAACTACTTTAAGTTTCAAATTTACTTAACTTGTATGGTAAATACTAAATGCCTAACAGATTGTCAACATGCTAATTTAAAATAAATGAAAATAACATGTTAATTTTAAAATTGAAAAAAAGTAAACATTAAAATAAAAAATGAACAATCACTCCACTAGCATTACATGAAAAGAAATATTTTTTAGTTAGTCTTTCAGTACCTACGAGGGCATAGATGCATGTACAAAAGTGTTTTATAATTTTAGTGTGTTATATTGAATTATTGATACCCAGGGGTGAGCAAATAACTAAAGTAATCGAACTGTAACCAAATTAATCGATTTAACCGAACCGAACAATTAACCGATGGTTCGGTTAAGCCATAAATGATTAACCGAAAATTATGGTTCGGTTTCGGTTTTAATGTATGACATACACTACAAGAAAACTAGGCATTAGCGGCGACATCATTAGCGGCGACACCCAGAAATGTCGCCGCTATTGATGGTGATCCGTGTCTCCAAGATCTGACGGTTACCAAGAATTTAATCGGACGACCAATGTTGTTTTAGCATTAGCGGCGACGTTATTAGCGGCGACCGTCGCCGCTATTGCTCTAAAGCGGGAATAACTCGATCAGTCCCTGCTTTCCCTCCATTCTCACCCTCTCTCTCTCACTTATCCCAAGCCGACGATCTCCTATTCTCCGGCGACCAACCCTCCCGGCTCCGACCGCCCCTCCCTGCTCCGACCGCCCCTCCCTGCTCCGACACCCCTCCTTGCTCCGACGACTGCTACGACCACCCCCTCCCTGCTGCTCAGACTGCTCAGACCACAGCCTCGAACGATTTGCCGGCGACCAGCCTCGAACGATTTGCCGCTGCTGTCAACCGTCGCAAGACTGCTGTCGATTCCGATAGTTTCAATCAACATCAACTTGGTACTTTAGGTAACATTACCAACTTGAAAGTTCTATATATGTAGACATATATATGTAAAAGGAATCATTTGACCCGTTTAGACTTGAAAGTTCTATGTATGTAGACATATATATGTAAAAGGAATCATTTGACCCATTTAGACTTGAAAGTTCTATGTATGTAGACATATATATGTAAAAGGAATCATTTGACCCGTATAGACTCGAAACTTGTATGTATGTAGACATTTATATGTAAAATGAATCATTTGACCCGTTTAGCCTTTAAAGTCCTATGTATGTAGACATATATATGTAAAAGGAATCATTTGACCCGTTTAGACTTGAAAGTTCTATGTATGTAGACATATATATGTAAAATGAATCATTTGACCCGTTTAGACTTGAATTGTTTTGACTTGAAACTTTTATGTAGACATATATATGTAATAACTAAATTTGTATGTAATTGTAGAAACTAACTAACATGTTGTTCGACGACCCGACTTTTAGAGATAAACTTAACAAGTTTAATCTTTCACAAATGGGACAAAGTAGCAGTGGCAACGACGAGGGCGACGACGAGGGCGACGACAATATGGATGAAGATTAATTGTTTAGTTTTTATGTTGTATTAACATTCGGAATAATTTAAATGGGTCAAAAATCTTTACATTATGTTTTAACTTTATATATTAGTAATTTTATGGTTATGTTTCTGTTATATTCGGCAAAAAAATGCAGGTTTTGTAATTATGTTTGTTTTAGAAAACTGGAAATAATAAAAATGCAGAAAAAACTGTAAAAAACGGACAGGAGTATTAGCGGCGACATCTGGAGTATTAGGTCGCCGCTAATAAACAACCATTAGCGGCGACGCCAGGTATTAGCGGCGACAGATGTCGCCGCTAATAGTTGTTTATTAGCAGCGACTACAGGTAATAGCGGCGACATGCGGAGTATTAGCGGGGCATTAGCAGCGACATTTGTCGCCACTATTGGCCCAATTCTTTGTAGTGATAACCGAATTAACCGAACCGAACCGATAGAATTATTTATAATGCAATAAAATATAACTTTTTAGATTTACAAGCCCTGGTCTTTGGAGTTATAACTAATGCTACATTCTTGTTGAACTTGGATTGTGATCATTAGCAACAACAAGGCTACGTCCAAATGTTAACAATTACAACCCAAAATTAAATATAAAGATTAAAATTATTAAGGAAATCTAAAAAAAACAATTTTAAAAATAAGTTGAAAAAAAGTTGGCTAACGCATGGACGCTGCTGACTTCAACACTTATAGGAAGTTCGCCCATTAAAGTTCTCTAGCCATCGATGTGGGATGAAGAAAAAAAACAAAACCTCTATTTATCAAGGCTCAACATTCCTTTTTTCTTTCTCCCATTCAACGTGGGATGACAGTATACAAAAATTTTAAAAGGAGTTTATAGAGTTAAAGGACGGAACACCCTCATTTTACTCCGTTAAGTAGTCGTTAAATCTAATTTTGTACTTCTTGTACTATCTCAGACCGGTACGAAAAAGATATCTGCAGTATCCATATTTTTCGAGACTATGCCTTACAGATTGAATGAAAGCACCGGCTATATACATCTAAACTTCTTATCATTTTAGATAATAAATTTTAAGTTATATAAACTTTTGACATATTTGATTTCTATTTCTGAAATTGCGGTTCGAGAAAAGTGCCACACTCTTCAGGCCAAAACTGATAGTTGCTGGTGCAAGTGCTTATGCTAGATTATATGACTATGCACGTATTCGCAAGGTGTGCACTATTAAATTAGAGTTTTAATGACATTATGAGCATGGTTAAGTCTTATATGATTACATCCGTGGAAAGATTCACACTAATCATAGAATTATAAACGTGTCAGGAATCAAAGCTTGTTTTTCTGATTTTTAAATGAAATATGATCTAATATTAATTTATCTTTGCAGCCTTCTACTGAGATGAGAATGCTGCTGTTACAGTAATGGAGAATATATTAGGTCAGGGTTAGCTATATTGGAACGTTGGTGCCACAAGGCAACTGAGGAGAGGAGGTAACTTTTTGTTATCCATTGTACCTGATGCATATTTATCATTTATTTTAGAGGTGGTAACTTTTTGTTATCCATTGAAGGGTGGTCGATCTGACTGGCTTCCAAAATTATTTATTTGCTTTGTAATCTTAGGAGCTTGGAGCAAGCAGTGTAACACCACTATTGACAGAGTGGATAGATTAGCACGAGTAATATTTGATGCAGCTAAACAATGTAAAGTATCATTTGCATAAACTTTTATGCCAGAAGGCGCGTAACCAGCTTATTCTTTGTGTCGGTACATCTTGTTTTACTTTTCAAATGTTAATTGTGCTATATGTACTTCTTGTTTTACTTGCATCGTTCTGGTTAGACATTGCGGTGAGTATACACTCTTCAATCACATTGTTAATTAACATGTTATTGTAACCTACAAAATATCAGTGTTGCTTTCTTTACATACTATAGATATTATCATTATGTATTTTACCTGTTACCTTGAAATGAATAGTAAGGGCATTTGATGTTGTTATCCCCATTTTTGTTCCAAAAAGAGCCAGGCTTTTGAGCTACCTTTCATTGGGTTGAGCTATATATTGCTCACTTCCTATATATCAGGCCCTTTACTTCGGTTAGTAATTTTTTTGTAACATAAGCTCATTGTACACAAATAACACACAATTTGTATCAATGGTTTATATCACCAATACGGGTTTTATTAATTCAACATTTTCCAGGTTGTATTGGCTGACAGCAGGCAGTGTTGAGGCAGCCTTAAAACATTGCTTATTTGTTTCACATCAAAATAGGAACAACCAAAATCCAAAGCCACCCTGTACCACCTAAAGTTCAAAAAGATGCTGTTAATTTGGTAACTGTAAATTCCTTATTTTATTCTTACCTATTTTGCTTTCAGGAAACATACTTATATCATCTATTGTATATTTTCACATGAATACATGCAAACCTTTTATGTTCGCAGATAGGTAAAGGCAATGCTGAAGTTGCGATTTCGATATTTGACTATGATAATGAACTTCAGGTTTGCTTTCTCATGTTTTTTTTTTTTGGATTATTGGATTTTAATAATCCCACATTTTACCAATTGGCCAATAATAATCCCAACTAAGAATATTCTTACCACCAGTCCCTACTTTCAAACTATTTTCTTACATTGGACCCCCGGTAAAAAAACTTAACGCCGTTAGATTTTATATGACGTGGACATCTGCAAACCGCTGGAAAGTCGAGCCAAGCTAGCAGTGGTCTCGTGGTGCGTTTTGAAATTGGCTCCGGTGGTGTTTAACTGGTCTCGTTTTTCCGGCAAGTCCAAACAGAGAAAATGGTGGTGTTTAACGAGAGCAGTTAGCAGTTAAACACCACCGGGGCCAATTTCAAAACCGATCACGAGACCACTGCTAGCTTGGCTCGACTTTTCGGCGGTTTGCAGATGTCCATGTCATAAAAAATCTAACGGCGTTAAGTTTTTTTAACGGAGGGGTCCAATGTAAGAAAATAGTTTGAAAGTAAGGACTGGTGGTAAGAATATTCTCAGTTGGTATTATTATTGGCCAACTGGTAAAAGATGGGATTATTAAAATCCAATAATCCTTTTTTTTAACTTTTTTTCCTTCTTTTGATTTGATTAATAGAACTTATGCTTTGTTCCATAATGTTCATTTTTATTTGTGTGCTAGCAGATTTGAACAAGGACACTTCGACTTGAATATTGCCACTGTACCAGATTTGAATGAAGATGCTGCTCCACCAAATGGTTTTGGGCATTAGAGATTCATCTCATAATTTATTTAAATTTTTTTAGAGATCTCTTTATTTGATTATTGTATATTTTGTTTAGAAATTATGAATTTGTATAGTATTTTGAATATATATTTATTTTATGAGATTTTTGGTGCATTTGATTTGATTTGTATATGAATATTAGTGAAAATTTTAATAGATTTGTAAAGAATTTTAAAAAAGGTAATTTTTTAATTATGTATTGGATTTGCGATTGAATTGCGACCGCAAAATGGTCGCAAAAGATGGCGGTGGCAAATCGGTGGCAAATCGGTAGCAAATGAAGCGGTTGCAAATCGGTCGCAAAAGAAGGCTGAAGCGGTGGCAAATTAAAGCGGTCGCAAATCGGTGGCAACTAAAGCGGTGGCAAAAGAAGGCGGTCGCAAAATTTGTGACGGTTTTTGTCCTTGCAAATTCGGTCGTAAAATGTAGTAGCGGTCGCAATTCGGTGGCAACAGGGAAATTGCGACGTGCATTTTTCCCACCGCATTTTCGGTCGCAAAACTGTCGCAACTGGCCAATTGCGACCGTTTTGCAACCGGAAATGCGGTCGCAAATGCCCAGTTTTCTAGTAGTGTATTAACATTTTGAATACATTAATACGACGTGTATATGTTTTAAAAACTTACAATTGAAACTATATAACCGTCTCCACGAAGCCCTAGAACGGAACCCCAAAATTCCATGTCAAGTCCCGTACGACCCATTTAAGAGACCGTATAATACACCATTGCGCATCTTTGTTATAAAAGAACTGGACAACATTTCGAGATCAGTTCTGACCATTCTCCCAAACATGGTTCTCTACCGGTGCTGGAATGTGTATGATGGGTGCATTAGAAGATGACACGTTTTGACGTCTTCCGTTTCTTTGGTTTCTCCTGTTAGACGACATCTTTTTTTTTGTCGAACTACTCGTATAGGGTTTCTTGACTCGTGTGAATTAAATGAACACGGTATTTATAATAAGGTTGCACGAACCTATCGATTGAACAAATGGAGACACTTATAGGGTGTTTGAGAGGGTCTATACGCCTCATATAGATCTATACGAGGCGTATAACTTTCTCAGTTCCCAATACCAGACATTTTTCAGGAGTTACATCGTACCCTATACACCTCGTATAACACTATATGTGGGGTATACAGGTACCTTGTACTCTATACGCCACGTATAGGACTATACGAGACGTATAGTGTACGATGTACCACCTGTAAGATGTCTGGCATTAAAATTGAGAAAGTTATACGCCTTGTATAGGGCTGTACGAGGCGTATGAAGGGTGTCAAAATAGGGTTTTGGGTATATTAGTCGGAAAATAATAAAAACGTTCGAAAATACATTCAGTCGGAAATTAGTCGAAATTCGGTATGAAAATTTGAACCTAATGTAAGGCCCCTTTCCCGGGTGACCTCACTTGTTGGATTTACTCATAAACATAGTCATAAATACTGAACTTAAATTTAAAACATTCATCATTCAATTACATAATCATAACAGCGGAAGTCTTTACAAATAAAAACATAACATATTCTTAACAAACAAAAGTGGGATGTCAGTCTTGTGTCGGGCAGCCTTCACGCCTTCGCACGAGCCTTTCCTTTGTTACCTGAAATGTATACTAAAGTCAGCTAACGCTGGTGAGTTCTAGTTTAATGCGTTTAGATATAAACATTCTTTTCTTTACTTCATAAGTAAACATTATTATAAAGTCATTCATATAAATACGTATTCATAACTTTTGCTTTTCTTTCATCTTTCTTTTCTTTAATAATGTGATTACATATATATATATATATGCGTTCACCCTTTTTCTTTCACTTTTCTTACCATTCTTTCTTTATCTTTCTTACGTGATTACATAGATATGCATTCACCTTTACTTTCTTTACCATTTATTGGTCATACACATAAGGGTGATCAACCCATCTTACGGTACGTATATCACAAAGACATACGCCCTCGAGCTACCGTCGTAGCCCTTTTTCTTAACCGTCCGGCACTAGAAACCGTCCGTCATATCTTTACCGTCCTACCGAAGTAGTCCGTCATATCTTTACCGTCCTACCGAAGTAGTCCGTCATATCTTTACCGTCCTACCGTCGTAGTCCGTCATATTCGCCCGTCTGCCCTAAGGCATCCGTTTCCCACTTGAACTAATTATGCAGCCGAATATTGATTTAGCGACTTACTCCACCGTAGTGGCCTTTATTTAGTCTACCTTTCTAGACTTCCTTCTCTAGCTGCATAATAGTCAAGTGGTCGTCCGTCTACCGTAGTAGCCGTTATCATCGAAGCGTCCATAACGTTTACTTATACTTGGCAAGCAATATATACATGGATATAAAGCAAGATTTCATTCTTACACGTTATGTCATTCTTTTCATACTTGGCAAGCAATATATACATAGATATAAAGCAAGATTTCGTTCTTACACTTTGTGTCATTCTTTTCATACTTGGCAAGCAATATATACATAGATATAAAGCAAGATTTCGTTCTTACTCTTTGTGTCATTCTTTTCATACTTGGCAAGCAATATATACATAGATATAAAGCAAGATTTCATTCTTATGTACTATGCCATGCTTTCATTTCTTTATTTAAAAACATACTTGTCATACCTATATTCAGCATGAATTGTCACATAGCACATAACATAACATTCATTCATATCATGTATACATTCCAGCCCCAAAACATTTAAAATCATTTGCACGTAGCACATAGGGGGCACATAGAACTCACCTGATAGGCGGGTCCTGAGATACTATCACTGGCCAGTAGGCGTCTCTAGATGTCACATACAATCTGTACAAACCATTTGTATAAGTTAAGTTAACTAACCTAACCAACACTTCATTTCTATCCTTAGGGTTATATCGAAACTTGGTAGTTTCGATAAGTTGCTTATGTCGAAACTTGGTAGTTTCGATAAGGTGCTTATGTCGAAACTTGGTAGTTTCGAGTCATGGGTTCATATCGAAACTTGGTAGTTTCGATGAGTCTGCGAATATCGAAACTTGGTAGTTTCGATGGATTTACTTATATCGAAACTAGGTAGTTTCGTGTTTTATCAGTAAAAAGCTAGTTTGTTCAGTAGAAACTAGTTTGCTCACTAGAAACTAGTTTTGCTCACTAGAAACTAGTTTTGCTCACTAGAAACTAGTTTGCACACTAGAAACTAGTTTTGCTCACTAGAAACTAGTTTTGTATGAAATGTTCGGTTTCTTTCCAAACAGTTCAAGATTAAAATTTTTTACATTCAAAACGTTCCTTACACTTTCGTGATACTAGATCTATAAATCCTCAACAACTTGTTGCTAAAAATATAAACTTTACACAAAGTTCTTACCTTTGTGAGATTTGCTGACACGCATACGAGTAGCTCAAAACCATATCAAACGGTGTCCGATTGAGGCGATTCAGGTGTCCACGGAACCGTCTTACCGAGATCTACCAGATCCCCACTTAGCCGCCGCCGGAAACCACCTTCTCCGTCGCCGGAAACGCGAACAGCCGCCGGGAAAACCTTCCAGCGAACTGCTCTGTTTGGGACTATAAAAATCTAACTTTCTCGCCTTTAAATCCAGAAACCCAACGGTGAAAGTCTTCGTTTATATTCTATGAAGCTTCAGTAAAAATTTGAGAACGATCCGACGGTTAGATCTCCGGGGATCGTCTGATCTTTGATGCTGGGTACCCCAAAAACGGGATTTCTTCCCTTTTCCTTTTCTCTCTTTTCTTTTGGCCGAAAATTTTAGGAGGAGTGAGGTGGGTTGCATCTATTTAAAGCCTCCTAATATAACCCTAGCTTTCCCTCCAAGTTTGTCCTTTATTTTACGTTTTCTACCCCGGACTTTATAATAATATAATCGTTCATTCTTATTCACGTTTTATTTTTATTTATTTATTTATTTATTTATTTATTTTAAACGGGATGTTACAAGTATACCCAACTTACAAAAGGTTTCGTCCTCGAAACCTGTTATAAGTAAAACTATTAACTACCGTGCCATACTTTCGTTGTTTGACAACTTCAGTCTTTAAGTGATATCTCGTTCTTAATTAATAGGGAGAATTTGGGATGTTACAAGTCTACCCTCCTTATAAGAATTTCGTCCCCGAAATTCGGTGCCTCATATACGCGATTAAACTTTGGTCCTCATGACTAGGTTTGCTTCTCATGTTCCTTTGAGTTGGTAAGTCTCGTGCTATTTGTGTAGTGATCATTCTATGCCATTTATGAATTGCGTGTAGTTAGGGTTTTCACGTCACTATTACCTCTTCTTCTTCGTCATGAATACTTCGGATGTTTCATTGAATGGTGTAACCTACTTTAATCCGATATACCTCTCGTGGGTGTACTTAACTTGAACCACCAAACACTTGTGTGAATTTACCGTGCTGTGCGGGCCATGAACTCTCTTCAACACCTAGGAGTGTCTCTTTGGTATCCTAGTATCTTGTCTAAATTGTACACTTCATGTGCTAGGAAATTGTTACCAGGTTCCTTCTAAGTCGCTTTGGTTATTACGTGTACCTCATAAATTATCCTTGGTGCATTCGCCCTTGAAAGAACGTACCAGGTCATTCCCGAATGAATCATACCATATCGTTCCCGAGTGAGTCCTACTATCTCGTTCCCGAGGGAACCATATTAGTTTGTTCCCGAAGGAACCATATCCTTTTGTCCCCATCGGAACCATTTCGTTGCATTCCCGAAGGAACCATATTGTTTTGTTCCCTAAAGAACCATATGAAGCATTGCTTTATTATACTCAAACTTGTTGGGAAGGTATTCATTCAGACGGAACACTAGGTATACAATCTTTACATTCATATTCCTGTACGTGTAACTACCTCCTTGTCTTTCTTTAAAACATACTCCTCATGGTTTTACATTTCTCATCATTAGTTCATCGTGCGTCATTTTTACTTCATATCACTGGATGGTCTTAGGGATTGGCATCCCTTGACCAAACTATATATTTCATAGTTTTTTTTTTTTTTTTTTTTTTTTTTTTTTTTTTTTTTTTCATGATCGTTAACATATTCTGTATGTGATTCCTTTTTAGAATTTCGTTCATAGGTTTTTGTTACGAATAGACGACACGTGTGGTGGTACTCGATCATTCCTTTCCTTTCTGGTGTCCTTGAGTTCCTCATTGGCTTTTCAATTTCAGCAGTCTCACGTGCTATTTACTTGACTTAATCATTGTAGAGTATATTCCGGCTCGTCTTGAGGCCTTACAGGTACTCATGCCCTACACTATGGGGCTTGCCTTTCACATTCATCCTGAACAACAATCCTTAGGTTGGATCTGGTTTCACTTGATTTGCCTGCACATCTTAATTAACATTGTGGTTCCTGTCACTTGTTGCTGTTGGTATATATATCTTCTCGTTTAAGTGGATACTCATAGTAGTTTATCTAGGGTTGTCTTCTGCATGGAGAGATGCCATTTGTGCATTCGTGTACTCATCTCTTCTTTGGACATATAGTTGTGTGGTTATTTCCTTCATACTTATGCATTCGTCGACCGTAGGTTAATGTTCATTCATCATATCGCGTTTCTGTTAAGCCTCGACGACTCTTGTTTAGAAGCAGTTCTCTAAACGTATGATCGTCTGACGTAAGTAGTACTCACATCTTGTACTAACGTGTAATCCTTACTTTCTCCATTTGGAACAAACAAGTGTTGAGTTCCTCAAATTCTACTTAATCGTCTCACCGTTCGTGGGTTGCTATGCGAAGCAATCTTCTCACTGGGCTTGATAGGCTCTCTTATCATCCTCATACTAATTCCCTTCTAGTGCAATCTTTCCAACTCTTTGCCCTTGCTTAATTTACTACTTTCATCATTGTTGCATCAGGTTCCGGACCAGGTTTCGTCGATCCTTCCAAACTTGCTCCTTAGTGTCACTCATATCCAGCAAACTTCATTTAAAGTCTCATTCTTTCTCGTTCCACCCTTGGTATGTCGTTGTTGCCATCATTCGTCTTGCTAATTTGTTACAATCATTATTATTTAAGTGACTAATCTCACAGTCATGATTAGAGTGATTTATTTGTTTTTGGTGACATGTGTATTAATCCACACGATAAGGTTTATCAGTATGCACGAGCACCTGTAAATTCACAATTACGTGGATCCTGACGTAATCGCCAACTTACCTTACTCGTGAATTCCTGACTCATCTTATCATGTTTCATAACGTGAATGTCTTCTGTAAACGGCTTCTAGTCCATGTGTTCTCTTTTCCTTTCCGAACTCCTAGTTGACGGGAGTCGTTCATGATTATTCGTTACTCATCTACTCGGACCGTTGATAATCCGTCGTCTTTCTTTCGTTATGGTTTATCGAACTTCTACTCGTTGCTTGGTATTCACCTCACATGGATCGCACCGTTCTTATAATACGCGAGTCTTTCGTAGTACTATGCTAACACCTCTTTCACTTTCTGTGACTAATACATACGGCGGATGACAAATCGAGGCACACTTATACAGCAAAAGCTTAATAACAGTAGCTACGTGTTATTAAACATTTACTGTACTTATGTGTTCAAATCGTCTACCATCGTATGTGCTATGTGTAACTATTCATATTAGTAGTGACATTGATATTAAAGGCATGTGTTCTATGTTAGGGCATCTACCCTAAGCTACAGGTATTAACCATGCTACTTACTTACTGTTTTGGCGTTGGCGTTGGCTACCCAGACTGACATCCGTGCGTTGGTCCCATAATCAGCTTGAGTCCAGACATTTAGGGATGTCTGAATCTCTCAAACTATTGCTCTGATACCAACTTGTAAGGCCCCTTTCCCGGGTGACCTCACTTGTTGGATTTACTCATAAACATAGTCATAAATACTGAACTTAAATTTAAAACATTCATCATTCAATTACATAATCATAACAGCGGAAGTCTTTACAAATAAAAACATAACATATTCTTAACAAACAAAAGTGGGATGTCAGTCTTGTGTCGGGCAGCCTTCACGCCTTCGCACGAGCCTTTCCTTTGTTACCTGAAATGTATACTAAAGTCAGCTAACGCTGGTGAGTTCTAGTTTAATGCGTTTAGATATAAACATTCTTTTCTTTACTTCATAAGTAAACATTATTATAAAGTCATTCATATAAATACGTATTCATAACTTTTGCTTTTCTTTCATCTTTCTTTTCTTTAATAATGTGATTACATATATATATATATATGCGTTCACCCTTTTTCTTTCACTTTTCTTACCATTCTTTCTTTATCTTTCTTACGTGATTACATAGATATGCATTCACCTTTACTTTCTTTACCATTTATTGGTCATACACATAAGGGTGATCAACCCATCTTACGGTACGTATATCACAAAGACATACGCCCTCGAGCTACCGTCGTAGCCCTTTTTCTTAACCGTCCGGCACTAGAAACCGTCCGTCATATCTTTACCGTCCTACCGAAGTAGTCCGTCATATCTTTACCGTCCTACCGAAGTAGTCCGTCATATCTTTACCGTCCTACCGTCGTAGTCCGTCATATTCGCCCGTCTGCCCTAAGGCATCCGTTTCCCACTTGAACTAATTATGCAGCCGAATATTGATTTAGCGACTTACTCCACCGTAGTGGCCTTTATTTAGTCTACCTTTCTAGACTTCCTTCTCTAGCTGCATAATAGTCAAGTGGTCGTCCGTCTACCGTAGTAGCCGTTATCATCGAAGCGTCCATAACGTTTACTTATACTTGGCAAGCAATATATACATGGATATAAAGCAAGATTTCATTCTTACACGTTATGTCATTCTTTTCATACTTGGCAAGCAATATATACATAGATATAAAGCAAGATTTCGTTCTTACACTTTGTGTCATTCTTTTCATACTTGGCAAGCAATATATACATAGATATAAAGCAAGATTTCGTTCTTACTCTTTGTGTCATTCTTTTCATACTTGGCAAGCAATATATACATAGATATAAAGCAAGATTTCATTCTTATGTACTATGCCATGCTTTCATTTCTTTATTTAAAAACATACTTGTCATACCTATATTCAGCATGAATTGTCACATAGCACATAACATAACATTCATTCATATCATGTATACATTCCAGCCCCAAAACATTTAAAATCATTTGCACGTAGCACATAGGGGGCACATAGAACTCACCTGATAGGCGGGTCCTGAGATACTATCACTGGCCAGTAGGCGTCTCTAGATGTCACATACAATCTGTACAAACCATTTGTATAAGTTAAGTTAACTAACCTAACCAACACTTCATTTCTATCCTTAGGGTTATATCGAAACTTGGTAGTTTCGATAAGTTGCTTATGTCGAAACTTGGTAGTTTCGATAAGGTGCTTATGTCGAAACTTGGTAGTTTCGAGTCATGGGTTCATATCGAAACTTGGTAGTTTCGATGAGTCTGCGAATATCGAAACTTGGTAGTTTCGATGGATTTACTTATATCGAAACTAGGTAGTTTCGTGTTTTATCAGTAAAAAGCTAGTTTGTTCAGTAGAAACTAGTTTGCTCACTAGAAACTAGTTTTGCTCACTAGAAACTAGTTTTGCTCACTAGAAACTAGTTTGCACACTAGAAACTAGTTTTGCTCACTAGAAACTAGTTTTGTATGAAATGTTCGGTTTCTTTCCAAACAGTTCAAGATTAAAATTTTTTACATTCAAAACGTTCCTTACACTTTCGTGATACTAGATCTATAAATCCTCAACAACTTGTTGCTAAAAATATAAACTTTACACAAAGTTCTTACCTTTGTGAGATTTGCTGACACGCATACGAGTAGCTCAAAACCATATCAAACGGTGTCCGATTGAGGCGATTCAGGTGTCCACGGAACCGTCTTACCGAGATCTACCAGATCCCCACTTAGCCGCCGCCGGAAACCACCTTCTCCGTCGCCGGAAACGCGAACAGCCGCCGGGAAAACCTTCCAGCGAACTGCTCTGTTTGGGACTATAAAAATCTAACTTTCTCGCCTTTAAATCCAGAAACCCAACGGTGAAAGTCTTCGTTTATATTCTATGAAGCTTCAGTAAAAATTTGAGAACGATCCGACGGTTAGATCTCCGGGGATCGTCTGATCTTTGATGCTGGGTACCCCAAAAACGGGATTTCTTCCCTTTTCCTTTTCTCTCTTTTCTTTTGGCCGAAAATTTTAGGAGGAGTGAGGTGGGTTGCATCTATTTAAAGCCTCCTAATATAACCCTAGCTTTCCCTCCAAGTTTGTCCTTTATTTTACGTTTTCTACCCCGGACTTTATAATAATATAATCGTTCATTCTTATTCACGTTTTATTTTTATTTATTTATTTATTTATTTATTTATTTTAAACGGGATGTTACACCTAATTTCATAGGAAATTACTCAGAAATATTTTTTGTCCGTAAATGTGGTTGGGAATTGATCGCCCAGACATCGACCCTGTCATCATTAAGGCTCTACCAAGGCAAAAGATAGTGAGTTAGCAGAGAATATGTTGAAAGAGATGGAGTCCCTCGATGATCTTATGGAGTCAAGAAACTTAACAGAGGAAGAGCTCGAGACAAGGTTAGAATGCAAGAAAGGGCTTTTGGAATTGGAATCTCAAAAGGCAAAAGACCTTAAACAAAGATCGAGAATCAGATTGGCTACACATGGTGATGACAATACGGCTTTTTCCATGGAATTATCAATAGTAAAGCGGCTAGGAACTCGCTCCCGGGTCTTAATGTAAATGGTGTTTGGTGCACCAAGCCGACGACAATATAAAAAGAAGTTTTTAATTTCTTCAGGCTTAAATACTCGGAGCCGTGCCCCATGCGTCCTCACCTCATTTGCCCATCCTTGAAGTCCTTATCGGATATAGACTCGTCCTCCCTCATCATGTCATTATCTGTAGGTGAAGTTAAACATGCAGCATGGGACTGCGGTGATGATCGGGCCTAGACCAGATGGCTTCAATTTTAGATTTATAAAACGGGTTGGGGTTTGCTAGAAACTCATTTCACCAGAATGATGGATAAGTTCCATGTTGACGGCTTGATAACCCATGGGTGTAGCTCTTCGTTCATTGCTCTTATTCCTAAAGTCAAAGACCCCATGGACCTTAACGAATACCGTCCCATTAATCTGATTGGCACTATCAGCAAAGTGATTTCTAAGATCCTCTCTAATCGGCTAAAAAGGGTTTGGATTCAGTCATCTCGGAGTCACAATCGGCTTTTATTAAGGATAGATATATTCTGGACGGCCTGTTAATCATCAATGAAGTAATTTCTTGGATAAAAAAAAACCAACTCTCAAGTTTTCCTCCTGAAATTAGACTTCGAAAAAGCTTTTGACCGTATCAGTTGGGATTTTTTAATTTCGGTTATGTCCCAAATGGGGTTCCCGACAAAATGGTGTCTTTGGATTCAGAACATTCTTTAATCGGCTGGATCCTCGGTTTTGGTAAACGGGTCACCCACTTTTGAGTTTCAATGTCATCGAGGGGTTAGACAGGGTGACCCTCTTTCTCCATTCCTCTTTATAATTGTTATGAAAGCTTTCTCGTCTATCATCAATAGGGCTAACGATCTTGGGGCTTTCCATGGTTTAAAAACTCCAAATAATGGTCCGGTTCTTTCCCAACTGTTATATGCTGATGACGCAATTATTATCGGGGAATGGTCGAGGTTAATTGCTTTCAACATCGCGAGAATTATGCGGTGCTTCTTTCTTTGCTCTGGTCTTCAAATTAACTTGCAAAAGTCAAATCTTTTTGGTGTTGGTTTAGACTCAGCTGAAGTCAATTCGGTTGCCTTGATTCTAGGATGTAACATGGATCAGCTCCCCTTCAAATACCTGTGTCTTCTGGTGGGTGCATATATGAATCGAATCAATAATTTGAGTCCGGTTTTTGAATCTTTTGAAGCTCGCCTTTCACTTTGGAAAGCTTCATCTTTGTCCATGGGTGGTCGATGTACGGTATTAAAGTCGGTACTTGAAAGTCTTCCATCTTACTATTTCTCAATTTACAAAGCTTCGCAAAAAGTCATTGACGGGTTGGAGTCAATTCGAAAGAAATTCCTATGGGGTGGTTGCGGGGAAAAAATAAGATACACGGGGTTGCATAGGATAGAGTGACTAAATCAAAAGTTTATGGAGGGTTGGGTATCGGCTCCTTAAAAACCATAAATAACACTTTATTTACAAAATGAGCTCGGAGATTTAAAACTGAGAAACATAGTTTTTGGAAAAAAAGTGATTTTAGCTTTTCGTTATAATAATAAATTTTGGTCGATGCTTCCATTTAAGAAAGCCCATACCGGGGTTTGAAATAATATTGCTCGATTTGTATCTAACTTTTCAATTGTAGGTATTAAGTTTCAAAACTTGATTAAGGCTTGTCTTGGAAGGGGGGAGAAAATCCGGTTCTGGATTAACCCGTGGGTATTGAATGAACCTCTAATGTACCACTTTACGACTCTTTTTCACCTTGAAGTCAAAAAAAGATGATGCGTTTAAGACATTTCTCCCTGCAGTCTCGATTTCCAGTTTGGGAGTGGGCTTTGAGTAGACCTTTCCGGTCTACTGCCGCGAACTTGGAATCTTTTAATGCAGGTGATGGTCACGATCTCGAAGGATTCATGGCAATGGATGGGTGATAGCTCGAATCTATTCTCGGTAAAATCGGTGAAGTATCTAATGTCCAAGGAAGTGGATTCTAGCTCTGACAACATTTTCAAATGGAGCAAATGGACCCCGATTAAATGCAACTTCTTCGGGTGGAGAGCGAAAATGAATCGCCTTCCAACTCTTGTGGCGTTGTCAAAAAGAAGTATTCAGGTTGATTCTTGCTTATGCCTCCTATGTGGGGAGGCTCTAGAGATGTCAGATCATATTTTCACCTCTTGTTATATTGCCTCGGTCATTTGGAACCTCGTCAGCAATCGGTGTAGCACTCCTTAAATATACGCCTTCACCGTGAAAGATTTGTTCGACCTCCATAACACATCCTTAATAGGACATCCCCAAAAGGAGATAATTCATGGGCTCGCCATCATTGCTTGCCTGAACATTTGGAAAGCTAGGAATGAGTTAGTCTTTGCAAATAAATTGGTAAAGGTGGAGAATATATTTAAAGACATTAAAACTCAAGGATTCCTTTGGTTAAAGAATAGATCTAGTCATAAATCACTTTAATGGAAGGATTGGTGTAAATTTAAATTCTTGTAATCGTGTTATAGTTCTTTGTTTGGTTTTGTTGCCTGGCTTCCATTCGGAGCTGTTGCCTGTTCTATAAAACTTTTGCCTTTCGATAAAAAGAAAACAAAAGTTGTTCCCTTGGAAACAGTAAAATTTTGAATACTTAATTGATCGATGTGTCGATTAATTATATAATATTCGAAACAAGATTCAAAGCTCATCTAGAACTCTTTTTAAACAGCAAGAAACACATTTAGAGCGCTTTTAAAAGTCAAGAAAAGCATCTCAAAATCTCAAGTCAAACGATGCCATTTTTGTTGCTTCCGTGATGTCTCACTGATTTCATAGTTGGTGGGCAGCTCTTATGATGTGTTTTCACATGTTTAATTATTGAAAATGACGAAAGTGAAGATTAAGAATTGTAACATACGATCAAAGCGTAGAATCTTTCAGTTGACTTGCTTTGTTTTGTTTTGCCAGTGTTGCAAATTCATTTAAGATAAATTAGTTTTTGTTTTTAACGTTAAAAATACACTTTATTGGACTTTTGTGTAAAACAGGTACTGATAATCCGTATAAGATAAGTTATTTAATCTGATTTAACAATAAAAATGTCTTGTTTAAATGCAAATGATTTATTGTGTTTGATTATCCAATCATTGATTTTTTCAGCAAATTACAAATTACGTCATTTAAGTATCAACCAAATTTCAGAATACGTGTTTTAACTAAGGAAATTACAAAAAAACGTTCTTTATGTTTAAAAAACCTTGCACATTACATTCTTTAGACTAACGAGCGTTAAATTTCACCGTAAAGTCAGATCACGTGTCATACACATAAGGGTATTTTGGAGATTTTCACACATAAAAGGACTATTTTTGTAATTTGTGCCATGCAAACCCTCATAAAAACAAATTACAAAATAGTCCTTTTATGTGTGAAAGCCCAATAATACCCTCATGCGCATGCACGTGACCTGACTTAAAGGTGAAATTTAACGTCCGTTAGTCTAAAGAACGTTACGTGCAAGGTTTTTTAAATATAAATGACGTTTTCTGTAATTTTCTTAATTAAAGGACATATTCTGAAATTTGGGTAATAATTAAATGACGTAATTTGTAATTTGCTCTTGATTTTTTCTCCAAAAATGAATACATTATCGCCTTAACTTTTAAAAAAAATTTCTTTGATGTTTAAAATAAAAGAAGAAAGAAATTGTATTTTTAAAGTAACACTAAATTATTTTTGTTAGTTACTTGGCTTTTTGTTAGTATCGAATATCGATAGGAGTCGACCTATTTAACCTATTCATTCGATAACTTTGGAGACCAATAAACATCACAATTATCATACAAATAAACTATATGTGTTTGTACTGTTGTCAAATAGAATAATTCCCAAGAACTCAAGAACATCCAGCCATGGCTGCTTGCAATATCAAAGCAATTCAGGTGAACTGTTGTGCCCAAAAGCCTTCTTCAGTCACCACCTTTGAACAATTCAAGAAACAACTCTTGTCTTCTTTCCAGGTTCGAATCGCTCTTCCTTTCTCCTGATTTCACAATCAAGCATTAACATTAGCATGATTTGAATTATTTTGATCAACAGCCCTTCATCGTTGACTTGCAGAAAATTCCTATAAAATTAGTAGCTCCTCATGCCATTATCAAGAAAACTTCAATTGAATTACTCCACACGTTTACAGATTCAGTGTTCCATTTTATCGATCATCAGTCGTTCCCGTCTCAGGTAAATACTCATGAACAATGTATGGAAACTTGCACAATCACAAAGTTAAAACTGGTCATCTTATTCATTGGTTTTACTATGTGAACACAGAGTAACTTTGGTCCGGTGGAAGAGATAGGAGAATCCGTTTATGTCATTGATGTACAAGGAACGATCCCAAGTGGTTTTCCTGAGGGGGTTTATATAAGAAATGGTATGTATAAATTATAATCGAACTTTTTTTTATAAATAGGGCTTGTTTGAAGCCATGAATCACAACGATGGTTGTTATTGATCTAGTTTCACAAGGGGGTTCTTCGCCGTTGGTATTGGCGATTTCATCCCCACATCTAGCTGTGCCAGAGACTTCCCAAGCCATTGCCATTTGCGACTTCTCAAGCCATCACCAATGGTATTGGTATTGGCGATGGCTCTATTTTCTGACCAATCAAAAAAGGACAATTTTGAGCCATTGCCAATGCCAGTGGCGATGGCTTGAGAAGTCGCCAATGGCGATGGCTTGGAAAGTCCTTGACCACTACCTGGCACAGTTAGAGTTGGGGAAGAAATCACCAATGCCAAGAAGGATCCCCTTGTGAAACCAGATCAAGAACAACCACCTTTGTGATACATAGCTTCAAATAAGCCCTACTATAAAAAGTTTTCATTATAATCGAATAACTTTTCTCCTTTTTGAATTTATTTCGTCTTCATTTTATAATTAATAGATGTTTAACTTCAAATCTGAAGGCCCAAATCCTCTTTTTGGAGGGCTTAAATCAACACAATCAATATTTGGGGGATCGTCATATATGGGTAGAAGGAGAAGGAATGCTTCATGCTTTGTGTTTCAAGAAAGAAAGTAATGGCAAATGGAGTGTTTCTTATAATAATAAGCATGTCGAAATGGACACATTAAAGATGGAGAAACAAAGAAACACACCCTCTTTTCTTCCTGCCATTGAAGGCGATTCTGCTGCAATTTTATCAGCTTATTTACTCAACTTTGTATGTTCTTGATATAGATTTACATTACAATTTATACCACTTGATATAGCATACCTACATTTTATTACCTTTGTATGCAAATGACACCAAAATGTGTGCTTACATAGTATCATTCTTTTACCACTTAAACAAATTACATTACATACATAAAGAGCTCGAATTGATCAATTCATAACACTAGCTAGATCTATGATTAATCTTTCTAATCAAAGATAATATTTTTATGATTTCAGTTGAGATTCGGGATGGTCAACAAACTGTTGAGCAATACTAGTGTTTTTGAGCATTCGGGCAAGTTTTACGCAGCTGCTGAGATCCATTTGCCTCAAGAGATCAACATTCGAACACTCAACACACTAGGAAACTGGGATGTCAATGGATCTTGGAATAGGCCATTTACAGCACACCCAAAGGTTAAAGTTAATCAAGATCCAAATGTAACAGATAAATTATGGTTATCATTCATGGTGGCTTAAACTACATGTTTTGTTCCCGTAGAAAGCTCCAGGTTCTGGGGAGCTTGTAAAGATGGGAGTAAATGCAATGAAACCTTTCTTTGAGATAGGAATCATTTCAGGTACTTATATTCATTTATTTTCTGTTTATAGGACCCATTTAGTTACTCTATAATTTCATTTTGTATTTGTTTTTATGATATTAATGAGTGTGTATATATATGCAGATGACGGAAGCAAACTAGTTCACAAAGCAGATTTAAAATTCAAAAGATGTAGCATTTGCCATGATATTGGTGTTACAGTGAGGTAAAGTTCAAGACTAGAAATTGATCACAACTTTCAGTTTCTATAAACTTGATTCTGAATTATACATGTTGCAGATACAATGTTATACTCGATCTCCCTTTAACCATAGACATAAAAAGACTCGCAAATGGAGGCCCGTAAGCATCTTTACTGTCTTCTTTATTGTAAAATATGCTGATTTTGATCTCTTAATTGATGTAGATTTGCTTACAATTTACAGATTGATAAAATACGATAAAGAGGGACACGCGAGGATTGGAGTGATGCCCCGTTATGGTAATGCAAATAGCCTTAGGTGGTTCCAAGTGGAACCATGTTGTGTGTTTCATATCATTAATACTTATGAAGACGACGACGAGGTAAGTAATAATCAATTTTTAATGTCTTTATTAACATATTTTGTTTCTAATTATTTAAGTATTATCTGATGATCTTATGATTTAGTATATGCACAAGCTACACTACAAGAAATTGGGCCTATGGCAATGACGAAAGTCGTCGCTATAGAACCCCAATGTCGTCACCATAGTTTTGTCACCATTGGCCACACATTGTAAGACAGATCCATGTTATCGAATGGATTAAAACTATCGGCAGCCAAACCCAAGCGGACGTTTTTGGGTTCTTTGGCAAAATCAAGATATCTCTTATCAAATTCTTGTCAAGTCTTCCCATCAGCCGGATGTCAATACCATCCGTTGAGCATCCAATATTATGACAGATCATATCTTTCGCAATGAATCTGGAACTATACATTCGTTGAAGCCGGGAAGTTAAAGGAAAGTAGCGCAACATTTTTTGTGGTATTTTCTTCCCCTCTGTGTTTTTGTCGACCCATCTGCTCTCATTACAAATGAGACAGTTTTGTATTGAGACATTCTCATTCCAAAACAGAGCACAATTATTAATGCAAGCATTGATAGATTGATATCTTAACTCAATCTTTCTCAGCTTCTTAGCTTCATAGTGTGGGCTGAAATGTGATTGTTTTTCCGGAATGCAATTCTTAGAAACTCTAAAACTTGGTCAAATGAACGATCCGTCCATTTGTTGATGACTTTAATATGCACCAGCTTTGCTAGGGAAGTTTATGGAAGACATCTAACTACAACCTGGGTATAACTCAGTATTGAGCTCGGTAAACGATGCATAAAATTTCGGGTCTAAACCAGTTCAATCTTCATCAATATTTTATTCATATGTATTTCACTCTGTCATAACACCGTCAAGTGCATCAAACATCTCATTATTTGTTGTTAAAGTACTTATTTTTTGAACCCAAAGCTCTTCTATATCCGAAGCATCATGATATTTCTCACTATGATAAATTCATGTCTGATATGTTTGTAGAAACCCACGATCATGTGTGTGGGCATAAACCGTATCAAAGTCCTGTCGATACCCATTGACACAGTCTTTACATGGGTAATACGTTTTGCCTTCACCGTGGACATGGATCTTGACAGTCTCTATAAAGTTGCAAAGACCTTTTAAGAAATCCGGAGATCTCCGATCTCGAATTTTAATACGGAGAGAGCACGCATCAACTAAAAGTTGGCTTACGGTGACTTACAGCGAGATGAGGCGGTGTTTTATGACTTACGACGACTAATAGTTGGCTTGAACTTTGAATGAGAGAGAGAGAGGCTACAACTAAAAGCTGGATGGAATGAACACAAACGATGATGTTTTACGATTTAGGGCATCATAAAACATATGACGACAACATGTCATTGCCATTAATTAGGACATGCAAACGATGACACTTCATTTTTTGATTTATTCTAGAATAAAAGAAAAATAAAAAAAATTTTATTTAACCTATGGTGACAACACATCGTCGGCATACCTTTTCTAAATGGCGGGTTCTTTTTCACAAATTTCCGCCTAAGCTATGGCGATTACACGTCGTCGAGATATGTTACCAAAACCCTAAAATCTGAAAAAGCCAATGGCGACGACATGTCCTCGCCGTAGGTAGACCTAAGCCGACGACATCATGTCGTCGTTAAAGGGTCAATCTCTTGTAGTGCTAATTACGCATTAACTTAAATGATTGCAACATAAACAGGTAATCTTGTGGGCATTTAGAGCAAGAAACTCGATTATACCAGGACCTGATCTCGGTTTAAACAAGTTCGAGTGGTTTTCAAGCCGTTTCAAGCACGAATGTGACACAAACTTCGATTCTGATGAATCATTCATCTCACAAGCATATGAATGGAGATTAAACATGAAAACTGGAGAAGTGAAAGAAAGATTTCTCACAGGAAAATCACATTCAATGGATTTTCCAATGATTAATGAAAGCTTTACAGGCTTGAAAAACAAATACGGGTATGCCCAAACTGTTGATTTGGATGCAAGCACCTTTTCAGGTATGCCTAAATTTGGAGGACTTGTGAAGCTCTATTTGGGAGACACGAAACAACAGGATTATGTGAAAATGGAGCACCATAAATTGCCAAAGAACACATTCTGCACAGGTGCTACATTTGTTGCAAAACCCGGAGGCACAGAGGAAGATGATGGTTGGGTGATCACGTTTGTACATGATGAACAATTGAATATATCTCGGGTATGTTTATAATCACGGTTTATTACATGTTATCGCTATCGACTAATCCATGATCAATGGTCTGAAATTGGGTTTTACAGGTTATCATAGTAGATGCAAAGAATTTTACAAGTGAGCCAGTTGCGATTATTACATTGCCAAGTCGAGTGCCTTATGGTTTTCATGGAGCTTTCATGCCAATAATCTTGTAATGATTGCTACTAAATAATCACCGATGGATGCACATATATGATTCAATACACGATTGCCTTTTTGTTAAAATAGAGCTCCCCTTTCAAATCTAGTTAATTATATACTTGTATATTATACTATGAACAAAAGCACTTTTAAATTTTAATAGTACATGGTTTCCGGGGAATGTAAATGGTTATCTTTAAATGTTATATATTATGAATAAATACACTAAGCTAGATTTTATTTTATGGTATTTCTAGACAAATGTGACAGAGGCAAATGATTTTTTTTTAATAATTTGCTTGTTTTATATTTAAACTTCCATATTTTGGTTTTATTGTGAAAGATAAATATAGAATATTGAAAAATAAATCACGAAATCGATTCCCCTAACACCAAAACACAACTATTAGAGACTTTTTATTAAATCAAAATGATTACAAAGAAATTACGAATGGAAATAAATACAATCCTCTTTCTAAGAGAGACTCCCCATTACTTATATACACCTCTATAACATTTAACGGTTTCTGACATGAAAAAAATAGTAAGTACTAACTACTTCGATGAGTACTAACTAGTTCATACTAACAAATATAACCCTTATCAATAGTAACTCACTTTACTACTATGAGCACCAACTTCTCATAGCACTAATATACCATCAATAGCAACTTTCCTACTTATCATCAAAGTACTTTTAGATCACACAAGTTACTATTGAACAACTTTTCGTTGATAAAATCCTCGTGAAATGTAACTCTTACATTGATATCTTTAGTCCTCATAATGCTTTCCAACTAACCAGACTTCTAAGATCATAAAATACATAACCATTAATAGATCTTCCACTGTTGAGATCTTTTGCAAAATCAATATCTACATATCCAAGAATAAACTCTTCACGATGAAGATTACCAAAAACAATTCCAACATCCCTGGAACCATTTAAGTACCTTATGATTCATTTCATAGCCTCCTAATGCAATTTCCTTGGATTTTCCTAAAATCTACTAACCACATTAACAATATAACCAATATCTGGAATGATACACGCCATTAGGTACATTCAACTCCTAACTACATTGATACATGCCACACACACCATATCCTATACTTCTGAACTTATTTGTGGGGAATCCCTACTTGGTAACTTGAAATGTTGGCCAATTAAAGTTGTTACAACCTTGCATTGATCCATGAAAAATTATGTAGGACCTTTGTAACATCCCGAAAATAATGAAGGAAAGAATAAAATGGAAATGAATGGAACATGACTAGCTCGTGGGCTCAAGTTTCTGGGCCGGGCATGTGAGGCGCAAGGAAAGGAGCAAAATCCACCTCACCCCTCCCTTTCACCATTCATATTCTTCACCATCCATCTAGAGAGAGAGAGTAGAGAGAGAAAGCTTGACACCCGCACCCGAGGTCTCCCTCTCGACTAAGATCATCACCAGGACGTTTATGGAGTTTAGAGAAGAAGAAACAAGCAAATCCAAGGTACGAATCGAGCTCAGATCTTTGCTTTAGCTTGACAAAATGGGTTATACGGTTTTGATGGGTTTTTATCAAAAAGTCAGGATTTTTACATGTAACTTAGCCTAAAAAGTATAGATCTAGCCTCATGGAAGCTAAACAAGTGTTTTGGACGTAAAAAGATTCAAACTTGGATAAAAACGACGATTTTAGCCAAGAACATATGAATCATCCGAAAACGCGTTGAATGCTCTGAAAACTCTGGCCGTCCGAAAAGTATTTCGGACATAGGAAGTTTTCGACAGCATACGTTCGATCGAAATAGTTTTTGGTCGAAAAACATTTCGACCGAAATAGTTTCAGAGGTAAATGTTTTCAAAGGAAATAGATTTCGGTTGAAAAAGATTTCGACCGAAATAGTTTTTGGACAGGATGTTTTTGAACGAAAATATTATGGGAAGTAAGACTTTTCAAACGATTAGTTTCGGTCGAAAAGGATTTCGACCGAAATTGATATCGGATATAGAATTTTCAGACAAAACGACTTGGCGTTAATTTGTCTAGTTCGTAACTCTTAACAGATACTTTAGCCTCCACCTAGCTTGAAGTTCTTGCTGAGTGGGTTGATCTTTAAGAAAAACAGGTGAGTTCAAGAATCCCTATTTTTACTGTTTTTATGGTGGTGTGCATACTCAAGAATTGGACGTTTATAATAAATGTATTTTATTACTTAAACGTTTGCAAAGAAAGATAAGAAAGTTAATGGTTGTTAAACCGAACGTTTTGTAAGAAAGAAAGATAAGAAAGATAATTGTTTATTGAACTATATGTTTTATAAACAAAGATAAGAGAATGGTTTATTTAACTACATATTTTATAAACAAAGAGAAGCGAATGGTTTATTTAACTATATGTTTTATAAACAAAAGATAAGAGAAGAGAATAGTTTATTTAACTATATGTTTTATAAACAAAAGATAAAAGAAGAGAATGGTTTATTCAACGATATGTTTGATAAAAATAGAGAAGAAGAATAAGTCAAATATATTGTCTAGTATGTCAGAGTATGAGACCCCGAAAAGAAAAGACTTGGGGTAGTAGCGTAGTCCTAGAGTCTAGTGCTACCCTAAGCATAATAGCAAGTCTTGAAGTAGTAGTACAGTCCTTGAGACTAGTGCTACCTAAGGCAGATGTTGCGTCATGAACCGAGACCATGACGTACCATGAGAAAAATCGAAAGTGCCTGACAGGGCACTGTAACGAGGATGTTGCACAACTGGTAGAAATGGGTAATGAAGGTTACTCCGATGATGACGGTTACCGGAGAATTCCCTTGTGGACACAATTGTGAGTATCGACCTTTGGACGATAAGCCTTAGGGAACAATACTCGCTGAGAAGACCTTTATGGACACAAGAAGTCCTTGTTGGACACCAGAAAGATAAAGAAACAAATTGTAGACTAAAAATGTATGACTTAACAGAAAAGAACACAGAATAACTTAGTAAGTTATAATATTTTTTTCATTAAATGAATTATATATGATTAACATGAGAAAGAAATGATTTATGTTAAGTGTTATAAACTTGAACTCACCGGCGTTAGCTGACTATTTTAGTATGCACATCAGGTTGCAAAGGTAAGAATAAGATATGAAGCCGCGAGGGCTTAGGAGAAGATGGCTGGATGGCTGCTGCTGGCAAGACTGACATCCTTATGAGTAGTTTATGTTAAAGACAATGAAAGTTTAAAAGTTTTAATTATTTCAGAATTTTGTAAAGACTTTCGCTGTTGACTTTCTATGTTATTCAATGTTTAAGAATTATGTTTGTGCTATATTTGCCAACTATGAGAGAAACCCAGTTTGGGTCCTTTCAAATTGGTATCAGAGCCATAGTTTGAGACATTCGTATATTCGCCAAAATGTCTGGACATAAACTGAGATAGGGACAAGAGAATAGGATGTCAGTCAGAGCAGCCAAGCCAATAGAATAAAACAGTAAAGGCCTAAGTACAAAAAATGGTAGTAACAATAAACGTTAAAGGCCTTAGAATAGAAGGTAGTCGATGTCCTAATACAGAACATAGACATCAAATACTTTAGAATTCAAAGTAGAAAGAATGTGTCCTGATGTAGAAACTCTGGACTTGAGTACAAATGTTACACTGTAATTAGTAATTTAAGTTACATCAAGGTATTCTAAATAATTACCTGTCATGATAACACGAGTATTTCCTTGTTCGCAGTAAGAAAACATCATGGATGGAAAGAGAGGTGCTAAGAGAGGGGCAGGTACAAGACGTAGGGGTAGACCACGTGCCAGCCGCGTCGAAAGGGAAGAAAGCAAACCCTCTGTTCATGGATCGGTGTCGATCCATACTGATACTGAGAATCCTCTGAGTAACACTGGAGTACACGAAGAAAAAGGCTTAGTCTTAGAGCCAATTGTCAGGAAAGCAATAGCCGACGAAGTAACTGTAGTTCTGAAAAGCACTCTACCAGCAGCACTCACTAAGGCTCTAAAGACTGTAGAAGAAGAAAGAGGAAGGGGCCTATGATCCGAATAGAAATGCGATTGAAACCGAGTCTGAAAGTGATGACTCCGACTATGATGAGAAGCGCGGATGTGACTACAAGTCATTCCGAAACTGTGACCCGCCAACGTTTGATGGCAAGAAAGATGCTATTGCCTCTTACTACTGGATTGACCGCATGACTGCAGTCATCAAGATGAGTTATTGCCGTGCTGACCGAGCGCTAGGGTTTGCCGCACATTCTTTTGCCTTTGAGGCATTAAGCTGGTGGGTGAATGTAAAGAAAGCTAAGTCTAAAAGGGATGTTGACAGGATGAAGTGGGATGATCTGATGTAACATCCCAAAAATAGTAAATAAGTCATTAATAACGCGATAGAGATTTAAACGTCAAAAATTAAATAAAAGTGGATGGGCTTGGGCTCGGCTCCAACGGGCCGAGGGAAGCCCAGGTATATAAGGGTCAAGACACCCTTGAATCTCTCATTTTCCACCAACACTTGCAAGCTAGAGAGAGAAAGGAGAGTCGGGTCTAGAGAGAGAAAGTTGACGGATCGACACGAAATTGAAGGAGCACGTTACTACTGAGCTCGTGAGCAAAACCTCCAAATCAGAATCACAATCCAGGTAACGATTCGACCTTAAACTGAGTTTTTCTTCGTTTTGGGATTTTTCGGGTTTTAGCTAAATAGGAGACGTTTTTATGGATGAAACTTGAAAATAAGCTTAGAACTAGCATCTAGAGTGAAAACCGCACCTTTTGATCAAAGAAAGTTGTAAGATTAGCATGATCGGATTAACATGCAAAATTTCAGACTTGTCTAGAAAACAGGTGCTGCGTACTTATCAAGTACGCAGTAGGGACGTCCTGCGTACTTACCAAGTACGCAGGTACGCAGGAGAAAGATCATGCGTACTTACCAAGTACGTAAGAAGAATGCTCTGCGCACTTGTCAAGTACGCATGAGCAAGGCCCTACGCACTTACTAAGTGCGCAGGCATCATACCAGTAAGTAAAGTCAGTATGTTTAGAATGATTAAACCGTTAGAGTCGGGAATGGGTCTGATGTGTATTTAACTACCTAATTCAGATCGTACGTGACGTTGTTGGACCTTTGTTTGGGACAACCAAGACTAGCTTTTCAGGTGAGTTCTATGTGCCCCCTTCTATGTTATGTGCAAACCTTATTAAATGTTTTGGGGCTGAAATGTATACACTAAATAAATGATATGAATGCTAATGTGATCATACGTGATGTACTAATATATATTTTATATATATATGAGAATGAATTATAAAGAAAGAATGAAACGTATGTTTCCAAAGAATGAAGGAAAGAATGGCATAACGTAAATAAATGAAATCTTGCTTTATAATTATTTATATTGCATGTTATGAATGTATGTATACGTTATGGACGGAAACGAAGCTAACGGCTACTTCTGTAGACGGACGACCACGTGACTATTTTGCAACCGGGAAAGATACGTTCCTTCGCAAGCTAGGACGTACAAAAAGCATAAAAGGGCGGTCGAAGTAAATGCTAAAATAGTATAACAGTTGCATAAACAATAGTTCGCGTGGGAAACGGATGCCTTATGGCAGACGGGCGAATATGACGGACTACGACGGTAGGACGGGTAAGACGGACGGCCGAAGGTTGGTCGGACCAAAGTTAAGGCGGACGGTTTCTAGGACCGGACGAGTAAAAGGGCTACGATGGTAGCTCAAGGGCGTATGTCTTTGTGATATACGCACCGTAAGATGGGTTGATCACCCTTATGTGTATGACCAATGAATGTTAAGGAAAGAAAAGGTGAATACATATCTATGTAATCACATAGGAATGAAGGAAGAAAAGTAAAAGCTATGAATACGTATTTGTAGAAATGTATGTATATAATTATGTATACTTATAAAGAAAAGAATGATCATACTTAATAGTTTTAAACTAGAACTCACCAGCGTTAGCTGACTTTTAGTATACATTTCAGGTACAGAAAGGAGGGGTCGTGCGAAGGCGTGAAGGTTACCCGGCACAAGACTGACATCCCATATTTATATATGTTAAGATAAATGTTATGTATTTAATTTTAAAGACTTCCGCTGTTATGTCATGTCATGTTACGTCATGTAATATGAATGATGTTTGCTTCCGCTACTTCTGATTGTTTTAAATTTAAGCTCAGTTTTTATGACTATGTTTATGAGTAAATCCAACAAGTGAGGTCACCCGGGAAAGTGGGGCCTTACATCTGAAAGCCTTAGTCATTTAAAAGTTCTGTCCCCAAAATGAGATTGACAAGATGGAGGAAGCCTTCGTGGAACTCAAGGCTGGTAGCATGATGCACTGGAAATTCACCTCCAAATTTAATGAGTTAACTCAGTTGATTCCACATTTGGTGAACACGGAAGAAAGAAGGATTGATGTGTGTTTTATATGTAGATAAAAATATAAATATATATATTTCTGGCAACGATGCCAAAAACATGATTGCGTGTTTTTAGTAGTAATAAATATATTTTATTTAGAGCTACACAAAATCAGATTTTAAATTTATAAATTAAAATGATAATTACTTCAACTAAACAAACACACAATAGGCAAGTGTACATATAGCAGCGTATTATAGTATGGGTAAGAACCAAGTATCGAACCATGTACACGGATTCCGTACTCAACCCTCGCTATTGTCTGACTAGGATAATAAGTTGGAAAATGGGTTTTGTTTTAAAAGGAAAATAAAAAGATAAGAAAAGTAAGGTTGGTCATAGTTACTAGTACTAACCCTTTCGATAAGGGAGTTAGTATTTCGTAACGGAACAGTGGATACGGTCGGCCAACTGTTCCTTAATGAATATAACGGACCATAAACGGGGTCTCAAGTGTGTCGGTATCTCACGATTCATTATTCGAACTAATATTATCCCTGTGACTGACGTACGTCTGGTCTTGTAACTTTTTCCGGTAAGTCAGAATGCACGACTTTCTCCAAAGGTACTTTATGAACGCTCAGACCTAACGAATTATGTTCTTAAATAGTTGTCTTTACTTATGAAATCATTTTAAATAAATAAGACTTTCCTTCTCAAGATCAAACCCCATGGCTCCCGCTAGAAGTCTTCTGTAAGCCGATACGAGAGAAGTAAAGAAATACCGACACAAACCGCCTGGTCTGGTTAGGGCTCAAATGGCTTGTTGAATACCCAAACCTCCAATCAACCCATAATATTAAATCTATACTAACTGGCCGTTGCTAGAACCAAGATTTGTATATAGACCATACAAACATCGAATAAGCTTCCCAAGCAAGAAGTCTTGCTTGAATAACTCTCAAGATTCAAGATTATTAGATTAGTTTAAAGACCACTTATTCTTGTCTTTTTAAGATAACTCATAGTAAAGACTTTAAAAACATAACATACTAAAAATACTTCATTAATTAATTAAAGTTCAACCAACTCGAGCAACACAAGAGAACTAGCCATGAATGACCATACAAGTGACTCTACTAACCCATAGACAATGTGTGGAAGTGTTCCAATACCAATGGAGAGTGGGTATAGGTTGTCTGTCTCTTTCTTGCTTGAACAAGAAGAATCGTTTCGTATTACAAGACTAAAAACATAAAATAAACAAAAGAAAAGCTAAAACGGACCAAAACCGAGGGAGTTCTTGCTCTAGCAGAGCTCTAGGGCCTTCCCAACCCTTGGTAATGGACACCTAAAACACTAGAATGAGCTTCCTATTTATAGGCAAAGATTTGGACAATGCACGCCCGTGCAATGGGATGCACGGTCGTGCAAAGCACTCATTTCTTGCACGTGAGGTAATCTGGCAGAACAGGAGAGTACAGGGCCAAGTGTCATCATTTGCATGGCCGTTCAATGGGATGCACGACTGTGCAACCCCTAATTTTGACTCTCTGGATTGACTCCTTGGGTGAACGAACGTCCGATTGGCTTCCGGGTGCTGATTTTGCCCTGTTTTTGAGTGATTTCTTCATGTTTTTGTATGCAAGGGGTAATTATGCTATTGTAACACAATTAAGTAGATTAAGTATCATATCTTATCATATTATCTCTAATTGTGATAAATTCGGAGATAATTATGCGTGCAAAACATGTATAATTTACGTCATATCATAATACCCCACACTTAAACTTTGCTTGTCCCCAAGCAAACTCATGCATGATTATACTCGTAGAAGTAAAGTATCGATAAAATGTTAATCCAAAGTTGTTGTCCCAAATGGCTGAATGGCCTTCTTAAAAACAATGATTTGGTGGATATACCTTTCGAGTGTTTCTCCAGAAGAGGGTAACAAGCCTAACATACTTAATGGAACTATGATTATGCACAAAATTACAGTCTCACAAATGTTCACTCAACACTCGGGTTAAATATATGAATATAGTATGCTAAGAAGAACACTCAATGCTATAATTAATGCTTGCATAATCATAGGCTTGTATAAAAATCAAATCTCCATCAATTGACTTAAAATATGTGCATAAATCAAAAGGGCTTTGTAAATGGTTGTAATGTTTGGCTCAGGGTTAGGGTAGGAAGTATTTAGGAATAGTGGCTAAATGTTGAAAATATGGCTTGGCTTAATGATAAAAATGTAATTGATTCCTTCATTCATCTTAGATTAGACATTATGACTAATCTAAGGACTCTTTTAAGGTCACATCGTCAAGACCAAATCTCTTCCTTCAAGAATGTCAACTTCTTCTTATCTTTGAAATATTCATTGCTTTCAGTTCCCATGAATCGTTCGGCTGTTTCTTCCTAATACATTCACTTTGATCAGCTTTGCATACTCCAATTTTTCGAGTAAGTTTGATTCTCTTTTGATGAGATTTCTTCACTAGCTTGGGCGATTTACTAATTTCTTTTTGGTTGCCCCTTTTTCTTTTCACAATAATTCTTCTTTATATACTAAATGAGTTTCTTTCTTCGAACATAAGATGGATCTATAAAATTTTGATGGATAATGATTTCTTAATTCATAGCCAAGTCAATTTTCAACTAAAAAGGGTTAAAAGATAAAAGGCTAAATTTGGCTAAGTGGGTGTAAAATGTGGGTTTTGAAACTAAAAAGGTTTAGGCTCAAAGAGGCTAACTAGGGGATAATGTTTAGGGTAAAATAAAAAAGAAAAGGCTAAAGAAAGTGGGTTAATCCTAATGGCTCAGTCATTTTTATGCATTCTTTTAGTCCATGATCTTGAAATGTATATTTTACACAAGTTCTAACATGCAAAGCAATAATTAGCAAACACTCTATCAAACGAAATGAGCATGTGAAATATGTAATAATCAACGGCATCAAAAACTTGATGTGTTATGTAATAATGTTCGGATAGGCTCAAATTCTCACATGAAACGAAAGATAGGGAGGTATAAAAGTAATAGTGTGCACAAACTTATTTCTTTCTTTTTGTTGTGCTTTCTAATCTTCCCTATTTGTTTCCTTGATTCACTTCAATGGTATTTCAAATTACTGTTTTTATAAGCCCGTTTTTGCCAAATGATTTTTAAGACTCTTGCTTTTAGATTATTTCAGAAGCTGTCATACTTACATATTATTTTTGAAAATGATTTAATTATTTCTATATATATTTAATCCAATGGATTAGGTAGTTTAATCATGCACTTGTAATACTTAGGACAAAATTGGGTAGCCAAATTATCAACGGGGTTCCACCTGTAACATCTCTGATTTTTTTTTGTACTTGTTTGGTGCATAAACAACAATTCAATGATAATGCAAACCTTGATTTCATTTTGATACATTTTCTAGGATTTCATGTATATATTTCAATCCATACTAATACTAATTCAAATAAACCAAAAACTTTCCAAGTTGATTCCGCATATGCCATACAAGAATGAATATTGAAGCTCATGGTCTCTTCATATATGTAACTATATATATGTATATATATATATATATATATAAGTATATTTTATAAACCAATTGGTCTTGAACCTCCTCCCCAAAGTCCTTGAACCCTAAACATGACCCCCCCCCCCTTTTTAATTGAACCTTTGGCCTAGATTGGACCCTATATGACTCCAAATTTACCCTCATTCGTCAATTTTGACTATAAAAGTCAAACATGCCCAAATCTATGAAATCCAACTTATGAAATCGATTAAGCCTGTTGATATGGATTTTCCTTACGCACAAGGCTGTTAATCGATCATACCCTGACCCATGTAACGGCCCAATTCAGTTTATAACGCGGTTGAATTCGAATTCAAACAAATTGACTTCGTGGAGTCAAAGCCGAATCAATTCAGTCGAAATTCAATAAATTAGACGCGTTCCAATCCCGGAAATCATGCGTAGACTGATCCCCTCTGTACCTAGTCCAGTTTCGGGACCCAATTCATCCTATTGCAGTTGGAATGACGTGTAATTGAAGCCATAGCCGACACCCGTAACCTTTGCAATCGAATCAAACATTCAAGACCAAATCAATCGAATTAAACCCTCATGAACCTTCGCACGACCCTATATAATCTCGCTCAAACCTAAATTGAGTCTCATTCCACTCCTGTTTTTCGGTCGAGTAACAAGAACTCCGGGACTGAACCAGTAGCCGACGACCTTCAATATTCGATCTTTTTATGTAAAGGTTAGTGTCATTTGATTCGTTTTTATGTAAGGATCGAAAGCCCTCTGTCAATTTCAAACGACAGAGGGCGTCAGATTCGAATTCGTCTGAGAATCGAGGGGATGTTCACACGAGTTTTAATCTGGAAATTTTGGGTTCAAATAAGTAACTTATTTATTTTTTTAACATCTCAAATCTACTAGCGAGACCATCTGGTCCGACCGGTTAAGACATTGCACCGTCGGACCAGAGGGTGTGGGTTCGAAACCCACGCAAACCGGCCTTTTTGCGCGCCCCCTCAACCTGATCCGGCCCCCTATAAACATCAAATTAAATAGAAATCTGATCGAGTTTAATTCAGATATAGTTCCTTGGTCCAGTGGTTGAGCCGGCTGTCTTGCACAGAAACCACCCGGGTTCGAGCCGGGTGGTCTGTATCTTTTTTAAAAACCAGTTTTAACCACCCAAACTTTTTATAAAAATTATTTTTATAGAGCATACATTATTTAAAACCGAATGCTATAAAAGTTTGCAAAGTTTATAATAAAATATTTTTTTTACGAATTAATTGTTTAAAAACTCATTTTAATTATTTAAAAATACATTCTTAAATAATTAAACAAAGAAATTAAATTTGACAAGATATATCATAAAGTGGGTATTTTTGTAAATCATTTATCCCATATATAAATATATGCATCGAACAAAACCTCCTTTCTAAATATATATATATATATATACATAATATTCTTTAGTTATTTTTATAAAATATAAAATTATTATTATGCATCTAGGGTTTCTTTAACCCATATTAGTACGATCTTGACACTTTGGCATAAATAAATAAAGCAATGGGTTTATTTAAAAATCATATTACTTTTAGCAATACTTATTATCTTAATTAAATAAATAAAAAGAGTTTTAATTATTTAAATCTTTAACCCTAAAAACACGTAATATTTTCATACAACGTTTTGAACTCTCAAAGTTACACCAAACTTTTGATAACTTGTAATTTTCTACATAAAATAGCACAAACCTTATACAAACTCACACCTAAACAAGACCCGATGAACATTAGACGTATCTTTAGACTTGTGCATATTATTGATTTAAGATCATGCTTTTCACACTAGGTTAACTTGTGATTTGAGAATCACTTGTGCTTCATACTTGCTCGTATTATCCACCCAACATATACAAGTGAGTTTACATAGCCTCTTTTTCATTTTGTACTTTTGGGGTGAAACATGATTTACTTTTTGAAACTTTTGCATAGACTTAAATACAATTCAATAATATGATATTATGTGTTATGTGCTTTATGCTTGAATGATATGAGTTAAGACTACATATACATGAAATTAGTACAATCATTAACTCCGTACAAGCCAACGGTTAACATTGATAGATCTATTGTGTCTGACAAACCCACCCGGTTAGGGTGTTTGTTACCGACTTTACATAAGGGTAACCTGCGTGTTATGCCTCAGTCACAAGGTTTGATTGTACACACTCAGTTTAACTATAGATTCTCCATAATTGCCTTATACACGTATATCGTATGAATTGTATAAAACACTTTAAGTTTGGTTGTGTGTTAAAACCTATGTATGCTCACCAACTTTTTAGTTGACCTTATTTTCATCATGTTTCAGGTACTAATGCTTGAGATTAAGTACAAGTTGTTTCACTTAGGACCGAGGACCTAGAATCTAATTTAAAGAAACTATTTATGTATTTCTATTTTCCTTGTATTGTTGGATTCCTGATTATTTATGATATGAAATTGGTTGTTTAAATATTTAAAATTTAGCAGACCTTGAGTTTTTGAACAATCTACATGTCCCGCCCCGACGTATTCCGCCGTCGGTTGGGGTGTGACACCACCCCACACTTAGTTTCCGAAACTAATACTCCCCTGATGAGACGTCATCACCATGCATGTGGTCAATTCCTACCATCGCCTAAAATGTATTTCTCAGCACGAGCCAAAGCTTGCCTTTACATGTTTATTCAAAGCTCAAGACACAACTAATTACTGGAAATAAAAAGAACATTAAACTAATATTCGCTAACTAGGGCGGCCGAAAGTGGTGGTGGTGGCACCATATCTACGGATCCCGTACTCAACCCTCGCTATTGTCTAACTAGGATAATAAGTTGGAAAATGGATTTTGTTTTAAAAGGAAAATAAAAAGATAAGAAATGTAATTAAAAATATTATCCCGTTTAAGGTGTTACTCTATGTCACACCCCAAACGACGGCGGAATACGTCGGGGCGTACGTGTAGACTGTTCATAAGCACATGATCAACTATAATTTCATATGTTTATTAAATCATGATTTCATTACAAAGGTTCAATCTCTCAACCAAAATCAAATACATCAAGTGTTAAATTTCATTATTTAACTAGGTACTCAGTTCTGTTTGTAGCATCTTGTATATGAATTCAATATGTTAGCACCTGAAACATGATGAAAAACAGAGTCAACAAAAAATAGTTGGTGATCATACATATGTTTTGACGCCACAAGTAATATCAAGAGTTTGTGTACAATTCATATGATACATGGATTAATAAGGCAATTATGGAGAACTACTATAGTTTAAACTGGGGCATACAATCAAACCTTGTGGTTGATAGGCATAACATAAATGTTATCCTTAAGTGTTTTCGGCAACAATCACCCTAACCGGGTGGGTTGGTCAAACACAATAGATCTATCATTGTATACCGTCGGCTTGTACAGAGTTAATGATTGCACTTGCACTATGCACAAAAAGTATGTAAATATTGTTTGCACTAATAGTGTTCAAACATAAGGCATAAATTGCACATATGATCATAATGTTTGAATTGTAATAATTGCAAATAGTTTGAATGTAATCATGTTTCACCCCAAAGATATAAAAGTGAAAAAGGGGCTATGTAAACTCACATGTGATAGTAGTTTGTAGATTACACGGGCAAGATGTTGCACAAGTGATTAGCTAACCACAAGGTTAACCTAAGATTGAATTGTATAAGTGTATTAATGACATGCACAAATGACTAGGGCAAAACCTATTGCACAAGGGATTGGGTGTACTTGGTTAAGTAGGAGATACTTGTTTGAGTCTTAAATGATGTTTATGAGTTTCTTGTAAAAAGTATATGATCATAGAGTTTCCTTCGTTTTGTAAACAATTGTGTATGTGTATATATGAATAACCATTTAATGTGCTTTTGTTTAAAATAAATAAATGAATAAAAAAATAATAATATGTTTGAATATACGGGTAATTGGATAAATAAAAACCTTTTATTTATTTAATTTAGTTATCATGAATAAAAGTGTTTCAAAGGAGAAAAATAATGGCTTAATTATTTTGTATTTAAACCAAGATTTAAATAATAGATAGTTTAACGACGTAATTAAAAAAGATCGAAATTGTGAAATAAAATACTATAATTAAATAGTTAATCAAGCCATAATTATTTATTTATTAAAATGTATGAAATATATTTTAAATGTTTTACAAAAATGAGTTGTGTAAAAGATTGTAAAGAAATTTGCTTTACTAGATAAAAAGGTTTATAAAATGATCAAAATTATACTCTAATTATAATTTGTAAACCAAGGATTTTAAATAAGTAATTTGTTTAAAATGAATATATTAATTAACTAAAATGTATTAGGTTTTTAATCCTAATAATAGAGATAAAATAGTTTCTTTTGAAAATTTAACAAGTTTATTAAAATGATCTCTGGGTATATATATTTCATAAAATAATGTTTATAAAAGAGATGGGCTAATAATACTGTTTTTAAAAATAAAGTGGGGTCTGCCCGGTAGGAGCCCGACACACTAGCCACTGGATCATCCGTTGATACCAGCCGATCTGATAGGTTGTTATGGGGGGTGGGTTCGAACCGGCGAGATACTGATACGTTTAATATTTAAGAACATATCCCACACCTCCATCGTCCCCAATGCACAATGGTAAACCCTAGCCCCGCAATTGATCACGATTTAAACAAGGATCGTCAACCAAACCATGGGGCTTTTAATATAGCAATCAAAACGAGTAGAAGGAGGGGCTAAAAACCTGAAATGGCTGTGTGTCGTGAGAGGACGGTAGGGCCACATGTCCGATGATTCTTCGAGCTTGATCGAGTCCCCAAGGTGAAAAGCGACTGAGTTAGATGTTTAGAAAGTGTAAGTGAGGTGTCGTGCACCCTATTGATCTATAATTATAGCTCGATTCCACCCGTAACCCATGAATCGATTCGGAAGTGTTTAGAACGGTTACGAGATGAGATTTGTGGTTAATACACTTGATTAGGACTGAATTGGCTCATCAATATCATTTAGTTCTGGTTGAGTAACGTTTTTGCACAATTAATTTGAGTTATCACACACGAATTCGATGATTTGGTGTTTGACATGGTGCATGTTGACTTTTCTGGTCAAAGACGACGGGAAAGGGTTCAAGGGTCCAACTTGAATAATCCAAATGGGCTTGGGGTTCAGAATGAGGGTTCAAAGTGAAAGTTGGGGGTTCAAAGGCATTTTAATTACATTAGGTTTATTTTATTTGTTCATAAGAATTGTTTTTATATAATTTATAAAACTAAATATTTCTTGTTAATTATAACATTTTATAAAAGAAGTTTCGTTTTTTTAGAGAATACAAACGGTTCATTTAATACAATTAAATGTATATATATAATTACACATTTACTTCTAAACAAATACATGTGTATATATAAATATATATGGAAGAAATGTATTTGCAGCTTTAAATTTCAAGAGTTTTATTTTTTTTTATAAAATTAGGGATTGCATAATTGACTTATTTAGTATACTCATATATATGTATACTTTCATAATTTAATACTTGTGTATACACGGGGTAAATATGGAGAACGTAATTACATAGTTAAAACTTACATGCTTCATTTATATATATTTATTATAACAAAAGGTTATACATTTATTGTACTGCTAAAATATGAAATTTGCATGATTGAAATCTTGAATTTGAAACACAAGTTAAGTAATGTTTATACGACGCATCGTATTGGATTGAAATGAAATTAGAATGTCATTACATATAATTTAATATATATATATATAACCAGAAAATTATAGATGTTACAGTATCAATGAACATTAAAAAATTGGTTTTGAGGAGTATAATTGGTGGTAAGGTTGCAGGTCTGATACTCGAAGTTAGGCATGACCGGTGATAGTGGGTTTAAATTGAAGAGAATTCAAGTAGAAAATTTGCTCTAAAATGATTTTGGATTCCAAGGATAAGATGCATCATTTGTAATGAGAGCGATGAGAATTTGATGATCTAAACTCGTTTAGGATGTAGTCTAATATGTTTAGGTAATGTCACTGGATAGGAGGTTTCACAAACATTGGTTATGGTCAAAATAACATAAAACGTCACGTGACACGAACAACGCTACTCTTGACGATATGACAGGAACATTTATATATAGGAAGTACCAGCGGCGTATCCACCATGTCCTTATCATATTGCATCAGTTTCGTTATTATATATCACGATAGGTTTTATGTCATAACACACGACATAATTCACTATATTTTCCATGCGCTGACTTTTATAATTACGTGTGCACCCGTAATTACTCAATTCATTGCATGGTCCGTATATATCATCCCATTGTGTGTGGGTCAAGAGGGAACACAAAATCACTCAAATTATAACTATTTTTTCCACGTATGAGTTGCTAATAACTAATTGTGTCTCTAGATAGTATAGTCAATCAGAAAACTAGAGAGTATCAATGTGGCATAACTTAAAGTTCCATAGTTTTCTCGTGTTTGAACAAGAATACGTCAAACCCCGAGTAACTCAAAGTTTATAGCTTCCTCGTGTTTGAACAAGAATACGTCAAACCCCGAGTAGCTCAAATTTTATAGCTATAAACTTTCATGGATATAGTGAATGATCTTGGCTCATGTATATAGTGGACAATTAATTGTAGACAATGTAAACAGTCTAGCTTCATGTGTAATGTAAACACTCAAGTTTCATGTATAACACAAATAATCTAGTATTATGTATCATGTGATAAATCTAGTATTATGTATATTGTAAACAAACAAGTTTCATGTATCATGTGATAAATCTAATATTATGTATCATGTGATAAACCGACTATTATGTATATTGCAAACAAACAAGTTTCATGTATCATGTAGTAAATCTAGTGTTATGTATCATGTGAATGCTCATATGTAAATTATTGAATCTCATGAGTAACGTAAACTATCGAATTTTGTAGGTGGTCGAGTGTTGCGGACAAGCGTGTTGCTTGTCGTCCATGTATAATGTGGGTAGTTGAGTTTTAAATTTTTAATCTTCTTGAGGTTTATATGGATGGTTAACGCCTACGCGGAATGATTTATCTCCTTGGAGTGCCTGATATGCTCATACATTTCCGAAGGTGCAAGATAATGAGAAAGTTTTGCATGTATTTAGAGTAGTGTGTTCATGAATAACTGATTTGTGTTTTTTGTTTGTAAATAAACAAGTAACTGGAATTTATTCTTGTATGTAAATTAATAAGTATGTGAAAATAATAAGTTGAATAAATAGATAATTGGATGAATAGATAAAAACCTTTTATTTATTAAATTTTAATTATCATGAAAAGGAAATGTTTCAAAAGAAAATAATGGCTAAATTAATTTAACGAAATAAAGAGTTATAATTAATTATTAATTAAGATAATGTCTTTATAAAACAAGTTGTATTAAGTTTCTTTACAAGGTGAAAAGGTTTATAGATAATTTGTATTCTAGTTTGTATTGGTAAACCAAGGGTTTGATAAATGTTTTGTTCAAACAAAAATATCGATGTTATTTAAATCAGATAATAAAATGATTGGTTTGCAAAGAAGCTTTATGTACGTGTACCAAATTGCAATAAATAAAAAGATGATGTTTAGGATGTAGTCGCTTGGTAACATAACCAAATGAATACCTTGACAAATCAAAGTGATTCAAATTCTTATACTTTCGAGAAAACATGCTTTAGCCTATATGTGAACACTCACTTAGGGAATTCCCAGGAAAGCATACGGATCCTTCGGTTGATTTGGATTTATATGAAATGCTTTCCTAGACAGAAGTCCCAAAGTACAGGCATTCACCCATCCGGGTTGCATATGTTCTTTACTAGTTTTCAGAACTCAAAACTTTGACGGGGAAAAGAAAATTTAATAGGCATTAGGCTTAAAAGTTTGAATCTTTCACAAGTGATGATGAGGATGACATAATTCTCAATGTGTGAGAGTGAAGGTGTATATAGACTAAGGTATGAATAAGTGTGGGGTAAGACTTAGGATAGTAGTTAGTGAGATCAAATAGGTAGCATGTAATCAAATAGTGTGGTAAAAAAGGTATTACATAGGTAGCAATTTTATAAGCATGTGAGTTATCAAGTAATGTAGCACATAAAATATCATGTATTGTTTCATGCGATGTAATACCTAGGATAACAAGTAAGATAATCACACAATGGTGTCCTAAGGTTATAGTCTAGGTCATTGGTTTCTAATAACCTAATTCCCTATAACCATGGCTCTGATACCAATCTGTCACACCCCAACCGACGGCGGAATACTTCTGTAACATCCCAAAAATAAAAACGACGGTTAAAATAACAGGTTAAACGCGAGACGAACGGAATAAATGAACGAGGCATGCCGGGCCGGGCCAGAGGGGCCGACGAACATGAGGGGAGGAGTCCCTTCCCTATAAATAGCGCAAGTCACCTCCATTTCACTCATTTACAACATCTAGATAGAGAAACCATAGAGAGAGAAAGTTGGCGGATCGACCCGAGATTGAAGAAGTGTGTTACTCCATAGCTCTTTAGCAAAACCTCCGAATCAGAAGCTCGATACAGGTAACGATCTGATCTAGATCTGAGTTTTTGTTCGTTTTGGGGTTTTCGGGTTTTGGATAAAAAGATGACATTTTTACGTATGAAACTTGAATGTAAACATAGATCTAGCCTCTAGAATGAAAAGCAAACGTTTTGAACGTAAAAATTTCGGATCTTGACGAGCTCGGATCTGCATGCAAAAAGTTAGGGTTTTTGCGGGGAAGAAGGTCATGCGTACTTATCAAGTACGTAAGAAGCAAAGCCTGCGTACTTATCAAGTACGCATGAAGAAACGCATGCGTACTTATCAAGTACGTAAGAAGCGAAGTCTGCGTACTTATTAAGTACGCAAGAACAAGGCCCTGCGCACTTGCTAAGTGCGCAGGCATCAGGTCTATGGGTATATATAGCTGGTTAGTGAAGTCAGCATGTTCGCCTAAAACAGAACGAGTAAACCGTTAATGTCGGGATTAGGTCTGATGTGTATTTAACTAATCAATTCAGATCAGAAGTGACGTTGTTGGACCTTTATTTAGGACAACCCGGATTAGCATATCAGGTGAATTCTAGAGCCCTCTCTTTTAACGTTTTAATAACCGTTTTGGGCTGGTGTGCATATTTATGAAATGATATTTTATGAAATGATGTTTACGAAATGATGTTTACGAGATGATGTTTATGAAATATTTTGCCAAGTGAAGTTTATGAAAGGTTTACGAAAGAGATGATGTTTTGTTTAATAAAACATACAAATGCTTTAACTGGGATGAGATAAAGGTTTTATGAAAGTCATGAATGAACGAATCTGCCACGAGTTCCTACGGGAGCTAGGGTATGTATGTATTGGCCTCACCTTTATTGGGGGCCTTTGTGGCTGGCTAACGGTTGTACAACTGGTTGATGATGGGGTGACGACGGTCACCCATGGGATTTTCGGGATCCCCGATGGAAGGTACTATTCCTTGCGGGGAAATAGTGCCTATTTTATGTTTTGTCTTCCTAGAGGTAACGAGCCTTAGGAGACAAATGTTTGGTCCACCTAGAGGTAACGAGCCTTAGGAGACCTGGTGACGGATGACTTAGAGGTAACGAGCCTTAAGTTCATCCGCTGGTATGCGATGTAAGGAATTGACGGTTACAAGAAGGCGCAGATTCGGTTCATGTTGACTTATGTTATGATGCTATGTTATGATGTTATGATGAGGTTAAGTTATTGCATGTTTTACGTACGCTTTTGTTAAATAAATGTATGTTATGTTTTGGCAAAATGTTTATGTTAAGGTTTTATGTAAAGTTAGAACTCACCAGCGTAGCTGACTTTTAGTATGCACATTCAGGTTAAGGGCAGGTTATGATGATGAACGGTGATGCTGGGCGGCTTGATGAGTTACCCGGATGATATGAAGACTAGCATCCCGTTATGTTTTATTAATGTTATGTTTTAAGTTTAAGACAATGTTACGCTTTCGCATGTTGAACAATGTTATGTTATGTTTGATATGAAGTTTTCCGCTGCGTTATTTGATATTCCAGTTTAAGAACTGTTTGTGAATGAGTAAATCCAACGCGTGAGGCCTCTCGGGTTTGGGGCCTTACAAGTTGGTATCAGAGCAATAGTTTGAGAGATTTGGACACTCCCAGTGTCTGAAATTAAACTTTGAATGGGACCGAAAGCGGATGCTAGTACGGGTAACTCGAGCCACATCATCAGGTATGAAGGTAGTATGTATATATTTACATATATATAGTATGTCTTAAAAGTGTTAGGTTAGGACTTGTGTTCTAATGGAGTCACAAAGGTGGTCAAATAGAAATCGAGAGGTAGTGTAATGGTTAATTGCAGATGGCCACTGTATATTAACATCTTACAGTACTTGTTGAATTCTATTTGTTAACTAGCGTGATGACATTAGATTCCTTGTCTTATAGAACGAAATGGCGGAACGAAAGAACGAAAGGCGTGGTGGGGGCCGTACCGGTGGTCGTAATAGGACTCCTGCTCGTAAGGAGTACAGTGAAGAGGGAAGTGTCCATACGGAGCCGGAAGTCAACATGCATGGAACTGAACGGACTCCCGTGGAAGAACAACACTTCACTTTCGAACTGAAAGTGAAGGCGGCCCTGGCACGCGAGTTTACTGAGCTGATGAAGGCTACCCTGCCTGATCTGCTGGCATAAGCATTAAAGAAGGCTAATGTGGCAGGCGGGTCCAACACGGCAACTGATGCCCCGATCATTGAGGCAGTAACACACCGCCTGCTCGCGGTTGCGACTACAAGTCCTTCAAGGCATGTGATCCGCCGGTTCTCACTGGAAAGAAAGACGCGGTGGCTACGTTTGATTGGGTGATTCGTATGGATGCAGCCATTCGTCTGAGCGAATGCCGAGCGAGTCAGGTTGTGAAGTTTGCTGCTAACTCCTTGAGGGAGGAACATCCCACTGGTGGGAAGGTGTACGTCAGGCTAAAGGGGACGAGGTTGTTGACTCGATGATGTGTAATGACTTGAAAACTCTGGTAATCAAGAATTTCTGCCCGAGGAACGAGATTGAGAAGGTAGAGAGGGATTTTCTGGGTTTGAAGGTCGGGAGCATGACGCACCGGCAATACACAACCCGATTCAATGAACTGGCACATCTGGTGCCACATCTTGTCACGATTGAGGAAAGAAAGATTGCCTGCTACATTCAGGGACTGCCGGGCAAGGTCCGCACCTACGTTAAGGCAAACGCTCCTATCACCTACGATTCGGTCGTAGAACTGAGTGGCATGGTATTTGATGATTTGGCACTAAATGTTGTCACTACTGATGAGCCGAAGAAGAAACCAAGTTTTTCGGCCAAACGGTCTGGCGGAAGACTGTTTGGAGCTCGAGAGAAACAGGCTAGAGTGGGTGAGGTCGCGGTATGTGGGAAGTGTGGTAGTAGGCATCTAGGTAAATGCAGGCTAGGGACAAATCTGTGCTACAAATGTGGCAAGACTGGGCACTACTCACGTGAATGCATGCAAGGCATTAAATTTTATAATTGTGGCGAAGACGGCCACATGAAACGGGAATGCACTAAACCAAGAATGGGTGAAACGGGAAAAGGGAAAGGCCCTGAGAAGAAAGAAGAGAGGCCCCGAGCGAAGTCTCGAGCCTATGCGCTGACGCAGGAACAAGCCAGGGCAGACCCCGAGGTGGCTTCAGGTACGTTTATCCTTGACAACACTTTTGTATCTATGTTATTTGATTCGGGTGCCAGTAAGAGTTTTATATCTGTAACTTTTTGTCAAAGAGTAAAGTACACTGTATGTAAGCTAGAAATGGCCTTTAGAGTAGAAACCGCTGAGGGTAGAACTGCGAGGGTGACTGATGTAGTTGACCATTCCACTATAAAAATAGAAGGCCATAGATTCCCCGTCAGGCTGTTCGTTATGGTTTTGGGTGGGTTCGATGTCGTGTTAGGTATGGATTGGCTAACTGCCAATGAAGCGCAAATTATATGCAAACGAAAGATAATCAGACTCAAGGCTCTGAATGGTAGCAAATTCGAGGTTTTTGGAGATTGTGACGCCCCGATGCCTAATGTCATCTCGATGATTAAGGCAGCAAATTACCTGAGGCGCGGATGCGAGGCTTATCTGGTATACGTAATTGATAAGTGTAAGGAAGTGAAAGAACTAGACGATGTACCCCTGGTACGCGAGTACCCGGAGGTGTTTTCTAGAGGACTTGCTTGGGATACCACCCGACAGCGAAATTGAGTTCTGAATTGACTTAGTACCAGATGCCTAGCCCGTGGCTAAGGCTCCATATCGACTAGCACCGGTAGAGATGAAAGAGATAATGGCACAACTAGACGAGTTAGTTGAGAAAGGATTTATCCAACCGAGCATCTCGCCTTGGGGTGCTCTGGTGTTGTTTGTGAAGAATAAAGACGGTTCGATGAGAATGTGTAATGATTATCGCGAGTTGAACAAACGTACGGTGAAGAACAAGTACCCTTTACCAAGGATCGACGACCTGTTCGATCAATTACAAGGCGCAAGTTGGTTCTCAAAAATCGAACTTCGATCTAGGTAGCATCAGTTGGAGGTGAGGGAAGAAGACATACCAAAAACTGCATTTCGCACGCGTTATGGACATTTCGAGTTCCGCGTAATGTCTTTCGGATTGACGAACGCCCCCGTAACGTTCATGGATTTGATGAATAGGGTGTGTCGACCGATGCTGGACCGATCGGTAATCATGTTCATTGATGATATCCTCATCTACTCCAAGAATGAGGGTGATCACGCATGTCACTTAAAGGAGGTGTTGGTGGCTCTGAAGAAGGAAAAGTTATATGCTAAGTTCTCCAAATGCGTGTTCTGGCTTAGGGAAGTCCAATTTCTAGGTCACGTCATTAACCCGAACGGCAGTAAGGGAATGGAATCTTCCTAAGATGCCAACTGAAATCCGCAGTTTCTTGAGATTGGCAGGCTACTATCGGAGATTCATCCAGGATTTCTCAAAAATAGCTTCGCCATTGACAAAGTTGACTCGGAAGGAGGTCAAGTACAAATGGGGTTCGACCCAGGAAGAGGCGTTTAAGGAATTGAAGGAGAAGCTAATCCAAGCTCCAGTCTTGGTGAAGACTTGGTGGTATACTCTGACGCTTCGGGTTAGGGATTGGGATGCGTGCTGATGCAACGCGGGAGAGTGATCGCGTATGCATCACGACAGCCGAAAGTTCACAAAGTCAATTATCCGACTCACGATTTGGAACTTGCTGCTGTCGTGTTCGCATTGAAAATCTGGAGGCACTACCTTTACGGGGTGAAGTTTACTATTTACTCTAACCACAAAAGTTTGAGGTACTTCTTCGAACAAAGGGAGCTTAATATGAGGCAGAGACGATGGCTGGAACTTTTGAAAGACTATGACTGCGAAATCATATACCATCCTGGAAAGGCAAACATGGTGGCTGACGCTCTAAGCCGAAAGGATGTGCAAATTCCTATCAGAGTGAAAGCTTGCCAATTGGTGGTAACATCGGATGTGATGAGGGAAAATGAAAAGGCTCAAGATGAGGCACTTAAAGAGGAAAACATAAAGAAGGAAAGGATGGTTGGCCAATAGGACAAGTTAGAATATAACACCCTTGGTGTTAGGACACGTTTTGGACGGGTATGGATACCTATGGGTGGCGAGCATAGAACCAAGATCTTAGATGAGGATCATAAGTCTCGTTACTCTTTCCATCCTGGTACCAACAAAATGTACCAGCATATGAGGAAGGAATACTGGTGGCCTGGGATGAAACATGAGGTGACGAAATACGTAAGCAAGTGTCTGACTTGCTCGTAAGTAAAGGCCGAACACCAGAAACCTTATGGAAATATTCAACCTCTTGATATACCGGAATGGAAGTGGGAACACATTACAATGGACTTCATAACCAAGTTACCTCGCACAGCTAAAGTTCATGACACCATTTGGGTAATTGTGGACCGTCTAACGAAGAGTGCTCATTTCTTACCTATTCGCGAGACGTTCTCGTCGGAAAGGTTAGCGAAGGTATTTATTAACGAAGTAGTAGCACGGCATGGGATGCCTTTGACGATCGTATTTGACCGGCACACACGTTTCACATCGAGGTTCTGGAAAAGATTTCACGAGGCGATGGGCACGAGACTCAATGTTAGTACGGCATACCACCCACAAACGGATGGTCAGTCCGAAAGGACCATTCAGACATTGGAGGATATGCTTCGTGCTTGTATTATCGATTTTGGCGGCAGTTGGGATAGTCATCTGCCGTTAGCTGAATTCTCCTACAACAACAGTTATCACACGACGATAGGCATGCCGCCTTACGAATTGTTGCATGGGAGAAGATGCAGGACCCCGGTTTGTTGGGGTGAGATTGGACAGAAGGAATTAGGAAGTCTTGAAGTCGTAAGAGAAACGTCGGAAAGGTTTGATCAAATCAAAGCACAAATGAAGGCCGCACAAGATCGTCAGAAATCCTATGCGGATAAACGATGAAGGCCTATTGAGTTTGATGTTGGGGACAAAGTAATGTTGAAAGTGTCGCCCTGGAAGGGAATCATACGATTTAGAAAGAGAGGAAAGTTAAGTCCGAGGTTTGTCGGACCATTCAGGATAATGGCACGGGTTGGTGAAGTCGCTTATCGGTTGGAGTTGCCTGATGAGTTAAGTGGGATTCATCCTACCTTCCATGTATCACACTTGCGAAAGTGTTTGGCGGATGAATCGGCTCAATACCACTTACTGACATCGAGGTCGACAACAGCCTTAACTACATTAAGGAACCCATGGCCATCTTAGACATGAAGGAGAAACGTTTACGTAATAAGGTTATTCAATTGGTTAAAGTCCAATGAAAGCACCGGAAGGGATCGGAATCTACTTGGGAAACGGAGCCGGAAATGAGGGAGTCGTACCCTCAACTATTTGACTTATGATAGGTTTCAAGGACGAAACCTATTGTAAGGAGGTAGACTTATAACATCCCAAAAATAAAACGACTGTTAAAATAACGGGTTAAACGCGAGACGAACAGAATAAATGAACGAGGCGTGACGGGCCGGGCCAAAGGGGCCGACGAACATGAGGGGAGGAGTCCCTTCCCTATAGAGAGAGAAACCGTAGAGAGAGAAAGTTGGCGGACCGACCCGAGATTGAAGAAATGTGTTACTCCATAACTCGTGAGCAAAACCTCCGAATCAGAAGCTCGATACAGGTAACGATCTGATCTAGATCTGAGTTTTTGTTCGTTTTGGGGTTTTCGGGTTTTGGATAAAAAGATGGCATTTTTAGGTATGAAACTTGAATGTAAACATAGATCTAGCATCTAGAATAAAAAGCAAAAGTTTTGAACGTAAAAAGTTTGGATCTTGACGAGCTCGGATCTGCATGCAAAAATTTAGGGTTTTTGCGGGGAAGAAGGTCATGCGTACTTATCAAGTACGCAAGAAGCAAAGCCTGCGTACTTATCAAGTACACATGAAGAAACGCATGCGTACTTATCAAGTACGTAAGAAGCGAAGTCTGCGTACTTATTAAGTACGCAAGAACAAGGCCCTGCGCACTTGCTAAGTGCGCAGACATCAGGTCTATGGGTATATATAGCTGGTTAGTGAAGTCAGTATGTTCGCCTAAAACAGAACGAGTAAACTGTTAAAGTTGGGATTAGGTCTGATGTGTATTTAACTAATCAATTCAGATCGGAAGTGATGTTGTTGGACCTTTGTTTAGGACAACCCAGATTAGCTTATCAGGTGAGTTCCAGAGCCCTATCTTTTAACGTTTTAATAATCGTTTTGGGCTGGTGTGCATACTTACGAAATGATGTTTTATGAAATGATGTTTAGGAAATGATGTTTTATGAAATGATGTTTAGGAAATGATGTTTACGAGATGATGTTTATGAAATATTTTTCCAAATGAAGTTTACGAAACGTTTACGAAAGAGATGATGTTTTGTTTAATAAAACGTACGAGTGCTTTAACTGAGATCAGGTAAAGGTTTTATGAAAGTCACAAATGAACGAATCTACCACGAGTTCCTACGGGAGCTAGGGTATGTATGTATGTATTGGCTTCACCCTTACGGGGGGCCTTTGTGGCTGGCTAATGGTTGTACAACTGGTTGATGATGGGTGACGATGGTCACCCATGGGATTTTCAGGATCCCCGATGGAATGTACTATTCCTTGCGGGGAAATAGTGCATATGTTATGTTCTGTCTCCCTAGAGTTAACGAGCCTTAGGAGATATATGTTTGGTCCACCTAGAGGTAACGAGCCTTAGGAGACCTGGTGACAGATGACTTAGAGGTACCGAGCCTTAAGTTCATCCGCTGGTATGCGATGTAAGGAATTGACGGTTGCAAGAAGGCGCATATTCGGTTCATGTTGACTTATGTTATGATGCTACGTTACGATGTTATTTTGAGGTTAAGTTATTGCATGTTTTACGTATGCTTTTGTTAAATAAATGTATGTTATGTTTTGACAAAATGTTTATGTTAATGTTTTATGTAAAGTTAGAACTCACCAACGTAGCTGACTTTTAGTATGCACATTCAGGTTAAGGCAGGTTATGATGATGTGCGGTGATGCTGGGCGGCTTGATGAGTTACCCGGATGATATGAAGACTGGCATCCCGTTATGTTTTATTTATGTTATGTTTTATGTTTAAGACAATGTTACGCTTCCGCATGTTAAACAATGTTATGTTATGTTTGAAATGAAGTTTTTCGCTACGTTATTTGATATTCAAGTTTAAGAACTGTTTGTGAATGAATAAATTCAACGCGTGAGGCCTCCCGGGTTTGGGGCCTTACAACGTCGGGGCGGACGTGTAGACTGTTCATAAGCACATGATCAACTATAATATCATATGTTCATTAAATCATGACTTCATTACAAAGGTTCAATCTCTCAACCAAATCAAATACATCAAGTGTTAAATTTCATTATTTAACTTGGTACTCAGTCCTATGTGTAGCATCTTGTATATGAATTCAAAATGTTAGCACCTGAAACATGATGAAAAACAGAGTCAACTAAAAATAGTTGGTGAGCATACATAGGTTTTGACACCACAAGTAATATCAAGAGTTTGTGTACAATTCATATGATAAATGGATTAATAAGGCAATTATGGAGAACCATTATAGTTTAAACTGGGGCGTACAATCAAACCTTGTGACTGATAGGCATAACATAAATGTTATCCTTAAGTGTTTTCGGCAACAATCACCCTAACCGGGTGGATTGGTCAGACACAACAGATATATCATTGTATACCGTTGGCTTGTACAGAGTCAATGATTGCACTTGCACTATGCACAAAAAAGTATGTAAATGTTGTTTGCACTAATAGTGTTCAAGCATAAGGCACAAATTGCACACATGATCATAATGTTTGAATTGTAATAATTGCAAATAGTTTGAATGTAATCATGTTTCACCCCAAAGATGTAAAAGTGAAAAAAAGGGGCTATGTAAACTCACCTTTGATAGTAGTTTGTAGATCACACGGGCAAGATGTTACACAAATGATTAGCTAACCACAAGGTTAACCTAAGATTGAATTGTATAAGTGTATTAATGACATGCACAAATGACTAGGGCAAAACCTATTGCACAAGGGATTGAATGTACTTGGTTAAGTAAGAGGGTACTTGTTTGAGTCTTAAATGATAATTTTATGAGTTTCTTGTAAAAAGTGTGATGATCATAGAGTTTCCTTCGTTTTGTAAACAATTGTGTATGTGTATATATGAATAATCATTTCATGTGCTTCTGTTTATAATGAATAAATAAATGAATAAAAAAAATAATAATATGTTTGAATATATGGGTAATGGGATAAATAAATAAAAACCTTTTATTTATTTAATTTAGTTATCATGAATAAAAGCGTTTCAAAGGAGAAAAATAATGGCTTAATTATTTTGTATTTAAACCAAGATTTAAATAATAGATAGTTTAACGACGTAATTAAATAAGATCGAAATTGTGAAATAAAATGCTATAATTAAATAGTTAATCAAGCCATAATTATTTATTTATTAAAATGTACGAAATATATTTTAACTGTTTTACAAAAATGAGTTGTGTAAAAGATTGTAAAGAAATTTGCTTTACTAGATAAAAGGGTTTATAAAATGATCAAAATTTGTAATCAACCCCTGCTCTTTATGTAGACCCTTTAACTACAAGCCTAGCTTTGAACGTTTGACATTCATCTCCTTAAATAGCCTCATTCAACTTATAAATTCATTTACACCCAATAAGCTTTTGATTCACTTTTATCAACTAGAACCTTTGATAAAAGCCTAGCTTTGAACGTTTGACTCACTTCTGATTAAAACTCCACCTCAGTTTGAACTCCCTAGTCACCATGGTTCCAATCCCTAAAAGTTTCTTCAATTTTAGCTCCAAGTATATCTTTGTATAATGTGTCCTACTTGAAAACTACATCCGTACTCACAGTGACTTTAGAGTATCCTAGAAAAATGCACTTGTGTGCCATAGGCTCAAGTTTTCATTGACTTGTATGATCATATCACAATGCTCTAAACACCTTAAGTTTCCCATACCCTGCAACCTTGCCAGACCACATATCTATTGGTGTTTTCATTTCAATTGCTGGTGATCTATTAACCAAATATGTTGTTGTAGTCACAACCTTAACCCAGAACATCTTTGGTAACCCTAAACAAGATAATAGACACCTTACATTGTTCAACAATATTATGAACATTCTTTAAACCAACCCGTTATACCGAGGTGTTCCCACCACAGTCAAATGTCTAACCCATTATATTGGGGTGTTCAACATGATAAAAAAGGATCAACACGGTGCTATCACCGGATACAAGGCTCGTCTGGTTGCCAAGGGGTTTCGCCAACAACCAGGTCCAATTGTCAAATCCACTACAGGATTTGCCATATACATGGGTTCTAATATTATATCCTGGATTGCTCGCAAAAAATTGTATCTTGATCATCTACCGAATCTTAATACAAAACTCTTGCCGACACAGTAGCCGAATTAATATAGTTGTAAGCCTTACTGACAAAACTTGGGGCGGTCACAAACTCTGGTCCGACTCTTTGGTGTGATAATCGTAGAGTAACTTATCTAGCAAAAAGTGAGCTTTACCAGAAACTAATCTCATAGAAAGCTTCTTGATGCCTTGGAGTTCGATTTGTAACGATCGGTTGGTATAAATCAACCATTGAAGAGGGTGGTTGGTGGCGGCGTACGGCGGTGGACGACGGTGATACGGCGGTTTGCGGCTGTTGACAGTGGCTTGGCTTTGATACCAAGTTAAACACCGTATGTGTGTGTAATTGTGTATTGTTTATTGATAATTGTGATTAGGGTTTACAATAAGGAGGGGTTTATATAGAACCCATATTTACATAATCTACCTATAACTAACACCAATTACATTTGTATCTAATATATATTAGATGCTAATTTTGTGATCAGTTCACTTCGTTGAAAGATTTAAAAGATAAATAAATGAAAATTAAAACTAAAAGAAATAATCTCAATGATTTAAAAATATAAATAAAAAATCCGGTAGTATTTTATAAAATTAAAGCATTAAGCGACCGATTTTTGAAATCGATCATAAATAACTATATTTATAGTGGTGTGGGGGATATAACCGGTAGGGATGTTCAAAACCGGATATCCGAAATTTCGGATACGGATTCGGATAGTGTACAGGATATCCGAAATCTGGAAAAAAAAAATTAAGCCGATTGGCAATTCTGCAAATCAATTTAAGGCAATTCTATAACAAAATACAAATCTATAACAAAATGTACATCTTAATAATCCTAATCAAACACAGCAAACACAGATTGAAAGACAATTCTACAAATCAATTTAAGCAGATTGAATGTTGAGGCTGAATAATATATTAGTTTCAAAGAACAACTAGAACCTTGCTTCAATGATATTACAAAGCATTTTGCTGTAATCTTTAGACTTTTGTGCTTTAATGGAATTAATATCAGTTTTTCACCATGACATAAAAGTCATATATATATACTCAAAGTCACCAGCCATTTCAAGAAACATCTTTTCACGGAACAAAGAACACAGAACTGAGAACACTAGAACCTTGCTTTCAATCGCTAGAACTGGAACAAAGAACACACAACACTAGTAAATCAAAATCATGCGGGTGGCCGATTGCGGAATTGTCAAAGAAAGAACACTAGAACACTTATTAATATTACCTTGTTTTCAATCGCTGGAACTGGTAGAACACTCGAAGAAAGCGTGGCGCAGTAGTCGTCGGAATGAGGGTGGCCGGTGGCGGAATCGTCGCTCGACGGGGTTGGATTGGAGATTTGGAGTCGTAGGCTCGTAGCGTAGAAGGGGCTGGGGGGCGGGGGCTGCAAATCTGAGAAGTGAGAATAAGTGATGAACTTTATGGTTTGAAATAATAAAAATATAATAAATAATTAGAAAAATATATTTCGGATATCGGATATCGGATATCCGAAATATCCGAAAATTTTCAATATCAATATCCGAATCTTAATCCGAAATTTCGGATAGTTCGGATTCGGAATTTCAGATATTTTTGAACACCCCTAATAACCGGGTAACTTGTCATAATTGTGTAATCTATAATACCCTGGGTGTGATTTGTATAACTCTATTTTAGGGGTATCAATCGTGTCGTATTGACGTGTTGACTGGTTGAAGAATTTTGGGTTCACTGGTTGAATAGGTGAACCCACAATGACCCATATATTCATTTGTGTTAAAAAATCAATCATATCCCTTACACACTTAAAATCGTGTCATGTTCAGGCTATGTTTCAGATCAACTTGTTAATGTTTATTTGGGTAATGAGTAATACATGATGACATTTAGGGGTGAGTAAAAACCGAATTAATCAAATTGAAACCGCACCGAAACCGAGTAATACATGATGACTTGGTGTCACTGACACTTTAAATAATAAACTAGATGTTATGGACCTTGTTTTCAAGTTATTCCTTTGAGAAGCAGGGAAGAAATCATTTTTCCTTCCTTTACTAAATTTTGCACGAAATAAAAATGATTTATCAAGAGAAAAGTCACAAACTATACATTTTCTCACTTGCATCAAAATTTTTAAACTTGTGATGCATACAATACAATATTGTAATAAAATCGACAACATTAACTTAAATGCCGTTAATTATAGTTCTTACATTTTCAAACTTGGATGACATTGATACATCTTTTAACATATTCACATTTTTAATAAATGCATCCATGCACGTATCTATCAAAAGAAAATTTATTTCAAACCATGTGATAGATATTATGTCATGCCTTCATACTACTGTTTCGTCATATCTACGTGGTTAAGATATTTAACCATGAATGCCAATTGTGGCCAATAATTCAAGCTGGTTTGACCGTGAAGTTTCAACGAAGGTTGGGGGGGATCATGACATTTGGTGTGTGGATTGACCAGATCGATATTTTATAAGGGCTTTTTGGTCCTTCTAGACTGCTTTGTTTTTCTCCATTAACGGTCAACTTCTCCAACCATAATTCTCAAAAACAGTCCTTTCGTTATGTTCATTTTACAGTATTTGCTTTTTCAAAAAATAGTTTTTGCATTTTGGACCAAACTTTAGATACACTATTTGGATGCCAAAATTAAATGGGATTGTTAAGATCTGCTAAAACTAAGTATAGACGGGGTGGAGTCGACCTGCTAATGTCTAGGGAAAATCATCAAAATAAACATGTTAACCATCCAAATTATCGAAATAAACGTCGACTAAATTATTTTCAACAATAAATATTGACTTTACAAATCAGGTGAAACTTTAGCATATGTACTAGTGTGTAACTTACACTTGTGATGTAGAACAATTTAATCGCAGCATGCAGCCACCAATCCTTAAATTATATATAGAGAAAAAAGAATGTTTTGGAAGTGAAGTAAAATATTTTGAGGAATGTTAAAGGTGAAGTAAAAAAAAATTCAATTTTCTTTTTCGAAAGGTAAATTTTATTAATAAAGCCCCAACTCCTAGCGAGAGCTAGGATCGAAAAAAAAAACCGGAACAAGATAGTTATATCATAATTACAAGAAATCAAAAGAGATCAAATCCTTCCATTGAATGGATTTATGTTTTGATCGATTATTCAACCATAAAAACTCGTGCGATTTGATATCTTCAATAATTTTCTCCACTTTGATTGTTTGGTTTGAGAAGTGGGCTTCGTTTCTTGCCTTCCAGATACACCAGCACGTGATTAGAATGATTCCATGGATCACTACCAGTTGGGTTTCACTTTTCCGAACTATCTCGTGTAGAACTAGTAGATCTCTGACTAAAAACACATGGGTTTATAAGACCTTGCACCAAGTACCGATGTGTTGCCAGATGACCGTCGCTTTGCACCAAGATGTCAATAAGTGATCAGTCGTTTCTGCCGCCTCACCGCATAAAGGACACTATTGTGGATCGACTAGGATGTTCCTTTGAGATAGAGCTGTTAATGTCGGAATGCGGTTCAGTTATGCCCTCCAGGCGAAGATATTGCATTTGATGGTGATCCATTTGCTCCATTTCATGACAAAAATTTTACTTGAGTCCGCCTCATTTGCGATTAGGGTTTATACCGATTTAACTGAAAATTGCTCCGATCTATCTCCCATCCAGATCCATCTATCTTTTTCTCTTGATACTCCGACTTGGTTGATTATGTTACAGCACTGTTGCCATTCACTCAGTTTCGTTGCCAATTGGGGGGCACATCTCCACCTCCATTTCCATGTTGGGTTTTGATTATGCAAAATAAAACAATCACTTACCTTACATTTTTCTTCGAATCCAGAGAGAATAGGCTTGAGAAAAGGTCTTTAAGAGGCTCGTTTTCCGCCCAAGGATTAATCCAGAACCGAATGTTTTCTCCATTTCCCAATCGGCCTTTATTCATTTTTTGTAGCTTTAAACCTGCCAAAGAAAGCATGTATTCTAATTTGGCAATATTGTTCCATGTACCTGATAGAGTTTTCTTAACCGGGAGAATTGACCAACATTTGTTATGCATTGAAAGGCCAATATTGGCTACACCGACGACAAGTCGTCGCTATAGGGTCAAAAAAAATCGTCGGGATAGGATGATATTGTTGTAATGAATATTACCTTTTTCCATAATCTTTGGTCTTCATACTTTATTCAGGTGGGAAGTTTCATGCAACAAAAAATTTACACATCCGACTTAATTTTCACACCCTTGGTCCCATCAAGCAAAATTACATACTCTTGGCCATGTGTTGCTCTCCAATCGACCCCCTTCGAGAGTATTTAATTTACTCCTGAATAGAGCTCTTTGAAGGTAAATTACATACTCTTGGTCACTTGTCACACCCTAATAAGCTATCCTTCAAGAGTATGTAATTTACTCCTGAAGAGGCCTCTATAGACGTAGATTACATACTCTTGGACAAATGTCATGATTTTATTGGTCGACCTCACTGGCATAAATTACACACTCTAGTATGAGTTATTCTTTTATTGATTTAGCAAGTCAAACTTAATTTATGGTTGATTTAATTTAATTAATGCATGTTTTAGTAATTTTGATGGTCAATATGCTTATTTTAGTAATTCTCCTTTTAATTTTTATAAAGAACTAATTAACACACATATATATATATATATATATATATATATATCATAAAAATAATAGTTACCTTTTTATAAATAAAGCATTCTAGAAGGTTGTATATTATAAAGTAGAATATGTTTTGAATGACTTTTATAACATCTTATCTTTAGCTAAATTATTAAACTTTACTACTAAACTTATTATTCTTTTCAATGTGAGCAGGAATTTTACCCGCCTCACGTTGCGGCGGCGTCTATTTTTTTCCCCCGCGCTTCGCGGCGGGAGTTGGGTCGTTTTTTCCCCGCGTAATGTAGATCGTAAAAAACCGTAGAATCGTATACCGATACTCGTTCCGATAATACCAAAACCAGCAATGATGTTATTTTTGGCTCGTCGAAAGCATAAAAGCCAATACCAATACCGGCTCCGATAATACCAATACCGGCAACGGTGTTATTTGCTCGTAACCTCAAATGCGTGGTGTTCATGTTGACCCATTTAATAAACGAGGTATAATAGCAACCCAAAACCAAATAATTTGCATTTCATGTCGTATCAAGAATTATTACCTCCAGAGGTACACAAACGAATCTGAACTGAGACCGACCTAGGCCCGGCCCAGGAGAAGCCCCGAAAAGCTGGTTTAAACCTCAAAATTTATCATTGACTCATGAATGTCTCCCAAGCCCAGGGCCTGGTTAACTGCCCTCCCTAGTCCCTAGGCCTAGTCCTTGAACATTTAAATTGTTTTTATTTTAATATAATTAGAAATGATTTACGTATTTTCTAAAAAAAGTTATATTCATTGTCATAATTATTAAATTATTGTGATGTTATACCGTTAAGAGCAACTGGCGCCGCTTTTCAACTCCTGAAACTTGCTTTCTTTTGCGAGCCGAATGCACCTAAAAAAAGTTATATTCATTTTCATCTGTTGCTATGGATATTACGCCATCTTTCCTTACCAACTATGCATTGCACCTCTTTCGCTCTTAGCCCTCTCTTCCACCTAACGCTATGTTCACGAGTTTAAAAGAAAGAAAAGAAGAGAAAGAGAATTAAGGAGAGAAAAGAAGGGAATTAATGAGAGAAAAGAAAGGAGGGGAACGTAAAGATATAATGTAATTTTGTGTTCCAGAGTTCGAAAAAAAGGAAAAGAAATTAAAGATTTTATGTGTTTCCTTTCCTTTCTTTCCACTTCCTTCCGATTTGAAAGAAAACCTAGGAGGGAAGATTTCCCTTCTTTTCTTTTCACTTCCTTCTATTAAAAAACTTAGAAACACAAATTTTTTAAGTTTCTTTCCACTTCATTCCATTTTCATTCCATTAAAAAACCGAGGAACACAAATATTTTTCAGTTTTCTTCCACTTCCTCTCACTTTTCCCCTTAAAAAGGACTTGGGCACACAACGTAAGCGTTTGTAAACTCACAAACATTTGCATTGTCGTTCTCTAATTACAAGAAGAATTCCCAAATTAATTTTCTTAAATAATCAGTTTAATTTAACTAGAGTTTAATGTATTAAACTTTGTGGCTAGTATTCAATGGAAAACTTTGAAAACAGATGTGATAAACACTACTAGAAAACTGGGTAATTGCGACCAAAATTTGTGACCGAAAAAAACGGTCGCAAAATTTGCAACCGAAATTATAACGGTTGCAAAACAGTCGCAAATTTTACGACTGTCATATGTCGGTCGCAAAAAATAAAACGCGGTCGCAAATTAGTCGCAAGGTTTACGACCGCCTAAAGCTGGTCGCAAAAAATAAAACGCGGCCGCAAATCAATCGCAATGTTTACGACCGTCTAATGCCGGTCGCAAATTTTTTTTTACTTAAATATTTCGTATTGGGTTTATTTTATTATTTATATATTGGGCTTGATTAAAGCAATGTTTTGAAACCCGAACCGGACCGGCCGGTCGGACCGGGAACCGGTGGTCTGGCCGGTCCGGTTACATATGCTGAAACGGTCCTATAGTGAACCGGTGGTCGGACCGGGAACCGGGTGGTCGGACCGGACGAACCGGTTGACATTTTTTTATATCTTTTTTAAGTATCTTGGCCTCGTATTTCGTAGCTAATTGTTAGTTTAAAATTATTGGAATTAACTTGTTGGTGATTTTTGAAAAGATTAATGGTTGTTTGGATTAATATATTTTTATAATATTTATGACGTCGTCCGGTTCTTAAATCCGGTCCAACTAGTGGACCGGTAAGGAGACCGAATTGACGTCCGGTCCGGTTCTGAAAACATTGGATTAAAGTAAGAATGGGCTAAGTGACCGTATATTGCGTTAACTTTATTTTATTATTTATATTGGGTTTAATTGAAGCGAGAGACATGGAATTATGCAATACGCGTTCATACATAGATCAAATCTGGAACTTGCGCGTTTTTCTTCACACTAATCAATTCACGGTGGTCCTCAAATCAAATAAATTACGCGTTAGATCACAGTCTCCCCCGCCGTCGTATCGGGATGTAGCGGTTTCGCCGGACTGCCATATTGCTTTCCTCCGCCGTTCGTAGATCACGATCTCCTTCGCCGTCGTTCGTAGATCACGATCTCCGCCGCCGTCGTTCGAAGATCACCATATCCTCCGCGTCACCTCTCACTTTCGTAAGTTCTTTTATCCGGATCTGATTTGATAGAATTAGGGTTTTTGTGCTGTCATTTTTCTGGATCTTAGTTTCCTTATTCTAATTAGGTTTTATTTGCTCAGCTAAATTCAATTGCATCTCCTTCATGCGATTTATTGCTTACTGTTTTTTCGGAACCTGTAACGATTGACAATTGAAATGATTCAAATGAATGAAGTCGCTATAAGCTGAATTTAGTGAAGATTTGGCTTAAAAGCTACGTAATCAACTATAAGATTTCAATCAACTATCGAATTGCTTGTTACTGACTTGTTGTTTCTGAGTTTCAATCATCGAGTTAATTGTTTCTTTGATTTGCCCCGTTGTTTTAGTTAATTGGAGTATATTTTCATAGATTTGTAACTAAACTTGCCTAGATTTTCACTTCTGATAGTTTTGTGTGTTGTTTTATATTATTTGGTCCCATGTCCCCACATTTTGATTTGTTAGGGTTTTTTAGGATTTCAAAGATGAATTTACCTGAATATGCTTTGTTTGACTTCCAACATAAAAGTGCATAGTCTGTTTGTGAATAGTTAATAGTTAAGCTTTAATTCTTATGATTGATAGCTATGTTATGTTTGACTTCCAAGATAAAAATGCATAGTCTCTTAATTTTAACAGTTAAGGTTTAATTCTTATGATTAATAGCTAGCTCATGTTTATCTTTGTTATCATAATGAAGTCACTTTATTTGTTTTCTTGATTGATCTTGTGTGTGCTATTGTTGTTATAACCAAAGAAACGACTAATATCAGTAGCCTTTAATATAACTTGAAAAATAATAATCCAAATAATGTTTTAAGACATGTATTATGAATCTCATAGAACATAATTTGGATTGTTAATGACATTATGAATTTGAGGACTACGAATTAAAATCTTAGGTGGAGTAATATTTTCTGTTGGGAAAATCATATCCCGGAAAGAAGTAATTATCACTTTAATTTTCTACAAATTGTACTCATCTTGGCATCTTCTGTCTCCTTGTCACAGCTTTATTTGCAACCTGAAAATTGACCAATTTGTAGAAAGGTTTTAGGCCATTGGACAGTGTACCAGTTCAGTAGTTAAGGGCATCTATTCAGAAGAGGACGTTAAAGAACAAAATTTGAAATGGGTTGACGAAAGGTCACATGAGACTTGGGTAAGTTTCTTCACTTCCGTGATGATTATTTTACATAAATTTCATATGAAGTAAAATTTTGTTTTGTTCGTGTATATTAGAAAACATATGAGGGATATCTTGAGGAGAAGTAATGGAATGATGTTAGCAAACACCCAGAATTTGACTCAAACTTGTATTCACGAGCAGTCGGGGGCAAGAATAAAGGAAAAAATTATGGGTTAAGCAATGTCGGGGACCCGTTAGGCTTGATCACGGGTACGCCTTCCACACCGTGTAGCAGTACATATGTACACGAGGTATGTTTTCATTTAGTACCCTTAATTTCATTCAGCAAATAATAAATATGTATGTTTTAGCATTCTAACCTACCATCAAAACACATTATATGCTACACACTTTGTTAACCCATTAGTAAGTGACGTGAAAGCATTCAAAACTATACAGTCGGCTTCACATATTATATGTCACAAACCTTATGGAACATGGTTGTGGATGTGTTTCCTTAATTGTTGTTTGGTGTTTCTTGTTCACTGAGATCTTGTTTCACCTTTTCGGATAGAGGCAACACCATAATTATACTATAATAAATACATGTTTTCACACTTTAGACTACTATTTCAATAAGTTAAAACCCTTTAAAAATCGAAGGATAAGTTAATTCGGTTAGATCAGGAAATGGTAAATTAAGCTGTTTAAATTGGATAGGTTGGACTAGTTGGAATGGACAAGTCAGTTTAGTCGAGAACCAGTATTTTGGACCAGTTTTAAATTTTCATCATGTGTTTATAGTTATGTAAGACTACGATATGATTAATGCTAGAAGTTCTTTGATTCTTCTAGACTCTTTTTTAGATTTTATATAATTTTTAAAAATATTTGAAGTTGATTATAGTGTAATCTGATTTTGAAACTGATATGATATTGCCGAGCCCGACCAGGGAATCCATAGTGGGGTTAATTTTAGATTAATGTTAGAATACATAGTATATTAAGAGTTTTGTAAGATATAGCATTTACCGTTGTTCACAGAACCGGATCGAACCGGGTGGCAGATCAGAAAACGCTACATAACCGGTCTGGTAAAGTACTCTTGAAATCTCTTCATTTAAGTTAGTGAGTTATGTCTACAGTAAGTTACTAAGTCTGATATATATTCATTAGTACATTACCAATCAACTTTGTAGGTTCACTTGGTGCATTAGTTATATATGTTGTTCTTTTAGGATAAACATACATAACCTGAGACTATGACAACTCTATAACCAAATTGCAGGGCTATAACAAGATTACAGAGTTTAGCTATAGATTGAATAACCTTGATGCAAATTAGCCTTCAAAAACTCATTTGACCCAGATTATGTAGAATCCTCTAGATCAATTATTACTTTTGATTCTTTTATTAGAACTTAACCCGATGCTCAAAGAAACAAACTACAGGGAGTTTGTATTGACGTGGTTATTACGGGTCCTAATGGGTCATGTTTGATTATAATTGGTCTAAATGAGTTATATTTGAGCTTTTATATTTAAGTGTAAATTTAAGTACATGTTTATTATTTGTAGATACAAAAGTTGAATGGAATCATCGAGGAGCTTGTGAAAGAAAAGGAAGATGATAAAGAAAGGTTGAATGGAGTTACTGAAGATTTGGTGAAGGAAAACGAAAGGGATAAAGTGAAGAAAGAGGCCATACTCGATGGGATGACAAAGTTTGAAGAATTGTTAAAACTTGTGTCCCAAAACATCCAACCACCTAGTTAAACCAATAAACACTTTTATTGAATGTTTGGGTATCTGTTATGTTTGGATAATTGATAATTGATTTTTTTTTAGAAATTTCAATTAGAATCTTTTGCACTATTTTCAATTTGTGAATGGTTAACAGGAGATTCCAAATAAACTACTATAAAAACAGGAAAAAAATTGGTAAAAAAAAGCATTATGGTCGCAAATTGGTCCAACTTGGTCGCAACATTCCAGTCGCAAGGCGGTCGCAAAAGTGGAGTCGCAAATTTTGCGCATTTTCGGTCATAAATTTTGCGACCGCAATTTCGGTCGCAAACTTTGCGACGGCATTTCCGGTCGCAAAATTTTCAACCGCATTTCCGGTTGCAAATTTTGCGATTGCATTCCGGTTGTAAAAAACGGTCGCAACTTTACGGCGGTCGCAATTCCGGTCGCAAATTTGGATTAGCGACGGCATTTCTGGTCGTAAATCGGTCACAAAACGCGTTCTGCGACCGATTTGCGACCGGAAATGCCGTCGCAATTGCCCAGTTTTCTAGTAGTGAAAGAGTAAGAGATCATCTTAAATATTAATTAAGTCCCTGTACATCGGTTGATCAATCAAAATGCTTTCTTGTTATTCTTTGATTCTTTTTTATTTTTTAACAATTACTTTTTCTACTATTGAAAAAGATGGATACGAGTTTGTCAGTAAGTTAAATGAGTTCTGAATAAACCTGCCAGTTTTGCTCCTCATGGGATTTGGATTGCAACTTGGCATTAAAGTTGCAGGAACATTTCTGAGACTGCATTCGCCATGAGAGTGACAGAAGAGAGCATGCAAAATCAAATTTGACCCTTGCATACATGTCACATGATTTACCACTTAAAATTTTCAGAAATGATCTCTCTACTGTCTATTCCACCTTTCATTTTCATTCACCTATATTTCTACAAATAATATATGGTAATAACTAGAAAGGCGTATAACTTATATAAATGTAGATTCTAAATCCACATTCTTTCAGCTAAAACCTATAGAAAGATATTAAGAAAATCATGAAATTAGTCGGTTTCCTTGTATAGTATATGTCTCTTTTTTACTTCTCCCTGTGCATCGGACTTTAATCCCATAATGAAATTAGATGGTAACATCTACGTAAAATGCAGTTGTTAAGACATTGTCAAGGGCTAGATGAACACAACCATTTACAAAGGTATGATATGATAGAAACATTCTCGAATACCTTGTAGTTTTTATGTCATGAACGTGATGTTGTAGTTTCAAATCATTAAAGGGTTAAGAAGACTCCAACCTCTCAAAACGAGCACGGTAAGTATCATAGTTAGCTGCAACTACAGGCAACACTTACCATGCTCTCGCTTTTAATTAATATGTTATGGACACTATATATTGACCATGTGACAATTTATCATATATATATAGAGGTTATTTTCAGATTCATCGACAAACTTATTGATATGATAAATGGAATGAAAGCGAAAGCCGCAAGTGTCACAAAAAAATATTATTTGACGACCATTGATCATCATTATTTTCCATTTCACATAAGCCGACACCACAATGAGTAAGGATCTTGAATTCAAGTCCAATCGAATCCCAACAGGTCAAAGGCAACTCAGGTGGTAACTGCATTGTCTGCAACTCTTGGCAGATCGAGTTATACACTGCCGGTAAAATAATTGATTCAGTCCATTAGAACAGTTTCCCAATTATTTTGGATTGAAGGAGACCATTCATTATCATCACTGATAAATTCTTTAATTTCACCTTCTTCCCAAGCCTGAGGCACCTTAGGTAATCAAAAGAAACGAAATAAACATTGTTCTGGCTAGCTTTCTAGACCATTTCACGTATGAATTATGGTTTATATATATATATATAGTGAGAGAGGGTGCGGTTCAAATGACAATCAATATTTATGTGAAAACCATAATAACCACTCTAAAACACAGTGTTACGTATATGTAACATTATTTGATACGTATATGTAAGACTCCTCATTTCCGTTTACACAAGAGTCAATTCAAATCTCGGTTAAAAAAAGAACATCTAACTAGGTTTACACAAGCGTAAATTCAGTCAATTCAAATCTGGGTTAAAAAAAAGAACATCTAACCAGGTTTACACAAACGTAAATTTAGTTTACACAAACGTAAATTCAGTTTACACATGTGTAAATTCAGTTAACGCATGTGTAGTAACCCAAAAATGCTTGGGTTTTCCAAATCTGTATAAAAACTCTATTTTGAGATCAGAATTGAAAACCAAAAACCCAAACCAATATCAAAACACAAACAAAACCCTACCATGTTTACACTTGTGTAAATTTAATCAAATACACGTGTGTAATTTCAGTTTATACATGTGTAAACATAGTATTCACATGTCAAAATTCAGTTATACATGTGTAAAATCAAATCTGGGTTTTTCAAACATGAGTTTTATGATTCCAATCCGTAAATATGAGTTTTATTCTTTAAATATGTAAAATTGCATGTGTAAAAACCCCATGCCTCTAAAGTCTAAACACATTGATAAATAGGAGGTTTACGAGATTACTCTGTAGTGGAACAACAATTATTTGGGCTAATTCAAATGGAGTGGGCAACCATAATAATCATGCAAAACCAATTACCATAAAAGGAATCGTCAGGCTTCCATGTGGGTTGGGCAAAATTAGTAGAAAAAGAGGAAAAGGAAGTAAAGGAAACGAGAGGAGCAGTTCAAAAACCGCAACTAAAAAATCCACTAATTTCTTTAACCTTTTAATTCCCTGTTTCTTCCTTTGACTAACAACAAACCACAAACAAATAATCATTTATTTTTTTTATCTGCATCAAGAACTGATTTCCCTATCTAAACATCACGTAATACACAAAAGATTTAAATAATTATCTTCGTATTAGAACTCAGGTACTCGATTTAAACACATCTCAGTTTCAAAAACTAGGTTTAAGAGAGAGAGAAAGAGTTAGAGCTTACATATTCAAGTCAAATCCTCATATTTGCAACTTTCAGAGCTACGATTTCTTGATGTGGTGCTGGTGGTCGAAAAGGGGGTGCTTTCAGATCTGCAGTGAAGAAGTCCGAACAAGGTGGTGATGGCGACGTTTAAGGGTTCAAAATCTGGGTTCAGAGATGAAGGACGATGATGATGGTGGTCGTTCTTGGTGGAGTAGAGATAGAGTAGGGAAGATGAAACACCATCCCTCGCCACCATCATGATTTTAAGCATATAGGGAAGATTGAAGATGAAGCACCGTCGCCACCATTTTTTATTTTTTTAATTTCATTCGAATTTGGTGTCATGAAAATGGGTGGAAGATAAGGATGGAAGAAAAGCTTTGGGGTGTTTTTAGAGAGAGATGATATTGTCTGGAAATAAGAGAGAGAGAAAAGATATGTGGGTTTAAAGAGAGAGAAAGAAAAGGATATATATATATATATATGTCATTGTAAAATTACTATAATACCCCTTCATAATAAAAATAAACCAATAACTAAGAAAATATAATGAGTTGATGAGAATGAGTTTTAGGTTTTTTATAACAACTCAGAGTTTTCATTTGATACGTCCCCTACATATATATGTATATATATATATGTGTATATATATATGTGTATATATATATGTGTGTATATATATATATATATATATATATATATATATATATATATATATATATATATATATATATATATATATATATGTATATATATATAGGGGAGGGGTCAAGAGAAAACCACAAAGTTAGGCGAAAACCGAGAAAATCACTAAAAGCCAATCAAATAATTTATAATTTTTTTGTTTTTTTTAATTTATTTCTAAATTTATTAATATAATATTACACAATTTATAAAAAAATATTTTACGTATTGTGTTTTACGTATACGTAACCGTAATTTTTTTGTTTTTTGTTTACGTATACGTAACACTATGTGTTACGTATACGTAAGCCAATACTTTAATGATTTTTTTGGTAAAAATGTGTAATATTACATTGATACTCTTATAAATAAATAAAAATAAAATAAAATAAAAAATAAATATTATTATATGATTGATTAAAATTGGGTTTTTAGTGGTTTTTGCCTAACTATGTGGTTTTCTCTTGAACTCTCCCTATATATATATATATATATATATATATATATATATATGGAGAAGTTCATGAAAGAAATCATTTTATGAGAGAACTCCTCATTAAAGGGGAAAAAAATTCAAAAAAATAAATAAAAAAAATCATAACTCAAAATATAAATCAAAAACTAAAAAAGTTGTTCGGAGACCATGATCTGACGTCGTCCTCGTTAAAAAAAGCAAAAAATGTCCGGTTTAGCTTTAGGGTTTAGTTTAGCTTTTATGGTTAGGTTTTTGGGTTTAGCTTTTATGATTAGGTTTTTGAGGGTAGGGGTGGGTGGGTTAGGTTTAGGTTTTTAGGTGCGGGTGGGTCGGGTGGGTGGGGGTTTAGATTTTAAGGTGTGGGTGTGGGAGGTTTATGTTTTTGGGTGGGGGTGTGTGGAGGGGTTTAGGTTTTTTGATGGTAGGGTGGGGTGGGTGGGGAGGGGGGGTTTAGGTTTTTTGGTGGTGGGGCGGGGTGGGTGGGGGTTTAGGTTTTTGGGGGTTTAGGTTTTGGGGTGGGGGTAGTGTGGGGGGTTTAGGTTTTTTGAGGGTGGGGTGGGGTGGGTGTGGGGGGGGTTAGGTTTTTTGGTAGTGGGGTGGGGGGGTTAGGTTTTTGTAGTGATACTACACATATGCAGTATTGAAAATAAAAAGAAAAAAAGCGAGTTAATTCTTATTTTTTATAACGTTATTTATACTCAAATGAAAGATAAAAAAATTCTTGATTTAATGTTGCAATTTAAAAAAATAATAATAACTTATGCAAAAGATAGAAATGTTTAAAGATTTATATATTTTAAGTTCTAATTTTACCTTTTCTCTTTAAAATTTCACCCCTTCTCTTTTTAATGGTTTTTAGTTCTCTCATGAACCTAACCCTATATATATATATATATATATATATATATATATTATAGAGTTAGATTCAAATGATAACTCATAAATACTTGAGAACTCGTCAAAAAACCAATGAAAACCATATTTTTTGTTTTCACTATCTTTATTATTAAAATATAACATAAAAAATGATTTATCTCTTCAGTTAATTCATCCATTCTCTCTAAAGTATCCTTAAAAAAATTTATATACATGTGTAAATGGTAAACACTTACACATGTGTAAGTGGTAAACTTACACAAGTGTATATTTTTTTTAATATATGAAGACATGTAAATTTACATATATAAATTCATTTTTTATGTTGTATTCTAAAAATAAAAATAGTAAAAGCAAAAAAAAAGGTTTTGATTTTTGACGAGTTCTCGCGAGTTCTCAAAATATGTGATTCCACGAAGCTTTGCTGAAGAATCGAGCTGATTAGAGGTAAGAAACTTGCTCAAATCTGAGTTTTTTTTCAAAATGGGTTTTTAGGGTTTCTTGAATTTAATCACATAAACATACATTTTTACGTATAAAACACATGAAAAGTAGAGATCTGGGTTCATGTAAGTTGGAGAAAAGATTTGAACGTGAAAAGTTATAGTTTATATCGAAAACAAGTCTGATTTGGAATTAGGGTTCTTGAGCCGACTCTTGAGTGTCGCTACCTGCAAGTAGCGACACTCAGCGAAGAAGAAGGCTAGAAAGAATCGGCCAGGGAGAATGGGCTAAGGAGAACCAGTCAGAGAGAATCGGCCCCTAGCATGACACAAGTCTTAAACGCAAGTTTAGGCGACTCTTTAGAGTACCGGCCGACTATGTCGGCCGACTCTTGAGAGTGTAAGCCGACTTTATCAGCCGACTCTCCAGTGTATCAGCCGACACTAGCAAGTTTAACCAATTCCGTGTATTGTATTCACACAGATCACGTAGCACAAGTGTAGCCAAGCTTTTAGTTGCTTCAGTAGACAGTATACTAGGTGAGTTCTAATCCCCTTTCTTGCCTACTTTTGGGGTGGTGCATACTTAGTAAATAATTTGTTTATTACATATTTTATATTAATAAACGATGGTGAAAGTCATGAATTACAGAAAAGTTTAAAAGAGGAAAAAGAAACGTTTTATGCAAAGGATGATGCTTATGAAAGGTTTATAAACAACAAAGATATTTTTAAAAAGAACGAAGGCGAGGTTTTAAAGAAAGTAATTAGCAAAGAAAGTAAAGAGAAATGTTTTTCCTTCGGAAATGAATATCACTATGTATAGAGAGTCAGTCATGGGCTCAGTGCCTGAGACGGGCTCAGTGCCTAAGATGGGCTCAGTGCCTGAGAGGTGCTTAGTGCATGAGATGGGCTCGATGCCTAAGTAGGGCTTAGTGCCTAAGTGGGCTTTGTGCCTAAGAAGTTATAAATAGAATTAATGGTATGGTAGCGGCGTCTTGACGCTAGTCAGGGTTGTTACAAATGTTTACGGTGATGCATCGTGTTAACTCTCCCTATTCGTCGACCTTTGGACTTGAGCCATTGGGATAATAAGGAAAATATTGAAAGTTAAAAGATACTACATCTAACGTTTTGCCATATTGGAAGTAAAGATATGTTCAAGCAAAAACGTTCTTCTTTTAATATACGTAAAGATGTTTTATGTAACTGTTAGAACTCACTCAGCGTTAGCTGACTTTTAGTATGCATATCAGATAAGTGTAGGTGGTAGTTTGGATGCTTGGCTGGCTTGAGGAATTACCCCAAAGATCGGAGTCGGGCATCCCATTTATGTTTGAAGTTTGTTATGTTTTAAGACGAGTTTAAATTCGTATCATACAAGTATGTTAAGGGTAAGTATGTATTTCCGTTGCTTATGTTATGTTTAAAATCATTTCCGTTGTGATTGTGAATGTCTTATATTTAAGAGTTATGTGTTGATGAGTAAATCCAATACGTGAGGCCTCCCGGGTTTGAGTAAATCCGTCAATTTCTTTCGGTACTATCCTCTGTGACGACCGTCCACGGAATATACGTAACGTTCATGACGACCGTCCATGATGCAGACAAAACACATTGAGGGTCACGTTCACCCTATGAGTAATCCTCGTTACCTTAACACATTGAACAATTGTACAACAGCGCCCATTGACTGGCCACAAAGGCACCCTCTATGTTATCTTACGACAGTCTTAAATAGTTGGCTACGATACTATACTATCTGCATAGGAATTATCACATGAAAATCTATAAGAATTGCTACTGTCGACTATAGTGGAATATTCTAAGTATGCGCACCCGAGTACCCATGCGAATACTCTCAGTATACGCACAGAATGTTCATACGAATACTCTAAGTATGCGCACAGAGTATTCATTGTGAATACTCTGAGTATGCGCAGAGAGTATTCCTTGCGAATACTCCGAGTATGCGTAGAGGGTATTCTTTGCGAATACTATCAGTTTACTCCCAGGTGTTTCCTACGAGTACTCCAAGTATAGGTGCGTGTACTTGGGATGAGTACTCTGAGTATTCCCCCAAATAGTCATGCGAATACCCAGTTCATGTGCTTAGCAGACAACCCTAACCTGCATGCCTTTGCGTCTGATCCGAGAACTGCATCAAGATTCTAACTTTCTTCTTTCAAAACGTATGTTTAGTAACCATGAGTCCAGATCTATTTGATTTTTAGGCTATATTACACGTAAAAATCCGACCTTTTTGGTTTAAACCTCACTTTACCTAAAACCCATTTCAAATCCAAAAACATGAGATTTAAGGATGATCCTTACCTTGAAACTTGTAGAATCTCTTGCTCAAGTCTTCCTCAATCGATCTAGAACCAAGAATGAGTAAGATGGGAGGTAGATGGAGGGTTCTCTCTCTTACTCGTGTGTGTCTCTTTCTCTCTCAACTTTGCGCAAGGTTGATGGTAATGAAGAGGGTGACGGATGGCAGCTAGTTTATAAAAAGGGGGGTGATCGCGTTGTCAAGGTCAATCAAAAACTATAATAAAAACTACTCCTTAGCTACCTTAGACTATAGACAGAGAAGTAGGCTTGTCGAATCCACAAGGAATCAGTGGAAGGATTTAATTGCTTAGTTTAGTAAATTCTTCTGATTAAAATTCAAATTAAGTAAAGATTGCAACTTCCTCCAAACTTCAGGTTCTAGGTTTCACATAAAATTCAGTTGTTCAATTAGACACCACATAGACATATTGTTGGAAAATCAGTTAAATCGGTAATTGAAGACAAGTTGTTGTCAGCAAACCTATACAACAAGTTTTTTCATAAACTAGTATAATCCAATCACCCAATTTACCCGTGCAAAGTTAACCCCTTTAGTCACCCAACCCACTTTAGGTTTTATCATCAACCGAACAAGATTGTAAAGAAAGAAAACTCAAAACACACAATATAAACTGTTTAAATTAACCAATACATCAATCATCAAGTTATTGTAAGAAACTAAACAGATCTAAAACATGAACAAACTGAATCAAACGTAAAACCTATACGAACCATCCACCTAGAGTAAGCCACACGCAGCTTAGCCACGCATGCTAGTCATACGCTTCACCATAGCTAATTCGGATGAACCAGAATGATCTTCTCTGGAATCGGCTGAATGAAGAATGAATGCGAATTAGGGTTCGATTTCTTTAATTATGAAAGTTGGGCTTTTTTCCTGTTTCGCCAGGCCCTCGCCTACCGTGAAATTTCTTGGCCAGTCCTTCGCGTGGCTTGAAGGACAAAATAATCAGGCTCACTTCTTCACTTCCTCGCGTACCGCGAAAGGTTCATCCCAGGTCTTCGTGTACCGCGAAAGACCTAAAATCCATGAAATTAACTTTTTGACATTTGACCCCCTTGTACTTTCATGCCTTCTTGATTATGTTTCGTTTTTCGCTCAATTAGCACCTTATACCTGTAAGACACACTACTACAAATACCACATAAAACTAACTAAAAGTACAAGATAAAACTCATAAAACTATACAAAATAGACTCATAAACACAGGATATTTGACCCTACATCACATCCCCACACTTAACCTTTTTGCGTCCCGAAAAGTAATATTGCATGGAATCATAATCGAAAAACTTGCTTCTTATACTTTCATTTTACACAACACAAATATATTAATGCGTTAATCGTAACAATCGGTATTTCGATCCGATTAAACCCAACCACCGACTCATCCGGCCTCCAATTCTGTGATCTAATGTATTATATATTACCAAGCAACATGTTATCTATGGGTCTCACATTCAGAAAGCTACAGCTCAGCCTAATCCCGCCTCAAGGTCATGTTTAGGCCCAGGTTAAACCTTATAGATTTCCCACCTCTATAAACACTAAATTATAAGTTTTAAAAATAAGATGAATTATGGATTGATGAATGAATGATACGAGCTTTTATTAACTATGAATAAACCTTAACCATTAGTGTTTCAACCAAGTCACTATCCCGGAGGGTAACATATAGGCTTCAATTTTTAAGCAATGAAGTACATAAACTCAACTTAGAGGTGTTTCAACCAGGTCACTATCCCGGAAGGTAACACATAAGCCTAATTTAGTCATCCATGTTTGATCACAAGAGTCTGCCCATGGGCATTTCAACCAAGCTTGTAACCCGGAAGGTAACACGTAGGCAGATCTTAAGCTTTCAATTTAATTAATTAAGCTCATGAATGATGGATTATGGAATGTGAGCGCCACCAACTTTTGGATTTATTTTCATAAAAAGAAAGTGGTGTGCCAAAGATTTTAAAAACTTATAAACTTTTGCTTAAAGTGGTACCTATCACCCTATGTTGACAGTTTCGACCTTAGCGACACCCCTAAGATAAGAACCCACAAAACGTCTTGAATTAACTATTCATTTAAACCTAGATACACTATCTAGATATTTAAGCTCTTAAGTCGGCTGAGCCTACCAAAACGTTACAACTTAGACACATTTGTTATTTTATTATTCAATTCAATTCAACACGCAAAGTTCCCGATTCTACCTATCATTTTCCATTTAGTTGCAACGATTCTAATCCAGGGACATTTTTGAATATTTTTAATTTTTTATGGATTTTTGATTTTATGACTCAAACACAGACTCAAATTACAGACCTGGACTAAGGTCTCCCCTCCCCATACTTGAACTCTATATAGCCCTCAATGTAGGAAGAGCGACACTAAAACGAAAGAAAAATACAAAAATAAAAAAAACTTAGCTGGACATGCGATCGTATATCATTTCATTCACGATCGTATTCCACATATGCTAGTAGGTTGCCTTATACAAGATTCATCAAAGTCGGACTATCGTCACCCGAATGGAGATTGAGTACCGGTAATTTTAATCCAAACCTGCAAAGAAAAGCTTCAAAACAACCCACAAACATTATATCGACTCAATATAAAGACTCAATAATCAAATAAAAAGACCCGACGGACTAAACACGACTCGAAAAATTACAACAATAAAAAATTTAGGGAAAAATGGCCAACTAGGGCCTCTACGCGAAGACCAGAGGGACTTCCCTCGCGTACCGCGAGGGACAAAAAATCACCCGACCCTTTCTTTTGTTCTTCGAGTACCGCTAACACCGGTTAGAAAACTCTCGCGTACCACGAGGAAGTGTTGGTGACAAAAAAAATTTACGGATTTTTGAGTTTTTGCCTTAGAAAAATTTTCAATCTCAAAACTTATTTTTTTCAAATTTTTCCAAAACTTGTTCCAACCCTTCATTGTTGTTCATACATACCTGGAACGTCATTCCGGATGATTTTTCTCTCCCAAATGGCCACGAATCCCTGCAAAAACTAAGAAAAACACAAAACTATACCGAAAAGACCTAAAAACTGTAAAATTTCTTACAGACTCTACAACGACATCCTACCCCCCCCCCCCACGGGTTTGTGTATTGTCCTCAATTACACTGATTTCAACCATGATCTCCCTAGAGAAGTCCCCACATTTGGCCAATTTCATACAAATAAAGAAAAATAAAGAAATGACAACCTAACTCACTTTCGTAGGAATCACGGATGCATTTAGCATATGCATCAAGACGTTTAAAACCTTCGGTAGCCCGAGTGGACGAGTTGAGTCTCGTGAGGGTTTCTAGAGAACACACCCACAACGTTCATTTAACTAGACAAGAAATTAAAAAACTAACCTTAGGCTGCCTCATAAGAGCGAAAAGTTTAACGTCTTCAGCCAGACACAATACCTGATTACTTGGTTACGGTGGTCGCAATGCACATTTACCTACCACATTCCTAACAAATGCTCGATATCTCGTGTGTCGGGTCCACACATGCTTCCTTACGTACAGCTCCACATTTTCCCATCGAGTTTCCAATGTATGCTCGGTAGTTGACTTCCTATATCCATACTCGGTTTCTTGTAATGTGCACATTTGGTGAGTCAAGGTGGGCCCGCTTCTTAATAAACTGTTCAATATCTTCCCGACTCACCTTCCTCTTCCTTGCACTCAAACCATCCCCCCTGATTTCATCTATCACTCTAGTAACTATAGGAGGACAGTTAGGAATCACCTGGGGTACCTCAGTCACCGGTTCTTCGGGAGGTAATATGTCTTCAACTAGATTCGAACATTCCACTTTGTGCTCCGGTAAACCTACCCATTATCCTTCTGCTTCATCATCCATGACCGGCACAACACCCACTTCTTCAACAACTGAGGTATTTGGGGTGGTATTATCCTCTATAACTGCTTGCCTATCTACCTCACCCTCCCGTGACTCTTCAAGCTGAATTTTCATTGATAATACCTCACACTTCATGCTTAGGTATTTGATTCGTTGTTGATCTGAAAGGTGGTGTTGTGATAACTTCTCATCAATCTTGGACAACGCCAACTCCACTAGAGCCATGCTTTTCTCCTCCTTGGATTCATAAATGTTTTGAACCGACTCAACATCTTGGTTAGCAGCCTTTTCTTGTTCTTGACATTGATTCTAATGGTAACCTTGGGAAAAACTTGAGCTTTGTACCATCCCCGGTTCATAATTGTTGCAATCTCAATCCTGTACAAAGTTGTAATTCACCCCTGATTGATAATATCCTTGATATTTTGATGGATGTGGCTTGTGTCGTGGATAAGATGATACTGTATCTTCATCTTCATATTGCCCTCACGTATCCTTTTTTCCCCATTCACTCAGCATACTCAGATCTACTATCGAACATTGGACAATTTTAAACCCGTGACCGTGGCACCCACAAAATAGGCACGAAGCATCATCATCATAATCCTAATCCATGATAACCTGCACAAGTAACACAACCGAGTAGTTCTGAACGAAGAAACAAAACTAACTAAAAAAATAAAAGAAATTAAATAAAAATATTTTTTGGGTTTTTGTTTTTATAAAAAAAAATTAAACTAAACTAAAACTAAAACTAAGCGCACCGAATCCCCGGCAGCAGCGTCATTTTGATCGCGTTGTCAAGGTCAATCAAAAACTATAATAAAAACTACTCCTTAGCTACCTTAGACTATAGATAGGGAAGTAGGGTTGTCAAATCCAAAGGGAATCAGTGGAAAGATTTAACTGCTTAGTTTAGTAAATTCTTCTGATTAAAATTAAAATTAAGTAAAGATTGCAACTTCCTCCAAACTTCAGGTTCTAGGTTTCACATAAAATTTAGTTGTTCAATTAGGCACCACATAGACATAGTGTTGGAAAATCAGTTAAAGCAGTAATTGAAGACAGGTTGTTGTTAGCAAACCTATACAACCAGTTTTGTCATAAACCAGTATAATCCAATCACCCAATTTATCCGTGCCAAATTAATCCCTTTAGTCACCCAACCCGCTCTAGGTTGTATCATCAATCGAACAAGATTGTAAAGAAAGAAAACTCAAAACACACACTATAAAACTGTTTAAATTAACCAATACATCAATTTATCAAGTTATTGTCAGAAACTAAACAGATCTAAAACATGAACAAACTGAATCAAACGTAAAACCTATACGAACCATCCGCCTGGAGGAAGCCACACGCAGCTTAGCCACGCATGCTAGTCACACGCTTTACAATAGCTAATCCGGATGAACCGGAATGATCTCTATCTCTCAAAATCGTCCAAAACTTCTCTCGATTCGGTTGAATGAAGAATGAATGCGAATAAGGGTTGGATTTCTTTAAATATGAAAGTTGGGCTTTTTTACTGATTCGCCAGGCCCTCGCGTACCGCGAAATTTCTTGGCCAGTCCTTCGTGTGGCGCGATGGACAAAATAGTTGGGCTCACTTCTTCACTTCCTCGCGTACCGCGAAAGGTTCATCCCAGGTCTTCGCGTATCGCGAAAGACCTAAAATCCATGAAATTGACTTTTTGACATTTGACCCCCTTGTACTTTCATGTCTTCCCGATTATGTCTCGTTTTCTACTCAACTAGCACCTTATGCCTGTAAGACACACTACTACAAATACCACATAAAATTAACTCAAAGTACAAGATAAAACTCATAAAACTATACAAAATAGACTCATAAACACGGGATATTTGACCATACATAAGGGGGTATTCCTTTGCATCTTTTAAATGTTAACCTTTTTAGTCCCTTTCTTTTATTCATTTTGGCTCGAATGTAAAAAAGAACACATTGATACTATAGGATGTTACATTTATGGTCGATCAGTCTCCATCCCCTTAACTACTTCCCACATGCCTTACGACTGTAAGCATGAACTGATATAGGTGAACCATGTGTTGTAGTTAGTTCCATTGAACTTCTTTATGCCACCTACAACCTAGATGTCAGGCATGATTGATCGTGAGGCTTTGATACCACTTGTTGAATCGGAGAAGTGGAAACAACCAAATTCGTAGCCTTATAAACTTTACAAACTTTAGAACATGACTTGAACGAATGGTTCGGTTTTTATTTTATTAATCAAAAAATGAAACCTACAATATGAAAAGAAAATAAACATTAATAACCAAACTTACCTCACAGGAAACCTTAAATCTAGGAATTCAAACCCAATACAAATACTATCTAATCTTTATCTAACAAACTAGATAGTTATTAATAATAATAGTAACTTAATTTCTACGACCACCACCCTAGACTTTTAGAGATCTCCTCCTTCCACCCCTTAAGATCGAACCGTACCTACCTATGGCAATATTGTTACCGTTCAATAATCTTTGTATCATAATCTGTTCAAAACTTGGAATGTTCCGATCAAGTGCTCGAACCAAGAATATACTCGGTATGATTTTCTTCGCACTAGTCATGTTGATTTCTACTTCACCAATTCCATGCATGAACATGATGTTATTTACTCCTCTTCATGTTTCAACCCCGAAAGTTCCTTTAGAAGACAAGAAAAGATTTCAATTACCGGTGATGTGATTTTTGAATGTCAGGCTTAAGTACCAAATTTGATCCCAGGTTTGATGTTCGATACCAATTACCATGAACTCCTTGTCTTGTAAAGAGATGTCTTTTGCTTCTAGTAGTTTGATTCTGCAAATTAGTTCTGTGTGCCCATATTTTTGGCAGTAGTCGCAATAAGTTTTCGCCATTAATTTACTGTTGGAACTATTTAAGAATATGTGAAAATAAATAATAATAAAGTAGTATGATTTCGTTATGTTTTAAGATTGCTTTTATTTTGTATAAAATCTTCCAATTTTGAATTCAATTTAGGTGTTACAATTTTGTGTGTTTCATCTTTGAATTCAATTTTTCGAGTAAAGCCTATAAATGTTTCAACTTTTAATTCATTCCTTGAGTAATGACTTGAAGGGTGTTTCAATTTTGCTTCACTATAAATACAAATGTATGCCTTTGTTACTAGATACACTTGAACACACCATAAACCTCCTACTTGAGCTCTCTCATCATTTTCTAAAAAAAAAGTTTTCTAGCAATCATTCTCTCTACTACAAGGTAATATTTCGTGTTTAGAGTCCTCATCGGCTGTACACACAGCTTCGGCCGTTATACCCTGGGAAACATTCGAGTTCTCTTGGGAGACTCGGAATTTGTTTTAAGGGACCCGTGTTAAACACGAAGCATCGGTCACGAATTTAGTATTCGTATGTGTTTTCGTACTTTTCTTTTATTTCTTTTGTAAATGTATTGTAATTTATAGATTTATTTGATTATTGTATTGTATTTGCAATTTATACAAGTGTTAGTTTTTATTTTTTGGCGAACGGTTCTTACAATCTTAAAACAAATTTTTAAAACCGCCGTTCGTTTTAAAAAAAAATATTTATAAAATAAACCTTTTGTAGGTTATTTTATTTTTCAAAGAAAAGTGCTATATAAAATTTAATTTGGTTGAAACCTTCTGTTGCTTTTGAGTGACAAATTATTTTGGTTTTTTTGTGTCCATATAGCTCCGTTGGTATTTACTTCACATAAGAGTTTTTTTTCTTTCTAAATTTATTTTAGAAACCTACGGTTGTGCTTTTTTTTTATTTTTTGAAAGCCTTTGCATCCTAGTGTTGTTATTTTTCAAATCTTAGTGGTTGTTCAAGTTTAGTATTTTTTTTTTTTGTCATCATAACCTATTGTTTCTTTTGGTGGCTTCAATTTTTTTTTTCTTAACGCTCATTTAATACATAATGTTGTTTTATTTGACCTCTTTAAAGACTCTAAAAACTAATAAACCTTTTATAGGTTTCAACTCCAATTATTAAAAACCTTGTGTAGGTTTAAAACTTAATAATTATTAACTTTTTGTAGGTTTCAAGACTAATTATTTAAAAACCTTTTGTAGGTTTATTCTTGTATTAATTTTTTAAAAGCCCATAAAACCTAGTGTATGGTATCTCAAAGTTGGACTTAGAGAACCTACAGTTGGTTTTAATTTCTTTGTTTAGCTCAAAAAATTTTTTAATTAAAAGTGACGGAAACCTTTTGTAGGTCTCATAATTAATTATTAGAAACCTTTAGTAGGTTCTAGTTTAATAATCATATATCGTTTGTCGGTTTAATCTTTAATTCTTAAAGACTCATAATTTTCGGAATTTTATTTTTCAGGAAATGGCAACACCAAATAACTCTTCTTCCGTGCTACAATTAGTTGGTAACCAAATCGCAACAAGGGTTGCGAACCATGCGGAAAAACCCGAAAATTTTTAGAGATTGCACTTTAAAAGGTGGCAACATAAAATATTCTTCTACTTGACCACCTTGAACCTAGCTCGGTTTTTAACCTAGCTCGATTTTTAACCGAATCCCCTCGTACACCCGTTGAGGGTGCGAACGCCGATGTTCAACATGTGAGCGCCGTGGATGCTTGGAAGCATTCCTAGTTCTTGTGCCGCAGCTATGTGTTGAACGGCTTAGTGGATGCTTTGTATAACGTGTATTGCAAGATAACAACCGCAAAAGAATTGTGGGAGTCGTTGGAACGCAATTACAAAACGGAGGATGCGGGCTCAAAGAAATTTGTGGTCGCCCATTTCTTGGACCACAAAGTGGTTGATGAAAAACCGGTCATTAGTCAAGACCAAAAGTTACAAGTTATACTTAGTGACATTTACACCAAGGGGATGGTCCTTAGTGAGAATTTTCAAGTCGCTTCAATGGTCGAAAAATTACCTCCATCATGGGTTGACTTTAAAAACTATTTAAAACATAAACGAAAAGAAATGACCATTGAAGACCTTTTTGTTCGTCTTCGAATTGAAGAAGACAATAGGTTGGCTCTTAAGGTGAGTGAAGTGCAAATTTCCGCTAAGGCCAACATGGTTGAACATAGCCAATCCTCTAAAAGCAATAAGGGCTTTAACAAGGGGAAAGGGAAAGAAAAAAGTGTCAACCTTGGTACCAAAAAGGGGTCATGGTGAAGAAGAAGTTTAAGGGCAAATGCTACAATTGTGGTGAAAATGACCATTTAGCTCAAAGTTGCAAGGCACCAAAGCGTGAAAAGGTGCACATGGTGGATGATGATGGCATGCCTTATGCCAATGATCATCGAAGCATCGGCAATGATAGCGGAAGTCAACATTGCGGGTGACAAACCGCAAGGTTGGTATGTTGACACGGGAGCTACCCGTCACGTGTGTGGTGACAAAAACCTCTTTAATACGTTTAAGGAAGTAAAGGGTGATCCAAAGCTCTACATGGGGAACAAAGCTACCGAGGGTGAAGAGGATTGAAGATGACTTCGGGAAAAGAACTCACCTTGAGCACCACCTTGTATGTTCCCGAGATTCGCAAGAATCTTGTTTTGGGATGGTTGCTTAATAAGTTTGGATTTCGACTTTGTATTGAATATGATAAGGTCGTGTTGTCAAAAAAGAGAATGTTTGTTGGCAAAGGGTATGCCCTTAATGCCATGTTTAAATTAAGTGTAATGGTTGTGAAAAAGAACATGAATGACAAGGCTAGTACTTCTTTTAACATGCTTGAGTTGAATGATAATATTGATTGGCATGCGCGTCTTGGTCATGAAAATTTTCAAACTATGAAACGCTTGAGTAATTTAAATCACATTCCAAAATTCAAAATAAATTCAAAGTCAAAATGCACTACGTGTGTAGAAGCCAAATTTACTAAAAAGCCCCATAAATCGGTTGTAAGAACTACCGAACCGGTTGATATAGTCCACACCGATGTGTGCGATTTAAAAGCCATTCCTACAAAAGGTGAAAGAAAGTACTTCATCACTTTTATTGATGATAGTATAAGATATTGCTATGTATACTTACTTAAGAGTAAAGATGAAGCAATAAACAAGTTTGTCTTGTATAAAAATAAAGTTGAGCGTCAACTCAACAAGAAAATCAAAGTTATGAAAAGTGATAGGGGAGGTGAATATGTCTTACCTTTCGCGGATATATGTGCACAAAATGAAATTATCCATTAATATACCGCTCCTTCTACACCACAACAAAATGGCGTCGTAAAACGAAAGAACCGTACATTGAAAGAGATGATGAACGCCATGTTGATTAGTTCCGGGATGAGTCCGGAAGGGCGGAGGCCATTTTGGCGGCTACCTATCTTTTAAATAAGATACCCCACAAGAAAAGGGATGAAACCCCTTATGAGTTATAGAAGGGTAGACCAACACCATACAAACACTTGAGAGTATGGGGGTGCCTATCCAAAGTAACTATACCGCCTCCTAAGGTGCAAAGGATAGGTTCCAAAACTGTAGATTGCTCTTTATTGGTTATGCTCATAACATTAGTGCTTATCGGTTTCTAGTACATGAGTCAAAGAATCCCGACATACACAAGAACACTATCATGGAAGTTGAACATGCTTCATGGTTTGAACACATGTTTCCTTGTAAACGACAAGAACACACAGGCTCATCGACATCAGTTGAAGATGAGGTTCATGATAAGAGACATGAACGACCCGAGGTGGAAGAAGTTGAACCAAGAAGAAGCAAACGACAAAGGGTTGAAAAATCATTTGGACCGGACTTCATGACATACATTGTTGAGGGCGAGCCCAATACCTACCGTCAAGCGGTTACATCTTCCGAAGTACCTCAATGGAAAAAAGCAATAAAGAATGAAATAGATTCTATTTTGCAAAACCATACATGGGAATTAGTAGATCTTCCTCCCAGTTGTAAACCGCTTGCGTATCGTTGGATATTTAAAAGGAAGATGAAACCCGATGGTAGTTTTGAAAAATACAAAGCGAGGCTAGTGATCAAAGGATTTAGACAAAAATAGGGTCTAGATTACTTTGATACTTACTCGCCGGTGACACGAATAACCTCGATAAGGCTGGTGCTTGCAATAGTGGCTTTGAGAAATTTGGAAGTTCACCAAATGGACGTAAAAACCGATTTTCTAAACGGAGACTTAGAAGAGGAAATTAACATGGAGCAACCTAAGGGGTTCTCCACTCCCGGTCAAGAGGGAAAAGTATGTAAATTGGTCAATTCTTTGTATGGCTTGAAGCAAACTCCAAAACAATGACAAAAAATTTGACAATGTCATGATTGACAATGGTTTCAAAATAAATGAGTGTGATAAATGTGTCTATGTGAAAGACACAAGTGGAGGTTATGTGATCTTATGCATTTATGTAGATGATATGCTTATCATTGGAAGTGATGATAAGATGATCAATTCTATTAAAGACATGTTGAAAGCGAGGTTTGACATGAAAGACATGGGTCTTGCGGATGTAATTCATGGTGTAAAGATTACCAGAACCCAAAATGGTCTTGTGTTAAGTCAATATCACTATGTGGATAAGATTCTTGAAAAGTTCAATTCGAAGGACATGGATATAGCAAAGACTCCGGTTGATACCACCACACATCTAAGTAAAAATAGAGGTGTGGCAGTTAGCAATACCCTAAACCTTTATGTAATAGTTATGAACGTGAAAAATATGGAACTTATATTTTACATATTATCAAACGAGTAAGTAACGAGTAAAATTACTATTTGAAATTTGAGGTTTAGATGAGCTTTTGGTGTCATAAGAGAACGTTTAATAATAATAATAATAAAATAATATTATATTTTTCTTGCTCCATTTTTAACGAAACTTAGGTCAACTCGTAGAGAAAAATAAGCTCGTCTCAACGACATATTCATAGTTTTATAAAACGCTATATTGTAAAAGCTATAAGAGAAATACGAGATAAGCAGCTGAATTAATTAGAATAATATAATAATAATAAATATAAAAACTAATATCTATGTTTGTGTTTGATTTACGTCACAAGGACGTATTCAAATTTTAATCCCACATCAACAGAATGAACAAAGCGAGCTCCTCAACCTTCACTGTAAATATATCTGCGTAGAAACCGTTTTCTTGGGAACGCTCTAGTATATAAAGAGAATCTCGAGTCCTTAATACCTCTTTGGGTGTTGTTAGTAGCCATTTTGGGGTACGAGTAGGGAGACTCTACATCAAATTGTTGTAGATAGTTTTCATGTATATTCTCGTTTAAGTTTATGTCTAGTCAATTATTATTATTAATAGCATTAGTATTATTTTTTTTAGGTATTAGGGTTATTGTTAGGGATAGGTATTGGGTATTGGGTAACCTAGCCTTAGCTAGGCATGGACTGATCACTCATGCTTAGTTAAGGCAACGTTAGCCAATATTAACCACGATAATAATTAGTTAGATGTACCATTAACTAACCTAGGATTACTTAAACTGTGTCAGGACCCAAAGATATTATCTAATTGTGCTAGCAACCGTTACACAGGTGAGTTACCATGTTTGTTTATAAAAAGTGATAGTATACTCGTCCTGTCTAAACTGGTAATAATGAGAATGCTGCAATATGCGAATATCAGTGGGGGTATAAAGGATCCTTGTATGCTTAATGGATACGTTACGAAAAGCTAAAATAGGACCAGGGAGTCGAGTATGGAGTAACCATGCGCTCAATAACGGATTCCATACCTACGTGATGGCTGTGTGGGCATTACTGGGGTGTCAGTATGTCCGTTGTACAGTGGTTATGGGATAGCCAGTACGGTAGTCATAACCCATATTGTGTATGCATAATTGTCAATGTGTTTTTGTAAACTGTCTAGCATGAGCTCACCAACAATTAGCTGACGTCGTTTTGAGTGTACTTATCACAAGTGACCATTGAGGACAATCATAAGAACTACTTGATGAATGTGGAGCGTAGAAGACCAAGAAGTGCTTAGCTGTTATAGTTTTATAAATAAATAATACGATGTAATCAGATTATCATAAATTTTAAATGAAAGTTTAGTTACTTCCGCTGTTAAGATTGTATCAATTGTGCATAATCACCCGGTTTCCCTGGTGGGGTGTTACACAGTTGCTCAGTTGGAGTATTCAAGAATCATTGGTAGTCTAATGTATCTTATGACATGTACTAGACCCGATTTGGCTTATGTCGTGAGTCGACTAAGCCGATATACTAGTAATCCAAGTTCCATACATTGGAAAAGTATAACTAGGGTGATAAGGTACTTGAGATACACAAGAGATTATGGACTACATTATAACCGTGATCCAGCTGTAATAGAAGGATACAGTGATGCTAACTGGATATCGGACATAAAGGACTCAAGATCAACCAGTGGGTATGTGTTGGTGGTGCGGCTATAGCTTGGAAGTCATCTAAGCAAACTATTATAGCTAGATCCACGATGGAATCTGAGTTCATCGCCTTAGATAAATCTGGTGAAGAGGCGGAATGGATACGTCAAGTTATGGAGGATATTCCAAGATGGCCAAAGCCTTTGTCGGCTATTTGCATACATTGTGACAGTCAAGCATCGATTGGTAAAGCTCAGAGCTCAATGTATAATGGCAAATCAAGGCATATTAGACGTAGACATAATACGGTATGACAAATACTCTCGACGGGGGTTATCATGATTGACTATGTGAAGTCAAAAGATAACATTGTGGACCCGCTGACAAAAGACTTAAGCAAAGAGTTAGTTCAAAAGTCGTCAACTGGAATGGGACTAAAGCCCGTGAAAGAGGGAGTGTAACGGAAAACCTAGCCTATGTGACTGGAGATCCCAAGATCTAGGTTCAATAGGACAACCAAACTACGTGAACTACAGTCACTATGGGGGGTACCCCAAAACACATAAAAGGGAGATACATTCTTCCTAGTCCATTCCTATACGAATAAGTTACATAATTAGAGGATAAGCAAAACATATGGTTGGTGATTTATGGTAATCAAAAGGAACCTAATCCTTTTAATGATTTATTAAAAATAACCTATGTGAAGAGAGAAGTGTGGTCGCTTTGAATGGAATTGTTGGGGGCGCAATTCCTAGAGCTCTCACGGAACCAGGCTAGTGATCCACGACCATAATAGACACAACTATGAGGGGTTGACCAGACCAGGGAGATTATTGTGTGAAGTATAAGGCTGTCTACATAAATGGTGGTTGGTCCAAGGACATCGTGTCTACCGAACCACTAGGAGACTAAGTATGCATCACAACGGAGGGTTCAAAGTTAACAACTACCTATCCTGCAATATTCAACAACTGAAATTGTATCTTGATATTAAGAGAGTATGGATTCAGATCCATCCTTTGTGTGTTTCATCATTCAATTTTGAATTCAATTTTGGTGTTACAACTTTGTGTGTTTCATCTTGGAATTCAATTTTTTGAGTAAAGTCTGTAGGTGTTTCAACTTTGAATTCACTTCTTGAGTAATGACTTGAAGGGTGTTTCAATTTTGGTTCACTATAAATACAAAGGTATGCCTTTGTTACAAGATACACTTGAACACACCTAAAAAAAAATTCTAGCAATCATTCTCTCTACTACAAGGTAATATTTCAGGTTTAGAGTCTTCCCTAGCTGTACACACAGCTTCGGCCGTTGTACCCTGGGAAACATTCGAGTTCTCTTGGGATACTCGGAATTTGTTTTAAGGGACCCGTGTTAAACACGAAGCCTCGGTCACGAATTTAGTATTCGTCTTTGTTTTTGTACTTTTCTTTTATTTCTTTTGTAAAAGTATTATAATTTATAGCTTTCTTTCATTATTGTATTGTATTTGGAATTTATACAAGTGTTAGTTTTTAATTTTTGGCGAACGGTTCTTACATTTACTAGTCTTGATTTTCGTCCAATAGTCTATATCGCTGATTGTCTTCATTGCTTCTTGATTACAGATGTGAATATGTGATTTGCTTTGTTGATGACGATTTGATCTGATTCTTTCCTTTTCTTAGTGTTTCTTCTTCACCTTTGGTCCAGAACCGTACTCAATCTGATATCACTTTCCATCATCTTCATTTCTAAACCTCCAGAGAAAGCTAAGAAGGACTACAGAGAGAAAGACGATTTTCGGGTCCAAGAGCTTCGAAAATCGATTGCTTTCATCATCAGAGTATTCTTGCAAGAAGATCAAGCTTGAATCAGGTAACCACCTCTTTTAAATCTGAGTTTTTCGTTCAAAATGGGTTTTTGGTAATTTTTGTTAAAAAGTATGAGACTTTACAGGCATAATGAGATAAAGGTCATAGATTTAGAATCATGGGTGTTGAGCAAACGTTTTGGACGTATAAAGTTCTAAAATTTATGTCTAAAACCATCCAGATCTGAAACCCATGCAAAACTAGGGTTTTTGGGGAGAACATGATGTTCTCGGCAAATGTTCTTGGGCATAGTTCACGACCCTAGAGTTCTCGGGAAATGTTCACGGCCTCGCACAAAGCCGTGAAGTTTTGAGCACACAAGAACCTCAAGTTCTCGGATGTGATTTGCGAGAACTTTTGAAAATATGAGAACTTGATAGTTCTCGGGTCAGACTGCGAGTACTTAACCAGGTTCTCGTTTACGCAATCCCGAATACTTAGAATATGATAACTGAGCCTTTAAAATGTATACGTACATGTTAAAATATCTATAGAGACTCCCAACTGTGCTTAGGCTCATAATACCCGTTTTGACAAAAATTAACAAGGATAGTTTCGTGATCAAATTAGTAAGTGAGGTAGTGTACTTGTATAATTCTTGTAGCAAATGTAATATTAAAAGCAATAAAATAACATAGGTGATTACGAAGAAAGTTCTTGATCCTTGGAGATCTCCGGCATAAAATCTCGGGAGGTGATTAAAGTCATGCTCCCTCTTGTTCTTCTTATTGATGATAACAAAAATTACAAGATTGGAGCAATAGATGATCGTATTAAGTGATTACAGAGAGTATTCGAGAGTGTGTTGTGTGTTATATTACGATCATAATGCTCAATTAAATAAGAAAAATAAAATAACTAATTTCCTGATTATCTTGGGAAGAACTCAGTCTCCACTTGTGACCGTTAGAGGAGCTTTAACACGCGTTTTCTCCGGTTAATCTCCGACTTCTAAGGGTGGACTAAGTCGCTATTGAACGCTTGCGAAAACAAGTCAAAGACAAAAGAAGAAAGCTTGATTAGTGTCATAAGTATTCAAGATACGGAACTTACTTGAGATCTGGGATCCCGAGTCATAAAATTAACCCGTAACAATTGTCCCCAAATTTTGACAGCCGGAGATTCCTTATCGATAACTGTAAAAAATTTAAACACGATATGAACGTGAGTCGTTGTGGCGCAAGGATTTAGGTCATGAAACGACGTCTTTTCTTGAGGTTATAATTATCCCCTATTATTCTCAGTTTTAGTTAATTTCTCATCGCCTTCTTCCTTCTTCTCTGCAGAGCATCAGATGTAAAATCTCCTTCTTTTCAAGCTTTGTTCTTTCTTCTCACAAATTTCGTTCACCTAAGACCATGGGTAAGAAAATGACTTGATTTCGAACTCATTCTGATGATTCCACTGAGGGTTTCATAGACCAGGGACTCATCGAGCATCCTGATCAGGAAATTTGTTCTTTCTTTGATCAAGACATTGCTCTTTTAAAAGCTAGCCACGCGTTTCCCAGAAACACTGTTTTTAGGGCTTTCGACCCCAGAGTTAAATCTGATTTCGTGTCAAAAACCTGGATTTTTTTCCCTGCATTTCCTTTTACTCTTGGTATGAGCTATCCCTTTCCACCACTGACTAAAGAGTTCTTTGAGCTCACTGGTTTAAGTTATGCCCAGACCATGCCAATGGTTTGGAGGACCTTGTTTATTATGGAGAACCTGATCCAAACCCATGCTCTTGACATCAACGTATTCGAGTTAGCCAGCGTTTATAACCTGAGAAGCCATGGTTCCCATCGTTTCTTGTTCCAAATCAAATATGGCCAAACTCATCTTGTACTCAAAGCCACCCAAAATGACAATAACTGGAAAGGGAAATTCTTTTTCGTGAAGCGCAGCTCTATCCCCGGTGGGGATCTTCTGCCACTTGAGTGGATTAAGAAGGGTAGGGCTTGGTTTGTAGGATCTTGTATTATCCCAATATCCCCGAGACTAACCTGAATAATAATTATCTTTATGCAGCATCCAAGTTTTCCGAGATAACACCTTCCAGAGCCGATATAATCAAGAGATTGAAGTGTTTTCTGGAACTACCTGTTGAAGAGAAGACGTTTCGATTCAATGTCCCTACTGCCAAGGGAAGTTTTGACACTCGGTGCTCAGATTCCAAAATGTCTAGTGGTAGGTAACTTTTTCTTTTTCCTCTTAGTATACATGATCCTAACATGTTAGACTTTTACAGGTATTCACAAATCAGGTTCTAGCTTTTCTCTTGCCGACATTGATAGTCTGATCTCCGGAGGAGGTGCAGTAATCAAGCAAGAGAAGCCTACTCCTATGATCCTAGGTCCTCTGCTCCTGTCCTTCGCTCCAAGTCATATGGGAGCAAGAAGAGGAAAAATACTGATATAGTTAATGTTGATTCCCCCAAGGAGATGGGTTTTTCTGAATTGAACAAGAAGCTAAGTCTTGTCCTGTGCTCGGTAAGTAGATTCTAACATCCCCGATCTTGCACCTATATCTTGAAAACTTACATGTATTTTTTGGAACAGATGTAAACCTGCTTTGGCACCAAGGAGAAAAGAGTCAATGATGCTGAGAAGATGGTGGAAGACCTGAAGAAGATTGCAGTGGCCAAGAGCAAGGTGTTGGAGAGGGAGGTTAAGAATTTGCTCGCCTGAAGAGAGAACTGGAAGAGACCAAGGCCCAAAACGCCCAAGAGTCGGAGGAGATCAAAGCTCAGCACGCCCAATAACTTGAGGGGATCTTGAATGATGCCAAGAAGTCTGTTGCTATGACCGTTGTCCAAGCTAGGATCCGGATGGCAGAACAAGTTGGTGACAAGGCTTTTGATGTTGCAGCTTGGGACCTTCAGGGGTGGCGTAAGGCTTTGGTGGCTCTAGGTGTTGAGGCGGCTGAGGCAAGTGAGAGGCATGAGGCTGAGGTTGGCAAGGATGGTGAGAAGGAAGTAGGCATGGAGGTGGATGCAACACAAGGCAATTAGGGCAAAGATGCTGAGGCCTGAGCTTTGTTTTTAATGGCTTGACTTGTGGTTCCAAAACAATCTAACTTTGGGGTTTGTCTTTAAAACAATTTAGTTTTTGGTCTCCCATGTTTTGGGAGTTTTCTAGTTGACTTGCTTTAAAACGATTTCTGCTTGATATCCCCGGTTTGGGGATAGTTTGAATGTCTTTATGAATGATTTAGGTTTTAACAACTTTTGTGCTATGCTTGACATGTTTTGTTAAATGCTTGGATTTGGAATGAGTATCCTAGACAAGTAAGTCCTATTATATTTGAAAAACATACTTTGGTGTCTTGCCAGGATACTGGATCTTTAGAAAATATTTTTAGGACAGGGATTCTAGGTTAAAAACTTTTTGAGGACACATCTCATGAAAATAATAGAATTAGACTTTGTACTTAAAAAATCAAGATGTCAACTGAGATAAAAGCATATATTCTAAGGAAGACGAATGAGTAAACATACCAGGTGAGCTTAGCTTGAGTAGCGGTAGGTTATAATCTCTTGGCTATTTCCTACGCATTGCTGATAAGAAAATCATCCACTTAGTCTTTCTTTCGTAGTTATATCTTAGGATATTTGGGGGATTTCCCCATTCTGGTGTAAATCTGTAGTTAGCATGCAAATGCTAAGGACTTGGGTCATCCCAAAAGCTTTCGTGGATTATACCCGATGTGAATATTTTATGTTTAACATGTCAAATGTTAAATGCTTGGGTCATGCCCGATGTATAACATGTCCATGTTATTCAATTGAAAATATTCGTAGTGTCCAAAATATAACCAACAATAGTGAAATTGCCGGCTACTATGACATAGACTGATCTCACCATCTCGAACTATATTTGGATCTCGTGCGTTCAAGCGGAGTGTATAAACCCAATTGCTTAGAAAGGTGAAAACATTTGAACCTTAGAAGGGTTTTGGAATACCTTTTACTTACAGAGATGGCCAGTCTCAATTACTTTGCTTATTGTCTTTAGGAGTCTAATCTGAAAAACCTTTAAACCTTGGTGAAGGTGGGTGTTAGCTAGGCTAACACCCCTCCGATGCTTAAGTCATTAACTTGATAAAATAATGAGTAAAAATTGAAATAAGTAAGGATAGGAAACATACCAGACTGATTTAGAATTTGGATTCTAACTTACATGAAGTATGCCTTTAGATGAATGGCATTCCAGGATCTTGGGAGGACTTCTCCTTCCATAGTTGCCAGCCAGTAGGCTCCTTTGCTAGCCTCCGAGTCTAACAAATATGGTCCTTCCCACTTGGGTGCTAGCTTTCCCTCATTAGGGTTAATAATATTTTGGAAAGTCTTTCTGAGTACTAAGTCACCCACTTGGAATCTTCTCGTTCGCAGGTTCTTGTTGTAAGACTTTGCTATCCTTTCCTGGTACGCTGCAATCCGGATCTTGGCATGATCCCTAATCTCGTCGATGGTGTCAAGATCTTGAGCGAGGGCTTCGTCATTATTTTCAGGAGTTTGAAGGTTGGATCTTGCTATTTTCACGACCTTTGTACCAAATACAAATGAGAACGGGGTTTGCCCCTTTGCATTCTTCGCGATCGTCCTATCTACCAAAAGGAAAAAAGGTAGCTCTTCTGCCCATCTTCCTTTCTTGGCATCCAACCTCCTTTTGAGGTTGTTGACAATGATTTTGTTGATGGATTCCGCTTGTCCGTTAGCCTGAGGGTGGACAGGAGTTGAGGTTATCGTCTTTATTCCCCAACTGGCACAGAAGTTAGTTGTTCTTTTGCTGATGAACTTGGATCCGTGTCGCACACTATTTATGCCCGGATCCAGAATCTAGTCAGGATACTACGCTTTATGAAAGATACCACTTCCTTGTCTTTGACTTGGACAAAGGCTTCTGCTTCAATCCACTTGGAGAAATAGGCAGTCATTGCTAGTATAAACACTTTTCCTCCTAGAGCTTTGGGTAGTTTACCAACTATGTCCATTCCCCATTTCATAAATGGCTAGGGGTAGATGATTGGATGCATGTGCTCTGCTGGCTGATGAGGTACATTGCCGTGTCTTTGGCAGGCGTCACACTTCTAGGCATAGCTCGAAGAATCCTTCCTTATAGCTGGCCAATAGTATCCTGTTCTTAGGATTTTGGAGAAGAGTGCTCTGCCCTCAGTATGGTTGCCACAGTCTCCTTCGTGTATATCCTTTAGAACTTCTTGTGTTTCATGTTCTTCCAGACACTTCAAGTATGGACCTACCATAGATTTTCGGTACAAGGTATCATGCAAAATAACAAAATGTGATACCTTCATGCGGAAGGCTCTGTGATTCTTTTCCTCTGTCGGGCTTTCGCCATTCTGTAGATATCTCTTGATGAGCAGGATCCATGATTCATTAGTTTGTTTAGGATCATGGATTTCGAGGCTCTCCGAAATTGACACTTCTTTTCCCTTTTATTCCAGCAGATCAATTGCTAGGCTCATGATGTGTACAATCAGGATCTTGTCATCCGATGGTATCTTGAGAGCCGATCCGAGGCTTGCGAAGGCATCAACTTCGGCATTCTCTTGTCTAGGAACATGTTCGATGCTGAAGATTTTGAAGCCCTGTGTTGTAGATATCTGATCTTCATATCTTTGGCTAGTTATAATCCTGCTATCAAGGCTTCGTATTCTACTTCATTGTTTGTTGCTTGGAATCCACAACTAATGGATTTGGGTATAATGTCCCCCTGTGGCGATTTTAGTATGATACCTGATCTTGTCCCTCTTACATTAGATGCACCATCAGTGAATAGTGTCCACTTTTCTTGTGTTTCTTCTAGTTAATGGACTTCCATGTCTGCTTCATATTGAATATCATTGCTGAAATATGCCACAAAGTCCGCTAGTGCTTGGGATTTGATCGCAGTCCTAGGCTCATATATCATGTTATAGGCACTTAGCTTAACAGACCACTTTGCCATTCTTCCTGACATTTCTGGTTTTCTCAAAACAGACTTTATAGGATAGTTAGTTTTAACCTGAATATGATGTGTTTCGAAATAATGTCAAAGTTTAGTAGATGCCATAACTAGTGCTAAAATTAAATTTTCAAGATTTGAATACCTAGTTTCTGCATATAGTAGACTTTTACTTACATAGTAGATGGGATATTGTTGCCCTTCATGTTTCCATGCGAAGGTTGACATTCTGCCTTTCAGAAAATCTAGGAGTTCTTGTTCAACATCTGTGGGGATATGGGATCTTATAAGCACTTTGACATCTGTGTTCGCAAGGTCTAGAGGTACTTCCTTGACATCCTGCTCTTTAGCTTCCAAAACGTCTCGCGCTTGCTTCTTTAATTGCTATGCTTTTCTTTTTTTGTTGACGGCTTCATTGAGGACGTGTAGCAATCCTTGGCTTCTTACTGATCACTGTCTATCCTCACCACTCCCCAAGGGTTTGGCATCTTGACACATCGGTGATGGTTGATGGTATGGCTTTCATATTATGGATCCAGGGTCTCCCTAACATAATGTTGTAACAGTATAGAGAGTCAATTACACAAATTTTTTTGATAGAGTTTACCCCCTCTATGTAGACATGCAACTTGATCTCCCCAATTGTGTTCTTGGCTTCTCTGCTAAATCCCACCAATACCGAGGATTTCGACACAATTTCAGCTTCATGAACGTTCATCCTCTTTAGTGCTTCTAGCTGGATTATGTTAACAAAGCTGCCCCCGTCAATCAGGATCCTACGAACAAAATGGTTGGCCACATACAAGGTGATGACCAAGCCGTCATGGTGGGGATCTTGCACATTTTCTCTGTCCTCCTCATAGAACGAGATCAACTTCTGGTTGGTCAAGGTAGATGTTCTCGTAGGCCTGTCTTCCTCTTCTGCTTTCGCTTTTTTGGCATGTCTTTTGGCTGCAGAATATGAAGTACCATAAATATCAGAACCACCAGATATGAAATGAATTACCTTTGCATCCAGAGGAGGGGATGTTGCTCGTTGCATGCTTTTGTCGTGATCCTAGCTCTTGTCTCTTTTTCTGCCCAAGAGTTCCTTCAAGTGTACCCTTTGCTCAGGAGATAACTTATCTCCTTTCGAAGTGCAATACAATCCTTAGTCACATGGCCAAAGTCCTCATGGTAAGCACACCACTTAGATTTATCTTTCCAAGTGGAGGTCTTGTCATTCTTCTTGGCCATCTTGCTTTATCTCCGAGATTCTGCATTACAAACATTAGACTTGAAACGTCAATAGAAAAACAGTAATAATTTATTTTATGATATTCTTCTTCCTCGTCATCTTCCACATCGTTGATCCTGTGGTTGTCGGGTTTTGAATAAGGCTTGGATCTGTGGTGTTTGTATACTAAGTATTCTGATTTTCGGTTAGGATATTCATAATTGGAAGGCACGTCGATCCTTTTTCGGATCTTCTTATCCTCTTCGAGCCTTATGTCGGTTCATGACTTCATCCAAGTTCCTGCATGGGTTCATTACGAGATCCTCGTAAAATTGAGAATCTCTTTTTAAGCCCATTTTGAAAGCTTGGACCGCAGTAGCAACATCAATATTCGGGATATCTAGGGACTCCTGACTCTGAGAGATTCATCAGAATTTTGAGCTACCCTATATAGATCATTGGTTAGTCTCTCAAATGTTCTACTGCATTAAAATTGGTTATTAAACAAGTTAACTAAATAAGAGAATGAAGTGATTGAGTAAGGAGGAACATTTAGTAGCCATTTTAAGGCGGATCCCGTGAGGGTTGATCCGAAGCCTTTGCACAAACAGGCTTGCTTTAGATCCAAAAAGATTGGAATGATTTCCATCCTCTGCCTATACTGGGCGATATGCTCTTCAGGATCTGTGGTCCCATCATACATCTTCATGTTGGGAGTCTGGAAGCGCTTAGGGATCTCTACATCACATATGGGAGGAGCGAATCTAGAGATCCTGTGACTTGATGGCGATACTTCAGGTATAGGTTGGACCACACCGAGTACACTAGAAATCATGTCCTTCAGCTTCTTTAGTTCTCTTTCCATGATCGGACTGATGCCTATACCCTGCACATTGTTAGTGTTTAAAAATTGATTATTCAAAACGTTACCAAAATCATGGTTCTGCGATGATGAGCCCGGTGTAATGCCAAAATCCCTAATGGCAGTAGCCACAGTAGCTTGAGTTGGATCAACTATTTTGGTTCGAGGTTGCATGGTAATGAAATCTCCCATGTAGTTCCTCGAAGATCCTCAAGCATCAAAGTTCAGGATCCTAGGCTGCAATGGAGTGGTCGTCGCTTCTATTGGCTTCTGCATTTCTGATTTCATCTTCTCTATTTCTCCTATCATCATTTGATTTGTCTTATGTTGTTCTTCCATCTGCTTTTTCACTTGTGAGAACAAAGAAATGATTTCATCATTCGAGACAAGGATATGTTCTTCATTGGATCTGCCAGATCCTTGAATAAACTGACCAACAAGAGCCGTCTTTCTGACCGGAATGTCAATTTTCTTTTGAGATGATGGTGGGGGTAGAATAGTCTAATTCAAGCCAGAGCTTGAAGAAGAGATTGCAGAAGAGGACAACTTAGATTGGGACAACATTTTTTAAAATAGTTTTGAGAAGTAGTGATTGAATAAAAACTTTAACATAAATTTGAGAATGAAAAGCACCACTTGCCCCACGGTGGGCGCCAAATTGTTTTCACAAAAAATAAACAAGGATAATTCTGTGATCAAATTAGTAAGTGAGGTAGTGTGCTTGTATAATTCTTGTAGCAAATGTAAGATTGAAAGCAATAAAATAACACAGGTGATTATGAGGAAAGACCTTGATCCTTGGATATCTCCGGCATAAAACCTCGGGAGGTGACTAAAGTCACGCTGCCTCTTGTTCTTCTTATCGATCATAACAAAAATTACAAGGTTGGAGCAATAGATGATCGTACTAAGTGATTACAGAGAGTATTCGAGAGTGTGTTGTGTGTTATATTACGATCATAATGCTCAATTAAATAAGAAAAATAAAATAACTAATCTCCCGATTATCTTGGGAAGAACTCGGTCTCCACTTGTGACCGTTATAGGAGCTTTAACGCACGTTTTCTCCGGTCAATCTCCGACTTCTAAGGGTGAACTAAGTCGCTATTGAATGCCTACGAAAGCAAGTCAAAGACAAAAGAAGAAAGCTTGATTAGTGTCATAAGTATTCAAGATACTGAACTTACTTGAGATCCAGGATCCTGAGTCATAAAATTAACCCGTAACAATACCTACTACTTATCTCAGGTGAGTTCAAGAATCCCTATTTTTACTGTTTTAGGGGGTGTGCATACTCAAGAGTTAAATGTTTATAATAAACATATTTTATTACTTAAACGTTTGCGAAAGAAAAGAAATAAAGAGTTTATTTAACTTGTGCTTTATAAACAGAAAGAAAAGAAAGAAAGAGTTTATTTAACTTGTGTTTTATAAACATAAAGAAAAGAAAAAAAGGTTTATTTAACTATATGTTTTATAAACAGAAATAAAGCGATAAATCAAATACATTGTCTAATCTGTAAAAGTATGGTTACCACCGAAGCAAGTCTTGAGGTAGTAGTGTAGTCTTTGAGACTAGTGCTACTCGAAGCCTATGTCACTGTTATGGAATTAGTTGTATGCCTGCCATATGAATAACCGGGACAGTGCTCGACAGGGCACTGTAATAGGGATGTTGTACAACTAGAAGAGATGAGTAACGACGGTTGCTCCGGTGATGACGTTCACATGAGAAAATAAGTCCTTAGTGGACATAAGAAGTGAGTATCGACCTTTGGATGATGAGACTTAGGGAACAATACTCGCAAAGACAAGAAGTCATTTGTGGACAGTAAAGAAAGAAACAGATTATAGACTAAAATGTATGACTTAATAAGAAAAGAATGTAGAATGGCTAAGTATTTATTTGCATGTTGTATTATGATATCTTTACTTAGTAGTATAAAGAATGTTTTCATTAAACAAAATTTTCATGATTAACATATGAAAGAAAAGCTTTGTACTAAAAGTTTTGAAACTTGAACTCACCAACGTTAGCTGACTATTTTAGTATGAACATAAGGTGATAAGGGAAAGAGAAAGATATGAAGCCGCAAGGGCTTAGAAGAGGATGGCTGGATGGTTGTTGCTGGCAAGACTGACATCCCTATGATCTAGTTTATGACTTTAGACAATGCATGTTTAAAGTTTTAACGAAGTCAGAATTTTGTAACAAACTTCCGTTGTGTTTTAGTTGTTTAGTTCAAGATTTAAAAACTATGTTTATGTTATGTTTGCCAACTATGATAGGTAGCCGGTTTGGGTCCTTTCAAGTCATGAACTCGGACCATGAGACTGTCATAAGGCTTAGAATAAGACTAGTCATGAGGACTGTGCCGAACACCCAAGACTCCTGTCATGAAGTAACATATGTTTCCGAAGGAACCTTTCCTTTCTCTTTCCTAGATATAGACAATTTAATGACTTATAAAACTTTCATTTTCTTACATTTATTAAAAACAGTCTTTAACTTTCGTTAAACTTTCATAAACATCTTTACTTGCATAAAACATTTGTTTGCCTTGCTTTACCTTTCTTTTAAACTTTCCTTCACTTTCGTTTACTAACACAATATTATAGTAAACACTTTCTTCACTTTCGTTTATTAAATCTCAATTATAATAAACACTTCCTTCACTTTCGTTTATTAACACACAATTATAATAAACACTTTACATAGTATGCACACCACTCCAAAAGTAGACATAAAAGGGATCTAGAACTCACCTGGTTATCATGAATTAATCTGAACTGGAAGTCTAGGCTAGGTCACCTGCTAAACGATCTGCATAAAAGTCAACACGCGAAATCTATCAATTTTAGCTATTGTCGCCCCTAGTGTCATCCGACACTAGTGTCGTGTACAGTGTCGCAGTACTAGCGTCGTCCGGCAGTGTCGCCACAACTTTCGTTGTGGATTTAGTGTCGCCACTTATTAGTGTCATCATCTCCGTCATTTTTCCACGACTAGTGTCGCCTGATGAACTAGTGTCGTTCAAGAATAAATTCTGATCTAGCCATTGCTTTGATCCAATATCAAAACATGATACATTCAAATCGTTTGTTTAACTTACATGTAGCTAGATCAATGGTCTTTAGGCCATTTCATACGTAAAAATCCAAGCTTTTTGGATCAAACCTTGGTTTACCCACGTTTTACCCAAAACCCATCATTCTTTAAAACAGAGATGTTAGAGGCTGATCTTACATCAAGTCACGACCAGATGATGATGATGATGATGATGATGATGATGATGATGATGATGATGATGATGATGATGATGATGATGATGATGATGACGAAGACGACGTTGACGATGACGATGACGATGATGGACCTTGTTGATTGATGCTAAAATTCCTCCCAAAGCTCTGTTTCTCTCTCTAGAACTCCCTAGGATGAAAGTGATGAAAATGAGAATGAGAGAGTTAGGGGTGGTGGCTAGGGTTTTACCTCCCCCTCCCCCCCCCCTCTTTCCATCCTTCGAGCTAAGCCCAAAACTGGCCCTCGATCTATATCCCTTCTCGTTTATCTTCTTCATCCCAAACATTACGTGTCACGGTTTTGGGGTGTTACATTATGTTTGTTGTGTTTGTGGTTGAACCTGTAAACATAATTTGATTATTGTATTAGGTTTTGTAAATATAACTTGATACTTGTATTGGATTTTATTAATATAATTTTATAATTGTATTGGATTTTGTAAGCAACATTTGTATTGGAACTTTTCTGCATTTTAAGCAGAAAATTCTATATTATTTCGTGTTTCTTTAATTATATATTATTAAAAACGGGTTTGGTCAGAAATTTGAACCCAGATTTCGTTGGAAATTGGTGGTTAAAATATTGATCGGAAATTATTTCGTTAGAAGTTGACCGGAATCAAATTTATTAGAAAGTTCCCATCACATACCATTTTCTAATAAAATCACATCGTAAACTGCGATTTCCTACACATTTATGATGAAATATCTAGCATAAGAAGCGATCCAGTTTTCTAGTAATGGCACATACCCTTAGAAGTATTTTATTTTGAACAGCAAATGCCTGGACACCCGGATCACCCTGACCATGGCTCAACCTGACCATGGCTCAACTTGGAAGATTTTGTCCCAAACAAGATCCCAATCCATGAACTCCTATTTGGAAAGTTATAAGAGTAACACTCAACCAGAAGTATCGGTGATTTTTAGAAGTATTTATTAATTATTAATTTTTTCAAGTAGTTCTTTTCAATGATTAAATAGCTTTATTTTGTTTAAACAATTTTCATGATTCTAAAAACACATGATCTTTTTTGTAAATGTTTAAGAGATTTCTTTGTTACATAATTTCTATTATATTTTTTAAAACAAAGTTCTGTTGCTAGTAAAAACCAGGCTTTATTACGTTAACGGTTAACATACATATATGTTTGAAAAACCGGACTATATTTACTTGTCAAATGGATGGATTTCGTCGTAATATAGTCATTTTTTTCCCGATTATATTTGTTAATTAACATTAACTTATTATATTAACCTGTCCGTAAAAAGTCATCCATATAATTGCATAGTAAGAAAAAAAAAAGGGTTTCTGTAGAGTTTAATAATACAAACAAATGATGTGGAGCTTTGAGGATCAACCAATTAATAACCATCTTGGAATGCATAGTAAGCTTGTACTTCATGCAATTCAATATGTATTTTCTGAAATGATTCAAGGTCCACAACATATGCACATGTAGTCAACTTATGTGAACTCAGCTCTGCACTGAGAAGTGAGAGATAATTTATGGTATTCACATATTCAACAAAAGGTATCACTGAGTGCACAAAAGATACACCAAAACAAGAATAAACAGATATAATTACCTACCCTTAGGATGAGAAAAAACAAAAGGGCCAAAGAAAAAACAGTAAAAAGCACTCAAGAGACTAATAATTCCACCATAAAGATTCAAAGGCAGTAGTAATCATGTGTTCTTGCCCAGAAACATACCTATCTTCTTGATCACCACCATTGTTAATCCACGGAGGTGGATACAACCATCCGTCCATCACCGAGTCTGTATACACGAAATCATTCTTTAACTCGAGCGACTCGAAACTCGACCCTAAAACCGGAAGCTCGATTATCTCATCAAGTTCCTCAGATGTTTCTATGCACGAAGACGGAGAGTCAAGTTCTGTCATGGCTGCTGCTTTAGCCGCAGCAGTTTGCACGTCTCTCGGAGAGCACGAGACAGGGCGCGGTAGTGATCCCACAAGTTCGGGGAAATTAAGAATCGCGGAGGTCCCTTTTATGCAAACCGCGGCCACATCGTGTGCCCGGGCTGCCATTTGCGGTGTAGGAAAAGTTCCAAGCCATATGCGCGATTTCTTCCTTGGCTCACGGATTTCGGACACCCATTTGCCCCAACTCCGCATCCGAACACCACGGTAGACCGGATGCTTGGTGCTCGAATCGCGGCTCCTTTTGACGGTTCGGGTTTCGGGGTTTTGAGAGTTGGGTAGTGGCTGAACTGATCCTGGAGAGTAATCATCAGGTTCGGAAATGGAAGTCGCTATACTCATTTTGGCAAGTGATGATGGATTCTTTATTAGGGCATACGTAAAGGGTGAAAGAGTAGCCGTCATGAGCACATTATGTTTCTTTATGTTAGTTTTGTTTGAAAACAGAATAAAGAATGAAATAAAGTTCTGAATTTTCAGGGATTTAAAGATTGAGTCGCTGCGTGTTTAATCAGAGTGAAGGCAGTAGGCTCGATCAATCAGCGATTTCTACCCTCATCTCCCAATGTGTGATACAGATACTTATAACGCGAGATACAGAGGGAGAGATAGAGAGATATAGAGAGAGAGAGAAAGAGAGTAGGGGGTGGGGGTGGGGCAAGAGAGAAATGGTTGCTACCCTAGAGAAATGTGGTTTAGTACAATGGGGTCCTTCACAAACAAGTACCACACAAAAGGGTTTTTGACTTCTTTCAAGAAAATTTCACCTTTGTTTTGGCAAACTACTTGTAGTAAGTTCTCAAAGATTCACTTTGCACTGTTTGTTTCCCCCATCGGTTTAGTCTTCCATCATTTCAACCTTGCTCCATCATAAGATTCATCTTTTTAATATATTATTACTGCAATTATGCTACTTTTAAATAAGAATATTTAATTCACTACTGCAAAATGAGAATTTCCAACCATAATTTAAAAAATAAGCGTTTCTGACCAATTTTCGAAAAAAAAAAGTTATTGATTGTAGGGAAAAAACTGGATGGAAAACTATATATTTCGACTATTTTCCGACAAAAATATTTTCCAATGACTATATGCTATTTTCAATTTTCCGACTACTATTTTTATTTATATATTTTATTTATTTATTTCTAATTTTCTGACCACTTTTTTTTCTGACCCTTTTTTTATATTTTTTTGTTAGGAAATAGTTGTTTTGTAGTAGTGACAAATTAGTTAATTAATTAGTAACTTTTTTTGAGAAGCAATTTTTTTACTCGTGAATACGACCTAATCAAACCTGTATTTATAAGGATTTAATTAAACTTACACCACTTTTATTTCATGAATACTACTAGGCCACAAGGTCACTAGCAATTATTTTGTAACTATTAAGAATTATTAGTTAGTACCTTACATTTTGTCAAAAGAATTGCAATCATTCTCTTCCAACTAAACGTTAGAGGTTTCAAATTTTAGGCAACCACATTTGATTTCGTGTCTTTTTTTTCACAAATAACATTGGACCAAAAATAAAAAGATGATTACAATAAATTGGCAGGTAAACGGCTGCGTCGTAACCCCCTTTTGGATAGCAAAACTAATCCTACTAAACACAAATCTTTGGGTCTTAGGGGCCGAAAATTTACTAAGCATGACCCGTTGAACCCTGTTTAGTAATTCAACAGCCTCCGGGGCTAGAAAACCAAATGTATGAAAGGCAAAAGGGATAAACACGTGTTGATTCTCTAAACAAGTTTTCTCGTGTTTAGCAACTTTGTTGATTCTACCACCTCACTACCACTTCACAAATAAAAAAGGAGTTGAAACTTTAGTAAACAAAATCAAAGTTAATTATTTTAGAAGCCGGAAATTCTTGGTGCGAGTGTGTGACACTATAAACTGCTGGAAAATAATACACTTTGCATATCCGAAAAACTTCACTAGTGAAACCCAATAGGGGTATGATTGACTTCAAAATACTGATCTGAGGACTTTCCCATGTTGTGGTGTTCCTAGGTCTTAAAAAGTTAATATAATCGTTAGAAGGGTGGTTAGAAATCACATCTCAACAAGAATTAAATCGGATGTTAAAGACAGAGATCTTTACCGTAAGTCTTCTTTGTTTAGGTGTATATGTGAGAGTAGGATTAGCGGGCTGTGTGAGTTTGCGGTTTTAAAAAAAAGTTAAGTTGTTTTAAAGCAGTTATCCTCGATCTTTACTGTTGGGTTATATATTGAAAGCGTGTAATCAGAAAGTTTTTTCTTTGAAAATAACCACCGTCTCCGAAGTCTTTATTGATATCCAGCTGGCCTAAGTAATTTTTGGCTGTGGTGTGGTCTACTTGGTTTAAAACCCGACAGTATCGCTTGGTCGTTTCATGTGCTTGGGGCAACCATTACTATGTGCCGATCGTTATAATTCTACCACCTCACTAGTCTTGAATTTTTCTAATAAAATATTTTGTTGTTCCAAAAAGAAAATATTAAAAAAAAACTGTAGCAAGTTGTAATATACAGCAATGTAAATTTGAATTTAAAATTTATGAGGTGGTACTCACTAGTCTCAAAAGATGCAATATTTTTTTAAATTCAACTGTCCCCGAAAATGCAGGATATTTTGGTTTTTTTTAGTACATCTTTATTCCGAGTTTATATTTTACTTGCTATTAATCATTATATTATTTAGTAATCTTGAGTGACTAGTAAATATATTTTGATTTCCTGAAATTAAGTTCGAACACTTAAAAACTAAAAAAAAAAATTTAAAAATAAGTTTTAACTTTTCATTGCCACATAGCCTACTAAATAGGCGGTTATATTTTGATTAACCGCCTATTCATCGAAGGGATGCAACGATTGAATCATACAGATTCATAGGACTATATGTAGAGGTATGTAATGTATAACAACTATGTTGAATATATATTCTTAGTTTCTGTGTTCTTTCAAATCTACTCTTACTGAAGGATTAATTCTAATTTGTTTGTTACGTGAAAGGGGTTTGGATAAGGATGTTTTGCGATAAAGATTAGTTATGGTTTATTGAGTCATGTTTATCGGTTTTATTAGATATGATTATCTAGTTGGTTTTAAATATTTATTTAAGTATTTGAGTAGAATTAGAAGACTTGCTTAGCAAGGTTTATTTTAGTATAAATAGATGGGTTAGGGATCATTGTAAATGTGTCAAGAATTATAATAAACAGAAAGAGTCGATCTTTTGTTGAGATCAAATTCTGTATTCGTGTTCTTGGGCCTGATTTCCAACAATTGGTATCAGAGTTTGGTGTATGTCGTTTTGAGAGTCGTTTTTAGGAAGGGAACGGGGAGCAGCCCCTTTGGCTGCAGGGCTGAAAACGAGAATGAAAGGGAAGTCAGCAGCAGCATATTTTGAGGAGTTTTTCACGAGAAGGAAAGCAGTTGATTTGATCTAGTTGTGATAAGACAGCTTCAATATTTGATCAATCGACCAGGTCCTTCCCGCCAAGGATAAAAACGGAGTAACCGGGGTAGGTTGTTTTTTTTTTTCAGAAGATATCCGATCAGATTTGCGGGTAGGCGGACAGAAAAAGATTCGTCAAAGCAGGAGGCTTTGAATCTTGACGTGCTTAGCAGGGGAAGAAGAAAACGGTAAAAGCAGCGAGCTTGTTTTTTTTTTTTTGATCGGTGGTCAAGAACGGGGTTGTTTTGGTGACACGGGAAGAGGGAGATCGATAGTGGTCAAGTAGGATTGTAGTTGATAGCAGAAGAGGCCAAATGAAGATGGTTGGTAACGAGGGTGTTACGGTGACCATGAGTAGTGTTGTTATCACTCGAGTTAGTTGTGGAGGTTCAAATAATCACGACGCCAAACGTGAATCGAGTTTTGGCAACAAAAATTCAAAGGTTTAAAGATTAGGTTATCGCGGCGGAACACATTAGGATTAAAAGGGGAGATTGAAGGATTAATCCTAATTTGTTTGTTACATGAAAGGGGTTTGGATAAGGATGATTTGAGATAAAGATTAGTTATGGTTTATTGAGTCATGTTTATCGGTTTTATTAGATAGGATTATCTAGTTAGTTTTAAATATTTATTTAAGTATTTGAGTAGAAATAGAAGACTTTGTTAGCAAGGTTTATTTTAGTATAAATAGATGGGTTAGGGATCATTGTAAAGGTGTCAAGAATTATAATAAATAGAAAGAGTCGATCTTTTGTTGAGATCAAATTTTATGTTCGTGTTCTTGGGCCTGATTTCCAACACTTACACATACGCAACTAAAACAAATTGATTCAAACAGTTTGTTTCTCAAACTTTAACATCCGAATTTCTTCTTGTTACCCAACAATGAGGATGAGGGTGTGGCGGCTAGGGCTTTTAGCCCCCCCTCCTTCATCCTCAAGTTTTCGGCCCCAAGGCTCACCATCACGAGCCCACCAACCCTTACTTGTTTCCTTTTCTCGTTCCTAAAAAACCCATCTTTTATTTGTTATTATTTTCGGGATGTTATATGACTGTCATAAGATAACATAGACGGTGCCTTAGTGGCCAGTCAATTGACACGGTTATACAATTGTTCAGTGTGTTAAAGGTAACGACGGTTACTCATAGAGTGAACGTGACCCTTAGTGTGTTTTATCTTCATCATGGACGGTCTTCATGAATGTTGCGTATATTCCATGGATGGTCATCACGAAGGATATTACCGAAAGGAATTGACGGATAAAGCATAGCAACGGATTCGACAAATAATGTATGACTTGACAAGAAAGTGTGTTAATGTTATACCTTTACCTGCACCGATGCTTATATGTTTTAAACCCTTCTTCTTTTATTAAATGTTATGTTTTATGTAAAGTTATAACTCACTAAATGTTAGTTGACTTTTAGTATGCACATCAGGTTAAATGTAGGTCATGAATGTAGCTCGTGGATGTTTGGCTTGCAGCGAAGAGTTACCCGACTATCGAAAATCTAGCATCCCACTTATTATGTTTAAAAGTTGTTATGTAAAGACAATGTTTTTAATTGTTTTGGACAAGTACGTTTTATGTAAAGATATTTTCGTTGCGTTAGTGAAGTTTTAAGTTTAAGAACTAAGTGTGTATGAGTAAATTCAACACATGAGGTCTCCCGGGATTCGAGGCCTTACACATAAACCATGCATTTGGTGGAAAATTGTCGGTAGAATTACCAAATCGACTCATAAATTCGACCAATAGATTTTGAATCGCACCATTTGGCAAGAAAAATTGCAACTTTTGATATCTTCTGTACTAGTGTTAGTAGATTTGCTAGATTAGGTTCGTTTATATTAGATTCGCTTAGTTTGTTGTTAGGTGAAATTAGATGGTTAGTATCGCTTTATCTTCTTCTTCTCGTATATATATATATATATATATATATATACTAGTTTAGAACCCCGCGTTTACACACGAGTTGAAAAATATCAATACATAAAATTCTTAAATTTTTATGTATATATTTTACAGGCTTAAAAATGTATTACATATACTAAGGATAGAAAACAAAATTCAAAATATGTAAAAATTAATATATATATATATATATATAGTGTTAGGTTCAAATGAGAACTCCAAATATTTTAAGAACTCATGAGAACTCGCGAAAAACAATAAAAAATCATTTATTTATCTAAAATACTAACGTTACTATTAGAATACAACATTTTTATATCGATTAATATATGTAAATTTACATGTATTCGTATATTATAAACATTTACACATGCGTACATGGTAAAGGCTTACACATGTGTACATGAGAGACTTACACATGTGAAAATGTTTATAATATACAAGTACATGCAAATTTACACATATCAATTTATATAAAAATGTTGTATTTGAATAGTAATTCTAGTATTTTAAACAAATAAATGATTTTTTTATTGTTTTTAGAGAGTTCTCGCGAGTTCTCAAAATATTTAGGAGTTTTCAAATGATCCATTCCACATATATATATATATATATATATATATGGGTTTCGAAAAAACGTTAATTACTATTTAATGTAATTTGATTTTCATTTAGTATTTGATTGAAAATAAAAGTTATATAATTAGATTTCAAAGTTTCTTATAATAAGAAATAATTTAAAATAAATATATTTTAGTATTATAATTAAAAATATATTATTATTAAAATTTAAAACTGAAATTTGCCACACAACTTTTGAGTTAGTGAGTTTTTCATAGAAAACCAGTTTTATTCTAGTAGTGTGGCCTAAATCCTCGTTGGTGGAGCTTGTCTCTTATTCAATTTAAATAATATTACATGTGTCACTGTATATTCATATGTTGCTAATTATATATATGTATATTTATAACAAATTTAATTGTACGTGTTTTATAGATCTTCTCTAAACGAAATATGAACTAATTATATTATTATAGACACATGTGCCATTTAGTAATTAAAAGATTGAATAAATTTTCAAAACTAAAATATAGAAATTCAGAATCAAGTACAGCTCGGATTTTACTTTTTTTTAGAACGACAAATTTCTTTTAATCCTGTCACTAGTGGGACTTGATTAACCCGTGAGCTTCAAACCTTAGGTGCTCGTAGGGCTTACACTCTAATGACATATCATCTATGAAGAAAAAATGATCAATTACGGTTTACACCATAAGTGTTCATTATATTATTCATAAATTTAATTTATGAAACGAATGTTAATTTATTGACTAATCCTGATCATGATAAAAAAAATTAGGTTTTCAAATGACAGTTTGTGTGCTAGTGAATCGTGATTGTATTTTAAGGAGCAGATCCATATAGGAATAAATAAATGAATAAACTATTCACAGATAAATTAGAAAAACACTCGATTCCAAACCGAATTGATCGAATGATCGATTGGAGAAATTTTCTTACGTAGGCCAAGATTAAATAATGTTCAATTATGAAGCTACACCAATAATTTATTATAAACTTGATGTATATATGTCTTCTGGTGACAATTATATTAAATCTTTAATTTAAACCTTTTTGAAAAGATTTGATTCTTTTATCTCCATTAGGAGAAAACGGCTTGCTATATTTGCTTGGCATGTCACAGTCACCAAATTGGGAATATTTTAGTTAAATATTTATAACTAGGTTAGAATCTCGTGTATTATACCGGTTGAATAGATTTAATGTTATATATTTAGTATTAAAAAGCTTAAAAAACAAGTGTATGCTACGGGTTGAATAAACATGTGTATTACACGTGTTGAATAAAATATAATATAATCTGTTAACAAATACAATCGTCAAGATATATTTTTAAAAATAAACTTTGCATGACAGTTATAAATTCTGTTAAGTTAATTTTTAGAATATATTTTTTTCAACTGGATATTAATTTTTTTATATAATTGATATATGTTAATTCAATTAAAGTGTACTTAGTTCCTTAAGTACTCTTTTACCGCTTATAATTTAACTTGAATTACAATTATAAATATATAAATTCATATAAAAAAAATAAGAAATAAAACTTGGATTTTTTAACGCCGCCTATTTTTTTATTATTTGGAATATTGTATTTTTACCATTCAAACCATCCAAACACAATAAATTCTTTAAAAGTTTTTGAAATCACTTATAAAAACAACTATTTATCATTATTTGTCCTTTTTTTTAAATATTTTAACGAACAAAATTTTAAATTGATATGGAAAGTCAGAAATTATAACTATTCATAATTAATTTTATTATAAATTTATTTGATTAATAATAAAATAACTATCTATAATTAAATAATAAGTATCCATTATTAAATTTATATTAAATATATAAAAATATATTGTTTTAATATCATTATTAATAGAAGAGAGAGAAGCGGAAAAATAAACTTTTAGATGACCTAGAATTGTATCATGTGTCATCTAAGATTTTTATTTATTAAATAGTATAGATATAGATGTCTTTGTTATAAAAATATGTTAACAAATCTATTTTGAAATTTTTTAATGTTAAAATCACTTTTAAAATAAAAATTTATATATTATGAATTCACAAGAGTTATATATTGTATACTAGTTTAGAACCCCGTGTCTACACACGAGGTGAAAAATATCAATACTGTCACACCCCAACCGACGGCGGAATACGTCGGGGCGGACGTGTAGACTGTTTATAAGCAAATGATCAAACTACAATCTCATATATTAATTTAATCACATTTTCATAACACTTGTTCAAACAATTCATGTATAAACATACAAAGGAAAAACAAGATACACAATAAATGTTCATTTGATTGTTTAACTAGGTCCTCAATCCTATGTGTAGCATCTTGTATATGATCTCAATATTAATACCTGAAACATGATGAAAACAGGGTCAACTAAAAATAGTTGGTGAGCATATATATGTTTTGACACCACAAGCAATATCAAAAGTTTGTGTACAATTCATATGATGCATGGTTTAATAAGGCAATTATGGAGAATCACTATAGTTTAAACTGGGGCGTACAATAAAAAATTGTGACTGATAGGCATAACACAACAATTATCCTTAAATGTTAGGCATAACACAACAGTTATCCTTAAGTGTGAAGCATAACACAACAGTTATCCTTAGATGATAGGCATAACACAACAGTTATCCTTAAGTGTGAGGCATAACAAAACAGTTATCCTTAAGTGTGAGGCATAACACAACAGTTATCCTTAAGTGTTTTCGGCAACAATCACCTAACCGGGTGGGTTGGTCAGACACAATAGATCTATCATTGTATATTGTCGGCTTGTACAGAGTTAATGATTGCATTTGCACTATGCATAAAAAGTATGTAAATGTTATTTGCACAAATAATGTTCAAGCATAAGGCATAAATTGCACAAATGATCATAAGACACAAAAATAATTTTTGAAATTTAAAGGAACAAAAAAGATCAAACCAAGCTTTTAAATAAAAGTTTAGAACAAATTTAATTAGAATAGGGTTTTTGATCTTGTATAAGTCTATGATTATAACATAAACATGTTAGGGATCACAGACCTAGCTAGTTATGAGGGATTTTTGAAAGGAAAATTATGAACAAGCAAGAACATAAGAATAACTTAATTAGAATGGAAAGATTTAAGCTAGAATTTTCTAAAAGATGAGAAGAACAACCTTTAGTAGCTATAGAGCCCTAGAGGATCGTTGAGGTGCGAAGAATAATGGAGTAATAAGAGCTCTATTTATAGCGTGGGATTAGAGACTTATTCGCAAAATTTAAATAGATAATTGGACTACAATGAAAAAGATGACAAATAGTTTTTAATATTCTAACGTAAGTGCTCATTAATCTTATGTTTCAATATAATTCATATTTAAAGTGTTAGATAAATGTAATTATATACTTATTTGTTTTATCACACTAATTTTATAAAAGGAAAAAAGTTTCTATTTTTTTATAAAATTATAAAGTTGTATAAATGATTTATTTATTGCAAACAAATATATATATTTACATATATTTATAAATAAATACTTATATATATATATAATGTAAATACATGATTTAAAGCTCGTAGTTATTATAACAAAGTATATATATATATATATATATATATAAATATATATATATATATATATATATATATAAATATACATGCATATGTTATATATGTACAATTAGAAAATAATGTGTTATAATAAGAATGAAACTTTGAATTAATACTCGTTAAAATAATAATTAATGTGATAAGTACGGGTTATAAATGAAGTGTTATTATTATCTAAAATAGAATGGAATAATGCTAGAAAATCGTAGAGGTTACAAATACATAAAATTCTTAAATCTTTATGTATATATTTTACTGTAGTAAAGTGTATTACATATACTAAGGATAGAAAATAAAATTTAAAATATGTAAAAATTAATATATAATTGGATTTCAAAAAAAAGTTAATTACAATTTAATGTAATTTGACTTTCATTTACTATTTGATTGAAAATAAAAGTTATATAATTAGATTTCAAAATTATTTATAATAAAGAATAATTTAAAATAAATGTGTTTTATTAGTATAATTAGTATTTTTTTTTAAAATATAATTATTATTAAAAGATAGATGTGTATTTAAGAAAAGAGAGAGGCGGAAAAAATGATGATAATGAATATGGAGGCGACACATGACCGGCCGGTCGGACCGGGAACCGGGACCTCCACCGGTCCGGTTACATGCTCTGAGACCGTTTACTGGTTGAACCGGGCGGTTCAAGCGGTTCAGCGGTCGAACCGCGAACCGGTGGTCGAACCAGGTAGTTTAATTTAAAAAAAAAAATTTACTATTTTTTTAATCTTTTTTATCCTATAGTCCTCCTACTTACTTCTATTTACAATTTTAACTCAATTTGACTCTTTCCTTTTAACTTATACGCTGCCACAGGTCCTCCAAAACCCTAATCAAAATTAAAATTGAAGATTCAAAAGAATTAAAATTCATACAGACCTACAACCCTCGTCCTTGACTCAAAACTGTTTAAATGGTTGTATATGTAGTATTTGGAATTTTTATATTTTTCTATATATTTTTATGAATATTTATATTATTTATTGCTTCATCCGGTTCTTGAATCCGGTCCGACCAGTGAACCTCTAAGACGTCCGGTTCGTTGTCCGGTCCGGTTCTGAAAACATTGGTGCAAAGTGCAACGGGTTTTGTACATATGATGTAATTATTATTGATTTTATTGGAAGTTAAAATTAAATATTATTAAGTACTAGGGTGTTAGTGTTATTACCGTAAATTATGTTTAGACTCAAACTTGTAAAGTTGTAATTAGTAGGGATTAAATTGTAAGATTAGTCATTAGGTTTAGGATATGAACGGTTATTTGCGAGCGTTTCATTGAAACGTCGCAACCCTTAAACTCGCCGCTTGCCCGCTTCATATAGCATACAGGACAGTCATGAACAAAAGGTCTGTTGATGTATGTATTTCGTAAATTTAATAAAATCAATCGGTGTTTATCTCTTTCTCAATTACAATCATATTTCTTTGTGTATGAATTGCTTCTTTAATTACCAACAATTGCTATGAGAGCAATCGATCAATGAATGGTCGGTTTATCATCAACTGATTGAAGAACATCTACTACAACGGTTGGGAAGAACACTTAGTTTGGAAGAAAAAAATCTGATTTATTAGAGAAACAAACAAGAGGAGAAAACTTGATTGAGAAGAACTCAATTTAAAAGAAACAGAAGATAACAATCAAGAGGAAGACCAAAATACTCGAGGATTTTGATTAAAAAAAAAGAGAACAAAGGGATTGAATCATGAAGAAGATTTAGGTTCATCAGACACATGTTAAAAGGCCACGCTGATCATCATCTACCATAAAAAAACTATCGACAAAAATATCAATTGAAGGTTGCACAAAATCTGGAAAAGATCAGAAGCCATAGATATTTCTGGCACATATTTTGATCAAGAAATCACAATTTTCTAATACAATATCTCGATCAATATATATGAGAATCAGGTTATTTTTGGACAAGATCGTTGAAAAAAAAACCCAGAGAAATCAATTGAATCAGATTATTCATTTCGTTCCAATTCATAAAGACGAAGAACTAGAACCAAGATCGAATTAATATTAATAGGAAAGTGGAACAAGAAACGAAAACTCATGAAGGTGCGAAAGTTGTTCGACAACTCAAATAAGAAAGTTCAAGAAATCGGCCATTTATGCATCAATATATTCAAGAACGAAAGTGAGGTTAATGTTTGATCCTGTCACACCCTCAAATTCCACCTGCGGGGTTCTATCGCGAGACGTGTAACAAACCAGGATCGTAGTCATCGGTCATGTTGAACGACCACTATATGAATTTAACAATACCGAGTTTGCACATTCAACATGAGTAAAATGCGATTTCATAGTTTAAGTTGCGGAAGCGTACATTAATATAAAACCCAAAAGTAATTATGCGCAAACAAAGCGCCAATTAATGTAAATGATGTATAATAAACTTTTGTTCATTTGTTGATAAAACCAAGGCGACCCCATGATGCATCCTAGTCCTGATGTGTACCATGGTGACCTGAGAAAATATGCTTAAAGTGTCAACATAATGTTGGTGAGTTCACATGTTTGTAAGTAAATAAACTGTTTGAGTGTTAATAGGATCCACATATATAGGTCACACCTATTGTTAGCAAGACAAGGTACAAGTTACTATAAGCGTTCACAACCGAAACTGACTATTCGTTGTTTGTGTGCCTTCCACCATTGCTAACATCAACAATGGTCAAATGTTTAGGCCAATTTACACCCGTTTGACCTCAAGTAGAGCTAGCGCGACTAGCCCGGGTGGGGTTTGTCAGAGCCAGTAGTAGTACTCAAATTTCCTCGCTATACAACTTATACTAAGGGTTCGAGAATGTAAGGACTTAGTATGTTATGTTAGTGCTTAAGTAAACAAGTGGTAATAAAATATTATGTGATCCGTGTTTGTTTGTGTGCATGTTTCTCCCCCAACAGGAAAACAAGTAAAAGGGGCCGTGAAACTCACCTTAGAGCGTGTGCTAAACTGCAAGTGTTGTACCGGTGGCCCGCTAAAGGCTACCTATAATGTATAAGTCTATAGGTGTGTTTTCGTGTTGATTAATAAAACCCGTTGTATCCAAACAATCCCATTGTTTAAGTGTTTTGAAAATAGTTATAAAATTGACTTGAGTTTGACTAAGTTTGACCCAACGACCCGTTGGTGATTTGGCGTTCGAATTAATGTTTGATTTGAATAACATTACAAATTATCCACATACGATCATGTAAGAAACACTTAGCAACAAATCCCTATTGTTCTAGTATGTTAGCATAGTTTCCTAAATTAGAAACTTTCCATAAATAGCCGGTTTCCATAAGTAGCAGGTATGTTCGAGACTCGTGATTTCTGGAAACTATTGTTACTAATTATGTTCATAACATTAATCTAACACGTCCTAGATGACAACCCATGTAACACACACCTAGATCTTATGTAAGGTCCCAAAACCGGAAACCCTACTTGTTGGCTTAAACCCAAGCTAAGTAGTCATAGACATCAAACTAAACTCAATTTATTGCAGCGGAAAACAAATAGTCAACAAAGGTCAATGACCCAACCCAATCATAATTCAAATCAACTACTAATATCAAAATGTCTCAACGAAACAACTAATAATTAATGTCATCACAAACGCCAACGGTAACCAAATGCTTTCCAGAAGCCGCCAGCTCACACCTTCTCTTTACCTGAAATACATGTTTAAAAGTCAGCTACGCAAAGTGAGTTCTATAGTAGTTCCTTAGAGAATATTAAATCCCAAAACGTATGGTTTCCATCTCAATGGTTTATTCATAATACTTTCTCAATAGTTCAAACAAAATATATTTTATCGACAAACAAATACACCATGTTGTCTGGTCCGAAGACACAAGAAAACACGGTCTCCCGCCTAACTTACGTTAGACACATTATCCCGTTGACAAACGTCAACACAATATCAAGCTTACGCTCGATCTCCCGCCTGACTAATGCTAGACTCCATATCCCGTTGACTAACATCAACACAACATCAAGTTCACGCTCGATCTCCTGCCACGACTATTAAGCACGTGACACAATTATCTTATACACACATGCAAGCATAACGACTACTTAAAAATATATATTTATCTTTACCAAAAACGTCGTCTATGCATGCAACTTACTAAAATCACGTTTCACATGTTTTCATGCCCAAGACAATAAAACATTTAAAATTGGGCGATAGAAACTCACCTTTGCTCGACACACCTCGTTCTCTAGAACTCGCTAACGCCCCGTGCTCGCCTTTCAACCTCGCACCTATAATAAACATAATACACGAGTAAATACATGACTTGACATTTACTCGCTCCACTATCTCGACACCATGCATGGCCCACACGTCCCCCGCACGCTGCCATGTACGAACCCTAACCCCACGTGAATGCTCATGCATGTCCATGCCCTCAAGCCTAGGCTCCACCTGTTACCGAGCACATATCGGCTAGTCTCGGCATTCACACCGATCCCCGACGTCTCTCTTCCGCCGCTAACCGCCTGCTCCAACCATCCTAGCCTTTGGCCAGCCTTGCTCGACCATCCCCCAGCCTCCCCATCGTTGTCGAGGACTCCCCGGGCCACTTCCGGACCGTCGCAGCCCCCGCCGATGGCGTCACAGCCACCACAGAGCCACCCCCAACCCTTTCGGCTTCTCCGGACCCATCTCCGCCTCGTGGTTTACCATCTCGGTCCAAGCCTGTTCCTTCCCCGTTCCCGTAATGCACGCTGACCACCTAAAAGGGTTTAACCAAACACTCGACAACCCATGAATATCCTAAAACGAAAACTATGATAATAACGGGTCAAGTTTCGTGATTATACCTTCGATCTAAGTGACTCGTGCGTATCAAATCACTAGAGAACTCGCTTACTCCTCACGCTTGCCTCCTTCGAAACCCTAGAATCATAAAAACGATTATTATGATTAACCGGGACTTAGAACTCGTATGAAATGATTAGAGGCTTGCGATTTTACCTTGATCCGGACGAAAGCTCGAAGAACGGCCTCTCCCTCTCTCTCTTTTCTTCTCGGAAGCCGCAAGAACCAAATGGGGTTCCCCCCATAGCGTAACACCCTAAAAAGGTGTTCATTTGTGGCGGGCTTGGCCCCTCCACGCGCCGTCGTTCACGGGCTTGGCCCGTCAAGTGTTTTTAAAGTAATCCCACTAAGTCTCGCTATTCGCTCGTCACCCCTTCTAGATTCGTTTAAATGAAAAGAACCCGTTACTACGCCTTAGGTTAGGTCTCGTTAAGCTCGTAACATTTCGTCCATTATTTACAAGCATAAACACATATACCACAAATCCCGTTTAATTGGTAAAAACCCGGGATGTTACAAGTCTTCCCCCCTAAAAGTGGTTTCGCCCTCGAAACCTGCGTCATTCGAAAACAAATGCGGGTAACGTTCACGCATTTCCGCTTATGGCTCCCAAGTAGCCTCAGATCCCTTACGATGCTTCCACTTCACCTTGACAATCGGGATTACCTTCCTTCTCAATCTCTTTTCCTTTCTATCTAGTATAGCCACTGGCTCCTCTACATAGTTTAGCTTATCGTCCACCACAATGTCGTCTAACGGCACATGTTCTGTAGCGTCAGCCAAACACTTCCGTAAATGGGACACATGAAAAGTCGGGTGTATCCCTGCCAATTCGTCTGGCAACAACAATTGGTAGGCGACACTACCAACACGCTCCTCAATAATAAATGGCCGGATATACCTTGGACTAAGCTTTCCCCGTTTCTAGAAACGAATGATGCCCTTCTAGGGCGACACCTTAAGCATCATATAATCCCCGCATTAAACTCTATAGGCCATCGCCTCTTATCAGCATAAGACTTTTGTCGATCCTGTGTGGCCTTCATTCCTAGCTTTACCATCTCAAACTTCTCAGAAGTTGCTTTCACAACGTCTAAACTTCCTAACTCTTTATGTCCGATCTCTCCCCAGCACACCGGGGTCCTACACTTTCTCCCGTATAACATCTCGTATAGCGGCATTTCAATAGTTGCGTGATAACTATTGTTATAAGAAAATTCCGCCAATGGTAGGTGACTATCCCATGCACCCCCAAAATCTATCACACATGCACGAAGCATGTCTTCTAACATTTGTATCGTCCACTCGGACTGTCCATCAATCTTTAGATGATACGCTGTGCTAATATGTAATCTCGTCCCCATAGCTTCATTGAATATCTTCCAAAACTTCGACGTGAACCTCGTATCCATATCATATACTATAGAAATCGGCACTCCGTGCCTGGCAACATTCTCATTCACAAACACTTCAGATAACCTCTCAGAAGAGAAGGTCTCTCTAATCGGTAGAAAATGAGCGCTTTTTGTTAACCGATCAACTACTACCCAAATCGTATCGTGCCCCTTTACCGTCTCAGGCAGCTTTGTAATAAAATCCATTGTAATGTGCTCCCATTTCTTTTTTGGAATTTCTAACGGTTGGATTTTTCCATACGGCTTCTAGTGCTCTACTTTAACCTGCAGGCATGTCAAACATTTGCTCACATACTGGATCACATCATGCTTCATTCCAAGCCACCAATAGTTACCCTTCATGTCCTGGTACATCTTTTTCGTACACGGGTGTATCGAGTACCTTGACTTGTGTGCTTCGTCGAGCACTTGTTCTCTAAACCCACCAAACTTTGGTATCCAAATACGGTCATTCTTGACACATACCCCGTGACTATTCTCAGTCAACAATTCACGATGTCCGAATATTCTTTCTTACTTCAGATTCTCCTCCCGCGAGGCCTCTGCTTGCACATCTCTTAGTAACGTCAGAAAATCTGGTGTTACTATTAGTCGACACGTTTTAATCCTAATCGGAGCGTGTTCCACCTTGCGAATCAATGCGTCCGCAACCACATTTGCTTTACCAGGGTGGTAAAGGATTTCACAATCATAGTCTTTAATTAGCTCTAACCACCTCCTTTGCCTCATATTTAATTCTTTCTGCTCGAAGAAGTACTTCAAGCACTTGCGATCCGTGTAGATCGTGCACTTGATCCCGTATAAATAATGCCTCCATAACTTAAGTGCAAACACCACTGCTGCTAGCTCTAAATCATGGGTAGGGTAATTCGCCTCGTGAGTCTTTAATTGCCTAGACGCATAAGCAATTACTTTACCTCGTTGCATCAACACGCAACCCAGACCCAAATAAGATGCATCCGAATACACCACTAAATCGTTCGTCCCTTTTGGTAACGTTAACACTGGTGCTTCAGTCAATCGTTTCTTTAGCTCTTGAAACGCACCATCTTGATCTGCTCCCCAAGTAAACTTCACCCCCTTTCGAGTCAATTTAGTTAATGGCGTTGCTAGATTGGAGAAGTCTTTAATGAACTTCCTATAATAGCCTGCCAACCCCAAGAAACTACGCACTTCCGTTGGAGTCTTAGGAGCGTTCCAATTCACCACCACTTCAATCTTCGTAGGATCCACCACCTTCTGGGTTAATACCATGACCCAGAAACTGTACCTCCCGAAGCCAAAATGCACACTTCGAGAATTTAGCTTAAAGCTTTTCTCGCGTCAATGTCTTTAGCACTTCTCGCAGATGCTCTCCATGCTCCTCCTCGCTCTTAGAGTAGATTAGAATATCGTCAATAAATACTATCACCGATTTATCCAACATCGGTCTACACACTCGATTCATTAAGTCCATGAATGTTGCAGGCGAATTTGTTAACCCAAAGGACATAACTAAGAATTCATAATGCCCATAACGTGTCCGAAATGCAGTCTTCGAAATATCCTCCTCCCTAACCTTCAACCGGTGATATCCTGACCTCAGATCTATACGCGAAAACCATTTCGTTCCTTGCAGTTGATCGAACAAGTCATCAATATGTGGTAGAGGATACTTGTTCTTAATCGTCAACTTATTAAGCTGTCGGTAGTCGATGCACATATGCATGCTACCATCCTTCTTCTTCACAAATAAGACCGGTGCACCCCACAGTGATATGCTTGGTCTTATGAACCCCTTATCCAACAAATCTTGGAGTTGCTCCATGAGCTCCTTCATCTATGTCGGTGCTAAACGATACGGCGCTTTAGCGACCGGCTGTGCTCCTGGATGCAAATCAATCTAAAATTCGTTTTCTCTCTCTAGTGGTACTCCCGTCAAGTCATCAGGGAAGACATCAGGAAAGTCTCGCACCACCGGGACTTCTGACAATTCTACACCCTTTGCTTCAGTATTAGTGATATAGGCTAGGTATGCCCCGCATTCCCGCCTCAAGGACTTTACTACCTTCATCATCGAAATCACTCTCGGTAGAGAGCTCTCTCTGTCTCCATACACCGTTACTGTAATCTCTAGAAAATTTCCGGCCTTAAATATACGTTATGTTTTGATCGTTTCGTTTCCTTTTCCCATGTAACGAACACTTTAACTTGAATAATAAATATTATCGCATTTAATAGCCAATCATGTGCTTTTGAACAACCGTGTCAGCCCCGGCGTATAATCCGCCGTCGGCCGGGGTGTGACAGTTACTACCGTACCTTCCAAAGATCTCAACTTTATCATTTTCCTTCGACAAACTATATCCGCATCAAATGCAGCCAACCAGTCCATACCGAATACTACGTCAAAACCTCCCAAAGCGATTATAAATAATCTTGTGGGAAACCTATGACCCTCTAGATCAATATAACAATCATCTAATGCTTCAATAACACTGGTGGGCGATCCTACCGCAGTCTCAACACTGAACGGCTTTTCTATCATTCTAGCAGTTCTACGTAAACTCTTACAAAAAGATGGGGCTACAAAACTCTTACTTGCCCAGAATCAAACAAAACAGTAGCCGGTACATCATTAATAAGAAAAGTACCTGAGACCACGTCCGGGTCATTCTTCGCCTCAGCTGTAGTCATAGTGAAGGCTCTCTCCTTCGCCTTTGGCTTCTCATCCTCTTTCTTCACTAGGACCGTTTCCTTGCTTGGTCCCGCACCTTGAACTGTCTTACAATCTTTTTCTATATGGCCGACGCCTCCACACTGGTAACATTTAGGATCACACGGGCAATCTCTAGAGATATGTCCCGCTTTGCCGCATCTGTAACACAAAACGGAATCAACTTTGCATTCGCCCGAGTGCAACCTTCCACATTTACGACATGGATCTGGACCCTCGGTCCTTGCCTTCTTGCCAAATGGAACCTTTTGTCCCTATTAAATCTCTTGCTAGGAATGGTCCATTTCTTTTCCTCATGCACCTCGGTACTCATGACATCATCATATAATGTCCCACTTAATTCAACAGCTTCGTCGAAGCTCGGCGGTTGTTGAGCCTTGACCAAATGCCTCACCTTATCATGCAAACCCTCTACATACAGTTTCTTCCAACGCTCATCATTACTAGCTAAGTGTGGCACCAGACGTGCCATCTCAATGAATTTTGAAGTGTACTCGTGGTGTGTTAATTTACCCGCCATGAGAGTCAGAAACTCTCGCTCAACCTTCTCTAGATCCACTGGAGCAAAGAAATTCTTCCTCACTAATCCCTTCAGATCATCCCAAGTCATATCACTCAGTTCTTGAACAGTCTTCCTCTCTTTGACCAAGTTCCACCACTGTAGAGCCTCCCCAGCAAAAGAGTGTGAAACGAATTTCACAATCTTGATCGGACTACACTCACTGATCGAGATGGTAGACTCCATCTCAGTAAGCCAATGGTAAGTAGCCACCGCATCTTTGCGCCCATCAAACTTAGGTGGATCGCACTTCTTGAAGTGCCCATAGTCACAGTTACCGCCATTCCCAGACGGTTTCTTCTTTTCTTTCACCTCCTCCGGAACTCTCTTCTCTAACTCTTCGAATGCCGCTTTCACAATGTCTGGCAAGTACTCGTGGATCATATCCAGCACCTCTTTCTTCATCGCATCGCGAACTGCTGGTTCGAACTGGAACTCTTCATAGTGTCAGAGTGCACTAAAGGTTCAGTATGCATAAATGGTTCAGTGTGAACCGACACCTCCTCTCCATTACCATTCTCATTCTGAACATTTCTACGACGCCTTCCGGCGTTAGCAATAGCAGCAACTTGTCTTTTAGGTGCTATCTACTTACTGAAATTTTAAAAAATAGAGCAATATCTAGGTATAGTTTAAAACATTACGAGCAATGCAATTAGTTAATGACGGTGGCCAATCGCCATTAACCTCTTGCCTTGCCTTTCAGGTTTTAAACCCTCCCTGTACTGCATCATGGCATAACGCCCTGTCTTAGCCTACTAACACGACACATTAACATGGCATACTAACACTACACACATACAAACTCATACCTCGCGCTTCTGGCTTTTGGTTACATGTGATGACATTCCCACTCATTGGTCCTATTCTCAGTCTAAGTCTAGGCATCGAGGATGCCCATATTATTTAAACCACCGCTTTGATACCAACTTGTAAGGTCCCAAAACCGGAAACCCTACTTGTTGGCTCAAACGCAAGCTAAGTAGTTATAGACATCAAACTAAACTCAATTCATTGCAGCCGAAACCAAATAGTCAACAAAGGTCAATGACCCGACCCAATCATAATTCAAATCAAGTACTAATATCTATATGTTTCAACGAAACAACTAATAATTAATGTCATCACAAACGCCCAAGGTAACCAAATGCTTTCTAGAAGCCGCCAGCTCACACCTTCTCTTTACCTGAAATACATGCTTAAAAGTCAGCTACACTGAGTGAGTTCTATAGTAGTTCCTTAGAGAATATTAAATCCCAAAACGTTATAAAATGGTTTCAATCTCAATGGTTTATTCATAATACTTTCTCAATAGTTCAAAAAAAAAATATTTTATCGACAAACAAATACACCATGTTGTCTGGTCCGAAGACACAAGCAAACACGGTCTCCCACCTGACTTACGTCAGACACATTATCCCGTTGACAAACGTCAACACAATATCAAGCTTATGCTTGATCTCCCGCCTGACTAATGCCAGATTCAATATCCCGTTGACTAACGTCAACATAACCTCAAGCTCATGCCCGATCTCCCGCCACGACTATTAAGCACGTGACAAAATTATCTTATACACACTATTAAGCACGTCAACATAATATCCCATTACTATGCCTTAGGTTAGGTCTCATTACACTATCGTAACATTTCGTCCATTATTTACAAGCATAAACACATATACCACAAATCTCGTTTAATTGGTAAAAACCCGGGATGTTATATCTTAACATGTTGATCACATTCCAAGTTAGGGTTTCCTTTTATAGTCGGCTAGAGAAAGCATGCATGATTTCGGGGATTTAACAATTTACAACATGTTATTTTATCATAATTAATGTACAACTGTCATTATATACTAACATGCATGTCAAACTAGCAAGTTATGAACACTTTTGACGATTAAAGTTTCCTATTTTAGAAAGTTTGCAAAACCAAGTTAGGTATTCAAAATCTAATTTCATAATTCACATCAACATGCATCAATTAGCATATAAATATCATCATAACACCATAATCACATCTAATCATGCAAAATAGAAAACTAACAAAGTTTCCTCATATAGTAACTTTCAAATCTACGCATCTAGGGTTTCACCAAATCATCAAAACTAACAATAATCATAACAAGACTCGATTTAGTTAACAAAGATTACACCTTTAATGGCAAAGAGTATTGTTTGGATGAAACTAGGGTTTCACAAAACCCTGATTTTCGAGAATAACAAATAAAACTCATAAAATTCTTACTTGATTCACTAGTAACGTAGATTGATGCTAGGGTTGCTCAAGAACACCAACGATTGCGAGAAGGAGATCGATCTAAGAATGGTTTGATGGTGAATGGGGGTTTACGAATTCAATGGGGGGGTGTGGGGGCTAATTTTTTTTTTTTTTGAAAATATGGAGAATGGGAGTTTAGGTTTACAAATTCCTTATATATGTACTCCATGGGCCTCAAAATGGATAAAAATGTAAGTCTAGGAGGCCCGTTGACTCATTAAATGATTTAAAATACATTTAATAAATCTAACTATATAAAATATTTTCTAATAAATATTTTTATAAACTTTATTTATAAAAATCACTAAAGTAGTAAAAGTCACAACGCTTACCCGCAAACGTACGCGATTTCACGAAAGTCTACAATTTACGTATAAAATCACATAACATGTAAAAACACATAATTTATATTAATTATAAATTATTAATTGTTCGAAATGTTATTCTTGATTAATCACCAACGTTCGGAGACAGACTCGTGCGATTCGATAATTCTCCGAATTACCGTTACGTGAATGTTCGTGCAATAACCAACAACTTAGTTAACCCTAATTAAGTATAATGAATGGACGAATGTTTGAGATAACTGATTTTGTGTTAACGGAGTTAACGTGAAAATGCCGGGTGTCACGAATCCATTCTCAGTCTCAATCTATTACTCAGTTTTGTATATTGGTGTCTCTTGACAATCAAGAAAGTTGGTTGTTCGTGATAAGGAAACAAGATTTGCAAAAGAAATTCGGGTTCAAAAAATCTTTTGAATCCATATGAAAAAAAGTACGAAAGAAAGAAAGTAGAAAGTGAAAGTACGTAAGAAAGAAAGGAAGAAAGAACGAAGCAAGAAAGGAAGAAAGAAGAAGAAAGAAAGTAAGTAGAACACAAGAAAGTAAGAAAGAAATAAAAATACATCAAGAACTAAAGAAAGCAAAGAGAAAGGAGAAAGAAAGTAAGTCAAAGTGTTAGCAAGATCTGAAACAAAGAAACGGTGCAGGTAAAGAAGACAAGAAAGAAGAAAGCACACTAGAAACAAAGAAAGTGTGCAGGTAAAGAAGACAAGAAAGAAGAAAGCACACCAGTACGAGTCCGTGAGCAAGGCAAGTTATCTCTTCGATGCCTTAAATTGACTGAATCAAACTACACCACATGGGTAATTGTGATGGAAACAATCTTGAAGGCTTATGGTCTTTGGGAAATGGGTGTTTCAACAAAAGGAGTAGATGAAAAGAAGACTCGTACAACAAAAGCAATGGTCTTCCAAACATTGCTGGAGAGTTTCTGATGCAAGTTGTATAATACCCGAATGCAAAGGAAGTATGTAAATTGATTAAAGTTCGATACCTAGGAGCATATCTAGTTTAGAAAGCATGTCTACAAAATTTGAGGAGTGAGTTAGAGACTTTAAAGATGAAAGATAATGAAACCGTGAATGACTTTGCAAGAAAGTTAGGCAGCATAAGAGATAAGTTGGAAAGTCTTGGTGCTAATCTTAAAGGTAAGATAATTGTAAGGAAATTGCTTAACTTCGTTCCAAAGAAGTTCCTACCGATCGTGGTATCTATAGAGCAGTATTCAGAGGTTGACAAAATGCCATTTGAAGAAGTAGTGGGAAGAATAAAAACTTTTGAAGAACGCCTCAAAAGTCAAGATTACCCGGAGGATATAATCAAGGTAAGCTCCTGATGGAAAGCTAAAGTAATCATCCTTAAAGTTGGCACCATGGAAAAGGACGTGGTAAGCATAGCCATGGTAGGGGTCATGGACGAGGTTTTGGTAGAGAAGAAAGAGGACGTGGAAGAGGTATGGGTCGAGGAAATATAGACCAGAACGAATTTAGGCGCTTTAAATATGGTGAATATGGTCACTTTGCATTCGAGTGCACCAAGTGGAAAGATAGGGAGAAAGAGAAGGATCAAGAGGATCATCTCGTTTGGGATGAAGGACCAACATGATTGTGAAGACAAACCGAGTCTTGAAGATCTTACGCTAAAATTTGTTCATGATTCTACGCTAAAATCAAGAGGTCGGTGATGGATCAAAAACATATTAGCGACGACAACTGATGTCGCCTAGACGGTCTATAAAAAACTAAAAAATAAACCTAACCTAGACTCCTAAGTAATAAATGGAGTACATATGAACTAAACCTCACTGACAGGCAAGTGTACCTATCGAGTGTAGCACAGCTTAATGGTAAACTGGATTATCGAACCCTAGAGACACTACTATAGCTAAACTAGACTCTGACTCGGACTAACGATGATTTGGTTGGGGGTTTTCTACACTACTGATTAAACTAATAATGCAGAACTAAATATCGACTCGAACTATCAGACAAAGAACTCAGGGGAATACCACGAATGGGAAGAATACCACCTAGGTCGGAATCCTACTTGCAAAGCTCAACTTCTATCGGTTATGGAAACTATGATGGATCTGGGTATCTAAGGATAACAGCTCTAGACAACCTAGTAGATCCTTAATCACTCTTAGAGTGTCACCAACTAAGAAACCTAAAGATGTAGTAAACTCACCAGATGGTCGGATTACCTTTCAGTCTCTCCAACAATGATAATGTACCCAACAGACATATCACCTCTCAGTCTCCCTGTCCACAATACATCGAAGATGCATGGGGTAATCTCATATCAACAACTATGACTCGGATTAGCAACAAATACAAGAAACCTAAGGCAACTTCCTCTCAAACAGTAACACTCGGAATCCTATGAAGACTAACTGATTATCTCTCACCTTTCGGGTATTGAGATAAGATGAACGCTCAGGCCTAATTGACTATCAACTCCAATCCCTATGGATCACTACGTTTAGCAAACCATACAAACAACCACAAACATACTCTATGATCTAGATATGCTATTCAAACTGGAAGACATCCATAAATAACATACGGAATTGAAATCAAACATAAATTAGATTCTAAACATGCATATTCATCATAATCATTAACATGAGATTGTTACAAAATCATTAATACATTCAATTGAATCCAAAAAATGATAAAAATCAATACTTCAATAAACAATCATCATATAACCTAGGCAGTACTAATGTTTTAGCTAACTATCATATTCAAAACATCCATGACAAAAGTAAATAAGCAAAACATATGTTCAAACACAGAAATCACAGATAAAGATCAAACTTTGACACCGAATACGTAAATCTAACGAACCCGGAATCCAAAGCCTTCAACTTTAGCCTTAAATCGACCTCTCAAGCCCCAAAATCGCCCAAAGCTTCTTCTCTGACGTCCAAAACTTGAACTCCAGACCTAATGGCATTCAAAATCCTTAAATTCGCAATTTAGGGCTTTTTCATGGAATACAGGCCTCTCGCGTACCGCGAGAGATTGTGGCCAGCCCCTCGCATACCGCGAGGGAGAAATTATCCGGGCCCAGTTTCTGGCTTCCCTCACGTACCGCGAGACATGCACACTCCTCCCTCGCGCGAGAGAGTTTGTTGTAAGGCCCCAAACCCGGGAGGTCTCACGTATTGGATTTACTCATCAACACATAGCTATTAAACATAAAACATATATCATTAGCAGCGGAAACGATTTAAACTTTAACATACACAGCAAAAATACATAACATATCTAAACATAACTTGTCTGAAACTACATGAACTTTAAACAACATCAAACTAAAACATAACATAAACGGGATGCCAGATGCTGATCTTCGGGTAACTCTTCTCGCCAAGCCAAGTATCCACTTCCATCTACTGCCACCTACACTTAACTGATGTGCATACTAAAAATCAGCAACGCTGAGTGAGTTCTAACGTTTACTTTAAATCAATTATATAAAAGATTTACTAATACATATATACTGTCAATAAGCAAAAACTTATCACACTTTACTTTTCAAACAAAATCAGTTTATACACATATAATAAACCGTCAATTCCTTTACACTGTACTGCACTCATGGCTTACACCATGAACCGACAAGTACCTGGTCAATGCCCCCATGGCTTACACCATGAACAGACACTACCGCTTATCCGTCAATTCCCTTGTCACTACTATACCGCCCCCATGGTCAACGATCATGAACCGACGAGTTCCTGGTCAATGCCCCCATGATCAATGACCATGAACCGACAATACCCTGGTCAATTCCCCCATGATCAATGACCATGAACCGACAATACCGCTTAACACTACGGGGAGGTTGCGTGGACCTCCCGAGCAACCGTCGTCACTCATCCCAATTGTATAACCGTTAGCGAACCCAAAGGTTCTTACTAATGGGTAGAACCCATATCTAACATCTTGTACAAGTAACATCTGTCCCAAGGACCTTTATAGCTGGCACACATTCCCGTAGGAAATGTATTCACTTTCTTTTCATAAAACTTTATCTGCGTTGTTCATATCTTAACAAGTATTATGCCTTTGTTTATGTATATGAAAATATAATAAACGCTTGCCATAAATACCTTTGCTTTTACTGAAATATATCTTAACACATATATCATGCCTTTGTTTATGTATATGAAAATATAGTAAACGCTTGCCAAAATATATATCTTACTTTACTTGAAAATACTAACACATATATTATGCCTTTGTTTATATATATGAAAATATAGTAAACGCTTGCCAATAATATAGGTATACTTTGCTCAAAACGTACATTTGGCTCTTTTAAACTTTACACTAGAACATAACTTTTCACTTTTGTTTATAATATATAAAATATAATAAACACTTTACACTAAGTATGCACACCACCCCTAAAGCAGGCAAAAAGGGGATTAGAACTCACCTGGTATCTTAGCGGGAATGTCCTACTAGAATATCACACAATCTGAACAATCATAACAATTCGACACATATCAGACTTAACCCGACACTAAACGGTTTCACCACTTCTGACCAGGAAAACTTAAGACAAGTTCACCTCCCCTGCCCCAGCGAACTTATCAAGCGAACATATCAGGTTCGCTAATTCAAGGCATGGCGAACTTATTAGGCGAACTTAATAACTTCGCCAGACAATGTCTAGCGAACTTGCCAAGCGAAATTGTCATGTTCGCTATCTCAAGGCCCGACGAACTTAGCAAGTTTGCCTGCGGGCTTCATCTTCCTCAACCGAACCCTGATCTGCATGCAAATGGCGGCTAAGGCTCAAACTCATCAAAACCTGAACTTTTTACATTCAAAACTTGTGTTTTCTAACCGAGAGTCTAGATCTATACTTTATTTTCATTTTCAAACGTAAAAATCTAACCTTTACCTGATTTTATTTCAAAACCCAACACGGAATGAAAACTCAGATCTAGAAAAACTCAGATCTAGAAGGGACCGTTACCTGAAATCGCTTCCCGTTCATTGCTAAACGCTCTAAAGACTTGCACCAATGATCCTTGAAGCTCGGAATTGAAAACCGTGACTTTCTCTCTCTAGGCTCTCTCTCACTTTCTCTCTCTAGGAAAACGAAAATGGCAGCTATGGGGGATTGAGAGCTGATCTTGAGGCTTATAAAGGGCTCAACCCTTGCCCTTTTTCGGCCCATACTCGCAAGCCCAAGCCCGCTCCTCATATTCTTGCTAAGTTTTAATTTTTCGCTAACTATACCGGGTCTAAAACTCGGGATGTTACATTTGTTCTCCGGCTTCACTCTCGTGCTCGGTTTCTCCATGATTTGATTGGATAATTCATACGAGCTTCTGTAAACACACAATAGACTTAATACGAAACAAAAACAACTTAAAACAAAGGTAAAACTAACTAAAACGCACGAAAACAATAGGAATAAAGATGTGTGTTTTGCACTACATCAACAAAAGATTTCATAAGTAACGTTGGAATAAAGACATTATTTTTTCATATTACATAATCTATCACTAATACTTTGAATAATCTGATTAACAACGAAAGTTTTAAAACCATCTGAAATCTCTTATTTTAAGATACCCAATTCCCACCTAGTATGACATTAGGTGCTGAATTTAATATGGAAAGCTTAACATCTAGAGACTGGAACGAATTAGTAATATCATCTCAAGGTATGTGTTCAGACCTTCAAGTTGAGGAGGTTAAAGTTTAACTTCTTAATAATTCTTTTGAAAAATTGCATATGCAAGTGCAAGAGTAGAAGAGCTACCTATATGAGCATGAAGTTTAGCTGCTTCAAGAAGTTGAGACTTAGCTTTGATATGTCAAGTAAGAACATATGAGCATGTAAACTTTTGTGCGTATTATTTTCTTGTATTCACTATGAATAGAAAGGGTTCAATCCGTAGAGATACCCTGCTATTCAAATATTTGGAATATGTAATATACTAAGATGAAAATCCAGTCGCCACGACATTTTCATTTATGCATAAGTTTGTTGTCTATTTATGATTTTGTTTTAAGTTAATCAAGGATTACACTATAATAGGGGAGAAATGATGGCTATTTTTGTATAACTAGATTTGATTTATGCGACTAAGTGAATCATAATATGTATCAAACAAGTCAGGAGGTGCGGAGTGCAGCCTTGTTTGAGTATATTATGATTTTAAGTATTTAGGGACCTAATTGTTAATTATGGACGAAGTCCCTCGAAGCGGGGTCCAAGGGGCAGAGCCCCTGGCTAGGGTCGAAATTTAATTTCTGATTTTTGTATTGAATTTTCATTTTCTAAAATGGCGTAATATTTATCCGAAATTGAATTTTGAAAATAACTGCTTGAGAGCAATTACTGGATTTCTCCCTAATTTTGAATACAAAACTGTTTTTTTGGTTATAATCTTGGTTCACAAAAATTCTTACAGACACATATTCATCTAAATTTTTGAGTTTTATCCGGTTGAAAATTCGAGAGAACCATCGAATTGTTTCAATCTGAAAGTGTTAATCACGAATCTCAGAATATCTAAATTACAATACTCGAAAACTACATACCACCGTACTATAAAGCTCATACTTCACTTTTTAAAAGATCAAACAACTATGTCTATGTCTACAAGCATTACATATTCGTGTACTTTTCAATTGAAATATCTCAACTTTTTACATAACACGACACAACTATGTAAAAAAATATATACAGAATCCTGCGCCTTAATTTAAAAAAAAAATCCAAACTTTAATTTTAGATGACATGACTATGTGTAAAAACAAAACTTAGTTGTGTGACGTACTTTTCTCAAAACATACGACTATGTGAATATTATTACATAGTTGTGTCCTATATATATGCGTCCAATACTGTATATATTGTGATACTTCTACATTCTAAATCGATTTCAACGATTACCAATTGACTTCCAAATTATAATCCTCTAAGATATGAATTTCTTTAAACATCAACATGAAGTGTATTGAACAACATTTGACCAAACACAAGCACTATCATAATTTGAACGAGTTCACTTTTTGGTTCAAACTTCGACCCATTTGTCATAAACTTACAGTTCCCTTGAATATCTTATTCAACTCGTGATTTAACAAATGCTTCAATTCAAATAACTCTTAATGTTATTTTAACTATTTCGCGGGTCTAAAACCCAATGACATTTATTTCCATTTCCATCTATTTTTAAGTCTTAAGGTTGGATACTTTTCAAACCAAATCTAGAGCCCAAAGTTGAATAATTACGGGAATAATATTTTTAAACATATAAATAACTAAATAAATAAATACTTACTTAATATTAAAAAAAATATCCTTCCAACTAATTTACATTTTTAAATATTTTATTCCAAAAAATGGTGTAGAATTAAAAATGGAGTTTATTGTAGTGAAGGGAACTGCATTGGTTGTGTACGCCAAACACTTGTATTATTTTTTTGAAAGGACTTGTATTATTTAATGAATAAACTTTGCTGGTTCATTACCGTTAAATAATTGATTTATTAGTAAAATTTTCATTTCTTGGTGGAATTATGATTAGTTTAAATTATTTTTAAAACAATGTATGGTTTCTGAAAGAAGAAATAGAATTTCGCCAACCATCATTGATGAGTCCAATAGTTGTATGTTCAGACTAATCAATAATCCAAACATTATAATTAGTTAAATACTTTCTTAAAAAATATGGTTGATTCTTTATCTCTATGGTCGGTATTATTGTTACTTGTTTATTGTTGTATATTACACTTCCATGCAATATTAAAAATGTATATCTTTAAAATAATTTGAGCATATATTTGGTTGAAAATCCTTATAATGTGGAGTGCTCCTCTACTACGTCATCGAGATGCTCAAATAGCAATTGTTTAAGGTTCTTCCCAACCACATTCATAATACTATAATAGTTTTTTTTTTACCAGCAACAATAAGAGTTCTCATAGAAAGTCTAGTGAGGAACTATCAATACCCCGATTACATCGAAACCAAAAAACACCATATACCAAAACTATATACAGTACAACATAAATTAATTAATCAATCACCCATTGCTTATCCAATACCCGTTAACGGATTAGTTGACCAATTCTCCCAGCTGCATTGACTATTGTTTCCCCTTAATTCTCTCCATTTGAAACTCAAAACTTTTATGTCCTCTACCATGTTCTCTATCGATCTTCTCGCCTTTGAAAAAACCCATTTGTTTCTCGTCTTCCAAATTTGCCAAAGCGTGCAATATCCAATCAAACATCGTCTCCTTTTCCCTTCCTTTGATCCCGTCCAACTTTTTAAGTGTACTAGGAGCTCATAAACGGATGACTGAGTGGAGCAGTTTATCCCAGTCCATCTCCCAATTCTGCACCAAGTTTCTCTAGCAATCGGGCAACTTATGAAAGTGTGATCCTCCTTTTCCGATTCAAGTAAACATAAGGAGCATAAGGTAGAAGTTATTGGGACTCCTCTAACAACTAAAGAGGCTGCCATCGGTAGCCGATATTGCGCCAATTTCCAAATAAAGCAACGAACATTTAGCGGTACCCACTTGATCAAAGAGCATCCGATTTTGTGTTTGATAAGGATTTATCGTTTATCCATCTCCTACATGATTCCGTTGTAAACAAACCACCCGGATCTCCTTACCAAACCCAGTTATCCTCTCCTTCCTTGAACTTGTATGATCTTAACATTTCTTCCAAATCTTCAATCTCCACTGCCCTATCAGATGCTACCTTCTGATTCATCCATTCCCAATTAAACTCCAGCGACCCGTCTTCCAACTTGCAAACTCTATCCGCAATCTTACAATTCTTCCTTTTTCTATTTTGTATAAATGAGGGAAGTGATACTTGAATGATCCAAATCCAAACCAGCTCAACTTCCAGAAAGACGACCTGCATCCATTCCCAATATGTTTTCTGATCTGGTTATTCAAGGCAGACCCCAACAATCCCAGATCCTTCAAAGCCGAGATAATAGCAGACCAATGGTCTGAGTTGGATTTCTTATTTAGCTCTTCAGTTGATTCAAAGGACATGTTATGAATGGCTTTAATGCTTGAAGCCCACAAACTATTTGGATCGTTTAATGCTTTCCATCTCCATTTTGTAAGTAGTGCTTGATTCATAGTATTTAGGCTTTCTACTCCAAGCCCACCCAATCTTCTCGGTTTAGTGATTTTATCCCAAGCTACCCAATGTATTTTCTTTTTTGAAGAGTTACCACCCCATAAAAATCTCCTTCTAATTGATTCCAATTCTTTATTAACCTTACGAGTAACTTTGAACATGGACAGAAAGTAAAGAGGTAGGCTACCCAAAACCGAATTTATTAGGGTGAGCCTACCACCAAACGATAGATTTTTTGCCTTCCAATTGTTGAGTTTATCTTTGAACTTTTTTAAAAATCGTCCCCCAGTTTTTAGAAAGTCTCATGTTTGCCCCAATAGGCAGCCCAAGGTGAGCAATGGGGAGGGAATCCACCAAGAAGCCAACTTGGGAGGCAATGTTTTCACCTCATTCTCCGGTACACCCACCCCAATTAGCTTACTTTTATGAAAATTAATTTTAAGCCCAGAAACCAAATAGAAGCATCTCAAAATACGTTTAAGATTTCTAATGTTTCCCACCTCCCATTCCCCAATAAAGAAAACATCGTCCGCGTACATGGAGTGAGAGATAAGCGGACCACTATTTAGAAGAGAAATACCTTTAAAGAGACCATTTTGGGTAGCCGATTTCATTATAGCCGAAAGCCCTTCCATAGTAATTATGAAAAGGAAGGGAGAGACTGGGTCCCCTTGTCTCACCCCCCCTCTTCATAGGGAACTCATCAGATGGGGAACCGTTTACCTACACTAAAGCCTGACAAGACTTGAGATATCCATGGATCCACATTCTCCAAGTCCTTCCAAAGTTCATTTGGTCCATCGCTTAGTCAAGAAAGCCCCAATTCAATGAGTCAAAAGCTTTCTCAAAGTCTACCTTGAACAACATTAAATTAGCATAAGTTTTCTTTGCCCAAGCCTGAACTGTGTTGATTAAGATGTGCCCATCAAAAATATTCCGACCTTTTATAAAAGCCGTTTGTTCCTAAATAATCACTGAGGGGATCACCTTTTGGATGCGAATAGCTAATAATTTACCAAGGGTTTTAGCCATTACACCAATTAATGAAATGGGCATGAATTCATCGATTAATTCCAGGTCACAACTTTTCGGGGCTAGTGTGATAAAGGAGGAGTTACATCCTTTTGTAATAGTCTTCCTTGATACAAATTGTTTCATAAATAATAATGTTTCTTTCCCAATGATACCCCACAATTGTCTGATGAAATCAAAAGTTAACCCGTCAGGTTTCGTTCTTCAGGTGTTATACATTATATACCACCCAAATGGCGAGCCAAAGGCCCCCGCAGGGGGTATGGCAAGATCCCAGAAGGAAGATGAAGGAAGGCAACAGATCTGGGAGATGGACCTCATACTACGTGGCTAATCTACCAGAAGGAACGAAACCTGAAGACTTAAAGTTAGTCCTCTAAATTTGTTAACAAAGGTTTATAGCGAGTAAAACTCAAATATGGGAAGAACCCCATAAGTCATTCGCATATATAAAAATGTAAAAGAAATGCACAAGAAAAAAATTAAAAAAAATAGGGCATTAAGTTAAGTAACATTAACATCACGCGCCTGGGATGTAAACAAACCCGAGCCGCGTGGACTTGTAAACTACTTGAGATCGACTCGTTGAAAACTTGAATTGAGCTAAGCTTAAACACCACTCTAAAAATGGGCAAATTTGACCGAACTTTGCGACCAAAACCGGTCACAAAATTGGCCATTTGGAAACCCTCACTGTGGATGGGAGGAGAAGCAGAGGAAGGTCCAAAATATCATGGGATGAGTGGATTAGGCAGAATTTGCTAGAGTTACTCTCAGGACGTGATCGAAGATATGAGTTTTTAGAGACGTCGTATTAGGGTTATGGACGTTGTAGGGAATGAACAGATATTTGTTAGATGTTTCTTCTGTCCTTCGTTTTTCTTACAATATTCTTTGCCTTAGCCTTGCCTTAGTGTTATGGACTTTTGTTTGCATTAGTGATCTTCGTATGCTTGTTTGTTCTATTTCTCTTTGCTATTGTTTGTTTGTCTTAGTGATGTATGACCATGGGCGAAACTTTCTTAGGGCCCGGGGGCCCTGCCCCTCCCCCCCTTGATTTTTTGCTCAGTAGTGTTAATTTATACGTATTCGGCCGGTTTTTCGCTCAATAGTGTTAATTTATACGTATTTGGCGAAAATTTTATAGTTCCGGCCCCCTGATAGGAAAAAAAGAATCCCGCCCCCCCCCCCCACCCCCCGCATTTTTCTTCAAGTTTCGCCACTGTGTTTGACATTGTATTAGGGTTATGGAATTTGGTTACCTTAGTGCTATCCAGATGCATAGACCATTTTAGGTGAGGGTATAGGTACTGCGTAGGGGATAGTTCTTTTTTTCTCATCTATTTGCTCTTTTAGTTATAACTACTATATGGTTGTTAATCTTTTCCCAGTATAGTTTTCTCATCATTGTAGGTTAGGGGTAGTTTTACAGCATTCATTGTTAGTATTCTATTATGATTGTTTGCTATAATACTTTCTTGTGTTTGTTTACCTCGATTCTCTTATATACACACACACACATATATAAGCGGTTTTTGGAGCCGGAGGTCTTAGCGGGAGCATGCTCTCTATCCCTTAGAATAAAGGTAAGGTATGCCCCCATCACACCCGTCGCATAACTCACCAATAGCTCTGCTATGAGTTTGATAATGCTAGGTACGTTTGTTTGGTATATTAATATTTATAATATTGTTGAACAAAAGTGGTCGCAAAATTATTAAACAAAACGAGAAAACTTCTGATAAAGATAGGTTGTCATCATTGGTATTAACATGCATCTCCCTCTTTTTCATGGGTGAGAACTTATGTAGAGGCTATCATCAGTTGTTAACTTGCATCTGTTTCGTCTTCATCAGTGGGAATTGATATTAGAGGCTACCATTGGTAACCGACTTACTCGAATGAACATTCCTACGACTAATTCATCGGTAATTCTTCTGGAAGCTTGGAGAAAAGTTCCTGTACAAGTAATTCATCAACAATATAATTTTCTCCTCCTTTTGGTTTCGGCAGTAAATATTGTGGGGCTAATCGGTTTGTTCACAGGTCATGGGTTCACGGGTCATTGGTTCACAGGTTTCAGGTCATGGATACGGGTCAGAATTGTTTTAAAACTTGCATCATACTAGAAAAAGTAGTTGACAATATGAATTTTCACTAACTCTTAACATAAATAATTTTATTTATATAGTTAATAATTTATGGGTCTCCATGATGAGAGCTTCACATCGAGCTAAAATATATTCAAAATGAAGCTAAAAATAATGAGATATCGATGTTCAAAATAACGAGTTGAATATGAATCTTGAAAGGATGAAATGGGCAAAAAATATGTTCCATATAGGTGGGGGAACAAACCTTTGAGTGGTATATAAGTATGAATCTTTCATAAATATTACTTCCTAAGATATAAGAAAGAGGAGGGGAACCAAAAAGGTGTGAAGCACCCTTACGCGTGCGTTACTTCTTTCGGGGTTACTGCTTTCGGGCAACATCATGGTTGTTGTTGAGCAGTTACTGCTAACACCTTAGTACCGATGACTCGGTTAGTGTTGAAGCTGCTACTGGAGCAGTTACTGCTGATGTAACCGTTATCAAACAGTTATTACTAGATGCCCTTGTTCGAAGTGTAAATGAAACACAACAGAGCAGGGATGGACCGTAAGTATGACTTGTGTAAATACATATTTCTAGTTGTTTTTATTCCTTGTTTCCAAATGGTTAAACAACCCATAACTTTTAAGAGAAAAAACGATGTTTTAAATTTGATGGAAGATGATAATATTGATGTTTACTAGGGATGTTAATGAGGTTTGAGATAGGTTTTGGTAATCGCAACCTCATCATACTTTGTTAGACTTGTTACAATAAATGTGATTTGATATTGTATCGAATATTATTTTATCATCCATTCTTTGTATTACATTTTGTATTGAATTCAAGTTTAACACAACCTTGTCTTAAATTTTTCAGTTGTACCAAATCCACCGTTAGTCCATGTTTTTTTTATGTAGAGCGGGTCCATAGTCCGAGAATAAACAAAGGTAAAGGGTGTTTGAATTTACTATGTAAAAAAGAACCTCTTAAAATTTGAAGTTAATATAATTTTGAAAATGTGGATGAGAATACGAGTAAAAAGGTATGCTCTCGTAGTAATTTTGAAAGAAAAGAAAACTCATTTGATGAGATCTCTGACTATTTTATGAATGATTGGAAGGAGCAAAAGCACATGTTTCTAAAAGGAAGTTGATCAATAGGGGCACAATTAGCTAAAAGTCACATCTCCAGTCTTTTTATGACCATCAAGTCCTGTCATTATTGCTTTTTTTTAACGGCTAACTCCTATTCCGGAATAGGAGGGTACTAGCAAAATTCTCATCGTTAGGATTCGAACCCATGATCTCTCCAAGAGAAAATCTTTTACAGGAAAATCTCATGACCACAAGACTAGAAGGCTGATGACAATCATTCTTGCTTCTACATTTGATATTTGATTATAAATGTTGTTCATTAAGCCCAATCTAACCGATCTTTGTTGAACGTTCTAGGGCTTGTTGGAGGGCATCAATCTGAGCCGTCTCCTTCAATTGAAAAGCCATGGTCATAATTAAGTTTTACAGGTTGGTCAAATTGGTTTCCTGATCAATCGCTTTTTGTCCCACCTCTAGATGACACATTTTAATGTTCATGTTTGTTTTCTAAATAATATATCTTTTTTTTTGTACAAACATACAAATTCCAGGCTTGTCTACCTTTCCTATCCAACTCTTGGTATAACTTTTGTTCTTGAATTATTAGATGGTTCCAATTTCTCCTTATAATTCTTTCCAAGGGGCCTCCGAACATAAATTCTGTAATCAATGACAAGACGCGTATATACCTAAAAGAGAAAGTTAGAACTGATTTGATGTTACATGGTTGGAAAATCTGAAAGCTACAAGAGCCATTGAAGTCTCCGTAATTATTATGGACAAAACCAATGTGGTAAGGGTGTCAATAACTTTATCCACAATAACTTTATCTATATATATATATAGAGAGAGAGAGAATCATTACAGATTTAAAAAATTATGTTTAAGGTCCCGTTTTTTAGTACTCGTCTAGGGCACCCGAAATATCGAAGACGTTCCTGTAAATCTGTAATGATTATCTCTATCTCTCTCTCTCTCTCTCTCTATATATATATATATATATATAGAGAGAGAGAGAGAGAGAGAGAATCATTACAGATTTACAGGGACGTCTTTGAGATTTCGGTTGCCCCAGACGAGTACTAAAAAACGGGACCTTAAATATAATTTTTTTCAAAGATCGATGATAATTGTAATAACAATAAACAAAAAAACGTTACTTTAGCGGTAAACAAATACAAAACAAAGTTAAACAATAAACAGAACAAAGTTAGATGAATCGAGAGACTCTCCTAGCATTTTTCGAAGCAACGTTGTTGATCAATTCTTCACAATTGATACTTTATAATTTATCGTTCTCGATAGCTATCATTGTCAATCCATTAAGTCTTTCTTGAGACATTTTCGATCGTAAGTACGACTTCAACAACTTCAATTTTAAGAAGCTTCTTTATGCATATGTCACTGTTACTAGAATAGTCAACAAGATTCAATATGTAATTAATGCATTAGGAAAAAAATGAACTTGCTTCAAGTATTTTAAAACATCAGTAGGTTTGAGAATATTATTAGCTAATATAATGGCAAATGACTTTAACTCCATATAAAGCTCAACATCATTGATATATGATTCTTCTTCATACTTCAGTGCATCCTCAAGAAGAATACAAAACGACTTAAGCTCTTTGTCTTCAACATACTTCAAGTTATCAGGAAACAAAAAACCAAATAGTTTTTCATAGTCTTTGTATTGTTCAAATCTTGTTTCAAGTGAAGCAGACGCTTGATCAACAATATATAAAAAGTAGTTAGCTTTAAAATTATCCTCAGCTGAAAATAAAACTTCTTGGTCACTTGAATTCTCATCAAATTGTTTTTTCTACGAAGCGGACGCCTGTGAAGGAATCCCATACCCATTTCAATGGCAAATTTCTTAGCTTGATTTATCGAATCAGAGAACCCGGTTTCTCTAAATTTCTTGAAGAATTCAATCAAATTGTTTATTCTTTAATAGCATCATCAAGAAGTTGTATTCACCATAACTTTTTATCACTTATTATCTAACATAAATACATAATCAAAATATTACAAATTTATAATACCTACATGGCCATATTAATTAGTAAATAGCATCATCAACATACTCAAGAAAGTTCTTCTAACATCTGAATTGAAAGGAATAAAAAAAATTAAAACTTCACATACTGTACAAGATGGCTATAGAGAGTTCAGAGTACTTAAATCCAAAATCAAAATCTATTGTACAAGATGCCTAAAGACTCAATTAAAATTGTCGTGCACAATTCCTTACGTCCAATCCCCTCTTCCTCAAAAATCGTGCCTAGGCACTTCTAATTCTCAATTGTTGTAAGTTACTCTATTCGATTTCTTTTCTTTATTCTACACAAAAACAGTTGCCACACCCCAAAAACAAATTTAAATAATTCTCGTGTGCCTTTTTCTTTATTCAATATTTGTGTGGGCCTTCAACCTAAATGTATTTTTGGGTTTTATTTATGAGCCTCTCAACAAAAATTTTCATCTACTTATTTTGGTTCTAATTTAAAAAAAATTTATTTATATATATACACATAATTTTTTTTAAAAACTTGGGTCCCCACGAAAACGGGCCTCGAGAGAGCGTCGATGACAGCTTTGGCTCCGAGACACCCCTGTAGATTTACAGAAATTAAATTTTTATGAGAATACACAGAACAAAATCTAAATAATTTAATTTTTTATAGGATTATTGGATTTTAATAATCCCACCTTTTACCAATTGGCCGATAATAATCCCAACTGAGAATATTCTTACCACTGGTCCCTACTTTCAAACTATTTTTTTACATTGGACCCTCCGTTAAAAAAACTTAACGCCGTTAGAGTTTATATGACGTGGACATCTGCAAACCGCCGGAAAGTCGAGCCAAGCTAGCAGTGGTCTCGTGGTGGCTTTTGAAATTGGCTCTGGTGGTGTTTAACTGGTCTCGTGGGTCCGGAAAGTCCAAACAGAGAAAACGGTGGTGTTTAACGAGACCAGTTAAACACCACCAAAGCCAATTTCAAAAGCCAACACGAGACCATTGCTAGCTTGGCTCGACTTTCCGGCGGTTTGCAGATGTCCATGTCATATAAACTCTAACGGCGTTAAGTTTTTTTAACGAGGAGTCCAATGTAAAAAAATAGTTTGAAAGTAGGGACCGATGGTAAGAATATTCTCAGTTGGGATTATTATCGGCCAATTGGTAAAAGGTGGGATTATTAAAATACAATAATCCTTTTTTATAAATGGTTCATATTTTAGAATTTTTTTTATTACTTACGTACAAATGTCTATGTTATGTGAATGAAAAAACCATCAAACCAATTTGTTTATATTTTTTTAAATTTTGTACCGTTTACCTACATATATAGCTATGTGTAGATAATATAAGCAAAATAGAAACTTTACATGAGTGTATTCTCACATATAGTGTTTCCTCTATTTCATATATATATATATATATATATATATATATATATATATATATATATATATATATGTATGTATATATAAGGGAAGTTTCTTTAGGGAACCACAAAAAAAACGAAGAACTAGGGAAGACCCCCACAAAAAACCTAAACCTTCCCCCAACCTCCTAAAAACTTAACACCCCCACCCCACCACACCCTTAAAAGCCTAAACATTCCCCTCCCCTAGCCCAAAAACCTAAACCCTCCACCCACCCAGAAACCTAACCCCGTCCCCCCCACCACCACCACCACCACCACCACCACAAAAAAAAACCTACACCTTAAAGCTAAAAAAAGGGGAACATAGGGGAACCGGCTCTAACGAACTCCGATTGAACTCATTCCAGCGGCGTTGGAACCAGCTCGTCCAAACAGTTCCAACGCCGATAGAATGAGCTCAGTCGGACTTCGTTTGAGTCGGTTCCCCTCTTTTCCTTGTTTTTTTGCTGTTCCATTTTGAACCATCCTATAAAAAATAGGGAATCGCAGGGATGTAACATCCCGAAAACAATAGCAACAAATAAAAGGCGGGTTTCGAAAAATGAATAAAGAAAAGGGTAAGAATAGATAGTGGGCTCGGTGTCGGGCTTAGGGCCGAGTAGAGAGGAAAGGGGGAAGGGCTACAAGCCCTAGCCGCCCCACACCTTTCCCCATTTCAGCCTCACATGCGATTTCTAAAGAGAGAGAGATCCTAGAGAGAGAAAGTGCCGGATTCGAGTCTAGATTGTTGCTACACGTCTCTCCGTCATCTATAAGCAAAAACTCTGAGTAATCGAGCTAATCAGAGGTAAACTCCGACCTAGACCTGAGTTTTTGTATTTTTTATGAGTTTTGAATGATTTTGATAAAAAGGATAGATTTTTACGTTTAAAACGTAAAACGAACCATAGATCTTGCATCACGATCCTAAAATACAAAGTTTGAATGTAAAAATCTATGATCTTGACAAGTTAGAGCTTGCGCCGCCATTCCATGCAGAAACCCTAGGTTTATGCTAAGGAACACGACCAAGCGAAACTATTAAGCAAGGGAAAGTATTAATGGAGCGAAACTGACTAGATTCGCTCAGCTTATGGGAAGCGAAACTAACCCTAGTTTTGCCTGAGATATAGTTTCACTTGAAGCTTAGTTTTGCTTAAGTTAGAAAATGAGATGAGCATAGTTTTGCTTAGAATAATGCAACGAAACTAACCTTAGTTTCCCTTATAACAGAATAACATTTAGAACTGATTTTGTTTGACTATCACTTCGGATTTTCGAACGACACTGGTGAGTAGGTGATAGCACGTTTACACTAGCTTATCAGGTGAGTCAAAATTCCTTATTTTATTTACTGTATTAGGGTAGTGTGCATACTCAGAATTAGACGTTTATAATAATGTAATTTATTACTTAAACGTGTCAGATAACAAAGGAAATGTTTATTTAACTAAACTTTTATAAACAAAAGAAGAAGTATGAAGTATAGTTTTATATTACTTAAACCTTTTATAAACAACAGAAAGAACAGAGAACCGTTTTATATTACTTAAACGTTTTATAAATAACAGAAAGAACAGAGAACAGGTTTATATTACTTAAACGTTTTATAAACAGCAGAAAGAATAGAGAACATGTTTATTTAACTATATGTTTTATAAACAAATAGAAAGAAAGCGATAAGTCAAATACATTGTCTAATCTGTAAAAGTATAGACACTAGTGCTGCCCGAAACTTATCAAGATAATTCAAAATCATTATTTTTATTGATGGAATATCATATTACACATATACAACGTTATGGTATTTTATATATATGTGTAAATTCACATGTGTTAAAAAGCTTACACATGTGTACTTTGTGTTTACACACGTTACATGTTTACACCGTATAGTTACAAATTAAACATGTGTACTTTTTTTAACGCATGTGAATTTACACATATACATAAAAGACCATAACATTGTATATGTGTAGTAATGATATTCCAATAATAAAGATAATGATTTTGATTGATATTAATGGGTTTTATCAATCAGGTTACTCTCTAAGAATGAGTTTTCTCAGGACACACACACACACACATATATATATATATATATATATATATATATATATACGGGTTGGATTCATAAGAAAACTAATTTTCATGACAAAACTAGAAAACTCCTCCCCTAAAAACATTAATAAATTTTCCATACGTTATTATTTTTTTTAAATTATACTAATAAATTAAGCATTCTTATCTTTAATTTGATTATAATGTTGCTATATTAAAAATAAAAAATTAACGCGTCAGAACTTATTCGATACTACATATATGTAGCATCATCATACTAGTATCATTCTACTGCATATATACAGTATCATCATACTGCGTATATGTAATATTGAATAAATCCGACACGTAAAAAAATGTTTTTTTTTAATATAGTAACTTTAATAATCAAATTCGAAATAAAAAAATGTTCGATTTTATGGTTAGTTTTTTGAAAAAATGATAACGTACGAAAAAATTATCAAGATTTAAAATTTTGAGGGGAAGGGTTTTCTAGTTTTCTTACCAATAGGGTGCTTTTCTTATATATATATATATATATATAATTAGAGAACTAGAGAACCACTAAAAAGAGAAGGGTTGAATTTTATAGAGCAAATATAAAATTGGAACTTAAAATATATAAATCTTTAAACATTTTTATCTTTTGCATAAGTTATTATTTTTTAAAAAAAATTGCACCATTAAATTAAGAATTTATTTATCTTTCATTTGAGTATAAATAACTTTATAAAAAACAAGAATTAACTTTCTTTTTTCTTCTTATTTTCAATACTGCATATGTGTAGTATCACCTCAAAAACCTAACCTACTCTCAAAAACCTAAACCCCCCACCACACCCCCCACCCAAAAACCTAACCCCACCCCACCCCACCACCAAAAAAACCTAACCCCCCCCCCCCACCCACCCCACCACCAAAAAACCTAAACCCCCCCCCCCCCCCACACCACCCCCACCCAAAAACCTACCCCCCCCCCCAACACCCCCACCCAAAAACCTACCCCCCCCCCCACCACACACACCCACCCAAAAACCTAAACCCACCCATACCCTCAAAAAGCTAAACCCAAAAACCTAACCATAAAAGCTAAACCGGGCATTTTTTATGTTTTTTTTAACGAGGACGACGTGGGAAACATGGTCTCCGAACCACTTTTTTAGTTTTTGATTTATATTTTGAGTTATGATTTTTTTATTATTTTTTTGAGTTTTTTTCCGCTTTAATAAGTAGTTCTCTAGTTCTCTCATTAAAATAAGTTATCTCATGAACTTCTCCCTATATATATATAGAGAGAGAGAGACACACACACACATATATATGGACACATTCTTTTGAGAACCAACTAAATGTTGAGAATCGAGAGAAACGCATACGACGTGTATGTGTCACTTTAGTGAAAACGTAAAAGTGGAAAACAATGTTTTATTTATCTCTCGCTACTCTTTATTTGATTTTATCTCCTCTTCTTAATATTTTTTTAAAGTATAAAAGTGTGACTATTATGCATATATTTGTGAATATATGTGCATATTTGCATTTAGACAAACGACTATAATTACCATGTTTTTAAAACTAAACCTTAAACATATTAAAGTTTACATAAATTTTAGTCAATTTATATATTAATTACAATAATAGATAATACATGTTAGTTCTCAAAAGAACGTGTATATACACAGTGGAGGGTTTAACAGAAAATCACACAATTAGGCGAAAACCGAGAAAACCACTAAGAAAATCAATTTTAATCAATCATATAATAATCATTATTTTTTATTTTATTTTATTTATATGAGTATCAATGTAATATTACACGTTTTTACCAAAAAAAATAATTTAAGTATCAACTTACGTATACGTAACACATAATGTTATGTATACGTAAAGAGAAAACAAAAAATTGTAGTTACGTATATGTAAAACACAATACGTAAGATGATTTTTTTGGTAAATTGTGTAATATTATATTAATACACTTAGAAATAAATTAAAAAAAATAAAATCTATAAATTATTTGATTGATTCTTGGTAGTTTTTTCGATTTTCACTTAATTATGTGATTTTCTCTTGATCTTTCCCCTGTATATGTCTCTCTCTATCTCTCTCAAAGAACAATGCTATAAAATGCATGGTAGTGATGGTTGTTGCGTGGCTGTTTCAGAAGATAAAAGAGCCTAGAAGATGAAGGTGATGGGTCATTGTATTCAATGATATACAAGCGGCTATATATATGGAATAATTAGTAGTAGTTTAATGTGGGAATGGTCACATTCATAAAAGATTGGGTCATCGTAATTTGATTTTTTATTCCAAACTATATTATGGCTCTTTCAGATGCCAAAATAAAAAAACAAAAAAAAATCGTATCCGACAAATTTTGTCTACAATATGATAACAGATTCTTATAAAACATGTATAGTTTTATCTTTTGGATTTTCATTGAACAAAAGATGATCCGCAAAAAATAATTAGTTGTAATGATTTGAAAACTGATTACTCCTTGAGAATCAAAACCATCGAATCATCAACTCCACTTGTGGTATATGTTGAACCTGTACAGGATCATAAGAAGGTAACGACCGAAACAATACACCAACTTAAACTTGTTCAACTCTTTTTATTAGAACTTAAAAATGGTTACAAGTGAATTCTAGATTCTAATGAATTTCTGAATGAATAAAATCAAATAAATAAACCCATATTTATAGCTATTCTAAACTTGCTATGTAAGTTATAGACTCCTTACAGAATACTAAGTAAAATAACTTATGACGACGTATGATGAAAGGATCATACATAAGGGGCCTAAAAGAAAGAAATCTAACTTCTTAACTACCATGAGGGCCCACGAGAAGAAGGAACCAATAAGAAATGGGCTGTCACTATCATACGGTTAGAGGAAAGAGAATGTAAAAATCCTATAAATAGAAGGTGATCTCATAGATGAAAGGGATCCAAGGCTTGTACTTGATTGAATTCGGGAATTATTATCAAAGTGGAGTTTTTACATCTCTTCAACTTAATTATCAAAAATAAACAAATTTAATGACTAAGTTATTATTATAACCCTTTAAACTTTATGATCTCCACCAAACCCTCCATTTGAGATCAACTGTACCGCCCTTGATTTTACTAACTTTATCACTCCCTCTCTATAATATCCCAAATAAGTTGGGAACGGATCAAAAGAACGAGATCGAGAATTACAACGCAAGAATTAAAGTTTGGATCAAGGGGGTAAAGGGGAGGGCCAGCCCATGGGCGGAAGGCATGAGGAAACCCTCATACCTCAGCAGCCTCACACCTCTTCCTCATTCTCATCACTTTCGCAAACCTAGAGAGAGAGAGAAAATGAGTTAGAGAGAGAGCTCGAGATCAAACTCAAAGTCTTGGGAATCGTTGCTCCACATCCCAACAGCGTCTAGCAACAAAGAGAAAACGAAAACAGGTAACCATCATGCTTGAATATGAGTTTTTTTTGTTTGAAAGTGTGTTTTAGGGTTTGTAACAAGATTTACATAAAGACGGGATTTTTACGTATGAAATTGCATAAAAAGTATGTATCTAGCTTCATAGTTTTGGACGTAAGAAGATCGAATCTTGGATCAAAAACGAAGAAATCAACCAAAAACATATGAATCGTACGAAAACTCTGTGAATCGTCCGAAAACTCTGAAACGTCCGAAAAGTATTTCGGACGGGACATTTCGATCGAAAAGTAATTTGGACATCATAGATTTTGGACAGAACATTTCGATCGAAAAGTAATTCGGACATCATAGATTTCGGACAGAAAATTTCGGTCGAAAAGTTTTTGGTTAGGAAAGGATTTCGAACAGAATTTTTCGATCGAAATAAGTTTTCGGTTGAAAAAGATTTCGGTCAATCAAGATTTCGGACATATTGATTTCGAATGAAATATGTAGGTTATAACCTTGTTCCATTCGTGACCTTGACAGATCTGTTAGCACCTACCAAACTCGGAGCTCTTAAGTATCCTTCGGGAACTGCTCATCTGGTGAGTTCCATGTGCCCCTATATGTTACATGCAAATCATTTTAAATGTTTTGGGGCTGAAGTGTATACACTAAATGAATGATTGTTATGAATGCCAATATGAACATATGTGATATATATATATATACATATATATATATATATATATATTATGAATGCTAAGATGATCATACGTGATATATGAAGAATGAATAATGAACAAAGAATGAAGCGTATGTATATAAAGAATGAATGAACGAATGGCATAACGTAAATGAATGAAATCTTGCTTTATATTTTATATATTGCATGTTATGAATGTATGTAAACGTTGTGAACGCTTTGATGATAACGGCTACTTCGGTAGACGGACGACCACGTGACTATTTTACAACCGGGACATATGCGTACCTACATCATCTAGGACATATAAAAGGGCATTAACGGACGGTCACATTCATTGCCAAAGGATAGAAAGTAGAACAGTTGCATAAATAATAGTTCGTGTGGGAAACGGATGACTTCGGGTAGACGGGCGAATTACGAACTACGACTGTGGTACGGTATGACGGACGGCCGAAGGTTTTGGCGGACGGTTTTAAGCTATTGACGGACGGTTTCTAGAGTCGGACGGTGAAGTAAATGAGCTACGACGGTAGTTCGAGAACGTTTGTCTTTGTGACTTACGCAAATCAATGTTGGGCTGATCACCCTCATGTGTATGACCAATGAATGCAAAGGTGAATAATATATATATATATATATACTCATAAATTAAAGATATGAAGGCAAGGATGTGTTAAATGTGTATTTGTATAATTATATATTTATACTTATAAAGAAATGATGCTTATACCTAATTGTTAAACTGGAACTCACCAGCGTTAGCTGACTTTGAGAATACATTTCAGGTATTAAGAAGAAAGGGCGTGCAAAGGCATAAAAGCTATTTGGCACAAGACTGACATCCTGTTTATTTGAATCTTATGATCGAACCATGTTATGTTATGTTTAAGACTTCCGTTGTTATGTAACTGAATGATATATGCTCCCGCTACTTTATGAATTTTTAAATTTTTAGTTCAGTGTTTGATGACTATATTTATGAGTAAATCCAACGAGTGAGGTCACCCTGGAAAGGGGCCTTACACTCTCAACACCAACTTCCATGTTTAATCCTTTGCAAAAATCCACTATCTTCGGTCCTTGCAAGCTCTTAGTAAGCATATCAGCTGCTTGCTTTTGAGTATTTATATACTCCAAGGTTATTTCCTCTTGCAATCCCTTACACAGCGGCAATAAACCTCAATGTGTTTCGCTCTTGCATGAAAGGATGGGTTCTCAGCTAGCCTGATTGAATACATGTTTTCACAAAACAAAGTTACTTTATCATTCTCTAGATCTTGATTCAAGTCTTTCATAAGTAACCTTAGCCACGTTGCTTCTTGCGTAGCCATAGCAGTTGCTCGATACTCTGCTTCTGTGGTAGACAATGACACAACAGGTTTTCTTTTGTTGTACCAAACGATAGATTTCCTCCCAACATAAACAAGTAACCAGTTGTGATCTGCTCGTATCCACATCCCCGACGTAATCTGTATTACTATATCCAATAAGTTCTAGCTTCGAGTGTTTCTTGAACTTAATGCCATAGTTCAAAGTAGCTTTCACATACCTTAGAACTCGTCTCACAGCTTCTATGTGTACATGGTTTTCGTGGATTCTACATGTACACGCTCAAGCCACCTATAACGATAGCACTTCTTTTTCCATATTTTTTCAGCTTGAGCTAACTGTTGGGCATCTTTTAATTGAGACATAAGATCAATATGAAGATCAAGTCTTAAGGCGTGAACTCATTTGGGTTTCTCTCTTTATTTTCTGCTTAAGGCATCTGCAACGACATTTGCCTTTCCTTCATGGCAGCAGATTTCACAAACATAGTCGCTTAAGAATTCTAACCATCTTCGTTGTCTCATATTCAATTCTTTCTGACCAAAGATGTATTTTAAACTGTTGTGGTCAGTATAAACTGTGAATTTGACTCCATAGAGATAGTGCCTCCATAATTCCAGGGCAAAAATTATGGCACCTAACTCTAAATCGTGAGTCGTATAATTCTTTTTGTGGGTTTTAATTGTCGAGATGCATAAACGATAATTTTGTTTCTTTGCATCAACACACAACCTAGGCCGTTGTGTGAAGCATCGCAGTATACCACAAAGTCTTCGTTACCATCTGGTAAGGCCAGTATGGGTGCATTTGTTAGTTTTTGTTTCAGGATTTAGAAAGCTTCTTCTTGTTTGGGTCCCCACTCATACTTTACAGTTTTGCAAGTCAAAGTAGTTAGTGGTACCGCTATCTTTGAGAAATCGTGAATGAATCATCTGTATTATCGCCGGACCTAGGTAACTATGGACTTAAGTTGGTGATTTTTGGATTTCCCATTTGGATATAGCTTCAATTTTTGCTAGGTTCACCTAAATACCTTTTGCATTCACTACATAACCGAGAAACTATACTTCCGGAAAACAAAATTCGCATTTAAAGAATTTAGTGTACATCTTCTCTTTTCTCAGAAGTTCTAGCACTATTCCGAGATGCTTTCCTTGTTCTACTTTCGACTTAGAATAAATAACTATATCTTCAATGAATACGATAACAAATTTATCTAATAAGGTCAATAGATACGATTCATCATATCCATAAACGCTAATGAAGCATTAGTAAGTCCAAACGCCATAATTGTGAACTCATAATGTCCATATCTGGTTCGGAAGGCCATTTTTTGGGATGTCTTCCTGTTGAACCTTTAATCGGTGATAACCATAACAAATATCTATTTTTTGAGAAATGGCATGCGCCTTGTAGTTGATCGAATAGATCATCGATTCTTGGAGAATAGGAGCACCCCATGGAGATGAGCTCGGTCTTATGAATCATTTCTCAAGCAATTTATTTAATTGCTTTTTCAGTTCTTTCATCTCCGTTGGAGTTAATCGGTATGGAGATTTGGCGATCGATGTCGTACCCGGTACTAGGGTTATTTTAAACTCCACTTCCTGCTTGGGTGGTATACACGTTAATTCGCTTGGGAATACATCTATGTATTCAGATACTACATGTATGTTTTCTATCTTCTTCTCTTCTGTACTAGCAGCTACCTGAACTAGATATGCAATACATCCCTTCTGAAGACATTACGTAGCTTTTATCATTGAGATGATTCCCAACTATCGAGTTTGCTTGTCGCCATAGATTGTTATTGATTTTCCCGATGGTGTACGTAATTCTGTGGCTTTATTATCACAAAGGATATGGGCTTGATTATTGGATAACCAATCCATTCCTAGGACAACATCAAACCCAAATAGTTTCATTTGCATTAACCGAGCCGATATGATGTGTCCAGATATTGCGATACTACAATTATCTAGGGATTCAGATGTCTTTACTAAATTCCCTTCAGTCGTCTCTACTTCTTAGATTCTATTTACTGTAAGTAAGGGCTCGTTTAATAGATTACAAAATTTATAATCTATAAAACTTAAATTTTCACCAGAGTTAGATAATACTTTAGCATAAATATTATTGACGAGGAACGTAACATTGACTGCGTCCGGAATGGTTGCAGCATCACGGGTGTTTAGTACGAAGGCTCGAACATTTTTCTTTGTTTCTTTGTTAGCCCTTGTTCCTCTAGAACTTGCCTGATTTAGCTTTGGGCATGACGAATTGTAGCGGCCCTGTTCCTCGCAGCTGAAACAGGTCACATTTTTCTTTCTCCGGGAGTTTTAAAGTGTATGTCCTGCCGCTTTGCAAAATTTACAGAAAGGAGATTTCTCAAAGTAACATTTCCCTCCATATCTCCTCCTGCAGGTATTACATTCAGGGTTTGGAGAATTAAACCTTTTCTTCGTAGACTGATTCTTTTTCATCCAGAAAATATTGCTTTTACAGTTCTGTTCAGCCTTTCTAGTGACTTCTTTCACCTTGTTTTCCTCTTGTTTCTGGATCATCCCATCAGTTATTATGCCACCCAGCTCAATGGCGGACTCTATGGTTTTAGGCATTGTAGCCTTAACCATATCTCGAATCTCCTCAGCCAATTCCTTTGCTTGACACCAAACATGCGGTGATTTAAGAATTTAGTTTCAATTCTTTCCTGTTCATTGATAGGTCTGAACTTCCGGATCATTAGCTCCCGGAATTCTTTCCATTTAAGGGCATAGGCATTTATCCTACCCTTTTCCTGTATCACGGAGTTCCACCACTCCAACACTTTGTCTTTAAATAAATTTTAAGTGTATAACACCATATCCTCATCAGCACACTTGCTGATGGCGAATACTGATTCAGTTTTCTCGAGCCATCGCAAGGCTGCTATGGTTCCCTCACTACTGGCAAACTCAGTAGGTTTGCAGGCCTGGAATGCATGGTATGTACACCCGCATTTCCTTTTTCTTTTCTTACTATTTCCTTCTTCAGAATTATCACCATTCGAACTACGATAATCGTCCCGCTCATCTTTACATTCTACATGTTTTTGATTCGTGGGTTTATTTTCTTGAATGGCTTTTAATATAGTGGGAATATCATCTTTAATTCCCTCATAGATAAGCTTTTGAATTTCAGCTTTCTGATTTCTTTGTTCCAGAGTTTCATTAGTTTCTATTACTTGCTTTTGTCTTCCTCTAGTATTTTGAGATGATCCGCTTTTATTTCCTTGTCTCGGCATGTTATAACCAAAAGAAAATTTTATTTATTTGCAAACTTAATATATGTTTGATTTAACTAGGAAATTTCACATATATATTTGATTCTACCATTCTCTAACATTTTTCTTAATAATCTATTATGAGCATCTACAGCTGCCAATCGTTGATTTTCTCTTTTTAAGTCTGCTACTCGATCCTATACCACCCTTATGTGCTCATGATTAGGAATTTCCTTATTCTCTTGGGAATTTAGAATATTGTCCAGTTCATAATATTCGTACAGTTTGTTAGAATCTTCCCTTTCTTCTCCTTCTGGAGCAGGGTAATTTTCATAAGGGATTTCCGGTAATCCTTCGTAATAATAAGGGTTATAATACGGATTTTCACCGAATCAAGGTTAATACTTCCAACCATAAGAGCATAATGGAACTCGTAGACTTCGATATGTACTTCCCGTGTTTTCAGTATTTTCTCCCTGTTCATAATAAGACTCGTTAGTGGGTTAGAATTCATAACCAGGTGGAGCATATCTTTGAAGGAAATCGGGTCATTTTCATTTTCCTGGCATCTATATAAAAAAGAAAAAAAAATACTTTTTATTTATATTTATAAAATATACATAGGAGAAACTGGAAATTACATTTATAACTTATTTCATTAATTCATTCCCAGCTTCTTCACTTTCTTCCCTTCTTTGGCTCTTTCTCCTCCATATGTTTTATCCTCTTCTTTAATTTTATCGATTCTTTCCTTACATTGTCCGTCTCTTTTAACGAACGATCAAGGAATTCGATATACGGCCCTAAATGAGCAGAAGGATAATTGTATTGGGGTGGGGTTCCCTAATACCAAATAGTATATCATTATATACATTTCTGTAAGGGTCGTTGGGTGTTATTCATAGAGGATTATTTATATATTTTTTGAACATAGTTATTTGGGAAGAAGTATTTTCCTCAGAGGTCGAACATACATAAGGATGTAAAAATTCTGATGGACAAAATGTAGCTCTTCGGATTCCTCCTCCGTTGGTAAATTCTGGTAGATGTCATTCATTTCTAATGCCGACGGTAACGGTACAGTCTATGTTGGAATTCTTACCCGCATCCGTGGTTTCTTAGTCCTGCTAGCTTATGCTATATCTGCGTTTACCTGATTTACCACGGGCGGTGGAGTATCCGTCCACCAATTGTCCAAGTTTGAAGTTCCCACTTGCTAGGAATAACCGGATCCACTTCTGTGGTCCTGGTTTTCCTCCGTCTAGTGATAAGATTCATCGTCAGAAATTATGATCGGTTCATTGTCGTTAGGAATGACTATGGGAATTTCCCTAGTATCCATAGGGTTATAGAATTCCCTTGCTTCCTCTTCGGGATGTCCAAAGACATAAGTGAAATTATTGTTTCCCGACATTCTATATAATTATTACTTAATTATTATATATATAAGAATCTACCTACCTTTACTCGGGAGGATAGGTTTAAGATTTTGAAATTTAAAGGGTTTAGGGTGGGAGTTAATAGGTAGTTTTTATAAATGATTTAACTAGTTTAATAAAATCAGTATTAATACTTTTATAAAATCAGTATTATTTAGATAAAACAATTTTATAATTCAATTCTAGAAACAATAATTATTTAAATTATTAGTTGGCACAATACGTAGTGAATCGTTGGACTGCGTTTCCCGATAACATACGAGATAAACCGTCAAATAAATTCTAGACAATGTTGTAACTGCGTCTTAAAATATATATTATAATTTTACATAGTAAAATAGTTTTATAAGTATTTAATTTGATGATCACCAACGTTTGTACTAATTAACGTGACGCGCGTATGACGTAAAAATTACTGATGCATTCTATGATGTGAGTGGACTTTGCTAAGTGTGAATTGACCTAATTACTTAATATTAAGTCTAACATGTATATGATGCATGAGTTTATGATTATGACTAGAACGGGTATTGACCTGAAAGTCGAGGTTGTCACATAACGTTCCCTTTCTGACATCATGGCTTCTTCGCCAAGGATCCACCGTCCTTTCGGCATATTCATGCAAACATAACTACCCTTGGTTACCTGTAAAACGCTTTAAAAATATTTATCAGCACAAGCTGGTGAATATACTTATACTTTTATAATCTGATAAGACTGAATAAATAACACAGTTGCCCATATTTGGATGGTCAATTTACACATTTAGCGGTCTATTTCACACGAAGCTATAACCACCAACCATACCAGGTACTTTCTTGGGTGATCTTTGTTTTACGTTAGCCACAACCTTACACACATGCGATGTATGTGCTTTACGTGATGCCAACAACCGAACCATAGCCCTGGCCCCGTTACAACATTTCATCTATAACATGTGCAAAGTTATACGTGACCCTATGGTCTGAATGTTATATAGTAAATCACTTTATGGGACCAATGGTTGTATTAGTTCATTCGAGTCAGGCCATAAATCAAACCAGTTTATAGTTTTAAAAGCATTTTAAAAATGTAACATGTATTCACCTTAGTAGAGTCTCGGCTTACTGGATATCTAAGATGGTATTCCTACTGGAGCAGAACTTCTACTCAGCTTCCTAGCCTCGGGTGTTCTCGCACGGAAGTCCTACAAGCTTCTCCGAATGTTTCTGGCTTAAACCGGCTATTACGGAACTTAGTGGAAAAGTGGGTTCATATTAGAGGGTGTGGATATTGCTTAAACAGCTCTAAATTCGAATGTAAGATTGAGTGAATATGAACGAGGTTTTGAATTCTATTTATAAGCAAAATTCGAGTCCGTGATGGACTATTATGAATGGTGACGGTCCGTCACCGCTTGGTCGTGACGGACAGTTATGTGTGGTGATGGTCCGTCACTGAGCTAGGGTTTGGTGAGTCAGCTGACACACGTTAAAGTGGGTGACGGTCCGTCATAGGGTTTCCATGCGTCAAATCACCCCCTATTAGTCATCAGACACGTGTCATTCGCATGTCCCATACGTGCTCAACCTGTAATGGACTTTCACGGGCCATGACGGTCCGTTACTGTCCAAAATTCAATACTTTCACTTTTTAACCATTGAACTTTTATCTATTTACACTTTTAGTCCTTGGGGTTCAATTTTAAATATATTTGGAACCGAAATTTTACGGATGCTACACAAGCATACCAAACTTGACTACCAAGTCATAACAGTATCGTTTCTAGTGAAGAACTAGGTCATCGACTTTGTAGTAAACTTCTAATCCAATAAAAAGGTTTAGTCTTCTAAGATCTTTAATATTAAACATAATGAAAATGTTCTCTTTCAACTGAGCAATTGCTTCTTCATTGTTCTCGGTTATGATTAGATCATCCACATACACAAGGAAAGTCATAACTTTAGTCTAGATCGGCTTGACAAATAAACTCGCATCGGTAGACGCCATGCTATAGCCATTATGCTGTAGAAACTTGCTTATCTTCCCAAGCCCTATGTGATTGCTTCAAACCGTATAGGGTTTCTTTAGTTTACACACGTAGTTTTGGATGTTCCTTACTTTTGAATCCTCTTAGTTATTCCATGTGAATCACATGGTCCAAGTCATCATACGGTCGGCTAGGGTACTATACTATGTGCATGAAAATCAACACGTGAAAATCTATAAAAAAATGCTACTGTCGACTATAGTATAATACTCAAAGTATTCTCACAAGTGAATTCATGCGAATACATCAAGTACACGCACTAGAGTCTTCATGTGAATACTCAAAGTACACACACCAGAGTATTCATGCGAATACATCAAGTACACTCACCAGATTACTCATGTGAATACTCTAAGTACACGCACCAGGGTATTCATGTGAATACTCTAAGTACACGTACCGGTATTCATGCGAATACTCTCCTGAATACTCTAAGTATTCGCCCAAGTATTCGTGCGAATACCGAGTTCATCACTTTGCAGGAAACCCTAACTTGTGCATTAAATGGTGTCTAATCCAAGAAATGCATCAAGGTTCCAACTTTCATCGTCCAAATCGTTTGTTTAATAACTGTGATGATCGGTGTCAAAGAAACCGGTCAAAGATAAAGAATTAGTGTGTCCTAATCACCTTAAACTAGTTAGGGTAAGAAGGGTGTCGAACCACGAAGAGTTTGTGATCGGCGCTTAACTTTAATCGACAAAGTGATTTATGAAGTTGCAATGGGTCTTTCTAACCAAACACAAGAAACGATTGAGATTTAAATTAGTAGCTTCAACAAACAATGATTATCAAGTAACAATTAACGTGTAAACAATCACTAGCAATCAAGTAACAAGTAAATGGTTTGATTTTTAAACAATGATTAAAAAGGAATCACACATTGGTTTCAAGTTCATAAGCAATTAGAGATTATCACACCAAAGATATGAGTTCAAGTAATCAAACGGTTATCTAAATTTATTGGACTAATTCCAACCAAAAACATCAACATTCATACCTCACCGGAAAATAGTGCAGAAACACAATCACAAATGAAATCAAGACAAATGTATATAATATAGAATTAGATTAATCAATAAACTCAACACAAACCAAAGTTCATAGCAATTATCATCTAACGAGATCAATAGTGCAAGAAAATATTGACTCCCATGAGTTCATAACAATACCAAACACCATGATTCAAGTAGTTCAAACCGAACGATTACAAGAATTGTTACCTCAAATCTAGAACATGATAAAACCCTAAAAACTTACAAGCAATCTACCTGGGAATGATTGCCGGTGGACTAGCCGCTCATGGTGATGGAATTCATCTTTGATTCTTCAATTTCTCGGTATCAATCTTCAATTAGATGTTGGAATAGTGTTTCTATCCTCCCAAGACCTCCAAAAAATTGCCCAAAACTGCTCTCCAAAAAAGTTCTTTTGAAATTCGGGATGAAACCCCCTATTCAACATCAAAATAGGCAGTTTCCCTAAAAATCCGCACAAATCCTGACACCAGCGTAAGCTTACGCCCTATGCCTACTGATGTGAAAAAGTTCTAGTGTAAGCATACGCCAAGGGCGTAATGAAAAGCTACTGTTTGGAAAAGGTGACCGACGTAGTGATTTATGAAGTTGCAATGGGTCTTTCTGACCAAACACAAGCAATGATTGAGATTTAAATTAGTAGCTTCAACAAACAATGATTATCAAGTAACAATTAACGTGTAAACAATCACTAGCAATCATGTAACAAGTAAATGGTTTGATTTTTAAACAATGATTAAAAAGGAATCACACCCGGTTTCAAGTTCATAAACAATTAGGGATTATCACACCAAATATATGAGTTCAAATAATCAAACGGTTATCTAAATTTATTTGACCAATTTCAACCAAGAACATCAACATTCATACTGTGATACGTGGCAAATTCAGGTTAATATTCGTACCCGACTATTACTTGAATTCATATGATTACACTTGCATTATACTTAATTATAGAGTATTTAAGTACATGTTTCATATAGCAAGTCCATTCATTTCAGTTCAATTCATGCATCTGTAATCTGAAGGATTACCGGGTCACACACGCGTCCTATCACATGAATGTTGGTGAATTATAAAAATAATATTTAGACATATATTTGGTGTGTATAAATCACATGTAATACTGTGATTTATTATTTCGTACTTAGATTAATTTTTCAGGAATTTTTAGATTAACTTTTATTTTAACGCTTTTTAAGCGGATACGCGATATGTGCCAACAACTCTAAATTGGATTTTATAAAAATGATGATTTTATACTTTGGGCTTACTAATTCAGCTTTTAAGTTAATAAGTCCTTAATAGCCCAATTATTTTACTAAAGAAGCCCATTTCAAAATAAAAAAAAAACTTTACACTTCAACAATTAAACACATTACAATCCCTAATCCCCTCATTTTACAACCCTAAACCTAACACACAAACTCTCCCTCCCTCCCTCTCATTCTCGGCCGCCACCCCCACCTTCAAGCCTCCACCCATTTTCAAAAGTTTGATTCTCCATTCAAGTGTTCAAGGTGATACAAGGTGAAACAAGCCATCAACATTTCCATTCTAGCATTATACTTGGATTTGGTAAGAATCTATCCACTCTCTTTCATCATTTTTGGCCATAAGTGGGTTACTACCTATCCAAACGATTTTCTATGATACAAGTGTTTTAATACATGTTTTAATCAAAGAGTTTTCATAATGATGAGTTGTTGACACATATTGGTGCATTTGGTGTGTAGAAATTGCTTGTTTTGTATGTATATTGCTCGTTTCTATTTAAGGAAACTTTATTAGTTATGATTTTGTAAAAATGTGCATATAGTATGTCTGATGGATTGAATGATACATACCTTGGTAGATTGAGTAGGAAATATGATATTTTTTTTTTGTTGAAATGGTTGGTTTGCATCATTTTAGGTCGTTTCTATAAATAGAAACTTTATTATTTTGTATTTTGAGTTATTGAGCTATAATGGGTAATAACATGCTACAATGGTTATATAACATCTATTGATATGATATTTAAAGTTATTTGAAGTTACACATGTGTAGGATGTCGTTTGATAACTTTCCTAAAAAGGAAACTTTAGTGGAACATATTTTGTGTTTGTATGCTATATATATCTAAAGTAGGTTAAATGGTGTTGTTATCATATGTTTAGATGATTTGTGTAAGAATTTATGATTTAGAGTTTTGTTATGACCCGTTTTGGAAGACCTTACTAATAAAGGAAACTTTATTGGTTTGGAAACTTCATTTTTGCTTTAAATGGAATGTGTATGAATAGAACCATGTTAGTAGCATTATACTAAGATAATCTCATGTATAATTTGTTTGTTTGAGCTAAGATACATAAAGGGTACTAAAACCCTAGTTTTCCAAAAAGGGAAACTTTGTTGTTGTATGAACTAGTATACAAGATATCATGTTATGTTACTCGTTCAAATGTATTGAAATGGTATCATTAAATGACTAGAACAATATCATGAGTTATGTGGATTGTTTTGTTAACATGTTATGGAGTATGTTATAAGGATGTACAAATGTTATGTGTACTTACTAGACTTTGTGACTATACATGCGTAGTTGTATAACATTTACTTATACAATTATTTGAGGCTATGTGTTACTACTTATGACATGAACATATGCAAGTCATGTTACTTATTATATGACACTTATGCAATTACTTGAACATGTGTGTTATGTCATAAGGTGTTACTTATGTGTTACTTGTACATGCTTTCACCATATGTCACCAATGGGTCGTCGTGTCACACTTGGTCAAGGTTGGTCAACATTGGTCAGCTTTGGTCAAACCTTTTCAAAACATCGATGTAACCTTTCAATATTGAGTCGTTTGGATGAATGTGGTTACATAAACCACATTTACCTTTCATAGACCTTATAGCCTTAATATTTCTAGGGCTCGAATAGGTCGGTTGTTCGAACTTTGCTAGGATTCTTGTATTGCTTTTCATATCACTTCACCTCATTTCCAGGTGAGTTTTCACGGCCCCGTTTTACTTACTTTTCCATTTGGAGGAGATACATGCTAAACCATTTTGTTATTCGTATGACGTTACTTTGATTTCGCTTTAATATATATAAGTGGGTGCATTTCCCCCACGTAAAGTCCTCTCATAATCGAACCGTTAATTATTTCCCAAGCGGGGTTATCATGAATAGTACTATTGGGTTTAACAACCCCCACCCGGGTTAGTCGCGCTAACTCTAGCCTGGAGTCAAAAGGGTGCATCATTGACCTAATCTATTGCATGCTAGGCACGTAAGAGGCAAAATGCTAGTTTCTGCATTCCTTCGTTGAGCTTCGGTTTTGGTGATTGCTTATATAATTAATGTTTATTGTCTGATCAACAATCGAATCACTAGTATACATGAGTACTGGTACACTGTTTTCATTTCTTTTCTGTTACTTAAACCTATGAACTCACCCACTTTTAAGCATGTTTATCTCAGGTCGCTAAGCATTCGCACAAACACTAGGATTGCATGTTTGGAGTCTCATTTCATGTTTTTCATTAGAAGCGTAGGTTTATGGGAACCTAAATGACTATGCTTCTGTATTTTGATACATTTACTTACATTCCGCATTTTCGTAAACTCTATATTATTTATTATTTTTGTATGATGTTCAAACGGAATGTCCTTTTGAAAACCATTTAGAGGTCATTCGAAATGACCAGGACCGATTATCCTTGACAATCACGACCCGCGGGTAACCCGTTGTGGATTTCAGGGTGTGACAGATTGGTATATGTAACACCCTGATAACTCCCAAGGGCCAGAAGTGTCAAACTAGAAAGTTCAAGGGTTGAATTGAATATTCTTCAAAGTTAAGGGACTAAAACTGAAAATACTAAAAGTTGAAGGGGTAACGGACCGCTACCCTAACCCTTAGCGGTCTGCTACATGTAGGCTAAGGAAACAACCGGGAGCTGATGCGTGTCCCTGTGACTCACCGGGAACTTGACGTGTGGAAGGGTGGCGGATCGCCAGCCTTGACCTTAGCGGTCCGCTACGTAGGCACCAAGCAAAATAGACCGCCTCAAGGGATGGCGGACCACCACACCCTTGCTTAGCAGTCCGCTACGGACCTGAGGTTCACCCTATAAATACTTGATCGATTCTTGCTCATTCTACACCATCTTCCACACACACAAACTTCTGAGAAGTCGATTCTCGAGTCGGGTTCGCGTACGAGGGTCCGGTTTCTATCAAAACGTCTGCAAAACTGACGTAGATAGTGCCGAGGTAAGGTTTCTGAACACCCTGATGTTCCTTTGTGTAAACCTAAGGTAGGGATGTTATTTACAATAATGTCGGATATGATTTAGGGTTTTGTCGAGGTGTTGATTATTATAATTAATCAGAAAGGAGATTCTGCTTGAGGTGAGTTCCTCTAAACTGTGCTCTATTAAATATTTTGTAAATAATTTTTATCTGAGATCCCAATACTATCCGTGCATATATCCTATAATAATTACTTTTTTATGGCCATGATTGGGGTGGGACCTAGGGACAAGATTGATCCTCTTGTTTGAGATCTGGTACATATGGGACCAGCGCGCTGGAAGGTCTCTGTATATATGTATGTCGTAGACTCAGAACCCGAGTAAAGCAGAGGTTACTGGGTGATGGATTGGAGGGGATGGTTGTAAGACCCATGCGGGGCCTTCTTCCCTTTATCAAAGATAACCGTAAATATGATTTTGTTTATGAACTCACCAGCGTAAGCTGATCCAAAATGTTTTCAAATATTTTTGAGCACAGGTGAACCCTAGCCGGTAGTTGGCATTCCAGGGGAGGTACAGATGTTGGATATAGGGATGGCTGAGGGTAGGTCCCTGTGTGACCATATGACCTGAATGAATGGCATGATTCTTCGTGAGCTATAAGTCCAGAGTTTGTTTATGTTGTATTTTGCCAGTCAGCCCCTATTGTACAAACTTTATATTACCAATAAAAAGAGTTATGACTTTTAAGTCTTCCGCTATGTGTTTTTGGTATCAACGTCACAGTAACTAAAAGGCGACCTTCAGTCGGTATGTAGTTATCTGACGAACGGAATGTTCTGTCTAGGAAAAAGCGGTGTATAAATCTCTCCTAGACCCGTCGCTCTTACTTGGGAACATATCTATTGGAGGTACTACTCTGGTAAGATGACTGTCCTGTGTTACGGGTGTGATAGTATCAGAGCCCTGGTTATAGAGAACTAAGTTGCATTAGTGTGCTTAGGTTATAACTATAGGCTCACGTAGTTCACATCACATCATACATGCATTTCATACATGAATACATTCGATTACCGGATATTGACTTGTCACAGGATGTCGACTTCATCGGACCCTATTGTCATCTCTAACTCAGAGGGGGAGTACACTCCGGCTACACCACCATCACCAGCTGAGCCACTGACACCGTCGTCTATCTCCACTGGTTCCTCCTCCAAGGGCTCCTCCTCAAAGGGCTCCTCCTCGAACGGTTCTTCTTCAAAAGGTTCCTCCTCGCCATCAGAATGTGGAATCTCTTCAGGAAATAAAGCGGCTTGTAGTTGGGCTTCCAAGTGAGTCACCCTCTCTTGAAGACCTTCAGCAGTGTGGTTTGCCACATGTAGCTGAGCTTCCATAGCAGCTAATCTCTCCAAAACTCCTTCCATAACATCATCTGTCACACCCCCAATACTTATTTACTTATTAAATAAATACAGGTTGCAACAATTGGTTCATTACACGATAGCGGAAGCTGTAATAGTGATTTCTAAGACTTGATTACATATACAATTACTAAAACTAAGTAATACTATGATCTAAGTTCTTCTAGATCAACGATAGACTTGAGACTTGATATTCTACGTCCTTCCAGCCTTTAGGAATTGATCCAACATAGCTAGCCTATTCCAACCGTGCCATGGCTAAAAGTTACCTGAGAAATATACTTGAAAATGTCAACACAAAGGTTGGTGAGTTCACAGAGTTAGTTATATTAGTGCTTATAGTTTTTCCCGAAAACATGTTCATGACTTTACCGTCATAAAACTAAGTATTTTTTATTTGAAAACATTACCATGACTTAACCGTCATAAAATATGTAGTTGTCCTTTGAAAACATTACCATGACTTAACCGTCATAAATTCAATGTTTAAACATGATCCTTATAACCTGATCAGAATCCTTTTGTATAAACATGATTACTTTAACCGGATCAAAACTCTTTTGTTTAAACCTGATCACTTTAACCCGATCAGAATCCTTTGTTTACACCTGATCACTTTAACCTGATCAGAACCCTTTGTTTAAATTCAATTGTTCGTAAATAGTTCCAGTTGCATGTGATAATCAGAATAAGAATTGTTGACCCATTTGTAAACTAGCTAGGAATACAAATAATATGTTCATACATGAGGCGTAACCAAACCATGACAATTGTACACGCCCCTAATTTCGTTATCCGGTTCTATGCGGCCATAAATCCTCCAGATTGTGGTTAGCGCGACTAACCATGACCGAGAGACGTCACTCTCCATAGTATTATTCATAGGACCCTAGGCTACAGTTAATGGTTACTACGTTGTTCCAGGGGACTTTAGCGGCCTCAACTTGTTGTTCTCATCTCATGTAAACATAAAAGTCGTGCCTTATTCTCTTGTTATCCCATAAAATAGTTGTAAGTATGTTTTTCCCCCAAATCGTTGAGTGTTGTTCATCCGAACAATCGTTGTGTGTTGTTCATACGAACAATCGTTGAGTGTACTTGTGTCTAGCTGTTTATTTGAGCAAGTTTTCTCCCCGTTTGTTTTAAAACAATTTAAAAACAAGTAGTAAAAGTAGGGCCGGGAGACTTACAAGAAGTTAAACCAAAATGTTCATATTGTCAAACATATAAGCAATGAAATTCATGTTTTCAAAATATAACAAGTAAGTATATTTCTCCCCCGATGTTTACAAAACAGTAAAGAGTTAAAAGGGGGCCGTGAACTCACCTTGAGTTTGTGTATACTTGTAATGATACTTGTTGTAGTCAAACTTGACTATTTGTACCCTAGATACCAAAGGGTAAATTGTGTTAAGACCGAACGTCTCATATTGCAAATTGTTCACCGACCTTGTAAATCTGGTTGCTTTTGTTTAAATGTCTTCTTAGATTTTCAATACTTGTTTTGTTATAAAAACAGTTCTAAGTTACTGCCCAATGTGACTGATAAACAGGTGTCGAAACTACATAGTTTCGATTGAACAGAACAGAACAGATGTCGAAACTACCTAGTTTCGATTAAGTAAACGGGGTATCGAAACTACCTAGTTTCGATTGAGTAGTTGGGTATCGAAACTACCTAGTTTCGATTGAGTATGACAGGTATCGAAACTCCCAGTTTCGATTGAGTAATAGATATCGAAACTTCCTAGTTTCGATTGAGTAAAAACTGGTATCGAAACTACCTAGTTTCGATTACTGGACTTCTGTTTGACAGAATCAGTCCTGCATATTTTTAGGTTTTAATCTTGAATTCGACACACTTTTCTTGTTATCTTTCTTGCGTTTGAATACTTTGTATGTTTAGCTACGGTTTTTAAAGAAAATAATGTAGATAGTATTGAGTTTTTACCTTAAAACAGAGATGACGATTTTGAGAGGAACAGAAGAAGATGATCTCGAATTTCTTTGCTGAAAACCTTTGAGAAAATCCTTGAATACTGAACTATGGTAGATTTTTGCCTTAAACTGGACTTTGACTTGAAGAAAATGGGGAATATTGCCATAAGAAAATGAGGAAGGCAAAAGAAATTGTGAGATTTTGATTGAGGGGAGTATGGTTCATATCTGCATTCTCGCAGGTATGGTATGGGTTTAAAGATAAGGAAGATGAGAGAGAAGAAAACAGTAGTGTGAAAGGGGGGGTCTTCTCTGGCTTCGGCCGAGAAAGTTAAGGAAAATGGGTTGGGGTTAAATAAATCAAACAATTAGATTTAAGTGTAAATTTAACCACTTGTGTTCGTATTTAGTCGGGTTATCCTGGTACGTGAACCGGTAACTCCTAGAATTACCAAATATGAAATGAGACCATGTACGGTTTTTGTTAGACCTTAATATCCTTGTTTGTGCAATTAAGTAAATGTCAGGCCCCAAACCCGGGAGGCCCCACGCGTTGAATTTACTCATTCACAAACAGTTCTCAAACTAGAATATCAAATAACGCAGCGGAAAATTTCATTTCAAACATAACATTACATCGTTTAACATGCGGAAGCGTAACATTTTCAAATACATGTACATAACAAAAACAACTCGTAACGGGATGCCAGTCTTCATATCATCCGGGTAACTCCTCAAGCCGCCCAGCATCACCGTCCATCATCATAACTTCCTTAACCTGAATGTGCATACTAAAAAGGTCAGCTACGCTGGTGAGTTCTAGTTTTAACATAAATCATTAACATCAAATATTTGCCAAAAACATAACATCATACTTTATTTAATAAAAGCGTACGTAAAATATGCAATAACTTAACATCATCAAAACATCGTAACATAGCATCATAACACTAGTCAATATGAACCGAATCTGCGCCTTCTCGTAACCGTCAAATCCATACATCGCATACCAGCGGATGAACTTAAGGCTCGCTACCTCTAAGTCATCCGTCATCCAGGTCTCCTAAGGCTCGTTACCTCTAGGTGGACCAAACATACGTCTCCTAAGGCTCGTTACCTCTAGGTAGACCATACACACGTCTCCTAAGGCTCGTTACCTCTAGGTAGACCATACACACGTCTCCTAAGGCTCGTTACCTCTAGGTAGACCATACACACGTCTCCTAAGGCTCGTTACCTCTAGGAAGACTAAACATACCATAGGCAATATTTCCCCGCAAGGAATAGTACCTTCCATCGGGATCCCGGTAATCCCATGGGTGACCGTCGTCACCCCATCCTCAACCAGTTGTACAACCGTTAGCCAGCCACAAAGGCCCCCCCGTAAGGTAAGGCCAATACATACATACATACATACTCTAGCTCCCGTAGGAACTCGTGGCAGATTCGTTCATTCGTGACTTTCATAAAAACCTTTACCTCGTTTTAGTTAAAGCATTCGTACGTTTTATTAAATAACACTTCATTCGTAAACCTTTCACAACTTCGTTTGGCAAAATATTTTATAAACATCATCTCGTAAACCTCGTTTCGTAAACATCTCATTAACTCGTTTCGTCTTCCCCTTTCGGAAGCATCGTTCATAAACCTCGTTTCGTAAACCTCGTTTCATAAACCTCGTTTCGTAAACCTCGTTTCATAAACCTCGTTTCGTATGTATGCACACCAGCCCAAAACATTTAATTAAAACATTAAAAGAAGGGCTTCTAGAACTCACCTTATAAGCTAGTCTCGGTTGTCCTAAACAAAGGTCCAACAACGTCACTTCCGATCTGAATTGATTAATTAAATACACATCAGACCTAAATCCCGACTCTAACGGTTTACTCGTTCTGTTACAGGTGAATACACTGACTTCACCTACTGATGCAGACCTATCGAAACTACTTAGTTTCGACAGGTGCAGGCCCATCGAAACTTCTAGTTTCGATACCTGCAGGCCCCTCGAAACTTCTAGTTTCGACACCTGCAGGCCGCTCGAAACTTCTAGTTTCGACACCTGCAGGCCGCTCGAAACTTCTAGTTTCGATACCTGCAGGCCGCTCGAAACTTCTAGTTTCGATACCTGCAGGCCGCTCGAAACTTCTAGTTTCGATACCTGCAGGCCGCTCGAAACTCTAGTTTCGATACCTGCAGAACTCAGCTATCTTCCCCGTGAAAAACCCTAACTTTCGCAATGCAGGTCCGACCTGGTCAAGATCCGGACTTTTTACATTCAAAACGTGTATTTTCCCTTCGTGATTCCAGATTTATAACCCTTTCCTCATTTGGTTTATAAAAACCCGTCATTTTCACAAAAATACCCGAAAACCCAAAAACGAACAAAAACTCAGATTTGGTTCGGGTGTTACCTGATTTCGAGATTCTGATCCGGAGGTTTTGCTCACGAGTTCAGTAGCAACAAGCTCCTTCAATCTCGGGTCGATCCGCCAACTTTCTCTCTCTACGGTTTCTCTCTCTAGATTCTTGCAAATGAGAGAAATGGTGTGTGTGTTGGCTATTTAAAGGGAGGAAACCCCCCCCCCCTTCAAGTTTGCCGGCCCAACCGGCCCGGCCCGTTACGCCTCGTTCTTTTATCCCGTTCGTCCCGGTTCAACCCGTTATTTAAAATCCTCATTTATTTTGGGATGTTACAAGTCTACCCCCCTTACAATAGGTTTCGTCCCCGAAACCTATCATAAGTCAAACAGTTGAGGGTACGACTCCTTCATTTCCGTCTCCGTTTCCCATGTAGCTTCCGATCCCTTCCGGTGCTTCCACTGGACTTTAACCAACTGGATAACTTTGTTACGTAAACGTTTCTCTTTCCTGTCTAGGATGGCCACAGGTTCTTCAATGTAGTTAAGGCTGTTGTCGACCTCGATGTCAGTAAGTGGTACGTGAGCCGTTTCATCCGCCAAACACTTTCGCAAGTGTGATACATGGAAGGTAGGATGAATCCCACTTAACTCATCAGGCAATTCCAACCGATAAGCGACTTCACCAACCCGTGCCATAATCCTGAATGGCCCGATAAACCTCGGACTTAACTTTCCTCTCTTCCTGAATCGTATGATTCCCTTCCAGGGCGACACTTTCAACATTACTCTGTCCCCAACATTAAATTCAATAGGCCTTCGTCGTCTATCCGCGTAGGATTTCTGACGATCTTGGGCGGCCTTCATTCGTGCTTTGATCTGATCAAACCTTTCCGACGTTTCTTTTACAACTTCAAGACTTCCCAATTCCTTCTGTCCAATCTCACCCCAACAAACCGGGGTCCTGCATCTCCTCCCATACAACATTTCATAAGGTGGCATGCCTATCGTCGTGTGATGACTGTTGTTGTAGGAGAATTCGGCTAACGGCAGATGACTGTCCCAACTGCCACCGAAGTCGATAATACAAGCACGAAGCATATCCTCCAATGTTTGAATGGTCCTTTCGGACTGACCATCCGTTTGCGGGTGGTATGCCGTGCTGATATTAAGTCTCGTACCCATCGCCTCGTGAAATCTTTTCCAGAACCTCGATGTGAATCGTGTGTCCCGGTCGGATACAATCGTTAAAGGCATCCCATGCCGCGCCACTACTTCGTTAATAAATACTTCCGCTAACCTTTCCGACGAGAACGTCTCGCGAATAGGTAGAAAATGAGCACTCTTCGTTAAACGGTCCACAATTACCCAAATGGTGTCATGACCTTTAGCTGTGCGAGGTAGCTTGGTTATGAAGTCCATTGTAATGTGTTCCCATTTCCATTCCGGTATCTCGAGTGGTTGAATTTTCCCATACGGTTTCTGGTGTTCGGCCTTCACTTGTGAGCAAGTCAAGCACTTGCTTACGTATTTCGTCACTTCGTGTTTCATTCCAGGCCACCAGTATTCCTTCCTTAGATCTTGGTACATTTTGTTGGTACCGGGATGGATAGAGTAACGAGACTTATGAGCCTCATCCAAGATTTTGGTTCTAAGCTCGCCACCCATAGGTATCCATACCCGACCATAACGTGTCCTAACACCAAGGGTGTTATATTCCAACTTGTCCTGTTGGCCAACCATCCTTTCTTTCTTTATATTTTCTTCCTTCAAAGCTTCATCTTGAGCTCTTTCGATTTCCCTCATCACATCCGATGTTACCACCAACTGGCAAGCTTTCACTCTAATAGGAGTAGGCACATCCTTTCGGCTTAGAGCGTCAGCCACCACGTTTGCCTTTCCAGGATGGTACATTATTTCACAGTCATAGTCCTTCAGGAGTTCCAACCATCTCCTCTGCCTCATATTAAGCTCCTTTTGTTCGAAGAAGTACTTCAAACTTTTGTGGTCGGAGTAAATAGTAAACTTTACCCCGTACAGGTAGTGCCTCCAAATTTTTAATGCAAACACAACAGCAGCAAGTTCCAAGTCGTGAGTCGGATAGTTGACTTCATGAACCTTCAACTGTCGTGATGCGTATGCGATCACTCTTCCACGTTGCATCAGCACACACCCCAACCCCTGACCCGAAGCGTCAGAGTATACCACCAGGTCTTCACTGCCCTCGGGAAGGGCCAAGACTGGAGCTTGGGTTAGCTTTTCTTTTAACTCCTTAAATGCCTCATCCTGCTTCGGACCCCATTCGTACTTTACCTCCTTTCGTGTCAACTTTGTCAATGGCGAAGCTATTTTCGAGAAATCATGAATGAATCTCCGATAGTAGCCCGCCAATCCCAAGAAACTTCGGATTTCAGTTGGAGTCTTAGGAACCTCCCAATCTTTCACCGTTATTATCTTTGCTGGGTCCACCATAATGCCGTTCGGGTTAATGACGTGACCTAGGAATTGGACTTCCCTAAGCCAGAACGCGCATTTGGAGAACTTAGCATACAACTTCTCCTTCTTTAGAGCTTCCAATACTTCCTTCAAATGACATGCGTGATCACCCTCATTCTTGGAGTAGACGAGGATATCATCAATGAACACAATTACCGATCGGTCCAGCATCGGTCGACACACCCTATTCATCAAATCCATGAACGCTGCGGGGGCGTTCGTCAATCCGAAGGACATTACGCGGAACTCGAAATGTCCATAACGCGTGCGAAATGCAGTTTTCGGTATGTCTTCTTCCCTCACCTTCAACTGATGGTACCCGGACCGAAGGTCGATTTTCGAGAACCAACTTGCGCCTTGCAATTGATCAAACAGGTCATCGATCCTTGGTAAAGGGTACTTGTTCTTTACCGTTCGTTTGTTCAACTCGCGATAATCGATACACATTCTCATCGAACCGTCTTTCTTTTTCACAAACAACACCGGAGCACCCCACGGCGAGATGCTTGGTTGGATAAATCCTTTCTCAAGTAACTCGTCTAGTTGTGCCATTAATTCTTTCATTTCCACTGGTGCTAGTCGATATGGAGCCTTAGCCACGGGCTGGGCATCTGGTACTAAGTCGATTCGAAATTCAATCTCTCTATCGGGTGGTATCCCAGGCAACTCCTCTGGAAACACCTCCGGGTACTCGCGTACCACGGGTACATCGTCCAGTTCTTTCACTTCCTTACACTTGTCAATTACGTATACCAGATAAGCCTCGCATCCGCGCCTCAAGTAATCTGCTGCCTTAATCATCGAGATGACGTTGGGCATCGGGGCATCGCGATCCCCAAGTACTTCCACTTCGCTACCATCCGGAGCCTTGAGTCGGATTATCTTTCGTTTGCATATAATTTGAGCCTCGTTGGCAGTTAACCAATCCATACCTAACACGACATCAAACCCTCCCAAAACCATAACAAATAATCTGACGGGAAATCTATGGCCTTCTATCTTTATCGTGGAATCGTCAACTACTTCGGTTACCATTACGGTTCTACCCTCAGCGGTTTCTACATTAAAGGCTCGTTCTATTTTACTAACCGTGTACTTTACTCGTTTACAGAAAGTTGCAGATATAAAACTCTTACTGGCACCCGAATCAAATAGCACTGAAACAAAAGTGTTGTCAAGGATGAACGTACCTGACGCCACATCGGGGTCATTCCTGGCCTGTTCTTGCGTTAGTGCATACGCTCGAGTCTTCGCTCGGGGCCTTTCCTCCCTCTTCTCTGGGCCTTTCCCTTTCCCGGTCTCGCCCATCCTGGGCTTAGTGCATTCCCGGCTCATGTGGCCACTCTCCCCACAGTTGTAGCATTTGATACCGTTCGGGCATTCTCGGGAGTAGTGCCCGGTCTTGCCACATTTGTAGCACAAATTTGATCCCAACCGGCATTCACCGGCATGCCTTCCCCCACACTTCCCACAGACTGCTAATTCATTTACCCTGGCCCGTTTGTCCTGAGCCCCAAACAACTTCCCACCCGATCGCTTAGCGGGAAAACTCAGCTTCTTCTTAGGCTCTTCAATGGCAACGACATTCAGTGCCAGATCATCAAATACCACGCCGCTCAGTTCTACTACCGAATCGTAGGTAGTAGGGGCGTTTGCCTTAACATATGTGCGGACCTTGTCCGGCAACCCTTGAATATAACAAGCGATCTTTCTTTCTTCAGTAGTGACAAGGTGTGGCACCAGACGTGCCAGTTCATTGAACCGTGTCGTATACTGCCGGTGCGTCATGCTCCCAGCCTTCAAACCCAGAAATTCCCTTTCTACCTTTTCGATCTCATTCCTTGGACAGAAATTCTTGATCACCAAAGTTTTCAAATCATCCCACATCATCGAATCAACCACCTCGTTCCCCTTAGCCTGGCGTACACCTTCCCACCAGTGAGATGCTTCCTCCCTCAAGGAGTTAGCAGCAAACTTCACGACCTGATTCGGTCGACATTCACTCAGACGAATGGCGGCTTCCATACGAATTACCCAGTCAAAAGTAGCCACCGCGTCCTTCTTTCCAGTCAGAATTGGCGGGTCACATGCCTTAAAGGACTTATAATCGCATCCGCGAGCAGGCGGTGCATTGTCGGTCTCATTGTTCTGAGCACCAATTGCCGCGCTAGACCCACCCGCCCCATTGACCTGCTTCAACGCTTCAGCCAACAGACCTGGCAGAGAATTCTTCATCAATTCTGTGAATTCTCGAGCTATAGCTGCTCTCACTTCTGGTTCAAAAGTGAAAGGTTGCTCTTCGACCTGTGTCTGCTCGGCTTCATGCACACTAACCGCCGGTTCAGTGTGAACACTTCCTTCTTCACTGTGTTCTTGGCGCGCAGGAATCCTGCCACGCCCACCATTTCGACCGCCGGTACGACCACCGGTACGGCCACCACGCCTTCCGTTTCCTCTCCTCGCCATTTCGTTCTATAAGACAAGGAAATCCAATGTCATCACGCTAGTTAACAAATAGAATTCAACAAGCATTGTAAGATGTTAATATACACTGGCCATCTGCAATTAACCATTACACTACCTCTTGATTTCGATTTGACCACCTTTGTGATTTCCATCAGAACCCAAGTCCTAACCTTAACACTTCCTAAGGCATACTATATATGTAAATATATATACACTACCTTCCTACCTGATGCTGTGGCTCGAGTTACCCGTACTGGCATCCGCTTTCGGTCCCATTCTCAGTTTAAGTTCAGACACAGGGAGTGTCCAAATCTCTCAAACTATTGCTCTGATACCAACTTGTCAGGCCCCAAACCCGGGAGGCCCCACGCGTTGAATTTACTCATTCACAAACAGTTCTCAAACTAGAATATCAAATAACGCAGCGGAAAATTTCATTTCAAACATAACATTACATCGTTTAACATGCGGAAGCGTAACATTTTCAAATACATGTACATAACAAAAACAACTCGTAACGGGATGCCAGTCTTCATATCATCCGGGTAACTCCTCAAGCCGCCCAGCATCACCGTCCATCATCATAACTTCCTTAACCTGAATGTGCATACTAAAAAGGTCAGCTACGCTGGTGAGTTCTAGTTTTAACATAAATCATTAACATCAAATATTTGCCAAAAACATAACATCATACTTTATTTAATAAAAGCGTACGTAAAATATGCAATAACTTAACATCATCAAAACATCGTAACATAGCATCATAACACTAGTCAATATGAACCGAATCTGCGCCTTCTCGTAACCGTCAAATCCATACATCGCATACCAGCGGATGAACTTAAGGCTCGCTACCTCTAAGTCATCCGTCATCCAGGTCTCCTAAGGCTCGTTACCTCTAGGTGGACCAAACATACGTCTCCTAAGGCTCGTTACCTCTAGGTAGACCATACACACGTCTCCTAAGGCTCGTTACCTCTAGGTAGACCATACACACGTCTCCTAAGGCTCGTTACCTCTAGGTAGACCATACACACGTCTCCTAAGGCTCGTTACCTCTAGGAAGACTAAACATACCATAGGCAATATTTCCCCGCAAGGAATAGTACCTTCCATCGGGATCCCGGTAATCCCATGGGTGACCGTCGTCACCCCATCCTCAACCAGTTGTACAACCGTTAGCCAGCCACAAAGGCCCCCCCGTAAGGTAAGGCCAATACATACATACATACATACTCTAGCTCCCGTAGGAACTCGTGGCAGATTCGTTCATTCGTGACTTTCATAAAAACCTTTACCTCGTTTTAGTTAAAGCATTCGTACGTTTTATTAAATAACACTTCATTCGTAAACCTTTCACAACTTCGTTTGGCAAAATATTTTATAAACATCATCTCGTAAACCTCGTTTCGTAAACATCTCATTAACTCGTTTCGTCTTCCCCTTTCGGAAGCATCGTTCATAAACCTCGTTTCGTAAACCTCGTTTCATAAACCTCGTTTCGTAAACCTCGTTTCATAAACCTCGTTTCGTATGTATGCACACCAGCCCAAAACATTTAATTAAAACATTAAAAGAAGGGCTTCTAGAACTCACCTTATAAGCTAGTCTCGGTTGTCCTAAACAAAGGTCCAACAACGTCACTTCCGATCTGAATTGATTAATTAAATACACATCAGACCTAAATCCCGACTCTAACGGTTTACTCGTTCTGTTACAGGTGAATACACTGACTTCACCTACTGATGCAGACCTATCGAAACTACTTAGTTTCGACAGGTGCAGGCCCATCGAAACTTCTAGTTTCGATACCTGCAGGCCCCTCGAAACTTCTAGTTTCGACACCTGCAGGCCGCTCGAAACTTCTAGTTTCGACACCTGCAGGCCGCTCGAAACTTCTAGTTTCGATACCTGCAGGCCGCTCGAAACTTCTAGTTTCGATACCTGCAGGCCGCTCGAAACTTCTAGTTTCGATACCTGCAGGCCGCTCGAAACTCTAGTTTCGATACCTGCAGAACTCAGCTATCTTCCCCGTGAAAAACCCTAACTTTCGCAATGCAGGTCCGACCTGGTCAAGATCCGGACTTTTTACATTCAAAACGTGTATTTTCCCTTCGTGATTCCAGATTTATAACCCTTTCCTCATTTGGTTTATAAAAACCCGTCATTTTCACAAAAATACCCGAAAACCCAAAAACGAACAAAAACTCAGATTTGGTTCGGGTGTTACCTGATTTCGAGATTCTGATCCGGAGGTTTTGCTCACGAGTTCAGTAGCAACAAGCTCCTTCAATCTCGGGTCGATCCGCCAACTTTCTCTCTCTACGGTTTCTCTCTCTAGATTCTTGCAAATGAGAGAAATGGTGTGTGTGTTGGCTATTTAAAGGGAGGAAACCCCCCCCCCCCCCCTTCAAGTTTGCCGGCCCAACCGGCCCGGCCCGTTACGCCTCGTTCTTTTATCCCGTTCGTCCCGGTTCAACCCGTTATTTAAAATCCTCATTTATTTTGGGATGTTACAGTAAATCACAAAAACAATTATAATGTAAACTCGTTTATAACATGTACGGATATTGACCTGAAATGTCGGGTGTCACATCATCCATAGTGTCGGCCCTCGTCTCTAGATGTGTCACACGGTCCACTAAAAGGTTATGAACATGGTCCGTTGCAGCTAGTTCGGTAGTCAAATGTTCTATTCCTATCTTGTTTTCTTCTATTTGGGGTCCATTCTTCAGAAGTTTAGGTATCTCCTCGGTGGCATCTTGTACTATACTCAATTCCTTTGACATATAAGATACGAATGCTGCGAAAGCTTGTTCCATGGTGCATGGTAAGCTAGGTAGGGTAGATGATGAAGATGCGGATCCAAAGTAAGGTGATGGAACATCTCCCATTTCGATCCATCTTTGGATCATATGTGGGTATACGTCCCAATTGAGAGCATAATCCAATGCTCGTGCGTTACTCGGTTCGCCTTGGTCAACTGATTGGTCACTAGAAGTAGTCCGGCGCCTTTTGGGTTCCGGGGATGGTAGGATAGCTGCCTTATGTCCTAGTGCCTTAGGTGACGGAGGTGGGGTTGACGACATGTTCCTGTAACAATACATATGAGTGCCAAACATCCAAATGACATGTAACTAATGTGTGAGGCTGTAGTCTAGTATGTAACCCTAGTTCTCTATAACCAATGGCTCTGATACCAATCTGTCACACCCCCAAATTTCAACTAACGGAGTTTTACCGTTTTGGGAAGTGACTAACCAGGATCTCAGACATTAGTTACTTTGAACGACTCTACATGGGACTCAAAGGAAAATACCATAATAATCAGAGTTCAATGCGGAAGCGTAAAGAAAGTAAATGCGCAAAACACACGCGCCCAAACCAAAGTCCAAAATGTCCAACCAACCAAAATACAATACAAGGAAGTCATAAAATATATCATAAGTAAAATAGTTGAATCCCATGCATGTCCTAACGTGCACCTTGTGTCTTATCTTAGCGACCTGAGAAAACATGTAAGAAAAAGTGTCAACACAAGGTTGGTGAGTTCACAGGTTTCAAATAAATACGTAAGCGTTTACCAGATTTATGATCATTCAATATGTATCTATAGGTAGCTAGCCTATGTTCATGTTTAGCTCAAGTGCTCACAACCGAAGCTGACTGTTTGTTTATTGCCTCCTGCCAGGTTTATCAGCACTGGCGGTGTGAGTAGGCTAACATTTCACCCGTTCAATATCCAATCGAGTTAGCGCGACTAACACGGGTGGGATTTGTCAAACCCGGTAGTACTACTAAACATTACCTCGCTAAGATCCATATTAACGGTTCGAGATAAGATGAGGACTTTCTGTGATAGCGTGTTACACTTAGCTTTAACATTGATAGCATATGAAATACAAAATCTCAAAAGCAGTTTAAGCATGTTTTCTCCCCCAAGTTAAAACAGTAAAAAGGGGCCGTGAAAACTCACCTGCTTGGCGTTGAAGGTAGTTTCACACTAGAAGTAAGTTGGAACCACGAGTGTAAGTCTCAAAAGACCTACGAATGTCCTAAAATTATAAACACATAAATTAGAAATGATAATGGGAATTGTGACTGTGACACGGAAGGAACGTTTTAAAATAACCGCTCCAATAAACGAGAGTGGACGAACGTGTCCACGGGTTTAGGAATTACTTTACGCGACGAACAACATAAATAATAATATATATATACGAGTGGATAATATAATTAGTTATATTATTATTTAGTCTCGATTGATTTACGGGGTTATAAAATGATTTGAAATAATATATATTATTTAATAATACGGGTCACAATTTGAGAATAATATAAACATATTATTTTACACGAGTTTACGGCTTAAAAATAATATAAATATATTATTTTTTTACTTATTAATAATAATAATGTATAAATTATAAAAGTGGGTATAATTTATAAAAACAAACTAATATTTCAAACCCGAGCCTACAGGTTGTTTTCTGGGTTAAAACCCATTTATATAATAATACAATATTAAAAGGTTTGATTTTTATTAATTTAATAATCCAGAAAAAAGTTTTAAAAATAATTGTGGGAGCCCGGTCTCGAACCCGGGTCTCTCCCACACACACATCGCTCTAACCAGTCCCGCCCGCTAGGGTATCGCAACCAAGTCCAGTTCGAATTTCTTTTAACATCCAAGCCGGACGTGATTTAATTCCCCATAGGTACCCAGATCAAATCCCGTCCCATACACCATGAATTCGATTGTGATTTGCCAAAGTATCGAGGGGGTTTTGTTAATCGGGGTGTAGCGAATCTAGGGTTGGATTCAATTGAAAAACAATCAAGTTTTAATTCGTTAATTTCTTATTCGAAAAGTTGAAACCCTAGTTTAAAAACACAAATCAAATCCGTTGATTCTGATATTAACAGTGGCTGAATTCATGGGGCTTTCAAAGATTGATGGATGGCGAACCTATCCCCATAAATTAATTGAATTGAGATTGTGCCGAGGTTAGAGTTTGATTAACCAGTCTCGACGAAAAACCCTCATTATCCGTTAGTTATGAAATCGATGATAAATGTTCAAATTAGGATGGGGCTTTTAAAGTGTAACTGATTACGAAACTAACCATATAGTTCAATTTCATTTTGAATACTCCTAGGTTCGAAATCCCCAAATTGAATAAGGACGAACCCTAGAATTCGGGTTATGAAAAATTCGATGTTAGAATGTTAAATTGATAAAGGGTTTTCATTCTGAGAGTTGTTGCGAATCTACAGGTGTGAATTGATTTGATTAAGAACACATTTAGGATAGGGTTTGATTAAACTGGTTTCTTATGAACCCTAGAAATCGGTTCATGATTAAATAGATAATGTAAGCCCTAATTAGGTTAGGGCTTTCATTCTACAGATTGAAACGAATCAAAGCAATGCCTCAATTACCCGATTGGATGTCGGATTTGATATAGCCCGACTGAAACTGAGTCCGACGACGGCTATAGTGTTCTCCGGCGATGTCTGCTGCTTCTCCGACTAATCTGGTTTGTGCGAAAACTTCAGGGGGTTCATTAAGTGATTGCAGCGTCTCAATTCGAGAAGGAAATACAGGGATTTGCCGGATTTGATGATAATCGAATATGGGGTCGACGGTTACGAAACGAACGGCCATATTTTGATTATTTCGCTAATAATGGATGATTTAATTGATGATTAAGGTCGTTAAAGATAAAAATCGAGCGATAACGGTTTCAATTTCCACAGAATTGATTTGCAATTTCGGATTTGATTGAATTTCTACGAGTTTGACTTCAAAAAGTCAAACAAAATTAAATTGATTTGATTTTGACTTTGCGGAGTCAATAATTCATGTATTAAGACTTGGCAGGACTAGTCCCTGCATTTCTGAGTTGGATTTGTGACAGAAACAGTCCCTGGGGTTAGATTTGGTTAACGGGGTTAAGTTTATTTTCTAAGAAACTTAATGGAATAGTTAACGGGGTTAACCTAAAAAGTCGGATTGTCACAGCACCATCCGTTACCATCCTGGAAAGGCAAACGTTGTTGCGGATGCCTTGAGCAGGAAAGAACAACCAAAACCGCTACGAGTGCAAGCATTACAGCTGACCATCCACACGAATTTACCTATTCAAATCCGTGACTCTCAACTCGAAGCAATCAAGGAGGTGAACCTGTGCCACGAGTCCATACGAGGTATGGACAAGCAATTTGAGGTCAAATCCGATGACATTCGTTACTTTATGGATCGGATATGGGTACCGAGCTTTGGAAATCTAAGGGATTTAGTGATGGACGAAGCACACAAGTCCAGATACTCGATTCTCCGGGTGCTGACAAGATGTATCATGACCTCAAGGAGCATTATTGGTGGCCCAATATGAAAGCCGAAATTGCTACTTATGTTAGTAAATGCTTGACATGTGCTAAGGTCAAAGTGGAGTATCAGAGACCATCAGGGTTACTCCAGCAGCCAGAGATTCCACAATGGAAGTGGGAACAAATTTCAATGGACTTCATCACGAAATTGTCGACCGGTTAACAAAAACTGCGCACTTCCTGCCTATAAAAGAAACCAACAAATTAGAAAAACTGCACAAGATTTACTTGAAAGAAGTAGTCTTGAGGCATGGAGTGCCAATCTCCGTCATTTCAGATAGGGATAGTCGATTTACGTCCCGATTCTGGCAATCTCTACAGAAGGCATTGGGTACTCGGTTGGACATGAGTACCGCATACCATCCTTAAACGGACGGTCCAAGTGAAAGGACCATCCAGACGTTAGAGGACATGCTTATATTTTGTGTGATCGACTTCGGGAACGATTGGAATACCCACCTACCGTTGGTCGAGTTTTCATACAATAACAGTTATCACACTAGCATCAAAGCCGCACCGTTCGAGGCACTTTATGGAAGAAAGTGTAGATCACCCATTTTTTGGACTGAGGTGGGAGATAGCCAACTCACCGGTCTAGAAATCATTCACGAGACTACGGAGAAGATCGTATAGATACGCGAACGTATAAAAGCTGCTCGTGTGTAACATCCCGAGTTTTAGAGCACGAGAGAATTCACGAGGAATTAAAACTTAAATAAAAAGAAAGGAAGCGGGCTTGGGCCGGGGTGTATGGGCCGAAAGGGGGAGGGTTTGGGCCCTTATAGGCCTCAAGAACAACCCAAAGGCCTCATTTCCATCCTCATTTCCGGATTCTAGAGAGAGAAAGTGAGAGAGAGTCTAGAGAGAGAAAGTCCCGGTTTTTGGATTAGAGCTTCAAGGATCGTTAGCAAGAGTCTCGTGGGTGTTTAGCAACGAAAAGGAAGTGATTACAGGTAACCGATTCTCCTAGATCTGAGTTTTAGTTCGTTTTTGGGTTTTTCGGGTTTCGGGTGAAAAGATTATGTTTGAACGGATGAAACTGAAAGATAAGCATAAATTTGAGTTCCTTAATGGAAAACGAACGTTTTGAATGCAAACAGGTTCGGGATCTTGAAGCGATCAGACCCGAATGCGAAAGTTAGGGTTTTTCGCCAAGAGCAGGTCGTGCGCACTTGCTAAGTGCGCACAGAGCAGGTCCTGCACACTTGCTAAGTGCGCAGGAAGAGGAGCCTGCGCACTTGCTAAGTGCGCAGGAAGAGGAGCATGCGCACTTGCCAAGTGCGCAGGAAGAGGAACCTGCGCACTTGCTAAGTGCGCAGGAAAGGGAAGTCTGCGCACTTGCTAAGTGCGCAGGAAGCAGTGTCTGCGCACTTGCTAAGTGCGCAGGCATCAGGACGGATTAAGTAAAGTCAGTATGTTAGAGTGGTTAAACCGTTTAGCGTCGAGTTAAGTCTGATAAGTGTCAAATTGTTATGATTGTCCAGATTGTGTGAGATCCAGTAGACCGTTGCAACTTAGATACCAGGTGAGTTCTAATCCCCTTTTTGCCTTCTTTAGGGGTGGTGTGCATACTTAGTGTAAAGTGTTTATTATATTTTTTATATTATAAACTGAAGAGAAAAGCTATGTTTTAGTGAAAGGTTTAAAAGAGGCAAAAGTATGTTTTCAGTAAAGTAAGATATATCATTTGGCAAGCGTTTACTATATTTTCATATACATAAACAAAGGCATGATATATGTGCTAGTATGTTTTCAGTAAAGTAAGATATATCATTTGGCAAGCGTTTACTATATTTTCATATACATAAGCAAAGGCATGATATATGTGCTAGTATGTTTTCAGTAAAGTAAGATATATCATTTGGTAAGCGTTTACTATATTTTCATATACATAAACAAATGCATGATATATATGATAAGCTATGTTTCAGAAAGTAAGATGTATTTTATGATAAGCTATGTTTCAGAAAGTAAGATGTATTTTATGATAAGCTATGTTTCAGTAAAAGCAAAGATATATCATTTGGCAAGCGTTTACTATATTTTTATATACATAAACAAAGGCATGATATATGTTAAGTTATGAACAAGATTTACAGAAAGTTTTATGAACAGTAAAGTGAACAGTTTTCCTTCGGGAATATGTACCAGCTATAAAGGTCCTTGGGACAGATGTTACTTGTACAAGATGTCAGATATGGGTTCTACCCATTAGTAAGAACCTTTGGGTTCGTTAACGATTGTACAACTGGGATGAGTGACGGCGGTTGCTAGGGAGGTCCACGCAACCTCCCCTTAGCGTTAAGCGGTATTGTCGGTTCATGGATGTAAGCCATGGGGGCATTGACCAGGGTATTGTCGGTTCATGGATGTAAGCCATGGGGGCATTGACCAGGTACTCGTCGGTTCATGGACGTTAGCCATGGGGGCGGTACAGTAGTGACAAGGAATTGACGGATAAGCGGTATTGTCGGTTCATGGTCGTTGATCATGGGGGCATTGACCAGGTACTTGTCGGTTCATGGATGTAAGCCATGAGGGCAGTACAGTAAAGAGGAATTGACGGTTTATTATACGTTTTAAACTGTTTGAAAAGTAAAGTGTGTTAAGTTTAGCCTTAATGGCAATATATATGTTTTGAAAAGTGTAGTATGTAAAGTTTTGCCTTGAGGGCAGTATGTATGTATGTAATAGTAAATCTTTTGTATAATTGATTTAAAGTAAACGTTAGAACTCACTCAGCGTTGCTGATTTTTAGTATGCACATCAGTTAAGTGTAGGTGACAGTAGATGGAAGTGGATGCTTGGCTTGGCGAGAAGAGTTACCCGAAGATCAGCATCTGGCATCCTGTTTATGTTTCTTTTGTTTATGTTGATTAAGACAAGTTTCAGTTGTATTTGACAAGTTATGTTTAGACATGTTATGTTTCCGCTGCGTATGTTGAGATTTTAAAACGTTTCCGCTGTGTTAATGAATGTCTTATGTTTAAAAGTGCTATGTGTTGATGAGTAAATCCAATAAGTGAGGTCTCCCGGGTTTGGGGCCTCACATCGTGATCGTCAGAAGAGTTACGCTGACGTGAGACGCAAACCATTGGAATTTCAAGTGGGAGACAGAGTCCTATTAAAAGTCTCGCCCTGGAAAGGAGTAATACGTTTAGGCAAGCGTGGAAAGTTGAACCCACGGTACATTGGACCCTTCGAGATACTGAAAAGGATTGATCCCGTTGCTTACAAACTCAACCTACCGGAAACCCTCAATGGCGTTCATGACGTGTTTCACGTGTCAAATCTGAAGAAGTGCTTATCAGATGAGACACTGGTCATACCATTGGAGGAGGTTCAGATAGACGATCAACTTCACTTTGTCGAGGAACCAGTCGAGATCATGGACCGCAAGGTCAAACAACTGAAACAACACCGCATTCGCATAGTTAAGTTCCGTTGGAATTCCAGGCGCGGACCAGAGTTCACTTGGAAGGGCGAGGATCAATTCAAACATAAATACCCCCATTAGTAATTAGATTAAAGGAAAGGTGTCGTGAATAGTGTCAATACCATACAAACTTTGACATGTAATCTTTTTTTTTTCAACCCTTATACTATATATAATATACGCTTTTAGCCCGGTTCATTTTCTATTAATTTCGTTTTCCTTTAATAACTTTCGTTCGTTAACTTTTTTTAAAATACGGAGTGCGCGGTTGTTTTTAGTTTTTTTTTTGTCAACATTCCGTTGTAATTTTTTTTTTTGAAAACAGGGATGTATTAAAAATCGAGTTTCTTTTTATCGTTGTCTATAGCGAGTGACGTTACCGTTGTGGTACCGTGACGAGTCGAACCTATTATGAGCGAACAAAATCATTGTTGGTATTGTTATTATCGTAACTCGTATCAGTATTCGCTTTTATGGTTTTCGACGACCCGAACCGGTAATTTTTTTTGTTTGCTTCTTTTTTAATTATTTTGTTTTATATTTCTTTTTTATTAACATTATTTTTACCGATGCGCCTACGTCTTCATTTAAATTTTATTAACGATGAGCCAGACGCTCGTCGCGAAGCGTGGGTATAACCGTGAGCCAGATAAGGCTATAAGGTCTATGAAAAGTAAATGTGGTTTATGTAACCAAATTCATCCAAACGACTCAATATTGAAAGGTTACATCGATGTTTTGAAAAGGTTTGACCAAAGTTGACCAAGGTTTGACCAATGTTTACCAACCTTGATCAAGTGTGACACGACGACCCGTTGGTGACATATGGTGAAAACATGTACAAGTAACACATAAGTAACACATTATGACATAACACACATGTTCAAGTAATTGCATAAGTGTCATATAATAAGTAACATGACTTGTATATGTTCATGTTATAAGTAGTAACACATATCCTCAAATAATTGCATAAGTAAATGTCATACAACTACACATGTCTAGTCACAAAGTCTAGTTTATTCAAATCTACACCGTCCACCAGTGACGTGAACTGAATTTCGGTACGAAATTCCTTTTAACAGGGGGAGTATGTGGTACCCGGCAAATTCAGGTTAATATCCGTACCCGACTATTACTTGAATTCATACGATTACACTTATATTATACTTAATTATAAAAAATTACAATGGAATGTTGACAAAAAAAAAACTAAAAACAACCGCGCACTCCGTATTTTGGAAAAAAGTTAACGAACGAAATTTATTAAAGGAAGACGAAATTAATAGAAAACGAATCAGGCTAAAAGCGTATATTATATATAGTATAAGGGTTGAAAATAAAAAAAAAATTACGTGTCAAAGTTTGTACGGTATTGCCACTATTCAAGACACCTTTTCTTTAATCTAATTACTAATACTAATGTGTATTTAATCCTATGTTTGGAATCACAGATTTATAACTTCAAAGTAAAATATAAATCTGTGTTTGACAACCTCTGATACTATATTTAAGAGAACATAATATTTATTAATACACCGGATTTATGTAAAATATATCATTTAGTTATTCTTTCCTTTCTTCGTATATTTTATATTTTATTATTTATATTCAATAAGATTGTGTAACTGATGTTTATCAATGTTTTCAAAATCAAATCGGACAGCGAACCGACCGCATTAGAGGTCCATTATTTCAAACATCAAATTTTATCGAACCGGTCAGACCTGTTGGACCGGATTTAAGAACCGGATGACGTCATAAAAATATATATACAAATAAAAAATATAAAATATTTTTATTTTAATGTGAATTTACAATTTTAATGTTATATGAAGGATTAAATAAATAAAGGGGAAAGTAAATATGATTAGGTTAGGCATCTAACCTTACATGAGAAACATATCAAAACTACTTAGTTTTGATAAAAAAAAATCCACTAAAAGTTAATTTATTTTTAAAAACTAAATCCATCTAAATGTAACAAACTTGATCGATCTACATTATTTTTTTATTATTTTGAAACACCCCATTTCACTCACTTTCAGTTTTGACGATTCTGTGATTCAATTCACCACTCCATTTCATTTATTTCCGGTTTTAATTATTCATTTTCATTTGAGTTTTTGTGATTCAGGGTGTGTTTGGGATTTCTAATAAGTAATCCCAAACACCCCCTCACCACATTGGTTTCCACGTTCATAACACAGTTTTCATCTTTTACATGAAGCACTTGCTCCATTTCTAATCGATTTCCATTACAAATTTAAAATCAATTTCTCCAATATTAACGAAGCATAACATTTGAAACCACCAAATCCTTGGATAACGAATTATAACTTATTTAAACTTCTACTTTTGCGATTTCGATTCAACCCACAAAACTGATTACAAATAAACAAAACCCAACTCGACTTTTTAGTGGATTTAGGGTTTTAAGATCGATATGGAATTTTGCCCTCTATAAACATTTTGCAAGACTCGATTACTGATATATATCTTAAATCTTGTATAAACATGGGATGTAGACCCATGTCAATTTCGCTTGGCAAATGGACCTTTTTAAACGAGCAAAGCATATTTAATTGAAATGATATAAAGCTTAAATCTTGGACAAAACAATACAGGTTTTATTGTGTTATTATAATCTAATCCCAATTTTGTTTTGCACCAGGAGTTACGAACAGAAAGAACAAAACAAAAATGTAATTAAAAGGAAACATTTTTATAAGGAAATCAGTTTTTAAGGATTTTTATCAAAACTACGTAGTTTTGGTAGGTTTCGCATATAAGGTTAGATGATTAACAGCATCATATTCATTTTACTTATAAATAAAATATGCAACTTGGAATACTAAATTAATAAAAAAATAAGATTTTGAAGGAATAAAAATAAAATAAAAAATTGAAATCCGGTCTGTCCCCCGGTCCGGTTCACCGGTGACCAGCCGGTTCAAATGAAAGCAGTTTAACTACACACAACCACACCGTTTCCTGATCCGACCGACCCGGTTTTGAAAACACATTTTTTTACCTCGCAATCGTCTCCATTTAGGTATGAATTGAATTACTTGTCGTTTACATGTTTATGTAGGTGTACACGACACGCTGTGTTGGAAGGAGCAGATTAATAGTGACCCTGCTGATAGCGATTGTCGGCATTCTAATATCTTGACACGTGTAGGATAGATATTAGTTTAGAGAGAACATCAAAATATCCAAAAGTCAAATTACCTCTTTGGGCAACAAATCTCAATTGATTTTTGGGACCCATTATATCTATTTCTTTCGCATTATCCTAAATTGTTGAAAAATAAAAAGTTGTCTTGTATAAACCTTGGATTACATGATTTCAAAACGAATATAAAACGTTTTAACTCAAATTTTGTTTTCTATAAATAAAACAACTGAAAACCATGAAAATTTTGGAAAAAAAAGTATATCTATAGCTATTATATGTAAGTGATACACGAGTAATAGTCGCATATAGATTTTTTTTTTCCGTGTATCATTGGAAACTCGTCTTTTTATGGATAATAATGGTAATACGAGACACAGACTCGCATATATTGGCATACCTGCCTATTGATGGGGCGGCCCAATACGCTTGGTGGGTCAAGCTAGGGTTTGCGGCTACCCAAAAATAGGCCCCCATTTTAAAAAAAATAATTATAAGTTGAGCCGCCCCTACCTATTGTGTACGGGTCGCCAAAAACCCATGAAAAAAAAATTATTAGTATATATACGATATAATCTCGAGCGACCCTCAAAAAAATTTGACAACACCAAAGAAGTTTTGATACCGACCCTCGTTAATTTAAATTTTACAAATTTATACTTATTACAAAATAAATAAACAGATTTAAATAAATAAGTTGTAAAAAATGTAATAAATATAAAGTTTTAGGGTCTAGACTTTAACCTTACCCAATTTAGACCCAAATTAATTTTATTAGCCCTTACTATTTTAATGAATTAAGTGGGGGCATTACAACATTACTCACATTAATATTATTTTAGTCACTAACACCATTGGTCATTACCTAATGTCACAATGAATGAGGTGATTTGTGTTCAGTGACGGTCTCTAAAAAAAACCCTCCACCCCTAATCAAAATTTGAATAAGGCCACCAAAAGTCCACTGTCCATAGCGATTATCGATTGTCGAATCATGAATAAGGTGAGTAGGCGACTAGGGCACAAGGCCACCAGCGACCAAGTATATGCGGCTCTACCGAACTGCCGTGTCTCTCTTAAGTCATCTAGTCTTCTCGTGATTCCAAAACAGCCCTCAATTTATGTATTTTCTAACTTTTTCTCTAATAATTTAGGTTTTTTTATACAATAATTTAGGTTTACAAAGATGCATTTCTTACCGAGGAGTTTAATAGTTGGAATAAAGCAGATAGGTTGACTCATCATGCGATTAAGGTTAATAGGTGCACAACAAATCATTGAAAAATGTGAAGATTTGGTTACACAAGATCAATCTATATAAGTCTTCTTTGAAAAACAAAGTTTCTAAGGAATGTTTCTGTAGATGATGTATTTATATTATGCATTTCTAATTACAATCGATGTATTTTTATTATGCATTTGCAATTTAATTAGGTTTTATTTTTATATGTGACCCAACCCGACCTAAACCAAAATAAAATAATTTAAAATTTAGCGATAGACCATGTACCGACCCCAAAAAATTTCCAACCCCCATGAAAAAAATTTCACGGTTCCGCCACTTCTCGCGTGGTATTTATAATTTGTGTATCCATTATTAGTTAATTATATAAGTCCTTTTAGCAGATAATATGCATTTCCTTCAACAAGCAATTTTGAGTTCTAACAATTAGTTCATTTTTTGGGTAGCAAAGCCAACATTATTATTTATGGCATGGCATGGCATGGCATGGCATGTCATGTGAATGATACATTCGAGAATGCGACATGTGAGGTATATGCCATCTATTACACTCAAAGAGGGGACAATGACTTCCTTTTCCATTATCCTGAAATGTAGTTTAGAGTAAATTCTTTTTACGGCTTATATGAAGTTATAAAAATAATACTTTAAGTATCAAAAATTGCAAGAATGATCTATAATTTTAAAATATGACACATCTATAGTCTTAGAAATTGATGTTGCTTTAAATTCCCTTAAAGGTTGATCAAAATAGTCATTTTACCGTATTGATACTTATGGACCTTCACTTAATTTGTTATAATAATTATATTTACTCAATAGTATTAGTCTAAATTAAATAATACTAGTATATAGTTAATTAGTTATTATTAATCAGTTTGACGCAACCATTGTTTTTATTTTTTTATTTTGTTGTTAGATGTCACTAAATGTCAATGTCGCAACCTCTACCGGTCTACCACCGTCACCCTTAGATCAAATAGCAAGGCCGCTACCATCTCTCTTCCTCCTTCTCGTGACATAACACCATTGACATTATCCTCTGATAAAGTTAGCAAATGGGTGGTTTAGAGGAGATCATAAAGTTGAATGGGTTATAATAATAACTTAGTCATTAAGTTTGTTTATCTTTTGGTAATTGAGTTATTTTAGTTAGTATTTTAGAATGAGTCTAAAACTTTCTCACCAAGTTTTGAATAGTTATAAATAAGGGTTTAGTTTTTTTATTTTATTCATTCATCATTCAATCAATTCACTTGTAATAGTTTCAAAGTTCTTATAATAAAAAAAAGTCGAATGTGTTATTCAATTTGGTGTGTTAATTCGGTCGTTACCTTCTTACGATCCCGATCCCCAACCTTCCTCTTTCCCCTTCTTTGACAAACACCATTACTTGTTAACCACCACCAAGAATCACCCCCATCCCCACCACAAGCAAAAGCATAGAAAATAATAGTAAGATGTAGTTTTTTTTTCTCATTTTTACATTTTAATAGAATTTTAATTTCTTAAAAATGTTTTACATAAATTTTTCTTCCATGAAAATATTTTATGTATCTCATACTTTTCACCCCTAATGTGATCTAGAGAGCTAAAATATTAACATTACCTCTTGAAAAAGTTGCTTTCTTGACAAAAGATCAACAACTTTTGTTTTTGTTCCCAAAGTTGAATCACCATTTTTAAGACCCCTCTCACTAAAGTAAATGAGAGTATGTTTTTAACATCTTACTTTGCTTTTACTAAAATACCCTCACTTATGCATGGATCAATCTTAAAATGATAATAAGTTGCATTATCATGATCAGGAAACTACAAAAGAATGAACAAGTGTCGCATTTTCTAATGACAAATGAGAACGAATAAATACAAATCTGCTTTACGTGTAAAATTTCCATTATGGAAAATTAATTATGACTGATAGTTTATTATTATGGCTTTATTATGATTTGTCTCTCAAAAGGTCAACTAAACCTTCATTTTAGATTAATTATTAATTATGTGACGGGATATATAATGGGATTTGCAAGTTGCCCTCATCATTTTATATTTGATAAGTATTCTTATCATTGTGTTTTTAGAATCTATTTTAATTTAGAGTAAATATCATTTTCGTCCATATAGTTTAATCACTTTTATTAGTTTTATTAAAAAAAAAATTTCTGTGTGTTATCGTGATTTATAAAACTTGTCATTTTATCCTATCAGTTAATTTCATCCATATTTTAACGTTAAATGAGGGGTATTTAGGTCTTTTTTTATATATTTCTTTATTTTATTAACATTTTAAACTCTTAATTATTTCCCACGTCCCCTTGAACCGTATTAACCATAATTACCCTATTACGATCGTCCTTGTGACCATCATCTTCTTAAATCTTGATCGTCCATGTGGCCATCATCTTCTTGAGTTACGATCGTACATGTGGCTATCATCTTCTTGAATTACCACGTGGACGATCGTAATTCAAGAAGATGATGGCCTCATGTACGATCGGGATTAAGAAGATGATGGCCAAAGGGACGATCAAGGTTAAGAAGATGCTGGTCATAAGGACGATCGTAATAGGGTAATTAGGGTTAATACGGTTTAAGGGGATGGATGAAATAATTAAGGGTTTAAAATATGGATAAAATAAAAATATATACAAAAAAGACCTAAGTACCTCTCATTTAACGTCAAAATATAGATAGAGTTAACTGATTGGATGAAAATGACAATTTTTGTAAACCACAGGCATACACTGAAGAAAAATAAACTTTTTGAATGAAAATAACAAAAGTGACTAAACCACGTGGACGAAAATGATAGTTTACTCTGTAATTTAATTGCGTATGGGTTGTTTTTGAACCGAGTGGTTTTTAGTCGAATGATATCAACAATTAATGTCCTATAATGCCTTGCCCCCACAAATTTAATCAGATTCAATCTTTTACAGATACTAGGGCACTGGGAGTGCATAGCAGGTAAGGGGCGGGTAAGGACGGGTACCACTCCCACTACCACGGGTTCAAGCGGGTAAGGAGGTGCAGGAAAGATTAGCGGCTTTGGAAACCCTCCGAAAGAAAGGGGAGAAGAGGGGGAGGACCATTGAACGAGAGTTTGGGATGTTAGTTTGGATGGTACCACTCCTACCATGGAGGATAGTTTGTCAAAATGTGGTGACATATTCTCACTGGTGGGTTTGAAATGATAGTTCGAAGTGGGAGGGTACCACTCCCACCACCCTTAGTATCATAGTTTATTATTTTATGACCGTTAAAAAAAACACCATTGGCCTACATGTACAATCAATATTGTTTAATTTCTTACTTGGTATGATTAAAATGGAAATGACAAAAATACCCCCAAGTCAAACATGGAAAGAAAACGAACATCCGGGTGATGAAATCCAATGTTTTCATAACCGGACCGGACAACGAACCGGTAATCTTACTGGTTCACTGGTCTGACCGGTCCGACCGGTCGGACCGGATTTAAGAACCGGATGACTAAATAAATAGTTTATATACCTTTTAATATAGACTATAAATATAAATGGAGTAAGTTGAAGCTTATTACATGTTGAGGGACTAAATATAAAAATAAAAGATAAATAAGATTAAAAGTGTACATATTCTTTTTAAGGGGTAAACAAGAAACATTTTAAACCTAATATGCTTAATCGTCACTTTCCTGTTTCCATAGCCGCCAAGCCCAAGAGGTCTTCTTCTTCCTCCACCGCATCTCCATCTCCCGCTCAAGTATCCGGCCAACGAACCACCGCATCTCCTCCGTCTCCATCTCCCGCTCAAGTCTACAACGAACCGCCGCATCTCCGCCGTCTTCATCTTCCACTCAAAGTCTTCAACGAACCACCGCATCTCCATCGCCGGCGTTGGTCCATGTCGGTATTTCACTTAGTTATCTCCGGTCCAACCGTGGTTTCCGGTCCGACCACCGGTCTGACCGGTCCGACCGACGGGTCGCTGCAGGACCGTTTCAACATACGTAACCGGACCGTCCAGACCTCCGGTTCCCGGTCCAACCGGTCCGGCCGGCCGGTCCGGTCCGGGTTTAAAAACACTGATGAAATCCAATTGTTAATAAGTAATCACATGATTGGGGGTGTATGTGTTTTTTCGGTTCAATGGCAAAGCTCTTCTCTTGAGGTTAAGGATTTGAGCTTCGTTATAGATGGATTGGTGTAATTATTTGGAGTAGTTTAGGTGGTTCTAAAATTGCGTATTGTTGTTCAAAAAAAATAATAATAAGTAATCACATTACGTCGTGACTAGTGAGGATGAGACTAGTACGATTTTACGATTGGTAAGGCTGTCCCCGAGAATCCTTGAAAATTCATGGGCCTAGGGCGAGTAGAAAAAAATTGACCCCTAATGAGTATTATTAAGTAATGAGCTTAATTGAAAATGAGTTCTAATGTTTAATAGGCCTAAAATAAATATAATGTTAATGGGTTTAAGTGTTTAGCAATATATATATATATATATAGAGAATGGATCATTTGAAAAGTTTTAAATATTTTAAGAACTCGTCAAAAAACAAATCAAAATCATTTTTTTATTTTTACTATCTTTATTATTAGAATACAATATAAAAAAATAAATTTATGTATGTAAATTTATATTTATTTATTAAAAAAATCTACGCATCATTAAGTTTATCAAATTGCAAATGAAGGAAAACAAAAATTATGTAAGCGAATAAAACATATACAAAATAGAAACAAGTTAACTACTTAACTCCATTCGCATTGCGGCATCTGTGAGGGGACATGGAAAAGAGAGGAGAGGTTGCAGACGTAGCGAAGAGAGAGTGGTGGCCGCCCCTGGGCTCTGGGGCAGAGAAGAGGTTTGTGAGAGGGGGAGGAGAAAGAAGGGAAGCCATGCGGGAGGAAGGCTGCTTGTTAAAGAAGATGGCCGGTGAAATGGGCATTGCTGACACGGAGGTGCCCGTGGCCCACACCAATAAATCAACATTTTTACATAATTTCCTTATTTATTTATTTCTGTGTGGTAATGTATAAATAGACAAGCATATATTATACATAACACTTTTTTGAAAGGTAAATTTCTTAATTTCTGTTAGGAGTGGGATTTGAACCCATAATCTATTTAAACTTGATGTTTCTAAAGGAGTTTCCTCTACCACTAGGCCACCAACCCTAATGACATTACACTGTTAACACCATTAATTACAATTCTTTCAATTAAAAATTAAAAAAAATACAAAATAGTTAAAGGGTACAATTGATCTTTTGTGGACATGCAAATATGCACTAAGCCAATGATGCCTCAAGTTAATTACATGCAAATATGTACTATATGATTAATGTGCTAATAACCATATGGGTTGGGGAGTCGATCTTTCCCCCTTTTTTTTGTTTCCTTGATACTATCTTTTTTTCCACATCAACCTTACATCAATTTTTTTTATTATTTCCCGATCCATCCTTAAATGGGCAGAATTCGTCTTTTTTTCATACTTAAATCATTTTTTTTAATTAAATTTAATAAACTTAATAAAATCTAGTTAAAAATATAATATTAATTAAAAGTAAATAAAAACAAATATTAAAAAATACAAAATTAATTTTCAAACTAATAAAAAAAACATTCCATTTACTTAAAATATGGAAAAATTACATAAATTTAAATAATCTTCTACAAGGCGGAAGCATCTTCTCATACCGGTTTTCGTCACATCCTACCATTCAATTTTTTTTCCGGTATCGACATTTAACTCCTCTTTTACAAGATACAAAATAATATCCGGAGTCCAAAAAATATTTTATTTTAAAATGTAACCGTTTAAACGTAGCTATTGAGATCATTTCACAAAACTCTCTGCGTGCCCAAAAAAAACTTTATTTTGAATACAACTCAATATTCATTAAAATTTATATCGGAATATTGACAAAAAAAATAAACAAAACTGTGCATTTAGATTTTTTTTTAAGTTAACGAACACAAGTTATTAAAAAAATCAAACTAAATCTTAAATTAAAATAATAATAATAATAATAATAATATTAATACAATAATATAATAATAATAATAAAAACGATAATATCAATTGTTTCGGGAGAGCATCGGGAAAATCATGCCGAAATGGGAACAAATTTTGTCGTATCGATGGGGCAGGGCGGTGTTTCCGTCTGTGCGGCACCCCACGCCCCATCCCACGTCCACTCCGCCTCACCTAACTTGATTAAAAATAAAATATTCTAAGTTTCTTAAATACAACTACGTAGGGTCCTAAGTTTTCAAAAGACAAATAAACCAAAGCCACAAACATAAAATAAGTCTCAAATACGACACACGTCGCATCGTTTTCAATGGTTTTATAATATGAAGTAATATCCAGAAAGTCTTGATAATTGACAATGCAACAGTTGCCCTAGATATTTTTGTCATTCTAGCATAATGAGTGCATCAATAATTTATATGCTAGATATACCCTCTCTTCTAATGGCATACATAAATCATTAAATCCATCCAACCAACTAAATCCAAACAAACCAGTTGATTCGGCGAGTTTAAGATTTATACGATCTGCAGTTTTAACGATTTAACAGTACTACTAACGGTTTCGAACATGGAACATGGCCGTATAACCAAATTGACAATTTAATATTTTTTCACGTAATTTTTTTATTTATTTTTAGAATACCCACTTATGGATATGTATTACTTCGATCCATTTTTATCATTTTAAAATTTTTTTGTATAAACTAGAATTTGCGAAAAAAAAAAAATTCAAATAGTCAAACCACAAAAACCGAATCGCTAAAGCAGTGTGTTCGCATAGATCTAATTAACCTAGTCAGTTTGATTTGTCTGCACTCGAAACTATATATAGTTTGCTATTCAACCTTATAGTATTTTTATCAATCACACCACAAACACCACTTCCCCTTTCTTTCTTAACGTGCCCCCTATCAATCAAATCTCTATAAATCATAAAATTTAGTAAATAATTTTTTAAACCCTTCACATATAATGTCCTACTTTTGTGTTATATATAGAGTATAGACTTCGCAAGTGTAGCAAAGTCTCCTTCGTTTTAAAATGAACAATCACAATATGAACTTCGCGCCATTGGGGTTAGTGTCCCAGTGGTAGAGGAAAATCCTCTAGAAACACCAAAGATTGAGTAGGTCATGAATTCAAGTATCACTCACACATGAATTAAGAAATTACCTTAAAAAAACAATATAAACTTCGCATTTAGCGAAGTCCATGTTCGCGCTACATGTTTACGCACTACACCAAAAAGTCACTCACAAAATTACTTAACTAAACAAAAGACCTGAAAACAATGTAAGAACAAATATTGACCGAAAATCATTTTTGATTTAAAAAAAGAAAACAAGTATTATTGGATTTTAATAATCCCACATTTTACTAATTTGTCAATAATAATCCAAACTGAAAATATTCTTACCACCAGTCCCTACTTTTAAACTATTTTCTTACATTGGACCCCCCGTTAAAAAAACTTAACGCCGTTAGATTTTATATGACGTGGACATCTGCAAACCGCCGGAAATTCGACTCAAGCTGGAACCCTAGCCACCTCCTTCGTCGGAGCGGTGGTCTGCAAAACCTAGTCTGTCACCGTCTTCACCGTTAAACACCACCGTTGTCTCCGTTTGGACTTGCCGGGAAAACGAGACCCGTTAAATACCACCAGAGCCAATCTCAAAACCCACCATGAGACCACTGCTAGCTTGGCTCGACTTTTCGACGATTTGCAGATGTCCACGTCATATAAAATCTAACGGTGTTAATTTTTTTTAACGGGGGGTCCAATGTAAGAAAATAGTTTGAAAGTAGAGATTGATGGTAAGATTATTATTAGCCAGTTGGTAAAAGGTGGGATTATTAAAATCCAATTTCCCAAGAAAAAAAGCTAACATCTCCCTAGTTAAAAAAAAGATAAAAGTTTTGTTTTGTTTATGTACGATTTTTTATCAGCTTTTAAAGTAACTAGTCTTTTTACCCCACGCTTCGTGAGGGAGCGCGGTAGTTTTTTCTCCGCATAACGCAGCATGAGTTTAGTCGTCATCGCTTTGACTCGTCAAAAACCATAAAAGTGAACACCAATACATGAAACGATGAAACCATAACACTGCTAACGATGTTGTTCGCTTATAAGCGGATGGGTTTCTCACGACACCTAAACGGTAACGGCGCTTGCTATAGCAGATGGCACAAGTAAAATACAATCAATTTTGAATACAAACACGTTTTTAAAAAAGTTTATTCCGGAATGTTCCCAAAAAAATCAAAAAACAGCCGCGCGTTCCAATTTTTTTTTAAATGTAACGAACGAAAGTTATCACAGAAAAACAAAATTATTAGAAAATGAACGTGTTAAAAGCGTATATTGTATATATTATAAGGGCTGAAAACGAAATAATACCCGCACTTCGCGGTGGGAGTGTGGTTGTTTTTTCCCCGCATTACGCGGCAGGAGTTTGTTCGTTGTCGGTCCCGATCGTCGAAAACCATAAAATCGACAACAGTTATCGGTTACGATAATACCAAAACACTTGCAACGATGTTGTTTGCTCATTAGCATTTGATACGGAAAAAAAATGTACGCGTTTTTCAATACGAGTCCATACTTACGGCAATCTCTTCTATCATAAGAATTTCCCCCTTTTGAGTCTCGTCCCTCTACCTTGACTTTCTCCTCTGAAGGTCTATGATTGTCATCTCTAAACCATTTACCATTACTGTTGTTATTAACCCAAGTCTTCTTCGGTTCAGACGGACGAACCTCCTCCCTCTCATCATACAACTTCCCACTAAGCTCCACGGCTGTCCGAAACGTAGTCAGGTTAGTTGTCTACACATGCCTGTGAATATCAATCGGGAACCCCTAAACATACCGATTGATCCTTTTGGCCTCAATTCAGGAACCAAGCTAGCCAACTCATTAAATTTAGTAGTGTATTCCTAATGAGCCATACTTCTAGCCTCAAGTGTCAGAAATCTCTTTTCCACCTTATCCAGTTCATTTGTTAGGCAGAACCGTTCAATTACTAACCTCTTCTATTTATCTCACTTCATTCTCTGATTAGCTCTCTCCCTTGTGCCTGAATAATGTTATCCCACCAACACAAAGCTTCAGACACAAAGGAGTGACCAACATACTTCTCTTTCTGATCCTCCTTACACTCACTGATTTTGATTGCAGCTTCTATTTCCCTAATCCACTTATGAGCGGCTGCACATCCTTAGTACCACCAAATGTTGGAGGACTACACTCCTTATAATCCCCATAGTTGCATCTCCTGAAGGTTCCTCTATCATAGTCCCCTTCACTATCTTCATCACTACTAATAACCGTCTCGGGTTCTATGCCTTTTCTCCCGGTGCCTCTTTTACCATCCTTCTATTTGCCTTTCTTCCCGGTCCTTACCTCATCAGTAACAGATTTAAGAGCCTCAGCCATTATTTCAGGCATGGTGTTACAGATCACCTGATACACTTCATCAGCAATGGCTTCCCTAACAATGGCCTCCAACACAACTCTATAATCAGTGTGCATAGAGTTGGTTTCATTCTCTACGAGAGGAGTGTCTTCCCTAACAGGTTTATTTTGGTGGGTTTTTCTTCCATTAGTGGGTGCTTTGGGTTGTAGTCCGGCAATAATGCCACCACGACCACCACAAGACCACCAGCTCATCCTCCACCCCTATCTCTAGTTCTAGCCATCTATGAAACCTATTACAGAAGATAGAATACCAACATTGTCATTCCAGGTCATTATTTTGAACGTGGTAAGTAATGTAAACTGCTAATTAAAAGGGCTAAGAACAATTTGTTGTTTACCTCACTTTACATGTCCTAAACATCCCTATCATGAGTTATATCAGTGACTAACATACTAAGCTGGATATCTAAGGAATTCAAGGAAAGGAATTAATACCTAACTCAAAATATTAGAACATTTTACCTCGTGGCGTGCAGCTACCTATACTGGCATTTCTAACTTTGGTCCCATTCCCAGTTCAAGTCTAGACATTAGGGGATGCCCACATATCTCTTAAACTATCGCTCTGATACCCACTTGTAAGACCACAAACCTAGGAGGCCTCACAATTGGCATATCATAAGCATACATAGTTCAAACCAAGACTTTAAAAAGTCTATAAAACCATTGAAGCGGAAATAGTCATAAAATCCCAAAACATGCGAGAAAAACCATAAATACTATGTCTAAAAGAAAGAAAAATCAAAAACAGAAATCTCAGTCATCGAGGTACGGGTAGCTCCATAAGCTTGCCAAGAAGCCCATACTTGTCATCAATACCTGAAATCAGTCTAATATACATGCAAAAGTCAGCTATGTTGAGTGAGTTCAAATTATAAATAAGTTTATACATATAAGAAACTTTGTAAAACATATTTAACATAACATAAACATATAAGGATCTCTATATGACATACTTAACATAACATATTACATATAAGGTTCTTGCACTAGATAGTATGGGTCCATCTCACCTCTAACTAACCAAACACTAAGTAATGAGTTAGAGTACTCATCACATCTTTGTCTACACTGGGTGGCCATATCCCCAATATGACACATCACATAATTGCCTACATTTGGTGGTCATATCCCCAATGTGACATTATGTAGCATATATACCTAATATCATAAATAGGACTCCTTAACGTATTAGTCTATAGGTGGTCATATCCCTATAATAGGACTTGTTAAGTTGACCCGACCTGTAGGCAAGACCTTTAAAACATAACTCGTCACATAAACATCATCCATCTATTTATACATAAAATCATAATCATTTGTCATATATTAAATCATAGTTTGATATATAAATGTATGTATATATAAAGATTTCATTTGGTATATAAATGTATGTATATAATTACGAATACATGTAAATTTATATATATAAATTTATTTTTTTATGTTATATTTTAATAATAAAGATATTGAAAACAAAAAAATGGTTTTGATTAGTTTTTCGCGAGTTCTCGTAATATTTAGGAGTTCTCAAATGATATTCCATATATATATGGGCCTCATGAATTCTCTCTTCCCCATTTCTTTCTTTTTCTTTTATTTGTTTTTATCTATAATGTTTATTATATTTGTTTTATTTATTATTGATAGGAATTCTCTTGTTAAGACCCTATGAATCGATTCAAACCTCAGATAAATACTAGAACCACGGTGATTCAATAAAAAATACTAAGTTAAGCCTAAAGATTCCCTGAGTAAGAAGCATAGGATCATCACTTATTCCACGAATAGATAATCACCAAAAATTCGAATAAAGATTTGTCTTTGAGTCAAAATAAGCCTAAATAGACATTTGAAAGAATAAATAATTTTGATTTATATTTCTAAATTCTAATTCTTGGAAATTTTTTTGGAATCTGACCGCGAGGTTTGAATATTAAGTATGAATTATAGTTCAAATATTTATTAATCAATTTCATATATTCCGTGTTCCAGATAAGTGAAAACAGGTTTGTGAAAGAAAGCTACCTACCTTCGAACTAAGATTTCTTCTCTATACAATAAAAACTAGTATATGAAAATTGATAGGGAAAGTACACGGGGCACTCACTTACTTATCTATTACCCGGAATAAAGGAGAAAAGGAGGTGCATACGATCTCGTGCAATCATACGATCTTCCCTTTAATTTAAGGTGCATACGCTCTTGTTCAATCAGACAAGAATCCTATAAAGAAGCCAATACTGATATTTTAGCAACAAATCTAATAAATCTAAGTGTAGTGCTTGGGGTCTTGATCTTTTTTGGAAAGGGAGTGTGTGCGAGTTGTTTATTTCAAGAATAGGCTGGATCCAACCAGATGTACTTTTTCTGTTATAACTAGGAAAGTTATATCTAAGAAAGAAGAGTGTATGATCTCGCGAATTACTTTTGAATAAATTCAGAACTATCCAGACACATACTTCGTGAAATGGTTCATGCATGTTTGTTGCCAGGGGCGACAAGATCAAGTTGGTAAGGATTAAAATATCTCTTTATTTCATTTCTATGATCGATGATCATAGATGGCCTCTTTCCCATTATGTATAAATTGGCTATTCTATTTGTACAAATATGGTAGAGGGGCGTATTCAATCCTTGCTTGTATATTAGTTTTCAGTTCTTCTCTTTGGCACAGGGTAGAGCAGTTAACTAATTTTAATGAGAGAACCAAGAAACTCCTTATTAATGGCATTTTCATATTTAATGGCATATTTTTTTGTAAGGTAAAAAAAACCTAAAAAAAATAATAAAACTAAAAAAACCAAAATGTTTCCCTAGTTTGCCTCGTTTCATAAAAAAAAAGGTCGTTCACTCTTTCGTCAAATTCACCCCGTGGTAGCTACTATTGGGGAGTCTCCTTCTCCAATTTCCAGTCCTTATAGCTGCTTTGCTTCCCTTCCTCCGATCGGTGTATGGGATTACCACTAGAAGCCGCTAGAGCTCTGGTTGTGAATAGCATCTTAAGCGGCGATACACGAGCGCAAGAAGGCCGTTCACTCTGCAAGACGAATTCAACGATGGTTGCCGGATTTGTGTTGATTTGTAGGTCTGTTCCTGAATTCCTCCATTTAAACCAAAAACCCCTCTTTCAAAAATCATCTCTCAAACTTGTAGCAAGATTAGGGTTTTCTTTTTACTCCCAAATTACCACCGTCGTTCTTTTAATTTTCATAGAATTATATATATATATATATATATATATATATATATATATATATATATATATATATATATATATATATATATATATGTATGTATATTTGCACGTCTGTTCCTGATAGGTTGTGTTACTTCGATACCCACTTTGTTTTTTTCATTATTCTTGTTATAGAAATTAGAAAGTGACCGTTTTGACTAGATCTTGATCCATCTTATACGAACATCATTTTTTAGAGATGGGCTTATTGTATATTTAGGCATTTTTTGTTTTTTTATAAATACAATGAGGCGTTTTTTTTAAATACAATCAGATATTGTTCTTGACTGTACCTCTCGTTGCTGTATTTAGACAACTTTTTAGATGTATTTGGATAGCTGGATATTTTGGACTACTTATTTATACCAATGTAATTACGTAACACTAATGTAATTGCTTAGTGTAAATGTCAACAATTGTTCTTTACATTAGAGCAGATGGGGTGGGAGAGAGGCGTGGTTTGGATCTGGAAAAGAGGATATTTAGGGTTAACAAAGGAGAGAGAAAATGATGAATGAACAATAATACCTTTTTCTTATTAAAATAAATCAGAAATTAAATAAATAAAACATGTGGTTGTGGAAGAGTTTATGGGTTTTTATAATAAGAGGTGGTTTTCATTTGATACGTCATATATATATATATATATATATATATATATATATATATATATATATATAGGGACTGTATAGGATGAATACCCCCCTATTTGTGAAAACATTTGAAAACTCTTAAAAAATTGGATTTTTACAAGGTTTTTTTTTTGAAAAGCTTTTATATGTAATTTGAAAACTTTTTATAAAAAAAATCAAAAAAGCGCCGACCTGATGTTTTTATAAAAAAAAATTTTAATTCTGCCCAGGTGTTTTAACATATGTAAGTTTTGTTTTACACAGGTAATTGGTGTTTTTAACATATGTAATTTTTAAAAAATGTGGATTTTTGTCCAATTTAAAAAAAAAACGTTCGGCGTTTTTTGTATTTTTTTGATGAAAATGTTATAAAAGTTGCTTAGAATGTTTTCCAATTTTTTTTTAAACATGTAAAAAGACGTTTTTTTTAGTTTTCATTTGTTTTCACAACTCAAGTGGGTTTTTAAATTATCTCTTCCCTATATATATATATATATATATATATATATATATATATATATATATATATATATATATAGGGGTGAGTTCACTAGAAAACTCATTTTCATGAGAAAACTAAAAAAACTCCTCATTAAAGGAGTTGCATGTGTAGTGCACCCAAAAGCCTAACTCCCACTCAAAAACCTAAACCCCTCACCCCACCCCCACCCAAAAACCTAAACCCACCCCACCCACCCCCCAAAAACCTAAACCCCACACCCACCCCCACCCCAAAATCCTAACCTAAAAGCTAAATTAAACCCAAAAAACCACCCCAAAAACTAACTATGCTACACATATGTAGCAAAACGCTGATTTTTTTTTTGAAAGAGGACGACGTGGGGAACAAGGTCTCTGAAGCGGTTTTTTAGTTTTTGATTTATATTTTGTGTTATGATTTTTTTTTTACCTTTAATAAATAGTTTTTTGGTTTTCTCATAACAATGAGTTTTCTTATGACCATTACCCTATATATATATATAGGGGTGAGTTCATTAGAAAACTCATTTTCATGATAAACCAAAAAACACCTCATTAAAGGAGCTGCATATGTGTAGTATACCCAAAAGCCTAACCCCCCCACCCAAAAACCTAAACCCCCCACCCACCCCCACCCAAAAACCTTAACCCACCCTACCCACCCCTCCCCAACCACCACCAACCACCTAAACCCCCCGCCCACCCCCACCCCCCAAAAACCTAACCTAAAAGCTTAAGTAAACCCAAAAAACCACCCCAAAAGCTAACTATGCTACACATATATAGCAAAACGTTGATTGTTTTTTTTTTTTTGAAAGACGACGTGGGGAACAAGGTCTCCGAAGCGGTTTTTTAGTTTTTGATTTATATTTTGAGTTACGATTTTTTTATTATTTTTTTTACCTTTAATAAATAGTTTTTTGGTTTTCTCATTAATAATGAGTTTTCTTATGATTCTTCCCCTATATATATATATATATATATATAGGGAATGTATCATTTGAGAACTCCTAAATATTTTGAGAACTCGTCAAAAAATCAATCAAAACCATTTTTTTTGTTTTTACTATCTTTATTGCTATAATACAATATAAAAAAATGAATTTATTTATGTAAATTTACATGTGTTCATATATTAAAAAAAATATACACTTGTGTAAGTTTACCACTTACACATGTGTAAGTGTTTACCATTTACACATATATATAAATTTTTTTAAGGATAATTTAGAGAGAAAGGATGAATTAATTGGACAGATAAATCATTTTTTATGTTATATTTTAATAATAAAGATAGTGAAAACAAAAAAAAATGGTTTTAATTGGTTTTCTGAGGAGTTCTCGCGAGTTCTCAAGTATTTATGAGTTCTCATTTGAACCTAACCCTATATATATATATATATATATATATATATATATATACATATACATATATACGGAAAATATAAAATGAAAACCCACTTGAGTTAAAAAAAACCCTTGAAAACCTTATGAAACTTTTTTTTAAAGTATAGTTTTTATACACATTTTCGTCACTTTAAAAAAAACAAAAAAACGTCGACTAATTTTTTTTTTTTTTAAATCATGAAAAATTCACTAAAATCAGTGTTTTTTTGTGTAAATCCAGCATGTTACATATGTATTTTTTTTTGGATTATTGGATTTTAATAATCCCACCTTTTAGCAATTGGCCAATAATAATCCCAACTGAGAATATTCTTACCACCGGTCCCTACTTTCAAACTATTTTTTTACATTGGACCCCCCGTTAAAAAAACTTAACGCCGTTAGAGTTTATATGACGTGGACATCTACAAACCGTCGGAAAGTTGAGCCAAGCTAGCAGTGGTCTCGTGTTGGCTTTTGAAATCGGCTTTGGTGGTGTTTAACTGGTCTCGTTAAACACCACCGTTGTCTCTGGTTGGACTTTCCGGACAAACAAGACCAGTTAAACACCACCAGAGCCAATTTCAAAAGCCACCACGACACCACTGCTAGCTTGGCTTGACTTTCCGGTGGTTTGTAGATGTCCACGTCATATAAACTCTAACGGCGTTAAGTTTTTTTAACGGGGGGTCCAATGTAAAAAAATAGTTTGAAAGTAGGGACCAGTGGTAAGAATATTCTCAGTTGAGATTATTATTGGCCAATTGCTAAAAGGTGGGATTATTAAAATCCAATAATCCATTTTTTTTTAAATGGCTCGGCGTTTTTTTGTTTTTAAATATAGAAGCTACCCTAAAAAGCAATTTAATTTTTTATAAGGTTTTCACGGGTTTTCTCAACTCAAGTGGGTTTTCATTATAACCAACCCCTATATATATATAGGGGTTGGTTATTGTACAAAGGTTTTTTACCGTACGAAGCCAACAGGACGCGACACGAGTCCCTTAGGGCAAGGGGTAAATACGTCCGCGTAATAATAACATAAGTTATATAATAATAACGCATGTTTTATAATAACGTTTATTCTAAAATGATAATAACACATGTTTTAAAATGATAATAACGCATGTTATATGAATATTAACAATAATGCATGTTCTAAAATGATAATAACGCATGTTTTAAAATGATAATAACGCATGTTATACGAATAATATGTTATATAAATAATAACGCATGATGATAATCACACATGTTATATGAATAATCACGCTTACTTACAACACATTAACATATTCTTAAAAGAAGTCGGTTTTTTATATTAAAAATATAGCAGGACTATACTTAAATTAAAGAGAATAAAATGTTATGGTGTATTTTTTTTTAAATAATGTCGTATAAAAACGTTATTCGTATTTTAAAGAAATGAAGGAACTTGAAAAATATCAACAAAGGTAGGCTATTACAATTCTACCCCTCCAGACTTTTTTCACGCTTAAAAACAAGTTGACTAGGCACACACTTGATCTTAACCATTGATTTGCTAGATCAGTGGTCTAGAATCCTTCGTACCTTCTCGCCAAAAAAAAGACTTTGTACTCAACTTTATCTCTCTCTCTCTCTCTCTCTCTCTCTCTCTATATATATATATATATATATATATATATATATATGCGTTATTGCTAATATTCATATAACACGTGTAATTATTCGTATAGCATGCATTATTATCATTTTAGAACAAACGTTATGATAAAACATGTGTTATTATTATATAACTTGTGTTATTATTCTTACGTGGACGTATTTACCCCTCGCCCTAAGGACATGTGTCGCGTACTGATGGCTTCATACGATTCGCACGCTAAAAAGCCTTTGTACAATAACCAACCCATATATATATATATATATATATATATAAACTTCTATTTGATACCAATATCCATTTCATCATTTAGTATTAAATCATGGATCATTAAAATAATAACTAATACACTTAAGGGTGGACGGGGTGGAGCTCAGGTTCCCCCTCAGGTTCCAATGGCAAGTTGGCAACACCTCTACAACACCAAGGGGTTCACGGGTTCGAGCATCACTGGTACTTTTCATAGGTTCGTGAAGCCGAGCTTTAAGCCGTGGTTGGTTGTTGAAAAGCCGGGTTCGTGAAGCGGGTATAGGGAATACCGCCGCAACCCATTAGGGTAGTTTAGGGTTTAAATGAGTAGCATTACATGACGCGTTTTTATTGGGTAATTCTTAGGGTACTTAGGGATACTTTATACTCATTAAATAGTACTAAACGTAAATTGTTTTCACTTAAAACTATTTTATAAAAGAAAGAATTAATTACACAGATGGTCCCTGTGGTTTTGCCAAATTACAGATTGAGTCCCCTAACTTTAAGAAATTACGGGTTTGGTCCCAAGAAACTTTCATTTTGTTTCACTGACGATCCCTAGAGTGGATGGAAGTTAAGTTTTTCTATTAAGTGGGTGTGAAAAGACTAAATTTAATATAGAATATATTTCTTATATCCTTATAAAAGTGGAACCAACGGTTTTAACTTTTTTATAGTAAATGTTAATAAACATAGATGGATTACAATTCAAAGCTTACAGATGTACGTATAGAGGTGCATAACCAAACCGGATCGGATCCAAATCCGAAACCAATCCAGAAACCAGTTCGGGTCCGATCAGATTCGTCATTTGAACCCATTTGGATATACATACTGTGAATCCAGTTTTGAAACTTGTTTGGTGTGAACCATTAGTTATATAATACGGTAAATCCGGTTTGAAACTGATCTGATGCGGTATGATTTTCCTTTATAAACCAGTTTTTAAACCGAACCTGTTTGGACCAAACCGGTTTTGACTCGATACGTTCCGGTTTGGGCCCAAAACCAGTTCTGTGCACCTCTGTACGTATGTATAAAATGATGGATCTGAGCGTCTGCCTGCAGAAATAAACAAAGCAAAAATTGTTCAAAAATTAATCATCCTTAAAGTTGAACTTTCAACAAATTGCAAACATAACCTTTCGTAGTATAATTCACTCTGAAACTGAGAACATTTGCATATTTACAAATAAATAAAAATACCTTAATTTCACAACATCATTATGTTGCTTAGACATCAAAGTTTACAACCGAAGAGAAGATTATATTTATATTATCCGAGTTTACAAAGATCTTAAAATACAGTAAAATCTGCCACCGTTGGATGTCATAAAATCTGGGCCGCACTCTTTTCGTCAAATCTGAGAATACACGAGATGTGAAACAAATAAGCAATGCTTTACGTCTAGTTTTAGATTGTTAATAAGTTAAAAATAAAATGTGATCCCATAAATTATAGGGGCCTTGCTGGAACTTCCAGATGATTAAGAATAATGACTAAAATGTGTTTTAGAAAATTTTGAGCCCACTTTAAAAGTTTCGGAATTAATATTGCAAGTTTAATAATAACTTTAAAAATATAAATAAGTATTAAAATAATGTTTACGAAATATAATCCAAAACTTCCCAGTGACCAGAAGTGAATAAAATTATTTAAACCGACTCAAAAGTGTAAATAATGAAAGTCAAGAGGCAAAACGTAAATTCTTACAAAAGTTTTGGTTCAGCTCACAGGCCTCAATTTGACCCATTTTCCCCCTATTGTTGATTTTCAAGCTCAAATTTATTTAATTCTGACTCATCTACAATTTGGCATAATAATCTAATTTTGTAATTATATTTGAGCCATTTTGCCATTCAAAAATTTGATTCTCAAAACCAATCCCTAACATGAATATTTATCTAGTTTCTTGAATTACAAGTTATGATCAGCATTAGCAAATAAGAAGTAAAGAAAATATGATTGGATATGATTAGATAAAATATGACTAAACGTACGGTTCTAATGGTAAGTGTTGTGTAGTAACAATGAACATACCAAAAATCATTCCTCGAGGATAGCGCGCCCCAAATTAGTGGCAAGAGCCACCCTAACTGAGCTTAGGGCCTGTGGCGGCAGCCCCACCTCAACAAAATCAGGTCGCAGCCTTGCTACTGACAATTCTTGCAATTTATTCAATAGCAGATTAGTCTGAGATACATTTAGCAGAGGCCGCTCCTGCCAGTTGAGCAACTTCAACTACAAATGAAAATATTTGTCATATGAAACAGAACATATGATCAAACTATCACAATAGAGATGATAAACTAGGAGTGGCCATTCCTGACATGAAATTTTTTAAGGTTTTGGTTATCATATCTAACTTGTTTAATAAATAGGTCATGTTCGGGTTGATTTGTTAACCCGTTTAATTAAACAGGTCGACCCGTCAACCCGTTTATGCCTCGTTTAACATGTTTACAACTTGATTACTACCCATCAACCTGTGTTTAAATAAATGGATTAAATGGTTGTGGTCAGGTTACAATAGTTACGAAGATTGAGTGTGTCCGGGTTAGAGTTGATGTCTTTGACACGAATAATATATGGGTCATTTTCAGGTTCCATGGTTCAACCTGACGAACCGTCAACCCGCCATGATTGCCACCCCTATGATAAACTGACAAGTAACTCACCGAATCATACAGAAGAGGCAGCCAAAACCGTTGAGGAGTAGAAGGATTTTTCATAAGCTGATGGGTGACAAAATAAAAGAAATCATAATATAATGTGATATTTTGTAAATAAAATTATGTGTTTGTTAAGAATACCAATATTAAGGCTTCACCAGCTTTTCGAGCAGCATCGTTAAAAACGCCATCTTGGACCTGCTGCAGAGATTTCTTGAAATCCCGATATCTATGCAGCACCAATTATATATATCAGAACAGAACAAGAAACAATTAAGAAACTAAAAAATTATAATTAAAGATAAAAACATACTTATGAAGAAACTCAAGACCCCCTGCAGTTCTAGATTCAGAGCCCAGTAATTCAATTAATCCTTCCCATTGCTGCAAAAATATATCAACGATCAGCTATCCAGCTTTCACAGACTATCCACACTGAAACACACACAGTACTTACCTCAAAACTCTCATCAGAAATTGACTTTCCAACAAAGTCAAACAACTTTTGTGCAATTCGATTAAGACGAATTTCATCCCGAGCTTGTTGTAGCCAAAAGACTCCTGCACCTTTCCTACCATGCTTCCAGTGATGCACTCCAGCAATCTATTTTTAGTAGTAATTATTCCATTTATATTTTTACAGATTTCCCAACATTTTATAAGAATATGGTAAACCGCAAACAAACTGTTACCTTCATAGCATTTGAGCTCACGTTATCAAGATCATACATCCGACATATCTCAATGTTCTTGAGGAGAACTTGACTATGATATGCAGGTTGCTTGTACAACAAGATTTCCAACAACCCAACTCCATGTTTCACACAAGATATCAAATAAATTGGAGCAATCTGCAAAAAATAATAACAGATAAATAAATAACTAACATGATAGATTACAGTAGTCTAAAGACTAACATTCACTCACTTGCCAAGTTAAGGCATGAGAAGATAACACTTGAGCATAAACAAGTCTATGGGATTCCTCTATGCTAATTCCCCCTAAATTATCCCGTTCTTCTTTTAAAAGAATTTCTGCCTCAACACTGCCTGCTGTCAGCAACTCTGTAGCATGGGCAATCATCCTACACCCAAAAAAAATACTACGGATAAGAAGAATACATGATAAATAAAAAACAATAATAAAAAAATATCCTACCAGGGACCAAACGATCTTGAGCACTCAGCCAATACAACCTAGAAAAATTTGAATTTATAAGATGTCACATTTACAATAAAAAAAATGTTTTTAGGCCACTCATTAGTCATACCTCTGTATTTTCTTGAAGAATCCCAAGCATAAGTCTCATGAGCTTATGGGGACTAGAAGTGGGCTTCAACTGGATGCATTTTTGAGCTAGGACATACATACTTTCTAAACCCTGCACACGTAAAAACCGTATTGGTGGCATAAACCATTGATACAAATTGTGAGTTATTTAGGTACAATGAGCTTATATTACAAAAAAATTTACTGACCGAAGTAAAGGGCCTGATATATAGGAAGTGAGCAATATATAGCTCGACCCAATGACAGGTGGCACTTGACAGATTGCTGGTGTTCCCCAACAAAATTTGAAGCAAATTTTTCAGGTTTTCTTTAGTTTGATTATGGCCGCACTGAAGCCAGAACGCACTGCAATCCAGTTTGGTTATTTGTGCTCGCCATTTCTCCCATGCCTAGCAGGTATTAACATGCTTGTTTATAAAATTTCATTTAGAATGTAATTTTAAAGTGTAAATTGATTAAGCTTCTTACCCTCATAAAATCAGACTTGTTAAAATAACATTCACCTAACTTTCCAGATGGTAGATCCGCACGCATACGAGGCATTTTCGATACTAGAACTGCAACTGCTTCTACAAGTCCATTCTCTGTCTGTAACATAAATGACATTAATACACTCCACACTGAACTACATATAAGTTATTACTCAAGAAAAGTATTTGGTTACAAACCTCGCGAGTTCCTAGCTGATTAAGCTGATAAGATCCATGTAAACGCAACAATTTCACCTACAATTGCCATTATGAAATTGTGATGAATATCTATAGTTCGTAAAGAAAACAGCATTGATATTTTGTACAGCTACAATAACATGTTAAATAACGATTTGTGACTCAAGCATGTGTACTCACCACAATGTCTAGCCAGCCGACTGCAAGTGCTGAAGAAATTGCTTGCCAATACCTAGGCTCATTTTCAACTGCCTGAGAAGAGGAGTAAAAATTTCAAAATGCGTATATTTATTCTTTTTATAGAAATTTAACCACAATAAACATATACAAAATGTAAAAGCATGTGTAACATCAATTTCAAACCTGTATATTAATAAGTTCTGCTTGAAACTCAACCAGTCTTAAATGAACACTTGGCACTTGTCCAGAGAACAAAGTATCATAATCCTGATGAAAGTATAATCATCAATGAACTAATTTCACCTCAAGCAAACAAAGAGAACTGTAAAAATAACGATAACTTCATCCATTAAACAAGGATTAAGTTAAGCATCCTCACAGATAACCAATCAACAAGTTGTTCAGGGATCCAAGGGTGAGATTGTTTGTCCGCATAAAATATTTCCAGCAGCTCCCATGCAGCTTTCAAAGAGCTTGGCTCCTCAACATTCTATCATGAAAAAATATACATAAATCAACAGATATATCAAACTCATGAAATAAAATAACAATTCAAGAACAGAATTACCTTCAAAACCGTCTTCGGATCTTCAATTAACGAGGTAGGACTAGATTTCTTGCTTCCTAGAAGAGAGTTTATTTCCTTGCTATACTCAAGAACATATTTTGACCTAATTCCATGAAGTGTGACAACACTCTATGAGAATTCAAAAGCCCGAATCATTTTGTTTGTTCTATGTAATCAAATATGAAAGTCTTATCACTTTGACTTCAGAAATTCTGTTCTTATGCATAACAATTGAGTAATAGAGGATCACTTCCCTTCTCTGAATATTAATATTTCAACAATTTAAATATATGAGCATAGTTTTAATAATAATTTTAAGCAATTTTCAAATTTGGGGATTTTACTTCACTTGTTCTAATTTCATAGTTCTTTACATATTTAAACAATTTACTTCACTAACTATGTACCTCTCTATGATTCAACCAAATGTTGTAAGGTTAATACCAGTATATTGACTAAATTAAACATATGAAGCAAGGTTACCACTCGCCGTCGTACGGAGCTGAATGCCGCAACTCCGATAACGCCGCCATGGCGTTTTTCTTATTCTGTAGATGCGCAAATGGAGACACTGATCCGTACGCTATTCTACGCCACCGCGCAGTATCGTTGATTTCACTATCTACATCTTCACCGCTTAGCTTCAAATCCACCACTCTCCCTCCAGATTCATCTCCGTTGGAGTTAGTAGCATCCGGTGACCGGAAAACCGTAACGCGTAGGGAGTTACCGCGTGACCATGAGATGGAGAGACGAGGTGTGATTGGGGGATTAAAGCCGTGGTGGAGAGTGTATACTGTAGGAGTGCTGGGCTCCGGAGAATAGGGAACGATGGTGGAAGTATCGCCGGAAGCTGTAAGAAGGCCGGGCATTTCGCCGGAGATGTGCAAATTGGGAGGTTGTGTGTTTTTAGGGCTTTTAAGGGTTTTAACAACGGCAGAAGATGTAGGGGGTGTTTGGTATCAGTTGTTAAAAGTAACTTGTGACTTTTTATAAAAGTAAAAATATGTACTTTTCAAAAACATCTTTTTAATCCTTTTAAAACTAACATTTTTACTATTTATTTAAATAAACTTTTGATTTATTACCTTTTTAAAAAATATAATAAGATAATAAGTAGTTTGAAAAGTAAACTCAAACACCCCCGTAGTATATATTCTTACAACTAGATGAACTGAGTATAGTTTAATCCATTAATTTATTTTTATTTAAATAACTTTTAAAGATATTAGTTTAGGGTAAGAATAATAATGAAGCATCGAACCATGTCGATAAATAAATAATGAAGTGTTGGACCTGTTTCAAGTCAGGTAAAGACGTAGATATATAATGGGGTGTATAGGGGTGTGAATCGTGTCGGGTTAGCAGGTTGAATTATGCAACTCAAACAAGACCCATATTCTTATTCGTGTCAAAAATTTCAACTCTAACATGGATACACTTTTCGAGTCAACTCGAACCTGATCCGTTTAACTCATTTATCTAAATCAAAATCATAAACTACTAAATTCAAAATCTAATTCATTTAAGGTAAACCGAAAAGTAATTAAATAGTTATCTCTAGAAAAGAAAAAAAGAAAAAAATTTGTATAATTCAGTTCCTTTATGGTAAACACTAAATACATAAGTAATTGAACAGTCGTTTTTAGAATGAGAAAAAAAATTGTAACCTAAACGGGTTAACTGGTCAATCCGAACAGATCCGTTTAATTAAACAGGTCAATCCGAACACGACTCGTTTTTAAAAACGGGTTAAAATGGCCAACCCAAAACCTTATTATTTTCGTGTCGTGTCAGGAATCGACACCCGTAGGTGTATGGAGTCCACAACATCTTTATAAGATAATTAAAACCTTGTAAGTTATTGTGTGTTATTGATGAAATATTTATAGAATATAAAAATTATATAATCAAATTATATCTCTTAATTATGATAAAGCTCTAATTAATATATACTCTTAATAGTTACAATATTTAGGTTATTCATGTTTTGCACATACATATGACTTGCAATACAAAATGCATCTTTATTACACCCACTTTTATCTACAAGTGAAGAACCTTCAATGCATACATGTTGAAGATTCAAGGCACTCTTTAATCATCTCCTTAATCTTTTTCTTCATAATCTTATCTTTAACACCTACAAGCATATTACGATAAAACGTTTCTAACCGTAAGAGCGTATCATAATCACACGACTCGAACATATTCTCCAACTCTTTACCAACATCAAAAGAACCCGACTTCTGTAAAGAAACTGGTATATCGTTCTCTTTTTCAAAAGGCGTCCCAAAAACATAGCCATGAAGAACGCTAGCATAACGTTCCATTATATAAAGTTCCTTTTCAACTTCTGCGATATCTTTTGAACTCTTTTGAATTTCCGCGTATGTTTTGTCACTGTTCTTGACATTAACATTAATCGTTTCTTGTTCATTTTTTTCAAAATCTTGGTCTAATGGTGGCCATAACACGAGAATCGGGTCAAAAAAGTCATTCATTTGACCATTTCCAAGAACCCCGCTTCTTCCTCTCCCCCATGACCAAAGCTTATACCCGTTATCTGCAAGAAGAACAGTATGGGCTGCACCACAAGCCACTTGTATCGGGTCAGGAAATTTTGACCCGTTTTGACCATGGATCGAACGTGGAGTAAGCGCATCTCCACCTTCACTCGCTTCAGGGCAAAGGCCCAGCCCGTTTTCCATTCCCCATGACCAGACATCCCCAACTGATGAAACCACACTCGTGTGAAACAAACCACAGTCAACTGAAACTAACCAGACATTAACAGGTAATGATTTAACAATTTCCGGGTGCAAAGCCTTTTTGGTGGTTCCCTGCCCAAGCTGCCCGTTATCCCCGAGCCCAAAAGTCCAGCATACACTTTTTAAAGAGTCACCATCTCCTTTTTTATATGCGAGTATGGAAGTGTGGAACGCCCCACATGCTACTTCATAAGCTGCCCAAGATGATTCGGTATTGAATGTTTCAATTACTTCAGGAGCTGCCCGAATGTCTGTATCTCCTAGACCAAGCTGCCCGTGATTGTTGTTGCCCCATGAATAGCATACCAGATCACCGCCTTTATGTGTTTCTCCTGAACTAACTAATGCTACAATGTGTTCGTTTCCACACGCTACTTTGACCACAGTTTGACCATGGAAGTTCCAAACGGGCATTGGAGCGTATGTGGTGAGAAGTGCAAATTCTTCACCTTCATTCGGGCTATCTTGTGGAGGACAGTTGCCCCATATCCAGAGAGACCCGAGATCATCTATTGCAAGTGACATCATACCTCCAGCTTTCACAGATGATATCTGCAAGAAGTTAATTAATTACCAACAAAAAGTTTCAAAATTTTGAAAATATAATCAAGATTGTAGTTTAATCTTGGTACCTTAAGTCTTGTTTCGCTCTTCGTTATTGATCCATCTGTTGGGCTTATCCCATGGAACCCTTTTACCAAAGATGGAACCAAGGAATTCTCTCCGTTGACCCCGAGTTGACCATCTATGTTGGTGTCAAGGATGCAAAATATAAGCGTTTGAGTCCATGTAGCAAAGATGTCAGGTAAAAATCCAGCTTTGAATGGTTTTCTACTTTTAATTCCTTTAAAGGTCACCTGTCCAACGCAAGCTGTGTTTTACCTGATCCCATTGGCTAACAGTGGGCCAATGAGTTTTCTGGTAACGTGGTTAAAAATAAGATGCAAAATATCATGTTTTTGACATAGAAACCTTCATTTTTGAAATGTTAAAAGTTCTCATGGCAATCTAATAAGTATAATTCTTTCTTAAATTGAAACATTACCAAAAGGATACAAGTATTGTGACCCCAGCTCCAGACTGACCCATCATCTGAAACAAATCAAACAATATCTGAAAATCAGAGAAAGAACAAGATGATAGATCATGGATTAGGCTCTGAATTTTAGGGCTCTTAAATACGAAACAAGAACATAAAATTTACCGGAAAGAGCAAGACTGTGATAAGAACCGGCTGACACTCCGACGATTTTCACCTTTTCGCTCCGATCGATGGAATTACAATCAATTCTGGCAGGAAAAAGCCGATCGAGCTCTGAACCGGTACCGAGCCGGCCGAAAGTTCCTCTTCCCCATGAAAATACACTGCCATCACCTTCACACATACAATAAAATCCCTACATTTAGCTGGAATTTGTTTATTAAATCAACAACTAGTGAACTTTTTTATATTAACGCTAACTTAGAGAATTGATTCTGATTTTTTAGGTGAATTTGAAAACAGTTTAGTTTCTTGGTAGTTCGCTACCTCGTGCCGTGGACTCAAGCATAACCGGAAGGACTCCGCTCATGTGATAAGCGGACTCGGTCACTTAAAGTCCGCTACCTCAAATCTCAGCGGTGTCACTGAGTCCACTTGACACATGAGTGGAGTCCTGCCAGCTAAACCACATAGAAAACAAAACACTTTTAAACATCACCTAAAAACCAAATTTAAAATCTACAAGCCCTGTCTGAATTTAAAAAATCCACTATTTGTAGACACAACTATGGTTGTTTATCGGTTTGGGTTACGGACTTTTCGGTTTATTCGATTTGGGTTTTTCGGGTTGATTTTTATTTTTGTTGGAACCACAATCCGAACCGAACCTAATTCGTGGAAACCTAATCCGAACCTAAAACCACTTTATAATTCGGTTTGGTTTTCGATTTGAACCTAACAAACTAAATTAGCTAAAAAAAAGACATTTTTATTTTCTTTTGAATAGCTATAACAAATTCGGTTTAAACAAAACAACATTTTAGGAAAGTCTAAATAAAAACATACATTCATTAAATAACAAGTTCGTTTCAAACAACACGACTAAAATTAATGATTTATAATCCATATATGGGTATTAGTTATTGATATAAATGAATTGGATTAACTATAAAATATATATATTAAAATAGTGGTATAACACAATTCGGGTTTTTCGGTTCAAACCGAATTCAAAATCTTGAAACCTAAACCAACCCAAAAACCAAATATGTAATCCGGTTTGGTTTTAAACGGTTTCGGTTATCAGTGCAATCGATTTGAAACCATATATTGAACAACTATAGATACAACTTTCTAGATGAGATTTCATGTTCTTAAGTGACATTCTGGTGGTTAAGTGGTGTATCCCATAACTACAAAGTTGAGATTCAAATCCTGCAAGGTGCAGGTTGTGTGTATTTATCCTAGAAAATCAGGGACTTGTTGCTAAAAAAAAGTTGAGATTTCATTACCAGTGAGAGCGAGTGTGTGAGCTTCTCCCGTAGCGATTGAAATTACCTTCCGAGATATACTGCCGGAATCAACGTATGTTCTAGCGTCTTCCATGATCACGGGCTAGAGCACAACTCTATGTGTTGATGACAAGAAAAGATGCTGAAATTACAGCTCAAACTTGGACGCCAGACGTTAATCTTATACGATTTAGACCTCCGATAATCATCAATTTTGTAACCACCTACGAATTCAAATGGAATATATTGGAGCCTATTGGCCTTTGCCAGTTGGTCATACTCCACCCACTTTATAGTATATGTTTCGTTACGAATTTGTGTTCATCACAATTCACACGTGTATAAATACAACATTTTTAGATATCAAACACACTTTTTTCCATATTGATAATGTTTAATGTCTAGTTTATTGCTATAGTTAATTCTTTTAAGAGAAACTAGTTGGATTCTCGAGCTTCGCAGCGGTTGTCGGGCCGACCGTCAATAAAATTTAAATGAAAACGTAGGCGTAACGGTAAAAATAATATTAGTAAAAAAGAAACATAAAACTAAATAATAAAAAATGGAAAAAACCAAAAATAAAATATTACCGGTTCGTTGACAAAAAAACAAAAAAAAATTATATCGGAACGTTGACAAAAAAACCAAAAACAGACGCGTAATCCGTTTTTTTAACGAAATTATTAGAAAATTAAACGGGTTAAAAACGTATATTATATATAGTATGAGGGGTGAAAATGAAAATAAAAAAACGTCACTTTACTGCAACGGTAACAACACTTGATATGGTTACGATAAAAAAAAACTCAATTTTGAATACGCTCCGTTTTAAAAAAAATTATATCGGAATGTTGACAAAAAAACAAAAAACAGCCGCACACTCCGTTTAAAAAAACTAATGAACGAAAGTTATTAAAGAAAAACGAAATTATTAGAATAATAAACGAGTTAAATTGTATATTATATAAAGTATGAGGGGTAGGTTGAAGAAAAAGGGCAAATGCAGGACGTGGCATCATTTCGGTGATATGGCAACTATTGAAGACAGTTGTAGTTTAATCTAATTTATATAATATAATATATATTTAAATAAAGATTATCTATATTCAATGTTTTTAAAAGCTTATCTTCCATGGGTCAAGTTGCAGTTCCCCCTCAACTATATATATGGAGTGTTGGTGTTAAATTGTTAACTAGTGTTACTAACCAAGCGTTGCGGCGGTTCGGTTTTATGTATTGAAACGTAAATAAAAATGTACGTCACTTGTGTTGTTCATGTGGTCCAATCAAAAATACTTTACTGTTCCTAAGAACTTGCTTTTTAAATAAGCTTATTATATATATAATGGTCTAGTGTAAATAAAAACTCTAGGTAAAATCATTAACTAAGGTTTTAAAAAAATGACAAAACCAAATAGTAAGGTTGGATAGATAGGCTGGACCGGCAAATCTTAACGGTATGATGGTTTAAGAGTTCGATTTTGTCTATTTGAACCATTTTTTTTATTAAGATCGTTAGTTTGAACGAAAAACTTTTAAGTTGTTACGTAAATATAATACATATTCATAACTGTATATTTAAAAAAAACGGTAAATGATTTATTATGTGCTCCAAAACGTTGATCGAACTTTCAAAAATTAAACCATCAAAACCTAACCGTATAAATCTCAATTAGTCGAGTTACTTTCGTTCGAAGAATCAAGTCGGTTTCGTCGGTATATTAATATGTATTATATGCTATATATACTATAACATTGTCTTTGAAGTTTCCAAATATTTTAAGTGTATTTAAAAAGTTAATGATTAAAAATACTAAAGGAAGATAAAAGTTTTATGTAAAAAAGTAAATAAAAAGATAAAGATAAGTTTCTATTAAACGATGAAATTTTTTATTAGAGCATTATATCCATTTTTATCTTTATTATTTAGAGTTTTTTTTTATTTTAAAACCAAATCAAGATATCTATCTTTAAATTTTATAGTTTAGTAAATAGAGATTCTCTAGATATAAAGATCTGTTTTCATAAATCTCTATATTTTTTAAGTGTGTAGGAAAAAGAAAAAATAATAAAATAAGTGTTTGTGAGCAGTGCGGTTCTATTAAGGAGGGAGGGGTAGCACCCGCTACCCCTTAACTTCTCCTGCGAAGTGGAATTTTTTTTTTTATGTTTTATGTATTACGTTACCCATGCAAATATATTTGGCTATCTCTCAATATTTTTTTTAAAGGCCAAGACTAATTATTGATTAAAACTCTAAAACACAAGTCTATAAAACTAAAAAACTCAAATTAATTAAAAGATTTAAAACCTAAAAGCCGAAATTAATTTAAACCTAAAGTCCAATCCCAAAATAAACTCATCTAACAATTAACAAAATAAAAAAAATCGGGGCTTTCTATTCACTCCCAGCCAGGCAGCCACCCACCCAGACCCAGCTCCTGTTGCGGCCGCCACTGATCTCGTGCTCCAATCGGTCTCTACTATCTAATCTCTTACTTCTTAGGAAAATGTATTATTCTAATTTCTAGATTTCAAATTTCTAGGGTTTATGTGCAATTGATTATGAATTTATGGTCTAGTTTATAATCTTAGTTGTTAATTTGTTATTGTGTTTAGACTTTAGATTATGGATTTCTAGGGTTTATGTGCAACTGACTTGAAACTTTGAAAATGAAACCACATAGTAAACAAGTTCTTATTTGTAACATCCCGAAAATCCGCATATTGATTATTCGAGCGAATGGGTGACCTAAATCCCTAGTAAAGGAGATGGTGGTTGAGGTTATCACGTAAAGCCAAATCTAAGGAATTAAATGTCCCGGTTAGCATGGATTTCCACGTAAATCATGATTCAACAAAAATAAAGGGGTGTTAACCGTTTAATGATAGTTCGGGATTTTTAGTGCACAATACGGATGGAGAGGGACCCGAATGGAAAACTTAAACATTTAAAAAGCAAGTTTGGAGGAAACCCTAGACCATAATCGGCCTAGGGGTTTGCGCGATGGCTAAGGGAGCAAGCGGAGGAGAGGAGACGACCGGGAAAAGGGAGAACCTCCACGTCTCGTCAAGGTAATGTTCGTTTAACCTCCATGTGTATTTCTTTCGTGTTTGGTGTTGTGTGTTGTGTGAAAACCCGATTAAGGGTTTTGTTTGGTATGGTTGGCCGAGAACGACGGTGGAGGTGGAGACGAGGTGGAGACCAACGGTATTGGTGGCAGTAGCGTGTAGTGGTAGTGAACCGTAAGGGGTGCTCGGAGGTTGGAGGTGGCGCGTGGCAGGGACAGCAGAGAGAGGGAGAGAAAAAGGACGTGAGAGCGAGGGATCCTGGCGTCGACAGCCGATGGTGGTGCATATGGTTGATCAATAATTGTTTCATCATATTACATATTAATTTTTATTGTCCTTTTGTAGTTAATGTCACTAGAACTCTCTTTACATACATTTCAAATGGCATGTTACAAATTTCATTATATATTTATTGTTTACACTTTCTTATAGAAGTTATCCTTATCTTATAGTTGTTTTTGTTTTACAGTTTCTACTACGAATATACATTAGATTGACGCTGCTGAAAGACGGTAGGGTTACAAATATAACATTAAATGTTGTATGCAAAAAAGCATTTGTAATTTTTTATGAATAATAGTTGTAACATTTTATTTTTCACTATTCTATCTAATGTAATATGAAAATTCATTAATAACAAGGAGTTATATACAATCAATGGTTTGTCATTTTTTTATATAATGATTGTTTATTTTGCACACATACAACTCTTCGACATTCTACAACATTTGCTTCATATTTTCATTATCATTTGATTTATATTAAATCCGTGTAACACACAGGTAATAACTTAGTATACATATAAATCAACAAGTTCAGAAAAGTTATAACTAAAATTTTCTTTTTTAAGTTAAATAGAATACGAATAGTCACGGAACCTCCATTTTCGCCCGTGAGTGACCAGGGAAACAGGGACACCACCTCACCATTCACATTTGTCCGTCAAATCTCCATTATCGGTGCTATAAATTCAAGCCATCCATGGATTCATTTCCTTTGTTAATTATACCACGTTATATATGCAGTAATGATATCACGTGGAGCATTCATTTTGCAACCCGTATTATGTTGAGAATTTCATAAGCATTAGGGATGGCAAAAAGAACTTTAATCTAATGGAGAAACATGAAATATTTGAGTAAGTTAATGAGCGGGATATTTGGGTATGGAACAAAGTATGGATTAGCTTTAGAAACTTTTGACGGGTTTAAGATGGGTATGAGATAAGGTGATACTCGTCTGATTATTTGAACTTATTTACCTAAATATATTAATATATTATATATTATTAAAAATATAATAAATAGTATCTTAAAGTTGTTAGAAAATTAAAGTTATTTAAATTATAAATTTAAAAAAAATAAAATTAGGTATTTAATATTTTAAATAGTGAATTTAAGATTAAGTTTTAAGCAATGGACATGATATCGATATTTTCCGTATCGGTACCGATCTCATCCCTACCCCACTTGCCCCACCAAAACTTTCTTTTTTTTGAAAGGCGAACATTGAATGTGTGACGTCGCACCCCCCGTCACATGAGAGAGCCTCGTCCAACTCCGCCAAAAACTTTCTTATTTTTCTCTACTATAGCCCAAGTTGAAGGGCTGATTGAGTTATTTTTTTGTGTAGCAGGGCCCATCTACATTAAGTGTAACATAAAATAAAACTTAGGGTGCGTATGCGGGTAAGGTAATCGGGTACGCGGGTTCACGCGGGTACACCGCCGCATTCATTTCGGGTTCGCTCACGGGTAGTATTTTGTGGGTACTTTTACCCGAGTTCATTTGTTGATTTTGCTGAAAGTGGTTCTTCAGCTCATTAATGGTACAATAATTGGCCCTACAATTATGGTCCAATAATTTTTTATTTTTAAAATTACTTGTATGATGTAATTATAAAATAATTATTCTTATTTTATTTGTGTAAAAATATAAATATTTTTTTATTTGTTTTTATGAGTTATAATTATAAAATGATACTTTACAATATTATTATTATTATTATTATTTGTTTTAACTTAAAAAAAGAATTAATTTAAAAAATATATATATATTTAAGGTATTAGGGTTGAGCCCCCAACACTTTAGGATATTAGGGTAATATTTGGGTAAAAGTAAGATGACACCCTCACTGAATGACTTTGTTAGGGTATTTTTTTATGAGAGTTGTACCCCCTTCACCCTTACCTTTATTTTGACATTTATTTTTTCAAAAACTGAAACCTTTTTAGACTTTCAAAGCCCTCACTACTCGTGGTGTTCATTTTCCTGTGACCATCTACCTTAAATTTATTTTGACCTTTTATTTTGTTGTTTAATTTTGTTTTCTTGTGTTTAAATTTATGTTTAAAACTTTAAATAAGTTCAAATGAGTAGTTAACTGACTGGTTGTGCCACGTGTCATAACTCTATGAGTTCAAAGATTCTTTTTCCCGCGTATTGTTTTCTTCGTTATTAACTATTTGATATTTCCTTTATTAATTCTTAAATTTTTATTACTATTTATTATTTATTTTATAATTCATAAATCTTTATTACTAACTATTTAATATTTTCTTTAATCAAGTCATGTAAAACACATGGTTACTATATACATCTATATCTATACATTATACTAAATCAAGGTTTTGGAGAGGTCAAGTGTCCAGTTTCTAGACCAATTACATTCCATTTTCCCGCTTAAAATCACGGATCCAGTAACCGTTTCTCGCGGGTCATATAGCCCGGTTTGCTCCAAAAACTTAACCCGGGTACTTAACCATTCTTTTCTCAACTTTTAGGGTTCCACCAGATCTTCTCCTCCACAATTCGTCGCTGCACATCCATAGGCGGACCTACTAAGGAACTATGGGGGGGGCAGCCGCCCTCCATGAAAAAAAAATGTTAGTGTAAAATACGCACTAAAATCCCGATCGCCCTCCATAAAAATTTAAAATAGCTACCCGATTGCCCCTTAATGAAAAAAATTAGCGTTATATGCACGCTATATATCACTACTCAACCGACCACAAAAATTTCCAACTCCCGTGAGAAACGTTTCTCGGTCGGCCACTGTGCACATCCATCTTCCGATTACCTTCTCCTCCACCATTTGCTTGCAATCCAGCACCACAAAGGTATGTAATTCGTTGCCCCTGATTCAATTTGCTCCACGATTTGATTGAATCCAAACCACTATTGAAGAATTTGATGTCCGATTTAAACTCCAATTTATGTTCACCCGTATTTGTGACTGATTATGTATTGTTGATTATTTAAAATTTTTGTTCTATGATTGTTTATTGTTTCTATCCTGCAGCAATGAGAATGACGTTACCATAAAATTGGGAGAAATTATAAAAATGAATGCTTCCGTTCAACAAGTGTTATCGGAAGCAAGTGTTAATAACAAAAACCTGGTATGGTTTTGTTCTATTTGATATTTTCAACTTGAATATCCTGCTACAAGAGCAAAAACTTAAGGTGTTTATAAAACATTACTTTACTCAAGATCCATCTTGAATTTCTTCCTTTTTATCTTCTCTTTAGGCCATGTTTGGTATGCATTCAGGAATCACTATGGGTACAGATGTGGGTTTCATAACATTTTTAATACTCACCATATTAAATACTTTTGTTTATCAGGGATTTGATTTATTGTTTTTGAAACAAGTTATATTAAGTCAATCTTGCAAAGGGATTTCACTTTATAATTATAAACAAGTTATTTATTTTAGTTAGTTATTGTTTATTATTATAATTATAATTACAATTAAAAAAGATGGGTTTACGAGATCTTTCTTTATAATATTATCATTGCTTTGTGTGATTGATTTGGTAATTTAAATTTCACTCCATGGGGAATCTAAAACTCTGGCTTTGACATTTTCTGTAAGAATCATTTTAATGGCTTATTCAAAAGTTCCATTATCATATAACTGTAAAATTTATTTTAACCGCTTATTTCAAAATTCAATTACAATAACATAAAACCATTGAGAGCTTGATGTATGCTTGTGCACACACGTATTCAATGTATGCTTACTAATCAAACAACAAATGTTGTATATAAGAAAATATTTAGAGATTTATAAAAAAATATTTAGTTTTGTGAATGTAATTGTAATTTCATTTTTTTCCTATATAAATTAAAATTTTATTTTATTTATGAAATTGTTTAAGATACTTATGAATGCTATATGTTTCTTTTCATCAACCGTGTAGTACACAGGTACTAACCTAGTATATTATAAACTAATGTGATGATAGCTTTTTCCGATGATTTATTTTTTTTCCCCGCTCTTTCTTTAATTATATCTTTCATCTCCTGAATTTTTTTTATAAAAAGTATAAGAATGTGCATATGTGCATGTCGTGCGCATATGCACATCCACATGTCGTGTGTATATGTACTTATGCATGTAGACCAAATATTATCAATATCATACATTTTTAAAAACAAAAATCAAATATATTGAAACCCATATGCATTTTAATCAATTAATATAATAAATAGTATAAATGTTAAAACGATTATCGCAATTCTCTATGTATCATTTGTTATTAAATAAACGCCCCTTCTAATATCACGTTTCATATTAAAAACCAATTTACATTACTTAAGAGGCTCGCTAATGTAACCTGGTTATATTACTTGTTTAGGAGGACTCTCTGGAATATAGCACGGTACTCAAAAAGACCAATCAAGCTCGTGGTCAAGCACAAATGTCAACCGAGTGAGGTATTTGGAATTCGACATCAAGATGGTTCATGAGAGTTTATATATCCGAAGAGCGAGGCTACTCCAATGTCGATGGAAATGTTCGTTTGATTGAAAGACCACTTGGACGTGATGAAACGTGTACAACATATTAGAAGTGTCGAAGGCGAACTCGTCGTGGAAGAAGAATTACACGAGGACGAAGTAGCAAGAGGAAAAGTGCTTCCACTTTTCGATAAGAACTCGTTTACTATGAATCGATACGCCCTGGTAGTCCCAAAGGCAAAGAATAAACACTAAATGAATACGACGACAATAATTATATACCAAAAAAAATGTATTCACAATTTTCTATTTTTTGTAATGAAATCATATTTTGTAACTTCTAAAAGTTTAAAAATAAATAAAAAAGAACTTTATTGAGCTTATTTTATATATTTAGTATTTAATTGATTTTTTATTAATTTTTTTAAAAAAAAACCTGTTATCAGACATGTTATTTCGGTTAACCACTCCGGCTAATAACCTCACCGGTTTGGATGAATATGGTTTTGGGCACCCTAGAGCTGATTATAACCCGACCCGGTTATTGGGGAAACCGGTTTCCATTTTGACTTTAACAGGTCCGGTTAATAACTGAACTGGTTTTTATAAATTAACCGGTTTGTGCACCTCTAAACATACATACCAAAATGTACAAATGTTTGTACATGATATCCGAGTGTATACATAGACACATATTGATATCGCTCTTTATAAAATTGAAAGTTCAAGCCATATAATGAACAATAGATCAGTAGATTTAGAATGTGGATTAGTTGGGTGTTTTTTTTTGTTCTAAAAAGGAATTATCTAACATACATGACTGTGAAAGTTTGGGCCATTTTTTAATTTAAATGAGGCTAATGGTTGTGGCAGGTTGTTGGGGGCGCAAGGGGGTGGGCGCGAGCCACCTTGGCCGCGCACACCACAAGATGGTCAGGCGATGGGGGGGCGCGATCGGTGGGCGTGGGGCGGCTAGCGAGAGCCGTTGGGTTTAAAGAAAAAAAAAAAAAATTTCTATTTATATAAATTAATTCCTCTTCACTCATTTATCTCTTAAAACCTTTATAAACTTCCTATTTTCTCTCAATTTTATAAACTATTCTCTACATTACTACAAATCATCAACAAAAAATGTCGAGAAATTGGAATGAGTATGTGGAGAATATGGAGAATTTTCAAGGTTTGGAATATTTGGATAATGAGGCGTTTAACCGACTTGTCTACAATCAAATGTCACAACCGGAGACACAAGAGGAACCGGTTCAACCCCAAAAACGCTCTCACAAAGGTTCGAAGAAAAAGGGTGGAGCGAGTGGTTCAACCGAACCGGTCGAAAAGGCCGGTCCAAAACGAAAAGCTACTCCGTGGACAAAAGAAGAGAAGCTAGCATTATGTCGTGCTTGGATTTCATTATCCGAGGATCGTAAATGTGGTATTTTTTTTTTCACTTTTTTAAATTGTTTTTAACGTTTGTTAAACTATTTTTTTAACGTTTGTTAAACATATTTTTTTGTAGCCGATTATCAAAAAGCTAAAGTATTTTGGTCTAAAGTAAGAGAGTCGTTTTACGCCCAAGTGGGGAGTAGAGACCGAAATCAAGACATGATATCGGGACGGTGGTTCGAAATTCGCAAATATGTCGGACTGTTTACAAATCTACATAACAGAAACAGTCGTCGAATGCGACCGAGCGGGAGTGATGATGTGCATATTTACCAATTCACTTGCTACGAATGGAAAGCCGAAGTGTTAAGAAAGTACGGGGTGGTAAAAGTTTTTGACGAGATCTACTTGTGGGAATTACTCAAAAGGTGCTCGAAATGGATTGAATTGGTTAGTCCGGAGGCGGAAGAAGCGCAAAAACGTACGAAAACTAGTTCGTCCGGCGCATACGTCACCTCTAGTGGATCGGATGGTCGCGTTGGCATCGACCTCAACATGTCCGACCAAGAAGGGACACCACAAGGCTCAAGTCGACCGGCCGGAAGGGACCGCGGTAAAAAAAAGACTAATGATGCCGATTTAGAATTTAGCGATGCGATCCTTAAAATAACAAGTACTCTCGAGAAGGCGACGCAGGTGAAAATGGAAAAACAAATGATGAAGAAGTTGGAATTTCTTAGCAAGGACGTCAGCCACCTATCGCCGAGGGACCAAGCGATATATGAAAAACAAAAGGAGCGTATTCGAAAGGAAATGGAAGAAAATTAAAACCCTATGGAATAATTTAGTATTTTATTTTCTATGTATTTCTTTTTTTTTAGGATGTTGAATGTTTTTAATTAATTATTTTATCTTTTATTATTATTTTTAATTAATTATTAGTTTTTAAATTTGAATTGAATAAATAATTAAACAAAAAATTAATTCGATAAAGCCCCCGCTCACCTGCACCACAACACCCTCAAGTGCTTCAGCAGGGGCTTTATCCACTGCTTAGTCAGCATCCAGTCAGCGCCACATGACGTGATATTAGAGGATGAATCCACTCTCAATAAAGCCCCACAACCATCAGTCTGATAAAGAATTATGGTACCTTTATTAACTTACCATCAAGTTTTCAAGTGTCATATGACCGGGATTATATTTGAATAAATAACTCACGGATTTTATTAACTACAATTTTTAGAGCTATGATTAAAAACCGATTTTATCTAACCATACTCATTGATAAATAAATATGCTATCCGTTTTTTTTCTAAGATTATTAACTTAAAGAAATATAATAAAATAATGATTATAAATTACACTTTTAACCCTAACGTGAAAACTATATTCAACAAAACTGATACGTTACTGATTTTAATAATAATCTATACATATTAATAAATAAAGGTTTTAGGGTGTCACATGTCACTCTCTCATTCATTCTCAAGTTTTTTTCCCGTCTCTCTCTCCTATTAATTATACAAATCTATTTAATTATTTTTTCTCTTTCCTATTAAATAATAATGAGATCTATAACTTTTTTTATAAAATGTTTTTCATTAATATGTAATACGTAAATCTTTATTACTAAGTATATATATAACATTACATTTATTTAACACGTGTAATACACCGAGTTTCTAAAGTTTAATATGAATTAACATTAATCAGTTACAGAAAAAAAGTTAATACTCAGCTAAAAAAATGTTTTAAAAATTAAATTAACATAATTTATAACTGTCACGTGAAATTTTATTAAACTCGTTTAACACACGGATTTTTAAAAACATAAATTTTTTTATTACTACGTATATAATATTAAATTTATTTAGCCCGTGTAATACACGAGATTCTAACCTAGTATACATTAAAACTAGTAAATTAATAAAAATATATCTTGAAGGTGATGAAGGCACATGATACATAAAGCACAAGATCACATGAATTTCTTTAAATTAAATATCTTTTGGATATATTTAATCTAGTATGTTTGCCAAATCGAACAAGTGCACATGTACGTGTCTCGATCCAACCCACGGTTGATTCTAAAATATGCTTATTTAGTTATTTAATAATTAATTAGTAGCGGTCTACTTACGTTATGTTTAGGGTGACTGCTCATGAGCTAATCCACATGTTAAAATTTCAAATGAAGTCGACTTAACGGGTTCAATATTTCTTGATAAATGAGTGTGTGCTTGAGCTTCATATATTAAGTTTGATTAAACTTCTAAGCTAAATGAGTCTATTATTAATATAATTTTTTTGATATAATAAATACATATTTATATAAAGATTATTATTATATAAATATTTATAATAAAATAAATAAATAGTATGTATCATGATGTATAATAGTTATAGTTATATATTATAAAGATAACTATTAATATATATAAATAAAATAATTATATAATCAATATATAATAAACGAGCCGGTTAATAAATTATTCAAATCCTAAGCTAGAGTTTAATTACACGAGCTTAGCCCACTTACACCTTAGATGTATATTTTTAGTGTTTATATATTTTTTTAACGACAAACACACACATGCTTTTTAAATCCTATTCTTAAAATCCACTTGTTACTCCGAACCTCCGCTACTTGGGTGAGGTAAAACTTGCCACTAAATATTATTATATTTAGTAATATTCTTAAATACTTTAAAAATAAATTTACTTTATTAAGTAGGAAAATGCATTTATTGTAATATTATTATTAAATATAGTAGGGGCTCTATGTTTATATAAAATAAACTAGGATTTCCGGTCTAAAAAATTAAAACGTCTTAAATTATTATTTTTTATTTAAAAAAAAAATAATTTTTGATTAACTTTTTTTTATCATATAATATACTTTTTTTCTTTATCATTTATAACACTACACGTTATAAACCTTTTACTTATTATTGTCGAAATAGGTTTGGTCTCCCTTAGTTTATTTTCAAGATGTATTAACAATTAAGATAAGCAAGATTAGAAAATTCAATAACAAAATATATGGTTCAATCTCTAGCTAGTATTTTATTTTATAAACTGTATGTATATTTTCTTTTTCTAATTTCATTTAATTATCATAAAATAAGCAAGAACATATAAAAAAATTGCAAGAAATTAAGTATTAAAACAGTTATCTTTATTTGGACTTTAAACCTAATCAATGGATGAAATAGTTATTGGCTTTGGGCATTTGTAACATAAAATCTTGGTGTAGTGTGTTTTGCATTTTCTGTCTTCGTAGCTCAAGCACCTTCCGATGGGAATTGGAGTGTTTGGTAAGAACAAATGTGGGGCTCGCAGCCGGTCTGTACTCAGGCAAGAGCCGACCCGACTTGTATCGCACCCCACACGCATTGCATAGCGTTCGCGGGCCCATGGGTCCTGTTCGCCATTGAGGTGTCTTGTTAGTGGCACAGTGAAGACACTTTCGCCCTCCTTCATTTTTTGGGTACATGTTATGATCAGATTTAGAATTTGATGACATGTTGGAAACGGGCTCCGCAACATTGGGAGACATGATGGGAAGCTGAGAGGCCCAGTTACGTGATGTGACCCGAGAACGTTTGGTTCGGGCCTTGCCCGGAATTGTCATGTCATTGTTGAATATTAAGTTGTTGGTTCGGTTGATGGTCCTAGGTTGGAACGGGTGCGTGACATTTTCGGGTCGGGATTCAGCTCTGGATAATAGTTGAAGCTTTTGCACATCTTGAGTGGAGAAAGATTCTTCAACAAAATTCGATAGCCAGTCGAATTCAGCTAAATCATCGTACTATCAAACAAATATTGCAAGTTAATTCAATTAATTGATCATTTATTACAAAATAAATGTTAAACATATCCAAAAGATGAAAATTAATTGTTTTTTTTATTTTGTGAATTTAAAACTTTAAAATAAACAAGAAAACGAAAGTACGTTCATACACTTCTGATTCTAAACAAATTACTATTATTCATGGAAAGATTTCTTAGGTGATTACCGACTGAATACAGGCAGAAAAGAAAATTAAAATATTTTAAAATAGCGCTATAGTTACCGATAGACTTTTATCGACGGATAAATGGTGTAGTTAAGTACCAACTGATTACTGACGAAATTTAAAAAAAATATATATATTTTTAAAACTAGCGCTATAATTACCGACAGGCTTTCATCAACAGACAAATTGCGTAGGTAGTTACAGACCGATTACGACGGAAAACCAAAAAATATTAAAATATTTTTAAAAATAACGCTATAATTACCGAGCTAGTTAACGACTTTCACCGACGGAAAACCAAAAAAATTTAAATATTTTTGAAAATCACGATATAATCGCCGACAGACTTTTATCTATGGATTCTCGTTGGAAACGACTTTCAACGAGACGAAACAGTCCGTCGGTAATACTCAATACTTTAGGTGATAGTTATATATCAATTAATCATGTAACGGCAATAACTAATGAATTACCGGTGGGCATAGGGTAGAGAACTGACTGTCGACGAAGCTCCGGCAACCATCGTCTCTGGGGAGGCTAGGTTCTGCGCTGCCACACTGTGAGGATGAGTTGCAGCTGTCGACAGCGGTGGAGGAATCTGTGGAGGTGTCGGCCACAAATGCGCCGCCCTCCACCACCGTGTCATCGGTGGGGAAATCTAGAAGGTCGTCGACGATGAAATGATCGGTTTTGGTGTCAGATTGGCGTTTCTCCGATGTAAATTGTTGGTAATTAGCATGATAATATGGTGAAGATCCCTGGAAGAATTCCATTGGAGATTGTTGAAGATAGTGGAAGTGTGTGTGTGAGAGAGAGAGATATACACATATATATGGAGAGAGAGAGAGAGAGGTGGTAAGATAATGAGAGAATTTATTATGGTTTGAAGGGGGGGGGGGGTATGGGCTAGGGATTGTTGATGATATTGTTTGACCAGTCGAATTAGGGTTTAAGATCAAACCGCTCCAACAGAAAAGTCGGTTTGGTTTACCTGATTTGATGGTTTAAGTCAATTTCTTTTATTTTTTTGTATTTAACGTCGGAAAACATTTTAAAGTAAAAATCAATTTGTTGATGTTAAATGACATGCTTTGTCGACTAACAAAAGGGAAATTTAGCACAAAAACAGTAATAGAATCCACGTACTTATAAGGGAAACGTGCATATGGTAAGTATATGTACATTGAAAGAAATGGATATGACCAAAATATACTAGGAAGCCAGTCTGGTTCGGATGCCCAGTCTGGTCAGCATGACTAGTTTAATCCGGAGAGACAACTGTAGTTTGCAGCTACTGTTACATAAAATACTGAAACATAAGTCTGTTACGATCTAGAAAATAAAACACATTGAATACATTTAATGCAAATTATTTTCGTTTTAATTATCAACGATCTGTTTCAACTTTGTTTTCACTATAAACATAACGAGGGTGTTAATATACTTGAGATACACAAGAGATTATGGGCTACATTATAACCGTGATCCAGCTGTGATCGCATGATACACTGATGCTAATTGGATCTCAGATATAAAATATTCTGAATCAACAAGTGGGTATGTGTTCACACTTGGAGGTGCAACTATAGCTTGAAAGTCGTGTAAGCAAACTGTTATAGCTAGATCTATGATGAAATCTGAGTTTATCGCCTTGGATAAAATGGGAGAAGAGGCGGAATGGCTACATCAATTTGTGGAGGATATTCCAAGATGGTCAAAGCCTTTGACGGCTATTTGCATACATTGTGATAGTTAATCAGTGATTGGTAGAGCTAACAGCTTAATATACAATGATAAATCAAGGCACATCAGACATCGTACGACAACTACTATCAACGAGAGTTATCACGATTGACTATGTGAAGTTAAAGGATAACATTGTGGACCCGCTTACAAAAGGCTTGAGTAAAGAGTTAGTACACGGGTCGTCAAAAGGAATGGGACTAAAGCCCTTGGACTAATTTAATGCAAAGGAGAACATAACCTATGAGATTAGAGATCTTAATATCTAGGTTCAATAGGACAACCTAATTGTATTAACTAAGGCCATTGTGGGGGAGTACCCAAACAAACGAATAAAGGGAGTTAAAAACTTCCTAGTCCATTCCTATAATAATAAGTGACATGTTGTAAGGTTAAGCATAATGTGGTTAATGATTTGTGTAAATCAGGATAACCAAATGCTTATAATGATTTGAGACAAATCACCTATATGAGAAAGAAGTGGGGTCGCTTTTAATGGAATTGTGGGGCACACAAATCCTAGAGCTCTCGGAACCAGACTAGTGTTCCAGGACCAAAATGGATACGACAATGACGGGTTAACTAGAACAGGGAGAGTATTGTGTGAAATGTATTACCGTCTACACAAACGGGGGTTGGTTCCAGGACATCGCATCTACTAACCGCTAGGAGACGAAGTATGTTTCACAAAGGAGGGTTCAAAGATAACACCTACTTATCCTGCATACTCAACCACTGAAATTGTGTCTTAATAATTAAGAGTAAGGATCGATCTCCATTCATGTGGGGGATTGTTGAAAATTCAGGTGAAAATTGGGTTTTTTCACCAAGTTGTAAAATGATTTTTTATCAACTTTGTACAGAAATAAATATATGCAAACGAGGTCTCTTTGCATATTTCTTTTTGGGTGTGTGTTCTATGCTGTGATGGCTTCTGTAACGAACTGTGTTGACCCTTTAATATTAGGTTTAAATGAATTCTAAGGGGTTAAAGTTAGGGGTTTAAACCTTAAAGTGTGATTTTTGACTTTTGAGGTTAAAAGGGTCAAATAATGAAGTTTAGAGGATTGTTTGTACATTTGCGAATATGAATTTTCTTATGTAGGTGAGGGGTGGCGACATACACACACACCATCTGGTGTGTGTGTGTGTGTCGTGAAAACCAAAGGAAATGAGGGGGAGGGACCCAATAATCTTGATTTTTGGAATATGGAGGTGGAAGATTGTGAAGATTGAAGTTGTTTGAGGTTAAACCAACATCTAGATAAGCTTATCGTCATATTCTACATCTCCATCAATGGAGTTTTGGTGGGTTTTAGTAGAAAACCCAAATTGGGTCAGTTGCAGTGGCGGAACTTGAACAATTAAATTTCGGGGCCGAAAATATTACAGATAAAAACCAATTTTTTTAGTGGATTTGTGGAACAAATTTTGGCTTTTGGTCTGAATTAGGAGGGGCCCAAACAGAACTAATATGAAATAAACCTAATTGGCCGAAATCAATACTTTTGAGCAAAAAAGTGGGGAAAACCAAAATTTTTAGTGAATTTGTGAAACCGATTTGAGCTTTTGGTCTAGATTAGAAGGGGCACAAACACCATAATTAATATATAATAAACCTACTGAGCTGAAACAAATACTTCTGAGCAAAAAAATGTAGGGGGGCTCTGGCCCTATAAAGTTTCGCCCCTGGTCAGTTAGTTTGGTGATTTGGGTTAAATGTTAATTATAAACTTTAATTTAGTGTTGTTAGTGTTGGAGAATCATGATTTAAATTATTCTAACATCCAGTTTGATAATTTGAAATTTAGGGTTTCTTGAGGTGAAAATTAGGGGTTTTTGGTTTGGGGATGTTAAAATGATATGTTGATGGTTTATAAGTGTTTGTTGTGTTTATAGAAACAAAACTTAATGGAATCCTCAATCAGTTTGGTGATAAAAAAAACCTTGGGGATTTGGGTGAAATTTGGAGAAACCTTAACATGTCAAATGATTTGAAAGGTTGTTGTTGGGTGTTGAAGGTTTGGTTAAAGTTGAATTAACTAAATTAAGTAAGGATGTTGATCATTAGATAATAGGTGTGTGTGAATCTCAATTTGGTGAGAATTGAGATCACAAGAATTCTAAACATGGGTGGATTGTTTAGGTGATAAGGGTGATAGCATTGAAGATCAACCAGAATCGTCTAAGTCAAAGGTAAGTGTTCTTGCACTTAGTTAGTAATTGATAGGTGGTTGTTAATACACATGAATGTTTACTTATGTGTATGCTATATGGTGATAAATTTTATGTGTTGATTATATACAGGGGTATAAATAGGAGTAAACTTGAAGTATAATACTTCATAGGTGTAATTGGGTGTTAAACTATGTATGAGTACTTGTGTGTACTAATTGTTGATAAGAGGAAATGTTGATTACATGCAATGGTGTAAATAGGTGTAAACTTGAAGTATAATACTTCATGGGTATAATTAGGTGTTAAATTATATATGTATACTTGTGTGTACTAATTGTTGATAAGAGGAAATGTTGATTATGTACAATGGGGGATGGATGATAAACTTGAGGTTTAAGAACCTCATGGGTGATAATCTTGAAGTCTAAGAATTTCATAAGTGTAAATGGTGAACTTGAAGTCTAAGAACTTCATGGGTGTAAACTTGGAGTCAATTACTCCAAGGGTGAACTTGGAATCATATATTCAATGGGCGAACGTGAAGTCAAATACTTCACAGGTGGGCCTGGAGTCAAATAGTCCATCGGTGAAAAACAAGTTGTGATTCTCATAAATTGGCGTGTGAAAACTATTAAATTGATGTAGTTTTGGGTGAGAAAACTTGTATGGTGGTATAATACAAGTCATAGGTCGTTTACTGCCCAAAATTGCAAAAGGTCGGATTAAAAGAGGTTTGGTTGGGCTGGAAATCAGCAAAATGTTGTGCTGATGCAGGGGTGGCGTTTTATACGCCCACCAGCGTTTGGAACGCCCAAAACCCTCTGTAAATGTTGTCACATGCACCAAAATATGTTGAAATGTCGTTTGGGGTTGGCTGTTGCTGTAGGGACTTGGGGCTTATATATCATTACTAATGACATGTTTTGGGGTGTTTTTGTATGTAGGTAAAGCTCCGGTTTAGTCTCGGGTCATCTTCAAACGATTTGATTCTTATGAAGGTGTTTGTGGTGGTTGTCTTGTTGATGATTAGCCTACATGTTGGGGCCTTAAAAACAATGTTTTTGTAAATGTTGAATGATGAATAACTTAGTCGCAATTTTGGTTATTTTGACTTCCTTTCTTTTGGAAAGTAACCATTATAAAGGGTGTTGTTTAAACTTAAAGGTGGACGTTAAATTAGGACCTAACTTTCAAGTGTGTGTAAGGCCCTAAACCAGGCACCCTACAGTTGGTTCTCATAACTGGTTATACCCTTTATAAACACTTTAACTTTCATTTAAATAAACAGCGGAAGTCTTTCTCAAAACAATGTTATCTTTAAACTCATTAACTTTCATAACACTACCTGACGAATGCATGCGCACCAACCCAAGTAGCCCGCTCCCAAGCCAAGTACCTCGTCTAGCAGACTCACCTACAAAACAATCTAACGTACATACAAAGTCAGTTTTGCTGAGTGAGTTCTAATAGTTTAAATTAACAAAAGTCAACCCGTCTTAATTTCTATTTATTTCCACTCAAGACCCTCTAGTCTTTATAAAATAGTTTTATAAATTGTCCTCATATAGATAACCCTGTTATCTTACAATGTCCCGGAGGATTCACCACCACAGAGTCAACCCACCATTTTAACTCAGTAAGTCTCTCCAACATAGATAGAGCTTACTACTTTGACAACACACAATTTACCATATATATTAACCATACACTGCTTAACCCATCAAACCTATAGACACCGACTTACCAGTCTTAACCAGGACTCTCATAAATCAACTAACTCAACAGTTGTACACAATGTACTCAGCCCGACACAACGGTCAATCTAACTCGACACACCACATTAAATCCATCTATTCATCACATCAGTATCACCTCATACACAATCAATATAACTTATCACTTGCATGCAATTTAACACATATATAAGCACACAAATACATACCTCATCACTGCACCCCCGTCAGGGTTATCCCCGTCAGGATACTCGTCATAAACTCAACTCCACCCTTGTTACAGGACCCCGCCGCTAAACATAGCGACACACTCGTCATCTACGATGACTACCCAGCCACCCACATGGTGACTATATCATCTACCATACGGTGACTGACACATCACCACATGACGACTGCCAGATCACGCGTACAATGATGACCTCGAAGGACTCCGTCCTCCACACCACTGTCGACCATACACACGGACAACAATGCAAGCACACAAATCAACACATATATATACACATGGCACTACCTTGACATGTACTACGACTCATCCCCCCTTCACGGATCACTTACGTGTGTAAACCAACACATACTTTAGACGTATCCTTTTTAATGTCTAGACACGTTACCCAAATCTCTCCGAATAATTAATTATACGACACATAAACACCATACCGAGTTCTGACCCGTATACACTATGGACACCCCATAGACCCATGCTAACATGATACTCGTCATGTCACGAGGACCATGACATAATACATACAACATCAAACACATGACACTTAACCGCATACTAGCATTTACTTGACTCGTTAATGAACCACGTACGGGTTCCCCTGCTAACTCTCCTTATGTAACCATCACAGGTTTAACTAAATTCCCGACTCATCCCGACTAACTCATAAGATGACATACACAGGTCATCCCAATTCTTGTTCACCCACCCTAAGGAACCCACAACGACCTTTAGATTCATTATTACATAACGATTTCATAGAACACTTCAAGTTTAAATCATAACTTGTAATACGTTCGCTTAGTAAAACACGTGAGTATGTACGATACCCCAAAACAGTAAAACGTTTAAAAGAGCGGATTAGAAACTCACTATCGTGAAGATCCGAGCCTTACTCGGTAACCGTCCTGTTGCTCAGTTTCCAAACCTGTCAACGTATGATCCAAGGATCAGATTACGTCCTAAACATGTGTCAATTACGTAAAAAAATATAAATATCCTCGACACTCGTCTCATCTGCACACCCCATCTTCCATGCAGAACCCTAGCTCCATGGGTTCACGAAATATATAAATTCCCGACCCACTTAGGACTCGTACATCTAACTTGAACTCCCGTGTCATGCACGTACGCGTGCCATGTAACCTTTAGCCAACCTCATCTTACTATCAACAACTTCTGACGAATCTCCCTAGACCCGTTTAGAACTCGTAGGATCAAATCGGGTTCCCATGCATGCACGTAGCCCGCCATGCAAAAACCCTAAACTCACCGAAACCCTGGCCTCATTCGACCTGTACCCGAGCACCACCGAGAACCACCGTGACCGGTTGCCACCGCGTTAGACCATACTCCATTTTTGGGTGTCGACCCTAACGGGTCACCCCCAACCCGTGTGCCATCATCACGCCGTGCTCAACGTAGGGTCAGCCACCTTCATGGCTACCGTCACCGTTGGCCACCTTCTACCCTTTCCCTAACATCACCCGGCCTTAGTACCCCACCAATAACATCGTCGCACTACCTTAACAACCGCCACTGTGCCTTCTCTGGCCATCGGACACCGTCACACACCATCACCTTACCGCTGCCGCCACCCGCTGCAACACGCAGCCTCCGCCTTGACCACCACAGCCGTAGCCACCTTTCAAAACCCACTCCTTCTACCAGCTGGATACTAAACAGAGACATAAACAAGAAGGGTTTCAATATAAACGAGTTTTACCTTGACGTGAATCGGAAACCATGTTCGCCGAGCCGTTCCACTACTAACACCTCCTTCTTCCCCTTGACGGGTTGCTCCCTTCTGCCGTTTCACGTAACCTAGGCCAAAATGTGGCCTAGGGTTTCCCATAGTAAGGTATTTAAGTGTTTTAGATTTACATTCGGGTCCCTCACCATTCGTCTCGTGCATTTTAATTCCCGAACTATCATAAAACGACTTAACGGTCCTTTTATTCTCGTTGAGTCATGATTTACGTGGAAATCAATGTTAACCGAGACATTTAATACTTTAGATTTGGTTTTAAACGTGAAAACCTCGCTCACCATTTCATTTACTAGGGATTTAAGTCATCCATCCGTTTGAATAGTAAATATACGGCTTTTCGGGATATTACAAGTCTACCCTCCTTAAAAGAGGATTCGTCCTCGAATCCTGCATCGGTATAAACCAACACAACTTATCTACCCGTTCTTACTCGCACCCAAATCCATCTGGTGTTAAGCATTCATTTTCACATTACTCCTTTTCGATATCTTGCCTTGCAATACAACCAACCTCCTTGGGGTCCAAAGAAGTCTTCTCCGTTGCCCACTTTCAACTTTGGGACTTATGGGTTTCACCTACACATTCCCTCATCTCTCGTCTTTCCAGCCATTAGCCAAAAGGATGTATTTCCAACTATCGCTATCATAGCACTCGCCAGAAGTTGCCATCTTGGATTGCCTTGAATACCAATCCTTTCCCGAAGGTCTCGTTGTCATTGTCCTTGACAAAACCTTGTCGCTCTAATTATTCATAAGAACGTCGAACATACCACCTCTAATACTATGTAGCACAACACTACTAATTTTCCTCTCACTAGTCACGCATCATTATGACTCACGGGCATAATTTCCTTCGTCTCCTGTATAACCCTAAAGGCCTCGTCATTCCCACGATCATCCTCCCAAGTAGGCTTCGTACCTTTGTCGTGTCTGGTTCACATCCAAACACTTGTCTTTCGTGAATGCTCCACAGGAGTCCACTTTAAGCTAGTCTTACATTCGTCAGTGTAGGCATCTCCTCCTCGATCACTTACATGCAATCCTGCACTTACCCCTCCCGGGTTTCACTTTTCTTGCTGCTGCTCTACTTTGCTATACGATCACCGACCATGCCTCATTTAAAATGTACGAACATGAAGTCCGTCTACTCACAAGCCTCAGTTATCCGTTGTCTCGTTCAGGGAAAACATCCATGCTCCTCTTTTTCCTCACATAGGCTAAATCCTTCGTCTGGAACGTGTTCCATGAAGGTCCTTCGTCATCTCGTTAACTATGTGCTGAAATCGTCAGCGTCATCACCTTTATCTTATCATAAACACTTCTGGTCAAGCGTCCACGTAAACGCTTTCATCATCTACTCTCACAACTCCGCCCATTGGCTCCGTGCTCCGAATTCTCGAGATATAAGCATAGGCATCTCATAAGAGCACCTCACTGGTCGCCTAGAAGACGTCAAAACTCCTCGCACCACCTCGATGTATCAACGTCGAGAAAATCGTCAAGATAGAAATACTATACTTGAGCATACTGACCACCCGTCCTATGCACGACTAAGCGTGTACTACAAGGACACACACCGACACACATATCTACAGAACACACAATGTTCTACACATGTACTAGTAACCCCAAACTCTAAACACACATCACGTGCACATACACGACTTCTAGATCTGAGTAAATCTACGTGCATACAATATGAACTCGTCATTTATCGACACACAGACTCCTGAACTTTACCTCTTACTCACTACAACGGTAGCCCCTGCCACACGTCATCATATACTCATACAGAGTTTACTCGGTCGTACCCATACTTCAAGACGACACACTACTCAGTCTAGACACAAAACATCCTTAAACTTTCATATACACAAGATATAAAATATCTTATTTCCCCACAGGATCTGGTCCTGAACAAGCATACCCAATCATAAAGTATGTAGCTACAATTTCCCCACAGAACCTCGTACTGAACATTTATACATACTAAAGATGTATACTTAAGATTTACCACAGGACCTCGTCCTGAACAGTTACACAAGGTGCAACACACCCCTTACACTTCAAACATCACCTAAACAAAACACATAGGTGACACTATCTTAAGACCGTAGACACACACAATTAATCAAAACTCAGGTCTACACCCGTCTACTCATACAGTCTAATGAACCAAGTTCTAGCATCACATCAAAGATTACACTTAATACGGGCTCACATCATTCAAAATGTAATCCCATAATCACACCATACCGCACATATCCAACTACTGTAAACTCAATCATACGTCGTCACAAACACAATTATCGTTAATTATGTTCAAATCACCATGTGGTAAGACTCATCATAAATGACAAAATCAAGTAATCAATATTTGAATTGAGCATCACCCCACGTAAGCGTCTATTCAATCATAATGTCAAATCACCATGAAGTCTCTCGTGACAACTGCCACACTATCTAATCATCAAGCAATCGAGTATCCCATACACTGCCCGCAAGATCACTGCTAGACCGCGTCGAGTGCATCTGGCGTGTCCTCATCTGGTTCCTCCTGAAATAGAGCTCTCTTAACCGCCACAAGTGGTCTATCTCTTAACCATGCAGGTCCACATACTGGAGGAAAATCATGTACAACTGACACTGCTCTCCATCTCCATCATGTCTTTCCAATCATAACTCCACATGGTATGTCGCTAAACGAAGCTCTAGTCACACTTGGCGCGAGAAACGCCAACATCACCCCCATCTCACTGTCAGCTCCTTCTACGGAAGTCGTCGGCTTGACCTGTCGATCTGCATTCCTCTTAGTAAGAGTTCCACGCTTGCCTAAACTTGTATGCTTCGTCTAAGCCACCTAGTCCTACTCAAGATAGAACGTTGGAGTGATTACTATGGACAACAAATTCAGAATATAAGAGTAATCGTAGACTGCCAAATCACTTTGATCAAATGCAATTTGGTGGTCCACATTACGGCTCGGATTCTAAACTTTTCCCATCATACTCACACTAAATTTCTATCTTTCACACATACCGGATGCACATGCGTCCCACATAACTCACATAGCACCACGTAATAATCTAGCAAATCATCATATTAATCACAAATGCACACCACCCATGGTTACACACAAACTCACTAAATCATGTCGACACACCTAACTATCTCACATAGTTACAATTAATGCTACTCCACATTACCCAAGTCACATCGTGGTCTCATACGGAACCATATATCACTTACTCAAACCAATTTCTTCACCTGGTGTAACATTACACCCATGATACTCTACAATTAATGTATAACTCAAAAGACGTACCTCTTGGCTCGCGGTTACTCGTGGTGGCATTCGTTTCACCCTCGTCCTATTTTCAGTTTAAGTTAAGGCATTTGATTTTTTTAAAAACACCAGTTTTCTCTTAAACCTCGGCTCTGAAACCAACTTGTAAGGCCCCAAACCAGGCACCATACAGTTGGTTCTCATAACTGGTTATACCATTTAAAAGCACTTTAACTTTATTTAAATAAACAGCGGAAGTCTTTCTCAAAACAATGTTATCTTTAAACTCATTAACTTTCATAACACTACCTGACGAATGCATGCGCACCAACCCAAGTAGCCCGCTCCCAAGCCAAGTACCTCATCTAGCAGAATCACCTGCAAAACAATCTAACGTACATACAAAGTCAGCTTCGTTGAGTGAGTTCTAATGGTTTAAATTAACAAAAGTCAACCCGTCTCATTTATTATTTATTTCCACTCAAGACCCTCTAGCCTTTATAAAATAGTTTTATAAATTTTCCTCATATAGATAACCCTGTTATCTTACAATGTCCCAGAGGATTCACCACCCCAGACTCAACCCACCATTTTAATTCAGTAAGTCTCTCCGACATAGATCAAGCTTACTACTTTGATAACACACAATTTACCATATCTATTAACCATACACAGGTTAACCCACCAAACCTCTAGACACCGACTTACCAGTCCTAACCAGGACTCTCATAAATCAACTGACTCAACAGTTGTACACAATGTACTCAGCCCGACACAACGGTCAATCTAACTCGACACACCACATTGATTCCATCTATTCATCACATCAGTATCACCTCATACACAATCAATATAACTTATCACTTGCATGCAATTTAACACATATATAAGCACACAAATACATACCTCATCACTGCACCCCCGTCAGGGTTATCCCCGTCGGGATACTCGTCATAAACTCAACTCCACCCTTGTTACAGGGCCCCGCCGCTAAATATAGCGACACACTCGTCATCTACGATGACTACCCAGCCACCCACATGGTGACTATATCATCTACCATACGGTGACTGACACATCACCACATGACGACTGCCAGATCACGCGTACAATGATGACCCCGAAGGACTCCGTCCTCCACACCACTGTCGACCATACACACGGACAACAATGCAAGCACACAAAGCAACACATACATATATACACATGGCACTACCTGGACATGTACTACGACTCATCCCCCCTTCACGGATCACTTACGTGTGTAAACCAACACATACTTTAGACGTATCCTTTTTAATGTCTAAACACATTACCCAACTCTCTCCGAATAATTAATTATACGACACATAAACACCATACTGAATTCTAACCCGTATACACTATGGACACCCCATAGACCCAATACTCGCCGTGTCACGAGGACCATGACACAATACAAACAACATCAAACACATGAAGCTTAACTGCATACTAGCATTAACTTGACTCATTAATGAACCACGTACGGGTTCCCCTGCTAATTCTCCTTATGTAACCATCACAGGGTTAACTAAATTCCTGACTCATCCTGACTAACTCATAAGATGACATACACAGGTCATCCCAATAATTTTTCACCCACCCTAAGGACCCCACAACGACCCTTAGATTCATTATTACATAACGATTTCATAGAACACTTCAAGTTTAAATCATAACTTGTAATACGTTCGCTTAGTAAAACACGTGAGTATGTACGATAGCCCCAAAACAGTAAAACGTTTAAAAGAGGGGATTAGAAACTCACTTTCGTGAAGAGTCGAGCCTTGCTCGGTAACCGTCCGGTTGCTCAGTTTACAAACCTGTCAACGTATGATCCAAGGATCAGATTACGTCCTAAACATGTTTCAATTACGTAAAAAAATATAAATATCCTCGACACTCGTCTCATCTCCACACCCCATCGTCCATGCAGAACCATAGCTCCATGGGTTCAAGAAATATATAAATTCCCGACCCGCTTAGGACTAGGACTCGTACATCCAACTTGAACTCTCGTGTCATGCACGTACGCGTGCCATGCAACCTTTAGCCAACCTCATCTTGCAATTAACAACTCCTGACAGATCGCCCTAGACCCGTTTAGAACTCGTAGGATCAAATCGGGTTCCCATGCATGCACGTAGCCCGCCATGCAAAAACCCTAAACTCACCGAAATCCTAGCCTCATCCGACCCGTACCCGAGCACCACCGTGAACCACCGTGACCAGTTTCCATCGCGTTAGACCGTACTCCATTTCCGGGTGTCGAACCTAACAGGTCACCCCTAACCCGTGTGCCATCATCACGCCGTGCTCACCGCATGGCCATCCACCTTCACGGCTACCATCACCGTTGGCCACCTTCTACCCTTTCCCTAACATCACCCAGCCTTAGTACCTCACCAATACCATCGTCGCACTACCTTAACAGCCGCCAACGTGCCTTCTCTGGCCATCGGACACCGTCACACACCACCGCCTTACCGCTGCCGCCACCCGCTGCAACACGCAGCCTCCGCCTTGACCACCACAGCCGTAGCCACCTTCCTAAACCCACTCCTTCTACCAACTGGATACTAAACAGAGACATAAACAAGAAGGGTTTCAATATAAACGAGTTTTACCTTGACGTGAATCGGAAACCATGTTCGTTGGACCGTTCCACTGCTAACACCTCATTTTTCCCCTTGCCGGCTTTCTCCCTTCTGCCATTTCACGCAACCTAGGCCAAAATAAGGTATTTAAGTGTTTTAGATTTACATTCGGCTCCCTCACCATTCGTCTCGTGCATTTTAAATCCCGAGCTATCATAAAACGACTTAACGGTCCTTTTATTCTTGTTGAGTCATGATTTACATGGAAATCAATGTTAACCGAGACATTTAATTCTTTAGATTTGGTTTTAAACGTGAAAACCTCGCTCACCATTACATTTACTAGGGATTTAAGTCATCCATCCGTTTGAATAGTAAATATACGGCGTTTCAGGATGTTACAGTGTGTAAAAGTTAAAATTTGTTATGAAAAATCTTGGTGTTACAGCTTCGCAACGGACCAAACCACGTCCAAATCGGAGCTAAGATGAATGAGTTATTAATGCTCGAAGTTGCTTTTTTTTAGAGTTGTGTAAAGTTGCAGAAATTAGAGAAAAAAAGAGTGGAACTTGTCCCACATTGGTGAGGGGGGGTGTGACACCCAGCATTTCAGGTCAATATCCATATTTCATAAACGCACGTTCATAATTATTAATTCCTGATATTTTATTTTGACTAAGTAAAGTCAAGGAGTCTAGCAAAGAAGTTTGTTCCAAGTCTAGTAAACCGTAAAGAGTTACTAGAAAAAGTAAGCAGGATAACCCGACTTAATGCGAACGTAAATGGTTAAATAAAATAACCAGAAATATATATATATATATATATATATATATATATATATTACACAAAATTTACGTTGAGCCAAGATTCTAATATTTTCTTCAACGAGCCATAAAATGGTTAAAAATTATAATACCGTGAAGAATCGAAACTGAATTAAATTACCCCTTTAAAACTCTAATTGATACTAATACCATAATAAATTAATATTTAAAAATTGGTTATCATTAACCCCTAAACCACTTCCTTGACTTTCTCGGCCGAGAGTCAGGGGAGCCATTCTCCCACTTGCAAGTTCACTCAATCTCAGATTAAGAACCATACCTCTTCAGTCGAAATCCCACAATCCCTTTCATTTATCTCATTTTCTTACGGAAAATTCCCAATATCTCCTTCAAATCGAAGTCCAGTTCAAGGCAAAATTCATCAGATTTCGGTGCTATAAGAAGAGTTCCCAGTGTGTTCTCAAGAATCGAGCTAAGGAGCTCAAGATCATTCTCTGTTTCTCAGAAACCATTCTCTGTTTGAGGTAAAAACTCAATATTATCCATTTCATTTTCTTTAAAACCGTAGCTGAACATGTAAATCGTTCAAACGCAACTAAGATAACAAGAAAAGTGTGTCAAATTCAAGATTTGAACATAAAAATATACAGAGTGAATTCTGTAAATCAAAGTGCAGGTATCGAAACTATAGTTTCGATACCTGTTGGTCAATCGAAACTGGGAGTTTCGATACCTATTGATCGAAACTAGGAGTTTCGATACCAGTTATTCAATCGAAACTAGGAGTTTCGATACCGGTTGTTCTATCGAAACTAGGAGTTTCGATATCTATTTGTTTAATCGAAACTAGGTTGTTTCGATACATATTGCTTAATCGAAACTAGGTAGTTTCGATGCCTATTACATAATCGAAACTAGGAGTTTCGATACCTGTTTTGCCCTGTCGAAACTAGGAAGTTTCGACATCTGTTCTGTTCAATCGAAACTAAGAAAGTTTCGATACCTGTTCATCAGCCCCATTGGGCAGTAACTCAGAACTATTTTCATAACAAACCAAGTGTTGGGAAAAACTAAAAAGATAATTAAAACAAAAGCAATCAGAACTGCTAAGTCGGGTGAACAACTTGCGTTTAAGACGGGTAGTCTTAACGTGTATGTTATCCCTGTGTAAATAGGATACGGATAGGCGAATCTGCCGTCATTCAAATATTTGCTAGCATTCATATTGTCGAGGTGAGTTTCACTAATTCCCTTTTTTTTCTAAGTTTTTGAAATGATTTGGGGTGAAAACATACTTGTAAAGAATTTTCGAATGTCAATGAATGAAACTAATGATCTGACCGTATGTATGTATTGAGGGAACAATAAAGCGCTTAAAGTCCTCGAAATAAATTAGTAACCATTAGCTATGGATTTAGCCCGGGATTTTATGAATAGTACTATTGGGGGTGACACTCCCGGTCATGGTTAGTCGCGCTAACCAGGGGTCCAAATGACCGCATATAATCTTACTCGCAGAAAGGCGAGGGGAGGCACAGAAAGTTGGGGTTTGGTTACGGTCTCGTACATTACATACTATTTTGTATTCCTTGCAAGCTTACAAATGGGGTCAATAGATCGGATTAGAAATCATATTCATTGGTAATACATACAAAAGAGTTCTGATCAGGGTAAAGTGATAAGGTTTTAAACAAAAGAGTTCTGATCAGGGTAAAGTGATCAGGTTTTAAACAAAAGAGTTCTGATCAGGGTAAAGTGATCAGGTTTTAAACAAAAGAGTTCTGATCAGGGTAAAGTGATCAGGTTTTAAACAAAAGAGTTCTGATCAGGGTAAAGTGATCAGGTTTAACAAAAGAGTTCTGATCAGGGTAAAGTGATCAGGTTTAACAAAAGAGTTCTGATCAGGGTAAAGTGATCAGGTTTTAAACCAAAGAGTTCTGATCAGGTTAAAATGATCAGGTTTAACAAAAAGTTTTGATCGGCAAATGATCAGGCTTAAACATTGGGTTTATGATAACTCTTTATAATAACTTGTGAACTCACCAACCTCGTGTTGACAATTTTAAGTATGTTTTCAGGAAATTGAACGCGGTCATCAGGTTAGCAATGTAGGATACATGCATGCACGTGGATACGGCTTTTGGGAGGATTTCTCTTATTTAACTCATGGTCTTGAGTCATATTTGCGAAATCTTAACCTTTTGTAAACTCAAGTTTATATTTTGTAATGTAAATATTTGAAATTCGATTATGTATCCAATTACATGTATGTGTTTGCGGTAATCATATGCTTTGGAAACCAGTGAACGTCGCGCCTCGCGTTTCCGCCCTGGCGGGGTGTAACAGAACTTGGTATCAGAGCCATTGATTATAGCGAACTAGGTGTCTAAAAGTGGAACCTAGTCTATAATTTGAATGACTCACTAAAATGTTTTCATTGCATAAGCATTGCATAACCAGTCATCATGTCATGTGGATATTGTAGTCACAAGTATGTCGTCACATTCACACTCTGAACCCGTCTCTGACTCTGAATCTAACGAGGAACTTTCCGCCACACGCCCCAAAAATCGAGTACAAGTACGCAGCTCCACACCACCCAATGTTGCCCTGGGAGAACCGCCTATATTCTACCGAAAGAAAAGCGGAGGACCAGTTAAGGTGCAAAGTGATAGGAAGAAGGTTCGACTTCCGCGCAAGAGAACTCTAGCAGCCCGTGACCCGGAAGACTTGGAGACCGATGAGGAACCATCTAGGAAACGACCCTGTTACCACCCTACGGTGGGGACTATCCGTTGGATGCCTCGTGCTCTGGCACGATGGAGGGAGATGGAGAGCATCCCATCTACCTTTGAGCTCGGAGAGTCTTCCAACTCTCCAACGCCCCTACCCCAAACTGGGGAAGCCATGGAGCTCACAGTGCCTACATTGGTAGCACGTGTTCATACGCACGAGGAGCGTCTTGATGATCTCCTAGATGATGTTCGGGCACAGGGGGATGCAACCATGCGCTTACGTCAAGGGCTCGGATCTCGGGTACAGACTCTGGAGAATAGCACTCGAGACATACAGAGTGCCACTGACTACCTCGAGTTGAGAGCTGATATGGACTGGCAGTTCACTCTCACGGTCCGAGACATGGTGGAGGCGCTGGAAGAAAGGACTTTAGCTGCAGAGTTTGTGGCTAGGGCTAGCTTTGTCATGGCGGGGCTTGCCATGATGATTGGGTTGTACTCCCACTTCTTCTTTTAAACCTATTACGGGCGGGTTGTGCCCGTAGTACATTATGTATTTTAAAACGTTAGTACTGATGAGGTCATGTGAACCCATCCTTTTTGTATCCTTATCTTTTGGAACAATGTACTATGTATGTTTTGACTATGTATGTAATGGTTTATGTTGTAATGATAGTTGTTCATGTTTGATGTTGTGGTACCCTTATGTCATGATCTATCATTATTATTATATAATGTTGTTTCTTTTTAATTGATATGTTAGAAAGAACGTCATGGCACCTAAACGAAGGACGCCCCGTAATACTACTAGTGACAACAACGAGACAATTTCCCCAAACATGGAACAACTAATAGCACAACGAGTAGCTGCCGCCATAGAGCAGTATGAAGCAAACCGAAACAGCGGAGGAGGTGCAGGAGGTAGCGGTACCGCAGGGGGTAGCGGTACAGCAGGAGGTTCCGGAGGTAATAAAAATAAATAAGCCATAACACATAGTCATGATCCGAATTAATGACGTTATGACTTGTGATTCTACAGATGCTCCAAATAGGAAGTGCACCTACAAGGCCTTCCTATCCTGCAACCCCCGCAGTTTCAATGGCACCGAGGGTGCAGTTGGTCTGATGAGGTGGATAGAAAAGATGGAGTCGGTGATTGATATAAGTGAATGCACCGCTGATTGCATAGTGAAGTATTCTACATGCACGCTCACTGATAAAGCTTTAACTTGGTGGAATACTCAAATGAAGACTTTGGGGAGAGAGACGGCGTACCAATTATCTTAGGAAGATTTGAAAAACATGATGATTGAGGAATACTGTCCTCGGAACGAATTGCAAAAGATTGAAACTGAGATGTGGAACCTACAGATGATAGGAGATGATGTAGCGGGATACACCGACCGCTTCAATGAATTGGCACTTCTGGTACCGCATATGGTTACACCAGAACATAAGCGTGTTGAGAGGTATCTGTGGGGCCTCGCGCCTCAAATTCGTAGCATGGTAACATCATCTAATCCAATAGATGTCAAGAGTGCTATAACCTTAGCATTCAAACTAAAGGATGATGCAGTACGTAATGAATTGTTTGTAAGAAAGGAGAATGAGGAAGGTAGATCTGGGGAGAAAAGGAAATGGATGGGAAATTCAAGTAACAAATCTGGAAAACAAGAGTTTAAGAAACAAGGGACGGTGAAGGTTTTTGCAGCCAACGCGGTGGAAAGAAAGGAGTATGATGGGGGCCTACCGAGATGTAAGAGGTGTGGAAATCATCATGCCGGTGTGTGCATCAAGTGTGGAAAATGTGAAAAGTTTGGTCACACCACTCAAGCCTGTCGAACTAACAACCGAATGGGGAGAATTAAACCGGGATGTTTCATATGTGGTGATTTGAAACACTTCAAGAAGGATTGTCCCAAGTGGAAGAACCAGAACAACGCTCAGGCACCAGGGAGGGCATTTGTGATGGATGCAAGGGACGCACGCCAGGACCCGAACATCGTCACTGGTACGTTCCCGATAAATAATCACTATGCCTCTATACTTTTTGATTCGGGTGCGGATATGAGCTTTGTGTCGAATGATTTTAAATCCTTACTCGGTATTAAGGCCAGTAAACTAGATCAAAGTTATACAATTGAATTAGCAAATGGGAAATTAATAGAAACCGGAGAGGTCATTAGGAGTTGTACTTTATGTTTAGAAAACCATACATTCAATATAGACCTTCTACCCGTCGAACTAGGGAGTTTTGATATTGTTATTGGCATGGATTGGTTAACCAAGAATCGTGCCGAGATAGTATGCTTCGAGAAGATTGTACGTATCCCACTACCAAGTGGAGAAATTCTGTCAATTCAAGGCGAAAAGTGTAGAACGATGTTAAAAACGATAAACTGCATGAAAACTCATAAGTATCTACGCAAGGGTTATTGTGCATTCCTGGCTCACATCGTCGAGAAGAAACCCGAAGAACGTCGACTTGAAGACATACCAATCGTTAGAGATTACTCGGAGGTATTTCCTGAGGACTTACCAGGAATACCACCATCAAGACAAGTCGAGTTTCGGATCGACCTAGTACCAGGAGCCGCACCAGTTGCACGATCACCGTATCATCTAGCCCCTTCCGATGCAGGAACTGTCGAGCCAACTACAAGAGTTACTTGACAAAGGTTTCATAAGACCGAGTTTCTCACCATGGGGAGCTCCGGTCCTATTTGTAAAGAAAAAGGATGGAACCTTTAGAATGTGCATTGATTATCGAGAGTTGAACAAACTGACAATCAAAAATTGGTATCCTCTTCCTCGAATAGACGATTTGTTTGATCAACTTCAAGGTTCTAGTTTCTATTCTAAAATTGATCTACGATCAGGGTATCATCAACTAAAAATTCAGGAAGAAGATATACCAAAAACGGCTTTTAGGACTCGTTACGGTCACTACGAGTTCCTAGTTATGCCATTTGGCTTGACTAATGCACCAGCTGTTTTCATGGATCTCATGAACCGCGTGTGCAAGCCGTACTTGGATAAATTCGTGATTGTGTTTATCGATGACATATTGATATATTCACGAACCAAGGAGGAACATGAACATCATTTAAAATTAATCTTGGAACTACTCAGGAATGAAAAGCTTTATGCCAAATTCTCTAAGTGTGAGTTTTGGATCCAAGAGGTTCATTTTCTCGGACATGTCATCAATAAGAATGGTATTCATGTAGACTCATCTAAGATTGAAGCTATCAAAAACTGGGAAGCACCAAGAACTCCGACCGAGGTGCGTCAATTTCTGGGTTTGGCAGGATATTACAGGCGATTTATCGAGAATTTTTCAAAGATAGCCTTGCCTTTGACCACGTTAACTCAGAAGGACAAAAAGTTTGATTGGACGGATAAACAAGAATCAGCTTTTCAATTGCTGAAGCAAAAACTTTGTAGTGCACCAATCCTATCCCTTCCCGAAGGAACTGACAATTTCATCGTGTACTGCGACGCATCACACCAAGGTTTGGGATGTGTATTGATGCAGAGAGAAAAAGTCATAGCGTATGCATCCAGACAGCTAAAAGTACATGAGAAAAATTATACGACTCACGATCTGGAACTGGGTGCTGTCGTGTTTGCACTCAAGATTTGGAGACATTACTTATACGGTACAAAATGTACTATCTTTACAGACCACAAGAGTCTCCAGCACATCTTTAATCAGAAAGAACTCAACATGAGGCAACGTCGTTGGGTAGAACTACTGAATGATTACGACTGTGATATCAAGTATCACCCTGGCAAAGCAAACGTCGTAGCAGATGCCTTGAGTCGTAAGGAACGAGTTAAAACACTCCGTGTTCGTGCCCTAGAATTGACAATTCATACGAGTCTCACGACTCAAATTCGGATGGCACAACAAGAGGCAATCAAAGAAGAAAACAGTCAGAATGAAGCTTTACGAGGAATGATAAAGCAGTTGGAACCAAAGCCAGATGACACTTTATACTTCATGAATAGAATTTGGGTGCCATGTATTGGTAACATACGGGAGTTGGTTATGGACGAAGCCCACAAGTCCAGGTACTCCATTCACCCAGGTTCGGATAAAATGTATAAGGATCTGAAAGAACTCTACTGGTGGCCGAACATGAAAGGAGAAATTGCTATTTATGTCGGTAAATGCCTGACATGTTCAAAAGTAAAAGCAGAACATCAGAAACCGTCGGGATTGTTACAACAACCCGAGATACCTCAATGGAAATGGGAACAGATTTCCTTGGATTTCATTACAAAGTTACCCAAGACGTCGAACGGGTATGACACTATATGGGTAATCGTCGATCGTCTGACGAAATCAGCTCATTTTCTACCCATCAAAGAGACGGATAAAACCGAGAAACTTGCAAGACTTTATATTAAGGAAATTGTGGCTAGGCATGGAGTACCAATTTCTATTATCTCTGATAGAGACAGCCGATTCGTGTCTAGAATCTGGAAATCATTACAAGAAGCCATGGGCACACGTCTTGACATGAGCACGGCATATCACCCACAAACAGATGGTCAAAGTGAAAGAACCATTCAAACCTTAGAGGATATGCTCCGTGCGTGTGCGATTGACTTCGGTGGAAATTGGGATACTCATTTGCCGCTAGCTGAGTTTTCATACAATAAAGTTACCACACCAGCATCAAAGCCGCTCCGTTTGAGGCTTTGTATGGTCGAAAATGTCGTTCACCGCTTTGTTGGGCAGAAGTTGGTGACAAGCATTTAACCTGTCCTGAAGTTATTCAAGAGACCACGGACAAGATTTTCAAAATAAAGGATCGTCTGAAAGCCGCCCGTGACAGACAAAAGAGTTACGCGGATAACAGACGAAGACCTTTAGAATTCCAAGTGGGAGACAAAGTAATGTTAAAGGTCTCACCTTGGAAAGGAGTTGCAAGATTTGGCAACCGTGGCAAGCTTAACCCTAGGTACGTTGGACCGTTTGAAATTTTGGCTAGGGTTGGCCCTGTAGCTTACAAGCTCAAGTTGCCACAAGAACTAAGCAATATACATGATACGTTTCATGTGTCAAATCTCAAGAAGTGCTTATCAGACGACACATTAATTATACCGCCTGATGAGATTCACATAGACGACAAGTTGCACTTCATTGAGGAACCTATGGAAGTCACAGATTGGAAAGTTCAGAGAACAAGGCGCAGCCGTGTTAAGCTGGTCAAGGTACGTTGGAATTCAAAGCGCGGCCCCGAGTATACGTGGGAGCGGGAAGATAAAATGAAATCCAAGTACCCGTCATTGTTTACAAACACTCCAAGTCAGAGTAAGAACTGAATTCCGGGACGAAATTCTCTGTAACATGGGGAGAATGTGACACCTAGCATTTCAGGTCAATATCCACATTTCATAAACGCACGTTCATAATTATTAATTCCTGATATTTTATTTTGACTAAGTAAAGTCAAGGAGTCTAGCAAAGAAGTTTGTTCCAAGTCTAGTAAACCGTAAAGAGTTACTAGAAAAAGTAAGCAGGATAACCCGACTTAATGCGAACGTAAATGGTTAAATAAAATAACCAGAAAAATATATATATATATATTACACAAAATTTACGTTGAGCCAAGATTCTAATATTTTCTTCAACGAGCCATAAAATGGTTAAAAATTATAATACCGTGAAGAATCGAAACTGAATTAAATTACCCCTTTAAAACTCTAATTGATACTAATACCATAATAAATTAATATTTAAAAATTGGTTATCATTAACCCCTAAACCACTTCCTTGACTTTCTCGGCCGAGAGTCAGGGGAGCCATTCTCCCACTTGCAAGTTCACTCAATCTCAGATTAAGAACCATACCTCTTCAGTCGAAATCCCACAATCCCTTTCATTTATCTCATTTTCTTACGGAAAATTCCCAATATCTCCTTCAAATCGAAGTCCAGTTCAAGGCAAAATTCATCAGATTTCGGTGCTATAAGAAGAGTTCCCAGTGTGTTCTCAAGAATCGAGCTAAGGAGCTCAAGATCATTCTCTGTTTCTCAGAAACCATTCTCTGTTTGAGGTAAAAACTCAATATTATCCATTTCATTTTCTTTAAAACCGTAGCTGAACATGTAAATCGTTCAAACGCAACTAAGATAACAAGAAAAGTGTGTCAAATTCAAGATTTGAACATAAAAATATACATAGTGAATTCTGTAAATCAAAGTGCAGGTATCGAAACTATAGTTTCGATACCTGTTGGTCAATCGAAACTGGGAGTTTTGATACCTATTGATCGAAACTAGGAGTTTCGATACCAGTTATTCAATCGAAACTAGGAGTTTCGATACCGGTTGTTCTATCGAAACTAGGAGTTTCGATATCTATTTGTTTAATCGAAACTAGGTAGTTTCGATGCCTATTACATAATCGAAACTAGGAGTTTCGATACCTGTTTTGCCCTGTCGAAACTAGGAAGTTTCGACATCTGTTCTGTTCAATCGAAACTAAGAAAGTTTTGATACCTGTTCATCAGCCCCATTGGGCAGTAACTCAGAACTATTTTCATAACAAACCAAGTGTTGGGAAAAACTAAAAAGATAATTAAAACAAAAGCAATCAGAACTGCTAAGTCGGGTGAACAACTTGCGTTTAAGACGGGTAGTCTTAACGTGTATGTTATCCCTGTGTAAATAGGATACGGATAGGCGAATCTGCCGTCATTCAAATATTTGCTAGCATTCATATTGTCGAGGTGAGTTTCACTAATTCCCTTTTTTTTCTAAGTTTTTGAAATGATTTGGGGTGAAAACATACTTGTAAAGAATTTTCGAATGTCAATGAATGAAACTAATGATCTGACCGTATGTATGTATTGAGGGAACAATAAAGCGCTTAAAGTCCTCGAAATAAATTAGTAACCATTAGCTATGGATTTAGCCCGGGATTTTATGAATAGTACTATTGGGGGTGACACTCCCGGTCATGGTTAGTCGCGCTAACCAGGGGTCCAAATGACCGCATATAATCTTACTCGCAGAAAGGCGAGGGGAGGCACAGAAAGTTGGGGTTTGGTTACGGTCTCGTACATTACATACTATTTTGTATTCCTTGCAAGCTTACAAATGGGGTCAATAGATCGGATTAGAAATCATATTCATTGGTAATACATACAAAAGAGTTCTGATCAGGGTAAAGTGATAAGGTTTTAAACAAAAGAGTTCTGATCAGGGTAAAGTGATCAGGTTTTAAACAAAAGAGTTCTGATCAGGGTAAAGTGATCAGGTTTTAAACAAAAGAGTTCTGATCAGGGTAAAGTGATCAGGTTTTAAACAAAAGAGTTCTGATCAGGGTAAAGTGATCAGGTTTAACAAAAGAGTTCTGATCAGGGTAAAGTGATCAGGTTTAACAAAAGAGTTCTGATCAGGGTAAAGTGATCAGGTTTTAAACCAAAGAGTTCTGATCAGGTTAAAATGATCAGGTTTAACAAAAAGTTTTGATCGGCAAATGATCAGGCTTAAACATTGGGTTTATGATAACTCTTTATAATAACTTGTGAACTCACCAACCTCGTGTTGACAATTTTAAGTATGTTTTCAGGAAATTGAACGCGGTCATCAGGTTAGCAATGTAGGATACATGCATGCACGTGGATACGGCTTTTGAGAGGATTTCTCTTATATAACTCATGGTCTTGAGTCATATTTGCGAAATCTTAACCTTTTGTAAACTCAAGTTTATATTTTGTAATGTAAATATTTGAAATTCGATTATGTATCCAATTACATGTATGTGTTTGCGGTAATCATATGCTTTGGAAACCAGTGAACGTCGATCCTCGCGTTTCCGTCCTGGCGGGGTGTAACAGGGGGGGACCAAACTTTGAGTTGTAATTAGTGAGAGTCTCCTAAGGATATTGTTTCCTTTAAGGCAAACACTAGCGAGACCCTATGGGTGCGAAGCACCCAACTCGCACACATACGTGGCGTGGGCGTTGGGCGTAATGTGGATTTTTGATAGCACACTTGGCAAGCTCGTACTTTGAGAGCCGCCTTAATATTTTTAAAAGTTGTTGTTGTCACACCCCGGCCGACAGCGGATTATACGCCGGGGCTGACGCGGTTTTTAATAAGCACACGATCATCTATTAAATGTGACAATATTTATTCATTAAAATTACATGCATCTGTTACAAGTAGAAATGAAAAACAAATTGTTCAAACATAACATATGTTTATGTTAAAGCTAGGTCCGAAGTCCTAAGTGATCATGTAGTGTCCTTAAACGGGTGCACCTGAAACATGTGAGTAAATGTCAACTACAAGTAGTTGGTGAGTAACATAGGTTTTGACACCAAACAAAAGTTAAGTAAAAAGTATTTAAAATTCAAGATGTTCAAAGCATAACTATGGCGTAAATATGAAAACATACAAGGTTCCAAGCGTACAATTCAATCTGTAGTAAATGGAAAACTGGTAAGTACAATCCCATTGCTTGTGTTTTGGAAAAATAGTAATATGGTACACACAAAACCCTCCAAGGTTCGTGTTAACTGGAATCGGATTCCCCTATAAATGATCATGTTAGGTACTACCTTAGGCCTGGGTAGCAGATTAATGAATGTACTAGCATGAACACATGTAATGGTCACCAAGCAGTTTAAGACATAAAGAACATAGTAATTTGCATGAGAACAAATGGTATTGAATTTGGTAAGTATAGTATGTAAACATGTTCCACCCCGAGTATTTGTAAACAATAGTAAAGATAAAGGGGGCTATGAAACTCACCTGAGTTGTGTACTAGTAGTGGATAGCACCACACAATAATGCAATAGAAAGCACAAAAGTTTGCCTATGAACCATCTACGTGTGTCCTAGAATTATAAGCATAATAATTAGGGACACATGAGAGATTGTGACGACGACACGGAAGAGTGAACGTCCTAAGACGCACTAACGATTAAAGAGTGGACAAACTTGTCCACGAGAATGAGGTTTCTATATATAATAATTACGATAAAATGCGTTACGTGTCGAACGTCTATAATTACGAATAATAAATAAATAAAATCGTGCGTTTGTACCATTTAAATTATGGCTAGGAAAATAATATAACTATATATATTATTTTTAAGTTCGTAGGATTAATGAAATAATCATTTATGTGGCAAGAATAATAAATATATTATTCGGATATATAAACGTGGATGAATAATATAAATAATTATATTATTTATTAGTTTGAAACGTTACACAAAATTTATAAACGTTGCGAAAATAATATATAAATATATATTATTTTTAATTGGAGTCACGGGTTGAAAATAATATAAATATATTATTTTAAAAAAAAGTGGGGGAATTAATATGAAAATGGGTTATAAAATCAAAATCGAGCCTACGTGTGTTTTACGGGTTCAAAACGTTTTAATATATTATTATAATAATATGGGGATAAGTTTTTTATAAATTAAATATAGTGAAAAAGCCCCAAAAAAATAAAATGCAGGAAACCAGACTCGAACCCGGGTCTCCTGCGTATGTGTCAAGAGTGCTAACCAAGTCCGCTCGCTAGGGTATCGCATACAAACCCGGGCTGGATTGGTTTTAACATAAACGCTCCAGTGGTTTCCCTCCCAAACACACCCGCGATCGATCCCAGTCCCACACCCTTCGATTTCGATCATGGTTCGAAGGCAAGGCATAGGGGTTTTGTTCATTGGGGTTAAACGAGTCTGTAGGTGAAGTTAATTTGAAAAACAACAGGTTTAATATCGTTTAATTGTCATTTCTAGAACCGAAAACCCTAGGTATGAACCTAAAATCAAATTGATGAACTTCGATATTGGAATCGGTTGAAAACATAGGGATTTTACTAAAAGAAGGATTGTGAATCCGATCATGTGGTTTAATTCCATTTACGTTGTGTCTAAGATCAAAAGCCCCAAATCTGATTATGAACAAAATCTAGTTATCGGATCTTACACAATTCGATATTGTTTGATTCAATAAACATAGGGCTTTTACTATACAGAGGATTGCGAAGCTAATCGTGTATAATAAGTGGATTTAAAATACGTTGGGAGTAGGGTTCGATTAAACTGGAATTGTATGAACTCTAGATTACTGAATCGTATCAATTCGATGTTGTAAGCCCTGGAAATGATAGGGCTTTCAATTAACAAATGCAAACGAAGGTAAGGGTGTAGGTAATTACCAGAATTGATGCCGAATTGTAAGTATCTGACTAAAACTGAACTCCGACTGAGTATGGCTTGGTCTCAGGTGACTTCCGTTACGATTCCGACGAGTTTGATGTGTGCAATTGCTCTAGAGGTGTTCGACTGAGGTGCGCATGGTGTTCAATTGTGAGATTATCACAAGAATTCGTCGAATTTGATTGTCAAGCCATGAATGTGTCGACGGTTTTAGTTTAATGATCATAATTGAGATTAATTCGATGTAAAAGCGATGATTAAAGCATTAACTAGGTTCGTTAATAGCTTAATCGTTTAAAACGGTTACGAATTCGAACAGAAATAGGTTATGGGACTTGAATTTGATTCAAAACCGTGATTTTGACTTTCAAAAGTCAAACATAATAAAAAATGAGTTATTTACAGCTGTAGTTTCATGTTCTTAAGTTTAGGATTTGGCAGAAATGGTCTTTGTAGTTTGGATTGAGTTAAGGACTAGTTTGTTTGACTTTCAAAAAGTCAACAGAAACTTAAATATTGAATTTTGACTTTACAAAGTCAATTAGAGTTGAGTTTGGGCTAATAACACAATTAGTCCTTGTAGTTTAAGTTTAGATAATGACAGAATTAGTCCCTGGGGTTTGAGTTAGGTTAACTAAGTTAAGATTTAACCTGATTTTGTTAACGGAGTTAACTTGAAAAGTCCGGATGTCACAGTTGTGAGTTCCAATCTAGTACGGATGGCCAATCTACTCCGAAGATCCAATCTGGTCAGCATGACTAGTCTACTCCGGAGAGGCAACCGTAGTTCGCAGCTACTCTTACATAAAATACTAAAACAGATGTCTGTTATGATTTGGAGAATTAAAAAGGGCATAAAATGCATTGAAGACGTTTAATGCAAATTATTTTCGTTTTAATTCTCAACGATATGTTTTGACTTTGTTTTCACTATAAATACCAAGGTGTTCCTTGGTCCTAAACACACCAGAATTCATATGAATTCACAACAAATTCTTCCAACAACTCTCTCTCATTCTTCTTTAAGACTCAAGGTATTCTTTCAGGTGCTTGTGTCCTCCCTGACAGTATATATTGCTTCGGCTGTTGCAACCTGGGAAACGAACGAGTTCTCTTGGGAGACTCAAAATTTGTTTGAATGGACCCGTATTGGTTCTAAACATACTAACAACACACTAGAATTCATACCAATTCACAGCAAATACTTCCTGCAACTTTCTCTCCTTCTTATATAAGACTCAAGGTATTCTTTCAGGTGCTTATGTCCTCCTTGATAGCATATATTGCTTCGGCTGTTGCACACTGGGAAACAAACGAGTTCTCTTGGGAGACTCAAAATTTGTTTGAAGGGACCCGTATTGAATACGAATCCATAGCCACAACTTTCTGCTTCTACTCCCTTCTTGTATTTTTGTTTATTTTTCAGCTGTAATTATACCTGTAATTTACTATTTTCCTTTATTTCAGTATTGTAATAGTATTTATAAAAGTGTTTTTATTATTTTATATGAACGGTTCCTACATGTATATTAAACGAATTATATATAATATTTCTTTTATTACTACGTGCAAGGAAAATTTCATAAAAGTTTTATTCTAATAAAAGATAATAGTATTGATATTATATTTTTCTTTACTGTTTTCAAGCAACGATTAATTTGTTATGTTTTAATAATCGTACCGATCATTGAATAGTATATTTTTTCGGTTTACTAGTGAGACTAGTTTTAAAACCCGGATATCACAAATAATTTGAAACTTAAGTATGTATAAATTGTAATAAATACAAACCTATTTATTAAAATTATATATTTATAATATGGTTTAATAAATAAATAAACTAAATCTGTGGACCGTAATTAATGTGGCCGGTATGTTATAATATAGTTTCTTTTTTCAAATATATAAATTTTAGTTTTTTTAATGTTCTAGTGACATATGGTTTTTATTTCTATTAAAGTATTATGAATTTAAGTCCATACAATGAGTAATAGGTGGATTATCTGAGTAGATTTTACGAGATCAATGTGTTCACGGTTAAAAAAAATATTTTAGATGATTTAATAAAAAAAATTTTGAACGGCAAAAGCTATATATATAAATATATAGAACCCAGCAAGAAACTGGGAAGGGAAAACAACAAGCAATTACAAAAGATCTAAAATGTTAAAATCAAGCCAATTCTCCTAAACAACCCAGTTACACTTAGCTCTATTCTTGATCCACAAGTACGACTCCTCTTTAATCAACTCCTTCATCCTCGGGATAGAACAATACCCCCCATCAAACTCCTCGTTTCGACCAATCCAAATCCTCCACACCATAGCAAACGCCACCGTAAGCACAATCTTTTTCCACTTCTTCGAGCCCGTTTGGTTGTACAGGACAGTGAGAATGTCATTCAGAGAGGTGGGCTGCAGGGACAAGCTTACCTTAATCCAAACAAAAACATGCCACCAGATACAACGAGACACCAAACAAGCTGCAAAAATATGGTCCGACGATTCCGGGGTAATCCCGCATCTACTACAAACATCGTTACCTAAACCGATTTTTATTTTAGTTATTTCTTTTTTTTTTTTTGAATTTTGGTGTCAGAAAGATCACGTGAGAGTGTGTTAAAGACTTGAGTGTGTCAGGTGAGCATGTGAGTGCTTTTGCCCGTGTAAAAAGCCAAAGCTAACGGTGCCACGTGTTGGACAGATATTGGTTTTGCTTAATTTGAAATCAACCTTGTACTTTGGTCGTAGATGTTTTCTTTGTTACGTTTTAGTTCTTTTATGATGAACCGTGAACGTGAAAGCATGTGTCTTACCATGTCACGTGACTTGGGGTTCATTTCCTGGCGGCAACTCACGTGGGAGTTGGGAGAGTTTTTGCTATTGATATGTAAAAAGGTTTAATATCACTGAATTGGTCGATTATTGTTAAGTTTGTTATTATAAAATATTGGAGAGACTAATTCGATTCTTTCTATTAGACAATAAAGGGTATTTATACAAAAGTTCATCAACCCTAATTGATCTAAAGATAATTACAAATCAAAATTATAATGACTAAATATATACTATATATACATACAAATACATCGTTTAACATTCCCCCCACGATCGATTCAGAAGATCGTCGAGTGCAGAGATTAGATCGGAAGCACGTGAACATCTGCCGATACAGACCTTTGGTGAAAATGTCTACATACCGGTAGTCAGTTGGAACATGTAGGACTTGAATGGTACACCGATGCAAACTTTCACCCACAGGGGCGGATCTTATAAGGGGCGGATCTTATAAGCTGCGGGAGGGGGTCCCAGCCCCCCTGATTTTGGGGTTAGAATTTCTAATTTTAGCCTATTGCGTATAGATAATTTGGGTAGATTGTGATTGGGCCCCTCCTATCCAATAGCCCGATTTAAATTTATTTTTCTAGCCCAAAACAAAAATCACAACCTCAAAGACCTTAAAGGTCGTCAGGCTGAATTGTAATTATTCTTCATTTGTCGTTTATAATGTGTAAGAACCGGTTGTTTTTTTGGATTTATGGTCTTTATTTGGTGGAAAAAAATTGATTTTTTATGTGTAATCTTTTCGGCCCTCCGGTTTAATTGTTCAAGTTCCGTCTTTGTTCACCCATACGAAGTGAATATCAATCTCTACGTGTTTTGTTCTTTGATGTTGCACAAGATCTATGATAGGTAAACAGCAAAGATGTTGTCGCAGTCGATGATTGTTGCATGACGAACGGGGACATAAAATTCAAGCATTAAGTTTCGCATCCAACTTGTTTCGGTTGTTGTGTTATTCGGCCTCCACACTGGAACGCGAAACCGTAGCATGTTGCTTAAACGACCACGAGATCAGATTATCACCGAAGAAAATGTAGTACCCGGATAAGTTTGGTGGATTTGGAAGGTTTAATCTGAAGGCCATGATCTAGGGTGCCTTTGAGATACAGGAGTATGCGTTTGAGGAACTGAAAATGTGGTTCCCTTTGTGCATACATAAAAAGACAAACCTACTGAACGACATAAGCAATGTCGGGCCAAGTGAATGTCAAATATTGAAGAGCGCCCCCTATGCTACGATACAACGTACCATCGGGTAATGCGTCACCTGCAATGGCACTTAGTTTTGAGTCAGTGTCTGCAGGTGTGACACCCGACAAATTCCGGTTAACCCCGTTAACTCAGTTAGAAACCCTAAGGACTAGTTCTGTCATAATCCCAAACAATTTCACCTAAACTTCAAGGACTAAGGCTGTAATTATCCCAAACTCAATTTGTTGACTTTGTAAAGTCAAAATTGAGACTCTTGAATCCAAATCAAACCCAAAAGCTTCGAATATGTACAAATTCGTAACTTGTTGGCATGTTAATGTCATAATCGATCATCATTGAAGCCTTTAACACCATTATTGATCACGAATTAATGTTCTTAAACCTGTAACAATCGACCCCTCATCAAGAACCCACCAATTCGATCATTTGGCATTGAAATCTTGAAGTCCAACACCCTGCGCACCTCAAACGAGTCTCTCAGAAGCTTTTGCATACACCAATCCGACCGGAGAAGGAACCAAAGACGTCGGGGACTAAGCCGTTCATAGTCGGAATTCCATTTGGTCGAACTCCATCAATCCGACATCAATTCAGGTAATTGAACACACCCCTAGATTCGTTATCACCTCTACAATGAAAGCCCTAACCTAATTAAGGCTTACACTATCGAATTTATCAAGAACAGATTCTAGGGTTCATATCATTTCGGGTTTAATCGAACTCTACCCTAGACACAACCTCAATGCAATTAATCTATATGGTTAGATTCACAATCATCAACTCAGTGAAAGCCCTATGAATTCAACGAATAATCTTATCAGATTCAACCAAATCGAATTCATGATCAAACCTAGGGTTTTCGGCTTTTCAAAACTGAAATTAACGATTCTAAACTTGATAATTTTGCAATTAAACTCATCCACAGGTTTCGCATAACACTGATTTACAAAACCCTTATGTTATTTTGTTCAATCACAATCGAAATATGGGGATTCAAGGGGGGGGGGGGGTGAGGGTTAGTTCAGTTCGCAAGGGGGGAAGAACACAGGGGAGTATATGTTAAAACCAATCTGATCTGGGTCTTGTATGCGATACCCTAGCGGGAGGGACTGGTTAAGGTCTTGTGCTATTGAGGAGGAGACCCGGGTTCGAGTCCCTCTACCCCCATTATTTTTTTAAGGAGCTTTTTATATTTTATTTTTAAATAAAATCAACCCCTATGTTATTATATTGATATGTTAATATGGTTTGAAACCGGAAAACGCTCGTGTGCTCGGAAACGAATTTGTTACTCATTTTAACTATTATTTTAATTATAAAAATAATATATTTAATTACAACACCGTCTTAACGCTTAATTCTCTTACGAAAATAACTCTTTTATTATTTATGAATTTCCTATCTCGTATCGACCAACTTTTACGTATAATACGGTTATTATTTATTTCAAAATGATCCAGAAACATTTAATATATATATATGTATATATATATGTGACACCATGTTATATTTTCACAAATATATTCCTAGTGATTATAGTTTTTGGTGACGTTTTCATACCAGCTACTAATCTAGGGATTTTCTAATCCCGATGTTAAGATTCTTATCCATTAGTCATAAGTGTGTTTTAGGACATTCGACCTTTCTGTATCGTCGTCACAAAATCCTATGTATTCCTAATAATCATAAAACGTATTCTAGGGCATTCGTAGACTATCCGTGTGCAATCCAATTGTGGTTTTTGTTGCATCCTTATGTAGTGCTAATTACTACTCTCTACACACTCATGTGAGTTTCACGGCCCCTTTACTGTTTTTAAACTAGGGGAGAAAACATGACTGTAACACCCTTAATTTAAATCCCAGCTATAATAAACATTTTACACACGCGGAAGCATTTATCCCAAGACATTTTTTTTTATTTTTTTACAAAATTTCTGTCATGGTAGTGTTCAGCCATGTTCCCTTGAAGCCTGAACACAACTGTGTTTAGATGAACACAACCGTGTTCATATTCAGCTCTAGAAAAGAAACAAGGTTGCTATCATGGCTGTGTTCAGATGAACACAACCATGTTCCCTGACAGCACCTTCCATTCTCACCATTTTTACAGTTTTCATCTTTAACCTATTTTGCTAGAAAATTTTCCAACACTTAAATATGGGTTCTAACATTCAAAATAGCATACTTTTGCATCAAAAACTACAATTTCAAGTATCCATTTACATCCATTAGATGGACTTCTAATTACACCCGAAATCACCAAAAAGTGCATACGAGAATCCAACATTTGCCATAGACTTGACCTTGACTATCCCAAAGCTTTTCCTACATAACACCACATGTAACAACCATTAGTAATGAAGATAAACATATCAAACAAGTAATTACAACTTGTTTTCACCCATTCACCCATTTGACCCGTTTCCACCCAATTTTGACATTAGGCTACATATAACTTGCATAACACCTACAAGTTTCATTCTTTTCATATAACATTCATAAATACACATTTCCATTTCCATTATGGCACATAGGCCATAACCTCATTTCCATTATGATACTTAGATCATAACCTCATATCCCATTTCCATTATGGTATTTAAACCATAACCTCATTGCCACATTTCCATTATGATCCTTAGATCATAACCTCATATCCCATTTCCATTATGATACTTAGATCATAACCTCATTTACAAATTTTCATTATAGTAATACAACTATGACTACATTCATTCACATTCATATCACTTAACACATTATGCATACAACATTGCATATAACACCATTTATCAATAATACTAAGTAAGTGCAAAAGCACTTACCTTTCGGGTTAAAAGATCCCACACCACCTTCTCGATTCACAATTTGATTACCTTAACATATACACCTAGTTTAGTAATCTAATCATACATCAAAATCACATTATAATTGGGCTCACAACCCAATTTCCTATTTCTAATCCAAACTGACCCGTTTGAGTTATACTCATATCCAAACACCCTCTTTCCATCCAAACTCACCTACTTGAGTTTCATTTCCAAATCATTGACACTAATTTCTCATTCAATATTTTTCATCAGGTTAATTTGGTGTTCATTCAAGTGTCTAACATCATATAAACACTTAACCATTCATTAATTCAACATCCTATTATCATAATCCAAACACCCCCAAATTTCTCCATATGAACCCTAACTTTTCATAATCATAATCAAAGGGTTCTAGGATGTAAATCACCATTCTTTACCTTTAGATTAGCTAGATTATCAACAATCTAACACCAATTAACCACATGCATCATAAATTTTTGGATTTCTACAAAACCCACCTACTAGCTCATCAAAGGTGAAATCAATGGAAGATAATCACTTACTTGATGTTAGGAAGGTGATGTGTGAGCCAAGACCTTCACAAATTCAAGCTCAAATGCACGATTTTGGCTTCAATTTCGTTTTCTCCTTTTTCTCTCTTGCACAAGAACGACCAAAACACAAATGAAGTCTCAATTTTGACTTCTTCTAGTCAAATGGCAGATTTTGGCCATTTTACACCTTTAGCCCCTCAACTTCCATTTCACCCATTTCATTCCAAAATTAGATAAAACTAATATAACCCCATTACTAACTTGAAACCCGCTTGTTTCAACTTATTTCTAAAATATTATTTTCACCATAATATTTATTAGAATATTTATTTATTTATAACGAAACCCGGATTTTGGTTCATTACAATGACGCAAACATATGATTACTGTAATTTTTATATTATCACTTGTTAAAGCTAAGCGTAACACTCTATCATGAAAGTCCTTACACATCGAACCGTTTAATATAAACTTAGCGAGGTAATCTTGAGTAGTACTACTGGGTTTGACAAACCCCACCCGCGTTAGTCGAGCTAACTCGAATGGAGGTCGAACAAGTGTAATATTGACCTAAACACATCACCACTGTTGATAGACATGGTGGAAGGCATTCAAGCACAAACAGTCAGCTTCAGTTGCGAGCGCTTTAGTAACATGAATATTGGTTAGCTACCTATTGATATATATTGAATGTACATAATCTACCAAACGTTATTTGAACTGAAACCTGTGAACTCACTAACCTAGTGTTGACACTTTTCTTACATGTTTTCTCAGGTCGCTAAGGCACTGGTGCACAATTAGGACATGCATTGGAGTCATTTTATCATTTCAAACATTTAAACTATTTATCTGCTTTTACTAAACTTAACTTTTGGACGCGTTTGTTTTGCGCATTGAATACTTTATTTATTGTTTCCGCATTTACTCTGAACATTAATGGTTTTTGTTAAACTCATATAGTGTCGTTTGACGTAACTAATGACTGAGATCTTGGTTTGTCACACGCCTCGCGGTAAAACTCTGTTAGTGGATTTTGGGGGTGTGACAGTAGGGGTGGCACATGGTTTACACTGTTCCATGTTTGTGCGGGTAAGGATAATCTGCAGCGTATGAATCTTGCGACAAAAACAAACCATCATTTTTTCGGGTAACCTGTATACCAAGAAAGTATGAAGCGGCCAAGATCCGGCATGGCAAACTCCCGAGAGAGGGAGTTAATGATCTTCCGTAAAAGAGTGGGGTAGGAGGTTGTCAAAATTATGTCGTCTACAAAGAGTAGAAGATATGCCATATGTGTGTCATGACGAGAAACAAATAGTGACGTGTCACTGGTTGTGACGGTGGTTATATAATTGGCGAGTTGTTGATACCATGCTCAGGGGGGCTTGTTTGAGGCCGTAGAGAGACTTTTGAATGCGACAAACATGAGTGGGATTGGTTCGATAAGTTAAACCTGGCGGTTGAAACTTGTAAACCGTTTCATTCAGATTCCCAAGTAAAAAAGCGTTCTTGACGTCCAACTGGTGGATCGACCAAGAGCGTGAAACTGTAACGCTAAGCACAATACGTATAGTTATGGGTAACCACCGGGCTGAAATTTTTATTATAGTTATCTCTTCTTTTGGAGCTCCATGTTACTTGTGGTATTGGGGAGCAGGCTATGGAAGCTTTCCATGGGATCATTATGGTGGTGTGTTGGGGCTTATGGTTAGCTAGGAATGAGAAGAGGTTCAACAATAAGGTGATCTATATTGAGGACATCCTTCTCAATATTAAATTCCTTGGTTTCTTTTGGTTTTCTAATAGATCCAAACGCAAGTCCATGAGTTGGGACGATTGGTGTAAATTTTCTTTCATGTAAGTGTCGTTCCATGTTGTCTCTGTTTTCCGCCCTAGATTTGTGGGTTGGTTTAAAGTTTGCCTTTCAAAAAAAAATGTATCACTAACCTTAAAGATAAGGTTTCTATGTAGTTGATGACTTTATCCCGTCGCGCATTTTTTTTTCTCCCTAAAATGTACAAGTTTAAAAGGTTATGATTTTTCGATAAGTTTTAGGTACATCTTAATATTTATCTTGTTTAAAATATTATTATTCATATCACTCCTAACATCCCAGTTTCTTGAACTAACATGTAGTTTTTTCTTAATACATGCATCTAGTCCCTGGAGAGAGGAGGGGGGGGGGGGTGTTTCAAATTTATTACATGCTTATTGTTGTAAATCATTTAAAATAGGCATAATGGGCATGAAATAATTAATTCAATATACAAGACATCTCTTTTTTTACGCGTGCGATTGCATATGTACGTTAATAGTGACCGTCATCACTAACAAACATAATCACGTATATTGATTTCAAACAAAATATGCATTCATGTGATGGGACAAATTCTTCGTCCTTAAATAACATCGACAGCGATTGGCATTCTGGTCCAATGGCATGGGGGTGATGGTAAGGGTTTGGGATCTTTAAGATCTTATGTTCAAACCTGACTCAAGGGGGTTTTTCCCACAGTGGTGGGTTTCCTCCTTGATGGTGTTCCTGGGTGAGTCGGGCCTGGAGCGTCAAAATCAGTATGGACGGTTGACATCCCGTCTCAGGAAGGCTCACTCGGATATTGAGGGTAGTACCAAACGCCGTTAAAAAAAATAACATCGACAATTTGGTAGTGGTCCACATGCATGCTTTTATTAAACATCCTCATGCAAACAAAACAGAATATTATAATTTTGTAAAAGCACCGGACATGTCTCAAATTATTGTGTATTTTAATAAATACACAACTAAAATGTATTTTGCATATATAATCTTGTGTTATAGCGACTAAACCAGAACCTCTCGGTTAAAGGTCGCCATATAAACTTTTTTACATATATTTTGTTGAGAGAATTCTACAATTAAAGTGCTGCAGTCAAATATGGTCAATGTTATAGTCAAAACAGAAAGTCAACAGTTGTAATAAGGAAGTTTTAGTAAAGTTAGATTAGTCTTTTACTAATCTGGTTTTTTTTTTAACGGCGAACATTGAATGTTGTGACGTCACACCCCCTCATATGGGAGAGCCTCGTCCAACTCCGGTCAATATGTTGTCTTAACCGGGCCCACTTGGCGTCAGAGCTGGAGAGCATCTAAGGAAAAATCCCACCCAATACGGCCCCTTCCGAGCTTGAGGGAGAGCCGAGGCTCGAACCCTGGATCGGCGTGGGTAAAACCCAGGTGCATCAGCCTAAGAGCTAGGCCTCATTTGCATGCCTCAGAAACTAATGGGGAGAGCAGGGATTGAACCTGGGTCACAAGGAACACCAGATCTCTCCCTTACCACTCCACCACTAGCTCATTGGCTACTAATCTGGTTGTTAAAGAGTTGTTATACCATGCTTTGGTATATAAGGTTAGCTTTAAGGGTTGTTAGTTAGTTCTTTTTTATTCTTCTCTTGTTCATTTCAATTTCAGTTTGTAATCAATTTCGTTTGGAGTAATAAAGAAGCTAATCGTTTGGTGCAATTGTGTTCTTGATTCTCTATTTCATCTTCATTGATGTGTGATTGCTATTTGTTTCTGATTGCAATACCAACATATTTTTTTTCTTTTTTTTAGAACGGTATGACAGTTAGGATGTTGCTAACCCCTCCTAGCCTGGAAATCCAAATCTGCCCAGAGGGTATTCCAAATTTTTTTTACATGTAGTAAGAGATTCATTATTTCCTAAAAAGCTCCACACTTTTTGCATAACAAATTTCGATAAATTTCAAAAGCAGGAAGGTTAGTGGACCTCTTGACTCTCCCTTGTTCCACCATTGCTTGTGTAAATACCATTTAATGATTGATGAAGTAAAAATGTCTGGTGGGATGTGTGGTACCCCGGAAACCCTCTTCAAAGATGAAAACGAGTTGTAAAAGGCTAAATTGCTGACTGGGTGTAATCTGTAAAACAAGAACACTGTTAGCCTCCCCACTAGGAAAGAGGTTTCCCTGTGACCCGACTCCGAATTGAGAATAAGTATCGAATTTGAAGGACTCTATTTTAGTATGTAACAGGTCAGAAGTATTGAACCTTACCCTCCATGTAGAAATCCCCTTTCTATTTATACCTTTGGTCAGTGGCGGTTATATGAAGGAGGTAGGGGTAGCACCCGCTACCCCTCAACTTCTCCCGCGAAGTGGAATTTTTTTTTTACTTTTTATGTATTACGTTACCCCTGAAAGTATATTTGGCTACCCCTCGATATTTTTTTTTAAAAGGCCAAAACTAATTATTGTTTAAAACTCTAAAACCCAAGTTTATAAAACTAAAAAACCCAAGTTAATTAAAAGATTTAAAACCCAAAAGCCCAAATTAATTTAAACCAAAATCCATTAACAAAAAAAAATCAAATCGGTAGTTTCTGTTCCCCAAAAGCTGTCGCCACCCAGCTCCTGACACCCTGACCTGTCGCCACTGGTCGCCGCCCGCAGCTCAGCCGCTGCTCTGCTCTCGTGCTCCAAACGGTCTCTAACTCTTTACTCTCTAATCTCTTACTTCTTAGAAAAAATTATTATTTTAATTTCTAACTTCTAGGGTTTATCTGCAATTGATTATGAATTTATGGTTTAGTTTATAATTTTAGTTGTTAATTTGTTATTGTGTTTAGACTTTAGATTATGGATTTATGATTTAGTTTGTTAATTTGTCAAATTTCTAGGGTTATGTGCAATTGACTTGAAACTTTGAAGATGAAGCCACATGGTTAAACAAGTTCTTATTAGCAAACTTTTTAAAACAAAATTCCAAGAAAATGATGATGTTGGTTCAAGTCCAATTATTGCTAATGATATGGAAGAAAATGATGATTTTGGTCCAAATATTCCTTCAATATCAAATACAATCGATTTGAAAGATTTTTCTTCGGATCCCTCTGATAGACCACCTATTTCTAGTTATAACCCTAATCAAATAGATAACACAAGAAGAGCATATCTTGTTAAAAAGACTTTTCAACCACGAAGTCATAAATGTCTATGGAAAGACTATTCTAGTGGTAGCCGGAGACGTTTTAATGCAGACCGGTTTGATAAATATGAGTGGTTAGAGTATAGTACTAAAGAAGACAAAGCATATTGCTTATGTTGAAGCTAGCATTGGTTTTACCGGTTGCAACCGCAACCGTTGAAAGATGTTTTTCTAAATTGAAGCTTATCAAGACGGATTTATGCAATCAAATGGACGAAGAGTATTTGAACAATGCTCTAGTTTGTGCAGTCAAAAAAGAAACATTTGATAAAGTAATAGAAGACGATGTAATGGCTCGATTTCAAGCTTTCAAATGTCGGAGAGGAGAAATCTATTAGGTACATGTTTTACTGTTTTTATTATCGCGTTTTTTAATGTAATGTACGGTAAAAAAATTGTGCTACCCCTGAAATTATGTTCTAGATCCGCCACTGCCTTTGGTGCTCAACGTCATGGTGACATGTGTCATGTGGCCTCACTTGATCTACACGCCAACAAACATGCGCCCATTCATCTTACTCTGTCTGTTTCCTTATGCTCGATCCGGACCGGTGTGTCGACTACCTTCTGTATAGTGGCGTTTTGTATTGGTCCGACCTTACTAGTCGTACCGAAGAACGGTAGCCTCCGGATCTTATCCCTTCAAGACTCCCAAGTCCATCATGGGTGACCATCTATGGTTAACCCTATTAGAGTTTTTAAACTCCGAAGCCGTTGAGTAGCGTTTTGGGACGTTTCAATGGTACTCATTACCTACTGCACTATGAAGTGACAATGGTGGTCTCACCTTTCCATGTTCTCGTCCGTCATTCATGTAGATGATGTATGTATAGCTTCGGCATTAACTGCTTGCCGCCCATCCAAATATTCATTTAAAATTTTAAAAACCCACTTTCTTTGTCATTTTGACTTTTCACTATCTTCGAGCGTATTCATCCAAACCACGAATCATCTCTTACTGTTCTTCATATGTTCATTTGGTTTTGTTGGGAGAAACTATCAGTTTGATAGTTTCACTTGTTAGCTTAGTTTCGCATTGTTTAGCTAGTTTCGCTTCTTTGATTAATATCTAGTATATAAGCATTTTTGTAATCATTATTTGAGTTATAAATCAAAATCAACCCCCCCCCCCTCCACAGTTATTTCTAGAGATGCACAAATTGGGTTTTGGGTCGGACCCGGAACCGAGTATTGGGGCCTTTCGGGTAGAACAGAACCGAGTTCAATGAAGAACCGGGTACGAACCGGACCCGACTATAGAGAGGTATAACCCTACCCGAATAGAACTGGATAGGTTAGGGTTGGAACTGGTTCGTGTACTTGAATCGGGTATGAACCGGGTACACAACATTTTTTGTTATTTTTTTAATATTTGGAATTTGTAGACGTTTATTCCTCACACAAAACAAAATGTACTATTTTATTTATTTTAAATAGTAATAAAAAAAGAAACATTCATTATAAATTTACAGACATTTATTCATATACTTCTATTGCGAACGAAACGCTTCATCCTGTGCAATTTCTTCATCGGATATGATGGAGGATAGTCCTTCGTCCACCTCTTCGTCGTGTACTCTTCCTTCAAGTACTATTTCATCTTCGAGGTTTGTCTTGTGTTGAATACGATCGGCCGCGTCCAAATGATCCTTTAAACAAATGCACATCTCTACCGACTCCGGGGTTAGTCTTGTCCTTCGTAACGATAAAACCCTCCCACTAAGAGATAAAACAGATTCCGAAGCTACCGTAGAAGCTTGGACGGTTAGTAAATCAGGGGCCATGGCGGCAAGAATAGGAAATTGGGATTCCTTTCCTTTCCACCAAGCCAAAAGATCAGTTTTGCTAGCTTCTACATTTACCCAAGCTGAATCCGAAAACGGACCGACAAGACCAACTTCCGCAAGACTATTATGAAAAGATTTTAAAGTTTCTCGTTGTTCATAGGCCGATTTAAACATTTTACAAGTCGAATTCCAACGAGTAGGTACATCCCAATTAGGACCTAAACAAACTCTTCCTGAATCTTTACATAGTTGTTTATATTCGGTATACCTTTTCCTACCTTTTTTTAAAACATCATGTAACATTTGTCGGAAACCGGTTTTAAACATATCAAGGTGTTGACATTTTTAGCCCATCCTGAACCACCAAATTTATAATATGTGCAACACATCGCGAGTGGAAAAATGCGTCGTTGCAAATCGGTAGATATTTTAATTTAAGTTTTTCAACGGCGCTAGTATTGTTTGAGGCGTTATCGAACGCTAGCGAAAATATTTTATTTTCTAACCTATAAAATGCTTTTACATAATCTAAAAGCTGAAACAAAAGTTCTCCGGTATATGGATACGGGAAAAGTTCAAACGTAATTGTACGTTTCATCATTTGCCACGAAGCGAGATCTACCCAATGAGCGGTGACGCAAAGGTACGATTCGGGTAGACCATGTGAAGCAGACCAAACGTCACTAGTTAAGTTTACACCGGTATTCAAATTTTCAAAAAAATAAAACTAGATCTTTTTTGGCCTTCTTCCACGATTTTAAACAATAACGTCTAAGTGTACTACGACTTACATGGGTGTATCGAGGTTGAAGTGTCTCTCTAATCATGTTAGTCAACCGATGGTTGTCGAAGTGGTCGAACGACAAAGATTCTTGAATGACAAATTTCGCCATTCGATCCCGAACCATATCCACGTTGTAATGAAATATTCCACCATCACTACCCAATTGTGTTTGTTGGGAATCCGGATCTCGTTTCAACGCCTTGCAAAATTTCTTTGTAATGTGATTATTTAGAGTCGATTTCGAATCTTTATTTAAGAAAGCACCACAAAACTTGCAACGGGCATTTTGAGTCCCGTCACTCAACTCAACTAAATCCCAGTTGCGCCAGATCTCCTTTGCCCTATTATGTGGAATAACCCGAACAACGGTCGGCAGGGTAGAAACGCTAGCGGAACCGACGGAAGATTGTGATTAAGGAGCAGCCATATTATCAAGAACAGTGGCGGAACTTGAGAAAAAAAGCAGGGGGGCGAGATTTTTTTTCCTATCAGGGGGCCGGGACTATAAAATTTGCTGCCGAATACGTATAAATTAACACTACTGAGCGAAAAATCGGGAGGGGGGGGCTCACAAACCTCCGCCCCTGATCAAGAAAATAAGTAGAGAGTAGAAAGAAATGTAGAATGAGAGAAAGGGAGCTTGCTTTGAGAGAGTTGCGAGTATTTTTTGGGTGTTTTTCGTTTGGTATTGCGTTTTGAAGTTGTGTGATCAACCAAAACATGAAACAAGTATTTATAGGCTTAAAATATTAAAAAAAAAAGTTCAAAAACCGGTTCCAACGGCATTATAGCCGTTAAAAAACGGCTAGTTTTCCCTTTTTACCGTTTCCAACTGTCGGAACCGGTTCTGAACCAGGTACTGAGTATCGGGTAGGAACCGGGTCCGGTTCGGAACTGATCCTCCAATGGATAATGTAAACCGGTTCAGAACAGGCGGGTTCAAGCGGGTCGGGACCGGGTACACTGAAAAGAGGGTCGGAACCGGTTCCGGTTCCGGGTAAACCTCTCGGGTCCGGTTCAGGAACTGGTTTTTTTGTGCATCTCTAAGCCTGGTCCAAACCGAACTAGAATCTGGCCCCATTCTGATACATAGATCCAGCTTCCTTTTTTGTGCTCAATACTATTGAAGAATCTATAATTTTCTTTTAACTTTGTAGATAAAGCTGATAATGGTTATGTTTGCAGGAGTTTGATGGGGTTTATGGACAAGCATGGCATTGTATTGGATCATTTGTGACACATTCAATTGGTGGATTCATGTATTTCTCCATGGATTAGAAGATTTATGTTCTCCTGTTCAAGACTGTTGTTCAAAGAGCACATTGATGGAAATCTAAATAGGAAAAGTGTACAATTTTTGCTATCACTGCTGTAACCAATTGCATCTCATGCATCAATAGTTGTATTTCATGCCTCAAAATGGATTATAGTTCCTTTTTTGCATCACTCATCTCTTCCACAATCAGCGACATAATTTGATTTTCAGGGTCAAACTTGGTATTTTTTAAAACTCAAAAGTTAGAAATGATTTTACATGATTTAATGAAGCCATAAGTTTCTCTATCAAATATAATTTGAATTCTTCCTAGTATTGGAATTGAAAAGTCTTCCCTTTGACCAATCTGAATTTGGCAATAAAGTCAAAAGTGGCTGGTAACAATATCCATGTTACAAGAATTACCATGTTCTTCCAAACAAAACAAACAACATTAGGAACCAAAGTCATAGTTAAGGATTGAGAAGGCAGCATCAAGAAGTCATAGATTAGAAGCAAAGCAACCTTGTAATGTGCAAATATAGGATCAAACAAATCTTTCTTTCCCCCTTGTTTGATGATGGAAGTACATCTTTTTATAAGAATTCCCGCAAAGATTAATGTCTCAAGGATTAATTTCTTGGGCCGCCGATGTAATAGGGATGAAACCCGATGGGGATACTAGAGCATCTATGAAAACATCACTTGGAGTGAGAGGTATCACACCATCTTCTATTATTTGAACTGAATGAGATAGTGCAACTGCAGAAAATGGACCAAGATTTTGTTGTCAGATTGAAAAAAAAACAATTATTTTAGGAGATGTACTTCATAATCAACATTTATGGGCGTATGTTATAAGTTTATAATCATAAAGGGACCCAGTTATCAGTATAGACCTTAACCGGGTCCCTTATTTAATTACAAACTTAAAACACAGACTCTTAAACTACGATTTTGAAAACCACCAAAGAAACTTACTTAGAAGAGGTTGCTTCCAGTTTCTTTGTCTCGCAAGTTCTTGGTACTTTGACAGGAAGGTGTCGTAGTAACTACTTGGTTTTTTACATGCAAAGTAGGAGAATATATGAAAAAAATAAAAAATATAACGAAAATTATTAAAATGGAAGAAACCCATAGAGATCAGTAAATCAAAGATGAAGATGGGATCTAATCAATAAATTCATAGAGCCATGACAATACATGGGTTTCTACGAAGGGCATTTTGGTCCTTTTTTATTACGAGATATGTTAAAGATGAGATGGGATCTAACGAGTGAAGAATGAATGTGCTTATGAGGAACAATGATGAAGATAAAATTATGATTAAGGTAGTTTAAAAGACCAAAATGCACTTATAGACTGTCGAACTAAATTGGTCTAAGATAGTTGCAATGTGGACTGAAACCATTAAAAAAAGTAGTCTGTGGTCATAAAGCTATGTTGACTGACTATAAGTCCAAATACCAAATTTGAAATGCTTGGTCACTCTTTTTGTAAATGGAGAAATAATGTTAGGCCTAAATTAGATAGCGAAGGGTAGTTTCGGTGTTTTAAGCATAAACGACCCCTATATCCACAACCTTTTAAAATCAATGAATCTTGATACCACATATAATGCACTTGCATACATGCAAGATAGATTACATGAGCATATTGATTACTTACTCTAGTTACTAGACTCGTGATTTAAAAAAACGGCCGAGGCGAGGCGGTAGAAAATCGTATCTGAGGCGACGCCTCAGTTGGGATTTTGATACGTACGCCTCTAGCTCCGAGGCGGTTCGAAAAACATATGAGGCGATTCGAAAGGCTGAGGCAGTACGTTTTTTACTTTAGGGAAAATTTTGTTCTACGACGTGAGATTCAAGAAAACAGAGTAGATATTGCAAGCGGACGATAGTAGGTGACAGAAGCATGGTAGTTGTACGGTGGTCGGAGAAAGAGATCGAGGTTCAGTACTGATAAAGAATGGAGAGAGTGAGGGAGAGCGGCTGTTGATTTGAGGAATGACTGTAGGTTTAAAACTTTTAATAACACTATAGTATTTAGGTTAAATTCTAAGATGGATCGGTAAATGGGCCATTTAAAATGGGTTTATATATAAATAACTAAATGGACTAAGTAAGTTGGTTTATAAATTGGATGACTAACTTTAACTTGGACTAAACAATATATTATGTATATATTTATATTAATTTCAAACATTTAGTATATTATTTTTTATAAGATATATAATTTTTATATTTATTTTTTAATTTTGACTCGGGCTTACGCCTCGTTTCGCCTCGAGGCTTACGCCTCTTGAGGCGAAGGGAAAACGCCTCGAGGCGCGATTCCGTTTTTTTAAACCTTGACTAGACTAAGAAGGGAAAATGGCAAAAATTGGAACTTACCCTCCACCACACCCCAATCGTCTTCCAGTTTTATCAAACGCAAGTCCTTTAAAGAAAATCAATTGATAAAATCATCAGATAAGTTTGGACAACGGATCACATAATCTTAGTTTGGAGAAATTACCAGGTAACAGGAGCAGGTCAACAGGTTCATCTGCCAGCATAACTGCAATAAACAAATATTACAACCAAGACATCAAATTTTCATTATGAAAAGAATTAATGATTTAACTATATAAAACATATCAGAACAGAAACTCTTCAACATTATAGAAGTACAAAACAATCTTGCAACAGAATGATATATTAAAGATTTTAAATCCAACAAGAAGTACTAACCATCTTCACGATCGTTCCCATCAGCATCAACTGGAACAGGCTCTAAAATGTTCATGGAGTTTGCAATTAAATCATCCATACGAGATATATTTAGCATTCGCATGTGGCAATTCTTGTCCTCCACCCGTGGAACATAAAGTATCTTTGTAGTATCTGTTTCACCATCTTCATAACAAATGGATAGCATGAGTCATATATCTATACGATTAAGTGTTACAAAACTGTAAAGTCAAGTTCCAAAATTTGCACACCTAGTACACCTTTTTTTTTGGTAACCTAAGAACCCGTTACCAGAAAACTCACGGGACCCTTCAATACCCTGCTAACTAATGGGACCAGGTAAATCGCAGCTTTGGATGGGTAGGTGCCCTTCAAGAGAGTATGGCAGGAAACCAGTGGAAGCAAGATTCGAACCTGAGACCTCTTGATAGGCATCGGATAGGTAACGGATAGGAGGTTTATGGATTTCAAATGTAACGGATAGCAACGGATCAAAGAGATACATAAACACCACTCTTTGATTCCGTAGGGCTGCCTAAACTTGATCTAGGATACAGAAACACCACCTAGATAGAGTGTAGGTTCCAAAGAACACCACCCAAGTGGCCAAACTTGGATTAGCAATGGAGGATTTGTGGACTCCCAATAACAGAGAAAACACACACAAAAAAATCAAGCAGAAAATCACCACCTTCATTCGTCACCAAGAGTTCATTACATAAAGGAATTAAAAAAAAAACTACCCAAGTCATAAATTTTAGAAAATGGAACTAAGGTACTACTTAAGAAGCTAAAAGTACAATTAGGAAAACATGAGCAAGAAAAACTGCATTAACATGCAGTGAGCATGAACAAAAAAAGAAGGGAAATAACTATTGGTTGTGGTGAACGTGGGTTGCTTCAACCTGCATGGATTCAACCTCCATCATGGAGTTCTAATTTATCTATTTTGACCCACGTGGGTGTTGACCCATTACTTGCTACCATCCCAATTTTGGCTAACAATCCCGGCTCATGAAGTGAAATTTCAATGACTAGTTTATTTAAATTGTTGGTGTCGTTAAATCACCTCTACTAGAGGGGAATGTGGTGCTTACCACTATGGCGCTACACCACCCCTTAAAGGTTCACCTAGTACACTTTTCTACTCAAGTTAAAGGAAATACAACCTTTTGTCAGGTTTCACATGGTTTTAGTTTAAAGATATGCCAATTTACCACTACCAGAAGAAAATTGTTAACTCTCCACTTGGGAGTTCAAAATCTTGCTGGATACCGAAATAAAAATAGTACATAGATCAAAAATCTGTAATGAGACACACCTTTTGGCTTGTTTAGGACATTTTGCAGCACCTTTGATGTATCAACTTCTCTCAATGCACTACAGCTTATATAAGCGCATAATCTCTTACAACACTTGAACCATGGAGCTTCCAATATGAAATTCTGAATTGCATCATCTGGGAAGAAACCAAAAGATAAAATAATCAAGGGGCATAGTTTAACTTTTGAGGTCAAACATATTACGTTCTAATTGCAAATTGGAATAGAACACAGCTGAGATCAACATTAAGTTTGCACTGGACATAGATAGCCTTCATCACTCATACTGAACATTAGGTATTTCAAAGACAAATATTAGTATAATTGTTTGCCATCAACAATCACACTAGATAAGGGAGGGGAGACTGGGATGGTTTTTAGGATGAGATTAGGGGTTGCATGTATCTTGGATAAGATAAAGAAGGGGAGACTGAGATGGTTTGATCATGTGAGGAGGAGACAAATGATGGCACCGGTGAAGAGCGTGGATACACTCATAGTAGAGGGAAAGAAGAACAGAGGAAGATCAAAGTTGATGGGAGGAGCTAATTAGACAAAATATGTTACACTTGCTTCTCTCTGAAAACATGATCGGTGATAGGAGTTCTTGGAGACGCCGGATAAAGGTTATGGACTTGAGTTCTAGGTGAGCATATAGAGGGGGTAGTTACAGTATCTGGGTGAGTACTCCACGCAGGTTACCTTCAGTCATAGACATAGGTGCTAGCTGCTCTGTAGATTTGCCAGTAGTCCTAGATGGGCCTTTAGATTCCAGAGTGCCTTCAGACACAGGTGTGCCTTAATATCGCCTTAATATCGTGTGTGCTTTCATTTTAGTGTCTTTAATCCTAGTGACCTTTAGTAATAGCTACTTTACTATAAGGGATTATACCACCCTACTATTTTATCTCCTGGTATTATTACTTTTGGTCTTATTTGTTTCTATCTGTACCTATCATTAGTTGTCTTACACGTTTCACGTTTTCATCTGTTTTCTGTCTATATGTTACGCCTTTCCTGTATGTACTACACACATAACGTTTCGATGAGTCGGGGTCTCCTAGGGAGTAGCCTATCTGTCCAATAGGACAGAGGCATCTCACCCTCCCCAAACCGTGGGTCATTTGTTTGTTTAGTCAAACTAGATCATTTCATAGGCCAAATAACTTCTGTCCACCCATAAACAATCTATAAAATCACAAATTGCAATAAGTACCATATTCATTTCATTTATTGCAATTAGTCTTATTCAAAGTGCCAAATTTTTGGAAATGAAGAAAACCCTAGCTAAATAAATAAATGGTATTTGTGGCACTCACAGATGAAGAGAAATACCTTCGTGAGATCGAAGGGTGGGATCCATTGATCTCAGATCTTTCTTCACTTTAGATCGGAGTACCCGCTTTTGAGTGAATATCTCTTCCAGGTGAGGGTTCTGGGTGGTCATGGTGGCGAAGGCGACGGGCTGGGGTGGTTGTGAGCGCAGGATAAGAGAGAGAGCGTGAGGGAGCTGGGGTCTTGCTATCACTAATGTTGAATTTAACATCATCATAAAGTGTGGCAAACGTAATTGCAGCACAATTTATATGCCCTGTAATAAAAACATCAAACTCATAAGGAGTACTTCAGATGGAAATATGGAATGTTTCATAAAGCAACCAGAATTCAGAGTCTGCATAAGAGCGAAAAGGAATGATGACATCAGATTCACAACCACCTTAAAAAAGGGTACTTACATCATAGTCAAAACACAAGCATTCAAAAAATGATGATCAAAACAAAGGGTACTTACATCATACTATCATAGTCACAACCACCTTCAAAAACCACATCCAAATATTCCCAAAACCCAAGCATTCAAGAATCAAGAAGATCAAAACAAAGGGTACTTATAACAGTTTGTTTGCAGGTTCAAGACTCAACATTCAGCAAGCCCATTGACCCTATTCACGGTGACACAAACAACATCCATGATTTAGCGTACAAAAAAACCTTAACAAAGAAAATATAATCGGAATCCCTAACAAACGTGTCAACGGAAGAAACTTTCCACCTATCTGATACAATACGTCAAAATGGGCCCAAATCATCATAAACCTAGAAATTTAATTGCACATAACAAAAAGCTTACATGTGCAAAGCCAAAGCGTTTTTGAATGAGATTGAGTCTTACCACCAACATTGGTTTTTATAGATTCCATACTCTCAATTTGTAGATACCTGCATATGAAGATGTAGTTTCAGTTTGAACATCCCCCGGCGGTTGCGCAAAAAGTCAAATTTGTTCGCGTCTGCCTAATTAGTATTGATGTGCCTTCAGGTAAAACATTACAAAATAACAGTAATAATTGTGTGTGTATACATATTAAATAAAAAAGCTGCCCAAGAGGACAACATAGGCTGCTTAGACATCAGGAATCAGTAGAACAATATGGCTTATAAAGTTTTCCAGCTACAACAGTACATTTCTTCACCAAATTCAACCGATAACGCGTTCGTTTAAGTGATATATAATTTCCTTTTCTTTGGTAGCCAATAAGTTAGTTTTTTTCAAATACTGGAAAGGGTTTTGTGCAAGTTAACCTACTGAAGGAGCAAAAAAAATGATTATGGCCGAATGCAAGTTGACAACAACAGAATTGAAGAACACGATTTCAGTATTTTTACCAAGTCAAAATTTTGAAGCAAGCTGATGTGGAAAAACATTAAAACAAAAAAAGCAACAGAAACAATAGTATCAAAATTATACACAAAGCAGTCAATCTAAACGGCGGGGGCGTTGAGAGACGGTTTTGAACTGTTACTCTGAGTGAGTTCAGATATCTCCATTTCCCAAAACATGTTAGTAAATCTTCTTACAGAATGCCACTAAAATCCTTGAAATGTTAAAAAAAAGGGCCTAAGGAAATACAGATTATGTCTATGATTAAAATGGTGGCAACCTCGTGTAACTCGTGGTTGAAAGTATATGGCAAACTGATGTTTTAATTTTATTAACATAGTGGAAACAGAGACAGCTTTTGAGTAGAAACAAAAATTACAATACATCTCTTTTGAATGGTTGTGTTATGTTTTATTTCTAACAAAAGAGGTAGAACTAAAAGAAATTGGTTTAAAAGTAAAAAGGTCAAAAGTCGCTAAGTGTGCATTTTTAATACATAATACCTTCTAAATCATTATTGAAACAATATAAATTTTGTAATCAGATTTGACGTACTAACTAAATATAGAAACAAATGGTGTATTTTTTTTTCATATTAAAATAGGTTGTTATTTTTTTTTTCTTATTTATCAAAAAAAATTTACTCCACAACTAAATAAAAATATTTATCGTCACTGTAAAAAAATACCAAAAGTATTTTTAATAACTAACTTTATTCTAAAAAGCACAAGAAAGCAAATTTTATAGACAAAAATAAGGTTACAATTACCAATTGTGATCAAATTTGTTTCACACTTCTCATAAGACCTAAAATTTGAATCAAAGCTTCATCAATAAATAAATTTATCATATTACTATAAATCATTGACGTTTAAATTGATATAAAGATTAACTTTGTAGCTTTCTCAAATGCTCAGCTATCTCCGTTAGAAGTTTTGTTCCCTCATCACCCTTTTCGAGTGCCATTGCAGTATGCTTCAAGAATCCGCTCTCGGCTTCAATGGCTGCCAACTTCTCTCTCAATTGATTCACCTCTCGCCTAAGTGGAGTGTTGTCTCCATCACCTATCAATCAATGTTATTAATCATGTTTTGTAGATGTGCCAGTTATCACCGGTTCATTTATGAATAAGTTACCCATGACCTAGTGATCTAGTTGTATGGTGATTACCGTCCACAAAAATGGTGTGTGTTCAAATCCTTATAAGTGCAAGATATGTGGTGTTTAGGTGTAAAAAATTGATATACGAAAGGAATTTATGAATAAGTTGGTTTTTACGTTATTTATAATAATTAATGTTACATACCTTTATTGTTTTCTTGGTGATGATCTTGTCTTGAAGATGAATTAATATGATTTTCGATATCTTTCAACATTCCAAAAAGCTGAGATCTCTCGACATTAATGTGATCTTCCATAATGCTCCCACTCTCAGATTTGTCACCACAAGACCATAAAGATCGAGGTTGTAAATCATCATAATATTCATCGTTGTCTGGTTTCTTGATTTCTCCAAATCGCTCTCGATAAGCATCAAGTTCTGCTTCTAAAACCCTAACATCTTCTTCTTTTTTCAGAAGCAAATCTTTAAGGATTTGGATGGCTTCTTCATCATATTCAGCTTGCTCGTCCATCATTCTCTGATACTGCAATGCCTCCATATGAACACCAGCCTTTTCGGCTTGTAATCGTGTGATCATAGCCATGGCATTGTTCGCTGCAACCGTAGCAGCACTGCGTTCTTCATCAAGTTCCATATACAATGTTACAAGTGTTTTTCTGTTGTCATTAACTTGTTTCTTTAGTTGTTGAATAGTTGAATATTCGTTTGCTGATTGTTCTTCGATAGTTTCTAAAACCAAATCAACTTTTTCTAATGGAGCATTCTTGGGAGGCTTAACACGCCATCTAGGACTGCTAGCAACTGGTTCTGTTAATGGTATCCCAAAGAACTTGTTTCCTTTCATATAATTAGAGGTTTTGCTTGCGTCTTCATTCACTTCTTCCGAATCTGGTAACTTAGATCGTTATTGTAATAATACAAATTATATAATCATGCTTAACCCCTTAATAATATATAATTAAAAGTAGACAAGATAACTCTTTGAGGGTGTCAGTGCCTTTTTGGTGGTTTAATGCGAATTCTAAAATAATGGTCTTTTCGTAAAGAAAAGTATTTTTTTTATTAGAATCCTTACACGTGGAAATATGATAGCACACGCTTTCCATATATGATTTCTAAAAACACACTATTAGATATATTAGAATTGAAATGAGATTTAGGGAAAAGAAAGCTTCCAAATATAATAATCATTTGCTCTCCCTATTAAAAACTGAAAATTAAATAAAGTTAAACCCTAAAAAGTGATGGGACTTAAATACGGGGAACCAAAGCTTCTACTTATTTTGTTTTTGCAGACGAGCCACCTCTGGCGGGTGTGATAGTTTCGACGCATACTAGAAAGTTACTTGTTTTCACATGTTATCTAACATGCCCGTTTTGTCACATATACACAAAAGCAAGGATTTATAATAAATAGGGGGAGTAGGTAAACTCACGTTTTGTGATCGTGTTAGACCCGTATTCATCCTCAGGCATGTCATCTGATACAAACTTGAGCTCTGTAAACCGAGTTTGTGATGAAAAAGCTCTAGGTGAGCACATTGGTGCTAATGAAGAAAACGCTCTAGGTAAAGAAGATGGGAAGAGTGAAGAAAACGCTCTAGGAGAAGAAGTCGGCAACAATGAAGAGGACGCTCTAGGAGAGGATGTTGGTGCTAATGACGAATATGCCCTAGGAGAAGACGATGCTCTAGGAGAACATGTTGGGAATATATAAGATGTGCGAAGGCTTGATAAACTTTTAGAAAACTCCTTAGAAGGTTGTTTCGGCTTCAAACACGCACCACAACACGAACACATATTTGGATCAATTATCCCGTCATTTTTATTACCGTCCTTAACCTTTTTCTTAGGTTTCACCTCCGGCTTATGATCATCCGCGTTATTTGTATCAGAATCGGAGTCTTTTTCAATAGCAAAAGAAAGAAGACAAGATTCACACATGGTTCGAATATCAGAAAGCTTTCTATGGACATGACAATATGCTAAGGAGGATATGTCTTTCTTGTGAGAATCACATATGGACTCGTTGTAATACAAGTTAGGATTCTTTCCACAAAGTGCATGATCAACCCGTGTGCATAGCACGCATGGCGGGTCTAATTCAAATGTATCAGCAAATTTGTTGGAGATAAACGTAAAGAATCCATCAAGGTAAAGTGAGATGATTAGCATCCATTCAAGAACAGCCCACACAAGGAAATGTGGGAATATGCCTAACTCTTCCTCTACAAACATTCTGAATGTTCGTTTTTGTGAGGCCATTGAGCTCAACAAACAAAGAGAAGCATATGTAAGAAAACTAAATAAGTGACACAAGTAGCAACATTTATGATCCACTTTTTTCTCTCTAGAAATGTAAATGTGAGTGATGGCTAATTTAATGGTATATCATTCATTCTAATTTTTCACCAATAAACTAGGAAATGTGGAAATATGTCTAGCTCTTCTTTTACGATTATTTTTCTTGTTTAAATCTTTATCAACTTAAATCTTACAAGTGTGTAACATTACAAAAATATATTCCACTCATAGATTATTTTGAAAAAAAATACACGAATGATACGTGGTATGTCAAAATTTCACATACGCTTTTGGTTTCTTTCACTAACTGAGATGTAGACTCCTTTACAGGTTTCATTCATCGTAGAGAATCAAAGTTGATATTTTTATCTTTTGTTGATCGATAAAGAGTTAAGTTACAAAATCGGTTTTGCTCAAGTTGATTAACGTTGTAGTTTCACTCAAGTTTAATATATAACTTGCAAGCTACCCTTCGCAAATATGATCAAGCTAAAACCTTCAAATGATGTTTTCAAGATTCGGATACTTAAGCGGTTAAATATTCAGACGACATTCCAGTATTTGACAAAAGGGATAATTTCATATATATCCCTACAAACTTATAAAATATCATATATATCCAAACCAAACTTTAAATATCAAATATATCCTTCTATAATAAACTTTAACTTAATGACAAGCTTACCCTTCTTAAATATATTATTATTTTTAAGTCTTTTTTAAATTTATTAGGTCTCAAACTGAATAACATCGACAAATATTCTATAATTCTTCTACTTTCATCTAATTCGATACAAAGATGTTAGATGAGTAACAATTTTAATAAGAAAAAAAGTGGTGAAAATCCATTAGTGTGAAAATCCATTAGTGAAAAAAAGAAAAATCACTATTTTGATTAACTAGAACTTTTGATATAAATCACGATTGTTTAAAGTCATCGTAGAAAATAAGAAATATGACAAAAAATAAAGAGAAATGACATAAATATAATAATATATAGCATAAACGAATTCTCAACTTCTATAGAATTCACTTTCGAATATTATATATAATCCAGATTTGTTGTAACTATACTATATAAATATATATGATTTCTATTTAATAAAATATATTAAAATGAGTAGACATGATTTCTTTGTATTACCGCATGATATATTTGATATTTAATAAAATTTAAGAGTAAAATTTATCAATTATTTTTAGTAAAAGGGACAAATATGATATATTAAGTATTGGAGAGTGATATATTTGATATTTAAAGTTTGGTTTGAATATATATGATATTTTGTAAGTTTGTAAGGATATTTATGAAATTCTCCCTTGACAAAAACACGTTAGATGAAATAAATCTATACAAGAATACCTTAAAAGATGATCTTTTGGGAAGTCAATGATCAAGAGGAGGAGTTTTAGGGTTTACTTGTATTTTTTTGGGCTTAAGCCGAAAGATATTATATTTTTTGGGCTTTAAGCCGAAAGATATTATATTTTTTGGGCTTTAAGCCGAAAGATATTATATTATTTTTTTTGGCTTCAGTACAATTTCGTAACAAATTAAGTACAATTTTTTGGGCTTAAGCCATGTAGGCTTTTATTAATGTTTTTTTTAGTTATTTGAATTAATGTATTTTTATTTTAAAATAAAATTTTATGTTTTATTTTATTTAAATAAAAATTAAAAAATAAATATTTAATTATCACACCACCATAATCATACGGGTATACTCCTTGCTAAGTGATGGGTGACGTGATAATGAGGTTAGTGACGTGACGCCACGTGGCGTGCATTTTATTATCACACCACACCACAATCACACGGGTATACCTCATACTTTAAGTGTTTTTAAGAAGTAAGGAGAACCTTATTTATGACTTATGACTTTTTAGAAAATAAGAGGTGTTATACAAAAATGATTAATCTGGTATAATTTAAATACCATATTGTGTTATAATTTAAATTTTAAATAGTTGTAACAGAAGATATATACCTGATCTATCTCTGAAGTCTGAATCTGAAAACCCTAGAAATCATGGGGAAGAAAGGGAAGAGAAGCAACAACGATGAAAACGCTGTTGATACAATTCAATATTACGATATAACAATGAACATTCTATTCGCAATGGTGTCGGAGCCCTATTATCTCTTCCATTTCATCACTTTCTTCTCCTATTTCTCCATTCGATTCACCACTTCTCACTTATTCTCTCCTCAGTTCGCCGGAAACCTTCTTCACCGAGTAAATCTCTATCTCTAGATCACATTCTCCATGATTTTCTATCTTATCGATCTGTAAATTTTCCATTGATTGCAGGAAATTCAAGCGCTTCTGGCCTTTGTTACATTAGCCGTCGTCAAGGTATACAGTTTTATGTACTTAGTTTAGTTTCAATTGCTAACTGAATTCAAATTCATTAGATGTAATGTGAATAATGTTATTATCAGCTATGTGATTAAATCCTTTGCAATTTGTGTAGTTAGTTACTAGATTTGATATCAAAATGTAGTTACAGTTTGGATGGTGTCATTGTGCCAAATTTTCACTTGCAACAACACATTTGTCTGTTTTATGATCTCGACTTTGATTGCGATTTTTGTTCAACTTGCTACCATAGCTGTTATGTATCTGAAAATCCTGGTGCACATATGACATATCATTGCTAGAATGATATTTCATAAAAGTTGAATGATACCGAGAAGCTTGATGCCACTAAATTTTTTCTTTTTTGGATAACTGGTGAATCAACTTGTGATGGTGTCATATTTACTTTCTTTCATAAATAGTTAAGTTCAGAAGTGATCATATAGGAAAAAGTAATAGGAAGCCATCCATAGTATGATGTTAAGTAAATACATATAGCATGTATGACGAAGAAGATGCATGTGGGGATTGTACTGTGGTTTTTCTGTTAATGAAGGATTTTAAGGGACTCTTATGCTTTTTGCAGATGGTGAAAGAAGAAACTTGGGATGGTTTTGTTGCAGATATGCTGTTATTTGCTAAGGTGATCCTAGTAGTTATCTTTTCTGTTTCTAATTTTTCCATACCTATACTTGTTCTTTTATGAAAGTTTTGATACACAACTGTGACTAGTTTACATTTAGATGAAAATAATTTTGGGTATCTAGGTTATCATGAGTTCCAACTTCCAACCAGATCAAGCCTAGCTGAGCTATTACTTGCATACTATACCTTCTGGATTTTGTCCGAAGTTAATTTACTTTGGATTTTGACCTCAGATTGAAATGATTCATTGTTCTTAAAACTAAAGATATTGATGCAAATTTTACATGGAAATCCAATACAGGCTTTAATGTGTAGAAGACACTGCTTCTTGTTAGTTAACAACTTCAATGCATTTTTGTACATGAAGTACCCGATCTTAGTTGATATATTGCATTTTTTAATCTAAATCTTTGTGCCCTGCCAGAAAAGATTTACCCTTTATATTTGAACTTGATAAAATTGTTATGTTTGTCTGTAACACAACAGAAGCAAGGAAGAATAAGAATCTCTATGCATAGAAAACACAAGCCATCAAGGGTTGTATGGATAGCATTGGTGGTTCCAAGTCATGGAATACTATAAATTAGGGGAACATGAACCAAAAAGCATTAATAAAAGTATGACGAATATTCTTAAAATACATTTAATTATCCATTTTATCTTGGATAGTGATAAGAGTGTTTGCTAGAAGACAGGAAAATTAGAATTATGGTATTTTGTAGTAACCCATCACATCATAACTTGCTAACACATATGAAATAGGTTGTAAGGCACACAAGAGTTCCTAAGGCATTGATCTTTATAGATACTGTATTATTAGGAGAGACTTGAACTTTTTTTGTGGGTTCTTAAGTTTGAGGATTTTGGGACATTAAATGCTTAACAAAGATGCTACCTATTTAAGTTAAAATTATGCTAACCGTTCGTACTTTGTTAACAGCATGGCCAGTATGTAACTGTGTATACATAACAGAAATTAGTGATACAACAAGTTCTTTTCTGTGCACTATTTTCAGAATATTAACAAACATAACAAGAACAGGAAACATAAAACAAAATCTGGAAACAAGAATGGGAAACATAACAAGTAAACATAACACAAATTAACTGCAATTAACTAAACATTTTTCATACACCAAACTCCAAAGTTGAAACAAGGAAAAAAAAACTGCCTTTATTTGTCTAGGGAGGAAAAAAAACGATCTTGAAGAAATATGGAAAGATCTTGAATACGTGTCTGATCTTGAACTTGAATATGTGTCCGCATAAGCGGGCATAATATCTTGAATATGCGTCTGAGTAGAAGAAAGAATAAAGGAGAAGTAGAGACCGTGATGATAATAGGGTTGGAAATTTAGGTTTAATAGAAAAAGAAGGAACCAGTGTTCACAGTAAAAAATGGGGAACGTTAAAAAAAGCCACATTATTGATCTTTGTAGATACTGTATTATTAAGGGAGACATCAAATATATAACAAATATGCTAACTATTTTAGTAAAAAAAGGTTGTGCTAACCCGTTTGTACATCGAAGTAAATGGTAAAATTGTAATAAACACAGTGTTTATGTATGTTTTTCCAGCTTTTTCTTGTTGGCATTGCCTTAGTTGTGGATTATCACCTGGCACTCTGGCTCATGCTGACATTCTTAGGTACGCCTTATTTCTAAAAAATAGTTTTTTCTCCAACGATATTACAGTCATTAGCATCATCTATATAATTTTATCAAATTTTAATTTGGTTGGTCATAAGATGCATTAGAAATTTGATACTAATGTTAATTTTGTTCTCTTCTCACAGTTATATATCTTTTTACACAACAACCTGCTTACATGGGACTAGGTACGCGATATGCATTGAATTTGGTTTTATTTTCTATATTTTGTATATTTTATATATCCCATTGCGTTTCTACACTTGCTTAATTTCCAGGTTACAATTTTTTTTTAAATCATGTGGTTTTAGGCTCTTCAACACAATTAACACCCCTGCAGTTGGAATCTTTATTAACTGAAGGGGGCACATCAAGATTTTGGTTGGTTAGGCCCACTCACAATATTATTGACAATTTTTTGTTGATGCATTTTGCCATTTTATACTTAATCTGGGCCGTTGATCTGCCTTCTTTTTTGGCAGGTGGAATTCCGCTCTTCATTTTCATCATCCTGTATACGCACCAGTCGTGTTCTCCCTGAACTTTCTATTACGTGAGTATATAACTTTGATTATTAATCAAGAAATGTTTTATTATATATCATTTTGATTTTATATATTTCTGCAACAGCTTCTCAAATAAAAATATATCTTTTGGAGTAGTTGATCTTGGGCTTTTCCCGAATACGGCTGCAAGATTTGGAATCTCTCTTGGTGTGTATTGCCATTTACTTTAGTTAATGTTGTGTGTTGAATATTTTATTTATTAACTTATTTTTTTTTAAATATAATGTACAGGAGTTCCTGATCAACTCCCAACTTATATCTTATTTGAAAATGCGGAAGAGGTTTCCCGCTTTCCAGAGATGCATTCGACAAGTAAATCTTCAGATATAACAAAGGTATACTGTAAAACTCGATCTGCTTTTAATATTTTAGTAATTTCTTAATGGTTACTTTTAATTACAATAACTATATTATCACAATACATCAATTTTGAATTAAAACACTTATTGAGTTTGTATGCAATAAAAACACACTTTGGGTGACCTTTGACCCGTTTTAGCTATTTGTTTATTTGTACTATTTGACCCATTAGAGATAACACGTGACTCAAATCAACTCATTCATAAGTAAATCGTTAGATATTTTTATGACTGTTTTTGTTGCAGAAACGTCTTTGCTGGCATTTTGAACTTGACAAACACCTGCTTGATTACATTGGTGGCAAATAGGTATTATGCTTCACACTTTGATTTTGTTAGCCAAATTATAGCCTCAAAGAATTAATTAACTTTGGATTTACTTCAAAGTAATTACAGACAATTTATAAAGTTATAATTGAAAATTTGATGATTTATTGCCTTTGTTAAACAAACAAGGGATTTGTATGGTAGTTTTTTTAAACATATTATATATTCCTAATTTTAATTTATTTTTCGTAATATATTTTTATTAGATTTGAGTTCAGTTGCACGCAGAAGGAGAAAGTTCAGATTATGAATGAGACGATGAAGGGCGATAAGGGCAGTTTTGTCATTTTAGCTTTTAAACTTTTTAATTTTTTTAACCACTTTACAAAACGAACACCTTGGACATTTTTATGGAATTAATTCAAATTCCAATTGAACGAAACATTCCAGTTCAATAAAAAAAAATGAACCAAAAGCCACGTAAGCGTTAAAAACTTATACTACATACGTGTTCATATTCTAATTACTTCTTTTATTCTTCAATCAACTCTTTTTTAGCCGATTTCTTTAGAATATCATATTCAATGTATATCATTGTTATAATATTAAGCTTTTTATGTGACATTCTAGGAAGTAAGATTTACGGGGCGTTTGGGATTACTCTTGGAACCTCCTTATTAACTTTTTTTAAAAGTTAATAAGTAAAAAAGTTGTTTGGGTAATCCAAAAGGATGTGTAAAATGTGAGATGATAAGTTAAAAGTGAGAAGTAAGGAGCTTATTATTTTTTGAAATGACTTCTTCAAAAGTCATAAGAAGATTCCAAAAGTAATCCCAAACACCCCCTTAGTAACCTACATATATATATATATAAAAAAAGCTTATTTGAGCTAGAGCAGCAGTCGCACGAATAAGTAATATATATTATAACTGCATTAAGAAAAAAGTTTTAATTTATATAAACTGCAACAAAGATTCATCATTTCAATTCAAAGAGAGTAATCATATAGTTTTAATTCACATATAAGTCATTATTATAAGGGTGGACGGAGTGGAGTTCCCGATCGGGAAGGCTAGGGAACACCGTCGTATGGCTTTTGGTACCGAGAAAAACTTTGCAATTCCGGAAGCATTTGCCGAACGATTCCTAAACACCCACAATCCCAATGGCTATATTTTAGACCGTTGGGTATTTATTTATTTTTCTTTTTCCTATTTTACCTTTATAAATTAACACTTTTTCACCCTAATTTTTATACATATATTCTACTCTCCAAATTGCTACTCAATTTTCTTATGGCTCCTAAAAAAATATTTCTTCCACCTGAAAATACAAACCCAAAGTCGGTTCTAGTCAAAATCCCAAAGTCGGTTCTAGCCAAAATCAGTCTACTCCAACCCAACCGATGCCAACCTAACCTAATGGCTTGGGAGATTGTTAGTAAACAAGACAAATCAGAACCCGTTACATTGATGGGTACGGAGTTTAACAATCCTTCGTCAAAAAGAAGCAAGTCATCCGAATCGGGGAACTATATGTCTTTGGATAATAGCTTTCCCGATGAAGATACCACACCAACAAGACCGAACGTAAAGGGAAGAAAGTTGCATCGTCCTCGGGCAAGAAGGGTGATTTGATCGAAATCGTTTCGGATTTTAACATGATGAGCAAGAATGTTGAGGAAGAAAAAAGTGTATCCGAGAAAAGATGGTTGTGAGTAAAATTAAGAAAAATGAAGCAGTGGCACTCATGATGGACGAACAACGTGCGACTTTGAGGCAACAACAAAAATACCGCAATATTGAGACCTTTTTAAAACCGCATGATGGTTTGAGCGGACCTTTGTTGGAAATAGTCCTTCAACGTAAACGTGAGATTGTCGAGCGTGGGCGATGGAGCTTCGATTCCTAATTTATGTTTTTTTAAGTTAATATTTTTCATTTACTATTTAATGTTTTTTTTCTATTTCAATTTTATGTTTTTTATTAATGAATATTATATTTTATTTGTTAAAATTATATAAATTGAATTATTTATTTAGTTATTAAATAAAAAATGGTTAAGGATGGTGAGGGAAGAACGAAGAGTGCCTCCTCCATCATAAACGTCAAATACTTATAATTTTTAGTGAAACTTCAAGACAATGTGCCACGTATGCATGCTACTATACTAGTAAGAGCAAGGGGTATGCTCCCATCATCCTCTCCCGTGATCTTAGGTGGCACCCATGTGGCACCATCACTCCTCCTTGTGGCGTGATCTTGATGGGCACCATCACTGCGTGAAAAATTTCACGGGAAAAGTGGGGGAGACAACCAAGTGAATGTTGAGGTGGTATAGGGTGATTGGGTGTGATTATTTTCACTTGAGTGATACACCACCCCCTCTCCAAGTGATTACTTTCACTTGAGGTGATCACTTAGAGTATACCGGATGCTCTAATATTGCCCTAACCTAGTCTTAAATGAAACATTTATTTAATTAACGACTCATGAAATAATTTGTGCAAGTGAGTCTGTAAATTGTAGGGCAAATGATGACATATCATTTATTTCATCGAACCTTTTCTTTTAAATTTACGTCCTTAGAAAAAATAATAGATCTCATATATTCTTAGGGTATGGAGTATACCCTCACGGGTACCCCCATGTGAGAATCTTCACGGCATGAAGATGGTTGGAACACCGCCCCCCCCTCTTGCATGAAGGGGGGTGAGGGAGAATCCGTGAGCAGCTTCACGCGTAGGAAGAAACTCATTTGATGGTTTTGGGTGGGTCCCCCATTGTGGGTGTAGGTGTGGGTGTTGGGTGGGTCCCCCATTGTGGGTGTGGGTGTTGTGCGACCCTATGGTCAAATATGTGGTATTTCACTCACTTGGTATTTCCTTTGCCAAGTGAAACCGAAGTGAGGAACTTATCAAGCTGATGTGGCACTCACGTGGCAGAAAATGTAAGTGAGAGTATACCACATACTCTTAGGCTTCCTCAATGAAGATCTTGATTCGATAAATATAATTTGATTTCAATCAGTAGGTTATTTAAAACGAGTGACTACTATAGATACAACGGTGATGCTATACACACACCATGTGACATCATCATATGAGTCGTATGACACGATGAAAAGTCATACGAGCTATACAACTTTGTCAGTGGTCACGTCATTCACTTTTACGTCAGTGTACCACATCATACGGCGATATAGAGTGACAACACCACTTCATACAGATACAACCTGCATAAAAAAATTATTGCTCGTATGTATCAGTCTAACACGTTATACGACCCGTGTGACCATTTTCCTTATATCATAAGACTCGTATGACATGCTAATAGTCAGTGGCGGATCCAAAAGTTTTTGTGAGCGGGTGCACAAAGTATCAAAGCGAGTTTGGTCAAAACAAATCGGTTCAAAATGGGTCGGGTAAAAACAAATACTTATTTACATAATGATACAATAAAAATATTTATATATATTTACTTAAAGATATTGTAAAACTATTCATACTTATTACTTAAACGTGTACAGATGATTGATTAAACACAAGAATATGACACAATAAGAAAAAAAAACACCTGTAAACCATAAATAAGAAGAAAAAAAATGTAATTATAAACCAAAAGTAAAAAAAAACTCATAAATCAGTTGAATAATCAATAATAAAACATATTATTTATCTATAAAATTTAATTTGTTATAATTAATGTCTATTGTTTAGATGTTTAATATAAGACTATCTAAAAATCAAATGAAAGTAAAAAATTTAATGTGTAAATTTAGTTGTATTACAAGGGTTTATATGAAATTTTTATTTATTCTTTTAATTATCAACGAACATTTTTGTTTCCCACTTTCTCACTTTCCCATGTCACTTTATCATCTTCTTCTTCTCTTTTCCTCTCTCTCTAATTTTTTTTCTCCATTAAAGTTTTAAGCATTCATGGTTTTTTATATAAAATTACCATCTTTACTTAAAATTCTCATCAATCTCTTTGGTTTCTTTCTCTCTTGGTTTGTTGAAAATCGGATGACGGGTGCCTCTTAGCATATTTAGGAAGGTGCCTACTAAGAGAGATCGAAAATTTCCCACTACGCAGATGAATCTCAGCGGATGCCTCGCCCCCCACTGAAGGCTACATAAATTCGCCCCGCTAATAGTGTGTGTATAGTGCCAATGATGTTTTCATTAGACACTTGAAAACTAATTAATAGTGTCTGTTAAGTCCTTGAGTAATCAAAATATATCAAAACACTTAAAAAACTAATTATTGTTAAATCAACAACAAAAACACATCCAAACATTATATATTTTACAGTGTCCACTTAAATTATAATATCTATAAAAAATGAAAAGTAACATTAAAAAAATATTTTTTTAAAAAGAAAGATGAAAAGTGTTTTGGTGTCCATGTATGTGAGTCACGCGTGTGGGGTCAGAAGGGCAAAGATATGGTCTGCAACCTGTCTCACGTAAAGCGCACGCCATACACACTACCTACTGGTCAACCCTGTTTCAAACAAAAGTCAAAAGTCAAAATGCTTTCTCACCCTCCTTTCCCTCCTTTTCATTCCATTTTTTAAATTAGTTCATAAATTCAAAATTTTATGATGTAAATATATATACAAACTAATTATATGTCATATTTAGTTGCATGAATTGTATACTTATATATAAAATTAAAAGGGTAACTTTATATAATAATAACCAAGTTTCTAATCTATTTCATTTTTAGTCACTCATACTTTTTTGTCTTATTTTAGTCACTCAAGTTTCACATCTATTCAATTTTAGTCACTCAAACTCTTTTTGTCTCATTTTAGTCACTCACGTTTCACATGTTGTTCCAATCTTTCATAATTACCATGTTACGAGTTACTTTTTTTTAGATTTCATTTTATGGATATGGTGAAAATGAAATCCAAAAGAGTAAACCAACATTTTCACCATATTCATAAAACAAAATCCCAAAAAAGTAACATGTTAACATCGTAATTGCGCAAGATTGGAACAATATGTGAAACTTGAGTGACTAAAATGAGACAAAAAAAGTTTGAATGACTAAAATGGAACAGATGGGAAACTTGAGTGACTAAAATGAGACAAAAAAATTTTAAGTGACTAAAATGAAACAGATGAAAAACTTGATTACTATTCCGTGAAGTTTTCCCAAAATTAAAAATAATTACACTCCATTCATCTATACTATATAATAAATAGAGGTTTTTAGTGCCACTTGTCACCTCCATATTCATTCTCGTAATTTTTTTCTCGCATCTCTCTCTTATTTAATGCACTTCTATCTTTAAATAATAATATATATTTAAAGAAAATATTAATTACACTAATAAAAACATTTATTTTAAATTATCCCTTCTTATAAGAAACGCTAAAATTTAATTATGTAACTTTTAATTCAATTAAATAGTAACTGAAAGTCAAATTACATTAAATGGTAATTAATGTATTTTCGAAACCCAATTATATATTAATTTTTACATATTTTGAGTTTGTTTATATCCGTAGTATATGTAATATATTTTTACACCTGTAAAATATATACATAAAGATTTAAAAATATTAAATATTGATATTGTTCACCCCGTGTGTAGACACGGGATCTAAATTATGTTATTATATATAAATGAAATGGAAAATTAGATTATATGAGTGTGAAAATTAATAGGCTCATTTTTACTCCAACACTACATCCTCTTTTAAACACATTTTTTTAAAATGTAATAATTATATATATATATATATATATATATATATATATATATATATATATATATATATATATATATATATATATATATATATATATAGGATTAGGTTCAAGTAAAAAGTATTTTAATTGTAAGAATGGTGAGAAGGATTTAGGGTCATTAGATTAAATTGTAGAAAATATTTAATGGTTGAGATTAAATTGTAGGAGAAAAAATTGTTGGAAGGGTATTTTTGTCTTGGCCACTTTTGTTGACTTTTTATCAAGTTCCCCCCTCATTTTTAAACGTTCATAACTTTTACATACGACATTATTTTTTCAAAAAAATTACACCATAAAAACAAGCATTTTTTTATCTTTAAAACGAGTATAGTGTCGTTATAAACAAAAACGATTTTTTTTTACTTTTTTCAGCTTATTGTTTAATTAGTCAGGTCAATGTGTAATACAAGTTCATTGTGTAATACAAGTTCAATGTGTAATACAAGTTCATTATGTAATACCACGTCTGGTCATTGTGTAATACAAGTTCATTGTGCTATATGTATTTATCATTGTGTTTTACGTTTTTCAGCTCATTGTGTAGTTAGTCAGGTCATTGTGTAATATAAGTTCATCGTGTAATACAAGTTCATTGTGTAATACAAGTTCATTGTGTAATATCACGTTTGGTCATTGTGTAATACAAGTTCATTGTGTAATACAAGTTCAATGTGTAATACAAGTTTATTGTGTAATACCAGGTCTGGTCATTGTGTAATACAAGTTCATTGTGTAATACAAGTTCAATGTGTAATACAAGTTCATTGTGTAATACCATGTCTGGTCATTGTGTAATACAAGTTCATTGTGCTATATGTATTTATCATTGTGTTTTACGTTAGCTCATTGTATAGTTAGTCAGGTCATTGTGTAATACAAGTTCATCGTGTAATACAAGTTCATTGTGTAATACCACGTTTGGTCATTGTGTAATACAAGTTCATTGTGTAATACAAGTTCAATGTGTAATACAAGTTCATTGTGTAATACCACGTCTGGTCATTGTGTAATACAAGTTCATTGTGCTATATGTATTTATCATTGTGTTTTACGTTTTTCAGCTCACTGTGTAGTTAGTCAGGTCATTGTGTAATACAAGTTCATCGTGTAATACAAGTTCATTGTGTAATACAAGTTCATTGTGTAATACCACGTTTGGTCATTGTGTAATACAAGTTCAATGTGTAATACAAGTTTATTGTGTAATACCAGTTCTGGTCATTGTGTAATACAAGTTCCTTGTGTAATACAAGTTCAATGTGTAATACAAGTTCATTGTGTAATACCACGTCTGGTCATTGTGTAATACAAGTTCATTGTGTTATATGTATTTATCATTGTGTTTTACGTTAGCTCATTGTGTAGTTAGTCAGGTCATTGTGTAATACAAGTTCATCGTGTAATACAAGTTCATTATGTAATACCACGTCTGGTCATTGTGTAATATCTGGTCTTTGTGTAATACAAGTTCATTGTGTAATTAGTCAAGTCATTGTATAATACAAGTTCATTGTGTAATACAAGTTCATTGTGTAATACAAGTTCAATGTGTAATACAAGTTCATTGTGCTATATGTATTTATCGTTGTGTTTTACGTTTTCCAACTCATTGTGTAGTTAGTCAGGTCATTGTGTATTACAAGTTTATCGTGTAATACAAGTTCATAGTGTAATACAAGTTCATTGTGTAATACCACGTCTGGTCATTGTGTAATACAAGTTCATTATGTAATTAGTCAAGTCATTGTGTAATATAAGTTCATTGTGTAATACAAGTTCATTGTTTCAAATATTTTTCATCATTGTGTTATATGTTTTCATCATTGTGTTTTACGTTTTCTAGCTCATTGTGTAATTCGCTCATTATTGTGTAATTCGCTCAAATATGTCAGGTCATTGTGTAATATCAAGTCTGATCATTGTGTAATATCAGATCTTGTATTACACATTGACCTGGTGTATTACACATTGACATAGTATATTACACATTAACCTCCTATATTACACATTGACCATTATGCCCTCCCTTTAAAAACAATAAAATGACACATGTCAAGCTTAAAAGCCTTCTTAACCTTTTTATTTTTAAAACCCTTTTTACTATAACCTAACCCTATATATATATATATATATATATATATATATATATATATATATATATATAATATTAGTGATTGGATTTCATCCGGCTTCATCCGGAATTCCGGATGAGAATTAACCGAACGCATGCCTCCAATGGGGGTCCTTGGAACGTTGTAGGTGCTCTTATGATATACTCTCTTCTCAACTGAACGAATATATAGAGACAGAGGACATATGATTGAAGAGTTAAAAAACTTTATTATTAATATTTTCCCTATCATTAGTATACTATGAAAGAAACTAATATAAAAGTTTAGATAGTAAAATATATAATATAATATATTTATTTGTGTAATTCCTTATAAAAATACTGTAAGTAGGGGTGTTCATTTTACCCGAAACCCGAATACCGAACCCGACCCAAATTAACTCGAACCCGATTAATATGGAACCCGAACAACCCGAACCCGTTTAAGATGGAACCCGAACCCGAAGATAGTATTCGGTTTGGTAATTAGGTTAAAAAAGGTTAATCAGATTAACCCGATTAACCCGAATAATAATAAAAATATATTTTATTATTAATAGTTATTTGTAATCTTAGCTCAGTATAAATCTAAACATTTTTTATGTTTATTTTATTTCACTTTTTTTTAATATATGATTGGAAACGGACGAGCGGACATGAAGGTGAAAGTTTGAAAAGTGAACATTGTTAATGAGTTTATTGTTTGAAACGATTTGTCGTTTTTTTAGTTTATACGATTGGTTGATACACTTTAGTTTTATGCTTATTTTATTTGATGTTGTTTTAGTTAATATACGTGTTTAGTGCATGAGTTTGAACGAAAAATCATATTGAGAGTGTTTTTATTTGACATTTTGTGATTATTATTTAATACATATCATGTTAAGTTAAATAATAAAGTATGCGTTGCAACTTGTATTTAGAAACCTGAATACCGATTAACCCGAAACCGATTAACCCGAATCTTATCTGGGTCGGTAAACGGGTAGGATTCTTATAACAAAAAACCCGAATAACCCGAACCGAATAATCTGAAACCCGATTAAAAAACCCAATGAACACCCCTAACTGTAAGAATTAAAAAAATTCAATCTTAAATTTATTTTGTAGCATTATAGAGATCTCTTTAATACTGCCATTTTTAAAAAGAAATACATTATATTTTTTAATTTATTTAAAAGCATTATAAAAAAACACAAGCAATAAAGAATATGAGAAATGATATTCTAATATTTTATTTGAAAAATTAAAATATTTAGTGAATCATCTTTTCTCAATTAAACACTAGTATAAATTAAGGTTAAGAAATTTGGTTAAATTGGAAAATATGGATGTCAACATCTATTCCTTCTATTATTATTAGATTAGAAACTCGTGTATTACATGAGTTGTATATTGAAAACGATATAATTCATAAATTTGTAAATAATTTGTATGATTGAAAGGAAGCAAATTAAATGGGTCGAAGGTTGCCCAGACTGTACTTCTAATGCATAAAACTTCCTAAATCACTGAACCCAAATATTATGTACTTGTTTAAATAATATAATATGATCATATTTCACACTAATTATTTATAGAAAAAAATAATTTTTGGATAAAAGGTGTTCCATTCAACCTTACTCGCTTTGACCTGTAAAAATGTTGCCCATTAATTTGACCTGTTATCCAACCCGTCGATTTTGCCACCTCTAGTGTAAACATAGTGACCATTGTAATAATTCCATCAAATAACTATAAATCAGATATACTCTCCCATAAGCATCTACAATCTCTTTGAAAGGGACTAAAACCGGGTACCTCTCATAGTTGGCAAACATAGCATAAACATAGTTCTTAAACATTGAATAAACATTAAAATCAACAGCAGAAGTCTATCACATAATTACAGAGTTAATTAAAACTTTAAGCATTCATTGTCTTAAAAGCATAAATTAGATAATGGGGATGTTAGTCTTGATCAGCAGCAGCCCATCATTTCCAAGCTCCTTCAGCTTTAAGTGTGCTTCTTTTCTTTACTATCTGATATGCATACTAAAATCTGGTAAGTTCAAGTTTTCAAAACATTAATCCAGTAACCTTCCATACTCATATTTATCATACTGAAAACATACTTAGCCATTTCTGTTCTCTTTACTTTTAAGCCATACATTAATAGTCTATCATCTGTTCCTTTCTTTACTGTCCACGAATGACTTCTTTTGTCCACAAAGGACCTATGTAGGTATTGTTCCCAACGCTCATCGTCCAAGGCCCGATACCCATATCTTTTCTTAGGTGACCGTTGTCACCAGAGTAACTGTTATTACTCATTACGTCAGTTGTACAACATCCCCGTTACAGTGCCCTGCCGAGCACTGTCCCGGTTATTCATATGGCAGGCATAAAACTAATGCCATGACACTGCCATAGGCTCCGGGTAGTACCAGTCACAAAGATTATACTACTACCTCAAGACTTGCTTCGGTGGTAACCATACTTTTACAGATTAGACAATGTATATGACTTAATCCTTTCCTTCTGTTTATAAAACATATAGTTAAATAAACTCATTATTTCTTTTATTTTCGTTTATAAAACATATAGTTAAATAAACTCATTCTTTTCTTTTCTTTCTGTGTATAAAACATAAGTTAAATAAACCATTTCTTTCTTTTCTCTCGCAAATGTTTAAGTAATAAAATACTTTTTATATAAACGTTTAATTCTTGAGTATGCATACCACCCTAAAACAGTAAAATTAGGGATTCTTGAACTCACCTGATTTGATAGCCTCAACGTGTTATCTATGGTCCGACTGTCGAAGTCGCAAATCTGGATAGATAGATAATTATCAGGTCTAATTACACTATACTAATTTCGCTATCACCATCCTAGCGAAACTAATGTATTTTCGCTACTAACACTGGCGAAACTGAGCTAGATTTGTCACTGTCACTATAAGTCTAGCAAAACTGAGCTAGATTCGCCACCCTCAGATCAGGCGAAACTGGACTAGTTTCGCCTGAACTGCATCTTCCTCCCATAACCCTAGGTTTTGCATGCTAATGGTGGGTCAGGCTGTTTCTCATAAAGTTCTTAACTTTTTACGTCAAAAACGTTTATTTGCTATCCATTAGTCTAGATCTAAGTCTTATTCCATGTTTCACACGTAAAAAATCGCATCTTTCGAGATAAAACTCGCTGTTAACCTAGAAACCCATTTTAATCTAAAACAGAAAGTAAAGGTCGGTGATTACCTGAGTACTCGATGCTTTCCCTTGCCTTGATCTTTGGCGACGATCTACACCCGATATGGAGCTTGACGAAGGCTCGTTTTCCCGTTTTCTCTCTCTACTCTCTCTCTCTCATTTCGCTAAAAGATGGGTGAAATGAAGAGAAGAGGGGGCGGCTAAGGTAATAGGGGTGGTCCTCCCCTTTTCGCGGCCCACTTACCAGCCCAAGGCCCGTCTCCTCTTATTTCCCTTCTTGTCTTTTGTTTAGGTGTGTGTTTACCCCCCTCGATCCTTATTTCTTTCGTTCACTGTAAATTTCAGGATGTTACACTCTTGAAAAGTAGAAGTAAATTTGTTTGTGCGGAGATATGTAGGCGGTGACTCCTTAGTATGGCCCCAACCTGTGAGTTACTGTCAACTGTTGCCCTCTACAAAGCCTTTTGGATTTGCAACCCAATATCATGTAATAGTCTATAAAGGTCTATCTATCCTAAGTTCTTAATCATCAGCTTATTCTTTGACTTGTCATTGACTTGTCATTCTGTGTTAAAAAATTCCAAATAAAAACAAATATAAAAACATTTCAGTGACAATCATCAATTAAGAATATCTAAGTTACAAAACATCAATAAGTATTGGTACCGTGCGCTACGGTAGGTCTCACTTGAACATCGAAACGTAGATAAAAAAGCACGTACTAACGATAAATTTAACTTTTTCTCTAATATTTGTTAAAAAGAAGTAAGTGAATGCATATGAAAGCATGTGAAGCTGACGTTTGTCGAGACCTGTCTGTAACTGTGATATGGGATATTGGAGCAAATGGAAAACCATGGTATATGATATTGGAGTAAATGTTGCAGCTCTATGATTTCGAATTGGTGCACAATGAGGTACAACTTTTATAAAAGATCTCGCATTCTCACATATATAATTTGTGACACAATAACATGAATGGAGTGTAATTATGGTGTGGATCTAGTAGTAGCATGGATTGCGTCGCCCTGTCAATTTAGTATGTGTTAGTTGTAAAAATAACAAAATTGTAAAATAACAATGTTTAAAGGAAATCAATACATGCATATTTATTAAGGAGAAGATAACATCACTCATTTTTGCTACCAAAGGGAACCCATCTTCTAATAACTCTTAATTCAACGGGTACAGAAAACAGTAAGCAAATGAGAGTGTTTGTGAAATCCTATGGATCAATGTGCCAAACAATCATGCAGCAAAAGAGTCAAATGTATACTTTCTTATGTGTTAATACTTCCTAGGAGGAGGAGTATAACACTATAGACATTGTAAAATTGTTTTTGATTTCCTTGTTTTATGAACTAAAGCATAGGATAATGTTACTTTCTTTTGCTTTGTGCCCCCCGTTTAATCAATTATATAAGTTTAAGTTCTACCACCGCTTCCATTGGGGTTGGTGGCCCAATGGTAGAGGCAAAGCCTCTAGGAGCACCTAAGGTTTGGAAGTTACGGGTTCAAGTCCCACTAGTGACAGGATTAAAAAGAAATTTGCCGTTCCAAAAAAAAAAGTTCTACTACTGCTTTGGTACATGTGTTATCACTTATCACTGCATATTGATTCCGAAAACCTTTTAATATTTAAGGAAAGTTATAGATTATTGGATGCCCAAGACTAAAGCATTAACTTTTTCTTAATAAAATGAGTTAAAAACTAACAATTCCTATTTCATAATAATTTCCAGCTTTTATGCTAATATGAAGCCAATACATTTGCAAAGAAAAACATTCCACAAACCTTAAATTAATTCTAAATTCCACACTTTTTTGCTTAATTGCCTTTGTTTATAAAGGAAGCAGTTTTTTTTATTTTTAATTAAAACCTAATAAATTTTTTATAGAATATTTTGATCAAAATATAATGAATTTTCATACCCGGAACTGTACGATTAGCATTCAGGACAGTTCGGGTTTCTAACGGGTAAGGCAGGTCAACATAAACATCAATGAAATTTTAAAGTCATTCAAACAAAAAAACATTTTTTATTTTGTAAAGGGGTGTGTAACATGTCTAAACTGACCCGAACCGACCCGACAATTAAATTTTAATCTTTCCGCAATCTAAACCATAAAAGGATTAAAATGTTGGTCGTCTATCATCAAAATATTGTATTGATGTTGATTGCTTTTAATTTGAACTAAGTGCCTTGTTATATATTAATCTATGAAAACATGGTTGCAGATGTCGCTAGGCGCTGCCAAGTCAGTCCACTGGAGAGTTGCGAATACTCGGCCTAGGTGAAAAGTAATCGGACATGGAAAATTACAAAGAAATTAATTTTCGGAAAATTATATATGTCAAATATTATAAGTTACTAATATTTATAACAAAATACGTGAATATTAATATAAATTAAAATGATACATGTTCAAATACTAAAGTATTTTAAAAATTTATATTCATTCTTTAATATTATAGACATAGTAATCATTTAATTCTCGTCTTCCAATGTATCTTCATGAAAAACAGCGACAATCCAACAAGTATCGGTGAAAAACAGCGAAAATCCGACTTTACTGAATTGGACCGATTCCACGTAATGTTGACCGAGTTGAAGAAAATCGCCTTGACAGAGTTCACGGCCGCCTAGACCGAGGTTTACAACACTCTATGAAAATATTAGAGCTAACAAACAAAGAAGAGATATAAATGAACAAAAAGAAACAAAACAAATTATGAACAATCATACCATAACATGGGTATTGAAAGGAATATTCAGGTCCTCCCTTAACTAATTAACAACAACCTGAAACACATTCTCACTCAATTCAGTGACAAGATTTAGAAGAGAGTAAATAAAAAAAATTTAAAAACCACGTACCTTGGAACATTCCGGTGAAACATATAGCATAGTATAACGTTTATCCAAGGACATATAATCCCTCTCAGAGTCCACCAAATTGGATGAAGAAACCTGTAAAAGATAATATTTACATAGTTGGAAATGTGTGACAAATAAGCATCCATTAAAATATTCAATCATATTGAAATCTTTGTCTAGCACATCCTCTAAATCAGCAAGAGCAATCTATAGTACAATCATTCAAATATTCAATCATATTATTCATATCAAAGAACCTGTTTCAATCATTTTCTGTAATATTCTCGCATTACACCTATTGAAAATATGAAAGATCCAAAAAAATAAATAAAAAAATTTCAACACAGAATGTATAAGCGTTTACAAATTCAAGCCCTAAGCTTCTTGGCCAACAATACTACAAAATTGAAATCAAATCATACATGTGTGGGTAGCAAGAGAACCAAGACGCGTTTAGGGATTCATGAGAACAACTTCAGGGGAATCGTCCAAGCTTCACGAGATCAATTTCAGGACAGGGGTGCAAGATTCACAATTAGGGTTTCAAATGATTTACCAGGTAAAATAGAAACAAAGAGGCAATCAATTTGAGAACGACGATTAATAATAAAAAGATTGAAGATCAAAATCAAAACAACAGAATATTAGGGTTCAAAATCTTTCAAATTCATAACCCTATTCATTGAAAAATCTTTGAAGATTGAAGGTACTTGTTGAGAGCGAATGAAGATGAATGCGACGATCAATTTTAGGGTTTGGAGTGAAAAGAAGAGTGTGATGGTCAATGGAGATCACAATTGCGTTTCATCTGAAAAGGAAAACAGGTAAATGAGAAACAGGTTAGGATCCGCTTTAGGCTCCGCGTGAATAAAATATGGTAAAAGGGTTTAGCCGGGAAAAAAAGGTTGAACATGTACTAAAAAATAACACGTAACACCAAAGTTACACTTTTATTATAGAGTATAAATTATAATAATAATATTATTATTATTATTATTATTATTATATATAAAGGTAATGCAACTTTGTTTTGTTTATTAGTCGTTCAACTTTATTTTTATTTTAATCCATTAATATCTTTATTTACTTATACATAGAATTTTATTAAATTATATATTTTGTATTTGAAAAGGCGACATAATTTATTAATTTTTCTCACTCGCGTGACTAGGAATAAACAAAAAGGTAACATTTTGAGTGTAGTAAAAGCTTTTATTAAACGAAAATAAATTGCTTTTATTCTACTCTTATATTAAAAAGTCGTAATTAAGTGATCATCATGACATATCATTAGTGTTTCATGTTCTCAAAAGTTATGCAGAGACTATTTACCACTTTCTAGTTAAATATATTTACTTGAGTAAATAAACAGTAACGGCATCATAATAATTAGAGCAAATTATAAATTACGTTCTTTAAGTATTATCATATTTCAGAATATGTTTTTTAACTAAGTAAATTACAGAAAACGTCATTTATGTTTAAAAAACTTTGCACGTTACGTTCTTTAGACTTACAGACGTTAAATTTCACCGTTAAGTCAGGTCACGTGCCTTGCATGTGAGGGCGTTTTGTTCTTTTTACCCACAATTTCAGGTACCTAGATCTGAGAATGGGTGGGGCTTTTACAAATTTAGGGTTTTAAATTTATTTTTGTGGGTAAAAAGACCATAACGCCCTCACATGCAAGACACGTGACCTGACTTAACGGTGAAATTTAACGTCTGTTAGTTTAAAAGACGTAACGTGCAAGATTTTTTAAACATAAAGGACGTTTTCTATAATTTCCTTAGTTAAAGGACGTATTCTGAAATATGAGTAATATTTAAAGAACGTAATTTTTAATTTGCTCCTCATAATTATTTAAATCGTCGATTAATATATTAGAAATATAGAATGCATAATTAACTTTAAGTTGAGAGTTGTGGTAATGACATATCATTTATATGTAAGGCACTGAAGATAATCAAATGTTGTGAGTGAGAGAAAGAGAGACGGTGAAAAACCGTCCTATAAATCATAATTAAAACAATAAATATACGTATTTACGTGGTTCTACCAAATTCAATTAGTTTTTTGTTAAATATTCATGCATGTAAAGCAAATTTGTTTGCAATATATATTAAATAAAAACATTTTTTATTATTTATATAATTATTTGAAAAGTAAGTTTTGAGTGCTTAAAATGCAAGACTTGCGAAAAGGGCACTCAAATTGGTCTGCCATTACTTTATTTTTTTTTAATAAACATGTAAATTTCAACATACTTGAAAAATAGTTAAATACATTTGAGTTTTATATTATTTAAGATATATTTTATTAAAAACACACTTACTTTTTATTGAAGTTAAAAATATACGTTTATAGCTTTAGTTACATGATTTTGTTACTAAAATATATTATTAATAATCTATATTTAAAAGTAAATATTCAATTTTTTACAATGGAGCTCACTTTTTTGAGTTTTTCTGTTACTTTTTTCTTAATTTTCTGACAACATTAAAGAGTGTGAATTAGTCATCTTTCCGACAAAGATTAAAGAGTAATTAATTACTAATTAGGGTTAGATTAGTACCAAGTGAGATGAAACAGTTACTTGATCTTACCAATCTCGAGCAAAAAAGAATCTCAACAAAAATATCGTAATAATGAACAATATTTTTCCTGATAATGTAGTTAAAAATCAATAATATTTCAACTATTGTATTTAATATTATTAATTAATAACCAACGTACCATTTTATTTTATTTTTTTAACCGTGAGAACTTGTTACCGAAACTCAAGGACCCCACTTATACCTTTCTAGCCAATGAGATCAAGGAAAACTCAGCTAGCTTGCACTGAACAAGTGACATTTAAAAGCTTAAACGTACAAATCTAGTGAAAGCCAGATTCGAACTAGAGACTTCTACTAGAGTCCAGAAGGACTCAAACGCTTACCGGTATGTCACTCCGTAAAAATGTACTTTTCAAAATTTGCGATATAATGTTCATTTAAAAAAAAAGATTTAACTATGATTGTTTCATGAACTAGTGTTTATGTTCATGTGTTACGACAAATATTTATTTTTTAGTTATGCTTATTGGGGATTGGAAATAAAATATAAAACTTTAATTTGTTACTTAATTATTTGCAAATTTACATAAAAGCTAATGAAATTCATTTTTCAAACATATATAACTTTATACTTTATTTTAGTTTTTTTTAATACATGTTTTACAAAATAAAGATGGTAAGAAAAAGACAATAATAAAAGTTATACATAAAATTCAAGGTTGTTTGCTAAACACCGCAGCAAGTGACAAAATATTATATTTCCTACTTTACATGTTAATTAAATCTAATTCATTTGCTAAATAGAAGTAAGGGAGTATTTCACATTACTTTATCTTTTTCTGTTGAAAAGAAGGATGATTACAATAAAGTGGCAGGTAAATGGGCAACAAATTACGCTGCAACCCCCTTTTGAATAGCAAAACCGATCATACTAAAAACAAAGCTTTGGGTCTTAGGGGCCGAAATATTACTATGCACGACTCGTTGAACCCTGTTTATGAATTCCACTGCCTCCGGTGCTAGGAACCCAAAAGTATCAAACGCAAAAGGGATAAACACGTGTTGGTTCTCTAAACAAGTTTTCTCGTGTTTAACAATTTTGCATGATTCCGCCTTTAAAGCAGCATGGCCCGCCACAACCCCATTGTCCCTGAGCCCCACAAGAGGGGACACTCCTGTAAGGTCCACACAAGCGTGTTTCCCCCCTACCCAATCAAACACAAGAATATCAGCCGGCCGTAGAGTAGACCTCCCTTCAAGCGGATCTGTCAGAAAGTTCACGGGGGCCTCTTTTTTAGCAGAAATTCCTGCCCGTTTGAGAACATCACAAAGAACATCCCTAACCAAATCATGCCTGTATTTAAACCCGGGTAACTCTTTGCAATGGACCGCATGCTCGCCAAAAGAATCCAAACAAGCCTTGCGACAAACTGGGCAGGGCTCATCAGTCGGAAACAAGGGGATCATTAGCCGATACTTGAGGATAGCCCGGTACTCCACAACCGACATATGCTGGCCCAGTCCTTCAATGGGGATAACTGTTAGAAAATCTTGAGCCCGAGGAGCCCGGCGACATTCAAACACCGCTTTTTGGTGAGGTGATAAATCAAACTTTACTCCCAAATTCTGGACGATTCTGCTAAATAAGGCATTCGCCAAAGCATGTTGGGCTTTAGGGGGGCAGTGTCCTTATTAGAGAAAACGCTAAGATCGAAATCAGGAAGGGACATGCGCAAGCGATCCATCGCACACCCATAATCAGAGTCTAACCCATCAATATCACAACCCCGGAGAATGTGGTCCTGTAAACTCCAAGATTGTGCCCTCGAGGCCACAAATGCATAAGCAGATACATCATGAGCCGCACATAAACCCAAACCCCTAAAACAGGTTGGAAGTGATGCCAACCTCCATTGAAAATCCCTAAAAAAAGTACTACCACAAACCATGATATCCTCGATCGCACCCCGGAGGCCCTTGTCAAAAATTGAAACAGCTTCCCCCACATACATAGGCTGGCATGTTCCAAGGCCGAATAATAGCTTTGCCACTCCCATACACGAGCGGAGCAAAAGGAGCTCGCGTTGAGGGTCCCGCAAACGTGGGAGACAGCTCATCAGTTCCACCGCACAAGAAGCCCTTTTCACAGCCAAATTATTGATGAACCCTGCATCTCTGCTAACGGCGCCCCCAAGAAGTTTCACACCTAGCATTGGCCTTCCAATCTCACAAGGAACAATCCATCTTGTACCTTCACCCCATTGCACGATGGCCAAAAAACTTCCATTTTCTTGATGTTAAGTTCAAGGCCCAAACAGGGCCCCTCCGACCTGATAATAGCTAGGGCTTTAGCCACCTCTTTAATGTCTCCGATAATCGTACCATCATCTAGGTACCAAGCATGGAAGAGAAGCTTGCAGCAATCCCTGATCTGATGAACCAGCGGATGCAAAACTAAGGCAAAAAGGAGAGGCCCCAAAGGGTCCCTCTGTTGAACCCTAGTGGTGGACCAAATATGGTCATCACCCACATATAACCTAGCCGGCTGCCCATATAAAAAATCCACCCATAGCGAAATGGACGGGAATCGGGTCCGAACCTCTTGCAGGAGGGCAGTCCTATCCACTAAGTTGAAAGAATTGGAGAAATCGACGGTAAGCATAGCCAACGATCCATCCGAGTGAAACTCATTTAAGAACATGTTTGCGCTATGGAGCACAACCTCTGCCCAATTGGGAACTCCCACCCCAAATTGAAAGTCACACAGATATTTAGCCATCTCCTTCCCAACACCCATCATGGCTACCTTAGAGACCAATCTCCTCCAGATCGCACCTACGGCAATAGGTCTAATCCCGTTGTCCGGTTTGGGCAGCGATGTGAGAGGGGCCGAGACAACGAACTCCGCCGAAACATAAATTAACCACCACAGAAATAACCCTAAGCAATTCAACGGCGATCGTAGACCCCTCTCCACAAAGAGCATCCAAAATATGTTGGGCTCTCAATCCGTCCCTCCCACAAGAGGTCCCTTTGGGGAAAGCTTTAATGCATTCAAGCACGACATCATCATCCACAACAAGAGGAGGCTCAGAAAGTAAGGAAACATGCATAACCGAAGGGGCAGGATGGGATGCTTTGCTACCAACACTTTCATAATATCATTACCGAAAGGTGCAACCCCTAAGAGCATAATACTTTGATCGCAGCAGTGAAATGCCCATCCGCAACTTTTCGCAAACATTGTTGCACATAATGATTTACATATAAGAATTGTTTAAAGTTTGACTTACCTTTTTAATTCTTCGTTCTATATACTTATTTATGTCTCTCTAAATTTAGATCACGTCCGTTCATTTAATAATACTAAATACATGTAAATAATTTAAGTTGCTAATCATAAAAATTAGTATTTTATGTTTTTTTTAATTTTAAGACCATTATTACTATATTCTAAAAAAAATTTCTATTATATTTTTAAAATCATTACAAAACAGTAAAGTATTGCGAAAACAAAAATAACAAATTTAAATTGTTTAATATTTTTTATTGATTGTTCATATTTTTTTAAATGTTATTCTTTTTACGTACACATGTATACATAATGTATATAAAAAAATATTAAACTAATTTGTTCACATATTTTATAATAACCAGCACATGTGTTAGATAATATAACCTATACATGATTTACACATTTATATATTTTATACACACAAAAAATCAAATTAATTTATCCATGGCTTTTGAATTTCAAAGTGAAAAACAGCAAAAAAATCTGTTTATATCAATTTCATTTATTTTATATTTTTTAAAATTAAAAAAATGAATGGTTTTTTTTTTGTTTTGCGTGTTTTTGCAACAATTTATGTTCTGCATAGATCCCTTCCATACACACAATACGCGTGTGTGTGCGCGCCTCTTTTTATAAAAAACAACCATCCACGATTCATTGCCAACTAGATATACAAAATAATAAAGTTTATTTATAGTATATTAAAGTTAATTGCATAAAAGGTATCATGTGTAACCAAAACATAAAGCTATACCATGCCCAAAATTAAAGATATCGGACCGTGTTTTACATCGATGACAGATATATACATTATTATGAAAAAACAGGTTTCGAATATGTCATTCCATTAGTCCGCGGAAAGTAAGAGTGGCTTTTGCTAACGAAAAAAATAAAAAATAATAATACTAATAATAATAACAATAGTAGTAGTAGTAATAATGACAAGAAAAATAAGAACATGTGATACAAATGCTAATTATAATTATTCATATGTTGATATTCTACATTCTTTAGTCATTAGCAACGATGTCCAAAAGATCAATCTATTAAACCAAATCAATAAAAAGTCGTTGGGTATACACATCAAGATAGATGCAGGTGCCGAATTGTGAATCGAATGTGCGAATTGTCACACCCCAAAACCAGGGCATGCGACTTTATTGGAATTACTCAATGAACCATAGTCCAAAACCAAACACATAACGGAAGTCTTAAACCAAATACAAAACCAACCAAAATGTCTAAACAAAGCATAAATCAAAATGTTCATAAAACACCTTATGTTAAGTCTTCACCAAATGCCAAGTTGATCCAATGCTACCGGCCATGCATGACCCTTGCCTTTACTAGTTGAGGCATCCTACCTCCCCGAAATTCACATCTAAACAATTCAACTTAAGTAGGTGAGTTCTAAGTGTGACATCCCTGATTTTATGCCTGATCATATAATCCTACCTTGTAACCTTGATTAATTTATTATACAATGAACATTTTTATGCTTCATATCACTTGTGATATCATTTCATTTCAAATTTCCAAGTCTAGTCTAGAGCGAGTATTCTATTGCGCATAGAACGGCTTGCGCATTATATTTTGATTCTATATCTGATTCTAGTATTCATTCTTAATCTTGCTACTTATAGTAGCTTTGGATGCCTTAGACTCTAACCTAATAAAAAAAGTTCAAGTTTGTAACTTCGTTTGACTAAAATATAATTTCAAGGGTAAAAGTTACACATACATAAATTTCAGGGTTTCTTTTGTAATGTCTTCGAAATCTGGTTATTTTTTGTAAATTCAATCATATATCATTATTATTAATATAATTTTTGAAATTTTAAGTTTATATATTATTATTTATTATTTAAATTAATAAAATCAATTAATTCCTTTAAACTTATCCAAAATGAATTAAAACCATTATTTTTATTCTTAAATCTTATCCTAATCCATTCCATCCATTAACTAACTAATTTTGAACTCAATCCTATCATCCATATCCATAAAATTTCATGAACTAACCTCTATATCCATTATTCAAAAGTTTTATAAAAAATTCTAAGATTTATAAACCTATGTTTATCACCTTTGTTATCCTAATAAAAAAAAAACCTAACCAACTTTTCCCCTTTTTCCTCTCAAACCCACCCTATAAATAGAGCCTTAAACCTCATTCATTCTTCACACCTCAACAATCCTCTAGGGCTCTCTAGCAACTAAAAGTTGTTCTTCTCATCTTTTGGAAGATTATAGCTTAAATCCTTCCATTCTAAGTAAGTTCTTCTTATGTTCTTGCTTGTTCATACTTTTCTTTTCAAAAATTCCTCATAACTAGCTAGATCTATGATTCCCTAGCATGTTTATGTTATAATTATAGAGCTATCGAAGATCAAATGCCCTATTTTAATTAAACTTGTTCAAACTTTTATTTAAAAACTTGGTTTTGATCTTTCTTGTTCCTTTCAATTTCAAAAATCATGTTTTTACTAAAACTCCTTATCTTCAAATTAAACCCCTCTAATAATTAACTTATTTCATTTCTATCTTTACTAAACTTATATTTTCACTTTAGCCCTTATACTTTCCAAATTTACCAAACAAACCCTAAACTTGGTCAAGTATACAAATAAGGTAACTTTCAAACCAGTATGTAGTTATCTGACAAACATTAAAGTTCTGGCTAGGAAAAGACGGGGTTCCGATCCAACCAACTATTTCCTGGGAACTTTTATGTTGGAGGTACTACTCTGGAATGATAATCACTCTAGTGTACAACAACCACTTTCAACTAATTACATTGTCAACCCCTCGACTATCCTTAACTTGTTTCTAACGTAACAAACTTAAACTTAGGGAGTCGTTAAGGCATTCGATCCAAGTTACTACAAGTTCAAGTTCAACCATTTCATTTGCAAGGTGAGATACATAGCCCCTTTTACTTTTTATCTTTGGGGTGGAAACATGCTCGTATATCAAAGGTTGCACAAACTATATCAAACTCAAATACTACTTTTGCAATTTCAATAACAACTTTCTATACTTGTAAACTTAAACGGTTTTATACACACTCTACAACCATTAACTTGGGATAAGCCAACGGGAGTAAGTCATAGATCTATGGGCCTGACATGCCGATCTAGTTCTTGAGTTGACGAGATACGATATCAACTTGAGACTAGATATACAGAAACTGCAAAACTTGTTATTCATGCTATATCAATTCTATGGGAACCCAATCTTGTCATTAGGTTTGGTTGAATCGATGTATAAAAGTTTGTTTACTTGTTATTGAACCTTGTTTATGAATTGCAAAAATCTTCATTATCTATACTATGTAATTACTTAAACCTATGTTCTCACCGGCTTTATAGCTGACATATTTTAGCATGTTTTTCAGGTACTAATAACTAGGTTGCTGTTACAATCACGCTAGGACTTCGAGACTTGGCTCTAGGAGATTTAGTTATTTATAAAGTTTAATAAAGACAATTTGTTTATCTATTTTGTTTGGATGTGTGTTTTTTTAAAAACAATGTAATGCAATTATTCGGTTAATTTAATAGTATTTCTTTTAATCATTGTGATGATTTCAATTCGTCACCCCTCGCGTAAATTCCGCCATCGGTGGGGGTGTGACACTAAGCTACACGTTTCAAAACACACTTTCAGAAACCATGCCATTTCAAGTTTCCTACAACATCATGTTTACATAAGTTACCTCAGTAATCACCACACTTGGAATACTACACGTATTCCCTAGGCACACTGATCAGGTCCTTCTAATTGCCTAAAAAGCCACACAAACTAGTAAACATGAACACACATAGACAAAAAAAGTAATATGCATGACGAACCGACAAAAACACACTTTATAAAACTGTCAAAACTCATGCAAGTATTAATTTAACAATTAGTCATTGCATGATATAATTTTGAAATTTTAGTGACTATTCTAGATAAAAACACATTCAAAAAAGGAACATAGAACTCACTTAGACACACTGCACCGTTAACCTTCGTTATTTGCTCCCCAAAAAGACAATCCACCTATAACATTATCGTTTCACACTACATTATCGTATGCCACGAAATGCTTGGATCATAAGACCCGCTCCTATGACCAAATTACTAGATTGTAGCTCGACACGTGCCCATCAACTAACTTACCTTGCTTTCCAAACATTTATTTAATTTTCTAAAAATAATTATAAATTTTATAAAGTACATTACTTTGGAAAAATCTTCTATAAGACACACTACTAGAAAATGAGTCTAATGCGATATTTTTGAAACCACATTTTTAACATGAGTTGTACTTGTTTATAAAGAAACTTCATTTAACATAAAAGGTTGTATTAAAAAATTCGATTTGTTAAAAATGACAACTTTTGTTAGAAAGGTTGATTTGTTAAAATTCTACGACAATCCTTCTTTTAAAAGGTTACATAAGATAATTTAAAATATAAATACTAATATGACCAATTAAAATCAATTATGTACAATTAGAAAATACCATGGATGAATGTTAACTTTCTTTTTATAAGGTTTATTTTTTAACATTATGTTTTTGGTTTAAAATTTTAATAATGTATATATTTTTTAATCTTATTCTTATTAATCTACTTCTATAATTTGCATTTGAATAATACATACAACTTTTTCTTAAAAAGTTTGCGTTTTCTAACAAAAAGGTTGTTTTAGGTTTAAAGCAACTTCAGGTGACGAAACTCTTGATGAAAAGTTGTTTTAGGCATAATCTAACATTTTCAAGGGTTAATACAACATTTTGTCGGGTTGTATCAGCTTCATATTTATGCAATACTTAACCATTTGTGTCTTTGTAAAAAGTTTGTTTTAAGTCATTTTTGAAATGTTTGAAATATTTATCAAAGAAGTGGTCAAATTTAGTGATTTTAAAGGTGCTAAATCTCGGCCACATTGCTTTTTACTTTTCTTTTATAAACTGCTTGAAAATTTCAGAAATTTACCAAATTCCAAAAAAGTCAAGTGCTGCTATCTATAAAAACAAAATTGATTTATAACTATATATTATCATTTCATTACATAGTTGAATTAATATAGGACGATTACAATAAAGTGGAAGGTAAACGGGCAACAAGTTGCGCTGCAACCCCCTTTTGAATAGCAAAACCGATCCTACTAAAAAAAAGTTTTGGGTCTTAGGGGCCGAAATATTACTATGCACGACTCGTTGAACCCTGTTTAGGAATTCCACTGCCTCCAGTGCTAGGAACCCAAAAGTATCAAAAGCAAAAGGAATAAACACGTGTTGGTTCTCTAAACAAGCTTTCTCATGTTTAGCAACTTTGTCTGATTCCGCCTTTAAAGCAGCATGACCCGCCACAACCCCATTTTCCCTAAGCCCCACAAGAGGGGACACTCCTGTAAGGTCCACACAAGCGTGTTTCCCCCCTGCCCAACCAAACACAAGAATATCAGCCGGCCGTAGAGTATACCTCCCTTCAAGCGGATCTGTCAGAAAGTTCACAGGAGCCTCCCTAGATAGTGGAATAAGAAAAAACTAATCCAATATCAACTACACACCAAACGTTGTGTACGATTATTGATTTATTGAAAAAGAAAAGGTTAACAAGGAGTAAAAGGTCAAAACAGATGTTTGACCTACTAATGATAGTCCCTACCAAACATACAGAATAATTAAACTCATAACACCATCCAAATTGTCTCCACCTTTATTTGAGGGTAATATTTTATTTTATTAATAATAATTTTCAAGAAAAAATATTGTTATGGCATCATAGGGTTTACAAGGTGTGAGTCAACAACCGTCAATTACAACAAAGAAATGTTTGGAAATTGTGAATTGTATTCCAATTAGAGTAATACATGAGATATATATACATTTGTATATTTATATAATCTATTCTCAACTATTGTTTATAATTGATCTAATGTTCCTCAGCTATTGTCTATTTACAATTGCCTCGCAAGCTAAGGGCAGGGAGCAACATACAGCTTGGAACGCAAAAAAACATAAATCATTGAGTTGAAAATGGTTTTGTGAAGATTAGTTACAAGATAGGTTGCAACAAGATTGTCACACCATAGTGTGGGAGCAGATGTTTAGCAACAATATTGGCGAGGGCTTTGTACTGCGACTCTGTGGATGATCGAGAAACTGTTTGGAAATTGTGATACCAAAATAGAACAAATGAATGTTTGGAAATTGTGAACTGTATTCCAATTAGGGTAATACATTAGGTATATATACATTTTGTATATTTCTATAATCTATCCTCAACTATTGTTTAATTATATATACATTAGGTGTCCAATGGTGGATCATTCATTGACACGTAAAGCAACATGAAATGGTGTTCTTGATTCTTGGGAGATTTGTAACTCAAAGCATTGCTCCATCTCCTTCTTTTAGTTTTATTGTTTCAAATGGTCGATCATAAAGGTACTTAGGTTTTACATAATGTTGAAATTGTTTTAATTTCTAAATTCATAATATTGTTTTGAACGTTAAAGTGCAATAGAAAACCCTTCACGTCAATGTTATACGTTTTGTTTATTTACGTTTTCTACGCTAAGAGCGAGATATATATACATATAAAGTGTTTTTAATGGAAGTGTAGGAAGTAATCTCAAGTGACTTAAATTGCTTGAAGGGGTAAAATAGGAAAAATCATAATTATTTACTTTTATCTTGTTCCTAATTATTTATAAACTTAAATAACTTTTACATCTATAATCTATACTATATAATAAATAAAGGTTTTAGTATGATACGTGTCGTCACCATATTCAATCTCATCATTATTTTCCCGCTTCTCTCTCTTATTAAATGCACCCATATCTTTTAATAAATTACTAATTATACTAATAAAACACATTTATTTTAAATTATCCTTTATTATAAAAAAATTTGAAATCTAATTATCTAACTTTTGTTTTCAATCAAATAATAAATGAAAGTAAAATTACATTAAATAGTAATTGACGTATTTTCGAAACCCAATTATATATTATTTTTTATATATTTTGAATTTTGTTTTTTATCCTTAATATATGTATAGTAATACATTTTTACACCTATAAAATACATAAATAAAATTTGAGAAATTTATGTATTGATATTTTTCACCCCGTGTATTACACGGGGTCTAAACTAGTATATAATAAATAAATGTTTCTCAATGACACGTGCCGCCTCCATATTCACTCTTATAAAAATTTTCCCGCTTCTCTCTCTTAATAAATACATTTTCATATTTTCAATAACAATATACTTTTAAACAAATTATTAATTGAACTAATAAAACACATTTATTTTAAATTATCTCATATTATAAGAAAGTTTGAAATTTAGTTACCGAACTTATGTTTTCAATCAAATAATAAATGAAAACCAAATTAAATTGGATAGTATTTAATGTATTTTTGAAACTCAATTATATATTAATTTTTACATATTTTTTATTTTGTTTTCTATTGATAATATACGTAATACATTTTTATATATTGATATTTTTTCAGCCTGTGTAGTACACATGTTCTAAGCTAGTACTTCATTATTAAAAAAATTACACCATAAATTGAGAATTTTATCATCTCTAATTTTAGTATAGTATTACTATATAATATTTAAAAAGAAAAATAATTTTTATTAAAAAAATGCAGATAACAGCGTGATTATAGCGTAAGGGCATGAGGTATATACTCCATGTGAGTGAGAGTGGCGTGAACAAAAAGTGCACGCCACGTGGGCGCCACCTCACCTACCCAGATTTCGTCCACCACTCTCACATGAGAGAGGTATACCAGTGTGAGTGTGAGTGGTGTGAACATTAATTATTATTTTTTATTTATACAATTTATATTAATTAATTAAATATAGACATAATTAAATTAATATTAATTAAAAAGAAAACAAATATAAACATAAATAAAATAATATTTGTAACATCCCGAAAATAGCGACAAAATAATAAACGGGTTTTTAATGCGAAATGAACGAAATAAATGAACTAGGAAGCACAGGCCGGGGATGGGCCGTAATGGGCTGCGCAACTTGGGCTTGGGAGGCAGCCTTCTCCTTTAAAAGCCCCAACACCCCACATTTCTTTCATTTTATCAAGTTCTAGAGAGAGAAACCTGTAGAGAGAGAAAGTGACAGTTTGATTCAAGATCGCAGCCTAGTGTTCCTCCATTGCTCGTGTGAAGAGTCTCTGAATCAGAAGCTCGTTTCAGGTAACGATTCGTTCTAAATCTGAGTTTTAGTTCGTTTTGGGGTTTTGGATAAAAAGTCGATATTTTTACGTGTAAATCTTGAAATAATCATAGATCTAGCTTCTAAAACGGTAAACAAACGTTTTGAACGTATAAAGTTTGGATCCTGATGAGTTGGGACTTGCATGCAAGAACTTAGGGTTCTTGGGGAAGAAGACAGCCCCGCAGGCGAACTTATCAAGTTCGCATGGGGAGGTTGGGGCGAACTTGGGCATGTTCGCCGGGCAAATTCGTCGGGCAAGTTCGCCTGGGCAAGTTTGCCTGGGCATGTTCTCCGGGCAAGTTAGCCTAGGCATGTTCGTCGGGCATGTTCGCCTGGGCATGTTCGCTTGGCAAGGATCGAGCGAACTTAGCCATAAGTTCGCCTAAGTTAGAAATGGTAAACCGTTAGAGTCGGGATTGATCTGATGTTTAATTACTAATCTAAACAGATCGTGTGTGACGCTTGTTGGACCTTTGTTCGGACAACCCGTGACTAGCTTATCAGGTGAGTTCTAGAGCCCTCTTTTTAAATGTTTGAACTAAGTTTTGGGTTGGTGTGCATACTTACACGATGATGTTTTATGAAATTATGTTTAGGAAAGGAAAGTTGAAATGTGTTTATGAAATGTGTTGCCAAATAAAGTTTACAAAATGTTTACGAATGAAATGTTATTTAGTAAAACGTGCGAATGCTTTAACTAAAAAGAAGTAAAGGTTTTTATGAAAGTCACAAAATGAACGAATCTGCCATGGATTCCTTTGGGAATCAAGGTATGTATGTATGTATGGGCCTTACCTTTATAGGGGCCTTTGTGGCTGGCCAACGGTTGTACAACTGGATGGGAAAGGGGTGATGACGGTCACCATGGGGGATTACCGGGATCCCTAATGAGGTACTGTTCTCTGCGAGGGAACAATGCTTAAAGTGTGGTACGCGCTATCCTTTGGGATGCCATGCTTGAAGGGAATTGACGATTACGAATGGTTAATGTTGGTACGTGTGCTCTATGAAGTGCGGTTCTTAAGGTCGGTGCGTGTGCTCTATGAAGTACCGTGATGTAATGAGAAATTGACGGTTACAAAAAGGCGTAGATTCGATTTATTGCTGACTTACGTTTAATGTTATGTTATTGCATGATTTATGTATGCTTTTGTTAAATAAATGAATGTTATGTTTTTAGCAATTGTTTATGTTAAAGTTTTATGTAAAGCTAGAACTCACCAGCGTAGCTGAATTTTAGTATGAACATTCAAGTTAAGGACAGGTACGGATATGGACGGTGATGCTGGGCAAGCGAGAAGAGTTACCCGGTTGATTATGAAGACCAGCATCCCGTTTATGATTATGTTTATGTTATTGTTACGTTAAGACAGTGTTTACGACTCTTGAATGTTGAATAAGTTTAAGTTATGTTTGAATGAAAGTTTTCCGCTGCGCTATTTGATATTCAAGTTTAAGAGCTGTTTGTTTATAAGTAAATCCAACACGTGAGACCTCCCGGGTTTGGGGCCTTACAATATTAATTAAAAAGAACTAAGAAAACAAAAAAATATACAAACTACTCTAGTGAACGATCGTAAATATACTTAAACAAGTCCGCCTTTAGCTGGTTTTGGATTTCTCGGTTACGTATCTCATTACGTTTGCTTGCTTTTCATTTTCATCAAATTGTACGAACGTTGACTCCACTTTATTTGGATTGTGTTGACAAATTGATACTCCTTCGACTTCTAGAATCATATTATGCAAAATTACGCAAGCGTACATTATGTTCTTTCTTTTATTTTACGACCAAGATCGTGCCGGCTGTGACATGATATGCCACTTATTCTTCAAGAGACCAAACACTCGTTTGACATCCTATCTTGTTGTGTCATGAGCTGCTTTATATGTAGTACACCTCAGACCTTTGGTACATGTCACACCCCAACCGGCGGCGGAAACGTCGGGGCGTGAAGCGTGCAGACTGTTCATAAGCTCATGGTTGACTAAAGTTGTAATATATTAAATAACCAATTCCATTTCATAGTTCAAGTAATCAAGTAGAATGTTTACAAGAGTCAAAATACAAAATTTCTTTATCAATTTAGATACTAGGTCCAGTTCCTATGTGTAGCATCTTGGATATGAGCTCAAAGCTTAGTACCTGAAACATTTTTAAAACGAGAGTGTCAACTATAAATAGTTGGTGAGCATACATAGGTTTTGACACCACAAGTACAGTTCAAATGTTTTGTGTACAATTCGTATGATACATGGTTTAAGAAGCATTTATGGAGAATCTAAGTTAAGCTAGTTGCACAGATGTAACCTTGTAATTGAATAACATACCAATGTTAACCAAATGAAGGGCACAACATACCAATGTTGGCCCAATGGAGGGCATAACATACCAATGTTAGCCCAATGAAGGGCATAGCAACACATGCTATCCCGTTGTATGTGTAGTATAATTGCACGAGTATGTCATGTGTATGTATTGTATAATTGCACGAGTATGTCCTGTGTATGTGTTGTATAATTGCACGAGTATGTCATGTGTATGTATTGTATAATTGCACGAGTATGTCATGTGTATGTAGCCTTAACAGTTAGTATTCAGGCACAAAGCATAAATAAACACATATGACCATATGGTAGAATTGTACGCACGTAGTTGTAAATAGCGAGTTGTTGAAGGAACATGTTTCACCCCAAAATACGTGTAAAAAGGAAAAGGGGCTATGTAAAACTCACTTGTGTTGGGTAGTGTAGTTTGCACAGATCAACAAAAATACCAAGCGTGTTGTAGGTCGCTACGTTTGACCTATTGGATAAATGTATAACGCGTGTCATTGTTTGTGTTATTTTTATGTCGAAAAATGGATTTGTATGTTTAGGGTTTGTTTGAAATAAATAAATAAATAATTTTATTTATCTATTTAGTACATTTTAAATAGTAGTGATATATATATTCTTTAAAATGTAAATTTAAATAACTGATATATATTTATATTTATTTAAATATAAATTTAAATAAATAATATTTGTTTAAGTCAAAATATATATTTGTATAAATGGTTTTATAAAAATGATTACATAAACTCACGATTTCATCGGTTTCGAACTATCGGGAATTAATCGTTTTAAATCTCTAAATCAAGGATTTGGTTTATAAATGATTCCCGGGTCTTGGGATTTTATAAAATAATTTTTATAATTACATTTTGAAATTTTTTTAGCTAAAATATGTTAAATAGACTTTAAAACAGAAAAATAATTGATTCTGGTCAAGGAGCACGACTGTGCTCAAGTAGGGCACGACCGCGCTCGTTGCCGGGCGTGACCGTGGTGGTCAGAGCGCGCCCGTGGTCGAGTCAGAAGGCACTACAGAGGTTCTGGACATGGAGCACGACCGTGCTCGTATCTGACACGACCGCGTCTAGTGTTTGTTTTTGGTCAAGACTTGTTTGCTCGGTAAGCACGACCGGGCCACACCTGGGGCACGATTGTGCTTGGTCAGGCACGACCGCGCTCAGGGATGAGCGCGACCGTGTCGGGTCTTTTCCAGACCCAAATCCATCGATTCTTATATTAAATGTTTCTGTATTCTTAGGGCTTTCACTTAGTGGATGATTGCGAAGCTATCTATGTGTTTTAATTGGATTTATTTCGTGTTTAAAAGGTAGTTCGACTAAAAGTTTAGTTTCGGCTTTTCGTTCAAAAATCGGACAGACTTGAGTGTTTCTACTACGAATTGGCATAGGGCTTTCGTAGTAGAGGATGATACGAAACTATTGGTGTATTACTTACTTGAGATTATTGGGCAATTGAATGCGGTCGGCTACGGGTCGCGTTTTCGGGCGTCTTGGCGATCGATCGGGCTCCAGAAGTTGTATGAGTGTCGAGTGAATGCTCCGAGAGGCCGAGAGGGTGCATGTGAAGGTGTAGGAGGCATTGGATTCTCCTTATAACGTGAAATCTCACGAATTCGTGAGTGGGGTAGGTGTGGATTTGAAATGGGTCGATTGGAGTACGAAATTGGAGACGTGTTTCAGATGGTGTACAGTTGGGTATGGTCGGACGCGTGAAATCCGGCCTTAATGCGATTTGACTCAACGAGTATGGACCACTGACTGACTCTGCGGAGTCACGTGGTTTCAGCAGCGCGACCGTGCTTTGTCTTCAGGCGCGACCGTGCTTTGTCTTCAGGCGCGACCGTGCTTGTTTCTAGGCACGATCGTGTCTGACACTTTTTATCGTTTTTGAGATTTTATCAGATTTGGTCCTCGAGGTTTGTGAGATCATGATGTTTTGTTTAAGTTGTTATTGTAACAGAATGGTTTGTATATGTAACTGCATCGTAGTTTGTTTTTACACGAATCGAAACTGAAATGTGTTTGTTTATTGAAATCAAACGATTACATGATGAAAATCAGAAATGTTACAGTACACGTAGGAGATTTGACAATAGCGTAATACCTCTCCCCACGCCACCCGCTCCCCTCACTCTTCTTCCACGCCCGGTATACCTCTCCCCCTAACAGCGTAATTAAAACATTAATATCGTAATTTATAACGTGATTATAACAGTGATAGCGTGATTATAACATTAACATCGTGATGCGAGTTAGTAGTTTGAATATAGTGTGAATTTATGTTGACACATATTGTAAGGCCCAAACCTGGGAGGCATCACTTATTGGATTTACTCATAAACACATAGCTCATATACATAAGTCATTCATCAGCACACCGGAAACGATTTAAAACTTTCAACATAACAGCGAAAACATAACATGTCTAAACATAACTTGTCTGATACAAACTGAAACTAGTCTTAAACAACATGAAATTGAAACATAAACATAAACGGGATGCCAGATGCTGGTCTTCAGGTAACTCTTCTCGCCAAGCCAAGCATCCCATCCATTTACAGCCACCTACACTTAACTGATATGCATACTAAAAATCAGCAACGCTGAGTGAGTTCTAACGTTTACTTTTAAATCAATTATACAAAAGATTTACTAATACATACTTGCAGTCATTAAGACAAAACTTTACATAGTTTACCTTTCAAAACAAATTAAAAACATTCATGTGATAACCGTCAATTCCTCTTTACTGTACTGCCCTCATGGCTAACATCCATGAACCGACAAGTACGTTTATCCGTCAATTCCCTGGTCACTACTGTACCGCCCTCATGGCTCACGTCCATGAACCGATGAGTACCTGGTCAATGCCCCCATGGCTCACGTCCATGAACCGACACTACCGCTTAACATGGTATGGCCCTCACGACCATACCGCCTAACACTGGTACAGGGAGGTTGCGTAGACCTCCCGAGCAACCGCCGTCACTCATCCCAGTTGTACAACTGTTAGCGAACCCAAAGGTTCTTACTAATGGGCTTAACCCATATCTGACATTCTGTATAAGTAACATCTGTCCCAAGGACCTTAACAAGCTGGTACACTTTCCCGCAGGAAAACTATCCATTTACAGTTCATACAACTTTCTTTAACTTGATCATAACTTTAATATGTATTATTCTTTTGTTTATGTATATGAAAATATAGTAAACGCTTGCCATAAATACCTTTGTTTTTACTGAAATAAAGCTTAGCACATATATCATGCCTTTGTTTATGTATATGAAATATAGTAAACGCTTGCCATAAGATATATCTTACTTTACTTAGAACATACTAGCACGTATATTATGCCTTTGTTTACGTATATGAAAATATAGTAAACGCTTGCCAATAATATAGCTATTCTTTGCTCAAAACGTACATTTGCCTCTTTTAAACTTTACACAAAAACATAGCTTTTCAATTTGTTTATTAATACAAAATATGTAATAAACACTTTACACTAAGTATGCACACCACCCCTAAAGCAGACAAAAAGGGGATTAGAACTAACCTGGTATCTTAGCAGGAATGTCCTACTAGAATCTCACATAATCTGAACAATCATAACAATTCGACGCATATAAGACCCAACCCGACAATAAACAGTTTCACTACTTCTGACCAGGCGAACTTAGGGTAAGTTTGACTCCCTTAGACTTGGCGAACTTGTTGGGTGAGCTTATCAATTTCGCTAGATAACACCCAGCGAACTTATCAAGCGAACTTGATAACCTCGCCAGACAACACCTAACGAACTTGCTAAGCGAACATAACAAGTTTGCAACCTTGCATGGCCTGGCGAACTTGAGTACGTTCGCAAGAACAGGGTCTAGCGAACATACTAAGTTCGCCCTTTCCAGACCCGGCGAACTTAACAAGTTCGCCTGCGGGCCCGTCTTCCCTAACCAAAACCCTAATCTGCATGAGCATGGTGGGTAAGGTCTGAACTCAACAAGACTCGAACTTTTTACGTTCAAAGTGTTCGTTTTCTAACCATGAGTCTAGATCTATACTTTGTTTCCATTTTCAAACGTAAAAATCTAACCTTTACTCGATTTTTCTTCGAAACCCAACTTATAATAAAAACTCAGATCTGAGGTGAACGAGTACCTGAAATCGCTTCCCATTCATAGCTAAGCACTCTAGAGACTCTTGCTAACGATCCTTGAAGCTCAAATCCGAAAACCGAGACTTTCTCTCTCTAGGCTCTCTCCCTCTTTCTCTCTCTAGGGTTGCGAAAATAGCAAGCTAATGAGGGTTGGGGCTGACCTTGAGGCTTATAAGTGCCCAAACCCTCTCCCCTTTTCGGCCCATACACCCAAGCCCAAGCCCCTTATTCTTGTTAAGTTTTAAATCTCGTGAGCTATTCCGCGTTTTAAAACTCGGTATGTTACACATATACTCCTCGTCTAAACGCCATGTATCGTGTTCTGATGGTTGCATTTGTTTTATTTTGTCTCCCTATGTATACAGACAGAGAGAGTGAGAGTATAAAAAATAATCTAATATATATCATGAAAAAATGAATGTATCATGATACGTGTTAACATATGAATGATTATAGTGCCCATACGTGTCAAAACAAAGACATTTAACCATATATAGTTGATCGAGGAGAACCATGTACACCCAAATTTCAATCTTCATGTTAAAGATACGAAGACCAGGGCTTGACATAACATGTATAATTGTATTTGATACTCTTAATACCCATCTACATTGATTTTTATAAAGCGCTTATAGTCTAGTACTATCATGGTATGTAGTAAAGATGTGCATTTTCTCAAATGGTTAAGAATTCTAGTCCTATTATAAACATTATTATAGAATTAGAAGTAGGTTTAGAGAGTGTGTGAGTTAGTCGTTATAAAAAAATTTAGAAAATGATTTCTTTCAAATTTAAAACAAATAAACAAAAAATTTGATTAGAATAAATGGGGAGTTAAAGAAACGATTTTAAAGTCATAAAATCGCAAGTAGAAAACATAGTATTTTTAAATTAATTAAGAGATGATAGCCTACACTATAACTTTTTTTTAAAGGATCCTACATTATAACTATCCTCTTGAAAAGCCAACATACCAAGTATATGAATACTTGAATGATGAAAGCTTTTGGTAAAGTGAAAATTTTTAGCCACGCTGAGCTCGTTTAAGCTTGATCTTAGCTTGTTTAATTTAAGGGAGTTCAAACTCAAGTTTGACTCGTTAATTATTTATTATTTTTTAATTATATTTATATATTTATAATTATATATATATATATATATATATATATATATATTTTTGCATCTTTCGATCACCTTCTTAGTCTTTAATAGAATAATATTAAGATGATATTATCATAATAAGATTCAGTATTATCACATACCTTAGTATTTTATATGCAACTTGTGATATACAAATGTTTAAAGATCGTAATCACTCAAAGTTGTGTTTAAATAGGTGGTTCGTGGCTATTTCTATTATATATATTTTCGGAGGTCAAAAGTGTTTTTTATACGTGCTTTCACTTCTCGTATCACACTGGTTTGAGACCGCTCCCATGATGAATACATAGCATGATGAAATCAGTGACCTATACTAATAAGCGAAACATATAGGTTGGTCCTCAGGTTTCTGAGGATGCCGCACGAGACCTCAACAGATGACCTTGTGAAAGTAACATCTTGTATCATTAAAATTGTTACAAATGTTGTACTAAAAACAATCCAATCAAGCCCTAAGCGAATACCAAAAGATGCCATCTTCTTGTCTAACACGCTGGCTTCTAATTCAATTGCAAATAATATTGAAGATGTTGAGATTCGTATACTAGTTTTAAAACTTTTATATAAACAAAATAGCGGAATCGAGTGTATGAACCGATCTAAACCAGACTTTGGATCGCTCACCAGGAGTCCAGCTGCAAACCAGATAAAACAATAATCCAACCATAGATTAGATTAGATAAACGTACCTTATGAGTTAACAGTTAACCAAGTTGGAACACCCCGAGATCAACAATACAGTCGCTAGATCCGGTAACACGAAAGCACTCAACTTACCGCGTACAAGGGCGGAAGCGAACCGGCAATGGCGGCAGCGGTGCACGGCGGTGGCGGACGGTGGTGTGACCGACGGTTGGCGACAACGGCGATAAGGGGGCTGGCGACGACGGACGACACAAAGGGAGAGAGATGGATTTATTTCCGTCACCATTATTCATGTCTAAATGATCGTTGCTCGAAGTGTAACTCTTTGGATCGTACCTTAGTAGTATTATCATATGTCATTACTTGGGCGTACTAGTGTAACAGAAGAAAATTTAACTTAACACTACTCTGTCATCTACTTATAACAAAAATCAAATGTATTGTATCCAAAAACAACATTACCCCATGCTAGATTGCTCAAATATATGAACAACAATAAAAGACCTATCTTTCGAATTGCATGAAAATATAGGTGTTCATTATTCGTATAAACTTGAAAAAAACCAAAATTCGAACCGAACATAATTCGAATTCGGTTTTCAAATTTTAGAATCGGTGGTCTTGTTAGCAACAATCATAGGTGGTGGAGGTAGACAATGTCGGTGGGTGATGATGACTCATTTCTACCCATTTTAACTTATCAAGTTTAATAAGAGTAACTTATTTTTGACCCTTTATATAATCTGAGTAGACTAAAACAACCTATTTAATAAACAAAATTCATCTAAATCAAAATCAATTTCTTAAATAATGAGTATTGAAATTTTGCTTAATAATAAAATTTTGAAACCTACTAAAATTTTCGAAAATTAACATTAGGTTCAAAAAGTAAATGTTTGGAACTTTTGGAACACTAAGTTATGAATTGGATTTTTATTTTTTTTCGTTCATGCATATGAATTGGGTTTTGGAAAAGTAAATTTTAGTAATCGAACAGTAAGTTTTTGATTTTTTTTGGAAAAGTATGTTTGGGAACAAGAATTTTCGAACCTAGTGTCAATTTTTGAAAAATTTAGTAGGTTTCAAAATTTTATTACTAGTTAAAATTTTAATAATCAGGTATGTTTACAAGATATAGGATTTTAAGAAAAGAAAAATATGCCACATAAGCACTTTAACAGGTCAATTATATAGAATTAGCACATTCTCTACAAGTTGAGTGAATAAATTGGGACAAAAAAAGATTGAGTGACTTAACTGGAATAATTGTGAAAGTTTGTTACATTTCTATGAAGTTTCCCCTTTATAAAACACCAAAATCCATCGAACCATCAAAGCAAAATAAGTACGAAGATCCAGCCGGTTTAGAATATATATGATTATGTTTTTACGATTTAATGGTTCTTCTCACGGTTTGAAATTTTGAATCGGTTGTTTAACCTTTTCTATTTATTTTCTTTTCTAGATACACAATTATTATATATTATATTTATAACCAACTTTATTATTTTAAACGTTTACTACAATTTAAGATTTCTAATATAAAAAATAAAAAATCGGTTTAAACCGTTAAAAAGTAGAACCGCTAAACTGCTAAACCTGCATGTCTAGCTGACCCACCCATCTTATCCGGTCAGTTTGATTTGTCGTTTCTTAAAACTATAATTAGTGATTTGGTCTAGAGTTTCCATCAAAACAGTAAAACCGGGCCATAAAAAGTCCTTTATATAATAAAAACTACTAAGATAATGTATGGAAAGGATTAAAATTAAAAATAAATATAATAACAATATGGATCTTTTTACGATTGTAGGGACAAATATTGAAGGGTGCTTCTTTACGATTCGCATGTTGAGTGAGAACCTGCAAGGAGGAGAAGTCGGCATGTCGCATCTTTTTTCAAAAAGAACCAATGAAAAGTTGTCACTAGTTCGTGAAATAATTCTTAAAAATATGTCATGTGGACCTAAATATTATATATAAATATATATAGTGTGAAGTTAGGCTATAATTGATAAAAACCCTAGTAAGTATAGAAAAAGAATCTTAATCACAAGATTATTGTGTTTTGTGACTGAGATTCACGCAGTGACATTTAGTACATAATTACAAATTAAAACCATCGGAATGGTATAATGGGAAGAGCCAAGCAAAAAACCTGCATATTCGATTCACATGCATTTCCCTTATTTTATTTTAAATGTTAATAAGTTTTTTATATGTCATTATTTTTTTAAAAAAAATTATAACATAAAATCGAGCGTTTTTTATCTTTAAAATAAGTATGGTCTTGCTATATATTTTTTTTCCAAAAAAATCATTTTATTTTAAAAATACTTGAACTGTGCGTTTTCAACATGGCATTTTAGATCTGGGCGTCCGATAACGCATGGAGTTTTAGCTTTCTTTTAACATAGCATTTTACACCTGGCATGACGTTTTAGATTTTGGTCACAAATGGATGATCAACTGGTGGCTCGTTTCAACTGCAACACCGGTGGAAATTCCCCTGATGCCTCGTATCCCTTGTTAGGTTGGGTCAGTGGATGTTCCATTGAAGGCTCGTATTCACTGCTACACCAATGTAAAGCGAGCCGACTTAGTGTTTTTGTACTGTGGCTCGACTTGGGTCTAATGGGTTCGGGTTCCCCTTATGGGTCGGGTCGCGGGTTACCACTGATGACGTCATCAATTGCGCCTGATGGCATCACTAAGGGATGATCCGCTGGTGGCTCGTTTCCACTACTGCAACAGTGGAAGTTCTCCTGATGCCTCGTATCCCCCGTTGGGTTGGGTCAGTGGATGTTCCACTGAAGGCTTGTATTCCCTGCTGCACAAGTGGATGTTCCACTGATGATGTCATCAGTGAATCCTCGTTTCCTCTACTAGATTAGTGGATGTTTTCACTGATGCGCTGCAGTTAAGCTAAATAGAAGATTGATAGTCTCGATTGAGAATTCAAAACATAATAAAATGCATTGAAGACGTTCAAAACAATTTATTTTTTCATTTAATTCTTAATTAAGTTGTTTCAACTTTTTTTTAGTATGAATACTAATGGATCCTTAGTAGTTTTACACTATTGAATTCACTAGCAATTCTCTCAAACTGTCAAACACAAGCATTTCCATTAAGTTCTCATGGGAGACTCGAAATTTGTTTTAAGGGACCCGTATCGAATACGAATCCTCAACCACCATCTTATTCTTCATCTACATTCTTGTATTTCCTTTCATTTCAGTTGTAATTGTACTTGTAATTTACTGTTTTATTTCCTTTTCTGTATTGTAATCCTTTATAAAAATGTTTTTGTATTTATTTTTATGAACGACTTCCACACAAACCAAACTTCATTTGACTCTCCATCAATAATCACAAATATCACATGTACTTTTATAATTATCATGGTTCTTGCTTTTGAAGTGATTTAAATGTTTTCATAGATGAAAGTTTTTCAATCTAAAAATATGTGAAATTTAAACTTAAAAAATGGACCATAAAAAAGCAAAGTAGAATGTGGAATGTTGACATGCCAAAACAGCTGAAAATGATGACGTTGACGTGATGCTATATGTGATGATGATATGTTTCCAAAATGTATTTCGTCTCATGAAATCTAAATATATATGTGAATTACATAGTTTACACTTAAACACTTCTTTAATTACTCGTTTATCAATTAGATTAATCTTCTTTGAAAATCATTTAAAAAACGTTTTTCCAAATTATATTTTTTATTTTGTTTTTAATAAAATGAGTTTTTAAAAAGTAACGTTTTATAATATTATTTTTCAGTTTTTATCTTTTCTTAAAATTATCTATTTTATAACATAAATAATTTTTTTTAAATGATAATAATACGGAATCCATGAGTAATTCGAATATAAAAAGAAGTAGCTCAAATCTGATTAACGTACCATGATATACAGAGCATACAAAAACGCATTTTTAAGGACATATAACTATACGAGCATAAAAAAATAGATACTCAAATCTGATAGGTGTATCATAATTTAATTTATAGGGTAGATCAAAAGATATTTTAGAAATAAGCAAGTATATTAAGTATATATTTGTATATAATCCGTGTATTAAAATAAGATATGCTATGCGAAAATGATGAATTCCCATTCATAGGGAGATTCCATCAAAGGTGGATAGGGAATTCATCCACACACTGATCGACAACCCACTTTGTTATCTATATAGAGTATCAAATAGCGAAAATGGCACTATATGTGGACCATTTATTAAAAGAGTAAATAGTCAATGTTGATAAGTAATTTGATGTATACTTTCAATTTTGAAACACTATATGTATTAATCTTGACTTTGATTTAGTGATGCCCAATCTACAAGTACTTTGGATACCACCTATTTGTCAGGTCGTATTCAAACTCTATCGTTAAAAAAAAATTAAAAAAATTTATTATTCCGTGTTATGAACACTTTACGTCTTTTTATTAAAACCATCAATTTTGACCATTCTTTGATCAACTCATTCAACTTATCTTGTATATACATCCCTTAATCATATACACACATGCAGTTTCACTTTTCATGCAGTTTTTACCTCAAAAATTTAAGTTACTAAAATTCTCCTTGTTTAACGCACCGAACACTTTTAAACATTACATTGAGGTTATATAAGTTCATTTATCAATCTTATGATTGATAAACACCGTAATTCACCTTATAAGACTTTCCAAAATATTAATTGACCATCTGGTCTAAAGTTACATGGGACTTGATTATTTGGAAAAATCGTAAATTAAAATCACAAATTTTCATAGACAGTGCAATTAAGCACATTTTTCACTAGAATGGTTTAATCGATGTGGAGATGGTTGTAATCGATGGACTGAAATGGACGTTAACACTAGTTTCTTCTCACCACAGCTGCAACACCACCGCTAGTCACCACCTCGGCCACCACCGCACAACTAACCCTTTCTTCTTCCCATACATATGCTGGATGATGTACGAACCACCAAAGCCCCACCGAACAACTCAAATAAGACGTCCCACTGGCGACATAAGTGGTGGCGGAGGATTTTGCTGTGGTGGTGTCGGTGTCGAACAATAGAAGTGAAGTGAATTAGGTCTCTGTGAACCATCAACATTGTCGCTGACATCACTAGTCTGACCAGTAGCAAATTCCACCATCCCAACTGAATTTCGATTAGCAGAACCCATCTGATGAACTGACGGAGCTCCAGCATCGACAGGACCCACCGTGGCAACACCAAAGTCGCATACACCACCACATCGTCGTTGACCATCTTCGTCGTGGGTTGCAGACTCGTTCCTTAACCGGTAACCGACGACGAGTAAGCTTGAACCGACCCTTTTGAACTAACTTAACCCACAAGAGCTTGAGACCCAACCATACATGATCCACCAACATTGAGTGCCCAAGCCACCCATTGGGAATTGGTGACTCCGGTCTGCCGGTAAGCCACGTCAATAGTGGCATTGGTGGGATGGGTCTTGAAAAGACAATAATACCCCTCATATGAGTGTGAGTTAACATAAATGTTAGTCTCCATGAAACGCCCCAAATCGGGTACATCTCATAGTTGACACAAAACATAGTTCTTAAATTGAAAATCAGAATAACTATTACAGCGGAAGTCTTTAATTCAAAACATTCATAATCCAGTATCATCTAACATTGTTTGAAACATAAACTATCGGTAATAGGAAAGTCAGTCTTAAGCACAGCAGCCCGACGTCCATGCTATCCAGCCCTCACGGCTGCTTTACTTTACTTTTGCTTTACCTTTACTATATGTCATGCATACTAAAAGTCAGCTAACGCTGGCGAGTTCTATCTTTACTTTGAACTGTAAACTTTAAACTTTCTTTAGGTAGCTTAGTTTTATAAAAATAAAATAAGCTTTCTTTCTTTACTTTAAAACAAACTTTGCCTCTACTTTAAAACTATGCAACGTTACAATTTATAAAATCGTTCCGTTACTATCTTTCTTTAAAACTTTACTTTTGAGGAAACCTATTATGATGTCCTCCTTTACTCTTTCAAAACTTTCATTTCACTCGTACACGATAAGTGACTATCACATACTTTAACTATCACATATGGATCATTGTCCAAAGACAAGATCCCTTTCTCGCTTACACCTCGGGGTAAGACTTTTACTTTAGCGATGCCCACACCTCAGGGTGAGACTTTCTTTATTGCTTACACTTCAGTGTAAGACTCCTTTAGCAATTGCTCACACCTCAGGATGAGACTCCTTTATCATTGCTTACACCTTAAGGTAAGACTTCTACTTTAGCTTGCTCACACCTCGGGGTGAAACTTCTACTTTAGCATGCCTGCGGGACTTTCTACTATTCAACTACCATGCAATACAATTACACTACTACACAAATAGAATGCAATCACATAACTTTCACATAGACAAATAGCACATATTAACACATAAGCATAAACATGGCATCTGTCACTGTCACTGTTTGAGCTGTACCAAAATACAACTCCTTTCACTGTCACTATCGAGCTGCACCGAGATGCAGCCCCTTTACTGTTCTTTAACTTTCATTCTTTACTTTATTTAAAAGATTTATTTCAAAGATAATACTATACACTTTAGCTTCTTTCTATTTATTTTTATAAAAATAACATTTTTATAAAAACTATATCGTTCTCTTTTACTTTATAAAAATAACATTTTTTATAAAAACTATACCCTACCTTTCAAATCTTTCTACTAGTATGCATGTCAGCCCAAAACCGTTAGGGAAAAAGAGCAATAAGAACTCACTTGACGTTTAAGGGGTTATCTCACTCAGCAATGAAACTTCAAGCTAGGTGGGATGCTAATCGATCTGTCCAAGACTCACGAACTAGACATGTCAATACATCATTATGACTAAGACACTTCATCCGAAAACTCCTTGTCCGAAATCCTTTTGTACCCAAAAACCAACTAGTTCAAAATGTCTCTCATCCGGTAACTATTTCGTTCGAAAACTTTTGTCCGAAAACTATCTCGTTCAAAACATTCTGTTCGAAAACTATTTGTGTCTGAAATACTTTTCGGTCGAGTTCTCGTTTTCGGACTATTCATCGAGTTTTAAGACGATTCAACTGTTCTTGGCTAGATTCCTCGTTTTTTTATCCAAGTTCCTATCTTTTTACATCCAAAACTCATATCTAGCTTCCATGAAGCTAGATATACTTTTTAGGCCAAGTTACACATAAAAATCCTGACTTTAGGTCGAAACCCCATTACAAACCCTAAAACCCATTTTCAACTAAAAACAGGGATTTGAGCTCGGTTTGTACCTGGAATTCACATGATTCTCCTTCTCAAATCTTCAAAAATGTTCCAACAATGATCCCAATCGACAGGAAGGTCTCGGGTGTGGATTTTCGAAGCTTTCTTTCTCTAGTCTCTCTCTCTAAGATGTGGGGGTGAAGGTGATGGATGAAGATGAAGATGGAGGGTGTGGGTTTTAATCCCCCTTCCTTCCCCTCCTTCTCAGCCCACTTCCCAGCCTACAAGCTCGCTCATTCCTCCCCGACTCTTATCCCGGTCGTCTCCCGGTCTTTATTTCATTTGATCGAACCCCATTTATTATCTTTTATTTATTTATTTTCGGGATGTTACACTCCATCACTTTCATGGACGGATGGTGAGAAAAAATGAAATATAAGTGACACAATGTGTTAAAGGTTTGGAAATTAGACGAAACCTAATTTTTGGACCAAACCACATGGACGAAAACTTCATTTAACTTATAAATTTAATTTATAGTTCCATTCTTCCATATTTGCCTCTCTATAAGATTACTTCTTCAAGTTATCACTTATAATCCCTAGTTTCACTTTCTCAATCCACTTAGCATCAAACTTGGATTTAGTCAAATTCGACCAATAGTTTTACTTTTCTTGACTCTTTTTTTGTCATTAGACAACTCTAATTTATAAAAATCACAAAGTTAAATAAATAAAAGTTTCTCACAATATAATATAATAGTGATGATGCCACACCCCCTCTAAAGCGGAAACACGAGGATGCGACGAAATTGAACCATACACTTGGAATAAAGAAATACCAAAGCATTGTATTAATTAAATTGTTTCATGATCGATGTCGTTAGGTCGGTCAAAAACAATCCTTAAACACTTAACTAGTAAGGGTAAGAAGAGTATCGTATCCACGAGGAATCAGTGGTTAGTGGAATTGCTTAGTTTGATAATTAAAATAAAAACACAGATCAAATAAAGATGCAACCTCCTCCAAACTTCAGATTCTAGGTTTATGCAAAACTCAGTTATTCAATTGGACACCACATAGACATAGTGTTGGAAAATTAGTTGAAACAGTAATTGAAGACAGATTCTTTGTCAGAAAACCTATACAACTAGTTTCGTCACAAACCAGTATAATTCAATCACCCAATTTATGAATACCAAGTTACCCCCTTTAGTCACCCAACCCTGCTACTAGGTTTTATCATCAACCGAACAAGATCGTAAAGCAAGCAAACTCAAAGCATAATCATAAACTGTTTAAATCAACTAATACATCAATCTCTCAAGTTATTGTCAGAAACTAACAAGATCCAAACATGAATAAACTGAATCAAATACAAAAACCTATACGAACCGTCCGCCTGGAGGAAGCCACAAGTGAATCACCCGCTCATGGTGAGGGAGATCATCTTCAATCTTCAAGTGGGTGTGTCAATCCTCTAAAAATCGCCTCAAAGTGTTGTGTAAGAGATGGCTTTTGATTTGGGGAAGAAACCCCCAAATAAACCTCAAAATCGGCTGTGTCCCCGAAGTTCCGCGTCTTTCTGTTTTCCCGACCACCGTAACTTACGGTGATATGGTCGTAACTTACGGCTAACAAATTCCAAATTCTAACTTACGGCTAGTAGCTTCTGGTTTACGGCCAAACTTTTTGATTTTCTTTCCACCGTAAGTTACGCTCGATTCACCGTAACTTACGGCCACCGTAAGTTACTGTGGCCTGGCCGTAAGTTACTGCCAGCCCTTTTTCACTTCTTCGTTTCTTCGTTCCGATTCCCGTAACCTGCATTTCAACTTGCTCTAACACCTTCCTTTTAATCCCGTCTACCTACAAAACATATTACCTCGTAGTATTCGCTATCCAAACATATGTGATAAGAAAAATATGTAAAAACGCGGGATTAAAACACTATAAACACACAAAATCCGCATCCCATCACATCCCCACACTTATCTTTTTTTTCGTCCCGAAAAATATTTGCAATGGAATCATAATTGGGAACCTGCTTTTCACACTCTCATTCATTTCAAATATAATCACGCGCTAACTGTAACAATTGATATTTCTATCCGACTAAACCCAACCACCGAACCTCGAGCACCCGATTATGTGATCTATTATTCTATCTATTACCAAGCCAACGGTCTATCTATGGGTCTCATACTCAGAAAGCTACGACTTAGCCTAATTCAATCTCAAGGTGATGCTTAGGCCCGGGTTAAACCATATAGATTTCCCACCATTATAAACACCAATTTATTTGTTTTTGAAAATTATGGAATTATGGATCGATGGGTGCATGTTTTTAGCTTTTATTATTATTTTATGAACGAACCTAACCCAGTGGTGTTTCAATCACGCTGGAAGACGATATATGACACGTAGGCTGCAGTTCTTAAGCAATGAAATTCATAAGCTTCGGAATAGGGGTGTATCCTTCAAGTCACCATCCCGAAGGGAAACACATAAACCTAACTTAGTCATCCAAACTTATTGATCACCTAAGTCCCGCCCATGGGTGTATCCTTCAAGTCACCATCCCGAAGGGAAACACGTAGGCGAAACTCAAGCTTTCAATTGATTTAATTAAGCTCATGCAAGATGGATTATGGAATGCGGGCGCCACCAACTTTCAAATTTATTTTCATAAAAATAAAGCGGTGTGCCAAATAATTTTAAAAACTTATAAATTTTTGTTTATAAAGGTACCTATCACCTTATGTTGACAGTTTCAACCTTACCGACACCCCTAAGATGAGAACCCACAAGATATTCTGAATTAATTATTCATTTAAACCTAGATACATTATCAGGATATTTAAGCTCTTAAGTCGGCTGGGCCTACCAAAACATTACAAATCAGACGCGCTTTCTATTCTTTATTTTTTTTATTTCAATTCACAAGCAGTTTCCAATTCTATCTATCATTTTCCATTTATTTGCAAAAATTCTAATTCAATGACATTTTTTTAATTTTTTAATTTTTATAGATATCCTTTTTTTATGACTCAAAATACAGACTCACTAACAACTTAGACGAAAGTCTCCCTCCCCACACTTAAACACTACATTGCCCTCAATGTAGGAAGAGAAACAAAAACTAAAAGACATATACAAAGATTAAAGAACTTAGCCGAATATGCGATCGTATAGCATTTCATTCGTTATCGAGCTCCACAGATGCAAACGGGCAGCTTTTACAAAAATCAAGCGAGAATCGGAAATCACCACCCGAATGGAGAACCTGCAAAGTTAAACTCGAACCAACCTAAGAGCATCAAACTGACTTGAACACCCATGAAACTTCCCCACACTTGGCCGGCTCGCACACAAAAACACAAAAAAAATCAAACAAAGTCCTAACTCACTTTCGTAGGAATCACGAATGCATTTAGCATATGCATCAAGCCTTTTAAACCCCTCGGTAGCCCGAGTGGACGAGTTGAGTCTCGTGAGGGTTTCTATTGAACACACCCGCAAAGTTCATTTAACTAGACATGAATGTAAAACATACCTTAGGCTACCTCCTAAGAGTGCTAAGTTTAACGTCCTCAGCCAGACGCAGTGTACCTTACTTCGTTCATGGTGGTCGGGTGGGATGCTTGCAGTCCTCCTTCCCCACACTTAAATTCCTCTCATCATCCAATTTTCTCCAAGCCTTCATAAACAGAGAAAAGAGTTCTTGATCTACATCATGAACTCGCGGTTTCTTCCCTTTCCGCTTTCTCTTTCTGACCCTTTTTTTCCCATTGTCTGGAGTCTCACCATTCTTCATCTCAGCTGACCTGTCAAACACAACACAAGCATTCTCGACTATGTGATTCACCTTTTCAGGTGATCCACCTTTGTTAGCTTTTGGGTTTTGCAAGTTTGAAAATATTTTAAGACTCATTTTCTGAGCCCCAAACCTCATCCTTACCGTTCCCTCAGCACAGTTAATATTTGCCTGAGCAGTGGCCAAGAACGGTCTACCCAAAATAATAGTTGGCTCTATGTTCTTGACACAATCCAACACCAAGAAATCCACTGGGTAATAAAGCTCTCCTACCTTCACAATCACATCCTTTACAATCCCCCGAGGATGTGCGGGAGTCTGATCAGCCAACACCACGGTGGTGTTAACTCTCTGTAATGGACCAAATTCATGTTGATCATACAGGCTCCCTGGAATTATGCTCACAGATGCTCCAAGATCTAGTAATGCTCTATTCAATGTAATTTCACCTATTTGAATTGAAATAATAGGTGCCCCTGGATCTTGGAGTTTCGGGGGAAGGGTACCCGTAAACACGGCATTCACACTGACACTCAATTTTACTTGCTCGGGACATTTGTGCCGTCGCTTTCGGGTACTCAAACCTTTTAGACATTCAACATTATCAGGATCTTGTTTAAGCGTATTTAAAAATAACGAGTTAATTTTACGCTTCTCAAACTTTTCCCATCGTTCATCCTGTGTTGGATCTTTTTCTTTTAAAAATGGTTTGATTAGAGCATCTGGAAACGGGATTTTTACAGGTTCATTCACATTTTCAGTTTTCAAATTATTCTGTGAAATAAATTCCTGATTAGGATCAGATTCAGACTCATTATACTCCACCACTCTCTCTACTACCAGTGGTGGAGTATGTTCAACATCAGACAAATTAGATGAGGGTTGAAGACTTACATCATTTAGGTGTGCACTGTTTGTGGTTTGGGAACTTGATAATTGATGTGCACTGCAAGGCTTACCTACTTCTTTGATGATGCTTGCAATAATCCCAGTTAAGTGGGAAACAAGATCTATCAAAGCTTGATGAGCTTTTGCCTGGCTTTCCTGTTGTTGCACCACTGCTTCTACCACTTTGGTCATCTCCTTCATATCTGACCGGATGACATCCAGTTCAGATTGATAGTTGTCTTGTTCCGGTGGTCCGCTAGGGTGGTAGTCTTGATTATAATTTTCCTGATAGCTTTGATACTCAGGACCACCACCATGTGAGTTGTATCTTGGGCAATCTTGAGCCCAGTGGCCAGTAATGCCACAATTACTACATGGCTCATAGTAGTATTGATCATCAATATAATTCCTGTCTATGCCGACCTGCACAACTAACACACCCAAGTAGTTCTGAACGAAAAAATAAACAAAATAAAAATAAAAGCAAAAATAAGAAAAATCTTTTTGAGTTTTTGTTAAACAAAAAATAAAATAAAAATCAACTAAAGAACACTAAACTAAAGCAACAAAACTAAGCGCACCGATTCCCCGGCAACGGCGCCATTTTTGATCAATGTCGTTAGGTCGGTCAAAAACAATCCTTAAACACTTAACTAGTAAGGGTAAGAAGAGTATCGTATCCACGAGGAATCAGTGGTTAGTGGAATTGCTTAGTTTGATAATTAAAATAAAAACACAGATCAAATAAAGATGCAACCTCCTCCAAACTTCAGATTCTAAGTTTATGCAAAACTCAGTTATTCAATTGGACACCACATAGACATAGTGTTGGAAAATTAGTTGAAACAGTAATTGAAGACAGATTCTTTGTCAGAAAACCTATACAACTAGTTTCGTCACAAACCAGTATAATTCAATCACCCAATTTATGAATACCAAGTTACCCCCTTTAGTCACCCAACCCTGCTACTAGGTTTTATCATCAACCGAACAAGATCATAAAGCAAGCAAACTCAAAGCATAATCATAAACTGTTTAAATCAACTAATACATCAATCTCTCAAGTTATTGTCAGAAACTAACAAGATCCAAACATGAATAAACTGAATCAAATACAAAAACCTATACGAACCGTCCGCCTGGAGGAAGCCACAAGTGAATCACCCGCTCATGGTGAGGGAGATCATCTTCAATCTTCAAGTGGGTGTGTCAATCCTCTAAAAATCGCCTCAAAGTGTTGTGTAAGAGATGGCTTTTGATTTGGGGAAGAAACCCCCAAATAAACCTCAAAATCGGCTGTGTCCCCGAAGTTCCGCGTCTTTCTGTTTTCCCGACCACCGTAACTTACGGTGATATGGTCGTGACTTACGGCTAACAAATTCCAAATTCTAACTTACGGCTAGTAGCTTCTGGTTTACGGCCAAACTTTTTGATTTTCTTTCCACCGTAAGTTACGCTCGATTCACCGTAACTTACGGCCACCGTAAGTTACTGTGGCCTGGCCGTAAGTTACTGCCAGCCCTTTTTCACTTCTTCGTTTCTTCGTTCCGATTCCCGTAACCTGCATTTCAACTTGCTCTAACACCTTCCTTTTAATCCCGTCTACCTACAAAACATATTACCTCGTAGTATTCGCTATCCAAACATATGTGATAAGAAAAATATGTAAAAACGCGGGATTAAAACACTATAAACACACAAAATCCGCATCCCATCATTTCACAAACTTGTTCCACAAATACATAAACATAAACATATCCAAAGTTTTATTAACTAGGTCCTCCTGATCCTAGCATGAACAGTCCCCAAATCTCTAGTTTCCATTACCTGAAAAAACATGCTAAAATGGGTCAACTAAAAAGTTGGTGAGATCATAGGTTTGATAAATAGTTATGATCATAGTGTTGCATAAATCATAAACAAATTCAAGATATACAAGTAATTAAATTCAGATACATGTCGTCCACAACCAACCCTAGTGACTGTATGCCCTCTGGTGTCTGACTCCTTGTTACGGGGACGTCAAACTGTGTTGTTACTTGTGCGGATTTTAAACATCCAACTCCCTACCTGGGAACCCCAAAGTTGGGTGGCATGCAACAACTCGAGTATCAAATGAGGTTTGTCAAACTAATAGATCTATTAACATACTACCGTTGGCTTCGCAAAGTTAATGGTTGTGTAAGTGTTATAGCGAGAGGGACCTTTGTGTAAGTGAAAAATGAACCAGTGCAACATGTAAAAGCCATTTAATCTTTACAAGTATACGAAACTGCTATTGATTCGTATGAAAAAAGTTGTTGTGTTGTGAGCATGTTTTCCACCCCAAAGGATGTAGATTGTAAATAAGGGGCTATGAATCTCACCTTGAAGTTGAGTGACTTGAACTTTGATCTTGAAGTGTGAACCGGTTACGGGTGCCCTAAAGTATAAGGGTTGAAAGTTAACTTTGGTGATTACGAGAGGACTAATTGAAATCAAAGAGATTAAGGAAACTAAGAAAAGATTTGATACAAGAGTTGAATGATTTATGAATTAAAACCCTAAATCTCAAGTGATGGGTTTAGATAAGGATCAAGTGAAAACCCTAGGTTAGATCTTTATTTAGTTGTATTTATCTTTAAAAATATTGTATAATCATTAATGGTTTAAAATTCTTAAAAGATAAACATGAGATAAGTTTGGACAGATTCTAGGGTTTCTGCCATTGTCGGTAGTTTGGAAGTCGAATACTTGGAGTTTGGAGGTGAAATCGGTGGGGTTTGAAAGCTAACTCAATAAGATAAATTGTGATAGTCACTTAATTTGGATAAGAATTGAGGAAGTTATGATCGATTCAAGTTAACTAAAGTTTTCTGGCAGAATACGAAAATCAGTTTGTTTGACTTTGTTGTTGATAAAGTATGAATCTTTTTAGGTTTTGATCCAAGACTTGATCCATGAGTTCTGTATATGGATGATATAGACTCATAAATCATCTTAGATTAGTTGAAAAACATGAATAAAAGGTTGATTAAAGATGAAGAACAAGATGATGAATGCTATGGTAAAAACATGATCATCTTGGGTTTAAATCTTTTGTTTGATCCATGATTACTACAATAAGGATATATGATCATGGATAAACATTAGAGATAGTGGATGATAACATCTAAACATGTTTGTAGATGATGAATTTAAATATTAAAAGCAAGAAAAGTAATAATAAAGTAAGAACAAGAATAAGAACATGAAGAACAAAGTAAGAAACTTACTTGAATGTTGAAGCTTGCTAGCTACAACTCCTAGTTTGATCCTAGACTTCTTAAGAATGATTGTAGTTATTGTTTGAGGTGTGAAAAATAATGAAGAATATGACCCCTATTTATAGTTGTAGGATTAGGGTTTAAGGAGGGAAGAAGACCAAAAATTGTGGGGAGTTAGTTGGGTTTGGAGTTGAAGCCGTAAACATTAAGGGGAGAGGGCTATTTCGGCCGTAAATTTTCAAGGGGGGGGGGGGTGGTTGGTTGCTTGTTCTCCAAATTATTGCAATGTTTCACATGTAACCTTCTAGAAACTTGGAGTTTTTACGAAATGTAGAGACTTTTAGGCAACCCGGTTTATAGTGTAACACATTCAAGAGTGATTTCATGAGAATTATGTACTTGTTTGTTGTTATAGTGTAATAAACCTTTGTATCATATATAAAAATGTTGTGTAAATCAACCAATGCGTAAATAAATAAATCGTCGAATAATCGAACATGTAATTTGAATTGCATTGAAACAAAGCGGTTCGTGAACAAATCTGTATAAATCTGAGATGTTACAGATAACCCCTATGTATTTTATTACAACGAAAACTGAGATGGTACATCTACCTACTAATGGCCAATCACACCTTATGACCACCTCTAGCTAGAGGTGCACAAATCGGGTTTTTGGCACAAACCGGTTCGGGTTGAAATCGATTTGGAGTGGGGAAAACCAAACCTAATAGGAACCGGTCCGGGTAGGGTCGACACTGATTTGGATTGGAACAGGTTCAGAAACTAGTTTGGGTTTAAAATTTGTTTTATTTAAATAAAAAAATAAATTCCAATACCTTCAAAATCGATGTCTGATTGATGTGTATATCTTCAAATCGGAGATAATTTCAAATACATGTAATAATCAATGCCCTATTGAGGTTAGCAGTTGTGGCTATACATGTGATAATCAATGTCAAACCGTCGGGTTAGGTCGGTTCCTAGCCAAACTGGTTTCAATACACGAACATGTTCTAGGTTTCGAACCGGTTTTTTTACATCTCTACCTCTATCCTCCTTCTCTAAGTTATAACGCCTAAATAAAATGTAATATTAAAATATAAATAAATGAAACTCTAGGTAAATTATTATAAAATCTATCTTTTTTTCTTGTCGTGATTGTAGTATCATTCTTGAAAATTACGTTAAATAAATAATGAATAAGTGAATGGAATTTGATAAATGATAACTAACCACGATTAAGCATGCATGTCATGGATTCTTACCATTTATGGTCAAAAACGACTTAGAATGTGTAAAAAACAATGTTTTGGACACAATTGTTGGTTAAGTTATTATCATTGTTGAAGGTGATTTGAATGTAAAATCCATTTAATTAGACGCTAAATGGTGAATTTCGTAGGAGATGGAAAATTATTGTCAAAACGAGATAAACTATGAACGTCTAGAATAAGTTGATCAAATTGATCAAAGAAGGTTTTAACGTGTTTAAATTACATTAAAAATATACGAGAGTTAAAACCCGAGGTGAATGCGTATTAAAACTATTTTTTGTGAGTTTTTGTAACGAATTAGTCAAGTTGAATACCTTTCAATTTATGAAATTAAGATCAAATCTCATTTTATTGACCAAAATTCAATTAAATAGAGATTTTTATAGTGACTTATTGGATCAACCTTGGCTAATTAGAATTGTAATTAGAATATCATATGATTCAGGTGAAAAAAATAATCTAGAGGCGCTATCGCCTAGCGGTACCAAGATTTGTAGATAACGTATCTCTCTTCAAGTGACTGAAAAAGTCTTATGGTGGATAAAAAGGTGTATGTTTAAGTGTAAGATAAAAAAACGTGAGTTATCAGTTCTAAAAAAATAAAAAAATCAAAAATAAAAAAGAATTAAAGGTACAACATAACCATCTAAGAGTTCATTTCACTTCCCATGTCCTTATAATTTAACTAAAAAACATCATTTTTTAAATCTACAACTTATTTTAAAAAAAACCACATATTATATTCCTCATATCTATCTCTATTCAATTAAACAATACTTTTTAATTCAATTTTTTTTTATTTTTTCTTTTTCAATCACTCACATCCACTCATATAAAATTTAAAATAATGGATATTAGGATGAATGATGAGTCCCCAAATATGAGAGACTACTTTACTTTCCCTTAAAATTATGGGGATGCGGTATGGGGATGAGGAATTTTTTTTTGTACTGCAAATCTACTACACTCCTACTCCTAAATTACATCAAATAATTCATCTCATGCGTGGTTTTGAACCCATGACCTCTCATCTCAGAGGTAAGACTAAGCGTAATGGCAAGGTGAGAGGCCGGGCGTGGTGCCACCTCACCCACCACGGGCGTGGAACACCGCGCCGGGTGGGGGTGAGGGCGGGTGGTGGTGTTCACCGGCGTGAGAGTGGGGGAGTTGGTCAAAATAGCCGTTGGGCTAAGTCAAAATAGCCGTTGGTCTATAATAAAATAAAAAAAAAATAAAAAAAAATTAAACAATCTATATATACAACCCAATTACCACTTCTTTAAAACCTACACTCTATATATTTATATATACTCTCTACTAGTTTCAAGTTTCAATGGATTTATCTTTGTCATAGGATTCATCAACTGACTCATCGGATGGTGAAGAGCTTTTCGTGAGTGCGGTTCAAGCGTCGGTGATTTTTATAAATCATCTAGTCGAAAAATCATCTTCTAGAGTTTCAAGACGAGTCTGAGTCAACTGGGATCGTGCGGCTGCAAATGATCTTCTAGTGAGAGATTATTTTACAAAAAATCAAAATTATAACGAGAAATCTTGTTGTTTGTAATCCAATTTATTAAATTAAATTATGTTTTATTTATTTATTTGTGATTTAAATAGCATTAGTTTTTTAATTATGTAATTATTACAAAACTGACCACCTTCACCCCACCATTACACACCTGGGTGAAGGTGAGGGTGAGTTCTGCTACTGTCTACGTGGCGCCTACGTGGCACAAGGTGTGCTATCACTTTCACCCTAGCATTACTCATAGTTTAAAAGCCTCCCATCTATGAGGATAAGGAATGGGTAGCAGTGATTTTTGAAGTGATTTTTTAAGTGATTTTATTAAAATTTGAGTAAGAGATTGAGAATAAAGATTCGGCTATAACTACTCTAACATTTGAGTATGAGATTGAGAATAAAGATTGGGCTATTTATACCCATCTAACAATATTTTATACATCTATACTCTATAATAAATAAAGATTTTAGTGGGACGCTTGTCACTCTTTTATTCGTCATCATCCTTTTTTTCCACCTATCTTTCCTATTAATTATACAAAATTTCTTTAGTTGTTTTTTTATAATTTTTTTTTCCGCCTTTCTCTCTTATTAAATAATAATGATTTCTATAATTCTTTTTTTATAAAACGTTTTTTATTTAAAAAAATATGTTTGTTCATAAAACATTTTTAGAAATTGAACATTTATTTCATTATTTTTATAAAACATTTTTAAAAAGTAACTATATAACGTTTCTAAAATTTATATTAAAAAATTATGTAATATATCATAAATATGTAATATGTAAACCTTTATTACTAAGTATATAAAATTATATTTATTTAACATATATAATAAACAAGGTTTCTAACCTAGTATTATATTGATAAATAAAAGAATAACAAACGGTGATTTGAAAATTTACCCAAACAAGGACCATTAGTTAAAAGGAAAGAAAAAAATGAGTCCACTTTTGCAGAGTGTGATCATCTCATCTTAAATAAGAAAGAAAGTAGCCTCAAAATTCACTACAACTCAAACGGTGTTTGGTACAAAGTGAGGACAAAATGGAATGATGATCCATAAATGGTCTCCTTCTGTCTCCCATCCGGGGTTTCCGTTTCATATTTCACTCTCTTTCTTTCACTCACTACTAGTTGTTTAATTCACCCCAAAATCAAAATTCCCAATCTTGAGTGATCCAATAATGGAAGTTCTGCATTTCGTGCTTGGAGCTGCGTGCTTGTGAGGGAAATCCATTTGCCAAACAACACTTGGAAAAGAAGACAAGAACAAGGGTAAACGACAACGTTGCACTTCAAAACAAGGTGTTTGTCATATCTCTCTCTTTCTTTATCAATCTTGTCATACCATTGCTTGGTCAATAAGCATTCTTCAAAATCTTCTTAAGTTTCAGGCTCAAGATCATCCACTAATTCTATCCATATGTTCTTGTGTTTCATTGAAGAAATCTAGTTGAGTAAATTTAACCAAATGATTTGGGATTTTGGTTGTCTTGATGGGAGTTAGACAATAAGGGTTTCAAGTTCTTGAGTTTTTCACACCAAAGATTTGATTTTTATGATTGAATGGTCATATGATCAAGAAAAGGGTTTGTTTCTTTTGTTTTTGGGTGGAATTTTTATCTTTTTGTTTGACTGATTTTCACCAAATAATTTGAGATATTGGTTTTGTCTTGATGAAAATTAGGCAATAGGGGTTTCAAGTTCTTGACTATTTCACACCAAAAATTTGATTTTATGGAAATTTCTTGAATGGTCACATGATCAAGAAAAGGGTTTTTTTTTTTTAGTGAAATTTTGATCTTTTTGTTTAGCAATCTTCACTGATTTTAGAGTAATGATGGCGGTGACTTCGGCCTGCAAAGGGGATACAATGGGGATGGACAATGGGAAATATGTTCGGTACACACCGGAACAAGTTGAAGCCTTAGAAAGATTGTACCATGATTGCCCAAAACCAAGCTCGCTTCGCAGACAACAACTCATACGCGAGTGCCCCATCCTTTCAAACATCGAGCCCAAACAGATCAAAGTCTGGTTTCAGAATCGAAGGTAAATCTCAAATTTTTAATGATTAATTCGTGATTATGAAATAACCCATTTCATCTTGAATGCAAAAAAAAAAATCCCATTTTGGACTAGAAAGAATTGGGTGGTAATCTTTTTAACTTAAGTTCTTGATCTCGAATTACATCCTTTAATCTTAAATGCATAATCCCCTTGTGGACCAGACAGAATTGGGAAAAATCTTTTTCAAGTGTTTGTGACTTCTTTTAGTTAAAAATATTAAGTTCTTGTTCTTAACCTTTCATCTTATCTTTTTCTACTTTTGTAATTTTTTAGTTAAAAGTTTAAGTTCTTGATCTTGAAAACCTACCTTCCATATTAGATTCATAAAGTCTCATTTTGACCGGAAAGAATTGGATGGTAATCTTTTTCAATTTTTGTGACTTATTTTGGTTGAAAGTTCAAGTTCTTGATCTTGAAACACAGCCTTCATATAAGTGCATCAAAAAATATCAAAATTTGTATGAGAGAATTGGGTGGTAATTTTGTTCAAGTTTTGGTGAATTTTTTTATTAAAAAGTTTGTTGTTTGTGTATAAAGATGTAGGGAAAAGCAAAGAAAAGAGGCATCAAGGCTGCAAGCCGTGAATAGGAAGTTATCAGCGATGAATAAGTTGTTAATGGAGGAAAATGATCGGTTGCAGAAGCAAGTTTCTAACTTGGTGTATGAAAACGGCTATTTTCGTCAGCAGACTCAAAACGTAATTAAATTCGCCTTTTTTCAAAATTTTCTTTTAATTTACAAAATTATGATCCTTTATGTTCCAAAAGTTCATTTTAGTTTATTATGAAATGTTTTCTTGATATTTTTTGTTAATCTTTTACCATATGTTACGCAGATGGCGCTTGTCACCACAGACACTAGCTGTGAGTCGGTGGTGACGAGCGGTCAACACCACCTGAGCCCTCAACATCCACCAAGAGATGCTAGTCCTGCAGGGTAATTCAGTAATTTTACCACCCATCTTTTTAAAACATAATTTTCTTTATGTTCTTGATTGATCACTACTTTATATGGATTAAAATTTGAAAATTGTGTTTTTTTTTGTATATCTTTTAGGCTTTTGTCCATTGCAGAGGAGACTTTGACAGAGTTTTTATCAAAGGCGACTGGGACTGCTGTGGAGTGGGTCCAAATGCCTGGGATGAAGGTTCTTTGCAGTTACTTTAATTTGTGTTATCAAATATTTTAATGGTGTTTGGTCATTCCATTAACGTTTAATTAATATTATCCCTGGATTTAATTAGAATTCTTTATAAAGAAACCTGCTAACCTTCTAATTCACATTGGAATCTCATCATTTGAGTCATAATCCTCCACATTCAACCTTTTTATATTTTTTTGGTTTTTTCTTTTCTTTTTCTTTTATATTGTTCATCTTTCTGATTTTATATACCCGTGGAAACAATTCATTATTCCCCTCAAAAGAATTGGGTTTCTTCGTTCTGGCCAATGGTCATCTAACGGTTTAGGTTTATAGGTTCGGTTATGTAGCATTAGAAGAAATGAATATGTCAATGTGGGTCCCAAACCCATTTATCCCATGGGACCCATAAAACCATTTTCTTTTGTTTCCCACCTTCTGCTCCCATGTTCATTTCTCATTGTCTCAAGAAAATATGACTCAGTATCACATATTTATTTATTCTAGAACTGTATAATCCGGACCCTTAAAAATATGTAAATAACCCAAAAGACTGAGACATAAGTTTACTCGAGGATTTTTTTTGTTAATCTCTCAAAGGTTTGAACTTGTATTGACTGTGAAGTTTTAACCCCTTTGACTTCAAAAGTCAAGTTATAATCTTTTTTCTTGAATGGATTTCTTTTTCCATACCCGTCTCAATAAATAAATTTACTTCAATAATTGGTCAGGTTTGGAAATACTGTTGGTTTAAATGTTTCTGATATTTTACTCATGGAGCCATGGAAGGTGACCCGATGTACGCTCACATTAATTAATATTTATTAAATATAATCTTTTAAATAAACTAGTGATCTTGCTTGGTCCCATGTCTTTAACATGAACATTCATAGTTACTCTTCATTGAAATAATCTTTATTTATTTTTATTATAATTTCCTTGTGTAACCAATTATGCAGCCTGGTCCGGATTCCATTGGAATCATTGCTATTTCTCATGGTTGCACCGGTGTTGCATCACGTGCATGTGGTCTTGTCGGTCTTGAGCCTACAAGAGTAAGCCCTCTCTCTCCCTCTTTCTTAAGAACCTTAAACATGTGTGATTTTGTGGGACCCAAAACCCGAAAAAACTGCAAATACTGATCTTTAAATTTCTATTTCAGGTTGCTGAAATCCTTAAAGATCGGCCTTCATGGTTTCGTGATTGCCGAGCTGTGGATGTCCTCAATGTGCTCACAACCGGAAATAATGGAACCATCGAGCTGCTTTATATGCAGGTTAGCACATCCAATAGAAACTTGTACATTTAAAATGACTTTTGTACAAGTTGTGTTGCATGAGTACAATCCTCACTCTATGTTGACCTTGATGGTTTGACTCTTTTGTATGTTCGTGTTTTTGTAGCTTTATGCACCAACTAATTTAGCACCAGCACGCGATTTTTGGTTACTGCGTTATACATCTGCTTTGGAGGATGGTAGCCTAGTGGTACGTGTGAATTTTTTTTTATATAATTTGTGTTTTATTTGTTGGTTTTTAAGAAAATGTCCTGACTTTGATTTTGTTAACATTAAGGTTTGTGAAAGATCACTGAACAACACTCAAAATGGCCCTACTATGCCACCGGTGCCTCATTTCGTGAGAGCCAAAATTCTGCCAAGTGGATACCTCATACGACCCTGTGACGGTGGTGGCTCGATAATTCACATAGTTGACCATGTTGACTTTGAGGTACGAGAAAGAAAATTAATTTCTGATCCAACAATAATGCTTGTGTTTAGTTTCATTATATTAATTTCTAACTTTATTACATTCCATATCATGTAGTCGTTAAGCGTTCCTGAAGTTTTACGCCCTCTATACGAGTCATCAACATTACTTGCTCAGAGAACAACGCTCGCGGTATGACTATCTCTTTAAATTTATTTTTTTTTAAAAGTACTTTCTTTAACAATATATATATATATATATATATATTTTATTTTAGGCTTTCCGCCAGTTGAGGCAGATTTCACAAGAGATTTCTCAACCAATGGTCACTAGCTGGGGTAGAAGACCGGCTGCTCTTCGTGCACTAGGCCAAAGAATGAGCAGGTTTTTTATTTTTTATTTTTGAGAAAAATTGTGGCATCAAGGTCACTGTCTCTTATATATTCATGTGAAACACGAAAAATTTTTTTTTTTTTTGTGCAGAGGTTTTAATGAAGCAATTAATGGTTTTAGTGATGAGGGTTGGACTATGATGGAAAGTGATGGAGTTGATGATGTCACCGTTCTTGTAAACTCGTCTCCTGATAAGGTGATGGGTGCAACTCCATTGTATGCAGATGGATTTCCATCAATTAGCAATGCTGTTTTATGTGCCAAAGCTTCTATGCTCTTACAAGTAAGTTGGTCAAAGTCAAACATACCAATTTTTAAACTATAAAATAAGTCACACCCTTGTTACATTTCAGAATTTATTTGAATGACATTGAATCCCATGCAAAAACCTTTATGTGTAATATATTGTTTGCCAAAACTTCAATAGAGTCCATGTCAATTTTGAATATGAGAAGCAATGGGTTTGACCATAAAAGTCAAATTTTGGCAGAATGTTCCTCCTGCAATACTAACAAGATTCTTGAGAGAACACCGATCGGAATGGGCCGATAGCAGTATCGATTGTTACTCAGCTGCATCAGTTAAAGGTGGTCCATGTGGTATACCGCTAGCGAGAAGTGGCGGCTTTGGTGGTCAGGTCATTCTACCATTGGCTCATACAATAGAGCACGAAGAGGTACTTTTTAAAAAAATTTAAACTTTTTATACTTATTTAACGGATTATTAATTCGTGTTTCCTGTTTGAAGCAGTTTATGGAGGTTATTAAGCTTGAAAACATGTCTCATTATCGGGCCGAAGACATGCTCATGCCCGGGGATATTTTCTTTTTGCAAGTAAGTAAAACTAATTATCTGATTATGGATTTATGGTTGCATAATCACTTACAAAACACATCCAAACACCCCCCTAATATCTGCACTATTTTGTTTCCAGCTTTGTAATGGAGTTGATGAAAATGCAATCGGCACTTCTGCTGAACTTGTTTTTGCTCCGATTGACGCCTCTTTCACCGACGATGCGCCTCTCCTACCTTCCGGTTTTCGCATAATCCCGATTAATAATGTAATGTGAAAATTTTAACTTATTAATCCTCTAGTAAATTTGATTCTTTTAAGGTCAGCTAACATTTGGTTTCTTGATTTTCCATGATTCACATAGAATTCTCAGAACCCGACACGTGATCTTGCATCGACTCTCGAGGTGGGCCCACCCGGGAAACGAACACCGGCAGATTACCTCGGTCAAAGTGGGCCCACTAAATCCGTTATGACAATAGCATTTCAGTTTGCTTTTGAAATTCATCTTCAAGAAAACATTGCAGCCATGGCTAGACAGTATGTGCGTAACATCATATCATCTGTTCAGAGAGTTGCATTAGCACTCTCCCCGTCTCCGTTTGGCCCAAGAGGCCTGCAAGCCCCATCTGGTACCCCTGAAGCCCAAATGTTAGCCCGTTGGATCTGTCAAAGCTTTCGGTAATCAAGCGTTTTGATTACTAATACTTTGTGCAACTTATCTTGTACCTAGTGATAATAAAGTTTGATGATTGATTTTTTTTCTTCGTGTGTGTAGTTGCTTTCTTGGTGAAGATCTTTTCAAAACGGTTGATGAACGAAGTGATTCGATACTTAAAACACTTTGGCATCATTCGGATGCCATAATGTGTTGTTCTTTAAAGGTAATGGCTTGCATACACATACACATACACATATACATATACATAAGTTGCCCCAGATCAATTGGTTTGGAAGGAGGCACCCCCATGGCCTTCTAATGTGGTGGTCATGGGTTCGAGTCTCACTTGGTGCAATATGCTCAGGTGGGTCAAGGGTTTTTCCACAGTGGGTGGTGGGTTTCCCTTGGAATGGTGGGCGGGCCAGCTCACCAGCGTTGTCTGCGTTCGCGGGCGTGGGTGGCATTTCGCCCTGGTGGTCGGGCTTATAGTATTCGTTGGCCGTTAAAAAAAAAAGAAGATTGAAACATTTGTGTTTCTTGAAGTAAAAATATATTATGATTTTGCAGGCGTTGCCAGATTTCACGTTTGCAAATCAGGCGGGGTTAGATATGCTTGAAACGACATTAGTTTCACTTCAAGATATTACTCTAGACAAGATCTTTGATAGAGGTGGAAGAACTAGTGTTTGCTCTGAGCTCCCACAGATTCTACAACAGGTAAATTTAGTTTGAATAATGACTAGTTTGACTTTTAAAAAGTCAAAGTCAAATGTAAATGTTCTTGTTTGTTGATTTTGTTTTAGGGTTTTGCTTGTCTTCCTGGTGGCGTTTGTTTGACGAGCATGGGGAGACCTGTTTCATACGAACGAGCAGTAGCTTGGAAGGTATTGAACGATGAAGAAAATCCTCACTGCATAGCGTTCGTGTTTGTTAATTGGTCGTTTGTTTGAAACTTTGAAAGTCAAAAGAAAAACTTGTTATGTTTAGAAAGACTAGCTTTAGAAAGCTAAATATGTTGCATACTATAGGAATATTTAAAGGGCTATGGCTTTCTGTTGTTTTTTTCTTGTGTTTTAAGATATATGTGCTTATTACTCTAATTTAAAGATTCTTGAATGAAGTTTTAGGGGTTCAGTTGTTTTTTTTCTAATTGTGTTTACTCATAAAGAGATCTAGATCTGAATATGTTATAATACTCGTCTATGCTCTGATGATTTGAATATAATTGGAACTCTTGGGGAACTTTCAAAAGCAATTGAGTACATAAAATGGATTTTAAATAAAGACCTTGAAAAGACGGTTTTGTCTTGGGTTACAAATCAAACACCTTAAGATGGAATCGTTGTGCACCAAGAAGGCTACATAGAAAACGTGTTGAAAAGATTTTCAAATGGATAAATCACATTCACAATGGTTGTAAGGTCACTTGATGTTGGAAAAGACCCATTTTAACCTCTGAATGATGGCGCAGAGATTCTTGGTCTATCATACTTAATTTACACTGAGACGTTAATGTTTCTTGCTAATCATACACGGCTTTATATATCATTTTCTTTTACTTTGTTGGCAATATACGGTTCGTAGTGTCCTACTATGATGAGGCATTGGAATTTTTAGATACTTTCAAGATACTAATTATATGAGTTTTTTACTAACTTGTCCAAAACAAGCTTAGATGCTGTTGTAGATACAAGATGCATGCAATGACAAAACTGCAATTTCATATGGTTCCATTACATGATACTGATAGCTTGATCTGGCTCTAGCAACAAATTTAAAATCATATCAACAATGTTGCCAGATCATCCCATAAACCACATCTAATATATGTCAACAGATAATGGCTTACAATTGAGAACTGGCTTCTAATATTCTGGCTGGCAACAGAGTCTGTTCAACCGAACACTTTCCTAAAACACAAAGGTTTATAACAAAATGTTAACATTAGTCTTTCAACCATACTACTAAGGTCAAACTTGTCATGTCTCAGTTTCAAAATTGAAGGGACGAGGCTACAAATTTAACACCGCCAAGTTTTCATTTGTGTAGCTATTATATCACAACGATTATCGCATTAAATATTTTCTTGATAATTCATGGTATTCATGTCAATTTTGAAGTTGAGATAGGCATGTTTGACCTAAAAAGTCAAACTCTGTTCTATATTATGTTACTTTGTGTTCTTACCTCAGAATTGTCATGCTCATACCGAATCACGAAAATGCATCTGCAACCCCTTATATCATGCAACTTTCTTTGAATATTAATAACTTGAACATCATAATATCTTGCTTGATCTGCTTTCTCCTGATAATGCACCAACAAAACATCAAAAAGTTAGCATCCAATAATCGAAAGATGATATTAAAATTTCCAAAAAAATTGCAGAGCGTACAGACTTGGAAGCAAAGTAGGGTATCTTCAACCATGACTTTATTGCATTCAGAGTGCTCAAGTGGAACCGATCGTTCCCTCACATTTTTAGCATGGACCCACTCATCCTCTTCTGTCCCAAAACCAACATATCTTACTAAAACTTCCTGAAATTTATAAAAATATATATATATATAAATATTAACTTTTTATAAGTTACAAAATGTAATAGAAAGTAGATTTGTGTATACATAGCTATAAACGACGGATTAACGAATCGGCTTAATCCGTATTAGAAGCCAGAATGTTACTACTGTCTTAACTTACTTTATATTTTCAAGAATGAAAAAAAAATAGAACAAATAACAAAAATAATCAGTATTAACCGGAATCTAAGTGATCAGTCAAAAAAGATGCAAAAGAAACAAACCCTTTTAAACTTTGATCCCAAAAAGTATATTAATGAACTTTTCAGAAGGTAAAAGATACAAACTTACAGGTCCACCTGATTTGAGAAATCTGTGTGTGATAAAAGTCTCCACATCATACCTGCAAAAAGTATGGCAATATGATTGATAGTTACTAAGCTTTCTAAAGTAAATTACACAATTTTAAGTCTACATTAAATCTTTATCTTGTTACATGTAAACTTACCATGAATCATCTGATGATTTTGCTTCAAATTCCATGTTTGACAGATCTATAACTTTTTCTCCTGCATATATTTTTTGCATGTTAATAGGATATTAATCAAAATATGCAAAATACCCTCAATACCGACAATGTTAACCACTATTTTTCTGATGATTGTGGATGGTGAAGCGGTAATTTTGAGGCACCTTTAGACATATCAGAAGTCTCAGTAATGTTCTCCAATGCACATGCTTCTTGGGCAGGTGGGAAATTGTTGGGGACGGTAAGTGATATATCTTTTGACATAAGATCTTGCAGCCTAACAAGGAACCAATTTTGAACCTAATATATGATAATAAAATTAACGTGTAAATAAGTGCATAAAAAGATTTAGTCTTTGTTAATAATGTAAGCAAGTATGAAAAAAAGGCACAGACCTCGGTCCATTTTAAAACAGGCTTTCCAGCACGACCTGCAGAACGGCTGTTAAAAACCATAAGAGGATTGATGATTGCAACGGTTAACATGGCAAAATTTACTGTTATCACTTTTCCTTCTTTGAAAACTTTTCAAGTTAAGCTTACCGATTATTTAATAATCATCATAACATATAAAAAAATTGGTTGTATTGATTTGGGTCTGCAAGATTTCTCTATTTTTCTACACCAAAAGGTTTTGGGTATTTGACAAAAAGTCAAACAATCTCATCACCATGTACCAAATCAAATCTTACAATTTGCAAAATTAGAAAGAAAGCAGATATATGTGAAGGTGTAGAATCATAACTCACTTGAATCCACTTGTCAATTTCTTAATGACCTCTGAATTTGGAAGTTGCCCTGATTCCTTTAGTACTCTCTCCATTTTCTCAATCTGTGATGCCGAGAATTCACTAATTAAAATTATGCTTACTTCTTAGTTCTTAGCTTTAATTATTGTATGAATGTCAATTGTCAAAGGGAACTAAGAAACCAAAATACAAGGATATTAACTTCTACATAGTCAAAGGCTCAAGGCGCAAAGGGTGAGCCTGTCGCCTACGCCCAAGGTGCTAGTTTTAGACGTCTTTAAGGCTGGTTCTAGGCTAGTCTTAGCTGTTTCAGACCTGTTCATACCGTTTTTTTGCAGAACTTGGCCAAAATTTGCGCCCGTGTGCCTTGATGGACGCTGGGCTTCGCCTGGGCGCCTAGGCGAGCGCCTTGTGCACCTTTGACTACATAGATTAACTTTAACACTTGCATTGAGATTTAAACTAGCAGATTCCTACTTTCTTTAGCTTCAAATATCATAAGTTTTTGATTGTGGGGAAAAGAGTAACAACAACATTAGCTATATAGCATATACAAACAATTCTTTACATAGATTCAGCATTGAATTTCATGATGTTGCCAATCAAGTCGGAACGAATCAAAAAACTTACATACAAATATAATAACCACAAAATTCAAGAATGTATTCCTAGAAGACTACTGTAAAAGTCAATCTTGATCATTAGTAATTACACCACATCAAGAATTACCATTGCACACATACATTAAATCCCCAAATTACAATTTCCAAGATCATATATAAAATTAACATGAAAAACAAACAGTTTATATCCAAGAAATATGATGATTAACCTCGGCTGTTGTAAACCCAGAGAAAACATTCTTTTCTCCTCTGGAACGAAGACGATGATCCATGTTTGTAATTGATTTTCCAAATCCCAAACCCTAGAAACCGTTGTTGAATCGAGGGAGAAAAGCTTGGGCTGGAGTGGGGGAAGAGGAAAGATTTTTATTGTGTGTATGCTAGGGCACGTTTTCTTTTTTTTTTTTGAACGGCAACCCCGTCACATGGGAAGAGCTTCGTCCAACTCCGGTCAATATGTTGTCTTAACCGGGCCCACTTGACGTCAGAGTTAGAGAGCATACAAGGAAAAATCTCACCCAATACTGCCCCTTCCGGGCTTGATGGAGAGCCGAGGCTCGAACCCTGGATCGGCGTGGGTAAAACCCTGGTGTATCAGCCTAAGAACTAGGCCTCATTTGCATGCCTAAGAACTAAGGCACGTTTTCTTTATTTTCCAATTTTCAACAGCATTTCACACACAAATATCCATCTAGGATTTGAAACCCGGTCTTCTTCAGGGTTCAAATCAAGTCTATAACGGGTTTATGAAATAATGAGCCAACTAAGATTGAATAAATCGGGTTTATGAAATCAAGATCGTAACGTTTAAGATCATCTCTGACACGCTTCGAAGGCGCTGTAGAGATAGTCTGATCATTCGAAGTGTAGCATAGCTATTTTCTTTTGTATAGTTATGTCGGAACAAATTTGCCGTTCAAAAAAAAATGTCGGAACAAATTTACATATATAATTACAACATACATGAGTTATACTCATGTATCTATTTGTAATTATGTATTGTTTTTTATTCATATTAATACTTAACCATAAAGTTACAATGACAACAATTAAATAAACACAGAATAGTAATCAAGTTTCAAAAGTGTTCCAATTAGGTCACTCACCATAGTAAATCCGAGGGTGTATACCATGTAAAATGCGTATTGAGTGACCTAATTGAAACACTTTTAAAACTTGGTTATTATTCTAAAAAGTTACCCCTTAAATAAATCACTAAGCTTGGACATTAAGATTTTCATAAAGCCCTTCTACTTGTCAATTAAAAAAAAATTTAAGCATTGAGCATTGCATCTATAAATATAAAAAATGTTATATACTTGCGTATAGGCGAATGAAAATACATATGTGCGTATCATGGTCTATGGAGGCAAGAGGGTTTTTCTAAATACATGACTATAAAATTTAGATATTCGAATGTGATTAGTGTAATGTTTATTTTTAGTTTTTTTTTCTGTACCATCTTCAGACATAAATGGATGAATTTACGAGTTAAAATCAAATATGTGACCATAGATCCATGTATCTCCCGACTATAATTGTAAAATTGTTCTGATATAACTTATCACACCAGTAAAAGGATAACTATTATTGGTAATCAAGAACACGAATGGGATAAACAAGCACAATGAATTTGATTACACTTGCTTTGATTTGTGAGAAATTGTGCGTATATTCATCAAAATACATACATATGGTTCAAAGGGCATATAACCCTAATTACAGACCGACGCATCTATTCCTAAACATTAGATTCTAACTTTAAATACATACACTTTGGACCCTTGACTTTACAAATATACAAACTTGACCCATACTAATATTTAGCTTATTATTTCAATAAAATTTAAGATAAATAAAATTCACAATTAATATAAAAAAAGGAAGAACCCTTCAAATCTTGCAACAAAATATGCATGAGAGAGAATATGAAACCTTCAACATTAAGAGGGTCACTCTCCTACTTTCTCTCCTTAACACCCACACATATATAACTCACATTTCTCTGGTATCATCATACTTCCAACGCTCGAATTTCAATTTCCCATTTTTAGAAAACCACATACAAAATCAAGATTTCTTGATTCTAAAAATTTAAACTTGATTAACAAGGAGTTAATTAGAATTTTGTGGGTAGGTCATGCATTCATGTTGTTCCCTTCTTCTTTATCTTTTCTATCCGGAATTTTATTTGGTATTTTAATTTCGGGTTTTATCTGTTCATCTTTTCATATTTTCAGAGACATTTGTAAGGTGATGGGAAACGATGGAGATGGTGATGTGGATAATAATGGTGGTGTTCAAGGAGGCCAACTTGTTACCCCTTGGAATATGTCAATTTCCAGGTGATTTGAAATCAATTTAATCACCAAATGAATGCTTACATTATGATCTTATTGTACAATCTTTAAAACAAGAAATTTGCATGATCCAGTGGGCATAATTTGTTGCGAGACCCGCGCTATAACAAAGGGCTAGCTTTCACCGAAAGAGAAAGAGATGCGCATTACTTAACCGGCCTTCTTCCTCCCATAATATCCAGTCAAGAACTTCAAGTAAGTTGGTGAAATTTATACACATTCATGTCGTTTCTTGATTGTTTTCTTGGTTATTTTCTTGATCATGGTGAATAGGAGAAGAAAGTGATGCATATACTCCGTCAATACGAGGTTCCTTTGCAAAGATACATAGCGATGATCGATCTTCAGGTAATTTTCGATCAAACGAAAAGAAAATAGATCATTCATGAACCGTTATGATCATTTACACACGCTCTTTCCATTATTAGATAGAATATATTCATTGTTTTTCGCTCCAATCTGAGCATTTGATTTCCTTCCGACTGCTAGTGAGTATCTGATAGAATATATTAGTTAGAGTTTATTGTAATATCTTTATCATAATCAGAAGATATGATTTAATTAGTTTTCCTTTGTAAATATTAGCATCATTGTATTCGTATATATAACTGACTGTTGGTGAGTATTAGATAGAATATATTAGTTAGAGTTTATTGTAATATCTTTATCATAATCAAAATATATGATTTGATTAGTTTTTCTTTGTAAATATGATCATCATTGCATCGGTATATATAACTGACTATAGTAATACATAATACTTTACGAGATTTTCATTATTCTATATTCTTTGATTTGTGCGTGTTGTAGGAGAGAAACGAACGGTTGTTTTACAAGCTTCTAATCGATCATGTGGAGGAACTACTCCCCATTGTTTACACTCCAACGGTTGGTGAAGCTTGCCAGAAATTTGGGAGCATTTTCCGGCGTCCACAGGGGCTTTACATCTCTTTAAAAGACAAGTATGGTTTCATTTTCGCGTTCTTTGTTTAAAAAAAACAGGTTCAGCGCAGATTCAGTCTGCGAAGTTTGTAAACTAAATCATTGTAGTGCTGTGTAACTATATATGATCATCAGAGGGCGGGTTCTTGATGTGCTGAGAAACTGGCAAGAGAGAAACATTGAAGTGATTGTTGTGACTGATGGTGAGCGAATATTAGGCCTCGGTGATCTTGGCTGCCAGGTGTGATCTCTAACGCGCCATGAAAAGTTTTTGATTATTTAATAATCAAAAAGCATAATCTGTTTATCCAAACATTAAAAACTGATTATTGCGCTCAGGGAATGGGGATACCAGTAGGAAAACTTTCTTTGTACTCCGCGCTTGGAGGAGTTCGTCCTTCGGCTGTAAGTATAACTAATAACACTTGCATTTGGAGAACTTTATAAAAGCTAATTAACTGTGTTTTCTTAATATATGTTACAGTGCTTGCCCATAACCATTGATGTCGGGACAAACAACGAGAAGTTGCTCAACGATGAATTCTACATCGGTCTGAAACAAAATCGAGCACGAGGAGAGGTTTATTGATTCTTATTACCTTATTTTATCAGGTTTTTTTCTTCAGAAAAGGATGAAATAAATCAATAATCATGTATGGTTTGATGTAGGAGTATGATGAGTTGTTAGAGGAGTTTATGAAGGCAGTCAAGCTAAACTATGGAGAAAAAATACTTATCCAGTTTGAAGATTTTGCCAACCACAATGCGTTCTCATTGCTTAATCGATACCGAACAACTCATCTTGTTTTTAATGATGATATACAGGTAATTAGCAGCCTTGAGTTAAGCATGTGTGTTCAGAAAGTTGATTGCTTAATAAGAAACATTCATCATATGTTGTGTCTGTTTTTCTTTAGGGGACTGCATCTGTTGTTCTTAGTGGTTTGCTTTCGGCGTTGAAGTTACTTGGTGGCACCCTATCGGATCATACGTTCTTATTTCTAGGTGCTGGAGAGGTATTTTTTCGCATTTGCAAATGTGAATGACTAGAAGTTGGTATATTGTTAATAAGCGACGAATATACCAAAGAAGTTTAAGTTTTTAACTGTCGCGTGTGATTTTCATTCTTGTTTAAAGGCCGGTACCGGAATAGCAGAACTTATAGCACTCCAGATATCGAAGAAGACAGGTGCTAGCATAGAAGATGCTCGTAAAAAGATCTGGCTTGTTGACTCCAAGGTATGAGAAACATATATCATATGCTAGTGTTGTTTGAGGTTGTGATAATCAGATAATCAGTTGTTTGAATGTTTACATTATTATCCGTAAACTATTATCCAAACTTTAATCTGGGGTGGCGCGGTAGTAAACCTTGATTCCCTCTGGAACAGGTCTCAGACTCTCAGATTCGAATCCAGCTTCTTGGTTTCTGTCTGAATGTCACCTAGCGCAAGTTACGCTTTACCCATGCAAAAAAAGATCACTCCCTAAATAGTAAGATAAGCCTAATCAGTTTCACTATACCAGAACACTATAAACTGATTAACTGCCACTTGAAAATGCAATAACTAGATAATCACTTTTTGAAAGGCAATGACAGACACCCAATATAACAGAAACTAGATCACATTAAGAGAAGCATGCTTTTAAAGTTTGTTTATTTGACATAGGGATTGGTTGTGAGTTTGCGTAAGGAGTCCCTTCAACACTTTAAGCTTCCATGGGCTCACGAGCATGAACCGATTAGCAATCTCTTAGAAGCTGTAAAGGTACAAAGCCTACATCTATTTACCGCCTTTTACTTATATGCAAAACGCAGCTTATTAACTTCATTATGTAGGAAATCAAACCGTCGGTACTGATAGGAACATCTGGAGTAGGGAAACAATTTACACAAGAAGTTATCGAGGCCATGTCATCTATTAACGAGGTTAGTTTTATTCTCAAGTGCGATTAATGATCATTTGTTATAAGAAATGCTAGATTGGTTTGATCAAATCGCGTGCAGAAACCTCTCATTATGGCTTTATCGAATCCAACTTCACAAGCAGAGTGTACTGCAGAAGAAGCATATACATGGAGCAAGGTACTAAAACTGCTAGCAAGTTTTGTTCTATTTCAACTTCTATTCTGGGATATCATGTATTTTTAACTTCTGATCTCTATAGGGTCGTGCTATATTCGCTAGTGGGAGCCCGTTTGATCCTGTGACATATGAAGACAAAGTTTTCGTGCCTGGCCAGGTCTAAGCCCAACCCGAGAGCACTTGAACCGTTTCATGATAGTTTACTTTCTTTCTTATGGTTCCTTCAAAAAATGCAGGCAAACAATGCTTACATATTCCCAGGATTCGGTTTGGGATTGATCATGTGTGGTGCAACACGCGTGCATGATGATTTGCTTTTGGCTGCATGTAAGTGAAAAACAAAAACTCAACATTTACATATTTCATATTTGAGGCGTTTTAACCAACGATTATAAGAACTATGTTAAACCCTAAACTGTTCATACAGCCGAAGGTTTGGCGTCACAAATAACAGATGAAGACTATGCCAAAGGAATTATATTTCCACCATTTTCTTGTATCAGAAAGATTTCAGCACATATTGCAGCCTCAGTAGCAGACAAGGCATATGAACTTGGTAAGTTTTTAATGTTAAATTTACAAATTAGAAGAAAATGTTAACAAAATACATAATGTAACCTTCAAAGGGTGGCACAGTGTTCGGGCCTTAACCCTTTGAAGGTTACATGCCCAGTGTAAGATGCGCTTTACATGGTGTCACTGGGTGCAGGGTATTAGTGGTGCCCGTGAGTTTGGGTTCTCATGGTCATCAAAATATATGATATAATGTTGATTTTATTTTCAGGTCTAGCTTCTCTTCTCCCTCGACCTAACGACCTCGTTAAATTTTCTGAGAGCTGCATGTACTCCCCGATCTATCCTACCTATCGCTGATAGCTTTATTTGCGTGTGTTTTTATCATTTATGCTTCGTCGTGTCATGAAAAATATTATTTTAAATATTTGACAAATAAACAGTTCTATTAATACAAGTTGGGAAACAATTTTATAGCTTTAACTGAATCTTGTTGGCATTCAAAGTATAAGTAAGGTAGATAGATTGATTGAACATGTGGTGAAAAAGATGTCTTACTGAATAAGCATCATTTCACTTGCAGAGGTTTAACAATTTGACTATTTGGTGGATAATTAAGGATTTATAGCTAAATTACACCATAATCCAACTCCCTACAACAATAATCACCCATTTCATGATGAATTTAGTTACCTTTGAATGTTTCCAAATCACTCATTCTTCATTGTTTTTCCTCACTCTTTTCTTCTGCACCAGGAAATCTTGCATCTTTCATCGGCATCTTACTCTGCGCGCCTGTACCCAAAACCATACTTACATCATCTTCAATCCTTATATTGCAGACTAAAAGTTTAAACTACGAACGTGCACTTAGGTTGGTGGTCTGTTTAGTTAGTTCTACTAAATAATGTCCCAGTTTGGTACTGAATGTGTCATTCTTGTAATAGGTTAATGACTTATAATTACCAAAACGGACCATCATTAGTGTGATGACAAATAATTAATGGTACTGAATGTGTCATTCTCACCACCAGATGGTTTTAGAGAAGAATTTGGTAAGAAACTCGTTGACCATGATCCGCCATTTGATCCAGCTAGTGTCATAATCACATCAGCCTGCAACCAAAATCTCAAATATCATGAATCTATAGGACAACATATTGGTATTAGCAGAAAGATTGAGAACCTTGTTTGGGTGAACATCATCAAACACGTGGGCTTGACCACCATAAAATATGGTCATCTGGCGACTAACAGATGTAGATCCTTGATGACTGTGGTAATAAGGATTAAAACTGTTAATCTTAAGTCAAAAGGTCAACTTTATGAGTGTACTGATCTACTGAGTTAATATGCTTACGGATGTGGAGTTGTTGAACCTGGCTCGGTGCTACCAATTACAGACTTCAACTTACTGCTACTTGGTTCAGCTACTGTGGCACTAACATTAACTGAGCTCAAAATCCCGGACCCTTTGATTCCGGTTCTAGATCCCTCATCAGCAGCTGACTGGGAGATCAATGGGGAACCTGCATTGGAGTCTTTGAACCTGTTTGAAACTGGTTGATAACCGTAAGGTACAACTTGACCAGCACGTGGAGGATACTGTAGTACAGGCCCAACGTTCACAGGGACGGCTCGCTCCCATTTAGATGCATTGGTTGGTTGGACCATGTGAGATGATGATGGTGTTGGCCTCATTTGATGCATGCCCATGAATGGTTCGTCCTCGTGGGGCCATCTAGGTCGCTCTGCGCCTACATTTCTCAACATCTAACCATAACAGTTAACACATCATACATTAGAATGGATTCATGTGCTACATGTAGGTTTTCTTGATTGCAATTGGATAGCTTTCTGTGTGTAAGTCCACTTTTAGATTAAAGTATTTCGTGGGTATATGAAATCTTCAATCAGATAAGACAGAAAGTTAATTCAAAAGAACGAGTATGAAATTCTATGTGAAATTCGTATGAAAACGATGCGTAGAAATCAGACCAAATGAATGATTTATATAGGGGTTGAACAGTTACAATAAATCGTTGCAACTCTTCATGAAAGGATATGACGGTTGACTAGTAGGAACTTCAGTAGAAAACACCATCAGTAGCAACAAAGTTACTACAACTACCGATTGATCAATTTCTATCAAAGTACCAAGTTGCTACCGAAGTACATAGTTACTACTAATGATCATTTACTACCGAAGCTCAGTTACTATTGAAGCTCAGTTACTACTGAATCTCAATTACTATTTATCATCATTTTCAAGCCTTTTCACGCAAATCTAAAGCTTGGCGCGTGTGACCCCCACCTGCGGTGTTGCCCCTTGGACCCCATAGAGGGCCAGCCCCGACCCCCCACCCACACCCACACCCACACCCACACCCACACCCACACCCACCCACACCCACACCAAGGTGGTGCCCGCTTGGAACTCCCATGGTAACAATCTTAGAGGTTCCATAGTTCAAGAAGTTAGAGTAGTGTTGATTTAGCATGCACTCATACTTTCTAACTCAAACCAATGTATATTCTAATTAACTTCCCATTTGGTCCTAATCAATCCAATTACATAAAATGACATTGAAAACAACTAAAATCACCAACACTAAATGTAATTTGTAGCATGAAGAACTTCGAAAAAAAGCATACCTTCATCAAATGTGACGTTTCAGGATAATCTGGTCGCAGTTGCGGGACACCTTCTCTTGAAGGCAGCAAGAAACCCGTATCGGAATTACTGCGTTTACTCCCCGAATACCGAATCTTGGAACCTGCAAGATCAGTTTTATGACCGAAAAACGGCACCCCTTCAAAAAATGTTCCAGTCTGCCTTTCTGACATGGTTAAAACAACAAGATAATATCATCAATCAAGAACACAAAAATGTGAAATTTTGCTTCAAATTTTGCAAAAAAATCTTTGCATTTCTTTTTCTTTGGAAACAGTAGTACTGACTATGGTGACGCCATTGATAAAACTAACCCCACTCAAAAGATACCTACCCCATGAAGCAAATCATAATTGTCCTCAGGCATGTACTAAATCTAGTGAAATCATGTTACAATAACATGTATTTAATGCATCAATAGTTGTACCAAATGCGATCATCATTTCCCAATTTCTAATACTCACGAAATCTTTATGTTATCTGGATTACTATACTCGCACAATCTTTTATGTTATCCGGTTACTAACTGTATCATCAACACGAATAAAAAAAAGATACAATCTTTTATGTACTTAATGCATCAATAGTTGTACCAAACGCGATCATCATTTCCCAATTTCGAATACTCACGCTATCTTTTATGCTATCTGGATTACTAGTTGTATCTTCAACACACATAAAAAAAGAGATAATCACTAAAATGTACATTTTGACCAAAATAATTGACAAAATGTACATTGAAAAGTTAAATGTTTCAAAATAAACATATTCATTTTCGACCAATAGAATCCTGACACGCAGGCAAAAATCATTTTGGAGGATACTTCGTAGCCGGCCAGGCGTCAAACACGGGGGCCTACCACGTGTATTAACCCGGCAGGAGTGGCCTAAATGCTTTTTAGAGCCGGGGTCAAAATGTACATTTTGGCGATTTTCTAAAAAAAAAAGCTTTTTAGAGCCGGGGTCCCGGCAGGAGTGGCCTAAACCCTACAAATAGCTCTGCTATGAGTGAGATTTGACTGTGCACACTCACGCAATCTTGATGAAATTTCGGAAAGTATGACTAAAATTCAAGAAAAAAAATGAGCTTGTGAAACAGAAAAAGTAATTTAAAGAAACACACATAAACTCCAAGAATTAAAAATCAAGAAAAATAGTATTTTTTAAGAAAAGAAAGAGAAATGGATAGGAGGGGTGTTAGTTACCAGAACCCAGATCAGAAGTGGTGGAGACCAGGCCACCACCACGGCCGCCACCGCCAGAGACGGAAGCAGAAGGGGAAGAGCCACCGGCAACATCAGCAGCGGCGGCGAACTTGGTGGCCGGAGCACATCCACGGCCAAGAAAGTCATGTAAAATAGTGGGTTTGACATCATCAGCAGCATTGTTGTTGTCGTTTGCAGCCATAATATTTAATAATAAAGAGGCAGCAGCCATAATCTCATCTCAAATCACATATTATTGTTGTCATCATCATCATCATCAGAGGGAGAGAGACTGACTGCAAAAGAAAGAATTAAAAGGGTTGGAATTGTTTGAGAGAATAGAATCGAAACCAGGGTTTGGTTTCTGGTTTTATGTAAATGTGGAGAGAATCAACAGATTTATGTTTTGGAGAGAGAGGGAGAGCATTAAAGACCAAAAGCTAGTTGTTGTTCTGCTGTTTGCTCTGTCCAAGAGTGTGGATGTTTTGTCTGAACCCTTTTTCTGATGATGTGTGTGTGAGAGAGAAAGAGGGGGTTGGATCTACTGAGTTTACATCTTTACTTTGATCATTACTTCATAAACTTAGAATCTTTAAGATTTCGGGTTTATTCGAGTTATTAGAGTTAATTACATAGATGGCTCCTGTGGTTTGTCTAAATTATGGTTTTAGTCTCTGGGATTGCTAAACTACAACTTTGGCCCAATAGTTTGCACGAAAGTAACACATATGGCCCCTGAAGTGGATGTCAGTTAAGTTTTTCAGTTAAGTGTATGTGAAATGACTAAAATACCCTTCATCTTCTCCAAATCAAAACCACCTCTCCCACCAAACCCTAGCTTCCTCCTCCCATTTCCGGCGCCATTTCCAGCGCCATTTCCGGCGACAACCACAACCGCCTCCGGCTGCCGCCACAAGAAAAATTACACATATCAACTGGTTCCTTTTATCCCAACTGAAAATCAAAATCGTAGTCCGATACGAAGCATAAAAAGCCCTAAATCCCTCTTCTCTCAAAACAATCTTCACACAATCAATCACACCTTTGTACGGACTCCCACTCCCTAACTGCAACCTCTGCTTCACCATATCCATCGGAGTAAACACCGCATCACTCGCCACCGTCGCAAAAACCCCCGCTGCCGCATGAGCCATAGGGTTATTAGGGTTTCGTCTCGAAAACGTCTCTTTACACATCTCCTATACTGAAAAATCAACGACGTGTGCCGGACCGGCGCCCAGTCCCATCGCTCCGATTCCACGGTAAAGTCCGGCGGGACCGTCGGACTTGAGGATTGACTGAAGAGCTTGTCGGAGCACCACGGATTTAATGGGGCAGGATCCTAATACTTGCATACGGGTTTTTATTGTGTCGATTGGGAACATGGCCATGTGTTCGACCATGCCGGCGATCATGAACTCCCAGAAGTGCAAGCCGTCGTGCGCCGGCGAGACGGTGATCTCCGGGTGGTAATCTGGTGGTTGTGGGATCGGTATAAGGTCGGTTTTGTTGCTTCCGTCATCGCCATTGAAGAGAATGATGAAGAAATTGAATATTTCTTTTGGGGAAGAAGATGATAAATGTTGGGGAAGAAGATGATAAAGTGGGTTTGGGTTTGGTGGGTCCCATATGTGTTCCAAGAATTTATAATATTTCTTTTTTTTTTGTCTTTTAAACTAAGGGTATTCTCGTCATTTTATAAAATTTAACAGTTAAACTTAACTGACATCCACTTCAGGGGCCAAATGTGTTACAATCGTGCAAACTATTGGGCCAAAGTTGTAGTTTAACAATCCCAGGGGCTAAAACCATAATTTGGGCAAACCACAAGGGCCATCTGTGTAATTAATTTGAGTTATTATTTATGAAGTGCTTATGAAGTTACTTTACTTTAGTTTTATTCGGGTTATTCGAGTCGGGTTCGGTATTCGGATAAAAAGGACACCCCTAGAATCTTATTTATGATTTATCTTTGTATTTATTTTTAGGTTACTTTAGTTTTATTTAAGTTAAATTGGATTTTAATAATTCAATCGACTCATTGGTTGATAATAATTTATACTCACTTTTGTTATCAATGACAGTTCTAGTAGCATAATTATCATAGATTTACATTCGGTTTCCACTCGACTTCTCTTGTACTTTTCTCCACTTTATTCAAAATTATCATTTTGAGCTAATCAAGTGTAAATCTATTAGTGCTGCTATTGACAACAAAAATGAAAGTTGGGACTATTACCAGTGAAATTGTTAGTATGAATTATTATCAGCTAATATGTTATAATTTGAATTATTATATTCCATTTTGTCTTTATTTAATGGTATTGATTAATAATTATTGTGATTTAGAAGTTTTATTGTGTTTTTTTTTATTTTTAGAAAATAAAAATAAAGTATACTGGAGTGAGATTTTACTATATAGGTCTGTTTGTAAAAAAAAACTATACGAAGAGCATCAGTAGTGTCCCAAAGGTCACGAACGGCCATAGTGAATTTTTCGACCAAAAACTAGCGAACTCAAAAACCTCTCTCTCTCCTCCTCTCATAAAACACCACTTCCTTTACAGATCTGCCCGTGTCCACGGACTTCCCGCTCTCCTCTCTCCTTCATGTATGCTGCCTCTCTTTTACAAAGTTAGAATCAATAAAGGATAGCACCAAACACATATCTTATGGTAATTGAATCAACGGTCGACATAAAAGCTCAACAAAAACTACATACTAAAATTAATGAGCAATGGGTGAAAACCCACAAAAACCACATAAGAAGCTAGAAAGCGATGGACCAAGAAATCAGGGTTGCTTTGGAAGAAAGTTGATGCGGTGATGCCCATAATGATAAGGTAATTGACGCAAAGCCAAAGTAGATAAAGAGAAATCTTTTGAGAAATTCTATATAATATTTAATAATTAAAACATTATATTATATTAAGCCTTGGTAGATCTACGTATGACATGTCGAGCCGAAATTAGAAAGCTGGATTAACTATCTAATTACGAAATTGACTTGCTTGAAATTGTTTAAATCAAATATTCACGTATTTTTACATAAGAAAATAAATCAAAATTATAAAAATTGGAGGAAAATGTAATGTCCATTGATGTAATTGAACCGTCTATAGGTTCCATAACTCCAAACGATAACACAAGTCATAAATTTTTTAAGTTGGAACATTCTGTGCTTCGTTTGTCTTTGTGCAGTTGGTCTATGTATGAGTCTGCTGCTAAAGATATATGTTGAGTTTATTGTATATAAGGTTTTTTTTGCATGTATATACTATCTAATAAATAAATGTTTTTTCATGCCATGTGTCGCCTCCATATTTATTTTCATCATTTTTTTCTCGTATCTCTCTCTTATTAAATACACCTCTATCTTTTAATATTAATATATTTTTAAATAAAATACTAATTATACTAATAAAACACATTTATTTTAAATTATCCCTTATTATAAGAAATTTTAAATTTTAATTATGTAACTTTTATTTTCAATCAAATAGTAAATGAAAGTCAAATTACATTAAATAGTAATTAACGTATTTTCGAAACCCAATTATATATTAACTTTTACATATTTAAATTTTGTTTTCTATCCTTAGTATATGTAATACATTTTTACACCTGTAAAATATATAAATAAATATTTAACAATTTTAAGTACTGATATTTTTCACCCTGTGTGTAGTACATGAATTCTAAGCTAGTTATTTGCTTATTGCATATAACAAGCTTTATGCTTTTAAGGTTCCTAACATAATTTTTGTACTTTGTCTATAGTTAACTGTAATAATTGATATCTTACGGATTTTCATTATTTTACATGATATCACAAGAGAATATTTATATATATATATATATATATAAGTATTAAAAAATTGAGGTTTTTCTGAGTCACGGGTCTCTATGGGAGCAGGCACTTTATCCTATTGGATAGATATAAAGTTTACCCTCATCTCACCGTCTCTAGACCCTACTTTTGAGTGGAATTTTGCTGCGTATGTTTGACAAAATTTTGAATTTTGACTAAAATAGAGTCTTGCTTTTGAAAAACAGAGTCAACTTTAGATCTTGAATTATATTTTGATTCAAACAACTCTGATACCAAGTGTTGGTCCGAGAAGTGTGAATTTCTTGATTTAGCAATGAATGGTCTCAACATGATAAACAAAATGTGCGGAAAGAGAAACCAACATACTGTGGAACGCTCGAGTAGAATTTTCTGTGTATTATCAACTTCGTAAATGATTGTTACAAGGTTGAAAGAAATGAGATTATTGGCTAATACTAATCACTAACACAAAGAATTCTGTATGAACAAATGATGTTCAAGATGAGGTATGTGACCGATTCTCTCGAGAGAATTTCAGGTCTTGGAATGCTTGGTTAGCTCACTCTTCTTGGTATCGTTCGTTGTATTGCTATTTATAGAGTTTGCGGCATAGGCATAAATGAACAAACAATTCGTTTATGCCTATTGGTTCACTTGTGCATGTTGTCGCCTTATCTCCTTGAGACTTGGGCACATGTTGTCAAGTTGTGCTTACGTCATCAAGCTTCCAAGAAGATAACTTTTCCAGGACGTCCATCTACCTCAATAAGGTCGTTCTAAGCATTGATGAAACAAGCAATTGATAAGATCGATTCATTTGATGAAGACTTGTTCATCAGAGGGTCTTTGGTGTTGATACCAGACCCTCTGGTTACTAGCTGGTTTGCTGCTGATCTACCGGTCTTCATCTAGTCCTTCGTCGGTCATCAGCTAGTCAATAACTTAACCAACTGAAGAATGTTTTGACCAGCCGTGAATCTTCTTGTCTTCCTTGGCTTCATCTTAGTTGTTTTTCATCAATACTTACAGATATGGACTAAGATATACCATTTGCTACTTAATTTCACATTACACACATTATGCATACTTTCACCAAATTAACCCACATCTAGTCTTTGGCTACGTATTCATGTTAACATATTAATCCTATAGAAACGGTTTTCTGTATTTCATCAATAGCTGAAACATCTCAATTTGACTTGTGTCTCATGAAGATCTAATATTTCATTGAAATTTATTCCAATAAAATGGACGAATAGCAATATCTAAAATAATAGATAGAAATACTGCATGGATTGATTGTGAAATACATGTTTGGAAGGAAACATGCTATATATAAATGATTTTAATTGGTAAAATTGTTTGTAATTGTAAGGTTTAGTGAAAAAGAAGTCAAGTTTGACCAAAATGATGAAAGGGTCAAAATGTGAAATAAAGTCTATCACAAAAACATATATCATGTATTTATAATGATTTTGGATGAAAAAGGAATATGTTTGAAAATGAAACGGTCAAGCTAGACTAAAAGACACAGCTATGTAAGTATATTTACATAGTTATGTCACTGTCATTTTATTATGTAATGTTTTGAGAAACTATTTATATATGTGTTATATGATTAACTTGTACACCCATTCTGTAAAGAAAGTTGTATTCATTAAATCAAATAAGAAACCTTAGCTACCAAAGAAACGAGCTTGAGAATGGCACAAACTTTAGAAGCCAACTATCGATCTAGTGCCAACACCATTAGCGGAGGGGGTGACGAGGCACCCGTAGGTTTGTCCAGACCTGTAATTTTTTTTATAGTTAAGCTCAAGTCATGGACCTGATGGGGGCTCAACTACAATAGAAAATTAAAATTTCCATCACCCTTGTTGGTTTGACTTATCTTCTATAGTTGCATTCACTATAAAGACAACCTGATTCTGTAGGTTGCACATTGGACTGCGCAGTGTAAACTAGAATTATACCCAGTGCAAACTAAAATTAAACCCTCCAGACTCAAGTTTTATAAGTTTTTGTTTCCTATTTACATTAAACTCATTGGTTAATTGTTTAGTGTAATTTTATTAAGGTACTTATTTTATTCTTTAATTTTGTTTCTTGTATTTAACTTTATTTATTTGATTGTTTAACTAAGTTAAAAAAATTGTTATTTTTGACCCGACCCGTTTTGGTCCGACACAGAATGGTTATTTATTTGTATTGTACAACCATTAACTCGCACACTGATGGCTCAATATATTTTGGGGTTTATAACGAACTTTGAAATTGAGGCATTTTCAAAGTCAAAACGTATAACATTAAGAGCAAATTATAAATTACGTCCTTTAAGTATTACCCAAATTTCAGAATACATCATTTAACTAAGAAAATTACAGAAAACATCCTTTATGTTTAAAAACCTTGCACGTTATGTCCTTTAGACTAACGGCGTTAAATTTCACTCTAGTTAAAACTAAATAAAAAAAACTTAACCTAGACACTCTAGTTAAACTCTAGAAATCCTATAAACTAGACCACAATGACAGGCAAGTGTACCTATCAATTGTAATACAGCCTAATAGAAGTCTGAATCTCGAACCCACGAGACATAGACTCTAACTAAAACTAGACTCCGACAAAGAACTTAATTTATTTGGTTTTGGGGGGAATTCTAAGAACTAATATTAAACTAATTAAAATCAAAAGTACTAAGAACTCTCTAACTAACGACAACTAACTATCAATCAGGAGAATCAAATTAAATCAAGAATGGATAAAGCACTATCTAGGTATGAATCCTACTTGTAAAACGCAGACTTCTCTTAGTTATGGTGACTTGATGGAACTGGGTTCTAAAATATGACACCCTCAGAATACTTAAAGGATCCCTGATCAATCTCCGAGTGTGACCTAGTAGGAAACTCTAAGGAATGTATAAAGCTCACCAGCAGTTGGATTACCTTTCAGTCTCTCCAACGACACTAAAGTACCATAAAGATATATCACCTTTCAGTCTCTCTAACATAATACATTCAAAGAATGCAAGGGGTAATCTCATAATAAAACGATAAGACACAGACTAGAAAGGATACTAAGAACCTAGGGGAAACCTTCTTTCAGAGCATTTACAACTAGACACCTAACACCGAAGACTAACCGACTACCTATCACCTTTCAGCTATCTAGATAGGAAGAACACTCAATTCTAATGAAACACCAACCAACATTCTTATGGATCACTACGTCTAGCAACACCATAAACAGTCACAAACATAAAGCAAGTAACCTAAACATGCGTCTATAACTGAAAGACATTCAACAAGAACACATGCAGAATAATTAATCAATGCTAAATCAGTACTAAGCATGCATAAACATCATATCAATTGCAAAGAGATTCATTACAATAATGTCAAACCATCAAAAGTAACTTAAGACGTAGAGATATATCGCATTCCCTTGTTGAATATAGTATGGTACCTTGTACAAGGATATGTATATGTGGTGACGACCGCTTGGAGGTTAACGTGACCTCGGAAAGACAAGTGTGCACGTTTAAAGTGTTATGTTTGGGCAAGAAGTTAATGTGATGTTTTAAATGCGTGTCATCTAAATCCATTTATGTATGGGACAGTGGTCAAAGATATTTTGACTAAAACTTAGAACTCACCAGCGTAAGTTGACATATGTTTAAGCATGTGTATCAGGTAAAGACGTAGCCTCCTACAGTAAAGGCAAGGGGCTAGAGTAGAGGCATCTGATGGGCTATCTGGCATTCTCCGATAGGCTGGCATTAGAATAGAAATGTTTGTACTTTCTTTAGAATGTACATTAATACAAAGTTTTATGAAATAAATATAGTATTTTAAAGTCTTCCGTTGTGTATTATCTCTGTTTATTATATGTTCATGAGTAAATCCGACAAGTGGCCGGTATCTCGGGTGAGCCGGGATGTTGGTGTCACAACAAGTCACCGAAGCACAAACTTACAAGCCATCAAAACCGCTTCGAGGTTTTTCTTTTGGTTTGTATGGTTGTTGAATTGATTTTCTTAGTCACATTTTATGTTATCTGGATTACTATATTGCACACATAAAAAAATTAGAGTCGGGGTCTCACTATGAGTAACATCTCTACCTTAGGTTAGATGAAAGATTTGTCTACATCTCACCATGTACGGTATGAATAGCCTCCTATGTTTCATTGGACATGAGAGCACCCATATGTTGGTGCTAGTAGCTTTCTCGTTAAAGTTTCTTTGGGTTAATAATATGAGTTCTATCCGTCAATAATCAATAATAAGCTTGTTTAGGCCTTGTTTGGGATTACTTATTTGAAACTACTTATTGACTTATTCAAAAAGTTATAAGTCATAAGTAAGGTTCTCCTTACTTTTCAAAAACCACTAAAAGGAGGAGGAAAAGTAAGGGAAGCCAAACATACTTATTGATTTATCTTATTTTCTAAAAAGTTAATAAGTTATAAGGAGGTTAAAGTCATTCCAAACACCCCCTAAGTAAGTTTATCTCTTCATTTTTCAATACTAAAAATGCTCACATCACAAGTCAATATCATAGAATTACTCGTATTTGAACTAAAACTAACCGGACAAATGACCTTCTCAAACCTTGGTGTTTTTAGAGGATTTTTCTCTACCGCTGGGCCATCAACCCGGATGCCGAGGCTAATAAGATATGGAGGAAACATTTCAACGGATCTCACGCTTGGAGAAATGACCATAGGAGGTTTGTCCGAGGCTCTGGTGCAAATTCCTTCACCCGGTTCTTTGATTTGGAATTTTATAAAGTTTCCCCAATTTTAATTATTTAATTACATTCCTTAATTAGTGCGCTTATTAGTTCATTTAAGTTTAATCATGTTCTATCACTTTCAATTTCCTAATATTTGAAAATAATCTCAAAATTCAGATTCGTCATGTAAAAGGGTTTGATGTACTGTTTTTTTTCTATTAAAAATATATTAATTTTCTCGTATTTTTTTTATGAAAAAGACACCATTGTGCATTACTTAAAAGATTATAAATAATGGTAATACGTCCCCCCATCATTTTGTTTGTTAATACCTTCAAAGTAAACTAAACATTTATCATACTATTCACATTTAATATTTTTATAATCTCAAGTAACAAAATATCACATGTAGTTAAAAAATAATCAATCCTTTTATAATTCTGTTTTTAAAGATTATTTTTATATAAACATCTTGTATTATTAGCTAATTATATTATTTACATCCATTAATATTTAAGCTAATATTAATAATATATATATATATATATATATGTTTTTTTAATAATATAACAAATGTTAAAGTAGTAAATAAATAATAAATAAATAAATAAAGACAGAAAAGTCAATAGTGGATATCCTAAGATGGAGAAGATGATTGTGGACTTTTGGCAAGCATGTGTGGCATCAATCATCATTGTGATATGTATGCATCCATGTATGCAAGCACCAAGAGAGAAAAAGGGTCTCATTATGTCAATGAAATCCTCATGACAATAACATCCACTCATCAGTCATCAACATAACATCATTACCCTAATAAAAAATAATTATGATAATATAAACTAAAAAAAGTTAATCTCATGATTTGTGATCAAATTTACTTCATTCGTCTAAATAACATAAAAAGTTATAATGGTTTGGCAATTATGATTTTGACACCTAAGGTAAACTAACTTGGTGAGAGGTTATATGGATAAGATTTAGAAATGAACTAAACTAAAGAAATCATTTGGATGATATTAAGTCGCTTAAAACGTATTTAATTTTTTTTATAAACAGCAAATGTTACTTATATTCTACTTTACACAAATAATTCTAAGCTAATTCATTGTTCAAGGTTTGAACCTCAGACTTTAACTGTAAGAGGCATATCATGATTAAATTTGAATTAATATATTGAAATTTAAAAATATCCATCTTAAATGAAAATTTGAGATTATGAACCATATTTTTAAATAATATAAAAAGTGTAAATAATTAGAAACTTTTACAGGAATCTGTCTTTTTACGAAGATATGTGGTTTGTACCAATTCTGTCAGACTTCAGTGTGTACTTTTTTCTTTTTTGAAATAAAATCTCTGCCTTCGAAAAAAAAAAAAGATTTACGGGTTCATTGTTATTTTAGATCAGAGTATTATTTTGTATTTTTGAGATCATAATCAAATAAGTTAACTATTAATAAAATAAAATAAAAAATTGTTTACGAGTCCACACATGTTATAAAGTATTTGTTTTCATATATCATCCCACCTGCCCGACAATATAATACGAATCTTTTGCAAATCCAAATGAAAGAGATAGGATCTATATGTTAATCTCTTGAGTTTGATTCTCAAGTCTTGCATTCCTTGTGCATTCTTCCTGATACAAGTAAATAAGACCAGCTATCATGCTACATTATTACTGCATGAGGTGTGCTAGGGATGGCAATTTATGATGCGACCAGAAATATGACACGAATACGATATGCAAATAATCAGGGATTGGGTTGTCGTATCTAAACCGTTGAATAAACGGGTCAGGTTCGGGTTGACCTGTTAAACCCGTTTAACTAAACACGTCAACCAGCTAACCTGTTTACGATAGGCGTGTGCATGGGTCGGTTTAAAACCAAAGTTAGGTTTTTAGTTTTTTGAAAACCGTTTGGTTTCGGTTTTTGGTTTTTACAATGGATTCGGTTCGGTTTTTTTTTATTTTATCAACTGAACTTGAATTTTTTGGAATAAATTTTTTTTGTCAACTAATGACTCTAATTAATTATTACTACATAATTTTTTACTTTCTTATAAAATACTTACCATTCAAAAATAAATATCATAATTCATAAAATCAATAACAAATATAAATCTTAAACGGCTATTGATGCAAATATGTGTAACACATATATGCATGTACACAATATATTATAAAAGTTTATATGTGTATGTTCGGTTCGTTTTGGTTTTCAAAAAATACAAAACCGAAACCGAACCTTAATTTTCAGTTTTCAAAAGATACAAAACCAAACCGTTGATTTTTAGTTTGGGTCGATTTTTCAGGTGCAGCTTTTTCGGTTAATTCGGTTTCGGTTCGATTAATTTGGTTTTTTGCTCACCTCTAGTTTACGACCCCTTTAACCCATTTATTATAACCCGCCAACCGCCTAACCTGATTAACACGTTTACAACTTGATTACTACCCGTCAACCCATTTGACACGTTTAGATAAATGGTTTAAACGTGTTCGGGTTGAACAATCTGACCCGAACCCGTCAACCCGCCAATACGACACGATGGACACTAGAATTTGTCGGATCTTTTTCTTTCTAAAAAGTGATTTTTTAGGAAAACATGAGTTTGGGTCCCCTGAATTGAGGTCAGCAGAGAGGAAAACTCTATGCTGACCCGCGATTAAGAAGTCGTATTGGACGTTACATATTTTAACCAAATTGAAAGGGTAGCCTAGCGGCCTACACATTTGAGTTATAGTTAAATCCTTTGATAGAATCTATATATGTATAAAGTTGTTCGTTTGTGACTACTTCAACTTAAGTTAAATATTAATGAACTTTGTAAAGGACATCAATATCCATGATATATTTGCTCATGACTTTTAGGGCTTAACTTTTGGGGCAATTTCATATATACCTTTACAAACTGTGAAAATATCATATATATATATATATATATATATATATATATATATATATATATATCCGACCAAAACTAAAAATATCATATATACCTTACAAATATGTAAAAATATCATATATATACTCATTTCATTAAAAAAAATTAAGAAATGACCATTTTACCCTTATTTTTCTAAAACTTTAAAATTTCATATTTACCAATCAACTTTAAAATTTCATATTTACTCATCTCAATAGTTTTCTCAAAATATTATATTTAACTTTCTCGCTTTCTTTTATAATTTTACCAAAAGCGAGATGGAATCTATGCCTTCTGAATCGATTTGGAACAAAACGCGATCGAACTAGCAACGGAAATCGCAATCGGCGATGCCTTCTGAACGGGTTTGGAGAATTGCGATGGTCTCCGTCAAGAATAGGAGAACGAGTGATCTTTTACGTATACGATAAAACTAAAAAATTATATAATGGATAAGGGTATAATCGGCACAAAGTAAAAATTCATTTAACTTGAGTATATATGATATTTTTTGTTTTGGTTGGGTATATATATGATATTTACCCATGTTTGTAAGGGTATATATGAAATTCCCCCCTAACTTTTTTTGTCATGGGTGGAAAATAAAAAGTATTTCATAATTTTACTTACATGAAAAGCCTTTAACAGCAAATAGCAAAGCCTTTTCTCCAAGTTCGCTGCAGCATGCTTCTTCTTCAAAACTTCACAAGCTTTCTGCTCTGCTTGCAGTGTAACTTGCACATTTTGGAGCTTCTGCAACAAGAAAAAAGCATCCATGCCTTCAATTTTTTAAAAATTGCTATAAATAGAAACACTTGGGTGGAAAAGTATGAACATTTGACCACGAAAGTCAAACTGTCAATCTTTTTTACAGCGTGGAAGAAGAAATTACTTGTTTCTGGATGTATTACCTGTTGAATACTCTTTGAAATTCCATCCATGGAGCTAGTTAATGTTGCACGACCAGCAGGACTGTTGAGCGCATCATGGAACTGTCGAAAGGAAATGAGATCAACATAGGTTGAAGTTTGAAAAGTCAAAGCAGAAAGTCAAATATAGGTTTAATATACCTGTGAACTTAAAGAGTTTAATAAGGATGTTTCTTTTAGCATCAGCTCTTTTATTTCCAACAAAGCATTATAGGTAGCATAGTATTTACGGGTTTGCCTAAGCTTTCCCTAACAAACAGAAGGGAGAAATCATTAAGACTCAGAATTTGGAAGAAATGACGCGTTGATCATAAAGAAAAAAATATCCAACATACCTGGATGTGAACATTAAGTTCTGAAAACCGACGTTCATACCTGCAGGATAAATATAATTCTTTTAACATTTAACAATATATATTGTTGATGGTTTTCTAAAACTTATAAGGATTCTGCATTTTAACACAATAATAGTTGAGGAAGATTTTAAAATCAACTTACTGAATGAGTTCTGCTTGTGTTGGTATGTCATCACGCTGGCGCTTTAGCGTTGTGATTTCCCTTAGTTTTGAGGCAAGGGCCTACATAATATCAGCAAAATGTGAATCTTTCGCATTAAAACCATGGCACAAGTAAAAACATAAGTAAGTTTTAAATGTTATTAGATTAGTTATGTACTGTTAGAAATAATTTTGAGAGACATTCAGATAGAGAAATTGGTTCAGCAAATTGATATCTTCCCTATTCATTATTCAAGCTTAAGTATAGGTTAACAATGTTAACAAACTAACTGATTACAAGTGATTAGTTAAATGACCTAACTGCATATTTACACAATGCCTCCCTACACTTGCTACATTTGGCAATTAGCTACTTTATTAAAAAAGATATGTAACAATAATTGTCAGTAGGAACAACCTATCAGCATGAATAGCTATCAACTTATTAGTAGGAATATGGGTATCAGCAGGAAGAAGTATCGGCAGTAGGAATCCATCAGTGCTAAGGAATCTGATATGTAACATGCTCTTAATTCTAATTGCCATAGTCTAAAAGGTATCTATGTGTAATATCAAACTATATATATAGAGCCCATATGTAACCCTGTTATATAGGGGCGGATCCAGAAATTTTTTTCAGGGGGTTCACTGTTTTTAGATGATCCAATTTCATAGGGCCGGACATAAAAATTTTCGGTTCGGTTCGATTGGTCGGGTCGGGCAGGGGCGGCTCAACCATTTTTGGAGGCCTAAAGCGAAGAAAAAAACATGAAAATTATGCTTCAAATGTTCACAAAATCAACTAATTTGTATTTAAGAGTCATCTACTCATTTGTTTCTATCAATTTTTTACCTCTAATCATATGAATGCTCAAGAACACACATTTAGTTCAAGAAAGAGTTCTTAGTTTTATAGCTTCACAACCGGATCAAGCGAGCAGCAGTGGGCGGCGTCGTAAGGGGGTTCACCCTATAATATTTTAGGGGGTTCACCCTATAATATTTTAGGGGGTTCACCCCAGTTTTTTTACCTACCGTTACACTAAAATTTCAAAACTCGGGGGGTTCCTGTGCACCCCCCCGCTTCAACTTACATCCGCCCCTGCTGTTATATGTACGATCAATATTGAATATACACAACCTTTTTATAGCCAATAATTCTTGCAAAACTATACAATATGTGATACAAACCCAGTGGGCCGGGCCAGCTGCTACTGGATAGAGGGAAAATGGATGGAGGGAAAACATTCGGAAATTTAGGAGGTGGGGGGTAATCCTCAAAGTCAGGAAGTGGGGCATAATTGTTCCCACCAATTTCTAGTATTAAGTTTCTGTTTTCCTGCAATTTCTAGTTGTCGATGTTTATGTTATTTAAATTGGGTATCTATACCTTTGTACTTGGAGATTAACCCATCTCGAATTGGGTCTTCTATCTTGTAATATTTCAGTTTCCAGCAATTAAATCTATCAATTACCTTTGGTTGATTTCTGGGTTCTATCATTTGGTTCCATTGCCGGGAAACTACAACTCAAATACAATCGCCAGATTCAAGCGCCAACCGATTACGGAGATGGATCAGCGATGGCGCAACCCAATTAGCAGTAATTGCGTCGAATCCAGATTCCATGCTAAAACGAGATGGAGCAGCGATGACAGTACGTTGAATTCAGATCAAATCTCTGCCCAATTGGCAGAAATTGCAGCCCGATTAGACTCTATACTAGCCTTGAAGGAAGATGTTGCAAGGATCAAGGCTTGGATGGCTAACAAGGAACAGGAGGATGAACCCCAGGAGTTCGACTCAGGTTCTGTCATCGGAACCGGAAGAATTGCCGATCCGGTTAAGGAATCCATAGCTACTCACCCAAAACAAACAGTTCTTCCTAGCGGAACCGAGCGAAGCATTGAGCAGAAGGTAGAAGATGAAAGGGCTGAATTCGTCCGTTTTCGGTCGGAATTAAAGCAAGAGACAGAGAAAACTAGGCAAGAAAGGGATTGGTTGTGATGGAAAGGGGGAATTTGAAGCGAGAGAAGGGGAAATCTGAAAAAGACAAGGCGGAGGTTATATCGGGAGCTGTGGTACCTTATACCCGACGTAATCCATTATCAAAAAGCAGCGGCTCCAACCCCGTGTTTAAATCACTTATAGTGAACACCGGAGGTGGGTTAGAGATGTACGAAGAGGGTGATATTTTCTGGAACAAAGATGTAAAGGCAGACTTGAAACGCAGGGATTTGAACTTTTCCGACTTGAGGACAAGTCGTTTTTTCCGTGGGGGATGTATTGATACGAACCCAGTGGGCCGGGCCAGCTGAATGGATACGAAACTGGGGACGGGTCAAACTGGAACAGGGCTGACCCAGCTGCTACTGGATAGAGGGAAAATGGATGGAGGGAAAACATTCGGAAATTTAGGAGGTGGGGGGTAATCCTCAAAGTCAGGAAGTGGGGTATAACTGTTCCCACCAATTTCTAGTATTAAGTTTCTGTTTTCCTGCAATTTCTAGTTGTCGATGTTTATGTTATCTAAATTGGGTATCTATACCTTTGTACTTGGAGATTAACCCATCTCGAATTGGGTCTTCTATCTTGTAATATTTCAGTTTCCAGCAATTAAATCTATCAATTACCTTTGGTTGATTTCTGGGTTCTATCAATATGATTCGAGAATAAAAAAGTGTTTTCATTTTTGTACATTGAAGGCGTATAGATAAGCATTTACCTGCACATGTATGCACATGTGTTTATACATATACACATTAATGGTGCAAAAAGTGAAATCCATAGGCTTTTTACTAGTTTTGCCCTTAATCATATTAGATTATGCTCGGATTAATAGATAAAGCCCTGATCCCAAACTTGTTAGTTTATATAAAACAATGATGATATGAATATGACACCCTTGGATCATAAAAGATCACACACATATTAACATTCTTATGCTATCTGGTTGTCCACTGGGCAGAAAGCCAGAAACTATATGAAAGGAACATATGCAATACCATTTTTGCTAAATTCAGTCTGCCAACAGCATTTGCCAACAAACGATCAACGCCCTGAGCGGAATTCCCTCCATGCTCATTGGTCTGTATCATCTCTTCCAACTCATTGACCTCCAATTGCAATCTAGAATATTCTTCACTGAAATCTAATTCAACTTCTGCTTCTTTCTTCTCGAGAACCTAAATGGCATTTTTCAAATGGTTCAACACCTAATTGCAGTAAACAGAAATCCTTGTCACTGGAAAAGGCACATCTACTTCACTTTGCATTCAAACAAAAACAGAATTATTCATGTCAATTTTGACACAGCAGTTTTGCAATCAGGACTTATAAGTTATGCATACGAATACTCGATTAACAAATTGTTTATTAACATTATACCTTTAACGTCTCTAGAAGTGAAAGTAATCTCTGTACATCAGCAGTTGCACCTGCCTTCTCAGCTTCCTCTCTCAAAACATGCACCTTGTTCAAAGTTTCTGTGATCTGTAGATCCTGAAACATAATAAGCAGAAAAAAAGTTGAAGATATTAAAAAAAAAAAACACACACACACAATAGATCTTCTTATCAGATCAGAAGAGAATAAACCGATTTACCATTTCTGTCATGGTGTGGCGTTCAATTTAACCATCGAATTTTCTATTCTTAGATCTTAAAGCTGAAGAGGAGAACTTAACACTGTGAATTATACATACACCGCTGATGAAATCACAATATAGAGGTCAAACAGCCATAACAATTAACAACTGAGAGAATCGAAATCGAAATGTTTAAATAAACCTAACCGATCCGAATTCTTACTAATTAGGGGAATTTTTGCCGTCGTTTACGTATAAGTGAATTCGACGTTGATTTCATTACGTTTTACAAGAAAACACACACATACACGCAGTTAAAGAGAGGAACCTGGTGGCGGAAACGATGGTTACCGGTGGCGGATAACGGCGGAGATGTCAAATTTGATTGTTGCTATTATGGAAATAGGCGTGTCATTTTATTACACTTTACACCCTTATAGTATTGGTAATATACGTTAATGACCTTAAAAGTTTGCAAACATTGTTTTTCTCAGTCTATTGGGTTGATCGGTTCAACCGTCTGCCATTCAAACGAGTCCTATTTCGTATGAGAGAATTTCTAAATGTATAAATTGGTACAACGTTTTTTTTTCCTTTTTAAATACATTGTTTTGGACTTTTTCTATCATTTGTTTTTTTGTTGACTTGATAAGCACTTTTGTTTTTAGTATGTGTGTCTAGGATTCGACTCCTGATGGGTATTTTCTCGTTTATTTTAAGAGTAAATTACCCTTTGCGTCGCTGTGGTTTACACGATTTAACATAATGCGTTCCTAACACGAATTTTTAACGCTTTGAATACCTGTGGTATACAATCTATAACACTCTGAGCCCCTGGGCCTAACTTCGTTAAAAAATTCCGTTAAATTTAGTTTCGATAGGGGTAAGATGGTTACTGAATATTCACCCGAAACTACTAAGTTTTGCTGCTGATCAGGAGCAAAACTTAACTATCCGCAACATGTCGAAACTAAACTTAACGGAAAGAATTTAACGAAGTTAGGCCCAGTTACTCAGAGTGTTACAGATTGTCTACCACAGGTACTCAAAGCGTTAAAAATTCGTGTTAGGGACGCATTGTGTAACCACATGGACGCAAACGGTAATTTACTCTTATTTTAATTACAAAGTTACACCATACCTTCTTTTAGACATTTTTGTCATAATTATTATCATTTATATTGTAAGTTTAAATTTTAATATTCATCTATTGTAAGATGTAATTATTGATGAAAATGTTTTAAAACTCATAATAAATATTCATATTTAAGATATTAGAGTTAATTACACAAATGTCCCTTGTAGTTTTATCAAATTACACGTTTAGCCCTCATTTTTAAAAATTACAAACTTAGCCCAAACTTTTGTGACCTGGTAACGTCTTTAGCACCTAACGTTAATACCCGTTAGTTTTTAACGAAAACTTAACCCATGTGTTATTCACTTGACTTACGATTGCAAATTAACCCTAGAAATAGTTAAAAATCAGTAAAACTAAGTAAAAAAATCAATAAAAATTCATAAAAATCACTAAATTTTACTGATTTTAACTTATTTTTAGGGTTATATTTGCCATTGTAAGTCACATGGATGACATGTGGGCTAATTTTCTGTTAAAAACTAGTTGTTATTAACGTCATGGGACTAAACTCTAAAGGCGTAACCAAGTCACAAAAGTTTGTACTAAGTTTGAAACTTCTAAAACCTAGAGACCAAAACATGCAATTTGATTAAACCACATGACCCATTTATGCCATTAACTCAATATATTATTTAAACCCACATAAATAGACAACAATAAAAGACCTATTTGTGTTTTTTTTCTTAACAAAAGCCCAACGACACGATTCATTGAAAAGAATAAAGAGGCTATATCATATATATCTCAAAAGCTTTATAATATTTTAGCGAATATCAAATATATACATTTAAAATAGAACATTTCCCTTGCTATCCAAAACTCTAATAATTTAATGCAAAATTAAAAAATAAGAAAAAAAAAAACTTGTGTCAATAATAACATAGTTTTAAAATGAACACATGATATTTTTGATATTAAATTATCCGAATTAAAAAGAGAAAAAAGAACCAAATAGATCATATATGACCGCACAAAATCCGTTTGTACTAGATTTTACCATGCTAAAATATAAAGTTAAGACAGCAAATACAAGATAAAAAAATAGCATACGATTCCACAAACATGTTACAAGAACCGATCATACAGCTTTTGTTTTCGGTTTTAGTTTTCACTTCCAAAGTTTAACGATCTTATCATGGCTAGCAGAAGCTACCAAACCCGTAGCCGTTGACAACGCCAAACCCGCAATCAGTCCTTCATGTGCCGATAACGTCATCGTCTTGTTCTCCGACATGTTCCATAGCTCCAAAGACTACATTTAACAGATCAGAATCCGTAACAAAAAAACACCAAACACGCGATTAATTTAAACATTTTACATTATCATCAGGAGTCAAAAACCTCACCTGATAACAGCCAATGACCAACAGTGAAGCATAACTAGGATGAAAAACACAAGAGTGAAACTTGTTGCCATTACAGCTAAGCTCATGTACACACTCCCCTTCGTTACCAGACATAAGTGACCACACTCGAACCGAATCCTCACTAACCGATGCCAGATACTCCCCGCTCGGGTCCCAGCAAACCGAATGAATTGGCTTTGTATGCCCCTGCACCAATATCATCACTCATTATTACAAAATGCACTATTGATTAAAAGTAAATAAAATATATAGTAAAATGAACGAATAAAACAAACTTGTAATGTGTGTCGACAGGTTTGAGTTTCCACATCGAGTATAGATACAATGTTTTCTGCAGCTGCTGCAAGAAACCTTCCATGGCGTGGCTGGAATCTCACTTGTGACGTCGCTCCCTGATTTTTCAAAATAAATTCACAAGGTAACTTTAAAAATAATACTATAAACTAATTTTATTTATAAATTTACATACCTTGAAAACGCGAGTGCAACTACCATTATTAATGCTCCAGTAGCGAATCTCCCCGTCCCCGTCGCACGAGCAGATGAGGTCATCTTTATTCGGGTGGAAATCCAATGACATAACAGATGCAGAATGTCCCATAAAGGTACGCAAAGAAAAACCAGGCTGCAGACAAAGTCAAAGTCAAATAACTAGTTTGGCAAGAATATTTAAAGGGTGGAACATGAATTCAAAGAATTTTAGTCAACTAACATTGTCAGCATCCCAGACACGAACGGTTTTATCAAAAGATGATGTGGCGAGGCGTGGCATACTTGGGCTGAAACGCACATCCGTGATCATTGATGAATGTTCTTCAAGAGCTGTTTTCAGTTTTAAAGAATCTGTATACCATAGTACAACCTGCATCACAAAATTCACATGAGTTATTACAATAAACAGAATTATAATAAGTTGTATTGTATTATTTACCTTTTTATCATGGCCACCACTAGCAAGCAATTTACCATCTGAAGAGAAATGGCAACAAACAACCTTGTTTGAACTAGCACGAACAGAATTGACTTCCGTGAAAGTAAACCCTAATATCAAATAAAACATAAAGTCAGAGAAAGCAAACGGGGTCATTTATGAAACCAATATAAATAAAATAATATAATGCAACTCACCTTTGCTCACATCCATGCAACGACCAACCGTGTCCCTTAGATCAGTATCATCATGAGATAAAAAAGACTCCACGTTATCATCAAGAGATCCATCCTCCACAAAACGTTCCATGTCAGCCTGCACAATGTCCTTATCATCCCACTGCAAGATTGTATACATTTAAAAAAACTAAAAAAACAACACGGACCCACTTACATACGACACACATGTCACACTCACCAATTGGTTTGATGGAGATGTTAGAGTTGTGGGCCCATCGGGCCGAAACATCATCAACGGTTTTGAAGAATTATCATTATGTGGCAAGGCAGGCATTGAGATCACATCTCCAGGTGTATGAGTTGATGGTGTCGAGGGTGCTGAACTTGGTGACGGGCCAGCTGTGTTAGCCGTTCCTGAGCTGTTGGCAGGTCCCGAAGATGACACGGGCTGCTTTCTTTTTCTTCCAGTCTGGTTTTTTAAAGCCTTAGATTGCATTAGAATCGAGAATCCATATTAAGGTTTAAAAAACTTAAATAACAAGCAAAAGGGTAAAGCTGTAAATTCCACCCGACCTGATCGTTTCCTCTAAACGAGTTTGACATGCTCCCATCCCCCACACTGCTTGCACCCACAATCTTTTCTTGTTGAAGATTAAGATTTGAATTTTGAGGCGGTGGTGCAGAAAGAGAATGATGAATCTGCTGCTGTTGCGGGTTACCATTCTGTTGTTGCTGCTGTTGTTGTAATTGTGCCATTTTTATCTAAATGAGAAGTAAAGAACGTCAATTAACTCATTTATGGATGTTAAAAAACAAAAAACTAGGTATGAAAATTGAGAAATTACTTTAAGCAACATATCTGTATCCCCACGAGGTAAACCAGGAATGGGAGATCCTACATTTGGAATATCACCAACAGAATTAGAAATACCATCTTTGCCCATACTTATGCTCCGGTTATTAAGAAGCATTCTCAACCGTCTGCTTTCATCATTGGCTGATTGTGATGTCATGTTTTGTTGTGCTAATAGAAGTTGTTGCTGATGTTGTGGTGATATCATTTGAAGCTGATGAAATGGTTGGGAGCCTTGAATGAATGACTTCTGTTGTTGCATTAGACCAGATCGCAGCTGATCTAATCCCTGATTATTATAATAATCCCATGTATTTTGTTACTTACATATGTGACAAGAATATATAAGTAGAAAAATACATGTGAAATAATAATAAAACTTACAGTGAGAGGCCATCCTTTTAATGTCAAATTATTACCACCTTGATTTGATCCTAAACAAAAAAGGGTGTTTTCAGCAATTCATTTACAAGAAATGATACAAGTAAATGGTCAATAAAAGTCAAAATATTACCAGGAATCCCGATCAATGATACTTCAGGGCCTGCAGCTCTAGGATTCAAAATTGGATTCATCTCGGTCTTTATTTCCTATTTAAGTGTAGGTGAACATGATTAAGATGGCGTTTTACCACAATAATCAAAAGCGTTGATCTGTTTTTAGTCTTTGAAAAAGTCAAACGAGAGTTATTACTTACAGGGGCAGAGCCTGGACTCCGACCTTGGACTTGAGGAGACATAGTACCAGCTGTACCATGCAGCACTTGGCTGAAAAACAACAAGATGTTCTGAATTTCATTTTGATTACAAAATTAACATTTCAAAGTTCAGTAGACTTCTTTGCAATTATTTCAAGAAATTCAACACTTTTCGCAGAAGTGTGAACACCGTGACGATAAGAATTTTTTTCAGCTGTGAACACGTCGAAGTGTGCATAAAATCAACAAAAATTGCATGAAATAACATTACCCTGAAGGTTGGCCAGCTGCTGCAGCTGCAGATTTCAAAATTGAAGCTTGGTTCGGATCCAAAAGCTGACCAACATTCTCACCATATCTCTGCTAAGAAGATAAATAAATTAGTTGCATTTGTCAAATAAAGAGACTTACGTATCAATTGAAGATATAAATAAATTCTGCAACAAACTAAAGACCACCCTCTTGGCCTCTTTCCTACTTGTAGCATCTGTTATGATTTCTTAAAGCTTATCTAAACTTTTATCAATGAAATTGAACCTTTGACCATAGAAGTCAACTTTCTACTTCAGATCATTATGGATCCTTTTAACAAATTGAACACCAACCATATTAAAAAAGTAGTGTTTCTAAAAAATTTCCGTAGAAGAATTAAACTTTCTTGAAAATTACAGAAGTTCTATCGAGTGAGGTGAACATTCGACTTAAGTTAAAGTCTAAGAATTATCTCTAAAACGATAAAAAAGAATCAAGATATACCTTCATAGCTGCATCATCTAAAGAATCCCTAGGGAGTGGGACTTTCAACTTCTCCTCGTACATTTTCGTAGCAATCGCATTAACTCCAGGGTTCTGTCTCATAAGAGGATCATTTCCAACAAGCCTATTGGATGTTCCATTAAGAAGGTGAGACCCATCTCTCCGTTGCTGCTGCTGCTGATGTTGCTGCTGCTGTGCTTGCTGTTGCTGTTGTTGCGCTTGCTGTTGCTGCTGTTGTTGCACTTGCTGTTGCTGCTGCTGCTGCTGCTGCTGTTGTTGCTGAGCCTGACGTTGTAATATGAGCTGTTGCATTTGCATCTGCTGATGCTGCTGTTGTTGTTGCTGCTGCTGTTGTGGATGAGGCGTTTGCTGTGGCTGCTGCTGCTGCTCCCTTGCCTTGTTTAACTGAGTCTGCAGTTTTAAACAAGATAAGATATAACACGCGTATACATGAACATTCATACATTCAAACCGATATCATAAAAAATGTATAAGAAACTTATAAGATTCAAAGATAACCTCAATGTAAGAGGCTGCAACTTCCGAGTGTTTCTCATTAGTCCTTGCTATAAATATATCCCAAAACACAGACCACCATTCAAACAGAAACCCACCAGGTGCATCAATAGCTGTAAATACACCAAATTTACAAACAATTTATGCCCAATGTCTGAAATACCCTTCAAGGTGCTGCATTTTTAATTTTAGGGTTCTTACCAACAGGGTCAGATGAGACTTTTCCTTCAGCTTGAAACGCCTGAGCAGAAGCCTTCAAATCCCTTTTTACTAAGTAATCATGTATATACACATCTAACCTGTTAATCAAATCAAATTTCATCTTCATCAAAAACTAACCAAAATCCCCAATTTAAGTAAGTACCTACCAAAATAAACAAATCTCAAAAACCAATTTGAATCTGAAACCACAAAAAATTGTAAATTAATATACTGTAACGATACTGAACCTAAAAGAAAAACCCTAACTGAAGAACGAAATCGATTTACGAGACTAATCAGAAACCCTAGAAAACGAAAATCAAGATAGAATCAAAAAGCGAAAAATTCAGAGAGCGAATACAGGCGATTAGTGTGTGAATCTAGTAACCAACCATGGATGTAACGGAAGTAATCATGAATTAGAAGGAATTTTAGGGAAGACGAAAGGAACTTACATTTTATCAGCTTCCCAGTGAGTCTGAGACATTTTTTTGTAGCGGCAAGAAGCTGGAGAGAGGTAAATTGTCAGATCTTCATGCAATTAAACGAGGGGCTTTCTTCTCCGGTGAAACCCTACGAGCAATTGATGTGAAAATTCCAGATTATTAAATAGAAAGGAAGATCTTTCAAGAAAGAAAGATATAAGAGAAGTAAATGGGAAAATCGACGAGAGAGAGAGAGAGAGAGAGAGAGAGAGAAGAGACTAAGGAGATAATTGATATTAATTTCTATTCACATTCTTTAACTAGACTTCTTTGTGTCCACGCGTATTAGAGCGCGTTAAAAGTTATCGTTTACAAAATAAATAAACATACTCGGAAGTTTATATAAAAAGGCAAAACATTTAAGCAAATCCACACGTTGTAACGAAATAGCTAGTAATATTCTAAAATGCTTATACAAAAAAATGAAACCGTAACAAATTTGTTAAAAAAATTAACAGGTAGAAAGTTTGAAAAAGATATCAAAACCATTTAAAAAAAGTAAAGAGTTAAAAAATAATAATGACATTCCACGCAATTGTTTAGATAACTTGTACACATCACGCATAATTTTGTTACAATTGTGTGTATGCCATGTCATTTGTTAAAAGAAAATTAAAAAAAAAACTTTTTAAATTCAGGACGTAAAAGTAAATTTGTCATAATTAAGAGGATTAAATGTAAAATATCATATAAAACAAAATAGATGACATAAGTCGTATGTATAGAGTATTTATACTCTATGCATGTCTTTTATAGTATTATAAATATTTAAGAAATATAGAAATAGGAATATATTTTTATTATTAAATCATTTTTTAACACGTTATTTAAAAATTTTCAAGTAGAAAACTCGGATTGAGGGGGTATATTCATGTATATTTTACATATTTAAGAACTTTAATAAATTGAAATTTGATTATAGAAACTTTAGAATAAAATTTTAAAAAATGTTAGTTTTTTTTTAAATGATATTTACCTATCTTTTAGAAATCCCATTATTAGAAAAGGACGAGAGAAAAAAAAACTAAAATAAGGATGGAGATAATGAAATTCGTATACTTGTAAATGGAAAACAAATCTATACTATATAATAAATAAAGGTTTTAGTATGACACGTGTCGCCACCATATTCAATATTATCATTATTTTCCCGCTTCTCTCTCTTATTAAATGTACACATATCTTTTAATAAATTACTAATTATACTAATAAAACACATTTATTTTAAATTACCTTTTATTATAAAAAATTTGAAATCTAATTATCTAACTTTTGTTTTCAATCAAATAATAAATGAAAGTAAAATTATATTAAATAGTAATTGACGTATTTTCGAAACCCAATTATATATTATTTTTTATATATTTTGAATTTTGTTTTTTATCCTTAATATATGTATAGTAATACATTTTTACACCTATAAAATACATAAATAAAATTTGAGAAATTTATGTATTGATATTTTTCACCCCGTGTATTACACGGAATCTAAACTAGTAAAAATAATAAAGAAAAAGATATTAGTAATGATTAGTTTTTATTGAAAGAACTCACGATTTGATTTTTGGTAAGCGATTCAAGAAAACAATTATTTGTATATAATTAGTGGACGATGTCACGTGTTGTGACGTTTGTATTGACATAGTTAAATAAATATGTAAAGATAATCGTATGAAGTTGCGATGCCTTAGTTTTCAAACTCGAAACATAGATAAAAAAGCATGTTGTAACGGTATATTGAGAAATTAATAAAAAATTAGTGTCGTTGTAAAAATGAGTGTTAAGAAACACAAAAGTGAATTAAAAAAATTAAAATATATCATATTTGACCTGACTTAGTTAAAATTTTAAAATATATTATATTTGACCCGAGTTAGTTTTGAATAAAATTTATATCGAAACATGAATAAAAAATAAACACATCATAACAATGTATTAAAAAATTTATAAAAATTATATTTTAAAAGTTATAAAAGAAAAACGATAAAGGTAATTATAATATTAAAATAATAGTAGTTTTGAAAGGTTGTACCCTTGTGCTTGGAGAATTTGTACCCCGGTAAGTTTTGAAACGTAGTTAAAAATAAGCACGTTACAACGGTATATTCTGAATTTTGTAAAACGTTATATTTTAAAAAGGCATTTACATATTTCTCATTCCTAAGATCATTAATTACATATTTCTTCAAACCAAAAAATCAATTACATATTTCCACTTACTAAAACATAAATATTACATATTTATCCATTTCACTAAAATTAGCTTATTGAATGACTATTTTATCCATATTTTTACCAAGGGCTTTTTTTTACATATTCCCCCTTCCTAATACCATCAATTACATATTTCCATAATTACATAATATTTATATTATCATCTCCCATCTAAGTGTTTGGGTACACTGTTTGTTATTCTAATTTTCTGAACATTTCGAGTCAAAATAATCAGGCTTTTATGAAATCACAGTAATCTCACGTTCACACACTTCCTTGGTACCTAATGTCCAAGATATTTACTATTTTGACAAATTCATATGGATGTGGAGCATCGGTGGTGGCTGTAGCGGCTATAGGTGGTGCAACCAGTGTCTCTCTAGCGGTTTGACGATGTTGTTCAAGTTGCAACATACTCTACGCGGTGTCTCACTATGGAAGAGTTTGGTTGATATAGGATGCCACGGTGTCAAACTCGGGAGGTAAACCACGAACGAGTTGCACAACAAGACGTTGGTCAATGACAGTGCTATCGACATCATTAAGTTGGCTAGCGAGCTCCTTGAGGCGTTGACAATATGCAGCGAGGGAGGGCATGGCCTTAAGAGTAAGATTTGTGAATTCATGCTCTAAGGCGGCCGCCCGAGACCCTTTATTATTAAGAAAAATGTTTTTGATGTGTGTCCACGCCTTAAGGGCGGTCGAGTAGGGGTGTGCAGAAAAACCAAAAATTGAAAAAAACTGAAATTTGAATCGTATTCGTAACAAAAAAAACTGAACCACATTGTGAATTCAGTTCGGTTATTAGCCGTATCCAAATTGCGAGTTCGGTTTTCGGTTCGGTTAAAGGATATACCTTTTTTTTAATTCGGTTTGTTTGGTTAGACATATTTCCAATACGGTTCGGTTTATTCAATTTATTCGGTTATACTTATCTTTTGAAATCGGTTTATTCGGTTGAATTCGGTTCGGTTAGAAAATTTTCCAATTTGGTTCGGTTAGGTTAACGGATAAGGGTTAAAAAAATCAAAACCGAATAAACTGAACAAACCGTTAACCGTGTTGGATTTTATGGACCGACCCGTTGGACAACGCGGCTGACCGAGCTATGACCCGTAAGAGTTACACCTAGGGCAACGAACAATAAATCCACTTAACCCGCTTAACTGGTAATTGCGAACTGTTAGCAAGACGTTATATTTTATATATATATTCGTTACACGGGATTTATTATTTATACAGGTTTATAAATAATAATTTTATATTTATTGTTTTAATCTTTTATTAAAACATTAAATATGAGTTCGGGCTTTTACATCTCATTGAACTTTAGGCCCGAAACAATTAGTAGGGTTTTGTAATTAATATTTAAAGGGTTAATTACTTAATCCTAATATACGTTTTTTTGAGCCTTAGAGAGGAGCCGCAAAAGGTAGAAAAACACATTTGTGTTTTCCTTTGGTTTTTCGGTCAACGCCAAACATGAAGCGAAAATACAATAATCGGTTATATTCTTTGGCATTGTTCCTGCTTTTGCAATTTTCGGCCAACCCGGCTCTTCCCGTTCTCTCGCGTTCGGTTCGTGATCTAGCATCGGTTCGTCGTACCTCGGTGTCTCAACCGGTTAATCATTAATCATAAAGGTATAATTAATCTCATCAGTAGATTAACTGTTTTTTTTTGTGTTTGCGTGTTCATAACCAGATCATGTTCGGTTTGTCAGTGCTGTTAAATAGGTTATGATTTTATTTTCCGCTGCGTATTTATTAATTAACTGAATTAATTAATTTCTCTGTCAAAACCCTTCCGCAAGTACCTGTTTTCGGATGACTATTACTTTTCTATCTTGTTACATGCCCGAGTTGTCAAGAGATTAAAAGTGGGCATAGATGAGGCTAAACGTATCAATGCATAGACATGTCTTGTCTTAGCGGCCTCATATGTGACAACTGCGGTTTTTCAGGTCCTTACCGTTTCTCGACTTTTTATACGTTATATATATTTTTTTTTAAATATTATAATTTTATATATTTTTAGTGTTTCTAGGAATACTACCTTAGACAAACACTAAGGTCCGAACTAGAAAACCTGATTAAGTGCATACACTGCGTATACTGCGAACGCGTTAAATAATCGGTAAAAATTAAATTCTCAAAAATAATTTTTATATTTATAATTTAGTTAAGAATGATATTTTATAACATTATATGTGCTAACTTTTGTGATTCTTGATTTAACTAACGATCACAGGTGGTTCTTCCGTTAAAAACCCGGTGTTCACCCGGTATAACTTTTTAAAAAATTTTGAGTTTTTATGTTTTAAAAATTTTCAAAATTCATTATTTTAGATACTTAATTTTTATGTTTGATAAAAATGCTTATTTTTAGTGTTTAGGGGTGTAATTTTTATAAAAAGTGGGTATTTTTTTTATAAAAATGGTCTTTTAAACCTAGAATCCACCCTCCTCTATAAATACCCAACCCCCACCCCATTTTCTCTCTTCCTCCTCCTTCTTCTTGGCCGTAAACCACCACCACCACATCCAAACACCCCCAAATCTCCTTCCAAGCTCATAAACAACCAATTCCAAGCTTTGATTCTTGGTTCCAATGTATTGATGAGCTTTGTTTTAGTGTTTTAAAGGTATTTTAACATGATTTCATCTTTAAAATTTCTGTTTTGATTCTTGCATGTGTTCTCAAGAACACACACACTCACTTTGATTTTCAAGTTTTGTTGTTTTTAAGAGTTTTTAGCTTGAATCTTGTGATTTTAACAAGGATTTGTGGATAAAAACTAGTTGTAATCATCCACAATGAGTTATCTAGTGAAAAACTTGCAAGATTTGATGATCAAAGTGTATGAACACTTGGGTGTTCATACTTGCATTTTCTTGAATAAAAAGAGCATTTTGTTGATTTTTGAGTTTTTGATCTGGGAATTGAACCACATTGTGATTGTAGGTTATAAATCAAGGAAAACTCAGTAGCTTAGCATCAAATTTCATCTTCATTTGTTGATTTTGGAAGGTATAATCCTTGATTAAACTTGTTAATTGTTGAATGTTCAAGAACAAGCATGTTCTTGATGAATTTTTAAAAATTATTGATCTAGCACCCAAAAGTGGTTTTAATCAGTAGAATATGTTTTAAAATGAATATCTGGAAAATTTGGTTATCTAATTCTTTATATATTATTTATTAAAATTCACACAAGTTTAATACATGGAAATTTGGGAAAAATACTTATGAATATTTAAAAATTCTGGAAATTGGACAGTGATAGTTATATGATTAAATAAGACTCCTGTCCAAATTTTATAAAAATTGGAGTTGTTTAAGTATACGTTTAGTATTTATAAAGTTTAAACGGATGATTTAGGGTTTGTATACTTCTGGATAAATTCAGGATTTGAAACTTAATATGGGATCTTATATTGACTTAAAACTAATATGGTAAAAATTTGGTAAAGTTTGGATGTGTTTAACTATTTTTCCCGAATTTGTAAAGTTTTAATAATATTAAATTCATATTAAATAATTTGGATATTGGAAAAATATGAAAATTGGTCAGAAATTTTTATTTATATATATGATAAATTGGTATAAATTTAAATTAGTAACTTTATGTCTAAGTATGTTTTTGGAATTATGGTCCATTTAAATTTTATAAAAGTTAATAATTTTGGAAAATTTTTATATAAAAATGATTTTATAAAAATTCTAAAGGATTTTGGACAGAAGTATAAACCCATTTAAAACATAAAATTTGACTTTTAAATTGGGTGCTAATATCATACTAAAACCCTAATTTTGGACGAATCGTATTTAAACCGTAGACCGGACTTTACGCGCGCAATCGCATTTTTGATCATACGAAACCGTGACATGAGATTTTATCAAATGTTATTTTTTTTACTACTGATGTTATTTATTAAAAATCTAAAACTTAAAGCTTTAAGATTATTAATTCATATAAAAGCCGGTTTTACAATTTTTAACGGTTCGTACGCACGTGCACGGGTTTTGGCTATACAATTGACTGCATAGCCACTTTTGACTTTTGTTGACTTAGCCACACATATTAGGTTTCCTAAATACATTTTGTGTCTACTTATTAGTAGGACTCGGTTAGGATAACCATCGTTGGCTGTTTCACTGTTTTACCACACTTTTTCGCGTTTCACTCTCAGGTGAGTTTTCGCGACCCCTTTTTACTTACTGTTTTACTGTTTTTGGGGGAAAGCTGTTTCATTTTTATTTATTTAGTCACATGTTACATGATGCATTGATTACATGAGTTATTTTTATATTTATGCATTAAAGTCCCCAATTTTTTTTTTTGTAATCAATTAGCTGAGCGTAGCCGTTGGGAATTTTGAGTAGTACTACTTGGGTTGACACCCCCGCTCATGGTTTGGTCGCGCCAACCAGACTTGTAGGGTCACGTGGGCGCAAAGTTAGCCAATTATTTTTTTAGACGGTTGTTGGCATAAGACTTTCGTATGGGGTACTTTATTTTTATTTTGTCTAGGATTTGATTACGGCTCATGGTAATATGTTATCTAATACATGTGTACTGACTTTGGATTTTTATAAACTTTTATAGAGTCGTAAAACCTGCGATTCTCACCAACTATTTATATAGTTGACCCGTTTTTGAAACATGCTTTCAGGTAAACAGAAATGAAGATAAAGTTCATGGGGGCACGCTTTTGTTTAGATTTTGTGGTTTCATGTTGGAACAAACTTAGTACCTATGACTTTGGTTGTTTATAAGACGCTCCTTTTGTTATTTGAATTTCGGATGTTGTATGACTTCTTTTAAGTTTTGGGTTTAGTAATGGTTCTTTTGTAAATTGCGATGTACCCGTTAGCATTTTCTTGCGCCTAAGTGTTCGATGCACCGCTCTCGTCTCACCTCCATGCTTCCGCCTTCGGCGGGGTGTGACATCATACACGAGAGTTGTGCATCTTTCCACAGTTAACACTAATTGTCAGTCTAGTTACCCACTTACTAATGTTGTATGCCACAGCTACCATTAGTGACTGATTTAGCTAGATTCTCACTCCTTATTCTAATTTCTGTAATTGGGTCATAAATTAATAAGGACTTTTCACTTTCATTATAATAATTTATTTTCTTTGCTTATCTTGACAGATTTCTACTGAAAATAATAATACTAATAACTCATTCGCTCTCAAGTCTATCTTGGAGAATGAAAAGCTGGATAACACCAACTTTCTCTCGTGGCAGTGCAATTTGAGAATAGTTCTCAAGATGGTCAAGAAGCTCTATGTTCTCGATGCACCAGTCCCTGAGACACCCGATGGTAACACGGCTGCCGCTCGTAAGGCCTGGGAAAAACAAATAGATGATGCCACTGAGGTGGCCTGCCTTATGCTAGCCTGCATGTCCCGTGAGCTCCAAAAGAGCATGGAGGACCTGAGTGGCTTTGACATGATTGAGCAACTTAAGGACATGTTCCTGAAACAAGCCCGATAAGAACGCTATGAAACCATGTCTCAGCTCATTCGTTGCACGATGCAAGAGGGCACGCCTATTAGTGCTCATGTACTTAAGATGAAAGGGTACATCGACCAGATGAACAAACTTGGATATCCCATGAAGGATGACATGGCTACTGATTTCATCTTAAACTCTCTCCCAAGCTCCTATGCTCAATTCGTAATGAATTTCAACATGAATGGCTTGGAGAAGACAGTGGCCGAGCTACATGGTATGCTCAAAACGGGCGAGATGAATATCCAAGGAAAGAAAAATCAAGTTCTGATGGTCAGATCTGCTGGTGTTAAAAAACCTAACCCCAAGAAAAGAGGTTATAATAGCAAAGGCAAGAAGAAGGTTAATGTTGCTGCCAAGCCTGCCACCAACAATAACAAGAAAGCTTCAAAAGAACCCCCTCCTGAGGAGCACCAATGCTTTGAATGCAACAAAATGGGACACTTGAAACGTAACTGTCCTGAATATCTAGCCAAGCTGAAGCTGCAGAGGGCCAGTGGTGAGGGCACCTCTTCAGGTATTCTCATTTATGTTATTGAAATTTTTACTGTTTCTAGCAACACATTGGTATTTGATATTGGATGTGGATACCACATCATTAATGTCTTGCAGGAGCCTAAAAGTTGGAGGAAGCTGAAACAAGGCGACATGGAGCTCATCGTTGGTGATGGGAAAAGAGTACCAGCTCTTGCAACTGGAACATATCATCTCTCATGTCCTTCTGGCCTTGTGGTTGTTTTGAACAATTGTTTGTTTGCACCTGGTTTAACGAGAAACATTATTTCAGTTTCTTTATTATTTGAACAAGGATTTAAGTACGTTTTTAATGGTATTGCTATTTCTGCCTACTTAAATGATATCTTTTTTTTAGGCTAAACCTCAAAACGGTATTTATGAGTTTGACGTTCAAAATGACAATAACATATATAATCTTTCTAAACGTATCAAATCTGACATTAATGATACTTTTCTATGGCATTGTCGACTTGGCCACATAAGCAAGGCACGCATTAAAAGACTCCAATCCGAGGGAATTCTTGAACCTACCGGACATGACTCATTTGATAATTGCGAGTCTTGTTTAGCTGGCAAACTCACAAAGGACCCCTTCACCCATGTTGGTGAACGAGCCAAGGATCTGCTAGGCCTTATACACACTGATGTGTGTGGCCCTTTCAGAACCATGTCTAGAAATCATGAAAGATACTTCGTTTTATTTATTGACGATTATAGTTGATATGCTTATGTCTATCTTATGAAACACAAGCATGAAACATTTGAAAAGTTCAAAGAGTTTCAAAACGAAGTAGAGAAACAACTCGATAAATCTATTACGACACTTCGATCAGATCGAGGTGGCGAGTATCTCAGCTTATAATTTCTTAATCATCTGAAGGAGCACGGAATTATTTCTTTTCCCACTCCTCCTCGCACACCCCAACTTAATGGCGTGAGCGAGAGGAGAAATCGAACCCTACTTAATATGGTTTGATCGATGATGTGTAGAACTAACTTGCCTCACTCCTTCTAGAGTTATGCTTTTATGACCGCCGCCCGCCTTGTAAATCTGGCACATACTAAGTAGGTGGACAAAACCCCATATGAGATATGGCACGGGTCTAGACCCAATTTGTCTTACCTTAGAGTATGGGGATGTGATGCATATGTCACCAGCGATTCTGATGACAAGCTCGATCCCACAGGCGAAAAAGTTATTTTCGTCGGTTACTACAACAAAAGCGGATATTATTTCTATCATCCTGATGCAAACATTGTTTCCATCAAAAGGAAATGACGCTTTCTCGAGGAAGATCTTCTAAATCGAGGAACCGGAAATAATATTATGGATCTTGAAGAAGTTCGAGAAACACAAACAACCGCTGAGGAAGTCGAAGCGTCTGATCAACAAGAAGTTGTTGCTGATGAATTAGACATAAACACAAGCGTTCGCAGAAGTAGCAGGTCTCGTAAAGAACCTAATAGATACCTATGGCATCTTGAAGCTTCTAAAGTCCTGTTAGTAGCTGAGTCAAATGACGAACCTACAAACTACAAATCTGCTATCTCAGATCCTGAATCCGAGAAATGGCTTGATGCCATGAACGCCGAGATGCAATCCATGCGTAATAATCAGGTCTGGGACTTGATTGAACTACCCCCCGGTTCTCGGGCAATAGGGAGCAAATGGATGTTCAAAAGAAAAACCGACATGCATGGTAATGTACAAACCTATAAAGCATGGCGAGTTGCAAAGGGTTTCCCTCAAACTCAAGGTATTGACTATGATGAAACTTTCTCACCCGTTGCTATGATCAAATCGATCAGGATACTGCTTGCCATAGCCGCGTACCATGATTACGAGATATGGCAAATGGATGTCAAAACCGCTTTTCTTAATGGACATCTCTCTGAAGATGTCTATATGGTTCAGCCTGACGGTTTTGTTGATCCAAAGTATCCTAGTAGGGTCTGCAAACTGAATAAGTCCATTTATGGACTTAAACAGGCATCTCGAAGCTGGAATCTTCATTTTGATCAAAAAATCAAAGAATTTGGTTTCATCAAGAATGAAGATGAGCCTTGTGTTTACATAAAGGCTAGTGGGAGCACTATATCATTTCTCATCTTGTATGTGGATGATATACTGATCATTGGAAACAACATCTCTGTGCTTGACAAAGTCAAACAATGGTTAGGATCTTGTTTTACAATGAAGGATCTTGGAGAAGCTGATTACATTCTAGGAATCAAGATCTACAGGGATAGATCTAAGCGGCTTCTAGGGCTAAGTCAGAGTACTTACATAGACAAAATGATGACACGCTTTAGGATGGAAAACTCTAAGAAAGAAGGTGTTCCGATGACTAAAGGCACTGTGTTGAACAAATCACAATCTCCTTCCATGGACATTGAAATTAAGGAAATGGAAGCACTTCCATATGCCTCAGCGATTGGTTCTATCATGTATGCTATGTTGTGCACTAGACCTAACGTCTCGTATGCTTTAAGCATGACCAGTCGTTTCCAGCAAAGTCCTGGCATTGCCCATTGGACTACAGTCAAGAACATCCTGAGGTACTTAAGAAGGATCAAAGACATGTTCTTAATATTTCGAGGAGTGAAAGAGGAGCTCACTGTACGGTGTTACACTGATGCTAGCTTTCAAACTGACTGAGATGACTCTCGCTCACAGTCGGGTTTCGTATTCACTCTTAATGGAGGAGCTGTCTCATGGAAAAGCTCCAAGCAGAGTGTAGTGGCGGATTCAACCACCGAATCTGAGTATATAGCCGCATCAGATGTTGCTAAGGAAGCTGCTTGGATGAAGAAATTCAATACTGACCTCGATGTGGTTCCGAGTATTCGCCAACCAATCGAGATACTTTGTGATAACACAGGTGCTATAGCTCAAGCCAAAGAGCCCAAATCTCATCACAAAGCCAAGCACATTCAAAGGAAGTTCCAATATATACGGGAACTTATGGAATGTGGAGACGTCGTGATAAGCAAAGTAGACACAGATCAAAACCTAGCGGGCTCGTTTACTAAGCCCATGACTCAGGACAAGCATGATCTTCACAGAGATGCTATTGGTCTTAGATTTGCTAGTGATATGTTTTGATTTAGTATTTTGAATGTGCGAACATTTAAACAGTTGTACTTTTGAATTCTTTTTGGTTACTGATTTAAATGCAATTCTGAATTCTTATAACTGTGTTCGATTTTAATACGTTTAATCCATGAATCTTGTATTCTTAGTTATCCGTAGTCGGTCAGACTCATGGGAACGTCTCTGAATTAAAACTTTTCTGAACTTCGGCTCAAGGAGTTGACTCCGAACTTCACAGGCCTCATTTTGAATGACGTTGGATGTAACTCGCATCAAATCATCTTCATGGATCTTTGTCATAAGATGTTTTGCTATTGGTATACTCATTAGTATCCTCTGACCTGAGATTCGTACTAGAACTGCCGTTTACCAAGAACCATTCTTTAATCACTGTCAAACGCTGTCGCGTAACTGCCAGTCATAAAGGCTTTGATTAGGAATAGTTCTGAAGTTCAGTGGAGTTGCATGTAATCAATAAGGGATTCTGTACTCTTACATTATATGTAACAGATAGGCATCGTGGCGCCCTCGTTGATTCAAACTGGTGAAGTGTAAGGCCTTACCTAAACTTACTGTGTGTTTGATTGGACCACTTTGATTCTTGATCGAGAACAATAATAATTGAACGCCATATAAGAATGAACTAAATCCATGTCTCATTGATTCAATTGATATTTTATACGGAAAGGATGAATGACAACTATTGCCATAAGTCTATTGTCTTGCTTTAGTTAGCTGTTACTAACATCGAGATATTTGGTTAATGACTTTAAAGCGTCATACCTTGTTAGGGACAGCCATGTGCAGCTAGAGCGCCGTTGACTGTTTGAGTTGATTTATCATGGATCGTCCAAGTGGGAGATTGCTTGATTTTATGGACCGTGGACAACACGGCTGACCGAGCTATGACCCTTAAGAGTTACACCTAGGGCAACGAACAATAAATCCACTTAACCCGCTTAACTGGTAATTACGAACTGTTAGCGAGACGATATATTTTATATATATTCGTTACACGGGATTTATTATTTATACATGTTTATAAATAATAATTTTATATTTATTGTTTTAATCTTTTATTAAAACATTAAATATTAGTTCGGGCTTTTACATCTCATTGAACTTTAGGCCCGAAACAATTAGTAGGGTTTTGTAATTAATATTTAAAGGGTTAATTACTTAATCCTAATATACGTTTTTTGAGCCTTAGAGAGGAGCCGCAAAAGGTAGAAAAACACATTTGTGTTTTCCTTTGGTTTTTCGGTCAACGCCAAACAAGAAGCGAAAATACAATAATCGATTATCTTCTTTGGCATTGTTCCTGCTTTTGCAAGTTCCGGCCAACCCGGCTCTTCCCGTTCTCTCGCGTTCGGTTCGTGATCTAGCATCGGTTCGTCGTACCTCGGTGTCTCAACCGGTTAATCATTAACCACAAAGGTATAATTAATCTCATCAGTAGATTAACTGTTTTTTTGTGTGTTTGCATATTCATAACCAGATCCTGTTCGGTTTGTCAGTGCTGTTAAATAGGTTATGATTTTATTTTTCGTTGCGTATTTATTAATTAATTGAATTAATTAATTTCTCTGTCAAAACCCGTTTTTACAAAAGTCAAAACTGATCACCACTGACTCCCTACAAACCAAACCGATGAACACCCCTACAGTCGAGTCATTTTCAAGAACATGGATTAATAGGTCGTCGGATAACGTACTGTAAATCCATTCTAGGACAATGGCATCAATTTCAGACCAAGCGTCATAGGCCGGATCGGTTTTACCCGGATAGACAGTTTCGTCGATATGTTCCATAACCTTGTAACTGGGCGCATGGAGCATGAACAATTTCACGCAAGATAAGTATGAGATTTTCATCCCATCAAGAACGCGAACCTTGTTCTGTATGTTGGTGACGGGGTGAAGAGCTTTAGAATCAACTTTGTCGCTTTTGTGTCCCATTCACACGAAAAAGAAATAAGAACATGGATGGTGATAATACCGGCTAAATCGTGGTGTGGCGACGGTAAAGGGTGGAGGAGCAACATCGACTACAAGGAAACGGGTTGTATGGTGACGGAAATGGCTGATACCATGCAAAGTCTTGATATTGGAGTAAACTCTCTCTCTATATATATACACAGGAATTACAGAGAATGACGATGGTTTACCAGAACTTAGAGCTAAACTAGGGAAGAGAATAATTCTAAACTAATAGCCTATTTTATGGAGATTTACATTGTATATAATAAATTACAAAGTCAACCAAATATATATGGAATATATGTCCGTTAACAAAAGCAATCTATTGCAAGATTTTGATCTTAACAATATGTCAATCTTGATGTTGATAAGGATATAAAGCATATGTAGTTTATTTCAAAGAGATAAAAATAATATATGTGAACATGATATTTGGATTTGATGTGTTTCACGTGTTCACTTGATTTAAACACGAGATGCATGCATCATGTAAGAAAAAGACTAAATGATATTATCATACAAATTTGATTTTATGAACATAAAATAATCTATAGCAAGATTTTGATTTTAACAATCTTGATATTGACAGGGACATAGTACATGATTAAACTAATTTAGAAGAACTAACAATAATATATATGAATTTTAGGGTGATAAATAGTAAAACATCATATTTGGATTTGGTGTGTTTCGCGTGTTACTATTTACTATACTGTTACAAAGTTTTATTATTATTATTATTATTATTATTATTATTACTATTATTTAATTCTGAAATAATATAAAATATAAATTACATTTGATTGAAGACACTTTAGCCTTTACGGTAGATAATATACACGCATAACCATATGGAGTCTCTATCATGTGTTTTTCTAGCTAGGTTGATTATATATATAATATATATATATATGTATATATATGTGTGTGTGTATGTGTATATATATATATATATATATATATATATATATATATATATATATATATATATATGGGGAACGGATCATTTGGGAACTCCTAAATATTTTAAGAACTTGTGAGAACTCGCTAAAAACAATAAAAAATTATTTATTTGTTTAAAATACTAGAATTACTATTCAAATTCAATATTTTTATATGAACTGATATGTGTAAATTTGCATTTACTCGTATATTATAAACATTTTCACATGTGTAAGTCTCTCATATACACATGTGTAAGCCTTTACCATGTACGCATGTGTAAATGTTTATAATATACGAGTACATGTAAATTTACACATATTAATCGATATAAAAATGTTGTATTTTAATAGTAACGTTAGTATTTTAGAAAAATAAATGATTTCTTATTGTTTTTCGCGATTTCTCACGAGTTCTCAAAATATTTGGAGTTCTCATTTGAACTTAACCCTATATATATATATATATATATATATATATATATATATATATATATATATATATATATATGAATCATGAGTAAACTCTCCTTTAGTGTGTAAACTTGTAACGAACCAAAATAAAAAATATAACGTTATTTTCCTAAAATAATATTATAGGAGTGAAGGATGATTAAAAAAAAGTGAAAGATTGTTTTAAATGGAGCATTAAACTAGTTTGATTGAAAGGGGGTAAAATATGAAAGTTCAGGGGGGTTGTTTGTAACAAAACCAATTCTGGTTTTGGTCTTAAGGCAAAAAACGCAGTGTTTCATGCGAAATTACAAGATGAGGAAGAAAGGAGAAGGTTGCAATCTCGAAATTGATACTTGCATGCTCGGTTTTGAAGGTTTTGGCTAATTCATCTCTTTCCTAACACCAAGTAAGCTTCTTTTCCTTCATTTATTCACCATCATTGGTGTTCTTGATGGGTTTTTGGTGAAAAACGAATTTGGGGCTGATTTGGTTTATTTAAGTGGGTAATAACTTGTTAAAAGTGATAGCCTAGCTTGATTGAAGGTAATGGGAGGTATATAACAACATCTAAACATCCAATTTGATGATTCAAGAATTAGGGTTCTTGAGGATGAATTGGGGGTTTTCATCCTATTGATGTTTAAATGTTTAATTGAGGTTGGGTAAGTGTTTAGGGAGTTAAAAGACACACAACCAACCATAAAGCCCCTATTTTTATGGTGAATTGTAAGATGGAGTTTTGGTGTAACTTGGGTAAATCCATAACGGGTCATTTGGGTCAAGGGAGTGTTGGGTGGTGTTTGAATGGTGTATGATTGTTGTGGCATGTCCATGAACACTAGACCAAGTAGAAACCATATTCATAATGGGTGATTTATGAAATTAAAGTGTTGGATGAACTTGGGTGAATCCTTAACGGGTCAAAATGGGTTGAAAAGTTGAACTGGATGTTGGAGGTTTGATTAAGGTTGTGTTAACCAAACTAAATTAGGGTGTTGATCTTTAGATCATAGGTGTGTCTTGAATCTCAATTTGGTGAATGAAATTGAGATCATAAGATTTCTAATGCAAGTTGTTTGCTAGGCGATCAAGACGTTAAAAGAAGCTAGCTTCGAGATCAAGTGGAATCCTTTTTAGCAAAAGGTAAGTGCTTTGCACTTACTTAGTAATAAATATGGTGTTAGTAACATGTAAATATAGTAACATGTAAATAGTTTTGTGTAGTTTAATTCTATTTATGTGTGGTGATTTGGTGTAAGTTGACTTAGTGTGGTAAAGAGTCAATTAATGTGTGAAATATGTTGATTTGTTGTAATTTGACTTATGTGGTAAAGAATCAAATTAAATTGTGGGATGTGGTGTATTGGTGTAATTTGATTTATATAGTAAAGATGTAATACCCCGAATATTTTTATAACGCTCGACCTCGTAGTCATAAACGAGTAAAATGACTACTCGAAATTTAAGGTTTAGACGAGCTTTTAGTGTCATAAGAGACCGTTTAATAATAATAATAATAAAATATTATTATTTTTGAAACTTGCTCCGTTTTTAACGAAACTTAGGTCGACTTGTAGATAAAAATAAGCTCGTCCCAACGACGTATTCGTATTTTTATAAAACGTTATATTTTAAAAGTTATAAAAGGAAAACGAGGTACGCAATTGAATTAATTAGAATAATAAATTTAAAACAATGTAAACATATAAGTATACGTTTGTTATACATGAGAATGACGTGAGTTCAACTATCCCACATTGAAAGTTTAACAAAACCGAAGCAGCAGACTCTAACTATAAATGGGACTATATAGGTTTATTTAGAGTATCAGTTTTTTTGGAACGCTCTTGTATAAAGAGAATCTCGGAGTTCTCAATACCCCTTTGGGTATTGTTAATAGTCATTTTTGGAGCACGAGTAGGGAGACTCTACATCAAATTGTCGTAGATAGTTTTCAGGTGTATTCTTGTTTAAGTTTATGTCTAGTTAATTATTAATTATTTTTTTTATTATTAGGCCTTAGGATTATTGTCAGGGTAGGTATCGGATAACCTAGCTTTAGTTAGGCATCGACTGATCATCTATGCTTAATCAAGGAAACGTTAGGCAATATCAACCATGATAATAATATACCTTAGGGTTATTGTCAAGGTAGGTATTGGGTAGCCTAGCTTTAGTTAGGCATGGACTGATCATCTATGCTTAACCAAGGCAGCGTTAGCCAATATCAAACCAAATTAATAATTAGTTAGGTGTACCTTAACCTAACATAGGGTTACTGTATCAGGACCCAGAAATCTTCGAGATAAGAGATGAATCGCTTCTTTCATTTAGGAACTCATTTAAGGTGAACGCATTTATAGTCTTTTTAAAACCATACAAAGTTTTCATACTTTCAAAATGCCATGAATCGAGTTAAATATATCTAATACATAAAGGTAACTTACTGGAAGCATCTTGCCATTTACTGTATGTATGGTTTGATCAAATTGATATACATACCACGGTGCTGCTATGGTATGGCTAGCTTCATTCTTGTGGAAGGATTATATCGCAGCCGGAGGTACACCGGAAGTTATATCCACTTGAATTTCAGTTGCTAGTGTTATGAGGTGGTGGTGAATGTGTATGTTATCATGCAAATTATGATTAAATAGATTTAACTGTTTCATGTGACAAAATGTTATGGGTCTTTTAAATGTAATTCACCAACTTTCGTTGACGTATATTTTCAAAATGTTTTCAGGTAATCATGAATTGCCTTTATAATAAGGTAGTGGTTTAGGGAGGATATACCCCTAGACTCCAGAATATATTACTCAGTTTTGAACCAGCTGGTGGTGACTACAGTACATAGAAGCATGGCTTCTGCGGCTCGGGATATTATTAAACAATATTGTAATACGAAGTACAAAACTTTGAATTTTCAGAATAATGATTGTAATTTATTAGGGGTGTTTAATTCCCCATGTTTTATGAAAATGACAGTTACTCGACTACAAAAGTAGAGAATTTTCATGAAACTCAGAACCATGTAATTTCCGCTATGCAAATAAAATGATTGTTCAAAACAGGTACCAATCTGAGTCGCACGCCCGGGGTGTGACAAAAGAGTAAAACTAAATTATGGAATGTAGTGTATTGGTATAATTTGACTTATGTGGTAAAGAGTCAAACTAAATTGTGGAATGTGTTATATTGGTACGTGTAATTTGACTTAGTGTGGCATGAGTCAAATTAATATGTAAAATGTGGTGATTTGGTGTAATTTGACTAATATGTGGTAAGAGTCAAAGTAAAACGCAACTTGGTGGAATTGAGGTCACGAACCTCACTTATGTCGTTGTCTTTTGAAGTCATTGAACTTCACTAATGGCGTTGTTTGAAGTCTAAGAACCTCACATGGTAGTTATTTGAGGTCATGAAATTCACAAGTCGTTTGTGGTATTTGAAGTCTAGGAACCTCACATGGGTGTTATTGAGGTCATGAACTTCACATAGTCGTCTTGTGGTGTTTGAGGTATTTAGAACCTCACAAAGAAGTATGGTCGGGTTGGTGGGGGAGTAACTAACTAGTGTATACATACATAGGTGTAATGTATGTAAGGAGTTATATATGTTAGTTGGAGTCTTTGGGTGCTAACTAGTACGTGTTGGATAATAGGCCGATTGAAGTCCATGAACTTCATTAAGGAGATAAATGGGAGGGATTGGGATCATAGAATCCCACTAAGTTGGTGCAATTCGGATAATAGAGGAATGCCAAACTTGAAGTAAGCATATCTTGAGCTAGAAAATGAGTTACTGTTGGGTATAATTTTGAGACTGATGCTGTCAATCGAAATTACAGTATCGAAACTAGTAGTTTCGGTTGAACTTTTGTTGGATAAATTTTTTAACAGGATATTGCATAGAAGGAGGGGAGTTTTGGAAGAAAACTTGGAGACAACCTTTTTTGGGTTTTCGAAAATTTCGTTTCTTCGGCAATATACACGATGTTCTGCCTGATTCAGCCGTAATTCCTTTGATCAAAGTTCAAGTTTGGGCAGCGGGTAACAAAGTCAAGCATACTTGTGACAAATCGGATCATTAGTTGTTGATTACATGGTGATTCGATCCCTTATCTTTTGCCTAGAAATAGGAGGGTCTACACTTCAGGGGGAGAATTACCACGAAAGACTTCAAATTATCAGCAGAGTTATGAAGATGTAAGACAAAGTGAGCCTTTGCTTGAAATTGACCTTTTTTAGGGGGAGAGAAGGCAAAAGTTGATCAAGTGTTCGAGAATGTCAAGAATCCTTGTAGAAAGATGGTTATTTACTGCTAAATACTTGGGATTCAAACCTTTATCATTTGCCTACAAGATAGGAGAGTCTACACTTGAGGGGAGAATCACAACGAAAGGCATTGGATCATCAGTCAATCTATGAAGACGAAAGACAGAGTCGGACAAGAATTGATAGCATCAGTCTAGGGGGAGATTGTTGGGTATAATTTTGAGACTGATGCTGTAATCGAAATTACAGTATCGAAACTACTAGTTTCGGTTGAACTTTTGTTCAATCGAAACTACTAGTTTCGGTTGAACATTTGTTCAATCGAAACTAGATAGTTTCGATACCTGTTTTTCAGGCCCATTGGGCGGTGGCTTGGAAAACAAGACGCATGTGCTTGGCCTCCTATATATAGCAGATTATGCCCTAGGAGTGAGTGTGTGTCTGTAGAGGGAATCACCACCCAAGGGGGAGCTCACCCTGGGGTGAGACTAATTGTTAGTGTATGATCGAGCGTTTATTTTCATTTCAATCAAAGAATCATACGTTTTATGCTTTCAATTATCTGTTCTTTTCATTTTCATATGTTTCTGTTCGTGTATGTGATTCCCGCACCCGTCTCTACCCATTTGTGATTCGAGAGTGATACCGGATCCAGAGATTCCGCCTCTCGATCCGGACTGTTTGAAGAATTTCTCCGCAGATCTGTGTCTACAGTTCTGCTCAGGACCTACAGTTACGGAAGTCGTAATATATGAATTTGGGTTGCCTCGACGTGAGGAATTCAAAAATAAAGTTTATCGTGCAGGTGGGGGTATAAGCTACGTCCTACCCGGCGTAGCCTACGCTGGGTTGGTTTTGCCTACGTCGTGGGCACTGACCTACGTTCCCCAAACGCCCTCCCCTACGCTGAAACCCATTTTTTGGGTTTTTCTTATGTTTAACTCATTGGAGGCTATGGGAACTTGTATATATCATTACTAACATGTTTTGAGGTCTCAGGTCAAGCTTCATGGTGGATTGGATTCTCATTCGTTTTGGTGGATGTTAATGGTTGGAGTTAGAACTCCTTGTTGGGAGTTATTAAACTTGTTTATAATTATCTTTGGAGGTTAAAACTTATTATTATTTTGAAGTGTCGGTTGTTATTTCTAAAACAAAATTATGTCGTTGATTGTGTTGTTGCCTTTATCATGTGTTGATTAATCAAGGGCGTTTTATGAGACCCAAATTTCGTGCGTTTTGAAAGTTAAAATCGGTCAAAAATTTTGGGTGTTACAAAACTTGAGAAAACTTATCAAGATTAATCAAAATCATTATTTTTATTGTTGGAATATCATTATTACACACATACAACGTTATATTTTTTTTATGTATATATGTAAATTCACATGTGTTAAAAAATTTACACATGTGTAAATTATAACTATACAGTATATATGTGTACTGTGTGTAAACATAAATTACACATGTGTAAATTTTTTAACAAATTTACACATATATCCTATGTTGAAAGGCATTTTCTGTCTATATTCTATGTTAAGGAATTTAATTTCTATTCTCTGTGTTAAGGCAATAATTGCCTAATCTTTGCTATACTTTCATGGCCGGGCTACTCCGACTAACATTCCTTTCTTTGTCCCATTCTTAGTTTAAGTTCAGACATTATCGTAAATGTCCGAATCTCTCAAATTGTGGCTCTGATACTAACTTGAAACGCCCCAAACCCGGGTAGTCTTATAGTTGGCACAAAACATCATTCATAGTTCTTAAACCATAATCATTCAGAATCAATATAATGGAAGTCTCTGGTAAACCATGCAAATTAACAAGGAAATAAAACTATAACATCATTGTTCATAAACTATCATAACAAGGGAATGTTAGTATTCATGGCAGGGCAGCCTATCGGTCCATGCTATCCAATCCCTCACATGTTCTATGTTCTTTCATTCTCTAACATGATGTGCATACTAAAAGTCAGTTAACGCCGGTGAGTTTAAGTTTTCATATACATTGAAGAAAAGGGGTTTCATCATAACATATTATTCGTAAAACATAGTTTAACGAAAATATACCATGTCATACTTTATCATATTATTCGTAAAACATATTTTAACAAAAACATACAATGTCATACTATAACATACTTTTTCAAACTATTAAGTCAAATGTCTAAATTTGTATCATACTGTAACGCCTTTGTTTCTTCCCGAAGGAACTACTATCGACCAATCCAAAGATAGACACCCAACTATCAGCCCATTCGAAGATAGACACCCGTAGTAATCTCCAGGAAATTCTCGCTTTTATTTTAACTTTTCCGGCAAGTGTAATTTCATCATTTTATGATTTTTCAAACATAGTTTAACGAAAACATACAATGTCATACTATAACATACTTTTTCAAACTATTAAGTCAAATGTCTAAATTTGTATCATACTGTAACGCCTTTGTTTGTTCCCGAAGGAACTACTATCAACCAATCTAAAGATAGACACCCAACTATCAGCCCATCCGAAGATAGACACCCGTAGTAATCCCCAGGAAATTCCCGCTTTTATTTTAACTTTTCCGGCAAGTGTAATTTCATCATTTTATGATTTTGCATTTATGAAAGTATACTATTATTCAATATAACTCATGCAAACATATATTAGGTACAATTATTTCAAATTCAAGAGAAATAAATATTACGTAAAGGATACGTAATTATTAGTATCTTATGACATAAATAAATATACATATATATATATATATATATATATATATATATATATATATTTACAAAAGTCAAAATTGATGAATTCTGTTCCTGTTGACTTTTAATATGTCAAACTATCAAGTCCTTAACCAAGTTAACTCAACTCAACCCCAAGGACTTATTCTACCAATTTCAAAACTTCAACTCAGAAATCTCAGGGTCTAAATCTGCAATTAGACCATTTTTGATTTGGTTGACTTTCAAAAGTCAAACCGGTTGTTCTTGAGGCTTGAATTCGCGAAAAACGTTAACTTGTAACAGTCATTCATGATTAGCAACATTTAACGACATCATTATGGTGTTAAAACATCATCAATCCGCAAATTAAACCCAATAATGTGGATTAAACTCAAAACCGTCGACTTCACCTCGTTTACTTGCAAATCTGTGCTAATTCCATCCTCACACCTGAAATCGCATCTTTGCACACGTTAGTCGATTCCTTCTGAAGCTGTTACGCGCTTGAATTCGGTCGGAGAAGGAACTGGGATCGCTGGAGACCAACACGCTCAAGCTGGAACCGTGTATTACTCGAACAACCTCAATTCGTCAACTAATCTGGTAATTGCTTGCACCCTCAGCTTCGTTTTAATCCATCAGTTGAAAACCCTATGCTGATTTAACCGTATATCATCGGTTGGATCAAAATCCGTAAACTAGGGTTCATATTAAAACGTTTTGGGGCTTTTGATCCTAGACTCAGTCTCAACCTAATTATCTTACATGATTAGATTCACAATCTGTTACTCTTTGAAATCCCATATTAATTTAATCCAACAACATCAATTTTGTTAAGATCTGAAACCTAAGGTTTGTTCATAATCATTTTGGGGTTTTTGATCCTAAACACTAACTCAATCAAATTAAAGAACACCAATAGATTCGCAGGGTTTTACTTAGTAAAAGCCCTATGGTTTTGACAACTTTCAATGTCTAAATCCTTCGAATCGATTTGGTAATCATAAACTAGGGTTGCGACCCCTTTTTCTGAAATTAAACGATCCCAAACCCGTATTTTTACAATTAAACACGAACACAGGTTCGTCATCACTCGACTAACAAAAACCCCTATGGTCCCTTGATCAACCGCGATCAGATTCGATGCTTTTGGGACTGGTTTCGATCATGCGTGGGTTTGGGAGGGGGATTCATTGGAGTTCCTTGTTAAAACCTTTTGGATCCGGATACCATCGCGAAACCCTAGCGGGCGGACTTGGTAAGGCGCATGAACCATACGCAGGAGACCCGAGTTCGAGTCCGGTCTCCTGCATTTTATTTTTGGGACTTTTTCATTTATAATTAATTAATAAAAATCATTTCCAATATTATTATTATATAATTAAGTGTTTTAGCCCCGTAGCCAACCCGTAGACTCGGGTTTAGTTTTATAACTTATTTTAATATTATTTACCACTTATAAAATAATATATTTATATTATTTTCAGCCCGTGACTCCTATTATAAAATAATATATTTATATATTACTTCACCTTGTTTATTTCTCGTGTAACGTTTCAAACAAATTAATAATATAATTATATTCTAGAATAAAAAAATAATATAATTATTATTTTTACCACATAAATGATGAGTTTATTAATCCTATGAATTTAAAAAATAATATATTAAGTTATATTATTTTCCTAGTCATTATTTTAATGGTACAAACGCACGATTTCATTTATCTATTATTCGTAATTAGAGACGTTCGACACGTAACGCATTTATCCTAATTATTATATTAAGAAACCTTATTCCCGTGAAAAAGTTCGTCTACTCTTTAATCGTTAGTGCGTTTTAAGACGTTCACTCTTCCGTGTCATCGTCACAATCTCTCATGTGTCCCTAATTATTATGCATATAACTCTAGGACATACGTAGACGGTTCACAGGCCAACTTTCGTGCTTTCTATTGCATTCTTGTGGGGGTACTATCCACTACTAGTACACAACTCAGGTGAGTTCATATCCCCTTTTCTCTTTACTATTGTTTACAAATACTCGGGGTGGAACATGTTTACATTTCAATACATACAAATTCAATACCATTGTTCTCATGCTATTACTATGTGCTTTATGTCTTAAACTACTTGGCGACCATACGTGTGTTCATGTTTAGTACAATCATTAACTTGAGTTGCAAGCCTAAGGTAGTACCTTTTATGATCATTTATACGGGAATCCGATTCATTACTTAACACGAACCTTGGCGGGTTTTGTGTATACATATTACTACATTTTCAAAATGACAATCAGTTGGATTATACTTACAGTTTTCCATTTACACGGTTTGATTGTACGTCTTGGAACCTTGTATGTTAAAGACATCTAATCAAATGACTATTCGGAAAGCTAGCATGAATTACACAAACTAACCACCTAAAGTCATACAATGAAGCTCACGTGTTTAACAATCATGTTAATGTTTATAAAGATTAAACTAGTTTCCGGTTAAGGCACACTAGTCCAACAACTAGTTGGAAAGATAATATGAACAACACACTACCCACCTCAAGTTGATTAAATTAGATAACAATATGCATTTCTTCAACATACAATGTTCATGTAAAGGTTATATAAATTAGGAGAATGTGTCAACAATTCCTAGATAAACATAAAACTAAGCATGAAACATTCTAACAAACACCTTGTCTTTCCAAACATAAGCATAAGGATACACATACAAATATAATGATTCATAAACAAGACTTCATTCACCATTCCTAGTCAAAAGCCACAAACTAGTATAAATACATACACCAATCCATGAATATAAGCATAAACCATAAGTTTTCCAACATAATATGATATACACAAATACAAGTCTTGTAAACACCTCAAAACACTTGAATACATAATTTCATTGAAGAATAATCATACGGTTTTCATAACATTAACACAATAATTGCCAATAATCAATGAATGTTGTTAAATGTATCTAAACTTCATCTAAACCAAAATGAACAGGAGTTTTAGCTCATCATGAGCACAAGAATTACAAATAAACAGGGAAAAGTAGTAAGAAACATGATATGGAAATAAGAATCAAACCACTCCTCCACGCCTAGATGTTGTTGTTGATGTAAGATGATCCTCTTGATGTTGTATCCTTTTCAAGAATCTTGAAATATGGCTGGAACAAGAGAAATACGAGCTGGAACAGTAGACTTTCTCCCCTGGTTGCTTGATATCTGAATGAGAGTTTAAGTTCTGTTTAAATAGAAAAGGGGAGGCACGACCGTGCCAAGAGAAAGGGCACGACCGTGCCAAGTGCAAAAGCGCGGTCGCGTCTAGGTCTTGCCGCGACCGTGTGACAGAGGGTTGACCGATCCGGAGCTTCCATTGGGTCTCTTGCTTCGAGGTGTCAGACTCACGGGTGTTCCCGCGACCGTGTGGAGGCAGGGCACGGTTGTGCCTTGCCTTTTGGCTTGGCGCGGTCGTGCCATGTACGGGGCGCGACCGTGCTTAGGGTTTGCAAGTTAGGCACGACCGTGCCAATTAGGGGCAAGACCGTGCCTTCATCACAGAAACCCTAAAAACTTCACTTTTTATCCTGGAATCTTCTTGTTTGTTCACAAGCTTCACAAAAACCTACAAAACAGGAAATGAAGCAAATAAGTGCCTAAACGTTGAATATAACCAAGAATTGATCGTTAAATGAGCGAAGTTTTGTGCCAAAAAGATGTGTAAATACTAACACATCAAACAACCCCACACTTGAACATTGCTCTACCTGCCCACTGGTCTGTGGATGGTAGGCTGTGGAGAATCTATGGTTCACACCATATCGTGATAATGCCTTCTCCAACTGGGAGTTGCAGAAGTGGGTCCCACGGTCACTAATAAGGGCTTTGGGGGCACCAAAGCGAGAGAATAGCTTCTTCAGAAATTGAACAACCACCCTAGCATCATTAGTAGGCAAGGCTTGAGCCTCAGCCCACTTAGAAACGTAGTCAACAGCCACTAGGATATATCGGTTGCCACGAGAAGCTGGGAAAGGTCCCATAAAGTCAATACCCCAGACATCAAAAATCTCACAAATCTGGATGCTGTTCTGGGGCATCTCATTCCTAGATGAGATGTTGCTCGCCCTCTGGCAAGCGTCACAAGCTCGGATCATCTCATGAGCATCCCGAAAGATGGCAGGCCAGAAGAAACTGGCGTCAAAGACCTTCTTCGCGGTCAAGGTAGCTCCATGGTGTCCACCTGTCGGACCCTCGTGGCAGTGTCTAAGCACCTGAAGTGCCTCATCTCCAAACACACACCTGCGCACGATCTGATCAGCTCCGACTCGAAACAAATAGGGATCCTCACAGAGATAGTGCTTTACATCCGCAGAGAACTTTCGCTTTTGCTGATGCGTTAAGCCCTTAATCACAATCCCATTAGCAAGAAAGTTTGCAAAATCAGCAAACCATGGACACTCCTCATCCTGTGTCTGTATGTGCATGAGAAACTCGTGGGGAAAATTGTCATTTATGGATGACCCCACAAGTTCAGATGAAGCTGAGCACTCAAGACGGGACAAGTGGTCCGCTGCGACATTCTCCGCGCCCTTCTTATCGCGGATCTCAATGTTGAACTCCTGAAGCAGCAAAACCCACCGGATCAGTCGGGGTTTGGCATCCTGTTTGCTGAACAGGTGCCGAAGAGCTGCATGGTCAGTGAATACAATGGTCTTTGATAGGACGAGATAAGACCGGAATTTATCGAAAGCGAAGACAACGGCTAGGAGCTCTTTCTCCGTTGTGGTGTAGTGCTCCTGTGTGTCATTGAGCGTCTTACTCGCATAATAAATCGGGTGGAACTGCTTCTCTCTCCTCTGTCCTAAGACCGCCCCAACAGCGAAGTCGCTCGCGTCACACATGATCTCAAATGGCAACTTCCAATCAGGAGCTACCATGATAGGGGCATTCACCAACTTCTCCTTCAACAAATTGAATGCACTAAGGCATTCGTCGGAGAATACGAACTGGGCTTCCTTCTCAAGAAGCTGGGTCATCGGTCGGGCAATCTTAGAAAAATCTTTAATAAAGCGTCTGTAAAAGCCCGCGTGACCAAGGAAGCTACGAATAGATTTCACGGAAGTCGGCAGGGGCAGCTTAGATATGGTATCAATCTTAGCTCTATCAACCTCAATCCCTGCGAGTGAAACCTTGTGCCCAAGCACAATGCCCTCCTTCACCATGAAGTGGCATTTCTCCCAGTTCAACACTAGATTGGCCTCTTTGCACCTGGCCAACATCCTCTCCAGATTCCCGAGGCAATGATCAAAGGAACTCCCAAACACAGAAAAGTCATCCATGAAAACCTCCATGGAGTCCTCAATCATATCATGGAAAATGGCCACCATGCAACGCTGGAAAGTGGCCGGAGCATTACACAATCCAAAGGGCATCAGCCGATAAGCAAATGTGCCATAGGGACATGTGAATGTCGTCTTCTCCTGGTCCTCAGGAGCGATCGGGATCTGGAAGTAGCCAGAGAAGCCATCCAGGAAACAATAGAACATCTTCCCCGCTAATCTCTCCAACATCTGATCAATGAACGGGAGGGGGAAATGATCCTTCCAAGTAGCATCATTGAATTTGCGGTAATCGATGCAAGCTCTCCAACCTGTGACTGTACGAGTAGGAATCAACTCATTCCTCTCGTTGGTGATAACAGTCATGCCTCCCTTCTTAGGGACAACCTGAACCGGGCTAACCCAAGGCGAATCGGAGATGGGATAAATCAAACCTGCATCAAGTAACTTAATCACCTCCTTCTTCACTACATCCTGCATGTTCGGGTTCAACCTCCTCTGGTGCTGCACAGTGGGTCTGTAGTCATCCTCCATAAGGATCTTATGGGTACAGAAAGAGGGATTAATTCCCTTAATGTCCATAATCCTCCATGCAATAGCCTGCTTGTGCTGCTTCAGCACCTCCAATAGCCTCTCCTTCTCATCACTCGTCAAATCAGAGGCGATAATGACAGGTAATCGAGACTCACCATCTAAAAAGGCATACTCCAAATGGCTCGGGAGCTCCTTAAGCTCAACAGGTGGTGGGTCCTCAACAGAAGGCCGCTCAATCGGCTCAGAATCTCTAGCAACCATTGCGAAAACCACTGAACACTGGGGAAACTCATAGCTCTCCTGGCTATACAACTGCTCATCAAACTGATCCTCACCAATTGGATCAATCGTCTCCCCCCTACAATCTGGGTGTCCAGGGACTCCTCCTCAGCTGTGTCCTGGAGATGATCACTCACACACGAATAAATAGTCTCAACAAAGTAAAGTGAATCATCCTGATTCTAGGTGTGCTGCATGGAACTCCCAACATCAAAGGTCACCTCCTCTTCATCCACCCTCAATGTAAGCCTCCCTGAATACACATCAATCAGGGCCTTAGCGGTGGCCAGGAACGGTCGACCTAGAATAATAGGGACATTCTTGTCCTCATCCATGTCCAGAATCACAAAGTCTACAGGAAACACAAAACGGTCAACCTTAACCAACATATTCTCCACTATCCCTCGCGAATACTTGACCGAACGATCGGCCAGCTGGATACTCATGCGTGTTGGTGCAGGTTCTCCCAACTTAAGCTTAGCAAAGACCGCATATGGCATGAGGTTAATGCTAGCACCAAGGTCAGCTAAGGCGTTGCTAACCGACAAGCTACCTATCAAACAGGGGATGGTAAAACTCCCCGGATCTCGTCTCTTCTCCGGTAGCTTGTTCTGAATCACATCCGAACACTCCTCATTCAGCGTCACCTGAGACAACTCCTCCAATTTCCTCTTATTCGTGAGGATATCCTTCAAAAATCTCGCATACTTAGGCATCTGAGCTAGAGCCTCCACAAATGGCAAGTTGATATGCAACTGCTTAAACAACCCTAGAAACTTACCATACTGCTCCTCCATCTTCTGTTTCTTCAATCTGCCTGGGTATGGAATGGCGGGAGTGTAATCTCTCACAGGCTCGCGAGGGCGTGATGTGCCGGTTTACCCCTCGGCGGTGTCTCATCCGGAATCTCAATCACAACCTCCTCCTCGGATGACTCATGCACAGGGACCTGCGGATCCGGTCCTGTGCCTCTACCGCTCCTTGTAGTAATGGCCTTCACATGAGCCTTAGGATTGGGCTCAGTGTTGCTAGGCAGGCCACCTGGCGGTCTCTCAGAAAGAAGCTTCGCGATCTGCCCGACCTGGTTCTCTATGGTCTGGATCGAAGCTTTCTGATTCCTCAACTCAGTCTCATGCGTGTGAAAACGCTCCTCCATGTAACGGTTCTGCTTCTCTGCCAACTGATTCTGACTCTCCGAGTTGGCAAGTAGCCGTGCAACCATGTCCTCCAAACTGGATTTACCCTCAGGAGCGGGTGGTGGACCGCTGCTAGAACCTTGGCCTTGAAACTGGCCCTGCTGAGGTTGGAACTGGGAACTCTGTCCCTGAGACTGGTGAGACTGATGCTGGAATGGGGGGCGCTGAGTGAATCCGGGTGGTTGCTGGCTATTGTTTCCAGACTTTCAACTGAAATTCGGGTGATTCCTCCACCCCGGATTATATGTGTTGCTGTAGGGATTATTCTGGGGAAGATTCTGGTTGGACATGAAATCAACCTGCTCGTGGGCCCCCTGATCCCCAACCTGACAAGCACTCGTGGGATGCGCCCCACCACAAAACTCACACAAGGACTGGGCCTTGTGGACGTGCATCTGATCAATCTTGGTGGAAAGTGCTTCCACCTGGGCAGCTAAAGCGGTAATTCCATCCACTTGATGGACACCCTGCCTCTGAGATCTCGCTCGGGAAGTATGCTGAGTGTAGCTCTTTGATGCTACCTTCTCTAGCAAGTCATACGCCTCCTGGGGTGTCTTCGTCCCAATGTCTCCACCCGCGTATGCATCGATCAGCTGCTTCCCAGTCATCTCTAGACCATTGTAGAAGGTCTCACACTGCTGCCACTTCAACAATCCATGGTGGGGAACCTTCCTCATCAGTTCCTTGAATCTCTCCCACGCCTCATAGATCGTCTCCCCGTCGTCCTGCTGGAAAGAAAGAATCCTAGCCCTCAACTTTGATGTTTTCTCCGGAGGGAAATACTTTTCTAAGAATTTAGCAGCCATCTGGTCCCAAGTACTAATGGACCTAGGGGGAAGTGACAGTAACCAAGCCTTGGCTCGATCCCGTAAGGAAAACGGGAATAACCGGAGCCGAATAGCATCGTCGGTAGCGTCACGAATTTTGAAAGTGGCGCAAATCTCTAAGAAACCGGCCAAATGAGTATTAGGATCCTCGTGATCCTTGCCATCGAACTGACACATGTTCTGCACCATCTGTATAATGCTGGATTTGATCTCGAACTGATGTGCTCCAACCGTCGGCCTGTTGATGCTCGACTCCAAACCCTCAAGTGTTGGTTTGCCAAAATCCGAAAGCGTCCGACCCGCATCCTCGTTCGCCATCTCCTCTACCTCGTCAACAACAACCTCGTCAAACTCGAGTAACCGGGCCACAATTCGGGAACGGGCTCGCAATCTCCGATGAAGATCACGCTCCGTCTCAGAAGACGGCTCAGGAACCTCCTTGACGGGAGTTGAGAACATACACGATCTGCACGACAAGTTAGATTTAAATACGCGAACCTAGGACAAAGACAACACAAGTTAGATAAAACAAATAAAAATAAAAATAATTAAAAATAATAATAGAAGAAAATAAAATAGGATAAAAACAAAATATATATATATATATACAAATGAAGCTAGAGATAACAAGTAAAAATGCAAAAATATCTATACACACAAAATTGCAAAATAATAAACAAGAAAACACGATATTCACAAAAATATATATACTAAATGACTAAAAATTAATTCCAATCGTTCTCGCAAAAACCGTATCCCCGGCAACGGCGCCAAAAACTTGATGCGTGTAAACTATATATATATTTTAATAAAGAATTTTCACACAATATGAGTTTTAAAAAGGGTTTTCACCAAAGACTAATCACACACACATCGGGCAGTGTACCCGTCGGATAGCAATATAGTAAAGGTAAGAACCGGATATCAATCCGTGGACACGGTGGAATGCGATAATAAACCGGAACTAAAATCTAATCAAGTGAGGGTATAAAGATATTTTGGAGAGTTTTGTTTAATTAACTAACACGCAAATATATAAAAACTAAGCTAAGGTCACAATTCAGACAATTAGGGAGAAAATATCACTTCGGTGTCGAATCCATCTAGAATACATCCAATACACTCATAGAAACATGGCAATCACACGAAACATAAATTGACCAAATTCTTGTCAAAGACATCTAATCAAATGACTATTCGGAAAGCTAGCATGAATTACACAAACTAACCACCTAAAGTCATACAATGAAGCTCACGTGTTTAACAATCATGTTAATGTTTATAAAGATTAAACTAGTTTCCGGTTAAGGCACACTAGTCCAACAACTAGTTGGAAAGATAATATGAACAACACACTACCCACCTCAAGTTGATTAAATTAGATAACAATATGCATTTCTTCAACATACAATGTTCATGTAAAGGTTATATAAATTAGGAGAATGTGTCAACAATTCCTAGATAAACATAAAACTAAGCATGAAACATTCTAACAAACACCTTGTCTTTCCAAACATAAGCATAAGGATACACATACAAATATAATGATTCATAAACAAGACTTCATTCACCATTCCTAGTCAAAAGCCACAAACTAGTATAAATACATACACCAATCCATGAATATAAGCATAAACCATAAGTTTTCCAACATAATATGATATACACAAATACAAGTCTTGTAAACACCTCAAAACACTTGAATACATAATTTCATTGAAGAATAATCATACGGTTTTCATAACATTAACACAATAATTGCCAATAATCAATGAATGTTGTTAAATGTATCTAAACTTCATCTAAACCAAAATGAACAGGAGTTTTAGCTCATCATGAGCACAAGAATTACAAATAAACAGGGAAAAGTAGTAAGAAACATGATATGGAAATAAGAATCAAACCACTCCTCCACGCCTAGATGTTGTTGTTGATGTAAGATGATCCTCTTGATGTTGTATCCTCTCCAAGAATCTTGAAATATGGCTGGAACAAGAGAAATACGAGCTGGAACAGTAGACTTTCTCCCCTGGTTGCTTGATATCTGAATGAGAGTTTAAGTTCTGTTTAAATAGAAAAGGGGAGGCACGACCGTGCCAAGAGAGAGGGCACGACCGTGCCAAGTGCAAAAGCGCGGTCGCGTCCAGGTCTTGCCGCGACCGTGTGACAGAGGGTTGACCGATCCGGAGCTTCCATTGGGTCTCTTGCTTCGAGGTGTCAGACTCACGGGTGTTCCCGCGACCGTGTGGAGGCAGGGCACGGTTATGCCTTGCCTTTTGGCTTGGCGCGGTCGTGCCATGTACTGGGCGCGACCGTGCTTAGGGTTTGCCAGTTAGGCACGACCGTGCCATTTAGGGGCACGACCGTGCCTTCATCACAGAAACCCTAAAAACTTCACTTTTTATCCTGGAATCTTCTTGTTTGTTCACAAGCTTCACAAAAACCTACAAAACAGGAAATGAAGAAAATAAGTGCCTAAACGTTGAATATAACCAAGAATTGATCGTTAAATGAGCGAAGTTTTGTGCCAAAAAGATGTGTAAATACTAACACATCACAAACCTATCAACCTGCTGTTCATGTTCCTTCTGCTATCGCCCAGGGTCGTGCTTGTTACGAGTGTGGTGACCCTAATCATTTCAGGAACCGTTGCCCTAGGTTGGTCATTGTGAATCAAGCCAACTTGAACCAGGGAAACATGGTTCAAGGAAACATGAACCAGGGGAACATGAACCGAGGAAATGTGAATCAAGGGAATGCAAACCCTGTAGCTCGAGGACGTGCCTTCAACATCAATGAAAATGAAGCTCAAGCCAACAATGATGTGGTGAACGGTACGTATCCAATCAATCAACAATATGCTTCCATCCTGTTTGACACTGGTTCCGATAGGAGTTTTGTGTCCTTTGAATTTGAACCACAACTTGATATGAGTCGAGCTAAGTTAGACAAACCCTTTGATATTTTAGTAGCGGACGGTTATTTTGTTTCATGTGATACCATTATTAGAGATTGTACCTTAAACTTGAACGACCATGACTTTCCGATTAATCTTATACCTATGGCTCTCGGAGGTTTCGACATCATAGTAGGCATGGATTGGCTGAACAAGCATCATGCTGAAATCGTCTGCTTTGACAAGTATATTCGTATCCCCCTTGACTCTGGTGACATTTTGAACGTCTATGGTGAGAAGCCGTCGAATGAACTAAAGCTTATGTCTTGCACCACTGCACAGAAGTACTTACGAAAGAAATGTGTGGCATTCTTGGTTCATATTGTGGAGCGGAAGGGCAAAGACAAGAGTACTCAAGATATTCCTGTGATCAAAGACTTTCGTGAAGTCTTTCCGGAAGATTTACCCGGTCTTTCTCCAACACGTCAAGTCGAATTCCGTATTGACCTAGTGCCTAGAGCAAACCCCGTGGCCAAGTCACCTTATCGTCTTGCACCATCAGAAATGCAAGAACTTTCAAGCCAACCTCGAGAACTTTCCGACAAAGGATTTATTCGCCCTAGTGTTTCTCCTTAGGGAGCACCCGTCTTATTTGTCAAGAAGAAGGATGGTTCGTTCCAGATGTGCATCGACTATCGGGAACTCAACAAACTCACTGTGAAAAACCATTATCCACTTCCGAGGATTGATGATTTATTTGACCAACTTCAAGGCTCGACTTATTTCTCAAAAATTGATCTTCGTTCTGGTTACCACCAGTTACGAGTCCTTGAATCTGATATCCACAAGACAGCTTTTCGTACAAGATACGGTCATTACGAATTCATGGTTATGCCCTTCGGACTAACCAATGCACCCGCGGTATTCATGGATCTTATGAACCGCGTGTGTAAACCGTACTTGGACAAGTTCGTGATCGTCTTCATTGACGATATTCTCAAAATCAAAAGCGGAACACGAAGAACACTAGCGTTTGGTTTTGGATCTCTTGAAGAAGGAGCAATTATACGCTAAGTTCTCCAAGTGTGAATTTTGGCTAAAGGAAGTCCAATTCTTGGGACACATAGTCAACGAGAAAGGTATTCACGTGGATCCCGCTAAGATTGAAGCGGTAAAGAACTGGCAAGCTCCAAAGACCCCTACAGAAGTCCGTTCGTTTCTTGGCTTAGCAGGCTATTATCGTCGCTTCATAGCGAACTTTTCAAAGATCGCGGTGCCACTCACAGCTTTAACACACAAAGGCAAACCCTACGAGTGGGGACCAAAACAAGAGGAAGCCTTTCAAACCCTGAAACAAAAATTATGTGAGGCTCCTATCTTGACTCTTCCCGATGGAACTGAAGACTTTGTCATTTACTATGACGCTTCCCACTTAGGCCTTGGCTGTGTTCTAATGCAACGAGGTATGGTGATTGCTTATGCGTCTCACCAACTCAAAATCCATGAGAAGAATTATACGACGCACGATCTTGAGTTGGGTGCGGTCGTATTCGCTCTCAAAATTTGGAGACACTACTTATATGGTACTAAGTGTGAGATTTTCACCGACCATAAGAGTCTCTAGCACATTTTCAATCAGAAAGAACTCAACATGAGGCAAAGGTGTTGGGTTGAACTTCTAAACGACTATGACTGCAATATTCGTTACCATCCTGGTAAGGCAAATGTCGTAGCCGATGCTCTTAGTCGTAAAGAACCTATCAAGATCTACAGCATTCAAATCCAGAATGACATCCAAACTCGTATCTTCAAGGCACAACATGTTTCAGTCAATGAAGGAAACATGTACGATGAAATGTCATGTGGTGCGGAACTCTAACTTGAAACCAAACCCAATGGGTTACTCTACTTTCTGAATCGTATCTGAATTCCGGATCGTGACAATCTTCGTACCTTTATTATGAACGAGGCTCACAAGACTCGTTATTATGTGCATCCTGGTGCGGACAAGATGTACAAGGACCTTCGTACCCAATACTGGTGGCCTGGTATGAAAAAGGACATTGCTCTATACGTGTCCAAGTGCCTTACTTGTTTTTAGGTTAAGGCCGAACACCAGCGTCCTGTATGGAAGTGGGAGTGTATTGCCATTGACTTTATAACCAAACTCCCGCACACGTCTCTTGGTCATGATAGCATTTGGGTAATCATCGACCGTTTAACAAAATCTGCCCATTTCCTACCCATTCGTGAAGACTATCGAGTTGAGAAATTGGCTCGAACCTATATTGATGAGATCGTAAGTCGTTACAGTATACCTCTCAACATTATTTCTGATCGTGATGGACGATTCACTTCTCGTTTCTGGCAGTCTTTACAATCAGCTTTGGGCACTCAGCTGAATCTTAGTACGGCTTATCATCCGCAAACTGATGGTCATTCCGAACGAACGATTCAAACCCTAGAAGATATGCTTAGAGCCTGTGTTATTGATTTCAAGGGAAATTGGGATTTACATCTACCCTTAGTCGAATTCTCGTACAACAACAGCTATCACACGAGCACTGACATGGCTCCTTTTGAAGCACTTTATGGTCGGAAGTGCCGCTCTCCTATCAGTTGGACTGAAATTGGTGAAGCACAAATCACTGGTCCCGAACTCATTCAGGAGACTTCCGACAAGATCATGTTAATCGGTGACAATCTCCTAGTAGCAAGGAGTCGGCAAAAGAGCTATGCCGACAAACGTCGAAAACCCTTAGAATTTCAAGTCGGCGATCTGGTTCTTCTCAAGGTATCCCCTTGGAAAGGAGTAGTTCGTTTTGGAAAGAAAGAGAAACTTGCACCAAGATTCGTAGGCCCTTTTAAAATCCTTGAGCGGATTGGGAAGGTAGCCTACAAGTTGGATCTACCTAAAGAACTCAACAACATCCATCCTACATTTCATGTCTCGAACCTGAAGAAATGCTTAGCTGACGAAAATCTCCAAATACCGCTTGATGAGGTTCACATTGACGAATCAATGCACTTCGTAGAAAAACCTGTGGAGATCATGGATCGAGAAGTTAAGCAGCTCAAGCGAAGTCGCATTCCAATTGTTAAAGTTCGGTGGGAATACAAACGTGGCCCTGAATTCACTTGGGAATGAGAGGATCAAATGAAAGACAAATACCCACACCTATTTCCAAAACCCTCTTCTTAACCAATTTCGGGACGAAATCTCTTAAAGTAGGGGAGACTTTAATCCCCAGGAAATTCCCGCTTTTATTTTAACTTTTCCGGCACATGTAATTTCATCATTTTATGATTTTGCATTTATGAAAGTATACTATTATTCAATATAACTCATGCAAACATATATTGGGTACAATTATTTAAAATTCAAGAAAAATAAATATTACGTAAAGGTTACATAATTATTAGTATCTTATGACATACATAAATATACATATATATATATATATATATATATCTATATATATATTTACAAAAGTCAAAATTGATGAATTCTATTCCTGTTGACTTTTAATAAGTCAAACTATCAAGTTCTTAACCAAGTTAACTCAACTCAACCCCAAAGACTTATTCTGTCAATTTCAAAACTTCAACTCAGAAATCTCAGGGTCTAAATCTGTAATTAGACCATTTTCGATTTGGTTGACTTTCAAAAGTCAAACCAGTTGTTCTTGAGGCTTGAATTCTTGAAATCCGTAAACTTGTAACAGTCATTCATGATTAGCAACACTTAACGACATCATTATGGTGTTAAAACATCATTAATCCACAAATTAAACCCAATAATGAGGATTAAACACAAAACCATCGACTTCACCTCGTTTACTTGCAAATCTGTGCTAATTCGATCCTCACACCTGAAATCGGTTGGACGACTCCCTCTGAAGCTGTTACACGCTTGAATTCGGTCGAAGAAGGAACTGGGATCGCCGGAGACCAACATGCTAAAGCCGGAACCGTATATTACTCGAACACCCTCAATTCGTCAACTAATCTGGTAATTGCTTGCACCCTCAGCTTCGTTTTAATCCATCAGTTGAAAACCCTATGCTGATTTAACCGTATATCATCGGTTGGATCAAAATCCGTAAACTAGGGTTCATATTAAAACGTTTTGGGGCTTTTGATCCTAGACTCAGTCTCAACCTAGTTATCTTACATGATTAGATTCGCAATCTGTTACTCTTTGAAAGCCCCATATTAATTTAATCCAACAACATCAATTTTGTCAAGATCCGAAACCTAGGGTTTGTTCATAATCATTTTAGGGTTTTTGATCCTAAACACTATCTCAATCAAATTAAAGAACACCAACAGATTCGCAGGGTTTTTGTTAAAACCTTTTGGATCCGGATACCATCGCGAAACCCTTGCGGGCGGACTTGGTAAGGCGCATGAACCATACGTAGGAGACCCGGGTTCGAGTCCGGTCTCCTGCATTTTATTTTTCGGACTTTTTCTGTTATAATTAATTAATAAAAATCATTTCCAATATTATTATTATTATATAATTAAGTGTTTTAGCCCCGTAACCAACCTGTAGACTCGGGTTTAGTTTTATAACTTATTTTAATATTATCTACCACTTATAAAATAATATATTTATATTGTTTTTCAACCCGTAACTCTTATTATAAAATAATATAATTATATATTACTTCGCCTTGTTTATTTCTCGTGTAACGTTTCAAACAAATTAATAATATAATTATATTCTCGAATAAAAAAATAATATAATTATTATTTTTACCACATAAATGATGAGTTTATTAATCCTATGAACTTAAAAAATAATATATTAAGTTATATTAATTTCCTAGTCATTATTTTAATGGTACAAACGCCCGATTTCATTTATCTATTATTCGTAATTAGATACGTTCGACAAGTAACACATTTATCCTAATTATTATATTAAGAAACCTTATTCCCGTGAAAAAGTTCGTCTACTCTTTAATCGTTAGTGCGTTTTAAGACGTTCACTCTTCCGTGTCATCGTCACAATCTCTCATGTGTCCCTAATTATTATGTTTATAACTCTAGGACATACGTAGACGGTTCACATGCCAACTTTCGTGCTTTCTATTGCATTCTTGTGGGGTACTATCCACTACTAGTACGCAACTCAGGTGAGTTCATAGCCCCCTTTCTCTTTACTATTGTTTATAAATACTCGGGGTGGAACATGTTTACATTTCAATACATACAAATTCAATACCATTGTTCTCATGCTATTACTATGTGCTTTATGTCTTAAACTATTTGGCGACCATACGTGTGTTCATGTTTAGTACAATCATTAACTTGAGTTGCAAGCCTAAGGTAGTACCTTTTATGATCATTTATACGGGAATCCGATTCATTTCTTAACACGAACCTTGGCGGGTTTTGTGTATACATATTACTACATTTTCAAAATGACAACCAGTTGGATTGTACTTACAGTTTTCCATTTACACGGTTTGATTGTACGTCTTGGAACCTTGTATGTTTTCACATTTATGCCTTAGTTACGCTTTGAACATATTGAATTTCAAATCCTTTTTACTTAACTATTGTTTGGTGTCAAAACCTATGTTACTCACCAACTACTTATAGTTGACATTTACTCACATGTTTCAGGTGCAACTGTTTGAGGACACTACTTGCTCACCTAGGATTTGGACCTAGTTTAATTTAATTTATGTTATGTCTTAAACGTTTTAGTTTCCATTTCCTTTGTAACGGATGCTTTTAAATTGATGAATAAATATTGTCATTTAATAATAGACGATCATATGCTTATGAACAACCGCGTCAGCTCCGGCGTATAATCCGTCGCCGGCCGTGGTGTGACACCCGACTATCAGCCCATCCGAAGATAAACACCCAACTATTGTGACTTTCGTCACTAGTGTAACCGTCGTCACCCAAAACTATCCATTTGTACAACCATCTCCCATTGACCGGCTACAAAGGCACCGTCTATGTTATTCTTATGACAGTCATGAACTCGGGCCATGATGCTGTCATAAAGCTTAAGATAGGCCTAGTCACGAGGACTGAGCCGAATTCCCAAGACTCATTTATGATGCGTACATACTATGACAGATTAAACAATATATTGACTTTCCCTTTCTCTTTGTTTATAAAACGGTTAGTTAAATAAACATTTCTTTCTATAACATCTTTCTCTTTGTTTATAAAAACAGTTAGTTAAATAAACATTCATTTCTATAACATCTTTCTCTTTTTTTTATAAAACGGTTGGTTAAATAAATATTTCTTTCTCTAACATCTTTCTCTTATGTTTATAAAACATTTAGTTAAATAAATCTTTCTTTCTATACAATACCCTTTTCTTTGAAATATAACCTTTCAATCTATGTAAACCTACTATGCCTGTTTCATATTTGTTTATAAAACGTACAGTCATATAAACCTTTCTCTTTACAAAACTATCTCTTTCATAACGTTCACGTTTGTAGTAATAAAACATATTTATTATAAAATGTTCTCTGAGAGAGTGCACACCCCCTAAAACGGTAAATAGGGATTCTTGATTCACCTGGACAAGCTAGCTTCAAAGTATAAGCAATTGAGCCCAACTGTAGTCACTCACTAATCTGAATAACAATTAAACGTAGCATCAGACTATACAACCTATGGTCCGATCGTAAGTAGTACTTGTGATCGCATCTATACGTATCACATGTATGGTACTTACGATTCCCTTACTAATCGTAAGTGGGTCACTTGTGATTCTTTTAACCCATCGCAAGTTTGATACATTCGATTGTTTTGACTCATCGTAAGTTTGGTGCTTACGATAACGTCAACCCATCGCAAGTGGTACGCAACCAACACTTGCGATGGATCTGGACCAGCTTCTTCCTCACCCAAAACCCTAAGTTTGCATGCCATGGCGGCTATGCATTGAGTTACTCAAAACTGATCAAGATTCTAACTTTTTACGTTCAAGACATTTGTTTAACATTCCTTAACAAGATTAAGTAAGGATCTATGGATTTCATAAACCTTTTTACGTAAAAATCGAGTCTTTACACCCATACTCGAAACCCTACTATATCCACTTCGAAATCAGTGTTTAAGGGCTGGAACTAACCTCAAACTTTGATTAGAAAGTGATGGTGATGCTTCCTTCTTCGTTTCCCAGCTAGAACCGAGCCTCTCGAGTCTCGAAGTCGGATGCTTCTCTCTCTTTCTCTCTCTTCTTTGTCTAGCGATCGTAAGTGTGTATTTTTATTTTATAGGCAAAACCTACTCCCACACTTACCCCTTTTACCCCTCCACTTTACTTCTTGTGTATATATCCCTTTTCTTCTTTAGTTGTGCGAAATAAGAGGGATAAATTGGGATGTTACAACACCATATATAAACAAATTGCTCCTCCTTTTTATACAACCTTACCTTTTGACTCATTTCATTATGTTCTTATGTTCTTGTTTATGTCAAAGCATCCACTTATTTCAGTTCGCTAGGTTCTCACTAAAACTAAAAGTTTTTACCCATAAACTAAACCTGAAACAACACCAAAACGACCTAAAAACACTTGAACCGGACCAACAAAGCGAATAACTCCATAATCACTAGAAATCACAATGCCATTTAGAGGATAAAAAACTTAAGACATATCTATATGACCTTGAAGAAGACTTCACTATAAGAACTTCAAGGAATCATACACGAAAAACAGGCGTTTCTCGATTTCATGCAATTATTAATCTGGTTTAATTCGATAAGTTCAACGATTACATGCGACTCAAACTAACAAACAAAAATGATCAATCTTGGACAAGATACAACAATAAATTCTATTTGCACATGAAGAAACAAAACAAGATTCTGAAATCATTTGTTGATCCGTAGCTGCAAATTCACATGATAATCATATAATGAAATTCACACTCAAACAGCCATGCATTTTTTGACCAAAAGACAAAAAATACTGAAAAATTATTATAAACTTACTATTATAACACGAAGTTCGAATATGTAGAAAAAGCGCTCTAAGTAAAATACGGTTACACCCATAAGCGTTTACACATGCAAACTTATTTATCATAATTGATTGATTATTTTGACTTGGTACGGACTAAACTTATGGTAGAACTCAGCTTGTACCCCACCACTGATTGCTAATAACATCTGCGACTTTAACAGCATCACAAGCAGCACCAAAGATTCCTCGTCTCGTAAACCCCACTGTGTATAATCCATTTTCAGATTTCCAGTTATTGGGAAACGAGGTTTTTGGCATTCCATCATCTGTAAAGAAGTTACTTCCCTATATAAAAAGATATCTACATTTAAAATACTAAATGAAACATATGTAGGGATGCTAAGCAATACTATTTCAAATTCATGGATAAAAAGATTATAATTGTTTTTGTAGTGTTTTTACTTGTATGATTGAAATAAATTTGAAAAATGAATTAAAGATGAAGATGAGAAAAGGGTACTTGACAATTGTAACACATTAAAGTAACCTAGGAAACCAAAACCAAGCCAGAAAACTAGGCAACTGCGACCTAAATTGTTACCGTAAAAACTGGTTGTAAAATTAGTGACTGAAACTAAACTGGCCGCAAAATTAGAGACTGAACAAAATCCGCTCGCAAAACAGTCGTAAATTTTGCTATCGCCTGCTTTCAGTCGCAAAAACCATAAAATGTAATTAATCAAAATTAAATAATGATTATCGGTCACAAATCAATCGCAAAAATTGCGACCGTTTCAAGGTGATCGCAACGGTCAAAAAAATTGAAACTTAAATCTTGGTTGCAAAACGGTCGCAAGGTATGAAATAGAAATAAAAATAAAAGTTTAAATATTGGTCCAAAAAATGGAAAAAGATTAATTTAAAATGGTGGTTACAGATCGATCGCAAATAAATGAAAAAAAATTAATTTAAAATTAAAATTAGAATGTCGGTTCCAAACTAAAAGCACAATATATGAATTAGGGACATTGATGATAATATATTATCTATTAGGGTCAATGATTATGAATTATGGTTGTATATGTTCACTTATCGTCATTAAATGTCAATTAGGGTGATTGATGCCCAACTAAGCCAATGATATTCAGTTAGGGAAAATTATGATATTTACAGTCAATTAGGACCAATGATGGTGAATTAGTGTCGTTAATACTTAATTATCATCAATGAAGGTCAATTAGGGTGATTTATGATCAACTACAACCAACAAGCTCAATTAGGGCCAATGATGATACTTTAAGGTCAATTAGTCCCAATGACGATAAATTAGGGTCGTTTATGCTCACTTATCGTCATTGAAGGTCAATTAGGATGATTAATGGGTAACTAGGATCAATGATATACAATTAAGGCTGATTATTAAACTTTAGTGTTAATAAGGCCCAATGATGATGAATTAGGGTCGTTAATACTCAGTTATCGTCATTGAAGATCAATAAGGGTGATTGATAGCTAACTAGGTTCATTGATGTTTAATTAAGGCCAATGATAATTCTTTAGGGTCAATTACCCAAATTTATAATTGTTGGGAGAAGTGCACTGCTAGTAAAATTGATGATTTGTTGAAGAGGAAAAAGAATGGTGCCATTGCAATGGCGACTAAAAAGGGTTTCAAAGTTGGAGATGATATGTTAGTCCTTATTGATTTTAAACCAATATGGATGAGAATAGAGCCTTGGAAAGAACATATTGTGATTTGGAATACAACTTCATGGAGAAAAAAGTCTATTAGAAACAAAGAAAATAGAAGGAAATCAACCGGGCAAAAAGTACTCATGGATCACAAACCTTTTTTACTGCAAAACTAAAAGCGGTAAAAGATGTTAATCATCCTATTTTAGTACATATACCATGTCAATATTATCATTTTGTTATTAAGTTCTAAATACTACTTTTGTAGGATAAAAAGTTCGAGCGTGAATCTTTATTTCATGAGATGTGGAAGCAATCACACTGCAAGAAAGGAAGTAGGCCTTTGGACATGGTGCCAAAGTGTAGCGGCTCAATCAAAAGTTGAGGGCATCGATTCGAAAGAGAACGTTCAAGAACACAATCTAGAGTTTCACGAAACGTCAAGACAAACTTGGGTAAGCCTCTTCACTTCCAAAATGTATGTTAATTATGTTAAATTGCTAAAACTATTTTGTTCATGTATATCACATAACATATGAGGGATATCTTGTGCAGAAGTACGAGGAGGATGCTAGCAAGCACCCAAATTTGACCAACACTTGTGCTCAAGAGCAGTTGGGGGCAAAAATAAAGGAAAATTGCACGGGTTAAGCAATGTTAGTGGCCTGTTAGCCTTGATCATGTGTACACCTTACACGTCGTGTAGCAGTACTACATATGTACCTAGGAAACAAGACCCCGGGGTATGTTTATTCTATTTTAATAAAAAATTCCATTCATAATCATGTGATATAATGGGTGTAACAGGTCATAACGAGTGTTAATGGGTTATAGTTGGGTGTAGTTGCTAACATTGACTTACATTTTCTTGTAATGGGTAATGTCGCATATAATTGATACATATTTGGGTGCAGTACCTTGACTGTGTTATAATTTGTTGTAATTTGGCTTAACGGGTGCTAAAGATTCATATTTGGTTACAACGGGTGTTAATGAGTCATGTTTGAGTGTAATGACTTATACTTGCTTGTAGTGGTTCATGACATGATCAAACGGGACATATTTCAGTGTAGTGCCTTGTATTTTGTTATAATTTGACTTAGTAAGTATTAATGGGTCATATTTGGTTATAACGGGTCTTAACGGTCAAATTTTACTTAATGGTTTGTATCATGTTTTATTTGGTTGTAATGTGGTTTGATGGGTGTTAATGAGTCATATTTAGTTATAAGGGTCCTAATAGGTCATATTTGAGTTAGAAACTTGTATTTTTCTATTTTTTTTTAATGTGGCTTAATGGTGTTAAGGGTCATATTTGGTTATGACGAGTCTAAAGGAAGTATATTTGAGCTTTTATATTTAAGTGTGAATTTAAGTACATGTTTATTATTTGTAGATACAAAGGTTGAACGGGGTCATCGAGGAGTTGGTATAAGAAAAAGAGGCTATGCTCTGTAGAGTGACGAGCATTAAAGCATTGTTAAAACTTGTGTCTCAAAATATACAAACACCGAGTTAAAGTTATAAACACTATAATTTGAATGTTTAGATATCTGTTATGTTCGGATAACTCAGATATTTGATGTTTCAATTAGAATGATTGGATATCTATATTTTGAATTTTAGATGATTAGTTAAATTTTAAAAATCTAGAAATTATTAGCAGATTTAAATGAAAAAAACATCGTTGCAAACCAGTCACAGATTTTCGGTCGCAAACGAGCGGTTGCGAGAGTCCGGTCACAACCCAGTCACAAACTTGGGGGTAGACCAGTCACTAACAAGTCGCAAATATTGGGACCGCTAAACTCGGTCGCAAATTAACCACTAGTTGCAATTTCGGTCGCAAAATAGGATTACACACTAGGATAATTGAGACCGTCATTTTGGTCGAAAATTAGTCGCAAAAGGACATTTGCGACTGAAAAGGCGGTCGCTATTGCCCAGTAGTAAACACCTTAATTCTTAGGCCTATACACACTCACGTGTGTGCATATATGTGTGCGTGCGCATCTCCAAAGATTGTTACCATTTACCGATGGCCAATTATTAGGCCTTCCGTAATGGAGGCGTGAAATACAGGGCGTGAAGCCAAGTGGCATTTTCACGGGCATGAACACCGCCCCCTACTCGGTGAAAGGGGCGTGATTGAAGGGGGCGTGGGGCCATTCAAGGGGGAGAGGGGCAAATTACTTCCAATCAAATGTTTACACCTCACTATTTCTTTTTCTTTTTATTTTTCTTTTTATTAAATATTTAGTTTAGAATTTAATTTGGTTTTTCTCAAATAACTAATGCTCGGTAATTATTTAAAAAAACGAAATACAAGAGCTTGTTTGTTTTATTTTTCTGAACATTTAGGTATAAATTTTAACGAAAACAGAGTTGTTTTCAAAAAAACTATTTTCAAATCATGTAAGTAGTTTTTTAACATGTTTGGATCGACATTTCAACTAATAAATAATTATTTTAAAAAATAAATATCAATTGCTTATAAAAATTAACAAAATAAAATAAAAAATCCACTCATTAATGCGGGGCGTGAAACCACTACGCACCTTAGTGAATCTGGGCAGTGATCTGTGCTGATGTGACGCTGACGTGGCGGGGCGTGAAAGAGGGGGCGTAAAACCACTACGGATTACCTTATTCGCGAATAGGTTTTTGTCTCGACCAACACCATCGCAATACCATGGCAATAGATGTGCAATACCATCACAGTACATATGTTTTAATGTTACTTATTAATTTTATACTATGGTCAATTATATAATTTTATTTATATTCTGTTACTGATTAATTATGTAACGTTTAATAATGTTTTGAATAAATTTATTATGTTTTATAACTATTTAACAGGTTTTCTATGAATATGATTTTAATATTTATTTACAATATAATAAAGAACAAATAGTTTATAAATAAGTAAAATTTAAGATATCACTCCATGCATGCATTTACCTTGAGCCAAGAAGTCACATTGCTCTTGTAACCAGTTGCTAACACTATACAATCACACTCAAGCTCTTGCCCATCCATGAACATGACTCCATTTTTAGTTATTTCCCTCACTCCCTGTTCAACTACCTACAAACATATATAATTAAATAAAATACAAACAATTTAATATTTTTTTTCAAAACCAGAAACACATCAATAAAATACCATTACCTTGATGTTACCAGTTTTGATTTTAGATAACGCTCCAACGTCAACTACCGGAGATCTTCCGGTGGTCATTTTCAACTCCATCGGGCCGGTTTTCGGCCTTCGAAGACCGAGTTTCTCGGTGTCTCCAAGAATGTAGTTAGTTATAGACAAAATCAACTTGTCCACCAACTTAATTGGTAGCCATTTCAGAAGTGTCGTTGCTACTCCAAATGTTGAGAGTCCAAACATCTCTCTAGGCACAATATGCACCTGAAAGTATTAACAAGAAACCCTAAATTTACAAAACAGTAATAATTATTATAATAATAATAGTAATACATAATGCAAAAAATAATAACAATAACATATATGACTTTGAGGCATGCTTAGAACAAAGGTAGTGATTTATATATAACATATTCTGGTTATATACAAGACAAATTAGTTTTTAATAATTCAAACTATGACTCATTGGCTGATAATAATACAAACTAACAGTTACAGAATTAATACATTGATAACTTACTGAATTTCGAACCACTATAAAAGGAATTTCATCATGATTGGAGAGATCCAAGCTAATCTCCATGCCAGAATTCCCACACCCAATAACCACAACCTTCTTCTTTCTAAACTCATGTCCATTCTTATACTCACTTGCATGCACAAGAGGCCCCTCAAACGTTTCAGTCCCTGGAATCTCCGGCACCAATGCTTCAGCATTCTCGCCAGTAGCCACCACCAGCCACCGCGGTTCATACCCACTATCTTGTGTCTTCACCCTCCACACCCCACACTCGAGTTCAAAGCAAGCAAGTTGAAAAGCGGCTTGATATCAAAGTGGTCAGCATAAGCGGTTATGTATGCAATGAACTGGTTTTTGGTGGGGTATTTTGGATAACTCTTTGGGTATCCTAACAATGGAAGCTCACAAACTTGCTTGGGGAGATGGAGTTTCACACAGTCATAGGCTTTTTGTTGCCATAAAGATGCTATGCAATCATTTCTTTCAAGAACAAGAGAAGGGATGCCATGTTGTTTCAGGCAAGCAGCCACTGCTATACCGGATGGTCCACCTCCTACAATGATTGGCCCTTCAACTTTGGTAAAAACTTCATCTTTTTTAGTAGAACCCATGACGAAATCAAGATTCTTTCAACAAGATACTAATGAGTATTCTTTCTTGATCATTCTTTGTTTAAATAGGGAAGCTTGTATTAAAGACAAAGCTTCATTGAACACTTGGAGTTCACAAATGTGCTGAATCAGAGAAGTGGGGAGTTCTTTGGGACTTGGTTTTCTGGCCCTTCTTCAAGTCAGAGAGATTTTATGACAGATGGTGTAAGAATGGAGTGAAAGATAAGGAAAGGAGTTGTTTCTATTTCTCAAGGCTCTGTCTTCTTAAGATTTTTCATTGCAGATGGAGGAAATTTGTTGGGAGGTTGAAGCTATAAATACATTTATGTGTGTGCTTGTGATCATTATGTGTGGTTCAGTTGCATTTACTTGGTTTGTCATGAGTGAGGACTCATGGCTGTATTTCCAATGGGGGTTACACTTGTGTTAATGCATGCATGATGAGCTTTGTTAAGCTGGTATTAGCATAAAGTAGACATGGGATGGTTAGTTTATTGTGGACTCGGGTCTTTTGGATTGTTATGTAAACATTCGGTTCCATATGAGGAACAATTTCCATATATAATGTAACTTATTTAAGTGTAAAAGGGCGGCTTGTATAAAATTTTAGGGTTTTGCTAATGAATAGCTCTTAGGACTAATGTTAGATTATAGAGAAAATTACAAATTACGTCCTTTAAGTATTATCCAAATTTCAGTATACGTCCTTTAACTAAGGAAATTACAAATTACATCCAATATGTTTAAAAAAGCTTGCACGTTTCATCATTTGGACTAACGGGCGTTAATTTTTTCCGTTAAGTGTGGTCACGTACCATGCACATGAGGGCAAATTAGTCTTTTCACCTGGAAAGGGACTATTTGTGTAATAAACTTAAAGAGTTGGGCTAATTTGCTCTTTTTAGGTATTCACCAAATTAAACCTAGTTCTTTCCCCACCATCAGAAGCCCTCTCGTTTCTCTCTAACTTTCCCCCACCATCAGAAGCTCCGGCCACACCACCACCTGAAACCTAGGGCCGGAGCTGAGGATTAAGGGGTCCTGGGCGAACTAGAAAAATGGGCCCCAAACGATAAAAAAAATTAAATAAAAAATTCATTATTAAGACAAAAAAATTTATAGCAATAAACCTAACAAAATTATAGTTTTAAAATGACATAATGTAATAGTTTAAAAAAAGTTATATATATATATATATATAATATTAAAAAAATAAAAAAATTGGGCCCTCCGGGAGAACGGGCCCTGGGCGGTCACCCACCTCACCCATGGTCAACTCCGGCCCTACTGAAACCCCCGACCACCGCCAGCTCCGGTCACCACACCACCACCTGAGGCGAGGGAGTGCAAACCAGAGCTGGACTTTGGGGAAGTCGGAGCATTCACCTCCATAGACCCATTCAGGACCATTTGATTTTGAAGCTTTTTAATCGAATTCAATGTTTGGCATAACTTAATTAAAGATCTCAAATGGGTTTCACTTTTGGGAGTATGAGAGTAAAATTTCTTTATCTAGATATAGTTTTGGTATGTTTCTTTACACCATCGTCTGTCGCCGGATACTGTTGTGGGGTCACCGGAGATGGGGGTGGGGTCACCAGAGAGAGTTTGTCCGAAGATGGGGGTGGGGTCACCGGAGAGAGTTTGTCCGGAGATGGGGTTGGGTCACCGGAGAGTGTTTGACTGGAGATGGGGGTGGGGTCACCGGAGAGAGTTTGACCGGATATGGGGGTAGGGTAAAAGCAATATCACATAATAACCCTTTTTATTTAGTAATTTATAGAAATAGTCCTTTTAGGGTAAAAAGATCAAAATACCCTCATGTGCCTTGTACATGACCTGACTTAACAGAAAAAATTAACACCCGTTAGTCCAAATGATGAAACGTGCAAGCTTTTTTAAACATAAAGAACGTAATTTGTAATTTCCTTAGTTAAAATACGTATACTGAAACTTGGGTAATATTTAAAGGACGTAATTTGTAATTTGCTGTAGATTATATAACTATAAGAATTATATTATTTTTTATTTTAGTTGAGATTTATTCACATTATTAATTATGATAATTGATGATGTAATTAGACCATCTCCAAACAACCCACGGATTTTACCATACCTCTCTCAACACCACATCCTCCACGTCTGTCTTCCCTCCTCTCTTCCTCATCTACCATAGATTTCTTCCATCACAATGTTTTGGATATGGTTTTAACATGATGAATTAATGGGCAAGATAGGTGTTTAGGTCCAAGGGAAGTCCCAAGGTTGGTATCCTGTAAATAGAAATGTAACATCTCAAAATTCATTTATAATATTATATTAGGATATAATTTATTAAGTATGGTAAGTTCTTATATTATTTATGTTTAAGTTATTAATTTAATCTTTTTGTTAAATAACTAAAAAATCAAATTGTTGGGTCAAAGTTGATTAAATCCAAGTTCTACGTTAAATGATTATTATTGGGACTTTGAGTAGCTAAAGTTCTCATTTAACTAAAGAAAATTTTGGAGGAAACAGGAATGGAATGGGGGTTTGTAACCGCCCTACATGGAAAGAAAAAGATTCTGTGATTTCGTTTGTAGGTCTAATGGGGATTGTTCGCGGGTCATGGGTTCACGGGTTTCAGGTCATGGATACAGTACTAGAAAACATGTATACTTGCTATAAAAGTTTCTGACAAGTTACCAACAAAAGAAATTTCCCACAAGTTAGCAACAACTTTCCGACAAAACAAAAACAAAAAAGTAACCTTAAGATTTCCTACAATTTTCCGACAAATTTATTAAATAAGTTAACTTATTTATTTAATATAATCGTCGGAATATCGTCGGAATATTGTCGGAAATTACCGACGAAAGGCTTTTGTCGCTAATTCATCGGAAAATTAGTCGGGACTTTGTCGGAAATAACTTTTCCTACGGGGTTTTTTCTGACAAACACTTTTGTCGGAAACTAGTCGCTAACAGCCAATTCCGACAAATTTCCCACGAAATCTTCCGTCGCAAATTTTTTAGTTTTTTAGTAGTGATGCGGATCATAATTGATTTAATCAGTCCCGTCCACTAAAATCCTTGAAAATTCGTGGGCGCCGGGCAAGTACAAAAAAATGAGCCCCTTATAATATAAACTCAATAACTCATATATAGTTTTTTTAATATATATATAATATAAAAAAATTTAAAATTTCAGGGCTCCGGGGAGAGTGGGCCCTCGACAGTCGCCCACCTTGCCCCTCCCAGGGCCGGGCCTGGATTTAATACTTGCAGCAGGAGTTTAAATTAGTCACGTTTATTTTGCTTTTAGGATTAGGGGAGTGGGTCAAAATCATGGGCTTTGTTGACTTGTTTTTAGGAGTCTTTTACGTGCAATATGTGCATGGGTCAGGTAGTATTTAGTTAGGGTTCTAGGATTGTTATTTTCATATGTTTTTGATTCTGCAGTTTTTGTTCCAATTAATGAAAAGGGTCTGAGTAGGGTTTTACTCAAATCTACTGATGCATCTTCTTTTGTCAATTGTATATCAATCAAAGGCCTAAACACCAACACTTGGTATCAAAGACAAGATCAATTTGAGGGGGACGGTGACTGGTTCTTGGTCGAAGGTTTACAATAGCAGCCTCCATGTAAGGCCTCAAACCAGGCACCCTACAACTGGTTCTCATCACTGAGTATTCTCTCTAAGGCACTTATCTTATTATGAAATCATACAGCGGGAGTCTTAACTCAAAATAATATTTAACATTTCATAATGTCACACCCCCAAATTATTTACTTAATAAATAAATAAATTAAGGTTGTAACGATTGGTAACATTTCACAACAGCGGAAGCTAATTGAAGACTACTAAAGTGTCAAACCCCATTACAGGAACTAAATGAATACATAGACCTAAAGTCATTTAAATCTAAATGGACTTGACACAAAACGACCATACGCCTTCGTCTTCTAAGATCTTAATCCATGAGTTTAACCTATACTAACCGTGCCAAAGTCATGCGATACCTGAAAAACATGCTAAAAAATGTCAACGCAATTTGGTGAGTTCACAGGTTTTAAATGAATACAATTGGCAAAACCATTTGTACAAAAACGTTTGACAAAAGTCATTTGTATGAAATCGTACGGCAAAAACCATTTGCACGAAATTGATTGACAAAACTGTTTGTACAGTACAGGGTACTACTGGCAAAATCCTCTGCTCGAAATATACTGGCAAAACCATTAATACGTATACCATTGGCAAAACCCTTTTCTCGAAATTGACGGGCAAAACCATTGGTACGTATACCATTGGCGAAACCCTTTTCTCGAAATTGTCTGGCAAAAATGTTTGTACGTGTACCATTGGCAAAATCATTTGCTCGAAATTTTCTTTATGCATATGATAAACAAAACAAGTTAGCGGTTGATTCATCAATGTCTAGCTAGCACAAACGAATTATGTGATGCACAAGCCTATAACCAAACCTTTAACGAATTCTCGAATTTTGCCCCAGCTCATTGTACCTTTAAACAATGACAACAACAAGACCTAATATGCAATCATCTGACCTTGCTGGTCAGGTTAGCGCGACTAACCATGATTGGGGGTGTCAACCCGAATAGTACTATTCATATCGATCTACGGCTAAGTCCATAGCTAATGGTTATAGTTCGAAATACCGAGGACCTTTTAGTGTTAACTCATGCTCACAAGGGAATCAGATGCTTGTTTCTCATTTTCTAGTTATCATACCATTTGAAATTAACATGTTTTTCTCCCAAAATAGAAAGCAGTAAAAATGGGTCGTGAAACTCACCTGATAATGTTGCGGTAAAAATCGTATTCCTCAAATATGTGTTAATGTTGGGTATACGTCTTACTTGAGTTCCACAATACACATAGGCACTGGAATATTTATGTATGTTCCATATAAATGGGTCAATATGTTTATCAATGCACAAGTAGAATCATGCTCTAGTTCTACATGTTCAGTGTTTAGATGCACAACTCACCATCACGTCTCTCAAGTTCTAATTATTAACGCTCGTGTCAATAATATATATTTGAGAAGACGAGAAAAATATAGGCTTGATGTATTGCAAAATAATAGTAGACTCGTGTGTAGAAAATATTGTTCTTTTCATGGAAATATAGTATATGTATATATATATATATATATATATATATATATATATATATATATATAGTAAAATAAATAAAATAAGCATGTATAAAATACTTAACTTAATCTTCGAACACCGGTTATGAGCATTAAGTATAAAATATTATAACACATAGGATTTTTAATAAGGCTTGTATTATTTATAAAACAATATTAATAATAGAATTGTTTATGAAAGTCTCATCAACGTTTATCAAGTTAAGTCTTTAACAAAACGGTATAAACAACTTTTCTAACAAGACGGTCCAAGTTGCAATATTAGTTTAAGTCCATTTATAAAGGAAATGTTAGTGTGAAAACGAAAGATAATACCATTAACGATAATAGTTGTGTTTCACGAATTTTATACGTATAAATAAAAAATATTGTTTACAATGTAGGGTTAAGCAAGAAGATAATGATCACGGTTTGAAAAGTTTTCAAACAATAACCTTCTCTTAGAGAATTCCCTTTCTTAAATGTATATGTACATATCTATCTTTAATAAAATCGTTGTTCGGATTTAAAATTTCTCAATTTATGCTAAACATAAATGTGTACGTATATGAGTTAAGTTTTGCAAACTAGTTGAGAGGAATATAAATATTTATACACATACGTTTTATATCAAAACATGATTGTCTAGTTTATATAGTTGTATAATTATATGTGACACAAGCTTCGTATTCAAGTTGCATATATATATATACACGTAAGTATATTTTTATAATACAATATAACATGTTGATAAGTGTGAGTATTTAATTATATTAATCCGGATAAGTTTGTTATTACATTATGAGCAACCCGTCATAAAAATACCCGTTTGTCTCTCGTGTTAACGTAGTTCGTGTGTAACCAAATTCCCAAATGAAATCACTAGCAACATAACTAATAACCATGTATAACAATATATATATTTCCAACAATTTAACGTATCTCATGTTTAATTGAGTCTCCATTTAATATTCACAAAGGCATAAATAATTACCAAAAGTCATGACCCGTATCAAAGTTATACATTTAAACGTATAACCAAAGACTCGTATTTCGTATTATTAATAATCTCGTGTTAACGGTTTTCCTTTCGTTTTATCTCACGTATTATTTTTATTTTTTTATTTTATATGATGCATATGGACTATTTATAAATTCATAGCGCACGTTTATACCTATCCTCTCGTACACGAACCAGCTCGTCGTTTTTGCTGTTGACCGACTTTGACCGGGTTGACTTTTGTTGACCATAACCCGGGACCGTCGGGAACAACCCGAAAACTCTCGCCGATCCGGGTGATGTCTCGTCTTCACCATAACCTGTCAATGTACTCGTTTAACACCCGGGAATGAAAACCCGACCACCAAAAACATTCGGTCTAGCCGGACAAATGTTAAACATGGAAATCAACGATAAAGGTTTGTAGATCTAGTACCGAAAAAGCCAAGGAATCTGGGAAAGGAACTCACCAGAAAATATACTTCGTTGGAACCCTAACTTGCAGCCTGGAATTTATGCCATAGAACCGGGTTCGCCGGGAACCCTATCGCCGAAAAAAAAAGACGCGTTTAGGTTACCTGGCCGCCTGAGTCCACTACCGCCTGACCCGTTTCAGCTATCGTGAGACCCAATCGAACCAACGCCAGCGAAGCTAGGGAAAAACCCTAGCCGCCGCCATCTTGAACCATTCACCGGAATCTCGTCGCCGTGTCAGAGGGTCCGTCACCGGATGAGCTTCTGCCTTCGCCGGTTTTCACCTTCTCCACCACCATTGCCGCCACTAGACCGGTGGTTTTCTGTTGCCGTACGCCGTCGCAGGTGGACTCACCGGAAGGTGGCTGTCCACCGACTCTCTCTCTCTCTCTCTCTAATCCCAGGCGTCTTTCTCTTCCGATTTTGTGTTGGTTAGAGTAAACAGAAGGTGGAAGGGGGTGTTGGACTGCCTTGTGTCGCCGGACCTGTCCCTACAACGCCGCCGGAGAGGGGCTACCATCGGAGGATCCGCCGGAGGGGTGGCCGGTTCCCCCCTTTCTCTCCTTCCTTCACACGGTTTGTAAGGATGTGTATGAGTGTGTGGGTTAGGGTTTGTGGAGTAAAGGAGATGGAGTGGAGAAAATGAAGAGTGTGTTTTCTTTTAAAATGAAAGAGATGAGAATGGTATAGGATTATTTGATCAGACATTGAATTTTATGGGATTTTCTATAGTTTTTCTAAAAGATTTTAGTAGATTTCAAAAGATCTTGTAAACTAAAACCGAGATTTTTAACATTTTTTTTTTAGAATTTATAATTAAATAAATTTAAGGTTTATAGAAGAAACAGGCAATTACAAGGGTAAACTGGACTGGCTTCTGCATATCGCGTGTACGCTCAGGTCTCGAAAATATTAATTTAATTTCAATTTTAATTCTATAATTTTATAATAATAAGGTGTGGTAACAAATGTAATTTAAATATCTATTTCGTAAAATTCTCGATTCGATTGCTGTCTAAGCCGGTACACGTTGACACCGTGTGTCCAAACGCGCTTGTTCAAACTAACAATTCACGCTCCTATAATTTCTATTGTTTATTAATAATATTATTATTAACCATAATAATAAATAATTATATGTTTTATTGTGCTAATTCTAAAATAGCCGGTATCACTTATGCATCGCGTGTCCACACGCGTCCGCTCCGGGTAAAACGTGTCGCGTTCCGAAATTTGTTATGACTTGCTAAAGAATAATAATATTAATATTTTAGTATGATAGGTATAAAGTAAATACTTGTTTACATTATTTACTTATACCGGATTTAGCAAAACCCGCTGACGTCTACACTGGTGTTTATCGTTGTCTCGTATCCAACGTTCGCATATCTCGCCTATAAGCTCCAAATCAGTCACCCGAATAAATACTAATATTTATTAATACTATTTATTTGAGACTTGACGTCTAGATATTTTATCGCGTCGGAAAACTGGTATTAACCCGTACGAGCGCGTTAATCATTCTAACAGTTCTCCGCTTAAACGCTTTAGTTCGTAATCATTATAAATTATATCGAATCATGTAACAATCCGTCAAGAAATGTTTATTAGTTTGTTTTGGATCTGGTTCTCAGGTTGGACCTTTAGTTGGGTCGTTAATGGGTCGAGCCCGTTTATGATAAATTAACTATTAATGTACTTGGCCCTAACTTTAGGGTTGTCACACATAACGTTATCGTTATTATCTTTACCTTACGAATGCCTGCACACCGATCCGAGTAGAACCGATCCCAAGCCAAGATACGTCGACCACGAAGCTCACATGTAAACAATCTAACGTACACACAAAGTCAGCTACGCTGAGTAAGTTCTAATAGTTTAATTTAAATAAAAGTCATCTCGTCACAATTAATATATATCTCCACTCGGGACACTCCGGTCCTTATAAAATAGTTTTATAAATTATTATCATATAGATAACCCCTGTTATTTTATGATACCCCAAACGGTTCGCCACCCCAGACTCGACCCACCAATATAACCAAATACACCTCACCGAATGGATTTATTTTACTACACTAATTACTCGTAATCTACCACCCATATTAAATCCGAAAACCTGGTTAACACAACAAATCCCTAGATATCGTCTTACTCAGCCTTGACCAAGACGCTCACAAGTCAACTGACACTACAGTTGTAAACACCACATCACAATCCCGACACAACGGTCAATCTAACTCTACTCGCCACATTAATACCATCTACCCATTACATTAATCTCATCTCATGCACAATAAATATAACTCATCACTTGCATGCAATTTAAACACGTATAAATGCACACTCTTAACACGTTTAATATGTTAAACATCTCTTGTAAGTATGTACGATAGCCCCAAAAATAGTAAAACATTAAAGAAGGGGATTAGAACTCACTGTTGTGTAGATCCAAGCCTTGTCCGGTAACTGTCCTTTTGCTCGAATTCCAAACCTTCCAACGTATGATCACATGATCAGAAACGTTCTAAAGATATGTCGACTAACGCATGAAATAATAACAATCCAGACACTTGATCTCAACTGATCGCCCTTGTGATTTACCGAACCCTTATCTCCACATCATATACATCGGATTGTCATTGACCCGCTTAGGAACCGAATACCCGAACCTGGTTCTACGCATGCATGCATGCATGCACGTGGCGTTGCCATGCAAACCCTAATTGTCAAAGAGCACGCGTACGCGAGTCGAGCTTCCCATGCACGTCCACACCACGCCATGCAAGCCCTAGGCTCCCCAAAACCCTAATCGGGTGTAACCCGAATCCATCCTCTTCCTCGTTCATCCCCGTGAACCACCATCACCGGGTTTCTCCACCATACGCCTCCTCGCCGAGTACCATCATTACGTTCTGACACTTCGAGTTATCCCCTCATTCCCGTGAACCTTTCTAGCCGTAAGAATCCCTAATCGGGTTATCTCTTCACGTCCAAACACCAACACCACACTCCTTCCGTCGTCCGCCGCCGCAGTACACCATCTCAGCCGTCTCCGGCTGCTGCCGGGCACCACCACCTGTTGCCGTTGTCGTCTCAGGATACACCCTGAAGCCACTACCACCATCACCGGTCACACTCCTCTCTCTCTCCCTCATCTCGGCCTACGGCCTCTCCTGTTACCCCGTTCACCGCCATCACACGTCGCCGTCATCATCACCATTGGTCTCCTCCCGCACCTACGCCGCCACCCCCACAGCCGACCGCCTTTACCATTTCTCCCTTTCGTCGCTCACGGCCGCTCACCCGACCAAAACCCTAATCGGGTTCACATGCACACAAGAATAATAAATGGATAGGTTTAGAGGTATACCTTACGCGTGACGTTCTTCCCTTTCACCGTTGGACCACCGTGGGACCACCCTATTCCGACCTCCTTCTTTTCTCGCGTCCCTGCCCTTGCCGTCGTATGCCCCTAAGCTGAATATGGCTTAGGGTTTAGCATAAGGTAGTTTATAAATCTCAAGATATTACGTTTCGGGTCCCTCTCGATACTTTTAATGCGTTTCCATCTCGAACCTTTACAATCACGGCTAACTGGGTCCCCTAACTTTGATAAACCAAGCCCTACATGAAACCGTTATAGTCGAAGTTGTTTAAAAGAGATTATGTCCCCTCATTACCCCGACCCATTAGTTAACGGATTTCGGGATGTTACACTCCATCTTTGATCGATCTGCTCGAGTGAGAAAGGAGACCAAATGGAGGTGCAGAAAGGGTAGGCGGAAGGAATCAAGGCATGTGGCTTTCGATTCGGCTTGTTTGGCAAGTGAAAGGAAACCGAAAAAGCAGTAGCTTTGTTTCTTCTCCGATGGAAGAAGTCTCTTGGAACAGGTTTGATAGAAAAAGGGAAAAGGCCGTTTAAAACAAGAAAAGAATGGAGAGCTACAAGCAAAGGATGCAAGTTTGATCACATATCAGTATCCTATTTTGACCCCCAATGAATTATCCGGTGTGGGCCATCAAACTCAAGTCAATTATGGATGTGTATGGCATTTGGGAGGTTGTTGAACTGAAAGAAAATGGTAAGGTGGATCCAAAGATATCAAAGTAGGCTCTTGCTTTCCTATTGCAAGCCATCCCCAAAGACATGGTGCTACAAATGGGGAGTTGTACCTATGCAGAACATGTATGGGATGGGCTGAAAACAAGGCATCTAGGAGTGGATTGGGTGAGAACGGCTAGGCTATCACCATTGAAGAGGGAACTCGAAGGCTTGTGCATGAAGGAGGGCGATTTAGTTGATGACTATGTAACTAAATTGATCGGATTAACTTCAAAGGCAAGGATCCTGGGACACGAGATTGCAGAAAAGGAATTAGTGAGAATGTTACTTGATTCAATGTCTAAGTCTTTTCTTCAAGCCATGGCCTCAATAGAACAATTAATGTTTCGAGTTAGATTCTATGCTATTTGACAAGGCCGTTGGAGATTGAAGGCATATGAGGAGCGTATCAAAGGATCCGACAAAGAAGAAAACATTGAAGGGAGATTGATGTTTGCTAGAAAAGAAAGTGGAAAACAACACGAATGTGAACATTGTGGCGGTGGAAGTTCAAATCGGGATGACTTCGGACGAGGCCGCGGAAGAGGTTGGGGGTCGGGGAAGGGTCATGAAGGTGAACAGTTCCAACGAGACAAGAGCCATGTAAGATGTTACAAGTGTGGTGAGCTTGGACATTTTCTAAACATGTGTCCAAAGTGGGAACAGAGAGAGGAGACCTTAAATAACTCATATTCTTCCTACATCTCTTAAATCCTACATACAAAAACCTTAAACAACTTCTATTTTTTTTACAACTCTCACATCCTACAAACAAATGGATTTTTCATCTTTGTATGAGTCATCCGAGGGCGATGAGATTTTCATTAGTGCGGTTCAAGCTACGGTCCAATTTATAAGTCGTGAAATCGAGCGTTCACGTCGAATTTAACTACGGGTAGCAATTAACCGGGATCGTGAGGCTGCTAACAATCTTCTTATAAGAGATTATTTTTCTGAGAATCCATTGTATGATGGGAAAGCTTTTAAGCGTCGTTTCCGCATGAGTCGTCCACTCTTCGTTCAAATTGTTGAAGATATGAAGCGAGAGTTTGAATATTTTCAACAAAGATACGACGCAAGACATAGACGAGGTTTAACTCTTTTACAAAAGTATACATCCGTAGTTCGTCAACTAGCGTACTATACTAGAAGCGATTCATGGGATGAGTATTTGAAAATGGCGGAAAAAACATCGTGAGGTAGTCTTTGCAATTTTTGTGAAGGTATTAATTACTATTTTTTTTAATAAACCTTTATTTACAATTAAATATTATTTTTCCAACTTATTATTTACATGTTCTACTATTGTAGTGTGATTCATCTCTATAGAAAGAGATTTTAAGGAAATCGACGTAGACTGACATTCAACAAATATACAACGTACATCAATCCATACATGGCTTTCCAGGGATGATTGGTAGTATCAATTGCACACATTGGGAGTGGAAAAATTGTCCCACTGATTGGCGAGATCAACACCAACGTGGAGACCATCCTCACCCCCACCATAATGCTTGAGGTTGTTGCATCACAAGATCTTTGGATATGACATGCGTTCTTTGGTGTTGCGGGATTAAAAAATGACATCAATGTTTTAGATCAATCGTCTATTTTCAACGACATCATAGACGAAACAAGTAATATAAATTGTTGAGTTTAATTTACGGGCTATATGTAGAATACTAGGTGGGAGTTAGCAACTGCTGTAGCCTTATTTTTTTTTTTAAAATCAAGTGTTAGATCATAAACTACATAAATCAACTTATGGTTCTTGTGATTGATTGTGCCTAATTGATGGACATTTTACTGAGTATAAAAAGATTTTGTATGCTAATTGTGGATAATTCTTTTTGCGCCCTGATCTAATTTGTGGACACTTTGAATTCAATGTCAATCTTTGTAATATGAATACCGAATGAATCCCTAATTCAGCAGGAAACATAGTCGGTTTATGTCAGTTCCTCAACCCTCAAGCCTCAATAGTTCAGTCGATTACTCCTTACTGTCGATTTCCAAGTTCATTTGCATGTTGGTTTCTCAAGCATAAAGAGTCAAGCTTTCAAGGTATGTATATTATGTAACTTATGTTTAGTCTATATGTGTCATTGTGTGAAAGATTTTGTGAATGTTATTCTTATCCTCATTGTAGAACAACACCTCTTGATTTGTGTGAATGGTTTATTAATCATGAAAACTTAGTTTTATTGAGCTACTGTGCGTATTCATATTGATTCAGCTTTGTATGAGTTATTCATTTAAATCCATTTATATTTATATCATTATCAATTAGAAGCCAGTATCAAGAAATTCATTTATATTTATATCATTGAGCTATTGTGCGTGTTCATATTGATTCAACTTTGTATGAGTTATTCATTTAAATCAGGTTAGGATCAGTTACTTAATTTGGCTAATAACTTAATATTAACTCCTTTGTTATAACTTCTAATTCATTTTATTTTCAGGGTATTATGACTTCTCAGTTGTCTTCTTTGTTGTTTCTTGTGGTTGGCATTTCAATGGCTATCACACCTTGGTTAGCTGCCGGAGGCCAATTAATAGCATCTCGCTTTAAACAACAAGATGCCCGTAGCTTTTTCAAAATATAACTCATTTAGATCCATATCGGTTTTGGAGTACATTCTGATGAGCAATAGATGCAGTACATTCTGATGAGCAATATGTGGTTTTGGACGTGTTGGCCTTGCAAAGGGTTTGTTGCTTTCTGTTTATCAGGTTCGACAATTTCTTCAATTCTTACTGCTTTTTGTGATTAAGTTGACGTTTGATCGAACTTTTGATTCTATTTTGGCCACCTCTTCTCCTTGCAGAATAGAAGATAAGGAGGCGAGTGGCTTGGTGGTTTGCCCATCACATACTCACCCACGCTGCGTAGGTTCGAGCCAACGCTTCCTCATCCCCCGTCCGGTGAGATTGCAGTATTTTTATGGTATTTCAACCCATCTTTTTTGTGTGAATGGGTCGGTCTGTGAACTTTTTTTTTTCTCAAACGAGTCAAAGCACCCTATTAGCTAAAAGGGGATGTGTTCATAAAGGGGATGTGTTCATGCGGGTTGAAAACTTCCCATATCATTTATGCACATATGCATATTATTATTGTGCCAAGGTCTCAGATTGCTCAGGTTATTTAAGCATCTTCACATACAAATCCTTCCATGCCTAAAGCTTTGGTAGGACCGTTTTTAAACCTCCTGTTGTTTCTTGCCAAACTCATAACGTATATATGCGGCTTTCAGTCATTTTAAGTTATGGTTTCATGGCTTTCTATTAGGCTTTAATCCATATGGTTTCTAAACTCTTTTTTGTAGATTGTTCAACACCACATATATGCATGTCTCATTTGTTATTATTGAACAACACTTTATCCAGTATTATGTTTTCCTTCTTCTCCACATCATGTTCCTAAGTTGGACATTTGTTGACCTTTTTTAGTCAATAGGCTTGTTTTCATAATTGTATCAGATTTATATACATTCAGAGGAAAACTTTGAAGCAAAAAGCATTCTGAAAATAGAAATAAAAAACAGTTGAATTAGGATAGGAAAATTTGCGGGCTTGATAGTTGAGTATTTCTTTTAAGATACTGCTATTATTCTTCTTTTATCTTATTTCATAATACTTCTTCATAGGGTTGCAACTCCCATTTTTTTGACATAATTATAATTATACTTTTTAACCTTTCTAGGTGTTTCTTGACAATATGCTTCGAATAATCAAGTTTCAGAAATATTTGTGCACGAATGTATTTGTCGAGTGAAACAAACAAAGAGGTACTTGATCCATCAAATCAAGTGTAAAGAGTAGAGACATAGTAAAATCAACAAAACTCGTTTTATTCTTGTTTCAACCCCCTTCGAACCGGCCACCCACCGATTTTGCCGATTTCATAGCATGTGAGGTACTTGATTCTAGCCCACAGTAATGTTGTGTGCCCAATTCTCATCAAAAAATTTGTCGGGTTCGAATAATTTTTGCAGAAGAAATGGTTGCCACGCAAAGTACAGAAAACAACAATGATCTCCCACCTGTAATCTGCTTTAGAAAGTCAGCATAACAAGGTATTTTTCCGGTTTTTCAATGGTTAGTATTATTTTGTGCTTGATAATGCCTGTAACCCGTTTGATGAAATGTCTCAAAAAGTTCAAAACATGTGGCCTTTGACACCCTAAACCTTGTAGTTGTGGATTAAGGCTCATTTTATGTTTCTTGGTGCATTATTAAAAAAAGATTAAGAAAATTCTTATTGAAGATTTATAAATGTAAAAGTACTTTCTATATTGATGAAGTAACATAGTCTTGTGGATGGTATTAATAGTTTTTGGCCCACAATTGGCAAATACTTCATCTTCTCCTTTTGAAGTGGCAATATAGGGTTATTGGGTTAATATCACAAAAAACCAACATATTTTCTTATTTTTAATAAAAAAAAGTCTCTCAAACTGACTTTGGTATGCTAAAGTCCCTCAACTTGTAAAAAACTACAGGAAAAAGTCATTAAACTGCTTTGTCTATATTAAAGTCCCTAAACTTGTCTAAAATGAACATCCTTTTGAGTTTTTTTTAAATAATAATTTGTTGACTCTTAAATTGGACAAAATAAGACGTTATAAAATTTTCTTTTGCATAAATGTTGTATCATTTTTTGACCAATTTAAGAGTTAACAAGTCGTTATTGAAAAAAATAATCACAAACACATGCATTTTAGACAAGTTTAGGGACTTTAATATATAAAAATTAGTGTAGTGACTTTTACTTGTAATTTTTACAAGTTGAGGGACTTTAATATGCCAACATTAGGTTGAGGGACTCTTTCGTGAAAGACTTTAAAACTCTAGTACCTCAAAGAATTTTTCTCTTTTTCAAAGTTCAGTCCTTGTTAGGAATGAGAAAATACTTTACTATTTGGTATTTTGATGAAACTATTTATGCAATTATGCAATCTTCCCTATAGATTCTGATCCACAAGGACTACAAGATTCCTCTTGATGTGCATAGGCCTTTCATTGAGGTGTAGAGAATAATTTCTTTGTTTGTGTTAATACAATGCAGTTTATACCATGGTGATATAATGAAAATTGATGGAATGTGTCTCTATTGTACATTAGTGTTCAAAATTTCTTCCTTTCATTCTGAATAAATACATGTAATTGTTTCCATTTATATAAGGACTCATAACTCTTTAGTCATTAATGCACATAACTCAACTATAACTCAACTAATGACAAAAACTAACTAATAAGATGCTCAAAAACGAAACAAGCTTCTTGATTTACATACTGCCCATTGCTTCCAGAACTTTGGGATCTGTTTATTACCGTTTTTGGAAGTTAAATGCCTTGATGGAATACGCGAATATGAACCCAAATAAAACAGTAAATCCAACAAGAATAACCGCCACATATTTTATAAAATCGTATTCGAACCCATAAAAGTCGTGGACAAACTCTGCAACTGTTTCCCCTGTATCAAGCTTGTCTGTTATATCCCCGAATTGTGAAGTAACCAATCCGTATAACGTCCAAGCAATTGGACATATATAATAATACCATCTCCACCATACGGGTATCCTCTGTTTATATAGAAAAAAGGTTCAAGAATTGACTTTTTATATATTAATAAAAAGGACATTGTGAAAATTAAAACTTACTGTTCGTGGAACGATAAACCCTGAAAAAAGATTCCAGATGGCATAAAATGCCGATGAAATTATAGCAGCAAAGTTGTGGTTAGGTGTTACTGCAACTGTCATCATCCCATAAAATGTGAAGTACAAGAATGTGATGTACATAAAAAAGAGATACCAAAAGAATTTGGCAGCTGTCCATTCAAATCCAATCATTGCATATACAATAATCCCATAGACAATAGTCTGAACAAAGATGTACGGAATCTCAATCATAACCTGTATAACACGATTTATTTATAAGTAACACAAAACTCACAAGGATCAAACGGTTACAAATATTTTGAAATACCAAATATTATATATACCTGTCCGAAAGCATATGGCAAAGCTGAATACATTCCAGCTGCTCTTTCTCTATAAAAAACTGTTCTTTCTATAGAAACAACTGGTTGAACTGATGTAGCATTTTGTACACCGATAAAGAGTATAGCAGCATACATAGAACCCATTGCATTAAAAAGATCTTGTTTTTTGTCCCTGTAAGATGTGAAACAAGTTTAATAAAAGATCAATGACTTATGTTTTTTGATTATTTGTTAGTTAATTCTATCTGCTTACCTTTTGGACCCCATGTCCCAGAAGATTGTGCCAAACATCAAAGCTATAAAGGTTGTAAATAAGAACCTCACAGCAGTGTAGGGCGGGTTTCTCCAATAGGACCAATTCTGTTTCCACAAACATGCCATACATTGTGTCCAAAAGGATTGTGAATATTGAGTGTTGAAGTGTATATCTGAAGAACCAGGTAATGGTTTACTGCTTTCCTTTATCAATTCTTTATTTCTCCTGAAGTGTCACCAAAAACAGTAATTTAGAACGAGCATATTGGGTTATAGGTGGCAATTTTGACCTGTTTATATATTAACGGGTCATTTCAGGTTATTTTTGCCTCAAACGGGCGGTAAAAGAAAAAGATTAGCTTAAATGAAAACAGGTTGAATCGGTCAAATGTCACCCTTTTATTCAAAAAAGTTGAATTTTTATTGAAATAATATAGTTCTTTTGATCTTATTTGACAGACTATTCATTTATAAAGATTTTGGACAAAATTTAATCTGGGACAACACAACCTGATCTGTATGAAATTACCCGTTTTGGCATAAACCAGATTTTGACCCGTTGCCCAACCCACCCGTTTTTCCATCTCTGAGTATGAGTTTTTGTAGAGATAAAATCACCATACCTGTACAATTCTGAGTTTTTGTAGACTTCTGCAAAGTTAACCTCAAGAGTTGTTTCCTGACCTGTTGAAGTCACCTCTAACATCCAAGTAGCGGGATTATAACCGTCTTTAATTTTACTCACTCCATCGATTCCCTTAATTGAAAAAAATATCAGTTTATGTTTATATTTCAATGCAAAACTTATGGAAAATTCAAATACTTTGTAGGTTAATTACACTGACCTCAAAGTACTTGATTAAATGAGAAGAATGACGGCCTAATGGACCGACGTATATTTCTTCACCTCCTCTTTTCAAAAGAAATAACTGATATTTCATATAAAATATTGATTAGCTTCCTTATAATTTTGTACAAATTTGAAGTGTCTTATCTGATATAGTTAAACTTACCTCATCAAAAGCATCAAATATGTCAATGCTTGGCTGATGTATGGTGCAGACCACTGTTCTTCCCGTGTCAACCGTGTTCCTAACCGTTCTCATGACTATGGCTGCAGCCCGTGCATCAAGTCCTGATGTAGGCTCATCCATGAATATTATAGAGGGGTTAGCCACAAGCTCGACTGCTATCGTGAGCCTCTTTCGTTGTTCAGTTGAAAGCCCATTTACTCCCGGTAAGCCCACAAGTGCTTCCTTTAATGGAACCAGTTCCACTAGCTCCATTACCTCCTCAACAAACATCTACATATAATTAAAAATATTCTGCTAATATTATCACACAAAACTATAATTAATTTTTAAATAAATATGATATTCACCTCTTGGGTTGCAGAATCAACTTCGGGAGGTAACCTAAGCCATGCAGAATATTGCAAGGATTCATAGACTGTAACATGAGGCGAGTGGATATCGGTTTGCTCACAATATCCTGCTATACGCGCAAATGTTTCTTGTTTTTTTGGGTACCCGGAAATAGTGATTGTTCCCTCAATGTAACCGCCTGTTTTTCTTCCTGCTAAAACATCCATTAAAGTGGTCTTACCAGCACCACTAATCCCCATTAGAGCTGTGAGAACCCCCGGCCTAAAAGCACCACTAACACCTTTTAATAATTCTAACCGGTCTTGAGCTACACCTTGGGCTTTCATTTCTTGTGGCATATCAACTGCATATCTTATATTATCAAATGTGATTGAAAGGGGTACAAATGGTAAAACCATTCCATGTTTTCTGTTCTGATCTGGTTCGTTAACATTGCCCACTCTTGATGACATTCGGACTTCATTCTTTCTTTCTGCATTTTTTGTAATATCGATAATTTAATTAGTAATCACTAATTTAGTGATTAAGGGGTGATTAGTTTGGTTCTTGATGACACACCTGAGAGTGGTCTTGCTGATAATTCCATAGGATGTCCTGTTTTCATAGCTTTTCTTGCAGCCAAGCTTTCTTCTGATAGAACTGCCTGTGCATTTCCAAAGGCTGCATTAAAGGTATATGATCATTTACACTTTTTGGAGGTTAATTTATATAAAAACAGTATGTTGAAAAATTTTAAATACTTACGGTTGAGGAATTCGAGAGCCAAAGTGAAGCAGATATTGAAAAGAAAAATATAACCAATTGATGCAGCTACTGCTATCCAATACCAATATGCTTCCGGGAATATTCCTCGAGATTTAAGAACAGACACACCAACTGTTTCTGTGGAATTCGGTAAAATCTGTGCCACATTTTTCATAAGGTTAAATTATATATTTTTACACTTGATAAACATTATGTTAGCTTGATGTTTATATGATTCTTACTTTATTCCAACTATCTCCCAGAAATTCATTCACTGCCATACCATTTTGTCCATACATCATTGGTGAAAACCAATAACACCATATCCACCATCCCTTTATATCATCTGTATGGGGTGAAAATTAAGTTGAAATATTATAAAAAATATTTCTTGTTAGATAAACTTACACACGCACATACACATACACTTTACCTCGTGCCAAGATGAATCCACCAAGAACAAAAATAGTAAGCAATCCAAAGGAGCCAAATGTATTAGCAACAATGATATTTCTTCCTAATGACCCAATGAAACGAAATAAGGCAGATGACATTTGGTGAATGCATATAAGCAAAATCATTTGTTTGAAGAACCTGCAAATGATGAAAAAAAACCCATCACATATAATGTGAAGTAAAGTAGATATAATTATGATTTTTTAACCTTTTTTGTTATAAGCTATACCTTCCAGGATCTGAATCAAACCCTATGACATAATAAGTCATAATTACCCAGGTGGCAACTTCAACAATTGTGACTGGGATCTTGAGAACCCATGTAGGCAGAGAATAAGCCCAAGCAGGAAAGAACAAAAGATCTCTTTGCTTATAAAACACAGGAAGTTTTAAAATGCTCAAAGATAACTCTGAGAAACCGTTGAATGTAATCATGACTAATATGAAAAACAGAGCACCCATGAAAATTGTACCATCAGTAAATGTTTTTTTTGGCATTTCGGTCCTTAAGAATAATGTCATTGTTATTGAAGCCATGAAAATGAGTTGTGTCATCTTGAATATATAGACGAATGAGTTCCTTTTCATAAGCAGATACTCTCTAGCTATGCAAGCTTTTAATAATTCCTTTTTACTGACACCAAACTTCTTAGTTGTTAGCGCGTGTGGGTGGCTTTTTGATCTATCAAATGAGGTAGAAAGTTCATCTCCTAGCTTCTTTCCAATATGAAATGACTGAAAAGCCTCTGCAAATTCTCTTGAAGTAATAAAGCTGTAAGGTACGTCTCTTTTTGTCCAATATTGCTCTTGATCTTTCATTGATGTCACCTATGATGATAATTATTAGAAAATGAGTTGTAATTTGTGTTATTCTTTTCAAAAAAGAATAAGTAAATAATATTAAGACTAAGATTACTTCTTGTAAGAAGTCTGCAACGCCTTTTCTCTCGGGACATTTGAACCCCATGTACTCAAAGAACTCTAGGACATTCTCACGGGGACCTTGGTAAACAATTTGTCCATCCGAGAGAAGGATGATGTCATCAAATAAGTCATAAGTTTCCGGTGCAGGTTGAAGGAGTGAAATTACAGAAGTACCCTGAAGAATATGGATTGATTGCCTAATTGAATTCACTATTTGAAATGTTGTTGAACTATCTAATCCAGTTGATATCTCATCCATGAACAATGCTCTTGCTGGTCCCACCAGCATTTCCCCTGCATTTCAGTTTCATTATAAGTCATTTTAATCATAATTATTTTTAAATGTACGCCAAGTTTGTATGATTTGTACCCGTTGTGACTCGTTTCTTTTGCCCTCCAGATATACCTCTGAACATTTCATCACCTACTATGGTATCAGCACATACTTCAAGACCTAAAATCTTCATATCAAAAACCATCAACCAGAAATTTAGTTTAATAACTTTCACAAACTTATTTCATATTCATAGTCTTGTAAGTTCATAAGTTAGTACCTTGATAACATACTCGGTGACAACACTAGCCTCTTGTCCTTCTAGTGATGCCGCCTATAGAATTAAACCAAAAAAAATCCAAAAATTTCATTGTTGCAAATGGGATATAATTATGGAAACATGTATTGTTCATCATGAGTTTTAATTTCTTTTATATATTTTTTACCTTCATGTAGATGTCAAGATCAGGATCTGGTGTAATGTTGGCTTCCTTTTCTCTCCTTGACAATTCTGCCAACATTTCTAAACATTTTCCACAACCATATGAGATACATATCATGTCAAGGTTGGTCAAATTTTGTAATTCTGTAATTTTGGTGTTTGTGTTTGTGTGTGTGTTTGTTAAAAGTTTGTAATTTTTTTTACTGACCATAACTTGCTCCAACTCCTTGACATCTGGCTGAGAAAGCTAATGTTTCTCTGACTGTCATCTCTCCAATATGAAGGTCATGTTGACTTATATAAGCAGATGATCTTTGTGGGACAAATTCATTCATTTCATGCCCATTGTAAGTTACTCTACCAGAAACCTGTACTCATACATACACATAAATTTTGACTTTTTAAAAAGTCAAAGCACTTTTCAATCCATACTACTTGCATTAGATTATGTTCTCTTACCTTCAAATCTGACCCAAGTTTTCCAGCCAAAGCCAAAAGCAGTGTTGTTTTTCCAGAGCTTGGTGGGCCCAATAGCAATGTCATTCTGCATAAACCATATGTTACATTTATTTATGAAAATAAATAATGTTATAATTCAAAATCTGTTAATCTGTCATGTTTAATTCTTACCCCCCGGGCTTGATAATACCACTGACATCATGAAGGACTGGTAATGGTATCTTTCTACTAGGAAATAGATGCAGGTAATTCAATGATCCCTGGACATAAAAAAATTAAAAAATAAATAAAATAAAATAAAAAAAGTTAGCTTTATGTTAAGCTGAAATGTTATGTGCAGATTTATGTTCATGGGTATAAATGGAAATTAGAACAACCTCTAGGATGTTAACCACAAAGTTAAATATGGTAGGCAGTGCCCTGCCTCCAACATATGCTTCTGCATCAACGGTCAAATGCTCGAAACGGACCTCAATAGTTGGAAGTTGAAGCCCGACTCTGTTTATTCAAATGTCAGTAAACAAAAGCTAAAATTTTATTAAAAAAAACGAGAAGAACTGATTCATGATGACATTAAGCTTAAATTACCGGTCAATGCGATTCTTGAGTTTTAACAAGAATTTCTCATTATCTTCCTCTGCAATTTTCACAAGTCTTTCAAGAAGATTTCTTTTTTCAACCAAATCAAGATTCTTGATATCAATTTCCCTGAGTTGACCCGTTTCTTCAGTCAAAATACCTCTTTCTAATCTTAAATTTGTTGGTAGTTTTTCTATAGCAGCCCATTTTAATGCTTCTTCATCATCTTCTTCAACTGAAGATCTTGAAAATATATCTCTACCACTATTTCTCCATATATTTGAGCTGCTTATGCGCGCACTGCTTACTCTAAATACATCCCCACCCTCCATGATTACAGCATAAATGAAGACTGGTATTTCTTTTGAAATATGATGCTTTGAAGTTGAGTATATATAGCCTCTTGTTTCACACACAGACAGAAAAAATAAAATAAAAAAAATTTACAGCTTTGTTTTGTTATATGATGATGTCAGAAATGATATCATGCCATGTTTGTATGGAAGGTTTATCTGAAGTAGGTGAGTTTCGAATACTTGGTCTTTACTTTAATTATCATCACACCGCATCATTTCCTTCATTCCATTTACAGTATCTTGAAATCTTTATTAATTTTACTAATTTTTATATTAAATTTATGTTTTCCAGGTTAGGCCCAACTGTAAGTACGGATTTTGGTTTCCACAGAATCATCAAAGAAGGTACTTTCTAATCTCATTCCAATGATTAAATAATCTTTACATGTGCATAGGATATGAAGTTGGAAGATGTGTTTACTTGCATTGTTGGTTCTGTGAAACATCATCCATCATTAATTATGCTAATTAATGATATATATTCTCATACGCGTCTGTTCATTACAGAACTACATAAGCACTTGTACGTAGTGCTTTAACGATATAGTAGGAGAGAGTTAAAACAACAGATACATGTGTTTATGCGGTTCTCACAGTTCTCTATTTAAAATTGGTTCTGTATTTAACAACTGTGTATTCTTTATATTATGCTAATTAATGATTATATATTCTTACTTTTTGTCATTATTTAACAGGAATTCTGGAAGATTTTGAGTGTTTGCAGCTAAAATCTAACTTTTTTCAAATTAAGCATATTGCATAGCATTGAGTGTGCACGTGTGAAACTTTAATTACATGCTGGTTGTGTATTCCTTAAGGTAAGTGGTACTAGTTATATATATATTTTTTTTGAAAAAACTAGTTATATATCTCTCTCTTTTTCAAGCATACCCTAATGGCAAATTGGTAATTACATCTATATCCTGCCAAGTTTCAATTGCTTTCTATTTTGGAAATATAAACATAGAAAGCATATTAAACTATGAAAACAATCTTTCATTGATTACTGTACCATGTTATTGGTCGGCAATAGCTGGTTTTGAATACTTATTTTAAATAAACTTAAATGATTGTCCAGATGATTTTGTCATAAAAAAGCTAAACAATTAGGGGAGTCAACTAACAACTTCAAAACAAAGAAGAAAGATTCCATTTATTAATGAAAAGTTTATAAAGACTCCTTATAAGGTATTTAATCAAGTGTTTAATGCATCCCAAGGTGATCGCCGATCGGATTGGACCAGATCGGATCGGATACGATATTATCATATCATACATTTATTTGTACCGTATAGGTACACGTGTACAAACCAGAAGGATGTACACGTGTCGAACCAGGTTATGGGAGGTGATTTGTACACAACAATATTATGTTATAGGGTGTTGTACCATGTGCTGTTGATGGTGGTACATGTTGTGTGCAGATATCACCTCCCATATAATAATTATAATATATGTATATGGCATGTGTAGTATCATAATGTGTGGGATATGCTTCTCAACAATATCTATGTAATTTAATAGATGCCATTACATATCACATAAGTTTGAGCTAGCTGTGTGATACCAAGACAACACATGCATCTTGGAATATAAAAATGTATCCTTGAGAATTTTCATATTTAACCCAGATTTTTCTGTTCTGAGATCTTGATTTTAGGAAGAAAATATTGTGTTTTTAATGTCTATTTTTAGTGGGTTTTGAATGATGATGATGATGATGATGATAAACTGTGTTTTGTGCATTCCTTGATTTAAGGTTTGTAAACCTCAAGATATACATGTAGTGATGTACAAGTAGTTAATGCATACTGTACTAATCTTTGATGCATATATTACATGGGTGCATCTTTTTGCTAGTTTTTTTTAGTGAAATCCCAAATCTAGAGTACTGTACAACTCGTAATGCATAAGACACAAGTCATTATAGCACCATGCAAAAAGGTGGATTATGCATCAACTCAAAAGTGGATTTTACACAAGTTCATCACCTAGCTCTCCAACCAACAATTGTCTATGGAAATCTCAGTAATAAACTACCACTCGCTCATGCTTCTAATTTGTCACACATTTTGTACAACTGACATGATTTAGATCAGGTAGGGGTGTTTACAGTCTGATTTAACTGATTTTAAGATAATTAAACCGGTCGAGTTGGTTGGGTGAGTCGACGAAACAAAGTGGTTTAGTTTATGATTTGAAAAGCAAAAAACCAACCACAACACACCCTCAAATAATCATTACATAATAAAAAAAAGGTTTAATAATGGACCATTTATCCTTTGGATTTTAGTGCACAAGGGATCATATTTCTAGGCAAAAGGAATTAGAAGTTTCTTAGCCCCATGAAAACATAGTATTGCCATTTAATAAGTCAAGGAATCAAATAAATTGACATTCGATTAGGCTAAGTTTTGTCTTAAAGTTAAGCTAAACACATACTTAACTTATTTCACCTTTTCTAATCCTTATTTAAAGAATATTAATATCTTAATAGCTATTTATAATTAATAGGTTGTTAATCTATCGGTATCTAAAATAGCATTTTGATGGAAGAGTTTTTTAGATGCTATTAGCTTTTAAAGAAAAAAACTAATTGATGTAGCTTTTTGAAAATAGTTATAAATCAAACTGCTCTAATCCTCTAATTAATTGTGTTTCAGTTGTAATTAAAGTTTCAGTTTTAAGATCTTAAGGCGGGATAAGCCCACGGATGAAGCCACATAGATGTCGAAAGAAGGCGGGAACCACCTCCACAGATTGCCAAAAACCCCACCCCATCTCTCTCCTTCATCTCACAACAAGCTCCTCTCACCTCCATTGATGGTTTGTCCACACTTGACTTTTTGCTTAGAAATCGGTGTCGTCTTTGACTTCAACCTTTCATCTGAGCGTCACATCACCCAAGGACGTTCCTTGGGATGACCTTAACTCTTGCTTCGACCTACTTTTTTCACACATACCTAAAGTGTCCCTCAATGTAAACTCATAAAAAATGAACTTATAATTTACATTAAACCGTTTAAAAAAAATTAATAAAATTGAAATGATAATTAGAATATAAATATATACTCAACCAACTTTTAAAGTGAATTGAAAAGAGGACCACATACAAATAAAAAATTTATCTTTGAAAAGATGAGCCAATTGTTGGCTCCTTAGTCCTTAAATAGCTTTCAATTTTTTTTATACTTTCTAATGATATTAATCTTTATTTTAAATGCTAGACATTAAGTTTCTAGAAGGGCTATTTTAAATTGTAATATTTCTTTAATTTAATTATTTTATTTTTGGAAACTTTCAAGAAAAAAATCAAGTCTAAAGATTCGATTTGTTGAGTGAAGAAGCTAATACACTTATTCTATTTCTAAATTATCACACTTGTATTTTTGCAGATTTTAAATCCACGATCATTTGGTTTAAGAATACATTACTTTACTATCAAGATATCCCCTACGAGATTATATGTTTGCTGAATACCACATTTATATCTTTCTTCTTTCTTTTGCTTGAAACTATTTTTGGGTGAAAAAAAAATCTATCTAAACTAAAAGGGAGAATTATGATATAAGGAATTTTCAACCTTAAATATTATCAACGTGTTTTGAGCATATTAGATATGGATAAGGAGAGAACTTTATAGTTAAACGTGATTGGATGGAAGAAATTCAGAATGGGTGACCTTTGGTAAGTTTTCACTCGGATGATAAAAAACAAAGGTGAATTCCTCGCGGGCAAAATGGACAAAATGGTTGGTATCAAAAGCCAGATGTTACAAATTGTATCAAAGTCACCCATGTTTTGTTCATAACGATGGGGCAAACCTCATCCAGGACGATGAGTCCCAAAAAGAGGCGTTAGTGATATATCAAGCGAATCTCATATCGTACCACCCAAACTAGAGCTATTGGGACATAAGAAATTATCAAACCTCAAATATCACCGATGTGCGAATTGGTTGTGTACGAGTCAAGAAGTCGACAATTAAGCGTGTTTAGAAAACAACTCAACTTTGAATCTTTTCAAGAGTATCCTTATTTTTCTAAAAAATGTAAATGATACTTGTTATTATACCTTAACTTATTACTGACACTATATTTTTTCGATCATATGGTTTTACCCGACTGACCAGCTATGTAACTTGCGAAAGCATGAATAGTGCCTAGAATCGCATCGAAGTAAACATTCTTCAATTAATTCTTAAATTGATCATTGATGTTCAGTTATAATACATCACAATATATAATCTTATTTTTTTTAATACATATTCAACTAAAAGAATTCATTAATCATATAATTTTTTTTGTCCTAGATTGATTATTGGTGTTTAATTAATTGAATTAAAAATTGGATAAAAGAAATCGAGTTTTCCACATTTGACTTGATGAAAACTTCTATCATTCACTTATTAGTAATTTACTCACACTTAGTTTTATTTTGGACAATTATAGCCTTTGACCGTAGTCAACATCGTATACGTCGACTAGTGACTAAAGTGGATCACTTGATTATGATTCATGGTTTTCTTAGAAAATAAATAACTTAGTTATCATAACCGTCAGCTAAATATAAATATTAGAAAAGAGCTAAATATAAATATTTGGATTTATAATTTTCACTTGTTCAATTAACCACTATCATAAACTATAGTCTGATTTGAAAGCTGATTTTTCTTTTTTTAGTTTCGTTAATCAAGTTAACAGAAAAACGGGTGTGGTTCAATTACTACAAAATAAGTTATTTGAGACGGATAAAATTCGTCGCAAAACTAGTGACAGATTTAAGCATGTCATAAATTTAACAGTAGAAATAAAATCTTTGTAGATTTTGTATTTTGTGATTTTCTTGGATAGATTTTTGAATCATGTATTAGTGTACTTTCAGATTAAAGTATTTCGTGGGTACACGAAATCAATAACTTGGTAAGACAGAAAGTGAATTTCAAAGAACGGGTATGGATTTTCCATGTAAAATTCATTTTATGGATATGTCCTTGATCTGACACGAAAAGACATGGCAATTAACGGTTATAACCGATGTGGTTATACAGTTAATCAAATGGAAAATACCAACTGATCGCCCAGTTTCAGCTGATCCAAGTTGTCACTACTTGGTCATTTGCTAATGATGATACTTGCTGTTGAAGCTCAATTACTACTGCTCGTCCATTGCCACTGATACACAATTGCCACTAATGTACAAAATTTTTTAAAATTTCGGGCCTCTCGAAAGACCGGGCCTGGAGCTGTGGTCCACCCTGCCCCTCCCTTTGGGGCAGGCCTGTGAAACGTGCTACACACAATATATAATGAGAGTATATGTATACGTTTGGTTCGGTTCGGTTCGGTTTTCAAAAAATACAAAACCGAAACCAAACCGTATTTTTCGGTTTTCAAAAAACACAAAACCAAAACCGTCAGTTTTAGTTTAGGTCGGTTTTTTCGGTGCGATTTTTTCAATTAATTCGGGTTTTTCTCACCAAAACGTTACGTGTGTAAAATGATAATGTTTTGGACGAGGATTTTCAACCGCGCATTACGAAGGGGGAAACCAAAGCATTTACTTTTTCATGAAATATTAATAAATTAATTTTAGAGAATAAAAAAAAGAATCGAATATTCAAAAATAAATATTTTAAACAAATCAAGAAAAGAAATGAGACCTGAAAAATAGAGAAATGTTCACGTAATAGATATCAAGAACAAAAAAGAATTTGATCCATCCATTTTTTAGTTCTGGGAATAAAAATAATAATTTGATTTCTCACACACATAAAAGCATTTCTTTCAGAATTTTTAAAGTATCCAACTATTTCTTATTTTAAATTTTATATAATAAGTATATCTATAAAATAATTTCAGTGTAGTCATAATAGAAGAAAGAATAAGAAGAGAATATGATTTTCTTAAAAGTAAACTTATAAAACCAGTTTAGTTTTATCGCTAAAAAAATAAGAAATTGATATTTAGAATAAATATATTTTATAAAATGATTTTTATTTCGGTATTAGGATATTACAATTTTTTTAAAAACATGTTAGAGGGTTTAATTTTGGAGATTTGAAAAACTTAAATGAATAAAATAAGGGTTTTATTAGAGTGGAATAATTAAGGGTTTAAAAATGATTTGTATTTGTGTCTTTTTTAACGTTAAATGAGGGGAATAATTAAGGATATAAAAATGAATAAAATAAATAAAAATATAAAAAGATAAAAATACCCCTTATTAAACGTTAAAAAATGAATGAGGTTACCAAACTAGATGAAAATGGCAAGTTTGGAAAGCACGAGGATGCGCAAGAGCAAAATAAACATTTTGAATGAAAGTGACAAAAATAATCAAATCACAGGGACGAAAATGAAAGTTTACTCAAAAATAAATAAAAGAAACCTTGTGTGTGTGAGGGTGTTCATCATGAGAACTAAGAAGAAGAAGCCAATGGGAAGAAAAAACCAATTGAATCACAAAATTGGACTTGAAGATTGACTCATCATCTTCTTGGTGCTTTGTTTCACTGTAAACAATCGGGTAAGTTCTATATCCCTTAGAGTCCTTCATTTGTAGGTTAATGAATAATGTTGTATGTACATGATAAATTTTTTGAAACATGTTAATGATTATTAGCTTAGGTTCTTGCTAGTCAGTGTTTATAATATCGGCCGTTTAGCTTAGGCTTACCACGAAAAGTGGAGATAATTTGTTGAATCAAAGAAATCCTCTTGTATTGTGAAATCAAGAACTTGAGTTTTTTTTTTCATAATGTTAATTGACTCAACAATGAGTTCTAGAAATAGATATTTATATGAAGCTTATTGGTGTAAAAACATCAACCTAACATGTTTAAAGCTAATTAGAATGTATAAGCTTGAATACCTAACTACTTGAAGAAATGGGGTTTAGGTGTCTTGGATGTATGTTATGTGGAATAGAGACTTTAAGTCTCAAGGAGGCTTAAAGTGTCCAAATGACATCAAGGGATCAAATTATAAGGATTAATTATTAAAAATTCAATTTATGGTATGTTGACAAAGGTAAGTACTTGAGCTCCTTTTTAACAAAGATGGTGTGCATGTTATGATTTGAGTCATATGAATGTTGTGTGCAATGTGAAGTTGAGTTTATCACTTCATGTGTGTCATGTGGAATAGAGACTTTAAGTCCTAAGGAGGGTTGAAGTGTCCAAATGAGGATACGGGCCTCAAGAGATTAAATGACACTAAATTGAGATTACGAGTCTTAGAGGAACAAGTGACACGAAACTGAGATTGTGAGTCTCAGAAGAATAATATTGGTTTATATGAAGGGTAAACCGCATCAATGACGATAAGTCTCTAAATGGATGGTTGTTACACCTTAGGTAAATATCACATTGATCGTGGACATGAGAGACACTTGGTTATAAGGAATGTCTTTCATCAAATACCACCAACTCATTTTTGACGCTTTGGATATGGGTGAGAGGAACTTCACTATACGTGTGATTGGATGACATAAACTTTAGGATGGATGAGATCTAGAGAAATCTTCGCTCAGTTAAAACATACAAAATTGGTTGGTATATAAGTCGAATGTTACAATGGTATTCCTAAGTAAATAGTTAAGAGTTCAAATCTCGTGTAGGCTATAAGTGTAACATAGGGGGGGTGTTTTTGTCGCTAATAAAAGATTGATATTCCTTCATGTGTCTTGCATGTGACACTAGTTAACATAAAGCTTTTTTGCATTGTTAAGTGGATGGATACCTTTGTTACCAAATAATAAAAATAGGATGATCCTTGAATTTCTTAAGAAAAATGTATCTAAGGTATACATTTTACAAATATACAAAGATTGATTTTCATAACTATCTCTTAATATTATTATTGAATCAAATCATTTGAAAATTAAGATACTGTTTAATAAAATCTGCCCTAAATGCTTGAGAAAATGACGGCATTTTGATTATTTTGTGTTGGATATTCAAGGTTTTGAGCCACAAACACAAAAAGCTATCTATTTACAGTTTAATTTTTTTTTAGATCCTGTTTTTATTCAAATATTAGATTAATCATGAATTTATGAAATTGTCAACTATTAATCATAAGTGAAAACATAAAGCATAAATTAACAAGGGAATATGAATATTACGATCATCTATACCATGTGTACAAAATCTCCATGCATCCAAGAAGATCTCACCTTCTATGGTCAAATAATATTTTTTTTCTCTTATCAATATATTTGCTTGACCTTTAGGTTTATACAATGAACATGAGTTGTGTGAGTCATTATATTGCATTATCATATGTTCTCTCTTTTGTATGAGTTTAATCGGAGTTCGTTTGATCCAGTTTCCTATGTTCTTCGTTTTTTTGAGGTTCCTTTTTGAACCACACACACATATATATATATATATATAATTGTTAAAATTAATTGGGGGTTAATTATGGAATTATTTAGAAGTGAAAATCACTAAAAATGGTTAAAGAGGAAATTTGGCAGATTCTTTTGACTTTTTTAATTAAATAATAGTTTCATCATTTTTTTTAAATCAAATAACTTTTATATACTTCATTATATTAAAAAAACTATACCATAAAATTGAGAGTTTTATCCTCTTTAATATGAGTATAATATTCCTATAGTTAAAAAATATTTTTTTTAAAAGTCATGTAAAAATGACACTGAGCTGATAACAACACATGTACATTCGATAACAAAAAAAACTAATCAACAAAGTGTAAAATGAGATAAAAACAAATTGTAAGCGGGATAACAACACAGAAAAGAGAGTTGTTATCCCACTTACAATGTGTTGTTATCTCGTTTTACACTATACAGATATTTTTTTGGAGTGTTACCGCATGTACATGTGTTATTATCAGTACAGTATCATTTTGACACGACTTTAAAAAAAATTAATTTAAAAAAATATAGCAATATTATACTCATATTAAAGAGAATAAAATTCTTCATTTTACAATTAGTATTTATTGAGTTTAAAGAATATAAAAGTTATTTGAGTTTAAAAAAAAAGAATAAAACTAGTATTTATTGAAAAAAATAGTCAAATAAGGGTGACAATTCCATCCTTTACACTTCCAGTTATTTCTATTCATGTACATTTGTTGTCACCTTATTGGTTCCTATACTTTTTATGTTAAATGTGTTTTGTATTTTATATATATATATATATATATATATATATATTATATATATATATGAATCATTTGAGAACACCTAAATATTTTGAGAACTCACGAGAACTCGTCAAAAAACCAATCAACCCTATTTTTTTTTTGTTTTTACTACCTTTATTATTAAAATACAACATAAAAAATGAATTTATATATGTAAATTTACATGTATTCATATATTAAAAAATATATACACATGTGTAAGTTTACCACTTACACATGTATATAAAATTTTTTTAAGAATAATTTAGAGAGAGAAGATAATTAATTTGAGAGATAAATTATTTTTTATGTTGTATTTTAATAATAAAGGTATTGAAAACAAAAAAAATGGTTTTAATTGATTTTTTGACGAGTTCTCAAGTATTTATGAGTTCTCATTTGAACCTAACCCTATATATATATATTTAGAGTAAACTGCCATTTTCGTCCCTGTGGTTTGGTCAAAATTGCCACTTTCATCCAATAGTTTGTTTTTTTGTATCTGGGTCCTCGTGGTTTTAAAATATTGCCATTTTCATCCTCGTGGTTTTAAAATATTGCCACTTTCATCCAGTCAGCTAACACCGTCCGTTTTTCTCAATTAAATGAGGGGTATTTCAGTCCTTTTACATATTTGTTTTATTTCTTCATCTTTTTTACTCTCACTTTTTAATCATAGAAACAAGCGACGGAGGTGTTCCAGTGGTGCTCGTCGGAAACTGGTCAGGAAAAGAGGAAGAAGGCCAGCAGGTGGATGATTAAATTAGAGATTAAATTGGGGATGATTAAAAAGTGAGAGTAAAAAAGATGAAAAAATAAAACAAATAAGTAAAAGGACTGAAATACCCCTCATTTAACTGAGAAAAACGGACGGTGTTAGCTGACTGGATGAAAGTGGCAATATTTTAAAACCACGAGGATGAAAATGGCAATATTTTAAAACCATGAGGACCCAGATACAAAAAAACAAACTATTGGATGAAAGTGGCAATTTTGACCAAACCACAGGGACGAAAATGGCAGTTTACTCATATATTTATGTGAAAACCATAATAACCACTTTTAACTAATCAAAAATTTTCTAACGATTTTTTTTTATTTTTAATGTTATAAGGGTATTTAAGAAAAATTATACTTCCACTATTTTTTGCATTTATATTTATTTATTTAATACATTGATTAATCTTTGACTAAAACGTTCTCTATTCTCTCTCTCAAACCCTAAAAAAAGTGATGCATGTGGAAATTAAGAATCGAAGAAACGTTCTACAATTGGTCACGCACCACCGCTAACTACCGTCGCGATCAAGTATATCTCTCTAAGTCTTTATCTCACCTCCCTCCCTCTTCCCTGCCATCCCGATCACAAGCCCTAGCTCTGCCTAACCCATCTAACCCGTCGATCTCAACCACCTCCTCTCCTTCTCGTCGCCGGTGAAACCAGAAGCATTAACCCCTCCTCCATATTCCGTCCTCTCTCATCCCTTCTTCCCTGTTCTCCGCCACCTCCTCAATCCACCACCACTAAACCGCCAACCCTTTTTATTCCTTTTCTTCAAAAAGAATGTTTCTTAAAAAAACGTGTTAGGCTTTGAATGTAATTGTGATTGAGTTATTGTCTGGTTTGAATTAAGAAAACTTGTACCGATGGAATGGAAGAGCCAAGGTGATTAATCCGACCCTCTCTGCTTCCATTTTTTTGTTTTCACATAGTGTTATGTATATGTAACAACTCATCATTCATATTCTTTAAATTCTTTTTTCTCTTCTGTTCACATAGTGTTATGCATATGTAATAACTAGTTGCAGGTTACCGTTATCACAAACAAAGTTTTAGGGAAGGAGACGAATTACACGAGTTACATATATGTAACACTACTTGTTACATATACGTAACTTGAGTTACATACACGTAATTTGAGTTACATATATGTAAGTGTTACATATGTTCAATTTGGTTCTTTTTTATGTTAACAACTTGAATTTATCCTTATTTTCAATTTTGGTTCAATTTGACGACGACGACGATCTCATCTCTAAATTATTTAAAAAAAATTTGTACATATGCTGTGTAAATGGTAAAAATTACACATGTGTAAATGGTAAACTTACACATGTGTTTATTTTATTTAATATACGAATACATGTAAATTTATATATATAAATTCATTTTTTATGTTGTATTCTAATAATAAATGTAATAAAAACAAAAATAATAGTTTTGATTGGTTTTTCGCGAGTTCTCGCAATATTTACGAGTTCTCAAATGATCCATTTCATATATATGAAGTAAAAATATTATTATTATTATATAACTAAAAGAGTTATAAAAGTACAATCACTTGGATCATTGCATCAATCTATTTAATTTGTCTTTAAAAAATATAAATATGGTAGCTAAACTGCCAAAGCGTTCGAAATCATGTTCTTTTTTGTCAATAAGTTTCCCTTTATAGAATTTTGAATCTTTGTGGTTTTAAACTTCGAATTGTAAGTATTTGATCATATAATGTTCATTGTTTTCAGCATTAACTGCAAAAACACTAACGAAAAAGAAAACAAGTTTTTATTGGAAGAGATAAAATGTTGGTTATCATATAATATAGTTTTGTTTCTTAGTAAAATATAATATATTATCTTAATGTGGCCATATGTAATGATTCCAAGAATATTCGTCTCTCTAATTAAGCAAACTAGTTGAATACCCGTCGTGAACGCTTCGCGACGGGTGACAGATTGTCTAATTCGTTCATAATAGGTGTTGTTCGTCACAGTATCACAATGGTAACGGCACTTGATATAGTCTAATATAGCAAAAAGGAAAAAAATCGATTTTGAATACAAATCCGTTTTCAAATAAATGTATATTGAAACATTTACAAAAACAGCCGCACTCCGTTTTTTTTCCCTAAACGTTAACGAAAATAAGCTTGTATAAACGAAAACTCACGCTTCGTCGCGGGAGTCCGGTTGTTTTTCGCCAACGCCACGCGGCAAGAGTTTGGTCGTCATCGGTTAGGGCCGTCGAAAACAATAAAGCGAATACCGTTACGGGTTTCGATAACACCAATATCGGCAATGATGTTCTTCACTCATAACAGGTTTGCGTCGTAATGGTACGACAACGGTAACGACACTCTCTATACGCTACGATACAAAAAAATAGTCGTTTTTTAATACAACTCCGTTTTTACAAAAACATTATATCGAAACATTGACAAAAAAGAACTAAAAACAGTCGCGCACTCCGTTTTTGAAAATAAGTTAACGAACAAAAGTTATTAAAAAGAAACAAAATTATAAAAAAAATTAAACGGGTTAAAATCATATACTATTGATACTATAAGGGGTGCAAATAAAAATCAAAAGAAAAAGCAAGATATGGCGTGTAGTAGGTGGATGAGTTACTATTCAATTGGCTTGTAATTTAATCTATTCTATAATGAGTAAGAAGGAAACTAAATTTTATATATATATATATATATATATGAAATTTTAAATACAAAGGGCTTATTTCGTATGAAAGGATATCAATGCGTCGTGTGTTCCTTTTAATTTTTAGTAGGATGGATATTTTTGTCATCCTACCAATTATTAATTATACATACGTAATTAACCTCATACAAATCAACATGTGTGATTACGTATACGTAATAAATCTCAGACTTGCGTTGTTACGTATGCGTAATAAACCTCATACAAATCAACATGCGTGATTACGTATGCGTAATAAACCTCAGACTTGCGTTATTACGTATGCGTAATAAATCTCACACAAATCAACAACCGCGATCGTACAAATAAGGGTGAACGTGATTACATACTTGAATTTGTTATGCCAAATAAGGGTGAATGTGATTTCAGGGTTTGATTTATACGCTTTTATCACATAAGGGTGAAGGTGATTTCAGGTCGTCGACGACGTTTTTTACAGAGATTGTTTTTTTACGCATGTTGTTAGAGATTGACCTTAATACCCTTTTTTACCTAGACGCTCATTTATTTTTCAAATTCTATTTACATCAATGCCACCGCGTTTTTTAAGCCCTAGATCAAATCAAATCTACGGGTAGGGAGCCTTCGTATACTTCCTACGCTAAGAACCCTTTGTACGATAACCGCCATATATATATATGGGCTAGTTATCATACAAAGAGTTGTTGTCGTACAAAGCATACGAAGCCACCAAGACCGATACGTATCCTTAGGGTGAGAGTTAAATCCGTCAGCCATAACTACGCACAAAGTTAAATAATCACAAGTAAAAAATTACGCAACCCATATGATAATAACACAACCTATGTTAATAATAACAAAATCTATGTTTATAACTATGCAACCTGTTTTATAATTATGCATGATAATAATTACGTAACCTATCTTATAATTACGCAACTTATATAAATAACTATGCAACTTATTTTATAATCACGCACGATGATAATTACACATATTATACGCACAGCACATCGATACATTTAAAAAAAAGTCGTTTTTAATAATAAAAGTATAACAAGACTATACTCAAATTAAAAATAATAAAATGCTTAAAAACTTTGCTGGCATGGTATCCTTTCATCTCAAACCTTGATTTTCTTGATTAATGAATCAAAATCACTCGTAGTCTTTGTACAATAAAAGGCTGTTGTATTTTAACCCAACCCCCTCGGTGAGGAAAACTAGAAAACTCGTTCTCCAATTTGACCCGTTGAATATTTGAGTTGACCTAAATTGACCCGTTGAATATTTGAGGTGACCCAAATTGACCCATTAACTAATTTGAGGTCACCCAAATGGACCCAATTCAATTGATTTTTGCCCAAATAAACCCATTATTTGAAGAATGGGTCAAGATTGCCACCTCTAATATATATGTAGTATGATGATACTACATATATAATATCTTACTGCTACAGATATGTAATATCATATTACATATGTGTAATATTGTCATTGATTACACATACGTAATATCTTACTGCATATATATATTATCGAATAGGTTCTGACACGTTAATGTTTTTTAATATAGCAATATTATACTTAAATCAAAGATAAAAAATGCTTAATTTAATAGTGTAATTTAAAAAATAATAATAATATCACATGAAAAAGTTATTAATGTTTAAAAATTTGGAGGGATGAGTTTTCTATTTTTCCCATTAAGAGAAGTTTTCTAATGAACCCTACCTTATATATTGTAACATCCCAAACTCCTAAAATCAGTTGGGACACGTGTCGGCTAAAGAACGCGACACTAGAACGTAACCGGACGCGAAAACAGAAAGACGGTTCGACCGGAAATAGCCCAAAACTTCCCGTAAGCATATCCCGTGCTAGAAAATGAGTTACGGAGACCATAATATATGAAAATTTGGTGCCTCGGCGAGGAGAATCTGAAAATGTAGTCGTAACGGACCGTCACCCTGTGTAACGGTCCGTCAAGGGGGGTCAAAAGTCATAACGGACTGTCACCGTCCGTGACGGTCAGTCACGCTGCAAAATCGTGAAAACGTTCCGTTTTAAGCCACGTATCACTGAGTCATCGCACCCTAAGGCCATGGCGGACCATCATGAGCCGTGACGGTCCGTTACGTGGTCAGAAAGTCCTTGGAGGCCAAGAAAACGGTAACGGTCCATTACGGGATTAGAAATTTACCTATTAATTTATTCTTGAGGCCATTCACTCTCAAACATCACACACATAAACACCATAATTCACACATATGATCTGGGAAGAATTAGAAGAGCCGGTGCGGTGCGTTAAAGTGCGAGTGCGGTTCGAGTTCGGAGAAACGTTTAAAGCGAGGAACGAACTTAGGAACTACCCGAGGATAATGTAAGTACACTGGACCCGTAACCTAGACACTGTTATGTGAATTATGTGATTAAATGTTAGAGTAAACTGCCATTTTCGTCCCTGTGGTTTGGTCAAAATTGCCACTTTCATCCAATAGTTTGTTTTTTTGTATCTGGGTCCTCATGGTTTTAAAATATTGCCATTTTCATCCTCGTGGTTTTAAAATATTGCCACTTTCATCCAGTCAGCTAACACCGTCCGTTTTTCTCAGTTAAATGAGGGGTATTTCAGTCCTTTTACTTATTTGTTTTATTTTTTCATCTTTTTTACTCTCACTTTTTAATCATCCCCAATTTAACCTCTAATTTAATCATCCACCTGCTGGCCTTCTTCCTCTTTTCCTGACCAGTTTCTGACGAGCACCACTGGAACACCTCCGTCGCTTGTTTCTATGATTAAAAAGTGAGAGTAAAAAAGATGAAGAAATAAAACAAATATGTAAAAGGACTGAAATACCCCTCATTTAATTGAGAAAAACGGACGGTGTTAGCTGACTGGATGAAAGTGGCAATATTTTAAAACCACGAGGATGAAAATGGCAATATTTTAAAACCACGAGGACCCGGATACAAAAAAACAAACTATTGGATGAAAGTGGCAATTTTGACCAAACCACAGGGACGAAAATGGCAGTTTACTCTAAATGTTATGTGTTATGTGCTATAAACATGACGAGGGAACGGGGTAATGACAGATTAGTCTAAACACTAAACGGGAATAATGGAGTAGTCACGACGTATCCAAGGGGTGGGGGATACGCCGCTGGTACTTCCTATATATAAATCTCTTTGATACTTTATGGTGAAACCATTATGAATATTTAGGGGTATAGACTAAACGATAGTAATAAAAATATAGTAAACGTACGGGAGAACTTCCGACCGGTATGTAGTTATCTGAAAAACGGAATGTTCTGTCAAAGGAAAGAGTGGTGTATAAATCTCTCATAAACCCGTCACTCTTTCCTAGGAACATCTCTGTTGGAGGTAATGCTCTGGAAGGATAATCACCCAGTTTACAATATATGACGAGTATGAATATATGATTAAATTGAATCCATGAATACATGGAATATGTGATGCATGATGATACGTGCAAGTTGTTGGGATATCATGCACCGGTTTTAAAGATATAAAATTAAACAATATAAAATCAGATTTACAATAGCGGAAGCGTTTACAAAAGTACACGATAATAAAGATCTGATCTTTTCCGACAGTGATCCGATTACATAGCGTTTAGACAATAAAATAAATGAATAAACACAACCATAGGGTGTTTAGGATTTATACCTTTGACGAATAACCGGTTTGTAACACTCGGCTACAAAGAACGTCACGCTAGTTGACTCCAAACGAATCCGTCACACGAAATCGTCACACGAAGACACTATTGACGAGAACCCGGTTCTCCTTCTCCTTGTCCGGTTCGACTCGCGAAAACAAAGGAACACAGCGGTGCCGTACGGCGAGGACGGTGGCGGCAAATGGTGGCCGGTGAAAGCTGGTCACGGCGGCGGTGGTGTGGCCGGTTGAGGTCGACGACGCAAGGGGGAGGGGGTCGGCTTCTCCTCCTTGCGCAAATTCCCTTGGTGGCTAGAACTCATATTAGGGTTTAAGTATAATGATATATTTATAGTAAATCTAATTAAACTTAAAACCATGAACAATTAACCTTTAATTATTAACTGAATAACAATTAATCAGTTCCAGTCCCCGTAGTTTATAATTACATTAATTAATAAACTATCTTGCGTAAACCGAATTGGTTTTACATTTAACTATTAAATATATAAACCCGTCAATATATAGTAAACTATTATATATATATATAACACTACACTCCGTCTCTTGTTGATTTTAATTATTCAGAATAATTAAATACAACGTAATTAATAAATATTTCTATAAATATTTAATCCACCGAATTCTAAATTCATGTTTCGTGTAATAACGTTTAAACAATTAAACGATATAATTTGTTCTTTGCCCAAAGTGTAACTCTTCGGATTGTACCTCGATAGCAACGTTGATATTAAGGATGATCGGACATCTAATATCCAACAATCTCCCACTTGGTCGATTCATCAATTAATCGGGTCAACGTAGACAGTGGTGGACGCCTAGCTGCATCTCACTGCACCTAACAAGGTATGACGTATTTATAATCCTCAACTAATTCCCTGTGTTCAAGTAACCTTACTTAACCAAGTACATTATCCATGGTAACCATATCTATGTGTCCTTTCTGTTTAGGTCATCCGTTGAACATGAGACATGGATAAAAGTCACTTCTCATATGTGGTTCAACTATTATTGTTCTTGTTCTCCAATTCGATAATGGTCTAAACAAACTACTCTTTAGTTTGTGAGTGACCACGCAATTTATACTAGTTTGAATCAACGAGGGCGCCAGAATGTCCAAATCCTAATCAAAGGATAACAGAATTCCTTTGGCCACGTACAATTCCCACTTAACTTCAGATCACTCCTGATCATATCCTTATTACTTCCTGTTAAGGTACAGCGTTAGATAAGATCAAAGAACAAACTTCAGTCGGAGTTAGTTCTAGTGCGTGCCTCGGTTCGAAGGATCAATAGATCTTACCATATTCAAAACTTCTCAAGACCTGACCCATGAAGATAGTTTTGAAGCGAGTTACGTTCAATAATCATTCTCTAGTGATTATTTGTGAATATGATGTCCAACCATTTGGACTTTCATTCCTAATGAACCAATCATCTAATTCACAATAGTCTTTCGTTCAGATTGATTCTCATGAATCTGATCGACTACGAACATTTAGAATATAATATAATATTCAAGGATTTCTAAAACGTACAAAATGTCGAACATAGAAAACATCTATTTATAATGAATTCAACCTTTGAATCAATATAAAACACTAATGTTTCTATTTATAGTTCGAAAGCACCCAATACTAATCAAATCAAACTCGGGTCTAGCATTTGTAACACCTATCGACATGCTCCTCATATCAAGATTGAGGTATATGTTTAACGAATGGGTTAGCTAGATATTGATTTGTGTGAATTTTGTTTTGTCATGATGTCTCCAAGTTTCATGATCCCATTAATGAAACTTATGGTGGAAAATATCTTTTGGAACTCCTTTCCAAACTTTTAGAAGTTATCTGAACTCCTTTCAGAATGCTATCTTCTAATGTTTCCAAGTCACAACATCTCATGTTTGTGTAATTGTTATTGATGAAACTCTTTCATTTGATAACGCTGATATATCCCGTGGTTCACTCATCTAATCATTTTCAATGATCTTCTTTTTGGTGTTAATATCTTAACCTTTTAAGACAATAGTGTCTGACCGACAAGTTGTCATAACTAGTTATGATATTGTTTCAAGAATCCTTCTTGATAGTCAAAGCTGGTACTCTTAGCATCTTATCCGATAAGATAGTTTTATCTCATCATAACACTTTATGATCACCATTATGTGCTTCTCAAGCATAATCCTTTTGTCATAATTAAATTTCAAAGTTCTTTCATCATATGAAAGCATTGACATAGCTTATTATCTTCTAGATGAATAACATGAACCTATTTAATTTCATATTATCCCAACTATTAGGGTTTAAAGATAATATTAAAAAAAATGTTAACGGTTTGTCTTTATTGATTTGTCGCACAAAACATTTAAGACAACTTTATCAATGTCAATAGATTGCAATGATTCTAACTTTGGAATCCTTCCTTTATATATCTTATATACGGATGCAATTGAAACAAGCTTTGAAATTATTTTCTAAATATACTCTATCTTTTAATGATATGTTTAAATTCATAATTTTAGCAATGTATCACTATAATTCTATGATAACTTTTATCATCCCTATTTGTGGTCTTCTGTGTATCACTATACACTCTATGATAACATTTATTATCCCTTTCTGTGGTGTTTCCATGTGTCTCTTATACATTCCTCTTGATAGTGTGTCTCTTACACTTTTCTTTGTTACAGGTACTAACTCCCACTGGCCTTTACATCTATCATATTGAATCCTTTTTAAATTTATCTTATCAATTAATGATTTCAACAGTCTCAGACATATTCAGACTTTTATTCTTTCTTTGAAGCCACTTTATTACAAGAACATTCTAGTATTCATAATACATGTTCATTTTGATTAGTCTGTTCAAATGTTCAAAACTTTGTAATCTGTTTCCTTTTAAGGGAACTTGGAATGCTATTCCAATTTTATCAACCTTTTGATAATATGTTATCAACTTTTGATAATATGTTGGGCTTCTAGTATTTACGATCCATATCCATTGTTTCAAAAACAACCTCTATATTTTAATGAATCTTATTCATATGCAGATTTGATTAGATCTTTATTTGTCATAAAATGGATTGTGTGTCTAGATCATCACCAGGTGATTTTGCTAAAGAATCTTATATGCCTATTGTAAAAGATCTTATCTTTTACTTGTATACATTTATCAATAGTAAAAGATCACATCTTTTGTTTATGATAAACTTTCATATATTTATCAAAGATCTTATCTTTGCGTGTACATATATATATATGAACTCTGTGTATATGCAATTTGAATAATACCATTTATTCATAACTTTAAACAACATTTGCTTCTTGTTCAAGAATCAGGTATGAACAGTTTCAATCTTTTTCATAAGTTTGGAGGCTTATTAAGGCGGTACGTGAAACTCTTTCGTATAGGAGTTCATAACATCCTATCCTTAATTGTTCGTAGGACTCTTTCCTATATATTCATATCCCATATGAATTGTTATACCTGTTCTGGATAAACTTTACGGTTCAAGGCTAGTGATTTAGATTATGTCAATTTTGTGTTGCTGTTTCTCACGACTAACCATTTAGTCTTAAAGTAGTGATAACTTTTATCGCTTCTTTTATATCTTATCTCATAAGATCGTTTCTATAGAAATTCTATTGAATCCATTCTGGTTAAACGTAAACATTATATCTCATATATATCTTTTACATGATTCAATTAATTTGATTTGTGGTATCTATTAGATCCGATCTAATGTAATATCTTTTAGACTTGAATAATCATGTCTCACATGTATATATAATATTTCAAGTCAAATAGATGGTATTGAATTCTCAATTCATAGTCAGGAAACAATCATAATGCAAAAGATTTAAATAAGTCATACTTAAAATAATCAAGCAATATTCAAAAGAAAGTAAATACGGAATTTAAATTTGTTCTAAACAAAAATAAAATAACATCATCAAATGGTATAATCAACGAGAAGTAATCTTCAAGCTGTGTCCATCTTCCTTTTCTTCTTCTTTTCCTTCTTTTCTTTCATCTCTGCAAAAAGCAAGTTTGCATACGTTAAAAGTCTACCTTTTAAGTGATAAAGAAACAACAGAAAAGTTGCCTAGATACCTGGAGTATATGCATTAAAGCATTCTCTAGCAATAACAGCTTCAGGCATCTCTCTCACACGGCATCTGGGTTTCGAGAGGTGCGTCTTGATCTTACCAATAGCTTTGCCCTTATCTCCGGTCTTGACAGTGTCATCCGGTACCTCTTTGCTTGTGAAGGACAAGTGAAGTTCATCATTGAATATAGCTTGAATGATATTGTCACTAGGGTAAACCCCGGTCCTCTCAAGCTGGTCAATAAAGCATGTCATATGCAAAGCATCCTCGGGTTCCACCTTGGCGTACCAAGAGATGAAATCCCTAACCTCGTCATAATGATTAAGTAGACACTTTTTCCCATTTATAGTCATCAAATACGTCATCAATAGTAATATCTATGACCAAGTGATCATCTATGGGAATGCATGCTTTTTCGAGGTCTGCCACTTTCTTCCTCATGATCATAGCTCGTCTCGGATTCTTCAGAGCAACGTCTCTAATGTGTGACATTAAAGAGTGAGAAGGATCTTTGTTGTAGTCTTGATGGTATTTCTCCTTCAAGTTACGGATCATGTAATAAGCAGACAACCTCTGAAGTGATTCTCTAATCTCAGGGTTAATAGATGCAAGCATAAGGTCTGATATAGCATGAGTATCATCCCTAAGTTTGTTCCAAGCATTTAGAACAAACTTGCTAGCATCCTTAGGTGGCTGCTTAGGTAAAGGGAACTTAAGAATATGTAATTTCTTGTTATATCTGAGGACGTTCTTCAGATTGTAGTACCAGTTTAAGAAATTTGTTCCATCGAGTTTAACGTTTAGGATGTTGTTAAGACGTTCTAGAATAACCAAATCAGTAGATAGAGACATCTACAAAAAATATCAAATAAAATTTAGTATTTTCATGCTTGAAATTTCCTAATTTGAATTAATGACCCAAGGGAAAAAATTACATATAATTAGGAATGAGATCCCGGTTCACCATATCTCAGTGAATGGTTGAGCACTCTCCACTAGCATAGCTAGGTAGGTAGGTATGAAAATACCAATTGTGACAACTACACAATTCTCGGTTTGAAGGGCATGACGAGCAAGGTTAAGCTTGGAAACGTTTCCCTCAACTACGTCCACTTAAACGACTTAAGTGATATTTGTCATACAATTGTGACTGTAGACCCGGCCTAAGTGACTCTGGAATCGTGAATCTACCTTCAACCAAAACCGTAGCGCCGGATGCAGGGTAATTCACTAACACCGACGTTTCAGATAAATTAGTTGAAGTGTCACAATTTAGGGTGGCGCAGAAATATCGATTTTAAATTGGGATTTATATAATGTTTTAAATTACCGGTTAAAGGTCAAAAACATTTTGGACGACGAGGAGCATGAGCCAAGTCGTGCAATTTTAGTAAACCAGTTTTACTCTGTATAAGTTCGTGAAACCCTTTCAACACTCGACACGGTCCAATTTTAAATACCTTATTTAAACTAAATTGGTCGTTAGTCGTGAACTTAATTTTAAACTAATTAACCTTTAATTAATTTAAATATGTTTTTAAATAAAACAATTAAATTTAAAAACCCGTTTTAATCTTTTAAATAAAAAACTGCTTTTATTTAAATTACCTTTCCGAGAAATATTAAACCTTTTAATATTCTCATCGTTTTATAAGATTGTGTTAAATGTTTTATAAAAATATTTGCAGTTTAAATTATTATCCTAAATAATTGTAACAACCACAAAAAATATAAAAAACCATCGAGCCACTAGTTAGATTGTTCGGTTTCGTTCTAGCCATCAAACGAGCAACCGAACCGGTCTAAGGGACAATAGATAAAATATAAACTTGTCGCCTCCCACTTAGTACAAGATATCTATCTTCAAATCTCGTCCTTGTCAATCTTCTGTCTTCAAATCTTCGTCTTGTTAGGTTTACAATTTTTATACTTTTACATTAAAAATAAATATAATAAAGAAACCTATCATTACATCCGGGTTCCAAATAACCCAAAATAAAATACAAATACAAAGAAAAATAAAACAACTATGACAAACAACAACCACGGGTCACTAGGGCTCGATGTAACAAACACAACCAAAACGGTAAAGGTTCGATCTTTTGTTAACCAAAAGTGATAACAAATAAAACGGAGATCGAGAGAAAAAATAATAACTATGTCTAAACGCGCGTAAAGGTGGCTCTGATACCACTGTTGGGATATCATGCACTGGTTTTAAAGATATAAAACGAAACAATATAAAATCAGATTTACAATAGCGGAAGCGTTTACAAAAGTACCCGATAATAAAGATCCGATCTTTTCCAACAGTGATCCGATTACACAACGTTTAGACAATAAAATAAATGAATAAACACAACCATAGGGTGTTTAAAATTTATACCTTTGACGAATAATTGGTTTGTAACACCCGGGTACAAAGAACGTCATGCTAGTTGACTCCAAACGAATCCGTCACACGAAATCGTCACACGAAAACACTATATACGAGAACCCGGTTCTCCTTCTCTTTTTCTGGTTCGGCTCGCGAAAACAAAGGAACATAGCGGTGTCGTACGGCAAGGACAGCGGCGGCAAATGATGGCCGGTGAAAACTGGTCACGGCGGCGTTGGTGTGGTCAGTTGACGTCGACGGCGTAAGGGGGGGTCGGCTTCTCCTCCTTGCGCAAATTCCCTTGGTGGCTAGAACTCATATTAGGGTTTAAGTATAATGATATATTTATAATAAATCTAATTACGCTTAAAACCCTAAACAATTAACCTTTAATTATTAACTGAATAACAATTAATCAGTTCTAGTCCCCGTAGTTTATAATTACATTAATTAATAAACTATCTTGCGTAAACCGAATTGGTTTTACATTTAACTATTAAATATATAAACCCATCAATATATATTACACTAATATATATATATATAACACCACACTCTGTCTCTTGTTGATTTTAATTATTCAGAATAATTAAATACAACGTAATTAATAAATATTTCTATAAATATTTAATCCACCGAATTCTAAATTCATGTTTTGTGTAATAACGTTTAAACAATTAAACGATAAAATTTGTTCTTTGCCCAAAGTGTAACTCTTCGGATCGTACCTCGATAGTAACATTGATATTAACGATGATCGGACACCTAATATCCAACAAAAGTATGAATGAGTATAATGGAATGAGTCTAAACCCTAAAATGGAATAATGGAGTATTCACGAAGTGTTAAAAGAGTGGTGGATACGCCACTGGTGCTTCCTATATATAAACCCTTTTAATGCATCATGGAGAAACCGTTACGAAGTTTTAAGGTAAGGACTGGTTGGGGAATAAATCAAGCATATACAAGAAATGAAAACAAATGCTTGAAACATTTGGGAGGTTGTGAGTCTATGATACTCAAAGTCCCAAATGAAATGAGATACGTGGCCTATAAGGTGAATCTCAATAATAAAGAAGAAAACCAAAAAGATTCCAAGCCTTCGGGGCTGAGGAAAAAGGGACTCCAAGCCTTCGGGGCTTAGGAGGAAAATATTACAAGCCTATGGGGATGAGGAATAAATGAGTCTTCGTGACAAATGCAAGGGGTCTATACTAAATAGTATAAGAACCTTGCCAATACTCGGACCGGAGGTACGGCCTAAGATGGTTGCGAGGGGGTTAACGCACCCATAAAATATACGAATGACGTGACCGGAGGTACGTCCGGAGATAGTCACGGGGGCGCCGAGAGCCTGTAAAACTTGAACAATAATAAGAACCTAAAGGGTTCATAATGAATTGAAAAGATGCAGTGTACTTACTTAGCGAAAGCTAATTCAAAAACGTTTTCTAAACACTGCAGGAAAGAAGCACGTGGAATAGAGTTTCCTGTGGATGAGACCGGACGGAATGAAGAATCCCTAGATTATGTAATAAGATATTGTACATGTAAAACAATATTTATAAATGAAAAATATACCTTAGTCATTTAATGGCAAGGTTTTGATAAACTAGGACCGTTTTCCGCACTAAACTCTGATAAAATAATAAAGAAATAAGTAGGGTGCTTCATATATATATATATATATATATATATGGTCGGTTATCGTACAAAGGCCAAAAAGCATACGAAGCCACTATGACGCAACATGTCCTTGAGGCGAGTGGTAAATCCGTCCGCGTCGTAATAATAAGGCAACTTATATAATAATAACGTATGTTTTAAAATGATAAAACACATGTTTTAAAATAATATTAACGCATGTTATATAAATAATAACGTGTGGTGATAATCATGCATGTTATACGAATAATCACACATGTTATACGACAACATATAGACATATTTTTTTTTAAAGTCGGCTTTTTATAATAAAAGTATAGCAAGACTATACTCAAATTAAAGAAAATTAAATGCTCAATTTTATGGTGTAATTAAAAAAACTTATGTCGTATAAAAAATTATCCACGTTTAAAAAAATAGTGAAATTTGAAAAAAGTTAACAATTATAGGTTATTCCAAATTTACCTATCCAGACCTTTTTCACACATAAGGCCAAGTGTAGTGGGCATGGAACACCGGGGCGTGATCCACCTGGCCCGTGAGTAGGCATGGAACACTGCCCAGGGGGCGTGATTGGTGGCGTTTTTGGGAGGGGCGAGAGTTGAAGCACATGCGTTTGTGGGTAAACTAGCCGTTACAAACATAAAAAAAAACTTAAATTAACCTTTAAATAACACCTCAACCTCAAACCATTTCATATTCTACTCTAAATTTCTCTCTACTCATTCTATATATATATATATATATATATTTTTTTTTAAATGGATATTTCATCTTTATCAGAAGAAGAAGAGGTGATTGTTGACGCGATACGTTTGGGGTACCAACTACTTCAAGAAGCCGAGAGTTCGGAACGAGTTATAAGATGAGTTCTAGTAATGCAGGATCATGAAGCTGCCAATGAACGTCTAGTACGTGACTATTTTTCTAAGAATCCCATGTACAATGAAGATACATTTTAGGTCCGTTTTCGCATAAGTCGTCGACTTTTCTTACGAATTATTGGATATTTGGAGAGAGTTTCCATTTTTTTAACAAACGAAAGACGCTAGACGTAAAATAGGTTTCATGGATTTAACAGAGCATATTTGGAGGCATCGTCCAAATGTGGGATGATTATTTGTATTTTTTATATTATTTATGACATATTAAGTAAAATTTTATTTTATTGTCTTTTTTTAAATAAATATTTAGTATTTTATTAATATGTAAGGCCTCGAACCCGGGGAGGCCTCACGCGTTAGATTTACTCATAAACAAACAGTTCTTAAACTTTGAATATCAAATAAAGTAGCAAAAAAATTCATTCAAAGTTAAGATAAACATATCCATAAATTCAAAACATAATCATTGTCTTAAAATTGTCATATCATAAACATAACAGGATGCCAGACTTCCTGATCAACTGGGTAACTCTTCTCGCTTGCCAAGCATCCATGCCTCGTATTTACCTATGCTAACCTAAATATGCATACTAAAAGTCAGCTACGCGGGTGAGTTCTAGCTTTTACATAAAACATTAACTTCAAATATTTGCCAAAACATAGCATATAAACTGTCATAATAAAAGCGTACGTAATCATGCAATAACATAATATATAAGGGAAAACATAAGTCAACAAATAGATCGAATCTGCATCTTCTCGTAACCGCCAATTCCAACTTCAAGCACGGTGCTTCGTAAAGCACACGTACCAAACTTCAAGCACTGCAATTCATAGAGTACTCGTACCAAACTTCAAGCACGGCGTCCCAAAGTATAGCATGTACCAAACTTCAAGGATCATGTTAACCCTTATGGTGACCGTCATCACCCCAGTTGTACAACAGTTGGCCAGCCACAAAGACCCTTATAAAGGTATTGCCCATACATAACTTCGATTCCTGAAGGAACCATGGCAGATTCGTTCATTTTGTGACTGTCACACCCTGCAATTCCACAGCGAGTTACCCGCGGGTTGTGACTGTCAAGGATCATCAGTCCCGGCCATTTCGAACGACTTCTAAATGGTTTTCGAAAATACATTCCGTTTGAACATCATACAAAATAATTAAGTAATACAGAGTTTGAAAATGCGGAATGTAAAGTACGGAAGCAAAATTAATGTAGCAAAATACAGAAGCATAACAAATTAGGTTCCCATAAACCTAGCTTCTAGTGAAAAATATGTTGTGAGACTCTTGAGGTGCCCCTAGTCCATGAATGAATGCTTAGCGACCTGAGATAAACATGCTTAAAAGTGTCAACACAGGGTTGGTGAGTTCACAGGTTTAAGTAACAGAAACAGAAATGAAAACTGTGTAACAGTACGTATGTATACTAATGATTCGATTGTTGACGAGACAATAAACAATAACTATATAAGCAACACCGAAATCGAAGCTCAACGAAGGAATGCAGAAACTAGCATTTTGCCTCTTACGTGCCCAGCACGCAATGGGTTAGGTCAATTTTGCACCCGTTTGACTCCTGGTCAGAGTTAGCGCGACTAACCCTGGTGGGGGTTGTTAAGCCCAATAGTACTATTCATGAATTACCTCAATTTGTGTAATAATTAATTGTTCGAATAAGAGAGGACTTTATGTGCTGGAAATGCACTCACTTATATATATTAAAGCGAAATCAAAGTAATCAGCATACGACTAAGTAAGAAAATGGTTTAGCATGTATCTCCTCCAAATGGAAAAGTAAGTAAAATGGGGCCGTGAAAACTCACCTGATAATGCGGTGAATGAAGAATGAAAGCAACAAGAGAAATCTAGCAAATCAGGATGACCGACCTAACCGAGCCCTTGGAATAGTAAGGCTATAAGGTCTATGAAAGTAAACATGGTTTATGTAACCACATTCATCCAAACAACTCAACGTTGAAAGGTTACATTGACGTTTTGAAAAAGTTTGACCAAAGTTGACCAAGGTTTGACCAAAGTTGACCGAGGTTTGACCAAGGTTTCACCAACTTTGACCAAGGTTTGACCAAAGTTGACCGAGGTTTGACCAAGGTTTGACCAAGTTTGACTAATGTTGACCAATGTTGACCAATGTCAACTAATGTTTCCCAATGTTGACTAATGTGACACGACGACCCATTGGTGACACATGGTGGAAACGTGTACAAGTAGCACATAAGTGACATATGAGTAACACATAAGTACATATAAGTAATACCTAAGCACACATGAGTAACATACAGGTAATACTTAAGTAACACATGAGTTATACTTTGTGACATAACATACATGTTTCAATTAGTTACATAAGTAATTAACATGTGACAAGTAACATGGCATTTGTACATCTTCATGGTATATTTCATACATGTTAACCATTTATATACATAAGTCATGTCATCATATTAATAACCTATTTACATTATTTCAATCCATTTGCAACAAGTAGCATAACATGTTATTTCTACACCATAGTTCTTAACATAGCAAAGTTTCCTTTTTAGGCAATTAGGGTTTTAATGCAATTAGGGTTTTAATGCACCTTAGGTGTCATGGCTCAACTAAACAAATGATACATGAAATAATACTAGTGGCATACCATAAACATGATCCTATACATACACTTTCTATTTCAAGCAAAGTTGAAGTTCACAAACTAAAAAAGTTTCCTTATTTAGCAATTTCCTCCAAAGCATGTCATAATACCATTCCAAATTACATATTCTTGCATAAGTCATCTATTCATATAGTAATAAATCCATTTAACTCATTTTAAACATTTATAACCTACACATACAAAATATGAACAATTAAAGTTTCATTTTTAGGGAAAGTGGTCCAAACGACCTTCTACACATGTGCAACTTCCAACAACTCTTTTTAATCCTTTAATATATGTTATGGAACCATATTAGCATGCTTTCATCCATTAAAACCTCATAACACAAAATATGACAAAATAAAGTTTCCTTATATAGTAAGTCGACCATAACCTAGTGTAAAACAACATTTCAACCAAAAAAAAATTACATTTCCTGCTTATTCTACTATTATGAGCATCATTTAAACTATCCAACATATCATACCCTCATTTATGCAAAATCTCATCCAACAAAGTTTCTATAAATAGAAACGAGCCAATAACAACCTAAATGAACATTTCAAACAATAAAAAGTGCAAATATGTGTCAACAACTTCATTTTATGAAACCACCTTGATAAAAACATGTATACAGACCTTATAACACAAAAACTCGTTTGGATGGATGGGTTTCTCATCTTGGCCGAAATATTTGAAGAAAAGATGAATAAATGCTTACTAAACTCAAGTATGATGCTAGAAAGGATGTGTTCTTGCCTTGCTTCACCTTGAATCACCTTGAAATGGACCTATAATGCTTGGAATGGATGAAGAAAGTTTGAGAGAGATGGAGGCTAGGGTGGGGGTTGGCGGCCGAAAGAATGAGATGGAGAGGGAGGGAGGGAGTGTCTTTAGGTTTAGGGTTGTAAAAATGAATTAAGGGAAATAATGGTGGGTTTAAGTGAAGTGGTGTTGAGCTTTTACACTCTTTTAAGGCCTTTTAATGAAAGAGTGGGCTCCTAATTGGATTAATTTAATTTAAAGCTGAATTTTATAAGCCCAAGTGTAAGACCATCATTTTTTACAAAATCAAATTTAATGTTGTTGGCACATATCGCGTATCCGCTTAAAAAGCGTTAATTTAAAAGTTTCTCTAAAAATTTCGGAAAAATTCATATAAGCATGAAATATTAAATCACAGTATTACATATAATTTTTGCACACCAATTATATCTCTAAGTATTATTTCTAAAAATCACCAACGTTCGTGTGACAGGACGCCTGTGTGACCCGGTAATCCGCCTGATTACCGATGCATGGAATGAAATGAAACGAATGGACTTGATATATGAAATATGTACTTAATTACTCTATAATTAAGTATGATGTAAGCGTAATCATGTGAATTCAAGTAATAGTCGGGTATGGATATTAACCTGAATTTGCCGGGTATCACAGTGACTTTCATAAAACTTTTACTTCTTTTACATCAAAATTCAGTTAAAACATTCGTACATTCCATTAAATAACATTTCATTCGTAAAAACTTCGTAAACTTCTTTGGCAAAACATTTTGTAAACACGTTTCCAAACTTCACTTTTAAAACATATTTCATGAACATCATTTCGTAAAACATCGTTTGTTATGTATGCACATCAGCCCAAAACATTAAAAACATTTAAAAGAGGGCTTCTAGAACTCACCTGATAAGCTAGCTCAACGTACTATCACGAGTCACTAAGTGTTGCTCGAATTTGGATTAATAGTCAAATGTATCAGTTCTAAACTTCATTATGGTCTAAGCGAAACTTCCGCTCCATTATTCTAAGCGAAACTATGCCCTTGTTCATTTTCTAACTTCCAACGAAACTTTCATTAGTGTCGCTTCTTAAAATCCCAACGAAACTATGTTATCAGCGAAACTATGTCTCAGGCGAAACTATATTAGTTTCATCCCTTTCTAAACTAGGCGACGTTAGCCAGTTTCGCTTCTTGGATAGTGTCACTTGGTCGTCTTCCTCAGCAGAAACCTAGGGTTTCTGCATGGAATGGCGGGCAAGGTCTGATCTTGTCAAGGTAGCAACTTTTTACGTTCAAATTTCATGTTTCATGCTCATGATACTATGTAACATCCCGAAGAAAATAAAGAAAAAGAATAAATGAAAGACGACGAGTAACGAGGAAAGGAAAAGAAAGAAACGAAACGGATCATGGGCTTGTGTGGGATGGACTTAAATAGCGCAAGGGAGGGGGTAAAAACCCTCCTCAATTTCCCCACTACTCAACCATCTTCATTACTCCATCTTATAGAGAGAAAGTAGCGAGAGAAAGCTCCAAAACCTACACCCGAAGTCCGTCATTTTGGCCCGATATCGTTGTTGAAGCTTGGTGTTGATCGGAGAAGGAGAAACACACCAGAAACAGGTAACAAAACGACTCCAGATCTGAGTTTTTAGATTGAAAATGGGGTTTAGGATTTTAAATGGGTTTTAATCAAAAGTCAGGATTTTTACGTGTAAAACGGCTTAGAAAGCATAGATTTAGCTTCATGGAAGCTAAACAAGTGTTTTGGACGTAAAAAGATTCAAACTTGAATCATAAACGACGATTTTGGCCAAAAACTGTAACAACCCAAAATGTCGAGAAATAAAGTTAACGAGTTCAAGCGGGCCGAAGTCGGGCCGGGTCAGTCGCGAACCGGGCTTGGGGAGGTCTCCCCTATAAATAGCCAAGGTCACCACATGTTTCTCTCATTTGCAATTCTAGAGAGAGAAAAACCGTAGAGAGAGAAAGTGTCGGAATCACACAAGATTACACCCGCTCGTGTCTCTTGCACTCGTGAGAAGAACCTCCAGATCAGAAGCTCGATTCAGGTAACGATCCGACCTAAATCTGAATTTTTGTTCGTTTTTGGGATTTTCGGGTTTTGGCTAAAAAGGCAACGATTTTGCGGATGGAACTTAAAAATGAGCTTAGGTATAGCATCTAGAATGAATACCGAACGTTTTGATCTAAGAAAAGTTGAGAAACTAACTCGATCAGACTCACATGCAAAAGCTTCGGATTTTTGGGAAGACAATCTGTGCAGGTCCATCGAAACTACAAGTTTCGATACGTGCAAGTCCATCGAAACTAGTAGTTTCGATACGTGCAGGTCCATCGAAACTACAAGTTTCGATATGTGCAGGTCCATCGAAACTACCTAGTTTCGATATGTGCAGACTCCATCGAAACTACCTAGTTTCGATATGTGCAGACATCAGAACTGATTAAGTGAAGTCAGTATGTTTAGAAGGGTTAAACCGTTAGAGTCGGTATTGGTCTGATGTGTATCTAACTAATCAATTCAGATCGGAAGTGAAGTTGTTGGACCTTTGTTTAGGACAACCGAGACTAGCTTATAAGGTGAGTTCTAGAAGCCCTCTTTTAAATGTTTTAATAATGTTTTTGGGCTGGTGTGCACACGTGATGATTTTATAAAACGATGTTTATGAAACGATGTTTATGAAACGATATTTACGAAGGTTGTATGTAACGTTTTATAAAATGATGTTTACGAAGGTTGTATGTAACGTTTTATAAAATGATGTTTATGAAGGAAGTATGTAACGTTTTATAAAATGATGTTTATGAAGGAAGTGTTTATGAAATATTTTGCCAAAAGAAGTTTACGAAGTGTTTTAACGAAGAGAATGTTTTTAATAAAACGTACGAATGCTTTAACTGAAGTTTTTGAAGTAAAAGAAGCGAAGGTTTACGAAAGTCACAAACGAACGAATCTGCCAATATTTCTTAGGGAATGAAGGTTAAGGGATGGGAAGGATGTTATGGGCCTTTACCTTTTAGGGGCCTCTGTGGCTGGCCAACTGTTGTACAACTGGGGCGATGACGGTCGTCAAGGGGATTATCGTGATCCTTGAAGTTGGTACGATTTACCTTACGGGGTAGTCGTGCTTGAAGTTAAGTACTTGTGTCCGACGGGATGCAGTGCTTGAAGTTTGGTACGCGCTATCCTTTGGGACGCCGTGCTTGAAGGGTTGGATGACCTAAGTATCGGGCCCTAGGAGTTCCTCACCCGAAGGACAGTACGGTGATGATGGGCCTAGTGGTGGTGATCCTTAAGTTATTCAACCAGTATGTAACGTTTGGATTTGACGGTTACGAGAAGGCGCAGATTCGATATGTTCGTTGACTTATGAAGTGTTATGTTTGTTATTGCATTATTTACGTACGCTTTTTATTAAATGAAGTATGAAGTGATGTTTTTGGCAATTTATTTGAAGTTAAGGTTTTATGTTAAAACTAGAACTCACCAGCGTAGCTGACGTTTTTAAGTGTGCACATTCAGGTTAAGGTAGGTTATGAGGATGGACGGTGATGCTTGGCAAGCGAGAAGAGTTACCCGGCTGATCATGAAGACTGGCATCCCGTTATGTTTAGTTATGATGTAAATATGTTTTAAACTATGTTTACGCTTCCGCATGTATGAACAAGTTTTAATTATGATGAATGAATGAAGTTTTCCGCTGCGTTATTTGATATTCATGTTTAAGAACTGTTTGTGAATGAGTAAATCCAACAAGTGGGGCCTCCCGGGTTTGGGGCCTTACAAGAACGCATGAATCGTCCGAAAAGTCGTTGAATGGTCCGAAAACTCTGGCCGTCCGAAAAGTATTTTCGGACATAGGTAGTTTTCGGACAGTACACGTCCGACATGGTTTTCGGTCGAAAAAGATTTTGACCGAAATAGTTTCAGAAGAAAATGTTTTCAAAGGAAAAGGATTTCGGTCGAGAAAGATTTCGACGGAAATAGTTTTCTGGCATGAAGTTTTCGAACGAAATAATAACGGGGAATTGAGACATCTCGAACGAGTAAGATTTCGGCTGAAATAGATTTCGACCGAAATAGTTTTCGGACATAGAGTTTTCGAACATAATGACTTGGTGTTAATTTGTCTAGTTCGTGACTTTTAACAGATCCTTTAGCCTCTACCTAGCTCGAAGTTCTTGCTGAGTGAGTTAATCTTTAAGAAATCAGGTAAGTTCAAGAATCCCTATTTTTACTGTTTTAGGGTGGTGTGCATACTCAAGAATTAGACGTTATAATAAATGTATTTTATTACTTAAACGTTTTGTAAGAAAGAAAGATAAGAAAGATAACGGTTTATTAATTAAACGTTTTGTAAGAAAGATAACGGTTTATTAACTAAACGTTTTGTAAGAAAGAAAGATAACGGTTATTAATTAAGGGTTTTGTAAGAAAGAAATATGAGCAAGATAACGTTTTGTAAAAAAGTAGGATAAGAAAGAATGGTTTATTCAACTATATGTTTTATAAACAACAGATAAGAAGAAGATAATGGTTTATTTAACTATATGTTTTATAAACAGAAAGAGAAGAAAGAATGGTTTATTTAACTATATGTTTTATAAATAAAGAGAAGAATAATAAGTCAATACATTGTCTAATCTGTAAGAGTATGCTTATACGATCAAAGACTTGGGGTAGTAGCATAGTCCTCAGGACTAGTGGTACCCTAAGCATAGTAGCAAGTCTTGAGGTAGTAGTATAGTCCTTGAGACTAGTGCTACTCGAAGCCGATCACGGACAAGTCCATGATGTTCCATGAGAAAAATCAGGATAGTGCTCGGTAGGGCACTGTAACGAGGATGGTGTACAAGTGGTTAAAATGAGTAACGACGGTTACTCTAGCGGCGACGGTCGCTAAGTAAGAATGAATAAGCCCGCTTGGGGTCATAGAAAGTCGGGTATCGGCTTTTGGACGTTGAGCCTTAGGGAACAATACCTGCAAAAGAAAGTTCCTTCGGGAAATAAGAATGAAGAAGCTCACTTGGGGGCACAGAACAGATTATAGACATTAATGTATGACTTAAAGAAAAGAGCACAAAGTAAATACGTATGTATGTAAAAGATGAAAGAAAAATTTTATTGTATTATGTATATAATATAATATGTATGCTTAAAGAATGTTTTTTTAAAGAAAACATATGATATAAAGTTAAAGAAAACGGAACACTTGAACTCACCAGCGTTAGATGACTATTTTAGTATGCACATCAGGTAGCAAATGAAAGAAAAATACATGATGCCGTAAGGGCTTAGAAGAGGATGGTTGGATGGCTGCTGCTGACCAGAAGACTGACATCCCCGTTATTAGATTATGAATGTGAACAATGTTATGTTTTAAAGGTTTTTGTTAACTCTGAATTTTGTACAAGACTTCCGATGTTGACGTTTAATGTTTAATTTAAGGTTTAAGAACTATGCTTATGCTATGTTTGCAAACTATGAGAGGTACCCGGTTTGGGTCCTTTCATACTAGAACTAGGATTTGTTTTGCATTTCAAACGTAAAAATGCTTCCTTTTGATCGAAATTAAACCAAAAACCCATAAAACTTAAAAACTCATATTTAAGGCGGATTGCTACATGTTTTCGCTTGCTTCCTCTTCCCTTGTTGTCCAGTATCAACGATCCTCAAGCTTCTTTGGAGCCAAAACCGACTTTCTCTCTCTAGATTCTCTCTACCCCCCCCCCCCTCTCTCTAGAATTGCAAATGAAATGGTGAAATGTGAAGAGGAAGGGGTGGAGGCTAGGGCTTGTATGCCCTCCCCTTCCTTTTACCTTTTTTTCGTTTATTCCCGATACGCCCTCGATCTTTTGTTTATTTTATTTTTGAATTTCGTAAAAGAAATCCGCCTTTATTTCAGGGTGTTACATAATAACAATAGTTAGTTAATGACTAAAAATTTAATGCAGTCAGTGAAACCATTACATAGTTTAGTAATTTTGGTTAGTGATTACTTCTATGCTGACGCGGCTGTAACGTGACAGAGCGTTTTTCACTTTTTAGTGAAACCATTACACATAGCCTAAAAAAAGAAGTGATGTGACATCCTTTCATCTTAACTATTTATTTTCTTAATCAATGAGCTAGAATCTTTCTTACGGTTCTCATGAAAAAACTCTTTATATTTTAACCTCTCTCTCTCTTTCTCTCTCTCTTTCTCTCTCTCTCTATATATATATATATATATATATATAGGGTGAGGTTCAAATGTTAACCAATATTTATGTGATAACCATGATAACCACTCTCAAACATAGTATTACGTATATGTAACAATTATCATTATGTTAATGTTACATATATGTAAACACTATGTGCCACGTATATGTAACATTATTTGGTACGTATACGTAAGACTCATCATTTCCGTATTTACGTTCAAAATATTTATTCAATATACTTAAATACTATTTTAACAATTAAAAGGAAAAATAATTTATAAATTATGTGATTGTTTTATAGTGGTTAGCACGGTTATCACATAAAAAGTTGGTTAGTATTTGAACACTTCCATATATATATATATATATATATATATATATATATATATATATATATATATATATATATATAGGGGAGGGTTATTCTACAAAGTCTAAAAACTGTAAAAAATATAAAAAGTCTTTTAAAAACCCCACCACCACCCCCGAAAAGCCTAAAACCCCCACCCCACCCCGAAAAACCTAAAACCCCCCACCCCACCCCCAAAAACCTAAATCCTAACAAAAAAACCCTAAAAAGTCATCTAAAAACACCACCCCTAAAAGCCTAAACCTCCAACCCAACCCCCCCAAAAACCTAACCCCCACCCTAGAGGTGCACAAAAGAACCGGAACCGGAACCGATCCGATGGATTATCCGAAACCGGATCCGGCTAGAACCGGTTTTTTTAAACCGGTCCGGATATTTTGAGAACCGCCGGTTCCGGGACCGGTTCTGGGTTTTTTGACGAACCGGATAAAAATCGGATATTTTGGAACCGGTTTTTTTCGGACATTTTGGAACCGGTTCTAGCCGTTGGGGTTAAAAAAAACGGCTATATAGCCGTTTTATGCCCGTTTTTTTTTGGTTTTTTTTGTTTTTAAGGATTGAAATTTAGTATAAATAGGTATTGGGTGTATGGGTTAGTTCACCACAACATTCTAGCTCTCAAAACTCAAAAACGCACTCAAAACGCAAAAAAACGCTCACTTTAAGCAAAAAAAAAAAACGCTCTCATGGCTTCCGCTTCCACAAGCACTCAAAATTCGGTTGGTGGTTCTACTAGCGATGTTACGGTTGTGTCAATACTTCCTTGCTCCCGAAACCAAGAAATATGGGCTTATTTCGATTTATGCGAAATGTCGAACGGTTCGCAAAAGGCTCGTTGCAAACGTTGTGGTAGACTTTTGGGTGCGGCGGGAAATAGCAGTTTGAGGAAACATATTGCTAGTCACGCAAGACACACTCAAGAAGGTGAAGATCAAACTCAAATTGGTAGGGATGGAGGAGTTTGGCAATACAATGTCGAGAGGGTTCGTGAGAGAATGACACATTTCGTCATTCAAGAAGGCTTGCCTTTTGATCATTTTGATAATCCGCGCTTGACGAGGATGATACAAGAGACGCTTCAACCGAGTTACACAAATGTAAATCGTTCTACTTTGAGAAGAGATTGTTTAAAAATATGGAAAAGAGCTAAAAAAGAATTAATTTTAGGTTTTGAAAATTTAAATACCGGCATTAACTTAACAACGGATGTTTGGTCCGCTCCACATGGTTTACCCGAATCGTACCTTTGTGTTACCACACATTGGGTTCAACCGGAGTCGTGGCAAATGATGAAGCGTACGATTGCGTTTGATTATTTTGGATATCCACATACCGGTGAAAACTTATTTTATATTTTAGACTCGGTAATTCAAACTTATAAAATTCAACCAAAAATATTTTCAATATCTTTTGATAACGCTTCAAATAACACAAACGCGGTCGAAAAATTAAAAATAAAATATGAACCGCCTTGTAACGGTGTTTTTTTTCATAGTCGATGTGTTGCACACATCATTAACTTGGTTGTGCAAGACGGTCTAAACGTCCAAGAAATAAGAGACGTAAAAGAAAATTTTAAAGTGATGTTACGTGAAGTTTTTAGCACAAGCAAAAAAAGATATATAAACTATAGAAACTTGTGCCAACAAACGGATTCCATCTTTTTAGGTCCGAATTGGAACGTACCTACTAGATGGAACTCGACTTGGAAAATGTTTGAATCGGCCTTAAGGCAAAGAATTACTTTAAAACATTTTCATGATGAACTTGTACAAAAGAAACGTTGTTTACAAAAATTTGATAATATAAGTTGGGATATGATCGAGAAACTAACTAATTTGCTTGAGGTTTTTAAAAATGTAACTACATGTTTATCGGGAGTTTATTATCCCACGTCTTCGCTAATACTTCAACAATTATACTTAATATGTAATAAATTAAAAGAGTTTGAATATCACGGCCCTATTTTTGAAAAAATGGTAAAACCTATGAAAGCTAAAATTAAAAAATATTTTTCAGAAATGCCGGCCGTTGTTACATGTTCGGCCGCCTTAAACCCAACGATTAATGTAACCGGTGTTGAAACATTAATTGGATCAATATCGGATGATTTAAATATGTTCGAGGAAGACCCAAATTTTGAATCAAATGCAATAAGGGATTTCAATTCGGCTTTTAATAATATGTTTGATTATTATTTACGCAAATATGGTGGAAGTGGTGATCCATCAAACATACGTGAATCAATGGGTTCGGGTTCAACTTCTAGTAGTTCAAGGAACCCGATGCTAAATTTATTTAACACTTTAAGAAACGAAAATACTAAACGAGCTCGTGGAACCACACCAAGTAGCGAGCTTGGGAGATATCAAGCAACCGACTTTATTTCTACTCTAAGATCCGAAGAGTTTGAAAACTTTGATATCTTGAGTTGGTGGCAAGGAAGGGAATCCCAATATCCCGTTCTAGCCGCAATGGCCCGTGACCTACTAACCGTCCAAGCTTCCACGGTAGCTTCGGAATCCGTTTTTTCTCTTAGTGGCAGGGTTTTATCTATTCGAAGAAAGAGGCTTACACCGGAATCTATGGAGATGTGTATTTGCTTGAAGGACCATTTGGATGCCGCCGAACGTGTACAACATGTTGCAAAACTAGAAGGCGAGCTTGACGTTGAACAAGAAATACATGAATTCGAAGTAGAACATGGGGCGGCGACTCCACTTTCGGACGAAGAACAAGCTTACGATGAAGCCCAACGTATCTCAAGCGAAGAAGAATGAAAACCGATGTTACAAAGACTACGACGAAGAATATTGAAAACATAATAAATAATTAATACTTTGTGATTCAATTATGTTTTTTGTATTTTTTTGTACGAACTATTGTTAAATAACTTAAAAAAATCTACAAAATAAATAAAACATGTATTTTATAGTGTATCTTTGTTAATTTTTTTAAATTTTTTTTTTCCGGAACCGGTGGAACCGGTTTTTTTTATCCGGTCCGGTTCTAAATATCCGATCCGGTCCCAATAGGTTCCAAGTCTCCACACCCGGAACCGGATCCGATCCGGAACCGGTTCTAATGGATCCGGTTCTTGACCAACGTTGACGGAACCGGTCCGGATCCGAACCGGATCCGGTTCCCAAAAAAAACCGGTTTGTGCACCTCTACCCCACCCCCAAAAACCTAAAACCCCCACCCCCACCCCCACCTCAAAGCCTAAATACTAAAAGCTAAACCCTAAGGCTAAATCCTAAGGCAAAAACTAAACCCTAAAATCTAAACCCTACAAGCTAAGATCGTAGAGTTTGATGAGATGGTTCCAACGCCGTCAAAATGAGTAAAATCGGAGTTCGTATGAGCCGGTTATGAGCGTTTTAAACGACTTTTTACACTTTTTTAACTTTTTAGTGAAACCTCACACTATTATATATATATATATATATATATATATATATTTTACAGGATCTTTAAAGATCTTTTAAAATAAAACTTTAAAACATAAAAACAGATAGCATAAGATTAAAAACATTTACGAATTATAGACCAAGGGAAATTATTACATAAACAGCCTGAATTTTAAGATGTGGTTAGTAAATGTCAGACCATAAAAAAGTCTTGCGCCCATTCTGGCATTAGCGGCTACAGGGTCCCCAAGAATTTAACCACCACCTTATTATTCTATTATGTTCTTAACCTGTCTATATTCTTTTCAGAAAATATTTTCAATTTTATACTTTTTTTACATGCTTGTTCTAGTTATCATCGCATATCAACACTTAAAAGACTTAGCCTCTGAAGGAGGCAATCATAAAATAAAAATTAAAATAAACTATAAATTTTTACCAGACTTTCGTTTCTGAAACATCAGGCTTCAAACTTGAAAACTTCAAATATTATTAAAAGTGGTGTACAAGAGAGAGAGAGAGAGAGAGAGTAGTGGAGATATATATATAGGGGTGAATTCATTAGAAAACTCACTTTCATGAGAAAACCAAAAAACTCCTCATTAAAGGTACTGTGTATGTGTAGTACACCCAAAAACCTAACCCCCACCCAAAAACCTAAACCCACCCCACCCACCCCCACCACCCACCCCAAAAAAACCTAACCTAAAAGCTAAACTAAACCCAAAAAACTAAACCCAAAAGTTAACCGTACTACACATATGTAGTATTGCGCTGAATTATTTTTTTTTTGGAACGAGGACGACGTGAATCACATGCAGAAGATGTTCAACCATGTGAATCAACTATGACCATGCAAAACCACTAGCTTAGCCTAGTGGCAAAGGTGTATACCCAAGACTTCATTAAAATGGGGAGGTCTTGGGTTCAAGTCTCATTTGTGACAAAAAAAAAAGGGGATCCAGGTTGGACAGGGGGTTTTCTCACGTGGGTTTCCTCCTAAGGGAGGTAGAGATGATCGGGTGAGTCAGTGGCCCGTCAGTGATCCAAATTGCCGTTCAAAAAATAAAACTATCGACCATGCTCTTAGCTTTTCTTTTCCTCGGACTTGATTGGAATACACATCACCCACATTAGTGCGTCAAAAGATTTAGTGATTAGAGTCTATCCAAGAGCTATAAAACGGGTGAATCATGAATTCTGTTAATTGTTTAATTGTTAACTTTAATTTTATCATGCCAATTTTAACTTTTCAAGATTTGATATTATCTATTAGATTCACAATATGAAAAGAGGATTTTGATGTTAGTTTAGAAATAATATTATTTCTTTTCCCAAAGAGTATATTTCGATTGTGGGCATTACTTTGCGAATTTACAGTTTTCTACCACTAAATAATCTGCCCGGTAAATATCAGAAAATGACATGACGTACAGATTTATTTAAGTCTGATAAAACGGTTAGGTCGGGTCGTGTAAGGAGTCAAACTAGGTTGGGGTCAAAACAAAATCCGGTCAAAATAGACTTGGGTTAACATTAATCGTTTTTGTAGATAAAAAGAAGTATCAAAATGTGTTGGGGCGGGTGGAGCGTTCATCGATGGTTTAGGTGCCGTTGATGGTGTAGACGATCAGTGGCGGACCCAGGAATTTTTTCTATGGGGGTCGGAAATTTTTTAGGTCGGTTGTCTGTCACTAAATATTAAAAAAAATTCAGTCTGTTTCAGGTCGGGTCGGGTCAATTTATACACACATTGTCACTAATTACAATTAGGAAATAACACACATATGGCATAGTATTCTTACAAAATAATATGATAAGCAAAATTCAAAACTTAGAGAAAAAGAAGTTACTTGAAATCGTGAGTAGGAAACGGCGCAAGGCTGTGAACAGTAAACCGACTAGCAGTGCGAGAATCGTAAACTAGCGAAGAGGCCTGAATCGTGAGGAGGCATGGCGAGAATCGTGATTAGCAAATTGTCTTTCTTCAGATTGTGTGAAGCGTGAATATGAAATGTCGATACTTTGATGGATAAGGATTGTTGCTACTTAGATTTTTTAATTAGGTTAAATTATTTAAAGATTTAAATGGGTAACATGTCAACTAAATGTGGACTTAATTGACTAAATAGGTAATAGGTTAATTAAATGTGAGTGTAATAGTTTAAACTACTAAAATTTAGTCCATTTTGTCCAAATGTCCAATTAAGTTATTAGTTTAAATGAGGGTCGATGTTAAAAAATTGTTTCTTTTTTGGGGTCGGTCAAAATTTTATGGGGGTCGGTATCAAAATTTCATGGGGGTCGGTCGAGATTATACCACGTATATAACAAATAGAAAAAATATTTCATGGGGGTCGGCCGACCCACCCACCAAAGGGTAGGTCCGCCAATGTAGACGATTGTGGCCGTGGCATGGTGGATGTGTAGGCGGTGTCGCGGTGATAAAGGTGGAGTCGACCGTAATGGGCGCAAGGGCGGTGTGGCCGTGTAGGTGGCGTCGTGGTGGTAAAGGTGGAGTTGGCCGAGGTGGGGGCAAGGGCGGCAGTGGCAATGAAGGTGGGGTCAACGGTTGTGATATGGTGGTGTTGGTGAGTAGTAGGTGGTGATGATAAAGTGCAGGTGGATGATGATGACCCATTTGGACCCGTTTCAATTGTATAAGTTTTCTAAAGGTCAGTTTTGACCCGTTATATAATTTGAGTAAATCCAAATTGACCCGTTATATAATTGAGTAGTCCCAAATATATACAAAACTAAACAAAAATTACTCAAATCAATCGATTTCTTATGAATTGGTCATGATTATTGGGTGTAGTTTTATCCATGTGAATAAGTACATAAAAGATGGTGCATCTATTGGATATTATTGGTCTTATGACTATCAATATGTTAGTTTAATTATCATGTTATAATAGTTAACAAATAAACCAATATGTTACTTTAATTATCATGTTATAATAGTTAACCAATAAACCATTATATGTAAGTTGATGCAATTATCAATTGGTCTCTCCATGATATTATTTTGATGGACAATATTGTCCTTTGTGAATCTACAAATATGGAAGGATGTCTTACTAATTCTTTTTAATGTCCAATTACATAACACACAACATGTTGTTTTTCTCATCTAAGTTGGATAAAAGAAAAGATAATAATGTCACCACATGCATACTCAATCCATCATAAATTGGACATCAAAGGAAATCTCTATAATGGCATCATCATCAAACACCGAGTCTTTCAATTAGTAAGTTTTTAATTATGTTCTTAAATCACGTGTTATGTTGAAATTATGTGGTATTAGAGTAAAGTCTACAAACCAAGTTTTTTTTTCTAAACAAGTTTCTATTTTGGTTAACAAAAGTTAAAACCGATTTTTCTCCAAACCGTTTCCGGTTCCTTACCGGTTCCAAGTGAAAAAGGACTGGTTTCATTTTTACCGGTTCGTTCGGTTTTAACCGGTTTCAACGGAGGGGTTCCCAACCCGATTACAAATCGATGGTTCGGTTCGGTTCCTAACTAGTTCTTGCCAAACCGGTTTCAATATTGGTTGCGGGAGAAATTGGTTTAATAGCAACCAAAACCCCTCAATATATGCTCGGTTTACTCAAGTAAAGTGGAGTCTATTGATCACTTGCTTATCGCCCGGGGGAGGATGGCATCTTGGTTAGATTGTGGTGTTATCGTTGCGGCTAAACTAAAATCGATTATGACACTTTTGGATGTTTCTCGAATCTCGTCTAAGAAGAAAGTCCTTATTGTGTCAGTGTGTTTTACTACATGGCGGGTGCTTTGGCAGTTCAGGAATAAGATACTTTTTGGTCAGAATGTCCCTAGGAGTGGTGATATTTTTGATTCTATTGTTCACTACTCGTTTATTTGGTTTGTTAATAGGAACTATAAGATGCTTTTTGCCTAGGATGAGTGGTGTAAAATCGTTTTCTTTTGATGTAATCTTGAATTTTATTTCCGGCTATATTTAGCTATTGGTTGTTCTAAAAAAATATTGATTCCAATTCCAGATTATAAGCCAGTTCCGATTCCCAACACGGTTTTTTACACCTCTATAATCAGAGCATGGTAAAACATGCTCTTGAGTATAAAGATATGTTTCGTATGATTACCGATGAAAGTATTTTTCAAATAATGTTTCCATGCATGAATCCTGGAAATTTATATTTAGAATTCATTTTAAATATTGTAATCATTTAATTGTTTACCTGTCACTTTATTGTAATCGTCCTTATTGTTTTATGGAGTAATTTATAATTTTAAATATTATTCTTGAAACTGATTTTCATTAAGTATGGATATGAAGCATTAATAATAAGCACTCGGTAATTATGGAACGAATTTTAGAAACTTGTCTCATCTGTGAACCGATTTTGTGTTAGCCTTTATAAATGTTTGTTCACATGAAAAAGAAAAGTGGCGATCAGAATAGTCATAGTTGGGTTCAACCGGGTCGGTTTGAAGTATTTGAGTTCGAATGGGTCATGGGTTTGTAGTAAAGTATTTGAGTTCGATTATAATTGGTTTAAATAAGTTAGTTAGAGTTTTATTTAGTTATTTAATTGTTTGGTATTTATCTAGTATGATTAAAATAATTATAGCTAGTTAGTTTATAAATATCTAGTATGTTGTGTTTGAGTCGGTTTATAGATTTGGTCGCTTGGTACGTAATCAAGTCAGTCGAACATCATGGAAATCATATAATAAAAGTGTTGATCTTTTTGTTTGGGATCAAAGCTTCGTTTTGTTCTGTCTCGTCTTTTGTTTAGCATCACAAGTCTCCTGGTTGATTGAAGGGTCAAGGGATTCAGTTTACGTTCGACAGGAAGTTCATTTACGTTCGTTTGTTTAATAAATGAACGAATTTAACAAAGAAATTTCGTTCACTTAATTAAATAAACGAACACTAATAAAGGTGTTCTTTGTTCGTTTGTTTATGTTCGCTTATTACAAGTTTTTAGTATTTTTAAATTTTTTACCATTAAAATTAAATTATATTTTCGTTCACTTAATTCAATTCTTTGATCTGTTCTTTAGTGTTAGAAGTGTTCGGAGTGAGTTGATTTCGCTATTTCACTTTCTAACACATATTTATTATTAATATGTTTTTGTATGTTTCATTGAAACTTTTTATACAACATTTGTAGCTGCAAATATTTTGGCATTCAAGCTTTATGCCAGTGATAAAAATAATTTGGCAGAAAAATGCAGAAGAAAGAAAATGCATTTCTTTAAGGGGACATCTAAATGTATACCATCCGTACCTTTTCTGACATCTATACGACCTACGGCTTGTATAGCATCTATACGGGTCGTATAGTTGTCAGGAATGGTGTATGGATAGTAGGAGTGGTGTACGTATAGTAGTAGCCCCTTCTTTAATTCTAGTTGCATGCTTTTGGAATTGACTTGCATTTTTTTTAATCCATCATATGCATGGTGATTTATGGGTTGTCATCATGATGTGTAAACCATGTGTGAATCACCCATTTAAATTTTTGTACATAGTGAGTGATTAATGTGGATTTATGAAATTAACCCATAATTTTAACTCTGTTTTCTGCTTTTGCAAATGTGATCACAAAGTGGATAAAGATTGCACCACCTTAAACATCACAAATTTAGTTTATGCAACTTCAATGTTATCTACTTATCTCCTATTAATCAAAAGCATGCAATTTGATGGATAGAGGGAGATGTGAATTCCCATGTTTCTGGATTTCATCTTATCATCATATTGCCACTTAAATTTATATATGTCTTTTTATTTAAATTCAAACGATTGAACCAACACATATTACTTGAATTAATATGCATGAAATGATGAAATATAACTCATGGCCAACTTATTCTTAATCAATAGTCAACTGGGAGAATGTTGGAATTTATTATTGTTATATGGCCTTATGACTATCAATGTGTTAGTTAATTATCAGGTTCTAGCAATTAACCAATATGCCCTTATATATAAGTTGATGCAATTATCAGTTATCGATAATTGCATTACGGTCCCTCTGTGGCATTATTTTGATGGACAACACTCTCCTTTGTGAATCTATAAATATAGAGACATGTTTTACTAATTCTTCTTGATGTCCAATTACACAATACACATACATGTTGTTTCTCTCTTCTAAGTTAGAGAGAAAGAAATATGAACATTAATGTCTCCATCATAAGTTGGACACTTGGACATCAAAGGAGATCAGAGACTACTCTCATGTTGCATCATCAAACGACCTATCTTCCAATAATAAGGAAGAACATCCCATGCATACTCAATCCATCATAAATTGCACATGAAATGAGATTAGAGAAACTCTATAATGGCGTCATCATCAGACACTGAATCTATCGGGTGTCAAAACATGTGATTTTAGTCCATTTTTAGAATTTTTTTTAATTGATAATTTGTGTTGAATTTCATTACTGTCTAATTTATTAGGCTTTAGAATGTAAATGGATATTCAATATAGAATCATTTTAGAATAAAAATGTAGGAAGTGCACTTACACGTGTAATTATTACTTTAAATGTGATACATAAGACAGTTTTTAATTGTCTAGTTTTTCTCTCCAACTACAAGCGATTATCTTTCATGCCTTACTGCATGTATGTGTTTATACCGTTCTCGAGTTCTCTACTTAAAATTGTTTTTTGTATTAAATGCGCCTCTTATAATGTATATACTAAAAATATACGTAGGATGATATTCGATCTGTTGGCATATCTATACCTAATAAATAATTAGCTGGTTGCACCACAATTTCATGAGCCTAAGATTTTTTTTCACGCTTATTTTTTCTTCATTACTAACTATTTAATATTTTATTTATTAATTCTTAAATCTTCATTAATATTTAATATTTAATTTCTAATTCCTAAATCTTTATTATTAATTATTCAATATTTTTTTATTCAACCACCGTAAAATACGGTTTTTAAATATAACAAGTTAAGTCCTTAAATATAAATATAAATGTATTGAAAATTTAAATCAACCAATAATGAAGAAGATCCACATTTAGTGAAAGGCAGATTGAAGATTTATTATAGTATAAAATTCATGTAAAGGGTTTTAATAGCATCGTAAACGTGAATCATATGCAAAGAATATCCAACTGTGGCCCATGATCTTACCTTTTTTTCCTTTTGTCACTTCTAGCTCTCGGCTAGTGGAGGCGGCTGCTAATAAAATTTACAGTTCAAAAAAAAAAGTGGAATACACATCACACCCACACGAGTATGTCACAAGTGATACAGAATTCCAAGGACTATTAGGGTGTCCGGTATACCGGGTCAAGGGGCGTCAAACACCGCCCTCTTTTGGCGTGAGTGGGACATGATTCAAGGGGCGTGAGAATGTATGCTTGCGTAATTTTAGTCACAAAATAAAATAAGAAACATAGATTCTAGTGGAAAGAGTTGCAATCTGTCAATACAATTCAACTGAAGTGGAGCCAACGTTCGTAGAACTTGATGAAGATAAAAAGCGAGCAAACCGTCATGAGATACACAACCGAAAAATCCATAACCATCTAAAGCCGGACTTGATTGAGTATATTTACGATCGTTCAGTAGAGTAGTTTATATATTTTTAGTTTTCTTAGTTTTGTTTTGTAACTTTTAATTAATATTATTTTATTTATGTTTAATTTTAATTAATATTATTTTATTTATGTTTATATTTAATTAATCAATACAAATTGTATGAATAAAAAAATTAATTAATTCTCACACCACTCACTTTCACACGGGTATACCCCTTCCCATATGAAAGTGGTGTGAACACTCTAGATGGTGAGGTGACGCTCACATAGCGTGCACTTTATTTTTCACATGGAGTATACGTCATGCCCTTAGAATCATATTTGGGTCAATTGGATAAATCATAAATGTATAAGCGATGAACGAATGCTTAACTTAAAATGGTCCAAGCTCGGCTCATTTAACTTAAGAGAATCCAAACTCGGCTCGTTAAACTTAAGAGAGCTCGGCTCAGCTCGTTAGTTGTTTTCTAGCTTGGGTTCGACTCCTTTATTATTTATTAATTATTTATATTTTTATTTATATATATAATTATTTTTATGTTTATATATATTTATAATTATAATTTTTAAAATAACATAATATATATTTTTTAATTGTTTTATCATAATTTTATAAATAATAATAATAATTATGAAAATATTTATTTAATAAAAATTATATAAATAAAAGGGCTCGTTTAAGTTCGCGAGCCTAAACGAGCTCAGCTCAAGCTCGTTTAAACCCGGATCGGTTCAAGCTTTTAGCGAGCCGATCTCAAGTAGCTCGCGAACAACTCGTCCCGTTTACACCCCTAGAGTTGATTTTGATTGTAAAAACGTGAGAATCGTGGATTTTTATTATGTCAAGTTTATTTTCCTGTTAAATTTAGATTCACCCTATTATAAAACAGAATTTGACGTAATAATTCTTCATTGAGAAATAATATTATTTTCTTCTCTCAAAGAGTGTTTTTTCACAGTTATCTGCCATCAAATAATCTGGCAGATAAATATAAGAAACGTCACAGAAGGACAGATTTATACCTGTGACTAAGTATATAAAAGATGGTGTATTCATATTTCTGTATACAATTATTGCCATTCTCTGATCAAGTAAAACAGAGAAGAAAGCAGGGTCATATAATATTTTCCCATAGACAACCATATGGAACTAACAACCAACATCAAATCCAAGTTCGTTTTTTTTTTATATTTTTGCACAACTAACGCACTTACCAGACACTTAAAACAGCAGGAAGATTAACTATGCCGCCAGACCAGCTTCTGCTTACTGCATAAAGGAACTAAGGGACTTGTTATGCAAAGGAACACATTACTTTCATGTAAAAGAATGAGTGTCGGATACTACCTCTAGTCGAATGCATAAGGGTCATCTGCATACGGGTTCAGTGACCCTTCTGTGAATAGATCGCCTATGTTAGGATGATTTTGTTGACTCCCTCCCTTCATTCGCTGTTTCAATATACACACGTTAAACACTATAAAAAAGAAATGGATAACTGTGACTTAAAATTACCTTGACAACATCCCTAGGGGTATTGGCTTTTGGTGTTTGCCTCTTGTTCTTTTTTGGTTCCTTCCAGAAGGTAAAAATAAAATGTCAATACAGATTTACAATAAGCATAGGCGGCACAACACTTGATTCAGACACAAATGCCAAATACCTGAAACATGATTGTACTTTTTGTCTTTCGCCGCTTGATTGTTGTCCCGTGGGAAGTTTCAACTTCATATTCATGGTGAGTTACCTGCCATTTCCATGATATTGGCCCAGAAAGGGGTAACTAAGTCGAGCCCTTGTGTTCATTTCAGTAAACACATGCATGCATATGTGTATGGGTATGTGCATGTGGATGAGTACCATACCTTTTTACTATGCTTGGGAATGTTGACAGCACTTCCTGCTTGACCCTTGTCTGCTTTCTTCAACATTTTGGTTACAGGTGATTGTATTGCATTCATATAAGACGAATTCTACATACAAGAGAAAGACAACTGAGATCATAAAGATATGATGTAAATAGTTGATGGGGTTTTGTGCATTATGTAAGAAATACAGGCCTTTCTTGAGGTCACTTCTTGGTCTTCTTGGGGCTTATCACTCATTACTTTCCATTGCAACTGCAGCAAAGCCTTCTGTCTCTCCTCCTGTGATAAAATATCATCTGGATTACACCGGGAAATTATGGCCCATTCATCAAGAAATGGGTTCATTTGGGTTAAAAATTTGCTTATGGGTTCATTTGGGTCTAATAAACTTATACAACGGATCAATTTGGGTCTACTCAAATCATACAACAGGTTAATTTGTGCCACTATTATAAAATTTGCTAACTTAAAACAGGTCTAAATGAGTGAGCACTACCCACCACCATTTTGTGTCACCACAACCTACTAGTCACTGCCACCGAAACCAAATTAATACTTTTTAAACTGCATGTTTTAACCCAAACTCATTTTTATCAGAATCCGTTTTCACCCGAACCCATTTACCCAACCCGACCCGAGCCGCCTGTTTTGCCGGGCTTAATCTGGATGTGGAGAAAAATCAGTGGATACTAATCCCTAGAAAATCATAAAGATGAACTATACATGCCTTGTCCTTTTGGATATTCAGCTCCTCTTCAAGATGCCTACACTCCTCTTCATGTTGAGATCTCAATTCCCTTAACTCAGCTTCATGTTGATTCTTGAGTAACTTTGTTTTCTAGATAAAATGTGAAATTAGCATTTATAATTGCAAGTGTGCATTCATCATGATTCATGAATCAGTCTTCAGCCATGGATAAGGATGCAAGTACCTCTTTAAGTTCATTCTCAGCCTGGAGTTGCATCTTTTTTACCTCTTCAGCATGGTTAGATTTTAGATTTGCTTCCGTCTTATCGTTCTCCTGTCGGATACTATTAACCTGCAAAATGAGAACAAACAAGATTTGATTACTATTAATCTGCCTTAAGCATGATAAACTAACAATAGTTATCATACATAGTTACATACCAAAGCAGTGTGTTCTCCCTTTATCTGCATCAGTTGCTGCTTTGATTCCTCTTTGCATTCTGAAAGCTTTTGGTCACATTTCTTTTCCATATCTACAATTGCTTTTTCAGCCTGAGAAAGAAAATATTCAAATACGATCCAAAGATGCAACAAATCAGTGAACAGAAGATAAAAAACCAACCTTTGCCTTCTCAAGATTTATGCATCCCTGTTTTTCTGCTTCATACCTCCTTCGAATGTCGTTTATAGCCTGATATGGTTCATTTTCAGTTTGCCACATCATCTCAAATGTTGATACAGGCACAAACCATGATAATAAACCTTACTTGATCATTCTTTTGGGAGATTTCCTTCAGATGCTTTGACAATTCTAACTGTTTACTTCTTAACATCTCATCATATTGCTTCTTAGATTCTGCCACATTACCTTCTGCTTCAACGAACAACTTCTGAGCCTGTGAATAATTTAATTTCACATGAATGTCACATATATCATGATCGAGTACAAGATAACAGCTACAGATGTAAAAAGAAATAAAGAAGGAAAAGGGTAAAAAGGTAAAAACCTCTGCTTTTTGATCTTCCAAGAGTTTCTCTCTTTCCTTAAATTCCAAAACAACCTGTTCCTTCTCCTGTAGTAAGTTATGAAGCTCATTAAGTTGTTTCTCCAGTGAGTCTACATGCTGTTCATGCTGCAGAATCTCCTTTTTCAGAGTGTCTGTTTCCTCTTTCGTTCTTTGTTTCTCCGATTCAAGATTGCTGATATTCTCTTTATTCTCGGTTTCAGACTCCAAATGCTTTAACTGAAGGTCTTGCTGCATGTTTAACAAAAATACTGATTAAGCATAACATATAGCAAGCTGATAAATTCTCTAACAGTCAGATATGTGCGGAGTGTGCACCATTTGCATCTCTGATAATCTAGAAGCTTCAGATAAAGAACGAATTTTATCCTCCAAAGTGGTAATCAGGTTATCCATTTCAGCCTTCTTTGAAAGAAGCGTTTCTGCTTCAGACTCTAACCTCTGAACCTTCTCTTCTGCTAGGTGACATTCTTCTGCATGCTGGCTCATTGTGAATCTTAGATCATTCTGGAGCTCAATGATCTTGTTCTTCAACTCTTGGTTGACCAACTGCAATGCATCATTTCCTGATGTGGTAGTCAAAAGTTGACCATGAAGACAATCAAAATGCTGCTGTGCCTTTTGTGTTGCAAGTTTCTTTTCCTCTTGTACTAACTCAAAGCAAGACGAAAAGAGAGCATCGACTTTAATAAGCTTCTCCCAAAAGGCTAGAGACTGTGTATCCAAATCTGTAAGCTTAACAGTCAGCATCTTCACAAAACTTTCTAGATTCTGGTTCTCCTGCATTGCTTCGTCTAAATGCTTGGCAAACTTCTTGTTATTGTCTATAAGATCAGTATTCTCTTTCTCCTTTTGTTCACATGATTCTTGGATGACCTTTAGTTTAGCTTCCTTTGATCCTAGCTCAATTTGCAACTCACTCAATTTGGAGTTCAAACTCTCTATGATTGATTCATTAGATGCTACACTCTCTTCAAAGTTCTTGATTAGATTATCTGAAAAATATAAATAAATTGAGATACAAACAATTTGAAATCTTACTTATGTGTCACACCAACACATAGGGAAATAAACATAAACTATATTTAAAGTCATCTACACCTTTTTCATTGATGAGACTGAGAACTTTTTCAAGTTCATCTCTAAGTTGTTTCTCTACGTTTTCCTTGTAAATGCTAAGTTCCTTCAACTCTTTGTCACCTGCAAGTAAAATTCCACATATTCAAAGAATAAATCGAATTCTAAAAGATGCAGCCTTAATTACATTCCCATTATAATGGGCTTTATAACAAGGAAGATCAAACTTACGAATCCTAACTGTCTCTTCTGATGATTCCAGCCTCAGAGAGAGAGACTTCATCTGTCCATTCAGAATGTCTAAAGCTACTGAAGTTTCAGACAGCTTATTTTCAAAAAAGACTTTGTCTTTCTCAGCTGTAGAAGCAGCACCATAATAATTACATCCATGGTTATCACGTAATTTAGGAATCAAGGATCAACAATAAACCTCTTACCATTCTGAACCTGATCAGCTAAAGTTTGTAAGGTTTCAGTAAGTTGATCGCATATGGCCTTTGTGGAAGAGAACTTTGACTCTAGTCCTCTCCAAAGTTTCTCATCTTCTCTATGCTTCACTTTAAGCTTTGCATTTTCATTATAAGCATGCTGCAACTTCTCCTCCAACACATGAATATGGTCTGATAATTTCTTAATCTTGGAATTCTGTATCCATTTCAAAATTTTTCAGAGTAGATTTCACAAAGAATGCACATACACACACTCCAAGGGGCAAGGATTTCATAGAAGCCTTTAATTACAAACAGCTTATGCATAGTAATGGTGAGGCTATTGTGCCCATAAAGGATGTTGTTTGTGTTCTAGGCAGAAACAATCAGAAGAGCCTTTAGAGACAAAGAAACAAGGATAGCAATATCCAATTAGTACTTGTGTATCCTTTTCCAATGATCAAGCCTCAGTACTTTATTAATTGTTTCCTGTTCTAAACTTTCCCTGTATACTCATATCTTCTCCCCTCTATTCTACCTTTTGATTTAATGAAATGCTTTTTGTTGATATTTTCTCAGTAAACACGCACACATATACTAAATACATATACACAGTATCACACTTTAGTACTTTACTACCACCTTGAACATTCCTGAAATAGTCAATGATCCTTCCATTCAATTGGACTATAATTATGGACCAGAGTGAGTGGTGCATACTACAAATACGCAGTAACATTGATGCAATTATCTAATAGAACTGCTTCTGTTTGCTTCTACAAGGTTCCATATAATGTAGGCTAGATTACTTAAAACGAACATCATGTTATAAGTAGACTACATTTACAATAGAGAACCTACGAAACTAAGGCACAGAGATGCACATTGATATGTTAAAACTTGTTGTAACATATGGATATATAGATACACATATACATATAAATACATATGCACACACTATTACACTTTAGTATTCTACTACGTCCTTGAACATTCCTGAAATAGTCAATGATCCTTCCATTCAATTGGACTCTAATTATGGACCAGAGAGAGTGATGCATAGTACAAATATGCAGTAACTTTGATACAATTATCTAATAGGAGTGCTTCCGTTTGCTTCTACAAGGTTCCATATAATGTAGGCTAGATTACTTAAAACGAACATCATATTATAAGTAGACTACATTTACAATAGAGCACCTACGAAATTAAGGCACAGAGATACACATTGATATGTTCAAAATTGTTGTAACAGATGGATATATACATACACAGAGATACACTTTGATACATTACATACATATATATATGGAGAGAGAGGGAGAGAGATAAATGTTCATCATACCGCAAGGTCAAGATCTGTTTTGGAGGAAGCTTGCTCTTTGACCAATTTCTCTATGAGAAACAAAACGAATTACGAACATGAACAGAATTTATCCTTAAAAACGATAAAAATCAGTAAGCTCAGAGTTATCGGTGAAAAACCTGCAGCGAGCTTCAAATTAGCGAAACTTCCTGATGAATTCGAATTGGAAGCTTGCCGTGAAGAGATATTGAAAGCTTTTGCAGCCCCCGGACTAGATGATCCTAGCGAATACTTGAACCGATCCAGGCTCTTTATGCCGGATAATCCTACTAGCTTGCTCATATTTGCCGTTCAAATTACACGAATTCACAGAAATGTGCAGGTGTTCTGATGATCAACAGCTCCGGCGATCGAACGAAAGGTGAAAATAATCAGTAGAGGAATCGAACGAAACCCTAGAAATTGTGTTCGGGAAGAATTTGTGTGCAAATGATACAGGCGCGAAATAATTTATCAGACTCTGGTATTTATACTTCAAAACGAAGGCGGTTATAGGGGCAACGGGTAAAGCTCCGGTGTGACTCCTTACCGTGTACCAACGGGCAAAGGCTATTGAAAGTCAATGTAATCGGTGTCTGGTCAACATGATAAAAAAATAACAAAACTATCTCCAATTATTTGTTTGATAGAATAACTTTAAATGACTTTTTACTTTTCTAAACAAATTATTAACTTTTATAATAAATTAAATAACTAAATATCGTTATTAGAAGTACTTTTAATTACGAATTACATATAAAACATACATGAACGCTAAACTCAGATTGACAAAAAAATTATTTTATAGACCAAATAGTGCAAGTCCGTTGTTATATCGATTATGGAGTTTAGAGATTTGACTTGGTGATTGGTTATTCAAACTCCTCACCGTCAAGTCACTTAGACCATACGGTATGGTCATACCATGCCCCTTGTAGGGCTGAGGTGGAAAAAAAACATTTTTCCAGTGCGGGTTTGCCCTCCCCCCTGTAGGGCTAAGGTGGAAGAACGGTGTCATTGGGAACACCACGCCGCGGTATGTGGCCCCGCTGGTGGTGTCCCCGCTCAGGGTAGTGACGACGCTCAGTGATGAAGACAAAGAAGGAACAAAAGAGATGCTTGATAGAAGTGTGGCGTGGAATGGTGGTACCGGCCGGAACACCAGCCCCCACCTTCAGGACAAGCGGGGTACAAGGATGTACGCGGATGACCTTAATTTATTGCCTATATTGATTGTATCAGTCAGTTAACCCTAAATGATAATAAATTTTAATGATAAATGTAAAATTAAGATATTAAATCATTTGGTAGGTAGGAACATTATAAGACATAGGCAAGAAAAAGTGTAGACCACGAGTATATACCTTCTCACAAGTCATCATCAAAAGGTTCCATAACCAACATGTTAGGGGGAAAAGAGATATTTTTATTAAATTATTTTTATTGTATAATGTTACACGTGTATATATATATATAGACAAAGATTCAAGAACTTTAAAGGGATTAGCTAATGGGCCTAAACATCATATATATTCTAATTTCTAACACACACTCTCAAGCTGGAGCGTATATATCATATGCTCCAAGCTTGTTATATATAAATTCAACTTGAGGACCTTTAAAAGATTTTGTAAACAAATTTACCAGTTGTGGTCATTAGACCTGTAGTCATAGTGATCCTATTAGTAAGCTTTTCTCTAACAAGTGACGACCAATTTCAATTGCCATCTCATGTAATATTGGGTTAGAAGCAATATTTAAGGCAACTTCATTATCACTTATGAGGTTCGTTAGAGAATCTTGTAAAACTTTAATTGTTCGATAACACTAGCACACATGTTGCATTTGTCATTACTCGATACTCTGCCTCTACGCTTGAGATTGCAACCACATTTTGTTTCTTACATGTGGAGCATCTTGAGGATTATCTTCAAGTGGAGCTGTAGGTCAAGGACAACGATAATACTTTTAAATTTGGACCGGGAGGAGTGGAAGTAGTGGAAGACTCGGTATTTTGAGTAGGTATGAGAGCAAATACCGGGAGAGGAAGAAAATGATCAATTTGAGACGACTTTGTTGGATTGTCACGGAAATATACTTGATGGTCGAAAAAGGTAACATTTACCGTCATGAAGTACTTGTTGAGACTATGATAGTAACATTTATGGTCTTCATGAATACGAGAATAACTAAGAAAAACACATTTGAGGGCTTTGAGAGTCTACTTATCTCGACCGGGATCCAGACAACGAACAAAGCAGACACACGAGGTGAACAAAAAAACCGGAACCGGAACCGCTCAAGGAACCGGAACCGGTTCTTCCCGAAAACCGGTTCTTGAAAAAACGGAACCGGGTACATAGTTTCCGGTTTTTCAACCAAGAACCGGACCTGGAACCGGAACCGGTTCTTGAGAATACCTGATTTGTGCACCTCTACCATTGTGTCTTATGACACTAATCCATCTATGTTTTACAGATTCGTGATGCGTATATGCTTAAAAATTTAATAATGGTAAAACTTAAATTGTTTAAAACTAAAAGTGAAAAAAAGGTTTTATGAGTCAAACGGGTCAGACAATCTAGGTTTTTTATATAATTTATCTATGTTTTATGAGTTTATGTTTTAAACATTTATTTATTTTGTAACATTTTAAGTTTTTAATGTTATTAGACTTTTTAAGTTAGTTATTTATATGTTTAATTAATGTATTTATATATTTAACTAAGTTTTTCGAATACCCGAAACTAGGTTCTTGAAATACCCGCCTTGAACTACAGGAACCGGTTCTTGAAAAACCGGAACCGGGTACATAGGTTCCGGTTTTTCAACAAAGAACCGGACCTGGAACCGGAACCGGTTCCGGAACCGGTTCTTGAGAAAAAATCGATTTGTGCACCTCTACCCAAAAGGATGCAGGTGAAGATGTGAAGTTATATGATAAATGTACCGAATAAGACTTCTAATGCTCTAATACTATGTTAAGGTAAAAGAAATGTTTCTATATACCCTAACGTGCTTATTGCAAATGAGCCTAACCATAATACATATTCCTAACGCGTATTCTAACAGTATGCATACAAGGTTTAAAGCTAGATTCAAATTGACTCGAATGGGACCGAAAGAACATTTGGCATGCAGCATGCTAAAGAGTGGGTCAAATTGATCCTGACCCGCGTGGCTAACAATGAGCATGAGTTTTGAAAAGTAGATCGGTCAAATACCAGTTTGAGATCATGATTCATTTTTGGGGCCGTCGCCATTTAAACAAAACAACAAAATAATCACTTCTTATTTTTATGTCATCTACATGAATATAAAGATTCGCAGGCAATTGAAACACTGGGACTGATCTTTATTGGCTAACACACATCAAGAATCAAGAAAAGCCGATAAATGCTTGTCTAGATATGCACACACAAGGAATTTGTGTTCTTCAACTGCTAAAAGAAGCAAAAATTAAACTTTTGAAGGCCATGTGGCTTGAGCCGACATTATTATTCCCACTATCACACCAAACAGCCCCAACGCGCTACCAAAGATTTCAATTACAAGAATTTTCACAAAGAGTGAAGAGTTTTGGGCATCCGATAGGGCGCAGCTACTTCCAATAATACCCACACATAACCTGTGAGGAAAAAGGTTGAACCAACAATAAACAGAAGAACTATTAATAAATTGCAAGAATTATCAGACTTACCCGCATACAAGATTTGCAAAACCGACTATGATTCCAGATGCAAATATGGCATATCCTGCTCTAAGAGACTCAGGCGCATATATTTGTGAAGATGGAACACTTTCCAATTTTGTTTGTAGAATAATGGCAACGATAACACCGTATATAGCAACGGCTTCACAGAATATGACACTGTCATCACATGCATGTTTGAGTTAAATCATAATTCCAGGGGCGTTCATTTAAATAAGTTATGAATATAATATAAGATTTGAGTAATTTAATATAAGATTTGGTAGATAAGGAAATGGAACAGAAGATGATAAAATGCAAATGACCGGTATTTGAACAAATTAGAGATGCGATTCCATGATGCGCATGTGATGCGCCTGATGTGATTTGATGCATGATGCGACACATCATGCATCTGACTAGTATTTGAACAAATTAGACCATCGATTGCCATGGGTCTGAGTTTTCCAAATCTTATTGAACAAATCTGACCATCGATTGGCAATGGATTGTAGTATTTGAACAAAATTGACCAGAGATGATGAAAATGTCTTATATTTTAGTGTTTCAAAGTTAACAATTTAAAATATGATCTACAAATAACTTTTTGGTATTCTTTTTAATAACAAACGTCTCGCATACATGATGTGCGCGCATCACACATCATGCATCTGCTTTTGGGATCAAAATGCATCCGAGCACCACACGCTTTTTAAAACCAAGATCTTAGCAATATTTGCCTCTCCTTAGTAAGTAGTAACCATTTGGTAAAAGTATCATCTACTAGCCGGTGCTTTTAAAAGTCTATGCCGGAAGATGACTAAACAACCCCAAACGATGTGGAAAAATATTGTCGAACTTAATAACCATAACATATCCAGAAGCAAAGGTGCTTGTAAGTTCATGTTTTGGGGAAATATCATTAAACCTAAAACTTTATAGCATAAAGTATATTGAAAACCATACAGACAGGGTGGTTAGACTACTTTCTATGGTTCATGATATGGCATAGGAAGACTACAATATGGGCCAGTGCCATCTACATACTATCCTATATTAGCCAGCTTGTTGACCTGGTTGACTCTATTCCTAAACACATTTAAACCTAAATCAGAATAACGATAAAACAAATTAGGGTTTCAACTTATCACGAACCTTATAAGATTCTTCGATGTGATACGTGGAGCTTTGATTGCCGCACCGATCAAACTACTTCCTGTTATATAAATCCCCCTGATAACCCCCAAAATCACATAATCAGAAAACAATATGATCCTCTGTCTAGACAATTAACGGAATTGAATTAGTAGAGTTAAACAGGATTACCAGGCGGCGCCTAGGACTGAGACGCCGATAGCCACGGCGATACCGATGGCAGAGAAGGTGTAGGGGGAGATCTTAATCATTGCTCTGGCCCATGACCCTGCCGATCCGGCAACAATGGCGCCTGACATCGATCTGGACGTTTATTGATCGTGTGTGAGAGATCGGCTGCGGAGATATACGAGAGATGATCGAGATCACGTCGAAAAGACAGAACCACCACTCTGGATGAAATCGGGTTTTTTTGTTGATAACGATTTAAAATTCTATAGTTATTCTTAAAATATAATAACTAGTAAGTGGGCGGCTCGATTTTAAAAATCAAAACGTAGATAAAGAACAATGGCGCCTATACAAACCTAGCCTTCAATTCGATCTTGAGTTGGTTCGAAGTTGAGGACTCAGAGCAGATCAACTTCGGGTTTGGTTCCGCAGCTTCTATAAAGTAAGATCTTCACGATCCTCCATTCATAAGAGATAGACAGGCGAGAGGTCTTTCAGAGCCTTCTGACAAGGGATTGGCTAAGATTTGATATTTGCTTTTGTCTCTCGTAGGCTTTTCATAAAAATGAATGTTAAGAAAACACAAAAAAGAACATAAAAAAACGTATTAGTAATTTAGATCGACTTGAGCTTGGATAGAACTCGTTTAAGCTTTACTCGAATCAAAACTTTAAACGTAACGTTTTCAAATAACTGACGAAAGGTTCACGAGGCAACTTTTATGTAATTAACTTTAATACTGTTGTAAATTAATTATTTCTTTTGTAATATAGGTTTCTCGTTGCGTCCCGCAGGGAGAAATAACTCGTTTATCTTAATAATAAACTCATTTAGGATCGCAAATGAGATTTAATTTAGATTTGAGGTTGGATCAAACTCGTTTAAGCTTTCCTCGAATCAAAACTTTAAACATAACGATTTCAAATAACTCATGAACGGGTAGGCTTGTTTTCACCATCTAATCTAGTTTAAAATCATTTAATAACCATTTAAAAAGCCAATAAAACATATCAACCTTCTTTATTTATTACTATTATAAGAATAAGAATATCGGGTATGATTATTAAATTTATATTTAAACATATGCGTTATCTATCCAACAAAACAATCTATTCTATAATAAAAAATAGAATGATCTGGCCCATAAGAAAAGTGTTATCTGGCCCATTTAAGTTTTTTTCTCAAACCTAATAATAACAAAAGAAAAAAAAAAGGACAACCGTGGGATTCGAACCCGGGTTAAACATAAGCAAGCAAGCCAAGCAGGTCCTTGCTGAACCAATCCACACAGAATAACAATTCTTGTTTCAAAGGAGCAAAAACGATATTTAAAAAAAAACAATTTTATGCTTTTCCCAAAAAAAAATAGAAAACTGGCTAATGAAAAACGATCAAGGCGTTGCCTTTTAAATGGTTTGATAATAGAAACAAGTTAAAACCTTATAAGATCATAAGAAAATATTATATATATATATATATATGTATATATGTATGTATATTTTATGTTAGTTTTTTTATATTATTGAAAGAATTTAATTAAAGGTTTGTGTTGTTTAATATAAAAAATTATGGTATTGAATGATGTCTATAAAAATAGGTTTGGTTGTTAAAAAAATTACAATTACATAATGAGAAACACATGTTTAGAAAGAAAATAAAGCAATCACATAATGTATCTTTGAAAGATTCATCATATAAGACAATTAGATCATCTGATATACCAAAGGTGGTTATTGCGTGATCCTTCGTGGCACCTAAGATCACGCCGTGATCTAACCGGAACACCGCCCCATTGGTTCAAATCTCACGCCGTGATTTTGTGACGTGAGATTTTTCACGCGAGTGATATGATCAAATGGGCTGAACTTTCAATGCTCCCCTTGTAATTATTTATACATTGTGCATTGAAATTAATATAATGGTTTTGTCTTGAAAATAAAATTTTAATTAAACATTTAATTATCACACCACCATAATCACACGGGTATACCCTTTGCCTAGTGAGTGATAATGAGGATAATGACGTGGCGTCACATGGCGTGCACTTTATTATCACACCACACCACAATCACACCGGTATACCTCATGCTCTTATAGATGAAAGTACCTTTAAGGTCTAATGGCGAATCCATTAAGAGTTAGAGTGGTGAAGCTCTCCTTAAGGTAAGGGTTCGAGCCCCGTCTAAAACAGGCTTGTGCAAATTATTAGCAGTAGTTTAAGATGGATGATCAAATAAAAAGTTGATTTTGCCTAAGTAAGTTAGAACACATATTGGCTTTGGCTTTTCATTTTTGTAATCAATGGTTGAGATCAAAGTGCAGGAAAAAAGAGGGAAGTAGGGGTATTTTCAAGATAGCCACTTTTGTTGACTTTTTTCAAATTCCCACACTTTTTTTAAATATTCATAACTTTTTCATACGATATTTTTTTTTAAAAGTTGCATCATAAAATCGATAATTTTTTTTATCTTTAATTTAAGTACCATATTGCTATATAAAAAATAACAACTAAAAAAAATACAAAATTTTCTATGTTGTACAACATTTTTGTACTAGATTTTTTGTACTATATTTTTTGTGCTGGATTTTTTTTGTGTTGAAATTTTTGTACTAGGTTTTTTATGCTGAAGTTTTTGTATTGAATTTTTTGTGCTGGATTTTTTGTGTTATATTTTGATAAAACAAGTGGGTGAAAGTTTATGTTGTATAACCTAAATGCCCTTTAATCTTATTTATAAGGAATGTCACATCTTATCTCCATAATCCTTTTTAAACTACTTAGGCAAAATCCCCTTCTTAGAGGATCGTCCCTTGTAGTTTAAACAATAATAGTTCTAACAAACTGACTCAATCAAATCGAAACTTAATATGAACCAACTCAACCAAGAAATAAAAAATAACTAAACCACCCAAAGCTATTATAAAACAATTTTGTTTTAAAAAACTATAAGGACTTAATTGACACAATAAGAAGTTAAAGGGGGTCAAAAGTAAATAAAAGAGACGAACCGCAAAATAACACAATAGACCTCTCGACGCTTTAAAAACAAGGCTGCGTCTGGCAAGAAACCCCTTTCAACCACCGCACCGCACCGCACCGCAATCGTCTTCTTCCCGATACGATCAATCAGAATCAAATATGGGCGCAGGTCGTGCACTTTCAATCTCATTAGACGGAGTCCGAGACAAAAACCTAATGCAATTGAAGAAACTCAACTCCGTTCTTTTTCCCGTTCGATACAACGATAAGTATTACGCCGACGTTCTTGCCTCCGGCGAATTTACTAAATTAGGTATTATGCTCCATCCTTTCTAGATCAGTATTTCATTTTTATGTTATTGTTTTCGTATATCTAGGGTTCTGTGTTTTTATAGGTTAGAATACTGGCATTTGTTTTGTAGATTGAAAATTATATAGGTTTAATGTGGTTGTAAATTTTACTTTACTATCTAGGCTGTGTGAATTTATAAAGCTAGGTCATCTTTATATATGTTATTATTTTATCATATGTGGAACATTTGTTATCATATTTCGTTTAGGTCTTGACGGTTCGGGTTGATTTGGGTAGTGGTTTAATGCTATGCAACTATATTTTTTTAGGTTGTACTGGTTTTGTTTATGTGTGTAACACAACCTAGGCAAATCCTACATCGCTAATGGACGGGAGAGATGTTAGGGTCATAAGGAAGGGCTGACTTCATATACCATCAATACGTTTTAGGCACGTTCGTTGTGGATGATTTGAGAACTCCACAGTTAAGCGAGTTTTGGTGGAAGCAGGCCAACCAAAAACAAATCTATAAGCTCCTTATGGGCAAAACGGGCAATATTGGTTTGTATGAGGTGTGGGCAAGGTAGACAATGTTGGTTGGTATAAAGTGGTAAAACAGACGATATTGGTTGGTATGAGGTGTCAGATGTTACAATGGGTTTGCATTAGTGTTTAACATGTATTTTGGCACCCTTCAATTAGTGAATCCAAGACTTTGATAGTAGGTTGTCAATTATTTCTCTTAATTTTTCTTGGTGTTGGGGTGTCTGGCTGGTTTTATGAACTTCTGTATATGAGATGATGGAAGATGATGAATTATATGTTGTCATGTTTCTACATTCATAAATGTTAAGTTTGATTTAATGCCAAGATTCAGAGGGTCTTTGTTGGAAATGAACAACCATCCTAGTCATGATGCCTGAGTTTATTTTAGTGATACATGAATAGAAGTCTAAAACATAAGAGTCTTATATTATGAAAAGCGTATGGTTTTAGAATTTAGACAGCAAGCTATCATTGGAAAATGAAATAAGATTAAACGGCATTAACATACTATGGTATGAGGAGAAATGATTCAACATCTTATCATAGGTCCAATCTAGTGAATCTACATATCTTTTGTTACATTATTCTATTAGAGTTTGATCATAATAGTTGAAAAACGTAAAAGATCCAAGCTTTTTGTAGCCCAAAAACTTAAACGGTTCTTTCACTCTATGCATGCATCCATTGTATTTCGGGATTTTAAGATTTTTATATTTCATTACGCTTATATATTTTCTAAGATTACTTCTTTTTTTATTTATGTTTTTTTTTACTTTCCTACCTTTTCAGCATATTACAGTGATATTTGTATTGGCTCAATTGCATGCCGACTTGAGAAGAAAGAAGGTGGGGCTGTTCGTGTATACATAATGACATTAGGTGTTTTGGCACCTTATCGTGGCCTAGGTATCGGTAAGTATCCTAAATGGCTAAATGTTTAGTTGACCTCAAAAGTCAAAGGGTCCCTCGGATTTTTGGAACACCCAAATATTACAGACTGAGATCCTAGTTTGCATCAACAATATTTATTTTTCGCAACTCTAAAGATGTCGTTCTTGACATTTGTTGCAGGTACAAAGCTGTTAAATCATGTTCTTGAGCTAAGCAGCAAGCAGCCCAATATTGGTGAGATTTACTTGCATGTGCAGACAAACAATGAAGATGCCATAAGTTTTTACAAGAAATTTGGTTTTGAAATCACCGAAACGATCCAGAATTATTACACAAACATTACCCCACCAGACTGCTACGTGGTTACAAAATACATTGGGCAGTCTCAATTAAAGAAATAAATGGATTTCACATGTTGGATCAAGAACTGAAGTTGGATATTGAGATTTTGCCAATTAGACCCATGATTCTTGTTATAAGATTTTGTGGATGTTAATGCTAATATTCGGTTTGTTTTGTTTTTGAGGCTCATTTGTTCTTGATCTTGTTTGTTGAGACTAATATATTATCATCTGTAAGAATGGTACACTGTTCAAAGCTATGGATTTAAAGCTTAGTTTTATTACTGAATGGGGTGTTTGTATGTGTTATATGTTCACATTTCACATGTTAAAATGCATCTCTTTAATTTATAAAAATTATAAACATATTACTTCAATATGGGAGCAGCCTCTTTATTCCATGGGACAAACGTAAGATTTACCCTTATTTACAGATCTCTTTATTTCATGGGACAAACGTAAGATTTACCCTTATTTACAGACCGTATTGTTAGAGTGAGGTTTTTGTTAGGTGTCTATTTGTTTATGACTTCAATGTTAAGATCATATGCTTATAAAAATATATTCAAGAGATCAACAACAATGAAAGAACAAGCCATAAACATTATGGTTGATACACAGTTTGATCCGTTTTATAACTTCATTTCGAGTCTTTCGAGCCTTTTGATCCGTTTTATAACTTCATTTCGAGTCTTTTGAACCGTTTGATCCGTTTTATAAATTTTAATACCAAAATTGGTTTAACTGTCACTTCATCAATCTTTTGATCACGAATCATTTAAAAACATTTTTTGAACCATTTTGATGAACAGTTTCACCTATCGACTAATTTGGCTTGGGATATGTCAAAATCATCAAATTTCCTAATTTTGTAACTAAATGCATTATAACTAGGTTTTTCATCCAAACATATTTCATTAGTAATTATCATCATTTGTAAAGCATAATTAAGGTTTAAACATCATTCTCCATAAAACTGGGGTTGGAAATCAAGATTTTGCCAATTGTGGTATAACTATACATCAAAATATCAAATATACATGGATCTATGTTGGCCTTGAATAGTTAGACAACATATATGTACACTAATTATGTATAACTTATACAGGTAGTGAAAGTTGAAGCAGTTATTCACAAAAATACCACTACCTTCTCTCATGGTTGTTTCTTCAGTATGCCACCCCGCCGGAAAAGCTATCGCCGTCATGAAGAAGAGACTCTGTAAGCCAATAACCATCCCAAAATCCACCAACTCTCTGCCAAAATCATCGCTTGAATAATTATAATATAGAAATTCATATAATCTTCAAAAACATATTATTCGGTAAACACGTCACAATTGTAACAAAATTATTTAAAAGAAAGAACAAATGTACCTGAACCATGGTAAACTGAAATGTTTCTTCTTCCTCAGGCCGAGCTCCTCGTATCCAAACCCTTTGCTTGTAACGATTCTAAATCACAATCAACAAAAGCATATATAACAGAGTTAAAACTTAAAACTTTTGCTAATTTAACATATTGTTTAAGAAAATTAAAATTTTAACCTCCTCGACGTTTAAAGTGCTTAAGATCTTTCTCTCCTTGTGATTTAGTAGAGCTCGGTATGTTGAATGATGAAAAATTCGCCTAAACCGCTCAAACTGCATGCAGAACAAATGATTTGACCAGTGATTAATATTTGCTTGATGCTAATAAGTTGCAGATTAGTAACTGACCTGCCCCAAATCAAAAGAAGGCCCAAAATATAGAGACCTTTCAAAAGGGTCAAATCCAGCAAACTGAAGGTCAAGATAAAAGTCAAACTAACTACCCACAAGTAGAGGAAGAAAAATAAGATTTTTTTTTTAAATTAGGATATACCCTATACATGACTTCGACCCCATAGTCTGGGCGCGGTTGGTCATTAAACATCAATGCATCAAGTTGGTATTGTACACATTCTTCTGCATTGAACTGCATCCAGATATTTTAAATAAATACAAATATTGCAATAAACAACAGTTGGATTCAGAAAACAGTTAATTAGAAGGTTACACTTAATCTTGGGCCAAATGGTCTCTTCCTGCGAGATTCCAGCCTGCAAGATTAAATCATCACCAATGAACACAAAAAAGGTTGTAAATTATATTACAGCATAAGGGTATTGGAAAATGAACTGCTAGATCTGTTATAAGTTCTGGTATAGATTTTCTTTTAGAACGGCTAACTCACACACCCTCTAAACCAACTCCTAAATCTACACCAAATGTCCACCATGGGAATTCTGGTATAGATTGGTCTAGAAATGTTAGCCCGGTTACAAAATCAATTTAGTCAAAAGTCAAAACAATAAGATTTAGAACATTCATATGTTTAGAAAATGTGAATTATATTTTACGTGTTAATATAAATTGTTTACTGTATCAACTTAGTCCCAATTCCCAACTTAGGCGATTAAGTTCTACAAATTTATCTTAGAGCTTGCTTTGCCAACTAAGAAAAAGTTATTTTTGGTTTTCTCTTCTTATTTCAGATTTTTATAATTTTGGCCCTTGCTATTTTGACTTGCATATCATAACTTGTCTAATTTGATTAAGACCAATTTATTTCAACAAAAACAAAAGTTATTTTCATTCCCACCTCTACCAAACGACTAATTAACACATTAACATTTATTTCAAACCTCTAAGGTGTTCTAGTACAAAAATACAATGACAAATTTCATTCCTACCTCTACCAAACAGCCTGATTAACAGTTAACACATTAACATGTATTTCAAACCTCTAAGGTGTTCCAGTGCAACAAAGTTAGTATAGGATAAAATGGTCCCAAAACAGCCTGATTAACACATTAACATGTATTTCAAACCTCAACAAATAAAATGGTCTTTAGGTCATGACGAAGGTGATAAACCAATCCTCCCACCGTCCCAAAAGAAAGCTTTAAATCACACTTTAAAAGGAATTTAGATACTAACGTCTGGATAATTTACCATTTACCAATTGCATTAACATATTAAGAAACGAGTCTTTATGTAAATTTTAGGCGCACTCGAGACCATCACTTTTTTCTTAACATAAAAACTTTAAATAGGCCTTTCTTTTCAGGATAAGTCATCGACTTTTCCAACCATTGTACAACTCTCTTACAACAAAGAAAAATAAAATGCTACACTTTCCAAAAATGAAATTTTTTGGACAAAAAACTGTCAAATACTTCTCCAATTATTTTCATAGTTATCTTTTTCTAGCATTAACAATAACAACAGTTATTTCAAACAGAAAAAGCAACCATGATTGTCAAAGAAGAAGTGAATTCACCTTTTTCAAAAAACAATATAAGTTTGCATAACAACTGTATAACTTTAACCAAAGTTGTTTAACAAAGTGCATGGTTCATCAATGGTGAATCTTTATTCTTCACATAACCAACTTCCAATCACATTCAAATACCAAACTTTCAGTGTGATTAAACTGGTAACACATTAGACTATCAATAATCCTGATATAATCAAATACCTAAAGTCCAATGATTGGTATACCTACTTTATGAAATTCAGATTCCTTCAACCAAAATTAACACAACACTTTCCCCCAATCTAAATTTCTGGCCGTGTACGGAAACTATGAATCATAATACCAAAATTCTGAAGATAAAAGTTTGATTGAAACATGAGAAATTGTACCAATCGACGGATAGAAAATCGGGAACATCCGCAGAAGCAGCTCTGAAGCGGTAAGTAGAAGATTTGGTGCTGCTGTTGAAAGACTTGGAGAAGAGTGACGATGAAGATGACAAACCCAGTGACATCATACTGAATTTGAAGCAACAGATCATAGAGTTTTGAATGGCCGTTGTTCGGTTATGGCACGAAGAACAAACCCTAGATTAATTTGGGGGAAATGTTAGTAGCCTGAGAAATAAAATATTTTTTAATTAAACCGTTTTTAGAAGGTTATTTTAGATTAAGTTTGATCTATTTTAGTCGCTTCAAGTAAATTTTGTTGGTTTAACCTATGATATACATATCTCTCTTCTAATAAAAAACTAAATATTATGTCACTTGTTAACACCATATTCATTCTTACACCCATTTTTTTCTAAAACCACATTTACATCCTCTATTCAATATTTCTATATTTAGCTTAATTTTTTTTGAAAAATTGTATAAATAAACATTTTACCAAATCAATTCACTATTATTACCATTGACTCATTTTTTTTAAAATTATCATCAAAAGTGAATATTTAAAAAAATTAAAAATTAAAAAATAAGAGATTAAAAAAACGAGTTTTTAAAGTTTCATTATTAAAAAAGCGAGTTTTTAAAATTTTATTATTAAAAAAGCAAAAAAAAATTAATTTTATATAAAAAATTTGAAAATACTACTTTTGTATTTTAAAAATTAATATGTGTTAAAATAAATTTTACTAATATTTAATTTATAGTTTTTTAATTAAGTTTGATATTTATAAATAAATTTTTTATTTTGATTTGTAAATTTTAATAGTTATTTTTTAATTAAAATTAAGAAATTTATAAATATTTATTTTTAAAAGTGTATTATATTTTAAACTTTAATTTTTATTTAAATGATGAGATTTTTTTTTAAATATGTTTGGTTTCAATTATAATTTATTAGTTTTAACTTTTTTCATATTTAATTATGGATTATTAAATTTAAATTGTGGCGATATATTAAGGAGTGAGATTTTTAAATTTTGGAGTTTTAAAATTTGAATTTAAAGATATATTGTTGAAGTTTAAAGTTTATTTCTATTTTTTGATTTATTTTAAATGAGAGATTAAATATTAAAATTTAGCGAGATTTTCCGTATAATAGACGAGATTTAAAAATAATTAATTTAATTTTGATACGTAAATTTAATTACAAGTTAAATATTTATAAATTTGTTACAACATCAAGGTTAAAGCTTCTACAAAAAAGTTGATAGAATTTCAATAAAATTGAGAAACAACGTATGCAAGAAAATCGTTGATCAATTTGATTATCTTCGATTTCTTTGACTCCCTACTGGCTTCAATCATGTTCGCATCGTTTGTGACCTTTTTTTTAGAACGGTTTTTGGCTATTTTGTGTTTTCAATCATTGAGGAAAAGAAACTCTATTGTTTGTTGCATTTAGTGGCTGTTAAACATGGAAAAGTTACCAATACAACGTCAAATGTTGTATACAATGAAATATTTATAAATTTGTAAATCATCATTATAAGGTTTCATTTGACATGTAATTTAATGTATTGTAAAAAGTACAAAACTTATTAATTGTATTTTCATGTATTTTTTTTGATGGTTTGATTACTCTCATCCATATAATCTTAACAATTAATAAAATGGAAAAATTACCAATACAATATCAGATTTGTATAAAAAGAGGTGTTAAAATATTTACCATTATAATCTTAATGTTTCACCCCGTGTAACACATGGGGTTAGAGCTAGTAATGATATAAAACACCAATCATACTCTACTTATTGTTTTAATCAAACGTTGTGCATAGGTCTCACAGCAAATCCTTCCCAAAATACAATAAAACAACGTATGTTTAATCTTTTATCAGCACTACACTTCATGGTGATAAGTCGATTGAATTACCGATTTAGTAGGGATTTCAAGTAACAAAAGAATCACATTTAGATTCTAATATAGTTGTTTAGCAATCTGATATACAAGAGAAGAAGATTTTTTGACTAAAAGGGTTATTCGTGACTTTACAACAACCAAACACATAACCAATACACTGATTTTGTGACTATTTTGGTTAAACCCCGATTGTTATGTTTAGTGAGGGTGACAAAAGACGTGATAAATTGATAATACATCGACTAATCTCCCACGGCATTAAAGGGTTTGCATATGTGTAGAGAAATGGGAGAGGTTTCTTGTATCCAGACGATTCTCAAATGGTTCTTAGTTGCATCTATTTACATGCCGATTTGTAAAGAGTCACAACCCTTCTAATGCACATGAATTGAACCATTGTGATGGTTCGTTGGTAACCGCCATAACAGCCAATAACCAACTGTCATGAATCAAAGCAACACATCTCTTCAAACCATTTCTAATTAAACACATAGATGTGACCATTATTGCTTTCATGCGAACCAACCCCATCGAGAACCAGTTCTTGTTTCGATGAACCAGTGTGACTCGAATAAACCTTCACAACCCTATGAATTAGGAAGTTATGACCCCTTGAATAGACTTGTGATCATATACTCAGGGGTTCGGATATATCGATTCAAGTGTTTCCAAAACAGGGTGGCATAGACATATTGAATACTTAAGGGATGTTTTCAGTGTTTTACCCGTTATGGGTCAAAAACACTTCGTGTAGCATATTGCATGCTAGTTTGATACACAGATTTATAAAATTCTCAATTTTGTATATGGTTCGTGATTTAGATAAACTCTTGTATCTCACATACGCTTTGATTTTAATATCCTATATTAATAAGCTTGTCATTAATCGTGAGGCATTTATTATATTAATAAACTCTTTTATTAATAGTATTCGAGTCTTGAATAATTAATCTATATTAATTATTATTTCCAAAACCCCGATTTTACTTTTAAAATAACCACTTTATTTTAAAAACCTTTCGCGAGATAGCTAAAATCTCTATTTTCAAATCTCGTTGTCTTCTATTGTGTTGTCATGTTTTAAACTCTTTTAAAACAGTTTGGTCGTTCTTTTTCCTATTTTTGTCTTTGTAAGGCTAAAATTAAAATATTATTTTTTCAACTTTAAAAATTATGAAATTTGGTTTTTAAGCTTCCTATCTCATGTAGAATCTACTGTAAAAATTTTAACCCTGACAGACTCCCTTTATCCCATATTTTGTTGTTCTTTTTGCCTTGCTTATTTTTACTTCTAAATACTCACACACACATTTATATAATTATCAAATATTATTATTATGTTATGGTTAAAAAAACTAATTCTTTTATGAACTTCAAGCGTTTTATAATTATTATCATTTGTAAATAAAAGTATATATATATGTTTGATTATTTTCTAAAAACCTTTTCTTTACCACAAACGTATAACACATAGTATATGATCATTATTATTATTATTAAGTATGCATTATTTCGTTACCATTATATAAAACGTGACAAATGTTATTGTATTTAAACCTTATTAATTATGTTATTGTATTTAAACCTTATTAATTATGTATAACTTTTAAAATTATAAAACGATCGTGTTTTGTAACGTCATTAAACAGAAGGGTTATATATATGTATGTAATTATATTTAACCTAAACTTTTAAATGACATGACCTATAACATATTATTAATAATAATATTTTATTAGTGTTACTAATTTTAATAATTGCTTTATTAGTATATTTATCACGTTATTAATGCTTTTACAAATAACACAGTATTAGTAACGATACGGTGATTCTCGTTAAGTAATTAATCTTACTAAAATTGGATTTTCATAAATAAAAATATTACAATTTGTATAACTAATTTATTATTCCTAATAATATCCTTATAAATATTATTATATTTCATCATGATGACTATTTTAATCTAATTGTTTTAATAAGATATTTATCATATTAATTTTGCAACTAATACTTGTTGTTGACACCTAAAATTTCTTTTATAAATAAAATTTATAAAATATTATTCCATGTAATTTGATTTATATATATTCACTTTATTTAACTTGATATCGTAAAAATTCGAATCCTTAATATTCTTTCACCCGTTCGTTCCAAATCCTAAAGTCCCAATCGTTCCGTTATTATTCCTTTTAATCGTTTCTATATATTAAATAACATATCTTTTTTAACTTAGGGCATCATTAATTTTTGTTGCTACAAGTTACAAGGTCAACCCTCTACTATTCAAGGTGAGTACATAGCCCCCTTTTCTTTTTTACTTTTGGGGTGAAACATGTATATTTATAACTTGATAACTCAAACATTTTATCAAAACAAATCTTCAAACAAGTAATTTCAATTATGTGCTTGATATTTAAACACTAAATGATGACATTGCAATCATTAACTTGATTTCAAGCCTAAGGTAGTACTAGTATGGCCATATAGGAGAAACCGATATAACAACGACACAATCTTGGGATTGTGGATGCAATAAATTTCAACGGCGCAATCTGTGTGATTGTGGATGCAATAACATTTCAACGGCACATACTTTGGGATTGTGGATGCAATAACATTTCAATGACACAATCTGTGTGATTGTGGATGCATATAACATTAAGGGTTGATTGCAATGAATTTGGCGTTGATATGCTTGCACACTTGTTTGAACTTGTACTGAATTTGTTTATATCTTTTATGCCAATTTATCTTTATAACTTATAAAACCTATGTCTCTCACTAACTTTATGTTGACCCATTTTACTTTACATGTTTCAGGAAATAATAACTAAGAGATGAAGGATCGTATATGATTGCTTATGGACTTAGTTAAAGAAATATGAATAATGTCTTTGGGATTGTTTGTTTGTCTATTTTAACAAGCGTTGACATTAATTTATGAAATTAATACTTTTTGTGTTGCCTTAGTAAATGTCTTTATACCTTGTGCTATGAACTATATGTGTGACACCTCGCGTTTCCGCCTTGACGGGGTGTGACAATAGTATTATTATTCTTGTTTATGTGTGTGTTTGTGACTTGTATGAAGTAAAAATAACATAATAAAACCTTTATATAAACATACCAAGAATGAAACTTTGAAAGAACAAGTGTAGAAGTAGGAAGATCTTGCAACAAACTTCAAAAGATGGCAATTGGGTGTTATTTGGCCTTAGGCCGATTTTTAAGAGGGAGAGGGAGAGTTTGAAAGGAATGAAGTGTGAAGGTGTGAGTTAAGCCTTGCATTTGAGGGGGTATTTATTGGAAGATCAAATCATGGCTCATGTACTTAGCATTAAATGAAGCATTAAAGAATGGTGTTGGGTGGCTTGGCCGAAAAAGTGAGGGAGTAGGGGGATGATGTTGTTGGAGTGTGTAGGTGATTTTTGTAAGAAATCATGGTGTAGGTTTTACTTTTTGTAAGATCATTATAAAAATCGGATATCTTACTTTTTAGTTGTAGGTTTTTATAAAAATAAGGTATAAGTTTTATGCATTTAAAAGAATGTGTGTAGGTAATCTAAAATTCATAATGTATGTATGTATAGATATATCCATACATAAAGAGATTAAAAATCACAAAAGAAAGTATGTATGTACATTTTTATATTTATAAGAAATGGATGAAATTGTATATACATATAAGTTTATTTAAAGAGGTCCATGTATATGTATATATATATTTAGTAAATAGTAAGATATGTGAGTACAATTTTATATTTATAAAAATACATGTAGGCATAGGTCCGTATGAAAATAAATAATTTAATAAATGAATGAATGTATTCATGTGATTTATATAAAAATAATGGGTATTAGATTTTTACAAGACTTGACGTTTAAGAATAATGTGTCATGTATCACCAATATTTGTCATGTTTCCATGTATGCATGAATGATTCACATAATTGTAGTGCATTTTATATGATCACCTAGTTTATATTTAACTAAGTTCTAATGATGCACATTGACTAGTAACACATATAGATGGATGATAAAATGTAGGCATGAAAAAATGGTGGATGTTACAGTGATCTCTTGACGGAGTTTCATGCTGACGACCTTACTTCTGTTTCGTCACATTTGCCTTTACATTTGCAACTCAAACTTAACGAAGGTCAAATTCTTGATGAGCCTTTAGATTATCGTCGACTTGTTGGAAAGTTGAATTACCTCACTCACATTCGGGTTGATATTGCTTTTGTTGTTCAGTTCCTTAGCCAATTTATGAGTGATCCACGGGTTCCCCACTTGGATGCTGTTTAGCATACTCTTCGTTATGTCAAGGGTACGTGTTCATAGGGTTTGTTCTTCAATAGCACTTCCGATAGGTCCTTAACCGCTTTATTGTGATGCTGATTAGGCTTCCTGTCCAAACACTGGCCGGTCAGTTAGTGGTTATTTCATTTCTTTTGGTAGAAGTCCCATTTATTGGAAGTCAAAGAAACATGCCACCATTTCACTTAGCTCTACCGAAGCTGAGTATCAGTCTATTCACCGGGTCACATAGGAGTTTGCTTGGTTGACTCGTTTGTTTGTGGAATTTCAGGTTTCTGGTCTCACTCATGTTCTTTGTTTGGTTGACTCGTTTGCTTGTGAAATTTCTTTGTTTGGTTGACTATTCACATTGCTAAAATTCCTGTTTTCCATGTACGCATCGAGCATATTGAGTTGGATTGTCATTTTGTTCGTGAGAAGCTTCAAGATGGACTGATTTTGCTCTCTCACACTCGTACTTCTGATCAACTTGTGGATCTCTTCACCAAGAGTCTTGCTGGTCATCCGCACTCTGCTTTGATTTCCAAGTCGGGTTATATACACCTCCAACATGAGGGGGGTGTCAGACGAAAGTTTCGTCTTCTATTAGTTTTTCTTGTATATAAGCAATTTTGTAACTTTTATTTGAGTTATCAGCCATTGGGGCTGGTGGCATAGTGGTAGAGGAAAAACCTCTAGAAACACTAAGGTTTAAGGAGGTCAAGGGTTCAAGTGTCACTTACACATGAATAAAGAAATTTGTCTTTTAAAGAAAATAAAAAAATTTGAGTTATCAATCGAATTCGAAATTCCCCCAATTACTCTCTCTCAAATTACCAGTTATCGCTTATATTTTGGTTCAAGCCTACGACCCGCCGCTTCAGTGTCCATTAAATGCTATTTCATACTATAGTACCGAAAATAATAATATATTATGGTCCAACTATAGGATTAAATTAGATTTTTCTTTAGGAATAATAAATTGAGTTTAAAGTTTAAACTCTCCAAAGTGATATTTTGGGCGGATGTGACGGACGGGGACCTCACCGCACGACAACACGTGCGTTTGAGTGTTTGACAGCTAAACCAAGGCGGCTATACCCTACACTACAAAAATTCAAGTTTTAGTTGGAAATTTTGACCTTCATTTAGTTTACCATATTACTATTCAACAAATATTATAAACTTTATTTCAAACAAGTAATATTATTTTAGGAGATTTTCTTTTTAATTTTATCATTTTTAAAATTCTATCATATTTCTATAAACATGTAAAACACAAATATGTCCTTCAAAATAATAAAGGTGGAAGGGGTGGGACGCGGGCTAGATCGGGTAACATTGGGAACACCGTCGTAAGTGACGCGGATTCGTTTTGCGGGTTGAAAATCGGGTTTATGAACTTGTGGATGAAGCCGCTGTGGGGTAGTTTTGGGTTGTGAGGTGACACTACATGAGTAGTTGGTTCAAGTGGTTCATTCGTGAACATCGTCGCAACCCATTCATGTACTTTAAGATTCGTTCAGGTAATTTGAGGTGAGACTGCATTGTTAATAAAAAAAAATCACGACTTCATTTTCTTAGCGCGTAATATATTTTATTCAAGATAACGATCAACTTATATTTCTTTTCTTAGTTTTGGATTGTGCCCCTTCCCAAAAAAAAACCCACGACTTCCTTTTTTAGCTCGTGATATATTTTATTCAAGATAACGATCAAGTTATATTCCCTTTCTTAGTTTTGGATTGTGTCCAAAAAAAAAACGACTCCCTTTTCTTAGCGCCTGATATTTCTTTCCACTATTTAGATCATAAGTTGTCTAGTTATATTTGTTTTATTAATTATTAAATAAATAAGTAGAGAATTTATCAAAACCACACGTTTTGACATGTATTAATTTTATTGACCATTTTTGACATGTATTAAAAACTCTCTTTTTCAACATTAATGTTTTGACCCGTTAGTGTACACATATTTTCGATTTTAATGTTTATCCTTAAAAGAAAAAGAAAAGGAAAAAGAAATTCTATTTAATGTTCAACATTTTAGAAAAAAGGCACGATGACTTTTCTCTTTAAAACCATATGTTTTAGTTAAGTTATTTTCTTTTATTGTTGAGAAAACTTACAACTCGGTTTACCTAATTTAGTATGATCACATGTAGCGTGAATGTGTAACAAATCACAAATTAAGTCACAATTTTGTTACAAATAAATAAATACAACAAAATTCTTATAAACAACTAATTTTATAATTATTATAATTCTAAATAACAATACTAGTAATAACTATCTATTTTAACCAAAAATCTGTATTACAAGCAACTCTAAGGAATCTGTGTAATAATTTTCAACGAGCGAGATGAGTCAAGCAAGCCCAAACTGGCGAATAGGAATGAGCATGGCTAAGTTCTATTATCGGTCAAAATCGAAATATAACTGATCTTTCGTTTTTAGATTTTTATAACCAATTGTTTTGGTTAAGTTGGTTATTAGAACGAGTTGTTCGGTTAACGGTCAGTTAACTATCTATTCTAGGTGTGGGTTTATTTAAGCTCATTTAAGTTAATAATTCCGGTTAAAGTTTGGGCCAAATAAAAAATCAACATATTTATTAATTCATAAAGGAGAACGGGGCAGGTAATATGTTAGTTCTATAAAGAATGCACTAAAAACTTCCCAACACATATAGGTTGGTTTTAACGATATTTAAATATAAAAATATCATTTTAGTATATCTAGGGCTGAGCATTCGGTTCGAACCGGACCAGAACCGCGAACCGTTTGGATGGAAATATGTTAACCGAGGACCGGACCGTATATAAACGGTTCAGACCGGACCGGAACCGTTTAATTGCATGACCGAACCGATTAAGATAAAATTCCACTTTCATTATATCAAATTATGTTTCCTACAAAATAAAGTTCCAATCCAACTCCACAAAACAAAAAAACAAATCCAAAATACTCCACAAACGGTTCTAACGGGTCCGAACCGGAACCGTCGGGTTATTAACCGAACCGAACCGCGAACCGTTTAATGACCATATGAAGAACCGAGAACCGGACCTGTTTAGTATTTCGCGGGTCGGTTCCGGTTCTAATTGGTCCGGTTCTAACGGTTCCGAACCGCGAACTGCTCACCCCTTCATTTAAATTAAAAGAATGACATCTCCGACCATCTAATCTGAAACCGGCCTTGTAATCTTATATACTAAAAGTCTAAAATACTAAATTAGTTCATCCTTACACATTTTTTTTTGCTTAATTAGATTATTTTATATAATAAACAACCTATTATTAATTAATTAAAAGATAAATAATTTTTTTAGCCTTCGAGTTGAAAGTTTGAATCTTATTTTTTATTAGTTTTAGTTTTTATTGATAGTAAAAGTTTATTTATATTAAAAAGATTTTAAATTTAGTTTTTCTTTAAAAAGATAAACGACTTGATGTAATTCATAGAGGGAAAAAAACTAAGTTTTTAAACTACAAAATTACCCAATTTTATTTGAAGGTTTATTTATGTGTCATTTGATATATTATTTTACAATTATTAGGCTATGTGTAGTCATCCATGTCACGTTCCTTGGTTGGACACACGTTGGTTTGCCGTTGGTTGAAGCAAATGGATTGGAATCATCAAGGGCAACACTAGTTATCACCATAGGCGGACCTACTCATAGGTCATGGGAGGCAGCCGCCCTCCATAGTGTTATATACGCGTTAAAATCCTAATCGTCCCCTATGAAAAGTTTTTAATGTTATATACACGTTATATATCGCTAGTTAATTGACCTCATAAAATTTTTTTCTGGATCCACCTATGGTTACCACACTCACAGGACAAAGGCCACGCCCAGGTGACGCGATGTGCCACACTGTAAGTCTGTAAATGCTGATGTGATACACCCCTCTCCTCACGGCTCCCGTGCAGATAGCCTTGCTAACTCACTAAAATCTCTATACAATTAAAAGTCAAACTAGCTTTGCCAAAATGCCATTAGACTCAAATGTATTGCCGAATTGCATTTAATATTATGTTGTTATATCCCTTCTAAATTGATATTGAAATAACTTCTTTTATAGAAAAATCTAAGACGATCCACAATAAACACCAAGTTGGGTGCATGTATCTAAATCTAAAAAAAAGGGTTCAATTTCTGAGATGCCACTTCCCCAATTCACAGAAACTTCTCCCAATCATGTCGTCACGGTGATCTCTGATTAGGGTTTATTCAATAAACTACTAAAATTTCACTTCACCCCCTCAATCAGATTCAATTTTGACAACCCAAAAACAGCAGGACTCTCCCTGATTACCCATTTAAATACCCAAACGGCTCTTTTGTTCCCACCCCCAATTTCCAACTCATCGTTCACTCCGCAGGTTAGCTTTCCCATCTGGGTTTCTTTTAATTCATTAGGGTTTCTTTTAGTTTGATGAAATCATTCATCATTCACTGTTAATTTGTTCAATTTCAATTCCCATTTTGCAGGAACTATTTTCTTGATTCTTTAATCTCAGATCTAATTTGACTAGATCATGATTTGGGGTTTCTGAGTTCTTGATTTGTTTTAGAATATCAGATCTTGGGTTTAATTTCATATCCAAATCATAGATTGAATTGAATTAAAGATTGAATTTGAATTAAAATGAGTGAAGTGGCAGAAGTCAAACCCTTGATTTCACAATCTTCATCATCTTCAAAGCTTCCTGATTTCAAGAAATCTGTTAAACTTAAGTATGTGAAATTAGGGTATCATTATCTTATAACCCATGGAATGTACCTGTTCTTATCACCTCTTGTTGTTGTTCTTGCTGCTCAATTATCAACCTTTTCGCTTCAAGATGTTTATGTTCTTTGGGACCATCTTAGGTTCAATCTCATTTCGGTTGTCGTGTGTTCGACCCTTTTGGTCTTTCTGTCAACCCTTTATTTCCTAACCCGCCCTCGGCCCGTTTACCTTGTGAACTTTTCGTGTTATAAGCCCGAAGAGGAAAGAAAATGCACGCGACAGATCTTTATGGAGAGGTCGACTGCAACGGGCTCGTTTACTGAAGGGAGTCTTGAGTTTCAAAGAAAGATTCTTGAAAGGTCGGGTCTTGGCGAGTCGACTTATCTTCCTGAGGCTGTTCTTCGGGTCCCACCAAACCCGTGTATGGCAGAAGCAAGGAAAGAAGCGGAATTGGTGATGTTTGGTGCCATTGATGATCTGTTAGCGAAAACTGGTGTGAAACCGAAAGATATTGGGATTTTGATAGTGAATTGTAGTTTGTTCAATCCGACCCCGTCTTTAGCTTCGATGATTGTTAACCATTACAAGCTTAGAGGCAATATTCTTAGCTTTAATCTTGGTGGGATGGGTTGTAGTGCTGGTTTAATTGCGATTGATCTTGCTAAAGATCTTCTTCAAGTCAACCCTAACTCAAACGCGTTAGTAATGAGCATGGAAAACATTACTTTAAATTGGTACTTTGGGAATGAAAGGTCAATGCTCGTGTCAAACTGCCTGTTCCGAATGGGTGGTGCTGCGATTCTCCTCTCGAACAAAACCTCTAACCGAAGAAAGTCAAAGTATCAGTTGGTCCACACGGTTAGAACACACAAAGGATCAGACGATAAATGTTTCTCATGTGTCACTCAGTTAGAAGATCCGGTTGGTAAAGTTGGAGTCGCATTATCAAAAGATTTGATGGGAGTCGCGGGAGATGCTTTGAAAACCAACATCACAACACTCGGCCCGTTAGTGTTACCAATGTCTGAACAGTTACTTTTCTTTGCAACTTTAGTCGGGAAGAAGCTGTTTAGAATGAAGATTAAGCCGTATATCCCCGATTTCAAGCTAGCTTTTGAGCATTTTTGCATTCATGCTGGTGGACGAGCGGTTCTTGATGAAATTGAAAAGAATTTGCAGCTTACAGATTGGCACATGGAGCCATCAAGAATGACGCTTAATCGATTTGGTAACACTTCAAGTAGCTCACCATGGTATGAATTGGCGTATTCAGAAGCTAAAGGGAGGATCAAGAAAGGAGATAGAGCGTGGCAGATAGCTTTCGGGTCTGGTTTTAAGTGCAACAGTGCGGTTTGGAAGGCGTTAAAGACTGTTAATCCTGCAAAAGAGAAGAATCCGTGGAGCGATGAGATTGATCAGTTCCCTGTAGATGTTCCAAAGTTTTCTGCCATTTAAGCTGAATTAAGTATCTAATTTTTTTTTTAATTTTCAGTTTCTAAGCTATGATTATTATTATTATTATCATTCATGGGTTTTCTCTGTTCTTAAATTTACTTGATTGTACTGTGATTACAACTTCTTTATTAAGGATGGTATGTTTTTTCAAGAACATCTTTAAAACATGTCTTCTGAATCAAGATTTGTGTAGATTTGTAGGTGATGATGGAAAACTGGAAATTGTAATCTGAAATATCTGGTGATTGTTTTTATGATAATCTTTTGAATGATAAACCAGCAATGGCTGCTGATGTTTTATAAGATTTTGTCATGGGGAACCATAGTTTTCTTGTTGGTTGTCTGTAAATGCAGCTTCAAATGGGAACCTGTATCATGTGGGGATTAATGAGTTGAACATGGTGAGTGGTGACCCATTAAAAGCACATGACTGATGACACCAAGTCAAAGTTGTCTTCTATATCTAACTAGTTTTTCCCCCGCGCTTCGCGACGAGTTGGTTTGGCTCGTTTGCATGAATAAAACTTACATCGAATCTCAAACTCGTTATAGCGTACGATACCAAAAAAACACTCGAATTTGAATTGAACTTAGTCTTCAATAAAATTTAAAACGACAACGCATTTCGATATTAAAAAAAACTTAACGAACGATAGTTATCATAGAAAACGGTGTCGGGCCCATCGTTAATAAAATTTAAACGAAAACGTAGGCGCAACGGTAAAAATAATGTTAATAGAAAGGAAACATAAAACTAAATAATAAAAAAAGGAAAAACAAATTAAAAAAAATACCGTTTTGAGTCGTCGAAAACCATAAGGCGAACACCGATACGGATAACAGTACCACAACGGTAACGACACTCGCTATAGGCAACGAAAAAAACTTGATTTTAAATAAAACTCCGTTTTGAAAAAAATTTATATCGAGACGTTGACAAAAAAAACTACAAATAGCTGCGCACTCCGTATTTTGAAAAAAAATTAACGAACGAAAGTTATTAAAGAAAAACAAAATTAATAGAAATCAAAACGGGCTAAAAGCATATATTATATATACTATAAGAGTTATAAATGAAAATTAAAAAAAAATTTATTTTGTCACGTGACACTTTCCCATTAGGATAGTTACTGTTCATAGAAGTTACTTTTTAAAATGGGTTTCTAATTCCTTCATAAATCAATTACCAAAATTACAAAGTATAGAAACTGTCAGCTTTTATAGTCGAGAAAAATTCACACAATACTAAAGGTTTTTTTTCTCAAATAAAGTAATTCAATTTTTATCGGGCGTTTCAATCTTATAGTTTTTTTTATAAATGATAAAATTTAACCTAAATAGAACATACATGATTATTTAGTGATTAATTACCAAAAGGCTTGTAGTTTTAGCGGTACCAATTAAAAAAATTAGTGATTCATTTTTCTTTTAATATGATTTAAATTAAAAACTGTGAAACAAAAACTTGTTGTAAAGTTTTCCTTTCTTTATTACCTTACTTATAGTTAATTTAAAAAAAAAATAACATAATCACCAAATAATAATTATGATTCATATATATTTCATTTAAGTTACTTAATATTTTTTTTAAAGATTTTATAAAAAAATTTCATAAGATTGAAACATCTAATGAAAGTTAAAGTGACTTTAGAGGATAAAATATTTGACAAACTGAGTACTTTTAATGAATCTTCTAAATATAAACATGTTAATTGATGTCGGGGCGCTTTCTATCTTTCTTTTTCTACTTGGCCACGTGCACCATCTTTTTTTAACGACGAACATACACCCACTTAAAATCTACTCCTAAAATCCACCTATTGCTCACACTGTAGGACTTGAACCCGTACCATTTTGATGGGAATAAACACCTGTTGCAGTATGTTATTTAACCCTTTTTATTACTGAAAACTGATATAAATGATATAAAGTACATACTTTAGTAGCCTATTATGTGGGACGTGTCACCATCTTTTTTTTTTGAGTAAAGTGCTATTTTCGTCCCTGTGGTTTGGCCATTTTAGCTACTTTCATTCAAAAACTTTTTTTTAGCTTTTCCGTCCCTGACTTACAAAATCTAGCCATTTTCATCCAACTGACTAACTCCGTTAAAATTTAACGTTAAGTCAGGGGCAATTTGGTCTTTTCAAAAATAAAACCCTCCTTTTAATCCCCTTTTATCCCATGTTTAAACCTCGGTTAGTCCCAAGCCCTCAAAACCTTTCCCCATCAAGCTGGAACCAACAGGAAGAAGTATTCATCTCTCCGGTAACGCCCGTCGTCATCGTCCGGTAATGCCGTCACCTCCGTCCTGTACCTCTGTCGCCGTGACCGCCGTCCTGTATCGCCGCTGCCTTCGGGTTCTGCCGTCGTCGCTGAGCTAGTTCCGTGACCGTGTGACTACTATATACGGTTTTGTGACATCGTTGCTTTGTTTGGGTTGAACGTTGGAACAAAGAGGAAGAAGCATTCAAAACATCAGCCGAGATCTGCAACTAGAAACTTGATCCATCTCTCTGGTTTCGATCTCTGGTCAAATGAACAGCCGGATTCAATCTCTTCATCCCCATTCGATCTAGGGTTTCTGGTCATGATTGGAGTTCTTGAACGTCCCTGCCGGCCACCACTTTGGGTTTGATGTGTGTGTAAATCGAACAAGAAACCAAGGATTTCATAGGGCTAAATCGATTTCAGTCTCTCTGATCGATTTCATGGGACTAAATCAAAATAAAAGATCAATTTCAGGTAGCATTCGAACTCAAATTGAATCAAATTCCCCTAACAAGTTTCTTTGGCCTTGGAATGGTCTGGAATCCTTTGGATTTTGATACCACCAAGCTTTGCTGGTGGTGTTCTTGTAGAGAGAGAGAGGAGGAGGAGGAGAGAGAGAGAAAACATAGAGATAGGGGTGGGGTGGGTGGTTTTTATTTTTAAAAAGACCAAATTGCCCCTGACTTAATGTTAAAATTTTAACGGAGTTAGTCAGTTGGATGAAAATTGCTAGATTTTGAAAAGTCAGGGACGAAAAAACTAAAAAAAAAAGTTTTTGGATGAAAGTGGCTAAAATGACCAAACCACAGGGACGAAAATGACACTTTACTCTTTTTTTTTTGAACGACCAACGAATACTATATGCCCGGTCACCCGGGTAAACCCAATGGCGAAAGGCCATCCACGCTCGCGAACGCAGACAACGCTGGTGACCCGGCTTGCCCACCATTCCAAGGGAAACCCACCACCTGAAGGCCCACTGTGATAAAACCCCTGACCCACATGATAATATTTTACATCAAGTGAGACTCGAACTGATGACCTCCACGTTAGAAGGTCATGGGGGTGCCTAATGTGTATATATGAACGAGTTTATACATAATAAATGTTGTGTGTACACATATATATGTTTTCTAGAATAATATATGCGATGGCCCAAGTACGTGATTTTTCTCATTTAACCCACTTATATACTAAACTCACATAGTCACACACACATAGGCTACTTAAATATGTAATTTATATTATTTACATCATTTTTCAGTATTGAAAAGGGTCAAATGACAAATATAATCTTAAGTTTTTGATAAATTAATAACTATGTTTGAGGAGTTGTGGATATATTGTGTAAGTTGTCTTTTTAAAAGATTAAAGAGTGTTTTGTTATGAATACATTATTACGACGACCATCCACATTCCTAACTTTCATTTTACTTATGTTTATATTAATGATACTAGGTTAGAAACCCGGTATATCACACCGTTCATACGGGTTGAATAAATGTAATGTTATAAATACTTAGTAATAAAGATTTACATATTACATATTTATGACATATTACATAGTTTTTAATACATATTCTAGAAACGTTATATAGTTATTTTTTAAAAATGTTTTATAAAAAGAATGAAAGAAATGTTCAATTTATAAAAATGTTTTATGAACAAACCTTTTTTTTTTAAATAAAAAACGTTTTATAAAAAGAATTATATAAATCATTATTATTTAATAAAAGAGAGAGGCGGGAAACAAAAAAATTATAAAAACAATTAAATAAATTTGTATAATTAGTAGGAGAGAGGCGGGAAAAAAAGTTGAGGATACACGGGAGAGTGACAAGTGTCCTATCAAAAACTTTATTTATTAAATAGTATAGATTGGCCTTATAAATAGTGGCTCTTAGAGCATTCCCAACAGATTCTTTATCCTTATCCTTATAATTACACTAAAAATCACTATATTTTCTCTCTCATTTTCAATTAAATAATATATTTTATATCTTTATCATTACTTTTTATCTCTTCTCTACTCACAACCACTTTAAAAAAATATAAAAAAATTTGCACAGGTGAACAGTGTTTTCATAAATATACAAAAAATTTACATATTTTTTCTCTCCTTCACTCACAACCACTTTAAACCACTCCATAAAACATACAAAACACTCTCACAAAAATACAAAGAACGTGCTGTGAATGCTCTTATACTTGTTTTTCATATATTTCTAGTGAAACAAGACTTCTCCCTTTTTCTCATTCTCTTCTTCTTCTTATTATGTTATACACTTCGTAAATTGATCACTAATAGGCAGTTGTTTCACAACACGTTATTAACACGAGACTTTTAACAATTTATTCTTATAAAGGCGTAATGATCATGATCATTGTAAATGATTTTGCAATTGCAACACCAAGCGTATTAAAAGGATAATATATTATTTTCTTTTATCAAATGGATAGCAAAGGAAGTGTTATGAATACATTATTATGGTGACTATTCGCATTCCTGACTCTCATGTTACTTTTGTTTCTATTAACGATATTAGCCATATAAATAATGGCTCTTGTGTGTATTTCATATATCTCTAATGAAACAAGACTTCTTTTTCTCTCATTCTCTTCTTCTTATGTTTATATGTTTTGTAAATTGGTTGCTAACAGACCGTTGTTTCACAACATGTTTTCATTATTTAGCATTTTTAGGTCAAAATTGATATATTGACAGAAGATAATCCTTAATACATGGATGATGTTTATACTTCCATTAATTCATTAATTGCATCATTATATCTTTATATTAATGATGTAAAAGTTACAAATGTTCTTAAGACCTTAAATAAGAATTAAGTATATATATACACATACATACTATTGAAAGACTAATATAATTGGAGAAGATGTCAATTTTTATTTTTTCATGCATTTAGTTACCTATTTATTACTCAAATTTTTTTTGTCCTTCTAAAGTAACCAAGTTTTCAAAGTGTTTCGTTTAAGTTACTCAAAGTTTTTTTGTCCCTCTAAAGTCACTCAACTTTCACTAAGTGTTCCAATCCTATGTAATATTTTTATAATTTTTTTTTTAAATTGAATGAGGCAAATGAAATATATATGAATATTAGTTACCAATAAGTGAATTTTTTATTCCAATTAATTTAAAATAGGAGGTAATAGTGAAGAAAAAAAATTCATCAAATAATACACAAGTTTCAAAATTGTTATATTTAAGTCGAATTGGAATTAAATAATAGCTAAATAGTGAACAAGATTAATATATGTTTCATTTTTCTCATTCAATTTTAAAAAAATGAACATTTATAAAAATATTACATAGGATTGAAACACTTAGTGAAAGTTGAGTGACTTTAGAGGGACGAAAAAACTTTGAGTGACTTAAATGGAACACTTAGGAAACTTGATTACTATTGTGTAAAGTTACCATTTTTTTTTATCAATTTTCGTTTCCACCTCTTCCACTATATAATTTACGCTTTTAACTCGTTTGATTTTTTTATTAATATCATTTTTTCTATAATAGCTTGCGTTCGTTACCTATTTAGCAAAAACGGAATACGCGACTGATTTTAGTTTTTTTATGAATTTTTCGAAATAATTTTTTGTTTAAACAAATTTTTATTCAAAATCGAGTATTTTTTTATCCTATGCTATGTCGAGCAACGTCAGCGTTGCGTACCCGTGACAAACCCAAACGCCTATAAGGGAACATCGTTGTCGGTGTTTTGGTATTATCGTAACCGATATCGGCTGTCGTTTTTATGATATTCTACGACTGGCACCGATAACGACCAACCTCGTGCCTCGTAATACGACGAAAAAATAACCACGCTCACGCCGCATAACGTGTGTACAATTCTATAACCTAAACATTTTTAAAAGGAGTTAACAATAAATTGCAATTAATTGTTCGCGTGAGTTGCCACGTGTCAATATTTGAGTGGCCATTTTTTTTTGCTTTAAGAGCTTGTACTATATATAATATACGTTTTTACCCGTTTCATTTTCTAATAATTTCGTTCTTCTATAATAACTTTCATTCGTTCACTTTTCAAAAAAATGAAACGCACAACTGATTTTAGTTTTTTAACGTTCCAGCATAAATTATTTTTAAAACGGAGCTGTGTTAAGAATCGAGTATATTTTTTTGTGTCGTACACTGTAAGGAGCGACGTTAACTTACCATTGCGGTGCCGCGACAAACCCAAATGCTTATGAGCGTAAAACATCGTCGACAGCGTGTGTACAATTCTATAACCTAAACATTTAAAAAAAGAGTTAACAATAGATTGCAATTAATTGTTCGCGTGAGTTGCCACGTGTCAATATTTGAGTGGCCAATTTTTTTTGCTTTAAGAGCTTGTACTATATATAATATACGTTTTTACCCGTTTCATTTTCTAATAATTTCGTTCTTCTATAATAACTTTCGTTCGTTCACTTTTCAAAAAAATGAAACGCGCAACTGATTTTAGTTTTTTAACGTTCCGGCATAAATTATTTTTAAAACGGAGCTGTGTTAAGAATCGAGTATATTTTTTTGTGTCGTACACTGTAAGGGGCGACGTTACCATTGAGGTGCCGCGACAAACCCAAATGCTTATGAGCGTAAAACATCGTCGACGGTGTTTTGGTATAATTGTATCCGGTATCGGTGTTCGTTTTTATTGTTTTCGACGATTCAAAGCGATAACGACCAAACTCCTGTTACGTAGTGCGGATAAAAAAATTCCGCGTTTCCCGCGAAGCGCGGGGTAAAAATACTAGTTCTAATTAAAAACATATCCGATATTTCAATTTGAATTTTAGCAAACATTCTTAAAGAAATATTATGATTTATGATTTAACTTCGATAATGGGCTGGATTTCTACGGCATTGTTTTAGAATCTTGGGTCCAATATTGATGGCAACTTGAAAGCCCAATTAGATGATTTCATAGCTTAAGAAAATGTAAGCCCGGACTTTGAATTAGAGGTGAAAAAAAAACCCGGTTAATAACCGAAACCGTAACCGGTTTGTAACTAGGAATAGCCGATTTAGAATACAAAAAACCGTAAGTTTGGAACCGGTTTGAGGTTTCTAGGAGTCGAACCAATTACGAACCGGTTAAAGTTAAACCGGTTACAAACCAGTTATTAATGTTACAAACAAAAAACTAGCCGTTTTTAACGGATTTACAACTCTTTGTTACTATTTAAGGGACTTTTTTGGACCATTTTCCATATATGTTTGTATAAATAGGTATTAGACTGCCCCCAACGCGCATGTTGGGGGATGCATTTTAATGATGTGGCAGGATGCACATGGGAAGAGCACATTAGGGCTGGGGAAATTTTGGAGGCACATATGTAATTACATGCGGTGCATGTATAAAAGCTGATGGTCCCCACAAAAGAAAATATAATTAAAAAAATGTAATTTTCTTTTCTAATTTAAAAGAATTGTTTTTTTTTCTTTTTTTATTTTAATAATTATAACTAACGGCTAGTTTTTTTTTAAAAAAATTTAATTTTCTAACAGCTATATTTTTGAAAAAAAAACGGCTAGTTTTTCCCCCTAAAAATACCCATCCAAACTAACTAAAATTTCACACCAAAATCTCTTAAACTCCTCTCAATTTCTTTCAAGTTTCACACAAACACAGACAATTCAAAATGAGTTCAGATGATGAACAAGTGCCACTAAACATCCCAATGATGTTGACACAACACTTTCAAACACTCATTTCCGATGATGTTGAAGAAATAGCGATGCAGTTGTTTGCGCTTGATGCTCAAAATAAGGCTGATGCACAAGAGGGAAGTTCTACCAGACAGAAGGGCAAACGGAAATACATAAATAGAGGCAGGAAGGATGGAGACACCCGTTTGTGGAACGATTACTTCGCTCCAGAACCGGTATACAATGAAAGCTTCTTTAGACGAAGGTTCAGGATGAGCATACGTCTTTTTAATCGCATTGTTGAAGAAATCTCCAAACCAGGTAGCTGTGAACATTTTAAATATTTCACACAAAGATATGATGCGATTGGTGTAAAAGGTCTTTCACCAAGACAAAAATGTACAAGTGCCATTCGTCAGTTGGCTTATGGTGCATCAGCTGACCAATGTGATGAGTACATACGTATTGGTGAAAGCACTTCCATCGAATGTCTACACAAGTTTTGTAGGTCTATTGTTGAGGTTTTTTCACCACGGTATCTTAGAAGACCAAACCAAGATGACATTCAACAATTGCTACAACTGCATTATGATAAACATGGTTTTGTTGGAATGCTTGGAAGCATAGATTGTATGCATTGGCCTTGGAGAAACTGCCCAACGGCTTGGAAAGGGCAATATACTCGAGGTGATCATGGCCATCCAACTATCATGCTAGAAGCTGTGGCATCACAAGACCTTTGGCTTTGGCATGCATTCTTTGGAGTGGCAGGTTCAAACAATGATATCAATGTTCTCAATCAATCACCAGTATTCAATCAAATCTTAGAGGGGAATGCACCACAGTGCAACTTTACAGTAAACGGGAATGAGTACACGCAAGGATACTATCTTGCAGATGGCATTTACCCAGAATGGTCAACACTAGTAAAGAGTTTCGTTTATCCTCCAAACAATAATCTTAAAATGCAATACTATAAGAAACGACAGGAGTCTTACAGAAAGGATGTTGAAAGAGCATTTGGTGTCCTCCAAGCAAGGTGGGCAATGATACGAGGCCCTGGAAGATCTACCAGTATACCAGTGTTAGGTGATATAATGCATAGATGTATCATTTTACATAATATGATTGTAGAAGATGAAGGTCGTGCGATAACTAATTGGCCCCGTGAAGAACATGAGCCTGAGCCAGCAAGTTATAATGAAGGAGCACCGACTGAATTTGCACAATATCTGGAGAGGTTTAAATCCTTACGAAGCAAAGATACTCATATCGCACTACACAACGATCTTATGGAACATCTTTGGGATCTTAGGCAAGCTAATCAAGCTAATCAAGAGTAGATTTGTCTTAGATAAACTTAATTTTAGGTCATGTTTTCTTTAAGTTTTTTTTATTTTTAATTTTAGGTCTAGTTTAATTTAAGTATTTTTATTTTTAGAAAAATGTAGTTTCTTTTTATGTAATGCAAGTTTAATTTTTATTTAATTTTTCTTTTAATTATTTAATTAGATTTTATAATTATTTATTAAATATGTTTTTAGATTAAAAAAATTGTTTAAAAGAAAATAGAAAAAGAAATGGTGATATGAAAGAGAGATGATGCATGTGGGAAGGATGGGTTAGAGTTAAAAAGAGGAGAGAGGATGCATGTGAAAAGAATGGGTAAAAAGCTGATGTGACAGTGGTGACTAGGATGCATGTGGTAAATGCATCCATTAGCATTGCGGGTAGTCTTAGGTGTATTGGTTTGATTACAACAATTTTCTAGCTCTCAAAAAACGTAAAACTCTCAAGTCTCAAATACTCACATGGCAAGTGAAGAAAACGTGGTGATGATACTAGCAACGAGGAGAAACCCCAAATTTTTTTCAAAATTCGACTTACATTGTTAAGAGAGAAAGTAAGGATGGGTTGCGAAGAGAGATACAGTAGTTGTATACAAAACCCGTGATGATTTTATTCGATATCTATCTCTCTCATAAGACACTGAAACCGGATTTGTCTCTCTCGAAGGTCTGGCAGGAGTTGCAGGTAGAACGGCCATGGAGGGGATCGAATTCGGTCTCTCTCGAAGGTATGACCGACGTTTCCAGGTCGGATCTGTGATCGATTTCTGTTCTTCTTATTCAAAGTTAGGTTTTTTTTAATTCGGCCTTTAATTTCTGATTGTTTGCTTAAATGTTGCTGTTATCGAATTCGGCCTTTAACAGATTGATGCCGGATCGAATTCGGTCTCTCTCGAAGGTATGACCTTCGAAGCAGCGGATGTTATGAACTGCCCAACCATCTAGCACAACCAACTAGCCCAGTTCAAGGCCCAACACAGGTTGAATGGAATTGGGGCTCGGTGAAAGAAACGTGCACGATATAAAGGAGGCGAGAACCAGAGAATGGGATATGACGAATATGATGAATGTATGATCTTCTTCTCCCATCCCCTAATCTGTAACTCTTAGATCTTCCCATCCCCTTTCTTAATTGTTCTTCCTTGAATGTAACCATTCCTTTTATATTGTTGAATTCACAGTTGTAGTCTTACCTCGAATTAATAGAAAGCAACCGGTTATTTCCTTATTTGATTGTCCCCCTGTTGTGTTAAAATCAGATCACAACAGCGGACGCTGGTCTTCCGAACAGATTGTTGCCGACCGAACAGATTGATGCCGGATATGGGGTTGTTGTGGTCACTGGTGGAAGTGAGCGACGGTGGCTGTGAAGGGCGTTGTCTCTATGAGCAGCGGTATTAGAAGGGGAAGGGAGTTGATGGTGGCGATATAAGTTTAGAAGTAACAAAAGAGTGGAAATAAATTAAGATTTGTTTGTAAAAATGAAGTTTCCTATATAAATGAGAGTGGTGCAGGTGAGTGGTGGTGGTGGTGGTGCAGGTTAGGGATGTGGAGGAATGGATCCGATGAAGATGATGAAGAAGGGGGTTAATTTGGGGGGACTCCAATTGCAAAAAATGTAAAGTTTTATTGTTTTTCAAGGGCAAAAGAGTCATTTCATATTTTTTTAACTGGTGTTAACTCAATTTGGATGGAGGGACTCCGATTTTAAGTGAAAGACAAGTTCGGGGGCTACCAGTGCTATTCTTTTGAATTAGGCACTCAAAATGAAATTAGCCCTAAACCACAGAGACGTAAAAAGCACTTATCTCTTACGTAAAATTTAAAACCTAAATTTTAACATCCCAATAGTCCATTGTAATAGCATTAGATACAATTTAATAAAAACAAAAATAATTTCCTAAAATACAATTTAATAAAAAGAAAATTAATTTTCTAACCTTTTTTTGGTTAGGGGAAATTGTAAATTTTTTTTGTTATCGTAGTTGTTTAGTGATAAAAAGTCAAACTATGGTTGACTAAACACTAACCAGCGTTATATCATGAGGGGCTTAATGTGCCATTTGACCAAAGTAAAACTTCGGAAATTCATAAAGGGGTGTGTAATCACCGGTGAAAGCGTCTAGGTGTGCACAATGCAATCCAAGAAAGAAGCAAGAAGGGTAGCACCAAATTAATGTACAACTTCGTTTTCTATGCTTAATTAATTGCATCAAGTTTGCGGTCCATACTATGTTAGACTAATCCCTTCAAGTTAAAATTTAGGATTAGATATGTCAAAGTGTCAAAGTATGTTTAGTATTTAATTATCTATTATGTAAATTAGAGGGGCTGAACTTGTAATTCCCCTATTGTCAATTAGGATTGAATCGGTACATTGAACCGATGCGTCGATTCCATTTGTATGTATATCTTTATTTGATCAGAAGTTGGTATATATACAAACGGAATTGACGCATCGGTTCAATGTACCGATTCAATCCTAATTGACAATAGGGGAATTACAAGTTCAGCCCTTCTAATTTACATAATAGATAATTAAATACTAAACATACTTTGACACTTTGACATATCTAACCCTAAACTTTAACTTGAAGGGATTAGTCTAACATTCACCCCCTAAGCACGAACAAGTAGATCTTGAACGCCAAGTAGTTCCCGCATTGTAGCAAACTTGATCCTTGCTAATGCCTTTATCAGAGTGTCTGCTCTTTGGAGTTCTCCACTTATGTGTTCCACGATGATGTGATCATTCTCAACACATTCCCTTATGAACTAATAACGTGTGTTAATATGCTTGCTTCTTCCATGAAACACTGGGTTCTTCATTAATGCTATAGCAGATATGTTGACAACATATATAGTGATCTTTTCTTCCTTCCAACTAGTGATTTCACTAAGTAGTCTTTTCAGCCACAAAGCTTGACATGCAGCAACAGTTGCATCCATGAATTCAGATTCACATGAAGAGAGTGCCACGATTTGTTGTTTTTGTGTGCACCAAGTTATGGGTGAGTTACCAAAGTAGAATACTATTACTGTAGTACAATTTCCTTCTTCGGCATTAACTCCATAACTGCTATCACTCCTGTTATCTTGCATCCTCCATTTTTCTTATAAGTTATACCAAAGTCCTTTGTACCTTTGATGTAACGAAGGATTTGATGTATGGCTAGCATAAGTCTGGTCTAGTATGAAGTAAATACCTTAAACATCCAATCAGACTCCTATATTCAGTAGGATCCACCAATTTTCCACCCTAGGTCTTGGTTAACAATGTACAAGGGTTCATTGGGATCTTGGTTTCATTACTATCTAGCATTCCAGCATTCTGTAATATCTTAGTGATATATCAGGCTTGCATAGAGATTTCACCCCCTGATTGTGTGACTTCTATACCAAGATAGTATGATAGTAACCCTAAGTCACTCATCTTAAATTTCTCTTCCATCTAAGATTTGAACAAGTTTATCTCTTTCTTTGGAGTACCAGTAACTCTGAGATCATCAACATAGACTCCAACAAGTAAAATATAAGTTTTTACTTTTCTTTGTATAGATTGCTTGTTCCAATGTGCATTTCTTGAAATCAAGTGATTTCAAGCTGTGATCAAGTTTCACATTCCATGCACGTGGTGCTTATCTAAGTCCATACAATGCCTTAGAAAGTTTATAGACCTTCCATGCATTTTCAGGTTTCATAAACCCTTCTGGTTGTGAGACATAGACTTCTTCTTTAAGTTCGCCGTGTAAGAAAGTGGATTTTACATCAAGGTGATGTACTTCCCATTCATTAAATGCTGCGAGAGCCAAGATGAGGTGAACCATTTCTATGCGGGCTACAGGAGCAAAGAATTCATCAAAGTCTATACCGTGCTCTTGTATATAGCCTTTGGCTACTAAACTAGCCTTATGCTTTATGATTGCACCACTCGCATCTTTCTTAGTTTTGAATACCCATTTAAGGCCAATTGCCTTATGATGTTCAGGTAACTTGGTCAATTTCCAAGTATTATTCTTATTGATTGACTCTAATTCGGCTTGCATAGCCTCAATCCATTTCTTATCCTTGGCCGCCTCTTTATAATTATGAGGTTCTTCTTCTGCCAATAGTAATTCATTTTTATCAACATTGACCTTTTGAGCCTTCTTATACACATCTTCCAAAGGTTTAAAACCTTGTAACGATGTATGCTCGAAAGGATTGGTTGAGCTGTCAGTAATTGGTCCACATTCAGTAACTTCGGCTGTGTTAGGCTCATAACTGTATGTTGAAGGTGTGATAGGAGTATTTGGTGATCTAGGAGATAATGGATCTTGGTTATTATCCCCTATATGATCATCCTCTGTTGTCACAGGGATTGTTTCATCAATTTCTTGAGAAAGCTCGGTCATGTTGTTATTAATAACAAAATCTACCCATTCGGGTTCTTCTCCTCCAACCATACTTATGTAATCTTCCCAATTCCATGATTCCTTTTCCAAAAAATTGACATCCCTACTGATGCAAATTTTTCCAGTCGTTAGATCAAAAAGTCTACATGCTTTAGATCCTTCCTCGACTCCTAAGTATACCATTTTAACACTTCTATCATCCAATTTTGTTAGATGATTATATGGTACCTTTGCATATGCTACGCACTCAAAAACCTTTAAGTGTTTTAAATTGGGTTTTCTACCTTTGAATGCTTCAAAAGGTGTAGCATCTTTCAGTGCTTTTGTTAGAATTCTATTAAGCACATATATGGTATGCCTTACAGCTTCACCCCAAAATTTGAGGCAATGACATAGCTTTCATAATGCTACGTGTAGTAGACAACATGGTTCTGTTTCTACGTTCAACCACAACATTTTGTTGTGGGGAATAAGGTGATGTAAGTTGTCTGGCTATACTATGCGACTTTGTTTCACCGTGGCTCTTATACCAGTGATAGACTTCTTGATCCCAGAATGCTTTGATTTAGTTTCTTTGATTGGTGCCATTCTTTTCAACACAAACACTCACACACAATACTGTGTATTTAGAGGAAATTGAGAGGGATAATAACAAACAAAAACTTGTATTAACAACTGCAGAAAATACAAGAAGAGATTACAAATATTTGATCGACACATATGAGGGTTAAATACTGTAGAAACGTTGCAAAGAAACATTGCGTCGTTTGGTTCCACAACCGCTAAACGCCGTTCCTTTTCTGACGAATCAAACATATAACTAAGCCTAATAAACTGGACTTACTACTTGGGCTTATCTATTAGGTTCCAGCCCATAAATACAAATAATAAGTTCTGACCCTATAAAACATAAACATAAATGTGTAGACCAACTAATTCTAAACAAGGATTACGTTTCAATATTCCCCCCTAATCCTTGTTTAGGCAGACCTTCATCATCAATTTGAGTCATCATGTCTTCATTTCGGTCGTTGTCAAGAATCACCGTGAAATCATCCAGGTCTTCAATGTCATCAAGTCCATCAAAGATAAAATCATCTTCAAATTCAGCATCTTCAATTCCTTGCATCATCAATGGATTTTTTCTCTTCAATCATCACGGTAACTTGACCTTCGGTGTTATCCACAACAGCCCCGATGTATTCTTTTGTTGGGGCAGCCGTTTGATCTTCGATTTGGACAGTATCCTCCATATGACTTTCTTCCTTTGTTGCCTTGCCATCATCTTTACCTTTTGCTTCAGATTCTTGCATATGAGTTCCACTTGTTTCACCAAGTTCCTTCTCCTTGTATTTCATAACCGAATCTTTCCAGGACATCAATTCCATGTAACCTTCATAGATTATGTTTGTAACAACCCAATTTTTAAAAGAAATATAAGTGGAGGGATTAAAGTTGTCATTTTATAAAACCCTAGGAGTTTAAAAGACATTATATTAAAGTACAAGGGGTTAAAGTGCTATTGAATCAAAGTTCAGGGACTAAAAGTGAAAAATTATGAAAGTGGACAGATGTCGGACTGACATCTGTAGAGACATCGGTCCGCTATGTAGAGGGTAAGGAATCAACCGGGAAGTGACACATGTCGGGTGACTAATCATTGAAGACTGACACGTGGTGGATCGATGTCTGACCGACATGGGATCCATTGCGGTCCGCTAGTCACAATTCATTCATTTCGGACCGATATGGGAAGTATAACGGTCCGTTATGTACCCACTAAGCAAAATAAACCGCTACACTAGATAGCGGACCGACGGGTGTAGGGATAGCGGTCTGCTATGGAACCATCAGGCAGCCTATAAATAGATGGGACTTGTGATCGATTTTGAAAGATCCCACACAGCAAAACACACACTTAACCTCGGTAAGCATGCCAAGGAGCCCCGGTTCGCATAGAGAAGTCAGATTTCCAGCTTTTCGACCCCAATACGAAGGAGATAGTTCTTAGGTAAGGTTCTGCCTAGTTCCTAATGACTTGGTTGAGCTAGGAACTTATGATTAAGTAATGTTATAATGACTTAGGACTCTGATCCCAATCATTGTGCCGTTTACATTAGCACGAAAGAATTTGTGTGAAGGAGGAGGAAGTTAGAGGTGAGTTGTATGAGGCCCTTTTTAAATGCTTTACTTAAATGTTTTTGGGCCGGTATGCATGCTAGAAGATTTTACATAAATGCTATATACCTTGATTTAAATATTTGGGATATCATTCATGTGTTGCAAGACGTTATGTATGAAAGATGTTTTAAATCTCAAAACTAAGTAACGGAGTACTCATGAAACATCAAAGAAGTATTGGGTAACCATCCAACCGGTATGTAGTTATCTGGCAAACAGAATGTTCTGTCTAAGAAAAGAGTGGTGTATAAATCCCTCCTGTACCCGTCATTCTTTCCTGGGAACATCTCTGTTGGAGGTACTACTCTGGGAGGATAACCACCTTGTCTTCTTTAATATATCATGGAGAAACCTTTATAAGGATTTAAGATAAGTAATGGTTTTGAAAGAAATGGTTAGAATGGAAGCTTGCCTTTTGGCATGATTTCACATTATAAAGACTATGGGAAGAAAATGGTTTTGACACGTAAAACGTTTTAGAACTTATCATGGTGTGCCCAGATAAGTAATGGCAGAGAAGTCAGGGTTTTACCTTGACTTGTAGAGGTCTTGATATTTAATGTCTTGACAAAAAGTATAGAGAAAGAGATAGAGTTTTGGTATGTTTTGCCATGTCAAATATTTTGACAATATTGGCCTGTAAAGAAAGAAAAGATTTTTGCCATGTCTGGCCAAATGCCACATGATATCTTGCAACTTAAGACGTAGAGAAGTACTACATTTCTTTGTGGGATGTAGTATAGACACCTTGTGCAAGGGTATGTATAAGTGGTGACGACCACTTAGAGGTTAACGTGACCTCAGGAAAGACAAGTGTGCAAGTTTAAAGTATTATGTTTGGGCAAGAAGTTAATGTGATGTTTTGAATGCGTGTCATATAAATCCATTTATGAAAGAGAAAGAGGTCAAAGATATTTTGACTAAAACTTAGAACTCACAAGCGTAAGCTGACAGATGTTTAAGCATGTGTGTCAGGTAAAGATGTAGCTTCCAGCAGTCAAGGCAGGGGGCTAGAATAGAGGAACCTGGCGGGCTATCTCGCATATTTGGCAACTGGCATTAGAATAGTTATGTTGTACTTTCTTTAGAATATACATTAAACAATTTATGATATAAAATAGTATTTTAAAGACTTCCGCTGTGTATGATATCTGTTTACTATATGTTCATGAGTAAATCCGACAAGTGGTCGGCATCTCGGGTGATCCGGGATGTGGGTGTCACAATGTTCAAGTTTGGACCATAAGTATTCTCAAATCCGAGCCTTTTTGCAACCTCGGGCCATTTTGCTTCATTACCAACCTTTTTCTTTCCTCCTAATTCTTCCACGGTCATGTATAAATCAATAGGAGTATCATTAGGTAAAGTGGTTGGATATTGTTTTTTATGTTGTTAGAAATGTTCTTCATAAAACCATTTCACAAATTTGGCAAATTGTTCCCTTAGATATTCCTTACTTGATATTACGTATGAAGGAATATGTAACGTATCAAGGAATGTCACCCATGCAAGTTCATACATGTTTGTAACTTTTTGCATCTTTTGTGGGAACCGGGTCATGTGTAACAACTTCATCATCTTCTAAACCCTCAAAGGCACGATCATAATATCCCTCGAGATAGGCTTTCATTTTAGCCTTTTCTATCTCGTAAATGGTATTGTCGTCTAGGGTTTTATAGAAGTTTTCCATAAAGTTATTCTCATGATCATCTTGATTACTTCCAATTTCTTCATTAACTTCACAAGTGTCCTCTTTGTCAAACATACCTTTGAAATAACAAACATCACCGTCAAAAGTGAAAACAAAACCTAGATCAATTAGTTTAGTTAGACTCAAAACATTTTTGTTCAAGTTTGATACTGTGACAAACCCAAACTTTTGTTTCAGACGTTTAACGAAACCCAAACTTTTGTTTCAGACGTTTAACGAAACCCAAACTTTTGTTTCAGACGTTACTGACTTCGCTTAATTTTCGGGACGAAAATTCTTTCAACAAGGGGATGATGTGACATCTGATATTTTCAGGTTAACTCCGTTAACTCAAACACGTTATCTCAAACAGTTATGCATTCAAACTCAGTTACCTCGAACAGTCACGCATGCATCACATTTAATTAGGATTGATTAGATGCGTCAGTTTCGCACAAACACTCACGCATCGGTAGACCGTAGAATTACCGGATCACACACGAGTCGAACCCGGAACGTTGGTGATAATTAATTAATAACAGTTCAAGCAATAAATAATTTATAGTTTATATAAATTATGTGTTTTTACGTGCTACGTGAATTATCTGTGAAATACGTGAACGTTCGTTTAACCGCGTAGATTTACCGGACAGTTAAATTATCTGCTATTTTTATAAAGTATGAGTTTTATAAAAAATAATTAGTAGAAGGGTTTTAATTGTTAATTAGTTAAAGTTAAATTAAAATCCCGTAATTACCCAAACCCATAGTAGAAGCCCGTACAAATGTTATAAAAAGATTTTTATAAAATATTCAACCTAATCTATCTCTCTCTCTCAAATCTCGCCGTCTCTCTCTCTCTCTCACCCTCTCTCATGATTTCAAACCTGCAACCAAGCAAGGATCGCTCATTCAAGCTTCAATCTTGGAACTAAACGCGTATTCGGAATCCTCTTTGCGTTTCTAACATCCACACGTAAGTTGTTTCAACCGATTTGAATACTTTTTGATTCTTACAGTTAGATCAGACCCTAGATCCATCCAAACATGATGATTTTCATAATAAAGTTGCAAGCTTGATTGATATTTGATGATAATTGTGGATTTATGATGTTTTGCTAAACCCTAGTGTTATTTGATTGATTAATTGTTGAATAATGAAACTAGTAATGTTATAATGGTGTAGAACATGATAAAAGTCGAGAACTTGTACTGATGAAATCGTTGGATTGCATGAGAAACGGCTAAACCCTAATGTTTAATTTAATTTGCTGTATTTTTGGACCTCTCGCGTACCGCGAGGAACCTTGGTCAATTCTCTCGCGTAGCGCGAGGGACAAGTGAACCGGGCGAGTTCCTAATCTTCTCGCGTACCGCGAGGGAGAACCCTCTCCTCTCTCGCGTAGCGCGAGGGACACCTGTTAACAGAAAGTTTATTTGGTTTTCAGTTTTTCAACCGCTCACTCGTTTCGATTTCTATAGCTTATTGATGATGGTTTTGTATCTGATATGACATGATAACATGTGTGAACTTGCTAGATGATTATAAAACGCGCATGCTCATCATAGGTTGTTAAAAATAGAAACTTTATCGGAACCGAGTCAAACAAGTTAGGTAGAATAGAATTCTTGCATGTTGTGATGATTGCTATGTGCTACTTGAATTGAAACATGCAAGCATATGATAACGACGATGTGAAACCCGAACATGCTTACTATCTATCGAAACTTTCTATTTATAGAAACCTGCTATTTTTGGAAACTTTCTATTTATAGAAACCTGCTATTTTTGGAAACGTTCTATTTATAGAAACCTGCTATTTTTGGAAACTTACTATCTTGTTAGAACAAATAGGATTTTGTTGCTAAGTGAGCATGATCATTTGTGCATAATATAGAAGTATTATACTAAACAAACATTTAATCACTAAACGGGTCACCAACGGGTCGTCGAGTCAAACTTAGTCAAACTTGGTCAAACTTACAAACCTTTTCTAAACCCTTAAAACAATGAGATTGTTTGGATACTTAGGGTTCGTATTATCTTGCACAAACACACACTTATAAACCGGTGTTTATAGGTGGCAGTTAGTCGTCGAGCATTCTAAGTTCGCTTACTTTCGCACATACTCTAAGGTGAGTTTCACGGCCCCTTTTCTTACGTTTTAAACTTTGGGGGAGAAAACATGGGCACGAACATTTAGATTATTCATTTATTTTATATCACTTGTGTACTAAGCGCAAACATATCGTGAAAGTCCTTACTTATCGAACCGTTAGTATATGGGTTAGCGAGGTAATCTTGAGTAGTACTACTGGGCATTGACAAGCCCCACCCGCGTTAGTCGCGCTAACACGACGGGAAGTCGAACGGGTGTAACATTGACCTAAACATTTACCATTGATTACGATAGTCATGGTAGGAGGCAGTTCAAACATACAAACAGTCAGCTTCGGTGTCGAAACGCTTTAGTAACATGTACTAGGTTAGCTACCTATGATATAATTGAAAATGGTATATTCTAGTAAACTTTACAAACATATACCCCGTATTGACGATTTATTCGACCAACTTCAAGGGTCAAGTTTCTACTCAAAAATCGATTTAAGGTCTGGATATCATCAGCTGAGAGTTCGAGATGAGGATATATCCAAGACTGCATTCAGAACTCGGTACGGCCATTTCGAATTTTTGGTCATGCCATTTGGATTAACCAACGCACCCGCGGTGTTCATGGACCTCATGAACCGTGTGTGTAAACCCTATCTGGACCAATTCGTCATTGTTTTTATTGACGATATCCTCATATATTCTAAGAGTCAGGAAGAGCATGAGGAGCATCTGCGTTTGATCCTTGAACTACTGAAACAGGAGCAGCTGTACGCGAAGTTTTCCAAATGCGATTTTTGGATTCGCGAGGTTCAATTTCTAGGACATGTGATCAATGATAAATGAATACATGTCGATCCAGCCAAAGTGGAAGCTATTAAGAATTGGGCAGCACCAACAACTCCAACCGAAGTTCGGCAATTCCTAGGATTGGCCGGATACTACCGTCGTTTTATCGAGGGATTCTCAAAGATTGCCCAACCCCTCACCTCCTTAACCCAAAAAGATAAACCCTATAACCGGAGTGGGACTCAAGAATCAGCATTCCAGCTACTGAAGCAGAAACTATGTAGCGCACCTATCCTATCTCTACCAGAGGGAACGGATGACTTCGTGGTGTATTGCGATGCCTCCATCCAAGGTCTCGGTTGTGTGCTGATGCAACGTGACAAGGTTATCGCATACTCTTCTCGACAGTTAAAAATCCACGAAAAGAACTACACGACTCACGATTTGGAGTTAGGAGCCGTGGTGTTTGCGCTCAAGATATGGAGAAATTACTTGTACGGTACCAAGTGCACCATCTACACCGATCACAAGAGTCTTCAGTATATTTTTGAGCAGAAAGAGTTGAACATGCGTCAACGTCGTTGGATCGAGTTATTAAACGATTATGATTGTGCAATCAAGTACCATCCGGGCAAAGCTAATGTGGTAGCCGATGCCTTAAGCAGAAAAGAAACTAAACCCCGACGGGTTAGAGCATTACAACTCACTATCCATACAGGGTTACCCGAACAAATCCGTAATGCCCAACTCGAAGCTTTAAAAGAGGAGAACTTATCGTTGGAATCCACTCGTGGTATGGAGAAACAACTTGAGGTTAAAACAGATGGTATTCGTTATTTTGCAGAACTAATATGGATACCAGTATATGGAAACCTAAGGGATCTAGTCATGGATGAAGCTCACAAATCCCGATACTCTATTCATCCGGGATCCGACAAGATGTATCACGATCTCAAGGTTTTATATTGGTGGCCGAACATGAAAGCCGACATAGCCACCTACGTGAGCAAGTGCCTAACTTGTTCCAAAGTTAAGGTGGAATACCAAAAGCCATCCGGATTACTCCAACAACCGGAAATACCAATGTGGAAATGGGAACAGATTTCCATGGATTTCATAACCAAATTACCCCGAACCCCTACTGGATGTGACACAATCTGGGTGATAGTGGATCGTCTAACCAAATCCGCTCATTTCCTTGCTATTAAAGAGACTGACAAAATGGAAAAGTTAACCCGCCTCTATTTTAAAGAAGTATTATCCCGACATGGAGTGCCAATCTCCATCATTTCTGATAGAGACGCCCGATTCACCTCACATTTCTGGCAATCGTTACAGAAAGCTCTAGGCACGCGCCTGGACATGAGTACATCGTATCATCCTCAAACAGATGGCCAGAGTGAGCGTACCATTCAAACTCTAGAAGACATGTTAAGGGCTTGCGTAATCGATTTTGGTAATAGCTGGGAGACTCACTTGCCTTTAGTGGAATTCTCTTACAATAACAGCTATCATACTAGCATCAAAGCCGCACCGTTCGAGGCTTTGTACGGACGAAAGTGTAGATCACCACTTTGTTGGGCTGAAGTTGGAGATAGTCAACTTACTGGTCCTGAACTTGTGCACGAAACCTCAGAGAAAATAGTGCAAATTCGAAACCGTATGGCGGCAGCTCGTGACCGTCAAAAGAGTTATGCAGACAAACGCAGAAAACCGCTAGAATTCCAAGTGGGCGACAAAGTTTTATTAAAGGTCTCACCGTGGAAAGGTGTAATTCGTTTTGGGAAACGAGGAAAGCTAAACCCGCGTTACGTTGGACCGTTCGAGATAGAGAAAAGGATTGGTCCAGTAGCATATCAGCTGAATCTACCAGATACACTCAATGGAGTGCATAATGTTTTTCATGTCTCAAACCTAAAGAAGTGCTTATCAGATGAGACACTTGTAGTTCCACTCGAGGAGTTGGAAATTGATGAACAACTACGTTTTATTGAGGAACCAGTTGAGATCATGGACAGAGAGGTCAAAAATCTCAAGCGCAGTAAGATACCTATTGTCAGAGTTCGCTGGAACTCGAAGCGTGGACCGGAGTTCACGTGGGAACGCGAGGATCAGATGATGAAAAAGTATCCTCACCTGTTCAAACATTCAACGGCAAGCACGGAAGGTACTAACTAAATTTCGAGACGAAATTCATTTCAACAAGGGGATGATGTGACAAACCCAAACTTTTGTTTCAGACGTTTAACGAAACCCAAACTTTTGTTTCAGACGTTTAACGAAACCCAAACTTTTGTTTCAGACGTTACTGACTTCGCTTAATTTTCGGGACGAAAATTCTTTCAACAAGGGGATGATGTGACATCTGGCATTTTCAGGTTAACTCCGTTAACTCAAACACGTTATCTCAAACAGTTATGCATTCAAACTCAGTTACCTCGAACAGTCACGCATGCATCACATTTAATTAGGATTGATTAGATGCGTCAGTTTCACACAAACACTCACGCATCGGTAGACCGTAGAATTACCGGATCACACACGAGTCGAACCCGGAACGTTGGTGATAATTAATTAATAACAGTTCAAGCAATAAATAATTTATAGTTTATATAAATTATGTGTTTTTACGTGCTACGTGAATTATCTGTGAAATACGTGAACGTTCGTTTAACCGCGTAGATTTACCGGACAGTTAAATTATCTGCTATTTTTATAAAGTATGAGTTTTATAAAAATAATTAGTAGAAGGGTTTTAATTGTTAATTAGTTAAAGTTAAATTAAAATCCCGTAATTACCCAAACCCATAGTAGAAGCCCGTACAAATGTTATAAAAAGATTTTTATAAAATATTCAACCTAATCTATCTCTCTCTCTCAAATCTCGCTGTCTCTCTCTCTCTCTCACCCTCTCTCACGATTTCAAACCTGCAACCAAGCAAGGATCGCTCATTCAAGCTTCAATCTTGGAACTAAACGCGTATTCGGAATCCTCTTTGCGTTTCTAACATCCACACGTAAGTTGTTTCAACCGATTTGAATACTTTTTGATTCTTACAGTTAGATCAGACCCTAGATCCATCCAAACATGATGATTTTCATAATAAAGTTGCAAGCTTGATTGGTATTTGATGATAATTGTGGATTTATGATGTTTTGCTAAACCCTAGTGTTATTTGATTGATTAATTGTTGAATAATGAAACTAGTAATGTTATAATGGTGTAGAACATGATAAAAGTTGAGAACTTGTACTGATGAAATCGTTGGATTGCATGAGAAACGGCTAAACCCTAATGTTTAATTTAATTTGCTGTATTTTTGGACCTCTCGCGTACCGCGAGGAACCTTGGTCAATTCTCTCGCGTAGCGCGAGGGACAAGTGAACCGGGCGAGTTCCTAATCTTCTCGCGTACCGCGAGGGAGAACCCTCTCCTCTCTCGCGTAGCGCGAGGGACACCTGTTAACAGAAAGTTTATTTGGTTTTCAGTTTTTCAACCGCTCACTCGTTTCGATTTCTATAGCTTATTGATGATGGTTTTGTATCTGATATGACATGATAACATGTGTGAACTTGCTAGATGATTATAAAACGCGCATGCTCATCATAGGTTGTTAAAAATAGAAACTTTATCGGAACCGAGTCAAACAAGTTAGGTAGAATAGAATTCTTGCATGTTGTGATGATTGCTATGTGCTACTTGAATTGAAACATGCAAGCATATGATAACGACGATGTGAAACCCGAACATGCTTACTATCTATCGAAACTTTCTATTTATAGAAACCTGCTATTTTTGGAAACTTTCTATTTATAGAAACCTGCTATTTTTGGAAACGTTCTATTTATAGAAACCTGCTATTTTTGGAAACTTACTATCTTGTTAGAACAAATAGGATTTTGTTGCTAAGTGAGCATGATCATTTGTGCATAATATAGAAGTATTATACTAAACAAACATTTAATCACTAAACGGGTCACCAACGGGTCGTCGAGTCAAACTTAGTCAAACTTGGTCAAACTTACAAACCTTTTCTAAACCCTTAAAACAATGAGATTGTTTGGATACTTAGGGTTCGTATTATCTTGCACAAACACACACTTATAAACCGGTGTTTATAGGTGGCAGTTAGTCGTCGAGCATTCTAAGTTCGCTTACTTTCGCACATACTCTAAGGTGAGTTTCACGGCCCCTTTTCTTACGTTTTAAACTTTGGGGGAGAAAACATGGGCACGAACATTTAGATTATTCATTTCTTTTATATCACTTGTGTACTAAGCGCAAACATATCGTGAAAGTCCTTACTTATCGAACCGTTAGTATATGGGTTAGCGAGGTAATCTTGAGTAGTACTACTGGGCATTGACAAGCCCCACCCGCGTTAGTCGCGCTAACACGACGGGAAGTCGAACGGGTGTAACATTGACCTAAACATTTACCATTGATTACGATAGTCATGGTAGGAGGCAGTTCAAACATACAAACAGTCAGCTTCGGTGTCGAAACGCTTTAGTAACATGTACTAGGTTAGCTACCTATGATATAATTGAAAATGGTATATTCTAGTAAACTTTACAAACATATACCCCGTATTGACGATTTATTCGACCAACTTCAAGGGTCAAGTTTCTACTCAAAAATCGATTTAAGGTCTGGATATCATCAGCTGAGAGTTCGAGATGAGGATATATCCAAGACTGCATTCAGAACTCGGTACGGCCATTTCGAATTTTTGGTCATGCCATTTGGATTAACCAACGCACCCGCGGTGTTCATGGACCTCATGAACCGTGTGTGTAAACCCTATCTGGACCAATTCGTCATTGTTTTTATTGACGATATCCTCATATATTCTAAGAGTCAGGAAGAGCATGAGGAGCATCTGCGTTTGATCCTTGAACTACTGAAACAGGAGCAGCTGTACGCGAAGTTTTCCAAATGCGATTTTTGGATTCGCGAGGTTCAATTTCTAGGACATGTGATCAATGATAAATGAATACATGTCGATCCAGCCAAAGTGGAAGCTATTAAGAATTGGGCAGCACCAACAACTCCAACCGAAGTTCGGCAATTCCTAGGATTGGCCGGATACTACCGTCGTTTTATCGAGGGATTCTCAAAGATTGCCCAACCCCTCACCTCCTTAACCCAAAAAGATAAACCCTATAACCGGAGTGGGACTCAAGAATCAGCATTCCAGCTACTGAAGCAGAAACTATGTAGCGCACCTATCCTATCTCTACCAGAGGGAACGGATGACTTCGTGGTGTATTGCGATGCCTCCATCCAAGGTCTCGGTTGTGTGCTGATGCAACGTGACAAGGTTATCGCATACTCTTCTCGACAGTTAAAAATCCACGAAAAGAACTACACGACTCACGATTTGGAGTTAGGAGCCGTGGTGTTTGCGCTCAAGATATGGAGAAATTACTTGTACGGTACCAAGTGCACCATCTACACCGATCACAAGAGTCTTCAGTATATTTTTGAGCAGAAAGAGTTGAACATGCGTCAACGTCGTTGGATCGAGTTATTAAACGATTATGATTGTGCAATCAAGTACCATCCGGGCAAAGCTAATGTGGTAGCCGATGCCTTAAGCAGAAAAGAAACTAAACCCCGACGGGTTAGAGCATTACAACTCACTATCCATACAGGGTTACCCGAACAAATCCGTAATGCCCAACTCGAAGCTTTAAAAGAGGAGAACTTATCGTTGGAATCCACTCGTGGTATGGAGAAACAACTTGAGGTTAAAACAGATGGTATTCGTTATTTTGCAGAACTAATATGGATACCAGTATATGGAAACCTAAGGGATCTAGTCATGGATGAAGCTCACAAATCCCGATACTCTATTCATCCGGGATCCGACAAGATGTATCACGATCTCAAGGTTTTATATTGGTGGCCGAACATGAAAGCCGACATAGCCACCTACGTGAGCAAGTGCCTAACTTGTTCCAAAGTTAAGGTGGAATACCAAAAGCCATCCGGATTACTCCAACAACCGGAAATACCAATGTGGAAATGGGAACAGATTTCCATGGATTTCATAACCAAATTACCCCGAACCCCTACTGGATGTGACACAATCTGGGTGATAGTGGATCGTCTAACCAAATCCGCTCATTTCCTTGCTATTAAAGAGACTGACAAAATGGAAAAGTTAACCCGCCTCTATTTTAAAGAAGTATTATCCCGACATGGAGTGCCAATCTCCATCATTTCTGATAGAGACGCCCGATTCACCTCACATTTCTGGCAATCGTTACAGAAAGCTCTAGGCACGCGCCTGGACATGAGTACATCGTATCATCCTCAAACAGATGGCCAGAGTGAGCGTACCATTCAAACTCTAGAAGACATGTTAAGGGCTTGCGTAATCGATTTTGGTAATAGCTGGGAGACTCACTTGCCTTTAGTGGAATTCTCTTACAATAACAGCTATCATACTAGCATCAAAGCCGCACCGTTCGAGGCTTTGTACGGACGAAAGTGTAGATCACCACTTTGTTGGGCTGAAGTTGGAGATAGTCAACTTACTGGTCCTGAACTTGTGCACGAAACCTCAGAGAAAATAGTGCAAATTCGAAACCGTATGGCGGCAGCTCGTGACCGTCAAAAGAGTTATGCAGACAAACGCAGAAAACCGCTAGAATTCCAAGTGGGCGACAAAGTTTTATTAAAGGTCTCACCGTGGAAAGGTGTAATTCGTTTTGGGAAACGAGGAAAGCTAAACCCGCGTTACGTTGGACCGTTCGAGATAGAGAAAAGGATTGGTCCAGTAGCATATCAGCTGAATCTACCAGATACACTCAATGGAGTGCATAATGTTTTTCATGTCTCAAACCTAAAGAAGTGCTTATCAGATGAGACACTTGTAGTTCCACTCGAGGAGTTGGAAATTGATGAACAACTACGTTTTATTGAGGAACCAGTTGAGATCATGGACAGAGAGGTCAAAAATCTCAAGCGCAGTAAGATACCTATTGTCAGAGTTCGCTGGAACTCGAAGCGTGGACCGGAGTTCACGTGGGAACGCGAGGATCAGATGATGAAAAAGTATCCTCACCTGTTCAAACATTCAACGGCAAGCACGGAAGGTACTAACTAAATTTCGAGACGAAATTCATTTCAACAAGGGGATGATGTGACAAACCCAAACTTTTGTTTCAGACGTTTAACGAAACCCAAACTTTTGTTTCAGACGTTTAACGAAACCCAAACTTTTGTTTCAGACGTTACTGACTTCGCTTAATTTTCGGGACGAAAATTCTTTCAACAAGGGGATGATGTGACATCTGGCATTTTCAGGTTAACTCCGTTAACTCAAACACGTTATCTCAAACAGTTATGCATTCAAACTCAGTTACCTCGAACAGTCACGCATGCATCACATTTAATTAGGATTGATTAGATGCGTCAGTTTCACACAAACACTCACGCATCGGTAGACCGTAGAATTACCGGATCACACACGAGTCGAACCCGGAACGTTGGTGATAATTAATTAATAACAGTTCAAGCAATAAATAATTTATAGTTTATATAAATTATGTGTTTTTACGTGCTACGTGAATTATCTGTGAAATACGTGAACGTTCGTTTAACCGCGTAGATTTACCGGACAGTTAAATTATCTGCTATTTTTATAAAGTATGAGTTTTATAAAAATAATTAGTAGAAGGGTTTTAATTGTTAATTAGTTAAAGTTAAATTAAAATCCCGTAATTACCCAAACCCATAGTAGAAGCCCGTACAAATGTTATAAAAAGATTTTTATAAAATATTCAACCTAATCTATCTCTCTCTCTCAAATCTCGCTGTCTCTCTCTCTCTCTCACCCTCTCTCACGATTTCAAACCTGCAACCAAGCAAGGATCGCTCATTCAAGCTTCAATCTTGGAACTAAACGCGTATTCGGAATCCTCTTTGCGTTTCTAACATCCACACGTAAGTTGTTTCAACCGATTTGAATACTTTTTGATTCTTACAGTTAGATCAGACCCTAGATCCATCCAAACATGATGATTTTCATAATAAAGTTGCAAGCTTGATTGGTATTTGATGATAATTGTGGATTTATGATGTTTTGCTAAACCCTAGTGTTATTTGATTGATTAATTGTTGAATAATGAAACTAGTAATGTTATAATGGTGTAGAACATGATAAAAGTTGAGAACTTGTACTGATGAAATCGTTGGATTGCATGAGAAACGGCTAAACCCTAATGTTTAATTTAATTTGCTGTATTTTTGGACCTCTCGCGTACCGCGAGGAACCTTGGTCAATTCTCTCGCGTAGCGCGAGGGACAAGTGAACCGGGCGAGTTCCTAATCTTCTCGCGTACCGCGAGGGAGAACCCTCTCCTCTCTCGCGTAGCGCGAGGGACACCTGTTAACAGAAAGTTTATTTGGTTTTCAGTTTTTCAACCGCTCACTCGTTTCGATTTCTATAGCTTATTGATGATGGTTTTGTATCTGATATGACATGATAACATGTGTGAACTTGCTAGATGATTATAAAACGCGCATGCTCATCATAGGTTGTTAAAAATAGAAACTTTATCGGAACCGAGTCAAACAAGTTAGGTAGAATAGAATTCTTGCATGTTGTGATGATTGCTATGTGCTACTTGAATTGAAACATGCAAGCATATGATAACGACGATGTGAAACCCGAACATGCTTACTATCTATCGAAACTTTCTATTTATAGAAACCTGCTATTTTTGGAAACTTTCTATTTATAGAAACCTGCTATTTTTGGAAACGTTCTATTTATAGAAACCTGCTATTTTTGGAAACTTACTATCTTGTTAGAACAAATAGGATTTTGTTGCTAAGTGAGCATGATCATTTGTGCATAATATAGAAGTATTATACTAAACAAACATTTAATCACTAAACGGGTCACCAACGGGTCGTCGAGTCAAACTTAGTCAAACTTGGTCAAACTTACAAACCTTTTCTAAACCCTTAAAACAATGAGATTGTTTGGATACTTAGGGTTCGTATTATCTTGCACAAACACACACTTATAAACCGGTGTTTATAGGTGGCAGTTAGTCGTCGAGCATTCTAAGTTCGCTTACTTTCGCACATACTCTAAGGTGAGTTTCACGGCCCCTTTTCTTACGTTTTAAACTTTGGGGGAGAAAACATGGGCACGAACATTTAGATTATTCATTTCTTTTATATCACTTGTGTACTAAGCGCAAACATATCGTGAAAGTCCTTACTTATCGAACCGTTAGTATATGGGTTAGCGAGGTAATCTTGAGTAGTACTACTGGGCATTGACAAGCCCCACCCGCGTTAGTCGCGCTAACACGACGGGAAGTCGAACGGGTGTAACATTGACCTAAACATTTACCATTGATTACGATAGTCATGGTAGGAGGCAGTTCAAACATACAAACAGTCAGCTTCGGTGTCGAAACGCTTTAGTAACATGTACTAGGTTAGCTACCTATGATATAATTGAAAATGGTATATTCTAGTAAACTTTACAAACATATAAACCTGTGAACTCACCAACCTAGTGTTGACACGTTTTAGCCTGTTTTCTCAGGTCAATAAGGTACAAGCACAAGGTAAGGCATGCATGCATACGAAGTCTATCATTTTGCAAACTCAAGAACTGTTTATTTTATTTATTGTCGCATTGTTTATTTTTGGCGCAACTGTTTTGGCGCATGCTTTTCATTTAACTTTTCGCTTCCGCAGTCTTACATTTAAAACAGTATTTTCATTACTAGTGTTGCATCGTGACTATGAGCAACATTAGTGGTTTTTCTTAAACTCATATAGAGTCGTTCAAAGTAACTAATGACTAAGATCCTGTTACGCCACGCCCCTAACGGTAAAACTCCGTGAGTGGATTTTGGGGGTGTGACAGATACATATTGGACACTTGGAATCACCCGTTTCTGTTCGTTTAGATATAATTCAATTTCGCCAACACCACGGGAATAAAAAAACCTTTTGTTCACGAGTTTTGGTTTCAATAGTAAAACCATCTTTGAATTTTGTGAACATATTCAAGCTTCCCGACATGTGATTATTGAATGACACATCAACAAACCATATCTTGTCCCATGCGCTATAATTTGTGCCAATAACAAGATAATATTTGGGTGTTAAGTAATCTTTAGAAACCAAGTAATGGTAATCAAGATTATTTAACTTACTTGTGCATTCGGATACGTAATGGCCATATTCGTGACACTTGAAACATCGAACTCGATTTTTCTTCTTGGATTTTGGGTCTGTAGAAACAACGGCTGTTACATCCTTTGATGCAACAAAACAAAAATCGTTTCCCGGGTTAGCGTTTTTTCTCTTTCCTTTCGAATTCTTGGCATGTTTCATATGCTATCGTGAGTGTTGATTAGTCCCCAAACGGAGTCCTGTGAAATCCTTTCCAACCCTCTGATGTTCACGATTTGAACGCTGGGTTTCATTGGAAAGTCGATTGGGCGTCGGAATCTGTGTTGGAGGCTTAATCCTACTCGGTTGTGCGCCATCATCCATGCGACTTTGTTTCACCGTGGCTCTGATACCACTGATAGACTTCTTGATCCCATAATGCTTTGATTTAGTTTATTTGATTGGTGTCATTCTTTTCAACACAATACTGTGTATTTAGAGGAAATTGAGAGGGATAATAACAAACAGAAACTTGTATTAACAGTTGCAAAAAATACAAGAAGAGATTACAAATGTTTGATCGACACATATGAGGGTTAAATACTGTAGAAACGTTGCAAAGAAACGTTGCGTCGTTTGGTTCCACAACCGCTAAACGTCGTTCCTTTTCTAACGAATCAAACATATAACTAAGCCTAATAAACTGGACTTACTATTTGGACTTATCTATTAGGTTCCAGCCCATAAATACAAATAATAAGTTCTGACCCAATAAAACATAAACATAAATGCGCAGCCCAACTAATTCTAAACAAGGATTACGGTTCAATATACTAGAGAATCTTGTTAACTTGGCTCAACTACAATGTCTAGTTCTTTCTCATAATAATCTATTTGAGTCGGTTCCTTCCAAGTCATCTTTGTCTTATTCTCAGGTTAATATAGAACTATGCAACTCAACATCGTGAAGTTTTTTATCTGTCTTATGATACTAGAGTGTGATTAAACCCTCCAAATTAAGTGATTCTCAACCTTTGGTGAAATATCTTGATAGGGATGGTGTGGACTAAAACCTAACGGGACTCTTTGGTGTGGGCCAGAGCCTAGACGGAGACGGGTATACTTTACATTCTTAAGTATGAAAATTGGTAAAAATGACAAGTATTGCCCAAAATGTACTAAATTGTCAAATTGATGATTTTGTTGACCAAATTGATCAACCATAGTTTTGAATGACTTAAACAACTCCACTAATGATTGTCAACTAAAATAGTGGGTGTGGAATGAATGCAAGGTTATAAAACTCAAATTAGAGGTTTAATTAACAAACCGAGAGTGTTAAAATTTTCGTTAAATCGAGTATAAAAAATGAAGATCCACTTCATTGTGCAAGTACATGAACGTACTAGTCCATGCACATGGTTGATAATATGTAAATTGATAGAAATTGGTCATGTTAGGAGGGTTTGCTCATAAGGCCTAATTATGCAAGTAACTAGAATTTAGTATTTATAGAATATTGTTGATCATAGGTGGTCAAGTGTATGGTGGCAAAGGAATACCCAGAAACCAATTGTGTTAGTTGTGTTATTTTTTAAAAGATGAGTGCATAAAGTTTTACTAAATAAGGTATGCATTAAAACTTGTTTTCATGCAAGTCATTATTATTTGCAAGATATCTTTACACACATAATAAGGCTAGATTTTGTATTGAGTTCTTTGTTATTTGATAACACACCTATTTGTGAATATTGAGCTTATTAGCTCTATTAGTGGAAATTATGGTAGCTATAAAATTTGGCTAAGATATATGCATGTTTAGCAATTGGTTATGTAAAATTTTAAGGCAGAAGAATAAGGAATATGAAAAATAGGTGGAACAAAAATAGCTACAAAATCATAAATTAATACGAACAATATACTAAAAAAATGTAGATACTACTTGAGTTTGTATCACGTATTATCATGATTTCTCACTAAAAGGATTGTTTTTTATGCTACACGAATGAAAGGGTGGTACACAAGTTCTGACCGCGTTTCATGTGCATTTACGTATATATAAATGAGAATAAAGTTTCATTGGCAAGATACACTACGTTGGGTCACGTTTGTAGAGGTGTAAAAACTAGTTTTTTTTTTCCTAAACCGGTTTCGGTTTAGGTCAACGAAAGTCAAGACCAGTTTGGCTCAGTTTGGTTCCGGCTTCAAACCGGTTTTTGGAGAGGGAATGATCGGTTCAGTTTGGTTCCGGTTTCAAATGGGTTTTTTGAGCGGTTTGGTAATACCGGTTTTAAACTGGTTCGAGCATGGCAGTTCACAAACCTATTACAAACCGATGGCTCTGGTCCAACCCTAACCGGTTTTTGCGAAATCGGTTTCAATACTGTTTGGGTCGGTTTTCCAGTTCCGATTTAGGAACCGGTTTTTTTACAATAAAACTTAAATATAAGTAATGACTGTAAAATCTATTTACTTGTCATATATTTAAAATACAGTAATAATTAAAATTTATCAGAGAAAAATATATATATATATATATATATATATCATGTATGTAAATTCAAATTTGTATTTGAAATGATGCTTATATTAACTTTTACTGTTATTATTTTATTTTAGCTTTCTTATTTGATCTTTTATAGAAATACAAATATATTCAATTTAAATTTAGCTGGACTCTTGAGATAGTTAGAATGCTTGGTTTTATGATTTTTTAGTGTTATATACTTATATGATTTTGTCGGTGGCTTTTGTTTGTTTGTTTTTGGTTTTAATTTGATTGAGTTAGCAGTTTAGAATTTTTTTCACTTCAGGTGAAATTAAGATTCAGGATGTAGATTTTTGGATTTAGGATTATATTCCATAAATAATAAACTGCGAGCTCAAGTTTTCAGCTCGGTTGAGTATTTTGAGTTAAATCGAACTGATTCATTTAAAATTATAGCCAGCTGCGAGCTGACCCTGACTCGACTTGTGAACAACCCTAGGCATATACATCATTTAAAAAACTTTATCTACTCACCTTGATAATATACCAAAATTCCAACACTCTTTGCTTTCCTCCAAATACTTGATAGCCTATAGATCAACAAACATATCATCACTGTGACTCTAAGAGCACAAATTCATAACCAATGACACATATGATCGATATCCAATTGCATACCTTTACCTATTGGCATTCATGTAGACTTGTTTTGACCTTATAAAACTAATTTATCGTTTCTTACAAACATCCCCAATTTAATTAAGTTGACTACCTATCAATTCAAATTCAATAATTGGAATTCACTTGTGAGAGAGAGTACATTAGTTCAATTAACATCATCTTTGACCCAATAAACCAACAATCTATTAGAATTGACAACTTCCAACTTCAAATTATTGTTAGGCTGTGTGTAATGGGATCGTAAAAGGGGCACCGGGGGAGGGGGCGTGGATCACGTGGACCGGGAATGTGCGTGAAACATCGCCCCCAAGGGCGTTATCGAGGGTGGGGGACGGGGCTGTGATTGGCTTCACGGTGCGTGGGGCGCTTGATGTGTGTGTTTGTATGTGTGTGTGCGCGCGCATATTTGGATAGTAAAACCATTACACATCTTAATGATTCGGTTTAGTGATTGTCCTATTGCTGACGTGGTGGACGTTTTTCACTTTTTAGTGAAATCTTTACACACAGCCTTACAAACATTTCAATAGTTATGATTAATTATGGTCATAAAATTGTGCTTATAGCACAACATTCCATAAATCACATATTTAATCAATTTGAATCACAATCATCTCCTCGTAATCACTTCTATTACAAATTAATCATGGATTATTTTATTAGAAATGTGTCTCAAATTAACTTGATTTGTTTTCACTTTCACCCTAATATTAACTTTTATTGAACTTCTAGTGAACATTTCCAACAACATGTTAATGAAAATTTCTCTTTAGTATTAAAATAATAATATTTCTTATTAAAATATCATATAAAATTTGAAGTGTTACAATTATTTATAAATTTCATGACAATAATGTCAACAAAAGCAATACATATATATTCAACTGGAAACAGGCTAACAAACAAAAACAACAGTCCATGCCTACCACAAACCAATACCAACCAAAATAAACCACCGACTAAAATCAATAAGACACAAAAAGTAGGTGTGTATAAAGGAGTCCACCCCTCGTAATCTATTGAGATCGGCTCACTAAGAGGCACTAATTTTTGAAGCGGTTGTAAACCGCCTCTAAAATCTATATTCACCGCTTCTAAAAATCACTTTTCTACAAATCTATGAGTGTATCGAGTTTATGATAGGGGAAAAATGGAAAGTTCAAAAAAATATATAAAAGGTTAAAGAAGATTAAGATATTATAATCATCTTATTTAGACCGTCGACTAAAAGTGCATACAAATAGCAACAATTGGTATATTTTTTGTAAAACGGATTCGAGCAATAATCATATACATACTACATACTATATATGTGGACGATTTTTTTTCTAGAGTAAGTTAACTCATAAACCTTCTAATCATATACTTCTAAATCTATACTTTTTTTTATCATGATACTTGAACTCTTAACTATTTGAGGAATGACACATTTTTCACAACCTTGGTATCGCCAGACCACAGTGCGACTTTGATACGTGGACGATTTATGTAACTCACAAATTTGTAGGTGTATGAGAGAGACATTTCACCTGAGAGTGACACTACATTCATGACAAAAGAACCTATCCATATATATCTAACTTAACCCCTTCCCCTCCTATCCTATCTTATATCTATCTATGAATATATATATATATATATATATATATATATATATATATATATATATATATATATATATATATATATATATGCCGGTTGATATAAAAAGTAATTTTTACATGATAAATATATGAAATATCTAGGATGTAACACGTGTATTTTTGGGCAATGATATATGCATCCCAGAAATTACAAGTTGTTTTAGGCGCGCCATTCTAATGATTTCGATTATACCATTACATTCATATAGGTTGTTCATAGGTCAAACGTGGACGTACCAATTATTGTAGTGGTTTATACACACCGTTGTATTAGGTTTAGTCACAATTCTAATTGGACAACTTAGACGCAACGTTGCAACTAGTATAGACACACTGTTGTATTAGGTTTAGGCACATCATTGTAATTGAACAACGTAGACTACCATTATAACTAGTTTAAATAAGTCGTTATAATCAACAGTGCATCAATATTTAGAAAAAAATATTTTATAAAAGTCTTGTCATACAATACTCAAATTAAAAATAATAAAAATAAAGACTTTATGGTATATATTTTTTTAAAAGTAATGAAGTATATGAATATTATTTGAGTTTAAAAAAATTAATGAAAATAGATTTAAGTTCAGATTATAAATTCACATTTTAACTAACAATAGTTTACATGTGAAATAATTGTTAGTCAAAATTTGAATTTACATTGAGATTCAAACACTTGCAAATAAACTTAACTGAATTTATAGTTAAAATTTGATTTAAGGGGGGATGTAGAGAGTACAAGTAGGAACACAATCTTATTGAAATACTGTCTATTTTAGTGTTGAATACCATTTAATTGAAACATTAAGAATAAAATCAATGAATATCCATATATATTTTTCTTATATAATATTATCATGACTAAAATAGAATTTGACATTAAAACTTTTAATTATAGAATGGTACAATATAAATGCATGTATTTATTAAGCTATGGAGATACGTATGATTCAACAATTATTATTTTGTATTAAATTTAAAATAAATCACTGAAGAATTTACAAAACAAATCTAGTTTATAAATAAAATTTACTCCTTTCAGAAAAAAAATTAAAAAAATTACTACTCTACAATTCTGCATGTTGAATTAAACAACTTACCCACTTAAAATTGGCCATGCCTTTTTATATGTTAAATTTGAAAACCTGTTTTAAAACCAAAAGGGCACAAATCCTTCCTATCTTTCTTTCCGGACGGCGACGGTTCGAACCCCACATCGACGGTTCTTTTCGATTTACATGTCATGACTTTTAATAAATATTTTAAAAATATATTTATTTTTAAACGTATTTTGTTTTTCGCTTATAATTCTTAAAATATAATATAGCCTTGCGACGTTCTATTTTGCATCTGTGCGTTTCGATATAAATTTTATATAAAGTTGGTTCATTTCACACGCATTTTACAGAGGACGTCACAGGTTCGAGTATCTTCCTCAACACCTTTTCGCTCTTTTATAATGTTATCGAAAGTTATCAACGTAACTTCAATGTTTATTATTATTATTATTATTTTTAGAAAACTCAGATTATTTTTTATTTTTTTTATGAAAGCTTAGATTACAACATGTCTACGTACTCGTAGGCAAACCCCCTACTTATATAACATTTACGACAAACTATACAAATACACCCTCTAATAATTATAATATTTATATTACATTTTATCATATATTATTCAATTTAAAAAAAAAATTAGTAACCTTATCAGCAGACAACAATATTAAAAGGGAAGCACGTGGGTAGTTATGAGTGGGTACCCCTTGTCGGGTCTAGGACCCTTTTAACAGTAACTCGGATCATCCGACTCCAACTCCTATAGTCTGTTGGAACGTCGTTTTAAGGTCGATCGGACCCTTCATTTATAGTCCATGACCCACCCGTTTTGTTTCATCTCCTTAACTTCTCGGTTTTCAGAAGCCTCATGATTAACATGTATAAATTATAAAACTCATACTATTGGGTCCCATGTTTAGGGAACATGATCATCACATAAAAGCTTTTTAGGTGAAGAAATTAAATACTTTAATAAACATAAGAAAATATTTCATAAACGACTCACGTCTATAGTTGGTAACTAATTGATTTCAAATTAATCGTTGGATATAATATTCGAAAAGGACTTGCACAATGAAAAATCATCTTTAATGTTAGGGCTCAGAGTTCTTGATTCTCATGAACTTGACAGGATATCAACTTGTCCTTTTGGCTCGGGGAGCTTTTGTTCCACAACCACAAGGCTAACCGATAAACTTGTCCGAGCCGGATGTTGTTCCTGAAACTCAACCCGCACCACAATCCGAAGAAAACGTTGACGAAACGCAACCCGGACCTTCTCGAAAAAGCCGAAAGAAAAAGGTCGTTAAAGAATCGACTTCTACACGAGCCACTAAAAAGTGGGATACGGAGGAGGAGGTGAAGTTGGCTAAAGCGTTTGTCGACGTATCAGAGGATCCCATCATTGGTAAAATTAATACTTTTATGTTACCTTTTTAATACTTTTATTTTGTACTAAATTAATACTTTTATTTTTTTAGGAAACGCTCAAAGCAAAACTGCTTTATGGGAGCGTGTTGCAGAAAAATATTTTATCTTAATGGAAGTCGGGCCCGATTACCGCACAACGGACCAGTTGAGTTCTAAACTGACTCATATTAACAAAAAAGGTTGTAATTTTCAACGGTATATACGAAGAATGTGAGCGGACTCGAAAGAGCGGGTCTAGTGATACGGATATTTTGATGCAAGCAACTGCACGTTTTCAAGACGATGTTGGAGGAATGGCTCCAATTAGAATTTGGGAACTTTTAAGGAATTCCCTGAAATGGCAACAAATTTACACCAAAAAGTGCGGAACCAGATCGTCAAAGAAACGATCCTCAAACGACATGGCCGATAGTCCCGTCGCATCCGATGGGAGATCTAGGTATGATATCAACTTAGAGGAAACGGATGAGGAGGATGCAATATTACGGCCGATCGGGAAGAAAAAAGCTAAAGCCCAAGCCCAAGCATCGGGCTCCCGCTCCGTTCCGACACACATCGAGATCGGTCAACAAAAGATCGAGGAAATGCGCCAGTTTAACTTGACTTAAAAAGAGAGAAATGATTGGAAAAGAGAAAAAGATGAGATGGATATTCTCGCACTCGACCTTGATCGCTTTCACGGGGCAAGGCGAGCCTTTTTCGAGAGAAAACAAAATACGATCAAGACAAAATATGGGATTGAAGACTAGTTTTTTAAAATTTATGTACTTTTTGTTTAATGTTTTTTTTATTTACTGTTTTTTTTTATTTACTGTTTTTTTATTTAATGTTTTATTTATTTATTATTTTAATGAAATTTGAATTTAATTTAAATTGATGCATTTAATACTCACTTGGGTATCCCTCACATGAGTATACCCCTTACCATGTGAGAGCCAAGTGAGAGTTACACCAAGGTGATGTGACGCCTAGGTAGCAAAAAAGGTACTCTCACTTAGGAGAGCCAATTAAGAGTATACCTTATACTCTAAGTCGTTTAATCTTTGATTCATCGTATCATGTTTTTCGAACAAAGAATTTTTATTCTATTTTCTGCTTTTTTTTTACTTTCTAAATGTTTAGTTTTAAATAGTGTTTAGATAGACATTTGTTAAAACTAAAAGCTAAAATATAAATTATTATATTCTTTAGAACACAGAATACTTATAAGTAATATGTGTATGTATACATTTTATACATGTAAGTTACATTAGTTTTGTTTTATATAATAAATTATTATCTCAGGCTACCACGTGTCATCTTTCTATAAGGTCAACTAAAGTTTTTTCACCCAAACTAAGTCAACAGAAATTATGGAAACATTATTTCGAATCCTTAACTTTTGCTGAATACAATTAAGAAGTTTTTTAATATTATGGAAACATCAATTCGAATCCTTAACTTTCAAATTATGGAAATTTATGAATTATAATTATTTTTTTTTTATTTTTAATATTATTGCTTTATTACTTAAAGTCGTTACTTATACGTAATTTCGGTCATGAGAAGTACTTACAATTTTATGAATTTTGTCGTTTTTATTGTTCAACCAGTGTAGTACACGAATTTCTAACCTAGTTAAGTAATATAGTTAATCAGTTGAAAAAAAAAAGACAAAGGAGGTGATAATTTAGCAAAGAAAAAGCTGGTCATTTCAGTCCTTACTAATTAGTTATACGGATTATTTGATCAAAGTTAAATAAATGTATATTATTATAGAGGAGTTTCATATATACCCTATACAAACATGCATAAGTATCATATATATCGAATAAAAAATAAAAAATATCATATATATCTAATTTAAATTATTTTTTACTTTATAACCATTCTACCCTTATCAATTTTTTATAATCATTGCGATTCTCTAAAACCATTTAGAAGGTATCGTCGATTGTGATCCATTGCTAGTTCGATCGCGTTTGTGATAGTTGTTATAAAAGAAAACAAGTTCCTCCATATAGGTAAAATTGTAAAAGAAAGCGAGAAAGTTAAATTTTAAATTTTGAGAAAACGATTGTTTGCGAGTAAATATAAAATTTTAAAGGTCAAAATAGGTAAATATGATATTTTAAAATTAAAAATGGGTAAATATGAAATTTTAAAGTTTTAGAAAATAAGAGTAAACCGGCTATTTCTTAAATTGTTTTTAACGATATGGGTATATATATGATATTTATACATATTTGTAAGGGTATATATGAAATTGCTATATTATTATACAAACCAGTTTAGAACTTGTGTAATACGCGCGCGCGCGCACACACACACACACATATATATATGTGTGTGTGTGTGTGTATACATATACTAGGTTAGAAACCAGTGTATTACATGGTGTAACACCCCCAAAATTTAAAAGTAAATGGAAGCAGGAGGACTAGAACTGCAAATAAACCAAAGTCTGAGGATTAAAAAAGAAAATTTGTGAAATGGAGATGGTAGCGTGCCCCTACCAAAATCCTAACGGTCCGCTACGTGGTCACAAAGGCAGCAACCGTGTGGCGACACGTGGAACATGCTGACTCGATAAAGCCGAGTTGGTAGTGGACCGCTACCCAATCCCTCATGGCCCGCTACATATGGGGCAAGTCAGGCGGCTAAATAAGGGGCGGTAGCGATCCGCTACCCGCATCTTAGCATTCCGCTATGGGGGCCGATAACATCCTATAAATCTGAGACTTGAGCCCTTCGTTTGACACAACAACACCAAAACCATTCCCAAACTTCTAAGTTCGATAAAAGCAAGTTTTGTGTAGCGCGTTCCAAGTGCGGGTCGCATCGGGTGAAGCGTTTGAGCGTGAAATCGAACGTAGCAAAGCCCCTAGGTTATCGTAAGTACACGAATTATCTTTAAAGACTCGTAAGGAAGAAACTGTAGTTACCCTATTATGATTTTGAGTTATTAGGGAATACTTTGTGTGGGTAATGCTTACATGTAACAAAATAAAGATGTGTTGGGTTTAGTGATAATGTCTACACATGGTTTTTAATAAACGAAAAACCGGGAGGCCATGGACTCACATAGTCAAAGGGTCCCATTTGGGTGTGAAACAAGATGCCATAGAATCTATGGGATTGCAGGATCTTGTGAAGGACAAATGAAACCCAATTAATGTGAAACAAGAGGCCATAGAACCTACGGGGTTCCAGGATCTTTTGCGTGATAAATGAATCCAATTGGTGTGAAGCAAGAGGCCATAGGACCTACGGGGTTCCATGATCTTGTGAAGGACAAACTAATGCAATTGGTAAAAAAAAGTGCCATAGAACTTACGGAGTTCCAAGATCGTATAAATAAACCTTCGTGGTTACACAAGAGGCCGTGGGATTACAGATCCCAGGATCTTGTAAGGGAGCTAAGGCGTCCCAACATAAACGCTAAACGTAAATGATTTTTGAAAGGCGATGTGGTGTACTTACTTAGCAAAAGCTAATGTAAAAAGTGTTCAAACATTTCACGAAAGAGCACCCAGAATAGCTAACGCTTCCAAGGACGAGGCTGGACGGAGACACGAATCCCCGATGTCTTTTGTATTATAAATATTGAACATATGTTTGTAAAATAACAATATGTTTTATAATAAAATAACTTTATCACTGCTGTGTCAAAAGTTTTTGCAAACTAGGACCTAAACTCTGATATTTCAAAATGAAGAAAGTGGTGTCTCAAGTTGGTATCAGAGCACGGTTTGAGGGATTTGAGTATCAGAGAGGGGGTACTTAAACACAAACCAGAAGTGATCTTGATATAACAAAAGACGGGGTTCAATCCGAGGCCGTCCAAGGAAGCAGGTACGTGTAATCGGGTGTTAGAAAAAGAATGTGTTGTGTGTGTTGAACTTTGTATGATGAAAGCACCATATGGTAGGTGGGAGTATCGTAGTGTGTATCATAGATTGCTTTCATACCTGGCCAGTATGAAGGTTAATGCATGACACCACTATGATATCGCAAACATCATATTGTATTGAAATCAACAGATAGTAGGCTGGAGGATGAATATCCATAAATAGAAACACATAAATGAATATTCATATAAATGCATAGATGGCCTTAGATGTACCTTAGAATGCTTTTAAAAAGGGGTAGAATGACAAAAAAAAAACCCTGTATAGTATACCCTAGACTTGACAATAGGGTAATCAAATAAGGAATAATTTAGCGTTCGTGTCAAAAACCAAATTTTAAAGAAAACTAATCATAACCATTGATCTTAATTGATATATGGTGAAATCACGTAATGACAATTATGTAAAAAAAAATTAAAAAAAGGAAGCTTGTGGATTTAATGAGTGGGTTTAGGGATAAAATGGGGAAATCAAATATTGGAATTTAGGAACCCCCGAGATTATTAATCAAAATACCTTCATTTCTCACAATCTCTTCTGTCTCACAGGTGTTTCTTTTTTCACAAAATCTCAATAAAAAGACCATGAGTTTCATACTTTTTTTAGTAAAAACTCAAGGAAATAGGAGGAAGAAGAACATAATTATCGGTTGACTAGTGCTTGGAACTGATGTACATATATGTAACTATGGACACAACCATTTGCAGACACAACCAATTGCATATATACAAATTAGTAGATTTCATATATGTAACCATTTACGTATATGTAAATAGTTAAATTACAAATACATATGACTTTTCAAGGCTAAATGTAGGATAGACGGTTGTATAATTAAAAAAAGTACTGAAATAATAAAATATAGAACTAAGTTACCTATATGTAATGATACACGTACGTAGATCACCTAATCATACACAACTTGAGAGTTGCATTTATGATAATGTTCTTACATATATGTATACCATTAACAAAAAAAAAAAAAAATTAGAACAATTGATTTACATCGTGTTCTTTATGTTCTTCGTGTTAACATTACAATAAAAGAATTATATATGCGTGAATTACATATGTGTAGTGTTTTTTTGTATGAATAGAATTACATACATGTAAAAAACATAACTACATATATATAAGAACAAAATTACATATATGTAATGTATAATTACATATATATGCATATGTAATAATTGGGTAGAAAAGTTGCTAAAAATGAAATAAAAACAAAGAAAAACACAGTAAATACATGACTTAAACCTATACAAAAATTCAAAATTGATTCCTATTTCACCATGGAAAACGAGTCTGTTAAATGAACCAAAACTGATGAAAAACGAACCTGATGTACATGAACATAAATACTTCTTCATGTTTATCGTGTTATTCAATTTCACTTTTCTGTTTATTGTTTCTTCCTTGTCAATCATCATTCTTGATTATTGTTTCTTGATTTTCCATAGTCGATGATATATAATGTGGTTCAGCTAAAAAGCCATAGAAGGCTAAGAACTGTGAGAAGAATTCTGGACCAATGATCAAGAGTTTTCACTGACTAAGATTGGAGAGGTGTCACGTGGACTCCATTTTCACACAAGTTTTGGCAAGGAGGGGAAATGGGTAATGATCACCCATTGTTGACTTTTTTCTTATTCCAGCATTTTTAAACATGAATAAATTTTTTATGTCATTACTTTTTTAAGAAAAGTATACTACGACATCGAATATTTATACCTTAAATTTTAGTATTGTATTGTTATACTTGGAAAAAACTTTTTACAAAACGGGTTGAACTGGTGCGGCGAATTTTGTTTTATTGTTGAGTCAGCAAATACAACGGCGCGTTAGCCTTGTGTGTTATCGTTGCCCAAAATTTTAGGTTTCGTTGGACACTTTTACCCCCACCCATTAGGAAACATAGCAACTCTTGATGGTTTCTTAGACTTTTAACGCTTTTTAGTGTATCATATATATATATATATATAGGGGAAGCATCAAAAGAAAACCACAAAGTTAGGCAAAAACCGAGAAAACCATTAAAATCCAATCAAATAATTTATAGATTTTTTATTTTTTTAATTCATTTCTAAGTGTATTAATATAATATTACACAATTTACCAAAAAATCATTAACGTATTGTGTTTTACGTATACGTAACCGCAATTTTTTTGTCTATTTACGTATACGTAACACTATGTGTTACGTATACGTAAACCAATACTTGAATGGTTTTTTGGTAAAAATATATAATATTACATTGATACTCTTATAAATAAAAATAAAATTAAATAAAAAATAAATATTATTATATGATTGGTTAAAATTGGTTTTTTTTAGTGGTTTTCTCGGTTTTCGCCTAACTATGTGGTTTTCTCTGAAACCCTCAACTATATATATATATATATATATAAGCCGTATAAAATAATTGTTAACTTTTTATCAATTTCCATTATTATTTTAAAAGCAAATACCTTTTAAATACTTCATTATTTTTAAAGGAAGTTACACAATAAAATCGAATATTTTATTCTCTTTAGTTTGAGTATAATATTATTATATATACTTTTAAAAAATAAACATTTTGAAAAATGTTGATCTACTGTGCGTATAAGTATATATTATTATATATAAACGGCGTGTAATTATATATGAACTTGTATATTATCATTATTATTATTATTATTATTATTATTATTATTATTATTATTATTATTATTATTTAACGGGGTTAGTCAATTGGATGAAAATGGATAGATTTTGAAAGGTTAGGGATGAAAAAGGCTAAAAAAAACATTTTGGATGAAAATAGCTAAAATGACCAAACCACAGGGACGAAAATGACACTTTACTCTTATTTTTATTTACGTAATTATAAACAAGTGGTGCACAATTATACCAAGACTTTGTATGTTTCACTATCATTTTTCCACTTTACATGTAACGACCCTATATATATAACAAATATAATTACCAAGACTTTGTATGTTACATCATTCCCGCCATCTAGTTGGCAAATTATTGAAAATTTAACCGATGTGTTTGGGGTTTTTAAAAGTGCATATACCTTTTTGTCGGGAGTATATTATCCCCCAAGTTGTGAAGTTATTAACCAACTTTTTATAATGGCAACGAAACTTGAAGATTTGGAATTTAAAGGCCCAATTTTTGTAAAAATGATGAAACCTATGAAAAAAAGTTTAAAAAATATTTTAATGTGTTGCCTCCCGTTATTACTTGTTCCGCCGCATTGAACCCATACGTAAATGCGGGAGGTGTCAAAACTTTAACTGAAAAAATAGGCTTTTCTTTGGAATTGCACGAAGATGAGCCTAATTTTGTTCCAAATGCAATTTCCGAGTTAATAAACAATTAACCAATTTATTTGAGATTTATCAATCAAAATATGTCCAATCATCACAAATACATCAAGCTTTTGAAAATGTGACTTCAAGTAATAGTCGTAACAGAAATTTAAAGATTTGTTTGTTTAATACTTTGAGAAGTGACAATGCTAAACGAGCTCGTGGTAACACCCCAACTAGCGAGTTAGGGAGATATATTGCAACGAATTTTCTTGCAAGCGTCACTTTCGAAGAAGAATTTGAAAACTTTGACATTTTGGCTTGGTGGAAAGGAATCCCAATTTCCGATCCTAGCCGCTATGGCCCGTGATCTACTAACCGTCCAAGCTTCTACGGTAGCTTCAGAATTGACATTTTCTTTTAGTTGCAGGGTTATTTCTTTGAGAAGAACAAGGTTTACCCCCGAATCGGTAGAAATGTGCATATGCTTGAAGGACTATTTGGATGCGGCGGAGCGGATACAAGATTCATCGTCACTTGAAGATGAAAACATCGTTGAAGCGAAGATACACGAGGATGAGATCGACATGGGAATGTCAAGCCCACTAGAATAAGATTAATAAATCACCAAATCAAGTCACGAAGATGATCAAAAAACGAAGTCACGAGGAGAAAAACGAAGACAATCTAGTTTTTTTATATAATTTATCTATGTTTTATGAGTTTATGTTTTAAACATTTATCCATTTTATAACATTTTAAGTTAGTTATTTATATGTTTAATTAATGTATTTATATGTTTAACTAAGTTTTTCGAATAGCCGGAAATAGGTTCTTGAAATACCCGCTTTGAATACCCGGAACCGGTTCTTGAATACCCGGAACCGATACATAGGGTTCGGTTTTTTAACCAAGAACCGGACCTAGAACCGAACCGGTTCTTAAAAATACCCGATTTGTGCACCTCTAAGCTTTAATTACCACAATAAAATTGAATATATAAAATAGGGGTATATATGGATTTGGGTCAGACGCTATCTTCCAAAAGGCAAATGCATATGAAAGAGAAGAGGCCCACATGATTTCTCTTAAAGCCCAAAGACAAACCCATGCTTTTACTGTCTCTTTGCTCACCTTCCATTTTCCCAAGATTACTCCTGTCCTGGGCCCCATTTCCATATTATTGGACCATATTTTCTCATGCCATGTCTCTTATCAAAACTTGCTGTTTGGGATTCTGATAATAAATAACTATAATTTCTCATAACAAAATCGTATTATTATTTTGATTAGGTGGTTAGAAAACACAAACCAAACTTGTAGGTTGGTTGCAGAGGTGGCTCAGTGGTATTGCGGCATATGCCATGTCTCTTAAAAATAAAAATAACTAAATAATGAAGATAAACATTTGGTTCGATTTACCATTAAACCTGATACATGAACTGTAAAAAGTAAAACTGAAAACTAGCTGATTTGCGTCAATTAGAAGTTTTGAACGAAACTAAACGCATATAATAGATTATTAATATCAAGTTATGACATTGTATTTACCATAAATAATTTTATTGATTGGCATCATATATCTATTCTTTCATTTAATTTAAGTAAATCATATATGTGAGAGTACGTTTTGTGATGAATTCAATACTGCTATTAAGTTTTGTCGGCCTTACCACTATTTTTTTTATAATTCTTGAACACTTAAAAGAGTCTCCACATCAAATCAAGAAAAAGAACTATGATAGCCATAGAATTAAGAGTAAATTATTATTTGAGTTCTTTAGGTTTCTCAGTTTTAACTATTTGAATCTCTGCTCTTTTTTTTATCGCTTTGTGACCTGACTTTTATTTTTATAATCATTTGAGTTCAGATGACTAACTCTGTTAGATTTTCTATTAAATATTTTCTAAAAAGACTAAAATACCCATTTGACTCAAATGCTTAAAAACAAAATATTGACCCCACTTGAAAGACAAATCCTATTAACCCCACTTCCGACCAATCTCTTCACCTTCACCGGTCAATCTTTTTCACCAAATTCGTTTTTCCGATCGCTATCTCCGGTGACTACATTCACCCTGTCTCAAGCTCACCAGGTACCACTCCCCCTTCGTGAAACAGATCTGAACATCGATTGTCCCCCTTCGTGAAACAGATCTGAACATCGATGGATAGGTTGGATCTGTAATAGATATCAGCCCTCCTCCCCCTCTCTCTCGATCTTCTTCTGGAACCAGGAAACGGTCGATCTTACTGTGGGAGGAAACAAATCAGGCCATGATGGTGGTTTATAAAAGCTTCATAGAGGGTGGAGACGAGTAATGGTGATCTTTAAAAGGCGTTTAGGGATCTTGGGAGATAGATCGGAAACTCGGTTCCTTCACCGGAATGTATGGTGATAGAGCAGAAAAAACGAGATGGCAAGAAGGGTGGCAGCGATTTCATGAGAGGGTGTGGCGGTGGATTTCATTCCAGAATCCGATTTCGGGTGGTGGTTGTGGACTGGTGAAGTTACCTCCGGTGACTTTCGTGACGGGAAACGCTAAGAAGCTTGAAGAAGTTAAAGTTATTTTAGGGCAATCAATTCCCTTTCAGTCCCTAAAACTCGACTGTACGTATATTATTCAATTATAATGCCCTAATAATCACCAAACATCTTGTTTTTGTGATGATATGGTTTTTTTATTAACAGTGTCGGAACTGCAAGGCGATCAAGAAGATATCTCCAAAGAGAAAGCTCCTTTGGCCGCTAATCAGGTACACTCAATGGTGGTGGTGGTGGTGAACCTTAGAAATGTTAGGGCATTTTTGGAAGTGTAATTCCCCTAACAATTCCAACAATTCAAGCATTCTAGTCCCTGTAATAGGTCAGGGGTTCCGGCGAGGATGGTGGCGGACATGGCGAGGCTGTGAAGGGTGGGGATGGGGCCAGTGGGAGCGGTGGCGGTGGCGGAAGTGGAGGATGTGGAGGGCGACGGAGACGGAGGAGAAGAGGTAGACCCAGGGGTGTAGGTAACATCATCAACATTTGGAAGCAAAGTGTATGGTCCATCTCCAAAGAACACAGCGCCACTAGATCTTGTTGACATAAATCAAATTTCGGATCGAATCTGAAATAAGAAGACAATTGAGCAGGTAGTGACTAGTGAAGCTCCAGTTCTTCCAAGACCAACGATGCCAGGCAAGACCCTCATTAATGAATTTACAGTTTTTGTCCCTGGGGTAATTATGTAATTTACTCACAATTCTAACGATTCATTGACGGACGTTTGCGGGAAGAAAGAAAAGTGATGAAAATAAAAACTACGATGACGCAAATAACAGTTTTAAAGTAGGAGGGACGTAAAGTGATTTTTAGGGTAAACCTCAAGGACAAAAATTACAGTTTCGTCTTATCCTTATAAAAACTTGTTCAAACTCATAAAAAAGAACCTAAATTTTTTGAATTTCTTTATGATGATTCATCTTACATGAACACTTTTAAAGATTTTGAAATTTTCTAGGATTTTAGGTATTATTTGTGTTTGAACAAGTCATCAACTTTGCATATTAAAATATATTTTGAAATAAATAATGATAAATTTACTTACCCTTAAAACGTAATGTCGGTGGTTAATCCAAAGTCATCGACAAAAGTCTCATGTCCACCCCTCAACTTTACAAACTTTCAACTTCATCCCCTCAAGATTTAAAGTTTCAACTTTCAACTCCACTCCTCCGGTTTCTAAAGTTTCAACTTTACCCTCCTTAAGTCTCCAAAGTTTCAACTTTACCCTTGTAATTTCAACTCTACCTTTCGTAAGTTTACCTCTGTAATTTACAATATCTTAATTTGAAAGGTCGGTGGGTTATGTCACTTGACGTAATCTAATTGGTCAGTAAAAACATTTTTTTTCTCTTTCTATAATTTTTGTAGTGTTTAAGTATGATATTTACAAATGTAATTATTAAAGTTGGAGCTGGTGAGAGTGGTTAGTACTCAGGGTTGTGAACTCTCTCACCCGAGTTCCAATCCCATGGCTGGCACTTTTATGTTTTTTGGCTTTTTTTTTCTTTTAGTATTTTTATGTTTTTCTTCCAATTATGTTTTTTTCTTCAGCGATCTTATCTTTTAAGTGTTACGTCCTGTTTACTATGCAACGTGCTAGGCGTAATACTTTTTTCTATCTATACCGGACCGTCGCAACTCCATACATTTCTTTTATGTACTTGATGACTTTAATGTCACCGTCACAACACGCGTAACAAAGTTCACAAACACGCTGCATCGCGCATGCTTAATTACGTGATTAACCACGTTAATGTTACCGTACAGCCCCACTGCAAGGTGCGGGTCTTGGTTTCTAGTTTGATATTAATACTTAGAAGTAAGTTTATCTTTTTATAGATTTTTATTAGTCTACAACCTATGTTATGAGTAAAAAAAGTTATATAATTAATTCTAGATTAACCTATCATTTTCGTCCATGTGGTTTAGTTATTTTATTCAGTTTTATCCAAAAAGTTTATTTTTCTCTTGTGGATCATCGTGATTTACAAAACTTGCCATTTTCATCCAATCAGTTAAGTTGATCCATATTTTAACGTTATACGATGGGTAAATGTGTCTTTCTATATATTTATTTATTTTTTCAATTTTTTAAACCCTTAATTATCCCCTTTTAAACCGTAAAAACCTAATTTATCAATTACGATCGTCATGGTGCGGATAATTTAGGGTTTAAAAATTGATAAAATTAAGAAATATATAAAAATACATAATTACCCCCTCATTTAACGTTAAAATATGAAAGAAATTTAGTGATTGGATGAAAATGACAAGTTTTATAAATCACGAGGATACACAGGAGATTTTTTTTTGATGAAACGGATAAAAATAACTAAACCACCGAGACGAAAATAACAATTTACTTTTAATTTTATTTTATTGTAAAAATAACTGCCTAGGAGGATAGCCACAATCTTTTTGGAAAGGGCAACTTTGTTTTTATCTTCTTTCTATATTTAGTAACTTTATATACCAAGTCTAGATACTGAATACTCATTCTTTTAAATTATTGAATGGGTGTGTATTTTTGCACCTAAACAAAGTGCACACATGAAGTATGAATTTCCTTTCAATTCTGTATTCAACTAAAAGTCCAATAAGTTTCATTGTCACACCTACTTTTCATGCCAGTTTGACACGTGGAGCTTTTATTTATAAGAAATTATTATATACATCCCTAAAATGACATAAATATCTATTAAAAAATTAATGTTTTCATATGATGGTCACATGTCTTGTTAGAAATTGGGTGTTATGTATGTATCATTTAGAATTACAATAATTCGAATCGGTTATTAAACCGACTATTTTACTGTTTGTAATCTCATCTTTTATACAATCTTTCCTCTTGAACCAAGTTCAGTTTAACCCAAACTAGTATTTAAAATTATGTTCGTCCTGGTCAGCTGCTTGCTGGTTCAATTGCAATGTCAAGACACCGGCCGGTTCATCCGTTGGCGGTCCAACCCACACGAACTGAATCAAATAGAGGTCAAATACATTATCAGTCCAACTGGTTTGGTCCGGGTTTAGCAACGTTCAATTTACTTGTAAATGGGATTTTATTTATTTTAATATTGAGGAATTCATCATTTGAAATTATTATATAACAAAATATATGGTTAAATGCAACCTTTAAAATTAAATTATGGGGGGTCAATGGCTGCAAATCATGTTGGATAAATAGTTTACATCCACATGCAACTTGTTCATTCCAAGCAAACAAAAATGAAGATTTCATTATTTCATTTCAAATAAATATAATCTATACTATATAATAAATAAAGGTTTTTTACATGCCACATGTCGTCACCATGTTCATTCTCGTCATTTTTTTATCGCCTATTAAATGCACATTCATCTTTTAACAATAATATATATTTAAAGAAAATATTAATTATACTAATAAAACACATTACTTTAAATTATCCGTTATAAAACTTTAAAATCTAATTATGCAACTTTTATTTTCAATCAAATAATAAATGAAAATCAAATTATATTAAATAGTACTTAATTTATTTTCCAAACCCAATTATATATTAGTTTTTACATATTTTAAGTTTTGTTTTCTATCCTTTGTATATGATACATTTTTACACATGTAAAATATACACATAAAGATTTAAAATTTTATTTATTGTTATTTTTCACCCGTGTGTATACACGGGATTTAAACTAGTTAATTATAAATAAAGATAGTTGGGAGGGACGGATTATGTAACGAATAAATTTTAGTGAGATCAGACCAAATTAACTTGCAAACGTTTTCTTTAGGGATGAGCATTTGGTAGGGCCGTCTTCGAGATTTTAGATGTTCTGTGTGACTACTATTAATGGAAGGCTAAAAACCTAACCTCAGGGTTAGCAACAGGGATTTTGATCTACCTTGAAAAATACTGTTTATGAAGAAGCTGTTTTTCATAATAAAACATTTTATTTAAAAATAAAATAAAATAGCCCTCTCTAGAACATGTAATTTTCAAGAGATTAATTGGGAGGCCTCCAAAAATTGTTTTTTTTTACTTATTAGACTCACTCTAGAATATGTAGTTAGTAATATGTTTATAATTTTTTATATATGTTAATCGACTTATAGTACTTAAACAGAAAAAATAAATAAATTTGGGCCCCCTTTGGAACATGGGCCCTGTGCAATCGCCCGCCCTGACATTTGGTACCGAGCACCGGTACTGGTACCGACACTGTACCCACTTTTCCATAAATTCGGTATCGGTATTTTTGGTACCAATACCGATACGGTACCGATACCATCTAGAGATGAACATTTTGTGACGAGTACCGAACCGGTACCGTACCGATAGATTCGGTACCCACTTTTCCAGAACTTTGGTACCGGTATTTTCGGTACCGATCTCATCCCTAGTTTTCTTGACTATATTTTAATCTTATGAATAACTGATGGTTTGTAAAGAATCTAATTATAAAAAATTATGTAGTTACTAAGAACAATCTACTTATGTTTAAATAAAGTGATGTAGGAGGGTTTATGTGTTTGATACACTTTGAATTGTTTTCAACTAATTTGATCTTTTTAATTAAATAATGAATTTTATCCATTTCACCTGTTAAATTAACTAATAAATTAGTTGAATTGGCAATTTTCCAATTGTACAAAGGATCTAGACTCGGGGAGAGCAAATTCTCTAACTTAGAAACGAGTGAAAATGATGATTATAAGTGCATATAACATGGACCCTTGATGCTTTGCGCTACCTTAGGAGATGAATTGATCCAACCATGTGACACCCAACCCACACGGGTGGAACCCTCCCTAGTTAATACCTAACCTACTTTTGCATCTTCACTCCTAAAAGTCTTGATCTATCTAACACGGGCTCGTGCTTCTTAGCCTCGACTTGATCGATACACCCAACTTTTGAGTAGGGATTTCTCGAAAGTAGTCTTACATTGATTTATGGTTTTGTAACAAATAGGTGTCATTTCTCATTGCATCGCAACAAGACATATGATGAGGGATGATAACTCGGATGGTTGACTCGTATATGGATCGGTGTGAAAAATATTAAAGTAATGAGTCATTAGCTCCCAAAAAGTATCAACAAATATTTTAATAATTTTGTTTTTTGTTAGAAATGGTTTTTCGTTAAAAAACCTAAGAAATGACAAAAACCTTAAGAAACGATATCAAGCGAACCCCGATTGAGCTCATTTCAACGGCGCTGTAACCGTCTCGTCGAACTCTACCATCTTAGCTTTTAACATTTAGCTTTTAAGGTTTAGATTTTAGACTTAAACTTTAAGGGTTTAGCCATAGGGTTTAGTTTTTAGGGTTTAGATTTTAGTGTTTAGGTTTTTTTTTTGGGGTGGGGGGTTTAGGTTTTTGGGGGTGGGTGAGGGTGGTTTTATGTTTTTTTTTTTTTTTTTTTTTGAAGGGGGGGGGGGGGGTTGGGGGGTTTAGGTTTTTGGGGGGTGGGGTGGTGGTTTTAGACTTTTCGGGGTGGGGTTGGAGGGGGGTTTGATGAGACGGTTCCAACGCCGCTGGAATGAGCTTAATCGGAGTTTGTTTGACCCATTTCTTAGCGTTTCTTAGCGAAAATTCACTTTTTAGCAGAACCTTCCCCTATATCTATACTATATACTAAATAAAGGTTTTCTATGCCACATGTCACTTCCACATTCATTCTCATCATTTTTTTCCGCTTCTCTCTCCTATTAATTACACCACTATCCAAAAATAATAATATACTTTTAAAAGAAATAATAATTTTTATATTAATAAATCTTCTGACATATTTTGACGAGTGTATGTATTAACAAATTATATTTTATTTCACGGGTTTATTCAACCTGTGTAAAACACGAATTTTTAAAAAATATTTTTTTATTACTGAATATATAATATTATATTTATTTAACCCGTATAATACACGAGATTTTAACCTAGTATATATATATATAGTGTGAGGTTTCGCTAAAAGTCAAAAAAGTGTAAAAAATCGTTTAAAACGATCACAACTGGCTCATACGAACTCCGATTTTACTCATTTCGGCGGCGTTGGAACCGTCTCGTCGAACTCTACGATCTTAGATTTTAGGGTTTAGTTTTTGCCTTAAAATTTAGCCTTAGTGGTTTAGACTTAGGGTTTAGCTTTTAGTATTTAGGCTTGGGGGGGTGGGGGTTTTTAGGTTTTTGGGGGTGAGGGTTGAGTTGGAGGTTTAGGATTTTAGGGGGGGGGGGGTGGTGGTGTTTTTAGACGAATTTTTTGGCTTTTTAGGGTTTTTTTTTTGTTAGGATTTAAGTTTTTGGGGGCGAGGGGTTTTAGGTTTTTCGGGGTGGGATGGGGGTTAGGTTTTGGGGGGTGGGGTGGGGTTTTTAGGCTTTTGGGGGTGGGGTGGGGTTTTTAAAAGACTTTTTACACTTTTACAGTTTTTAGACTTTATAGAATAACTCTTCTATATATATGTATATATAAATAATTATAAGTATTTAAACTTATATAGAAACTAATTAAAGATTACCTTGGAATTATGCTAGTTTAGATATTCCATGCACAAACATTTGCATGTCAAGATAATTTAATTATGGATAGAGGAATGAGGAAGGAAGCTCCAAGATATATATATTCACTAGATTAAAATCCCGTGTATTACACGGATTAATTAAATGTAATGTCATATATTTATTAATAAAAAATTTTAATTTCTTTAAAAACACGTGTGTTACACGGGTTGAATGATTTGATGGGACGGTTATAAATTCTGTTAAGTTAAAATTTTAAAACATTTTTTTCAACTCGGTATTAATATTTTTTTTATGTAATTGATAAATGTTAATTTATATTAAATTCGTTTAGTTAATGATATAATAACTATATATAACTAAATAATAAGTATCCATAATTAGATTTATATTCGATATTTAAAAGTATATATTATTTTAATATAATTATTTGATAGGAGAGAGAAGCGAAAAAAATATAATAAGGATGTACCACAAAGTGACATGTGTCCCAAAAACCCTTATTTATTAGTATAGATTCCTCTACTTAAATTTTGACTTTTGAAAGTCAAATCATATATATATATATATACATATACTAGGTTAAAACCTCGTGTATTACACGGGTTGAATAAATGCAAGGTTATATACTTAGTAATAAGAATTTACATATTACATATTTATGACATATTATATAGATTTTTATTATAAATTTTAGAAACTTTATATAGTTATTTTTTAAAAATGTTTTATAAAAACAATGAAAAAATGTTCAATTTCTAAAGATGTTTTATGAACAAACCTATTTTTTTAAATGAAAAACATTTTACAAAATGAATTATATAAATCATTATTATTTAATAGGAGAGAGAGGCGAAAAACAAAAAATTATAAGAAAACAATTAAAGAAAATTTGTATAATTAATAGGAGAGAGAGGCGGGAAAAACATGATGAGGATGCATAGGAGAGTGACAAGTATCCCACCAAAACATTTATTTATTATATAACTAGGTTAGTTCCCGTGTATTACACGGTTAATGAAAACAAACATATATCATTCATAAGTGTCTAAATAAGAATTACTTTACATAGTGAAAAAAAATAAAATTACAATTACATTCACAAAACCAAATTACATAAGGTAAATTTTTTAGATTCTAGAAAGTTGATTTTGATTAATTGTTATTTGCTTAACAAATATAAGTTGTTAATTTTTTAAAAAAATTGCCAATTTAACTCTCTAATTATAGTAAATTTGCGCGAGTTAATTTATTAATTTTTTTTATAATTTAAATAATACAAAGTTTAAAATTTTCAAATCAAACGGTTTTTAAGTTCTAGTCAAATGATATTAAATAATTTTAGCAATTATATTTGTTAATCATTTATTATTTGTGAGAGGTTTAAAATCTTAAATTATAATTAAACTTTAGATGGGAAAACCATTTTACAAAAACATTTATTTATTAGGGTGTATAGATTAGTATTTTTCTTTAATTAGTTATATTTTAAATTCTTATTATATATTCTTATTTAATATAATTATTATTCTTCTTTAATAATATATTTATAATATCATTATTATTTAATAAAATATAGGTGCATTTATTAGGAGAGAGAGGCGGGAAAACCAATATGAGGAGGCATGAGAGAGTGACATGTGACAATTCAAAACCTTTATTTATTAGTATGTATAGATATAGATGTGTTTGTATGTATGTGTAGTGGATTAATTAACGATGGCAAGTACCTTTTATTCAATTACGAGTGTATGTGTTAACAAATTACATTATATTTTATTCAACCCGTGTAATACACGTGTTTTTAAAGACAAATTTTTTATTACTAAATATATAACATTACATTTATTCAAGCTGTGTAATACACGGGATTCTAACCTAGTATAATACTATATATTAAGTAATAAAAAAATTATTTTTTAAAATATCTTTTTACACGGGCTGAATAAACCCGTGGAATACAATATAATATGTTAACACATACACTCGTCAAAATATGTTAGGAGATTTATTAATATAAAGATTAATATTTTCTTTAAAAATATATTATTATTATTAAAAAGTAGATGTGTATTTAATAAGAGAGAGATGAAAAAAAAGATGATTAGAATGAATATAGAGACGACACGTGTAATGAAAAACATTTATTTATTATATAGAATAGATTAAAAAAAGGGCCACACGTCCGGACGGTTTTATTATTTTCTGAATAATCGAACAGAACTTGCATTATTTCCAAATATTTACTAGTACAGATTTTATTAAATGGTAGTCAGACTTTCAATATCAATACGACATATTCTTTTTACCAATAAAACATAAAAAGACGCTATTTATAGATATATTTACTTTCTAATTCTAGGTATTATTAACAAAAATAAGGTTGTCTATAATGATCCACGCGGGGTCCCACACACAGGGCAAGGGCAACGCCCGTTGCGGTGCGGTGTGCAACGCCCTCAACACCCGTGGTTTGTTGATTTGACACTCATGCCCTCTCTCCTCACGAACTATTACACATAGCCTAATGTTATGTTTTCGTAAGAGAATAGCGTTTGTAATTAGATAAATATAATATGAAAAAAAAAATTAAACATGATAGAAACTAATATAAATAAATAATAGGATAAAAATAAACAAAGGAGAAGATTACGGAGATAAACTTGTAAAACTTGAAATTCTACCTAAAAATTAAGGACACCATAGAATCATATCGAAAGCATTTCTCCTCATTCTTGTGTTCACCCATAATGTGCTGAGAACTTTGATATCAATTAAAATCTTAGTCGGAGAGACTATCTTTTGGTCGAATGTAGCTTCATTTCTAGCTTTTCAGATGGTCCAACATGAAGTGAGAATTATCGCATGAACTATTTTCCTCTTTGATTTATCACACGGGATTGATTTGTGTAGCTCCATAAAGTCCCTATAAACGAAAGCAAAAACAGAGGAAATCTTGCACCATTGACTAATGTTCGCCAAGATATTATCCGCAACCCGGCAAGAAATAAAAAGGTGATCAACGGATTCATCGCAATCCCCACACAATCTACAATCCTTGGACTCCACAAAAATGTTCTAGTGAGCGAGAGCATCAAAGGTAGGGATACGACCCATTTTAGCCCTCCAACTAAATAAAGTAACCTTCATTGGAGCCCAATTATTCCAAGGAAACTTATAGCTAACGCTGTGATAGATTGCAACAGAATACAAGTCCTTTATATATTTTACCGAGAAGGCGTCATTACACTCATCCCCCCAACGCCACAAGTCATCCACATCTAAGAATTGAACAGGCCCCAAAAATCCAACCAACTGACCCAGTTGCATCGACTCGATCTATGTGAGCAGATCACATTTCCATTGCCAAAACCAAACAACTGAACCATGATGGATATGAAAACATTCCTCAATTAAAACATAGTTATTTCTTTCAAGTCCAAAAAAGACTGAGAACAACTATCTTATTAGTGTGGTGTCGGCCTATCGGTCTACCCAAATCGAATTCTATTCCCATGGCCCACCACCCCAACAATCAGCTTACTAATATCGATATTGGCAAGCAAGAGGTCCGATTCAATCTTAGATATAAATTTCCACGTACCTGGGTTAGACAATTTACCGTGATAGTGCTCCAAGATCTTGAGCTTTGATGTAAAGACCAGATCGCATTCCTCCATAATTTGTGTTTTTATGCCAATGTTAGAAGCTCTTAAAGAGGCGGGCACCCTACAGTTAGTTCTCATCAATGGGTATCCTCTTTAAAAGTACTCATTTTATTCAACAAACGTACAACGGAAGTCTTTCTAAAAGAATAATTACTATTTAATGTTGTTATCATCATTAAGTTTACCTCACGTATGCCTGCACACCTATCCGAGTAGCACCGCTCCTAAGCCAAGATACGTCGACCCCAAAGCTCACCTGCAACACAATCTAACGTACACACAAATTCAGCTACGTTGAGTGAGTTCTAATAGTTTAATTTAAATAAAAACCAACTTGTCTGATTTATTTTTTATCTCCACTCAGGACACTCTGGTGCTTATAAAATAGTTTTATAAGTTATTATCATGTAGATAACCCTGTTATCTTATAATATCCCAAAGAATTCACCACCCCAGACTTAACCCACCATTTTAACTCCAGTAAGTCTCTCCGACATGGATCAAGCTTACCACTTCAATAACTCAAAATTTACCACACATATTAACCCAACACGGGTTATCTCAACCAACCTCTAGACATTGACTTAACCAGCCCTAACCAAGACTCTCACAAACCAACTGACACAACAGTTGTAACACAATGTCCTCATCCCGACACAACGGTCAATCTGACTCTACACGCCACATTAATATCACCTACTCACCACATTAATATCATCTCACACGCAATTATTATAACTCATCACTTGTATGTAATTTAACACATATATATGCACACAAACACATACCTCATCACTGCACCCTCGTCAGGGTTATCCCCGTCGGGATACTCGTCATGAGCTTAGCTCTACCCTTGTTACAGGGCCCCGCCACTAATCATAGCGACACACTCGTCATCTTACGATGACTTCCTAGCCACCCACTTGGTGACAACACTTGAAGAACTTTGTTCTCTATAACATGACTTGCTGTGTCATAATGACGACGACTTAAGTCCACACGACACATATAAGTAACACAGTGGCATACATGCAAAACTATGACTCGTTAACTAAGCACATATCACGTACGTGCCCACACAACAACACCTCCTAGTCGTACCCGTACGACATGTAAATATAATCCCGACTCACTCTTGCTAGATCACTATACAACATCTCATTTAATTTACATGACTCATTAACTATACCTGTGTCATACCCCCAAATTCCACTAACGGAGTTCTACCATTAGGAGCGTGACAAACCAGGATCTTAGTCATTAGTTACTTCAAATGACACTATATGAGTATAAACAAAACCATTAAATGTTCAGAGTTAAATGTGGAAGCGTAAACGTTAGAATGAAATCAAAAGTAATTACACGCAACAAGCGTCAATTTATGTAAATAAGTAAAACTGTTTAAATGTGTGAAATGAATGATATGACAGTAGGACTCCATGCATGTCCTTAGTGTGCAACCTGTGGCAAAGCGACCTGAGAAACATGTAAGAAAAAGTGTCAACACTAGGTTGGTGAGTTCACAGGTTTGTATGTAAATAAATTGTTTGAGTGTTGCTGGATCCACATACGTAAGTCACACCTATTGCTAGCTACACAATGTACAAGTTACTCTAAGCGCTCGCAACCGAAGCTGACTGTTTGTTTGCCTCTAGCCAGGTCTATCAACCCTGACTAATATGTTTAGGCCAATCTACACCCGTTCGACCTCCAATCGTGCTAGCACGAATAGCCCGGGTGGGGTTTGTCAAACCCAGTAGTACTACTCAAATTACCTCGCTAAGTCCATATTAACGGTTTGATGCGAGGACTTTCATGATAGTGTTTACGCTTAGGTACACAAGTGGTAGTGGAATACTATGTGATCCATGTCCGTTTGTGTATGTCTCTCCCCGGCGGGAAGACATGTAACGGATGTATGTTTGTACGCATATTTCTCCCCAACGGGAAACAAGTAAAAAAATGAATGCTCATTTGTATGCATGTTTTTTCCCAACGGAAAAACAAGTAAAATGATGTTTGTATGCATGTTTCTCCCCAACGGGAAAACAAGTAAAAATGATGTTTGTATGCATGTTTCTCCCTCAATAGGAAAACAAGTAAAAAGGGGCCGTGAAAACTCACATGCGTTGCGTTGTAGGTAGTATTACACAAGTAAGCGATTTGGAACCTCAAGTGTTAGCATGCACGGCTTACGTATGTCCTAAAATTATAAACATAATAATTAGGGACAAGTTAGGATTTGTGACGACGACACGGAAGATTAGAATGTCTTAACACATTCTAAGGATCAATGAGTAGACGAATATGTCCATGGGAATAAGGATTTCTAAACATTATGAAAGTGTTTTGTGTCGAACGTCTCTAATTACGAATAATATTAATTAAATAAATATATTCATGCGTTTGTGCCATTTAAAATAATGGCTAGGAAAATAATATAATTAATATATTATTTTTGAACTCGTAGAAAATATACGATAATCATTTACGTGACAAAAATAATAAATATATTATTTTTATTCGAGTATATAAATGTGAGTAAATAGTATAAACACTTATATTATTATTTAGTTTCAAACGTTACACGAGGTTATTAAATGAGGCGAAATAATATAAAATATTTATATTATTTTATACTAGGAGTCACGGTTTGAAAATAATATAAACATATTATTTTATACGAAGTCGGAGTTTGAAAATAATATAAATATACTTATTTTAAAAGTAGGAATAATTTTAATTATGGGTTACAAAACCAAACTCGAGCCTACGGGTGATTTACGAGTTAAAACGTGTTAGTATATTAATATAAAATATAGGGTATTGTTTTTATATTAAAAATAATAATAGAAAAAGTCCCAAAAAGAATGCAGGAGACCGGTTTCGAACCCGGGTCTCCTGCGCACAAGCCAAACGATTTAACCATCACGCAGTGCTAGGGTCATCGCACACAAACCCGGATTGAGTTGAATTTAACATATAAACCCAGCGTTCATGCCTCCCCATTCATACGTGCGATCGAATCCCATCCAAAACCATCATTTTCGTTTACAATTGATCAAAACTGCATAGGGGTTTTGTTAAACTGATAATCATGAACCTGTGTATGGGTTTAGTTGCAAAACCAATGCGATTAAGGTCGTTTAATTACTGAAGGAAGGGTCGAAACCCTAGTTTATAAAGTTAGATTCGATTGGAACAAAACAGATGATAAAACATGTTTAAATCATAGGGCTTTTATAGATTAGTATCTTGCGAAGCTGTTGGTATTGTTTAATTTGATTATGTTGAATCTAGTGCCAAAACCCCCAAATCAGTAAATGAACAAACCCTAGTTTACGGATCATGATCAATTCGGTGTTATGAGTTCAAATTAACATAGGGCTTTCATTAAGCAGGGAATTTCGAATCGAATGGTATACTTTAATTTGATTTAAATAGGGTTTAAGGTGGTGATCGAGTAAATCGGTTTCACATGAACCCTAGGTTCTGATTTGAGTCGAATTCGATAATGGAAGCTTTAATTAGGTTAGGGCTTTTATATAAGAGATAAAAACGAAGTTGTAGGTGTATCCAATTACCTGAGACGATACTGGATTGATAGAGTATAACTAAAACAGGTGCCGATGATGACTGTGTTGGTCTCCGACGAGTCTGGTTCTCCCTCCGATCGAATTGAAGCGTGTAGAAGCAACATGGGATTTCGTCTAGTGTGTGCAGATGTTTGGTTTGCGAGAATAACTGTTAAAACGATCAAATTTGATGGACTCGTGATAATGGTCGACGGTTATAGTTTTAATTCCCATTATTTGAGTTTAATTCGATTAATGCCTGAGTTTAATGTGTTAATGACGGTCGTTAACAACTTAATCTTGCATAACGGTTTCTAATTTCAAATAAAGATCGATTACGGGACTTGAATTGCATCAAAGCCGCAAGTTTGAGTTTCAATAGTCAAACAAAATCCAGAATGAGCTATTTACAGATTTAGCCCTTCTGTTTTCATGTGTTGAAGTTTAGAAATAGACAGAATTGGTCCCTCAAGTTTGGACGGAGTTAGAAACATGGATAGTTGACTTCCAAAGTCAACAGAAACTGAAGAACATGTGATTTTGACTTACAAAGTCAAAATAGAACTAAGTTTTACCTATTTACACAATTAGTCCTTGTGGTTTGAGTTTGGATAAGGGTAGAACTAGTCCCTAGGGTTTGAGGTTTGAGAATTGACAATTCTAGTCCCTAGAGTTTGTGAATAGTTAGGATTTGACTGGATTTGCTAACTGAGTTAACCCTAAATTGCCGGATGTCACATCATCCCATAGTTGAAAGAATTTTCGTTCCAAAAATTAAAATAAAATTTTTTTTCTGGTTGTCATATCATCCCCTAGTTGAAAGAATTTCCGTCCCGAAAATTAGAGTAGTACCTTAAGTTTTTGACGTAGAGTGCTTGAACAGATGAGGATACTTGCATATCATCTGATCCCGAAAATTAGAGTAGTACCTTAAGTGAATTCCAGTCCGGGTTTCGAGTTCCAACGAACTCTAACGATAGGGATTTTACTGTGTTTAAGCGTTTTAGCCTCCCTATCCATGATTTGTACCGGTTCTTCAATGAAGCGTAGTTATTCATCGATGTGTAGTTCCTCAAGAGGAACCACGAGTGTCTCGTCTGCTAGACATTTCTTCAAGATTGAGACATGAAAGACGTCGTGTACACCACTAAGTCCTTTAGGTAGGTCTAGTTGATACGCTACTAGGCCAATTCTCTTCGCTATTTTGAACGGTCCAACATAACGAGGATTCAGTTTGTCTCGTTTCCTGAAGCGAATTACACCTTTCCAAGGTGAGACTTTGAGTAGAACCATGTTGCTTACTTGAAACTCTAACGGTTTACGACGCTTATCGGCGTAGCTCTTTTGACGATCACGAGCTACCGCCATATGGTTTCGAATTTGAACGATCTTTTCAGAGGTTTCGAATACAAGTTCAGGACCTGTAAGTTGGCTATCCCCAACTTCAGCCCAACAGATCGGAGATCGGCATTTACGTCCGTACAATGCCTCGAATGGTGTTGCCTTGATGTTAGTGTGATAACTATTATTGTAGGAGAACTCCACCACATGCAGGTGAGACTCCCAAGTGTTACCGAAATCGATCACACAAACTCGTAGCATGTCCTCTAATGTTTGGATAGTATGTTTCGTTTGGCCATCTGTTTGTGAATGGTATGCTGTGCTCATGTCTAGACGCGTGCCTAGAGCTTTTTGTAAAGATTGACCGAAACTTGAGATGAATCGAGCGTCACGATCCAAGATGATTGAGATTGGCTCTCCGTGCCGAGAGACGACTTTTTTAAGTTAAGCACGAGTGAGCGGATTTTAGTCAAACGATTTACATTCACTCAGATTGTGTCGCATCCGTTAGAAGTTAGGGGTAGTTTGGTAATAAAGTCCATGGAAATCTACTCCCATTTCCACATCGGAATTTCTGGTTTGATGACGCAACCCAGAAAGTTTTTGGTACTCGAATTTGACCTTCTAACAGGTCAGGCACTTGCTAACATAGGTGGCCATATCAGCTTTCATGTTCGGTCACCAATAGGGAACCTTTAGGTCATGATACATCTCATCGGAACTAGGATGAATAGAATAGCGCGATTCGTGAGATTCATCAATTACAAGTTCCCTTATGTTCCCGTGCTTTGGAACCCATATTCGCTCCGCGAAGTAGCGAATACCGTCTGATTTAACTTCGAGTTGGTTCTCCATACCATGTGTGGATTCCAACTGTAAGTTTTCCTCTTTCAGGACTTCGAGTTGAGCACTACGGATCTGATCAGGTAGTCCGGGGTGGATAGTGAGTCGTAATGCTCGAACTCGTCTGGGCTTAGTTTCTTTTTGGCTTAGGGCATCGACTACCATGCTAGCCTTGCCCGGATGATACTTGGTAGCACAGTCATAGTCGTTCAAGAGTTCGACCCAACGACGTTGTCGTATTTTCAACTATTTATGTTCAAAGATATGCTGAAGACTCTTGTGATCGGTGTAGATAGTGCATTTGGTACCGTACAAGTAATGTCTTCAGATCTTTAGTTCAAATACCATGGCTCCCAACTCTAAGTCATGAGTCGTGTAATTTTTTTTCGTGGATTTTTAGTTGACGAGAAGCGTATGCGATCACTTTCTCGCGTTGCATCAGTACACAACCTAGACCTTGAAGGGATGCATCGCAATACACCATAAAGTCATCCGTTCTCTCCGGAAGAGATAGGATGGGTGAACTACAGAGTTTCTATTTCATAAGTTGGAACGCTGACTCCTAGGTGTCACCCCAGTTATAGGGTTTACCCTTTTGAGTTATGGCTGTGAGGGGTTGAGCAATCTTGGAAAATCCTTTAGTGAAGTGACGATAATAGCCAGCCAATCCCAGAAATTGTCGCACCTTAGTTGGAGTTGTCGGTGCCGCCCAATTCTTGATTGCTTCTATTTTAGATGGATCGACATGTATTCCCGTCTCATTGACTACATGTCCTAAGAATTGTACCTCGCGAATCCAGAATTCGAACTTGGAAAGTTTAGCATATAGTTGTTCTTGTTTTAGTAATTCTAGAATCAAGCGAAGGTGTTCCTCATGTTCATCCCTATTCTTAGAATAGATGAGGATGTCATCAATGAAAACAATGACGAATTGATCAAGGTATGGTTTACACACACGGTTCATGAGATTCATGAATACCACAGGTGCGTTGGTCAGTCCAAATGGTATGCCCATGAATTCATAGTGACCATACCTAGTCCTGAATGTCGTCTTTGAGATGTCCTCCTCTCGGACTCTCAGTTGGTGGTAACCGGATCTAAGATCTATCTTGGAATAGAAGCTTGATCCTTGGAGTTGATCAAACAGATCATTAATGCGTGGTAGAGGATAACGGTTCTTGATCGTTACCTTGTTCAGCTCCCGGTATTCGATGCACATGCGGAAAGTCCCATCCTTCTTCTTGACAAATAGGACTGGAGCTCCCCATGGCGATGAGCTAGGTCGAATGAAACCTTTATCCAATAACTCTTGCAGTTATGTAGATAGTTCTTGCAATTTACTAGGTGCAAGTCTGTAGGGTACCCGAGCAATAGGCGCTGCTCCGGGTGCTAGGTCGATTTGAAATTCGACTTGACGATGTGGTGGAAGACCAGGCAGGTCTTCAGGAAATACTTCCGGATAATTACGAACGATCGGGATGTCGTCAGTCTTCTTCTCCTCAGATGGCTGCTCGGCGACGAGATCCAAAATGGCAGTATGACCTTTACGTAGACACTTTTGTGCTTTCACGAAAGATATGATGCCCACGACAGCACCACTCTTTTCGCCTTGGATAGAAAGGGTTTCTCCACTCGGGAGAGGAAAGCGAACAATTTTCTTACGACGGATCATCTCGGCTTGGTCCTTAGATAATCAATCCATTCCGACAACTACGTCAAAACCGCCAAGTGTGACTGGCTTAAGGTTAATGTCAAGTCCATGACCAGCCAATCCAAGTTTATAATCCTTAAGAATGTGAGTTGCTTCAATTATCTGTCAATCAGCTATTTCTATGGTGTACTTAGCTTCTAGTAGGGTTGGAGTACGACCGCACCAGTAAGAAATTTGTGAAGTCATGCTGAGACTTCTAGTGAGACCCGTGCTTATAAGGTAAGCGTCGGTCAATGCAAAGGCTAAGGGAAGAGGTTCACATGTAGGAAAAGAAATTTTATGAGATACAGGTTTCAGTAATACCAGGGATAGGTTTTCTGTTTAAGTGGTCGCGTTCAACCGATGGTTGGTTGGATTAAATCCCCGTTTTCTAATGTCATCGGAACAACTGGATCATTTTGCGAAGAAAGAGGTCCACTTACAGAGTTGGATATCCTGGGGTGTAAATCAAATTAGGCTGAGGATTTGTCACAGGATAAGGTAATAGGGTCAAATGAAATTTATTCTTGGAGTGTAAGGAATAACCTGTTAGCTTAGAAAGAATTCCTCAAATTCTGTGTACATAGTTGGAGTCGAATTCGATAATGGAAGCTTTAATTAGGTTAGGGCTTTTATATAAGAGATAAAAACGAAGTTGTAGGTGTATCCAATTACCTGAGACGATACTGGATTGATAGAGTACGACTAAAACAGGTGCCGATGATGACTGTGTTGGTCTCCGACGAGTCTGGTTCTCCCTCCGATCGAATTGAAGCATGTAAAAGCAACATGAGATTTCGTCTAGTGTGTGCAGATGTTTGGTTTGCGGAATAATTGTTAAAACGATCGAATTTGATGGACTCATGATAATGGTCGACGGTTATAGTTTTAATTCCCATTATTTGAGTTTAATTCGATTAATGTGTGAGTTTAATGTGTTAATGACGGTCGTTAACAGCTTAATCGTGCATAACGGTTTCTAATTTCAAATAAAGATCGATTACGGGACTTGAATTGCATCAAAGCCGCAAGTTTGAGTTTCAATAGTCAAACAAAATCCAGAATGAGCTATTTACAGATTTAGCCCCTCTGTTTTCATGTGTTGAAGTTTAGAAATAGACAGAATTGGTCCCTCAAGTTTGGATGGAGTTAGAAACATGGGTAGTTGACTTCCAAAAAACTCAAGAACATGTGATTTTGACTTACAAAGTCAAAATAGAACTAAGTTTTACCTATTTACACAATTAGTCCTTGTGGTTTGAGTTTGGATAAGGGCAGAACTAGTCCCTTGGTTTGAGGTTTGAGAATTGACAATTCTAGTCCCTGGAGTTTGTGAATAGTTAGGATTTGACTGGATTTGCTAACTGAGTTAACCCTAAATTGTCGGATGTCACAACCTGCACCCCACACACAGCATCAGGATAACATATCCTATACGCATTCATAAGCGTTAAGCTTATATCATGACTCTCTCCGACTAACCCTTAACACATAACAGCACACTAGCATATACATAAATCGTTAGCTAAGCATGCACCACACACACTTACTCCGGATAACGCATCCTACTTAACCCGTAAGTAGCTAACTCATGCCCCGGCTAACTCATTACACAACACTCAACATTAACTTTTTTATCCCTAGCTCACATAATCTCATAGACACCCCATAGGCTCCTCAACCTCATTATTGAATGCTTTAATGCATAAACACATCGGGTTTAACCCAAAACTCTTAACACGATTAATATAATAAACACTTCTTGTAAGTATGTACGATAGCCCCAAAAACATTAAAAACATTTAAAGAGGGGAATTAGAAACTCACCTTTGCTAACTTCTCGTGCTCGCCTTTCGACCTCGCACCTAAAACACATAACATATGAGTCAATACATGACCCTACATTCGCCTGCTCAACTAACCCGACACCATGCATGGTCCACACGTCCCCCGCATGTTGTTATGCACAAACCCTAGCATCTCGTGAGTACACATGCATGCCCATGCACCTCATGTTAGGCTAAAACAGTCACCGAACATGTATCGGATAATTCCGGCTTCAACTACGGCTTCCCGGTGGTACCCCCTCTCGCTAACCACCAACCCCGGCCACCACGGCCTTCAGCCAGCCTTGCGCGACCACCTTCCAACCTCCCCACCACTGTCGTGACCTTCCCATGCTGCCATCGTGCCGTCACAACCACTACCGAGCCATCACAGCCCCCATTGTCTCCGTTTGGTCCTCCTTCGCCTCACGGTTCATCAACCCAACCCTATCAGGCCCTTATTCCCGATCTCGTAACCCTACCGGCCACCTTACGGTTCGGCCGAACTCGTCTCAGCCCACGTCCAGCTCCCACATCAAAACCGATATGAAGACAAGTCTAGGTTACCAGTTATACCTTTAAACAGGATTCGTGCTAGTCGAACCCCGCTCGGACTTGTCTTCCTCGGAACTCACCTTTTGCGCAAACCCTAATACCATCAAAACACAAAACACAATGATTCGAGGATTCACCACACTAAGGATGATTAGAGATCACAAAAATACCTCGAATCGGATGCAAATCGTGACGAACGGCTCTCTCTTCCCTTCTCCTTGTTCTCGGCAACCGCAACTCTCAATGGGGAGTCTCCCCCATATGTAACACCCTAATGGGTGTTGTTCTTGGACCGGGCTTGGCCCTTGCACGCCACCAACTAATCCCGGGCTCGGCCCGTCTCGTAGTTTTTAATAAAAACCCCTCTACGTCTCGTTGATTACTCGCTAAACCCTCAATTTAATTACACAAAAGAATTCCTCACTTCTATGCCTTCGGTTAAGTCTCGTTAAGTTTTCGCAACTTTTCCGTCCACTATATACAAATATATACACATATATACTAATCCCATTTATTAGGTAAAAACCCGGGATGTTACATACCTAAACCACCAAGTTCTTTATGAGAAGTCACCCGATCCCACGAAACCCAGCTAATCTTTGGAGTGCCGCCCCCACCCAATAAAAATTTTCTTCTAATTTTATCAAGCAACTCCACTACCTTCATCGGAGCCCTATACAGAGAGAAATAATAAATAGACAAAGAGTCCATGACTGATTTAATTAAAGTTACTCTTCCCCTAAATGAGAGTGTTTTGGCTTTCCAATGTGACAACCGTGATTTGAAGACGTCTAAAACCGGATTCCAGTTCTTGACAAGATTCATGTTGGCTCCTACCTGCAATCCAAGGTAAGGAAAAAGAAAAGAACCAGCCTTACAATTCAGAAGAGACGCCATAGTTAGCAAGGATGAATCCTCGGTCCACACCCCAAATAGGCTGCTTTTTCAGGAGATTGACTTTGAGACCTGAGGCAAGATGAAAGCCTCTTAAAATTCTGCATAGGTTTCTTACATTTGATTTAGACCATTCATCGGTAAAAATTACATCATCTGCGTATAAAAGATGAGATAAAATAGACCCATTATTTGGCAATTTAATACCATGATAAAGGCCCAGAGAACACGCCCTTTTTATAATACAAGACAATGCTTCCATAGCAATGATGAAAAGGAAAGGGAAAGAGGATCTCCTTGACGCAAGCCATGAGAGCATTGGAACTAAGATGTGGGACTCCCATTAATGAGAACTGAAGCCTGAGACGAGGACAAAATGCCCGCGATCCACATTCTTCACTTGGTGGATAGTTCATTTGAGCCATCACCAAATTAAGAAACTCCCAATTTAAGGAATCAAACGACTTTTCAGCATCAATCTTAAAGAACAAACCTTTTCTTTCATATTTATATAGCCAAGAAAAAACCTTGTTAAGCTCCAAAGGACCATCAAGAATGCTTCAATTGGAGACAAAAGCAGATTATTCATCCGAAATATTCTTCCCGATGACACTCTTAAGACGGTTCATTAAGACTTTTGAGATGACTTTGTTAATTACCCCTATCAGGCTAATAGGTTTGAAATTGCCAAAGCCGGTTAGATCATTAACTTTTGAGATGACTTTGTTAATCACCCTTATCAGGCTAATAGGTCTCACATAAATAGGCGAACAAATATTGACTCGTTACTTTATAAACTTGATCAAGATTTGTTCGCCCACTTATGTGGAGATAGTGGATGAGGTAGCAAACAAAAACAGAGCCGGATTAACCAAATATTAACCAGTGCAATGTAGAGATCTACATGTTAATGACAATATCGGTACTACAAAATAGAATTGAATTAAAGATGGAATTAATATTAAAAATAAATTCTAGAATAAATATATACCGAGTAAAACACTTCACTCATTTGCCAGAGCCAATGCTGAAAATGTCGCTTTCTAATTTATGTGGGATTTTCAGTATTAATTTAATAAATGATAAATTTCCATATTTTTTAAAATAAAAAAGTACAATTTAATAATAAAATTTACTCCATTCATAAATCGACCGACTCCGAAGGCTTTCCTAACCGATGTTTGTGTGCCATGTCTACCCTTTTCGATGATATAAAAATGAGCAAATGCTTCCAGCGAGGGGTAGTTTTGTTAATATCTCAAAGAGTAAGGGCATCTCTACGGCTTTGCATGCATATAACTGGGCCTTTGCACACCCAGTTTTCCATTCCAAAGCAATTTTATCCTTCTCTCTCTCTCTCTCTCTCTCTCCAAATGTACAGGATTTCAATTATGGAAGTAGCCGCCGTGCTGTCGGTGTTGCTATTATGCGCCACCACCCACACCGCCGTCGCAGTCACCGACGGTAAGCTGCACTCCTCCCACCTCTTTTTCCGTGATCAATTGCCATTTTAAGTCACCAGGTTACATTTTTTCTAATATTTTTCATAAATAACCAATTTATTTTAAAATTTAGTTATAGTGTTTTTTTCTTTAAATCATATTAAATAGATTATTTTTTTACAAAATTAAACTAAATAAACGAAAAATGTGACATGTTGTCGTAACCTTTTTATTAATTCTTGATCAGATTAAATAAACAATTTACCAATTGAAGACGTGTGCCCAAGAGAAATTATCAATTGAGTTAAAATTAAATAAAAATAATATAATCAATATTATTTTAAAAATATAATTTAGTTGTCTTGTTTATCCAAATATATAAAGATTCATTTTCTTTTTTGGGAGCTAAAGACAGCTATAGAAATGGTCAAATGGGGTTATGTAGTTGTACAATAGACGCATTAGATGGTTGTACATGGCATATGCACGTGGGTGGGCACATGCTTACGCCACGCTGTCTAGAATGAGAATGAAACTTGATGGAAGTAGACATGATATAATTTAATATAAGGGTGTATGGGTGTGTGGTTGGAAAGTGTTTATTGACTTATTGACTTTTTTAAAAAGTCGATAAGTCAAAAAAAATTAGCATTTTTTTTAAAAAGGCAATAAATCAATAAGTCATTCTCAAAAGCCGAGAAATCCTGACTTTTGAAAATGATTTATTAGCTTTTCAAAAAGCCAATAAGTCAATAAGTAATTTCCAAAAGCACATCCAAACACCCCCTTAGTTTCCGTTATTTAATATTTTTGGCGAACGGTTTTAATTGTGTATTTAGTTAAAAGAAATATGCTTCTTGTTTATTATTTATTAATTTTTACATGTTTATAAACTACCAAACAATAATTCTAGCTCGTAACATTAGTTACGTGTCGAGTTTAAATTTTAAAAATAAAACTTAAAACAAGTCGAGCTCTGGTTTAAACTTTTTCAGTTAAACGAGTCAAGTTTAAGTTTAATCAGAGCTCGACTCGGTTCATTTACACCCTGATATAAAGTACCTAATAATGCCTACCGATTGAACATTATGTATTTTTTTGTCCTAGGGTTGTTATGGAACGGGAACTTCGAGCTCGGCCCAAAAGCATCTGACATGAAAGGCACGGAGGTGTTGAAGCATGATGCCATCCCCGGATGGACAATCTTCGGTTTTGTCGAGTATATCAAATCAGGCCAAAAGCAAGGGGACATGCTGCTAGTTGTCCCCGAGGGAGCCTATGCAGTTAGGCTAGGAAACGAAGCAACAATCGAGCAGACGATAAACGTGACTAAAGGAATGTATTATTCCATCACGTTTAGTGCTGCTCGAACGTGTGCTCAAGAAGAGACATTGAATGTGTCGGTAGCACCTGATTGGGGGGTGCTACCAATGCAGACATTGTATAGTAGTAGTGGATGGGACTCGTATGCGTGGGCTTTCCAAGCCGAGTATACTACGGCTACTATTAAGTTGCATAATCCAGGAGTCGAGGAGGATCCTGCGTGTGGTCCGCTTATCGATTCTATCGCCATCAAAGCTCTATACCCTCCTAAACCATCAAGAGGTGAGTGAAATTTCTAGACTTCAATTTTTACAATAACTAACTTGAACGTCCTCTTTGATATAAACAAATCGAACACCAATGAGGTTTGTTCATGTTTGTTTATTTAAGCTTTTATCAAACAAATGAGCATGACCACAAACGAATCGATTGTTTAGCTTTACAGACGTAAATGTACAAATGGGACGTCTATTTATGTTTTTTCGACTTCTTTTTTTTATATATATTTGCAATAACTGCATGGCCTTTCATTTCAGTCGGTGGATCTATGTATGAACAAATTAGGAAACAACTTCTATATCATATATATATATATATATATATATATATATATATATATATATATATATATAACTTTATATCTTATGCATTAGAAGGTTGTACTTTACAACATAACAACTTAACAAGTATTTTACTATCTATAAAACAATTTAGAAAATAACATTAGAAAATGGGGTAAACTAGCCTTCAAGGAATGATACACAGGTAAGCCTAAACTCCCTCTACTTTTTATATACATAGTCCAATCCTACTTTAATGAACCTGTTTTTTGCCCCCACTCACAAAACATCATAGATCCGCTACTGTTTATAATGCTATCATTTGAAAAAGGGCCCCTAGTTTTTTACTTCGTCTTAGGCCCCCACAATGGTTGAATCGGCCTTGTCTCTAGATTCAAATCCAACTTCCACCGGTTTTACGTCTTTAACCCCTTTAGGTCACCTGCCCAGTGTAAATTGTGTTTTACTCGATCCTATTGGTTAGCAGGGTATTAATGGGGTCTGTGTGGGCCTGTTATCGACGATGTTAAGCTTTTGGTTATTGAAAGGTGACCCTTATTATTTACAAGTTGTAATTACATTTTAATTATACAAAATCAGCACTTTAATGTACATTTGCCACACAATATCCAAGTACACGGTGGCATTGATACATGCATCATGTCTTGTGGATGAAAGTTGGCACATCATTATCCCATTAAATCATGTCCCATGCATGTCATTATCTATTTTTGAACTTATTATATATTTCAATCTATGCAGTTAACATACTAAAAAATGGAGGGTTCGAAGAAGGCCCATACATATTTCCAAACACATCATGGGGTGTCTTGGTCCCACCGAACATTGAAGACGATCACTCACCACTCCCAGCTTGGATGGTCGAGTCACTTAAAGCCGTCAAGTACATCGACTCGGACCACTTCTCGGTGCCACAAGGAAGACGTGCGGTCGAGCTCGTGGCTGGCAAAGAGAGTGCTATAGCTCAAGTGGCTAGAACCATAGTTGGGAAGAGTTATGTACTTTTCTTCACTGTGGGAGATGCTAATAACGCATGTGAAGGGTCAATGGTCGTTGAGGCATTTGCCAATAAAGAAACCTTAAAAGTGCCATATCAATCCAAGGGTAAAGGTGGGTTCAAGCGTGCTGTTCTTAAGTTTGTGGCAACAAGTACAAGAACTAGGATCATGTTTTATAGTACGTTTTATACGATGAGAAGTGACGACTTTTCGTCGCTGTGTGGGCCTGTTATCGACGATGTTAAGCTTTTGAGCATTCGAAGCCCTCGTAAACTCGCTTGAACGGGTCGGGTTCCGGGTTAAGAGTGTTTGGAATGCCTTGGAAGAGTGGTTTTTATTTAGTAAAGAATAAACAAGTTTTTTGCTTTTTAAAACTAATTAGTAGTAATTAATAGTAAGAATGGTATATAAAGATGGTAATTGGAAAGTGGTGTGGTTTTGATTTCATATGTAACTTACTTTGATATATGGAAAAAAGAATGAAACATATTGTGTATTTATTCTCCTAGTACATGTGTATGTATTTGTAACTCTCTAAATGTGTTTCCAAGTATGTGTGCGAACAACGATTTTCTTAAACATTCTGGTTATCGAAACGGCCACAGTCCACTGGTTATCGAAACGGCCATCTTTCTAAACCATTTAGTTTTTATCAATGGTTCATAATTTTTCAAATTTATCCTTTTTACATATATATGTAAAAAATCATAAAAGTAATTTGTTTATATATCTTTTAATTTTGTATCATTACTTACAAATGTGTAACTAACTATTATATTTATATATATCCTTTTCTTTTATATTTATTTTTTTAGGATTTGAAAAATAAATGGTTTATTTCTTTTCTGTATGTTCTCGCAATAAATAGTGTTTTAAATTGTTCTTGTCTTACGGACTTATATGTCATAGTGGTCTTTTGCATATCGTTTTGACATGAATTTGCATGCTTTATTGTTCTTGTATCTGTTATAGCTACTGAATTATATGGTTAGGACATGTGGTTCTTGTATGTTTTCTGTATGCTTCACATTTTAGATTTATGAACTATTATGTTTGCTGCTCATTTTGCATTTTTATAGTACAAACTTATATGTCTTGTTCTCATATACATTTTTCATACTGGATATTGTCATGTGTTGTTAATTGTACGCACGTTTAGTATGTTTTTCGAGCCAATGGTCTCTCTAGGTGCAGTTTCTCTACCCTTATGGGATAGAGGTAAAATATGCCCTCATCCCACTCTCCCCAGACACTACTCTCTGAGTGGGATTTGACTCGGTATGTTTATTTGTTTGTCTGTTTTATATGTAAGACTCACTATTACTTGTGTGACATTTATTATCATTTATTTATTAATTGATTATTGACCTAATTACCCCTATGACTTAATTGGTAAATAAATAGGGTTTCTCCTTGTGTGTATATAAATAGAGAGATAATTAGAGAGCATTAACTAATCATTAATTTCACCACTAAATAATTTCATTAATCTCCCTCTCTTATATAATATATATATATATATATATATATTTATATATATATATATAAATTCGTGAGGTCCCTCATCACCTAAACCATCCTAACGATACACCCTAAACGGGAACCCGATCATCATCAGGATCATGACGACTTCCCTCTCTACTACTACTGGGTTATCAGGTACATGTTTATAATCTTGTTTTCCATTATCATGTTAAGAGAATCGATCAACATTATATATAAATTTAAAATATAATATGAAACTACTTTATCTTTTAATGTAGATTTACAATGTTAATAAAATACAAAATATAGGATAAACAAAATATGGGATATGAAGGAGTAAATGAATTAGTAAATAAGATTATAGAAAAAAAAAATTTGTTTTTTGAAAATCCAGTCCAACCACAAACCACCGGTTGAAGTCCAATTCCGTGTTTAGACTGGTCTGGTCTGATCTGACCTATAATCAACTAGTTCAAATGGAGATGGTTCAAAGATACTAAACCAGAGCAGTTATGTATTCGATTTCTGGTCTAACCGGGTGGTTCTATCCTATTCTAAGAAGAGTGTGCAAGTCTCTACGTGTGTATGGAACTAGTGAAACCAACATATGAATACTATGTTAGGTACGAAATAAATACTAGCTAGAGTCAGATTATTAACGACGTTTATAAAGATTTTAAAATATTTTCAAGATTTGATGTGACTCGTCATGGACCTCTTTGCTCCACAAAACTCCAAACTGACCCAGAGTGGCCTTCTTCATTCAACGAATCTTATGTCGGCAGTCATGCCCCGGGGTAGCTATAGTCTAAGATTCATGATTTATACATAACAATTATTAATCTACATATAACAAAAGTAATATCTTTACTTATGATTAAAAAATAAACAGTTAAAAAAATAATTGTATCATGTAACAATGAGATATTAATGCGTGGACCATAGGCCCATTAGGGGCTCCATTTCCGTATAACAGACCAGTTGTGGGCCAATGAGATATTGATTTTGGCCCAAAATCAACTTGGTTTTAACAGTTTGGACTTTGGAATAGGAGTGGAGTGGCAAAAATAGTGGATCGCATTGGGTCATGTAACAAATCAAAACGGTTCGGTTTAAATTGGGTTTTGATCGAAACGAATAGTTTCTTTTTAAAAAATAGGTCAAACTGATTCAGGTTAAAACGGTTGGTCCAGTAAACCGCAATCATGATTCATGACCGCATACTCGATTTCTCCGAGTTTTATTGAAAGCGAAACAGATTATGAAATACTCGATTTCTCCGAGTTTTATTGATCTATAGCCAAGCCATCAATTGCATTTAGGGGCTCGATTTACAAACTTGTGAAAGAGAAAAAAAACCAACTTTAACCCATTGGGTGGAAACTTTATACTCTTGACCTAGAAACGAATTTAGACTCTTGACCTAGTCTTGATACCCAAATTAACCCATTGGGTGGAAACTTTATAAATTCAACTTTAATCACTTCTATTTGTACTTAGACCTTAAACACAATTAAGTAAATACAAATGATAATGGAAATCGATTAGCCAATTAGGCTAATTGATTCAACAATTTGGCCTAAATGACCAGTTTCATAATTCAATTACATATCTTGACTTAAATCAGTCCTCAAGAGTGATTTTAACCAATTCTCATCAATTATAGATTACTAAAACATGGCTTTACCAAAAATCCTGCTTTAGGTTAAATTTAGTCAAAATTCATTAAGAACACATATAATCAAATCTTAAATTTGGCTATATAGTCAAGGCTAATGAATTCTAACAAGTTATAAACATCATATGTGATGTTTCTACACCTATGGATGCCATATATACAACACACACACAAATATATACACATATGTATACATAACACACACGCACACACAGATGAGAGAGCCCCTTTGCCCGTGTAACCCCTCACACCGTGCGCCCCAGGCCCCTTTCACGCCTTAGGGGGGCAATGTTTCGCGACCGTGAAAGAGCCATCTGGCTCACACCCCATCTTTCATGTCACATCCTTGATTTTTCCATGATATTTATATAACCTTTTAGTGATACTATTGATTCCTTATGCATTCCTGAAACTATTTCGATCTATGAAAACGTTAGCATAATTCAATTTCAATACATTGTGATTCTATATATTGTCATTTACTATGGTGATTCTATGTGATTCAATGCTATATTATCCTATATCTTGCCTAATGTAGTAACTTGGATGCCTTAAACCCTAATTAAAAAAATAAATTTTATGGAAAGTCTATATCTTTAGAGACCTAAATTCAAACTTAGAAGGTCAAAAATTTCATATTTGTAACTACAAGATTCATTGTGTAACATTTTATAAAATTTAATACTTAAAGATTATAACTACTAATATGTTTATTATGTTTATGTTAAAAAAGAAAAATATCATAATATATATATGAATATCAAAACTTTCGTAAATTTATACCTACATAGGTATTTAAACATATTTATTTATTTATTATTATTATTAAACCAATCATTATCTCATTATCTAACTAACTTCTATTTACCTAAAACTAATCCTAGTTTCGAATTCAAGTAGCTTCATCATTCCATCCCTGAACCAACCCCTGCATTATCCCTCAAAAATATGATTTTCTAGCTTACAACAAGTCCCATGTATATCTAAACTCTAACTATCAAATCTATTCTAACTAGAACTCCTCCTTTTTCTCTAAATCCTAACCTATAAATAGAGGCCTTGTTTCTCCCTTTTCTTTACACCATTCTTGTGAAATATAGAGCCCCAGGGCTGCCCAAAGTCGTTCCCTTGCCCCCTCTTTGAAGATCCAAAGTTGTTTCTTATTCACAAGTAAGTTCTAGTCATCATGTTCTTGGTGTTCTTAAATTTTTATCTTTAATTCATTCAATGTTTTTACAAAAACAACTTTAGATCTACGATTCCCTAACACTTACATGTTATAATCATAGATCTAGGCTATCAAAGCTTGATTTAATCAATAAAAATAAAAACTTTTCTCTAAAACATAAAACCTATAATGCTGAATTTTTTACAGATTCTTCACCCTATCTTATCAACAGAACTTTTTCAAGCGTTTCTTTTTTTGAAAATCAAGTTTAAGGTCTCACGGTCGAAACGCCTACTCGCACGTCTTCTGGTTCATAGTTTAAGTCCCTCAAACAGCCCGCACAAGATCGGTGCGCAAAGCTGTCAAAAGCTGTCAGAAACCCCCTTTTTTTCAAACTTTCATGATATTCATAATTTTTATAAAAGATACGAATTTTATTATAAAATAAGTGATTTTAACATGTTATAAGTTATAAAAATACAGAAATTTATGATACTCATAAGTCTTTTAATCGCATTCAAACTTTTTATATAAAAATCTAAGCTTTGATTCATTTTTACTCTCTAATCATTCTTGAATCATGTTTGTATTCAAACTCTCTACTTTTTCAATTATAATCCTCTAATATTCAACTTATTCATTTTAATCCCAACTAAAATCATATTTACACTTTAGCCCCTACACTTTCTAAAGTTACCAAATAAACCCTAAACTTGGTCTAGTATATCGATAGAGTAACCATCCAACCGGTATGTAGTTATCTGACAAGCAGAAAGTTCTGGTTAGGAAAGACGGGGTCTTGATCCAACCAACTCTTTCTTGTGAACGCTTCTGTTGGAGGTACTACTCTAGGACGATAACCACTCTAGTATACGACAACCACTTTCCTCTATTTACAATATCAACCTTTATCTATTCTAAACTTAAATTCTAAAACTAACTTGCACTATAACTTGCTTAGGGTTTAATCCTTAAGACATTCTCGTAACCAAGTTACTACCAGGACAAGATTCTACCTACCTACTTCAAGGTGAGATACATAGCCCTTTTTACTTTTTATCTTTGGGGTGGAAAACATGCTCGTATATCAAAGGTTGTACAAACTATATCAAACTCAAATACTACTTTTGCAATTTCAATAACAACTTTCTATACTTGTAAACTTAAACGGTTTTATACACACTCTACAACCATTAACTTGGGATAAGCCAACGGGAGTAAGTCATAGATCTATGGGCCTGACATGCCGATCTAGTTCTTGAGTTGACGAGATACGATATCAACTTGAGACTAGATATACAAAAACTGCAAAACTTGTTATTCATGCTATATCAATTCTATGAAAACCTAATCTTGTCATTAGGTTTGGTTGAATCGATGTATAAAAGTTTGTTTACTTGTTATTGAATCTTGTTTATGAATAGCAAAAATCTCCATTATCTATACTATGTAATTACTTAAACCTATGTTCTCACCGGCTTTATAGCTGACATATTTTATCATGTTTTTCAGGTACTAATAACTAGGTTGTTGTTACAATCACGCTAGGGCTTCGAGACTTGGCTCTAGGAGATTTAGTTATTTATAAAGTTTAATAAAGACTATTTGTTTATCTATTTTGTTTGGTTGTGTGTTTTTAAAACAATGTAATGCAATTATTTGGTTAATTTAATAGTATTTCTTTTAATCATTGTGATGATTTCAATTCGTCACCCCTCGCGTAAATTCCGCCATCAGTGGGGGTGTGACATTTCACGCCTTCATTACGGACGGCCTTAAAAAAAGGGGGTATTTGAAAAAAGTTAACAAATGTAGGCTTTTCCAATTTTAAATTTTTACACCTTCAGACTATTTTCACGCTTAAAAATAAAATTACGAAGCACACTCTTCATTTTAACCCTTGATTTCGTAGATCAATGGTCTAGAACCAGGGGCGGAGGTTTGTGAGGGCCCGAGGGGTCCCTCCCCCCCCCCCCCGATTTTTCACTCAGTAGTGTTAATTTATACATATTCGGTCGATTTTTCGCTCAGTGTTGTTAATTTATACGTATTCGGCCGAAAATTTTATAGTTTCGACCCCTGATAGGAAAAAAAATCCCGCCCCCTGCGTTTTTCTTCAAACTTCGCCACTGTCTAGAACCGTTCTTACATTTTATATGATAAAAACCCTTTGTATTTAAATATTTATATATAGGGTTAGGTTCAAATGAGAACTCATAAATACTTGAGAACTCGCGAGAACTCGTCATAAAACCAATTAAAATCATTTTTTTTTGTTTTCACTATCTTTATTATTAAAATATAACATAAAAAATGATTTATCTATTCAAGTAATTCATCACTTCTCTCTAAATTAATCCTTAAAAAAATTTATATACATGTGTAAATGGTAAACACTTACACATGTGTAAGTGGTAAACTTACACAGGTGTATATTTTTTTTTAATATATGAAGACATGTAAATTTACATATATAAATTCATTTTTTTATATTGTATTCTAACAATAACAATAGTAAAAACAAAAAAAAAATGGTTTTGATTGGATTTTTGACGAGTTCTCGCGAGTTCTCAAAATATTTAGGAGTTCTCAAATGATCCATTCCATATATATATATATATATATATGTATATATATATATATATATATATATGTATGTATGTATATATATATATATATATAATTCTACATAATATATTTTGTTTAATTACTTTTATCATAACTATATATAATAATATTTATTAATTAATTATAGATTCTTTACTTTAAATAAAAATGATTACATCTATAAAAATAATAATAGTCTCGTGAAGATCGGTATTAAAAAGCTCAAACTCGATCTTGGTTTAGATGGTGGTTTTTAATTTTTTTTTAATTAAAAACAGAAGGTGATTATGAAAGAATGACAAAAAAAGAATGTGTTTCAAATTTTACGTGATTATCACGCGACAAGTTAATAATAATTGGACGGTGGATATGATGCGTGAGATTAAAGCTAAAAAGTTACTGGAATGTCGTCGTCTCACAATTTCAAACGCAGAATCTGCACCCGCTTCCTCACTATATATACACCAATTCATTCATACTACACCTTCATCTCCATCGAACCTGAGTTTTGAAGATGGTAAGTATCAACCCATGAATTCATGCTTTAGTTTTTGTAGGTTTCGTGTTTAATATTAATTATCTTTTTTTTATGGTTTTTAGGCTTTGCCAAATCAGCAAACTGTTGACTACCCGAGCTTCAAACTAGTTATTGTTGGCGATGGTGGAACCGGTAAGGTTTTGGATTTTGTTTATGGAATTTAATCTGTTGGATGAAATATTATCATCTTTTTGAGATTTTATGTGATTAATGATCATATGGTTTGTGATTGATTAGTTTGGTGTTGGTTTTAATATTTTTCAGAATAAGATTGGAGTTTGTGTTTTACTTGTTTATTTTTTGTAAAGTAAACCTTGAAAACAATCAACCATCAAACCAAATTTATGATTTTTGATGGACTTGTAAACTGGTTTTTTAAAAGGATATATAAGTGTTTACTAAAATTAATTTCTATTTATTTGTTAATTTTTAAAAGATATAAATGCAATTGCAGAAAAAATGCTGTTGTTAAATGATGCATTAGGGATTTATTTTATTTTATTTTTTTGGTAACCTTAGGAACCCGATAGTGAAAATACGTGGGGCCACTTTTAATGGGCATGTGACCTTCGGGGGTTAAGGCAGAAAACCAATGGTTACTCGTTTCATACCCTCATTAGGGATTTTAGATATAGTTTGAGTTTAAGTATATAGATTTTCTATCTCGTGTGTTTAAAGATTGGAATTATGGTATATTCTGGTTCTGCAGGGAAAACTACATTTGTGAAGAGACATTTGACCGGAGAATTCGAGAAAAAATACGAACGTAAGAATTCGTAAAAGATTTTTATCTTTTTTTTTAAATTTATGTAACGAACTTTCGGTTGATAATTTTTATATATTTCATCGTGGTTAGCAACAATTGGTGTGGAGGTTCATCCCTTAGATTTCTTCACTAACTGTGGCAAGATTCGGTTTTACTGCTGGGATACAGCCGGGCAAGAGAAATTTGGTGGTCTTAGAGATGGATATTAGTAAGCAATCTTTTCTTTTTAAGTTATGGACCGAATGCTTCTGAGCTAATTATGTATTGTACATCTGTTTGATAATTATTGATGAATTAACAATTTGAACAAATTGCAGCATTCATGGTCAATGTGCCATCATCATGTTCGATGTAACCGCTCGATTGACTTACAAGAATGTTCCCACATGGCATCGTGATCTTTGCAGGTTCGTGTTCAAGATTTCGTTTGTTTAAGCTATGATTTACCTATTTGTCACCCGTCACCACATCAAATTACTGGTTATGTTGTTTTTGGTATGTAGACGACTGTTTGTTGAAGGGTATTTTAGACATTTAACTGTTTGGTCGTATATGTTGATAGGGTATGTGAGAACATCCCGATTGTACTTTGTGGAAACAAGGTGGATGTGAAGAACCGTCAAGTGAAAGCAAAACAAGTTACTTTTCACAGAAAGAAAAACTTGCAGTATTATGAGATATCAGCTAAAAGCAACTATAACTTTGAGAAGCCATTCCTCTACCTAGCCAGGAAACTTGCCGGGTAACTACTAATAGCAATTCGCGTGTTGATTTTACTATCAAAATTCGTACGGTACGCTATGATTGTTTTCTATAAAAATATAAGTTTGTGTTTTATTTTTTTGTGGGTGGTTAGGGACGCAAACTTGCACTTTGTAGAGTCTCCTGCACTGGCTCCACCAGAAGTTCAAATCGATATGGTTGCTCAACAACAGTAAGTTTAGCTTTTGATCAACTGCAATGGTGGTCTGCTTGTTATTTATGATGGATCGTTGTTTGTCTTGCAGGCATGAAGCTGAGCTTGTACAAGCTTTAAACCAACCTCTTCCGGATGATGATGATGATGATGCTTTTGAATAGAGGAAAGATGGCTACTCTAGTTTTTTACATTTTTATTTAAAGATCAAAAATTATTCTTGTTTAGTCATATCCCAGCAGTGATTTAAAACGACTTACAATGTAACGCAACATTTTATAAATAAAGAAGATTTATAATTTATATGGCATATTCCTCATAAAAGATTTCATAGATCTATATACATCTCATAGTTGTTCATGTATTCCTTCATTCTCATGGTTAGAATATTCATCTGTTTTGATAATATCAAATGATATTCACATTTTATAAATAGTAAGAACTGCATTTTCATGTTTGATATCAGAACCAGTGCTTCCATATGCAAAAACTGATAAGGATATGGATATTTTTATGAGTTTAGCGGTAATATCATTATATAGTTTTTTTTTGTTATACAGTTAGATATAGTTTCGATTAAACATTGACGAAGTAAAATTTGGTTAGCTACTAGCAACACATACATAACAGATATTGCCATTGAGTTAAGGAAATGTGAATTATAACACCAAATGACTGATCTGAAGTTTTTTGATGACATAGTAAAAACTTGTCACTGATTTTTTTTCTAGTTATGTATTGATGATGATAAAGAACGGCCTTTTAATAAATATCAAACCTTTATGCACTTAAAGACCATGTAATTTGAGACTTTGGGCAAAATTTGCAAGCTGATGGGTCAGGTCAAACTGTTGGTGGTCAAAATTTGCAATTGATGCTTTGGTACCTGTTCACATGTCGTTAACCAAAGGGAAAAACTGGTCAACGGTAAAAGTTTATGATGTTTCAGATTGGATGAAAACCCAACCTGGTGGTGGTGATCTGCCACTGTTAAATCTTGCTGGTCACTCATGCTTACATTGCCCTTCATCCACCAACTGCTTGGCAACATCTTTAATGGGTAAAAGACTCCAATGTGTAAATATTACAGAAAGCTTTATTCTGAGTTTAACAAGATGGGTTTGTATGAAAAGAAAGGTCATGGTGTTTTGATATCCATGTGCTTCATTGCAATGTTGTTTACTGTCTGTGTTTATGGTGTTTTGTGTACTGAAACTTGTTTTTAACTTTTATGTTTCTACTATTCTATGCATTTTGTGGCTTGAATTTTGATTTTATATGTTAATGGTATATAATGCTATGCAGTTAATGGCTACCATTTTAACTGTATATATTCATTTCCCATGTGATTTATATGACTAAAAGCATTCTAGTTATTTAAATAAGAACACGGGTCATGCCAAATTTGATTTTTTTTTTAATATGTACCATTCTTTTTGGGCAAGAAGCCATTGAAATGTAGGTGATTTTCGGCTGTGCCACGGGGATTAGGGGTCACAATTTTAACTTAGCTTGGTAAGAATATCTCAAATCAAATCTTCACAACTCTTAATTTGTTTGCTTTTCGTCGTGACTTTTTTTAGGAATATGGATTGATTAATATTCGTAGCTCCAATCACTCACTCACCAATAGTCTAGAATTGAGTTTCTTTTGTCTAAGTTCGTCTATATATTACTTGTTCAATGAATTGTATATCTGTGACATATTTGTTTAGTATATTTCAATCACAAATTTAGGTATATAAAATTGGTTTGAGAGTATTTTCTTAATATATTTTTTTTGGACAATACTAAAGGAACAAATGAAGAACTACAAGCCTATAGTGGATGACAGCGCTGCGGTAGATCCTTTTCTGGTTATAATAAACAAAGAGAACTATGAATATAGCCGACTTTATAGTAGTGGCTTTCCAAATCATTGATAAAAAAAAGTAGATGGTGTTTACATATCATACATGATTTCAAAGGGGCTGATGAAATCATTCAAAGAAAACATTGAAGTTGAGAAAAACTAGTTGCTGGAAATACGTAAAGAGATTGATGTGAATCATGAATGAAAAAAGCCGAGCTCAAAGCTATGCAACCCCACTAAAATGTTGCGTATTTTTTGAAATGGTTATCATGGAGTTTTTTTTATGGTTTTTGCAATAACCCCCTGGGTTGAGTAAATTATTGCATGTTTTTGTCAATGACTTACGTAAATTTTTCGTCAATGGCATACGTAATTTTTTTTTTGAAATGGGTATTATGGAGTTTTTTTTTATGGTTTTTGCAATAATTTTTGAGGTGGAAAGACGTTTTTGATGGTTTTTGAACTTTAGTGTATATACAATTGTTTTTTTTAATTCTTATTAAAAGACACAATTAAACATACAAGGTTAAAATAAAAACAACAAATGATGTCCTGTCCCACATTGCCGGCGTTGTGTATTTCTTCTTGGTTGTTCCCGTCTTTGCACCGGAGTCAAATGAAGTCCCAAGTCTATCTCTTGTGGTGATAGAGGCTGCTCATATTGCGAATGTTGGTTTTCGCTTAAATCAAAAAATGGGAAATTATTAAAAGATGGTGACTGGTATTGGGATAGGGGAGAATCATGTTCCCTAGTGGGGTGTACATTTCCTGTGAGCCAAACAGGTCTTGTATAGACATATTCGAGTTGTTAAAGTTTGGGTTACCCTCTCCTAAATCTCCAAAGATCTGTTGGTAATCTTGTTGTGTATTTGATGTACCCGTTCCCAAATTTGTGGTATCCGCTCCAAAATTTAAATTTGAGTTACCCCTTCCGAAGTTCATAAAGTCATGCATAATATTTTGCTGAATTTGAGCTTCAGGTGAGACTCATTCTTCTTGACGGTTGTTTACTCGGCCTCCTCTTTGACCACGTCTCCTTTCCCGTCTCCGTAGATCTTGCGGTACCGTGTTGTCCGCTACGAAGTTGACAGGATTGGTTTGCAGATATGACGGATGGTATAACCGTTCGGTTTCATTGACCATTCCCATGAACTCAACAGTCATATTTTGAATAGACTGGATATTTTGGAAATAGTGTTCTGGACCCATATCCATGAACTTGTCCATTTCTTGGTAAATTTGACTAAAGCCATCCACCTTCATCAACAAACATTAATTAAAATATTAGTTTATAAAATATATAGTACAATTTAAATTTAGTTACAAAACATGTACAAACCAATATTTGAGATCTTCCCCCTTATCTTGAAACCTCGATGTCGTTGCACCCTGATTATACCTCGGATCTGTCACATATTGAACAGTGCGTTGGATAAACCATTCCACATAATCTGGGGATACCGTAGGCCTCCAGTTTGATACCCCATTGACAACATTTGATACCCCAAGAGGTCAAATACTGTTGATGATAATTAATCCAGTTTGTTTGTGTCCTCCCTGAACGCGTCAGTTCGTGGAGAGAGCGATGTTCGGCCCGTGTCAAAGGAATGGGGCGGGGATATGCTGAATCCATCCAAACTGTCTCATAACCCTATCTGGTGCATGGTATTCGACAACGTCCCAAAAATTAAAAAAACACTCGCTCCTCCAACTACGGATGCCGGAAGTGCACATTTAAGTAGTTGTTGGATCACATCCTGTAATGCTTGGTTGGATCCTTGGTGCAATACTACGGATCCTGGTCCATGCCCACAGTTGTAGTAGGTGCAACAGGCCACCTATGTCTTTTACTCTCGGTGACACTGCCTTACATAAGTTTCTATATAATGAGGCGAGGGCACCACTGCCCCAACTAAGGCCGCCACAAGTTGATAAACTTTGTAAGTTATTTAAAAAAACATAGGAACCAAGTGGCTATTAGTATATGCAAATATTGTGCCACCACACAAAATAAGAATAACACAACGTGCACGTTGCATGTATTCAATTTCTGTAGCATCTTCAGCTAGAGGATTGGATTTCATAAAGTTTAAAATAGATTTTATTTTTAAAAAATTAGACTTGAAATCGTTTTCTACAGCTCTAAAACCCAATAAATTTTGACACCTATCCATACATTCTACAATATTTATTGTTTGTTCTTCCCCGGATACGACCCCACCCTCTATAGGTAAACCCACAAAATGTTAATATCTTGTAAAGTTACCGTTGTTTCACCAAAGGGTAGGTGAAACGTGTGTCTCTGGCCGCCACCTTTCCACGAGCGCCACGATTAAAGCATGGTCAATGCTCCTTGATCCACAGTTAAGCACCCCACTGAACCCAGCAATTGTAACGTATCCTCTAACGTTATCTGTAATTTCAAGATCTTTTTTAATATCCCGCCAAAATGCTTGATCCCCACGTCTTATATTTAACGAGCCTTGATTTCCCATTTCTGGATTTTGAAACAAAATCCTTGAACGATGTTCCTTTCCCAAATGCAAAACATCATCGATCATTGACCAGGGTTCAAGTTATAATTTATTATGAGTAGTTGATTTGTTGACAGACAGAAAGAAAGAAGATTGAAATATGGAGTGTAAGTATTGCTTGAGAATGATTGTTCCTTTACTTGTTTCACCCTTTCATTTTATACAAATTGAATGCATTAACAACAATTAATAATGATGTATTGTCATTTCACTTGAAGAATCTTGGACAAGGACAAAATTCAAAAAGCAACTCAGAATGGCATTCACGTGATTTCAAACAAAGCTGGTACATTTTTTTTTAAAGGCAAAGCAAAGTCAACAGCCCCCGAAGAACAGGGAGGCCCCACCCATCCAGGAGGAAACCCGTCATCAAAAAAACCTCCTGACTCACCCAGTGCATATCTGCTCCAGGTGAGATTCGAACCTGTGACCTCCAGATGGTGAGGCTCCCGGGCTACCACTGGACCAAATGGCCAGTAGTAACAAAGCGGGTACATGTCCTTGGGTTTGTGTATGGATGAGACATATGGATGATACGTGAATGGGATTCACGTAACTCATAAAGTAAATAGTGTTTCTAGGTTTCATTCACGTGAATGTAACATAAGGTTTTTGTCCTCATGTATATATACCAGGTCTAACATTCATAATTTGAAACCATATTTCCATATAATATTTTTTTCATAAATAATTAAGATACATATAACACATACTCTTAATGGGTCCAGGTTGGGTCAGAAGGTTTTCTCATCTATGGTGGGTTTCCTCCTGAGTGAGGTGGGTATGATCGGGTGTCAGTGGCCCGTCAGTGATCCAAATTGCAGTTAAAAAAAAAAGCAGTTATGCATGGCTTTAATTAATTATATCTCTAATTTTTTTGTAAGCTGGAATATTGGTTGATTGTCATGAGCTTGTAAGGCACTCGGTTTCCTTAATTTAGGTTGTTTTTTAATTGTCACTAGATGCTTCAATTTGCCTAATTAGGCACTTTAACAAAATCTCGTTGTCTTTTTGAAAAAATATTAAGGATGCATATTAAGATAACTTTATTAAATTAATTATAAAAATATAAGAATTTTTTATTTTCTTTTTAAATAATATTATAAAAATATTAAACAATGATATTTAAAATTAATTAAATCTTTGTTGTTAAATGATTTACTAATATATCCATATAACTTATTAGTGGATTTTTAATATAAAAAAAATTCTCGATGGCTGATGAAGGTGGGAGGTGGGTTTGCTTTTGTGAATTAAGGAGAGGGAAGGCAAGAGTATGGGTGTTGGTGTAATACTGTAAACAAGGAGGGGGAAGTGTTGTGTATTGCCCCTTGGTTCATATGTCCAAAGGGGGACATCATGTTTAAAAGGGGACAACCTTGTTCATAGGACAAATGTGTTGGTGCTAGTGTAAGAGGGGACAAGGGAGGGGAGGCCCCCTTGTGGGTTTTCGACCGTAAGGTGGGAGAGGAAGAGGGAAGAGAGGGGTGGTGAAAGAGGGGGGGGGGTAGGGTGGTAGCTAGGATGGTGGTGATCTTGATGCTAAATGGTTTTGGTAGTATACCCGCTTAAATAATACCCGGTTAGGAAGTGGTTAGGGTATGAGTCGGTTTTCATAAATTGTGTAAGTTTTACAAATACTAGGGTATGTGTCGGGCTTTTAACGAAACGTTTATGTTTAGAATACTAGATGTGTAAATCGGGTTCACGTAGTATGACATTTATTAGTTACATAAATTTACATACTTTCTAGTAAGAAAATAAATAGTTAGGTTACTTTATTAAAAACTATCACCAACGTCGGTAATTGTCGGGTAACCGTGTGTGTGTTATCAGGTAATTCTCTAAATTACCAACATATAAAATCGACTTTGCTATGTGTGATGCGACCTAATTTATTATAATTAAGTATAATGAGTTATGTTCATTCATAATTATGTTTAATACTCGGTATGGATTTGACCTGGAATTGTCGGGTGTCACATTGTTGTAGATAAACCGTCTCAACGAGATCACCATGGAGAAAGGCTTTCTGAACATCAAGCTGCCGAAGGGGCCATCGTTGAGTGACTGCAAGAGATAGGATAATTCGGATGGTGGTAGCCTTAACCACTAGGCTGAAAGTTTCTTGATAATCAATCCATGGTTGCTGATTGAACCCCTTAGCAACTAACCTCGCTTTGTAGCGTTGAATCACCCATGTCTGATCAGTTTTAAGTTTTACACCCATTTGCGTAACCACATTGGTATTAGGCACACGTGGAACCAGAGACCACGTTTTGTTTCCCATAAGGGCCGAAAATTCTTCATTCATGGCAGCCCGCCAGTGAGGATCCTTGTTAGCAATGGCAAAGGTGGGGGGGTTTTCAGTAATGGAGGGGGAGGTGTGATAGGATGCAAGAGTAAAGGGTTTGGTTTGTTTAGGGTGAGGCCGGAGGTTAGCAGGCCGGGTACGGGTGGTAGGTTGAGCAGGGGCTGGATCAGGAGGTGATGGAGTAGTAACTGCAGACGGTTTAGGGCGGCGGCGATGGTAGGTCTTGAAGATTGGTTGTGGTGGGGTGGGTATTTGAGGTGACTGATTATGTGAGGGTGAAGGAGATGTGGGAGGGGTTGGTATTTGTGGTGGAGTGTGTATTTGAATAGACCGGATATCTGATGGTGAAGGTGGTGGTGGAGTAGGGTAAGAGGAGATGTAAGGATTTGATTTGGGTGGAGGAATGGAAGGACCCGTGGGTGTGGAGAAGGGAAAGGATTGTTCATGGAAGTGGACATGACGAGCGATGTATAAACACTCAGTTTCAAGGTCAAGGCACCGATACCCGTGATGGGTGAGACTGTAGTCGAGGAAAACACAAGGAATGGACCGAAAGTCCATTTTATAATTGTTATACGGACGAAGGTGAGGATAACAATGGCACCCAAAAACTTGAAGGAACGAAAAATCTTGAGGATGTTTAAACACTTGTTCAAAGGGAGAAATGTTAGAGCTGGTACGGGTGGGCACCCGATTGAATAAGGTAGACGGTCGTATCAAAGGCAAAATGCCAAAAACGATGTGGGACATGTGAGTGTGCTAATAGGGTAAGGCCGGTTTCAACCACATGTCGGTGGCGCCGTTCCACAAAGTCGTTCTGTTCACTCGTATGTGGACACGAGACACGATGTGTAATCGCTAAGGTGGAGAAAATTTTGGATAGATTACAAAATCCCCCCCCCCCCAGGCCACCCACCCAATCAGTTTGGACGGACTTGGCTTGGTTTGGAATTGTCGTTCAACTGTAGTGAGAAATTGTTTGAAGGTTGTAAAGACATCATATTTTAATTTCAAGGGAAAGATCCACATAAACCGTGAAAAGTGATCAACACATAACAAGAAATAATTGTAACCATCAAATGAGGGAGCGGGACCCCAAACAACACAAAAGATTAAGTCCAAAATATTTGTGCTTTTATAAGGTGATAGTGACAAGTGACGTTTTGAGGACTTACCAATGGTACATGAGTCACAAAAGTTATTAGCATGTTTATTCAACAAAGGTAAACCACATTTAGATAACATAGATGTCAAAAGCTGCGGATGTGGATGCCCTAGCCGTTGGTGCCATGTGACCGATGAAGCACGAGTGGTGGAGTATGTTGTTTTCTTAAGTAGTTGAATTTTAGGAGGCTGAAATGAGTAGAGTCCACCATTACTTGGACCCGTGAAGAGGGTACGACGTGTGGGTTTGTCCTTCACAACAAAGAAAGTAGAGTGAAACTCAAAAAACATGTTATTATCATGACAAAAGCATTGAACTGAAAGTAGATTTTGTTTGATTTCAAGAACATGAAGGATATTCTTTAAAGAAAAAGTTTTGTTAGGTGAGTATAATGAAGTGGAACCAATGTGGAGGATGGGTAACCCCTTACCATTGCCAACGTGAAGGCTGGTTGTCTTCACCATAATAAATTTCAGAGCTGTCAATGCTTGATAGATCCGGAGCAACATGATGGCTAGAACCTGTGTCTGGTAGCCAAGATGTGGCAGTTTGAGACCGATAACCAGTGAAGTTCGCGGAGGGCTGTTGTCTGACCCGAAGTGTAGAGGGGTCACAGTTCGGGCACTGAGATGGTACATGTCCAATACCACACCGAGAGCACGAGCCATAAACAGTATTCTTGTTGGAGGCCCAACTAAACTGGCTTCGATTTCCACTGCCTTGGTTGCGGGTATTAGAACCTCGTCCACGACGACTGTAGTGACCATGACCACGGTTAGTGTGAAACCGTGAGGGCTGAGAGCTGGTGTAGAAGGCCCGTGGAGGCTGCTGTGAGCCTGATGGCTAGAGTTGGAAGCCGAGTTGGGCAACAAGTTGTTGGAGGGCTTGAATGGTTCCTGGTTGTGTGGAAGAAGAGCCAACAGAGACAGCTGAGTTGTTGTTGGACATGGCTATAAAGGCCAGCCGACTTCCTTATCATAAAATCATGATCTGATAATAGCCCATGAAGTTTAGAAAAAGCGGTTGGAAACTGACGTGTAAGCAGGGTATACTTCAGTCGTTGTATTCATCTCTGAGTCTTGAAATAACAAGCATAACAAAGTCCTTTTCTTTAACCGGCTCGCTAGTATTGGCTAGAGCATCAGAGTACTCGGTTGCTCGGGTAAGGTACGCAGATGATGATTCATCTCCCACCATTTGTATTTTTAGCAACTGAGTTTTCAGGGTGTATTCCCTGGAAGACGTGTGATAAGCACGTTCAAGAGATAACCAAAGATCACGAGAGGTGTTACCTTGGACATGTTGGAATGAAGATTCAGAGACAGTTGACAGAATCAGCATCCGGATGTTGGCATCATTGGAGATCCATGCCGAGAAACATGGATTTGGTGTCAACAGGAAACCAGTAGAGGTCTCCTCCTTCCCTGAAGTCTCCGATTGTGTTGTAGCATGGGGGCAGGAGATAGTGTCGTCGACATAGCCAAAGAGGTTGTTTGTTACAAGGAAGGGAGTAATCATTGTCTTCCGGTGTCCAAAATTGGTGGATGAGAGAGTAAATCCAAATTGGTGGGAGTTGTGGGTTGTCTTCTTAGTCTAGGAAAAGGCTGTGACGGCCTTGGTTTTAAAAATAGCGAGTACTCGCGCTGAACTCGCAACTCGACAGAGGGCGCCACTTCCATCGAGTCATGTCACACAACTCAAGCTCTGTACAAGACCCGTACAAAAATCGCATTTTTTTGAAAAAAAATCGCAAAGATTCATCCGATTCTTGTACAGAACTTTGTATTTCAAACAAATGGACTTACAAATGGTTACCAACAGCTGTTCTTGTACATAATGGTTACCAGCAGCTGTTCCAGCCCTTGCACCTGTTCTGAATGGTTACCAGCAGGCGGCTGTAAACCTAATAGAGGCTGGCACTAAACCTAAACCTAATAAGGGCTGGACATATACCATTGACTTAGGCTTAAGTCAGCCCACTTACTTAACATTAAGATTTGTACAGACCTGGGCTTTTATCTAAATAAGTTTGCAGCCCAAATAAAAATAAAACAAACAGACCCAATATAAACCTAAACTAATTAAATAGCCCACATGTTTATATTATATATATATATATATATATATATTATAGTGTTTTAGATGTTTATATTAATGTGTTTTAGGTGTTATAACTTATAAGTGCTTTATATATAATTTATAGATTTATTTTAAACATGTGCGCTTCACGTACGAAAATCGGTCCGCTTTTGAGTTTTGCGCTTCGGATTTAGACCTTGTCGCTTCGGTGCGCTTTTCGCTTTTTAAAACCAAGGTGACAGCAAAACTGGCCATTGTTGGCGGAGAAGGATAATCCGGTCATTGTTGGTCAAGGATACTAGAACAGGGAGTCGGGCGGAAGGTAATCAGGCGCTGGTTAGAGGAAGGGGCATAGCTCTGATACCACAATAAACACTGTGATTGATCGTATTACTTTGTATGTTACAAATGAGAAATAAGAGAGGATTAAACAGAAAACATAACTACACTTTAACCCCACTAGAATAGACAAATACTTATTGACTAATAAAATGAATATCAGAATTTTAAAAGAGAAGCATATTTAGAAATAAGAGACGGTGAAAAAAGAATTACCATATCAACTGGAATCCATCAGCACGCCAGGATGTAGGCCCTCCTTGTTCATACACTCCACTTTAATCCCTAAAACCTAAACTCAAAAAGAAAATAAAATCAACAAAAGATACAACCATGGCCCCAGAAAACCAAAATTAAAAAATAAAATCAAAGATATTACACGTACAATTCCATCAAAACCACTAAATTGGAGGGAAATGATTAAAACAACAAAAATGACCAAATCACTAACCTTTTTCTTCAAACTGGCAGAGAAATTTGTATCAGTGAGCTGTTCTTAAGATAAATTGATGTTTGACTAACTCCTAGATCACCCGATATTGTGTTTTGTGTTTCTAGGATTTGGTTGTTTTTTAATGTTATTTGAAACTTTCAAGAAAATAAATTTAATTTGTGAAATACAATTGTTAACAACTTGTGCAACCTTGAAGCATCAGCTACAAAACATCATACAATCTGTACAAGTTTCCACTTCACTTCATATGATTTCAAGGGAGCCATAAATCTTGTATGCTTGACTCATCACATCACCTTTATGGTCAAACACAATAGTAGAATCAATAACTAAACATTTAGGCTAATTACAATTCACCTGAATGAAGGGACCAAGTCCGGAGAGAATGTCATTGTATGCAGCATTACTCTGTTTCTGTGACTCAAATTGAAGACATGACCAGAATAAACAAAAAGCCATGCAAACAGGCTCCACGTCGAATGTGCATTACAATAATTATGAGGTAAAGTAAAACTTATATACTGTTATCTAAAAATCTTCTTTTTATTTTTTTGAAAATGTATAAAGGATGATGCTATGCACTTGAAGAAAATTTGTAGTCTAGATCACTTACGGTTGACTTTTGAGGTTTCTTGTCACAATAAACCTGCATTGCAGTTAAGACAACCATATAATATAGGATAACCATACATTTGGTCAAGTGGTTCTTTGCTAATTACTACATGATAAGCCAACGATATATTAAAAACCTTTATCAACATCAATCATCTACAACATAGTAAGCATAGTGATGACAGATCAAGGTTGGCCTGAATAGCAACAAGTGAGCTAATAACTTTAAATAATGATAGGTCAATACGCCACCACTATGTTTTAATCGTTCAGATAAGTGCCAAACGGCAACAAACTGTCTTATCTGTAGCAAATGGATATGCTGAAATGTCCCACTGCTTTTTCCAAGAGAAAGGCAGCAGAACCAGAATCTTGTTTGGACCCTTTGGAAGCAAGAGATGCATGCCTCCAATTGTCGCTCTGGAAAACGTACACCATCCATCAATAACATTCTTTAAAATAAAGTACAAAAAAAATCTTAACAGGATTTGAACCAAAGTATCAATGTTGAATTTCACCTCATAAAAGATTGGATACATTGCATTAATAATTACAAATTTATAAAATATATGCAACTGCAGATTTGACAGAGGAAGCTACTACATGTAAATATGTAACATCTCATATTCCTTCTTACACCATTATTGGAATTGTACAAGAGCATCCTAATCTTAAAAGTGGCAAAAAGAAAAGAAAAAAAAGATAAGAAAAAGTCCGTCAATTCAGTGTTAATCAAGAATACGAGCTCCAGATGAAATTAAATGCCTTAGCTCTGTCAAATGTTCATCATTTGAAATATGGAGATTAATACGAAGATTAGTCAATAATGCTTCTTTTTCCCAAGTTAATGGGCCAGAAGCATATAATGCCTCCAAAGTGGAACGATATGCATGTAACTCTAACCTATGAACACTCACTGTAACTTCATGCTCAACCCATGAAGTATTAGAAGATTCCCCATCACTAGAAAGAATGTCTGCATCATAATGACTAGACAACTTATTATAACCATCACTAGGAACACTACAACTACCAACAGAGCATCGGTCACTATCAGACTCATTAGGTTCAGATATTCTTGCAAGACTACATCCAGCAACACCATATGTTTTTCTTTTCTTTTTCTCCATTTCATAATAACCATTTAAACTATAGTTAAAAGATGCTTGCATGTATTTGTTACCCTCAAAAGCATCTACCTTTTCGAACGAATGCCTTTGACTTTGACTTTGATTACCATCTTTCTCTGCAGGTTTGACTTTCTTAGCTTTAAGAAGAGATGAGCAAAAAGGTGAAGCCCTCTTCCGCTTCCTTAATCTTGCATCATTGTAGACAGGCAAGCAATCATCTTCCTTTTGACAAATCTTCATAGAAAAACTTGGTTCGACTTCATTGGTTCCCGAAATCTACATACAGTAATCCATATATAAATGAATATTAGTAATTTAAGAGAGAAACATATGTCGAAATAGAAACGATGAACAAAGAATTACCTTCCCAACTTGAATCCATTGACCATCACACCACGCCTTCCGTGCCCTAATGCTCGTTTTATGGACCCTAATTTCACGAGCGAACTCATGTAACCTTACCAAATACCGACCTCCTTTTAAAACTTTCAAAACAGTTGCAACTTTCCATGAATTTTCATCAAATACCTCCACGATATCACCGGTCACCCAACTTTGTGAACCGATTGCAGGGGGATAAGGCCTAATGTTCCCTCTAGATACTTTTTCCACACCTTGGTAACCATTGTACCTCACATTGTACGCATGTCCGTTTCCAGAAATGATTTCTGCAACACACCATGACGCAGGCGCCTCCTTGGACCTAACCTCCACTTTGCTACCCTTTTTAAATCTCATGGTATGATGATATATTCAACCCAAATCTGCATATAATTAAAAAAACCAAATTAAATCCAAACAGATAACAGAAGCAAACAACAGATTTGAAAACAGTCATCAAAAGAACATTAATCAAAGAAAAGATAATATCATAACTCAAAATCCAGTTTTCTGATGAATCTTAATCATGATTAGCAAACATTATACATATACACACAACTGTCACAACAGATCTTGCATTTAGAAACTATAAGACCCAAATCAAAACAGAAAAAATATAGGAAAAAATCAACAAGTAATTGCAAGCAAACAATATGATCAAATCAAACTTGAGTGTTTATATACAAAAATTATAAATACTCAAGACTTTAATCCCCAAAACCTAAACTCATCAAGCAAATAAAATCAACAAAAATATACAGCAATAGTAAAAAAAAATTAAAAACTACGAAAAGATAAAATCAAAGAAATTTCACATACAATTCAATCAAAACCACTAAATTGAGGGAAACGATTAAAACAACAAATTACTAACCTTTTTGTTGAAACTGGAAGAGAAAATTGTATGATTAAGCTGTTGTTAAGATGAATTGATGTTTGATTAACTCTTGATCACCGATTTTGTGATTTGTGTTTCTAGGGTTTGGTTGATTTTAATTGTTTATTTGAAAATATTAAGAAAATAAAAAATAATTTGTGAAATAAATATGAGGTTGGAGGGTATTGATGTAATATTAGATATGGATTAAGCCTAAAAAAGGGAAAAAGGGTGCGTAATGCTCGCAGTCGTACAGAGGAGGGTGCCTAATTCGTGTGGGAGAGAAGTTTTATCTCAAAGGATAGCTTTCTTCACGCGTTTCATAAGCGCGTGTATTACACTCCGCTTATTTTAAATTTTCTCCACGCCAATATTATTATTAAATATTAAATATTAAACTATTAACCTCTTTTGTGAGAAATTTTTTACAGTTGGTCCAGTGACAAAACTCCATAACATAAATTGAGTGAATCACATAATTACTTATGTTCTTTCATTTGATGCAAGTTTTGTTTATATTGCTTTATTCATGTGGGGCCTACTATACCGATACTAGATTAGTAACCGACGAAATCCCCAAATAAAATTTCAATGAACTATTGAAGCTATCAGTGTGATTGATCAGACAAGTACCAAGGCTTTCGGTATACTTCTTTCATTTCCGAATTTGCTTGCGACAAGTCCTAGCATTAGTATGAGTTCGTTGACCGCGTAAGGGTGATCCATCTTGATGACGAATTCCACGATAACAAGAAATAGAAATTAATCATTCGATGTCTGCTCGTTCTCCCCTCTTCAATTCCCAATGAAGAACATGATCTTGACCTATCATTTGTTCAATTTGGTTAATCTGATACTTAGTTAATTCTTTTATCTTTATGTTCCCACTTATACCTAATCGATAACGAACCAGAATGGCTTTTTAGGCCCAATTCCATCTATTTTTGTTGAGGCAATTCTTACTTGTTCATCGGCAACTGATCTAGCTCCTGAAATATATAACATTCTTGATCCTTCCTTTTACTAATCTTCTCAGCTGGAATCAAAAAAGATTCTCCGCTCTGCTCCCATAACTCCAGAAGCTTCATGTCTTCATACTATAAAATTTGACTATTTGTAATAACTCCAACTACAGGGTAGGTTAATAGAAAGAAATAAAGAAGTGACACTTCCATATATTGCTTTTTAGTTCAATTGAAACGAATCATTTTTCTCTAGCATTTTTGTCGCTACGGGGACAGCTAAACATACACCACATGCTATCTAACTAGACACCATCTGACCCCTATACAAGTCGTACAAAACTCGTATAGGCCCTATATGAGTCTTATAAGACCTATATGGCTATACGAGTCATATACGCACCTATACGAGTCATATATGCACTATACGAGTCATATAGGCCCTATACGAGTCATATAGGCCCTATACGAGTCATATAGGCTCTATACGAGTCATATAGGCCCTATACGAGTCAAGAATTTCGGTTGTTTAGTTATATTAACAAACGTTCGAACTGTTTTGATAGTTTAAAAGTTGCTGAGATTTTAAAAGTTGTCCGCATTAACATGATTTTCAAGTCTACAATGATTCTTTAAGAACTCCAGTTGTTTAGTTTCATTAAATGTTCGAACCATTTTGATAGTTCAAAAGTTGCTGAGATTTTAAAAGTCGTCTACATTAACGTGATTCTCAAATATACAATGATTCTTTAAGAATCTGACTTCTCGAAGTGAAGAATAGAAAATTTATTTTGATTAACGATGGTTGTCGGTGGTGGTGGTCAAAGGGGTTGGTATGGAGGTGGAGGTGATGGTTTAGCATGGTGTGGAGGCCTAAAATATTGTAATGGAGCCTATAATCGAATGCAAACAGTAATTGAACTACAAGAACTGCTACAAAAACATCATAAAAAATCCAATAGAGCCTGATGGGTCTTATGAAATTGACAGTATTTGATCTCAGTAAGACCTAATGGTGAATTATCTGGATCTGATTTATTGGAATATATAATTTTGGTTTCTTTTTGTGTAGAAGTTTTATTTCAGATAAATATGAAGATATGTTACACTACATCCTTTTGTGATTCTCAAGTCTACAATGATTCTTTAAGACACATATATGGTCTATATGACTCGTGTAGGACATATATGACAAATATAAGGTTCTGTGTGACTTGTATAGGATTCTATATGACTCGTATATAGCATATACGACTCGTATATGGCCTATGTGACTCCTATAGGTGATATACGACTTGTGTAGAGTCTATACGACTCGTATAGGCGAACGATCAGACTGATATGACAAGCTCTGCAGCCTTGTCTGAAAGTCGTACGCCATACAACTTGTATAGCATCTATACGAATCGTACAGATGACATGAGTGGTGTATGGATAACAGGGATGGTGTACATTTAGTAGGGCCCCTGTTACTATTACTATTTTTATTATTTTTTAATCTTCGTTTTTATCACTATTATTATTATTATTTGTTATTTTGTAATCTTCATTGTGTAATATTTGATAGCTCCACTTTCCAAAACCTGTTGAAAAAGGCGACTGTGACAACATTTTTTCGTGCTATTAGTTTTACTCCTTTTAATTGTAGGCCGGCCCTTGTGGGGTGTCGGGTGGGCGACTACACAAGGCCCAAAACTTTTTTTCCTCGTTTATGTATCATTGGTCGAGTAATCAGTAATCTAGTGAAGGCTTTTATACAATTAAACGAATATGCCCATTTTAAACCAAACACATTAACCATTAAATATTTAAACCAAATAATCATTTTAAACAATTAACTAATAAGCCAAATAACCATTTAACCCACCCATTTTAACAACTAAAAAAAGTAACCTAATAAAAATTTGAAAGAGGGGCATTGCTGTCTAATGTCTTTGTGATTAACCACCCCACCATCGACGTTTCAAACAAAAAAAAATCAATTGAAGATTCAAACTGTCGCCCCAATTCCAACGGTTCAGTACTGTCGCCTTAATCTTGAATTCGATTCTAAACAGGCAGCAAATCCTCAATTCGGGTATTTTTTTTTTTACTTTTTTCTCTAAATTTTACTTGATTATTTGATTAATTGCTAGATTATTGATTATTTGATGAGGTTATTTTTTTTTGAACGGCGAACATTGAATGTTGTGACGGCTCCCCTCGTCACATGGGAGAGCATCGTCCAACTCCGGCCAATATGTTGTCTTAACCGGGCCCACTTGGCGTCAGAGTTGGAGAGCTTTAAAGGAAAAACCCCACCCAATACGGCCCCTTCCGGGCTTGAGGGAGAGCAGAGGCTCGAACCCTGGATCAGCGTGAGTAAAACCCTGGTGCATCAGCCTAAGCTAGGCCTCATTTGCATGCCGTGAAAATTAATGGTGGTGACAGGGATCAAACCCGGGTCCCTTGGGACTCCGGACCTTACCTCAACCACTACACCACAACCTCTTTGACATTTGATGAGGTTATTGATTAAATGATTATGCTATTTGTTTTATTCTTTGATTTGATTATTTGCTATGTTGCTAGATTATTTGAACTTTTTTTTTTGAATAATTTAGTATACTTTGTTTGACTTTGTTTAATAGAGTTTTTATTTTTTGACTTTAATTTAGATTTCTAGTTATAATGTTATTGTTATATAATTTCCAGAAATTATGCTTCCTAAACAACTATGTGGTAATCAAAAACGTAAAAAGAGAAAAATAAATGAAGACTTAACAAAACCCCAGATCTATATCGTAGTACTAATGAATTTTGTTTATATATAAAAGTTCCTATTTTAAGGGTCCATGTTTACTTACCGTACATGACCGGTATGTAATATACGGACCGGCTCTGTATATAGACAATACATGTTTTTGTCTACCGATCTAACGAGGGTTGCTAGGCGTTCGTAAAGAAACAACGTGATTATAGAATTGTAATTATAAAAAAAATTGTTTTTTGAAAAGCTTATATATACATATGCATGGTTAATACAAAATCACATTTATTTAGAAAAGTGTAAAAATCATATAAATACTCAACCTGTAATAAATAAAAGCTATATCTTTCTTATTATTTATATTTGAAATTATTCTATATTAAAAGCTATCCTAAAGATAACAAAACTAAGGATCTCATGGCTATCTTGGTGTATGTCCATTGAAAGTGACCCCAATATTTGTGGTGGTGGTTTGCCATTAAATTTTGAGTTTATATTAAAGTTCTTAACTAAATACACTAATTACTATTAGGGTTGGTGGTTCAATTACAGAGGCAAAAAAATATTGGAACAACTAGGTTTGAAGGTATTAAGTTCAAGTCCTACAGACGTAAAGAAATTCGTCATTTCTAAAAAAAAAGCTAAATACAGTGATTAGCTTTTCATAAATAGTAAATAAGATTCCCTTTTTGAAATATTTTTACTTTATTGAACAAAGTAGTGTCATCATTTGATTCTAACTATGATAAAATGATCAAGGCAAGAATTTTAATTTGTTCCAGTTCCAGACTTTAGTAAATAATAATATTTACCAGGAGATAAAATTATTAGTTCTTTGTTTGTTTTACTAAGTTAATTAAAAGAATTTTAAGTTAATTCAAATTCCATAAGATTTAAATAAATTCAGTTAATAGAAAATATTTTTCCTTAGTACCAGCCAAGTATTTAAATGCCAAAGATTTTCATTTAATTCACATTTGTTTCCTTTACTTTTTAAAACCATTAGTATTTAAATATCTATGATTATTTAAAGGGAAATTGGATTTTAATCATCCTACATTTTACCAATTAGCCAATAATAATCCCAACTGAGAATATTTTTACCACCAGTCCCTACTTTCAAACTATTTTCTTATATTGGACCCCCCGTTAAAAAAACATAATGCCGTTAGATTTTCTATGACGTGGACATCTGCAAACCGCCGGAAAGTCGAGCCAAGATAGTAGTGGTCTCGTGATGGGTTTTGACATTGGCTCTGGTGGTGTTTAACGGGTCTCGTTTTTCCGGCAAGTCCGAACGGAGACAACGATGGTGTTTAACGAATTAACGGTGAAGACGGTGACAGACTAGGGTTTGCAGACCACCCCTCCAGCGAAGGCAGTGGCTAGGGTTCCGGCTTGGTCGACTTTCCAGCGGTTTGCAGATGTCCACGTCATATAAAATCTAACGTCGTTAAGTTTTTTTAACGGGGTCCAATGTAAGAAAATAGTTTGAAAGTAGGGATTGATGAAAAAAATATTCTCAGTTGAGATTATTATTGACCAATTGATAAAATGTGAGATTACTAAAACCCAATAATCCTTATTTAAATAGTGATCAAGATTTAAAGCCATTCAAGTGATCATGAATCTTGTGATATAAAGCTTTATTAGAATATATTGTTTACGTGATTCGCCTTAATATATAGATAATAACATATTGTCATGTGATAAGTACTTGAAGTCTATGAGATTACGTGCTCAACTAGTGAGATTATAACATACTATTTTAGATTATCATAATCGTAATTATAATGCTAGTGAATTTACTTTCAACTTTTCAGTATTATCGGAATAAGTGATGAACGCCAAGTAGCTTATTTCATACAGAGGTTACACTTGTCTTAAGTTGATTGCAAAGCCAATAATTATGAGATAAAAACTCTTAGTTTCTATATCGGATCTTGTTATTTTCCATGTAGCATATGGATTCGCATCATGCAACATGTAGCAATTGGTGTTTGGTAAAACCCAAATATGTGAGGGGTGGGGTGAATAGGTTTTCTTAAAAACTTTGTTAATTAAAAAAGTAAAGAAACCGGTATAATGAACACTTGTTTCAAACCAAATTAAATAACTATGCAAGAATGTAAAGAGTTTAGGGTAAGAATGACAAAACCGATTTATAGAGGTTCAAGTGGATGTTAATTAATCCACTCTACGTCCTCTCCTCGATTCTCCAATCGAGAGTTACTCCACTAAACGTTTCTCTTGAACATAAGAGATTACCGGTACACCAAGCGTTTCACTAATAAAAGGTAGTGATCACCTTCTTTGACTAACTATGTCAAGATAGTAGTCTTTACACTCTTACACTATATCAAGATAGTGTTATACCTCACAAAATGTCAGGATAATGTCTAATCTCTTAACAAACTCAAAACTATGTCAAGAACTTAACACTATCAAGATAGTGTTTAATCTTTCAACAAACTTAATACTACGTAAAGATAGTGTAACACTCACAACTCAATATTATATCAAGATAGCATTTCCCAACCTAATCATCAACTATATCAAGATAGTGATGATACTTAACTCACATATAACGAGTGCCCCTTACAATAATATCTCAATGAAATGGTAACACACTACCACATAAATTAAAGTACAAGAATTACAATATTGAAAGTTGTAGCACAAATCTTCTATTTTGATCTTTGATCATTGATCTTCAATCTCTCACTTGATTTGATGTTAGAATACCAAGAGAACTAGAGAGATATATATCAGATGTATATATGAAAGTGTTTTAAGCAAAAGGGGTGAAGAAAATGGTTGTGGAAGGCTTCTATTTATAGACACAACAAACAAATCAAGAAGACAACTTTTTGCCATCTCCAAGGTCGATCCATTGACCTTGGGTCGCCTAGAATGATATTTTCTTGTCTGCAGGGCTACAAACGAAAGAACAAGGAGAGAATGGTTGGGTCGATGAATGCGCTAGAGATTTGTGGGTCGCCGACAATACTTGTTGATGAGTATTGGAACGACTACCTAGACATGGATATCCAAAAGCAAAAGTTATGGCTAATTTGTTTGGCTACATGTCATATTGGGTTGTTAGGAGTGTTGGGGTACATGGGCCATATGAGATGAAGTTGGTGCATGGGCGATCCAAACAAGCACACGTGGGAATGTGGGATAAATCTTTTGGTCCATTACAATTTACTTAAATTAACTGGATATGTTGGTCGCTAAGCTAAAAAAGAAAAGGAACAGTAGCAATTGGATTCAAAACTAAAATAGTTAGTTGTGTCTGGTGGTGACGGTTGGTCAGTGGTGGTAAGTTGCGGCTGTGACAGCCAAACAACGAAGAGTTGTGTGAGTTAACCAAGGAATATATCGATATGAGCGATTCAGATTGAGTGGAGGATTAATCGCCTGCAAAGGGTGTAGGGATCTGCAAAGTGTTTACTTATGCGATTCAGTGTGGTACGGTGTGATGCCGGTGGAGTATTAAAACTTGTGAGCGGTTCAACGAAGTGACGAATGCATCCGATCTGTGAAAGATCGTTCAAAAGGCTGTGAGAGCTGCGTGCAAGAAGATCTGTGATACATCAAGAACGTTCTGTGTGAAACAGGATTGAAGACTGTGTGAACTGGGTTGAAGAATTTGAGTGATTCAAATTGCGGGTGAATGTGCGATACCTGTGTAGAAGAAAGTTGTGAAGTGATTAAACTTGAGTGATTCAAGTTGGTGTGAAAGATATGAGTGATTCGGGTTATTGATAAGAAACTAAAGATCATGATTGTGATTATCATGATGGTGTGGAAGAGTTACGAGTCTTGCTGGGAATTCAAGATCTAAAGGTACAAATCAAGATTAAGGGAGAGAATGAAGGATTAATCTTGATTAAAGATAATTATTAATTTATTAATTGTTTGGTTGAGTTCGTATTAGACTAGGAGTGACTTTGTTTATTTATTTTATTATTTAATTGAGTTTGAGTTGCGTTAGGATTAGTATAGAGTTTATTATAAATAGATGGTTAGAGATTAATTGTAAAGTGTGGTTTGGTTTTCAATATTAATAAAACAGTCGATCTTGGTAGAGATCAAATTTTATGTTCGTGTTCTTGGGGCCAATTTCCAACAGATATGGGTTATCCCAGAAGCTTAAATTCAGATTTTTATGTGGGTTTTTAAAATTTTGTTAACAAGTGGGTTTTTAGAATTGAGTTAGGAAAAGATTGATTCAAAACAAAAGTTGAAAAAGATTTAGTACATGTTTTAAGTTAATAACTAGAATTTACATGTTTCAAGTTAAATAACTAGAATGTAAAAAAACCAAGAATGTACATATTTCTGATATTGCTTATAATACTGTATTTTTGTTATTGGATTGTTTCAGAATCATGAATTTGCGAAAGAAGCTGGCAACAATGGATGAGCCTCTGTCGTGTGACCCCCTTTATTTGTGCAAGGTATAACAACTCGAAGTTGATTGTGAAACAATTTTTTAGAACCTTAGCTTAATTATCATACTTTCCACATGTTGTAATAGAGCCACAACGATTTGAGAGATTTCTTTTAAGATACAATGCCATTAGTTCAAGTGGCTTCTTTTAGATAAATCTTTAACATTATTTAGTAACGTGTAAATTATGCAGTCAATTTTGACTCTTAAGTCAAAATGTTTTAGCTTTAACTTTCAACTTCAAAATTGATAACAATTGTTTTTCCTTATGAATACTAAACGATAAGCATGTTATGTTTTTTAAATGTATTATATGATTAGAAAACTATTTAAGCACAAAAATAACTTGGGTTCAAGTCCATCTGTGAAAAAAAAATAGGGGGTCCAGGTTGAGTAAGGATTTTCTCACTTATGATGAGTTTTCTTCTGAGGGTGGTGGAGATGATCAGGTGGGGCAGTGATCCAAACTGCTGTTAAAAAAATAATTTGAGTGACTTTCACAAAATTTTTATTTTCTTCCTAAATTAGTCAATTACAATTTTCTAAAGAGGGATGACTTTTGATTAATATCTTCCTAAATAATGGAAGGTAATCAATAAACGTTGAAATTATAATACAAAACATACCATAATTCCAACAAATAATAACTCATTTATATCAAACAATCCCAAATAGTTTCATTTAATATCAAATAATCAATCACGCCATAATGAATATTAAAATTTTGGAAACATACCCAAGCAATTAACAATCACGGCATTAAAATTCGTCATTCCCTTCACTTAAATACACCTTTACTCTTTACAACACAATTAACACAAATTCTCTATTTTAATTCACCTGTCTTCACCGATTTAGCCTCGTGTAGGGTCCTCTCCGTTCGACAACATCCATTTTCGTTGTAACTTTTCATTGTTGTAACTTTTTATTATTGATTATTGTATGTAACCCGTAATTTAAATAATTAAATATTTACAGATTTCTAAATTTAATTATTTTTAGTACTCAACCCCGTGTTGTACACAGGTCTCTAACCTAGTGTTTTATATAGTAGTATAGATATATACATATATTAAAAAAATGTTAAAAAATGTTTAATGGATAATCCAAAGTTGTTAAAGAGGTGTTGAATACTTAACTGAAGTGTCAATATTCTTATTAATCAAAGAAGTTGAACTATAAAAGTTCATTTGTAGTGGAGATACAAATATTTCTTTGAAACTTACGTTGTGTTTCTTGAGTTTAATAAGAGAAAGAAAAGAATAGAAAATGAATTAAGGAGAGAAAAGTAAGGGAAATGTCGAAGTGAAAGAAAATAATGGAAAGGGAATTAAGGAGAGAAAAAAAGAGAACAGAAGGGAATTAAGGAGAGAACAAAAAAATATAATCTATTTACGTGTTCCAGAGTTCGAATGGAAGGAACATTTTAAAATATTCGTTTCTCTTCAAATCCGTCCATTTTGGGAGGAAAGTTAGGAGGGAATGTTATTAAAAATCTTATTTTCTCTTCTTTCCACTAAAAAGCTCAGGAACAAGATCTTTTCAGTTTCTTTCCACTTCCTTCTATTAAAAAAACTCGGGAACACAAATATTTTCTGGCTTCTTTCCACTTCCCTTTACTTCTCTCTTTAAAAAGGACTCAGGAACAGAACGTTAAAGATAAAAATCCTAACACTAATTGAGACTCACTCAATTACAATAGAAATTTAATATAGAAGACCCCAAATATTTCAAGTTAGTGGACGGTTGGTGAGTAAATCCACTAATGTCAGTGGATAAGTTTGAGTTTTTATAAATGATTCACGTCTATATGTTAACAACTCATTGATTTTAAATGGCCACTTCTAACATTAGATATTCTTATTCAATTTTATTTGATATTGTGGAACACATCTAAATATTTATTCGTCTAATTATTCAAATATTGATCTTCAAATCTTGAGAACAACATTTGAATTTGTCAGCTTGAGCAAATATATAATCAAATCTACCAAAGATATATGTGCAGCTTCTCAAAGTTGAATTCCATTTATCATCTCTATAGAAAGTAAAACTTATGTGACTAGTGTTTTTTGAGCCAAAATTCGATCATGTGAGATGAGCATTTCGGTTATCCGAATTTGTGACTGGGTTTTTCAAAAGATTGGGATTTTGAGTCGGGTTTGTTGGGAATTGGTAGTTCTAACAGACGGATTACAGACAGAGATCAGGAAAATGATAAAAAGATGTTCTTTTATCGATCAAGATCGAGTAAGAAACTAGAACAACACTTCAAACATCATCTTCTACTTCTAGCACTTTTACTGTTTTACATATGAGATATGATCAAAATCTTAATGATGACTATGGGTCACTAAACAGATAATGGAGCAGTGGAGCAACAACTGCTACACTTAAACTGTTCCCCAGCAATGCATATCTGCAGAAACAAAACAGTCAGGCTTAATCTTCGATAAAAGTCACTAATCATTAATCTTTGATTAGGGATGAAACCGTCCAAAGGTCTGTTTTAATTGTGATTTTCTCATGTGTTGACCAGCAAAAGTAAAAGTGAACTCTTTTTTTAAAAGGGATTTAGTGGAAAATATTATAAACTGGTTCAGTTGCATCTTCACCATGCAGAAATGCAAGGGTAAAAAAGGCTTAATCAACATACCGTTGTCGAAGTGTTACATGCTCCGGGAACCCAAATTCCATAGGGAAAGAATGCAAATTAGCAACCTACAAAATAATTTTCTTATGTAGTGAAACGAAACAACCATAAAGAAAGCCAACAAGAATTAAAAAGAATAAATTGGATTATAAAACCTGCATACCTCTCTAGGAGTAAAGTATCTGAGACAAAGATCCTCCAATGATGTTTTGTCTCTTGTTTTTGGCTGTAGATATTAACCAGTACTTTTATAACAAGCGAAAAAAAAATGCCCTTTACAAGAATGACCAATTTTATAAAAACCAAAAACGAAATATGATGTTTGTGGAAACTTACCATAATAGTAGCCAAAAGGGAGCCAGTGCCCTTCACATATCGATAATAACTCTTTGTAAAACAACAACAGCGCTTTGAATCAGGATAGACAATATCTATACCAATTTAAGGAACAACTTTTGAATGGGTCAATTTAGGTTATATTTGATCTTTAACGGGTCAAAAAAGTAAATGGGTTGAAAGTCGCCCCAAATTGTATTTTTTAATGCATATATTCTCTTAAATCACTCAAATGAATAGACCATGTTGCAATAATATAAAATTTCTAATCGTAATTGACAAACTCTATATTTATAAAAACTATAAATTTCTGGACACAAAAAATTTTCGGTTCAATCCAACCCAACCTGTTCCAAAAGCTACATGTTTGATCTTGATCCGTCATCCAACCCGACCAAAAGTACCCATTTAGCCCGCTCTAATTTCAAGGTTATAAACGTATACGAAATACTATCAAGGATACCCATGGCACTTCCCCATCTCTCTATCAAGCTTGATGGAACAAAGTACTGACTTAAAGAACCTTCAATTGAAAACGTATTCTGGTTCATACAGTTTCCAAATTCCAAAAAAATTTCTATAGGAAGGCATGTTTGCTGCATATCATTTGAGGTGCTTATTAATTGATCATTTTCACTGATCAATGTGCTCTCTTTGTGACCAAATAATGGTTTTGGCACAAAAATAAGCTGCCCGTTGAATTCCGGGTTGCAGAAAGATGAAGGTTTTCTTTTTGCCTGTAAAAATAACAAATATAGTCACATTTTAACTTTTTCATTGATTTGCATCCATTTGTTCATTAATGTTGCATACCAGGCAAAAGTAACGGGGACGGGAGTATGGCACTCCAAACTGCAAGGGGCTTAATACAAATTCTTGTGTCACAAATTGGCTTTCCTCAAGTATCTGAATCATCTTTTGATGTGTATCAGATGTCTGAAACAAAACAATAGTTTAGCAAATGAATAATTTATCTGTAAGCATAAATATTACAAATTGAGCTCAAAGTGATTCCGAACCTCAAATCCAACAACATTCTCAACAAAGAGCATGGCTGGAGGTTGCCTCAATTCTGGTATGATTTCAAGAATTCTAAGAAAAGACGAGGCCCGGGCATCAGCAGATTGTTTCTGTAGACCTAAACACAGGCTTAGCTTGGAAACAAACTATAACTAACCAAACTAAATATCATAACGTTTGTAACATCCGGCCCCTCATACCAACCAATATTATCCGCTTTACCCACCACCCAAGCATGTTTAACTGTGGAGTTCTCTTCCCATCCACAGCCAACACGCACATAACGCGTTGGTGATATTTGATGTGTCAGAACATAACAGAACAATGTGGGATTCGCCTAAGGTGTCACAATGTTACCTTGTCGGGTATAAGGCTGGCAAGGCGGAGAAAGAAGCCACACATTTGCTTCGTATCGATCAAGATCAGCAGCACTCAAAGTCTGTATGTTACCCTATTTTCACCTCCAAAAATAAGCATCTAAACCATATTGGCAACATCATTTACACACACAGTAGCTTTTCACATCTAATTTTCACTTTGTAGCACTTTTTACACCTTCAATTCTATATTATTAATACTTACAAATGTCAAAGGACTCACCTGAAATGGACGATGCCCGAAATTATGCGCATACACATCATTAGCCAAGTCGTTTATGTCGAAAGCTTCAACCATTTTTGCATTCACTCCAGCCTTCATCGCCGAATATCTCTGTTCATGCCTCAAATATTATTCCAAAACATAATTTATTTATATAAAAACTCATAACTGTAGAGAGATAAGATAGGGTTACCATGCCACCTATGCCACTGTAAAATTCGAGCACTCGCCATGGTTGTTCTTCGAGCAAACCTTCTTCTTCCATGAGGGAGGAGGGGGTACCTGTAATATGCCTTTTTAGGGCTTTGAATGACTTACTTTTAGGGTTGAACTTATTTTTTGAGTTTGCTCTCCTACAAAAGATTTGAAATTAAGTTAATTAATTTCTAAAAATTTTAATAAGATCACAAATTTGTGTTTAAAGTCATACTAATTTTTAGGGGTGTCGTTTTTACCCGAAACCCGAACCTGACCCGAATTAACCTGAATCCGATTAAGGTGGAACCCGAACAACCCGAACCCGTTTAAGATGGAACCCGAACCTGAAGGTAGTATTCGGTTCGGTAATTGGGTAAAAAAATGTTAATCGGGTTAACCCGAATAATAATAAAAAGGTATTTTTATTATTAATATTTATTTGTAATCTTAGCTCAATATACATGTAACTATTTTTTATGCTTATTTTATTTGATTTTTTTAATATATGATTGGAAACGGACGAGCGGACATGAAGGTGACAATTTGAAGAGTGAACATTGTGTTGGTCGATACGAATTGACGTTTTTTTTTAATTTATACGACTGATTGATACGGTTTGGTTTTATACTTATTTTATTTGGTGTTTTTTAGTTAAAATATGTGTTTAGTGCATGAGTTTGAATGAAAGATCGGTAGTGTTTTTATTTGATATTTTGTTAAAATACGACTGATTGATACGGTTTGGTTTTATACGGTAGTGTTTTTATTTGATATTTTGTGCTTATTATTTAATAAATATTATGTTAAGTTTAATTGTAAAGTATGCTTTGCAACTTGTACTTAGAAACCCGAATAAACCCGAAACCGAATAACCCGAAACTGATTAACCCGAATCTTATTTGGCTCAATAAACGGGTAGGATTTTTATAAAAAAACCCGAATAACCCGAAACCCGAAGAACACCCCTACTAATTTTGGTCAAATTTATGTACAAAAAATTGTACACTTGTGACTTTAACAAATTATTCCACCGGTGAATCGAAAGTTGAATCTACAGTGTATCTCACTTGAATCGCTCTGTCTATCCTCTTGAGGAGAAGTTTGGTTTTAAACCTCGGTTTGAGCACGAGGAGTACGTCTTGCTAATGTGCCTTGAATGATCCATATTTTAGGGTCAGGTGTTGCATTTGTTATCTCAAGTTTGTTTTTTATGAAAAAAAAATACTAATTGAAGTGAAGGTTTAAAATTAATACAAATAATAAATTAAATATAAAATACTAATTATAAATACATATTTATTGTCTTATTAGTCAAATAGATGGTACATTTGTAAAGTTCTGTTTGTTAAATGATAAAAGTATCTAAAACTTTATATTATTTCTGTTTGTTACCAAACTAGAGTACGGTAGGGGTAGAGGGAATTTATGGTAGAGAGATGAAATGTGTAGAGATTAGAAAGAACACCAATGATGAAAACACTATGCTGTGAGGACACTTACCGACGAAAGTTAGGGGGTTGAATAAGATTAGATACTCCAGTAGTCCTAGCTTTAAAAGATGGAAACTAGGATGTGTGTACCGACTCGTGCAGTGACATAATAACACGCTAAGTATAGACGTATAGTCATATTCACCACTTTATAAATTTCTATCTAGATTTGACCAAATTGACATAATTACATTAAATATATACTAAGATAATCATTTTTCCTTTTTCAATTGAGCGGCCATAATGAAAATTTTAAAACATAAATAGTCTATAGATACATTATGAGTGAACATAATTAAAAAATTTGTTGTTTTAAAGAATCCAATTGCTTAACTAAACTTATTCTTGAATTTAAAAAATAAAAACCTATAAAAAAACTTGTACCATATAACACGAGTTATAAAATAACATCATTTAACGACCCATAGTAAATTGCAAAACTACAAGGGGCAAATATGCATTTTTGTAAAAGACGATTAAAGGGTTTCTTTCGTTCGGAACCCACAGTGATTTCTTCAAGCAACTGCATCGACGGCCCGACGGTGCTAAAATTTTCCGGCCACTTTAAGGTATCTGTCCTCTTTCCATATATATACATTTCAGCTGCCTCCTTCGTTTACTGTTGTTGAATTCGTTTCAATTCGTTATTTAGGGTTCTAATTGGGAAAACTTTGGTTTAACCTAAATATTCAAATCGAAGAATTGGAAGTTACAAAGACAGATCTTTGAGGATGTTAAACTATTAGAGCAATCATCTGATTTCTAGAAATTGACATACCAAACATAGGGAGTAATTAGGGTTTCATTTTAAATGTGATTATGAGATGTGAAATCAGAATGCAGGAGATAGTGTTTGGATGTGGTTCAGGTGTTTGAAATTGTGATAATTTGATAACTAGTTGTTTGAGTGTTTGGCAAAATTACGCGCGCTAAATCAGTACAACCAGGGATCACAATTCCTGACACGATACAAAGATTGTTAGGTTTTAGATTGTTAGGTTGTAGATTATCATTTCTAATCTGTTTAATAAACAAGTGTTGTTTGGGTTGACCTGTTTAACCCATTTAATTAAACAGGTCGACCCGTTAACTTGTTTAATACTAGAAAAACAAATAAAAAGTATTTTATAAGGTCATACCGGCCAACTCGTTTAACCCATTTATTACAACCCGTTCCAACCTGTCAACACGTTTGACTCATTTAGATGAATGGGTTACATGATTTTTAGGTGTATCCGGGCTACGGTTGATGCACTTGACACAAATAAATATGTGGGTCATGTTTGGGTTCATCAATTCAAACCGCCAACTGAAACCTAACACGATTGCCACCCCTAGTTACACTCCATCTTCTTGTCACCGATTTATAATTTTTCTTCCAACCTTTGTAATATTCTTGTAATTATGTTTTTCTTTCCTGGTTTAAACTGAATAACTGATATAATTCTGGTTTAGCTAAGTATGGAAGCTCAATTCTTCCGGTTTCTCAAGATTGTTGGTGTCGGTTTCAAAGCCAGGGCCGAATCAGAAGGGCGTTTATTGTTTTTAAAGCTGGGATACAGTCATGAGGTGGAATTAACCGTTCCTCCTGCTGTCAGAGTATTTTGTTTCAAACCCAATGTTATTTGTTGCACAGGAATAGATAAGCAACGGGTGCACCAGTTTGCTGCTGCAGTTCGTGGCTGCAAGCCCCCGGAGGTATACAAAGGCAAAGGTATCATGTATGTCGATGAGGTTATTAAGAAAAAACAGGGAAAGAAATCAAAATAAGTTTCTGTCATCTTTTGGTTTCGGTTTTCTCAAGAGTTAAGTTTAACTTTACTTTCGTTCATGTAAACTGATCTTTGTTCTTGAGGTCTTGATATCGATTTTAGACGAATTCGAAGTTAATAATGGTACATTGTACTTCATGTGTTCTGTTAAAAAAAGTTCATTGTTGTAGTTTTACTGGAAATTTTTATATCAATTCTATTCACAAGATCCGCCTATACGTGGTTAAATTGTCGTATAACATAATATTGTACTATGTTGTATAGTACAATCATGGGACAAATATGTGACAGAGAAAGTGGGACAACATATTGGAGCTTGGTTTCATGAAGTTTTTTTTAGAATTGTGTTTTCTGCCTAAAAATGTAAATAACCAGGGAGTTTTAATTTTTAAAGCCGCGCTTTGTGGCTGATGCAAGTGGAAGTAACTCTTGTGCTGTCTCGGGGTGTTAAAATCTGTAACGCTCAGACTCGACAACCCGTATTTAAAAGTTATAGCCTAAAACTAAATATAAAGAAAAATTTTATTAAGATTTAAAACAATATATATTATCCAAAACTGTTCCATGAACACTACAACATTCACACTAATGGTGCGTTTGGTTCGTGGAATGTTTTTGAAGGAATTATAATTCGTCAAAGGAATTGGAATTTTAAGGAATTGTAATTTGTCCAAAGGATTTGGAATTTAAAGAAACTGGAATGTATTAAAAGAATTTGAATTCCTGATCCCATTTGAGTGACAAAACAATCGTAAAGAAATTGGAATCTATCACCATCACCACCACCTCCCGACCGCCCTCGACGTCGTCACCACCCCTTGGATTCAGAGTTAGGATTTGGAATCGACTAATTTCAGACAACTAATTTCATCATCAAGTATTATTTTCTTAATCTGCGTGTCTTCATGTATTTGATCTTGAGTTTCTTCATGTATTTGATCTTGATTGTTCTTGATTTCATTTTTATTTGCTTAATTAGAAGTTCGCTATGATATTGGATTCATTTCACACATACACCATGGCACAACTTCCTTTTCTTAGTGTTTTTATGGTATCAGAGCCATAGTTTTATATCAGAGTCATAGCTTTGTTCTTTTATTTCTTCAGTCAGTATCAGAGTCCCTCGCGAAATATCCCGGCAACACTTGGTTCTTATTTTTTCTTAATATATTATACTATTTACATTAGTTTCTTTATAAATCAATTTAAAATGAATCATTAACTATCCGAAAAATCAACAAATACAATCAAAGTATTGAATATCCGATATTAAAATAATTCGTAATATTCGAGTCTTATTTTATTGTTCATATATTAAGTGATGAAATGTTTATAAGGATCGAATGTATGGAGGATAGTGAACGTGGGGCAAAGAGGTTGGAGATGGTGTTAGATTATTCCAAGTATTAGGTATCTTAACATATTATAATTTATATTTATAATATACTAATATATAGGGTGAGGTTCAAATGATGACCAATATTTATGTGATAACCATAAAAACTACTCTCAAACATAGTGTTACATATACGTAACAATTATCATTTTGTTAGTATTACATATACGTAAACACTATGTGTCACGTATATGTAACATTATTTGGTACGTATATGTAAGACTCATCATTTCCGTATTTATGTTCAAGATACTTAAATACTTTTTTAACAATTAAAAGAAAAAATAATTTATAAATTATGTGATTGTTTGATAGTGGTTATCATGGTTATCAAATAAAAAGTTGGTTAACATTTGAACCTTTCCCCTAATATATATGTGTTAACTTTTGTTACATGACATTTTTTTTGGTAATTGAAAAACACACAGGACCTACTAATATCGTGCTAACTAGGAGATTATATTTGATATTAGGTTTTATAAGAAATATATTTCTTTGATTTTAAATTAATTAAAATAAATGTATGTAACATTTTTATTGTAAGTTTTTATGACCCTAAATTTCTTTTTGAGAAAAATAAAATTGAAGATGCCAATAGAAAAGTGTTATCTTCACAAAATTCCTTTTTATCTTTTAATCTGGTTTTTCAATATTTTTAAATGAATTAACAAAAGAATCCACTATTGTTTAAGAAAAAAAAATATCATTTTTTTATTTACTAATACCCAATTATGTCACATAAAGCATAGCTTCTTCCTGCTAGAAGGATTCATACAACTACGCTACCTATTAAGGTTAAAAAAAATCTATTTTGTTATAACATATACTAAAATCCATGTAGTATTTAACGTAGTTATGTCCTTGTACGTCTTTAGATGATTATTACTACTTTTCTTTATTTCATAACGAATTTACTAGAACGATTAAAGTCAACTAATTTTATATTTATCCTTTGTTGCAACAACTTTATTATGTTTGATTTAATTTATTTTATCATAAAGAAAAAGACAAATTTTGAAGTTAGAATCAATTCCATATTAATTATAGGTTTATATCATATGATGAGGACGGCCTTAGAACAACTAGTAAGATTGCTGTTTTGTGACCTTGAAGTCACAGGTTCGTGCCGTGGAAACAACCTTCCGCACAAAGTGTAGGGTGGTTGCATACATCAGATGGCGAAGCGAACCGACTCCTTCCCGGACCCTACGTACTATGCATATTTATACAAGTAAAATAGAAATATCATACATCAATTATATACATATAATTGTTGTGGACAAAGGCATATATTCATAATCCAAATAACTTTGCTTCCAAAGATTCTTTATTCTAACAAAAAGAAAACCTAATTAAAAAACATTCCCAAGATTCGTAAGGGACAGGAAAAAAACACAACACTTTGTTGAAAGAAGCATATATATAACGTACGTACACCTGTTTTATGACACACACATGACACACGTAAGCACATGCACCAACACATTAAAGCATGCAAACGCAGACGCTACACACATCAACAAGAAACGTTTCATTTAAATTAGGAATCTATACTATATAATAAATAAATGTTTTTTCATGCCACGTGTCGTTTCCACATTCATTCTCATCATTTTTTTCCCGCCTCTCTTTCTTATTAAATGCACCTTCATATTTTAATAATGATATATATTTAAAGAAAATGTTAATTATACTAATAAAATACATTTATTTTAAGTTATCTCTTATGAAATTTGAAATCTAATTATGTAACTTTTATTTCCAATCAATTAATAAATAAAAATCAAATTACATTAAATAGTACTTAATGTATTTTCGAAACTCAATTATATATTAGTTTTTATATATTTTGAGTTTTGTTTTTTATCCTCAGTATATGATACATTTTTACATCTGTAAAGTATATATATAAAGATTTAAAAGTTTTATATATTAATATTTTTCACTCCGTGTGTATACACGAGATCTAAACTAGTATGCTTATATTATATAAGAGGTATAAACAACTTATATTCGTTTTTCCTATAAATTATATCTGAAGCATCGACCCCCACCATCTTTGTGTATCTAGACTTATTTGGACATGATGTGCAACTGATAGGTTGATTCTTAGAAAAATGATATATAGATAATCACAAATCTAATACTTAATTTGTAGCAACCTATTATCCATGTCCAATCATGAAACTAAAAGAATTACGATTACTTTCTTACATGATTTATTAGAATTCCCTTTCAAGATACAATTTATGTCCCTTCTAAAGTAATATGGATGTATGTATGTAAGTATGCATGCATGCACATGTACGTACACAAGAATGTATTGTATGTATATGTACATGGCATTTTGCAAACACGACTATACTTGCAAGTTGCAAAGCGAAAAACCATCGTAAATCATCAGTTGTATATATATACTTCAATCACTAATTTCTCTTTTAGTTTTTATTTATTAATTGATGGTATAAAAAAGGATCATATAATTAATTTTATTTGATTTTTTTGTTTCTACTATTTACAGAGTTTTCGAAAATGAAATATTTATTTTAAAATTATTTACCGGATGATATAGAAAATGATAATTTAATTTAATTTTGAATCTGCGGCAATATTAGTGACAAATTTGGCGCTTTTATGGATGTATCAAATAATTTTATTTGTTCTTTTATGAATTTAGCTCAATGTTTTAAAAACCGGTTCAAACCGGCCGGTAATACCGGTTGAACCGGGTCTCGGCCACTAACCCGATAAGTTTGAGCCCGGTAAATTTGAAGAACGATATGTTAGTTGAACCGCCGGTATTACCGGTATTTACCGGGTTATACCGTTGTACCGGTTTTATTTACAAGTAAAATTTTATGTTTAAACGTTAAAAAAATAAAATTGTTTATCGGGATACACAAAGTCACAAATAGAAGGCTTGTTGAGCAATTTCCTTACATACGACACTGTTTAGAAAAAAAAAATTAATTGATATGTTCATCTTTAAAAAATAACGGCCCATGTAAAAACTATGTTTAACCATCATCCTTCTGCTTGCTGTTAAAAACTTCTAAACGATAAAACTTCTTATTTAATATTGTAGGAAACGAAAGTAGTTACGCCCTTGTTGATGAGAATGACGATGATAGTGAATTTCATCTTTTAAGCGATCGTGAACTTGATACATTCAACACTGCAATGTCATAAAACAATTGTGCACTTTTATTTTAAAAAAAACTTTGTTGAAAAACTGAGTGTTTTTTTATTATTTTTTTAATTATGGATTAACTTTTGATTTATTTTTTATTATGGAATCATGTAGTTTTAGATTACTTTTGAGTTGAAGTTGTATTTTTATGGAATTATAAGGTTAACTAGTCAACCTGTTTGAACCGTCCGATACAACCCGGTACAACCGTTGAACCATTTCTGAGCCTAATCCGGTACAGTTTAAAAACCGGTTTTTAAAACATTGATTTAGCTTCAAATTAGCCGTCGCAACTCTGTTGTAAAATATAGCCGTCACTATTTTAATTTGTGATGAATGTTTGTCGCAGTATTAGCGACAAAATTCGAGATTGTCACAATAGTCAATAGCGACAAATTTGTTATGTCGCAATTCATCATCTCGCAGTATTAGTGACGGATTTCGACCCATGCAACACATTTTTGTCGTTGATTTTAGTGTTATCAAGACCATTTTAGCTTAGTTGGATTTACTTAAATCAAAGAAAAATGAGAAGAAACATTGTTATAAGTTAAGAGATGTGGAGTATACACTTGTAGAAGACTATTCTCATTTCTGATACCTTTGGTGGTTCAAAGGGAACAAAGCCCTATACAGGTGCAACCTTAGCAAGGGTCGATAAAAAATTGCATGGAAAGATCTAAGTTAACTGAGGCCAACAACAGCTTGGTCCATGAGTAGCATGTAAGATCCATAACAAAACGCCTTTAGTAGGTCATTAACAACTTGGGCGATCTGAGTTATCGCTGAAGGAGTTCTTGCTGGTGGTTTTCCTCTTGACAGAAGTTACTACAAGAAAGTTGGTTATTACCGACGAGGGCTTTAGCGACGACATATTGTCGTCGCCATTAACCAACCAATTCCGACGACACGTCATATGATCAGTTTGTATACCCTTTGGTGCTTCTGTTCCCGATTAATACTTGTGTAGACTAATTAGTAATCAGTGTATGATGTTTAAAAGGTTGTATATGTATATAAATAAGTGAATTGAGAAGGTGAGCATCTAGAATCCTAGCATAAGAATGAATGGTATTTTATATTTATTTTAAATTGATGGCATTCGGTTCGGTTCGATTATTTCGGTTATGGCATACCCTATAACCAAAACCGACCTGCAGTTTTCGGTTAATTGGTTATTGCTTAACCGAACCATCGGTTAATTGTTCGGTTTAGTTAATTCGGTTCAGTTAAGTCGGTTATTTCGGTTACGGTTCGGTTAATTCGGTTTTTTGCTCACCTCTACTCTGGATGGTTCAGCATGGTTTTATAGCTGAACCATTAAGAGGTTTGCAGAACCATTAAGAGGTGGGTTTTCAGCCAAACAAACACTCTTACCTCTGACCGATTCAGAGGTAAACCTCTTAATGGAATCATTAAAAGACTACCAAACAACCCCTAACTCTTTCACGAAGAGTTGTGACGTTTTAACAAAATGTTATAATGGTTTCCCAACTATAAAAGAAAAGTCTTTGGTCAATTTCTTGTACACAATTTTCACAATAGAAATTACATATTCGTTCTTGTTTCTTTTTAATTATCCGATTGAACTTTCAAGACTGCTATCGAAATATTTCAATTTGAGAGTGATACGTACACGATTGAAAGAGATATACAGGGGAATTTGAAACTATAAAACCCGCGATTTCGACCGTTGTAGTATGGTCTCCTTTGGTCAGTTAGTGGTTTCTTACGAAATCACGTACTCTTTCAGGACTACGCCCTTGTAATGTTTAGTGAAAGGTCTTAATTATCTCTTGTATGCGAATTAATTAAGGTTCTACGAGAGCACTCTCGACTTGATCTTGAGTTACGTTAATCCCTTCAATTTTGTAGTTAATATCTAAAGAACAATGAAAACCTCATAAAGTATTATGTATTATTGATCAACTATTTATAGGAGTATAATGGGGATATTTACAAAGAAAACCTAATCTAATCATAATTCCTAATTATGATAAAGATAATTACAATAAATCTTATCTATGTAACAAATCCTAACTAATATATTTTATCTAATCATAACTACTATATTTTATCTAATAATCCCCCACAGTTGAGAGGGGGGAGGGGGATTGGACGTTCAAACAGGAGAAAAGAACAATAAAGGTATAAGAAGAACATACAATCTTGAAAAATATAAGAAAAAAACAATTGTTTTTAAAACTCAGGGTTGGTGCCTGATTTGAATTTGTCTGGTTTTTTACAGCTCAAGGTCGATGCCTGATTTGTAATTTGTTCTGGTTTTTCAAAACTCAGGCTCAATGCCCGACTTGTAGTTTCTTGGCAGCAAACGGCCGCAACGGATCTAAAGCCAAAGCGGCAGTGACAAGAGGCACGATGACAGAGCTATAGCAACATGCGCTACGATTGCGGTGCATGACAGCAAGAGAAAATAAATAAAACCTAATTAATATATTTGTACATTGCGAACGAGATGGAGAAGAAAAGAAATAAAGTCATCACACAATGGGACAAGGGGGGTAGAAGGCCGACGACCAACCAATATCTGGATGCAAACGCGGTGGAGAGAGATGTGAAGGGAGAGAAGAGGTATGGGCAAGAATCCTAAGGCTCTAATACCATGTAAAATAATGAAAACCATGTAAAGTGTTATGTATTATTGATCAAATATTTATAAGAATACAATGAGGATACTTACAAACAAAACCTAATCTAGTCATGATTCCTAATTATAGGGCTGTAAACGAACCGAACCGAACCGAACGAAGCCTTGTTCGTGTTCGTTCGTTAAGCATTGAACTTGTTCACGAACGGTTCACGAACACTAACCGAACGAAATTTCATGTTCATGTTCGTTCATTAAGGAAATGGGTGTGTTCATGAACGGTTCACGAACGTTACCGAACGAAGCGTTGTTTAGGACTTTTGATGTCAACCCTAATGCTTACATGATTTAGGATTGATAGAAACTTACATTATTTAGGATTGAGAACTTAGAAGCCCTAATCGAGTAATAGTGGATAGAGAAATGACGCATAAATGAGAATATGGTTTCCTTGTGTACTTATTTAATTGTTATAGGGTAATAAAAAAATTAAAAATTAAAGAATATAAAATGTTTAGATAAAATAAAACAGAAATATACAAAAATCTTAATGAACATCTTAAACAAACGAAAATGAACAAACATAAACGAACGTAAATGAACGAACGTTCACGAACAGCTTACCGAACGTTCACGAACACAATTGAACGAACGAGACCTATGTTCATGTTCGTTCATTTAGTTAATCGAACGAAATTTCTTGTTCATGTTCGTTTATTTATTAAACGAACGAACGTAAACGAACTTCCCGCCGAACGGTTCATGAACTGTTCGCTGAACGTTCAGTTCGTTTACAGCCCTACCTAATTATGATAAAGATAATTACAATTAATCTTATCTACGTAAGGGTGGGGTTATGCTAAAAAGCCTAGAGAGTTTAAGAAGGGTAAGAAGAGTTTTCAGCCTTTAGATGATTTGTTTGATGGAGAGGATCAACCATAATAAATTCTCATAATAAGTATTATTACTCAAAAGTTGACACATGTCAATTTTTCATGGCTTCTTAGCCTTCTTAGGATATAGAGTCTTTTTAGCATAACTTTTACCATCTACGTAATAAATAAATACTAACTAATATATTTTATCTATTGATAACCTATATATTATATCTAATAATATCAATGTTTAAAACTTTTGTATAAACCATAAATTAAAGAACTTTCAACCCTCAAAATAACTTTTATTTGGTCCTCAGTTTGTCATTGGTACAAATTTCCACACCATATCAATATAGTTATACGTACATCTTACTCAAAATTCACATCATAATGCTTTACTGAATCAAGATGCTTTCCTGTGTATGCCTATTTGTGGGTGTGTATACGCCCAAATTGTCGCTATAGATCACTAGATCAGAATATATGAGGTAATTTCTTGTTTGTCATGGGGAAATGAAGTTAACATATTATCATATTTCAATCACCTTTTCTTCTGCCAACTGGCTTTCAAGCATATATTCTCAAGATATCCATAGCAGCCTCATGAGTGACATTTTATTAGGTTGGTTAGATTTCTATCTTGAACACCAATAAAGATTCGAACTTTATTATTCTTTTCTTAGATGTGACCTTTTGTTATCTGATTCTAGTTTAGGAGGTAGTTTCAGGCAGTGTCTAACTAGTGTAGAAATAGTAGATTCGGATAATGTGTGTTGGTAACTAACTACTGTAATTTTCCCACCACCCGGAAATTGTTATAAATAGACGCAAACAATCCTTCTATTCCATCGTAGGGTGCTTTGTCTACTTGTTTCAATTATCATCGAGTGCTAGATCTAAGACAATGAGTTACAATAGCTCTAACCGCGGTTCAGGTTAGTCCTTTTTGCATCTTTAAGCGATTGACCATTGGTGCATTGTCTCAAAATCATGTGTGACATCATGCAACAAGCTGGTGGTCTCAAAGTCTCTTTTTTCATATCAAAAGTTTGTTATATTAACTTCAGTTGTAACCTGCTATCATAACATTGTATTGTAATCTATTACCAAGATGGTCTGATGGAGGGTCAAGAAATACGTCTTTGTATGCTCACAATCTTTTCTTTTACGTTTCTTTTTCATTTTTGTTGCATATAAGATATTTCTATAACTTGGCTCATAGAGTAATCCGGCCTACCAGTTGTTTTTTATGCTCCCTTGTCCGAAAATATTTATAAAAACAAATTTTTTTAGATGGTTGTTAAGATTTAAGTGTTATAGCATTCTTTTGCACCACTTTTTCTTTTACAGGAAGTAGGAATGTTAGAAGAAATGTGTTGGAGTTTGGAAGGACTTTTGTGGTGATGCCGAAAGGAACTCACACAGCAACTATTGTTTGGTTGCATGGCATTGGTGAGAAGGGCTCAAGGTGATTATTGACTTTTTGACATTTGACTATTGTGATTTGACTTTTCAGATTGTCTTTAGAGTCCTTCAAAACTTTCTCTTGCATATCATCATGTTGGACCTTTTGAGGGTCAAATTATCACACAGAAAATGATTGATCAAAGTTATTGTATTTATGAAGGAAAACTTAATATCTATGTGTAGCTATAGATATATAATGTATAAGAACACAAGCATTTTTAAGATAAAACATTTAGAAAGTTTTGTATCAATTTTGAATATGAAAAACATGCTATGTTTGAATCTTGACTATCTTTGTGACCATTGAGGTGATCCTTAAAAAAGTAACTATACCAATTATTTGTTATCGAATCCGACATGCACCCACAACCATGTGTTTGAAGGCTACCGCAATCATGGCCACCTTAAACATCATGCAGCATAAGAGTTTATCAACTCATTTCTCATTTCCCATTTGCAAAATATTTGATAATAAACAATACATTCTTTGTAGTAATGAAGTATGTTTTTTTTACTGTTTTACAGTTGGACTCGGATCTTGGAATCTTTTCCTCTTCCAAATGTAAAGATTCAAATCTACTACCTTTCTCATGCACATTTAACCATAAGTTTAGTTTCATTTATTTCATAATTAGTATTTTTAGAATTTTTTATATCTATGATTTAGATCAAATGGATCTGCCCAAGTGCGCCAACTCGTCAAGTAACACTGTTTGGTGGATATCCTTGCACCGCTTGTATGTTCTGTCTTTTTGTATTTATAGATCATCTTGTCATTTTTTACCATCTAAAGATTTTGTAATATGAGACGATTTTATCACATTATATGTCAATATTATCAGGGTTTAACATGGCAAGCATGTCAGAAGATGATTGTGGCGATTTGGAGGGCTTGGATGCATCAGCAACACATGTTGCAAATCTCTTGACTAATGAGCCTGATGATGGTATGTGTTCGTATTAGTTAGTTAGTTAGTTACTGATCATGCTAACATTGTCTCACATTATTTTCACGATCATAAATTAGCATGCGCGATCAAACTGTAAATATTTTTTTGTTTTATATACTAAAAAACATCATTTAAACAAAAGAAGTAAATGTTCTCTTACATTTTCCCTTTACAGTTAAACTAGGAGTTGCAGGCTTCAGCATGGGTGCATCTGTCGCACTTTACTCTGCCACGTGTCGAGTTGTTGGGCAATATGGGAATGGAAACCGATACCCTATCAACCTTAGTGCAGCTGTTGCTCTCAGTGGTTGGCTACCAAGTTCAAGGTTTTACTTTGTTGTTTGCAAACTATTATAAGTTTATAATCATTTATTATTTTCACCTTCAATTTGTGGCACCCATGTTCGATATCATTTTGCTGAGCAAACATCCTCTTGTAGGTTTTTAAGGAATAGAGTGGGAGTATCACAAGAAGCTGCAAGGCGTGCAGCATTGCTGCCTGTCTTGCTTTGTCATGGTCGAGGTATATGCTTATAGCACACTATTGTACAAACTCGGACATATTTTTCCATTTGTCACAACATCCAACTTGTTACACCGTTTTGGTCCATATTTTAAGGTAGACAGATCAAAAGTTATGATGTATTAAGTTGGGCCCTTTTCTAGCCCACGTGCTTTTGTTCGGTTGCTACAAATACCATATCATTTATGTATTGTTTTCTTGTTGTAGTTGATGATGTGGTAGAGTACAAACTTGGTGAGAGATCTGCACAAACCATGTATTCTGCTGGATTTCAGAATCTAACATTTCGGACATATAATGGGTAATTCTTGTTTTCAAATCTATACTATATAATAAATAAAGGTTTTTCATGCCACGTGTCGTCTCCATATTTATTTTGATCATTTTTTTCCCGTCTCTCTCATATTAAATACACCTCTATCTTTTAATAGCAATATATTTTTAAAAGAAAATACTAATTATACTAATAAAATAAATTTATTTTAAATTATCCCTTATTATTATAAGAAACTTTGAAATCTAATTATGTAACTTTTATTTTCAATCAAATAAATGAAAGTCAAATTACATTAAATAGTAATTAATGTATTTTCTAAACCCATTTATATATTAATTTTGAATTTTGTTTTCTATCCTTAGTATATGTAATACATTTTTACACCTGTAAAATATATACATAAAGATTTAAGAATTTTATGTATTCATATTTTTCTCCCCGTGTGTATTACATGGGTGTCAAGCTAGTTTAAGTTAAAAGAAGCTATTTTAATGCATGTTTATTGATTTTACTTACCATTCAGGCTTGGTCATTACACAAACCTAGAAGAGATTAATGATGTTTGCAGTTGGCTCATTGCTTGTCTAGGGGCTTGATGGATATAGTCAGAAAGAATTGGGGGGGGGGGGGGGGTTTATATATTGTATGTCATATACTATCTACTGTATCAGCATAAGAGAAAGATTGATGTATTTGAATCTCAGAAAGAATGTATCGCGATAAGAGTTTGCAACTCAAAAATTGGAATAGATGTATTCACGTTTTAAATTTTATATCTTAAATCACGTAACATCATGAATCATGTTTAATATGAGATGGATATGTCACATGTTTACATCATATGACTTTAGTGTTATGAAGCATCAAACAGAGACGTTTTATGAGATCATATGCCTGCAATAACTTCTTTTCATACCAATGTGTGATTACACACTAACCTGTCAAAAAGCACAAAAATGTGCCATATAGCCCTTTCTTGCCAAAAGCAGTTTTACATACTTTACATATGCATTCTTCACAGGATACGACATTAGCCTATTGAGATAAATTCGGAAAGTTACTACGAGTTTGGTCAAAATATATAATTTTGGTACAATTTGGGTTGGGTTAACCCAAAACAACTTTTAAGTTTATTATAGATAACAATCTAATTTCTTGAGTAATATCTACCTGGTTGACACATTTGACATGTTTCCTTTCAACAACTAGTTTATTTCAGCTTTACCAGTTAGAGATAAAACATAACCTTACCCATTTTAGAATTGAATAGATATAGCCTTAAAGTATCTTTTGGCATACGTCGACTTGTCACAATTGCAAGCTTTTTTTTTGTGTTTTCGTGCAACCGTAAGAGGTCAAAATGTGCCAAAAGATATACTACAACTTTGCTAGTTGGAGACTCCAATGAATCTTGGTGGAAAATGCAATCACAATAACTGCAAATTAAGAAACTGCCCTGGTTACCATCAAATGTGTTTATAATTCATTCATAGTTAAATTAGCTTACAGTTTCAAGTACTTTGACTTCATCACTTTTGTTGTTTGAACTGACGAAGATGATTTAAATGTAAAAAAAGAAACGACAACGTTGTGGTGGAGACGTCAATATGTGAACATCGAACTGTTAGAAATCAGGCCCAAGAATACGAACAGGAAATTTGATCTTAACCAAGATTGACTCTTTCTGTTTACTATAATTCTCTGATCTTAACCAAGATTGACTCTTTCTGTTTACTATAATTCTTGACTTACAAATTACATGGATCCTAACCATCTATTTATAATAAATAAACCATACTAATCATACTCAAATACATAATTGTATTCCTAAACTAACTCCAACAAACTCTTAGATAAACATAAAATAACTTTATCTAAGCATTCAAACTATTAATTAATTAACTATTTCCGAATCACCCTTTCAACTTTCACGTTCTTCCAAAGCGACTCCTCTTTCTTTCGTAAAATCAAGATTAACTCCTTCACGAACAAGGTACGTGCACCATCAAAACATGGAATACGTTTGTTCGATCGAGAGCTCAAAAGGCAATTCTATCTTGTCAATGCCTAGCAGGAAGCAATGAGCAAGTTATGTACACTCGAACGAGAATGGATGATCCAGGAGTACGTGAAATATTAACGAACCTAACTCTTAAGATTGCATACCTCTAGGACAAGGGTTCCATATTCTACTTTATTGTTGCGCTAAATATTCAGTAATCTCAATCCCATACCGAATTATAAAACCATGTCACATACCCGGTCCCATACGTCAGGTACATTAGGGGTGTTCATGGTTGGTTTAAACCCGTGAAACTGTCCAAACCGGTAATCGATTTTGTTTCACGGGTGCATTTTTAAATTTCTTTTGGTTGGTCGGTTTGGAAATTTTGAAAGCACAATGAACGATTTGGTTTATAGTTTGTCGAACGGGACTAGACAGTTAGAAATAAGCTATAGAATTTTTAATATTTTAGGCTTGCAGTCGAGCCTAATGTACTTGAAACTAGAGGTGCACAAAAGGCGGTTTTTGAACCGAACCGGTTTCGAACCGGCCCGAACCGGTTTGGTCAACGCAAACACTAAACCGGTTTTGACCCAAACCGGTTCGGGTTAAACCGGTTTTGCAAGTATAAAATGTCGAACCTATTGAACCGGTTCAGGTCGGTTCTGGACCGGTTCGGGTTGGTGAACCGGTTTAAACCGGTTTTTTTTTTAAAAAATTTTTTTTAAAATAAATTAAAAAATATTACAACATTACAATACGAGAAAAAGAAAAACATATAGTTCAACGTTTATTCATATTGTAGGGGTTCGGAAATCACAAAACATTACAATATTAAACATTACAATACGAGAAAAAAATATATATATTTTTATTTTTTGGAGTTTTTTTGTTTAATATTAGTCGTCATTCTCGGAGTTACTAGTGGATCCTCGTAGTCTATCATCTTCGGCGAGTTCTTCATTTGTAAGTGGGCTCGCCAATCCTTGGTTAACCTCAGATTCGTGTATGAGTTCTTCAACTTCAATTTCTTCTTCAAGCGAAGCCCTATCTTGTCTCCTATCTACCGCATCCAAATGGTCTTTCAAGCAAATGCACATTTCCATTGCCGCGGGAGTGAGTCTAGTTCTTCGAATAGATAAAACCCTGCCACTAAGAGAAAAAACGGATTCCGAAGCTACCGTGGAAGCTTGGACGGTTAGTAAATCACGGGCCATGGCGGTTTGTGTTGTACCATATTTATGTAAATAAATATCAAACAAATCTTGCAAACATTTGTTAAAATAAGTTTTTGTTACGGTTGAAAAATGAATATCTTCGGAATTCAAATCCAAATCGTAAGTTATTTTATCAATCAAGGTTTCAACACCGTAAACATTAATTGTAGGGTTTAATGCGGCGGCACAAGTTATAACCGGAGGCATTTCTTTAAAATATTTAACAAATTTTTCTTTCATCGGTTTTATCATTGTCGTAAAAAGAGTATTTTTATTTTCAAGTTCGGCTAATTTGTTACACATTAGAAATATTTGTTTAAGAGCCAAGGGACTTGTGGGGTAATAAACCCCGGATAAAAAAGTAGTGGCGGTTTTGAAAACTTCGAGCAATTCGGTTAAATTTTCAAGAATGTCCCAACTCGTAGACGGAAAACTTTGAATTTTACGACGCGGTTTTGAGGAAAGCATATCATGAAAAATTGATAAAGTATCTTTTTGACGTATAGCACTATGAAACATTTTATAAGTTGAATTCCATCTTGTTGGGAGGTCCCAATTGGGACCTAAGCAAATCAAACCCGTATCGTTACATAATCTAATATATTCATGGTATCTTTTTTTACTACTACTAAAAACGTCTTTAAGCATGACTCGAAATGCATTACTTATTTCAATAACGGGTTCAACCCCAAGCCCGTCTTGCACGGCTAAGTTGATGATGTGTGCAATACATCGATTATGGAAAAAAGCGCCGTTGCAAATCGGATTATATTTTAATATTAATTTTTGAACCGCATTTGTATTATTTGAGGCATTATCAAAAGATATTGAAAATAATTTATTTTGTAATTTAAAATCGGTTATCACATCATCTAAAATGTGAAATAAATTTTGACCCGTGTGCGGATATTCAAACATATCAAACGCGATTGTACGTTTCATCATTTGCCACGTATTGGGATCAACCCAATGAGCGGTAACGCAAATATATGAGTCGGGAATACCATGTGGAGCCGACCAAACGTCGGTGGTTAAGTTCACACCGGTTTCCAATTTTTCAAAACCTAAAATTAATTCTTTTTTTGCTTTTTTCCACATTTTTAGACAATCACGTCTAAGAGTACTACGACTTACTTGATGATAACGTGGTTGAAGGGCTTCTTGAATCATCCTCGTCGTGAGCGGGTTGTCGAAATGGTTGAACGGCAAACCTCTTTGAATAACTAATTTCGCCATTCTATCTCGAACAATATTTGGATCGAAGTTCCAAATTCCACCCTCGCTTGTCATAGATGCTTGACCCTCACCTGGAATATTCTTCAAACTCGGACACGATTTTTCCAGATGAGTTTTTAGAGTAGAATTTGATTCCTTTTTAAAAAAACCACCACATTTTTTTGCAACGAGCACGTTCCAACCCGTTAGACAACTCACATAGATCGTAGTTTGACCAAATTGCGGGGTTCCTCGTTGTTGGTATTATTTTCACAACGCTAACTTCGTTAGAGGAAACACCATAACTTGAAGAACCTGCCATTGCGTTTTTTGAAATTTTTTGAGCGTTTTTTGAGCGTTTGAGAAGTGTGATTTAACCAAAACACCCACTACCTATTTATAATGTGTTTGGGGGTTAAAATGGGTCAAAAAACGGTCAAAAATTGGTCCCAACGGCTAGTTTTTTTTTTGACCGTTAAACCGGTTCAAACCGGTTTACCAAACCGGTTTCTCAAACCGGTTCACAAAAAACCGGTTGTAAACCGCTCGTCGCACAAATAGGTTAAACCGGTTGTAAACTGGCGGTTCGTATCGGTTTGAAACCGGTTCACACAAAACCGGTTATGGGGCGGTTCGGGTTCCGGTTCGGAACCGGTTTGGATTTCCAAACCGGTTTTTTTGTGCACCTCTACTTGAAACAGGAAACTAGTAGATTTGAAACTCACTTGCAACCTCAAGTTTACCCTTTTAAAACCATGGAAATTGTAGATGATGATCATATGTTACTAACATTGCTTTTGTTTTATTGATACTCAATTATGTATTAATGTAATGAGTTAATTGCATAAATGGCGTGGTTTGTTCGAATTGCAGCTTTAGCCCCCAGGACTGAAAAATTACAAATATAGCCCAAAGTTTTGGACCCTAATGCAAAAATAGCCCCTGTCGTTAACTTAAGTTAGATTTTAACGGAATTAAAACTTACGTGTATATTTGGGTAGCATGTATCTGTATTTTGACCTTATTTACTGCAACTATAGAGTGGTTCGAGACTAATACAGTAGCATATAACACCACCTTTTTTGCAAAAGATTCAGTGGTTTGAGACTTATATTACTGCAACTAAAAATTACTTTATGTTTTAATCATTTAAAATTACTTCAGTGGCTTGAGACTAAAGATTCATGGGTTGATGGGACATTATTTACAAAAGAAAAAAAAAACTAACTGACACAAGAAGTTACTACCAGCTTGCCTTGCTCTGCAGCTTAAACTCCAATAAAAAGATAATGGTGGCAACAACGCTGTCTATTTCACACAAAATTGTTGCATTAAAGCTGCCTAATCATTGCATGTGATTCAAACAAAATTTCTGCAGTTTTGCTATATGACCCAAAACAAGCAGTAAAAATGTCCCATTTAAAGATAGGGACGATTAGGATATTTCAAAATAAAAAATTTTTAAACCACTTTGCACAAGAATCAGAATAATATGAATATGAAAACCACCATACACCTCTGGTACTAGTTCAGTGTTTGCAACTCTTCAAATCCAACGCATTCTCGACTTCCTTCTTCTTTGAATGTTCAAACGAACATAACCAGGATGATTTGGGACGATCGTGGTAGATTAATTCTTCATGGAACTTCAATCAACATGGGTTCTGATCGTAATGGAAAGGGAGGGGAAAGATACGTATATTAGGGTTGGGTCAAGAGAAAATGTCTGAATTACCCTCACATGTCATCCACGTAAGTTTTAATTCCGTTAAAATCTAATTTAAGTTGACGACAGGGGCTATTTTTGCAACCGGGCCCAAAACTTTGGGCTATATTTGCGATTTTTCATTCTTGGGGCTAAAGCTGCAATTTGAACAAACCATAGGGCCCATCTATGCAATTAACTCTAATGTAATTTATAAAATTGCTTTCGTTTCTTCTTGTATGTTCCTAAAAAGTTTCTTAGCAACACTTTCTGCAACACTTTATGTAATAGCATTGTATGTAAAGGTTTAAATCTTTGTATGTTTTTTGTGTTCAAATTTGTGCATTTTGAGACAAGTCTTTTTCTTTGGCCAACTTCTTTTTTATTCTATAGTTTATGCATAACCGTTCATGTAGTTGTTAACTGGGTTTACGCATACACAACCCCTGACTTATATAAATATATAAAGACTCCAAACATACTTTCTAAGAATGACTAAGAGACCTCTATATTCTAATATTTAGTTTAATACTTCAATACGTCTAGTCACTGAAGTGAAATGTCTCGCATTGAACGAAGCATTATCCGAAGGTGTTAACTAATTCATGAATACAACATTTGAAGTATTCTTGACAGGAACAAGCTTCATCACAATAAAATCCAGCAGCAAAGCAATCACAGTAACTGCAAAGAAACTGCTTTGATTACCATCAAATGCATCTTTGAGTTTATAATACATTCATAGTTGAAGTGGGTGCCAATATAAACTAACTTACAGTTTCAAACACTTTGATCTTTACAGTTGCAACGCCTTTGATCATCGCTGTTTGAAATCATTGTTACCTTTTGCTCTTTCAGCTAAACCTTCTTCTGGCAAAGGCCCTCGGTCACTTATGGCTAGCGCGCTTTAGCTATGTGCAATTGTGCATGGTGATAAATCGACAAGTATATCCGAACTGAAATAGAGGTTACATCCCAATGAGAATCATATAAGGTTCTTAAAATTGGAAGATCCTCACTATGTGTATCATATTAAGTTCAATTCTTTAAGAAAACAAGTAGTCAAACCGAACCGGTTACAGTTTTATCTATCTTTAAATAAAAAAATATGTTAAAAGAAGTTACCGTCATTATTAAAGCAAAATCCGAGATATTAGATAAGAAATAACACTAGATAAATCTCAAGGATTATCTGACAGATTAAACAAATAGACAATTAAAACCAAGGTGATTTAATGTAATTGTTCCAATAACAGAGATTTGCATGGTAAAGTAATGCAAGTTCAAAGACTAATATTAAAAAAAATTGTTACAGTGGGGTAAAAAAGGTAACTTTTTGAAAACTGCCCACCTAGTGGAGTAACTTCTAGAAAATCATCAAAATGTACATTTTGATCCAATTTTTTGGTAAAATATACATCGACATTTAACCACACTAAAATAAACATATCCAAAATCAACACATCAGAAAACGACTAAAAGGCTAAAAGTCCAACTCGGACAAGTTTAAACTCAAATTTCTCTCTTGGTTCCCAAGGATTTCTGAATCTTTTTACGGTTTTTTGTTTAGAATTGGCATACGAATATTTGTTCTTATTGCCGTTCAAGAGACAAAAATAATAATAAAATTAATTAATTAAACAAATTGGAACTTTGACTTCACAAAGTCAAAACTGAAGCTTTCACCAGCCAGTTTCTCAAGTTTAAACTGAACTTTAACATATATCAAAATCAAAGCTACATAAATATCCACAAGAGGCTTATAAATTTATGCACATGTTGAAGCTGGTAAAACAGATTATTTAATTAACTAATCTCACAAATTAAAGCTAGTAAAACAAAATATAAAACAATTAGCAAATAGCAAAACAGATTGTTTAATCAATTAATTAGCAACATAGCAAATTGTTTAATCAATAAGCAAAATAGAAGAAACCATATTAAAGCACATATAATCAATTAATCAGTAATCATGCTATATATTCTTCACATGCCATGTTCAACAAAACATTAACTGAAGAAGAGGCAGAGGTTACCTCAAGCAGAAATGACTGAAGCAGAATAAAGCCAGAAACAGTTGAAGCAGAAAGCCAAAAACGATTAAAGGCTTGAAGCAGATGGATTGAAGCTTGTAAATTGTATATTGTAATCACTAAATCACTGTGATCACTGATGCAGATGGATTGAAGTATCGTAACATATTAACCAAAATAAAAAAAAGCATTAAGCATCGAATCATCAACTGGGGGGCATTGGTAACCGTAATAGTCCGTTGGCCTCCCCTCTTGGTTCTCTCCCAGACTCACAAGGAATTATCTCCTTCCCCCTATCAGCCTAAGGAATTATCTCCTTCCCCCATATTAAAGCACATATAATCAATTAATCAGTAATCATACTATATAATCTTCACATGCCGTGTTCAACAAAACATTAATTGAAGAAGAGGCAGAGGTTACCTCAAGCAGAATAAAGCCAGAAACAGTTGAAGCAGAAAGCCAAAAACGATTGAAGGCTTGAAGCAGGTGGATTGAAGCTTGTAAATTGTATATTGTAATCACTAAATCACTGTGATCACTGATGCAGATGGATTGAAGCATCGTAACATATTCACCAATTGAAAAAAATAACATTAAGCATCGAATCATCAATTGGGTGGCACTGGTAACCATAATATTCTGTTGGCCTCCCCTCTCAGCTCTCTCCCAGACTCACAAGGAATCATCTCCTTCCCCCTATCAGCCTAAGGTTTTGCCCTAATCGTTCTTCGTTCCAATTCCATTCATAGAGTAGTCGAGTCCCGCTTCACCCCAATGTATGGATGTGCCAGCGCAAAACAGCTGAACCCGAGCCCCAACCCGACTCCCACCCCTTATAATAATAATAATATTTATTTTATTTTTATTATCATGATTATTATTATGATATTGATTATTACTATTTTTATTATGATGATATATAAAAATTACTATTAATAATATCTTGAAATAGTTCACTGTAAACTCCCAAACTAATGATTTAGCAAAACATTAATACCATAATCCAAAAAGAACTACATAAACCAGAAACACAAAAATAAACTGCAAACTTGATTCCAAATCTGGGTTCATCAATATGGTTTCATAAAGCAATATGTTTTTCCAACAAAGTTACTCAAATCAAGAATCTTGAAATAGTTCACTGTAAACTCCCAAACTATAAAACAAAACATAACAAAAATGCAGAACTCAAAGCTATTAATTGAATTCTCTATGATACTGACCTCCTTTTATTCGCGTTAGCTTCACCTTCGATTTTCATCTTAACATCCGGCAAAGACTGATACAAAGGCAACGCAACCGAATCGGAAAACTTCAAATGCAAAGACCTCACACCAGCCAACTTCTTTGGAACAAACCTAACCGCACCATCAATAGCAGCCCTCACATTCTCAACAATCTCATCTCTCTCCATTGAATCTTTGGCCACTCGAATCACACAACAAGTCCCTGTCCTAACAAACAACAAACCAGAACTGCACCCTCTCTCAATCTGCTCCTTCCAATTGTTATGACTCAAATCAACACCTAACGGCAACTTGTTCTTTTTAAAAAACTGTTTCCCTAACAACTTAGGAAGCATAGGAATTATCCTTTTGTCAGCAAAGAACATATCGTACGAATCGCAAAGCTTCCGTTTCGATTCAAACGCTTTGTAATCCGTTTTCAGCTTTGAAAACTTTATCACTTTCGTCACTGAAATTCCGTCTGATTTGATCTTCTTTTTAGCGGATTCGGAACTGATGTTTGATTTAGGACGGTCGTCTATGATTAGGCAGAGTTCGGGGGAGATGATGGGGTGGGGGAAGGGGATTTTGTAAGGGTTTGTTCGAACGCCGTTTTGGGGGATTTTTTTGAGCGTGAGGATTAGATAGATGAAATCGTCTTGGGGTAATAGTTGAGAGGTGTGGGAATCGGTTTGTTTGGATTTCCATTTGAGTAGGGCGTCGACGGCGACGGCGGCGGCGGCTGTGGCTGTGGCTGTGGCGGTGGATGTCGGCATTGATGAACAAGGGTTACAGGAGGTTGACCTATCTCTATGATTTTATAAAAACAAATTACTAAAATAGTCCCTTGACTATTACATATATAACCTTTCCTGCCACTCGAATAGAGAAGTATAGAAATTGATTTAAAAAGTATTATCTTCTACTTACTACTATACCAAAATTCAAAACAGTTTTTGAAGTAAAAAAAACAGGATGAACATTTGGTATCAAGTACTTTTATCGTTACCGTGTCGATAGATTCAGTTCCGGTATTGACATCTACTTTTCTCAAAATTCGGTATCGGTATTTTCGGTACCGATACTATCTTGAGATGAACATTTTATGACGAGTATCGGTACCGTACTGGTACCGTACCGATATCATCTTGAGAGTATCGGTACCGTACTGGCACCGTACCGATATATTCAATACCGGTACCTACTTTTTCATAAATTCGGTACCGGTATTTTTGGTACAGGTACCAATCTCATCCCTAAAAAAATAGTAACTTTTAGGATGTCATCATTTTGTAATATAGTTTTTTCAAAAGTTAAAAACAAAGAATTTAATTTAAATATTCCAAGAATATTAATACTTCAATGTATTTCGATAAATATTCTAATTCCTCTACTTAAAAGATATAAATCTTTACAAAAGAAAAGAAAAATAAAATGAGTTATATATATTCAAAACGTAAGTAAAATTTATGGATCCGGCTCGGTTTTGAATAAAATTTATATTGAAACGTAAATAAAAGTAACCACGTTGTAACGGTGTATTCAGAATTTATAAAATATTATATTTTAAAGTTATAATGCATGTAGTAATTGGGGTTTTCAAAATGTTTTTACTGTTACAGTTGATAATGCATGTAGTAATGATACGACTTTAGATTACCGAAAAGTAAGTATGCCAAAAGAGAAAATCTTTGTGTGTTAAATGCTAGATGGACTCATGTTTGATGTATGACACATGTTATAAATTTAGTTGCTTAGGATGACATTAAGTAAAAAATGAGAAAAGCAAAATATGAGATTGAAAACGACATAAAATCGGAGTTGGATAAATATTGGACATAGGAGATTGAAGAAGATGTTGATTATTACACTCAAGAGCTTACTATTTTGGATTGGTGGAAGAAAAGAATTCCGACTTTACCAGTTTTATGACATGTTGCTCGTGATATTCTTGTACGGTGGCTTCCAAATCTACTTTTTACCTAGGGTAGAGTACTGGATTCTTTTATGAGCTCTTTAACTTCTAATACGATGCAAGCTCTTCTTTGTTGTGAAGATTGGATCCGGTCATCTAGTGTTCCTATTAATGTCGAAGAACACCTCGAAGATCTTGAGCAATTAAAAAAAATAAATTAAACTTATTTTTATTCGTGATAATTGTTATTTATTTATTTTTTCCATTTAGGAGTAACTTTATTTTTTTTTCTTATCTACTTACAGATTTAAGATAATTGGTTAATGTATCAACCATCATAGATGGTTAAAATTGTAAGTTAATAAATTATTTATAATCTTGTTGTAATATGCATTATAATTTTACATCAACTGATGAACTATGTACATACAAATTCTTGTTATTGTCATAGCACCAGAAAGTAAAAAAGAAATGGAATTTCACTTTTTTTTCAAGTTTGTACGAGTTTGGTCAAAATATATAATTTTGGTACAAGTTGGATTAGGTAAACCCGAAACATTTTTTTCCATAACTTTTAAGTTTATTACAGATAACAATGTAATTTCTTGAATAATATATGCCTAGTTGACATGTTTCCTTTCAAAACTAGGTTATTTCAACTTTACCTGTTTTCTTTTAAAACTAAATTATTTCAATTTTACCCGTTAAAGATAAAACATAACCTGACCCATTTTAGAATTCAATAACTACAAATCAAAATCAAAACGTCTTTATATTCTTGATCTCTTAATAGTATTTCTATCAATCAAATAAATAGATAGTTGAATCATTTACCTTTTTTTTTTTTGCCAAAAATATTCTTTCACCCTATAGGCACTCACCACTGCATCTAACTTTAGCCTTAGTGTATCTTTTGGCACACGTTGACTTCTCACAGTTGCAAGTTTTTTTGTGTTTTCGTGTAACCGTAAGAGGTCAAAGTGTACATTCAAATTCTTGTTATTGTCATAGCGCTAGAAAGTAAAAAAGAAATGGAATTTCACTTTATCACTCTGTCAAAATTGGGGAAGGTAGGCTTGACTCTTGAGTGTGAATCAAGCACTGGAAATCAATTTCTTTGTGCTTATGTGTTACAATTATAGATTTTTTGATAGGTTTAGAATCATAGGTCACTGGTTGGTGAAGTTGATATTGTTCGTGATTGTTGAACTAATTAAGGACTTAAATTTGTTGCTAGAAGTTGTTGTTTGTTTCTTTTTGAAGTTTTTAATCGTCTTGTTTAGGGGTTAGCAAGAAACGTGATTACCCGTTTAAGCAATGAAGGGTACAGGTTTCATAAAAAATCAATAAACGGGTACGGGTACGGGCCGGGTAATATCCGTCTCCTCACTCCTAGTCTTGTTGAACTTTTTAATTTATGTTTTGTTGCTACTTTGGTTGCTTTAGATGGTTTAGTTTGTTCCTTTGAATACTATGCTACTTTGGGTTGTTGAATATGGCATTAAGGAAACATTATCAATATGTTACTTTGGTTGTTTTTGGTTTTTTGCTGCTAATACATTCGATACAAATCAAATATGTTAAGATATTTTGTGTACCTTTTTTTTAATAATTTGGGTTAATTCGAATAAATCTGAATTCGAATCGAATTTGATGTTTGTAACCATCTTAAATGCTTATCTATACTACTATATAATACATATTAAAAGGGTATGGTTGTAATTTATTAAAAATTTGAAGACATTTAACACAAATTATTGTGCATAAGGTATGCATTACCAATTCATAAAATGTGATCATTTACCATTTAACACTACAATTAAAATGCAACACTTAATAATTATCATTATTTAATTCACTACATTAATTATTATTTTATTTATAAGACTTAAAACTATTTAAATTTACATTTACTATTTATATTTTTATAACTAAATACTATTTAAATTAAATATTAACTTTTGTGTAACATCCCTAATTCCCATTTTATTAAAATAAAGCCAAATGAGCAAAACCTAAATAATTGAGGGGGGCTAGCTTTAAATTCGGTAAAGTAAAAGGGGTTAAGTGAAAATTACTAAAAACCTAAAACCCACTCTCATTTTTTTCAACCGACATCTCCATATTCATTTCCTCCCCCTCTCGCAAACCTGCAACTCCCTCCCACCTTCGCCAAAACCTTAAATCCGACTTTCCTTGACCATCTATGGTGCTCGGGCTATCAAGAAATGAAGAAGGAACAAAACAAAACACGTGGACAGCCATGAGAAGCGACCGTACGGGTCGATTCCGGGTAAGGAAGAAAGATGACGACGAAACGTTAGGGGTGGTGGATGTGCGAGCTTCACGGCGGTGATACAAGCTACACGATGGTGGCGCTGTGTTGGTTCTACGGGTTTCACAAGGAGAAGACGGTGATGGTTGTAACAGCCTAATGGAGGTGGCTGCTAGAGGTCCTATGGCGGCATGGTGGAGGTAGTGAGCTTGACGGTGGTTAGTGTTTGTACGGGAATGACAATGGCAGTGGCGGTAAGCTCACGACGGCTGTTAACGGTGGCCGTGAGAGGTGAACAGTGGAAGGTGGTGGTCGATGGAGTTTCAAGGTGGTAGTATGGTGGCTATGTTTCACGGCAAGTGACCTTATGGTGGCTGTTACGATTAAGTGGTGGTTCTTATGAGCATGGTAGTGGTGGTGGTATTAGGCTTCACGAAGGTAGTGGTGGTGGTATTAGGCTTCACGAAGGTGGTGGTGGTATCAAGTCTCTCGGTAAAGATGATGATGGTGTTGCTTAAAGGTGGTTCATGATGGGTCTAGTTGTGGGGGTAGTCGAAAGGAGCGGTTCGTGTCAAGTCTCGGTTATTTTGCGGGTTCGTACTCGAGAAGGTATAACTCCTAAACCCGTGGAATGTTAATTAGATTTTTGGTCGGGTTATGAGCATCGTGTTGAGGTCTACGAGTAAATATTCTATTTGACAAAAGAATAACTATTTAATAATAATAATGATAATATATTTCACTTATCAACCGAATAGTTATGAAGGTTATCGATGCTAGAAGGTTATAACACGATTCGTTACAGACTATTATTGATGGATTTGGTAAAAGAAATGGATAATTTATATTGTCGGGTTTTAGATAAAAACAAACGAGACTCTGTCCGATTTTCGTTAAGGATTAAGGAAATGTAGTTTACAACGTAGACGTTCTCATTGCAATTTGGTTTGGTTGGGGAAGAAGAGGCTCGCAGGCGAACTTGCTAAGTTCGCCGGGTCAGAGTGGGGCGAACTTGATAAGTTCGCTGAAACCTGTTGTAGCGAACTTGATAAGTTCGCCAGACCTTGTATTAGCAAACCTGATATGTTCGCTTGATAAGTTCGCTGGGCCAGAGGAGGCGAACTTGTCTTAAGTTCGCCTAGTCAGAAATGGTGAAAACGTTTAGTGTCGAGTTAAATCTGATACGTGTCGAATTGTTATGAATAGTCAGATTGTATGAGATCCAGTAGACCATTCTACCTAAGATACCAGGTGAGTTCTAATCCCCTTTTTACCTACTTTAGGGGTGGTGTGCATACTTAGTGTAAAGTGTTTATTACATATTTTATATTAATAAACAAAGTAAAAAGCTATGTTTTAGTGTAAAGTTTAAAAGAGGCAAATGTATGTTTTAAGTAAAGCAAGATATATCTTTATGGCAAACGTTTACTATATTTTCATATACATAAACAAATGCATGATATATATGTTAAGTTATGTTCAATTAAAAGCAAAGATATTTATGGCAAGCGTTTATTATATTTTATATACATAAACAAAGGCATAATAAGTGTTAAAGTATGATCAACTCAAAGAAAGTAAGGATATTCCCTATGGGAATGTGTACCAGATTGTAAAGGTCATTAGGACTGGTGTTACTTGTACACGATGTCAGATATGGGTTCTACTCATTAGTAAGAACCTTCGTTAATAGTTGTACAATTGGTATGAGTGACGGCGGTTGCTCGGGAGAACCACGCAACTCCCCTAAAGAAAGTAAAGATATTCCCTATGGGAATGTGTACTAGATTGTAAAGGTCCTTGGGACTGGTGTTACTTGTACAAGATGTCAGATATGGGTTCTACCCATTAGTAAGAACCTTTAGGTTCGCTAACAGTTGTACAATTGGTATGAGTGACGACGGTTGCTCGGGAGAAGCACGCAACTCCCCTTAGCGTAAAGCGGTATTGTCGGTTGATGGTGCTAGCCATGAGGGCATTGGCCAGATACTCGTCGGTTCATGGTGTAAGCCATGTGGGCGGTACAGTTGTGATAAGTGAATTGACTGTTAAACGGTAGTGTCGGTTCATGGCCGTTGGCCATGGGGGCATTGACCAGGTACTTGTCGGTTCATGGACGAGAGTAATGAGGGCAGTACATTGTAAAGGAATTGACGGTTAATTATATGTTTTAAACTGATTTGAAAAATAAAGTATGTAAAGTTTTGCCTTAAGGGCAGTATGCACGTAATAATAAAGCTTTTATATAGACGATTTAAAGTAAACGTTAGAACTCACTCAGCGTTGCTGATTTTTAGTATGCATACTAGTTAAGTGTAGGTGGCTGATGTCGTACAGACGGTCTCTAAAATAAACTACTACACCTAACTTAGACTCCTAAGTAATAAATGGAAAACCTATGAACTAGACCGCACTGACAGGCAAGTGTACCTATCGAGTGTATCACAACTTTATGGTAAACCGGAATATCGAACCCTAGAGACACTACGGTAATAATACTAGACTCTGACTTGGACTAAAGATTTAATTGGTTTAGGGGGTTGACTACAATAAAGGTTAACTAAGAATGCAACAAACTAATGTCGACTCAACTATCAAGACAAGTACTAAGGTGAAATCAGAAGATGGGAAGAATACTACCTAGGTCGAAATCCTACTTGCAAAGCACAACTTCTACCGGTTCTGGAAACTATGATGGATCTGGGTTTCTAAAGATGACAACTAAATACTACGTAGTGGATCCTTAATCACTCTCAGGGTGTCACCAACTAAGCTACCTAAAGTGTACTAAACTCACTAGATGGTTAGATCACTTCTCGGGTATTTCGAACAATGATAAAGTACCCACAAGACAGATTACCTCTTAGTCTAACTATCCACAATACATTCAAAGAATGCACGGGGTAATCTCTGGATAACAATTATGATTTAACCTAGCAACAATCACTAGACACCTAATACTAACGTCCTCTTAGACTGTTAACACTCGAATTCCTAATGATGAGGACTAGACAACTACTTCTCACCTCTCGGGTATTGAACTAGGACACACATTCAATTCTAATCAGCAATCAAACCCAACTCCTATGGTCACTCTGCCTAGCAAACCACACAACAATCACAAACCCTAGAGTCTATGACCAATATATGCAAATCAAACTGGCAGACAACCACAATAAGCTTACGGAGTTAAAATCAATTACAAATCAGATCTAAACATGCTATATCATCATAATAATTAACAAAAGATTCTTTACAAAATCATAAAACCATCAATCGAATCCAAAAACCAGTAAAAATCACAACTTTAACAAATATTCATCATGTGACCTAGGCTATATTAATGTTTTAGCCTAGGATCATACTCAAACACATCAAAACAGAAGTAATCAAGCAAAACATAGGTTCAAACACAGAATTTAAACATAAATATTCAAACTTGAAAACCTAGAACGCTATTACAACGAACCCGGAATCCAAAAGTTTTGATCTTGCACTTGAATTGACCTTTTTACTTGTAACATCCCAACTTTTATGGAACTAACGGGACTAATGTATATGTGTTGTAACATAGCGGACGGAATAGTGACAGGGTCTAACCAAAGGCGTAGAAACAAGGGTTTTCGCGTATGTAATTAAAGACGGGGGATTAACGAGTAAATAACAAAGCTTAGAAGGGTGTTTATTAAAAATTCAAGACGGGCTGGATGCGCGTAAGGGCCGAAGCCCAGTCCAAGGGTTGTGTGCCCTTTAGGTTCACGACGCAAAGGGGGGGGGGGCATTTGCTTGTTTGCGGCTGCCATGATCGGGAAAGACGAGAGAGAGACGAGGGTTTCTTGTTCCAAGGTGATTCTAAGGTAAAAAGTCTCAATCTTTCATCCTTCGTTTCATTTAATCATTCGTGGGACCATTGTTTACGTGTTTGTGGTGTTAGGGTTTTCACGCAAGGACTGAGATCAAGAATGAGGGGTTCGTTGGTGATTCGATCAACACGAGTCACCCGGAATAGAGGTATAAACTTGTAAATCCAACCCGGTAGTTACTATTTTTGTTTGTGAATGTTTGCGGGTCTAGGGGTGTTTGGCCGAACCCATGAGGGGTGGTCGACGTGCGTTGCGAGCATGGGTAAGGGCCTGCTAGGGTTGGATGAAGCCGACGGGGGCTGTAGCGAGGCTGTGGTGGCTCCAGGGCGGCGGTGATGGGCTGTGGTGGTTCTGAAAGGCCACAGCGGCGCTCACGGGTGCCCGGCGATGAGGACGCGAAACTGGCAAGGGGTGGAGACGCGTGGGGAAGGTACCACGGTGGTGCATAGCGGGAACAAAGGTGGTGTTCGACGTGTTCGGATGCCCGGAGAGGAGTTCGGATCACGTGGGGACGGAGGGAACATAGACGGGGGTGTACGTAATACATGGGGAGTCATGAATGGTGCCATGCACGTGAAAATGGTTGTGCGCGACGTAGGGTTAGTCGTGTAGGTGGAGACTCAATGTAGGGTCGTATATTGACTCATGTATTCTAGGTGCAAAGTCGAAAGGCGGGCACGGGGAGTTAGTGAGTTCTAAGAATCGAAGTGTGTCGAGCGAAGGTGAGTTTCTATCGCCCACTTTTAATATTTTATTGTTTTGGGCATGAATACATGTAAAACGTATTTTAGTAAGTTGCATGCATAGACGACGCTTTTGGTAAAGGAATATATATTTTAATTAATCGTTATGCTTACATGTGTGTATGAGTTTGTGTTACGTACTTAAACGTGGTGGCGGGAGATCAAGCGTAAGCTTGATGTTATGTTGACGTTAGTCAACATGATTTTGAGTCTGGCATTAGTCAGGCAGGAGATCAGGTGTAAGCTTGATATTGTGTTGACGTTAGTAAACGGGATATTGTGTCTGACGTAAGTCAGGCGGGAGATCGTGTTTGTTTGTGTCTTCGGACCAGACAACATGGTACATTTGTTTGTCGATAAAAATATATTTGTTTGAACTGTTGAGAAAGTATTATGAATAAACCTTTGAGATGGAAACCTTTTTATAACGTTTTGGGATTTTATATTCCCTAAAGAACCACTATACAACTCACTCAGCGTAGCTTACTTTTAAGCATGTATTTCAGGTAAAGAGAATGTGTGAGCTGGTGGCTTCTGGATGGCATTTGGTTACCGTTGGCGTTTGTGATGACATTATTTATTAGTCGTTTTGTTGAGACATTTTGATATTAGTACTTGATTTGAATTATGTTTGGGTCGGGTCTTTGACCTTTGTTGACTATTTGATTTCCGCTGCAATGAATTGTGTTTAGTTTGATGTCTATGACTACTTAGCTTGCATTTGAGCCAACAAGTAGGGTTCCCGGGTTTGGGGCCTTTCATTATTCCCAAAATCTCCCTAGAATGCTCCTTAAACGGGTGGAAATCGAAAATGGAACTAATGGGAGAGTCCTCATCTATTAAACCCTTAAATTAGGTTAAAAAAACACGTATCTGGGGTCTCCCGCGTACCGCGAGGCTCAGAGGACAAATCCATCGCGTACATCCAAAGCCAAAATAGTCGCGTAGGAATTTTGGTCTCCCGCGTACCGCAAGGGAAATGGGCCCAACCTCTCGCGTACTGCGAGAGATTACTGAAATTTTGAACTCTTCTCGTCGAGCTACCCCAAATCGATATATTTTGGGCCCCGTAACTAATTTTCTAGCCCGAGATATGCCTCTGTTAAGGTTTGACTCTTTCCCAACTTTTTCCGTTTCTCATCCCGGGTTCTCGTGCTCGTTTCTTTCACACGTCTGATGAGTGACCAAAGTTTCATGTATTAAGAGGTGCAATGTGTTATATTTATGCATTTTGATATGTGGAATACAAAGGTTTTGTGTAGCCATGCATGTGCAGGTGTTGGAAGCTTAAAGTATGATTTTGGAAGATATTAGGCGAGAGATGCAAGAGTCGGAAGAGACTCGGAGAAAACGGGGCAAAATGCAGGGTCAGCGTAAGGCTACGCTGCTACAGCGTAAGCCTACGCCGAAGGCAAACTGCAAACAGAAGCATCAGAGGGTCAGCGTAAGGCTACGCCATATCGGCGTAGGCCTACGCCTAAGTATTTTCTTCACAGCAGCTTCCAATGTACCGGCGTAGGCCTACGCCCTCCCAGCGTAAGCCTACGCTGGGTGCGTTTCAGACGCGGGTTTTGGGCGAAACAGCCGATTTTCAATGGTTAATTAGGTTTTTCTTCCCCAAATTCGAGATAATCTTTTTGACATCAGTTCTTGGGCGATTTTGGGAGTTCTTGGAGGCTAAGGAACAAGATTCTAACATCCAATTGAAGATTGATACTCGAAAGATTGAAGATGAATTCCACAACCATGAGCGGCTAATCCACCGGTAATCATTCCCGGGTGGATTGTTTGTAAGTTTTTAGGGTTTTATCATGTGCTAGCTTTGAGAAACAATTCTTGTAATCGTTTGGTTTGAAATACTTAAATCTTTGTGTTTAGTATGGTTATGAACTCACGTGAGTCGATAAATTCTTGCACCATTGACCCCGTTAGATGATAATTGCTATGAACTTTGATTTGTGTTGAATCTATTGATTAATCTAATTCTATATTGCATACATTTGTCTCGATTTCATTCGTGAATATTGTCTTACACTATTTGCCGATGGTGTATGAATGTTGATGTTCTTGGTTAGATTTGGTCAATTTGATTTGGATAACCATTTGATTGCTTGAACTCATATGTTGGTGTGATAATCCCTAATTACTTGTGAACTTGAAACCCGGGCATGATTCCTTTTTAATTATTGTTACAATCTAAATCGTTTGTTTGGTACTTGATTACTATTGATCATAATTGTTACTTGATAATACTTGTTTGTTGAGTTTGATAAGTTTCACTTAAATCATTGCTTGTGTTTGGTCAGAAAGACCCATTGGAACTTCATAAATCGCGTTGTTAATTGAAGTTAAGCACCGACCACAAACTCTTCGTGGTTCGACACCCTTCTTACCCTAACTAGTTTAAGGTGATTAGGACACTCTAATTCTTTATCTTTGACCGGTCCCTTCGACACCGATCAAATTTTGGCGCCGTTGCCGGGGAGTGTGTGCGCTTGGTGTTTTATTTTAGTCGACTCTTGTAACTATTTGTTACTTGTTTTGTTTAGTTAATCTTCTTCTAATTTTGTGTTACGCGTGGTGTTTGTTTATGTGTGCAGGTGACAGATTAGTGCATGCGTACCCGTTCATCCGGGAGAACTTCACCGCTTGTGTTTGAACCAGAAATTGAGAGGATAGCAAGGCAAAACCGAATCCAACAACAAAATTTACAACCTATTTCATCGGAACCATCATCAATGGATGGTTGAAGCAGTCATTCTGGATCTAGCATAAGAAACCGTGGCCCAACTCCAAACAGAGGCCCTATCCCTAACCGCCCACCAACTCCACCTCACCGAACCTTAACCCAAACCCCACCTATACCCATCAATAACAACCAACCCCGTGGGTCGGGTCCAGTTCAACAAAACCGACCCGTTAACATCCGTACCAATCCCACGTACCAAGGAAGAAGGGGACCACAACAAAATCAAACCCCTCCCAGAAACAATGAGAACGAGGGTTGGGAGGATGACGATGGTGAGTACTTTGGGTATGATGATAATGAAGATGTTGGGAATGGTGAAGGGTTTGGCGATTACGAGTATGAGGATGGTGAAAGAAGCATCTATGGAGAGTACAATGAGGGGCAAGGATTTGAAGAGGAAGAAGAGGGAGACAACCAATGGGTCGAACAGTTCGACCAGAGAGATTTGGGTATCCTCCTAGACAGGAAGGGAGGAGAGCTACTGGGGGCTACAATAATGAAAACCGAAGACAACCGGTAGCCCCTATGGGTGGAGTTAATGGTCGTTTTCGACCGGCTATTTCGGAGAATGCTTCTCCAATTGTTCCACCAATTCCTGGAATGAGGAGGTTTAAGTCAAGACCGAATTACATCAACGTCCTTCCCCATTTTCATGGTATGGTCACCGAAGAACCATACACCCATTTAGCCGAGTTTGCTGCCATCTGTAGCACAATTGGGGATGAAAACTTTGACCAAAATGAGGTCAAACTTTGACTTTTTCAGTTTTCCCTCAAAGATCGAGCAAAGCAATGGTTCATCACATTACCGGCTAATAGCATCTACACATGGGATGAAATGCAACAAGTTTTCTTGGATGAATATTACTCAGTTGCGAAGACAGATGACTCCCGAATTGAGATTCGGACTTTTCAACAACAAACAGGTGAACCTTTACATGAAGCTTTGACCCGTTTCAAGGAGTTGTTGAGGAAATGCCCCCACCATCAAATTGAGTTGTGGGAACTAGTAAAGTGTTTTTTTGATGGCTTGACTCAAGAGGAGAGGAAGTACTTGAAGTCCACCAGTAATGGGACATTGTTGTCTAATCCCGAAGAAGATGATTGGGATTTCTTAGAAAGAATGAGCCAAAGTTCAAAATCCGAGGCATCGGCTAGCCGAAGAGCCAAACACCCAATTTCAAAATCTGCCCCGGACTATGAGACGAAGGAGAGGTTAGCCTCTATGGAGAAAGAATTGGCCAATTTGAAAAGAGGAGAGAGAAAGGAAGTAGCGGGAGTGAAAACCCGTTTTGAGGTTTGTGAGAGTTATGGGGATTTGGGACACAAGGCCATAAGTTGCCCATTGCAAGATGGTAGACAAGAAGAAGTGAACCAAGTTTTTGGTGATAGGAAACCATATGATACAAACTCAAACTCCTATCACCCGAGCTCGAGGAATCATCCCAACTTCAAATACGGGGATGCATCAAACCAATTGAACCCAAATTTCCAAGGTTCAAATCAAGGTACTTCGTCATACCAACCTCGTCAACAATGGAATTACAATTCGGGCGGTTACCAAAGGAGTTCATATAACAATAACCGGAACACAAATTACCTCCCAAGGAATTACAATCAAGATCATCAACAACAGGGTGGATCATCGGGGGGTGATGACGCGGTTAACTAAAAACTGGATGCACTGTTGGAGATGATGAAAGAGTCAAAAAGGGAGAATGAAATGAGAGACAAGTCTTTTGTGGCGCTGGAAAGACAAGTGGGGCAAATGGCCGAAGAAATATCTTTGCTAAAACAAAATGAAGGTAAACTGCCGACTGACAACACATTGAAGCCACAACATCATGTTAGTGCAATTGATGTGGCTCATGGTAATGAAGAAGGAGAAGAGGAGGAAATCGAGTGTGGAGAACCCTTAGTGCCTATTCAAATTGGGGAATTCAAAACTAAGTTGGCACTGCTAGATTATGGAGCGGGGGTGAGCATTCTACCAGGGAGTGTGTATGACCAATACAATTTTGGTCCATTAGAAGAATACAACACCACGTTGGTGTTAGCAAATGCTACATGCACACGTCCTCGGGGGAAACTAGTGGGAGTGGCCGTGAAGATTGGAGAATTCTACTATCCTGGAGATTTCTTAGTGTTTGATTATGCACCACTTGCTAAGGAGGAGCCACGAGTGATTTTGGGAAGACCGTTTTTGGCAACCGCAAATGCACAAATCAATTGCCGAACCGGCACTGTTGACATGACCTTTGGGAAGCGTAAGTTGAACATTAATATTTTTTCAAATTCATTTACATATTCGGTTGAAAATAAGTGTTCAAAAGCAGTCACTACTAACATGGGTCATCCTCGCGCCAAGGCAAATGAGGGTGACACCAAAAACAAAGGTATCATGTTTGACAGGTTTAATGTGAAAGACGAGCTGAAGGCAACCGAGAAGAAAACTGAGAGGTTGAAAGATGAAAAGAAACCACCCGACCATGTCCAACATCCGAACGAGAAAGTAGATTTGTGTGATGTGAAATTTACGAGAGATGAATCTTGGAGTTGGAGTGATAAGAACCGAAGTGGTGAGGGAGCTAGTGGAAGCAATTTTGTGTTTCAACCTCCATAAGGAGGTAATGTCGGGCTAAGGACAATAAACTTAGCGCTAACCGGGAGGCAACCCGGCTTGTGATTGCTTGTATTTTGTCTTTGCTTTGTTTTGTTTTGTGTGTTTTAGTTTTCGTCACCATAGCAACACTCAAGTGTGGGGAAGACTCATGGAAGACTTACGAGTCCATTTTTGGTGATGGTTCAAGCACGCTATGATCACCTCTAATCAGGTCCACGTACTCTTTCTCATATTTATGTTGCTTTGATTGAACGAATTTGTTTTTGTTTGTTTTGGTGTGTTTATGTTTGAAACTTGGTTGATTGTGATTGGGTTGGTGCTTATGGTTATGGGAATCTTTGAGTTGGACATTGAGAGTTATTGGGTATTGGTTATTTTTGCACCCACTAACCGCACTTTTACATTTCATAACTATTTGCATTGGGACAATGTAAGGTTCAAGTGTGGGGATGTGGAAAATCTTGGAAACCATACAAATTTTTTTGATTTTCAAAAATGTCCTTGGATCAGAATTTTTGTAACTAAATGGAAAATGATAGATATAATTGGAAACTATGCTTTTGTGATTAAAAACAATAATAAATAGAAAACGCGTTTGATTTGTAATGTTTTGGTAGGCCCAACCGACTTAAGAGCTTAAACATCCTGATAATGTATCTAGGTTTAAATGAATAATTAATTCAGAATATCTTGTGGGTTCTCATCTTAGGGGTGTCGGTAAGGTCGAAACTGTCAACATAGGGTGATAGGTACCTTTATAAACAAAAATTTATAAGTTTTTAAAATTATTTGGCACATCGCTTTATTTTTATGAAAATAAATCCGAAAGTTGGTGGCGCCCGCATTCCATAATCCATCTTGCATGAGCTTAATTAAATCAATTGAAATCTTGAGTTTCGCCTACGTGTTTCCCTTCGGGATGGTGACTTGGAGGATACACCCATGGGCAGGACTTAGGTGATCAATAAGTTTGGATGACTGAGTTAGGTTTATGTGTTTCCCTTCGGGATGGCGACTTGAAGGATACACCCCTATTCCGAAGCTTATGAATTTCATTGCTTAAGAACTGCAGCCTACGTGTCATATATCGTGTTCCAGCGTGATTGAAACACCACTGGGTTAGGTTCGTTCATAAACTAATAATAAAAGCTAAAAACATGCACCCATCGATCCATAATTCCATAATTTTCAAAAACATATAAATTGGTGTTTATAATGGTGGGAAATCTATATGGTTTAACCCGGGCCTAAACATGACCTTGAGATGGAATTAGGCTAAGTCGTAGCTTTCTGAGTATGAGACCCATAGATAGACCATTGGCTTGGTAATAGATAGAATAATAGATCACATAATCGGGTGCTCGAGGTTCGGTGGTTGGGTTTAGTCGGATAGAAATACCAATTGTTACAGTAAATGCGTGATTATGTTTTAATTGTATGAGATTATGAGAGCAGGTTTCAATTATGATTCCATTGCATAATTCTTTTTCGGGACGCAAAAGAGTAAGTGTGGGGATATGATGAGTGACCAAAGTTTCATGTATTAAGAGGTGCAATGTGTTATATTTATGCATTTTGATATGTGGAATACAAAGGTTTTGTGTAGCCATGCATGTGCAGGTGTTGGAAGCTTAAAGTATGATTTTGGAAGATATTAGGCGAGAGATGCAAGAGTCGGAAGAGACTCGGAGAAAACGGGGCAAAATGCAGGGTCAGCGTAAGGCTACGCTGCTACAGCGTAAGCCTACGCCGAAGGCAAATTGCAAACAGAAGCATCAGAGGGTCAGCGTAAGGCTACGCCATATCGGCGTAGGCCTACGCCTAAGTATTTTCTTCACAGCGGCTTCCAGTGTACCGGCGTAGGCCTACGCCCTCCCAGCGTAAGCCTACGCTGGGTGCGTTTCAGACGCGGGTTTTGGGCGAAACAGCCGATTTTCAATGGTTAATTAGGTTTTTCTTCCCCAAATTCGAGATAATCTTTTTGACATCAGTTCTTGGGCGATTTTGGGAGTTCTTGGAGGCTAAGGATTAAGATTCTAACATCCAATTGAAGATTGATACTCGAAAGATTGAAGATGAATTCCACAACCATGAGCGGCTAATCCACCGGTAATCATTCCCGGGTGGATTGTTTGTAAGTTTTTAGGGTTTTATCATGTGCTAGCTTTGAGAAACAATTCTTGTAATCGTTTGGTTTGAAATACTTAAATCTTTGTGTTTAGTATGGTTATGAACTCACGGGAGTCGATAAATTCTTGCACCATTGACCCCGTTAGATGATAATTGCTATGAACTTTGATTTGTGTTGAATCTATTGATTAATCTAATTCTATATTGCATACATTTGTCTCGATTTCATTCGTGAATATTGTCTTACACTATTTACCGATGATGTATGAATGTTGATGTTCTTGGTTAGATTTGGTCAATTTGATTTGGATAACCATTTGATTGCTTGAACTCATATGTTGGTGTGATAATCCCTAATTACTTGTGAACTTGAAACCCGGGCATGATTCCTTTTTAATTATTGTTACAATCTAAATCGTTTGTTTGGTACTTGATTACTATTGATCATAATTGTTACTTGATAATACTTGTTTGTTGAGTTTGATAAGTTTCACTTAAATCATTGCTTGTGTTTGGTCAGAAAGACCCATTGCAATTTCATAAATCGCGTTGTTAATTGAAGTTAAGCACCGACCACAAACTCTTCGTGGTTCGACACCCTTCTTACCCTAACTAGTTTAAGGTGATTAGGACACTCTAATTCTTTATCTTTGACCGGTCCCTTCGACACCGATCAACGTCTTGATCGTTTAAGCTCCAATTCTTCCCAAAATACCTACAAAACATAACATAACTAAGTACAAGCTATACATGACTCAAAATGACTCTAAAACTATACGAAAACGCTACGAAATACAAGGGAAAACAAGGTGTGTTTTGCAACTCATAAGTGGCTTTGGATGGATATGGATGCATGGCTTGGAAAGACGAGTTACCCGTAGATCAGCATCTAACATCCCGTTTATGTTCATGTTTATGTTTCTGTTGTTTAAGACAAGTTATGTTTAGACATGTTATGTATTTCTGCTGCGTATGTTGAAGTTTTCAATCGTTTTCGATGTTTTAATGAAATGGACCATGCCTAGCAAGAGATTTATTAGGGACCAAAAGGTTCCATTTGGCAAGAAGGCAAGGACTGACGGTCCAGATCCATGTCGTAAATGTGGAAGGTTGCACTCGGGCGAGTGCAAGGCTGATTCAGTTCTGTGATACCGTTGTGGCAAAGCGGAACATTTCTCTAGAGACTGCCCACGTGATCCTAACTGTTATCAATGTGGAGGCGTTGGCCATAAGGCGAAGGATTGTAAGACAGGTCAGGGTGCGGGACCAAGCAAGGAAACGGTCCCAGTGAAGAAAGAGTATGAGAAGCCTAAGGCGAAGGCGAGAGCCTTCACTATGACTGCAGCTGAGGCGAAGAATGACCCGGACATGGTCTCAGGTAGTTTTCTTATTAATGATGTACCAGCTACTGTTTTGTTTGATTCTGGGGCAAGTAAGAGTTTTGTAGCCCCATCTTTCTGCAAGAGTTTACGTAGAACTTCTAGAATGTTAGAGAAGTCGTTCAGTGTTGAGACTGCGGTGGGATCGCCCATCAGGGTGATTGAAGCATTAGATGATTGTTATATCGATCTAGAGGGTCATACGTTTCCCGCTAGATTATTTATAATTGCTTTGGGGGGTTTTAACGTAGTATTGGGTATGGATTGGTTGGCCGCATTCGATGCGGATATAGTTTGTCAAAAGAAGATGATAAAATTGAGATCCTTGGAAGGTACGGTAGTAGCAGTGTATGAAGACAGAGAGAGCTCTCTACCGTGAGTGATTTTGATGATGAAGGCAGAAAAGTCCTTGAGGCGGGGATGCGGGGCATACCGAGCCTATATCACTAATACTGAAGCAAAGAGCGTAGACTTGTCAGAAGTTCCGGTGGTGCAAGACTTTCCTGATGTCTTCCATGATGACTTGATGGGAGTACCGCCAGAGAGAGAAATCGAATTCCAGATTGACTTGCAGCAAGGAGCACAACCGGTCGCTAAAGATCCGTATCGTTCAGCACCGACAGAGATGAAGGAGCTCATGGAGCAACTTCAAGATTTGTTGGATAAGGGGTTCATAAGACCAAGCATCTCACATGGGGTGCACCGGTCTTATTCGTAAAGAAGAAGGATGGTAGCATGAGTATGTGCATCGACTACCGCCACCTTAATAAGTTGACGATTAAGAACAAGTATCATCTACCACGTATTCATGACTTGTTCGATCAACTGCAAGGGGCGAAGTGGTTTTCACGTATAGATCTGAGGTCGGGGTATCACCAGTTGAAGGTTAGGGAAGAGGATATTCCGAAGACTGCATTTCGGATACGTTATGGGCACTATGAATTCTTAGTTATGTCCTTTGGGTTAACAAATGCTCCTGTATCATTCATGTACTTAATGAATCGTGTGGGTAGACCGATGTTGGATAGATCAGTGATCGTGTTTATTGACGATATTCTAATCTACTCTAAGAGCGAGGAGGAGCATGGAGAGCATCTGCGAGAAGTGTTGGAGACGTTGAGGCGAGAAAAGCTTTACGCTAAATTCTCGAAGTGTGCGTTTTGGCTACGGGAGGTACAGTTTCTGGGACATGTTATTAACCCAGAAGGGATAATGGTGGATCCTACGAAGATTGAAACAGTGGTAAAGTGGAATGCTCCGAAGACTCCAACGGAAGTGCGTAGTTTCTTGGGGTTGGCACGCTATTATAGGAAGTTCATTAAGGACTTCTCCAAGCTAGCAACGCATTAACTAAATTGACTCGAAAGGGAGTGAATTTTACTTGGGGAACATATCAAGAGGGTGCATTTCAAGAGCTAAAGAAACGATTGACTGAAGCACCAGTGCTAACATTACCAGAAGGGACGGACGATTTAGTGGTGTATTCGGATGCATCTTATTTGGGTCTGGGTTGCGTGTTGATGCAACGAGGTAAAGTAATTGCTTATGCGTCAAGACAATTAAAGACGTACGAGGTGAATTACCCTACCCATGATTTAGAGCTAATAGCAGTGGTGTTTGCACTTAAGTTATGGAGGCATTATTTATATGGGATCAAGTGCACGATCTACACGGATCACAAGAGCTTGAAGTACTTTTTCGAGCAGAAAAAATTAAATATGAGGCAAAGGAGGTGGTTAGAGCCAATTAAAAACTATGATTGTGAAATCCTTTACCACCCTGGTGAAGCAAATGTGGTTGCGGACGCGTTGAGTCGCAAGGAGTAACACGCCCCGGTTAGGGTTAAAGTGTGTCAACTAATAGTAACACCAGATTTTCTGACTTTACTAAAGGATGTGCAAGCGGAGGCCTTGCGTGAGGAGAAGTTAAAGGAAGAAAGAATATTCGGGCAGCGTGAATTGTTGACCGAGAATAGTCAAGGGGTGTGGGTCAAGAATGACCGTATTTGGATACCAAAGTTTGGTGGGTTTAGAGAACAGTTGCTCGACGAAGCACACAAGTCAAGGTACTCGATACACCCGGGTACGACAAAGATGTACCAGGACATGAAGGGTAACTATTGGTGGCCGGGAATGAAGCATGATGTGATCCAGTACGTGAGTAAGTGTTTGACATGCTTGCAGGTTAAGGCAGAGCATCAGAAGCCTTACGGCAAGATCCAACCGTTAGAGATTCCGAGGTGGAAATGGGAGCACATTACAATGGATTTTATTACGAAGTTGCCTAAGACGGTAAAGGGGCACGATACTATTTGGGTAGTAGTAGATCGGTTAACGAAAAGCGCTCATTTTCTACCGATTAGAGAGACCTTCTCTTCTGAGAGGCTATCTGAAGTGTTTATGAATGAGATTGTTGCCAGGCACGGAGTGCCGATTATTATCGTATCTGATCGGGATACGAGGTTCACGTCAAAGTTTTGGTAGAGATTCAATGAAGCTATGGGGATGAGATTACATATTAGCACAGCGTATCATCCTCAGACTGATGGATAGTCTGAGCGGACGATACAAACATTGGAGGACATGCTTCGTGCGTGTGTGATAGATTTTGGTGGTGCATGGGATAGTCACCTACCGTTGGCGGAATTCTCTTACAACAATAGTTATCATGCGACTATTGGAATGCCGCCATACGAGATGCTTTATGGGAGAAAGTGTAGGACCCCGGTGTGCTGGGGAGAGATCGGACAAAAAGAGTTAGGAAGTTTAGAAGTTGTGAAAGCAACTTTTGAGAAGTTTGAGACGGTAAAATTGAGAATGAAAGCCGCTCAGGATCGACTGAAGTCTTATGCTGATAAGAGACGGCGGCCTATAGAGTTTAATGCAGGGGATTATGTGATGCTTAAGGTGTCGCCCTGGAAAGGGCATCATTCGTTTCTAGAAACGGGGAAAGCTTAGTCCAAGGTATATCATACCATTTATGATTGAGGAGCGAGTTGGAAGTGTCGCCGGCCGTCCAACATTGCAAGATGAACTGGTAGGGATACACCCAACTTTTCATGTGTCTCATTTACGGAAGTGTTTGGCAGACGCTACTGAACACGTGCCATTAGATGACATTGTGGTGGACGATAAGATAAATTACGTAGAGGAACCAATGGCTATACTAGATAGAAAGGAAAAGAGATTGAGGAGAAAGGTAATCCCGATAGTTAAGGTGTAATGGAAGCATCGTAAGGGATCCGAGGCTTCTTGGGAGCCAAAAGCGGAAATGCACGAGCGTTATCCGCATTTGTTTCCAGATGACATAGGTTTCGAGGACGAAACCTCTTTTAGGGGGGAAGACTTGTAACATCCCAGTTTTTATTGAACTAACCGGATTAATGTATATGTGTATATGTGTTATAACATAGCGGACGGAATAGTGACGGGGTCTAACCAAAGGCGTAGAAACAAGGGTTTTCGCTTATGTAATTAAAGACGGGGATTAACGAGTAAATAACAAAGCTTAGAAGGGTGTTTATTAAAAATTCAAGAAGGGCTAGATGCGCGTAAGGGCCAAAGCCCGGTCCAAGGGTGGTGTGCCCTTTAGGTTCACGGCGCAAAGGGGGGGGAGCCACATTTGCTTATTTGCGGCTGCCCTGATCGGGAGAGACGAGAGAGAGGAGAGGGTTTCTTGTTCCAAGGTGATTCTAAGGTAAAAAGTCTCAATCTTTCATCCTTCGTTTCGTTTAATCATTCGTGGAACCATTGTTTACGCGTTTGTGGTGTTAGGGTTTTCACGCAAGGACCGAGATCAAGAAGGAGGGCTTCGTTGGTGATTCGATCCACATGAGTCACCCGGAATAGAGGTATAAACTTGTAAATACAACCCGGTAGTTACTATTTTCGTTTTGTGAATGTTTGCGGGTCTAAGGGTGTTCGGCCGAACCCATGAGGGGTGGTCGACGTGCGTTGCGAGCATGAGTAACGGCCGGTTAGGGTTGGATGAAGCCGACAGGGGCTGTGGTGGCTCCAGGGCGACGGTGACGGGCTGTGGTGGTTCCGGAAGGCCACGGCGGCGCTCACGGGTGCCCGGCAATGAGGACGCAAAACCGAAAAGGGGCAGAGACGCGTGGGGAAGGTACCACGGTGGTGCATAGCGGGAACAAAGGTGGTGTTCGACGTGTTCGGATCATGTGGGGACGAAGGGAACATAGACGGGGGTGTACGTAATGCATGGGGTGTCATGCATGGTAACATGCACGTGAAAATGGTTGTGCACGACATAGGGTTAATCGTGTAGGTGGAGACTCAATGTCGGGTCGTATATTGACTCGTGTTTTGTGCGTATTCTAGGTGCAAATTCGAAAGGCGGGCACGGGGAGTTAGTGAGTTCTAAGAATCGAAGTATGTCGAGCGAATGAGAGTTTCTATCGCCCACTTTTAATATTTTATTGTTTTGGGCACGAATACATGTAAAACGTGTTCTAGTAAGTTGCATGCATAGACGACGCTTTTGGTAAAGGAATATATATTTTAAATAATCGTTATGCTTGCATGTGTGTATGATTTTGTGTCACGTACTTAAACGTCATGGCGGGAGATCAAGCGTAAGCTTGATGTTATGTTGACGTTAGTCAACAGGATATTGAGTCTGGCATTAGTCAGGCAGGAGATCGGGTGTAAGCTTGATATTGTGTTGACGTTAGTAAACGGGATATTGTGTCTGACGTAAGTCAGGCGGGAGATCGTGTTTGTTTGTGTCTTCGGACCAGACAACATGGTACATTTGTTTGTCGATAAAAATATATTTGTTTGAACTGTTGAGAAATTATTATGAATAAACCTTTGAGATGGAAACCTTTTTATAACGTTTTGGGATTTTATATTCCCTAAAGAACCACTATACAACTCACTCAGCGTAGCTTACTTTTAAGCATGTATTTCAGGTAAAGAGAAGGTGTGAGCTGGTGGCTTCTGGATGGCATTTGGTTACCGTTGGCGTTTGTGATGACATTATTTATTAGTGTTTTGTTGAGACATTTTGATATTAGTACTTGATTTGAATTATGTTAGGGTCGGGTCTTTGACCTTTGTTGACTATTTGATTTCCGCTGCAATGAATTGTGTTTAGTTTGATGTCTATGACTACTTAGCTTGCATTTGAGCCAACAAGTAGGGTTCCCGGGTTTGGGGCCTTTCATTATTCCCAAAATCTCCCTAGAATGCTCCTTAAACGGCTGGAAATTGATAATGGAACTAATGGGAGAGTCCTCATCTATTAAACCCTTAAATTAGGTTAAAAAAACACGTATCTAGGGTCTCCCGCGTACCGCGAGGCTCAGAGGACAAATCCATCACGTACATCCAGAGCCAAAATAGTCGCGCAGGAATTCTGGTCTCCCGCGTACCGCAAGGGAAATGGGCCCAACCTCTCGCGTACTGCGAGAGATTACTGAAATTTTGAACTCTTCTCGTCGAGCTACCCCAAATCGATATATTTTGGGCCCCGTAACTAATTTTCTAGCCCGAGATATGCCTCTGTTAAGGTTTGACCCTTTCCCAACTTTTTCCGTTTCTCATCCCGGGTTCTCGTGCTCGTTTCTTTCACACGTCTTGATCGTTTAAGCTCCAATTCTTCCCGAAATACCTACAAAACATAACATAACTAAGTACAAGCTATACATGACTCAAAATGACTCTAAAACTATACGAAAACGCTACGAAATACAAGGGAAAATAAGGTGTGTTTTGCAACACATCAGTGGCTTTGGATGGATATGGATGCATGGCTTGGAAATACGAGTCACCCGAAGATCAGCATCTGGCATCCCGCTTATGTTCATGTTTATGTTTCTGTTGTTTAAGACAAGTTATGTTTAGACATGTTATGTATTTCCGCTGCGTATGTTGAAGTTTTAAATCGTTTCCGCTGTTTTAATAAATGTCTAATGTTTAAGTGCTATGTGTTGATGAGTAAATCCAATAAGTGAGGCCTCCCGGGCTTGGGCCTTATAAGTTGGTATCAGAGTCATAGTTTGAAAGATTTGGACATCCCCGATGTCCAGAATTAAACTGAGAATGGGACCAAGTAGCAGATGCGAGTAACGGGTAACTCAAGCCAAAACATCAGAGGTGTATAGTAAGTAAAGTTTCTTTCCCTATTTAGAGTGTCAGGATAAGAATAGAGACTTTAGTGGAATCATGAAAGTGAATAATTAGAAAACAAGAAGTGATGTAATGGTTAATTGCAGATGGTCAGTGTATATTAACATCTTACCTTACTTATTGTGTTCTACCTAATCCCTAGCATGATGAAATTAAATTCATTTGTTTCCTATCTTTCAGTGAGGTACGTTACCAGCTCTTATCTATGTTATGGAAAGTTCAAGTTATGGTCCCGTACCTAGTAGTTAGCCCCATTAACTTAGATACCTTGGAGTTAGAGATTTGCACCGGTTAAACTCTCAACGATAGTTAATCACAATAGCCTTCATGACCAAGCTGCCTTGCATAGCTACGGTTTATGCTACCCATTTCATGATTTCTATTGGTATAGCTTATGGCAGGTTTCGAGGACGAAACCTGTTGTACGGAGGGTAGACTTGTAACATCCCTAATTCCCATTTTATTAAAATAAAGCCAAATGAGTAAAACCTAAATAATTGAAGGGGGCTAGCTTAAAATTCGGTAAAGTAAAAGGGGTTAAGTGAAAATTACTAAAAACCTAAAACCCACTCTCATTTTTTTCAACCGACATCTCCATATTCATTTCCTCCCCCTCTCGTAAACCTGCAACTCCCTCCCACCTTCGCCAAAACCTTAAATCCGACTTTCCTAGACCATCTATGGTGCTCGGGCTATCAAGAAATGAAGAAGGAACAAAACAAAACACGTGGACAGCCATGAGAAGCGACCGTACGGGTCGATTCCGGGTAAGGAAGAAAGATGACGACGAAACGTTAGGGGTGGTGGATGTGCGAGCTTCACGGCGGTGATACGAGCTACATGATGGTGGCGCTGTGTTGCTTCTACGGGTTTCACAAGGAGAAGACGGTGATGGTTGTAACAGCCGCATGGAGGTGGCTGCTAGCGGTCCTATGGCGACATGGTGGAGGTAGTGAGGTTGACGATGGTTAGTGTTTGTACGGGAATGACAATGGCAGTGGCGGTAAGCTCACGACGGCTGTTAACGGTGGCCGTGAGAGGTGAACAGTGGAAGGTAGTGGTTGAGGGAGTTTCAAGGTGGTAGTACGGTGGCTATGTTTCACGGTGTGACAACCCGACTTTTCATGATCAACCCCGTTAACAACTTCGTTAAATTTCCTCTTAAAAACTTAACTCCGTTAAACAAATCCAGTTAAAGTTAACCGAGTTACTTAACTCAAACCTCATGGATAAATTTTGTCATTATCTAAACCTAAAACTTCAGGGACTAGTAGTGTAATTACTCAAAACCCACTTCATTGACTTTGAAAGTCAAAATCGCATCCTTGTTGACTTTTGGACACTCAAACTATCTAGTATTTAACTCAATCCCAAACCATAAGGACCAAATCTGCCAATACTCGAACTTGTGCACATGAAACTACAGGGACCAAGGCTGCAATTAGCCAAAACTCGACACTTTGACTTCTAAAGTCAAAATTGAACCCTTTTTAATCCAAATCAAATCTGTAACATCTAAGTTGGTTAGAGTTTGTAACGAATACTCATGGCATTGATGATCTCGAACGTACCTCATTAGTTTCTAACCGTTTGTATTGATTATGATTAAGAATTAATTGTAATAATGCTCATTAAACTCAAAACCGTCGAACCTATCACTAGAACTCCTAAATTCGATCATTTGGTAAGGCGTTTGTGAAATCAAACACTCCCAACACTCAAATCGCACCTCTATGATCATTCTGCAAACATCAATTTCACTGGAGAAGCGACGAAAGCCACCGAGAACCAACTCGTCGAATCGCGACTGTGATCTAACCGATCTCTCTCAATTGGAACTCAATTATGGTAACTAATTACACCTACAACTTCGTTTTCATCCCTATATTAAAATCCCTATGCTATTTAGAGCTTATAACATCGAATTGGTTGAGAACCGATCCTAGGGTTCATCGTATGAAACGGTTTAGTCGAGCACTACCCTAGACCTTATCAAAATCAAATTAATTTGTACGGTTAGCTTCGAAATCACCAACTTAATGAAAGCCCTATGAATTCAACTAATTCTATTATCCGATTTATTCAATTCGATTTCGTATTAAAACCTAGGGCTTCGACTTTTTGAATCCGAAATTAAACGCTCTTAAACTTGTGATTTTGCCATTAAACGCAACCACATGTTCGGAATCCATAGATAAACAAAAGCCCTATGATTCCTTGGCCAATCTTGATCGAATCGGAGGATTCTGGGTGTGGTTTTTGTTCGACCTCGATGGAAGGGGGGAGATCACAGTAATCGTGTGTTAAAACCATTCGGATTTGGTTCTTGTCGCGGAACCCTACCGAGCCGAGTTGGTTAAGGCTAGTGGCTGTTGTGGATGAGACTCAGGTTCGAGTCTCATATGCCACATTTAATTTTTGGGCAGCTTTATACCTAGTATTTTTAAACTATATCAAATCCAATATTATTATTATAACATGTAAATGTGTTTTGAAACCTGGAAACACCCGAAGGCTCGAGATTGAAATTATAACACATTTTTTTTAGTATTGCGTGTAAATTAAAAATAATATAATTTACTATATTATTTCCTAAACAAATTATTAAGTTCATAAAAACGCGCAAACAATGATTCGTATTCGGATTAGAATTAAAACTCATACTAATAAATTATTTCCACGTTTTAAAATAATATAATTATTATAATTATTTATTAAAGTTATTTCTTAACTCAAACACGCAAACTAAACAGTAATATACATTATATTGTTTTGGTGACGTATTGTACGTGTCATATTCACAGTAAATAATAAACTAAAAATCCTTGATTCCGATGGCGTGTTTGTCTATCCGTTGATCCTAAATATGTTTTAGGACATTAAGCTTTTCGAGTCATCGTCACGAAATCCTATGTGTCTCTAACAGTTGTAAATCGCAATCAGGGCATTTGTAGATTGTCCGCTAGCACACTATTTGTGGTAATTGTTGCATTCTTGCGAGGTGCTATTTACCAAAACTTTGCTCAGGCCCAGGTGAGTTTCACGGCCCCTTTTTACTCGATTTCCTGTTGGGGGAGAAACATGTAAACAAACCATTATACTTTTACTTGTTTTCCCGTGAGGGAGAAACAGGTACGCAAGCAAACATTATTTTACATGTTTTTCCCGTTGGGGGAGAAAACATGACGCAAACTATTTTAGATTTTTGTAATTCATATGTTATCATTGTTGAGGCTAAGAGTAACACACTATCACTGAAAGTCCTCATCACACATCGAACCGTTAATATGGATCTTAGCGAGGTAATGTTTAGTAGTACTCTGGGTTTGACAAGCCCCACCCGCGTTAGTCGCGCTAACTCGATTGGAGGTCGAACGGGTGAAATGTTAGCCTACTCACATTTGCCAGAGTTGATAGACCTGGCAGGAGGCACACAAACACAAACAGTCAGCTTCGGTTGCGAGCGCTTTAGTAAGACATGAACATAGGCTAGCTACCTATAGATATGCATATTGAATGTACATAATCTGGCAAATACTCTCTTATAGCAAACTTAAAACCTGTGAATTCACAAACCTCGTGTTGACACTTTTTCTTATATGTTTCTCAGGTCGCTAAGGCACAGGTTGCACATCTAGGGCATGCATGGAGTCTTACTATCATTTCATTCATATACAAGCATTTGAGACAATTCACTTGCTTTTATTAAATTAAACTTGAACGCAATTGTTTTGCGCAGTAACTATCTTGTTTAAACGCTTCCGCATTTAACTCTGAACATTTATGTTATGACTTTTTCAGTCTCATATAGTGTCGTTTGATGTAACTAATGACTGAGATCCTGGTGTGTCACCTTCCAAACGGTAAGACTCCGTTAGTGGAAATCACGGCAAGTGGCCTTATGGTGGCTGTTACGGTTAAGTGGTGGTTCTTATGAGCATGGTAGTGGTGGTGGTATTAGGCTTCACGAAGGTAGTGGTGGTATCAAGTCTCTCGGTAAAGATGATGATGGTGTTGCTTAAAGGTGGTTCATGATCGGTCTAGTTATGGGGGTAGTCGAAAGGAGCGGTTCGTGTCAAGTCTCGGTTATTTTGCGGGTTCGTACTCGAGAAGGTATAACTCCTAAACTCGTGGAATGTTAATTAGATTTTTGGTCGGGTTATGAGCATCGTGTTGAGGTCTACGAGTAAATATTATATTTGACAAAAGAATAACTATTTAATAATAATGATAATATATTTCACTTATCAATCGAATAGTTATGACGGTTATCGATGTTAGAATTTTATAACACGATTCCTTACGGACTATTATTGATGGATTTGGTAAAGGAAATGGACAATTTATATTGTCGGGTTTTGGATAAAAACAAACGGGACTCTGTCCGATTTTCTTTAAGGATTAAGGAAATGTAGTTTACAACGTAGACGTCCTCATTGCAATTTGGTTTGATTGGGGAAGAAGAGGCTCGCAGATGAACTTGCTAAGTTTTCCGGGTCAGAGTGGGGCGAACTTGATAAGTTCGCTGAAACCTGTTGTAGCGAACTTGATAAGTTCGCCAGGCCTTGTATTAGCAAACCTGATATGTTCGCTTGATAAGTTCGCTGGGCCAGGGGAGGCGAACTTGTCTTAAGTTCGCTTAGTCAGAAATGGTGAAAACGTTTAGTGTCGAGTTAAGTCTGATACGTGTCGAATTGTTATGAATATTTAGATTGTGTGAGATCCAGTAGACCATTCCAGCTAAGATACCAGGTGAGTTCTAATCCCTTTTTTGCCTATTTTAGGGGTGGTGTGCATAATTAGTGTAAAGTGTTTATTACATATTTTATATTAATAAACAAAGTGAAAAGCTATGTTTTAGTGTAATTTTTAAAAGAGGCAAATGTATGTTTTAAGTAAAGCAAGATATATCTTTATGGAAAGCGTTTACTATATTTTCATATACATAAACAAACGCATGATATATATGTTAAGCTATGTTTCAGTAAAAGCAAAGGTATTTATGGCAAGCGTTTATTATATTTTATATACATAAACAAAGGCATAATACGTGTTAAAGTATGATCAACTCAAAGAAAGTAAAGATATTCCCTATGGGAATGTGTACCAGATTGTAAAGGTCCTTGGGATATGTGTTACTTGTACAAGATGTCAGATATAGGTTCTATCCATAAGTAAGAACCTTTGGGTTCGCTAACAGTTGTACAATTGGTATGAGTGACGGCGGTTGCTCGGGAGAACCACGCAACTCCCCTTAGCGTAAAGCGGTATTGTCGGTTCATGGTGCTAGCCATGAGGGCATTGACCTGGTACTCGTCGGTTCATGGTGTAATCCATGAGGGCGGTACAGTTGTGACAAGTGAATTGACGGTTAAACGGTAGTGTCGGTTCATGGCCGTTGGCCATGGGGCATTGAACAGGTACTTGTCGGTTCATGGCCGAGAGTCATGAGGGCAGTACATTGTAAAGGAATTGACGGTTAATTATATGTTTTAAACTGATTTGAAAAGTAAAGTATGTAAAGTTTTGCCTTAAGGGCAGTATGTACGTAATAATAAAGCTTTTATATAAATGATTTAAAGTAAACGTTAGAACTCACTCAGCGTTGCTGATTTTTAGTATGCATACCAGTTAAGTGTAGGTGGCTTTGGATGGATATGGATGCATGGCTTGGCAAGACTAATTACCCGAAGATCAGCATCTGGCATCCCGTTTATGTTCATGTTTATGTTGTTTAAGACAAGTTATGTTTAGACATGTTATGTATTTCCGCTGTGTATGTTGAAGTTTTAAATCGTTTTCACTGTTTTAATGAATGTCTTATGTTTAAGTGTTATGTGTTGATAAGTAAATCCAATAAGTGAAGCCTCCCGGGCCGGGGCCTTACTTTTTGTAAAATTTCTTATTTTACAAATTATAAGAGAAAAATAAAATATTACGAAAGTAACTACAAAATTTTAGATAATTTAAAGACTAAAATTGTAACTTTTTTTATAAAAATAATAGGTGCTTAATTAAGTTAATTTAGCATTTCAAAAAACTATAATCGTACTATTAGTTAAATAATAAGGAAATGAAAAAAAAAACAATAGAAAACTAATAATAAGAGTAAACTCCGGTTTTAGTTCATATGGTTTGAGCCAATTCTCGCTTTTAGTCCAATAGTTTAAAAATCTCGATTTACATCCAATAGTTTCACCATTTGTCTCAGTTTTAACCAATCCACTAACCTCCATCCATTTATTAGGTTAAGTTAAGATGAAAAGACGAAAATACCCTTAACCTACTTATGTAAGCTATTAACATGTCCAATAGTTGAAGGATCATTTGTGTAACATTTTACATTTTACATACTCAGCTCCAGCACCCCACACCATCGCCACCGCCGTCGTCTCCGCCACCACCACACCTCCACTACCGCCACCCCCACACCACCAACGCCACTGCCACCACCACACCCCACCACCGCCACCCCTACCATCATCTCCTGTTCTCTCACTCGATTTCCAGTAAGTCTCTTCTCTCTCTCTTTATCTATCTCTGTAGAGCTAGCTTCTATAGCTCCAAGCAAAATTTGTAGTTCAATATTCAAAAACCCTAACCGTTCTTTCACATCTTGAAACCCTAATGATTTCCCACTCAAGTTTTCTGACTATTTCTGGGGATAATTTGGTCTTCATGACTCCAGAAGTGACAATTGAAAACCCTAATTTCCCTACCAAACTCAAGCATAGAAGTAGCAGAGCAGATTTCATCATCATCAAACCATATCCAAATTATGTCTTCTTCCTTTGGAGCTTCAACGGCAAATCAGTTAAAAACCCTCTCATTCTCCCCTCCACATCTCCTCCGGCGCCCACCTTCTTTCCCCGGACCCTTGTACCGTCCAAACCTCCGACCTCCACGTCGCTCTCCTCTTGCTTCTTCAAATCAAACCCTTCAAATCTTACGATCGAACTTGTGGCTTCATTTCCAATCGTCATATTCTTCTTATATTCGCTAATCACGATGACCTCTCCACCAGAATAAAAAACGGAGCCAGGGCCATGGCGATTGCATTGGCATCCACGAGAGATGAGGGCTTTTTTCTGGAAGAGGAGGTGTTGTGTGCGGTGCTAACCAACGCCATGGAGGTCTGAGATTTAGGAGTATATAAGAAGATTTCATCATCAGACCGTTGAGTTTACCGGCGGAGACACTGTGAGACTAGAAGTCTCAGATTTAAGAGTGGAGACTTTGCAAGGGTTAAAGAAAATAGGGGTTTTAGGTAGAAATGGTTTCGAATATGAGATCTTAGTGAAAGAGAGAGGGGCAGAGAGAGAAACTTAAGTGAGAGTAGAGAGAGACAATAACATTTTAATTACATATACACAAATTTATTTTATTTTTTATTAGTAGGGGTATTTTTGTCTTTTCATCTTAACTTAATAGAAAATAGATGGAGGTTAGTGGATTGGTTAAAACTGAGACAAATGGTGAAACTATTGGATGTAAATCGAGATTTTTAAACTATTGGACTAAAAACGAGAATTGGCGCAAACCACATGGACTAAAACCGGAGTTTACTCTAATAATAATTGCAAAAGGGAAGAACCACCAGGGGGTCCTCGAACTTGCGCCGTGTGTGAGCATGTGGCGCGCAAACCACCTGCTCGACGCCCATTTTTGTTCTACATCCGCTTCCGTTTGTATATGTTTATAACAAACTAGCTTATAACCCGTGTACTACATACGTGGTGAAAAATATCAATATATAAAATTCTTAAATCTTTATATATATATTTTACAGGTGTAAAAATGTATTACATATACTAAGAGCATTCACAACATGTTCTGTATATATTTGTGAGTGGGTTCTGCGTATTTTAGGCAGTGATTTAAAGTGGTTGTAAGTGTAGGTGAGAGAAAAATGTTACTGTTCATCTGTATATTTGTGAAAACACTGTTCACATAAATTTATTTTTTTAAAGTGGTTATGAGTGGAAAAAAGAAAAGGTAATGATAAAGGTATAAAAAGTGTTATTTGCTTGAAAAGTAGAGAGAAAAGATAATGATTTTTAATGTAATTATAAAAATAAGGATAGAGAGCCGATGGGAATGCTCCAAGGATAGAAAACAAAATATGTAAAAATTAATATATAATTTAGTTTCGAAAATACGTTATTTACTATTCAATGTAATTTGACTTTCATTTACTATTTGATTGAAAATAAAAGTTATATATTTAAATTTCAAAGTTTCTTATAATAATAAGAGATATTTTAAAATAAATATTTTTATTACTATAATTAGTATTTTTTTCTTAAAAAATTATTATTATTAAAAGATAAAGGTATATTTAATAAGAGAAACAATCGGGAAAAAAATAATGAGAATGAATACGGAGACGACACGTGGCATAAAAAAACCTTTTATTTATTATATAGTATAGATAGATAGATAAATAAATAAATGACGCAACTTGAAAAAGGAAAGAACCGGCCGCGCGCGCGGGGGGGGGTGGGGTTGGGATTTGGGCTCGAATAAGGGGCACCTACGTGTAAGTGTGGCACGAGAACCAACTGCGCTAACGCTCACTTTTGATCTCAATCAGTTTCATATATATACGCACACATACATACATAGATAAAAGTTTTCACGTGGCAACATCCCATTGGTTGAATTTACTGTTCATTATCATCCATTTTTAATAGAGTGTATAATAATTAAAAATGTAAAATTTTAGAGACAAACCGTTAACTACCGTTTTAAAAATCTTCACACCAAACCCGCCAGGTTGGTCGGAACGACCGACCGACCAAACGGGAAATAACGGTTAAGGTTTTACAGCTTAAATCAAGCCACGAACTAAAGTTAAAATTGTGGATTTTCAATTATTGTGGAAATGAAATTAAATGAAGATAATATTGGATGTTAATTATTTAAATGCTTATGTATATAAATACTAAATATTTACATAGTTATAATAATAATAATACCCAAATATAATCAGTATTTAAGACAATTCGGGTTAGATTGCGCTCTCCAAAAAAGTCTCGGTGATACCCGACGTTTTGCGCGGGGCAACCCACTAGTTATGATCAAAACATATTATTCTATAAAACTTTGAGAAGATTCAAACAGTTATGGTATCAACTAGTGGGCGTGTTGTGGCGGATCGGTTCTGAATATCGAAACGTAGATTAAAAAAATACAAGTCGCGTCGTTGTAAAAATGAATGTTAAGAAAAATGAAAGCTACCGCGTATTATTACTATGGTTGTTGTTTTTCTATTTTATTATTATTATTATTATTATTATTGTTATTGTTATTATTATTATATTTTTATTTTATTATTATCAATATTATTATTATTATTATTTTAAGAGTAAATTACATTTTTCGTCATTTAAGTATATACAAAATTTCAGATATCATCCTTAAAGTAAGGAAATAACAAAAATCATTATTTATGTTTAAATTTTATAACAGTTTAAGTCCTTTGATCTAACGTGTGTTAGATTTTGGGGTTATGTTTTGTCATGTGCTACTAGGGCTGTAAACGAGCCGAGCCGAGCTGGGCCAGGCTTGGCTCGAGCTCGAGCCGAAATTAAACGAGCCAGCTCGGCTCGATTTTTTTTTCGAGCTGAAAAGTTGAGCTCGAGCTCGAGCTCGAGCTCGGCTCGTAAAAAGCTCGAGCCAGCTTGTGGCTCGTCGAGCTAGCTCGTTTTTTTTTACATATTAATATATATATAAACAACAAAAAAAATATTTTATTCTCGGTTTGAATTTGATTGTCTTCAAAAAACTAAATAGATGGAAGGGACAATACATAAAATACAAAAAAAACATAGATAACCCAAAACTTACAAAGTAGAGAGTAAATACAATTGTAGATAAAGTAAAATTTTAATTCAAAACTCAGAGTTATTGAAAACAAATGAACTTAAAAAATCAAAACATCATATTTTAAATATAACACATGTATAACATATATATATATATATATATATATATATATATATATATATATATTAGTTATTTAGACGAGCCGAGCCACGAGCCGAGCCCGAGCCGAGCCAAGCCTAGCTCGAGCTCGGCTCGATTACAATTCGAGCCAGCTCGGCTCGGCTCGTTTACAACCGAGCTTTTTTCGAGCCGAGCTTTTTTCGAGCTATCTTCGAGCGAGCCGCGAGCTTTTTGAACAGCCCTATGTGCAACGCACATGAGGGTAGTTTAGTCATTATAATCTTTTAGGAACCATTTGTATACTTAACTTAATGTTTTGGATCCACTATTGTTATAAAAACCGTCTTCAAAGCGAAAAAAAAACTAACCCCCGTTAGAACAAATGACGTAATCTATTACAAAATTTAAACATAAAGGATGATTTTTCTTATTTTCTTAGTTTAAAGACAATATCTGAAATTTAGTATGTACTTAAATGACAAAAAATATAATTTACACTTATTTTTATTATTATTAGCTATGGTTTATTATCATCATCAATATTATTGATAATATTATAGAACCCTTTACTAAAATGAATTGGAATGTACACTATATCCACTTTATTGGTCAACGTGGTTTTTTTTTTGACGGTTTACGTTTAAATGTTATTATTTTTTTTAATTTACGTTTTAACCTCTTCTATCATATATAATACACGCTTTTAACTAGCTTTATTTTCCAATAATATCGTTTTTCTATAATAGTTTTCCTTCGTTAGCTTTAAACAAAAATGTGCGTCTGATTTTAGTTTTTTTTAATGTTTCGGTATTAATTTTGTTTAAAACATAATTGTATTCAAAATGAAGTTTATTTTTTTAGCCTACGCTATGGCGGGCGACGTCAAAGTTGCATAGCCGTGACAAACTCAACCGCTTATGAGCGAACATCATCGTCGCCGGTGTTTTCGTAGTATGGTAACCGATATTGGTTGTAGCTTTTATGATATTGACGAGCGGCAACGATAACGACCAACATCATGCCTCGTTATACGGCGAAAAAAACAACCACACTCATGCCCCAAAGCGCGGGTATAGTTCTAAAACCTAAGCATTTTTCAAACAGAGTTAAAAGTAGATTGCAATTTATTGTCCACGTGTCAGTCTTTAAGTGGCCAATTTTTTGTTTTTTTTGCTTTCAGACCCTTTACTATATATAATATACGCTTTTAAACCGTTTCATTTTCTGATAATTTCGTTTTTCTATAATAACTTTCGTTCGTTAACTTAAAAAAAAATTGAATGCGAGACTGATTTTTATTTTTTTATGAACATTCCGGCATAAACTTTTTCTTTAAAACGGAGCTGTTTTAAGAATCGAGTATATTTTTTTTATATCGTACGCTACAGCTATCGACGTTACCGTTGCGGTGCCGCAACATACCCAAACGCTTATGAGAGGAAAACATCGTCGACGATTTTTTGGTATAATCGTATCTTATATCAGTGATCGCTTTTATTGCTTTCGACGCGTCGAATCGATAACGACCAAATTCACGCCGCGTAATACGGAAAAATGACCACACTCCCCACGAAACGCATGGTAAAAATACTATTATTATTATTTATTATTGGATTATTAATTATATCACTATTATTATTATTATTATTTTATTATTATTATTATTATTATTATTTTTATCCATATTCATATTCATGTTGTTGTTGATAATGATAGTTGTTTTTCCTGGTAGAGTTTGTGTAATAACATATACTTTATTTTCAAGTTATTAGTTAGTTTTCAAGTTATTAGTTAGAGTAAATTTTACGGTTCAAGTCTCACTTACACATAATTAAAGAAATTTGTATTTTAAAAAAAAAAAGTAAATTGCATGGATGGTAATGGTGGTATGCATGTTTTAATATTTTAGTCCTCTCTCTTCGTTGATTATGAAATTTGGTTTTGAGCATTTGCTAAATCATAAGGGTGATTTTTTCAAACTTTTTACATGCTAAATCTTAGGCCTGTAAATGAATCGAACATTCATGAACTGTACGACGGAAAGTTCGTTTATGTTCATTCATTTAATAAACGAACGAATACGAACAAATTTTTTTGTTCATTTAGTTAAACGAATGAACATGAACACATGTCATGTTCGTTCATTTATGTTCGTGAACGTTCGTTTATGTTCGTTCATATATGTTCATTTATATTCGTTTGTTTATGTTCATTTGTTTTTGGATGAATCATGTACATTTGAACCACTAATTTACATGCGTTTTTGGATGAATTATTAAGTTTTAGACTTGTTCATATGTGTTCATTAATGTTCGTTTGTGTTTGTTTATGTTTGTTCGTTTATGTTCGTTTTATGTTTGTTAATTTGTGTTCGTTTAGCTTTTTAACGAACGAACATGAACGAACACGAACATTTCCGTTTTCTTAATAAACGAACATGAACAAAAAAATGTGTTCGATTATGTGTTCGTGTTCGGTTAAAATTAAATAAACAAACATGAACACGAACACGCCAATGCTCTTGTTTGTTCGGTTCGTTTATAGGCTTACTAAATCTGATTTTCACTCAAATTCTTTAAATAGGTGGGAATTTACTCCCCAAAATCCTCAAAAACCAATAGACATTTATGATAGGTTGAAATAATTAATAAAATGTTAAAAAGAAAAGAAAATAACTAAAGAGATTCGGAAACAATCGGGGAGTCACCCCTAGTTCGGAGCCTTTTTTGTCGGAGCCAAAGGAGAGGGGTCGGTGTTCCCGACTGAGGACATCCCTCCACGACACCATACCGTCCACCCTAACACATTTGGTACTCATCACATACAAACGTTAAAAAGTTTTGTTAAATACTTGTGAAATGACCATTTACCTTTTTTACTTGAAAATTTGGCAAATTAGATTTTAATAATTCAAACAATGATCATTTGGCCAACAATAATCCATACTATCAATATGACCAATTACACTCCTAATTTCACTTTCGATGTCAGGAGCAATCTCAATAGCATAACAATCATAGATTTACAGTCGGTTAACATTCGAGTTAGCTCACAAAGATGATTATGAATTAAATGGGGAACGTACAAGCGAAATCGAGTGGAAATCAAGTATAAATATACTGTAAATCTATGATTGTTATACTACTGGGATATCTTTCACAACGAAAGTGAAATTAGGGGTTCTATTGGCCAAATTATCGGTATAGATTACTATCGACCAATGTGTTACAGTTTGTATTATTTAAATTCAATTTGTGTAAAAATTTAACAAAGTACTCTTAGATTTTAGGATGTTAGAATTATATATGTTTCAAATTAATGACCATTTACCATTAATGCAATACCTAATGTTATCATTTCATCTCTCCATGATTGAGGTTGCCATTCGATGCTTCAAGGCACCAATTAAATGTCACACCCCAACCGACGGCGGATTATACGTCGGGGCGGACGCGGTTGTTCAATAGCACAAGGTTGACTATTAAAGTTTCGATATTTCATTAATAAATAATTTAAGATTCAATACAAAGAAACATAACAAGAATACAACGTTTCTAGGTCCAAAGCATCCTATGTGATCACAAATAAGTCTCATGATGTAGAACCTGAAACATGTGAAAGAATTTGTCAACTACAAAATAGTTGGTGAGATACAAAGGTTTTGACACAGTTTAACAAGTATTTGAAAAGAATTACAATTCACTATGATATATGCATTCTATAATATAAGTATGAGAACAAGTATCTTAAACATTGTGCATATCAACCCTCCAACCAAGTTTAGGCATAACCCGCAGGTTACCCTTATAAGTCTCAAGTTTAAAAGTTTAATTCAGTAACAATCACCAAGGGCTCCCCCCGAAGGGTCAATCAATCAAGGTGGATTGGTCAAATGCAATAGATCTATCATTGTTACCATAGGCTTGATCAAAGTTAATGAATATGCTAGTTTTAAGTTTAATCTAAGCATACAAGTCTCAAGTTTAACATAAGAATAAGCATCTAGTCATAGTTGTACAAGAATTGTATAAGTTTAATGTTTTTGAACATGTTTCACCCCAAAAGTATAGAAAGGAAAAGGGGCTAAGTATACTCACTTGGATTGATGAAGAGTACCCGATAAGAGTAAGTTTGCAAGACTTTGAGGGAGAATATCCTCACAATATGCCTAAGAATATAAGTCTAAAGTTTCAAGTTTACTTCTATAAGTCTAAGCGAAAGGATCTAGGATTTCAAGATTGACTAGGGTTCCAAATGGGAGACGAGAACGATTTGTGTTTATAAAGGTTTTGTAAGTTTCTAAATAGGGTTTCACAAAGTTTGAAAATCAAATTTTAATAGATTCGCGGTTTAGAATAATAACATTTTAAAAGTTTTACAACGATTGATTTCACAAGTCCTGTGTTAATAGTTTAAAGTAGTTCTCTAAGTATTGTAAATAAGGTTGCATCAAAAGAATCAAGATTAATAACATTTATTTAAAGAATAAATAATTATTAGAAATCTATGATAATCATTTTTAATAAGTAGTTAAAGACTAAGAATAAACAAATAATTATTAAGTGTTTTAATAATTATTTGTTTATAATTAATTATTAAAGAATAACAATTATTTGACAAGGATAAATAATTATTTAAAAATAATAATTACTTTATCCAATTAAATAATTTATATTAAGTATTTAAGACTTTATTAGGTATTCATTTTACATATTGTTTTGTAATATATAATGTTTACAAGTTTAAATAAGTAATATGTAATTAATAAAAGATTTAGATAGAGTTTCTTATTTTATAACTCTTTTTATGGCTTATAAGTTTACAATATAAGGTTTATTTTCTTATTTCACAAGGTTTATTATAAAAATAAGATAAAGTATGTTTATGCCTCTTGTTTTAAATTTATGTAAACAAATAAATTTATGATTATATAAATTATAAGTAAAAATGCTTTTATAGTTTTTATAAATTTTAAAACCATAATTAAAGTTTTAAAATGTATTTATAGTCTTTAAGCTTTTAAAACTATTTTAAAGAATTAGTTATTATAAGTTTTTTTTAACTAAGTTTAATTTAATTAAAATACTTTCGAAATATAAAAGTGTAAATAAAAATCGGATCTGAGTTTATAATTCTTTCACATATTTTATAAAACTTTTTTTCAGTATTTAATACTGTTTTAAAAGAGATAAAAAAAATGAAAGTTAAAATTTCGGGTCGGCTGGAAACGAACCCGCGTCACCCGCCGGGTCACGAAACACACACCAAGCCTAACCATCCCGGCTACGGTCTCGTTGAGTATAACTCAGAAAAATCAAATTCTTAAACACAAACCCAAATCGTCCCTAAATCCCTATGAACCCTAGAACCAAGATCTGCCAAATATGCATCGAATTGCCCTCTGTTAATGGAATTAAACAGAGGGCTTTCGATCTATGAACTATGGCGAGTACAATGGGCACAATAATTACCTGAATTGATGACGTAATGAGGGAGAACGGCTTGAAGGTCGAAGTCGGCTGTCGTTGGATTCAAACGATCAGTGTAGGTGTTGAATGACCAAATGGAGAGTTTGGAGAGTTGAGGGGTGATTTCTTAGGTCGATTCCAACTGCTATTTATAGCCGTTTCGAGGTTTAATTGCTCGATTAGTTAGTGGTTTACGGTTGAGAGTATTAATTACCGATTTCGAACCCACGCGAGGATACAGTTGAAATCGAGAGTTAAGGCACATTGGGGAGAGGTCGCACGCGGGAAACGAACCCGAGGTTCACTGAATCCGGACAGGAAAACGCGACTTCGCGAAAATGGATGAGAAACAGTGAGACCCACGACCGGTTCTGAGACTGGAAGTTCGAACAAATGGCAAAACAGGCCCTTGGAGTTTCACTGTTGTCACATTTCATGTTTAAAAGTACATTCTAGTTTAAAGCACGTTTGAATATTGACAGTTTTAGTCCCCGGACTTTTTATAAAAACAATTATGTTTTATTTATAAAAACTAAGCAAGTCTTATAAGTTTTTATTTCCTTTATTATTTTATGAAATAATTTCTAGGATTTATGATTTGTAAGTTTAAATGTTTTAGAAATAGGTTTATAAATTATTTATATAATTATAACTCATATGTTTTAAGAATTTTAATAATATCTTGTTTAATAAAGATAAAAAAATAATAAACATACATATATATATATATATATATACATATATGAATGTTTTCCTTAAATCCATATTAAATAAAAAAATTTACTATTTAAAGAAATAAGAATTAAAGTTTAAAATAATACGGTAAGCGTTTTAGGAAAAGATACATCGGAAAATCCGGGACATTACATTAAAGTCATCAGATGAAACACATGATAAATTGATAGCATTCATCAGAATTTGATTAGAGATCGATGATTGTGGTAAAATTACTCTTTCTCAACCTCAACACTAACAATCAAGCATGATGTTAGGACATGAGGTATACATATGTAAATATGAACAAAAAGTGCACGCCACGTGAGCGCCACCTCACTCACCCAGATTTCTCACACCACTCTCACATGAGAGGGAAATACCCGTGTAAGTGTTAGCATTAATTATTTTATTAATCTAAATTGTTTTTTTTATTTGAAATCAGCACATTCAACGGTCATAAACGGCTAGTTCTCCCGTGAGTGGGTTCACGCCAATAACTCAAGCCCCCCTCACGTCATTGAGGGTGATGTGCCATGCCCTTCATGCCTAATTTCACGAGGCTTTTCTCAGGTATACCCCTCGCCCGTGATCAACGATAGTAGACAAAAGCTTTGGACCATTCAAAATCATCGACTCATATCCTAACTCTATATTAGTTTTAGGAATTGTAGGAATAATTTATGTTGGTTAATTTTGTTTAATCAAGCAAATATTGTAATTTATATTAATATGATAAAAAGAATATGCGATAGATATTTTAGCAGATTATGTAAAGCTTGTTCCAAAGCTAGAATTAAAGAAACACAAATAAAATAAAATAAAATAAATAAAAGGGAAAGTCAGTTTGATTTCCCCACTAGAGAAGAATCATTCTTTATCACTCCCCAATAAAAATATAATGCGCCTACAATTCTTTGCAAACTCTTGAATCAAAAGATTAAAATATACCTGTTCTATAAAAGTGGTCGGTCGAGATATAAAAACAGCCGTATATCATATATCATATAGGGGTTACTTTATTAAAAAACTTATTTTTATGAAAAAATCAAAAAACTTCTTATTAAAGATACTGTATATGTGTAGTACACCTAAAAGCCTAACCCTCACCTAAAAACCTAAACCCTCCAACCCACCCCCACCCAAAAACCTAACCCCCCACCCCCCCCAAAAAAAACCTAAACCCCCCACCACCCTCTCCCCCTCCTCCAAAACCTAACCTAAAAGCTAAACTAAACCCAAAATACCACCCCAAAAGCTAACTATGCTACAGATATGTAGCAAAACGTTGAATTTTTTTTTTGAAGAGGACAATGTGGGGAACAATGTCTCCGAAGCGGTTTTTTAGTTTTTGATTTATATTTTGAGTTATGATTTTTTTATTATTTTTTTTACCTTTAATAAATAATTTTTTGGTTTTCTCATGAACAATGAGTTTTCTTATGATACTTTCCCATATCATATATATATATATGGGGAGTATCAAATAAAAAGTAGTTTTTCGCTAAAAAATCTAAAAAATGACAAAAACCTTAATAAACGATATCAAACGAACTTCGATTGAGCTAATTTCAGCGGCGTTGGAACCGTCTCGTCGAACTCTACCATCTTCGCTTTTAGGGTTTAGCTTTTAAGGTTTAGATTTTACGTTTGAATTTTATGGTTTTAGCCTTATGGTTTAGCCTTAGGGTTTAGGTTTTTTTTAGGGTGTGGGTGGGGGTTTTAGGTTTTTGGGGGTGGGTGGGGGTGGGTTTAGGTTTTTTGGGTGGGGTGGGGGTGGGGTGGGGTGGGGGGTTTAGGTTTTTGGGGGTGGGGGTGGTGGTTTTAGGCTTTTCGGAGTGGGGTTGGAGGGGGGTTTAGGCTTTTGGGGGTGCGGGTGGAGGGGGTTTAGGTTTTTGGGTCCGGGTTAGGGTTCGATGAGACGGTTCCAACGCTGCTGGATCGGAGTTCGTTTGACCCACTTCTTAGGATTTTTTAGCGAAAACCACTTTTTAGTGGAACCGTCCCCTATATATATACATACTACCCGGATATGGTGTATAATTTTATGGGTTTAGTAAATGTACAGTTGTAACTTTAGATCAAAATTTTATATAGACATGAGATCATGATCAAGATTATCTTCAGGACTGTGAATTAAAGTTAAAATTTGATGAATCAATAATATCTTTCTATAAAAAGACTGGTATGTGTATATATGTATGATGGATGTGTGCACATAAATGATAGGTGTCGTTCCTAACATCTCTCACATACCTGACACTCATTTCTCTTTCACATTAACGCCACATCGTTTTTTTCATTCCATCCCTAACTCACCCCGTAAAGCCATGGTGTATAAACTAATCAAAAATATTTAAAATTTACTTGATAAATTAAAAATATTTCATTAATAAAAAATAATACAAAGGAAAAAGAAAAATAAAATTTCAATTAACTAAAATAATAACCATTAGTTTACTAAATAAGAAAACCTAGCCGTCAATATTTGGTATATGGGCTTTTGAAGTGTGTTCGACGGGATCTGCTCATAGGTTGTGAAAGGTTTCTTGACAGTGTAATTCTCTATACGTTTCTTCGTTTACTTGAAGTCCATCTTGAACGGGTGGAAGCTCTTTTTCATGAAAAGAACATAACGTTGATCTTAGTTTTTTTTAAAACATGTTATGTAAAATGATACAAGCGTACATTATTTTTCTAATTTTCCTATGATGCATTGGTTGTGTGGGGTCTCGAAGTATAACCCAACGAGTTTTGAGGACACCAAAAGCTCGTTTAACGTCCTTTCGTGCTGCTTCTTATGATTTCTTGAATCTTTTTTGTCGTATCGTTGTCCGGAAAGTTAAATGTCTTCATAAAAGTAGCTTCAGGGTATCCCGCTGGCAAGATAATATCCATGTTTGTATTGCGATCCGTTAACAAGAAGTGAACAATAGGGCACAGATCCATTTAGTACTTCTTTAACAATGGCGATTGAATGAGAACGTTAATGTTGTCGTTAGAACAAGCAACACCGAATAATGCATGTCAAAACCATAGATCTTGAGTGGTTGTCACTTCGAGCATAATCGTATGGTACTGATGATCACCTCTCATGTATTGACACCACCATTCAATTGGACAATTCCCCCATTCTAGGAAATCCATGTTTTGATTCATGTGCTGCATAAAAGTTTTAAATATTACTTTGAGACGGTTTGCGTTTATATTCGCAACCGCACATGTGAATGATCTAGGTAAAAAAGAGGTCTGGAATTTCACGTGAAACTCTTTTAGACATCTTCAAATACTTATCACACATGTCTGGAACTGTCTCGTATGCTAGTTGACGTATTACTGATGTACACTTTTGTAATGAGGTGAACGACTGTTTGCCTCTAGTATCCCATGCAACTCCAAAAAACGGGCATTCTCTTTCCATCTCAAAAACAATTCGCAAAAATAATCCTCGCCGCATACGAAACTTTCTCCTAAACATGTCGGCATCAAATAAACAATTTTTGGAGAAATAGTCTTCCACAAGATGTTCATGCGCAGACACACGATCTCTATATATATATATTGTAACATCCCAAAAATCCTAAAGCAAGAAAATAAGGATTTTAAAAATATTCTAAAAGTGGAGGGACTAACTAGTCATTTTTCTAAAAGAGGAAACACCACCATAAATCCCTTGCAGACGCCCCCCCCCCCCCCCCCCCCCCTCTCCGCAAACCTAGAGCTTTCCTACCTGCAAGTGCGCGCAAGACCTATGTGTGTTTCCGGAAGTTCTCGACTGGAGGGAAGGGTGGAGCAAGGGCCGATCTTTAACTTATTTTGTGCATCAAAGCTGTCAGAGGTCGAGAAAGGATCATAATCAAGCCCTAAATCTACAAAAAAAACTAACCAAACCTAATGTCCTAACTACTAAGTCCTAATCAAACGAAAAAAAGAATATTTTTTTTAGTAAAAAAGATTTTTTTAGCTAATTCTGTTTATTTGGTTCAAACTGAAAACCAAACCGAATTACAATGTGGTTTTAGATTCGTAATAGGTTTCCTCAAATGTGATTCGGTTCGGATGGTGGTTCCAATAAAAAAAATATCAAACCGAATAACCAGAAAAACCCGCAACCATACGCGTTGAACACCCCTATCCTAAAGCCTATAGACCTTACCGGAGCTAAACATATACTACATATCTCAGGTGAGTTTCTAGACGCCCCTTTTAAAGAAGTTTTATTACAATTTGGGATGGGATGCATACTTACGTGTTAATGAATGTTTTCTAATGGTAAATGTTTTAAGTAAGAATTGATATATGACAATGTGTGCTAAATGATGAATGAATGATAATACGACTACTTCGGTAGACGGATGGTTAATACGGCTACTTCGGTAGACGGACGGTTAATACTGCTACTTCGGTAGACGGGCGGTTAATACGGCTAATTCGGTAGACGGACAGTTAATACGGCTACTTCGGTAGACGGACGGTTAATACGGCTACTTCGGTAGACGGACGGTTAATACGGATAATTCGGTAGACGGACGGTTAATACGGCTACTTCGGTAGACGGGCGGTTAATACGGCTAATTCGGTAGACGGGCGGTTAATACGGCTACTTCGGTAGACGGACGGTATGTGGCCGTGAAAGGCGAAGGAAGGTTGGAGAGGGAAGGCAGAGCTTTTAGTTTTTCATGTTGTCAAAGAGTTAAACAATGTTTTTTTCGTATTTTTAAAGAGTTAACAATAAAATTAGATGACTCGAAACGTTAATAACATGATTTATAACGTGTTGGACGTTAGTATCGTGAATTTATGTTGACACATATATCCTCACCCAACGACACGTGTTTGGTGTCGTAAATTTCATTTTGTAATAACTCGACCCTGTATATAACCTGGGCCATTGATCAAGATAATCAACATATAGTTTTAGGATGAAATACTAAGTGAAAAATGAGGTAAAGTGTGCTAAGTAAACATAGATTATTGATTATAATTAATATATAGATTTATGATTAAATACAAAGTAAAAAAATGGTACGAAGTATGCTAAGTAAACCTGGGTCATTGATTAAAATAATCAATGGCTTAGATGTAAGAAAGGTAACACGTGTACAACTAGAACGAACTAAATGGCTTGTAGGGACAAAATAAGAAACCTACAAGTGAACTTTTATTTGGCTCCCTTGTCTTTTAAAACCAAATAACTGTTATATACTTTATTATTTTTTTAAGTTATATCATAAGATTAATAAGTTATTATCTTTAATTTGAGTGTAAAATTAATATTATTATCACTATTATTATTATATATAAAAATCGATTTTTTTTTAAAATCAAATTTTTTTAAAAATTTGAGTGTAAAATTACACACATATAATCACACTATTATTATTACGCACAACAAGTAGTGTGATTATATGCGTAGCGTAATAAGTAGCGTGATAACGTCATAACTAATAAGTAGTGTGAATTTACATTGACGCATATGCCCCACTGCCAAACACGTGTCATTCTAATGGCTTCGTACACTTAAAACATTAAAACCACTTTGTTGCGTTATTATATGTGTGTAATTTGTTATATATGGTTGCGTAATTATTTATAGTGTGCGTAATTATGTAATTTTTATGTGTGATAATGTTACAGACTGATTTACGTATCGGCCCAAAGACACGTGTCACTTCCTGATGATTTCATATCTTTCGTATGATAAAGAGTCATTCGTACGATAATCCATATATATATATATATAATATAAGAAATAAAGAAAAATGAGAAGGAAATAAGGGAAATGGTGGGTGATATAAGAAAAAGAGAAGAAAAGTTTGGTCAAATTACGCCTCGAAGACTTCTCTTCCTCATCATCAGCCTCGACTTTCTTTATCGATATTCTTACCATTTTCCCTTCTTTCACTTTGATTTGTTTTCAAAAACTTCCCATCACTTTTATTATTTATTTATTCACTAATTAAACATTTGCTAATTGATAGTCTCAGGGCCGGTCCCGAGAATCCTCAACGTTTTAGGCCCGTGACATATAAAAAAAGGGCCCCATAATATAAACTAATAATGACATAATCAAAAACTACAACAAACGAATAACGATTAACGAATCATACATAATCTAGTGGGTATTTTTTAATTTCTAAGTGGTTTAATAGAATAAATAGATAATACAAGTTGAGCCTTTTATAAATATATACATATATATATATTTAATATATATAAAAAAAATTAAAAACTACAGGCCCCTTAGAGACCGGGCCCCGGACGGTCGCCTCCCCGCCCCCTAAGGCCGCCTCTGGATAGTCCCATCGCTAATATATATTAAAAATGATACATCAGCATAGTTATAAATTGGTCTAGCAATACCAATTATTGGCTTATTTATCTTATATCAAAATTACAAACAATTCAGTAAATAAATATTAACATCGTAATCATGATATTATATAAAGTAACTAGATTTAAATTAATGAAATTCTGTATATAATATTATTTAAAAAGGTATTAAAGTTTCGACTTTTTCTTTAATATGATTTTCTTTTTTCAGAAAATCACAAGTTACGTTCCTAGAAATTGTAGCCATGCAACTGACACACACGAGTGCCCTCCGTAGCCTTACCCTTTTTTATTTCTTGTGAGTAGAGGTGCACAAAAAAAACCGAGTTTTTTTTTACCTGGTCCAAACCAGCAAACCGGTTTGGGATAAACTGGTTTGGAGCAAACCGGTTCGGGTTAGGCTAAAACCGCCGGTTTGAAACCGGTTTGAAGCATTCTGGAGGTGATCGGGTTGGGGACCGGTTTGTGTGAACCGGTTCGATAAACCGGTTTAAACCGGTTTTTTTGCTGAAAAATCTAGCCGTTAGGGTCGAATTTGACCCTTTTTTTGGCTTTTTTTCACCTATAATTCACTATAAATAGGTGGGGGTGTTTAGGTTTAATCACACCTCTTTCTACACTCTCTAATCTCTAAAACCGCTCTTTAAACGCTCAAAAACGCTCTCTAAACTTTCTCTAAACTCTAAAAAAAAAGCATGGCAAATTTTGGTGTTGGTGGTTCCTCAAACGAAGTTACCGTTGTAGAAATTTGAGCAACAACGAGAAATCCGGCAATCTGGTGCAATTACGATCTATGTTTGTTGTCAAACGGGAAGGAACGTGCTCGGTGCAAGATGTGTGGTGCGTTTTTGGGAAAAGATTCAAACACTAGTTTATTAATGGGCCCATCACCCGCATCCACCGTGTCACCCCATTGCACGGTAAACATACCCGGTTCTCGTGAATCTTCATCAAAATAGGAATATTTGGTGATTCAACAGATGACTTCAAACACTAGTTTGAAAACGCATATGGAAAAATCTTGCCCGTCCTTGAAGGGAATTCCAAGTGAAGGTCAAGCCTCGATGACAAGCGAAGGAGGAATTTGGAACTTTGATCTAAATTTTGTTCGAAATCGAATGGCGAGGTTAGTGATTCAAGAAGGATTGACGTTCAACCACTTTGACAATCCGCGCTTGACAAAGATGATTCAAGAGACACTCCAACCACGTTATCATCAAATAAGTCGCACAACCCTTAGACGAGATTGTATAAAAATGTGGAAAAAAGCAAAAAAAGAATTAATTTTGGGTTTTGAAAATTTGGAAACCGGTGTAAACTTAACCACCGATGTTTGGTCGGCTCCACATGGCATACCAGATTCGTACCTTTGCGTTACCGCGCATTGGGTTGATCCCAAAATGTGGCAAATGATGAAACGTACAATCGCGTTTGACTTGTTTGAATATCCACACACCGGCGAAATTTTATTTTATATATTAGATGGTGTTATAACCGAATTTAAATTACAAAATAAACTTTTTTCAATGTCTTTTGATAATGCATCTAATAATACAAATACGGTTCAAAAACTAAAAATTAAATATAAACCGGTTTGCAACGGCGTTTTTTTCCATAGTCGATGTGTCGCACACATCATTAACTTGGCGGTGCAAGCCGGGCTTGCAATTGAAGAGGTTTCAAACTTAACATATACTTTTCGACTAATGCTTAAAGATATTTTTAGTAACAAAAAAAGATACCATGATTATATTAGATTTTGTCGTGAAACGAATAATCTTTGCTTAGGTCCGAATTGGGACGTCGAGACAAGATGGAACTCGACTTATATTATGTTTTATAGCGCTTTACGACAAAGAGAAACTTTAGAACTATTTCATGAAATGCTTGCATCAAAACCTCGTCGTAAAATTCTAAAGTTTCCTTCTACGAGTTGGGACATTTTAAAAGACGTAACCGAATTGCTTGAAGTTTTCAAAACCGCCACCACTTTTTTATCCGGTGTTTATTATCCCACAAGTCCATTAACTCTAAAACAAATATATTTAATGGCTAACAAGTTGTATGAACTTGAAAATAAAAGCCCTCTTTTTACAAAAATGATAGAACCGATGAAAGAAAAATTAGTGAAATATTTTAAAGAAATGCCTTCAGTTATAACTTGTGCCGCTGCGTTAAACCCTACCATAAATGTTTACGGGGTTGAAACTTTGATTGATAGAATTACTTACGCTTTGAATTTGGATAGTAAAGACATCCATTTTGCACAAGTCACAAAAACATATTTTAACAAATGTTTACAAGATTTAATTGATGTTTATTTACATAAATATGGTACAACTCCGACTCCACATGATACAATGGGTACATCATCAAGTGGTAGCTCGAGAGATTTTAATTTGAATTTATATGACGAAATGTTAAATGAATTTAGTAAACGGGCTCGAGGTACCACCCCGAGTAGCGAACTCGGAAGGTATATTGGCACAAACTTTTTAGCGTTTATGCCTCCTACCGTTTTGAGGAGTTTGATATTTTGCCTTGGTGGAAAAAAAAAACGAAGCTTCGTTTCCGATTCTTTCCGCCATGGCCCGTGATGTACTAACCGTCCAAGCTTCGACGGTAGCTTCGGAATCTACGTTTTCTTTTAGTGGCAGGGTCTTATCGATACGAAGGACTAGACTCACCCCCTAGCGATGGAAATGTGCATTTGCTTGAAGGACCATTTGGATGCGATGGATAGGATACAAGACCAAACTTCTCTCGAAGACGAAATTCAAGCCGAAGAAATCATACACAACAACGAGGTTGATCTTGGAATATTCGAACCAGTCACCGATGAAGAACTAGCCGAAGATGCAAGGCTACGAAGCTCCAGTTCCGAAGACAACGCACAAGAATAATCAATCAATATTCCAAAAAATAAAAATATATATTGTCATTTGTAATGTTTTAGAATTTGATAATTTTATCTTGTCATGTTTTTTAATTTCCGAACTTTCCAAATATTAATAAACGTCGAACTTTATGTTTTATATTTGTTATATATTTTTTATTTTATATTAAAAATATAAAATTTATTTGATTTTTTTTTTTAATAAAAACCGGTTTATAGGGCAAACCGGTTTGTAACCAACCCTAACCGGTTTGACCAGTTAGACATTTTCACCTCCGAAACCGGTTTAACCCAAACCGGTTTAGGGCCAAACCGGTTTTGACTTTTCGTTGACCAAACCGGTTCGGTTCGGGTTGAACCGGTTTGAGTTAAAAAACCGATTTGTACACCTCTACTTGTGAGGTAAGATCAATATATTCCCACTAAGCTTTAATGATATTACTCCCGTATAATGTAGAACCGATCGATAACTAAAAAAATAAGTAATCGATTGGGTCATGTGACATGTCCAAGATTTTATTTTTTTACTTATTTTTTTTTTATTAATAACTATTTAATATTTAATATTTGTTTAATAACTACCACAAAGCCTTCTGCTGGAGTGGTAACCCCATGACTTTCCAAATTGAAGGTTATGGGTTCGAGACTCGCTTGGGACAAATTGTTTTAGGTTGAGCCAGTGAGTTTTCCCAGTTATGGGTTTCCTCCTAGGTGGGTCCCGGGTTCGAGTCCGCTGCGGTTACAACCCATTGAGAAAGACATGCATGACTGACAGGAACACCCGGGCTGCTCCTGAAGAGAGTAGGGGTTTAAGAAAGTCGCATTTCAAAAAAAAATTTCTTAATAACTCTTTAATATTTTCTTTATTAATTTCTAAATCTTCATTACCATTTAATATTTCTTTTATGATTATTAAATTTTTATTACTAACTATTTAATATTTTTTTATTTAACTCGTGTAAAATAAGAGCTTCTAACCTAATTTTATATAATGAAAATAAGAACTGTATTATCTATTATCTATTGTTAAATTATGATTTTACGTAATGGTTAATTTATTCTTACTTTTTTTCTCTTATTATACCTAGCAAAAGTATTCTACATAAAATTAACGTGCCTCTCTCTGTATATAGTATCAACTAATTATTAGATGGTGAAGACAATAAATAGACGTTCAAAAAATATTAAGAGATGTTGAATATGTAATTAACCAGCGGGAAACCCGTGCTCTGCTGCGTAGTAAATCACGGTAATCACTACAAGAATTCGGAGCAATAGCACCCAAAAAATCGCCGCTAATGTTTCCTCACTAATGCCAAATATCGCCGCTAATACCTGTTAAACCCTAGCCCTTAGAACCATCCCTTATCAATGGTCAGATTAAATAGTTGGAGTAGTACACAGATAGCTGAAGGTGTCGCCGCTAATATTAACATTTCTTTTAGTGAATGGTGACAAAATGGGAGCGTTAAGGTTTGTAACGTAAAAGTTAAATTACGAAAAGATAACAAAATTATAAAGTTAATTAATGTTGGGGAAAATCAAATAAGAAAAAAAAAACCATTTAAAAACACAAAAAAAAAACTAAAAAAGAACCCCCACCCCCAAGGTTCGAACTCGGGTGCGTGGGTGGGTGGGGTGGGGTGAGTGCGAGGGATCAAGAGGCTGCACCAGGCCAGGCCAGTTTTGTGTTAAAGTTTCTATCAAAAAACTATTAATGTAGGAAAAAAGTGGGTAAACAAAAAAAACATCCAATAGATGATCGCCACATGTCCATTTCAACCAATGAGAGTGAACTCCTGTTCACAGCTTGTTAAAATGTATGTATATATAATGTCACTGTTACATTGTAATGCATTATAAAATAGATAACTTTCACCAACGGAATATTAAGTGGTTTTGTTGGTAATCTGGTCGTGGGTAATGCATTTTTCAACGGATTGTCAAAGGGATTTACTAAGGGATCACCGACGGGTTTATTAGTGACGGATTACCGACATATAATTGTGACGTTACAATGGCAATTTCACTTACGGGTTATCAGCAACCTATTTCACTTCTAGAAATCTGGAGTATCACCGACGAACGATTTCGTTGGTGATAGTCTTTACCGACGACAATCCGTCGGTGATAGTCTGTTAGGAAATCGGGCATGGGTAATTTGTTTATCGACGGATTATCGAGGGATATTATCGAGGGATTACTGACGGATCGACAGATCTTCTCCGGTGACACATACACTAGTACCGACAGTCCTTAACGAATATTGCTGGCGGTCTTTCCTTCGGTAATCCACCGGTAATCATCGTCATATAAGATTCCACAACTTTTCACATTTCTCCACATTTGAGGGAAAATGGTTCAATATTTTCACACTGCCACGTCATTTTTATTTTTAATAAAGTTTAATGATATTGCTTTTTCTAATTAATAAAAATGAATTAATAATTAAAAAAGTAAATAATAATTACAAATTAATAATTAAACAAGTACGTGCTAAAACCGTATACGAGATCAAAAAATAGTTTTTGAAACCGACTGGGTTTTCAATGAAATTTTACTGGAATGTTAGTCAATAAAAAAAATAAACAACACTGTGTATTTTGATTTTTAAAATGGTTAACGAGGATAAGTTAACGAAAAACCATTTGAGATGTTTAATTAATTATTGAATAAAAAAATAAAATATAAAAACATTATATATGAAAACTGCTTCCACGCTCACCTTCACCTCGTGGAATTTACCACTGAAATCGTCCACGACCATGGATGTGCGCAGGGAACGCAGTGTTCCACGGTCCCACGCCGGCCACCTCACCTCCACGGATCCTTTCCACGGGTATCTAAAATAGCATATACAAGTTTCTTTTATTAAGACCATCTAAATAAAATTTTATGATTCAGTCACCGCATATATTTAGGAGTTCACCGAAGAAATAATCGTTATTATACCTCATACTCCAAAGTTATCTTGTCGTTTGAAATAAACAAATAGTACATCAATGTACCATCCTTTAGGTACATCTTTGTGCTTCATAGTTATTCATCAATGTACATCATCATGCATCATAGTTATTCTATCTTTTAGATGGATTATAAACAAATAGTTATCATAGTGCATCATGATACATTGAAACAACAACCATAATTTGATTTCAATACATTGAACTCTTTGACATGATGTGATATACTTTAGATTCAAAATAATTATATCTCAAATTATTATACACTGCAATGAAGTGTGAAATGACTTTGATTAATTAAATTTGTAATTCATCATTTTATAATTTGAGTATATCTACAAAGTTGTGAATCCGAGTTACAATTTAAACTTAAGTGTATGCGTGTGCGTGTGCGTGTGCGTGTGCGTGTGCGTGTGAGGAAGACGTGCGTGGGCTCATTGTCACACTCCCTCATTTGTTGTTGTATGCTAGATTATTAGGAGTGTATAAGTTTGTTACTAATGTATGCTACTAATAGCTTTTAGAGTATCTACAATGAAAAATCGTAAACACTTACAAAACGTGGCTAGTCACTTATCACACCAGCCATCCATTTATCTTTCAAAAACATCATTTTCTCAAACAATCCATCATCCTTCAAAAACATTCTTCCAATTCACACATCACCACCTTTTACGTTTTTTTTTCATAACCAATTAAACAAATGCTTTATTAATTAAATAATTTATATAAATTAAAGTATTGTATACGAGAGATCAAAATAATACACAAATTATATAATTTAATGTTTTTTAAACTAAAACATTACACATTTTTATTATTCTGACTAATTATTACATTTAAAATGACAAATTAAAAATAAAAAGGGTGTACAAGTCATGAATGCTAATGATACAATCATAAACCCATGAAAAAAAAAACTAATTCGCACTGTTTTCCTTATTTCTCCATTTTTTTTCTTCATATTTTCCAGCACCCACGAAGAAATCCTCTCGATCCTCCCGACAAGCCCACGAAAAATCCCATATTAAAACACCATTGTTGCACTTCAAATACTTGTCGATTTCTTCTTTGGTTTCTTTTTTATTTTTTCTAATTGCTCGTACTCTAATTAATGGGTGGGGCCAAATGCGGCGTCCGTGGCCGTTCATGTACACGGACAAAGAAGCCAAAACCGCCCACAGAAGGGCGTCCTTGGGCTGCCCGTCCGCCGCCTCCACCGTGACATCCGTGGTGTCCGTCCAAGCGTAATTACGAGTGCTCTTATAACATATGTAACCATTAAAAAAAATAATTATATCTTAATACATTATGAAGTTACATTACACAATTCTTAATTATGCAAACATTTATTTTTGTTGAGAAGCTAGATATACACAAGTCCTATTACTTTACTCACTAATAATTTTACATACATCTAACTCATTCAACGTCTTTTCTATTTATTAGTAGATTTTTTTTTCTGATATAATATTTTTAAAGTGTGGTGTCATCTCATACACTCTTTTTGACTCAAACTTAAAAAGAAAATGGCACAAGTACAAAGCATGGATATTCAAAAAATTGCAAAAAGAAGCATCAATTTATTGATTTGGGTTTTAGACAACATATTTTTAAAAGTGACAAGTGACCCCTCCATAGTATTTCGGGGATAACAATAAGGGGGTTTAATCATTTAAGGGAGATATCAAAATACCAAGAATATTCATTTTGTCTACCTATAATAATAACTTTTGTAATTATATTTATTTTTTATTCCATTAACCTGAAAAATATATATTTAATTTGACAAATGATTTAATTACCATAATTATTCCACTATAACTTGTCTAGATTAATATTATGTAAACAGATAAAAAAAATTAAAATTATCTCGTTTGTTTTTACACGGTTATGACAATTATTTTGATTTATTTAATTATTTCCCTTTTATTTCACTGCAGGGAAAATAAATAAATAAATACTTGATTGGATATTCAATTATTTAATTAGTATACTAGATTAGAACCCTCTGAATTACACAGGATTAATAAAAAAATATTAAATAATTATTAATAAAGATTTAGAAAATCCCAAATTTTTTTAATTGAAAATAATGTTTAATATGTCGAAATAAATTACATATAAAACAATAATTTATAAAAATAACTAGTTAAAGTAAAAGGTTATATTATATAAAGTATAAAATTCTTAATAACCTTAATAAAGTAATAATTATAATTCAAATTTTATATTAATTTTTCTAAAAAAAATTAACATAATTAAATTTTAAAATTCAAACTTACTTAAAATAACAAAGTGACCTAAGAATATAACATGTGATAAAAATGGCCTAAAAGTTTGACAAGTAACAAAAACTATGTTGTTTAATTATAATAGGTAGATACGAAAATATTCGTTGCAAGTTCTTAGGCTCGTATTAGTTATATCAACTTTTAGTTTAATATATATATGAGAGGAAGACGAAAGCTTATTATAAAAACGAATCAAAACCGAAATGTCTTTTTTTATATAAATATAACAAAATTTATATCGAATGATAGAGAATAAACTTTTTGATTATGTTGTAATTCAAAAATTTTAAAGTATATCAAATATATTTGAGAAAAATTGAGTCTTAATTATAACTTTACCACCAAATCAATTGTCCATAATTTTTTCTTACACTTATATATACAAACAATCACTTTTATATACGAGATATATATAAATAGATAGATATTCGATTGAGAGATCTTTCTTTATATGGACGTGAAAGGGGCCAATTTAAGTGCATAATGGTATGGTCAAAGAGTTTTCCTATACGCAATTAGATCTTTGAATAAACATGTGTTGCCTTACTTAGAGGTGACATTCTGTGATCTTTTGCTTTAATGTAGGCCATGTTGGTCTGGTTTACTTAAGCTTGTAAAAAAGATACCCATTTTTTATATTTATAGATATGGCCCGTTTCAAATCTCTTGCAAATCTATATAATTCATGCGTCCTTAGTAATTAAGTTTAAGTCACAATTCTTTGTTGCCCAATAAATTTCAAGATAATTGTTTTTTTTTAGAATAGCAACTCACACATCCGTTTAATCTAATTCACAGTCCATAATGAGACTCAAACTTTCGACCTCTAAACCAAGGGGCACCCTTTAACATACCAAGATATCATTAGGCTAAATGCACTTTGGTATTTGGTAAGATATTTGTTGACAAGCTCATTTATCAATCTAAGAAATAAATTAAATATATTAATTTATATATATATATATATATATATATATATATATATATAGGTAAGGGAACATGAGAAAACCACAAAGTTATGCGAAAACTATAAAAATACCATGAGCCAATCAAATAATTTACAGAATTCTGTTTATTTTTTTTATTTCTAAAGGTATTAATGTAATATTACACATTTTACCAAAAAAATATTTTACATATCGTGTTATACGTATAAGTAATTGCAATCTTTTTGTTTTCTGTTTAGGTATATGTAACACTATGTGTTACGTATACATAACTCAATATTTAAAATAATTTTTTTGGTAAAAATATGTAATATTACATTGATACTCTTATAAATAAAATAAAATAAAAAATAATTATTATATGATTGGTTAAAATTGATTTTCTTAGTGGTTTTGCATAACTATTGGTTTTCTCATGATCCCTCCCATATATATATATATATATATATATATATAAATAACTTTATCTGTCACGTGTCGATTTCTGGTGAAGTCTAAATTTTTGTTTACCACATATCTCTTATATTAAATAACTCCATCTTCTATTAAATAATAATGATTTTAAATAATTAAATATCTAAAATTTATTCTAATATTTTATTAATACTTACTAAATCATAAGAAGATTTCAATTATATCTTATCTTAAAATATAATTTTATAATTTTTTTAAATCTTCATTATTTGTTATTTATAATTCTTAAATCTTCATTATTTGTTATTTATAATTTTTAAATCTTCATTGTTTCTTATTTCACCAATGGTTGATGACATCCAATATACATATATTCATAGAACTGCTGGTTTACAACAAGTTGGATTTATTCAGTCCGTGTAATACATAAGTTTTTAACCTAGTATATATGTGTGTGTGTGTGTGCACACGCAGGTGTGCGTGGGTATGTGTGAAGATTCTTTAGTGAGAGCTTGCGATAACTAATCAAAATTATTCATTTATTATTAAAAATTAAATGAAATATGTATAATTATGATTTGTATCTCTAATTAATTAGTTTCATTGCATTGCTCCCCCTCGCTCTTTTTATCGTAACAAGTTTCTTACACATGTGTGTATCAGAAAGATATCGTGAACATTGAATCAACACATGAGTAGATGATTATATGAAGAATTTCATATATACCCCTAAAAACCTTATAAATATCATACATAGCCGACCAAACTTCAAAATATCATACATAACCATTTTTAATAATCTTTTTACCTAATGACAATTTTACCCTTTTTTTAGATCTCTGTTTTAATTTTTGTTTTCCGATACAATTTTATTTCTTTCACATAATTACCCGCGATTCACCTTACTGTTTAATTTCTTTGTTTTAATAAAAGATTAAGAAAATGTGAAACAGAAGATTAAGAAAATGGATGAGAAAGCAGAGATTTAGCAAAGACTAACTAATTTAGAAAAGAAAATAATTTGGCAGCTAATTTTGTTATATGTTAAATTTGAATGATTATACATCATTTTTGTTACCTTTACCAACCCAAATGATAACATAGTTAAACCCAAGATTTACAGGCCTGCTTTGTCCTCTCTTTTCAAGATGAACAATGGAATGTAGATTATGGTATCCGTAATGGTTTCGCTAAAAAGTGAAAAACACCTGTCACATCACTGTCAAATAGGTAGGAGTGAAACCACTAACCATAATTACTAAAGTGTGAAACAGTTTCACTATCCATCATTAATTTAAAAATTATTATTTTTTATTTTAAACTAATCCAACGGCTCCTTCTTGATTGGAATGCGCTGACGCCCGTGATTCGCCCAAAACGCCATGGGGGCGGTGTTCACGCTCTTTTGGGCTGACATGGCAAGGGGCGTAAGCCCACTACACATACCCTTATTAAAAGGTTAAAAACGATGAATTGGGTTCATTTCTAAGATATGCTTGGATGAGAATACGTATTACAAAGGTCTACAAATATCATGTGAATTAGTAAAAAAGTTGGATAAATATGAAAATTTAAAGTTTTTAAGCAAAATAAGGGTAAAATGATTGTATTGCGAGTATTTTTCATAAAATAAATTAAAATAGGCAAGTATGATAATTTAAATATTAAATAAACGTGTATATGATAATTTGAAATTTGGTTGGATATATACGCTATTTAAAAGGTTTATAAAGATATATATGAAATTCTTCCATGATTATAATATACGAATACATATAAATTTACAAAAATATGCATATATCAATTCAATTAGAGTAAACTGTCATTTTCGTCCCTGTGGTTTGGTCAAAATTGCCACTTTCATCCAATAGTTTGTTTTTTTGTATCTGGGTCCTCATGGTTTTAAAATATTGCCATTTTCATCCTCGTGGTTTTAAAATATTGCCACTTTCATCCAGTCAGCTAACACCGTCCGTTTTTCTCAGTTAAATGAGGGGTATTTCAGTCCTTTTACTTATTTGTTTTATTTTTTCATCTTTTTTACTCTCACTTTTTAATCATCCCCAATTTAACCTCTAATTTAATCATCCACCTGCTGGCCTTCTTCCTCTTTTCCTGACCAGTTTCCGACGAGCACCATTGGAACACCTCCGTCGCTTGTTTCTATGATTAAAAAGTGAGAGTAAAAAAGATGAAGAAATAAAACAAATATGTAAAAGGACTGAAATACCCCTCATTTAATTGAGAAAAATGGACGGTGTTAGCTGACTGGATGAAAATGGCAATATTTTAAAACCACGAGGATGAAAATGGCAATATTTTAAAACCACGAGGACCCAGATACAAAAAAACAAACTATTGGATGAAAGTGGCAATTTTAACCAAACCACAGGGACGAAAATGGCAGTTTACTCATTCAATTATATTTACATAACAATAATGCATTTAACTTTTTTTTAAAGGCAAATTTCTTTAATCTTATAGGAATGAGACTTGAACCCATGACATTTTCAAACTTTAGTGTTTCAAGAGAGTTTCACTATACCATTAGGCCACCAACCTCAATGGCAATGACGCATTTAACTAGTCATGTTAAGATCTTAGATAAATACACAAATAAATGAACAATTTTGATCAATTCTCACGGTTCTCACAATATTTAGGGTTATTTAAAGTACTCTCCCCTATATAATTTTTAAATCTGATAATTAATTACTTCGTATATATTATAAAACTTTATTTTCAAAATTGAAAATTATTTATACATTTTATATTAAATTATATTTAGTGATAAAATCATGAAATAATAAACATTATGATTAAAAAAAATATGGTACCCATGTCTATCTTTACAATAATGTGAAGATACGCTTTGATTTAGGTTTACTTTGTAATTATTCATATTTTATTTTTATAAATAGTTAATCAATAAGACTCGGACTTACTAGGCGCCGATTACAAGTGATGTCATACAAACCAACTTCGTTTCTCCCATTTTACATTTAGTTGGGAAGAGGAATACAAATTCTATCAAAGGAAATGTAAACTACACTAGGGTAAATTTGGTATTTTAAGAATGAAGGGAAGGGTATTGTTGGAAGATGAAAGCAGAATTTTTGGGTTTATGTAACATGGTGTTCATGCACTCTAGAAGAAGCCTTAAAAGAAGCTACACCTTAATATGCTTTATCAAACTCCACAACATTTCTATCTTTAGAATCCCACCCAACGTTTAAATTCCCTTTAACCTTTCAAATTAAACACCCATTTATATGAATTAAAATCTCAATAAAAATTCAAAACCACCAACGCCATTAAAAAAAAACTTTCACCAAAGAAAGTAATATATATATATATATATATATTAAATACGCCGGTCGGTAGGTAATATGTAGGTAACTATTTCTACTGGGCAGTTGGCTTTTTGGTCCAACGACATGGAGGGTGACGGATTGGACCTTGGCCTCTTTGAGGTCATGTGTTTGATCCCAACTTTAGAGTGTTTTCCCACAGTGATGGGTTTCCTGATGTACGAGCTTCCCATTATGTGGGATGTGACAGTCGAGCTCTCGCTGTTCAAAAAATAAAAAAATATATTTCTACTACGATGGAGGGATATTTTTAAAAATAGATTTACCTCTAATAACTTTAGCATAATAACATATATATATATATATATATATATATATATGTGGATGAATTCATGCTTTTAACATATAATGGAAATAAATTTGATAGATTTTCCCATTGTTCAAGGAAAGAAAATAAAAAAGAAAAAGGTGATTTAGCTTCAGCTTGAACTACAGCTGCCCGAATCTCCTCGAATTACGAGGTCTTTTCGCATGTATATAAACCCTCATGACTCACCACCCTCCACCATCATATTCAGGAATCCCTCAAAAGAAACACACACACACACACACACACTATCCTCCACATCCACCACAAGGTAACTCTAATGGCACACAGTGTAGTAGTAGTAGTGATTTGAATTATATCTATCTGTTAATGTGCATTTGGTTTGTTTTGTGCAGAGAGATGAGTAGGCCAGGAGATTGGAACTGCAGGTCATGCCAGCACTTGAATTTTCAGAGGAGGGAGTCTTGTCAAAGATGTGGGGAGACGAAACATGGTGGTGGCGGTGGTTTTGGTGGTAGAGGAAGTATGATCAACCCTTCTGCATTCAGTTTCACTGGCCCGGATGTCAGGCCTGGTGACTGGTACTGCAATGTTGGCAACTGTGGGGCTCATAACTTTGCTAGCCGCTCCAGCTGCTTCAAGTGTGGGGCATTCAAGGATGAGTTGGGCTCTAATGGTGGCGGTTTTGATAGTGACATGTCTCGTGGGAGGGGATTTGGGTTTGGTGGCGGAAGTGCTGGTGGCAGCAGCCGCTCAGGTTGGAAGTCTGGTGACTGGATATGCACCAGGTAACTTTAACCTGTCTACTGTATACGCGTATGACTTCACGTGCTCACATAGTTTACTTTGTTCCCAAGAAACCATATGTACTTCATGCATGAAAAGACTACCTCATGCATATGAGAATTAACAAGTTTAGTTGCAGATTTGGGGTTTCATGCATAAACTCACTATCATTTCATAAAAAAATGAATAAACGTATAAATATTTTCTATATAACTTGATTTTTGTAGGCCTGGCTGCAGCGAGCACAACTTCGCTAGCCGAATGGAATGCTTTAGATGCAACGCGCCTAGGGATTCCAGTAGCCATTCTGCCTATTAAATCCGGTTGTCGTGTTTCCAGTTTCAGGTAAGACCCTATATTTATAGATTTTCTTCTTGTATTAATTTAAAAATCCAGAGAATTTAAATAACAGAGTAGTTAAAATGTTGATATATTTGATATAATTTCAGGTATTATGAATTTTCTATCTACATAAGAAGAAGAGTGAGAGATAATGAGCGGTTGATCAAACAGAATCAAGACGAGCATCGGATATTCTAAAGTGCCCCCTTTTTGCCCATATCATATGCAATCCCATCTTTGATTTAGCTTTTGGTTTTGTTTTTGTTTTATTTAATTTTATTTCAATAGTAACGGTCTTTCGATCTGCTAGGAAGTCGTAGGTGAATTATGGTTATTTGATTAGTACAACTCATGTTTAATTTTATGGCTGATTTTGTGAAGTTTTTCTGAGATGATGTTGTTTGGGGTTGAGGATTCAGTCTTAATATTATGTGTTGTTCATTCTGTTCTTCATAAGTGTTCCCTATAAAGAAAGTGGTACCCTTTTCAATTCTATCATTAAATTTGTGTAAATCCTAATTATTTAATTACAAGCTAACAAATTAATTAAACTTCAGGGTTGACAGTCTAATTAACTAATTAGTAATTACAAGATACACTAATTAATAAACTTCTCAAAAAAGTAACACAAGATGAAGAAAAAATAAGTGGTTAATTAGCAAGAAAAAAACCAACATGACAGCATAGGATTCCAAAGCTTTTAAGTTTAACATCTTTTTTTCACCTAGAAATCTGCAATACTGGTCAAAAAGCTAAGAGGCACATTTTTATTAATTAGTGATCTCCTGCTAGACATTATTGTTTAGCTTTTGCCAAGATTCTTATCAGCAGCACATTTTATAAAAAGAAGCTTTATATTTTACCTTAAAATGCTACCTGGTCAAGCAGCACTAATATGTCATTATCATTTTAATCTCCACAACAAGCTAGATTCTTTTTTCTTTCCTAATAAACATCTTGATCTCTAAAAAGACCTACGTGTCTACTGGTTGAGCATTGAACGGATTCTTGATTTCATCTGTCGGGATCAATTAGTTAGTCGGTAGAAACTTATATAAATGTTACCCGAATAATGTTTTAAGTATCTAAGGTTACTATTACATTGATCTTTGTATGCACCCAAGTAGCTAGGAAGCTGTAATCTAGAGGATAGACAATCGAGGTGGTTTCCATGATTAGAAAATGTCCTTGATCTTTGGCGGTAAGCTTTAATAAACGTCCAGTTCATGGATATAATCATATAAGATCATAGAAGGAATACAACACAAGCTTTTGCTCTAAAAGAAAAACCAGTGGAACTTTAATCATGATTTGAAATGGTGATATTTCAAGAACTGATGGTCCATTCATTGCCATTAGTTGCTTTTTTGTGGTGAAATTATTAAAGGAAGTACTGAAGCATAAAATGATAACAAAGGTAAAGTAATAATCATGTGGAATCTACATTGCATGAAAGTTAAAGAAAAGCTAAGCATTGATAGTTTTCAAAGTTCACTTCCCAAGCTCCTACAGGAAGAAAGTGAATGGAAAAAAGCCTTTAAACTAGTTGAGTTTGCTCAAAGCTGTCAATGTAAATATTTTACCGCTTGCCAATTTGTTTGGAATATTTCATATCATATAAGCGGAAATGGTAATGTTCATTCAAGACCCCCCGGCCTTTCATAATTTCTGCAGTACGTCTTCTAAAACTCCAAGTTTTTCTCTTGAAATACCCTTTCCGATTGAAATCAGTAATTTAATTAATCTTGGTATTCAAAATCATCTAGCAATGACATCATCATAGTCAAGTATAATAATTTTTAATGCTTGATAACCGTCTGCAAGTTAAAGAAATGATTGTCATACTCATATCACGTTTGGTATATGAATAACGGTCATTAGTAGTCAATTTATGATAATCTTAATGATAAAATTGACCAAACTGTTCACGGTTTTCTCATTTGTATGAAAGAACAACTAGCATCTTTCCTAACATATATGACGAATAAATAGATCTTTAAAGTAATACATATTTCTTGAATAAGCAATTGCAATATAGGAGAATACATTACCATGTACTATTTGTCTTTGATTATATCTTTCATTCGAGACTAATTCCATGAATGAAGAAGTTGTGTCCTCTGTAAGCAAGAGATCTACTCTTTGATCCTATGCACCATAGATGACCCTGAATCTCCAAAATCTCTTTCATTTCTGCCATTTCATGTACAAATTTAACAACTCCAAGGGCCCTATCCAACTGCTTAACTACATGCATCAACATTTTATTGTCATCTGATGTCATAATCTTCCCTACACACAAGTAAAATTTATTCCCAGCAACATCCTCGGACAACCAACAACAAATATCAAGATCAATATCTTGAATACTTCCATATAAATAATACAATAAAAGTGTAAACAGACATCGTGATGAATGACCCAACGATTTAGTCAATTTCTTCTGAACTAAACTTTGTTGGTGTAGAGCCTCTTTGTACCCAATATTCTTATCAACCAAAACATCTTTTATTTGCAACAACCCTTCTTTCATGATCTCAAGCTTTATGACATAAAACAGAAACTCATGATCATTCTTCAAACAGTTGATTAAATCATTAAACATCTCAAGCAAATCTGCCCATTTGGCAGAAGGTGGCGAGTCAGCATCCTTCTTGGGCGTAAGCCGCATCCATGATGCTGAGTCAGGATCATAGGACATGACATCATCCAAGAACCTAAGACAGTTAACCACTATTTGTCGACCCATGTTAGACCCTTTGGTTATGCACCCATAATCCTTAACCCTCATTTCAATTTCTAACTGATTCAATATCTCCATAAGTGCACCCGTCCATATTTGGTGCTGCGTGACCTGCGGGCATATTGCTAGACGGACCAACTTCCTCTGTTGAGCAGATACACTTAAGATGTCACATATTTTCTTGAGAGAATTAACATCGAAAGGCTGCTTATAAACTGGCTTGTTCACACATGTTTGCGCGTTCTGCATAACAAAGGCGGTGCCAGTTGACTTGAAAGCACGCATGCTCAGAGTAAGAAACTCATCATCAACAACACATTTGTTCTCAACATTAACTAATCTTCCATTGATCAAATCCAAACCCTTTAGCAAATGGCTCAACTTGATTAGTTTTGGGAAGGCTCTTATACACCACTCAGAAGATATTGAGTGATTAGACATTGCATCTATATGCACAGCTCCAGTAAATTTTTTGACCCTGAGAGGATTTGGAACCTGATAATGATTGTGTACTTGTCTAAATGCCTTCATCATAATGAAATAAAATTAACACTCTAATTGAGGCATTTCATCGAACAGTTGGTGGGCAGATTCTTCAAGTGAATATATATCCTGTTATAATGTCAGTTATTTGTAACTGGATCACCAAACTTGAACTGTGCGATCATTGAAGGATGTATAAGGACCTTGTGGAAGAAATTCACTAACTGTTCAACGTCGAAAGAATTTTTTATTGTTCTACTAAACGTGGTCTAATGGGAGTTCTATTACCGGCTAGAGTTGGGATTGTGGGTTGTTTTTTAATAAACATGGAGTTTTCTGGTGGTTTTAGTCGCCGGTGAGCAGCGTGATTGCCGAATAATGGTGTCGGAGAGGAGAAATGGACGGTGCGTTCCAGAGGACAAATTTAGATTCAAGTTTCAACTAGTTTTCTTGGAGTTGGAGAGAAAAATCACATTTTTTGTTATGTACAAGTGATAATGCATGAAGTACAAATTGAGACATTTACAAAGGAGAAAGCTAAATAATTATCTAGAAAAGAAAAGTAAATATATAAATAATGTATATTAATTTATATAATATTTAAAAAAAACATACTATTAATAGTACCTGAAATCAAACAAAAACTAAAATAATAATTTAGTTTTAAGTTTAAACCGATCTAAAAAACTAAAACAAATCAAATGTTCTAATCCAAAATGTTAGTTAAACAATTTGGTTGTGTCTAAATAGTGAATGCCCTTGTCACCATCTTTTATCTTCTATATCACTTAGAAGGGTAATAACAATTAATTGGCGGTCAATATGTGATTAAGGTGTATGCTGAAGGAAAGCTGAACTGTGGAATCTTCTTTGGTTAGGGTTGTTCACGGTTTTTAGGTTAAATCTTAAACGTTAGTAAAAGTTTTTTACCATCGTAAACCAAGACAAACTGTTAAAAGCTAAAATTGAACCAAACCTTGGCTATAGTTTGATTTCATAGTTTGAGCTTATAGGGTGTTTATAAAACAAAATAGATAAATTAGGATCAAAATAAAGAGTCGATATATTGTTCATCAAAATTCAATCATGTGTATAACTCAACTTAAAATAATTAAAGCCCAAATAAAATATAAAAAGTTACGTATGCTAGATCCTATGACCCGGTTTAGTTTTTTGCCGACCATTTCAAGTATAAACTAGGGATGTTCATGGCCCGGTTGGCCGGTTTTGACCGAATTTTGGGTCGAACCGATAACTACGGTTTTGAATAAACTTAAATCAAATCGACTGGCGGCTTGACGGTTTGGGCTGTTTTTTTTTCCGTTTCCATTTTATTAAGTGGAATAATGAGACTAGAACTAACAACATTTATAATTTTCTTGAACATATCCAAGTTGGAAAACAGTACCTTGTGATTTTAAACAACTTTGATTCACCAATTCACAATTCGTTCTCAACATCATCTTTTAAATCAAGAGTGTACATTAGTTATCATCCAACTAACCATTTCATACTAACCAATTTACAATCTATTTAGTTACAATTATAAGATCATATCTTATAGATTAATTAATCTTGATTAATTACTAATTAACCAATTAGACTAATGCACAAACAATCACCAACAAAAATACTTGTATTAAAATATAAATCAATATTTATACTTTATATTAATTTATCACAAATACAATTAATAATAATCAATATTATTAATTCATATTATTTCACTAAATAATATTAGACTATTTTAATATACAAGTGTCTTAATTTTTTGAGGCCCTAATTTTTCTAAAATCTATCGGACCGAACATGCCACGTGACTTAAACTAAAGTAAATAACGTTTGAAGTTGATCGACAATCATATTACTATATTCGAATATAAGATATTTATAAATAGCTATAGTCACGTGTCTCATTAATACAAAAAAGAATATATTCAATAACCATACACATCCATAAAAATAATTGTAATCATTTCGTTGTGATCATATTTCCGTACATATAGCACACAGAATGTAGCAATGTGGGGCCTCAATCCCATTATAACCTTCAAATTGCCACCACTCCTAACAAATCACACCCATCCAATCATGTCATCATCTTACGGTCAACATTCCTCCACGTATCTCACCCACCTGCCTTTGGATTAACACATTCACATTGTGGCTCATCACGCTTCCACGTTCTCACCTTCTTAACCGTCCGATTAACCATCATCGAACAGCTAATATATTCTCCTTCATCGTCTGATTATTAATTTATTTCCCTCGTCTAGTCATCTTCCTCGTTCTGACCAGAGGTTGAAATTTATATAAAATGCAGGAGCAACCAGCGACGAGCTCCGTCGCGGCGAGTCTACCGTCGAGTAGTGAGAGATCTTCAAGCTCCGATCTTCAAATTGATGTCAAAGAAGGTCGATTACACCATTTTCATTGTTTTTTCATGATTTTGTTTGGAGATTAATTTATCTTCTTTCAGCTGAATTTGAATCTAGGGTTTAAAGAACTAATCAATCAAGCTTCAAATCAGTCGTTAATTCAAAATGGTGATCTCATGAATTTTTTGGATTTATGGCAACTTATAATTTTTAAATATTTATTTTTGTTTTCTAGGTGAAATTTAAAAACAATTTAGTTTCTAGTTAGTTGCTATAATAAATAAGTAGTAGACTTCGCTGACGTGGCAAGCAGACTTCGTGATTATATGGAATCTCTCAAAAGAAAAACCAAAACTTTCCCGTGAAGAACAAAGACACGTAGAGTCTGCTACATCAACAAGCAGACTCAAAGCGTTCGTTTGTCACTTCAGCCGAGTCACTGGTCTGCTTGCCACGTAAGCAGAGTTATGCCAGCTTTGCTTGAGTGTGCTGCCTAGAAACCAAATTGATTTTAAATTTCACCTAGAAACCGATATGAAGTCTACAAGTCGCTTATAAATCCAAAAAATTATGATATGATTGGCTTGATTTCGTCTGGATAATGAATTTGTTGATTAGCATGTGTATATTTGCTCGATTTCTGAAAGTTAGATTTCGTTTATGGATTTTTAAAGGTATGGAGAGTGATGATGAGATCAGAAAGGTACCGGAGATCGGTGGAGAAGTTGAAACTGAAGCTGATCAAGCTGCCGGAGCATCTGGAACCGGCCAGGAAACGGTGTCGGTTACACAACCGGACCGGGTTCAAGGTTCTGCGGAAGGTACACGGAGAAAAGGGAAAAGCCCGGCTGACAAAGAGAACAAGCGGTTGAAGAGGTATCCACGAAAGGAAACTTGTCACACAAGCAACCATGATAATTGATTAAATAATGAAAATTTTATTTGTAATTTTGCATGGGGATTGTTATGGAAACAGGTTGTTGAGGAATCGAGTGTCTGCTCAACAAGCAAGAGAGAGAAAGAAGGCATACTTGAATGAGTTGGAGGTACGAGTGAAAGAGTTGGAGAAGAAGAACTCAGAGGTTGAAGAGCATTTGTCGACTCTACAAAATGAGAACCAGATGCTTAGACATGTATGTACGTATGCATGCATATATATTGAACGTTCACGAACAGCATTGAACGAACGCGGTCTTTATTCGTGTTTGTTTATTTAATTAATTGCGGGTTGGCTCAACTAAAAAAAACCCGCCGCTTAAGCCCTCATATTTAAGGGGCTCCAGCTTTTAGGGTTTAACTTCATTTTAATTTTAAGGTTTTAACAAAGAGAATAAAAAATTAGTATTATTAATTTTTTTTTACTAAAACTCACTTCTATTCCTATTTGTTAGATTCTAAGAAAAAAAAAATATTTTTTTTACAAAAATGGCCCCGTTTTATATTTCGCTTTGATACTCAAAAAAGTTGAGCTGACCCTGATTAATCGAACGAAATTTTTTTTGTTCATATTCGTTCATTATTAAACAAATGTATATAAACGAACTTTCCGTCGAATGTGCACTAAACATTCAGTTCATTTATAACCCTATGTATATTGCAGATACTGAAGAACACGACGGCCGGCATTCAAGAAAGGAAATAGAAGTAGATTATGATTATGATTTTGATTTAGAAGCAATTAGGACATACTTTGTAGCTAGGGTTTTAATTCTGTAAGATTAAAAGTGATGATGATTTTTTTTTTCATTTCTTGTGTGTTAAGGAACATAAATGGTGAAAATTGTGATTGTTGAAGCTTTATTTGAATATATTATATAATTACTTTTAATGGTGTGACAAAGAATATGATTGTTATTGACGTCTGCCGGTTTTATAATTGACAGGTTATTTAAGTTGTCTGAGTTGTTACACTGACGGATCCAGAACTTTTTTTACAGGGGTCGGAAATTTTTTGGATCAGTTGACTAGCGATATATAACGTGTATATAACACTAAATTTTTTTCATAGGGGGCGATCGGAGGACGATCACAAAATTTTATGGACGACGATCTGCATTTTAACACGTATATAACACTAAAAAAATTTAATTAAGGACGGCTCTCGGCTCTACATAGTTCCACCTCTTGTTATTTTTGCCATGTATTGTAAAGAAATAGTAACATGGACTTTTTACATTATTTTGTCACTTGTTACCACAACTAACATGCTGGTCACTCTATATGTTGTGGGCCAGATCAATGCTTTGTCTTGTAGCAATATTATGAACATAGAAAACCGGTTAGAAGTGACTCGAGACTCAAGTTAATGTGTGTGTGTGTATATATATATATATATATATATATATATGGTAATCAACTATTGTATGTATATGCATTGATGTGTGTGTGTGAAATATTGAGATCAACTATCAGGTGATTTTAGTGTGATCAATGTTATTTTATATAATTAGATTTACTTAAGGTCCTGAGAAGATAGAATATACATTGATTGAGTTAGGAGGTATGTGGTGCACAGTCAATCGAGACTATTTTAATTTATGGAACCTCCAGGGTTTTTAGGGGTGGAGCCCCTAGACCATGAGGGGTTCTAAGGGGGCACCTCCCTGGCGGGGGTCGCGCTGATCATCTGTAGCAAAATTGGAAGTTGCTTTGGATTCGTCTAATTGGTGAAAATTGTTTGTAAAATGATGATCGGTAGTAACTAATCATTAATAATAAAATTATTGTAACTGATCATCACATCTTTTACATACGTATTTCATAGAGAATTTCATACTTGTTCTTTGAGATTGACTTTCTGTTTTATCTTATTGAAGATTTTGTGTACTCATGAAGTACTTAAATCTGAAAGTAAACTTATAAACAATTCAAAAAGTTATTCAAGGCAATCACAAAATTAAGAAAACCTACACTAGGAGGGAGAGAGCTCCTATGAGGAGCCATAGAAAAGTAATGATAGGTATGTGAGTGTGTATGGGCTCTAATTTGGTGGGGCTATGCTCAAATAAAGGGTTCATTGGAGCAAGCCTAGCTTTAGAGGTGTACAAATCGGGTTTTTTAACGAAACCGGTTCGGGTTTAAAACCGGGTCGGGTTGGGCAAAACCCGCTTGGACCGGGTCGACGTACGAACCGGTTCGGGTCACGAACCGGGTTCAAGGATCATCGAACCCAACCCTACCAAACCGGATCGGACCGGGTTGAAACCGGGTTGGCTACTAAACCGGTTCGGGTCCAAAACCGGTTTACCCGGATTTTTTTTAAAAAAAAAAACCGTTAATTTTTAAAAAAATTAACCGTTAAAGATATTAACTTAACTTAAAAATTACAAAACATACAAGATAAAGTTTAGAAATTACAAAACAAATAATTAAAAGTTTACAAATTAAAAATACATTAAATATAAAAGTCTTCTTCGTGGATATATTGAAAATCCGGGTAGTCGGTACTAGTCGGATCCCGAACTCCCTCGTAGGAGATCTTCGCCGATTGCTTCAATCAATCCTCCTTCCACCTCGTCCTCGTATATCTCTCCCTCGACTTCGAGTTCGCCTTCAAGGGAAGATATATGTTGTATTCTTTCCGCCGCGTCCAAGTAATCTTTTAAGCAAATGCACGTTTCCACCGATGGCGGAGTTAGTCTTGTTCTTCGTAAAGAAACAACCCTGCCACTAACAGAAAAAGCAGATTCCGAAGCTACCGTAGAAGCTTGGACGGTTAGTAGATCACGGGCCATAGCGGATAGGACGGGAAATTGGTTTTCCTTCCCTTTCCACCAAGCCAAGATATCAAATGTCTCAAAATCATGAGCATTCATACCGGTTAAAAAATCCGAACCGATATATCTACCTAATTCGCTACTTGGGGTATTACCCCGTTGACGTTTACTATTTTCATTAAGTATAGTATTAAATAAGTTTAACATTGAACTCCGACTAGTACTTGCACTTAATGGAGCGTTTCTAAATTGCTCATGAACGGTAGATGTTGTACCATATTTTTCAACATAAACAGTAAATAAAGTAGACAAATTTTGTGTAAAAATAGTTTTTGCTCTATCCGTTAAAAATACGTCTTCTTCGTATAAATGCAAACCGTAAATTATTTTTTCAATTAAAGTTTCAACACCCGAAACATTTAAGCACGGGTTTAAGGCGGCGGCGCAAGTAATAATCGGAGGCATTTCTTTAAAATATTTTTTAAATTTATCTTTCATTGGCGGTATCATTTCTTTAAATACGCCGCCTCGCATGGAATATTCGTTTAATTTTTCGACCATTAAAAAAAGTTGATTTAAAACCAAAGGACTTGTGGGATAGTAAACTCCCGATAAATAGGTTGTAGCGGTTTTAAAAATATGGAGCATATCGGCTACACCTTCAATAATACCCCAACCCGCTGTCGGAAATTTTGTTACTTTATTTTGCCTTGCTAGTTGGGCATGAAACATTTGCAAACTTCGTTTTTGTTTAATAGCTTTTTCGAACATGTTACACGTTGAGTTCCAACGTGTTGAAACGTCCCAATTTGGACCTAAACATTCGGTTTCACCGTCTTTACAAAATTTTATATATCAATGATATCTTCTTTGACTTGTATGAAAAATGTCACGCAACATTTGTTTAAATTGATTTCTAACATCGTCAATGTGTTTAAGACCATCTTGCACAACTAAATTAATAATATGTGTAATACATCGGGTATGGAAAAAAATACCATTACAAATCGGGTTATATTTTAAAATAAGTTGGTTTACCACGACGGTATTATTCGAGGCGTTATCAAACGATATTGAAAAAACTTTTGTTTCTATTTTAAAAGTTCTTATAACTTTGTCTAAAATATAAAATAAATTGTCACCGGTGTGGGGGTATGCAAAAATATCGAACGCAATAGTACGTTTCATCATTTGCCAATTTTCCGGATTTATCCAATGAGCGGTAACGCAAATGTAAGAATCCGGCAAATTGTGGGGAGCTGACCAAACATCACAAGTTAAACTAATACCGGTTTTTAAATTTTCAAATTCATTTATTATTTCTACTTTAGCTTTTTTCCACATATTTATACAATCTCTTCTAAGAGTAGCACGACTTACATGAGTGTAGCGAGGTTGGAGCGTTTGTTGAATAAGCCGAGTCAAACGCTCGTTGTCAAAGTTGTCAAAGTGTTTGAAAGGTAGACTCTCTTGAATCACAAAATGCGCCATCCTCTCCCGAACCAAGTCAACATTATACGCAAAAATATTACCTTCGTTTGTCATACTTGGTTGACCTTGCGAAGCTTGAGACTTTATAACCGAACAATAGTTTTTTTCAATGTGATTCTTCAAAGTTGTGTTTGCGTCTTTTCCAAAAAAATGCCCGCACAACTTGCATCGAGCCTTATGACCACCATTCGACATTTCGCATAAATCGAAATGTTGCCAAACATTGGGATTCCTTGTTGTAGGAATAACCCGCACAACCATGGGAGCACTAACACTTTGAGAAGCACCAACAATATTAGATTGTTGAGATTCGTTTGCCATTTTGGGAGTTTCGACTTTCGAGCGTGAGCGTTTTTGAGAAATAAGAGCGTTTTTGAGAAATGAGAGCGTTTTGGAATTGTGTGGTTGAACCAATACAACCCACACCTATTTATACAAGTTGTAGGGGCTCCAAAATACAAAAAAAACAAAAAAAAAACGGTCATATAGCCGTTCCAACGGCTATAAAACCGTTAAAATCGAAATTTACAACGGTTCGAACCGGTTTGAAACCGGTTTGAGAACCGGGTCGGGCCCGAAACCGGTTTGAGGGTGAAACCGGTTCGGGTCGGGTTAAGAACCGGTATCCAAATTTTTTTTAAAAACTGGTTACACACCTACGGGTTTGGATCGGGTTTCGGATCGGGTTGGGTGAAACCGGTTTGTTTGTGAACCCGGTTCGGGTCGGGTACCGGGGACCCGGTTTGGAACCGGTTTTTTTGCCCACCTCTACCTAGCTTATGTTTTTTTGGGCTATAGTGAATAATAAAATTGGGTTAAAAATCAAGTCTCAAATGAATCGAATTATATTTTTGATCTGTTAGATTATTCTCTAATCTCAACCCCCATTCCCCCATATGATACTATTAAAGTATGTGTAACGACAGAGTGATTGGGGCCTGATCCACCGTGGCTCATGATATGGGAAATCATGGGCGTGGGGCGCTGGTGAATGTTGTCCAACCAATCATATTCAATTTAAATGTTTAAATAAAAAAAAATAAGTTAATGGGGATAGTAAAACCATTACACACCTTAATAATTCAGTTTAATGATTGACGTGGCCAGTGGCGGAGCCAGAAACTTTTTACAGTGGGGTCGCTTTTTTTCGATGCTCAATTTTCTAAGTTCCCGACTACGAATTTTTTTGCCGGGTCGGTCACATAATAAGATACAATACGATAATGAAAATATATCATTATTAGAAAACAAATGGTAAAAATACAGTTTCATCAGAATTAAATAAATAAAAATTAGATCTTATAGTTGTTCACTACGAGTTTTAACAAGAATCAACAATCAATAATAAGTAATTCATTAAACAACAATCAATAATAAGTAATTCATTAAACAAAAAGGTCTTGATAAGAATCAAAACAAGAATCAATAATGAAGATTAAACGTTCAATAACCTAAAATTTCAAGTTTGGAATAAAATTTTTTTGGAAACTTACCTTATTTTTGCTTTATAATCGTTGTTGGAGACTTGGAGTGCTTAATTTTGCATATTGCTTTGATTGAAATCGTCTTTACGTAGGTTTTTTTCTTTGATTGTCGCTTACTCGTTTGAAAGAACGGAAGACACAAAAATTTTTTTGATCGTAGGCTATTGTTCGAAGGAAGCCAGGAGGGTTGGAACAAAAATGTAATCGTCGTTGACTATTTGCGTGAGTTTCTTTCTAATTTTTTTTTTTTTTTAAATTAGGTTAATACTAAATAAATAGGCTAGTTGTGCTTTTGGGTTAATCCCTTTTTGAATTATAGATAACTTATGGGCTAGTTTTTTTTAATATAATTAGGTTTAAATAGGCTTATGAGCTTATAGTTAATTAACTTTTTAGTTTAATTAAATCTAAGTTATGGGCTTATTTAATAGATTTAATTAAATTTAAAAAAAGGTTTATATTTTTTTCAAGGTTCGGGGTCAAATATATATTTTTTAAATCAATGGGGTCAACCTCGAAAAAAGACTGGGGTCGTTCGGCATTCGGGTAATATACCGCTATATAAATTTTGAAATCGAGTGGGGTCATCTCCGTCATTGGACGTGACAAGACGTGAATCACCTTTTAGTAATTCCACTACGCATAGCCTTAATAAAGAAACGTTATTCCAAGAGGCTTAGGTACAGTACAACACCTGGTTATGTTTTATTTAGGATAAAACTTTTATAAAATAAATTTCGAGGGAGTTTTCAATGGCGGTTTATTATTATACTTTTATCAACTCACTAATCTTTTGAATTTAAACATTTTCAGGTAAGATACATATAGACAGGCAGATAAAGTATTTGAGTTCTCATGATTGAAAGCAAACATACACTTTTTGGATTACTCTTTTTTTAGTAACAAGTCATCCTAATCATGTATATGTGTTGTAGCAACCCTCAAACCCCATATTATTAAACAAGATCAAAATGTAGCCATAACCGATGCTATAGTTTTTGTTTAAAACATTTCAGCCAAATACTTTTGTAAATTAAAAATCTAGAACCGCTTTTGTGAATAAACTTATATATGTTCAAAACATTGGAAGAAACCGAAAGTAGAAACTTGCAGTTCTTATCGATTGGAAGAAACACGATATTCTCTTATAAAATGGGTTACGATGGTGACACTGAGATGTAAATCGGTTGTGAGAGAATCGCCTCTTTGGTTTCATCATTCGAGACATCTTCCCTCATGATTATCACTAATTTGCCCCTTCAGTTTCACCGTCCATCGTTTCAACTTTCAAGCAGGATTGAGTTTGATAAGTGAATAGGCGGCCAAACGGACACGAGTTAAACGGACCAAAACAGGCTTGTGGAAATGTGGTCAACTGCCCAATAACATGTTTGTGTGTAATTTTTTTTAAACGGCGACTCCAAAAATAGGTCGAGAGAGCTTGAAGCAAGTACAACAGTTGCCGGACGAGGAACATGAGATACATAGAGATGTAAATGGGTCCAATTTTTTAATTCTCAGTGTCACCTGATTGTAAAATCGTATCTCATACCAATCAGCTAATTATTCATTACATGTCTGGTTCACGGGTTTTCATGTTGGTATTGTTAGCATAATAAGTTGTTATGGGCCCTGTTATGGGCCTTAGCCCAGACCCAGTTATCTTTCTATTTAATGTTGCTTTCTTCTTCATTTGTAAGCTAATTTTCATTTTGAGTAATAGAGAGCCTCAATCTTTTCTCTGTCATGTTCATTTGTTAACATGGTATCAGAGCTATCTCGATTCATGTTTGATTGAAGATCTTTGTTGTCGCTGCCGCTCAGTTATTGGTTCGTTTGTTGTTGAAGGGTTGTTTCGTTCGTTGTCGCTTTTGCTCAGTTCATTGACTCGTGAGGTATCAAAGTTACGGATTTCGTTTTATTTGAACTGACTTGTGTATTTGAAAGAGTTTCTAGACAAATTGACAGGTTTGGACCTCGTTTCTGTCCCGTTTTTTGAAGTTTGCGGTTTGTTTACGAATTTTGCGGTTACAAAGTTTGCGGTTAGGAAGTTTGCGGTTATTCGAAGTTTGCGTTTATTCGAAGTTTACGGTAATTGAAGTTTGCGTTTACCTCAAGTTTGCGGTTAATTTGAAGTTTGCGGTTATTTGAAGTTTGCGGTAATTCTGCTGTCGTTCGGTTTTGATAATATGGCTTGGAAAGATGACTCTCTTCAGTCTATTAGTATTCGTCTGGATGGTAAAAACTACACATACTGGAGTTACGTAATGAAAAACTTTCTTCGAGGGAAAAATATGTGGGGTTATGTCACAGGTACTAAGGGAAAGCCTACTGATAAATCTAATGCTGCTGAATATGCCTTAGCTCTCGATACATGGGAAACAGATAACTCTAAAGTTATAACTTAGATCAACAACTCTGTAGGTCAGTCCATTAGTATTCAGTTGGTCAAATATGACATAGCTAAGCAGGTTTGAGATCATTTGGAAAAGCTGTTTACTCAGTCTAACTTTGTCAAGCAGTACCAGTTGGAGTTTGATATCCATGCTATTCAACAGAATGAGATGAGCATTCAAGACTTCTATGGAGCTATGTCGGATTTATGGGATCAACTGGCACTTACGGAATCTGCAGCACTGAAGGTGTTTAAACCTTATATTGATAGAAGGGAGGAACAACGTTTGGTACAATTTTTAATGGCATTACGTTCAGATTTTGAATGACTGCGTGGAACGATTCTTCATCGTTCACCTCTTCCAACAGTTGATTCGGTTGTTCACGAGTTGATTGCAGAGGAAACTCGGTTAAAATCTCAGGTTGATAAAGGTCTTAAAGTAACTACTACTCCAGCTGTGTTTGACATTCCCCCTAATCAGCCTAAACAAGATGCTAAAGTTGCATTTGATGAATGTGCATTCTGCAAAGGGAAAAATCATTGGAAGTCTCAATGTCCATTATTACTTAGTAGAAGGAATTCTAACTTGCAGAAGCCTTCACAACAGAACAGACCAGGTGGACAATTTCCGTCTCGCACGTCCACTTCTGCTGGTTCATCTGGTCCATCTTCATGGACTTTTAAACCACCTCAGTTTACTGCTGTTGCTACACCACCATCTGTAGAAATGAACAAACCACCATCTGCTCTGGATCCGCAAGTATTTGAACAGTTCAGACAGTTTCTTGCCGCCAATCCTACCGCTTTGTATGATGCGGGACTGTCTTCATCTGATACCTCATGTATTTCGTCATCATTATGGATTTTGGATTCTGGTGCCTCACATCATATGTCTCCCTATCTGTCTTCTTTTCTTTCTTTGTCTCCAGTTTCTGTCATGTCTACTAGTGCTACATCCATGTTGGTAGAGGGTGTTGGATCTGTGTCTACCCCTCATGTGTCTCTCAATGATGTCTATTATATTCTGAAGCTTGCCTTAAATCTTGCTTCAGTCAGTCAGTTGTGTAAATCTGGAATTTGAGTTTTCTTTTGTGACACTGTTTGTGTTGTGCAGGATCAACACACTCAGAGGCTGACTGGGATCGGCCATAGGGTGGGAGATTTATATGTCTTAGAAGAACTCAAAGTGCCTGCTCCTGGTGTTGCTGCTTCCAGCGTTGATTTATCCTCTTTTCGTTTAAGTCCTTTGTCGTCTGAATTTTATATTTGACATTCTCGTTTGGGACATGTGTCCGCATCTCGTTTAATTTTTTTGGTTTCCACAGGTGTTTTGGGTCAGTTGCAAACCTGTGATATTTCTGATTGTTGTGGTTGTAAACTTGCCAAATTTTCTACTTTACATTTTGCTAAAAGTATTTCTCATTTTGTTGCACCATTTGATATTGTTCATTCTGATGTGTGGGGACCATCACCAGTATCCACTAAGGGTGGTTCACATTATTATATTTCCTTTATTGATGATTACACTCGTTATATCTGGATGTACCTTATGAAACGTAGATCTGAGTTCTTTGACATTTATAAAACATTTAGGGCTTATGTTCAAACGCAGCATTCGACTGTGATAAAGTGCTTCAGGTGTGACTTAGGGGGTGAATACATCTCTAATGATTTTACTCAGTTGCTTGCATCAGATGATACCATACACCAATCGTCTTGTACTGACGCCCCTCAATAGAATGGTGTTGCTGAAAGGAAACATCGTCATCCTATGGAAACCGCTCGTTCATTCCTTTTATCTGTTGAAGTACCTAGTGTCTTTTGGGGAGAAGCACTTATGACCGCCCAACATGTGATTAATAGGATCCCTACTTCTCACAATGATGGGATGTCTCCATTTGAAAGTCTTTTCGGTGAACGCCCAGATTATGGTGAATTACGGGTTTTTGGATGTACTTGCTTTGCTCTCCGTCCTCATGTTGAACGAGACAAATTGACAAATAAGTCAGCCTTATGTGTTTTCTTAGGCTATGCCAGTGGTCCCAAAGGATATGGCACGGGACAAAAAGGATACCATTGTTTTGATCCTATAAGTCAGAAGTTATATGTATCAAGACATGTTACTTTTCTTGAACATATTCCCTTCTATTCGATTCCAGCTAAGTCCCATGATGTAACAAAGTCAGATCTTCAGAATATTGATCCTTTTGCTAGCAACATTGATGTCCCAACCTCTGATGTTCCCGTTTAATACTTCTGTTACATATGATGTGCCAGTTCATGAACCTTCCATGTCATCTGGCACCAATGTTGATTCTCCTCCACCTCCGAGAAAGTCTACTCGTGCATGCAAGTCTACTCAATTACCAGATTTTACATGCTCTGCATATTTTGCTTCGTTTAGTTCATTTATTGCGGGCATTCATCATCTGTCTGAACCAGAATCATATAGAGAGGCTGTCTCCTACCCTCTATGGCAAAATGCTATGGCTGAAGAGCTCACTACTCTTCATCAGATTCACACCTGGGATTTGGTTCTTCTACCACCAGGTAAACATAAGGTTGGTTGTCGTTGGATGTATAAGATTAAGACAAAGTCTGATGGCTCTGTTGAACGGTATAAGGCTAGACTTGTGGCAAAAGGACATTCACAAACGTATGGTATGGATTATGAGGAGACCTTTGCCCTTGTGGAAAAAATGACAATAGTTCGTACTTTAATTGCTGTTGCGTCCGTTCGACAATGGAAGATCTGTTAAATAGATGTCAAAAATGCTTTTCTGAATGGTGATCTTCATGAGGAGGTTTACATGAATCCACCTCCGGGAATAGCTCAACAGCCCGGTGAAGTCTGTCGGTTTCGAAAAGCTCTATATGGACTCAAACAGGCCCCTCCCATTGATGGTGTTCCTCTATCTAATCCGAGCCTATATCGTACCATTGTAGGCAGTTTGGTTTATCTTACAGTTACTCATCCTGATATCGCTCATGATGTTCATGTGGTTAGCCAGTTTGTCCGCTCCTACTTCTGTTCACTGGGGAGCTGTTCTTCGTATTTTGAGATATCTTCGTGGCACTCAGTTTCAAAGTCTTTTATTCCCTTATATGTCTTCTCTGGAATTGCATGCCTATAGTGATGCTGATTGGGATAGTGATCCCAATGATCGTAAATCCACTACTAGTTTCTGTATTTTCCTTGGTGATTCCCTAATCTCATGGAAAAGCAAGAAACAAGACGTTGTCTCTAGGTCCTCCACTGAGGCTGAATATCGTGTTATGGCTGTGACTACATGTGAAATTGTTTGGTTACGATGGCTTCTGGCAGATATGGGGGTTGTTGTTTCCTCGCCTACCCCATTACATTGTGATAATCAAAGTGCTATGCAGATCGTCAAGAACTCTGTCTTTCATGAACGAATAAAACACATTGAGATAGATTGTCATTTTACTCGTCATCATCTTCAGCTCGGGACCATCTCACTTTCTTTTGTTCCATCAGGCTTGCAGATTGCAGATATTTTTACCAAGGCTCAATCGGCATCTCGGTTTCGTTTTTTGTGTGACAAACTCTCAATGTTTATTTCTATTGCATTGTGAGTTTGAGGGGGATGTTAGCATAATAAGTTGTTATGGGCCCTGTTATGAGCCTTAGCCCAGACCCAGTTATCTTTCTATTTAATGTTGCTTTCTTCTTCATTTGTAAGCTAATCTTTTGAGTAATAGAGAGCCTCCATCTTTTCTCTGTCATTTTCATTTGTTAACAAGTATTAGGGATCCTTTTAATCATCAGAATGCACCCATTGGGATACTCATCACCCAATCTTAAACTCATCCTAAAACAGACTTCAATATCACCCAATCTTAAACTCATCCTAAAACAGACTTCAAATATCAAATACTGAATAACATTTCTAAAAGTTGAAGAAGTTTTAAATAATTTCTAACAAATTCAAAACATTATACAATATATTAATATCAGTTTAGATACAAATGACACCTCTATTATATCATACACAAAACAAATCCACCTTTCAAACATTTGTTGCTAAACTGGTAACATGTTTCGTGTTATCGATCATGCTGCCATTACGGCCTGCCTGAAAAAGTGGATGATAAAGCCGTGCTCCTTCCTGATAGAAAGGTGTTTGCATTTCTAGGAGACGGGAAACCTACAAAACCACCATGATACCCCAAACTTTCAACATCCATGTCACATCATATGTATGCTAAACTATTTTGCATAGATATATATGTATAATACATAGATATAGGTATGTGTAATGTGTATACATGTTGGAAAATTTATTTTTAATTTCATGAACATGTGCATATTAGTGAAATTTATTTGCCCTGAAAAATTGGGTTTTTCTTTTAAACTTGTTCAATTACGCACGCATGTGCGTGTCACCCACTTGATTTTTTTTCTCTCAACTAACATGCACATGTCGTCAGAAACATGTGGGGAGAAGAGAGATAATTAATCTTTTACGATTGTACCTTTTTCATTTAATTTTTAAGATTGAAAAATGGTGTTATGGAGCTCCCATTTGAATCTTCTCCTATGTGTATGTGTGTAGGCGTCCGTTTAAAAACCAATAATTTGTTGAGAATCGCAACAACCGCATAATACATTCGTGCCTATTGCTTGGAATGTGATACACAAGACGGTTATGTAACCGCCTCTGTTTCTCTCCCCCACTACTTCTGATTATCTTTTATGCACTACGTACAAGTGTATTATGTGGTTCTCGTGGTTCTCAACATACTATTGGTTCTGAAGCAAACGTGCCCCTTATGTGTGTGTGTGTGTGTAGAGATAGATAGAGAGAGACCGCTCGACGAAAAGCAAACATTTCCTCTTTTCCTGAAAGCATAGAAATGATACCAGCAGGACCGCCTCCTGAACCAATATTTCCCTCTGCTAAAACATCTTTGCGAAGCTTTGAACCTTCCGTCTCTGTTTCAAACTGAAAACTGATATTCAAATCATACAGTTAGCTACATAAAAATACTTCAAAATTTCAATTAAAAAAGCCACCAAGAATAGTCTGACACTATGAACAAGATAAGACTTGCCTCTCTAAATCAAAAAGGGTTCCTTCTTCGGTCCCCTGAAATAGTTCATCAATGGAAGAAGCAGCAGAACAGTATAAACAACAATGGTGGTTGTATAATTCATCAATGAGGATGATAAATCTCCGTGCCTGAAATAATAAAAATAGTAACGCAATCAAAACACAATACAAGGGATGCATTTAGGATGTCAAATTGGTCAAAGTTTGACCAAATTAGTCAAAGCACCACCTTGTCACGAATCCGCATACTCATCATAGGAATGTCTGATATGAAAACCGTATGATAATTCTTGGCCACAGCTATGTAATCAGCCGCCCCAACCTAAAATTAATGCTTATTATTAACTCTAAAACGGTCAATGTAAAAAAAAATTACAGTCAATGAACTGGTAATTTGGTAAATTACAAATTATATCAGGAATTTTACCGGACGGCCACATAAATATTCAAATGTAAACTTTGCTACCCCGTTACAGCTTTCTGGAACTTCCAGTGTTCTGCATAACGCATTAATCATTCAACATTGAGCTATATAAACTCAAAAACTATTAGCATTATTGTAAAACATGTTGACTTAAGACGTACCTACCAAACATTACTGAGATAACTTCAGATCTTACAGGTCCCCCTAGATTTCTTACGGTTTCATCCCACACGTTCTCAAATTTCTTGGTAGCAATGCTGTTTAAAGGATAAAAGTAGGTGACCTACACATAAATAGTTTATTTAAATATTTTAAGAATAATAACTTTATAGTTTATCACCAAACTAACTTCTTAGATCGTCACCAGGTTTATAGATCTTTGTGATATTAAACGACGGTAATCAGTTTCACTTCCAATTAAAACAGTTCCACAATGGTCTTCTAATTTGTCAAGAAGCTTCAAGAAAATCTCCCATTGCATACCGTCCTAAATAAACATGAGTAATTAAGAAGAATGATTTCATGGTTTTGTGTTATGTATATGCATGATTAAGATACTGATCACTGAGGTTAAAACTCACCTGATTCAAGTCACTTGGTGCTCTGTTACTGGTGGCAACAAGAACAGTTCCAGTACTTAACAGTCTGCTTATAATTCCAGATAAGGCTACAATAGCAAACACATCAACAGTCTGTAACAGATGTCAAGATATTACTGTCAGTCATTAAGTTGCAATATTTAAGCTATATGTACACTAAGGGTGCATTTGGTTCGCGAAATTCAATGGAATTGGAATCTGAATTTCATTTCTCAATGCGTTTGGTTGAGAAATGAATTGGAATTCCAAATCCTTTTGGCAAATTGCAATGCCAAATCCAATTCCTTTGACAAATTCTAATTCCCTCAAAAAAATCCAGCGAACCAAACGCATCCTAAGGGGGCACTTGGTTAAGAGAAACTTTTTTTAACAATTGGAATCTATATAAGGAATTGGAATTTGAGATGCATTTTGGCTGACAAAATAATCATGTTTGGTCTGTTAATTTAGAAGGAATGTTTAATTCCTTTATTTTAAGGAATTTGAGGGAATTCATTCCGATTCCAATTCCATTCATTCTCCGACCATACATGTCATCATTTGAACTCATATTTTATTTAACAAACTCTACGACCCAAACAGGTTAGGAATGGAATTCAGATTCCAATTCCATTGATTCCAACAAACCAAACGCCCCCTAAACATTCTAGTTTGGACAAAGGAAAGATCTTGATTCTTGATAATCGGTTTACCTGGATTTCATCAAAACATAGAATACTAGCACCTCTTCCGTCACTGTTCTGGTCAACAAGAAACTTATCTGCCACAGCTGGAAGAATATTTTTCATTTGCATATTCTCTTTATAACTTTCTTCTGAAGCTATCCATTCCTTAACTTTAGTATCAAAAGGAAGGTTCATTATCCAATTAGCAATGCTTGATTGCATAGACTTTTCTTGTACTTCACTCTTCCATACCTTATGCATACGCTCGTTAATCTCTAACATAGCCTGTTAATACAAATACAAACATAAGATGAAAGAAAAGACCTCTAAACTACATTTTCAGTATAAAAGGTTGAATTGACTCCTCGCCTCATGAAAGTGAAACCGTCTTCTGTGTGTAATAATTCCTTTGGTGGCACTATAAAACATATCCATCAGCATCGTCTTGCCTAAATGGTATTCAATTATTCACAAGAACAATAAAAGTAAAGTTGACTGAAGTCAATGGATTAGCAATATACCACTTCCAACATTCCCATAAATATATAATCCTTTAGGAGCAGGTGGTACACTGGGCCGTTTGCCAACTACTAAATCCAACTTCTTTTCTCTATTTAGATATGAAACCCATTTCCCAACTCCCGGCTCTACATTCACGGGCTTTTTCCTGCGTAAAATGAAGTGTCATTAATCAACAAAAACAAGAAATAAATCACCCAGTTGTGAATTAAATTAATATAATATAATTTACCGATCAAGCCATCTACCCAAGAATCTATTGTGTGTCTTGTCTAATGCTTCACTGCGTTGTTGTTTACTCTCAGCTTCCTTTAGTAAAAGCTTGCGCCGCTCATTCTCACGATTTTCTTCCCACTTGGCTAGTTTGACCTAAGTACAGTAAGATATAAATCACCTAAATACAAAAGAGTTAATATCATAAAAAACCAACATACTTTTTTATTTTTCACGAAAAAAACATTTCAACATAATTTTGGCATATTAAAGTCCATAAACATGTTAGAAAAACATGAAAAGTCTCTCAACCAAATTTTGCTATATTAAAGTCCCTAAACTTATCTAGAATGCATATACATGTGAAATTTTTTTAAAATAATGACTCTCTAGAGTCTACACCTTAAATTAGTCAAAATTTAATGAAGTGACATTCAACTTTTTAGTCAAAATTACATAATCTTACTTTGACCAATTTATTGAGTAACGAGTCATTATTTTAAATATTTTTTCACGTGTACATGCTTTTTACACAAGTGTAGGGACTTTAATATAACAAAATTGGGTCGATGGACTTTTTCGTGTTTTTTTTAAGATGTATAGAGGCTTTAATAGGCCAAAATTATGTCAAGGGACTTTTTCATGAAAAATAACGTTTGATGGTTTTTTACATATTAACCCAATTATAAAGTAAATAAATAAAATAATATGGGGATTTGAAACCTACATGATATTCTTCCATTTCTATTTCATACTGCTCCAATCTTTGAAGTAAGTTATCTAGTTCCAAAGCAACTTTCTCCTGGTAAGGATCAAATTGCAGTTTTCCTTCTTTCACTAGATTTTTATATTGTGTAAGTGGCCCTGAATCAGTATGAATTTTTATAAATTTTTTTTTAGATAATATGCAACATTACTAAAAGAGGCCAAATATTTCATCTCATAACACACCTTAAATAAGTAAACCTAAACTAAAACAGATCTGCAAATTTATCCTAAAATATCATCACGATCAAATGCGTTTTCTGTATGCTTAAAATTTCATCCCAGAGATATGATGAAATATACCTGGATTCTTAGAAGTTGCAGATTGAGGATCGCCGGAGTACAGGCGAAGGGCGGCGAATCGGAAACAAGAGGTCCGGCGTCGAGTAGCCAACCCTAGGGAGAGGAAAGAAGAAACGAGGCGACTCATAGTCGTGGTGGTTGTTTCGAGAATTAGGGTTTTGTTGTTGGATCATTGGGATGGAGATGGAGGCAATCGTCGTTGATGATTTATTTTAGCGGAGGAGAGAGAAGGGTGCAAAGTGCCGCCATCTCTGTAACGTGGCCAACGGTCGGACCATCCAGTTTATCGCCTGTGTAATAACCAAAATAACTTTTTACTTAAACCGTTAAGAATGATGGTTGTGGGGCTTTATTGAGAGTGGATTCATCCTCTAATATCACGCCATGTGGCGCTGACTGGATGCTGACTAAGCAGTGGATAAAGCCCCTGCTGAAGCACTTGAGGGTGTTGTGGTGCAGGTGAGCGGGGGCTTTATCGAATTAATTTTTTGTTTAATTATTTATTCAATTCAAATTTAAAAACTAATAATTAATTAAAAATAATAATAAAAGATAAAATAATTAATTAAAAACATTCAACATCCTAAAAAAAAAAAGAAATACATAGAAAATAAAATACTAAATTATTCCATAGGGTTTTAATTTTCTTCCATTTCCTTTCGAATACGCTCCTTTTGTTTTTCATATATCGCTTGGTCCCTCGGCGATAGGTGGCTGACGTCCTTACTAAGAAATTCCAACTTCTTCATCATTTGTTTTTCCATTTTCACCTGCGTCGCCTTCTCGAGAGTACTTGTTATTTTAAGGATCGCATCGCTAAATTCTAAATCGGCATCATTAGTCTTTTTTTACCGCGGTCCCTTCCGGCCGGTCGACTTGAGCCTTGTGGTGTCCCTTCTTGCTCGGACATGTTGAGGTCGATGCCAACGCAACCATCCGATCCACTAGAGGTGACGTATGCGCCGGACGAACTAGTTTTCGTACGTTTTTGCGCTTCTTCCGCCTCCGGACTAACCAATTCAATCAATTTCGAGCACCTATTAAGTAATTCCCACAAGTAGATCTCGTCAAAAACTTTTACCACCCCGTACTTTCTTAACACTTCGGCTTTCCATTCGTCGCAAGTGAATTGGTAAATATGCACACCATCACTCCCGCTCGGTCGCATTCGACGACTGTTTCTGTTATGTAGATTTGTAAACAGTCCGACATATTTGCGAATTTCGGACCACCGTCCCGATATCATGTCTTGATTTCGGTCTCTACTCCCCACTTGGGCGTAGAACGACTCTCTTACTTTAGACCAAAATACTTTAGCTTTTTGATAATCGGCTACAAAAAAATATGTTTAACAAACGTTAAAAAAATAGTTTAACAAACGTTAAAAACAATTTAAAAAGTGAAAAAAAAATACCGCATTTACGATCCTCGGATAATGAAATCCAAGCACGACATAATGCTAGCTTCTCTTCTTTTGTCCACGGAGTAGCTTTTCGTTTTGGATCGGCCTTTTCGACCGGTTCGGTTGAACCACTCGGTCCACCCTTTTTCTTCGAACCTTTGTGAGAGCGTTTTTGGGGTTGAACCGGTTCCTCTTGTGTCTCCTGAATGACTAAGTCGGGAGACGGTTGTGACATTTGATTGTAGACAAGCCGGTTAAACGCCTCATCATCCAAATATTCCAAACCTTGTAAATTCTCCATATTCTCCACATACTCATTCCAATTTCTCGACATTTTTGGTTGATGATTTGTAGTAATGTAGAGAGTAGTTTATAAAATTGAGAGAAAATAGGAAGTTTATAAAAATTTTGAGAGATAAATGAGTGAAGAGGAGTTAATTTATATAAATAGAAATTTTTTTTTTTTTTTTAATACCCCAACGGCTCTCCCCAACGGTCATGCCAGCAGCGCTCGCTAGCCCCACCACGCCACCCCCGCTCGCGCCCCCCATCGCCTGAACATGTTGTGGTGTGCGCGGCCAAGGTGGCTCGCGCCCACCGTTGGCGCCCCTCGCTCGCCTACCACAACCAACAGTCTAATACCTAAACTTGTTACTTTTCATAAATGGTATTTTACTCATTTCACTCAAACTTAACAGAAAAATTAGCGGAAGTTAGGTTTAATGCTTAAACTCGTTACAAAATTGAAAACATAAAACTTAAGCCTTATTACCTAAATCTGTTATTTTTCGCAAACCACAGTGACTATCTGTGTAATTAACTCTTTTCTTACTGGTATAGGGGTATAGTGTTTGCTCATCACAAAAATGGTATGGTCCAAATTTTTACAAGTGAAAGGTTAACTGATAATTATGTGTAAAAAAAAACGAATCAAATTTAACCTAATATAAATAGTATTTTATATTTCCATGCCTATATTTTTAGATACATCTAAACCGAAAAAAATGTATTTTTGAAGTAAACTCCATCATCTACGGTTGTTAATACATTCATAAATGTTGACACTCATGAATTTATATTTTCGTGAACACATTTGTGAATAAGATTGAAAAGTTTGAGTGTAGCTTTGAAAACACTTTCATATGGTTAAATGAATATATACATGACACATAAATTGCAAACATCATTATTTATATTTAGTTTGTGTAATTAAAATAACATTTAAGGGAGTAAACTTAAAGGTTTTAAGAATGTGTTTTGTAACATTTTTAAGTTAAGATTTTAATTTCCTTTGCTTTTTTGTGGGTCAATGTTGTCGGTTTCCTACGTGGGCTCTTTCAATTGGTTTTTCGATCCAGTCTACCATCAGTACCGAACACCTCAGCCCCCAATTCCCCATGAGGCCACCTAGACTAGAGGTGCACAAATCGGTTTTTCAAACCGAACCGTTTTGAAACCAAACCAAAACCGGTTTGGTCAACAAAAGTCAAAATCGATTTGGTATGAAACCGGTTTGAGATGGGGAGTTTGACCGGTTGAAACCAGTTTTTAAGAAGGTTTTGACCGGTTCGGTTCGGGTTAAATCAGTTTCAGTTTATAGGTTTTAAACCAACGGTTTGAACTAGTTTTAAACCGGTTTAACAATCGGTTTGGGTCGGTTTGAATTTTTTTTGCACCTCTAAGCCACCCAAATGTTATTGGTTGTTAGTTGTTTATTTACTTCAGTTACGGTTTTCTTTTAGAGAAGTCATAAACATATTTTAGTATAAAGTTATGATTTGCGGAATGTTTTCAAACTAATTGGAATTAAAAGTAATTGGATTTGAAATTTCTCAAAGGAATTGAATTAAGATTTAGAATATTTCAAAATGATTTAGAATTTAAAGGAATTATAATCTATTTGAAAGAATTTGAATTTAGAATACATTTTAGTGACAAAATTGTCATAAAAGAATTAAGTTGATCACTCTTGTCACTTGCCACCACCACCCACCGACATCGTCGCTGCCCCTGCTCACCGCCCGCATTGGCGTACCCAACCTTGGTGGGTTGGGTCGCCCGACACCCATGAAATTTTTATGTTTGTTTGTTATATATACGGTATAATCCAGAGCGACCCCCATGAATTTTATTTTTGACCAAAACGACACTAAAAAAATTAATTTCAAACTTTAAAATTTTACAAATATAAACTTATTAATAATTGTTATAAACTAATTGAACAAATATAAACCTATTATAAATTATTTAGTTAATTGAACCTACCCATTAATCCTTATAAACAATTAAGTTCACTATATCACTAACTATTTAACCAATAACTCTTTACTCTAAGTCCTTATGTTCATTTCTAAACAATTAACCGGCCTTGTAAAACCCTCCCCTAGGCTTGTAAACGAACCGAAAGAACACAAATGAGACTTGTTCGTGCTCGTTCGTTTAACTTTAACTTAACAAATGAACGAACATGAACACTTAAATGAACGATTTCAATCTGGCAAAAAAATTTCAACTCAAAATATTTCGGTGACCTAACTTAATCCGGTGAAAAAAGTTCGATTACCCAACTCAATCCAGTAAAAATATTCAATGACCCGACCTGACAAAATCCTTTTTAATAAACATTCTAACATCGAAAATTTCCGACACCCATGAAAAAATTTTATGGGTCGGCCACTGACCGCCCGCACCCGCCATCGACTACCCCGTCGTCGCCGACTTCCGCCTTCATCAACCACCCCGTTGCGGCCACCGACGACCACCTTGTCGCCGCCTCCGACCACCTTTGTCGCCACAGTCTCCACCTTTCGCCACCGACCACCCCAACGCCACCGATCGCCACCAACCACCCCAACGCTATAGCCACCGCCACCTCCATCGGTGGTCAGCAGAAGGGGTAGTTGGTGGCAGCGGCGGCGGCGGCAGCTGCTGCGGTGGATGGGGTATCTGATATTCAACAATTTATCCCGAAAACCAGAACCCCACTAACCTAACACTATTACCACCATTCGAAGCTAGAGACACCATTTTCAATAAAACCAGAAAACAGAACTTTCGTGGTTTTTTTTTTAATCGTATTAGTTCAAGTAAAAGACCATAATCACATCAATAATTTCGTTGAATATAACCAATCTATAAAAATTGACATCTATATAAAACTTAACCTTATATAAATAATGTTCTATATTTCAATGTCTCTTTTTAAAATACACGTCAACCAAACAAAATGTATTTGAGTGTATATTTTGATGCATTAGGTACAACTGATCAATGCATTCAATCAATACATCTAATGCCTTACCCAACGGCCAACAAAAACAGGTGCCCGCCGGACGTTATACCCTACATCCGACCACCAATTCGCCTTCCAAGCATTGCTCAATTGTACAATACAACTCACCGATGCATTGGCAGATTGCACACCATTCTATAAACAAGTATCATCAGTTTTAGCGACGAGAATCACATGAACCCGTTGCTAATTGTCATTGCATCCAATGTCATTCATGAACACCATATCCAAATTGCACAAAACTTTCACACAAACCGCGGTCGCCTATGCACAAGTCACCGACGTGTTTCTTTGCAACAACGGGCACGGTGCAGGCAAAACGCCATTAACAAAACCCGATATGTGTTCGCAGTTCCATCGCGCTGTTGCGGGTAAACCAAGCAAACTAACATTTTTCATACATATTCCTTCAAAAGGTGCACCCTCCATCCCTAGCAGCATAGGGGCTTTTCTGGTGTCAAAACTAACCACATTACTTATAAATATACCCTTTATCTTCGGAAGCACTTTCGGGTCCCACCCGTTATCGGGGTGGTCGTCCGCTCCTCGGCTAAACCTTATGGGCACCTTAACATTCTCCATAGTGATGTTTGTAATGGTGATGTTTACAATATATCCCCCTCTACCTTTGTCGGTTTTTATACGAACACCGGCTGCTGAGTTTCGAATGTGAAGATTTTCCACTCGGATGTTTGAAATGCCGCCCGACATTTCACTGCCGATCCCGACTCCTGAACATGTTGGGGTTGTTCCGGATACTCGTCTGATGATAATGTTGGAGCTCGGGCGGGCCATGGATGTCCCGTATTGGTCCCACCCGCTTTTTACGGCTACAAGATCATCCCCGCTCTCTATGTAACAATCTTCGATGCATACGTTTGTACATGAATCTGTAACGGTATGGAATTAGTTGTTTTTAAACTATAGATTAAGATAATTTTTCAAGGGTAGAAAGGGAATTCTTGAAAATGCAGTACCTGGGTCTATGCCATCAGTATTTGGAGCATTGAGTGGAGTCAATATTGTCATGTCTTTTATTACAACATTACTGGAATCATGAAATAAGGCCATTTAGTTGCAGTATATAGCTGAAAATAGAAATATAAATGAGAAAATCACGAAAGCAACCATTTTTCTGACTGTGTTATACCTCTATGGTCATGTCAGAAAAATCTCATGCATACAGCCATGAGATGGTCATGTATCCACTTTTACTCGCGTATTTACATTTACTAGCCTAAACCCTAAATATTTTTCATTCTAATAGCAAAAAATAATAGATACGTGAACCTATACGCGATACATAGTCGTGTATCTCATTAGTTTAAGTCATTACTGATGGGAAAAGTCTGATACGCGACTCTTAGTAAGTCGCATCTCATTGCTAAATGAGTGTTTTGCTTCTGAAATGACTATTTTTTGTGATTCTCTCTTCTTGTCCTTAAACTAGTGCTACCATTTTCAAGGGCAAAGTTGTCAATAAACAATTTTTCTTCGGTTTTCTCTCGTGTGTGTTTGAGATGAAAAACAAAAAAATACCTAAATTTTATATTTCTGTCCTACAATGTATTAATGGTGGAAACTTGTATGTCACATTACCCTCATTATGGCCATTAAAATAAAGCAAGATCATGTGCAACTTCTTGTTCATCACATAGAACATGTGAAGTGAAGGATCATGTGATCTGTGTTTCAAGATTCATCACTATTCAATGTTTGAGGTGCTAAGACATCTTAAGACTAGAAGTGAAGGTGTGGCCCACTAAATGGAAACAGAAATGGGCTAAAAGAATGAAAATTTATATAAATAAATGTTATTTTATACAAAAACAAGTACATATGGATCCAAATCTGGACAGGGATAAAATGGACAAAATAACATGATGAAGCCAATATGGCTTTAATAAATATTAAATGGCATCACACTTTTCTAAGTGCCCTACCATTGGTTTTCTTTTTTCTTAATTGTATCAAAGTGATTCATAGTAGTTGAAATGACTTTAAATGGTAAATAAGGTAGCATAAATTCAGTTTTATGAATACTCCCACTTTGATTGATAAATATAAAAAGTAAACTTTGAAACGCGGTGTTCACTGTCCGGTTCGGTAGTTCTGATAAAAATTTTGAGCCAAACCACTAACTACAGTTTGGAAAAACGACAAACTGAACCGGCCAGACCCACCAAAACGTTTTGGTTTTCATGGTTAGATCTGTTTTCTTTTATTATTTTCAAATAGTTATTTTGTATTAAATCTTTTAAAGTGATAAAGATGGTTTATTAATATAATACATAATGCATAAATGTATATTACAAAAATTAAAATATATATATTAAAGGTTAAACATTTGGTTCGGTTTACACGACTAGTTCTAAGATTCAAACCGTCGGGTGTTAAACCGCCAAAATGGTTTAATCAACCACTTAGCTTCAGTGTGGGTGGTTCGTTTCAACAGTTTATGAATACCCCTACCTTTGACCAGAAAAGAGAAGGTTCTAAAATAACAAAAATAGTCATATGATATGAATCTTGAATGTAAAAGATGCTAGCTTTAACTTTCAAAAGTCAACTAAAAAAAGAGAGAGAATGAAAGATCAAACCTGCAGTAAACAGGGTGGATGGTCCAAAATGGAGAATTGCGAAATGTAAGGTTGGAAATGAGTATGTTATTTGAGTTCATAATTTCAAGAAGGTGGCCTCTAGTGTGTTCTAAAGTCCTATTCCACCATTGGTCCCACCACATCTTGCCCCGTCCATCGATAGTTCCATTTTTCCCTGATATCGTACAGAAATTACATATCAGACACGCGGTTACAAACTATGTTGTGTTATTCAACTCAAATTCTTTATCATTCAACATCATGATAGTAACCCATAAGCACAAAGTGCAAAAAGTCAACATTTTGACTTTCTGGACCGATGGATGAGAATGCCAGGATGCAAATTTGAGTGGGTTTATTAAAGTTCAAGATAAAAAAATATCATTCGAATTTTGGAGCTTAAAATGATTCCTTTGACTGTACAAGACAGACTGTAACCTTTTTATCTTTATTCTAATATTCAAATAACATATAAAGTAGTTAACCAGCCAAATTAGCACAGCCCATTTGAGTTACTTGCTACATGGTTAACATCATCCAGCATAGCAATGAAAGAAGGATCCCATTTGAACAATTATTTAAAGAACTTATTCATTAATATAATATTACCCGAAAGCATCACAATTATAGGTATGATTAGCCTTTGTAGTGTGTGGCAAATAAGATGAATAGTTTGGCCAAAAACATAATAGTCTTGATTCCCTTTTATAAAATGATGCTAAAGGCAATGATTTCCCACCAGACATTAGTGTTTGAATAATTAAAGAGATGAACAAGTGATAATGACAACAATTTGGTGGCAATGACAAGAATATGTAACATGATCCGGTATGTTTTTTACAAATAAAACTATATGTTTTTTACGATAAAACTATATGTTTTTACAAATAAAATTATTCACAGTCATCACCAAAAATATTAGAACAAGCATTATTAGTTGGGTTAATATCATAAGAAACCAACATACATTTTCGTTTTGCGTTTATAAAGTCCAGAACCAAATTTTGGTATATTAAAGTCCCTGGACTTGTTTAAAAGACACATATTTGTGAAATCAATGATAAACGTGGGCTACTAGCACACTCGTTATATGTGGATGCTATGTAGATGATTTTTTGCTCATGAGGACTCTTTTGTTGACGTGAAAACTACCTCATTAATTTTTATTTATACAATTTCATACCATCTTCTATGATTAAAAAATTTTTTCGTATCATCATTTTTGCATATTTGGAATGCAACCTCATCAAATTTTGACATGTTTAAAGGTAACAAGTCATTATTTTATTTTTTTCACAAATACGTTTATTTTAGATAAGTTTAGGGACTTTAATATACCAAAATAAGGTTGAGGGACTTTTTCATGCAGAACGACAAAATATGTTGGCTTTTTTTGGTATTAACCCTTGTTTGTTTAGCATACACTCCATTTGTTCCAGAATTGAATTTTGAGATCAAACATGCCACTACTACGATTGAAAGAAAAGATTATATAATATATTAATATAAAAAACAAAGTATATAAGCTTCAAATATGAAGTAAAATTATGTGAGATTTGGGTTTGAAAAAATGAGCCATTTGATCAAAAAAGTCAAAACTTACTTCTTACTTTTAACCAAAACATGTGAAGAATGTGAAACTTGTTCCTTTAGTGGTGAAAAGTGAAAAGTACCTTTAATGTAAATCAATGAAAAAAAGGTGAAAGACTGAAAGATGATGATGGTGTACCTGTAATGACAACATTGGTGAGACCATCACCATGAATTAGGCTTATATGTCTCCCTCCCAATCTTTCTCTTCCTCTTCCATAAGAAGGTAATGGCTCAATAATAGGCCATTCTTTTGGATCCTAAAATTTAAACAAAAAATTCAAAAAATTAATAAGAAAACACCATCTAATTTCTTAAGAACATTTCTATGAACAAAAAAACTAGGCTTGCAATAACGAATTCGGTAGTTGTTTGACTATTGGTCAAATGTCAAAAATACCTTTATGCAGTGATGGAATAGGCAAAAAGTTCATATAAATGAACTATTGATTTTCATATTAGAGCAATTTTTGATGGTCAAAATGAATACCAAAAGAGTTTGTCATGATAAAAGAAAGGATAAATAGGTAATTTTAGCCTTTCTTTTAAGAATTGTTGAAATTAATAGCTTTTCCATCCCTACCTAGTTCATTTATTTGGCAACCACATACTTTAAGCAAATTCAATTACTCAACCAAATTAGATACAAAGAGGTACCCCTTTTTGACCTTCTTTATCAAAAACATTGATTGTTAATCCCACCAAAGGACACCCTTTTTGTAAAAATATGCAAGTGTTGCTAAATTGATTTCAAAGATAGTATCAAGAACTTTGACTCAAAGTCAAAATTGCAATTGAAACCAAAGAACCATAAGATGCTTGGCTCAAAATCAACCAACTTAAAACCTACAAACTAGCTTCTATTATCAGCCATTAACATTTGATAGCTATTGTCCTAATCAAGATGTTATATAAACATTCAATTATATTCATTACACAACTATTTTATGACCCAAACAAAGGCATAATCTTGACTTTATGCAATTGACAATTAAAAGCTAATTAATTTGTACCAAACAAAGTAACTTCATCGTCTAAAGCCCAATGTTTTTAGAACCGGATCGGACAGCAAATCGGCCGCCTTACCGGTCCACTAATCGGACCAATCAAACCGGATGATGTCATAAATACTATAAAAATTAACTTTATGTATATATAGGGACACAAAATATAAAAATTCTTTATCTCTCGATATAAATTTGCAATTTTAATGTCACTTAAATAAATAAAATATAAAATCTGAAATACTAAATTAATTAAAAATAAGGGTTTGAAAGTGAAAACAAAAAGATAAAATAAATGGAAATATGGTCTCACCACCCGGTCCGGTTCACCTACCCGACCAGTTCAAACTAGAACAGTTCAAATAGACATAACCTTAACCAGACCGGTTTTCGGTTCTGAAAACACAGCTAAAGCGAGTAAAATCATCAGAATATACAAACAGGGGACATGTGAAATTACCTCTGAGCCCATGAGGACAGCACCTTCTTCAAGAAACAAGGTGAAATTACTTGTAAGATTAAAACTTCCGGTGACCCATTTACCTCTCGGAACATTCAACTGGGCCCCACCTTTCCCTTCAAACCCCTTCATTTTCCTCACCGCCTCCGTAAACGCCGCCGTGTTTGACGTCACTCCATCACCGACACCACCAAATTCGACAATCGACATCTTCAACGCCCTCGCCGGCAACGACCCGTCACACGTATCCGACCCGGAACGAATACCCGGGTAGGAAACAGGTCGTTCTGGGAACCCGGATTCGTCGGTGGTGATTTGGAGGCTTAGAATAACGAAGAGGGTGAATAGAAGCAGTGGAAACGCCCATGACGGTTTCTTCACGGCGGCGATTAGTTTATTGACGATTGGGTATTCGTTCACGTCTATCATGGTATTGAATTTGATGGGTTTGAGTTAAGATTTAAGAACACGTGCATGTGATGTTAATGGCGGATTCCGGCGGATATGGGCGATGAATTCCGATGGAAAAAAGTAGGAATTTGGAGTCGTTGATGAGAGCGTGTGAGGATGGTGTTGAGAAACATAATATGTACACGGAGAATGGGGTGAGGCCGAAGAAGACGAAAGAGGTAATCTTTTTCTTTTATAGCACATGAAAGAGACCCTTAAACAACTGTGCATTTTATTAAATTAATTATAATTATATTCTAATAAAAATATTAATTAATTTACATCAATTAAATTCATATTATACGAAAATGAATTATGTAACAGAAAAATATATATTTTATGACGACACGTGTTTGTATTTTACAAGTTTAAAGTTTTTCTATATATTTTTATTTTCGATGTGATGTTTAGTTTTTTTTTTATCAATAGTTTTACCTTAAATACCACCTAAATATGTATTTATAGGTAGAAGTGTATAAAAAAACCGATTTGGGTTTCTAAAATAGTTTGAAAACCTACATGAACCGATTATTAAACTGGTTTGAGTGAACCGGTTTGAAACTCGTTTAAACTCCCGGTTTGTAAACCTATAGACTGAAACTGGTTTAACTCGAACCAAACCGGTCAAAATTCCCTCCGGTTTCAAACCAAACCGGTTCAGTTTGAAAAACCGATTCAGTTTGAAAAACCGATTTATGCAACTCTACTTGTATGATTTGAATTCATACCACTTTTATGAGGAATAATCACCAATATCACAAGGCTACAAAGCTATGGGCGTAATGATTGGATTTTTGATTGAGAAAAAAACTAGGTATGACAATATAAAATAATATTATGTAAAATAAAATAGAAATAGTTTATCTTATTAACCATTGTATATTTGTATTTGGCTATAAAAGCATCTCCGGTGCATCCACTTTCAAACCCATTCAACCGAGTCACGTCAGTAGTTAAATTAGATTTTCATTCTTCTTTTAAGCATACCTATTTTCATTCCAATGTTACGTCTACTTTCAAACACAATTAAAAAATTGAAATAAGTGTGTGTGTGAAAGAGATGTGAGAGAGAGTCCACCCTTGCCATCCACTCCCTCGTCCATGGGCAAAGCTTTCTTGCCCCCCCCTCCCCGATTTTTTGATCAGTACTGTTAGTTTATACGTATTCGGCCGATTTTTCGCTCAATAGTGTTAATTTATACGTATTCGGCGAAAATTTTATAGTTTCGGGCCCCCTGATAGGAAAAAAGATCCCGCCCCTCTGCGTTTTTCTTCAAGCTTCGCCATTGCCATGGTCCGGACGACAACAAACAAACGCACTTTCAAGCGCATCCTTCAACGCGTTCATCCGTTTACAAACGCAACATGGCTGCCACGTCTCTATCCTTTTACACCTTTGGAGATGCTCTAAGAGCATGTCTATTAAAGGACGTAGCAGCCATGTGACGTTTGAAAACAGATGCCATGTCTATGTACTTTTAACATCTATTAAAATTGAATAAAAATTTGATTATAAGATGATCAATTTTTTTATTTTTTTTGAACGGGAATTTGGATCATTGACGGGCCACTGACCCATCCGATCATCTCCACCTCCTTCAGAAGAAAACGAGAAAACCTGTTGACTCAATAGTGTTATTTAGTCAACATATAAATTGGTTATTTGGATGTTGGTGTTGGAAAATGGAAACTAAAAGTAAATGGGAAAATGCTAAGAAAAAAGTGATGGAGATCCGATTTGTACGGTGCGCACACGGCAGAACGAGAGTCCGTGATCGATGGAATCATATTCACCCTTAACATACCCCACTTATATTTGAAACTATTCAAAATCTATACTAATAAATAAAGGTTTAGGATGCACAAGTGTCACTTCCTCGTGTATTCTTATATTTGTTTTCCCGTCTCTCTCCTAATAAATGCGTCTCTATCTTATTAAATAATAATGATATTATAAATATATTATTAAAGGAGAATACTAATTATATTAAATAAGAATATATAATAGGAAATCAAAATATAACTAATTAAAAAAAATACTAATTTGTTATATACACACATTTTCCCTTGATATATTCCGAGACGATCTTAATAGTCTGACAAGTTAGAACGTATTTACAAATTTATAAGTTTTATCTTTTATAATATAAAATCTCGTGTAATACACGAGATTCTAACCTAGTAATAATAATAATAATAAGGGTTATTATTATTTTCATTTTCTTTGTTTATAATTTATATTATAAATTCGTCCCCAATTTTAAAGACAGTTTTTGGTGATAAAGATAAAGTTCTAATAATTTGAATTTTAAAAACCTTGATTAACAATTTTTTGAACGGCAAACTCGCACACGCTCTAAATGTACTCCTAAACTCACACTTGTTCACAACGAGACTAGAACTGTCAAAAAATGATAATTAAACGATTTTATTACTCGGAATCAAACGGAATTACAGAAAAATAAGACGAAGAAACAGAATAAAAAATAAACAATAGCAATAGTGATTATTCTTTCAAGCTTGTTCTTCGTGACTACAACCGACGGAGGACCGACTCTTTATAGAGGAGCATACCAACGGTAAGAAATCAATCACGAGCAATCACCAGAACCATAGAAGGAAAGACACCAATGGACAATCAAATCAAACTAGAAAGGAAAGCAAGAAAATTGGGGGATAGCCTTGCGCTTCCCTAACGGTCGAGGTGCACAAAAAAACCAGTTTGGAAATCCAAACTGGTTCGGAACCGGAAACCGAACCGTCCAAGAACCGGTTTTTTGTGAACCGGTTTCAAACCGGTAGGAACCGCCGGTTTACAACCGGTTTAAGACATTTTCGCGACGAACGGTTTAAGACCGGTTTTTTGTGAACCGGTTTGGTAAACCGGTTTAACGGTCACAAAATCGAACTAGCCGTTGGAAAACGGCTATATAGCCGTTAGAACCAATTTTTGACCGTTTTTTCACCCATTTTAACCCCCAAACACATTATAAATAGGTAGTGGGTGTTTTGGTTAAATCACACTTCTCAAACCCGCTCTCTACACTCTCGTTTGTAAAAAAAACGTTCGAAAACGCTCTAAAACGCTCAAAAAATGCTATGGCAGGTTCTTCAAGTTTTGGTGTTTCCTCTTCCGAAGTTAGCGTTGTGAAAATCTTACCAACAACGAGGAACCCCGCAATTTGGTCAAACTACGATCTATGTGAGATGTCTAACGGGTTGGAACGTGCTCGTTGCAAAAATTGTGGTGGGTTTTTTAAAAAGGAATCAAACTCAACTCTAAAAACTCATATGGAAAAATCTTGCCCGAGTTTGAAGAAAATTCCGGGTGAGGGTCAAGCATCTATGACAAACGAGAGTGAAATTTGGAACTTCGATCCAAATATTGTTCGAGATAGAATGGCGAAATTAGTTATTCAAAGAGGTTTGCCGTTCAACCACTTCGACAACCCGCTCATGACGAGGATGATTCAAGAAGCCCTTCAACCACGTTATCATCAAGTAAGTCGTAGTACTCTTAGACGTGATTGTCTAAAAATGTGGAAAAAAGCAAAAAAAGAATTAATTTTAGGTTTTGAAAAATTGGAAACCGGTGTGAACTTAACCACCGACGTTTGGTCGGCTCCACATGGTATTCCCGACTCATATATTTGCGTTACCGCTCATTGGGTTGATCCCAATACGTGGCAAATGATGAAACGTACAATCGCGTTTGAGATGTTTGAATATCCGCACACGGGTCAAAATTGATTTCACATTTTAGATGGTGTGATAACCGATTTTAAATTACAAAATAAATTATTTTCAATATCTTTTGATAATGCCTCAAATAATACAAATGCGGTTCAAAAATTAATATTAAAATATAATCCGATTTGCAACGGCGCTTTTTTCCATGGTCAATGTATTGCACACATCATCAACTTAGCCGTGCAAGACGGGCTTGCGGTTGAACCCGTTATTGAATTAAGTAATGCATTTCGAGTCATGCTTAAAGAACGTTTTTAGTAGTAGTAAAAAAAGATACCATGAATATATTAGATTATGTAACGATACGGGTTTGATTTGCTTAGGTCCCAATTGGGACCTCCCAACAAGATGAAATTCAACTTATAAAATGTTTCATAGTGCTATACGTCAAAAAGATACTTTAAATTTTTTTCATGATATGCTTTCCTCAAAACCGCGTCGTAAAATTCAAAATTTTCCGTCTACGAGTTGGGACATTCTTGAAAATATAACCGAATTGCTCGAAGTTTTCAAAACCGTCACTACTTTTTTATCCGGGGTTTATTACCCCACAAGTCCCTTGGCTCTTAAACAAATATTTCTAATGTGTAACAAATTAGCCGAACTTGAAAATAAAAATACTCTTTTAACGAGAATGATAAAACCGATGAAAGAAAATTTTGTTAAATATTTTAAAGAAATGCCTCCGGTTATAACTTGTGCCGCCGCATTAAACCCTACAATTAATGTTTACGGTGTTGAAACCTTGATTGATAAAATAACTTACGATTTGGATTTGAATGATGAAGATATTCATTTTTCAACTGTAATAAAAACTTATTTTAACAAATGTTTGCAAGATTTATTTGATATTTATTTACATAAATATGGTACAACACAAACCCCACATGATACGATGGGCGCGGGCGCATCAAGTAGTAGCTCGAGGAATGTGAACTTAAATTTGTATAACGAAATGAGAAATGAATTTACTAAACGGGCTAGAGGATTGTAATATCCAGGATTTTTCCGACATACTTTTTATCATTTTGTGCGTATTAGAAATTTAAATTCTGGAAACTCTATTAAAAACCCATGTTCTTAAATAAATATGATATATATATTTAAGAAAAACAAACATATCTAAAGATATATATACATATATAAAACTTATTTAAAAATACATATATATGTATCTTATTGATGAAATGTATTAAAATTCTTAAAAGCATTATTAATTTATAATTATAAGCTTACTTTAAATACTTAACATATAAACCATAAATCTTATAAATTATTTTATAAAATTATAAAATAATAAAGAAAGTATAAAACTTATAAAATTTATCTAACTTTGTAAAATAAAAACATATTTATTTTTATAAAAGCCCAGGGACCAAAACTGCCAATCTCAAAACTTACTTTAACTAAACACAAGTTTATACATCAAATGGCAGGATGTTAAAACTTCAAGGACCTGTTTTGTAGTTTCCCCAAACTCCCGAATCAGTTTCCAGTCACGAGTTCGATCCTCTTCCCAGCCGGTTTCATCCGTGACTTTTCGAAAACACGATTTCTGTCCAAATTCGTTGAACCTCGGGTTCGACCCTCGCGTGCGACTCAAGCCCAAGAAAGTTTAATGCGCACATTCAATGCTAAACATCGCGGGACTCGATTTCGAATTCATCTTGTTCGCCCGAAATCCCCCCAACTGTTTGAGCATTAAAAGCTAAAATTAACTATAAATACCCGCTATACCACTTCGACGACATCACACCAATACTCCCTAAACCCTCAATTCATCGAAAGAAAACCTGTGCTTCCCGATTTGTGCTCGCGACAACCGACGCTCAACCCGGACCCATTCTCGCTCGATTCGGCACCAAATCAGGTAATCTTTGAAATCATCTTGGTCGTTTTCGTACAAGGATCAAAAGCCCTCTATTTAATTACATAAACAGATGGTGATTCGATTCGTATTTGAGCAATTTCATTCTAGGGTTCATGAGGATTTGGGGCACGATTTGAACTTGTCTTTTTAAATTTCCTTTCCTGTATAAACCATCAGCGAACCCGTAGCCGGGATGGTTAGTGTATGCGTGTATGTCTCGACCCGGTCAGTGACCCGGGTTCGAGCCGGTTTATACCCTTTTCTTTTTTAAACCCAGTTCCAAACAGATTTTTCGTTTTTAATAATTTTTATAAATTTCCTGATACTTTTATAAACTTAGATTTGATTTTTATTCACACTTTAATATTCCAGAACTATTTTATTTAATTAAAATGTTGTTAAAACTTATAGTATTTAATCATTTGAAAATAGTCTTAAACATCTAAAAATACTCGTAAACTTTTATAAAACTTGTATTTATACGGAAACTATTTATTTAAAAACAATAAACTCAATTTATTATTTACTAAAAGAATTATTTCGTCCTAACATTTAAAATTTAAACACTTAAACGGTTAGAAAATTTTATATACTTTTGTAAACTCAAAAAGATTTATAAAATGTATATAAACAGAAACTTGAAGTTAATAAATTTATAAACTTGTGCATCTTATATACATTTAAAACAAGAGAAATAAATATGTGTATTTATTTTCCTAAGTGCTTATAAACTAGTAGGCTTTGTGAAATATAAGCTTTATAATAAATTCCATTTAAACATATTCGTTAATCTTAAAACTTCATTTGTTTAAAACTTATAAATATTTTAAACATTATTTATTTACAAGTTAAATTGTAAAATAGATATTTAACATCTAAATACTTTAATAGATGATTAAACAAAATGATTATTCTTATAAGATAATTATTTTGTTCTTAATAAATACGTATGTTTTGAGTGACTATTATTAAACGGTAACCATTAATGACACTTTAAATAATTATTTATCCTTATTAATTATTCATCCTTTTATTGAGCTTTGCCTATTCTATAAATAAATCTTTAATAATTATTATTCTTTAAAATATTTATTATTAGTCTTTAATAATTATTTAGTATTACACTTATCTATTGTTACAACCTCATTTAAAAACGCTTAGAAAAACTATTTTGATTATTTATACCTAACTTGTGTAACTAATCATTGTGAACCTTTTAAATGATTATTGTAAATTCATAATCATTTTACACTACAAACTATCTAAGATTTGATATATAAGTTAGGAGTCATTTATTTCAAAATCCTTGTTTTAAATTTTGAATGAAACTTCATAAGTACAATCATTCCCGTCTCCCATTGGAACCCTAGTCGAATCTTGAAATCCTAGATCTTTTGCCTTAGACTTTTACTTAAATCTTTAGACTTGCATACTTAGGCTTATTGTGAGGATATACTCCCTCAAAGTCTTGCAAATACTTATCCGTGTCGGATACTCTTCATCAATCCAATTGAGCATACTTAGCCCCTTTTTCCTTTTATGCTTTTGGGGTGAAACATGTTCACAATTCTTAAACTTATACAATTCTTGTACAACTATGACTACGTGTTTATTCTTATGTTAAACTTGAGACTTGTATGCTTAGATTAAACTTAAAACTAGCACATTCATTAGCTTTGATCAAGCCGATAGTAACAATGATAGATCTATTGTATCTGACCAATCCACCTTGATTGATTGACCCCTTCGGGGGGGAGCCCTTGGTGTTTGTTACTACATTAAACTTTAAACTTGAGACTTACAAGGGTAACCTGCGGGTTATGCCTAAACTTGGTTGGAGGGTTGATGTGCACAATGTCTAACATGCTTGTTTTCTCATACTTACATTATAGAATGTACAAATCATAGTGAATTGTAATACTTTTCAAATACTTGTTAAACTGTGTCAAAACCTTTGTATCTCACCAACTATTTTGTAGTTGACAGATTCTTTCACATGTTTCAGGTTTACATCATGAGACTTATTCATGATCACATAGGATGCTTTGGACCTAGACTACTTAAATTAAATGTTGTATTCGTATTATTCTTCCTTGTATTGAATATTAAATTATTCATTAATGAAATATCGAAACTTTAATAGTCAACCTTGTGCTATTGAACAACCGCGTCCGCCCCGACATATAATCCGTCGTCGGTTGGGGTGTGACAAGGATCCACCCCGAGTAGCGAACTCGGAAGGTATACGGGAACAAACTTTTTATCATTTATGAGTCCGGATGTTTTTGAGGACTTTGATATTTTGGCGTGGTGGAAAGGAAACGAATCTACTTTTCCGGTCCTTTCCGCCATGGCCCGTGATTTACTAACCGTCCAAGCTTCCACGGTAGCTTCGGAATCCGTTTTTTCTCTTAGTGGCAGGGTTTTATCTATTCGAAGAACTAGACTCACTCCCGCGGCAATGGAAATGTGCATTTGCTTGAAAGACCATTTGGATGCGGTAGATAGGAGACAAGATAGGAGTTCGCTTGAAGACGAAATTGAAGTTGAAGAATTCATACACGAATCTGAGGTCAACCAAGGATTGGCGAGCCCACTTACAAATGAAGAACTCGCCGAAGATGATAGACTACGAGGATCCACTAGTAACTCCGAGAATGACGGCGAAAATTAAACAAAAAAACTCAAAAAAAAAAAATTATTCTTTTTGTCGAATTGTAATGTTTAATTTTGTAATGTTTTGTGATTTCCGAACTCCTACAATATGAATAAACGTTGAACTTTATGTTTTTATTTGTTAAATATTTATTATTATTATTATTTTTTAATAAAACCGGTTTAAACCGGTTCACCAACCCGAACCGGTCCAGAACCGAACTGAACCGGTTCAACAGGTTCGAGATTTTATCTATGATAAACCGGTTTAACCCGAACCGGTTTTAGTCAAAACCGGTTTAACAATTGCGTTGACCAAACCGGTTCGGGCCGGTTTAGAACCGGTTCGGTTCAAAAACCCGGTTTGTGCACCTCTACCTAACGGCACCAATTTGAGGAAAAAGGCGATGAACCAGAACCCTAAACTTGAGTTGCTTGTCTGCTTCAAGTCTTTTTACAACCAGCAATAGACATGGGCTGATGGCCCATTTAGAAAGATAGCAACTTGATCCATCCAAGAGAGCCCAAAGCCAATAAACCCAATCATAAAATAAAAAAATAAAAAAGAATTAGCAAATTGAATATATTTATAAAATAGAATTTTTAACAAGAACCCACAATCTCTTAAGAAAGAGACATCATACAACATACATGGATATCATTGGGCCAAATGCCCTTTGGTCCTTGATTAACAAATAAAAACAATAACCAACAATACGGGTATAATTCATTCGTGACATTTTAGAACTTGTGTGTGAACTTGAGTATTTTTTTTGTAACTGAAGAGTTCTGAAACTCGATAGGGAGAAATGGCCAGAGAAATCACTACTTTTTATTATTGAAGACCCGAGGTTACACCATTGAAGAACTTTACACGTATTTTTCTATCTTGTTTGTGCATGCCATGGGTATTTATAGGCTATGTAAGGAATCTTTCTCTTCTCAAGGCTCAACCGAATGATGTTGACATCTCTTTTCCTATTGGTGGAAAACCTTCATTCATTCCTCATGCTCCCCTCCATGTCACCCGTACGGGTCCCATTCTTATAACCGAATCCTTTCTAGAAGCTTTAGTCGAGTTGAGGTAATACGTCCCATTATCATACGTCTTCAGTAACCATATAAACTAGAATCATTAAACAAATATAGAAGAAAATAAATAAAAATGAATGTTAGTTAATTATGTAAATAAATCAGTTTAAAGTTAATTATACAAATAGTCCTTGTGGTTTGGTCCTATTCACACTTTTAAGGTTTAAGTTTAAAAAGTTATATATTTAGGTTATCTAATTTTTATTTTGTAACATGTTGGGTTAACCTTTGACTATTTTAATACATAGATCATTATCATTCTACTTATATGTCTCCTCCAATTTTATTGAAATTATAAAAGTCACCTCTAACTTTGTAAAATGTCATTTTTACCCCTTCAAGTTTCTAAAGTTTAGAGTTTACCCACTGTAATATATATAATATAATTTTTCCTTAATAATTTTCACGTTTGTTTGTTTATTTTTTTGGACGTCCTGGTATAATTTTTTTTAAAACGGAGTCGTATTCAAAATAGTGTATTTTTAGGTACCGTGGGTTATATCGACTGACGGTGACATGTCGGCACCATAAAGAATGAGACCGACACCGACTGAAAAGCATCGGTACCGTTATCTAACATTCTAAAAAGTCTTTCAACTGTTTAAGGACCGGATCCCGCCGCGGAGCGCGGGACAAAATTTATTAACCACGTTTCTTTTTGTGCTTAGCCACGTTAATGTCACCGTCTCAACCGTTTAAGGTCCGGTTCTTGACGCGGAGCGCGGGGCAAATTTTCAAGTTTACGTAATTCACTATATTTAATTAACTATATGAAGATGTTCATGAAAGTTGACGAAAGTTAAAAACGTTTTTAATAAAAGAAATAAGGTAAATATTTTTATAAGTCTATATCTAGGAAAGGGAAGAGAAGGGTTCATTCGGGAACATATGTTACTTTATGTTATGTTTGGTAACACCTTTGTAGGAGCCTTTGTGGCTAGCCAACGGTTGTATAACTAGTTTTGTGTGATGAGGAATGGCGACGGTCATTCATAGGGTAAACGCAACCCTAAATGTGTTTTGTCTACCTGGAAGTAACGAGCCTTAGGAGACACAGTGGGTAGTTGTAATCGTAGAGGTAAAGAGCCTTAGAATACAATACTAATGTATGTCTTGAAAGTAAGTAAAGTACTAAGTGTGCATTGACGGTTAAGGTATAGACTTAGAATAGACAAATAATACATGACTTGAAAGTGAAGTTTTTATGAAAGTTATGCCTTTACCGGCTTTTGATGTATGTGTGTGTTTAAGTCCTTCTTTTTCTTTTTTTTTAAATGCATGTTTTTATGTAAAGCTAGAACTCACTCAGCGTAGCTGACTTTTAGTATGCACATCTAGTTACGTGTAGGTTGGAAGGTAGCTTGTGGTTGCTTGGCTTGTAGAGAAGAGTTATCCGACTGTCGAAGATCTGGCATCCCGTTATGTTTATGTTTTGAAAGTTTGCTATGTTAAGACAATATTTTATTGTTTTTTGGACAACTTTAAGTCTTGTAAAGAAGTTTTCTGTTGCCTGAATGAAGTTCTATGTTAAGAACTATATGTGAATAAGTAAATCCAACACGTGAGGTCTTACCGGATTCGGGGCCTTACGATAGATAACTATATAACAACAATGAAAACAAAAATCTATTAAAATGGAAGAAGAAAAGGGTTGGCGTAGGGCTATGCCATGAGATAAATTTTATAATAAAAAATTTCTGTCGATATCACAGCTTGCATTTGATGATGTTGATTCAACTTCTTCACCACCGGTAGCAATCTATTTCTTCACCACTAGTAGCTATGATTACCCATGAGGGGTGTTAGAGGTGGAGAGTGGGATCGGTTGGGGTTTTTTTATATTTTTTTTGGTTTTGTATTTATGTGGAGTTAATTAATGACTTGTACACCATGTATATTACTGACTTGCCCCACATTTTTTTATTAATTTTAAATGTAATAATTGGGTAGAATAATAAAAAGTTCTCACGTTTTAATTTTCAAACCATTAATTTATATACATTTTACACTTATTTATCTTATACAATACTTTTAATTTATATAAAGTATTTTTCTAACAAAGTATATGCTTATTGTAATAAATTAATTAACTTTTTACAAAATAATTTGATTTATTATTAAAAAAATGATTATTAAAAATAAATGTAAAAAATGGCGATGATGTGGAGATGTAAGGATATGTAAAGATGTTTGTAGAGTTAGAGAGTATATGAGTGTTTTTGAACGGTAATTGAAAATTCTGTATTTGACCAGGCACATTTAAGTGTTATAAATAAGGAGAGAGGATAAAAAAAATGGTTCTGTTTGATGTTATTCTCAAGTTAACTGTTTCTCATTTCTATTGATAAATTGTGCTACTTGAATTTTCCAGAGTACAGTACCGATGGGAAGATCAAGGTTGGAATCAATGGTATGGTTTCTGAGAATTAGCAGCTCCTTGATTTAATTGTTCTTTTAAGTTGGTCGCAAGGGGATTGTTACTAAAACCTTTTAAGTTGGTCACAAGGGGATGTGTTAAACGATACTTAACTGTATGCGTTCTGTGTGTTTTGTTTATTCCTACCATGTTTTAGTAAGTTTTGTGGTTAGTTTCTGTTGTTAGGGTTTGAGCTCTGGATCAAGGGTTTCACATTGGGGGAAGTTTAACGATAATTCCTTATATTGTGGTACAAATCAAAATATAGCACAGAAAATACAACACAAAAATATTCAACACTATTAAAACAACACAAAAAATATAACACAGTTAAAACAGAACAGAAAATACAGCACTGAAAATACAACACATAAATTTAGCATGATAATACAACACAGAAAATACAGCACACTTTTCATGTTTTTTTAAATCGTCATTTTTTTATATAGTAACATTTGACTCAAATTAAAAAGAGAAAAAATGCTCGATTTTATGGAGTAATTTAAAAAAAATAATTAATGTCGTATAAAAAAGTTATGAACGTTTAAAAAAAGTAGTGGTGGTGGTGGGGGGGAGGGAGGGGGTTGAAAAAAAGTTAACAATCATGGGTTTTCCAGAAATCTCACGAAACCGACTTATCAATACCTTGCTAACCAACGAGATCAAGCAAATTGCAACATGTGCTGGTGAGGTGGCCTCAAGAGGTTATGATGATAGAAAACCAGTGAAAACAATGTGCGAACATAAGACTTTCCTAAAGGGATTACATACTTTACATGTTCACGAGTGTGAATATTCTGATAAATGTACACATTTGGGTATGTTCGTTATGTAAAAAAGTGAGCAAATCTCATACATTTTTTTAGCCAAAGTTATGTATTCTTTAACTGATTAAATTTATTTTACCAGATTTTGAAACAAAGGCACTTTAGATAATTGGAGAAGAGATTAGAAAACTGGAAAGGCCTTTCAGAAGAGATATATATTTATTTCCATCGTACAAAATTTCTTTTCTTTTTGGATCTTGAAAAGCTGCAATCTCTACAATATTTATTTCTCAAAGCAACTAGCTTTATAAAATCAAGAATTTCTAACAGTTCATTGATATTAATCACAACTAACAGTTGGAGTGGTATCAATAAATTCTCCTTGAGCGTTTCTGCAGTAAGCAAGATCATCACCTCCAGTAATATGAACGTTGTTTGTCATGATATTAGTACACTTATATTTCTCGCTGCAGTTGAAAATAATCGCTTGCTTTGTTTCTGATGATCCGTGTATATTCGTATATGTCACATCGCTCACTTGTACTGCTTCTGCCGATGGCTAATCCAATAAAAAAATTGTTACATGTTCGATACGATCTAAAGATCATATTATTTCTATGGAATACAAGACTTACTGGTGATGGGCAAACATCATTTTCCAAACTATTGCAGTAATATTGATCAATTATGATTGGATTTCTAACATTAATGAGATTAATGTCCTGAAATATGATCCCCCTTGCATACCCAGTGCCATTCTAGATATAAAGAAAGAAATTATATCAAATAATGTTTTAAAACAATTGAAAAGTTGTATCAAACTATATGTAATATTACCGGTACTGTCTTGATTCGTAATCCATTTCTGGTTCCTGTGATGTTACAGTTTTGTACGCGTACTTGTTCAACCGTGTCATGACCCTCCTTTTCCCCAAGGCTTCCAATGCTGCCAAAACACAGTTATGGGGTGAGTTTAATTTGTGTAAAAATGATGATCAGTCTATATAAAGATGGGATAGGCTAAACTCGCGTATCCCCTATTGTGTAAAATGTGGAATTTTTTGTTGAAATGGGCTATGGGAGATACCGTGTTCACTTTTAGGCTTTTCTCTCTAGGTTGATACATATGGGGTTGTCACCATTCGAAATGGTGACATATTCATACACATTCAACCCAATCATTGATGATTGCTAGACATGTCAGTGAACCAAAGTTGTCGCCCTTTGGAATGGCGACAGCCTCCAGTCACACCTCCAACTCATATCCTAGTTACTATCCTTGTCAACACCTCATATCCTATTCACTATCCTTGTCAAAGCTCTCACCTTTTGGAATGACAACAACTTTCTTAATTATCTCTCAAAGCTGTCGCCATTTGGATAGGCGATAACTTTTAGTATTCAAACAACACTCAAAATGTTATCGCCTATCCGAATGACGACAGCTTTGGGAGATAATTAAGAAAGCTGCTGTCATTCTAAAGGGCGAGAGCTTTGACAAGGATAATGACTAGGATATGAGGTGTTGACAGGATAGTGACTAGGATATGAGTTGGAGGTGTGACTGAAGGCTGTCGCCATTCCAAAGGGCGACAACTTTGGTTCACTGACAAGTCTAGCAATCATCAATGATTGGGTTGAATGTGTATGAATATGTCGCCATTTCGAAGGGTGACAACCCCATATGTATCAATCTGGAGAGAAAAGCCTAAAGGTGAACACGCTATCTCCCATAGCCCATTTCAGGAAAAAAAACTAAAATATGAGAAATGATGTGACTAGTTTAGTAGGAGACGGGTACATTCAGTAAAGTTAAAGAGGGTGAAGAAACATTTAGCACAACCCTATAAAGACTGTGGTACCTTATGCCATGACCAGGTCCACACAACACATTTGTCACATTAACGTCAACAACGCCACCATTAATAGCCACACAATCATCACCTATTTAAGTGTATAGAAATAATCAAACATTACATCAATCATAGATGAAAGTTAGTCACTAGGAACTAAGAATTATAGTTATTGTACCGGTTTGAATATTAGAATCATGGATATTAATATGTGAGGAAGCACCGATGTCGATCCCATCAGTATTAGGGCTGTTTTCAGGTGCAGTAATTTGAAGATTTCCAATATCTACATCTTGGCAACCAATAATACTAATATGAAGAAATGGGCTGTTAATATGTGTTGTGCCTTTCAGCCGAAGACCCGGGCACTTATGAAAATGTAAAGCCTGAATCGATTCATGGTTGCATATCAGTTTTCGCAAAGTTGACATGCATTCTAATCTTAAATGGAAAAGGCAGATATCTTATATCTTACTGTTGGGCGATTACAAGTTTCAGTTGGCTCCTGTATATAAGAAGAAGAAGCGATGATGAGTCCGAATCTTTTTATGTTATTCAATAATGAAACCAAGATCGATTAAAAAACTTAACCTTTTCTCCCCACCATACCGCACCCTGTCCATCAATTTGGCCAGGTCCATCAATGGTGAGTCCTTTCACCAACGTGAAATATATCCAAAACCGTTGCTCTATACAATCTTTCCACCCGGCACGCGTGTTTGGTGCAGTGATACTGCCCAAAAGCTACCAATCAAACAAAGAATGTCATAATCAATGACCTTTGTAGTAGGATTGTAACAAGCTGAGTGAGGCGTTGGGCTCAGCTGGTTTATCTTATCGAGTTGAAATGTTGAGCTGGGGTTTGACTCGTATAAAAGCTCGAGTCAGCTCGTGGTTGTCAAGCTGACTCATTTATTTTAAAATCTTTTAATTTTTTTTAATAAATATTAATATATACAAAACAAAAAAATATTTTTAACATACACATAATCCAAATTTATAAACTACATAATTTATTGAATTCTTCTATATTTTTATATTTTCTTCACTAGAAAATGCCAAAATGATCATACGATTATACTATTATGGTCTATTTGAATATTGCACTGTTTGTGAAATTTAAGGTTAGAAAAAATGTTATAATTTTGGGTTATATATTAAACTTTAGGCTTTAGTTTACACGAGACAAACGAGCAAGCCAAGGAGCAGAGCGAGCTTATCTTGGCGATCGAACAGCCCTATTTTGTTGATTAACATCATATAATATGATCACAACTGGAGTCTGATTTTACCTTGATATTTACATTAGGGGATTGGCATGATGAACCGTTGAATACCAATGGGCTTATTAAGAATGTCATGCCTGATGGTATAACCAATGTTGGGTCTGCCGAATCATCTCCACATAAGTCAGCCTGCAAAGATGAACGTACATAATTAGAAAACAACTAACTGGTTTGTTCCTTCTTTGTGGTTCTTTTTAATGGAATCATTGTCTAGCTACTTTAGAGTCGTCTGTACTCCCATCGCCTTTTGCGCCATAAGATGTTACATCGAAAGTGGCTGCACTAGCAATTTTTGGGCTAAACAAGATGTAACAAAAGCTCAACACCAAGAAACCCTGCAAAGAGAATGAGAATGAGCATTGTAAGCATACTGAATCTGGCATGTTTAATGACATCATCTGTGGACATGATTCCATGTGTGGTTTTGGTTTTCTTACCATTCCTTTGAAAGCCATTGAAGCAGTTGAATCTGTTTTCGTGTTTTAGTACCCCTACCTGCATAGTTTGAGAATATGTTAGATTTTTTGTATAAGAATGAAAACTTAGATTATTTCATTTCAATTAATATAAGTGCATCATTTGATTATTGATAGAATATATGTATATATAGAACTACTATCAAGAATCTTCTCATATCTTTTTTATATATTAACTGATTTATGTTACCATAATCATTATCTAAATGCTAACCTTCATGTATATATATCTTGTATTGTGATCAATTAATTGGTAGGGAATTTCTTTATTTCAATTATCGATCATTATTGCTTCATATTACTAAATATATATGTGAGGGTTGCCCATTGGAATATGGTTTGTGATTGAAGATTGGTAGCTTATAGGCTCATAATATTGCATTTTTTTTAATCTATAAAGAGATACCGAGCAAAATCTTTAATTAATCGGTGGCAATGTGATTATTCAGGACTCCAAAGAGATTTCAATTAAGCGATCTTTAATGTTGTTTGCATGCTTTTCATTCCAAGATTAAAAAAAATTTAGACTACTACGAGAGTGTGTAAATTTATAACATACAAATTAAAAGACTAGAAAGTAAAAAACCTCTTTATGATCACTGTTCTTCAAAGTCGGGGGAGAAAGGCTTCTTACGATGATTTGTGCCTTGAAGGCTTTGTATTTAAACAAATTCTATGACCAAGAAAGTCGGCTTTCAAAAAGAAAAAAATAATAATTTAATGCTTGTATAAATATCTCAGATGTAACGTAACCCACAAGGATTTCATAACATAAATCACAAATAATAAAGACAACCTTCATAAAACATATTTTAGACATAAATAACATCTCAAAACGTGATTAATATTGTCAACACAAATTAAGTAGTTGTCACTCGATCATAGGGTTGTTTAAATAGCTCGTTAGGGAGAAAGAAATAGGGTTGTAATGTGTTATATTAATTATAGGTACAACGATCGAATGAGAAAATAAAGGAGCTATAACAAGAGAAATAAATAAAAAGGCACAAGAAAGAAATATAATGAGCAGAGAAACTAACAACATAGCAAATAGGGAAAAATAAGGTTTCAAATGCCGAAAGGAAAGAGCAAATTCAGTTCTTCATAAAGAACATATACCAAAAACTTAGCATATGATTTTCCTTTGGTAAACATTGTTAATTCGTATGAATCAGTACAATTTTATGAATTTATAAAATTATTTGATTTTTCGATATTGAAATTTGTAAACAGTGGAAAACCGAAAAACAAAAAAGTTCAATTCTACATAATTTTTTGCTATTGAAATGACCGTTGCAAAGTTGATCGCAAGCTTGGACCGAAACTAGGTTGATAAGTCAGTCGAAAAAAAAAGGTCTGGTCACAAATAGTTTTGTTCGCAATTACGGTCGCTTCGCAAAAAGGTTAAGTAAAAGAGTTTCAGTTGCGATTGACGTCCGCAAAACATGTCCCAAATTTGGTCGCTAAATTTGTGACAGAAATTCAGGTGGCAAAAATCGGCCGCAACAATATTTCGATTGGAAAGTTATATGCCACCGGGTGTTTAAGCCGCAGTTAAAACCCGTCGCAAAAGAAATTTGCGAACGTTTGATCATTTTCTTAATAGTGTGTTTAGGAGTTTTTGTTTGATTTTTGTATTTAAGCTAGTGAACACTGTCACGTGTTGCGGGAAGACATTCACATGTTTAAGTATGTAAAGAGAAGTGTATGAAGTTGCAACGGCTTGGTTTTGAATATCGAAATGTAGATAAAAAAACACGTCGCAACGGTATATTCGGAAATCAACAAAAAAATGACGTCGTTGTATAAAAAGCACGGCAACTCGGTTTTGAATAAAATTTATACATAAACGTAGATAAAAATAAGCACGATGCAACGGTATATTCGGAGTGTGTGAAAATGAACGAATACGAACATGTCAATTTTCTTAATGAACGAACAAGAAAAAAAATCTTTCGATTATATGTTTGTGTTCGTGTTTGGTTAAAGTTAAATGAACGAACATGAACATGCCTCCGTTCATGTTCGTTCGGTTCATTTACAGACCTATAATTGAGTGAAATTGAATTGGTAATTATTTAGCATATCAATTGTGTCATTATTTGGTTTATGATCGTTAATCAACACAAATAGGTTACTTAGTTTTACAATTATCTATCAACACTAGTTATCTAGCCATTCATGTCTATGCGAATTTCAATCTGGTAGTTAAAGTTAGATTATACATTGTGCTTCACAACTTGAAACCTAGGTGTGATCATATTTTAGTTAATGTTGCAAATCAACATGTTTAAGTTTATCTTGTTAAACAATTAACCAATTCTCAAAAATCAATTTAGCCAAGTAGTTAATTTAGTTTAAATAATTAAGCAAAATGTATAACACTAACCACATGCTTCTCGTTGATACGTTACCCTACTTACCCAAGCTACCTAGGTTATTTAAGTTTTTGCATGACTCGAACGATGATCATCACACTGTTAAATGTTGTAAGGCAAGGTTAGTTTAGAAGGGATACTCAAAAGGCTGACATTGATTACAATGAGACTTTCTCTCCGGTTGTCAAAATGAAACTATCAAAAGTCTCATTGTCGTTGCAACTTAAAAGCAATGAAAATCTATAGTAATTGGATGCAACAATGCTTTCTTACATGGTGATCTTAATGAAGATATATATAGAGTACACCTCAAGGAATGACTTTTCAACACCCAATCAAGTTTTAAAACTCAAAAAATCCCTTTATGGATTGAAACATGCTTCTAGGCAATGATATGGAAAGCTCTCACATGCTCTTAAAGCTAAAGGTTATATGAGATCTCCAAATGATTATTCTCTATTTTCCAAATCAATTGGTGCTTCAACTGTTCATGTAGCCATTTATGTTGATGACATTCTCTTGACATGAAATGATGAATAAGAATTATCTAGTTTGAAAACATTTTTGCATTCTACTTTTCAAATAAAGGATCTTGGTTCCCTTAAACTATTTTTTAGGTATTGAGATTCTCAATACCACTTCTGGAATATTGATGGCTCAAAGGAAGTTTGCACATGATCTCTTGACTGACTTTAATGCTCATGATGTCATTCCTGTCAATTTACAGCTTAAAACCAGTTAATGTTAATGATGCAGGAGCATCCACGAGCCATTTTATGGGTATTCGGTAGAAGATGCAGGTGTTTATCTGTTGGGCTGTTTAATCCGGGAATTAATCCCATTGTTAAGTTTGGGGTTGGATTGGGTGGAAGGTTCCAGAAGGTGTTGGATAACCTCAAGATTATCATTACCTTTTATTTATTTTGTCTATTTGAATTTTAAGTTTTATGATTTAGTTTCATAGTTTATATCTTTGGTTTGTATAAGTTAGGGCTTTGGAGTTGTTTTGGTTCGTTGATTATGTTTTCATAAAGAATTTGTAAGCTTTAAACTTGTCGACTGAATCATTCAGTTTAAATCATTTGAATATAATGATTTGCTTGTTGAGCCATTTGAATACGCTCCCACGTGTGCATCAAGTGGTATCAGAGCTTTGTTTGTTTCAAATGGCTTATGAAAAGGATGTTCTTCTAAACCACAGACTCGCCAGACGAGGTAGTGACCAAGTTGAGTTCCAATCACGAGGTTGTAAGGTTCAAGAAACCAACCCAAGGTCGGTCATCCGATATAAGGATCATGGGAAGGAGGAGTATCTTGAAACTAGCAGTGACATCTATCCAACATCTCTGTGTTTCGATATTTACCAGGAAGAAGATGTAGGTAAAGAAAAGTTGAGATGGGTTTTGACGTCCTTGAGTGGATTTGGCTCTTAGGAGGGTGATCTGTTGCAATGGGGGTAATCTTGACATATGGGATCCGATGAGGGTCTTGTGGAGACTAACATAGGTACAGAAGTAGCAAGGGCTTATTGCATGGATGCTAGAATGGTTTTCGGGTGTGGCATGTCGGTGTTGGAAAATCAGCGTTGGGATATTCACCATGTTCGTAATTGGTAAAGTCATTTGGAATTTTAGACGAAAGGACCAATATGGAAGAAGAGGGTAGAGTTTGGGCTGACCAACGTTCAGAACAACTTAACTGCGGGTCCAAGTCTCGTTAAGATTCAACACTCATGTAGGCTACGAGATTTTAACATGGCCCAACCAGTGGTAAAAGGTAAAGGAGGTAGGTCGTGTGGGGCTTGTGAAGGCAACAAGGCCAACTAAAGTGAAACTGGTTTTTGGGGCCTTGGCTAGTAGGGAAGGGCCGCAAGAGAGTTGGCCTTGCCTTAGGCTATGTTGCATTGGGCCGATAATTGACTCGGAGGCGACCTTTTTAGGCGGGTCCATTAAGTTGGAATACCCCACTATGTGGGGTGAGTCTACTGGGTCACGCATCTATAGCAAGTGGGGCGAAACTATGGCCGAATCAAAAGGAGGCGGAGGGTGACCTCGAGACGCGCCACAAATCTTTTAAAAAATCATCACTGTGGGGCTTTTAAAGCCTGCTCTCATTATCTGTTCACTATCACTTTTTTCAACCCCACGAGTTCTAGGGTTTTCAAGTCTGTGGCTGAAGCAAAGGCGGTGAGGGTGTCGCCGGTGACAAGAGTAGGGTTTAGTGTGCACCTTCGAACCTTTCGTATGGTTCAGGGGCAAGGGCTATGGTTTCTGCAGAAAAAGGAGAGATCACACCGGGGTCATTGGGAGGTCTAATTTTGTGTTGCCTACTACACCATCATGAGGTTAGTGTGATGGTGTCCATGCTATTGGGTGATTCGTTGTTGGTCAGTCCTAGTTTTGTGGGCATAGCGACAATGAAGATATCATCGCATAGGTCAGGGCGTCGGTCCATGTTTCCCTTGTTCTTCTTGACTAGTCAACGGTGGTACGCCGTAGGTTTGCTTCGAGTTTTGCTGGTCGGGAAAAGAGAGTTCCTATGGGTTGGGTTTGAGTCTGTCGGGTGGTTTGGAGATGATCATGTTAACATGATTTTCACCATTGGTTTTGTATTGGTTGGGTTGATCTACATGGTGGTCTTGGTTGAATGGCGGGAATATATCGAGTCCGACACGATGGAACTTCAACAACAAGATAGCTGTTGTTCCATTCCGGGTAAACTTAGGGTTTCCAACCCAGGTGGTTTTGTTCTCTTATCAGGTCTAAGGATGGGACTGTTTGTTCGTACTCGTGTTGCCGGAAGCTGGGATACTTTCTTTGCATGCCATCCCGGTGGACATTCTTCGTCATTGGAAGAAGAAGTGTTTGGCCTAACTAGGGATTTTTGCACAGTGCATGTTACCTAAGCTTGGCATTGATCTTAAGAAGAACATTGGTCGAATGTTGATCATTGACTTGCATGAGTTGTCTGCCGTTGTCACTCCGGCCAGCGAGGCTATGGCGGGCGTTGTCACTAGTCTTGTAGACTATGATATTTGGGAAATGTGTCTTCATAGGCCTAATGGTGTGTGTGTTTTGGGCCTTATATGGTACAACTCAGCTCACGAGGGAAAGGCAACAGACCATAGACAGGGTTGTGTGCCAATAGGCTTGAGTGAGATTTTGGGTTTTAATTGGACTAGCCTTTTTGGGTTTACTGTCCTTGGTGAATGAAGGTTCTCATAGGTCTTGTTGTTGGACTATACAAGACTCGAGGTCGAGTGTGACATCCTTGATTTCTATGCTTGATCCTTTGATTCTACCTTGTAACCTTGATTTAATTCTTATACTATGAACCTATTTGAGTCTCATACCACTTGTGATACCATTTCAATTCAATCTACTAAGCCTTGTCTAAAGTGAGTATTCTATTGTACTTTAGAGCGACTTACTTAATTGTGATTCTATCTGATTCTTGTGTAATTTCTAGAACTTGCTACTTATGTTAACTTTGGATGCCTAAATTCTATTTAATTCTAAATTATTAAAGTTTGTGTCTTTATTAATCCAAAGTATAACTTAAAGGACCCAAGTTACACTTGTGTAAATTCACGGTTTCTTTTATAACGTCTTTAAAATCTTAGTTAATTCTTGTAATTTCATCTAACTATAATAATAATAATTATTATTATTATTATTTATAAATTTCAAAAATTTTAGTATATATATTATTGTTATTTAAATTAATAAAACAATTAAAAACCTTTAGATTTATCAAAAACCATTATTTTTATTTTTAAATATCTTTCGTTCGTGTAACTGATTTCATCTTAAAATTTAAATTTATTTTTCATGAATATTCGTTCATCACAACTTACATTCCTATAAACATAATTTTATTGCTATTATATTTTCTGTAATTTAGTTCTTTAAAGTTTATTCATTTAATGATTTATCATCAAAGTATCATATATGCAAATGATAATGATTCAACTTTATCATATCTTTAAAATTTAAATAAAGGTCAAAGATAAAAAAAAATCGTAAATCCAAAATGTTTTTTTTAATTAACCGTGAACCCCATCTCATAAATTCGAAATTTTTTATTAAATTTTATTAATATAACTATTCACTACTAGAAAAAAGTAAGTTTGCTACAAAATATTTCCGACGCAAATTTTTCGTCGCAAATTGCTACGCATTTGCGACAAAATAGTGACGAAAATGAACCCTAGACTTTGTCGCAAATGTGTAGCATATTGCGACGCATTTCCGACAAAACCAGTAATAGTCTTAATAGTTATACTAAAAATACCTTATTAACTAAATTATAATAATTAATATTGATTTTGTCGCAAATGTGTCGCCAATTGCGACACATTTCTGACAAAACAAGTAATAATCCTAATAATTAAAATAAAAATAGCTTTTTAATATATCTATAATGATTAATATTGTTTTTGTCGCAAATGCGTCGCAATTTGCGACACATTTCCCACAAAGCAAGTTATAATTTTAATAATTAAAACAAAAATATCTTTTTAATATATTTAAAATTATTAAAATTATTTTTTGTCGCAAATTGCGACACATTTCCGACAAAACGAGTTATAATTATCATAATTAAATAAAAAAAGATTTTGAATATATTTATAATATTTAATATTTTTTTTTGTCGCAAATGCGTCGCAATTTGCGACATATTTCTGACAAAACGAGTAATAATCCTAATAATTAAAATAAAAATAGCTTTTTAATATATTTATAATATTTAATATTGTTTTTTGTCGCAAATGCGTCGCAATTTGCGACACATTTCCGACAAAACGAGATATAATTTTAATTATTAAAATAAAAATAGCTTTTTAATATATTTAAAATAATTAAAATAATTTTTTGTCGCAAATGCGTCGCAACTTGCGACACATTTCCAACAAAACGAGATATAATTTTAATTATTAAAATAAAAATAGATTTTTAATATTTTTATAATATTTATTATTGTTTTTGTCGCAAATGCGTCGCAATTTGCGGCGCATTTCCGGAGTTATAATTTTAATAATTAAAATCAAAAATAGCCTTTCCAATGTATTTATAATATTTAATATTGTTTTTGTCACACGTTTCCAACAAAATTGGTTATAATCTTAATAATTAAAATAAAATATATATAATAATTAATATTTTTTATCGCAATAATAAAGATATAAATAATACGACAAGGAAGAGGAAATAATTTAATTTAATAGAGTTCAAAAATAATAAAAAATACGTCATAATTATAAAATAATAATAACAAACTAATGTAATAAAATACAAAAATAATAAAATTAATTGTGACGCTTTCTATGTGTTCGTGTGTGTGTGTATGTGTATGGGTGTTATTATGTATAAGTGGATGTATGTATGTGTATATGTATAAATGTGTGTGTATGTTTGTATATGTGTGTATGGTTAGTTAAGAACGTTGATTATCAGTTAGAGCCAATAATGGTTAAATCGAGTCAATGATGGTTTTGTAGGGTCAGTTAAAGTCAATGATAGTTATTTAGGGTCTATAGAGTCAATGATGGTCAGTTATGGCCGCTGATTACCAGTTAGGACCAATAATAGTCAATTAGAGCCATTAATGATCAATCGGAGCCATTGATGATCAAACAGCGTAAAACATGTATGTGTGTGTATATGTATATGTATGTATGTGTACTTGTGTGTATATGTGTGTGTATCTATGCATGTGTATATATATGTATGTATGTTATGTATGTGTGTGTATTTGTATGTATGTGTGTGTATCTATGCATGTGTATATATATGTATGTATGTTATGTATGTGTGTGTATTTGTATGTATGAGTGTATATGTATGTATGTGTTTCGGTGTATACACAAACACATACGTATATACTTACAAATTATAAAAGAGTGTTTTAGGTAATGGGTTCCAATGGTGTACAAGTACGTACGTAGGTCTATAGTATGTATAAGCTTGCAAAATAAAAGTATTTCATGTATAATGAAGTTGTGCAGAAGATGGAATGAAAAAAACAACGTTTGAACCTCGAAAATTGAAAAACAAAACCAGATTATTGGAAACGCGTAGCAATTATGTAGCAACTTGCTACACATTTGTGATAAAATATCTATTTTTTGAAGGTTGCGTAGCAAACGTGTAGCAACTTGCTACACATTTGTGACAAAATATCTTTTATTAATGGTTGTCTAGCAAATAGGTAACTTGCTATGCAAATATATATACGTAAGTGTATATGTATGTGTATGTAAATGTACATGAGTATGTGAGGATTTGTGTATGTATACGTAAGTGTATATGTGTGTATGTAAATGTATATGTATATGTGTATGTGAGTGTTTGGGTATGCATATATGAATGTGTATATATACGTGTGTATTTGTATGTATATGTGTATGTGTCTGTGTGTATCCATATGTGTATGTGTATGTATATACATGTATAATAAGAATAATTATATTTATAAAGTTTTCTAATAGTAATATAGTTTTAATTATCAACACATTTATTAATATATTTAATTGTTTTTAATTATTAATGTGAAAAGCGTTTTTTAAAGTTTTATTGTTATTAATTTATAAAATTTACTAATAATAATAACAACAGTAAATATGAAAATAATTTTGCATCGGAAAATTGTCGGAGATTTCCGACACAATTCCGACAAAACGGGTTTTCCGAAAATATTAAATTTCCCTCCGTAGTCCATTCCCCAAAACTTTCCCCCAAAATCAGCTTTCAGTCCTTCATATCCCCAAATCATCTAGGTGAAATCCCTCTCTTGTCTGGATGTGGTCGACTAACCAACACTGCACCACCGATGAATCGCGGCTGATTGGCCGACGAACAACCCATCGCTCAACTCCAATTGCTTATCGCTAGACTCCTCGCCGCTTCAATTCAAAGAGTGTTACTGCTATTTCACGTGACTGTGGGTATGCACGTCATCTAATTGAATATGGTTTTTGATTGTTAGTCAAATCGAAGTGTAAATTTGGTGCACTAGTTGCTTTAATGATTTTGTACATTGAACTGCATATGTATTCTTTGTTGCAAACGAGCCGATAGAATAATAAAGCTGGTGATTGATTTACAATGAAACTATTTTATTTTTTAATTTAAAAGTACCAAGTATGATATAAATGCTAGTATAATCCTCTGCATCTTTCTCTGCTTGTGATATTATTGTTAATAGGTTTTTTTTTTTGTGTGGGGGTGGGGGGTTGGTGGTTATCTTTGGACTTCTTTAATATGGTTTAAACATGTGGGATGTTATGATTATACTTTTTTATTGCACTTTCTTAGATTAACAGGAAAGCTAAATTATTATAGCATAAGATAATTTGAGAAAACTAGATGGATATAAATTATAATGAAGTTAACAAAGGCATGTTTCATCAGGAAACCTACTTACATGTGCTTGAAGTTATTGTTCTTCCCTAAGATTTACTAGTAGTTTAACTTTATTCTGAAAGTTAAGTTCATTAACTTCAAATTGTTAATGATTATAGTGAACAAAATTTGGGTTGAAAAAGTACGGTTGAACTTTAAGATATCAATAACTATTTGGAAGAAGTAGAAAATGCAGATGTGTCATAAGTCTTTGAACTTCTGTATGCAATGAGTATAAATTTGTGGTAACAAGATCACATGATAGGTGTTTGGTTGAACCATAAAAATAACAAGACATCATTTTAGCCACTTGGTAAAAGAATACTATGAGGATAAACTTGTAATTTTTCCTTGAATGTGATCCATGGATTGTACATTGTAAGTATGCAAAGAATTAAACATTAGTTTTAGGCTGATAAATGTTTTGTTGGTTGAAGTATGGTTTTTATTTTCTATTTTTTTGTCTTTTTTTTCATTTTACAACTACTATATAAATCCATGAATCATCTACTTAGCTCGTATAAGTATTAATTTTGAAGTTATGGGAAAATCAATTTGCTAATTATATTCAACTATCTGTCCCTTTTATCCCAAGTACTACTAATTAGCTTAAAAGAAAGTTTTGATCAACCCTAACAAAGGGACGATGTGAAGGCAATAGTAGTTACAGGTAATTTCAGTGCTTGCTTGATTGCTTTTTTAATCATTAGTTGTAACTTTAAAGTTAATAGCTTACTTAACCGGAGCAGGGGCAAAAGGCAAGTTTTATGGTGGTTTGACATCAGTGCATTTGGTGGATTGCAGGAAGAGAAAGGTATGGATATTGTATATTACGTTCTGTCGGTGTGTCAAATAGAGGTGGATATTGACCCGAAAGTCTGAAACACCTTCGGTCTTTTTTTTATATAGCTATTGTGTCAACTAGGTTTACAAAAACTTATATTTAGCTATATAATTAAATGATTGTTTTTATTTCCTTCATAAGCCCCATTAGAGTTCTTCTTGAATCAGAGAATACAACAGAAAACATATCCCAAACTGTGTGTAGACCAAGGGCCTGAACCAACATGTCAAACCTGTAATAATATTGAAATAATATTCTTGAGTTGGATTATTCTTAATGATTGAAGACTATAATCTAGTATATTGCAATTTTGGGTAATTTGGGAATAAACCCTCTCAGTCTTTGGTTGATGTAATATTAGACAATTATTTGTGTTTGCATAACAATTATTTGTTTGCATAACTATATGAACTATAAAGAATTTGAAGATAAAGAGGATACAACAGATGATGATGATGTTGAAATGGCTTTTTCTGACCACTCTTCAGATGAAGACGAATTTGATTCTTAAGAACATTGTTTTTTGTTGTGAACACTTTAAATTCTTTTCGATTTATTATATGGTATGTCAATCTTATATTATCTATCTGACCATTTTTGTTCTATTAAATGCAAGGTATATACATTATGTCAAGTAGCGGTGGTAGCCGTCGTAGCCATAGTAGTTGTGGACGTGTCCCTTTACCAGTGAGGCAACATACACGTGGATCTAGCCCTGCTAGTAGTGATGGTACTACTGTACATACATATACCTCAGGGAGACACGTCATGACACGTGGGGGATTCATTGGACATACTACCGGCCCAAGTAGTAATAGTGGTGCGAGTGATGTCATGGCTGATATGGATGGGGTATTTCGTCAACGATTAAACTCGATCCCCGACGATGACGATCTTGATGTTGATCTTGATGTTAATCATGTGTCCGATCCTGACACTAGTGATGAGGATGACGATGGTGTTCCGTCTCAACACGAATCGAATTACGGGGACGTATTTCATACCTCTAACAAACCACCCGCTAAGCGAATTGGAGCTAAGTATGTCTTTTTTTACATTTTAATTAATTGTTATTTAATCATGTTATAAATATACTTTTTTGGTTATTTAAATATTACAGGTTCGGAAGTAATCGTATTCATACGTCGATTAGCGAGATACTACGTGAGAATATTAATGATTCTTGGATCACATACAGAAAGATCCCGAAGGAAGTAAAAGCCAAAATGTTTAAAAACTTTGCGGTAGGCGATATCAATTAATTATTTGTATATCTTTACATTTTTAACTTTTATTTTTTATAGACGGCTTATACATTGGATCCGACAGCTGAGCGTAGCAACTATGAGGCATTTGTTAACGTGCAGAAGGACCGTTATAGAGATATCTTGCTTCAGTATAAAGTACAAGCTACTATTAACGCTAGGCTAGACGGACATAAGATCGCCGTAGGTAATCACACGCAATTCAATATAATTCGTGATTATTGTCCCAAAGGTATCTCTGAGAGCGTATGGCGAGGGATGTGTGAGGTAAGCGAGTTAATACATTAATCTTTTAATCTTTTATTATTTTTTACATGATTAAAGTATATTTTTAATCTTAATAGCAATGGGACAAAACAGAATGGCGGAAGAAATCGGAGTGCGCGGCAAGAAATCGTGCGAGCGCCGACAGTGGTGGTAAGACATCCCGGCATACAGGCGGGTCGATAGGATATGATGAGCATCGTATCCGATTGGTAAGCTAATCTTATTTGTAAATTTTAGTAATTGTTTGTACTTTACACTTATTACATTAACTATAATTTGTATTTATACAGAAAAAAATATGGGGTAGGGATCCCACTTATAGAGAACTTTTCCTCTATACCCACCTCGATAAAGAGTCCAAGACAAAGCTTTTAGCCGGCGAGCTTAATATTAATGGAGCGGAGGGGATGGTGTTTGTTACAGATAAATCCAAAGCTGCATATGTAAGTTATCTCTATCATTCATTTTTATATAATTATCCTACCAACATTCGGTACAGTAACTTGCGTCGTTTTGATAAACCGTAGGAGGCATATCTAAAAGAGATGAGAGAGGTGTATGGGTCGAACTTCACCACAGATGATCCTGATGTGTGGTTACGTGTTCAAGGAGGAGGTAAAAGGACCCGGGTATTTGGGATTGGATCATCGGATCTAAGTTATGTGGTGACCTGGACACCATCATCCTCTTATGGGACTGGACCCTCATACACCGACTACATGAAAGCGCAAGAAAAGGTTTGTTTTTTATTATAGTTATATGTTGTTTGTAGGGGTAATAATGAACCTTATAGTCTCCACTTAGGATATAGTAGCAAGGTCAAAATGGGTCGTTTTGATTAGATTTTATTTGAGGACATGTGATGCAAGTAAGTAATTACAAATTGATTTCAGTTTATACAAATACATAGTAGCATGCTTCTTCTGTCTCCACTTAGAAATAAGGTACCAAAATGTGCAGCTTTAAACTCAAACTTAAATCAAATTGTACTAATTTTAAGTTAACTAAATTTTATAATATTTGATTATTTTGACCCGTTTGACTTATTTATGGTCACCCAAATTAATCCATTGAAAATTTGAGGTGACCCAGATTGACCCGTTGACTAATTTAAGGTGACCCAAGTTAACCTATTGATTAATTATGTGTTGTTTGTTTACTAGTTATTATATATGTTTTAACAAACTTTTAGATTCAACATTTGGAGACTCGGTTTGAATCTGAAAAACAAACAATGGAGTCTCGGTTTGAATCTGAAAAACAAACAATGGAGTCTCGATTTGAAGCTGAAAAACAAACAATGGTGGCTCTAGTTGCAAGTGAAAGAGAAGAAAGGGAGAAGTCACAACAACAAATGCAGGAAGGTTTTAAAAAAGAAATGGAAGAGTTTATGGAAAAACTTTCGTCCTCCCCTGTAGTTAGTAGTAGCATTTGAGATATTATATTAGACATATATGTTAGTTGTAATGTATATTAGACATATATGTTAGTTGTAATGTATTATATTAGTAGTAACTAAACTGTGGTTATTGTAATATATATGTTTGAAACTGGATTTTATTTGTTTTTTGAAAAAGTTTTTATTTCAGAAAAAAAAAATTATGTCGGAAAAGTGTCGGAATTTTCGACACATTTGCGACGAAAACGTTATTAAATATATATTAGATTATTTAATTTTATTTCAGAAAAAAAAATTCTGTCGGAAAAGTGTCAGAATTTTCGACACATTTGCGACGAAAACGTTATTAAATATATATTAAATTATTTAATTTTATTAAAAAAAACGTCGGAAATGTGTCGGAAGTTCCAACATAATTGCGACAAACAGTTTATTTAATTTTCTACTTCATTACACAAATAAATAAATAAATAAATTTAATAAAAACAATTCCGTCGGAAATGTGTCGGAACATTTCCGACAAAACGAATTATTTAATTTTTATATAATTATATAAAAAAATAAATAATCAAAATTAAAAAATAAAATCCGTCGGAAATGTGTCGGAAATTTCCGACACTTTTGCGACAAAAGGAATTATTTAATTTTTTGTATACGTGTATGAAAAAATAAATAATAATTAAAAATTAAAATTAAAAAATACATTCCGTCAGAAATGTGTCGGAAATTTCCGACACATTTGCGACAAATATTTCATTTAAATCTTATTATTAAAAAATAAAAACATTAGATAATTATGTTAATAATTCTAAGCATAATAAGTATTCTAATAATTATAATTAGAAATTGTGTCGGAAATTCGTCGGAAATTCTGACACAAGATTTTTGTCGCAATTGTGTCAGATTTTTTGTCGCAATTTTGTCGCAAATTATTTCCGACGAGGGTTTTTCTGACCGAAGGATTTTGTCGCAATTTTGTCGGAAATAGGTGTTTCCGACGCATTTGCGACAAAAAATTGCGTCGGAAACGCAATTTTTTCTAGTAGTGATTTATATCCATTTATTTGTTAGTCAAAATAACTATTTAATTTTTACGAATAAGTCACTAATTCCACCCTATAAATAGAGCACTTATTACTCATTTATTCTTCTCGTCTTAACGATGCTTTAGGTCTCTCTAGCTACTAATGGTCGTTGCTCTCATCATTAGGAAGATTCTAGCTTAAATTCTTTCCTTCTAAGTAAGTTTTTCTCGTGTTCTTGTTTGTTTATACTCTCTACTTCAAAAATTACTCATAACTAGCTAGATTTATGATTTCCTAACATGTTTATGTTATAATCATAGACCTATCCAAGATCAAAAGCCTTATTTCATCAAACTTGTTCAAATTTTTATTTAAAAACTTGATTTTGATCTTCCTTGTTTCTTTTCAAAATTTAAATCATGTTTCTACTAAAACTCCTTATTTTCAATTAAACCCATCTAATATTTAATTTATTTTATTTGTATCCATACTAAATTCATATTTTCATTTTAACCCTTATATTTCCCAAACTTACCAAACATACCCTAAACTTGCTCTAGTTTACAAATAGAGTACATTTCAAACCGGTATATAGTTATCTGACAAACATGAAAGTTCTGGCTAGGATAAGACGGGGTTCCGATCCAACCACCTCTTTCATGGGAACTTTTCTGTTGGAGGTACTACTCTGGAATGATAATCACTCTAGTATACAAAAATCACTTTCACCTAATTACATTATCAATCCCTCGACTATTCTAAACTTGTTTCTAATTATCTTATCAAACTTACTTAGGGAATCCTTAAGGCATTCAATCCAAGTTACATTAAGTACAAGTTCAACCCTTTCAATTGCAAGGTGAGTTCATATCCCCTCTTTACTTTCTACTTTGAGGTGGAAAACATGCTCGTATATCAAATGGAAACCAAATTCTAGAGTCAAAACTATTCGTTTGCTGTCAATAACATACTTTCTAATTCTAGTAAAACTAAGCTGGTTGATACATGTTGCTATACTATGTCACTTTTCATTACAAAGTCTCTCTTATTTTCTAAAACCTACACAACCATTAACTTCAAGGAAGCCATAGGAGTACGTAAATAGATCTATTGGACTGACAAGCCCATCTAGTCCTTCAAGTTGTGGATTCTGATTAACTTGGAAGGAGCTGGGTGTTCAGAAACTACATACTAGACACTTACACTTAGTCTAACACCCTGACAAGGTGTTGGACAGGAGAGCCATCGGTCACCAGGGTTGGTTGTGGACTCATGTATAAAAGTTTAGTTACTTGGAATTGTGAAACTTGTTTATGACTGGCATCTTGTTATCTATTACTATATATCTATCTAAACCTATGTTCTTACCAACTCTTTAGTTGACCTATTTTAGCATGTTTTTCAAGTTTTGGATCTGAGTTGTTGTTTTGCTCCAAGATCAAGACTTTAGTGGACTTAGTTTAGACATATTATTAAATAATAAGACTTGTTTGTTTTATTTGGTTTATTTGTTCTGAAATACTGATGTAATAACTATTTGGTTTTAATAGTAAATTTCTTTTGATCATGTGTGATGATTCAATTTCGTCGCCCTCTCGTGTTTCCACCTTGGCGGGGGTGTGACAGATTGGTATCAGAGCCTTGGTTAAAGAGAATTAGGCTACTTTATAATATACCTAGACTATAACCTTAGGAGTCCCTTTATTAGGAAACTATGTGCTCTATTTGTTTAACTGTTTATTTAACCCTTACATGCCTTCTTATTCCCTCTTTCTCGAAAACAACACGCTTATCTTGATGAACCATCACACTGAACCAGGCGACCCAGAATTGTAGTCTGATACGGAGAGCCTTTATCGCCTGAAGAACGTAGTTATGGTACGACCAGCTAACTCTACACCATCGGGAGAATAGCAATGCAGAAAGTAGAGTTGGTCCCGACCTATTTGAAGTTGATCCACTTCTGAAGATTCGACGACTAAGCAACGGTGCCAAGACGATTCCATAATTACTCTCATCAGAACCAAGGCCCGATTGGTGGATGATAGGATCATGTGTAATCTAGAAGAGTGGGTACCTATACACTAAGATTATGTCTAGGAAAGATATGGTGCATAAATCCCTAAGTAAGGACCCGTCACATCTTCCTGGGAATCTTTGGTGTGAGTATCGCTTATAGGCTAAAACACATCTTCCTAGCATCTATCATACGGACCCGGAGTTTTGATTTGTCATTAATCTCCTCTTTAAATTCAAACTCTAGACACAAACACATATAGTGTGCCTCTAGCTCTCTTTTTTCTAACAATTTGATTATGAATGAAATTCTATCCATGTTTGCTTTATCTGCATACTATCACTCGTCACCTTAACTAATCTCGTCACCTTATCTAAACGTGCTGGAATGCCTCCTCGTCGTGACACTATCGAAACCAACTAGATTGCCACCATTGTCACCCAACAACTACCCGATGTCCTGCCTACTAAGGTAACCCATGTTATACCAGTAAACATTGTTGCTCCAACCACCCAAACCTCTAAACCCTATAGAGAATCACTGCCTAAGTGCCCTAAGTGTCCACTGCATCACACTAGAGAGTGCCGTAAGTGAAAAACTATGGAAAATTTGACGACCTCGCTCAAAACTGCAAAGCACCTTGTAACACCCAAAAATAAAAAGAAAAGAAAAATTCAAAATTTCACTCCCTCGCGGTACGCGAGGGAGATTTTGACAAAACCTCGCGGTACGCGAGGGGACTGCTTATGCGCCAGAAAATCACCTTCTCGCGGTACGCGAGGGAATAGTACACGCGTCAGGGCCAGAAAACACGTGTCATGCACACTTGCCACCTGCTGCCACGTGTCATGCTGACTCACCTCGATTCGCGACTTGTCATCCCCTCGCGGTACGCGAGGGATTTCCTTGGCCGGCCTCGCGGTACGCGAGGGACCGGAATTCCAGCCTATAAAAGGCCTTCAAAGGGGATTGAATTCTGTACAGTTTCCAAACGTTCGTTTCACACAAACCCCGTTCTTTCAAGCTCCACGACATCCCGAAGTGCTATCCAAGAGTCCAAACGAAATCCTGCACCAGCCGAAGTTTCGTCCAAATCCCGCGAAGTAGGTATCGTTAAAACTATTCATATATATATAGCCGCAATTATATATATATTCTCTCATATATATTCTCGTTAATCGTGTCTTCCCTAGGAAGAAACGTGTCGAGGTTCTGCTCAAATTCCGAAGCCTACAACCCTACCAGCCATCAAAATCAAGGTGAACACGTTTAACGCTTTTCAAACGATAAAACCATTTTATTTACGAAAACGGCATGAAACAAATTAAATGCTTTAATCATAAGGGTAATCTACGTGATAGCATTCAGGCCATAAGCATACGTAGATTTGATCAAATGGTATACATGTGACGGGTGAAAGTCCGGTCCGTGGCTGGGTACAGATCATGTAATGGGAAATCATAAGACTAAGGATGGGATTCCTTAGCAGATTATACGAGGGACGAGTTCCTGAGTATCATGTAAGACTAAGAACAAGGTTCTTAGCATCATCACCCTGGGAATAGGCTATCAGTCTGAGACATAGCGCTCAGCCAGTTGACCCCATGGCAGTTAACCCAGTGTATGTAGGTGGTATATACTTCAGGTGAAATAGACTGCTGAATGTGTAGATTTACCATACAAAAACGTGCTTAAAGGCTTTAATTTGGTTTATGTTAGAAATCATTTTCGTGTCAGTTAAATGTGATTCACCAGCTTTATGCTGATGTTCATTTTCAAAACGTTTTTCACAGGTAATGAAAGAAATCATTAAATTCAGGGTGATGCAGTAAAGACAAGATCTTTAGGCATATCAAAATCCCTGTGGCAGACTAATACAAGACCAAATGTTGGAACGGACGTAGATCCTAGACATTTTGAATGGCTTGTATTATGTAAATTATTTCAATCACTGTACATTATATAATAGACTTTTGAAGATCTATTATCATGAAATGAAAAGGGACGTGGATCCCAAGTTTTGACAAAAAGTACAGAATTAACCCTTGAGGTTATTTACATTACATTTCATTACAAAAAGGCATCAAGTAAAAACAAAGACTTCCGCTGTCCAAATTTATGGGACCTCATTCAGATACCAGCATTATCTCGCGACGCCCGGGCAGGGGTAGCCCGGGGTTGTGACAGGTTGGTATCAGAGCCCACATTCAAGGGTTTTAGCAAAACTAGATACTTATATGATTGTATCTAGGCTTTAACCAATAGTTGTGCCTACTGAACAAACGATAGGAAGATGCCTTTAACATAACCAATAAATTGCAAGATGTCAGATCCATACTATTATCCTTATAATTACCCAAACTACTTCCCTGGAGAATCATCTAATCAAGTAGTACCAAGATATGACGATTATATCCACTACCTGCCGACCCCGGAGAATTGGAACAGAATGGTCGCAGAACAAGTGGAGCAGACTCAAGCAAGGCTTGAACCTCTGAGAGAAGAATCAGAGTATTCAGTGGAAATGGAAGATTCAAGAGAATCTTTACGTCCTGTTATGACATCTATGCCACCACCTCAATCATTAGACGTGGTAGATCATACCGGAACAATTTCAGAACATCCACCAAGTCCAAGTGAAGAAACTTCGCGTTCATTTGCTGAATCTGACAAGGCTGCCGTTTGTGAAGGCAGTGGTGGAAAATACTTCTTTGACCCTATTCCAGAACATCCCGTTTTCAAGGAACCTTTCTTCTATGTAGATCCCTCCGATGGACGTCAGTATGCAACCGACGGAAAGGTCGTGTGGTCTGTTAATTCAACATATCATGATCTTAGGATGGGACACAGGAAACCACCTCCTTGCTATGGATACCCTAAAGAACTGCCAAACTCAATGGATGAACACCTTGATCGTGCTCTTAGGGAAGCTGACGATCTACGTGCTGAGCTGTTCTTCACCAGACAAGTTGTAGTCCAGAATGAACAAACTATAATTGATTATGAGCTAGCTCAGGAAGACAGGAAGTATGCAGAGCAATGGGTGGCAGATCAGTTGATCCAGAAGGGTGGTATGACCGAGACCCTGGGGAGGTTCTATCAGGATTTGGGAGATGTGTTTCTAGGTTGAAGTTGATAATAGTATTTGTATAATTAGCTAACCCTACGTGATATAGATACATATCTATATTTCTCTATTTGTAATGAATAGATGAAGTTTAACGATAATAAACTTCAAATTTTGACCCAAATTCGTGCTTGTGTTCTTAGATGTCTCAACAAAACAATGACAATAGCGGTCCATCTACCTACATTATCAAGGAAAAAGGAAAAGAAGTTAATAATAATCCTGAAATAACTACTCAACAACCAGAATTGCAACAACTGGTCAAACAAAGCATTAAAGAAATGCTTCCTGCCATAATAAAGGAAGTACAAGAAAACATCAAAACTCCAAGCCACGTAACTCTTCCTTCAAAAAGAATGGAAAACCCTTCGAAAACCCACACAGAGCAAGTAGCAAGCTCTCGTAAACCTCAAACCTCGAAAAGATCCAGAACATCAAGCAATAAGTATTCTGAATCTGAAGAATCGTTAAATCTAAGCAGTGAAAGCTCAGAAGAAGAAAATGAAACAAAAAGGTATAAACACAAGGGGTGTTCTTACAAAACCTTTCAGGACTGTAAACCTTATGAATTTAAGGGCACCGAAGGCGGTATTGCTACTCTTCACTGGCTAGAGAAGATGGAGTCAGTAATAGCAATTAGCAAGTGTGCTAAGAAAGATCAAGTACTGTATGCTTCAAACTCCTTCAAAAATGAAGCGTTGGAATGGTGGAATTCAATCATTTCTGCCAAAGGGAGGAGAAAGACCAATGCTATGGATTGGAAAGAATTCCGAGCAAAGGTGAAAAGGAAATTTTGCCCCAAGAATGAGAAAGAACAAGCTGAAAGGAAATTTTTGGATCACAGGATGGTGGGTACCAATGATCGAGAGTATACTACCAAATTTTTTGAATATGCCCGTTTGGCACCTCACCTGGCTAAACCCGAGTCGGTTCTCATAACTCGATATATTTACGGTTTAGTTCCAGAGATCCGTGATTTGGTGAAGGTTGTCTCACCAAAAACCATTGAGTCCACCGTAGAGCTGACCGGTACCATGACGGCTGGATTGATCAGAAACCTAGAAGAGAGAAAGAAAATGGAATCCTCTACAAAAACAAAACCCGAAGCCAAAAGATTTAGCAAAAGCTTTGGGCAAAAAGGATTTCCATTTAACAATCCACCATGCAAAACGTGCGGACGCAGGCATAGTGGAAAGTGTGTTTTTGAAACTCCATTCTGTAATCATTGCAAGGTCTCAGGTCACACTACTGAGAATTGCTTCAAGAGAAAGGGAATGATTACTTGTTTCAATTGTGGAGAGCCAGGGCACATCAGAACGAATTGCCCTAAGTTTGCAAAGACCAGAGGAGCTGGAGGATCAGGAGTTAAGATAACTCCAGAAACCAAAAAGATCGTGCGAGCATTTGTCATGAATGCTAATCAAGCTGAGAGAACGCCGGACGTAATTACCGGTACGTTTCTTCTTAATAATGTTTATGCTAAGGTCTTATTTGACTCAGGTGCGAACCGGAGTTTTATAGATTATAATTTCTGTAATCTATTAAACGAACCATTAAGTCCCTTAGCTGAAACATATGAAGTAGAAACAGCGAACGGTGATTTGATAAAAATATCCCAATCACTAAACAATTGTTACATTACATTGGCTGGTTTCACTATCCCAGTACAATTGTTACCAATGTCAATAACTGGCTTTGACATTGTTTTGGGGATGGATTGGTTATCCAATAACCAAGCCGAAATCCTTTGTAATCAACAAGTTGTAAAACTCGTTACACCAACAAACAAAACTCTAACTATCCAAGGTGATAAACCCACAAAACCTATCCAGATAATCTCCATACTTAAAGCAACCAAGTGCTTAAGAAAAGGATATCTGGCATGTCTGGTATCAATTACTGCCTTGGAAAAGGAGAAGAAGATAGAATCAGTACATGTAGTATCTGAATTTCCAGACGTTTTTCCTGAAAAACTGCCTGGATTACCACCAGAACGAGAGGTAGAATTTCGAATCAACCTTGTACCTGGTGCAACTCCAATTGCCAAATCCCCGTACAGACTGGCACCCACAGAAATGGCAGAACTCAAGAAACAATTGGATGAACTTCTTGAGAAAGGTTTTATCCAACCAAGTTCTTCACCCTGGGGAGCTCCAATTCTCTTTGTTAAGAAGAAAGACGGATCAATGCGCATGTGTATTGATTATCGGGAACTAAATAAAGTTACCATCAAAAACCGATACCCGCTTCCACGGATTGACGATTTATTCAATCAACTCCAAGGAGCTTGTCATTTTTCAAAGATCGATCTTCGTTCAGGTTATCATCAGTTGAAAGTGCATGATAACGATATCTCGAAAACTGCATTTCGAACACGGTATGGACATTTCGAGTTCACGGTTATGCCATTTGGACTTACAAATGCTCCTGCCGCATTCATGGACATGATGAATCGTGTCTGCAAACCTTACTTGGATAAGTTTGTCATAGTTTTTATTGATGACATACTTATTTATTCCAAAACCCAAGTTGAACACGAAACTCATCTTCGAACCATACTTGAACTTCTTCGAAAAGAGAAATTATATGCTAAGTTTTCCAAATGCGAATTTTGGTTAACGGAAGTACAATTTCTTGGTCATGTCATCAACGTGAACGGAATTCAAGTAGATCCTTCCAAAATTGAAGCTATATCCAAATGGGAAATTCCCAAGTCACCCACCGAAATTCGTAGTTTTCTGGGATTAGCGGGATATTACCGCCGGTTCATTCAAAATTTTTCTCGTATAGCAATCCCACTCACATCCCTAACTCGGAAATCTGTAAAATACGAATGGGGACCCAAACAATCTGAATCTTTTGAAACTTTGAAACAAAAACTGACAAACGCACCTATTCTATCTTTACCAGATGGTATTGAAGACTTCGTAGTTTACTGCGACGCCTCACATACTGGTTTAGGTTGCGTATTAATGCAACGCAAGAAAGTCATTGCTTATGCATCTCGTCAGTTGAAAATTCATGAGAAAAACTACTCAACCCACGATCTAGAGTTGGGCGCTATAATCTTTGCTTTGAAATTATGGCGACACTATCTCTATGGGGTTAAGTTCACAATCTACACTGATCATAAAAGTCTCAAGTACATATTTAGCCAGAAGGAGTTAAATATGAGACAAAGAAGATGGATTGAAATCCTGAATGATTATGATTGTGAAATTTGTTATCATGAAGGAAAGGCAAATGTAGTAGCAGATGCCTTGAGCCGAAAAGAAAATGTCAAGCCAAAGAGAGTACGTTCTCTCAGACTTGAACTACAAATTGATCTTGTAAGTCAGTTAAAAGAGGCACAAGAGTTAGCTTTGAAGGAAGGTAACTTTGAAAAAGAAGGAATGAAAGGAATGCTTGATTTACTGATCAAAGGAGAAGATAATATCCTTCGCATGAATAAACGTATTTGGGTACCAGTTACAGGTGATCTTCGAGAGCGAATCCTCGAAGAAGCACACAAGTCCAAATACACCATGCACCCAGGAAGTGATAAAATGTACAAGAACCTCAAAGAAAGTTACTGGTGGATTGGTATGAAAAAGAACATTGCTATCTACATAGCAAAATGTTTGACTTGTTCCAAAGTCAAAGCCGAACACCAAAAGCCAGCTGGATTATTGCAACAGTTAGAATTACCAGTTTGGAAATGGGAACTGATAACTATGGACTTTATTACAAAACTTCCTCGAACCACTCGTGGAAATAATGCAATCTGGGTTATCATTGACCGTTTAACCAAATCAGCTCACTTTCTATCTATCAAGGACACCATGAGTATGGACAAAATGGCGCAAATTTACGTTAATGAAATTGTAACGTTACATGGTGTGCCTCTATCCATAGTGTCAGATAGAGATAGTCGCTTCACATCTCAATTCTGGCAAAGTTTTCAAACAGCTCTAGGAACTCGATTGAATCTTAGCACTGCTTATCATCCACAAACTGATGGGCAGAGCGAAAGAACCATACAAACCCTAGAAGATATGCTCCGAGCCTGTGTGATAGACTTTGGAGGTAATTGGGATGATCATTTACGTCTAATGGAATTCTCATACAACAATAGTTATCACACAAGTATTCAGGCCGCACCATTTGAAGCATTATACGGACGGAAATGTCGAACGCCTGTATGTTGGTCAGATATCGGAGAAAATCAGTTATCAGGACCAGAGATAGTCCAAGAAACCACTGATAAAGTATTACAAATACGTGAACGTTTAAAAGCGGCTCGAGATCGACAGAAAAGTTATGCAGATAAACGAAGAAAGCCGTTAGAATTCCAATTCGGTGACAAGGTGTTATTAAAAGTTTCACCTTGGAAAGGTGTTATTCGTTTCGGAAAGAAAGGAAAGTTAAGTCCACGTTTTGTTGGACCTTTCAAAATCATTAAACGAATCGGATCTGTTGCCTATCAGCTTGAACTACCAGTAGAGATGGGTGGGGTACACGATATATTCCATGTATCAAACCTACGTAAGTGTTTAGCTGATGAATCCTTGCTTATGCCTTTACAAGATGTGGAAGTAAATGAAAAGCTCAAATTCATTGAACGACCGTTACAAATTGAAGACCGACAAATCAAAAAGCTTAAACGGAAACAATTGGTGTTGGTCAAAGTAAGATGGGATTCCAGACGTGGCCCAGAATATACCTGGGAACTTGAGTCAGAAATGCGCAAAAAGTATCCACATCTCTTTCAATGAATCTCGAGGACGAGATTATTCTAAAGGAGGGGAGGATGTAACACCCAAAAATAAAAAGAAAAGAAAAATTCAAAATTTCACTCCCTCGCGGTACGCGAGGGAGATTTTGACAAAACCTCGCGGTACGCGAGGGGACTGCTTATGCGCCAGAAAATCACCTTCTCGCGGTACGCGAGAAGATCTTCGATGAAGTCTCGCGGTACGCGAGGGAATAGTACACGCGTCAGGGCCAGAAAACACGTGTCATGCACACTTGCCACCTGCTGCCACGTGTCATGCTGACTCACCTCGATTCGCGACTTGTCATCCCCTCGCGGTATGCGAGGGATTTCCTTGGCCGGCCTCGCGGTACGCGAGGGACCGGAATTCCAGCCTATAAAAGGCCTTCAAAGGGGATTGAATTCTGTACAGTTTCCAAACGTTCGTTTCACACAAACCCCGTTCTTTCAAGCTCCACGACATCCCGAAGTGCTATCCAAGAGTCCAAACGAAATCCTGCACCAGCCGAAGTTTCGTCCAAATCCCGCGAAGTAGGTATCGTTAAAACTATTCATATATATATAGCCGCAATTATATATATATTCTCTCATATATATTCTCGTTAATCGTGTCTTCCCTAGGAAGAAACGTGTCGAGGTTCTGCTCAAATTCCGAAGCCTACAACCCTACCAGCCATCAAAATCAAGGTGAACACGTTTAACGCTTTTCAAACGATAAAACCATTTTATTTACGAAAACGGCATGAAACAAATTAAATGCTTTAATCATAAGGGTAATCTACGTGATAGCATTCAGGCCATAAGCATACGTAGATTTGATCAAATGGTATACATGTGACGGGTGAAAGTCCGGTCCGTGGCTGGGTACAGATCATGTAATGGGAAATCATAAGACTAAGGATGGGATTCCTTAGCAGATTATACGAGGGACGAGTTCCTGAGTATCATGTAAGACTAAGAACAAGGTTCTTAGCATCATCACCCTGGGAATAGGCTATCAGTCTGAGACATAGCGCTCAGCCAGTTGACCCCATGGCAGTTAACCCAGTGTATGTAGGTGGTATATACTTCAGGTGAAATAGACTGCTGAATGTGTAGATTTACCATACAAAAACGTGCTTAAAGGCTTTAATTTGGTTTATGTTAGAAATCATTTTCGTGTCAGTTAAATGTGATTCACCAGCTTTATGCTGATGTTCATTTTCAAAACGTTTTTCACAGGTAATGAAAGAAATCATTAAATTCAGGGTGATGCAGTAAAGACAAGATCTTTAGGCATATCAAAATCCCTGTGGCAGACTAATACAAGACCAAATGTTGGAACGGACGTAGATCCTAGACATTTTGAATGGCTTGTATTATGTAAATTATTTCAATCACTGTACATTATATAATAGACTTTTGAAGATCTATTATCATGAAATGAAAAGGGACGTGGATCCCAAGTTTTGACAAAAAGTACAGAATTAACCCTTGAGGTTATTTACATTACATTTCATTACAAAAAGGCATCAAGTAAAAACAAAGACTTCCGCTGTCCAAATTTATGGGACCTCATTCAGATACCAGCATTATCTCGCGACGCCCGGGCAGGGGTAGCCCGGGGTTGTGACACACCTCCTACCACAGCCAACACCAGTAATACCGTGATAACTAACCTTGCTCCCATCAACAGTGTCAGGGCCTGCTATGAATGTGGTGGCCTTGACCCCTCAGAAACCGTTGTACCGAGCTACACCCTACCAACAATCAAGCTGCTCAAGGTCGAGTTTTGTCTTAGGAGCACCTGAATCCCATCAAGATCTAGCTATCCAGGATAACACAGACTCCACTAGTTAATTATTTGGGATGAAATCCACTTAACTAGGGGAGGCTGTGGCTACTTTGATTTTCTATTTATTCCTGTTTATTACTTTGAGTTATCTTGAATTCTGTGTTTTCTTATTTTATAATCTGAATTGGATATTTCATTGCGTGAAACTTAATAGTACCAATGTCTACTTGAATTTCAAACTAACATATTCTATCAATTTCGATTGCATTTCAATGTATATGATCTATCAAGTTCTATCGTATGACTACTCTATGACATCCACAACTTTCGCTTACATAACTATTATCACTTCATAGATGCATAATGGAAGGACATTGCACATCCGCGTAAGGTAAATTGACGATTGCGGTCCGGAACGTAATCATGAATTTACAGATGCATTGGTGTGTGTTGAAATTTTGTTGTGTAGCTAGTACTCCACACCCTTGACAAATTTCTAAACTCAATTTATGCCACCAACACTAACCAAGTTAGTGAGTAGTATAAACATTAATGGTACGTTAGAAGTGGGACTAGGAGCTAGACCAAGAACTACTCTGAGACAACGACCCTACTCTCAATTTATACCACCCAACATTAGCCCAGTTAGTGATTAGTTTTGGTCGGTGACCGGTACTCTTTCAAAGTGCTGGATGTGTGGTGGGTTAGCTACGGTACACCCTATATATAAACACTAATGGTGCATTGAAAATGGAACTAGAAGTTGGACCAAGAACTAGCTTGGATAACAGATAACGAACCCACACCTTTTCATGTTAGCACTGTCACACCCCAACCGACGGCGAAAACGTCGGGGCAGGACATGTAGACTGTTCATGAGCACAAGGTTCGCTAGATTTCAATATTTAATCATCAATTTCATTTCAAACAATTCAAACACAAATAGCAAAATTTAACAAGTACATAAATGAAAATACAAATTGTTCATTGAATTTAAATTAACTAAGTCCAAACTTAAGTGTAGCATGTCTTGATCAAACTCACACATTAGCACCTGAAACATGAATAAAATAAGGTCAACTAAAAAGTTGGTGAGCAAACATAGGTTTGTACATAGATAGTGTATAAATATGAATAAACAAATCCTTACATGTCATGATAAAATAAGGCATTTATGGGGAGCAGCTATTGTGTAACTAAAGTACAATCAAACCTTTGTAACTAGCATGCAAATTGTGTTGTCGGTAACAATCACCCCAATCTGGGTGGGTTTGTCAGACTCAATAGATCTATCATTGTTAACCGTCGGCTTAAATAGTTAATGATTGCACATAAATTGCACACAAAAGTTACCACATCTAGCACTCAAACATAAAACTCAAATTTGCACACATGAATGTAAATAGGATTTGTGTTTGTATAGTTTGTGTAAATGTAAGCCATTGTTTGTATAAAATTCATGATTCACCCCAAAAAGTGTAAAAGAGTAAAGGGGGCTATGTAATACTCACTTGATTCAAGGTGTAGCTAACACGGGAGACTAGGTAGTAAAATGATCCTTGCAACTCACCACGTTAACCTAGTGTATAATGTATATTGAATTATTAGAGGGTACAATAGTCTATGTCTAAGTCTAGGATTGAATTGGCTGTGTGTATCAAGAGTTGGAGTGGTAGGTATTAGTAGTTCATACTTGAATGAGGTGCTTTATAAAAATGAGAAATTCAAATAAATAGTTTTAGAATAATTAAATTAGGTTTTGGGTTTGAATAACTAAATAAATTAAATAATTATTATTTAGTAATTTAGTTATAAAATTAGTTGTGTGAATTATCTTAATTAATTAAATAGTTTTTTTGCTTTATTTATTTATTTATAAAGATATGTAAGAATATTATTTATTTATAAGGATGTGTAAAAATAGTATTCATTTACAAGGATGTGAAAAACAAAGGGAGTTGCGTAAAATATTATTTATGCGTGGAGTTAAATATACATTTACTTTTAAAATAAATAACTTTTATTTACTTATTTTACATTTAGAAATAAGTATTTTGATTTTTTTTTAAATAAAGTTAATATTTTACAACTTTTATAAAATTGATTGCTTTTATTTAGAAATTAATTTTAAATATTTAAAGTTTTTGTTTTAAAAGTTTAATGTGCAAATTTAACAATTTAATTTGGATTAAATCTGAATTTATATTGAAATTTAATAATTCTGGTTTAATTCTGTTATAAATATCTTAAGGTTTATAAAAATATTTTTTTACAAAATTTTTGGAGTTTTAGAAAACTGTTTTAAAAATATAAACAGGCCACCCGGTTCAAACTCGGGTGGTTCCTGTGTGTGAGGTCCATGTATACCGCTGGACCAGTGGAGCTATTCGTGTACAAGTCCAGTCCGGTTGGTTATTAACACGAAGCGAAATGGTATCCGGGTTTGATGTTCAGAGTATGTGCAAAAAGGTCGGGCTAGTGGCTTTCGAACCCACGCCACCTGGTTCGGCGGTGCAGTGACTTACCGGCCGGACCAGGTGGTTTCGCTGGTTTATAATAGATTCAAAAATTTTAAAAACACGAGTTCAGATCAAAAGCCCCAATCAGATTAGCGCCAAGAACAAAGAAAACCCTAGAATTCAAATCGATTCGAATCTGTATTGTTAACATGAATTGATAAAGGGCTATTGTTCAGGGTTTGATTACGAATCTAGTGATGTAAAACTTACACGTTATGATTGGGCAACAAGTGCAGACGGCTACGAAGTTGGATCGGCTGTTCTTGGTGATCGACAGAAGTCCAGACGCGGAATGCGGATTGATCGAGGGTTGGGAGAGTTTGTGAGGACGTATCCGAGAGTGGGTGAGTGATTTAATTCGCTTAATATTATTCGAATTAGTCAATTCGATTTCGATTTGACCGAAATGTTTTGAGGGGGCTGATCACGCGTAAATTCGCTGAATTGGGTCTTGATACCGGTCCAGGTACACCCGAGATTTCCCTGCGAGTGATTTATGGGATTGATTACGCGTCAATTACACAAATTAAATGTGAATTGATAATGTTTGACTTTGAGGAGTCAAATTCGTTTGAATTTGAATCTTGCACGCTTATTTGAACGAATTGGTATAATGATTGGGCCTGGATTGAGTCGGTTTATGCTTGTAAATCTACGAGGAGTCCAACTCGACAAGGATCCATCGACAGCAGCCTCGAATTAACACGGATTTTGGCCCCTTTGACTTTTGAAAGTCAAAATAGATCAAGAAAGTCAAAATTAGGGTTTTAAAATCAAAATTTTGAGTGTGAGGTTCCCATTTAGGGTTCAATTGTCTTGGGGGTTCAATTAACCGTGAAATTCTTTGTTAATTAAATAAATGTATCTATGTGTGTATGTATTTGATTGAAAATTTATATAAATGTATACGTATACATGATTTTTTTTATAACATATACCCGTGAAAGGATTTGCGGATTTTGCTTTGAAACTTAATATTTGGTACGAACAGCTTAAACTAGTGCACTAGAATTTAAAATTTAAATGAGTTACATTGAATTGCAAACAGGTAGAAAAATCAGAAATGTTACAAGCACAGACTCTACTAGTGGAATTTCGGGACAAAATTCTTCTTAACTAGGGGAGACTATGACATCCTTGATTTCTATGCCTGGTCCTTTGATTCTACCTTCTAACCTTGATTTAATTCTTATACTATGAACCTATTTGTGCCTCATACTACTTGTGATACTATTTTAATTCAATCTACTAAGCCTAGCCTAAAGTGAGTATTCTATTGCACTTTAGAGCGGCTTACTTGATTGTGATTCTATCTGATTCTTGTGTAATTTCTAGAACATGCTACTTATGTTAACTTTGGATGCCTAAATTCTATCTAATTCTAAATTATTAAAGTTTGTGTCTTTATTAATCCAAAGTATAACTTAAAGGACCCAAGTTACACTTGTGTAAATTCAGGGTTTCTTTTATAACGTCTTTAAAATCTTAGTTAATTCTTGTAATTTCATCTAACTATAATAATAATTATTATTATTATTATTATTATTATTATTTACAAATTTCAAAAAATTTAGTATATATATTATTGTTATTTAAATTAATAAAACAATTAAAAAACTTTAGATTTATCAAAGACCATTATTTTTATTTTTAAATATCTTTCGTTCGTGTAACTGATTTCATCTTAAAATTTAAATTTATTTTTCATGAATATTATCACAACTTACATTCCTATAAACATAATTTTATTGCTATTATATTTTCCGTAATTTAGTTCTTTAAAGTTTACTCTTTTAATGATTTATCATCAAAGTATCATATATGCAAATGATAATGATTCAACTTTACCATATCTTTAAAATTTAAATAAAGGTCAAAGATAAAAAAAAATCGTAAATCCAAAATGGTTTTTTTAATTAACCGTGAACTACACCCCTATCTCATAATTTCATTACAAAGTCTCTCTTATTTTCTAAAACCTACACAACCATTAACTTAGGGGAAGCCACGTGAGTACGTAAATATATCTATTAGCCTGACAAGCCCATCTAGTCCTTCAAGTTGTGAATTCTGATCAACTTGGAAGGAGCTGAGTGTTCAGAAACTACATACTAGACACTTACACTTAGTCTAACACCCTGACAAGGTGTTGGATGGGAGAGTTATTGATCACTAGGGTTGGTTGTGGACTCATGTATAAAAGTTTAGTTACTTGGAATTGTGAAATTTGTTTATGACTGATATCTTGTTATCTATTACTATATATCTATCTAAACCTATGTTCTCATCAACTTTTTAGTTGATATATTTTAGCATGTTTTTCAGGTTTTGGATCTAAGTTGCTGTTTTGCTCACGCTAGGATTCAAGATCAAGACTTTAGTGGATTTAGCTTAGACATATTATTTAATAATAAGATTTGTTTGTTTTATTTGGTTTATTTGTTTTAAAATACTGATGTAATAACTATTTGGTTTTAATAGTAAATTTCTTTTGATCATGTGTGATGATTCAATTTCGCCGCCCCCTCGTGTTTCAGCCTTGGCGAGGGTGTGACATCGAGTCTTTTTCTGACCCGACGGGTATGATGCAGGAGCATCCGCGAGCCATTTTATGGGTATTCAGTAGAAGATTCGGGTGTTTATCGATTGGGCTGTTTGATCTGCGAATTAATCCCATTGTCAAGTTTGGGGTTGGTTCAGATCTGCGGATCGCGCGGAAGGTTCGAGAAGGTGTTGGATAACCTCAAGATTATCATTATCTTTTATTTGTCTTGTTTATTTGAATTTTAAATTGTATGATTTAGTTTCCTAGTTTACCTCTTTGGTTAGTATAAGTTAGTGCTTTGGAGTTGTTTGGGTTAGTTGATTATGTTTTGATAAAGAATTTGTAAGTTTTAAGCTTTCCTACCGAATCATTCAATTTGAATCGTTTGAATATAATCATTTGCTTGCTGAGCTATTTGAATATGTTCCCACGTGTACATCAACTAAGCTCTTAATGAACCGTTGGAATATAGAAGGCTAGTGGGCAAGCTCAATTACTTAACCTATACTAGACCTGGTTTGGGTTTTCTTGTTCAATTTCTTAGCCAATTCATGCATGATCCTTAGGTTCCACATTGCAATGCAGCCTGACATACTCTCAGATATGTGAAAGGCACTTCTTCACACAGTTTATTCTTCAATCGCACTCCAGATTTTGCTTTGGCAGCCTATTGTGACTCAGATTGGGCTTCCTATCACAATACAAGAAGATGTGTTAGTGGGTATTTCATTTCCTTAGGCGGTAGTCCCATCTCTTGGAAATCTAAGAATCAACCAGCAATTTCTCTTAGTTTTGTCGAGGCCGAGTTTCGTTTTATTAGACGAGTTACAACATAATTAGCTTGGTTAACTCACTTATTTTTTGAGTTACAAGTTACTGGTCTTACCTCTATTTCTCTCAAATGTGAGAGTCAAGCTCCTATTCACATTACTAAATATCCAATTTTTTATTAACGCACTAAGCACACTGAGTTAGACTGTCATTTTCTTCACATAAAACTTCAAGGAGGGTTAATCCACTTGTCTCATACTCGTTCAGTAGACCAGGTTGCTGATTTTGTTTACCAAGAGCTTGGTTGGTCATCAACATAATGATTTACTTTTCAAGTTGGGGTTGTTTACACCTCCCACTTTAGGGTAGTTGTTGTTAGGTTTAACTTTCCGTAGCAATGAAACTTCCGTAGCAATTTGTGCTTCCGTAGCATTTTAGATTCCGTATCGTGTATTAGTTAGTTACGAGCTTGTTACGATAGTTAATGAAGTTCAACAAAAATTCCCATAACTTTATCTCTATCTCTATTTTGAATCACAACTATACCTATACCACTGACAATGTAATCTCACACCGCTTTCAAACGGCCGTTTGAATACACTTATAACGGTCGTTATGGTAGATAGGGCTGACGTCATCTACTAGACAGCCATTTCCTACAAGGGCCAGACGACCGTTTAGACAAAGGCTGACCCTAGTTTTCTTACAATTCCAACTGCAGTTTACAGGTTTTTTAATTAATTTTTTTATGTGTTTATTTTTTTAGTAGTTTCTTGATTGAACTTGTTGGTTTATTTAATAATAAAGCTGTTATAAAAAATAGGCGTTGAAGATCGTAAGACTAATAAGGTCGTGTGAATAGAGAAGAATCAGATCCGTTGAAGGTTATAGAAAGAGTCCCGAAGGAAAACCACAAGAAAGTTAAGGTTCTATCACCGGCGAAGGAGCCCAAAAATTTAGTGCAAGAGGAAACTCTTAAAACGGAAAGAGAAGAAATATGAGGTGTAATTAATTCTTAATATTATTATTTTTAATTATCGAGGTGCTGAGTACAATCGAACCAATCAAAGTTTGCCACTTGGAGGAACCCAATGATCCATGATCCACTATTATATATTGCGTATTAACTTGCTAAATTGCTAATGAATCACTATTATATATGAAGAAGCCGTTACAGTTCATGGTTATTCTCCCAAAATATGGGGGGCTACACAAATCTAACTGCATCTAACAGTTGGGTTGGTATAAAGAAATTTCCCTTGAGCATTTTTACAGTACAAAAAATCATCAGCACCGGTGATTCCAACTTGGTATGTATGAATTCCAGTACAGTTAAACTTCCCGCTGCAATTTAACGTGATCGCTTGCTTCGACGCTGAAGACCCGTGTATATTCATATACACCACGTCGCTCACTTGCACCGCCGGGTCTGTTGGCTGTAAAAAAAGATGATAAGTGAATACACAGGAGGTTTTAGGCATTACTTACAAAAGTACAGTAAAATGGACTGATGAGACGCTTACAGGTGCTTGGCAAAAAGAATTTTCGGCATTAGTCCAGTAATGTTGATCTATTATGATTGGATTTTCTACGTTTACTAGATGAATGTCCTGAAATACGATCCCCCTAGCGTACCCCGTTCCGCCCTACAGTACAAGAACACGATTAAAATCGAAATGGTATTTGAAAACGATAGAAAAATTCTATGAGGTTTTATTTAATTTTACCGGTACTGTCTTGATTCGTAATCCATTTGTAGTTCCAGTGATGTTACAGTTTCGTACATGTACTTTTTCAACCGTGTCGTAACCGCCATTTTCCCCAAGGCTTCCGATACTGCTCAAACGCGTCAATGGCTGAGTGAGAGGATATTTGTATTAAAAAAACACACTGCTAAACAAAAGAGTATTACTGACGGACGATTCCGTTGGAAATCTGTTGGTAACAGTGGTTACCGAAGAGATTCCGTCGGTAATATGGTGTGGTAATCTGTTTATGGACGAACGTTGCTAACAGATAACCAACAGAACATTTAGCAACAGAATTACCGGCTGATTTAAAAAAATAATAAAAAAGTTATTTTTAGCGAAGGAATTACTGTTGGTATTAAAAATAATTATATTTTAATTTTACCGACTGAACTACTGACTAATTTAAAAAAAAACTTTTTTTTGTGTTTTGTCGGTAAATTCTTCTTTTCTTTAAGATTTCGTGGGATCCGATTACCGGGGAAATCTGTCGTCGTTCGTAACCCGCCGTATGTGATACCCATTTGTTTAGTAGTTACATTAATCATTAATTTGATACCTTATGCCATGACCAGGACCGCAAAACACCCTTGTTACGTTGATATCGTATATGCCACCGTTAATAGCCACACAATCATCACCTATTTTATCGTTCTCAAACGGATTAAACATTTAATTAATATAGAAGAAATTAATTAATTACTAAATCTCATACCAATGTGAATACTAGAATCATGGATATTTATTTGTGATGAAGCACTGAGGTCGATCCCATCAGTATTGGGGCTGTCTGCTGGTGCTAAAATCCGAAGATGTCCAAGATCTATATTTTGGCAATTAACAATGCTAATATGAAGGCTTGGGCTGTCAGCATGAGTTGTGCCATTCAGCCGAAGGCCATTGCATCGATTAAAATGTAACGCCTAAAACGATTCACATATTATAACTTAATTTTCTCAAACTCCACATCCAATCTAATCTTTATTAACGTAAAAACTAGACATCTTACCATTGGGCGTTCGCATTTTTTGGTTGCTACTTGCTGAAAAGAACAATCAAATTAGTAACTTCACTACCAAAAAACTAAAAAAATTGCGACAGTAAATTTTGTGAGAAATTTGTCGGAATTGGCCGTAAGCGACAAGTTTCCGACAAAAAGTGTTTCTTGGAAGAAACCTCGTAGGAAATGTTTTTTTCCAACAAAGTCCCGACTAATTTTCCGACGAATTAGCGACAAAAGCCTTTCGCTGTAATTTCCGACAATATTCCGACGATTATATTAAATAAATAAGTTAACTTATTTAATAAAAATGTCGAAAAATTGTAGGAAATCTTATGGTTACTTTTTTGTTTTTGTTTTGTCGGAAAGTTGTCGCTAACTGGTGAAATTTCTTTTGTTGGTTACTTGTCGGAAAGTTTTATAGGAAATATACATGTTTTCTAGTAGCGGTTTTTTATGTTGTTTGATATTGAACTCGAGCACAATTCAGAAAAGTAACCTCGTTTCCCACCACAACGAGCCCCGACCGTTTATTTGGCCAGGCCCGTTGATGGTGAGTCCTTGGACCGAATCAAAAGATAGCCAGAAGCGGTTCTTTCCACAACCTCTCCATCCATCCATCCATCCATCCAGTGTCTTTGGTGCCACTATATTGCCCAAAAGCTACTCATCAAAACAAAAGTTGCAAATTAGTCATATTGTCATAATTATCATACTCTCTTTCACCCATAAGTTTTTTACATGATCTGTTTTAGGAATAAGTAATGTATTTAATGATAGAAAAATGTCATTAATTTCCCTTTTAAAATGCACCCACAGTTTTAAGAAAATGTAGAATTAAAATAAAAAGGTAGAATTTATTTTAAGAAAAATGTTATTATTTTAGAAGTAAAAGTTTTTTTTTAATAAATTAAAAAAAAGGTAGAATTTATTTTTTTTGGTACGGTGGCTATTCAAAATAAATTTATAAATAAGTAATTAAAAAATTACTAGGCCTTTTGAGTTCTTTAATAGAAAAACTATATTGATATATGATATTTAATATATTTTAAATATTTAAATATGTTTTTTTATCAAATTTGTAGTTCTTAAAAATAAAATAAAAAGTCGTAAAAAGGTAATTCGTTCTTTTAAGTATATGTTTATCTTGAATTGAAAATGTAGAATGTGTAGAGAGAGATATACACTATTTTGTAACATTAAAATTACAAACATAAATATTAATCTTAACTCATAATTAAAAAACGCATAATGTAAAATAAGAATAATATATAAATATATTAATTATATATTTGATATGATATTCTTATAAAAATTAATGAGGTTTTTTAATGATATATTTAAGAAAAACATATAATTTGTATTTTGGTACAAATATAACACATTAGTTATATACTTATATTTAGAAAAATCTATACCTAATAAATAAGTAATTATTTGCGTCGCATATCAAAATTTTGTGTGCTCAAGATTATTTTCCCACTTATTTTTTATTTTTACTAACAGAACGTTTGATGAGCGGCAAATAGATTTAAAGAAAAAATGCTCGAACCCCATAACTGGAAATCTAGAACAAGCTAGTTTATACCTTCTTTTCCAAAACAACAATCTTTAGAAAAACACAAAACAAAATCCCATTAATAGACTCATTTTACCTGAACATGCACCGCAGGAAAATTGCATGGACCACTGAATGTAACAGGGCCTATTAGAAACGAATTCCTTGGTGGTATGACCAACGTTGGGTTTGACGACTTGTCTCTACATAAATCAGCCCATGCTTGAATAAAAGCCTGCGAACACGAACCTAATTAGAAACCGGTTAACTGGTTTGTGATTCTTTTGCATGGAACCAAGTGCACTCTTTTGATAACCTTATAGACGCGTGGTTGATTACCTTGGTGTCGTCTGTATTCCAATCTCCTTTTGCACCATAAGCTGTGACATCGAAAATGGCTGCACTTGCGGTTTGTGGGCTAAATGAAATGTAGCAAGAGCTCAAGAAAACTATCATCAATAAACCCTGCAAAGAGGAGAACACAGTAAGTGTAATGAAATGAATCTGCCATGTTTAAAGTATCCATGGACATGATTCATATATGTGTTGATCATATTTCTTAATTACCATTTTTTATTACTAATTGAAGGTGGTAATTCTGCTGTTGTTTGATTGAATCTGCAATCCCCCCAATTTATATTGTGAGAAGATGTAACTAGATTAAGTGTGCGTGTATATGCATGGATGTATAAATGTTGTTATAATATCAAATAAATTAAATGCATCCTTTGACTATTATTTATACCGAGAATGGATCAACAGAAAAAAAAAAAATATGGATGGAGTTAGTGACCTGGCTTTAATTCATACCAAACTCAAACTATTAGATTAAAAAAGTTAAATTAGAATTAATGGACTAAAATGGTTATTTAGGTCAAACCACAGGGACTAAAACCGTATTTAATTCTATAAATTATTAAAGAAAAACTAAATTACATAATAATAAAAACGAAACAGTAAATGCAAATGCTGACAACAGGGTTAAGAGCATGGGTATACCGGTGTGATTATGGTGTGGTGTGATAATAAAGTGCACGCCACGTGGCGCCACGTCACTATCCTCATTATCACACCACCCATCACTTGGCAATGGGTATACCCTTGTGATTGTGGTGGTGTGATAATTAAATGTTATTTTTTTTAATTTTCATTTAAATAAAATAAAACATAATATTTCATTAAAAAAATACATTAATTAAAATAACTAAAAAAAATTACTAAAAAAAATACATTAAAAAAAATACATTAATTCAAACAACTAAAAAAATACATAACTAAAACCTACGGGATACCATGACGTTCTTTGATCTCCTTTTGTTTTTTTTCGATCAAAAAACGTTGCGCGGTGGAGAGTGAATCAAGATCAATGCCAAGAATTTCGATCTCTTTTTTTGTTTGTTTCCAATCCATCCTCTCGTCTTGGACATTATTAAATCTTGTCATTTGTTCGATCATTCTCTCATCGATTTAATCGTGACTTGCAACCGAACCCGAGCCCATAGCTTGGGCTTTTGCTTTTTTCTTCCCTACCGGACGGGGTATTTCTTCCACGTCTTCCGGTGCATCTACGTTGAGATCGTAGAAATATCTACCATCGGACGCGCCCAGACTAACGTCAATGTCGGTTGATGTTCGTTTTTTGGACGAGCCGGTTCGGGTGGGGACAACGTATAGTGTTTGCCACTTAGGCGATTTCCTACAAATCTCCCAATAATCAATTGGTGCATCGCCACCAACGTCGCCTTGAAACTGGACCGTTGCTCTCCCCAACATATCGGCATTCTCTCACCGCATCTTCGGTCCTGCAAACATTCTTGGTATATCTTGTGGTCTAATGACATTGATGATTACCTTTGACAAATGTTGGGACATTGGGGATTGGTAGTTAAACATTTGAAAGTTCGGGTTTTATTGAAAGTTTGGGTTGGGTTAGAAGTTCGGGTTTGGTTGAAAGTTTGGGTTGAGTTGAAAGTTCGGGTTGGGTGGAAAGTTTTGGTTCATTTGGTTGGCCATGAACGCGTTATCACGAGCCGCGTATTGAGCCCAAAAGTGTGGGTTCGGATCGTTACTCATTTTTTGACTGAAAAGTAGAAGATTAGTGAGTAGAAAAGTAGAGAATTAGAAATGAGTGAAAATATATGGAGTAAAATTGAGTATTTATAGTGAGTAAAAATAATATTATTAATTATTATTTATTTATTTTATTCCAACGGTACAAAATATTACCGTTCAACGGTAGTATTTTTTTGAATCCATGAATTTGCTGGCGTGAAAAAAATCACGTAGAGGAATGACGACGTGATTAAACAAACGAGGGGGCGGTGTGGGTTTAAAATCACGGCGTGATTTTGGGCTACACGTAGGACGACGCCGTGATTTTGTATGGTATACCGGATGGCCTAATAACACTAGATTTACTTTTCATGTTATTAATAAAAAATGAGTATCAATATTTTGAAAACAAACAATAAAAACACATTAATGTGTATAGCTTGTGGTCCAATAACGTTGATGATTACCTTTGACAAATGTGATATGAGTTTGAATCTCTGATAGTACATGTTGATTAGATGATATTTAGGGGTAAAAATAGTTGATGTTAAATAAAAATAAAAACACATTAATGTTAATAAATTATTCAGTATTTACAATATTAAAAAAATCTAATAAATGCAACGTTCTTTTTTATTTATTAATAATGCTCAAGTTCTTAATTCCTAAATTATTTTGGTTAGTCAAAAAGGATTAAGAATTACACGAGTCATATCTTGCTAATTAATAAAGTCAATTCATTCTTTTTACCTTTAAGTTTGTAATTAATGATAACCTAGATTTAATATATATATTTGTTTGAACTGCAAATTTTTTTTAGTTAGACTTGAACCCGTAAGCTTAGGTGATTTAAAAGGTTTTGTTTTTGCTACTGGACCACCAACCCTAATGGACCTACATTATAATCTATATTTTTAATTTTATTCATATCCTATGCAGGCTAGATTTTCTATTTGCAATGCAAAATGTAATAACTTTTTTTTTAGTTAAAAGTTGTTTTTTATGGCAAGGAACTAACGAAAAATCTATACTATATAATAAATAAAGGTTTTGATTTGACACTTGTCAATCTATCATGCAACCTCAGCTTTTTTTCTCGTCTCTCTCTCCTATTAATTATACAAATTTCTTTAATTGTTTTTATAATTTTTTTGTTTCCCGCCTCTCTCTCTTATTAAATAATAATGATTTCTATAATTATTTTTATAAAACGTTTTTCATAAATATGTAATATGTAAATGTTTATTACTAAGTATATATAACATTGCATTTATTTAACCCGTGTAATACACTAGGTTTCTAAAGTTTAACATGAATTAACATTTATCAATTACATAAAAAAAAATTAATACTTAGCTAAAAAAATGTTTTAAAAATTAACTTTACAGAATTTATAACTGTCACGTAAAATTTTATTCAACCCGTGTGTAATACACGGGTTTTTAAAAACATAAATATTTTATTACTAAGTATATAACATTACATTTATTCAAGACGTGTAATACACGAGATTCTAACCTAGTAAATATAATATATGTATAAGTGTAAGCCGCAATTCGTGTTGGTATTTTTTTTCTCTAGATCCATATATGCCATAGTCATTAATGAATAGAAAAGTTTACATGTGTAGACTCCACATATTGTACTTACAGTTTTAATACCGGCTTAAATGGCACTGCAACGAATAGACCTATAGCGACAACGAGAGCATGGGAAGTGGCGACGACATGTCGTTGCTTAATCCCACCTCGATGAGATTTGTCCCATCATGGTAAACAAAATAGAACATGAGTGGTCTTGATACCATCTGTAACATCTAATCTTTCATACCAACCAATATTGTCCGTTTTGTTAATAAGGAGCTCAAGATTTGTTTTTAGTTGCCCTAGTAGACTTCTTAAGATGTCACTCATCCTTGGTATACTCCCACTCGGGAGGATTTAACGATGGAGCTCTACTCTCATCCACAACCATTTCACCCAAAAATGTGTTGGAGATATTTGAGGTGTGACATTGCTTATGGCTAAGTATCTCTCTTGTGTACAAAGTAGACGATATGAGATTCACCTACGACGTCACATGTGACCTCCTGGGAAGTCTGCACCAAAGTAATTAAAACAAAACAAAGTCCTAAGCTCGTTCTAGGGCAAACTCACAATATTTTTTTATACAAGAGGTAAATGGTATGGGAGCCATTCTTGTCCCCCATTTAAGATTACAGGGTAAACCTCATCGAGGACGACTAGCATCTTGGGGTTGTAATACCTTAGACAAATCCCACATCGCCTATTCACAAGAGAGATACTATGACACTAGGGGTCCTCGACCTCAAATACTATCAACGGATTTTGGGCGTATTCACTATGAATGAGATGAGAACTCCAAAGTTAAACGTGATTAGTTAGGAGTAATTCTAGAATGCTTGACCTCATGAGAAGTCTCCACCCGGAAAACAAAAACAAAACGATGAACTCGTGAGCAAAACAGACATAATAGTTGTAGATCATATAAATACATAAAGTAATTTGATTTATTATATCAGGAATCTATAACAATCCTTATGACATTAATATCCCCAATCCAAAGCAGCTTAAACACTATTGTTTATTCCAAATTAATAAGTTGCTTCAAAATGATCCTAATACCATTTGGTTGGTTGGGGGGGACAAACTAATTGCAGGTAATCTGAGGGGTGGTATGGATAAAATCTCCGTTTATCCAACCGACTATCACTGACGAAATTTAATCAGTAACAACTTTTACCGACGGATTTTCAACCGAATCGTCTATCCGTGATAGTCATTTGTTTAGTAGTGATTTACTGATTTGATTTATTATATCAAGAATCTATAACAACCCTTAGGAATTATCCCCAATCCAAAGCATCTATTGTTCATTCCAAATTAATAAGTGTGCTTCAATGAACACAAATTGCAATACAATGATCCTAATACCATTTGGTTGGGGGACGGGGCAGACAACTTAGTTGCAGGTAATCTCAGGGTTGGTATCGATAAAATCTCCTTGAACATTTTGGCAAAAAGCATAAACGTTTACTCCTGTGATTTCGACATCATTCGTTACGATTTCAGTACAGTTAAACTCCGAAAAACAATTGAAGATAATTGCTTTCTTTGATGCTGAAGACCCATGTATATTTCTATACGTTACATCGCTCACTTTTACTGATGATGCTGTTGGCTAATCCAAATCAGGAAGAAAAAAAATTAGTCCGGGAGATTTTAGATGCTAAAATACAATAATGTTACTCAATTATGAGATCTTTATCGAGTAACAAGGCTTACCGGTGAAGGGCAATCATCGCTCTCCATATTAGTGCAGTAATGTTGATCAATAACAATTGGATTTTTAACATTTATGAGATTAATGTCCTCGAATACAATCGATCTAGCGTACCCCTTTCCATACTAGAAATTAAACCAATAAAAATTAAAATGAATATGGTTCAAGAGGTTTAACAATTCAATTAATCACCCTAGTGAAGTTTGATGTAACTTTAATATTACCGGTACAGTCTTGATTCGTACTCCGTTTTGTGTTCCAGTGATGTTACAATCTCGCACTAGTACTTGTTCGACCGTCGTATAAACACCATTCTTCCCAAGGCTTCCAATGCTGCCAAAACAAATCAATTGAGTAAAAAGTCATAATTATGAACCCAAAATTTGTTATAAGTTTCTGAGTCTGATACTGGTTACTTGATGTTACCTTATGCCATGACCAGGTCCACACAAGATACCGGTTACGTTGATGTCGTATGTGCCACCACTAATAGCCACACAATCGTCACCTGGTTTAATTATTTTAGGAAGAACAAGTACATCAAAATGTTTTACTATATAAGAAACAAGGATTTTCTTGGTGTCATACCGCTCTCAATCACAGAGTCATGAATGTTAATGTGTGACGACCAACTGATGTCGATTCCATCGGTATTAGGGCTGTGTTCAGGTGCTGAAATGCGAAGATTTCCGAGATCTGCACCTTGACACCTACTAATGCTGACATGGCTCTTTGGACTGTTAATATGTTGTGTACCTCTCAATCGTAGCCCGTCACATTTTTCAAAACGTAACATCTAAAAATCACTTAAATGTGAGATTTTTTTTATTTTAATTTAACATTTGGTGTAAAGAAAAGAAGATGATCTTACTGATGGGCAATCACAGGTTGGGCCTGTGGGCTGCATAAATAAGCAAGACGAGTATATTAATTAATAACCAATTTATTGATGAAATGAAAGAAAAAAATAGGAAATGATGGTTAACTTGGAATACCGTTATATCAGTTATATCTCCTCCTCCCCACCAGATGGAACCCTGACCATCAATTTGGCCGGGTCCATCAATGATGAGTCCATGAACCAATGTAAAAGACATCAAATAGCCTTTGGTATCGCAGCCTTTCCACCCATCTAGACTCTTTGGTGCAGTGATGTCACCTAAAAGCTACCCACAAAAAGCATAATTAAATTATAATAAATCATAACAATCTAAAATGACTTTACTCACATGTTATAGAACGTTACACATATTAGACACTAGAAAACTCAAAATCACAAATGGTTATCGATTTGAGTCTGATTGTACCTTAATATAAACGCTAGAAGATTTGCATGGACCGATGAATGACACACAATGTATTAAAAACGTCTTGGCTGATGGTACGATTAGTGTCGGATGTGCTGAAGTATCTCCACATAAACCCCTCCATGCCCTAACAAAAGCCTGTATATTACGAATATAGTACGTTAGAAAAAAGGAATTGCTCTATTTATTCGAAATTGCGAATTGTTTGTATGATTTGGTGGTTTAGGTACTTGTAAGTAGCTTTTTTTTGGAGATGGTTGTAAAACTAGACAATATATTCGCTATGTGTTTAAGCGAATTCAATGAAGATCGACAAACCATTCAAGAGAAATCGCTTGGGTGACAAGCGAACTTCATCATGTTCGCTAAGTGTCAAGCAAACTCCACTTCTAAAATTACTTTTTTTTCTTTTTGGTTTTTCATTTAACATATAATTTGTATTTTATCTAATAAATTATTGTAAAATTAATTTCTTTTTAAAAGATCTGAACACCGTTTTGTTTAAAAAAAATTTGTTTTAGATTTCGTAATAAATTCTATTGAAAATGAAATTGTATTCAAAATTAAATATTTTTTTATATATTTACGATACCATAAAGTAATTTATTTTAAATACAACTTAACTTTCATAAAAAAATATATCGAAACTTTAACAAAAAAAATTAATAAATTTATGTATTTAGATTTTATAAAAAAGATAAATATCGCACTTTATTAAGAAAAACTAAACTATATGTTAAATGAAAAATGGGATAAAGGAAAGAAAAATTAACTTTTAGAAATGGAGTTTGTTGGATGCGCGCGAGCAAACATGATAAATAAATTAGTCCGCTTACAAGGGGTGGCTTAACATGTTTTGGGGTCTAAAACGAACATCAAAATTGTGGCTTTTTTTAAAAGTTTTCTAAATATATAAAATTACTAATTAATGTAATTTTATGGAGCGTGAACACGTATAATGTTCAAACAAAAGTTTATAGATTATCATTTCTTTTTAAAAACACAAAAGTTGATAAATTATCACATATATTTTTACGTTAAAATATAGATTGAAGTAGTTTATTCAATTTTTGGGGCCCTTAAAATTTGGGGGCATAAAACGATTGCTTTAATTGCTTGTACTGTAGAGCCACTCATGCCGCTTACCACCCAAATGATTTCTTGAATGGTTATTGATTTCACTGAACACGTAGAGAATTGCATAGTTTTACAACCACTTTCAAAAATCATCTAAAAGTACCTACAAAAGATTCTCAAATATGCAGTACCTCAGTGTCATCTTTGTTAGCATCTCCTATTGCACCATAAGATGTCACATCAAAAGTGGCTGCACTCACGATTTTTGGGCCAAATGACATGTAAAGAAAACTCAACAAGATTACCATCAAGAAACCCTACAAAGAGAAAGAATTAATACTGTAAGTGTAGTGAATCTTGCAAGGATATGGTGAAGCTGGAAGCATATCTTACCATTTGGTGAAGCGATTATAGGTATCTCTGTAATACCTCCAGTTCTAGTATATATATTATGAAAAAAGTATCAGATTAGGTGAACATGCATAAGATTTACAATATCTGATTGTTAATATGGGCACATTTTGTAACTATTGTATTTAATACAATGGTTGTTTTCTTGCATCTTAATTAACTATATTACAAAATTTTAACATGTGATGTTATAAACTATTGTAATATTTAAATTTGTATCAAATATGGATGTGAATATATCATATTGTATTATATTTGGACAATTTGTATAATTTATGGATTTTTATAATTTTTTTGTTTGATTTGTATTGGTATATACATATTTATAGGAATAAGAATTTATTTTTAAAAAAAATTTTAACTTTTAAAATTCTTCGGTAAAAAAATATATTTTTTATTTTTTTAAAATCCATCGGTTAATTTTTATTTTTTTAAAAATCCTTTAGTAACTCCGTCGCTAAAAAGTATGTCAGTGATCTATCGAAAAAATCACGGTCATAATTCCAACGGACTATCACCGACGAAATTTAATCAGTGGCCACTTTTACCTATTGATAATGAAAGACAAATTGAATGAACAAGATAATCAATAATCTAGAATTACATTTACACTGAATTGAAAATGCCGATTGATTACAGAATGTTTAACACCGTACAACCCCTATTCATGCATATCTAAATGTCAGTTACTCTAAATACTTAATGACAACTTAAACCCCTGAGTATTTATATTGTAATCTTTGACCCATAACACATAATTTACACTAATGACACTAAGACCCTTATACTTAATAATTTAGTTTAACTTCTAATACTCTTCTAACTAAATTTAGTTCAAGAAGGTCTTCAACTTTCTTCACGACTCGGATTGTCTTTATAGTAATGTTGGTTCAGTATATCGGGTTAGATTAACTTCTTCCCTTTCTTTCCACTTTAGATATTCATGTTTAGAATGTCCGAGTTCATGGCATTTGAAGCATCTAATATGGCTTTTGTTCTATTGATTTTGATTACCATCTTTATTATCAAGACTTCCAACTTTTACCTTAGCCACATCCAGAGTGTGCTTGATTTGAACTCATATAACCATAATGCTCATAGTTATGTTCTTTAGCCTTTTCCTTTCCACTTGTTTTGGTGAATAGAAGTTCATTATCCATCTCTTCCTCCTTGGTTGGCTTCTTTATGCGTACTTCGTAGGCTTTTAATCTTCCAATGGCTTCTTTAAATGGCATGGTATTAAGACCGTCAAATTGTTTAATTGAAGCAACAATCTGAATGTACTATTCTAGTACAGAACTGAGTAGTTTTTAGTCCAGTCTTTTGTTATCAATTGTGAATCCAAGATTAATCTTCCCGGTGAAGTCGTCAAGTAAGTTAGTGTATTTCATCTTCAAATATTCGAATTTTAATTCAAGTGTTTGTAGTCTTACTTCTTTGACCCTTTTAGCCCCCACAAATTGAGTCTTCAAGTCTCCCCAAATATCTTTAGCATTTGTATGATGAGCAATTTAAGAACAAGTTCTTCAGACATAGCTTGATATAGATATGTGATGGCCATTGTATTTTTCTTAGCATCCACTTCTCTTGTTGGTTCGAGTGCTTCCCGGATCCCGGGAACATTAAAAAGTGTTTTAATGATTACATCCCAAATAGTATAATTTATAGAATTGAGAATCGGGCATTAGAAAGTCATTGATATCCCTTCTTCCTTTACTACTACATTTTCATTACTTTTCAATGATTTATCAGTCATTGATTATTTCTTCTTTTTCCCAATTTCAACAGATAGATTTTGAATTTACATCAACTGCAATGGTTTCGGGTCGAATTTGATATCAACTTAACTAGTTTCAGATCAAACCGATTTCAACCATTAAAGTTTCAGATCAAATTGAAGTTAACTTCAATAGTTTTGGATCAATTTGATTTCAACTTTGATTGAGATTAAATTGATATCAGTTTTAATAACTTCATATCAAATTAACATTTCCCTTCAACTACGATTAATTTGATATCAGTTTCAATAAGTTTGGATCATGTTCTCTCCTTGTCCATGACTAATTTGATATCAACTGTAATAGTTTCAGATCAAATTAATTAGCCCACCGGTTTTTCGGTCGCGTATGAACTTAGGCCGAATCAAAACCTTACTTATGAGAACAGTACACGGGTTTTTGGGTCGCCTTTAAACTTAGGAGGAATCAAAACCAAATGTGCCTTGACATGATTTTCTACTTGTTTCCCTTTAAAACATGGACTTTCTTGTTCCATTTGATAGGAAAGCTTACAAAACAATATTATGATCTTCTCTTTTCCTTCCTCCTTGATTTCTTTCTTCCACAAATATTTAATTTGTTCTATTTCCTTGTAATCCTCAAATCTTCCAACTTAATGGTTTTCAAGTTTGCAAAAATCGATTCTATGAAGGATAAGATGAATTTTGATTGTTCTTGGTTTCCGGGTTGGATCGCTTGCTTAATTTATTTGTTGAACAATTTGGATACCGCGGGAATTAATTACGATGCCAGGGATTGTTGATGACCAATTCGATCGATTCGATTGTTTGATTTCCGTGAAAGGTGTTTTGTCAAGTCAGATTGATGATACCAAATGCACAATCAATTCGAATTGGAGATGTTCAGTCCTATTGATGAGGGAATCAAGCAATGGTTTTGCCAAGCATCGGATGAATTTTTATTGTTCTTGGTTTCCAGGTTGGATCACTTGCTTAATTTATTTGTTGAACAATTTTAATACTGTAGGAATTAATAACAATACCAGGATTGTTGATGACCAATTCGATTGCTTGATTTCTATTTGGCGAATGCCTTATTTAGCAAAATCGTCCAGAATTTGGGAGTAAAGTTTGATTTATCACCTCACCAAAAAGCGGTGTTTGAATGTCTCCAGGCTCCCCGGGCTCAAGATTTTCTAACAGTTATCCCCATTGAAGGATTGGGCCAGCAATTGTCGGCTGTGGAGTACCGGACTATCCTCAAGTATCGGCTAATGATCCCCTTATTTCCGGCTGATGAGCCATGCCCAGTTTGCCACAAGGCTTGTTTGGATTCTTTTGGCGAGCATGCGGTCCATTGCAAAGAGTTACCCGGGTTTGAATACAGGCATGATTTGGTTAGGGATATTCTTTGTGATGTTTTAAAACGGGCAGGAATTTCTGCTAAAAAGGAGGCCCCCGTGAACTTTCTGACAGATCCGCTTGAAGGGAGGTCTACTCTACGGCCGACTGATATTCTTGTGTTTGGTTGGGTGATAAGCGACCAAAATTTTATGCATTAAAGGGTGTAACATGCTATATTTATGTAAATTAACATGTGGAATACAAAAGTTTTGTGTAGATGTGCATGTGCAGGTGTTGGAAGCTTAATGTATGATTTTAGAAGATATTATGCGAGATATGCAAGAGTTGGATGGAAGACAGAAGAAACGGGGCAAAAATGCAGGTCCAGCGTAAGTCTACGCCACCTGGCGTAAGCATATGCCGCCCAGCGTAGGCCTACGCCTAACTAGTTTCTTCACAGCAGGCTTCAGGGACACGGCGTAAGCCTACGCCATACCAGCGTAAGCTTACGCTGGTTACGTTTCAGACGCGGATTTTTGGTGAAACAGCCGATTTTCAGTGTTTAATTGGGGGTTTCTTCCCCAAATTCGAAATCATCTTTTGGAGGACAGCTTTGGGCGATCTTGGGAGTGCTTTTGAGGCTAGGAAACATATTATTGAAGATTGATACTCGAAAGATTGAAAGATTGAAGATGAATTCCACAACCATGAGCGGCTAATCAACCGGTAATCATTCCCGGGTGGATTGTTTGTAAGTTTTTAGGGTTTTATCATGTGCTAGCTTTGAGAAACAATTCTTGTAATCGTTCGGTTTGAAACACTTGAATCTTTGTGTTTAGTATGGTTATGAACTCACGGGAGTCGATAAATTCTTGCACCATTGACCCCGTTAGATGATAATTGCTATGAACTTTGATTTGTGTTGAAGCTATTGATTAATCTAATTCTATATTGCATACATTTGTCTCGATTTCATTCGTGAATATTGTTTTACACTATTTGTCGATGATGTATGAATGTTGATGTTCTTGGTTAGATTTGGTTAATTTGATTTGGATAACCATTCGATTGTTTGAACTCATATGTTGGTGTGATAATCCCTAATTACTTGTGAACTTGAAACCCGGGTGTGGTTCCTTTTTAATTATTGTTTACAACTTAAACCGTTTATTTTCTACTTGATTACTTGTGATCGTTTTGCTAGTTGATTACCATTTGTTAATTTCACCTCAATCATTGCTTGTGTTTGGTCAGAAAGACCCATTGCAACTTTATAAATCACATTGTTAATTAAATTTAAGCATCGACCACAAACTCTTCGTGGTTCGACACCCTTCTTACCCTAACTAGTTTAAGGTGATTAGGACACTCTAATTCTTTATCTTTGACCGGTCCCTTCGACACCGATCAAATTTTGGCGCCGTTGCCAGGGAGTGTGTGCGCTTGGTGTTTTATTCTAGTTGATTTGTGTGATTACTTGTTAACTTATTATTTGTTACTTGTTTTGTTTGGTTAATCTTCTTCTATTTTTGTGTTACGCGTGGTGTTTGTTTTTGTGTGCAGGTGACAGATTAGTGCATGCGTACCCGTTCATCCGGGAGGACTTCACCGCTTGCTTTTGAACCAGAAATTGAGAAGATAGCAAGGCAAAACCGAACCCAACAACAAAATCTACAACCTATTTCATCGGAACCGTCATCTATGGATGGTCGAAGCAGTCATTCTGGATCTAGCATGAGAAACCGTGGCCCAACTCCAAACAGAGGCCCTATCCCTAACCGCCCACCAACTCCACCTCACCGAACCCCAACCCCATCTATACCTATCAATAACAACCAACCCCGTGGATCAGGTCCAGTTCAACAAAACCGATCCGTTAACATCCGAACCAATCCCACGTACCAAGGTAGAAGGGGACCACAACAAAATCAAACCCCTCCTGGAAACATCTTTGGAACTCAACCAAGAAACGAAAATGAGAACGATGGTTGGGAGGACGACGATGGTGAATACTTTGGGTATGATGATAATGAAAAGGTTGGGAATGGTAATGGGTTTGGAGATTACGAGTACGAAGATGGTGAGCGGAGCCAATATGGAGAATACAATGAGGGGCAAGGTTTTGAAGAGGAAAAAGAGGTGAATTATGTTTACCAAAGACCGAGACAACCAATGGGTCGAACGGGTAGACCCGATAGACCTGTTTATCCTCCTAGACAAGAAGGGAGGAGATTTAATGGGGGCTACAATAATGAAAACCAAAGACAACCGGTAGCCCCTATGGGTGGAGTTAATGGTCGCTTTCGACCGGCTATTTCGGAGAATGCCTCTCCAATTGTTCCACCAATTCCGGGAATGAGGAGGTTCAAGTCAAGACCGAATTACATCAACGTTCTTCCCCATTTTCATGGCATGGTAACCGAAGAGCCATACACTCATCTAGCCGAGTTTGCCGCCATTTGTAGCACTATTGGGGATGAAAACTTTGACCAAAATGAGGTCAAACTCTGACTTTTTCAGTTTTCCCTCAAAGATAGAGCAAAGCAATGGTTCATCACATTGCCGGCTAATAGCATCCACACATGGGATGAAATGCAACAAGTTTTCTTGGACGAATATTACTCGGTTGCAAAGACGGATGACTCCCGAATTGAGATTCGGACTTTTCAACAACAAACAGGTGAACTTTTACATGAATCTTTTACCCGTTTCAAAGAGTTGTTGAGGAAATGTCTCCACTATCAAATCGAGTTGTGGGAACTAGTGAAGTGCTTTGTGGATGGTTTGACTCAAGAGGAGAGGAAGTACTTGAAGTCCACAAGTAATGGGACATTGTTGTCTAATCCCGAAGAAGATGATTGGGATTTCTTAGAAAAAATGAGCCAAAGTTCAAAAGCCGAGGCATCGGCTAGCCGAAGAGCCAAACACCCAATTTCAAAATCTGCCCCGGACTATGAGACGAAAGAGAGGTTAGCTTCTATGGAGAAAGAGTTGGCCTTGTTGAAAAAAGGAGAGAAAAAGGAAGTAGCGGGAGTGAAAACTCGTTTTGATGTTTGTGAGAGTTGTGGAGATTTGGGGCACAAAACCATGAGTTGCCCATTCCAAGAAGGTAGACAAGAAAACATGAACCAAGTTTATGGTGATAGGAAACCATATGATACAAACTCAAACTCCTATCACCCGAGCTCGAGGAATCATCCCAATTTCAAATATGGGGATGCGTCAAACCAATTGAACCCAAATTTCCAAGGTTCAAATCAAGGTACTTCGTCATACCAACCTCGTCAACAAAGCAATTATAATTCGGGTGGTTACCAAAGGAGCTCTTATAACAATAACCGGAACACAAATTACCCCCCAAGGAATTACAATCAAGATCATCAAAAACAAAATGGGTCATCAGGGGGTGATGATGCGGTTAGCTCAAAGTTGGATGCACTATTGGAGATGATGAAAGAATCAAAGAAGGAGAATGAAGTGAGAGACAAGTCTTTTGTGGCATTGGAGAGACAAGTTGGGCAATTGGCACAAGAAATAGCTCAACTCAAACAAAATGAAGGTAAATTGCCAAGTGACACCACTTTGAACCCAAAACATCATGTTAGTGCAATTGATGTAGCCCATGGTAATGAAGAATGTGAAGAAAGAGAAGAGGAAGAATTTGAGTTTGGAGAACCCTTAGTTCCTATTCAAATTGGGGAATTTAAAACCAAATTGGCATTATTAGATTATGGAGCGGGGGTGAGCATTTTACCGGGGAGCGTATATGACCAATACAATTTTGGTCCATTAAAAGAATACACCACCACCTTGGTGTTAGCGAATGCTACACGCACGCGGCCTCGGGGGAAACTAGTGGGAGTGGCTGTGAAGATTGGAGAATTTTACTATCCGGGAGATTTCTTGGTGCTCGATTATGCACCACTTGCTAAGAAGGAGGAGCCACGAGTGATTTTGGGAAGACCGTTTTTGGCAACCGCAAATGCGCAAATCAATTGCCGAAACGAAACTGTTGACATGACCTTTGGGAATCGTAAGTTGAACATAAATGTTTTTTCAAATTTATTTACATATTCGGTTGAAAAGAAATGTTCAAAATCGGTTACTACTAACGTGTGTCATCCTCGTGCCAAGGCAAATGAGGTGACACCAAAAAGAAAGGTATTATGTTTGACAGGTTTAATGTGAAAGACGAGCCGAAGGCAATCGAGAAGGAAACTAAGAGGTTGAAGGATGAAAAGAAGCCACCCGACCATGTCCAACATCCAAACGAGAAAGGAGATTTGTTTGATATGGAATTTACAAGAGAGGAGACTTGGAGTTGGAGTGATAACAACCAAAGTGGTGGGGGAGCTAATAGAAGCAAGTTTGTGTTTCAACCTCCATATGGAGTTTCGTCACCATAGAAACACTCAAGTGTGGGGAAGACTCATGGAAGACTTACGAGTCCATTTTTGGTGGTGGTTTAGGCACTCTATGATCGCCTCTAATCAGGTTCATGTTCTTTTTCTCATATTTATGTTGTTTTGATTGAACTATATTATTTTTGTTTGTTTTTGTGTGTTTTGGTGTGTTTTTGTTTGAAACTTGGTTGATTGTGGTTGGGTTGGTGCTTATGGTTATGGTAATCTTTGAGTTGGATATTTGTAGATATTGGGTATTGGATGTTTTGGCACCCACAAACCGCACTTTTATATTTCATAACTATTTACATTGGGACAATGTTAGGTTCAAGTGTGGGGATGTGGGAAATCTTGGAAACTATACAAATTTTTTGATAATTGTTTTACAAAGTGTTTGGTAGAGGTCTTTGGTCATGGTTAATTCACTAAGTACTTGATTAAGTCTTTCCAACAAATATAGAAAAAAAAATTGGAAATGTTGAATTCGGGAGTAACAAAATTGAAGGTGACGGTTTGCATGCACATGTCGGTAACCTATTTTCCACCGTTTTTGTGAGATTTTGAGCCAAATTGATATATATATTCTCTTATTTGAGTGGTTAGCCACTTTGTTTCATATTTTAGAACTTGCATAATGTTGATACATATTGAGACCTTGAACCAATTGATTGCACAAAAATGATAAAGGCATTAGGAGAAACCTTTTTTTATTTTTAGCCATTTTTATGCCTTTACCCGTTAATATCCACTAGATGCCCACTCTGAACCTATACCTTTTCTGTTGACAAAACCCATAACATTAGCCCATTCACCTTTTTAGCCTTTTCTTTTTAAACCCGTGAGTTGGAATTCAATTAACTTAGATTATTGAAGTTGCGGTTGCAATAATAAAAAAAAATGAATGAAAAAGAAATACAAAAATAGTATTGGTTTTGAGTATTAGTTTGAATTATAATAAAAGATGTTATTGGGTCAATTTAACCCAAGTTTCATTTGATAATTTGAAGAAATAAGAATTTTAGTGTTGATGGGTCATCTATACCCATAGTAGAGATTTGAAAGTTTTAGGATTGATTTGTAGTTTCATTAGTTGAATTCCACTCACCTTTAGCCACTTTAAAAATCCTTATCCATACCCGTAACCCTAGCCTACATTACAACCCTTAAAAGACATTTTGATTTGTGCATTTTGGTTGTGTTAGTAGGTGGAGATGTGATCAATATGCAAGCCTATGATAATGTGATTCATTGTTTGGTTTCGAGTGAAAAATACTAGCACATCATCGTTAGCCCATATATGAAACCGAGTGGAGTGATTGATTGTGAGGGGTGTGTGCATTCAAAGCCATAACTGGATATGAGTTAAGCTCGTTCAAGTGTTTCCTTTTGTTTAAAAAGTCATAAATTGTTTGTTGGATTGTAAATCTATTGAGAGTATAATTCTTATGAATCTGGCATGACCTTGGACCTTAACTTATGTTGAGTTAAAACAATTGTTTGAGAATTTGTAATGTGGATTTGAAGCAAAAGACTTTGCTTGAGGTCAAGCAAAACTCAAGTGTGGGGATGTGATAAGCTACCAAAGTTTTATGCATTAAAGGGTGTGACATGTTATATTTATGTAAATTAACATGTGGAATACAAAAGTTTTGTGTAGATGTGCATGTGCAGGTGTTGGAAGCTTAATGTATGATTTTAGAAGATATTATGCGAGATATGCAAGAGTTGGATGGAAGACAGAAGAAACGGGACAAAAATGCAGGTCCAGCGTAAGTCTACGCCACCGGCGTAAGCCTACGCCGCCCAGCGTAGGCCTACGCCTAACTAGTTTCTTCACAGCAGGTTTCAGGGACACGGCGTAAGCCTACGCCATACCAGCGTAAGCTTACGCTGGTTACGTTTCAGACGCGGATTTTTGGTGAAACAGCCGATTTTCAGTGTTTAATTGGGGGTTTCTTCCCCAAATTCGAAATCATCTTTTGGAGGACAGCTTTGGGCGATCTTGGGAGTGCTTTTGAGGCTAGGAAACATATTATTGAAGATTGATACTCGAAAGATTGAAAGATTGAAGATGAATTCCACAACCATGAGCGGCTAATCCACCGGTAATCATTCCCGGGTGGATTGTTTGTAAGTTTTTAGGGTTTTATCATGTGCTAGCTTTGAGAAACAATTCTTGTAATCGTTCGGTTTGAAACACTTGAATCTTTGTGTTTAGTATGGTTATGAACTCACGGGAGTCGATAAATTCTTGCACCATTGACCCCGTTAGATGATAATTGCTATGAACTTTGATTTGTGTTGAATCTATTGATTAATCTAATTCTATATTGCATACATTTGTCTCGATTTCATTCATGAATATTGTTTTACACTATTTGCCGATGATGTATGAATGTTGATGTTCTTGGTTAGATTTGGTTAATTTGATTTGGATAACCATTCGATTGTTTGAACTCATATGTTGGTGTGATAATCCCTAATTACTTGTGAACTTGAAACCCGGGTGTGATTCCTTTTTAATTATTGTTTACAACTTAAACTGTTTATTTTCTACTTGATTACTTGTGATCGTTTTGCTAGTTGATTACCATTGCTTGTTGGATTTGTTAATTTCACCTCAATCATTGCTTGTGTTTGGTCAGAAAGACCCATTGCAACTTCATAAATCACATTGTTAATTAAATTTAAGCATCGACCACAAACTCTTCGTGGTTCGACACCCTTCTTACCCTAACTAGTTTAAGGTGATTAGGACACTCTAATTCTTTATCTTTGACCGGTCCCTTCGACACCGATCATTGGGCAGGGGGAAACACGCTTGTGTGGACCTTACAGGAGTGTCCCCTATTATGGGGCTCAGGGACAATGAGGTTGTGGCGGGTCATGCTGCTTTAAAGGCGGAATCATGCAAAGTTGTTAAACACGAGAAAGCTTGTTTAGAGAACCAACACATGTTTATCCCTTTTGCTTTTGATACTTTTGGGTTCCTAGCACCGGAGGCAGTGGAATTCCTAAACAGGGTTCAACGAGTCGTGCATAGTAATATTTCGGCCCCTAAGACCCAAAGCTTTGTTTTAGTAGGATCGGTTTTGCTATTCAAAAGGGGGTTGCAGCGTAACTTGTTGCCCGTTTACCTGCCACTTTATTGTAATCGTCCTTCTTTTCAAATGGAATAACTATCTCTTTAACAAAAAATGAAAGATGTTTTGTCAAGTCTGATTGATGATACCAACGCACAATCAATTCGAATCGGAGGTGTTCAGTCCGATTAATGAGGGAATCAAGCAATGGTTTTTCCAGAAATCAATTTGAGAATTGTATCTGGAAATCGCAAGAGTGGATCGATGATTTCTTGGATTTTGTTCTTTGTCATTCTTTATCTAATTTTTAAGAAGCAAAACAGGGGTTCGAATAATTCCTTCAAAAGGTTGATCGCAAGTCTGATACGGAGATTTGATCAACCTATACCAACGATGGTTTTGATCAAGCGATGGTTTCACAATGGTTCCAATGAACGATAGAACAATTGGATTTTGGGAAGCAATCGATTTCTTTTTTTCTCCAAGCTCTTGATTGATTTAACAGGGCTCTGATACCAATTATTGGTAATCAAAGACATATTAAATGAACAAGATAATTAATAATCTAGAATTACGTACATTGAATTGCAAATGTCGATTGATTACATAATGTTTAACATCGTACAACCCCTATCTATAATTCTATACATATCTAAATGTCAGTTATTCTAAATACTTAATGACAACTTAAGTATTTATAATGTTATCTTTGACCCATAAACATAATTTACACTAATAACACTAAGACCCTTGTACTTAATAATTTTGTTTAACTTTTAATAAACATGTTTTGACAATTTGTACGTAACTCATGGATTTTTATAATTTTTATTGTTTCATTTGTATTTGTATAAACATATTTATAGGAATAAAAATTTATTTGAAATTATTTTTTGTAACTTTTAAAATCCTTCTAATTTTTTTTAATCCGTCGGTAAATTTTTTATTTTTGTAAATCCTTTAGTAACTCCGTCACTAAAAAGTCGATAGATAATGCGTCGTTAATCTCTCAGAAAAATCATAGTCATATTTCCAACAGACTATCACTGACAAAAATAATCATTAACCATGTTTACCGACGGATTTTTGACCAAATTGTCCATCGGTGATAGTCTTTTGTTTAGTAGCGATTTGATTTATTATATCAAGAATCTATTACAATCCTTAGGAATTATCCCCAATCCAAAGAAGTTATTGTTCATTCCAAATTAACAAGTGTGCTTCAATGAACACAAATTGCAATACAATGATCCTAATACCATTTGGTTGGGGGACAACTTAATTGCAGGTAATCTCAGTGGTGGTATCAATAAAATCTCCTTGAGTATTTTGTCAAAAAGCATAAACGTTTTCTCCAGTGATTTCGACATCATTCGTTACGATTTCAGTACAGTTAAACTCCGAAAAACAATTGAAGATAATCGCTTTCTTTGATGCTGAAGACCCATGTATATTTCTATGCGTTACATCGCTCACATTTACTGATGATGCTGTTGGCTAATCCAAATCAGGAAGAAAGAAAATTAGTCCGGGAGATTTTAGATACCAAAATCAATTACGAGATCTTTATCGAGTAACAAGGCTTACCGGTGCACGGCAATAGGAGTTCTCCATATTAGTGCAGTAATGTTGATCAATAATAATTGGATTTTTAACATTTATGAGATTAATGTCCTCAAATACCACCGATCTAGCGTACCCCTTTCCATACTACATTACAAGAAACCCATAAAAAATAAAATTAATGAGTATGGTTCAAAAATTTAACAATTCAATCACCATAGTGAAGTTTGATGTAATTTTAATTTTACCGGTACAGTCTTGATTCGTACTCCGTTTGACGTTCCAGTGATGTTACAATCTCGCACTAGTACTTGTTCGACTTTCGAATAAGCATCATTCCTCCCAAGGCTTCCAATGCTGTAAAAACAAATCAATTGAGCAAATGGAAATCATGGGACTAACATTTAAATGTTAGATTTTTAATTTGTTTTAATTAACATTTGGTGTAAAGAAAAGATGATCATACTGATGGGCATTTATCGCAGGTTGGACCAAAGGGCTGCAGAATCAAACAAAACGAGTATATAAATAACCAATATATAGATTAAATGAAAGACAAAAAAAATGAAATGATGCATGGTTAACTTTGAATACCTTAACGCCTCCTTCTCCTTCTCCTTCTCCCAACCAAATGGAACCCTGGCCATCTATCTAGCCACCTCCATCCATGACGAGTCCGTGAACCGATGTAAAATACATCAAAAAGCCGCCATCGCAACCTTCCCACCCTTCTACAGTCTTTGGTGCAGTAATGTCACCCAAAAGCTACCCACCATAAACATAATCATATTACCATATCAATTATAATTATAAACCATAACAAACTTTAGTGACTTTACTCGCATTTTATCGGAATTATTTCTTGTTCTAGGTGGTTTAGAATTATAAACAGGCTTAGGTGTTTTTTGAAACCATTGTGGTTTCTAGACTTCTAGTTGATTCGCTCCTTTAACTAGTAGATGTGAACAGTAGGTGATCCGCTAGTCAAACTAGTGAATGTGAATGATACAAAAATAACAATAAAATATTCATCATCTCCAAACATCAGGCTAATAATAATATATTTTATTGTTATTTTTACAGTTCACATCTTCTAGTTTGACTAGCGGATCACCCACTGTTCACATCCGCTAGTTGAAAGAGCGGATCACCTAAAAACCAAAATGGTTTCAAAAACACCTAAAAACTATTCTAAACCACCAAGAAGAAGAAAGAAATCGATTTTATCAAGACTGGAAAACACAAAATCACAAATGATTATTGATTTGAGTCTGATTGTACCTGAAAATGAACGCTAGAAGATTTGCACGGACCGTTGAATGCCAGATGGTATGATCAATGTCGGATCTTCTGTTGTGTCTCCACATAAAGCCCCCCATGCGCTAACAAAAGCCTGTGTTTTATGAACGTAATGAGAACAAATAAATTGCTCTTTTGATTCAAAATTGTAACATGATTTACGTACCTCAGTGTCATCTGTATCCCCATCTCCTATTGCACCATAAGATGTTACGTCTAAAGTGTCCACACTTGCTGTTTTAGGGTCAAAAGAAATGTAAAACAAGCTCATCAAGATTATCATCAAGAAACCCTGCAAAGAGAAAGAGGAATACTGTAAGTGTAGTGAATCTGGCATGGATGTGTGGTAATGCTAGCTGGAAGCATATCTTACCATGCTTGAAGCGATCAAAGGAATCTGTAATACCACTTCTATCTTCAGTTCTAGAATATGAGAAAATATCAGATTATGTGTATATGTTGCTTTTGTATTAAGTAAATAATTAGAGTAGTTATTATGGGCACAACTTTTTGTACTACTGTTTTAAATACCATAATTATTTTGTATTTTGGTGTTTGCATCTTAACTATGGCTATGTATATATATGTGTGTGTTAATTATGATATGATATGTGTGTGTTAATTATGATATGATATATATATATATACACACACACTCACACACACACATATATATATACACTTTCACACACACACACATATAGGGTCCGGTTCCTGTATAAAGGCTTTTTTCCGTGTGAAGGTATGAAGTGGCATGCGTGATTATAATTTGCGCTTGCGTGATAATTATCACACTGTGAAATAATTATCACGCTTTGAAATAATTATCACGCAAGTGTAAAATGATAATCACGCATGCCCTTCGTACCTTCGCACGGAAAACAGACTCTGTATTCAAAACTCTCTCTCTCTCCCTCCCTCCCTCTCTCTCTCTCTAAATTTTTCTCATATAGATAACTCATGTTATCTTATACTATCTCAAAAGTGTTCACCACCCCAGACTCAACTCACAATTATAACACAGTAAGTCTCTTCGACATGGACCAAGCTTACTATTCTGATGACTCACAATTTACCACATAAATACCATACACTGGTTATCTCAATCCAACCTATAGACACTGACTTAACCGGCCCTAATCAAGACTCTCACAAATAAACTGACACAACAGTTGTACACAATTACTCATCCCGACACAATGGTCAATATAACTCTACACATTTACATTAATAGCATCTATCCACCTATATATGTGTGTGTATATATATACACACTCACACACACATAAATATATATACATATATACACTCACACACACATCACATATATATATATATATATATATATATATATATATATATGCATATGTGTGTGTGTTAGTTATGATATGATATTACGTAATATTATACATATGTTACGTAATTATATACATAGTGTGCGTAATCATAACTCGTAATTATAAGGATACATATGTTTTAAAAACCGGTTTTTAAACTGTACCGGGTGGGGCTAAAAAATGGTCCAACCAGTTGTACCGGGTTGTATCGGACGGTTCAACCGGGTTGACTTGTTAACCATATAATTTCATAAAAATACAACTTCAAATCAAAAAATAATTCAAAAGTACATGATTCCATAATAAAAAAGAATCCAAAAATTAATCCATAATAAAAAAAAGAATCCAAAAACATTCAATTTTCCAACAAAGTTTTTTTTAAATAAAAGTGTACAATTGTTTTATGACATTGAAGTGTTGAATACATCAAGTTCACGATCACTTAAAACATGAAATTCACTATCATCATCATTCTCGTCAACAAGAGCGTAACTATTTCCGTTTCCTACAATATTAAATAAGAATTTTTAGTTACCAATAATCATGATATACTAAAATTACTTAAGATAAGTAACATATTTAACAAGTAACCTTGAGTTTGAGAAACTAGTTCATGCTCTTCTTCACCAAACATGTTATCTATATCACATTATGAAGTTCTCCTTCCGCCTCTTCTTCAACCACCCAAAATTCTGTATGGTTAATACTTACATAATCAATCGGATCATAGAATCTCTTATCATATTAAACATTTACCCAAATGTTAACACTTAAAAAGTAAATTATGATGTAATAAAAAACTTAATTTTTTTTTGTTTAAACCTAAAATTTTACTTTAGCCTAAAACAGGGAAAACGGTCTAACTCGGTATTACCGGTAATACCGGCGATTCAAGTTACAAACCGTTCTTCCAATTTACCGGGCTCAAACTTACCGGCCTAGTGACCGAGATCTGGTTCAACCGGTATTACCGGCCGGTTTGAACCGGTTTTTAAAACATTGCATATACCCCTCGCCTAAAATACATTGGCACGTCATGTTAATTTCCTAAACTTAGCACAGAATCATATTTTTATAGGAGCCGGACCCTATGTGTGTGTGGAGATGGTGTTATAAAAGGGTGAATTTTCTAGAAAGGGTGAGAAAAATTATCATTCAGTGATTAAGGGTAATGAATGGTTAAGATGATGGGAAGGTGCCATGTAAGCCAACTTCATGAATTAAAGGGGCTTGAAGGGCGATTTTGGAATAGCTAATCGTTCCTAATTTTTCTCAAGTTCTCTCATTTTTTTAAACATAAATAACGTTCTTATACGTTATTATTTTTTTAAATTACACTATAAAATTGAATATTTTTTATCTTTAATTTGAGTAGAGTAAATAAATAAATAAATAAATAAATAAAACTTTTGTATCAAGTACTATTCTGTGCCAACACAATGTCTTTATCCATTTTAACGGTGCGTTAGTTTATGTTATTAATATGCCCACTTTTTTCAAAAATTTGGACCATTTTACCCTCAACCCCAGGATACGTGATAGCTAATGTTTCCTTTTGTCTCTCTCAGGGTCGTCCTTAAAATTTCGGGTGTGCTGTGCAACTTGAGAAAATGGGCCCCTAAATATAAAGTTATATATGAAAAAAATCATTACTACAACGATCGGTTTTTTTTTGTTCAGTCGATTGTAGCCCTAATAGATCGAGTGATTGTCGATTCTCAATTGAAGCCACTGGCGGCGTCTTCTCAAATTCTATTTCCTTGCCGCTAGTTATTTTTTAAAATAGGTTTAAAATTTGTTTAATTTTTTAATTAGGTTAAATGAGTTTATAATTTTAGATGAGTTCAATTAGTTTAGATGGGCTAAAACTAAAAAAGATATTGGGTTAGTTTTAAAAAAAGTTTATTGGGTTTTAAAATGTTTTTGGTTTATAAACTTTATATGTTTTTGTTTTAAAATAAATTTAAATACGTAATATTTAAAAAAGAGTAAACTGCAGTTTTTGTCCCTGAGGTTTGATGGTCTTAACAGGTTCAGTACACCCTTAACACTCTGAGTCCCTAATGTTACATTTCTTAACACTTACCATCCCTGGCCCTAACATCCGTCCATCCTTCCGTTAGTTCCCCCTCACGTGCCCCTCGTGTGAGGGGTATTTTCATCTTTTTGCCTCGTTTATTAATCAGCCTTCGTCTTTCACTCCCGATTGAACGATGTTTATACATCAGACTTCGTCTTTCACTCACAAAACTCCAACCCTAATCCTTAACACTCTCGATTGAAGCATCATTCCATCACATACGTACCTGATTGAAACCCTAATTCATCCTGATTGAAGCATCATTCCATCGCAATGTTGGGGTCATTATAGATGGTTCGTGGTGCAGACGAAGAGTTCTACCCATACGAGGTTTATGGTAAGGTTTATGGTAAGGTTTGCAATTCACTATTTTGTTCTAGTGTTTAACTTATTCATCATTTTTTTCTTTTAAATTTCGTCACAGCAAATGAACCAACTATGTTTATGCTAATAATTTTCTATGCTAGTGAATTTACCAACTATCCTAGTAGGAGGTATATAAATGGTAAGTCTGACTACATTGATATGACTGATACTAATGATTTTGATCAGTTTGTGTTGGTGGAGATGATTAAATCATTAGGATACCCATGTGATATGGTCTTTTACCATCTTTATAAGGTTTCGAACTTAGATTTGGACATAGGTCTAAGGACATTGGGTAATACTACTGATGTAGCTCAGTTATGTTCACTAGTGGAAAATGTCAAAGAAATTGAGATCTATGTTGAGCATTGGCACACAAAAATTAATAATTTTTTTCTTCAGCATCAAGTAGAGGTTGAATGTACTGATCATGTGGAATTAGGTTGGGAAATTGGGTCTGATGTAGAGGAGGCAAAAATGCAATCTTATTTTGATGACAATCAGGGGTCTGATTTAGGTGATAAAGAAGGTTATGTTGAAAGTGTTAGGGGATTAGGTGATAAAAAGGTGATGTTGAAAGTGTTAGGGGATTAGGTGATAAAAAGGTGATGTTGAAAGTGTTGCGGAATTAGGTGATAAAAAAGTTGATGACAAGGAAGAGCTTGTGTCTGATGATGATGTTGGGTCTGAAAAAAGTGATGAGCTTGAGTCTAATGAAGATGAAGATGACTCAGATTATATAGTAGATGACAACCTTGTAGAGGATCTAGAAGTGGACATGGAGGACTTCAAGTCTACTGTTGATGACTTTGATGAGGATTTAGAAGTGGGAAATGATAACATGAATGAGGATACTTTGAATGTTGACATGGAAAATTTTGAAAGAAATAGTGAAGATGAAGATCATGTGCCACCATTAAAGAAGGCTCTGAAGGAGATGAGGCAGAAAGCAAAACAACGGTATATAACAACATGTCCATTCTATGTTAGACAACTAATTGATGACAAGGAAGAGATGAAGTGTATAGTAAAGGAGCATGCCATTGCGACTAGAAGACAACTTTTCATTGAGAAAAATGACAAGTTCAGGTTTAGAGTAGTTTGTAGGGGTACTAATCCAGATTTCACAGGTGGTGAGTCTTCAAATACCAGTAAATTAAAGGTCCCCTACAAAAGAAAGAATCATGCCCCAAAATTATAGTGTTCCACAAGTGGTCAAAAGGCATTAAAAAAAACCTACCCCTCCTAGGAAAAAGTATCCAAAGCCCACTTTCCCTTGGACTTTGCATATCTCTAGGAGAGATATTTCAGATCCATGGTGTGTGAAAAGTTTTAACATGCAACACCAATGTTTACAAACCCGAGAAATAAATCTTTACACCATGGGCTTTATAGCAAGAGATATTGCACCTTTAATTGATGGTAACCCCACAATACCATTGGCAGCTTTGCAGGATCAACTTCAAAAGAAACATCAGATCCAAATCTCACTGATGAAAATGTCCAGGCCCAAAGCCATTGCCACAAGGAAAATGTTTGGTGATTACCAAGATCAGTATGGGTTATTAAGAGACTACTATGAGGAATTGATTAGATCCAACCATGGGTATACTGTTAAGATTGATGTTGAAACTAAAGCTAATCCAAGTAGTCCAACTAGGCGGTTCAAGGGAGTGTACATCTGCTTTGCAGCTTTGAAATTAGGTTTTAGGATGTGTGGGAGGGAGATTCTTGGTTTGGATGGCTATTTCATGAAAGGTCCATACCCTGGACAGATATTGACTGTTGTAGGTGTTGATGCCAATAATGGTATATATCCAGTTGCATATGCACTAGTTGAAGCTAAAACTAAAGACTCTTGGATATTGTTCTTAACATGTCTTGGAGATGATCTTGATCTAAGTTCCAGATCTAATTTCACATTCATAAGTGACAGGAAAAAGGTAAATTCCATATCTACTTTGAAATTTTTTAAGTGTTAGCAATAGATAACTTCTTTTACTGTTTTGGATGTTAGGGCCTTGTACCTGCATTATCCACGATGTTCCCTAGTGCTCAGCATAGGTACTGCCTGAGACACCTTCATGAGAATATTAAGTCAAAGTGGAGAGGAGGAGTATTCAAAAACATGCTTTGGAGCTGTGCTAGTGCTACCACTATTCCTATATTTGACAGAAAGATGGAGGAAATAAGATACACGGATTCCAGTTTGTATGATTGGCTGAAGCAAATTCCACAACCAGTTGGTCCAGAGCACATTTCAGTGGTATTTATCATGTATCTTAATTTTTCGTATTATTAATGAACAATTAATTAATGTTTGTTGGCTTAAACAGGAAGGGCAAAGTGTGATGTGCTACTTAACATTTGTGTGAAGTTTTTAACAAGTAGTTAATTGGAGCAAGAGACAAGCCTGTAATAATTTGTATAGATTTCATAAAGCAATACATGGCCAAAAGAATCATTGTGGTGAATAGGATGATTGTAAAGAGTGAAGAGCCATTAACACCCTATGCAACTAAAATGTTCAAAATCATTAGTATCAGCCATATCAATGTAGTCAGACTTACCGTTTATATACCTCCTACCAGGAGAGTTGGCAAATTCACTAGCATGGAAGATTTTTTAGCATAAACATAGTTGGTTAATTTGCTGTGATGAAATTTAAAAGAAAAAAAATGATAGAATAAGTTAAACACTAGAACAAAATGGTGAATTGCAAACCTTACCATAAACCTCGTATGGGTAGAACTCTTCGTCTGCACCACGAACCATCCATAACGACCCCAACATTGCGATTGAATGATGCTTCAATCGGGAGTGTTAAGGATTAGAGTTGGAGTTTTGGGAGTGAAAGATGAAGTCTGATGTATAAACGTCGTTCAATCGGGAGTGAAAGACGAAGGCTGATTAATAAACGAGGCGAAAAGATGAAAATACCCCTCACGTGACGGGCACGTGAGGGGGAACTAACATAAGAATGGACGGAAGTTAGCGCCAGTGATGGTAAGTGTTAAGAAATGTAACGTCAGGGACTCGAAGTGTTAAGGGTGTATTGAACATGTTAAGACCATCAAACCTCAGGGAGGAAAACTACAGTTTACTCTATAAAAAATAAAAATAAAAATTTGGGCCCCCGAAAAACTGGGCCCTGTGCGGCGCACCTCCTACACCCGTGAAGGGCCGACCATGGTCCCTCTAAAGCCACTCAACTTTCACTAGGTGTTTCAATCCTATGTAATGTTTTTATAAATGTTTAAAGTTTTTAAATTAAGTGATGCAATTGAAACATATATGATCCTTGGTTATCAATAAGAGAAATTTTTACTCCAGTTAACTTAAAGTAGGAGGCAATAGTGAATAAAAAAATTCACTAAATAATAAACAGGTTTCAAAAATTGTTATATTTAAGTTGAATTAGAAAAAAAAAATACATGCTAAATTACATCAAGATTCTTATATGTTTCATTTTCTTCACTTAATTTTAAAAAATTTGAACATTTATAAAAATATTACATACGATTGAAACATTTAGTGAAAGTTGAGTGACTTTAGAGGAAAAAAACTTTAAGTAACTTTAGTGAAACATTTGAAAAACTTTGTCATTATATATATATATATATACACACACTACCTAAGGATAGGTTTGTAATTTATCAAAAAAATTAAGACCACTTTAAAGACAAAAATTTTTACATAAGTACCATAAATAATGCATGAAAAATATTTAATTACCATTTTACCTAATACTACTCAAAACACAATGATCAGACCCGCTTTACAAAACCCCTTATTCAAAACACGTCGCATCGCAGGCCTCTCCCTCCCCACCATCACCCTCATCCTCCCTCTCCCATAACCCTAGCCATCGACGCCTCCGTCTCCGTCTCCGTCTCCTTCGTCACCACACCACTCTCCTCCTTCGTCACCACTCGATATCTAATAGCAGGTACTATTCTTCAATGGTATCAGGGCTAGAAATCCTCTACTCTTGAAATTGCAATCTCTGAAACCATGGCAAGAAGGCAGGACGGTCAGTTGATGCAGCAAGAACAACCGTAAATAAGAACCGATACAACAACAATATCATTTTCCGACCAAACGTTCCAATTGGAAGGGAAGACGCCAATCAACAATCAAGAAGCACCTTTGAAAACGAGAATACCCAGGTAATTTCAGAAATTTGTGATAGGGTAACTAGGTTATCAATACAAGTGAATCAGTTGGTTAATGATCAAGATAGCAGGTGTGATGTGTTAAAACCTATTCTCCTACACCAAAATTGTTCTGTTGTCAGTGATAATAGAGGAGAAATTGGAGTAGGCTGTTCATCAAGATTCATTAAAGTTGAGTTTGCTCACCAGGTGTTTGATGAAATGCATGAACAAATTAGGGGTGCAAGAAAATATAAGGAATTTAGCAACAAGTCTTGGTTAGGATTGAAGGAGTCATTAACAATAAAAGATGGTTCTATGATTGAGGATGAAATGCCAAAACAGATTGGTAATGTGAAGGAATATTATGATGCATTTAACAAGATCATTTATCAATTACAACCTTCACAAGATTATACGTTGAAGTGTTTCATGAAAGGATTGAAAGAAGACATTCAAATTAAGGTGAGAATGTTTAATCCTACAACTCTTTATCATGCTTATTGTCTTGCAAAATTAGAGGAAATTGTTTTAGAATCAGTTTCAAGGTCTCAACCATCTAAAGTTGGCACCATGCTAGAAGTTGCCATGGAATCAAACAAAGAAAAAGAAAAAGAATGGAAAGATGGGGCTGTTAGGGAAAAAGAATTTGAAAAAAATGATAAGGATGAAAAAGAAGCCAAAATCTTAGAATTGTATTGTTGAAAATTTCAAATTACAAAAGCCAAAATTGATTTAAGTCATTTAACTTGTTCAACTTAGCTGTTTGAATTAATCTTGGTTTCTTAACTTAGCTCAAATTTTAGGTCCTTTTTACATGTTCATCCAAAATTCTTAAATTTTAGTGGTTTTGTTAATGCAATTTAATTTTAGTGGCCCTTTAAGTGTTTATCTTATTTAATCTATTGTTAAATGCAATTTAATTTTGTTGACACAGATTTAGGGATGATAAACTTGTTTTTCCATAAACGGGGCATGCTCATCAGGGGGTATGTTAATGACCCTAATTGGGTGCATTAGTAAGGTAATATCCAAAATTCTTGCCAATCAAATTAAACTTGTTATTGGGTCTGTAATTTCAGATTCTCAAACGACATTTTTAGCCAAAAGAAATATACTTGATGGGCCGTTGGTGGTTAACGAGGTTTTGTCATGGTTGAAGAAATCTAAACAGAGTGGGTTGGTGTTCAAAGTTGATTTCAGTAAGGCTTTTGACTCAATATCATGGGAGTTTATTGATTTCATGTTGAAGCAAATGAACTTTTCGGATAAGTGGAGGCTTTGGGTTAAAGGGGTCTTGGGGTCGGCAAAAGCATCCGTTTTGATTAATGGTTCCCCTTCAAAAGAGTTCACTTGTTCCTGAGGGGTAAGACAAGGGGATCCCCTATCTCCTTTCATTTTTCTTATTGATATGGAATCGCTCAAATGGATGATTGATAGGGCTGGAGTTCTTAGGTTGTTTAGGGTATCAAAATGCCTAATAATGGGCCAATCGTATCTCACTTTTTGTTTGTGGATGATGTCATAATCCTTGGGGAGTGGTCGAAATCAAATTTTCAGAATTTATTAAGGTTATTAAGGTGTTTTTATCTCGCTTCAGGACTGGTAATAAACCTTAAAAAATGCAGTCTTATTGGCATTAACACACTGGACAGTAACGTGGAAGAGTTGGCTGGGATAGCTAGGTGCCAAGTGGGTCAGCTTCCATTTTCGTATATGGGTTTAAAAGTGGGTGCTAATATGAATCTGTCCAAGAACTGGCGGCCGGTAATTGAAGCATTTGAATCAAAGCTCTCGGTTTGGAAGGCAAAGAATCTTTCCATAGGGGGAAGGGTGGTAATGATAAAATCGGGGCTTGACAGTCTTCCGATATACTATTTTTCCTTGTACAAAGCCCCGGACATTGTGATAAACATGTTGGAAAAAATTAGAAGAAACTTTCTGTGGGGAGGGGGTCCGGGAACTCTAGGAGGATAAATTGGGTTAATTGGGACAAGGTTTGCTCTTCAAAAGCTAATGGGGGTCTTGGTTTGGGGTCTATTAAAGCATTTAATATGAGCCTTCTAGTAAAATGGTGGTGGCGGTTCATCTTAGAAGGGAATTCATTATGGAAGGACGTAATTAGCAGCATTCATGGTCAAAGATGGGGACCCGCTTGCATTCCTGGCAGAAGAGATTTGGCTGGAGTGTGGGGTAATATCAAAAAATTGGAGGTAGCGCTTAGTTCTCGAAGTCTGAATTTCAATGAAATGGTGGAGGAAAAGGAAGGTGCCTGGATTTGGAAACACAACGAACAGGGGGTTTTTTCGGTCAAATCAATGCGTTGTGTTGCTTAGCCCGGTTTATAATCCATCGGAAGCCCATGTGTTTAAGTGGTGCAACTCGGTTCCGTTAAAGGTGAATATATTGGCTTGGCTTGCGGATCTCGACAGGATTCCTACAAGACAAAATGTGGAGACTGCTGAACATTTATTTACCTCATGTTACTATGCCAACATGCTTTGGGGCTTTATTAGCACATGGTGTAAAACTTCACCTATCTTTGTTTTCTCGGTTAGGGACATCTTGAAACTTTTCTAAGCTAACCTGGTGTCATCCCATAAACACAAAGCCTTCCAAGTGGTAATATTATCCGCAATTTGGTGTATTTAGAAAATAAGGAACGGAGTAGTTTTTTGAGGCAAACGGGCATCTCTCCGATGGTTGTTTGAAGATCTTAAGCGTTCAAGCTACTCATGGACAAAAAAATATAAGGGAGATCGGGATAGTAGATTGGGAGAGTTGGAGCTCTTTTAATTTCTAAAGGGTACTTTTCTGTTTTTTTGTGGTTTCTAATTATCTGTTATGCTTTTTTCTTTCATTGTTGGTTTCTGTTTGTTTGCTAGATCCTTCTAGCCTTTTAATACAAGTCTGTCTTTAAAAAAAAGCATAACGTATCACATATTTAATTTTAGAATTGAATTTTACGTTTTTTTAGGTGCTTTAACTTTTGATACCCTAAATTTGGTTCTTTTTATAAAACTAGAAATCGTACCCCGCGCTTCGCGGCGTGAATCAGAACTTAAACGGTTGAGACGGTGACATTAATGTGACCAAGCACAAAAAGAAATGTGCTTAAATAAATTTTGCCCCGCGCTCCACGGCGGGAACCATAAAATTCATAAAAGAAACGTATGAAGTTACGGGGACTCAGTTGTGGAGGTCGAAAAATAGATAAAAGACAGTTAGATAACGGTACCGATATTTCTCATTCTTCACGGTTGGCAGTCGATATAACCCACGATACCTAAAAAATACTTTATTTTGAATACGACTCCGTTTTTAACAAAATTAACATTGGGGCATCAACAAAGAAAAAAAACAAATAAACACATTGAGAAAAAATCATACTATATATATTACAGGGGTAAACTTAAAACTTGAAGGGATCAAAGTTAATATTTAGAAAGTGGAGGAATTATTTTTGTCAAGCTACAAAGTTAAGGGTTAGATTACACTTAGGATTAAGTATCAGTGTAACGCAAAAGCCCCGAGGTGCCTTTCACATAACGTGGAACCCAAGTAACTATCTTCACCTTAAAAGATGTAACTTTTTAATTAGAATCAAGATAACATGTAATTAAAGACCTTTTTTTTTAATTCTTTTCTAACGAAATGATATAACTCGTTTGTATTATTAGATACATTTTGAGATACTTTCGACAGGTGTGACTTGCATAATCTCATTTTATCTGTTTTGTTTTAGTTAGTTTTTAACGACTCATTTCCATAAACTTCTTAAATCTATACCTAATAAATAAATAATTGGTTGCACCACGTGTTATAATTTTGTGAGCTTAAGATTCTTTTTCCCCGTTTATTTTTTTTTCTTCATTACTAACTATTTGATATTTTTATTACTAATTATTTAATATTTTCTTTATTAATTTCTAAGATCTTCATTACTATCTAATATTTACTTTATAATTCATCAATCTTCATTACTAATTATTTAATATTTCCTTTATTCAAATCCGTGAGTTTCTAACCTAGTTATAATAATACATGTGTACCAATAACAAAATTTCCAATCAATTGAATCTTGAATCATGCGATGTGTTTAGGCGTGGGGTTAGGATTGACAATTTACGGCACGACTCGTCAATAGAACATGACTCGATACAAAGTTAAACATGTTAGTGTTTTGGATGAACGGGTTCAGGTCATAGACGAGTCGACACATCAAACACACGATTAAAAATGTGTTAAACCGGTTTAACCTGTTAATGACACACATAACATGATTAACGTATCGTGTTAAATTGGTTGGCACAACACGTGCGTGACCCGTTTATTAAAACGACATAGGTTTATAGTTTATAAATAATTAAATATGGATTGTGTTTTTTTAGTAATTTTTTATCATGTTAATTGTATCTTATTAATATATAAGCCATATTTAGTGAATCATGTCATTAATCGTGTTAAACGAGTAGTGTCATGTCATTCATGTTATTGAACTGGTTATATTTAAACATATTAAACGTGTCATGTTATGTAACCAGCTTACTAAAATGTCTGTGTCAGTGTTTAAAAAATGATATGTTTAGTTAAATGCATCATGTCCAAGTTCACTAGTCAGGTTAAACATGTACCATCATGTCACCCTTTTAACACAACACGACACGTTTTACCTGCTCATATAGTCGAGGGGGTGAAAGTGTGTAATCAATAACTTTGAAGTTAAGGAAACCCGGATAGTTGTAAAGCAAACCAAAAGGGTCCGATTCTCAGTGGGTGTTGGCAATCAAAGAGAATAATACTCCACACACAACCTCGCACTTGATCAAATCAACCAATAATTATCATGTTCTTCGGTAACTTTCAGATCTCCTCTTTCCTTTTAATTTTCGAATTGAAGCAACAATTTTTCTCGATTTGCATCTAATTCTCCGAATAAAGTTTCAATTTTCAATTTCATCCTTTGTGGTGATTTTACAGGTCACTCGTTATTCGATTCGATTTACAGGCGATTGATTTTTGCTATTTGACGCCCTAGATGCCAATTTTCGGATCAGTTTCCAGTTGCATCAGCAAAATTATCGAATTCATGGGGTCAGTGTTCCTCTCTTTCGTGTTCTTATTTTCAACAAGTGGATTGCAAAATTAGGGTATTATTCTATCAAATACTGTGTCTGTTCTACGGGTTGTTGAAATAAAGTTGCGTGTTTAGAAGCTCCTTGCTTACATGTGTGAAATCTGTTTATAGTTTCTGTGAATTGTAGAAGAATATGACATGAGAAGATGCTCCAGATGTTGTTAGCTAATAGGTGTTGTAGCTATTAGTTTTGTTCTCAGTGTGTGTTAGTTGTGTGTGTGTGTGTGACAGTGTGGCCATGACTTCATAATCTATTAATAAATAGACTGGATGAAGGAACAAAATGTATAAACAGCAGCTGTTGATATTAGGTTTAAAGCTCAATTTTCCAAATTTTGGATATTCGATGGCACGCTTATGGTAAGCAAAAAATAACTATCAAATTGTGTTCTTAGGGGTGCTTTCCATTTTATGCAGTGCATGATGTGATGATTAGATCTCACTTCTTTTGTTCTGTTAGAATCCCGATATTTGTAAAAGAGGGAATGTGTATGCAGTGTTCATTTGTGTAGTTAAAAATACTCTTTAGCAGTGGTGTGGCCAGGACATTTATTTGGATGGAGCAAATAACCTCAAGAATGAACACTGAACACTAACAAGTATCAAAAAGCTTGAAAGACAATAGAATGTAAGGTCACAATAAAATTGTTATTTTGCATTAATATAGTATCTAAAAGGGAATATAAACTAAAAGCCTGAGTTACTTTTTTTCAATATATGAACTAGACCACTAAAACTGTATGGTTTAGTAGTAATTTCGGTGGCCTGGCTTCCAGAAGTACTATTGTCATACTGGGTTACTTTTAAGAATGTTTTTCTATGGATTTTATTTTAAAAGGGTTTTGGTAGCCATCTATGTTGATCTAAAAGGCCCATGTATGGTGACTTGTCTTTGTTGCCTGGTGGAGGTTTTATGGCCATCTGGGCACTTTCAACTGTAATTCTTTTTTGTATCATTCAGTATTTTTTGTTAGGAGTAAAATATAGTGTTGCAGCATGATTTCATAGGGTTTTATTGACTTATTTCCATGAAACTCTTTAGCCGAGGGTTGCATCAGAGGGGCATAATGGTGTATGATGACATCATCTTTTCTGTTTATCAACCAATTACAGTTTTGTCTTCCTGTAGTGCCAAGCATTTTAGAACATTACAAATTCATGATATAACATAAACCAATTCTGATGCTTTGTTGCATATTCATCCGCTTGTCTAATCACGTGCTTATCCTTGAACCTCACTATCTTCAAATCCATAACATCAGGCGCCCTGATTACTTAGTTTTTTAAGCTATATTTTTTATTTCCTAATCATTTTTATGGTTGTAAACCTTTTTTGCAACAGAGCAGAGGGTGTCTTGGATGTTGTACTATGCCTCCATTTGTAACTACTGAGAATAAGCCAACAGGAAATTTAGGAAAAGACCAAGTCACAATTAAACATAGCATTTTAGAAGATTTTTGGAGTAGCAGCACGTATGAGATGGATAATAGTGTACCACAGTCTCAGATAAGTGCTTCGTCAACTAGCAATGCACCGGTGGATGCCCAAAGTAGTTCTGGCAACAATCCTTCAGAATTTGTAAACCGTGGTATGTTTTTCAGTTATTTATCATTGTAAATTGTAAAATCAATAGTAACCTTTTGTTGGTTTAGGTCTTCTTCTTTGGAACCAAACAAGGCAACAATGGATTGGAGATAAGGAACCTGGTCACAGTAAAAAAGCTCGACCGCCTGTTATAAGGTATGGATAATTTAGTATTTTTTAGGATCCAACTTTTTTCAGTCTTGATTTTAAAAGTTAGAAATAATATTACTTGTTCTATTCTTGATAGTATGCGCCATTAAGTAGGTTCACAGGATACACAGTAAGAAACATATCTAACTCTAAAGCGTTTATGATGATTTTAGCCAGCCAACTTTCCTTATATATCGGTTAGCTCCCTATATGTTCTAGTTGATTTTTATCTATGTTTGAGTGAGATAAACGAATTTTAGTGACTAAACCACTCAAAAAAAACATTAGCGGCTTAATCGGTATATTGGGGAAAGTTGGTTGCTTAAATTCAATATAAACTCATTTTAAAACCAATTTGTTGATCATGGTATCATTAGGAAAGCAATAAAAATTGTTATTATTGTTGAAATGAAATTACATTCTAAAAAGATAGATTTTGGATTTATTTTTATAGTTTGCCCATTTGTGAGTGGTAACCAAAACTTTTTAGAACTATTTGATTTTGAATGTTATAGAAGTTAAAATTATCCATCTTCAACAATTTGGATTTGTTTAGTTTAGACTCCGTATACCTCAGTAATAGTTGCAATTATATCTAGTTTAATAGCGATGATAATTTATAGAACAATCATAATTTCATCTGACTCTATTTTTTTGATAGTTGGAAGGCAACTTATGATAATTTGCTTGGGACAAACAAGCCTTTTTCACGACCGATCCCTCTGCCTGTAAGTCTCTCTCTTTATTGTATTGTTCAAATGTGTTATTTTCTGATTACAAAATATGAAGTAGAATCGATCCGAATTGTTAGAACAAAAATTACATCATTCTCAGGAAATGATAAATTTTCTTGTGGATATCTGGGAACAAGAGGGATTGTATGACTGAGTTGCTGGCAAACACGTCGTCTGTTGCTTTCCGATTATTATGCAAGTACGATCGACATCAATCTACTGTTATGTTCATATCTTATGATTCTTGAGATGCTGAATTATGTTTGTTTGGATTTTTTTTTTTTTTAATTTTTTGTATGGGGGGTGTTCATGGGCACAGTTATAATTTCTAGTATTGCTGTTTTAAGGTGAGCATAAATGGAACCTGAGAGTGTAGTGGTACAAATCTGTTGGCCTTTTGGATGAAAACTTGAACTTTTTTTGTGTATAATTTTACCTGGAAAATCACTTGGAGGTTTCTTAATTTTGATGCTTGAGTTATGTATTCAGATAATGAATTCAATTCTCTTTTGGTAAATACATTCCAATTGCACATTGTTGTATCGTCACTTGGTTGAACTTACTATCTCAATTACGAGTGGCAAAAATGGTCTAGTCCGGTCCAGTTGTTTAACAGGTCAAAATATGTTTGGGTCAAAACGAGTCGTTTTAATTTAACAGGTCAAATGGGTATATTTACTTTTATGGCGGCTAGTTGCGATGGCGGTGGTGGCGGCAACTCCGATGACGACCGGTAGGTGGTGTCGGGGACGAAGAGTGTTGGTGACCAAACTGGAAAACCGTCACTAGACGCTAGTTAACTAACTTCTTTAGGTATGGACTTTTGTCCGAGTTTACATAAAATACCAAAATTAAATTTCAGTTTGATTCGACCATGTATGTTAAAATAATCATTTGGCTAACTTTATACCAAAATAATTATGAAAGTAATCATTTGTGTATCATCTTGTAAGATATATCATACATATTAATGAGATTTAAGTCATATACGCAAACGAAAGTATATACGCGACCATGAAGACAAGTATTGTATGAAAACATTCATAATTATTTTGACGTTATTTAGGGGAAAAAAAGAACTTTTATTCTTTTATAAAACGGATAATATTACATTGTATATATAAAAATAAATTTATGTCTTCCAAAAAATATAAATAATATAATTTTAGAAATGACAAGATATACGTGGATACAGCGACACTGTTTTTAAAATTGCAAATTGCAAATTGCAACTACAACTCATTAACTAGAATGAATTAAAATTTATGTACACCTGATAGATTTATAAGAATCAAATACAATGTTTGATTTCTTGAGATGATAAGAATAAGATCACCCGAAACGGGTTCTCATGGATTGCTACAGAAAATATATATAACTAATTTAAAAGAAAATATGCAACTACTTTATCTTTTGGTGTGAATTTGCAACGTTAACAAAAATATGAGTTTGGAATAAACAAATATGAAGATTGAAATAGTAAATGAGTAAGTAAATAAGATTGTAAAAAAATACAATTTAAAATCCGGTCCAACCACTAATCTGGTTCACCGGTTCACCCAAATGAAGACGATTTAAGAATACTCAATCGGACCAGTTGTTTTGGCGATTTTCAGTCCATCCTGCTAGTGCGATCCGCTTCTAAAAACACTTATTATGATTAAAAACTATACCAGGTTGGTTGCGTATTAAAAAAAACTATAGTCACTATTAGGCCATTAGATGGCTTAAAAAAGGACTAAAATAAGTTAGTTACAAAGCTTGGGTTGAAGGAACCTTATTTAATTAAGGAAAAGCCCTAGTGCATTATTTGAAAGTCCTAATCACGTTGATGATTATTAATTAAATTCTAGCCTCAACTAATACAAAGATGGCCAACTTGCATAGCCAATTCAAAAAATAAAATTAATAAACACTTGTTTAATTAATCAACCTTAATATAAGATTAACAAAACCCTAAATGGATGGCCAACTTGCTTACTTTCGGTTAATAGTTTTTTTTTTAATGGCAAATTTCTTTTATTTAGTGGGACTTGAACCCATGACCTTTAAGTCTTTTAGGTGTTTAAAAAGTTTTGCCTCTACAACTGGATCACCACCCTAATGGCTTTCGGTTAATAGCTAGGTTCGAGCATTTTAATACAATCACGTTGTCGCTCTGTTGTGAGTAATAATACTCTCCTGTAAGAAACAGTCTAGCTTGCTTGGTTAAACTTTTTAGGTATATGTGACGACAAACTTGTACAATATATATATATATATATATATATATATATATATATATATATATATCATTGCTCGTAGTGATAGGTCTTACTTTATGAACTATCATCTTGTTGAGAGACGAGTTGCACTTATGGCCATTGGATACTCACTGCATATGTAGGATATGTTATTTATGTTCTAGCCATGTCAAACGGTATAATATATCTTAGTAAATTAATTGAAAATGAATACACATCATATTTTGGACGCAAACTCGTGGTTATTTTAACCAATGATATTACTCGACTAAAGATATACCTAATTTCATCATTTCTAATCTTTCTATTTTTTATTTACACTATTACATAATATTAGACTACTTATTCATAAAGATTTGATGTGTTTAAGACAAAAAAAATTACATACATAACTACTTTATGGGACAAATGGATGAGGCCCTCTGTTTGGGTGAATGGCGAAACTATAAAAGTCATACCGGATAAATTGGTAAGTCCTCGGGAGGATAGATGGGGAGATTCAACACCCCTCTCTTTCAAGAGGATTCGCTACATGTCAAGCCTTGGTAAGGTTCTTCGCTGAGCCATAAATCGTATGTAGTTCATAGCAATCTACTCATTATCTACTTCTAGCTATATTTATTTATCTAAAGCTAACTTTTGTATAAACATACAAACAAATACACTAGAATCCTTTAACATACCATTCCAGTGAGGCACACCATTGGCAAATTTAATAGTTTTGATGGACAAATATTAGGATAAATAGCTTCAAAATAAATTATGAAATCAATATTATATGTTGTCTTATTGTATTAGAAAAGTAACTTGACCTAAATAATACACTTACCATACCAACATCCCGCCATCAATAAACAAAACAACATCTCGCATATCTTATGGGAATAACAACAGATCATAACATGTCGGTAGAATCGTTCAATGTATCAAACACCCATGCCTCGTAATTTCTTCTCCCTGATATCTTAACATATGTTTAATTTAATCATCTATATTTTGTGAAAGTAAACAAATGAATTTGAATATTATAACTAACTAGGAATAACAATTCAAAGCATTTCAATATTTACAAGGAACCAATAAATCCACTCAACATATCCCCAATAATACACCCTAGAACACCATCGTGCACATAAAATGACCTACGTGTGCAATATTGCATAATATAGCATCCCCACGGAGGCCTCCATAGATCGAAGCAGAAGTCTTCTGCGCCACCAACTCTTTATCATCCATAGGGTCTCCAGTGACTAGTGTTGTGTCTTCCCGAATAATGGAAGATGAAGTGATTGTCTCCTCGTTGAACGCAACGAGTGGCATGTGTCTGATATTTTGCCTTCTCTAATGTGTCCCCTTGCTAATTGTTGGCATCACACGCTCTGAATTGTTGGAGATCCCAAGCTGCTTGTTGGATGGCTCCAGTTATCTACTAAATGCAACATATAAATGATTAATAATCCATTTTGAACGGTAGATATATAAAATATGTATTTTAATGTTTTTACGTTGATTAGTCATTTCTTCTACTCGAATAATAAGTATGGAATTTTGAAGATGAAAAGAAGAAATATGATCATACATCAAACATGGTAGATATGATTCTATGAAGGTAACACAAAATTAAATGATATCTAATATTGAGAACAATACGTGAAATAGTAGTATGATATACATTGAAATAACATAGCGAATAAAGCATGTACACATATTTATAGGCTACACAAATTAAGGTTGCATATACATGCTTTTAGTCATGCCAAAAGGACTTTGATGATAACACATAAAAATAAAGTCAATACTCGAAATAAGGTTATTGTCAAAAATTGATAAATCAAACGATTTTATTACTCGAATCAAACCAAAATTACATAAAAAATAAGACGAAGAGAAAGGTTTTTAGAACCCTAAAAAGACAATAGCAACAAGAAGCCTTTCATCACAGATTTATTCTTCGTGTTTGTAGAAGAAGAAGGCATCGACTCTTATAGGGAGAAGCCCTAACGGATAGAGAGGCAATCACACAATTAGAGAACATTCCTTTTGGGACTCCATGGAGGAACAAGAAAAACCTAGCGGCTCAGAAAGAGAGGGCTGCACTTGCAGCTTCTTTGATCTTCGGTTAAGGAGAAGGTGTTCCAGGAGCTTTAAAGCCCATCTTCACAGCAAACCAGATAAAGCCCAACTCCATATCCAAAGGCCCAAACAGCACACAACCATAAGAATGATGGAAAGGGCCCATATATGCAAATAAAAGAAAAAAACATTAGAGAAAGAATTATCAAATTGAAATTATATTTATAAATTTTAACACCCCCCCTCAATTTGATAATCCAAACATATCAAGCATAGATACTTTATCAAATAGAAATCATGTTGGGAAGCCAACAAACCTGTAAAGAAGCCCTAGAGAATGCACACGATTTAGGAATACTTGAACCCATATAGCAGCAACAAATAACTCTTAACCCAAACCATAAAAAGGGCTCAAGAAACAAGATCCATGAAGTCCACCAGCCCATACATGAGAGATGAACACAAACATATTAGATAACAATATAAAGATGCTTGAATAGTGAATTAGCAAACATGTCAAACATATTATAAAGACAAATAAGAACTTGTAGTTCTTTCAAGACATATAAATTCACATGTGCTATTTAGAAAGATTTTATAAGACAAAGGTCACACGACTTTTAGAAAAGACGAATCACGAGATTCTTATAAGACTATCAGAAACATATCTGATATGAAAATAAAATGCACACACATTTTAAGAATTCAAAACCATGAGACCTGTGAAGAACTTAAAGACTAATTTGACATGATAAAAAACTTTTACAACTTTACGAGAATAATACAAGAAGCATCATATAAGAAGAAACTCGCAAAGAACATAAAGATTAATTTGATTCAAGAAAAACTTTTACAACTTCACACAAAAATACTGAATCACAAGATTCAAGAAAGTCTGATAATAATAAGACTAGCATAAGCTATATCAGACAAGAAAAACACAGCCAAACAGATGTTGAATGAAAAACAATTCATCGAATCTCTTACACAAGAGAAAGAACAAGGTTGTCAAAGAATCTCTTACACGAGAGAAAGAACAAACATGCCAAAGCCACTTTTATCATTTCTTCAAGACAAAATTGAACCAGACGAGACATAATAAGATTTTTATAAGAGTAATAACTTTGTGATTATTACTACTAGCAACCATGATTAAGATTAAATTCAAAACGTATAAGGTTTGCCACACAAATTGAACTAAAGAGACCATAGAACACACAATATTTCAACTTGGTAAAAGAAAAACAAAAGATTTGAAGTTTTTTTTTTCATTTAAGAGAGAAAATTTAAAGCACAAGAACTCGAACCAACTCACACATAAAAAAAATTCACACACAAATGAACCTAAACAGCAGATAACCAAGAACTAAAATAAAAACCAAGACGGTAACTATAAACAGGATGCGACACGTATAATGCACAAATAAAACCGATGACTGTCACCGGTAAATAAATCCAATGCCGGTCCTCCTAACCCGGCCACAATATGTCTAGACATAATCAATACGTGTGACATAATGTAAAAAGTAGTTAAAGAAGATTTTAGAGACCCTTACAGTGCTTTGAAGAGAAATCAACATAAGTGAATATTTTTCTTGAGATTCTTGTTCAGATTCACCAAGTTAACATAGTAGCGGAAACATCACCAAGATCCAATAATCGTGAAGGAATTGTTGCGTAGATAGAACCAAAAAATTTCCTCTTACATGTGACTCCAGAATGCAAAAAAAAAACTTTACTTAGGGATCAGGGCAGCCTTGCAGCGACTGAAAGGAACCCTTGAACCCCCAAACTGGTGGATCACCAAGAACAACTTAGAAATCGAACCTTCTGGTCTTTAGAAACCTACAAACATTCAAGGTTTGAGGGACAGCAACCGGGTGAACAGCAGTAGGTCAGATTTGGGGTTTTACCCTTGACCCCCTTGTGAAGGATGAAGAATGATAACAAGCAGAGCAGCGAAAGAACGAATCTAGACGAGCCTAATCTTTCAATCGAGCAGAATACCTTCAGCCCCAATTGATCAAAAAAGACTTAAAGTCAACTGGATTTCTACAATCTTGGAGCCCTAATCGATAAAGAATTGAAACCACCGATTGTACACAGAGCCCCAATCACGAACATAACTTTAGAAAAGACGATCGGGCTTCAAAGAACAGACGATCAAGAGCCTATAGCTCTGATGCCATGTCAAAAATTGATAAATCAAACGATTTTATTACTTGAAATCAAACCAAAATTACATAAAAAATAAGACGAAGAGAAAGGTTTTTAGAACCCTAAAAAGACAATAGCAACAAGAAGCCTTTCATCACAGATTTATTCTTCGTGTTTGTAGAAGAAGAAGGCATCGAATCTTATAGGGAGAAGCCCTAACGGATAGAGAGGCAATCACGCAATTAGAGAACTTTCCTTTTGGGACTCCATGGAGGAACAAGAAAAACCTAGCGGCTCAGAAAGAGAGGGCTACACTTGCAGCTTCTTTGATCTTCGGTTAAAGAGAAGGTGTTCCAGGGGCTTTAAAGCCCATGTTCATAGCAGACCAGATATAGCCCAACTCCATATCCAAAGGCCCAAACAGCACACAACCATAAGAATAATGGAAAGGGCCCATATATGCAAATAAAAGAAAAAACATTAGAGAAAGAATTATCAAATTGAAATTATATTTATAAATTTTAACAGTTATCTATCACATGACTTTAAGTTAATAGAAGTTAGGATTATATGCAAATATAAAGTGGACATGCGAGTTAAGATCGCGTATCTCATGACTCTAAGGGTGGAATTTTTCTAACATGACTACAGAGTATAGAGACATAATCCGTTGAAAATTTTTATTTTCGTGATTTCTCCATATATAGAATTGGTTAAAATATACATTAATTTTTGGAAAAGAAAATATCGGTTCATATTTACTTGAGTAAATGAAATGATACATCATGTTAAGATCCCGTGTCAATTGTGTGACCCTTTAATCTACAAGTCTACATTCTATTCACTTAACAAAAACTCACATCCTCCTCTCCTTTTAGCTCAATGTCAATTGTACATTAAAAAGTTTTTAAGGATGAAATTTAAGATGATAAATCATATATCATTTTACCTGTTATCATCAAATGCCTAAATTTCTGGTCTTAAGAGGAATTAGTAATTTATTAAATTTATATAATATAAAGTTTGATGTATAAAACTAATGAAGATCTAGCTCTAAACAATTGTGTGCTTTATTTAAATACAAATTAGGCTATGATTATGGGATGGTTCATTGGATCTATCATCTACTACTATATTATAAGAATCTACAATTTGCGATTCTTTATGTGCATTAATATATCTAATCAAGTCTTAAAGATTCTTAATAGATATTACCATATTTAGAAGCAAATGTTAATATCAACCTAATATTTTTTTGGCTCGAATGATGGGATTCTTGTTAATGTTACCATTTTACCTTTTTTATTAAGAATCTTAAATGTGTTTTTCTTTCAATAATAATAAAGAAGTTGTTTTTGTTTTTTATTTTTTCTTCAACTTTATACAAACATGTCTTTAACTAGCAATGGTATCAAAGTTATGGCCAACAACAGAAAAAACTATGATTAAGGATGTAAATAAACCGAGTCGTTCATGACTTACTCGTGATCGACTCTTAAAATTCTCGAATCAAATTGAGTTTAAGCCTAAGATAAAACTCATTTCCTAAACAAGCTTGAACCTAGCTTCATAGTCCTGGCTTGATAATTTACAAACTAAATCATAAATGAATTATAATTAACAATATTTTACAAAATTGTAGAAGTAGATTTCATTTTGAAGACTTATATTAGCATTCAAATCAAAGAAGACCATTATTGAATACTAATCTTGTTGTTGTGCTACAGTTAAAGAAGCATGTGGAGTTTAATATCGAGGTAAATTTCAAAATATCAAAATTAAGTATTAACAATTTGTTTTACTTTTTTTCAAAAGTAAAAACAAAATTAAAAACCATGAAGAGATCCATCTTTTGTGTTTTATATTTCATGAAGACAATCCAAACTTATTAATAAGGTGAATTGTTCATGTATAGCTATTATTTTAAATGTGATAAATAAAATGATTTTTAAATGTATCTTTTTCTCTCTCTTAATACTTGTGATTATCTTTTATACATAACGTACAACTATTTATACGTTTTTTCAGTTCTTTATTTAAAATTGGCACGTCTCTGTTTAAATATTAACTTAAGTTATAAAAATAAGAGTAAATTTCTCTTTTAGCCGGTGTGGTTTGCCATGTTTAACCTTTTTAGTCTAAACATGAGTCTTTTAACATATCAACCATGAGATTGCATTTTTGTAACCATTTCAGCCCATGCAACTAACTCTGTTAACTTTTTCTGTTAAGTATACAGACATTTTAGTAATTTTATTTTTAGGGGACTAGTTTAACCATTTCAGTCCAATAAAAGTTTTTATATTTAAAAACTTTTTTTTTTACCTTTTTAAAATCATTTTTTAGTTTCTTTTTGTAAAACGTCTTTTTTTAACCTTTTAAAAAAGTTTTTTAAATTTTCTAAAAATATTTTTTTTAATGTTTTCATAAAAATGTTTTAAAAATATTTTTCTTAGTTTTTTATAAAAACTTTTTTAGCTTTTTCATAAAATTTGCGGTTAAAGAGAACGTTTTAAAACTAAATTTTAAAAAGATTAAAAACATTTTCTCTAAAAAAACATAACATAAACCTTTCTAAAATAAATTTAAAAAATATACATTATTAAAAAAGTAAAAAAAAATTAATAGTTAAAAAAACATTTTCTGAAAAAGCTAAAAAACGTTTTTATAAAAAACTAAAAAATTGTTTTTAAAAAAGTTTTTTTATGAAAAAATTAAAATAATATTTTTAGAAAAGTTAAAAAACTTTTTTAAAAAGTAAAAAAAAAAGACTTTTTATCGAAAAAAAACTAAAAAACAATTTTAAAAAAGTAAAAAAAAAACGTTTTTAAATAAGGAAAAAAAATCAAAAAACTAAAAAAAAAAATTATTAGACTGAAATGGTTAAACTAGTTCCTTAGAAATAAAATTAGTAAAATAGCACTATACTTAACAGAAAAAGTTAACAGAGTAAGTAGCTGAGGCTGAAATTGTTACAAAAATAAAACTTTAGGGGCTGATATCTTAAAAGATTTCTTTTTAAACTGAAAGGATTCAAATGAGAAAACCCCATCGACTAAAAGCGAAATTTACTCATAAAATAAAAAAGTTTATGATTAACTATAGTTTAAATAAATAGATATGAGATTGTTTGGTTCATGCATAGGAAGTTTCTCTTCGTTATATAAACCACCCACCGGCCCATACCCGACAGTAACATATGCGCTCTTTCTCTTCAAGCCTCCCCAAATTTCTCCCCTTTTTGCCCTAAAATTATTAGGGTTTTCTCCATTTCTCATGATCTCTCAACAATTCTGATGCATTCATCGCTTACACATCTATCAATCATCGTACTGTGCTCGTTACTGTTGTTGATTTTGCTCTTTTTTGCTCTCGATCGAGGGTTTCTTCGCCTTAGATTTTCCAGCGTTTTCTTTCAATCATACTCATGCAGAAGCTCGTCAGTTACACTGGTAAGGATCTACATCAACTGTGAATTTTGATTCATGTTCTTTTGTTTGCAAGTTTTATTATATTTCTGTTCATTTTGTTGCTTCTAGTCGTGTTATTTTGTTCCTTTTTGTGATTGAGATCGTTCGAGATATTATCTTATAACTGGTTAGATTTTGTTTAGTTTTTTTATTTTTTGTTTAAGTTATCGGATGACCAAATTAGAAAAATAAACAAGTAATTTATGATATGATCATTGACCTGTTCAAACATGATGCATCAATGGAAGTTTCAGTGTCATGAAAGTGATTAGAAGTTTTAGTATCATGTTTTTAAATGCCTAAAAAACTGTTAAAATTTGCTCCATTTTTTACTGATTTTGAATGTTGTTTTTTGTAATTTTAAATGAACATATTGTTAACTTATTTTCACATAATTAATTGACAGGGGAGGGTGATTTTTCTCTTGGGAAATCAATGTTCCAAAACCCGATCGAATCGGGTATTTTCGCGTCTCTTGGACATCATGCGGAAGTGTATTCCTTGCCTTGCAAGAGATCTAGAATCAATGCACCATTTGTATTCAATGGGGAAGTTTATAAGAAACAGAAAACAACCATTGAAGTGCTTCCTGATGAATGCCTGTTTGAAATCTTTAGGCGCCTTGATGGAAACCAAGAAAGAAGTTCATGTGCTTCTGTTTCAAAGCGCTGGCTTATGCTTGTAAGCACAATCCGCAAGGATGAGGTTAGTCAAGTTTCAGCGCATAAGTCAAATGTTAACAACATCAATGGGCACCTCTCGAGATCCCTTGAAGGAAAAAAAGCTACGGATATCAGACTTGCAGCAATTGCGGTTGGAACCGCTAGTCGTGGTGGGCTTGGGAAGCTTTCAATTCGTGGAAGCAATGTAGCCCATGGTGTCACAAACATTGGACTCAAAGCTATTGCTCGTGGGTGTCCGTCTCTCACAAGTCTTTCTCTATGGAATCTATCATCTGTTTCTGATGAAGGACTTATCGAAATCGCTAACCAGTGTCATCAATTGGAAAAACTCGATCTTTGTAAAATCTCAGGGATCTCCAACAAATCTTTAATAGCCATTGCAAATAACTGCCCGAACCTCACCGAGCTTTCAATAGAGTCGTGCTCAAACATTGGGGATGAAGGTCTTCAAGCTATCGGTCAAAGCTGTCCTAACTTGAAGTCAATATCTTTAAAGAACTGCCCGTTACTTGGAGATCAAGGAATTGCAAGTTTATTGTCGTCAGCAAGCTGTTCATTAACAAAACTAAAGCTACACACATTAAACGTTAGTGATATGACAATTGCTGTTATTGGGCACTATGGGATTGCAATTACCGACTTAGCTTTGGCCGGTCTTTGTAAGGTAACTGAGAAGGGGTTCTGGGTTATGGGCCACGGTCAAGGGTTGCAGAAGCTGAGATTGTTAACAATCACCTCATGTAATGGGCTGACCGATATCGGGATCGAAGCGGTTGGAAAAGGCTGCCCGAATCTGAAACAGTTATCTCTTCATAAATGTGCTGTTTTATCTGATAACGGGTTATATTCGTTTGCTAAATCAGCAGTTTCACTAGAGAGCCTGCTTCTAGAAGAATGCCACCGGATCACACAATGTGGTATCTTTTCTATGCTCATAAACCGTGACACCAAATTGAGAAGTCTTACCTTCAAAAACTGTCTCGGGTTTAAGGATTTGAGTTTTAAAATCCCGTTATCTCGCTGCAATACCCTCAAAACTTTGTCTGTTCAGAACTGCCCAGGATTTGGGAACAGTAGTTTGATGTTGTTCGGGCAGCTTTGCCCTGAACTGCAACACATCGAATTAACCGGGCTGCACGGAATCACAGACAACGGGTTTACTCCGCTCATCGAGTGCTGTGAAGCCGGTCTAGTCAAAGTCAACATAAGCGGATGCATCAATCTGACCGACAACATGGTTTGTGAAATGTCAAAAGTGCATGGTGGGACCCTCGAGGTTCTTAATCTTAGTGGTTGCAGATCAGTTACTGATGCAAGCATGGTTGCCATTGCATCCAACTGCTTACTGCTCAATGAACTCGATGTTTCCGAATGCGGAATCACTGATTCCGGTATTTCAGCATTGGCCCGTGCTGTACAATTGAATCTTAATATTCTTGCAATATCAGGCTGTCGTCTAATATCAGACAAGAGCTTGCCTTTTCTGTTGAAGATGGGCGGGTCACTTGTCGGTTTGAATATCCAGCATTGTCATGGAATCAGCAGTTCCTCTGTTGGTCTTCTAGTCGACCGCCTCTGGAATTGTGACATCCTTTCCTAAAATGGATCTCGGGTCAAGTATCTGAATCACGTATTCACGTATTAATATGTTTGAATAGTCAGTCGAGTTTTTTATAGGTTCAGTGACTGGTGTCTCTGAAACCCGAAAGTCTGTTCTAGTTTTTCCGGGGGATTTGGCTGATACCTCTATTTTTTGCAGTTAATCAATAACTGATTTAACTGCTGCAAAATTTTATTTTTTTGCCATATTTCCTCGAGAATCCCGACAGCTTACTTTTGGTTCTTGGAGTTACCTTTTGCAATGATCCTATATGTGTTTTAGCTTCTTATGAAGCTTTATTAGCGGGTCGTTTGTCGTTTCACTTGTATGCTTTGTTTTCGTGTCATCGTAATCCTGTTTACGTGTTGGGTCGGGTAGATTTTGATTCCTTACAGCAAGTTTCTTATGATCTTGAGTCGAAACCGGTCCGGGTGGTGCCTTGTTTTTGGTGGGGTTTGGGCATGGCAGCTTGTCTGTGATGACCACCCAATTGAGTGTTGGTTTTTTCCTTCATTTTTCCAAGGCTTCACTTGTTTATATGTAATTGGAATCAATATCTGCCACAATTTGTGATGTATGTATGCTATATTGCTATGTGTTATGAAAGAAATAAATCTGTTTGTTCTATACATCCTTTTATTCTGTTTGTGCTGTTTTAATGTTTGCCTGCTCTTTAGGGATGCTGGGGGACACTGGTATCCATAATCTTTCCTGATACCTGATTATAAAAGCGTACATATTCTGTCGGTAATCGGTACCCATTGAGTTTACAGGTATATTCAAGGGTATGGTCTCTTTTATGGTTAAAAATTACTAATTAGGATTGTCCATTAACCGACTTGAAGATTTTTAAAACTTGTTCTATATCCACTCTCATACCTGAATTTCGGGTTTATTTGTCATCCCTATTCCTACTTCTCTTTTTGTATACATTGTGTTTGAATTAGCTTAGAGCATTAAAAAGTTTCGGGTTTGCAGGCCTGTACATTATTACCTACTACTCTTTTTGTATACATTATATTATAAACTACAAAAGCCATTACAGAAAAGCTTCAAAGCTTTGAGTACAAGCGGTCATTGCATAACTTTCTTTTGTCTTTTAGTGATCTCTTCCTTCATATACATAAACAATCTTCTTTTGTCTCTTCCTTCACATACATATATACAATTACAATTGGAAAAAGTAAACATCATTCGCTCCCTCCCTCCTGTCTTTAGGATGATATCCCACCAAAACAATACCTCAAACTTGAAGGAATGCGTTGCATACTTTACTTTCTGGTGGTCAGCACAGTTTCTCTTTTATCCACTTAAGTGTGGCTATCAAATCCCTTTCCCTCATCGAATTCCGGTGGTTTACACGCTTGGAAGGTCTTGTAAGGACATCCTTTTTTCACACCACCTTTCGATATCACTTTCTTCTCTATCATAGGCTTGGTGCTTCCTTCACTGTTCACCGTCTTCTCACTCGAACTGTCAGTGTTCTTCCATTCATCAGACTCAGCTTACAATGGACTTTGACGGTCTTCAGCTCAGCTACCAATCCTGGTATTGTAGCTTAAACCGCCTGAGCAACTTCGGATGATATCGCTTCCTTGAACGCTTGCTCAGTCATGTTCACTCTCTCGCTTCCTTGCTCAGACACATGTCGACAAGTAGAGTTCCTCCCGGCTGAAGCACTACCACATCCCTTACCTCTCGCCATTTCCACTCGCTTGATCTCATCTCGTTCCTGATACATAAGACATCAATATTCGCACAACAGATAATAATCTGGAATAGAATAGTACATGTAAATCATTAATAATGTTGATCGAGTGTAATTAATCATTTACCACACCCCTATTCTAGCTATTTCCTGTCATGTTTCACAATGTGTCCTTGTTCCATCTACTAACTAACTCACTTAACTTGGCATCAACTGTTGGCTGATACTTGGCATACTCACTAGTCCCACCAAATCCTAGTTTAAGTCTAGATACCAAGTGCCAGTATCCAATTCTCGTAAACTCAGGCTCTGATACCAACTTGATAGGAAATAGCTAGGCGCGACTATCTTTGACGGTTCACCACCACCGTATCCCCCAGCCGCCACCTGTTCGCAGCTGATGACCGCCGCCACTGGCCGGAACAATCTGCTGCCTTCGCCAAGTCAGCCGCCGCTGATAGCTCGAACCACCTACTGCCATCGTTGTAGTGTCGAACCGTCACCACTATGGTTATCCCTGATCGGATCACAGCCGCTAGAACCGTGAACACCATCGCCAACCACCGTCGCCGGCTATTTGTCGACCGCCCTCACCTTCATTGCCGATGACCACCATCCGTGGTCACCATCAACCGCCTTCATCGTCAGCATCGGCCACAGCCGAACTCTTCCCTCCTCTTGGATTCGACCGAAACACACCCACTCACACATAATCAAAACCTATAATTGAATCCCATGATAATCGAATCATAAAAATTAATCAAAACCAATAAACGTTTTCCTGATTTAGTTCGTCTCTAATCAAAGCCCCTTATTGTCTGCTCTCCAAGAACTCCAGAGAAAATAATACGTAACTGACTAATGGATGCTGATTTAGGGTTTTAATTCTCTAAACTTCTCTAAATTTAGTAGAATATTTACACTTTACACTCGCACTTCGATTCCACTAAAATCCCACACTTTACAACTTTACAAAACAAGCCTTAACTTTGGGTGTTACAAATTCAATTCTTTACAAAATATTATCAAGAATCAATTTGTATTTTGAATTTGAATTTTGAAATCAAGTAGTTGAATCTTCTATGTAAGGTAAAATCCCAAGATTCATCCTACTTGAAAACACAACCTTACTTGAAATAGATTAAAGCCAAAACAAATTGGCAAACCATATCCCTTACTTTTGAGAATCTTTATAATTTTTTGTCAAAGTATTATTTTGAATTTGAAATTTAAAAGATGTGTTGGTGGAATCATCTATATGAGGAAATAACCCAACATCAGTCCACCTTGAAAACACTAACACGCTTGAAAAAGATTAAAGTTAAAAACATTTTGGGTAAGCAACTTTATAACTTTACAAAATACAAAAGTAAATCTTCCATTTTGATTTTAAATCTTACGAAAAAAGTATATAGTCAAAACATGCTTTTGATAAAGTTAAAATCAATGTTTTATAAATGGAAATGACTTTAGAGTACGAATGGGACAACCTACAACGTCCAAAAGAGCTGACCAAATCTGGCAATCGGGTCGGCGATCAATGGTCAGTCGACCGTGGAACGACCGCCATTTGGTGGCTTTCTGCTTTTGACTTGTGCTATAAGTTTCCCTTTTGCTCTAAACACTTTCAAATACTTATCAAATAGATCTTTCTCTCATTCCTTTCATATTATCATGTCATTTGAAAAGATCAAAGATGAAGAAGATCAAGAGCAAGTAAAAGAGCTTTCACGTTTTATCATATTATCTTTCTATCTTGTATTTGGTTATCACTGCCATTCTTATGAGATGATTTTATTTGGTGATCACTACCATTCTTAGTGAGATGAGAATTAGGTGGTCACTACCTTATTAGTAAAGACGAGAGTTAGGCGATCACTACCTTATTTAGTGACACGTAGAAGGTGATCACTACCTTGGAATAGTGAAACGTATAAGGTGATCACTACATTGAATTAGTGAAACAAAAAAGGTGATCACTTCCTTGGAATAGTGAAACGTTTATACAAAGTGATCACAACCTTTGAATTAATGAAACAATTGGTGTACCGGTGATCTCTACCGCATTAAAGAGACGTTTATAGTGGAGCAACTCTCGATTGAAGAATCGGGAGAGGACGTAGAGTGGATTAGTTAACATCCACTTGAACCTCTATAAATCGGTTTTGACATTCTATCCCTAAACTATTTACTTGTTTATTTATTTTATACATCAATAAGTGATTTTCAATACTTGGTCTTTAAACATCAATAATCAAAGAAATTTTTAAAAAAACCTATTAACCTCCCTCTCTAGTTTTCTACATTTAACATCCAAATTATGGGTCACAAAACACCACTATTACTCCATATAATCATTCACGCTAATGATTCTACCAAGTCAAAATAACCACACCTTTTTATAATGATTTATCACCATTATCAGATCACACACCCTTTTGTAATGTATTAGTCTTAAAGTAGACTTCAAAACAACAGGTCCAATTATGGACTTTAATTTTTAACACACATCACATCATATAAAATGCTTGTTAACATACAACTTATATGCAACACCGAATGCATCTAAATCACACAATGTAATCAAATGATTCATACCACATAATTTTCATACGTATACTTTCCTATTCATAGTCATGTAAACTCATATTCGCCCGTATGATCTTCAATTTGGAGGTGTCTTTCTTCTACTTGTTGACTTTCTGAAGTCAACACATCCTATGGCAATTATGCAAGTCTTGAACATAAAAACTTATATCACTAACATGTTGATTAATTTAAGATTTTTTTACCTTTAAGCAACTTCTTTTACACCTTTTAAAGATTGTTAGGATTCTCTTGTTAATATTTTAACTCTCAAACTTTACTTTATGTTCAAAACCCTAAACTAATGACTAGTTGACCCGTTTGATGTTCAACATACAAGGATTATACGTTCCATTGTTTCCAAACATACTCAAATCATGCTAAACTCGTTTAACTACATGAAGTTCAACTTCTATGTTCATTATTAGCTATTTAAGTTCATAACAACATCATTTGTATATCAAGTCAAGGAAATGATTTTCATAAGCATTTCATCAAGACTCATCATCCAAGTTCTTAGACACCAATTATAGTCTAAACATCATATATGACCATGTTTTAGTATCTTTTCTTTATTTAGAATGAGTTTGAACATAGTTAATAAAAAAAACCCTAATTTACTCCCAATTAAGTCAATTTTCCCTCAATTTATAACACCATTTCTTAATAGCCATACTCCACTATAGTTTACATCTAAGGAGATTTTTTAACCACTTTATACCAAGATTCATCCTTTATATTCACTTTATAGCATAATCTCACCAACTTACCCCAAAACCTCAAACATGTATGCACATAGTTTTATGAGTTTTTGTGTGTAAACTCCAAGACCTCCGGATGGTCGGATTCTCCTAGAGTCTCCAGAAGTGTTATGTTGTTCTTGACCTAGCAAAACAAGAACACCGTTAGTCTTGTCACAGTGAGGACCCCGGGGGGTGTCGCTGTGACCAGCCTCCGGCGTGAGAGTAAGTATAAGGTGTGAATGGGAAAGACGAGTAAGTAGTAAGTGTGACGAATGAATGAGAATATCCCTTACCTTATGTTTCATCAGGTATTTGTACATGATAACTGTTTGTCTTTAGCCTGTGGTTGCCCCTTGTCTATTGGCTGAGGTATGTAATGCTTAGCCCATTCTTAAGGTTGTTAGTAATGGTTTGTGCATTGTCGGGTCTCCCATGCTTATTGGTTCGTACTCTGATATGTTGATTCTTGTCCCCTCTTTACCGTCAGGTATTTTTTCTTTTTCTCTTGAACGTGTCCGGGCCTTGCTCTTTCTGTCGGGTCTTGACCTAGAGCCCGGTTGTTGGTCTTAAGGACCCGACTTTAGGTCACTACTCTTGTAAGTGTTTATCCAGACCTAGGATTTTGGGATATGTCCGGTCCTCTTATCCGGACTATATCCCAACAAGCCCCCCCTTAGTCTATTAGTTGCTTTGGATGCTTCGGAGCAGGTGAAAGACTAATTTTCTTTACTTTTTTTTGGAGGAGTTGTAGCGTTTGCTGAATTGTGGGTGCGGGACGGCTGTTTTCATAGGTTTTCAAGTGTTTTCTTAGGCACAGTTATCCAATGGTCTCCGAAAATGAGCCTGCCACGTGTCACTCATCTGTTGATTTCCAACGTTTAAGATTCCAAGAGTTTTTAAACCGACTTACTTTTCCCCTTTTATAACTTCCGTAAGTCTTCTCTTTTTCTTTTTTACTTCTTTCCTCCTTCAAAAAATTTGCTCTGACCCTTCCTTCTCCCTCTGGTTTGTTTCTTCACTCAACCTTCGTCGTCCTTCCCCGTCTTATGGAGCCAGGTGCGTCTGCTTCTTTTTAATTTTTCTTTTGACTTTCCTTCTTCCTTTCTTTCCTGTTTTTCGTGAGAAGTTATGGGTGAACGTCATAATCTTGGTGTTACTCCGTCCGTTCTGACTGCCTAGGAACTTAGGGTTTTTTGCGAGAAATACAATATTCCCCAAGAGTTGAACCCCACCTTCCCTGTTCCTGTCCAGACTGCTATTGCCCCGGATGAGATGATAACTTTATATACCAAGAGTTTTGAATTTGCTAACTGTCGTTATCCTCTTACTTACTTCCTCTTAGAACTGTTACTATTTTATGGTGTTCGCTTTGATCAGATTAGCCCTTTAGGCCTTTGCAAAGTATCCCATTTTGAGGTTGCCTGTCGTGCTTGCGGGGGGTGGCCTTCCGTGAACTTGTTTCGTGTTTTCTATCATCTTGGCACCGCCGGTGATTGGTTTACCTTTATTAAGAGAAGGAAACCTAGCCCGTTAATGGCTCTTAACATCCCCAATTCTTTAAAGAATTGGAAGGATCATTTCTTCTATGTTTCCTCCGTTTTCCTCTCTATTACTTATGAGGATGGATTGTGTACCCTGTTGACTTCTCGTTCCTATCCCATCGTTGTTTTCGACGAGCCAGTCCTGGTTCTGGCTTGTGTTAGTCAAAATTGGGACACGCCTCTTCTCCGCCCTGTCCCTGTTCGTAATGATGTTGGTGAGTGAGGAGAGTTGTTTTTGTTTGACTGTGTTTGTTTTGCCGAGATTTAACTTTGTTTTCTTTTCCTTTTTGCATAAGTGGACTTGCTGGACATTGTAATGGGAGGTGACCTTGGTGTCACCTGGAAAACCATTGACGTCGTTCCTGGGGCTGTAGCTAGCCCTGCTCAAGCTTCTTCGGCTCACAGTGTCTCTGCCGCTCAAGGGATCACTATTAGCCCTTTGGAGTCGGAAGACGAGGATGAGGAGGTGCTCCTAACTAGTCGGGGCAAGAGAAAAGTCGAGGAGTCCTCCAGTGGGTCGTCTCCGAAACACCCCAACATACGGGTGATATTTAATCCTCCTTCTCCCCCTCCGGCCATTATTACACCTTTGACTGCTACTGTCACATCTTCTACTGTCCTTCCTCTTCGATCTTTTCCGATGCAACCTGACCTGCCTGTTGGTTCCCCCGTAGATCGGATTACTCATTTCTCCCATCCCCCTGCTCATGTCTCCTTGTCCCCTATTAGGGGTGTTCTCTCTCTCTCCACCTCGTGTTCCCGGGGGTGAGTCCTCTAGCTCACATCCCTTTGATGATAAACGTCCCTATGAGTTGGGTCATGGAGACGAGATTCCCCCTCTATATGGGGAAGATTTGTCTGCTCCTTTTTCTCCCAACTGGTCATTGGCTCCCGGCGCCGTATTTGATTCGACGGAGGTTTGCCGTGACTTTTTTTAGTATGTTCTTCCCTATGGGGAAATGGTCTTTAATATAAGTGTCACCACTTCTCGACTTAGCCGGGAGCATAGTTTTTTCATGACTAACCAGCTCTCCTGTACGATAGAGATGCATCATAGGATGCTTTACTTTGAGGAGCGGTACCATGCCCTTTTGTCCCGGCACAATGATTTTGGTGCTTACTTGGAGAAGACTTTGGCCGAGAAGCTTGCCCTTTTGAAGAAGCTGGAGGAGCAGGGTCGGCAACTTCAGGGAGTTAGGTCCGAGTTGGAAACAACCAAGGCTGAGCTTCAGAAGGTGGACTCTATTATACATGGTTCTAAGCTACAGGATGCCAAGATTACCCGTCTCCAGGGGAGATTTCCGGCTTGTCAAAACAGGTGGCGGACAAAAAGGCAGAGTGCGTAAAAACGTCTTCTGAGATGAATCTCTTGTAGGTGGACTTGGACCATGTTCGCGGTGAAGTTCGTTCTCTGGATGTGACTTTCTTTTGCCCTTTGCCCTTTTGTATTTTTTCTTCTTTTCTTTAAAGTTTATTTCTATTTATGTTGTCTCTTTTGTAGGAGAGTGAGAGAGGGTTAAAGACCCAGCTGGCACGCCTGGATGAAGACAAGCAGCATTTGGAGACGTTGCTGGCTGACAAGGAAGATGCCTCGGTTTTGGAGAGGGACACCTTGGTGGCGGAGAAGGATGAGTTAAAGGCAGACCTTGCTACCTTGTCTGCTCATAAAGAAACTTTGGTTCTGGAGAATCATCGTCTGTCTTTCGAGCGTGACTGGATTATCGGCACCGGCTTCCGGCTCTTTTATGAACGCCTCAGGGGTAGCCGGGAGTGGATTTTACCGGTGGGTGCTGTTAATAAGACTGCCAAAGCCGTAGGCTTTCAGGAGGGGTTGGCTGCTAGGTATGTAGGGAGCGAGAGGCAAATCCCTTTGGAGTCGGTGGAGGGCTATGATTCGGACACTATGCAAAGGCTCCGTGATAGCACCACTGTGTTGTAGACTTCCAACCACTCTTTGGTGTCCCGACTAGCTGGTCTAACTCAGGCTTCCTTAGATGTGTTGAAGGCCGTTTTTACTGGTGCTCCAGCTTCTTCTACTAGCACTGCTCCTCCTTAGCTTTTTTGGTTTTGTCTTGGTTGCTTCAAACAGTTTGTATCTTTTTTTGTGATATGTATAATACTTGCTATCTTTTGTGATTCCCTATCTTTTGTGAATATGGTCTGTCCAGATTGCTTTATCCGGGGGTGGTTTAGCCAAATAGCCCTATGCTTTTTCTTTGTAGGCTATCCGTGATCCGTGAGTAGCCCGGCCAGATGGCCTAATGTTTTTATTTGATTCTTTTGCCCTTGGAAAGGGGCAAAAGTTCATTTTTGTGGCTTATCTGGGGGTAGCCTTATGGTTTTGATTGAATCTTTTGCCCCTGGCGAGGGGCATAAGTTGTTTTTAGTGACTTGTCCGGGGGTAATCCGGCCGGATAGTCTTACGAATTTGATTGGGTCTTTTGCCCTTGGCAAGGGGCATAAGTTGTTTTTAGTGACTTATCCGGGGGTAATCCGGCCAGATAGTCTTACGAATTTGATTGGGTCTTTTGCCCTTGGCAAGGGGCATAAGTTGTTTTTAGTGACTTATCCGGGGGTAATCCGGCCTGATAGTCTTACGAATTTGATTGGGTCTTTTGCCCTTGGCAAGGGGCATAAGTTGTTTTTCTTAAGAAAAACACGATCTTCATTAGATAAGGCTTAAAGCCATTGTAACTAGACTAAAAATAACATCGACTGGGATGTTCCTTCTTACATGAAATACTTCTTTAGCTGCATCACGTGCCAAGTACGGGGGATAGGTGTGCCATCCGGTTTGGCTAACTTGTATGATCCCCTCGTGTTAGCTTCGATTATCTGGTAAGGGCCTTCCCACCTGGGTCCCAACTTACCAGTGTCTTATTGCAAGTTCGTCTCATTGTCTCTCAATACCCACTCTCCGGGTTTGAAACTCTTTCCTTTTACGCTTTTATTGTAGTATTTTTCCACCTTCTTCTTGTATCTTGTTTCTCTGGCGATAGCCATTTCTCGGCGCTCTTCCAGCAGGTTTAAGTGGAACCTTAGGTCCTTTTCATTTCCTCTCTCTTCTGCCCGGGTTCGCTGGCTTGGCGATCCTATTTCTGTTAGGATCATTCCTTCAGTGTCGTATGTTAAACTGAACGGCGTTTCCCCGTGGCTGATCATTTGTGTGGTGCGGTGAGCCTAAAGTACATGTGGGACTTCTTCTACCCATCTGTGGCTCTTGGGTTCGAGGCGGTTTTTTATTCCTTCCATAATGCTCTTGTTGGCCCGCTCCACTTGCCCTTTGGATTGAGGGTGTTTGACAGAAGAGAACACATGTGTTATCTTTAATTCTGCGCACCAGCTTTTGAACGGATTTTCTGCAAACTGCCTTCCGTTGTCACTTACCAGCTCTTTTGGTATTCCAAATCTGCAAACTATGTTTTCCCATACAAAACGTTGCACTTGTTGACCTGTGATTGTTGCCAGTGGTTTTGCCTCGATCCACTTAGTAAAGTAATCGATTGCTATAATAGGGAATTTTACCCTTCCCGCCGCTTCTGGGAAGGGTCCTACAATGTCTATGGCCCACTTAAAGAAAGGTCATGCGGAGGTTACTAAGATTAAATTCATGCAAGGGCGGCGGCTTACCAGGGCATGTCTCTGGCAGTTATCACATCTTTGGATCTCGTCCACTGCTGTTTTGTACATCCCGGGCCAATAGTACCCGGCTCTCATCACCCGTGCTACTACCGCCTTTGGTCCCGAGTGCATACCACAGATGCCTTCGTGCAATTCTCTGATCACGTAGTTGGCTTCATCTAGGTCCACGCATTTCAGCATGGGGCCTAAGTAGGACTTCCGGTATAATTGTTCATCTTCCACTGCATAATTAAGGGCCTTGCATTGTACCTTCCGTGCCTCCTTCTGGTCTGGTGGGAGGACTCCTTTACTCAGGAAATCTAGTAGAGGGGACATCCACGTCCTTCCTTCATTTGTTTCTATTGACTCCACGTCCTTTTCTGTTGTGGATGGCTCGGCTAGCACTTCCACCCGTATTTCCTTGGCTAGATGACTGAATGCTACCGAGGCTAGTTTGCTGAGGGCATCAGCCTTTTTATTCTGACTTCTTGTAATTTGCATTACATTGCAGTGCTTGAAGTTGGTTATCAATTCCTCCACTTTGGCTCTGTATTGTTTCATTGTTTCACCCTTGACTTCATAGACATTGTTGACTTGGTTTGCCACCAACATGGAGTCAACATGTGCTTCTATTCGGGTTATCTTCATTTCCTTTGCCATGCGGAGTCCCGCAAGAAGGGCTTCGTATACTGCCTCGTTGTTAGTGTTTTTGAAGTTTAGTCAGAGTGCATAGGTGAGTTCTGTGCCTTCCGGGCTAATCAGTATCAAACCTGCTCCACATCCTTCATCATTGGAAGCTCCGTCTGTGAAGAGCTTCCATGGTTCCTGTTCCCCAACTTTTTCATTTTTTTCTTCTGACACATCCATCTCGTCCTCCTGGGCTTCCGGCAGTTCTGCCAGGAAATCCGCAATTACTTTCCCTTTAAATGTTGTTCGTGGGCAGTAAGTGATTTGATGATCTCCTAATTCAATTGCCCACGCGGCTAGCCTTCCCGAATACTCGGGTTTCCTCAGAATCCTTTGGATAGGCTGATCGGTTAGTACCTTGATCGGATGAGCCTGAAAGTATCGTCGTAAACGTCGGGATGCGTAAACAAATGCTAGGGTTAATTTTTCCATATCTTGGTATCGAGTCTCCGGATCTTTAAGTGTTCTGCTAACAAAATAGATTGGGGTTTGGACTTCTTCTCTTTCTGTCATGAGCACTGCACTAACAGCACTTGCCGATGCAGCCAAGTACATGATCAATGTTTCTCCCGGCTTGGGTGTTGTTAGCGCCGGTAGGTTACATAAGTGAGCCTTCATTTCTTGGAATGCCGCTTCTACTTCTACCGTACATGCAAAGTCGTTCTTCTTGAGGCAATTTTTTAGCGTTCCCATAAACGAGAGTGACCTGTCAGCCATCCGGGAAAGAAATCTGTTCAGCGCCACCAGTCTTCCGTTCAGTCTTTGCACCTCTTTTAGTGTCTTTGGGGAGGGCATCTTAGCTATAGCTTCCACCTTTTCCGGGTTTAGACGAATTCCTTCTCTAGTCACCATTACCCCTAGGAAATTGCCCTCTGCTACCCCGAATGAACATTTCTTTGGGTTGAGCTTCATGCCGGCCTCCCGGAGTGTTTTAAAAGTTTCCTCTACATCTTTGATCATTCCTTCCTCTGTTGTGATTTTGATTACCAGGTCATCTACATAGACTTCAAGATTCTTACCGATCTGTTTTGCAAAAGTCTGATCCATGAATCTTTGGTAGGTGGCTCCTGTATTCTTTAGGCCGAAGGGCATTTTGGTGTAGCAAAATACTCCTTCGTCCGGGTAGAAAGCTATTTTTTCTTCATCTTTTGGGGCCATCTATTTCTGGTGGTACCCCTTGTATGCATCCAGAAAACATCTTATTGGGAAGTCTGTCAGGGCTTCAACCTTCATTTCCATCTCTGGCAAGGGGTAACAATCTTTCAGAGTTGCTTTGCTGAGGTCTTTAAAGTCTATGCACATCCTCCACGATCTGTCTCCCTTTGCTACCATAACCGGGTTTGCTATCCAAGATCGATACTTGACCTCCCTCACTATTCCTGCTTGTAGTAGCTTTTTGGTTTCCGTGCATGCAGCTTTACGGCGTTTTGAGCCCATACTTCGCCGCTTCTGTCGGATTAGAGCTGCCGTGGGATGTATATTAAGCTTGTGTTCTACCAGATCCCTTAGGATACCCTCCATATCCGCTTCCTCCTAAGCAAACACATCCATATTGCAGTTGAGCAACTCCTTTAAGTCTGTCTTTACTTTGTTGGATAGTCGTGCCCCCACTTTGATAGTTTTCTCTGTGAAATCACCATTCATCATCCAAGCTTCCTCCTCCTTGTCTCGGCTTTCTTTAGTTCTATCCAATGCAGCAACTATCTCTGCGGCTGTACTAACTGATGCTATACCTTTTGGGGTGGAGAATTTCATAATTTCGTGATTGGTGGAACTACTCCCCTGAAGGCTTTTATTCCCGGCCTGCCCATGATGATGTTGTTTTTAGAATTGGCTCGTGCTATGGAAAAAGTTAGGTTAAAAGTATGAAACCTGTCTCCTTCCCCCAAGGTGACAGGCAGGGTTACTTTGCCCACTGGTAGCACTCTTTCTCCCGAAAACCCCACCAGCGGTAGATGGTACAGGACTAGCTTAGCTTTTAAATCTTTATCTAGACTCTTGAAGCAATGTTCGAACATGATTTCTGCCCCACTACCTCCATCCACATGTATTCTCCCAATACGGTGACCGGAGATGACCAGCGGGCCTTCCTGGATATCTTTGTCTGGCAGTGACTCGAAAGAGATGGATTGCGTCATCCATGATTCCAGTGGTGAAGGTTTCCTTTTGTGACTGAGCTCCCCTTGTTTTGAATTTCCTCTCGTGTGGATCATTTCTACTCTTTCTCTGTCTTCCGGGGGTGGTTTTTGCCTATCCCCCTCGGGTTTTCTATCTCTGTTCCTGTGCTGACCTATTTCTTTGACCAAATGAGACAGTTTGTCTGTTTTTACCGCCTTCTCTATCTCCCTTTTTAAATGTTCACAATTATCTGTGGTATGACCTCCTATCTTATGCCTGAGTCTTGCATGTATGGCCGGGGTCTAACGGGTCTCGGTGGTTGGAAACTTTGGCTGACCCGTTCTGTTACCAGAACTTGCTTGGTGTTTTTGTGAGGGCTGTAAAATCAAATGGTCGGTCTTGCCTTTCGCCCCCTTGCCTCCTTGTTTCACTGTTGTATGATTGTTTTGAATATGAACTGAATGGTGAGATAGGTTGTGATGAGTACCTGGACCTCTCTGGCATTGGTGGTCGGGACCTGTGAAGGGTATTGTTTGCTGGAGTATATCTGCCTCCCCTACTATCTGGTTGCTTGCTTGTTTGCCGGGGGTTTCGGCCGTCCTATTCTCTGGCCCTGTCCGACGTGTCTTTGCCCCGGATGAATGCTCGTACTCTATCCATTAACATATCAAAGCCTTTTGGATAATCTTCTCCCAATTTTTCTTGCAGCTGAGTGTGCCGTACTCCATTGATGAAACTGCTCACCTTCATTTGCTCTAGTACGTCCTCTATCAACAAACTTTCATTAATGAACTGTTCCATGTACTGCTCTACACTCTCGTTTTCTTTTCTTCGGATGTGCATAATCTTGTTGGCGTTCTTAAACCTCTTCTTTTGTTTGCCGAAATTGCGGAGGAACTTTTCTTTCAACTGGATGAAGCTATCTATGCTTTGTGAGGGTAAGGAGTCGAACCACACCCTTGCCGGACCTGTTAATTTTTGAGCGAACATGTGGCACCAGACCGGGAGAGACCATTGCTCGACATGTGTCGATCCATTAAAGGTATGCAGATGGTCTTCCGGGTCTTGACAACCATCGTACTTACTAATACACGTTGGCATTTTGAGCTTAGCCGGGAGTGGTGCCTCAGTCAGCCAAGTAATAAACTTGGATTGTTCCGCTAGGTGGTTTGGCCTGTAGGGTTTGGTTAGGTCATCCTCCGCCATCTTCTCCTCCGGGCCACTGTCGGGTTTGTTGCTTGTTTTGCCCGCTCCTGCCACCTTACCACCTGTCAAGTGTGGTGTGAGCATTGTCAACAATTGGTTCAGTAAGTTGGGTGTGTCTTCCGCTGGCATGTGTACGTTTTCTTCTTTTTGCTTGCCCTATAGGGCCATTCTAGCATCGGTCGGGCCCTCCAGCTGCTTGTTTTTATCTGTTGCTTCCTTAGTTGTATCAAATACTAACTTCGTCCTGACTGCAGCAAGCTTATCTGCTCTGTCCAGAGCTGCTAGCTCCGCCCAGAGTTTATCCCGATTGCTCCGGACAAACTCTGGGGTGATTTGAGCTGTTGCGCCGGATGCTTCTTGATCAGAGTCATCCAATGCATCTTCCACCAAAACATAATTTTCTAAGGATTCCTTCGCCTGGATTTCTTTTTTTCTACCTTCCCCTCCTTAGACGGACATCGCTCCCTTTAATGATACTTCAGGAGTGGGCGTTGGAGAAGGGTTCTGCTGTTGGTTTGACATAGTGATTGTGTGGGATTAGGGTTTGACATTGTTTTTCTAGCTGAGTTGGTTTTTAGGGTTGATCCAATTTGGATGGCGCCACTATAAACTCCAAGACCTCAGGATGGCCGGATTCTCCTAGAGTCTCAAGAAGGGTTATGTTGTTCTTGACCTAGCAAAACAAAACCACCATTAGTCTCGTCACAGTGAGGACCCTGGGGGTGTCGCTATGACCAGCCTCCGGCGTGAGAGTAAGTATAAGGTGTGAATGGGAAAGACGAGTAAGTAGTAAGTGTGACGAATGAATGAGAATATCCCTTACCTTATGTTTCATCTGGTATTTATACCTGATAACTGTTTGTCTTTAGCCTGTAGTTGCCCCTTGTCTATTGGCTGAGGTATGTAATGCTTAGCCCATTATTAAGGTTGTTAGTAATGGTTTGTGCATTGTCGGGTCTCCCATGCTTATTGGTTCGTACTTTGATATGTTGATTCTTGTCCCCTCTTTACCGTTAGGTATTTTGTCTTTTTCTCTTGAACGTGTCCGGGCCTTGCTCTTTCTGTCGGGTCTTGACCTAAAGCCCGGTTGTTGGTCTTAACGACCCGGCTTTAGGTCACTACTCTTGTAAGTGTTTATCCGGACCTAGGATTTTGGGATATGGCCGGTCCTCTTATCCGAACTATATCCCAACATTGTGATTTCTAATTAGGTTAATCATTTATATGAGTTGTTTCTCTTTCAAAAACATCAGCAATTTACAAATTTCAACTACATTCCATTAAGAAACCATCATCAACTCATAAGTTTGGGTTTTAGGTTAAAGATTACTTATTAAAAGCTACTCTTTACTTGAAAATGGATTATTCACCTTAACAACTTGATTTGTAGCTTATAATTGCATCCAATTGATCATTTCCCCTTGGGTTATCACCTCCAATCCATCTTGCATGTTTAGAAGGGATTGCATATATCCCCTCTAAACTTATAAAATTTCATATTTCTCAATTAAAATCACCAAATAAATTCTCAATTACAAACTTCAATCCCCTTGGATATTTTTATGATATAAACCCAAATTGGGATGTTACAACTAATATCATGTTTTCTTCAATTTAGTACTCATCTAACTTATTTTATTAATTATCACAACAAAACATAATATAAAAATAAAGAATTTTATTATTTTTAACTTTAAAATTTTATTACTTCATAGTAAACACACACACACACATATATTTGGCGAATACAGTATGGTGTATTCAACTTGTATTCACTAGTGTTTACTTGTATTCAACTGTGAATACTTTATAGTTGGCGAATACAATATGTTACTACATTGATTTGAAAAAGTCATCGTGTTCATAGTGTACTTATGGTTTGTATTCACCGATGAATGCATTAGCATTTACTTGTATTCACTAATGTAGATTATGTGTACCACTTTAGTTGATTATGAAGTCACATGAATACAATATATTTTTATATTAATTACGAAATTCCACCATGTTTTACATGAATACAATATATTTTTATAACAAGAAGGTGGTTATCAAATATTTAATCCAACTTAAAATACTTTGTAATAAATGTTAATGATATGTTTATCGAGCTTTAGAACCCTTCAACTCAAGACTCAAGAGTATCAGGCTATCAGCTACTAACCCAAACATTTAAGCATATCAATCTCATATCTAGCTTTAAGATTCAACTTTGATAAAACAAATATCAAGTTGTACACATAAAATGTAAAGCTAGTCTTTTAAATAAATACCAAGCCTGCTAAGGCAAAGACACTGTTAGCCCCACCGCAAGAGTATGCCTAGTGCGATCAGCCTCTGATGTGCAGTGGGCCTAGTGCGATCAGCCTCTGACGTGCAGTGGGCCTAGTGCGATCAGCCTCCGACGTAAGAATTAATAAAGAGTTCTCTAGAGAAAAAGTTTTAAGGCAAATGCAGCCTCAAAAAGACAGAAATTTAGCACTCTCATTTCAAGGGGACAGGAGCTTGACAACCACCAACACAACTCCAAAGTGTTTGTCAAATTAACATCTGAAACAGACTTCCCACCAGTTTCTTGATAATTAGTAAAAACTAAACCACATTCCATTACAGTTCAGGAACAAAGGAGAAGAAGAAACTAAACATCCAATGCTCAAAGAAGGGCAAAATGGTCACACAACCATTCTTGAAAAAAAAAACAGGACAAAAACACTTGCCGAACTTCGCATTCAGGGGCAGTTGACTATGGACAACAATGACACAAGATTTAAACAAAACCCTTTGCAACACAAGGTCTTCCCATGTTTTCAATTAATGCCATCGTTTATATACTTGTGATGCAAGAAACAGAACCGACAACTCAACATTCTCATCGTTTCAATTGGCGGTTTCCTCAACAGAATGTGTTTCTGCCTCCTCGACATGTGATGAGTCTTTAACTGGTTCATGTTCGTTTGTTTCATTGGACGATATTGTAATTTCACCAGGGGGGACTTCTTTACTATCTTTTGAGTCTGCAGGCAATTTGACCTTTTCGGAGGGTAGTTTTGGAAGAGATTTCCTTAGTGGTTTTCTTGTAGGAACAAGGGAAAGAGCTTGAGCAGCTGTTTTGTTGTTTAGTGACTTCTTTGCATCCAAACTTAACCGAGGTCGAAAAGTAGTTCCACCATTTGCTTCCGTCTCTGTTGCTGGTGAATCCTTTTTCCTTCCAAGTTTTGGGGATTTGGGTCGTGTGGTCGGTATCTACATCAATAAGAATCAATTGGTATCGATTTTGAAACTGAAAGTAGATTTTTTTACTTTTTAAATGTCAAAGTTACCTTCTTTAACTCTGGTTTAGGAGGAGTTTCATGGTAAAAACTCGGCATAGGTGTTGCTTTGAACATAAGGCTCTTTCTTAACATTTTTATCTCAGCTTCTTGATGTTCCTAGTACAAAATATACAATGTCTTGTTATAATCTATAACAATGAGGTGTAGGACCTTTAAACGCGTAGCAAAAACTTAAACTTACCTTGGTTTTTGCTTGGAGTGTGTTTTTTTCCTCTTCTTTTGCATGGATTTTCTCCTCAAGCTTCGAATAGAACTGCAAAAAACAATTTGAAAACAAAATAAATAAATTCAAGTTTTTGAGTGAATCAAGTTTATATGACTCACAAAGTCAAAAGTCAATTTCAAACCTCTTTGCGTTTCTCAGCTCTTTCATTACACCTAAAACTAAAACTATAGGCTGGCAAGGTGCCATGTCTCTGTGGCTTCTCATCTCCTGTTGTGGAGCTTCTATTCAAGAAAATTAAGGACAAATCAAGCATCTTCATGTCCTACTTTGACTTTGAATGTCAAACTAAGTACATTTAATTTTGAATTTGATTTGAATATATTTAGCGTTTGCAGAACAAATCCATATCAAGAACAAATAAGTATTGTATTCTGAAAAAAACCAAAGTTAACGAATCAATCTTTTGACAAATTCGTGAGCAAAAGATTGATGAAGTTAACAAATAAGGGCTAATACCATGAAAACCCAACACAACACGCTTTCTCATTTTACACGAAAAACTCACTCATCCCAGTTTTGGTATATTAAAGTCCTTAAACTTTTCTAAAATACAAGTACTTTTGAAAAAAATAAACAATAAATTGTTACCCTTTAAGAGGGTCAAAATTTAATGAAGTGGCATTCCAAATATGCAAAAATATTGACATGGATAAATTTTTATCATATAAGACGGTATAAATTTGTATATAAAGCAATAAAAGTTTAATGAAGTAGTGTTTCATGTCAACAAAAAGAGTCTGCACGACATCCATGTCAACAAAAAACCATCTACATAGCCTACACATATGTAACGAGTGTGCTAGGACAACGTTTATCATTGATTTCACAAATGTGTGCATTTTAAACAAGTTCAGTGAGTACCAAAATTGGATTGAGGGATTTTCCGTGCAAAATGAAAAGGTATGTTGGTGTTTTATGGTATTAACCCAATAAGTAGCGATTAAATTTTCAGTAAATACAAGTTTGACATTAAAAGTCAAAGCATGACAACTAAAACTTCTTAGAACTAGTGAGAAATATTTTATAGCCACATTATGCCCAGTGAATGATTGATGCATTCTAACAGAACCCATATCAATGTTGAACACGAATATATCAGGTTTGACCTCAAAAGTCAAATGTATCAGATATGTACACCATAAGAGCTAAAGAAAAAAAGGATACTCAGGAGAATGTGCTCTTCCTTCTGTAGTACTTCCATGAACTGTTTTCACTGACTTCACTTTAACCTTCTCCCTGAATTAAAAAATATATAACTTCAAAAAATTACAAACTATAAGGAGTGTTTGGATTTATGTTTAAAGTGGTTATTTGATACTTGTGGTCCCAATAATCAAATTATAATGTTCATATTACATAAACAGAATTATTTGAGGTTCAAAATAATCAGTTTCATGCTGGTTGTAACAAAGTTAATTTTAAAAGATCAAAATAAAATTGCCTCGTCACCTATTATTTTAATCTGATTTGAGAGACTTTTACTTCTATTGTTCTATATCACAAGAAATATCTCCTTTTTTTGAATAAATACTCTTTTTTGTCAAATTATATTCATTAATAATTAGATTTTGTCAAACAACTAATTATCTAACAGCAAAAGCGCCTTCAAAGTTATATTACAAAACATCCCTGAACTAGGGAGCCAGTGTTTTCAATGAAACATAAAGCTCAAATGGACAAAGAGCAACGTACTTGACACCTTCATTTGCAGTAGACGTTTGAGAATCTGACTTTCCAGGCTGCTGAAGTAAACACATAACCAAATGCCCCATGATTTATCATGTAAACTCTATATTATATATACATACACACACAGTCACATAGTAAATGGGAACCACAAAAACGTTGAGAACTTCGAAATTACGTGTTAATTCACTTGTGATTAAGTCAATTCACATGTGACTATAGGTGGAGGTTCAAATGAGGACAAAAAAAGTTGAAAACCGCAAAAATGCCTTTTAATTCACATGTTATTTGATGTGTTCACATGTTATGGTCCATGTTCACATGTGAATGGATCGAAGCACATGCAAATTCACATATTATTTTGTGTTTTCAACTTCTTTTTGTTCTCATTTGAACCTCCGACAATATTCTCGTATGAATCGCCTTATTATGTGTGAATTAACACGTACGAAGTTCTCATGGTTCTCAACTATTTTGTTGTTCTCATTTGAACCATGTCAAACACACACACAAACACACCCACACATATATAGAGAGAGAGTGAGAGATATTATGGACACTTGTAGGCCTGGCAATCTTGACCCACATTCTTAAATTTGGGCTGATTTGGGTTTTAAAAATAAAGTCATGGGTTATTTTGGGTTAACCTTATTCTTAAGGGGGTCAAGATGGGCAGATTTTAAATTAGTCAAAATGGTCAACAGGTCAGGATGGGTTCAACCTAGAAAAAGAACAGGACCTCGTCAACCCCTGTAAACACGATAGCGGAGAAAAAGAACAGGAGAATTGAAAGCCGGAAACCTACATGTTGCATGAAACCTACGGAACGAATCTGCCAAATGATCTATGTTCTCGATCTCTTCTTGAACGAACGATTAGACTTTGGAAAATGGTTAATTCAATAAGGAAGAGGTTGGATTCATTGGCTAACGATGAGCCATTGGACGCCATAACCTATGATACCTTCGATTGAACCAACGAGAAGTAGGACGGTAGGTGAGACACGGTCAGAGGCGAGTCCTGTGATGATACCAAACACTTTTCCGACATCTTTAGCCCCAGAAAGGTTATAAAGTTCAAGCTGAGTGAGGGCCATTAGCGACTTAAGGGAGTCAGAATAGTTTGAGAAAGTGTAGTTATTGCCGGCGATAGCTTGGACCCATACAGCCGTGACGAAACCGATGTAGGAGATATCCGGTAACCCATTTGGGGTTTTGTTTAGGGGAATTTTGAAAAGGTATGTGGAATAGGAAATGGTTATTTTGGGGATCTTGGATTGTACGACGGGTTGTTGCAAATGGGAAGGGTTTATATAGTGCGATCTTGATAATTTTTTGATAAAATAATCGTGTTTAACCATCAAAAATTTGGGTTTAATCTCTGCAAAACCATAAGCAAATTACCCAAAAAACATTTTGAATTAACCATAACCTACATAAATGAGACGATTTTATAAGAATTTATGATTATAATTTTGATAATTTTAGTTATTTGATACTTTTTCTAAGTTGACCTGTTTCGACCCGTACCATATTTTTTCAAAACCCATTCTGACACGAAAAAAGTGACCTTTTTCTAAAGTGATCCGTCACCCGTCCCGACCCAAACCCGTCTTGGCCCGTTACCCTACCCTACCCGACCCACCGGTCTTGCCAGGTGTAGACACTTGTCATTATTCAAGAACCAAATGTAATAAAAATGCTTTACTATAAAGATAGTCTCCCAAAAAACAACATAAGTGTATAAAGAACCAAATGTACCTTAGTAAGATGGGCTTTAGCTTGAACTATTGTGGATTTCGAATTGACACTCTTCTTCTCAATAGGAACCGAACCACTTTTAAGCGAAGTAGTCTTCTTTGCATTTTTACCATCTATTTTGTTTTTGGTATCATTTTTATGGCCCAAACTGTTGCCCGTGTCATTTTCACATTTGGGTTGAGCTAATGAATCATCAGCATCTTTCACTTGAAGTTCCTGATAGTCATAAAACCAATAAAACGGTAAATTTCTAGCAGGAAAACAGTTACAGTTAACAAGAGTCAAGTAAAAAACAATTTGATGCCAAATTGCTTACTTGTCAAGCCTAGAATGCCTGATTAATGTCTAATGCATCATTTGCAGCCAATTCTTTTATTATAACCATTAACAAGAGAATGAATATGTATTTGTCAAATTGACTGAAGTTATATCATAATTATCTGCATTTTCAGATAACACATTTTTAGTACCTTAAAACCATCAAGATCGTTGCTTTCTTCAACTTGTTCAGCAAATGACTCATTAAAACTCCCATTTCCCTCTTTCCTTTCACAATTATAATTGGGAATCTTGGCTATTATTTCAATGGAGTCATCTTCCTCACTGTAGATGGAAAACTGTTCTTGAACAGCATCATGAGCAGTCCCGTTTCCGGAAGCAACCACAGTATTTTTTACGTCCGCCATAGCTACAAACTTCAAATTTTCAGTTTCATCAATAAGAATACAAGATTAAAAAAAAAGAAAGCTTTCTTATAACATTTTCTTCGATAATTTTCGTATGCAGGTATGAACATTTAACAAATTTAAGGCTGTATTATACTCTATTTAAACACAATGTGAGTTGGTAATGTCCCTTCAATTTAACTACCATTTATGTGGGGAAACTACACAAATAGTTTATATGCATATAGTTGACATATACCCTTTTTCTGCATGATCTAGTGGATATAACAACATCATCAGATTCAATCAAAGAAACAAATAACACAAATGAATCCAAACCCTAGTTCACATTTCTTCATTTCCCCCAAATTTCAACCAATCTTAATAGCACCAATCAATCACTTCACAAACTGAATCTGAACAAAAATAACAACTTTCTGTTCAGAAATTACCCAAATTACCTCTACCCACAACTAGATCTTCAAACTTATGAACAGATCCAATATTCAATCTGCAAGATTCAAACCAAATCCAAAGATTCCAAACATCAAATTACACACAAACAGTAACAGATTGAACAACAACAGACCAAACCCATTACTAAAAATCTAGCATTTAAGATATGAAACACTAAAAACCACCCAAATGCTCACCTAGAGTAGCAGATAAAGATCAAGATTACATGAGCAGAAAAGCGGTTTTGTAAAGAACCCTAGAGATGGATCTTTGGAAGAAATTTTGAATCTTTAATGCTGGAAATGAAAAGGGTTTGTGTGTTAATCGAAATCTTTTTCCAGAGAGAGAATGTAGTGAAGAAGATGTATGTATAAATTATAATACGCAGTAGAAAAAAATAGAGTGAATTTGGTGGAGCCTGAATCTGGTGGAGCGTCGGTGATTAATGTTGGTTACAATCAGTAGATTACATAGTGGCATGTGCTCTATCACTTCTCATCCAAGTCATGTATCTAAATCCAACGGTGGACAAAATCTCTTCACAACATATTCCTTTTCACGGTTAATTACTTGAATTTAAGAATACTTTTGTTTTTTAGCATTTTATATTTTTATTAGGGGAAATTTCATGACTCTCAAAATAATTTGAAATTTACTTTAAAGAATCTATCCTTTTAAAGTATGTATTTTAGTATTGAATTGGTAGGTGTCACCAAATCGAAATGGGTATTATTTTAAATATACCTATAACGTTAACATTCAATTAAAACTAAAAAAATAATATCTTTTTTAAATCAATAATAATGTGAGTTTAATTATTTTACATATCTACTATATAGGGTTGGGTTATAGTAAAAGAGTTTTAAAAATAAGAAGGGTAAGAAGGATTCTAAGCTTGACATGTGTCATTTTATTGTTTTTAAAGGGAGGGCATAATGGTCAATGTGTAATATACCAGGTCAATGTGTAATATACCAGGTTAATGTGTAATACACCAGGTCAATGTGTAATACAAGGTCTGATATTACACAATGGTCAGACCTGATATTACACAATGAACTGATATTATACAATGAGCATATTACACAATGACATGACATATTTGAGAGAATTACACAATGAGCTGGAAACGTAAAACACAATGATGAAAATATATAACACAATGATGAAAAATATTTGACACAATGAACTTGTATTACACAATGACCTGACTAATTACACAATGAACTTGTATTACACAATGACCAGATTGGTATTACACAATGAACTTGTATTACACTATAAACTTGTATTACACAATGACATAACTAATTACACAATGAGCTGGAAAACATAAAACACAATGATAAATACATATAACACAATGAACTTGTATTACACATTGAACTTGTATAACACAATGAACTTGTATTACACAACGAACTTGTATTACACAATGAGCTGATTAATTACATAACGAAATTGTATTACACAATGAACTTGTATTACACAATGACCAGATATTACACAATGACCAGACATGGTATTACACAATGAACTTGTATTACACGATGAACTTATATTACACGATGAACTTGTATTACACGATGAACTTGTATTACACGATGAACTTGTATTACACGATGAACTTGCTAACTACACACTGAGCTGGAAAACGTAAAACACAATGATAAATATATATAACACAATGAACTTGTATTACCCATTGAACTTGTATAACATAATGAACTTCTATTACACAATGAACTTGTATTACACAGTGACATGTCACTAATTACACAATAAACTTGTATTACACAATGACCAGACGTGATATTACACAATGAACTTGTAGTACACAATGAACTTGTATTACAAAATGAACTTGTATTACACGATGAACTTGTATTACACAATGACCTGACTAACTACATAATGAGCTGAAAAACGTAAAACATAATGATAAATACATATAACACAATGAACTTGTATTACACAATGACCAGAAGTGGTATTACACAATGAACTTGTATTACACAATGAACTTGTATTACACATTGTCACACCCCAACCGACGGCGGAAACGTCGGGGCGGGACATGTAGACTGTTCATGAGCACAAGGTTTACTATATTGAAATATTTTAAATCATAACTTCATTTCAAATAACCAAACACAATCAAGTTCAAACAAACACGAAAAGAGATGCATAATATTCTTTATTCAATTTTTAACTAAGTCCATGTCCTACGTGTAGCATATCTTGATCAACTCACACGTTATCACCTGAAACATGAATAAAATAATGTCAACTAAAAAGTTGGTGAGCATACACAGGTTTGTACATAGATAGTATACAGTTGTGAAAGATCAAATCCTTATATATCATGAATAAATAAGGCATTTATGGGGAGTAACTAATGTGTAACTAAAGTACAATCAAACATTTGTAACTAGCATGCAAAAATTGTGTTGTCGGTAACAATCACCCCAATCTGGGTGGGTTTGTCAGACTCAATAGATCTATCATTGTTAACCGTTGGCTTATTAGTTAATGATTGCACATGAAATTGCACACAAATAGTTAACACGTATAGCACTCAAACATAAAGCTCAAATTTTTTGCACACATGAATGTAAATAGGATTTGTGTTTTGTGTAGTTTGTGTAAGTGTAAATAGTTGTGTGTATAGCGTTCATGTTTCACCCAAAAAGTGTAAAAGAGTAAAAGGGGCTATGTAATACTCACCTGATTAGAGGTGTAGCTAACACGCACGGCTAGACGGTAGAATGATGATTGAAACCTCACAAGGTTAACATAATGTGTAATAAATGTTGAATTACTAATGTATCCAAAAATCTGAGTCTAGGACTATGATTTAATTGAGTGTGTGTACAAAGGTTTTGAGTTGAGGGTGTTTGTGATTTACACGATGTAATATTAAATCAAACAGTTTATAAAATAATTGAATCTGGTTTTGGGTTGGATAACTAAATAAATCAATAATTATTATTTATTTATTTAGTTAGGAAAAATAGTATAGATATTATATTTATTTAAATATGATTTAAATAAATGATATTCTTATTTATTTATAAGAATGTGTGTTCTATATTAAATATAAATTAAATAAATAATTTTTACTTTATTTATTTATTTATGAAGATATGTATAAAATCTAATAAATATACATTTAGCTCTTTAGTGTAAATTATATAAATAATAAATAAATTTATTTATTTATTTACCATTTAAAATAAGTATTTGTTTGTTTTAAATAAAGTTAAAATTTTATAAAACTTTATAAACTTTGTTTTCAAGGAAAAGTATTTTATAAAAATATTTTCATAATATTTCTAATGTGAAAAAAAAAATTATTACTTTGCAAAATGTCTTTGTATAATTTTTTTTGTTACTTAATTAAAATGACATTTTAACAATTAATTTATAATAATAGTGATTTTATATTGAAAATTATAAAATTTGGTTTCATTCTGTTCAAAATGTTGTAGGGTTTATAAAAATAATTTTTATGTAAATTTTGGAGCTTTAAAGATGATTAAAAAAAATAAAAGAACGCCACCCGGCTCGAACCCGGGTGGGTTCTGTGAGAGTTTAGTGTTCTACCACTGGACCAGAGACCAAATCCTTGACACATATCCGGCTCAATATTGTAATAACCCGCATTCGAGTAGGAGCCGGTTTGGGTTTAACGAACACGCAAAAAAACCCGTTGAGTATGGGTTTTGAACCCACGCCACCTGGTTCGGCGGCGCAGTGACTTACCGGCTGGACCAGGTGGTTTCGCTGGTCTATTACGAATCCTAATTAATTAAAACACGAGATTAAACAAAACTCAAATTCGAAAACGCATCAACCCGCCAAGAACCCTAATCCCAAATCGAATTCGATTCTGTTATGTTAACTCAAATTGATAAGGGGGTTTTAATCAAGACTCAGAGGCGATTCGAATGGTGTATTTACTTACTCGATTGATGGGGGCACGAATGCAGTCGGCTACAAGTTCTACTTCGATGTTCTTGAGGCTTGGCAGGATTCCAGAGGTGTTTTGCGGATCGAAAGAAGGTTGAAGGAGTTTGTTTGATTGATTACGAGAGTAGGAGAGTGTTTTAATTTGATTGATTTCATCCGTATATGTTAATTTGATTTTCAAATTGACCGTGAAAGTCGCGGCGACTGTTTACGAGATAATCAATTGAATTGGGGATGAATTGGGTCTTGATAATAGTCTAGGTTCGTACCAGATCAGTTCACGTGTGATTCCTGGGATTTACACGCGTTAATTTCGTGAATTTGATAAGGCTTGACTATCCAAAGTCAAACTTGTTTAAATTTGAATAATCCGTGTAAATTGACCGAATTGGTTCGATGGATGGGCCTGTTTTGGGTCGATTATTGATTGTACCCGTACCGAAGTCCATTGGTGTCAATTTGGTCGAACAATCGAGTCTTGATTTTGGTAAATTCGGCCCCTGTTTGACTGTTAGGAAATTGTTTAAATTTTGACTTTTTAAAGTCAATCTATTTATATTTTTGTGTATATATATATATATCTACATGTATAATTTATATGAATATGTGTATATATGTATGCATTTGTTGATGTGTTGAGCGAGTACGAGATCGAAAAAAATGAAATTTTATCATTGTAACGTAAGGATGATTAAAGTGAAGCAATGGAAACTTATAAATGTTACACACATTGACCTGACTAATTACACAATGAGCTGAAAAACGTAAAAAAAAATCGTTTTTGTTTATAACGACACTATACTCGTTTTAAAGATAAAAAAACGCTCGTTTTTATGGTGTAATTTTTTTGAAAAAATAACGTCGTATGTAAAAGTTATGAACGTTTAAAAATGAGGGGGAAACTTGATAAAAAGTCAACAAAAGTGGCCAAGACTAAAATACCCTTCCAACAACTTTTTCTCATACAATTTAATCTCAACCATTAAATCTTTTCAACAATTTGATCTAATGGCCCTAAATCATTCTCACCCTTTTTACAATTAAATTTTTTTTTACCTGAACCTAATCCCTACTATATATTCATGTAACAGCATAACGTCATTTAAAACTAAGACACAACCATATAATACGTGAAGTTCTTTCATGTGTTTGTTTTATTTGATGTAATTCTTCGAACCATAGGAGTATGTAAAACAATATCATGTATCCTATTAAACTGTACGCATCATTTTACAGTTTTTACTCGCCCTTTATTTTTACATAACATTATAAATGTTTCATAAGTATCATATTTTATGTCATGTTCTTTCTATTGTACATATTTTACTTATCATGTTCAAAATTACATACATATTGTTAAAAATGATTAATCGATGTCTAAACAAATGGAAGTCTATAACATCTTTTATATGTGGTTTTTAATCGATCTCTACCGCTCAAAATAGATTGTTTAATGATTTATATGTGGTTTTTAGGAGATAATCTGGTCCCTTCAATAAACAATTTGGGCCTCCAAGGTTAGTTCAGATCATCTAGGAGGATGAAAACGATTACCATTAAGAGATAGTGATATTATCAAATAGCAGGAGGATACATTCGAGAAATTGGCGTAGAAAATAAACGAGAAGAGAATATGACAGAAGAAGAGGAAATTGAAAAGTTAAAGGCTTTTATGATTCAAAATAGAATAACAGTAGATAAATCTATACTATATAATAAATAAATGTTTTTTTATGTCACGTGTCGCCTTCATATTCATTCTCATCATTTTTTTCTCGACTCTCTCTCTTATTAAATACACCTTTATCTTTTAATAATAATAATATATTTTTAAAGAAAATATTAGTTATACTAATAAAGCACATTTATTTTAAATTATCCCTTATTATAAGAAACTTTGAAATGTAATTATGTAATTTTTATTTTTAATCAAATAGTAAATGAAAATTAAATTAAATTGTAATTAACGTATTTTCGAAACCCAATTATATATTAGTTTTTACATATTTTGAATTTTGTTTTCTATCCTTAGTATATCTAATACATTTTTACACCTGTAAAATATACACATAAAAATTTAAGAATTTTATGTATTGATATTTTTCATCATGTGTGTGAATACGGTTCTAAGCTAGTTATCTATAAATAACTTGGAAAAATTAGAGGACCTTGAAGCAAATAAACTTTGTCTAGGCCCACGCTCTAGAGTTTTTAATAAAAAAAATTGAAAGTTGTTTAAATTGAAACCTAAATTGGGCTCATGTAGACTATTTACTTTCTAACGCCTTACTCTTTTGTTGTTGTTGCTGCTCATATGCTCACCCCAAAGCAGGGGTGTTCATTTTATTCGAAACCCGAATACCGAACCTGATTCAAATTAACCCGAATTCGATTAAGATGGAACTCGAACAACCCGAACTCATTTAAGATGGAACCCGAACCCGAAGATAGTATTCGGTTTGGTAATTGGGTTAAAAAAAGGTTAATCGGGTTAACCCGATTAACCCGAATAATAATAAAAAGGTATTTTATTATTAATAGTTATTTGTAATCTTAGCTCAATATACATCTAAACATTTTCAATGTTTATTTTATTTCACTTATTTTTAATATATGATTGGAAACGGACGAGCGAACATGAAGGTGAAAATTTGAAGAGTGAACACTGTTAATGAGTTTATTGGCTGATACGATTTATGTTTTTTTTAGTTTATACGATTGGTTGATACACTTTTGTTTTATGCTTATTTTATTTGATGTTTTTTTAGTTAATATACGTGTTTAGTGCATTGGATTGAACGAAAAATCATATTGAGAGTGTTTTTATTTAACATTTTGTGCTTATTATTTAATAAATATCATGTTAAGTTAAATAATAAGGTATGCGTTGCAACTTGTATTTAGAAAGCCGAATACCGATTAACCCGAAACCGAATAACCCGAAATCGATTAACCCGAATCTTATTTGGGTCGGTAAACGGGTTGAATTCTTATAACAAAAAACCCGAATAACCCGAACCGAATAACCTAAAACCCGATTAAAAAACCCGATGAACACCCCTACCCCAAAGTACCAAACTAAGATTTAGATCGTCCACAATAAAAAAAATCTAGAAGCATGTAAAAACATGTATTTTTAAAAAGAGAATTCTAGAAGCATAGTTAGTTGTCACATCAGAAAAACACACGTTCTTTAATAAAATATTTATTTTTAAAAACATAATAAAAATTAAACAATATAATAATAGTATAAATTATAAAAGTAATTATTCCTTAATTAATCAAAGTTACATAATTAAAAAACATAATAAAAATGATAAAAATAAACTAGTACAAAATTAAAAAATAACTATTCTTTACGTATTTAAATTATACTTGTTTTAAAATTTTAAATTTATAAAGATATTAAAAAATTAAATTTAAAATAATAAAAAAATGTTAAAAATTAAAATTATAAATAAAATACCCATAGTCCCACCATTACCGTTTAAGGTTGTTCTTGTTGAGGAACGCCCCCCACAAAACATCACCCAATGGTGAAAAACTCTAAAAATTGCAACATCTTCAACTAAAGCGAGTGAAAAACGACCATTAGGGATGATCAAAGTTATTATTATATAATACACTTAGCAATTAATAGAAATGGTGAACTTTTCAATTTTTATACATCGACCACAAACTTTTTCACTTTTACAAAAGTGAACTTTTCAACTTTTACAAATTGACCACAAAATTTTCAACTTCTATAAATTAGCCACAAACTTCACCACTTCTACAAATTGACCAAAAAGTGAACCTTTCATCTTTCACAAACCGGCTACAAACTTTTTCACTTTTACAAATTGGCAAAGTGAACTTCTCAGCTTTTACAAATTGACCACAAACTTTTTCATTTTTACAAACTGGCCACAAAAATTTACCATGCACACCCCTCAAAAATATATTAGTTAAAGTTTATTATAATAATCTTTACCATAATTACTAGTATGATTTGATTAGGTTTCTTTTGTAGCTATCTTTATTGTATTCGTCATATATAGTTGATTAATAATACATAATAACTTACATGATTTTAATCATTATTTTGATACTGCTAACCAATAGGATCGGGTAGAACGTAATTTGCGCTAGACAAATGGCCTTTTAGAGGGTTAAAGGTAAAAGACGGTGAATTCAAACCTAAGACCTCTGGTAGAAACGTTTACTACTCGACACCCATTTGGAGTTTTTTATTTATTTATATGTATTCATGTCTACTGTATATATTAATTAACATTTATAAAAGAAAATGCTTAAGCTTTATATATGCTTTTATTGTCAAATAACTTTTTTTTATTTTTTATTTTAACTCAAATGCATTATTTATCATTTTAATTATTTATATAATATCTATTTTTTTAATTATTAAATGATGAAGACAAAGTTAGGACCTCAACTACATGACATGAGAACATCAACCTATCATGTTTTATTTTTATTATTTATTTATTTTTTTAAGGCAAGTTTCTTTATTTCCTAGCAGGTAACAATTGAACTTCTTAAAATTGGTATTTTTAGAAGATTTTTCTTTATCACTGGGCCATCAATCCCAATGACATCATGTTTTATTATAGATGACTTAATTACATCTTTAAAATCTAATAAGAAATTAGCAAATTTTATCTCTTCTAACTGTTATAAAGGGACGATATGTTTTATTTGCATGTTTATGAGTTACGTGAACAAATAACAAGTATTAAATACATTTTAATTTAAGTTATGAATTTTTCATAACTAATGAATGTATGATATTAGTAAAATTATTAATTACCCATTACATACTGGTCTAGTGGTTGTATGAGTTAAAATCTTTACAAGTGTAAGAGTAGGTAATATTTAGATGTAAAAACTTGTTGTTAAACAAAAATAAAATCATTAATTATTAATGATCTAATTAACGCACACTTGTATTTTACCATTTATAAAAAAAAATTATGAAATAGAAGATATTTGTTCATTGTTATAAGATTTAAAATATAAGTGAATATTTTGTATGACAACGAGATGAATTCATGAATACCACTTTACTAGTAGCAAAACACGTGAGGGGTGTTCAACTCTCAATTCAACATCATGCAACGAGAGGATTAGACTTATGATCCATGGTGGGGTTCAAACACGATTCTAAACCTCGTCTGATGTCGATGTAAACATGATATATCTTCATCTATCATCTTTTGTGGGGTCCAAACACGATTCTAAAACCTCGTCTAATTTCATGTAAACATGATATGTCTTAATCTATCATCTTTTGTGGAGGAAGCAAAAACCATATTGAACTGGTGTTTGACGTACGTAGAGATATGTCTTAATCCCATGGATGTTCATGGTTGCTCAATTGCGGATGTTGTTAGTTATATGTCACCAACTCCTAACTCGAGCACAATGTGTATGAAGGGATGTATGGAAAATCCATGCTCACACTAATGAATAATACTAGGTCAATCATTTGAGCTAAAAATACCTATAATCGTATTAAAATGGTTGTATTTCAATGTTGATATTAATAAAAGTTGTTCTGATTGTTTCAAGACTATACGAAAGATTTTGCATACAAGCAACAGGAATGTAAGCTACCATTTTATATGAAATCTTGATAGGTCTAAGCACCTTGAAATGTCCCGGAAAAAGTAGTATCATGATAGCTTAAATTTCGACGAAAAAGTTAACCTAATGCGACGGACAGGGGCGGCTGGAAGGCACTGCGGGCAACACGACCGTAGGGGGCCCAACATTTCGAGGGGCCCAAAAAAAAAAATTATATATATTTAAAATTTTCAAGGCTTTAAAAAAAATTATTGGGCCTTTTTAAAAAAGTAATTTTCATTATGGGCCTTTTTTTTACGGCTCGTGTAGGGCATTCGAATTCTCGGAGACGGCCCTGGCGACGGAGGTATGGCAACGACTCAGTTGAGACTAAATTTCGTCTCTGTAGGCTATAACAACTATTTTTCGTCGCTATAGGGGAGTTTTCTCGTCGATCAATAGAACTCATCTTGATAAATCTAATCAGTTTCAAATAAGTAACCCTTATGAGAAAAAGCTTTGAATCAGGATGTGATTTCCAAAGTCAATTTTTAATAATTTAATTTCTTAGTTGCCAGGTTGTTTTATTAGTCGTCAAAACCTCATGTATTTTAAAACAAAAAGAAATAAAATTTGAAATATTTATAAAATATTTAATGATAAAAATTGTTTAACTTAATGAAAAGATAACAGTATATACCCTACCCTACATTCTATCATGTAATGTCTGTGTTGATTTTAAGGCGGCTAACTGGATTTTTGTCACACTCCGGTTTTCGATCTGATGCGCTATTTTTATTGGATTTACTCATAACACACAGCAAAAGACTTTACAAACTCACTTTTAAATGCAACTTAAACCCTATAATTTAATCACTCACTATAGGATGTCCACTTCCCTTGTTAGATAGCCCAAAGATGCTACGCCATGGCTCACCTTAACTCACCTCTGAAACATGTATTAAAACGGGCTAGCTTACGTTGGTAAGTGTATAACTTTCAAAACACACTTTCTTTTCATTATCAGAACATCATTTAATATTTTTCAAAAACTTTTATTAAATGATCACAGTTAAGATAATCCCACCACTGTGTTGGGGTTTCGTACAAGGGTTTTCAAAACAATTTTGAGCAACACAACGTAATAAACAAACTGTACGAACTAGTTTAGGCCAAAACCCTAGACTGGCCACCACGAGTCCAATTGCAAACTAGAAAGAAACAAACACAACCATAGGGGGTTTAGACAATTATATCTTTCGCGAAACTGACTAATTGATCAAGCTCAACACCTTGAGAATAACGATTCCAGTCGCTTGATATGGATACACGAATCTCCATGCAGATCTGATCACCAAATACCTGGAAATCTGAACTCCTTCAAATTCACCCGCAAACCTGAACTATTTCAGATCCAGCAGCAGAACACCCGTAGAACTGAAACCCGACAGCACCCGAGTGATCACACGCACAAACTGACAGAATCAGATCAAACCGGAACAACCCAGAGGCTGTGGTGGCGGCGGTTAACGATGGTGGAATAGCTGCCTCACGGCAGCGAGGCGGAGGCAACGGCGTGGTGGCCGGTGACGGGAAGGCCGGCGACATCAGCTAGGTGGTGGCGCAAGAAGGAGATAGGGAATTAGGGTTTTGCAACTCCTTGAAAAACTAATTTAGGTGTAATTGGGTATCCGTAATCACCTCCTCTGGGTCCCTTTTTGTAAGCCACTAACTTGAAAACATAAAACGACATAAACATAAAACACCATAACAAAATAAAAACATAAACATAAAAACGCCAAATTTCACACAACACCCATTTCGTCGTTCTTTTTAAATATAGCAAAACCATACTCGTTAGAAAGATAAAAAGAGGCTCGATTTAACGGTGAAATTTAAAAAAAAAATAATGTCGTATAAAAAAGTTATGAACATTAAAAAAAATGGGGGGCTAGTTGTTAAAGAGTCAACAATGACTGCAATTCCGTTTATACCCCTCCAACCACTTTAATTCCCCTTAAATTCAACCCTTGTGACGTGGCACCCCTACACCTCTTCATCTTCAAGATCAATGACCCGAATCTCTTCATACGCTTTCTAAAGATATAGCCTAACCTCAAATAGGGTTAGGTTATAATACAAACCCACTTGAGTTAAGAAAACCCATAAAAACCTTATAAAAAATTAAAATGTTTTTTTATGGTAGCTTATATATATAATTTCAAGACTTTAAAAAAAAAAATTTTAAAAACGCCAAGACATTTTTTAAAAAAAAATTTATAAAAAATTTACATATGTAACAATAACAATCTGAGTTACATATGTAACACGCTGAATTTACATGATTTTTTTTTAAAAATGGGATTTTTTTTTATTTTTCAAGATTTAAAAAAAAATAAAAAATTCGGCGTTTTTTTTTTTAAGTGACGAAAATGGGTATAAAACTTACATTTTTAAAAAATATATATATATAAAAGTTACACAGGGTTTTCACGGGTTTTTTTAACTCAAGTGGAGTTTCATTTTATACTTTCCCACCTCAAATATATATATATATATATATATATATATATATATATATATATATATTCAAATAGAAGAACGACCCTAAATAAGGGGTGTTACATTAAATGTCAACTTTACCTTTAAGGTTTTAGAAATGCGTAGCTGATGTAATTTAGAATACAATTAAGGATGCGTTTGGTTTACGGAATGTTTTTGAAGGAATTGGAATTCGTCAAAGGAATTGGATTTGGAATTATAATTTGTTCAAATGATTTGGAATTTAAAGAAATTGGAATCTATTAAAGAAATTTGAATTCCTAATCTATTTAAGTAACAAAACAATCATAAAGGAATCAGAATTTATCACCATGACCACCACCTACCGAATGCAGTCGGCCCCCCCACCAACCACCCCTGTCACCCGACCACCCCGCCACCACCGGCCCTGCCACCCCCGACCACTCCGCCACCACCAACCACTCATCGCCACTGCCACTCCTCGACACCGCCACCACCGACCACTCGTCGCATCAACCACTCCTTGACACCGCCACCGACCCCCTCCCCCCAATTTATAATTTGTTATCAGTATGTGTGTGTATATATATGTGTGTGTGTGTGTGTATGTTTGTATAGGAAAAAGATCAAATGTGAAACAACTTTAAATTAGTAAACCAAAAAATCAAATTCTGACCACATATTTATTATAATTAATTGAATGTTTGACTTTTAGAGAATAAAATAAAATAAGATGAAAATAAATATTTGGTTTTTTGGTTTACGAGTTCACATTTGATACTTACACTGTTGTATATATCTATCTATCTATATATATAGGGGTATATATATAGGTAATAAGTTATAATTCGTAGTAGAAAGAGATCGAGAATGGGTAATTTAAAGTTGATTTTACTCTTTTTTCCCTTTCTTCATCAGTTTTTCTTCTTCTATGAATAGCAATCATAAATGCCCTGAAGAACATAGGGACGCCTTACTTGTATTTAAATAAAACATTTCATCCATTAATAGATTATACTTTCCCTACAATGAACAGAGGGATGACTTTTGTAAAGATTTGAATGATCCAATCAGGATGAACTAAAACACAAGTATAGATTGTTGCGATTGGTTTGGGATCACTTGCAATAACTTCACTGGAGATGTTATCAGTCTCGATCTTGCATGTGGTATGCTACAAGGTACGTACCATCCTCTCTAGCTCTTTCAAATTTCTTCAGCTTCAATTGTCTTACCTTTTTAATAAATTGAATTCTCTTGACTCGTGAAATTAGTTTGAAAAATCTAAAATATTATCTCAATTAGATTTCATTTAACAATATGATAGGTGTCGAGGGTGGCGGGGGTAGTCGGTGGCGTCTGTAACATCCATGATTTTCTTGTGCTTTTATTTTGTACAATAATAACATTTCAATTTCAATTCTGTTTCATTACTTTGTGTCACATTAACCATAACTATAAAGTGTATCAATTCAGAGTCCAATCTTGTATGCATATAAATTCTTCTGTATATATATATAGCATATGTATGGACACACACACACACACACACACACACACACATATATATATATATATATATATATATATATATATACAAACCTTGTGATAATAATTAAATCCAAAATAAAACCTATGAGTTTTATTCATGTAGTTATACCATTTCATTTCTACAATAAGTATATATATACATCTATTTTATTAAACAAATCATTTATTCAATTTATAATTTTATAAAAATGGAACTTTTCCTTTATAAATTAATTATAATAGAACTAATATTATCTAGATTTCTATAAATCTTATGAAATCAATTCTTATAAATAAAATGGATTTAAAACAAATAACTATGCCTTGAACCCCTTCAAATCTATTTGAACCCTTAAAGTGAACCCCTTCATTTTAAATTTGAACCTTTTCCATGATTTTTGAACCCTAGACCAAGATTCATTCGATTTTGACATTAAAAAGTCAACATATACAAATCGGTTACAACATCAACAATTTCGTGTGTATTAACTTGTTATAATCGTGCTTAATCATTACAATTATAGTTTTGATTGTGCTTAAATGTCCAATTACAACAAATCAATGGCTTTGAATGCCATTTATCTCGAAACCGTCCCCAATCATAAACCCAATCAAATCGTACGTTTAAGATGAAATTGATCGATAACATCAGTCCCACAGCCTTCGCGACACCATTTACAAACTTCCCGAACTCTCAAACGTGCCTCAATTCGCTCCGAAAGCTCCAGCGAATTCGAAGAACATTGAACCTGAGATTCCAGTTGTTCTCCTTAGTTGCGTGGCCATTTCAGGTTAACCTTGTGGTTAGCTAGTCATTTATGCAACAACATACTTGTGTGAATCTTCAAGCTACTCATTGCAAGGTGAGTTTACATAGCCCATTTTTCATATTTACATATTTGGGGTGAAACATGATTTTCATTTGAAACTATTTGCAACTTATACAATTCAAACATTATGATCATGTGTGGAATTTGTGTCTTATGCTTGAACACTATTAGTGCAAACTACATTTACATACTTTTGTGCATAGTGCAAATGCAATCATTAACTCTGTACAAGCCGACGGTTAACAATGATAGATCTATTGTGTATGACAAACCCACCCAGGTAGGGTGATTGTTGCCGGTATTACATTTGGGATAACATTTTGTGCAGTCACAAGGTTTGATTGTACGCCCCGGTTTAACTATAGTGGTTCTCCATAATTGCCTTATTAAACCATGATATCATATGAATTGTACACAAACTCTTGATATACTTGTGGTGTCAAAACCTATGTATGCTCACCAACTATTTTTAGTTGACCATGTTTTCATCATGTTTCAGGTACTAGTGTTGGAGATCATATGCAAGATACTACATATAGTATTTGGACTTAGTGAACAAAGAACTTGAACATGATGATGTATTTGATTTTGGACGTTTGATTGAACTTTTGTAATGAAACCTTGATTCAATGAACAATATGAAATTTAGTTGATCATGTGCTTATGAACAGTCTACACGTCCGCCCCGACGTATTCCGCCGTCGGTTGGGGTGTGACAGCGTCGTTGGTCGGAGAAAAGGGTGGCGGCGGCGGGGGGTAGCAACGGTGGTCGGCGGGTGGTGACGATGGTAGTCTGCGACGGTGGGCAGGGACGGGGGAGGTGTTTGTCGGGGGATGGAAGTCATCGGGACGCGGGTGGCGGGGGTCGGAGGTGGTAGGGGTTGAGGGCGGAGGCGGCGGTTGGCGGAGGTTCCGAGGGCAGCAAGCGGCGGCGGGGGGTGGTTGGGGTGGCGGCGGCGGCGGTCGGGGTCAGCTGGGTTGGGGGTACGGATGCGACAACGGTGAGTAATCGGAGTTTCCATTTCCTTTTTTGGTGCATTCCTTCACAATTTGGAAGGAATTTGAAATCTTTTGTTTTAAGGAATTTGAGAGAATTAATTACAATTCTAATTCCAATTCTTGTCTATACCAAACACATTGAAAAAGGAATTTTGTCACACCCCCAATTCCACTTCCAGGCTATACCCGAGGGGCGTGACTCGAGAGGATCTTTACCATTGAATTATTTTGAACAACCACTAAATGGTTTTCAAAATACTTGTTTTATGCATGACTCGATCGAGTCCAAAATAAAGTTTGACATAGTCCAAAGTAAAAGTGCGGAAGCAATGTTTGGATGTTTACAACATTTGAAAATAAGGATGATAAAATATTGTTTATCAAGATAGGATGCCATGCACGATGAGTGTGTGACTCCAATGGGTGCATCATAGCCACATATCCTATGCATTCAACGACCTGAGATAAACATGCTAAAATGGGTCATCATAATGTTGTTGAGTTCACAGGCTGTATGTAATGGAAAACATATCATGAAATGTTTTGAAAAATCATATATTGACAATGGATGGAAAAGTATATGTTGAAAATGCATGGAAAAGCATATGTACTCTACACAATCATTGTTGATCAGACAAAACCAAAAATTATCATAAGTCCGCCAACCGAAGCTCAACTGTAGCCACTGAAAAAGAAAAAGGATGTGGTTCGCCTCTTTGTGCCTTGCACATGAATGAATTAGGTCAATTATGTACCCGTTCGACCTCCAGTCGAAGTTAGCGCTACTAACCCGAGCAGGGGTTGTTAAACCCAACAGTACTGTTCATAATCACCTCGCTTGTGGAAAAATTAACGGTTGAGTCTGAGAGGACTTTGTACACACCATGTACAACTTATATAATTAATGTAACTGTGTAAGCATGGAAATATGATTTTTGAAAAATGTACTTGAGTATGTATCTCACCCCAAAATGGAAAATGAGTGAAACGGGGCTGTGAGAACTCACCTGATAAAGCGGTAATGATATGCAAGTCTTAGCAAATCCGGCTAAATGAGACGACCTACTCGTGCCCTATGAAACATTTAGGACTTTAAGGTCTAAGTATTGTAAATGTTTGACTATGAACTCTATGCATCCAAAGAGTTGTTTGAAAAGTGACTTTGACGTTTCAAAGATGTTTTGACTCGACGACCCGTTGGACTTAAGCATTCAAATCCTAATATAGAATTCAAACCTACTTTGAAATAGTCTATTATTGTCTAATAAACACATTGGCACATTCGATCGGAATTTAGAACTTGAAACATAACTTTTGATACATTAAAGTTTCCTTAATTGGAAAGTCAAGTTGTTGAGTCCTAAACATGGCAACTATGCAAAGTTGATGTTCACACGTGAAATTAGGCGTGCTATAACATATATAGAACATTTCAATGTTCACTTGCTAAAAATAGACAAACATGCGAGTTTCAGATAATTAAAGTTTTCTATTATAGCAAGATCATGTCAAATTGTCAAGTTCATGGATAATCATCATGTATTATCATACAATGCACTAAGCTACATGTTACTAAGTCATTTAGACCTTCTAATCATGTTAGTAACTTGCAATCATAACTCTTGAAAGAATAAAGTTTTCTTATTTAGAAACTGGGCTCTAAAACTCATACACATGCATTTTAATCCATCATTTTGGTCAATCATTCTTCAATAATGTTCACCACACTAGTTTAATGCATTGAATACATCCAAACACCAAGTTTTCATACATGTCAAGATATAAAGTTTCTAAAAATAGAAAACGAGCCTAAAACATCATGGACATGTGATTTTACCAAAAAAAAAATCATACAATCTTTATATCTAGTGTTTATGCATCATTTCCACAAAACAAATCACATCATAACTTCTTTTAACAAAAACCCAAAAATTAAAGTTACTATAAATAGAACCGAGCATGAAATCTCATATTACCAAAAGTTCTAGATAACAAATCTACACATATTATCCATTCTTTATGCATATCTAACCATTTTCCATCATCAAATCACCCTAAACATGACATCTATCATGAAACCCAAAATTAAAGTTTCCTAAAATAGTAAAACCGAGCATGCATGTATCATCCAACACTTTTGACAACAAAGTGTGCACATATTATCCATTTACAACTATTATTACAACATAATCCATCATCAAATCAACAAAATCTATTCATCTAACACATGCACATATAATAAAGTTTCCTTAAATAGGAACCGAGCCTATGAACAAAACCCGAGTCCAAAATCACCAACAATATGTACCATTTGAGTTCTAAAACACATTTCCTTGAAGAATCCATGGATAATCTTTCATAAAAATGAGTTTTCTTTAGATGCATGTTCATAAGAACATGAAGATGAAAATGGGGGAAAAAGTGGGTTTTGATCTTACCAAACTTAAAAATGGATGGAATCTCTTGCAAATGCTTGAATCTTGATCTTGGAAGCTTGGATTTGATTAATGAAATATCAAAAGAACAAAAAATGGTGAAGATGGGGTGGTGGTGGGTGATCTCGGCCAAGAGGGAGGAGAGAGAGAGTGGAAGAGTGGAATGATGAAAGTGGGGGGAAAGGGGGGTATTTATAGGGTCTTTTGACTCCGGGTGATGGAAAACGAATAGTCACCGATTTATTGACGGAAATCCTGAATAGTTATGAACGAAATTATTTAAAAATAATTTGACTCATATTGGTATGTTTAACATATAAAATTTTTAGATTTTTATTTGGAAATGTCGATACATACTGCAGACTGGCCGGACAGCGTTAAAACGGAAAGTTTCTAAGAAAATTCTCGAAAAATTCACATAGTCTTGGAATAACATATCACAATACTACATTTAATTTTTGCACACCAAATATATGTCTAAGTGTCTGCTTAGAATTATGGACGTAGCTAGTGCACAATGCGTGTCTACCGGACTGTGCTGAAAATAAAAGTATTTCCATAAATCACCGAAAATTCATATAGGCATGATTAATTAAATCACAGTGTTACATATAATTTTCACACACAGATTATATGTCTTGGTATTTGTTTTAAATTATCACCAACGGTCGTGCTGAAGGACGCGTGTTTGACCGGGTAATCTTCCGGATTACCGTCGCGTGTAAACGGATTGACTTGCTAAGTGTGAAATGGACTTAATTACTATAAAATTAAGTGTGATGCATGTCTAATAATGTAATATGTATCTCAGTCGGGAATGGATATCAACCTGAAATTTGTCGAGTGTCACAAATTTAGATTCCAATTCCAACAAATTCTGCAAACCAAACGCATTGACAAATGGAATTCAGATTCCAATTTTATTGAATTCCGGCGTACTAAACGCACCCTAAGGATCCGTTTGGTTAGCAGGAATTCATGGAAATTCAATAGAATTAGAATCTGAATTCCATCCTTAACGTGTTTAGTTGAGACAAGAATTGTAATTGGAATTAATTCCCTCAACTTCCTTCAAATAAAGGATTTCAAATTCCTTCCAAATTGTGAAGGAATTCACCAAAAGGAAATGGAAAATCTGGCCACTCACCGTTGTCGCATCCGCAACCCCCACCCCTCTGTCGATGACTTTTGACCCCGACCCCGATCCCTATCGTCGCCACCCGACCACCTAATGGTCGTCGCCCAGCATCTCCACCAACCGCCGCCTCCGTTGACCCCCACCCCCGACCGTCGCTGCTCCCGCCGACCACCGCCACCCCCCCCCCCCCCCCCCCGCCAAACGCCGCCCCGACCATCACCGCCACCGACCACCACCACCGTCACTTGAAGGTTGAAAGTCAACAAAATCAAGATTTTCAATTATGAATTGTGTTAGACATTCTTACGGGAAACAAAGGGAACGACACCGAACGTAAGACCACAAACAGCTTGAACAAAAACAGAGAACACAAGCATCATAGTAACCGGCCCACTCAAACACCCAATATTTCCCAACAACCAACCAATTATCTGCACCACCCATAATGTCCATAGTCTCCCTGCTTCCCGTACCTCTTGGCCACTAAATCCGACAATATCCCAACGCCAAGCCTTGAAAAAAATTTTGCCAACCCAAAACTCGTAGCAATATTTAAATAGGGGTGGTCGCCGGTGGTGGGGGTGGTCGGTTGCGGCGTGTAACACCCCAATTTCCGAGGAAATACAAGTTAAAGGACTAAAATAGTCATTTGATGAAACCCAAGGGGTTAAAATGACCTTTTATTTAAGTAGAAGGGTTAGAATATGTTGGAATTAAAGTTCAGGGACTAAAAATGAAAATTATGAAATATGGATGGACGTCGAACCGACATCATCCTTCCCAACAGTCCGAAGTGAACCAAGGGTCAGATATCGGACCGACATCAGTTGGATAACGGTCCGATGACCGCTATTGCACCGCAATTTCTGGTACTAACACGTGTCCGATGACTCAGCCCTAATTTCTTGCACGTGTCTTGATAGCGGACCGACATCCATACACATAGCGGTCCGCTATGTGCTCGCCAAGCCGATAAGCCGCCTCACTTGGATGTCGGACCGACATCGCCAGGGATAATGGTTCGACGTGGGTCCTAACTCAGCCTATAAACAGATGGTGTTGGCTGTTCATTTGAAAACACAAAACCATCAACACCACTTCACACACGAAATTGTGAAAGAGCAAGGGACCCGGTGCGGTACGTTCAAGTGCGAGTGCGGTACGCTACGAGTACGGTTCGAGTTCGGAGAAACGTTTAAGTGAGGAACGAACTTAGGAACTATCCAAGGATAAAGTAAGTACATTGGACCCGTACCCTAGACACGATTATGTGAAATACGTGTTTAAAAAATATGTGCTATGTGATATGACGAGGGTGCGGGGAAATGAAAGGTTAGTCTAGACACTAAACAAGAATAATGGAGTAATCACGACGTATCCAAGAGGTGGTGGATACGCCACTGGTACTTCCTATATATAAATCTCTTTGATACTTCATGATGAAACCATTATGAATGTTTATGGGTATAGACAAAGATAGAAATAAAAATATAGTAGACGTACAGGAGAAATTCCGACCGGTATGTAGCTATCTGACAAACGGAATGTTCTGTCTAAGGAAAGAGTGGTGTATAAATCTCTCCTAGACCCGTCACTCTTTCCTGAGAACATCTGTGTTTTAGGTACTACTCTGGAAGGATAATCACCCCAGCTTAGAATATATAACGAATATGAATATATGATGAAAGTATATCATGCATGATGAATATGAATACATGATGAGCATGAATATGTGAAATGCATGATGAATACGTGAATGCGCGATGATATGTGCAAACATGAATGAGTATGATGGAACGAATCTAAACCCTAAAATGGAATAACGGAGTACTCACGAAGTGTTAAAAGGGTGGTGGATACGCCCCTGGTACTTCCTATTTATAAACCCTTTTAATATATTGTGGAGAAACCGTTATGAAGTTTTAAGGTAAGGACTGGTTGGGGAAAATAAATCAAGCATATACGTGAAATGAAATAAATGCTTGATACATTTGGGAGGCTATAAGTCAAAGATACTCAAGATCCCAAATGAAATGAGATACCCGGCCTGTAAGGTAGATCTCAATAAATAATAAATAAGAGAACTAAAGAAAACTCTAGGCCTACGGGGTTGAAAGAGTAAAAGATTCCAAGCCTACGAGGCTGTGGAATGAATGAGTCTTTGTGACAAATGCGAGGGGTACGACCTAAGATGGTTGTGAGGGGGTTAGCACACCCATAAAATATACAAATATTGTGATCGGAGGTACGTCCGAAGATGGTCACAGGGGCGCCGAGAGCTCGAGAAAATGTGAATAATAATAAGAACCTAAAGGGTTCATAATAGAATAAAAAGATGCAGTGTACTTACTTAGCGAAAGCTAATTCAAGAACGTTTTCCAAACACTGCAGGGAAGAAGCAAATGGAATGAAGTTTCATGAGGACGTGGCTGCTCGGAGTTGGAAAATCCCTATATAGGATGATGTAATTATATTATACTTTTGTAAAACAATATTATTATAAATGAAAACACACCTTAGCCATTTAATGGCAAGGTTTTGATAATTTGGGACCAGTTTTCCGCAATAAAATACCCTGATAAAATAAAGAGATAAGTAGGGTGTTTCACGGCGGAGCCGGTGATGGGGGTGGTCGGTTGTGGCGGTGACGGTGGGGGGTGGTCGGTGGGGAGAGTGGTCAGTGGCGAGGGCGACGATATTCGGTAGGTGGCAGTCAAGGCGATAGATTCCAATTCCTTTATATGATTGTTTTGTCACTCAAATAGATTAGGAATTCAAATTCCTTTAAATTTTAAATCTTTTGGACAAATTACAATTCCAAATCCAATTTCTTAAAATTTCAATTCTTTCAAAAATATTCCACGAACCAAACGCACTCTAAGAGTAAAATAGGTATCCTAACAATATAATTTTTGTAAAAACTAAAATAGAAATACATAAATTTATTTGTGGTGGAGACCTAAGAAACAAACACCTTTAGGAAGTCCTTCATGGGAAAGACAATGTGAAATAGGTAGGGTAGGAAAACAAACCGGGCCAAATCTTACCAAAGCAAGAAAGCTTTTTATGAACTCATAAATATAAGTCCTTTACATCATGCAGGACATGTGCCCTTCTGTTTTTGCTTCATGTGAACCCTTTCATGGCCCATCAAAATCCACACGAAAAGAAACAGAATATTTTGTCGACCAATTTCCATGAAGGAAGACCCTTCAAGTGTTAAAAGAAGATCCAAATTTTAAATAATGAACACAACTTTCCCTTGTAAAGGAGTCTACAATTCATGCTTTATTTATGATTTTTTTTAATCTTTATACAAGTCTTAAATATCTTGACAATTCAATGGAAAATATCTAGTTATAATTTGAAAGGTTTTATAAAATTATTTTTTTGTTAATTTTTATGATCCAATACGATATGTAACTTATAAAAAAATTATGCTCATTCTTAAGGGTGTGTCGTGTACGGGGATCTCCAAATTTACCTTAAATAATATATACATATGTATAGGCATTGGTTACAATAAAAAGGGTTTTTAATATGCGAAATGTATGAAGAATTTAGGAAGCGACTCATGTACGTGAGCTATAGGGTGAGGGTATTTGCATTCATTTAATTAAAAGTGTTTATAGACGTACCATTGTAATGAGTTAGATGCACCATTATAATTACACAGTTCATTTATACATCGGAAAATGGAATTTCAAATACATCATTATATTAGTTAAACATACCGTTGTAATTAGTTTAGACACACCATTGTAACAAGTTTAGACGCATCGTTGTAATCTGTCACACCCCAAAATCCGGGCACGTGACTTTATTGGAATTAAACAAGAAACCATAGTTGAAAACCAAACACACAACGAAAGTCTTACTATAAAATATCAAACCAAACAAATGTCTAAAATGAAACATAAACAAAATGTCCATAAAAACATTATATACCAAGTCGTCTTCAATGTCAAGAAGATCTAATGCCACTGGTCAAGAATGACCCTTCCCCTTACTAGATGAGGCCTTAAACCTCACTGAAGTATACGCTTAAACAAGTCGGCTTACGCTGGTGTGTAAGGCCCCAAACCCGGGAGGCCTCATTTATTGGATTTACTCATCAACACATAGCACAAAAACGTAAAACACTCAACACATAGCAGCGGAAAAGATTTGAACTTTAGCATACGCAGCGGAAATACAAAACATGTCTAAAGCACACTTGTCAGTTACAAACTAAAACTTGTCTTAGCAACATAATCAAAAGAAACATAAACGGGATGCCAGACACTGCTCTTCGGGTAACTCTTTGCGCCAAGCCAAGCATCCACATCCACATCCATCTATAACCACCTACACTCAACTGATGTGCATACTAAAGATCAGCAACGCTGAGTGAGTTCTAACGTTTACTTTAAATCAATTATTCAAAAGATTTGCTAATACATACATACTACCATTAAGGCAACACTTTACATACTTTACCTTTCAAAAAAACAATTTAAAACATTCATGTGATAACCGTCTTTACTGTACTGCCCACATGGCTCACGTCCATGAACCGACAAGTACCTAGTCAATGCATCCATGGCCAACGGCCGTGAACCGACAATACCACTTATCCGTCAATTCCCTTATCACTACCGTACCGCCCTCATGGATAACGTCCATGAACCGATGAGTACCTGGTCAATGCCCCCATGGCTAACGGCCATGAATCGATAATACCGCTTAACTCTAAGGGGAGGTTGCGTGGACCTCCCGAGCAACCGCCGTCACCCATCCCAGTTGTACAACCGTTAGCGAACCCCAAGGTTCTTACTAATGGGCTTAACCCATATCTGACATCTTGTACAAGTAACATCTGTCCCCAGAGGACCTTAACAAGTTGTTCCACATTCTCAAAGGAAAACTGCTCACTTTCTTTTCATAAAACTTTCTTTAACTTGTTTCAAACTTAACATATAATATGCCTTTGTTTATTTATATAAAATATAGTAAACGCTTGCCATAAGATATCTTTGCTTTACTGAAAACATACTTTACACATGTATCATGCCTTTGTTTATGTATATGAAAATATAGTAAACGCTTGCAAAAAATACAGCTATACTTTACATAAGTCGTACGTTTGCCTCTTTTAAACATTTCACTAAAACATAACATTCCTTTGTCTATCAATATAAATATATAATAACACTTTACACTAAGTATGCACACCACCCCTAAAGCAGGTAAAAAGGGGATCAGAACTCACCTGACTTTCTTTGTTAACTCTTCCTAAATGTGAGGCTCAACGAGGTACTAGGCGATCTGTTCGAGCGGTCATAAATGACACGTGTTAACTTCTAGATATAACAAAACAATTTGTCCGAAATCTCCTTGGTCGAAAAATCAACTGCCCGGAATCTCTTTTCAACCGAAATCTTTTTCGGTCGAAATCTATTTTGGTCGAAAAGTTTTGTCCGAAAACCATTTCGCCCGAAATGTCTTTCATCCGAAATTTATTTCGTCCAAAATATTTTGTCTGAAATCTCACTGTGCCCGAAATACTTTTCGTACACTTCATAGTTTTCAGACCATTCATTGAGTTTTCGGACGATTCAACTGTTCTTGGCTAGATTCTTCGTTTTTGATCTAAAATCCCAACTTTTTACGTCCAAACTGATCCAATCTTAACCATGCCACTAGATTCATGGTTTTTAAGCATAAACACACGTAAAAATCCGATCTTTTTGAAGAAAACTCGTTAAAACCCTAAAAACTCATTTCAACATAAAACTCAGATTTGGACGGGTTTTGATGCCTGGTTGGGCTTGATTCTTCAGAGAAACTTCAAGCAATTGATGGAGAAGCAGTAGGGGCCGATCTCCGGTCAGAACCGACACTCTCTCTCTAGGTAGTTTCTCTCTCTATAATGATGAGGAAGATGAAGTAAGAAAATGAGCTATTTAATGGAGGGTTAGGGTATTAAGGCCCATCCTCACCCCCAGCTCGGCCCTCCTAGCGACCAGACCTAAGGCCCGGTCCATCTTGCTTCCTTTTCCTTAATTTTATGTAAATCCCGTGCTCGTTCTATCGCTTTCGAAATACGGGATTATACATGGTGGCAGTGGCGGATTCATGATGTTTTGTCAGCGGGTGGAAAAAATGGACAAGTCAAAACAGGTCAAATATGTCAAAAATGAACGGGTCAAAATGAGTCAAATATGCCAAAAATGGACGGTCATAATGGGCCAAATAATGATAATTCATTAGGCTAATTACTAAAAAGAAAATGCCTGCCTCGACTGTTTTTGCTTGTTTTTCATGAGATATGTAATTAAAATGAGTTATATTATTCAACTTCTTAAATTTAGTGTTGATTTTAGTAATTTCCAACATCGATAAAAAATAAAGTTCATGTTAAACTCCTATAATTCCCCGTACTTCTAACAGTTGAGAATTGAAACACTTCTAATCACAATAAAACTATTAAAACAACTTCTCTAAATACCTAATTTAATACTTTAGGGTTATTAAAATTTCAAATCAAACGTAAAGGTTTACTTTGTAAGTTTTGATCAATTAAAAGGGGTATGTGAAACTTTTAATGTTGAAAAATGAAATTAACTCCCTAACAAATTTGTTTTACTTTCCTTTTTCAAAATCATCTCCTCCTTACTTTATATCTTCCCTCTTTATGTTCTCCACAAAGCTTGTGTTCTGCATTAAAGCTTCTTGCAAAAAATCATCAAAATCTTGGGTTTTCCTTCTTCCCCTTTTCTGTTTGTCGACGTTACAGGTGCCTCTCGAGTATTTGCGAATGTGGCTACTTAAAGACACATCTTAAAATTCATGACATTACAAGTTCCTACCACATTATGTTTAAATAACTCACTACAACACACATCTCACTTGGAATACCACGTATTCACTAGATACACTGATGAGGTTCATCTCATTGCCAAAAGGCTACACACATATAACAAACAAGTAATAGAGATGTCACACTTTACTAAGGGTGTTGGGGGCCATTAACCCATTTACTCATTTACTCATCAAAACTGTTCAATAGAATTTTGCCACATCAAAATTACTCATTTACCCAGATTTCATTGGAAACACTTACTCATTTACTCACCCACTTTTAAAAAAATAAAAAATAAATAAATAGAAAAGGTGTGAGTAGAAGTGGTGGGGTCCACTAGAGAAAGAGTAGAGAGAGGGTGGCTTCATCCGAGTAAACTAACTCGGCCAACTTACTCGGACACCCCTACCCAGATGAACTCGAGTTAATGGGGGCGGTGTACCCATTTACTCGATTGAGGTTTTGCTTACTCGATTGTGATCGAGCTTGGCGCCCCCAACACCCTAATCAAATCATGCAAGTGATAATTCAATAAAATAACGACTGACCGCCGCCGTCCTCCGTTCCCAGACGCGACTGACTACCATTTTATACGGACATGTTTATTAAAGTATTGCAATATTATAAACAACTTTCAAAATGTCTTTTTTATGTTTTAAAATGTTGTAACTGGGGTCCTCAACCACGAATTCTTGGTCTTGAAAAATCCGATTTTTTGTTTCGAATATTAAAATCAGGTTCTTATCCAAACTGAATTTGAACCAAACCGGTTATTTGAATTCTAACCCATGAATTTCGAACTTAACCGTCTCAGATATTTGAATTCTAGTTATATAATTTATATTTTTTTAAATAAAAAATACATATATTTTAATTTATTTTTACATATTTTTTAATTTTTTCTAATAACTCACTTTATTCGAATCAATCCGAATTCGAATTCAGTTTCAAAATTTTCAAATTCAAATAACCCTAAAATTGACTCAATAAACATCTGCTTTTTCACTAATCGCCTGATAAAAGGATAGGCATGTCACATTCTACACTTTATTAAACACTAGTAAGGCAATTATTACATACAAAATGTAGAAAATTTGCCAAAAAAACACGCAAGAAGAGTCCCAAAATAATATTGATATAGTTGTTAAAAACATCTTTCAGTATTGACAAAATATATAAAATAGGAACACTATGAATCCCTTCTCCATTTTGCACCAGAATTTACAAGTTTGATATAAGCATTCTTGAAATCTTCAAAGAACAAATCTTGATCATCAGCATACTTTGAGATCCACCTGAGAATGCTAAAGAGTGTAAGCGATTCGCTTCGTTTTATTTACCAAACCATATTTTCATCTTCAAAATTTCTAAACACAATAGGACTAGTCACTGTAAAGGCGCAAGGCACAAAGGGATCGCGTGTCGCCTAGGCACCGAGACAAAGATTGTGTACTAATAAAAAAAATTATATACAATTGTCATGAAAAATTAATAGTCCTCCCCAAATTTAATAAAAAAAAAACCCTAATATAATTAGCAATTAGAATCAGGCAACTGATAAAAAAATTTAAAAACCTTTTAAAAGACTAAACAAAATCTAATATAACTAGTTGTATGCTACATTAATTCTACCCAATTAAAAACTGATAGACTAGTTTGATTCAGACGATTTCATGGTCTGATACTCTGATCATCTAAATTAACTGGTTTACAATCTCGATTAATACAAGCAGTTTAACATGGTTGTTACTATTAAAACACTAATAAAATTCTTGAATTTGAGATTGATAGTGTAATTTGTACCTTAAGCATTCATCGTCCTCAACTAGAGCACGATCTGAAGGAAGACCGACCATACTTGTCATTCCAGCTGTTCATAAAAAATTAGAAAAAAAATGTAAGGTTTACAATATGTGTTGGCTTAAGAAAATGGTAATATTGTTGTCAAGCCAAAAGCATGTGACAAACCTGAAGATAGCCATGGCTTCTCCAACAGTACTTTGTAGTATGCATTATCAAAAATAACTGGATTTCCAAAACCTTTACTTCCAAGAGTATGTGCACCAGATAATGCTACAAGTTCTTGTGTTCTGCCAAAAAGTTTCATATTTTAGTCAAATAGAGAACTTAAAGTTTTAGTCAAACATGGTCAAGATATTCTCATATTCACTTACGAAAAACCTTTTCGTTGAAAACTCTGTTTCAATCCAAGGGCATCTAATGTTTCTTCTGGAAGTCTTCCCTCAGGATCAGGTAATCTACAAGGAAACAGACAACATTATAACAATAATCTGAATCTTGTTGTCTTAGATGACACACAGCACACCTATCTCACCTTATTTTATAAAACTTGTGAGAAAAATTAGTCCCTTACATCGAGTCTAATCTGCCTAATCGAACGGGGATTTTTGGACCTCCACATAAAGAGACAGCTTCGGCTCCAGCCACAGCAATCATATCAGCCATTGACACTGTAAATGTAGAGCAAAAAAATCCCAAAAATATAAACATTATGCTACTAACAGTAAATGCTGCATGATAATGATGAAAGGAAGCTATAGTTCCAAAGATTATTATAACCTGGCTGTTTCTCATCCACTATCTTTTTAGCTTCCACCAGAATCTAAACAATAAAGTAAGTTGCAATTGAAAACTTATAAAAAATGCATGCGTTCATAAGATCAAAATTTGACAACATGTGAAAGCGAAATTAACCTTCAATGGTTTCTTAAGACCTTTATTTTCAGGTCTATCAAGTTCAAAAGATACGGAGCCATTCATGCCACCTGAAATAATAGTAGATGGATATAATCAGAATCAAGCCATTACTTAAAGAATTTCAATTTCCTAATAACAATAATATTACCTGAATCATCATCCATTTCATACGTTCCTGCATCATGAAAAACCAAGCGAAGAACACCAGCAGACTTACTCTTGGACAATACTTTTCTTATCTCTCCCTGTAACAAGACTAGATCACTGACAGCAAACATTAATCTTGTTAAACTTGTTGAAAAACATTTCATTCAATAGTTATAGCCTACGTTATTACCGAATAAAAGAAACTGCTGTAAGCTTATCAATTAACATTTTGAAACACGAATCTAGCCATACACTTACTCTGCAGCATTAGCATTGGCACAAGAATGTTGCATTAATTTAGGCAGAGGCAAAAGAAATGTGACCATAAAAGTCATCAATCTCCTGCTATATGAAGTGCTAACATGATTCTCATCTGCATTACATATAAAATTCATAATTTAGAAGAAAAAGAAAACCCCTTACAGCCTGAAATGAACATTCATCTATAGTTTTTAGGGTTTATCAAATTGCTATAATAAACCCAAACAGTTGTGCTATTCATTATCATTTTTGTCATGCTAGGAACCAAAATTCATGAGTTATTGTTCACAATGAGGCTATATTCAACTCATGCCATCAAATAACAGAATAAAATAGGCACAATTTCAAATAGAAATCAAATAAAATGATAACCACAAACTCTAACAAAATATTAACAGAGAGAAGTAAATATCATAAAGTAAGTGATAACTAAAAAGTGAGTTTTAATTTACTTGAATCCGAAACGGTGGTCGAGGATGATGACGTTGAACAAAGGACAGGTCTAACGGCGGTGCAGGTGCAGGTGCAGGTGCAGCCATATTCAATTTTCCGGCGAGATTGAGAGGGAAATTCAAACCTAGGAGGAATGTATGGAGCGCAGAGACGCCGGAACGAGAGGTCGAAGCCAGTGATCGACATCTTTAACGGACGGATTAGAATACGCGGTTTATCCCTTTGCTTCTATACGTTACATAAAACCTGGATATTGCAAATTTTGTCCACGTAGTTATGCTTAACTTGCAACTTTAGTCCAATTCAAAATAGTTTTTGTAGTTTTAATTTACAATCAACTTTTTTTTTCCTTCTTAAATTACACTTCAAATGTGAAATCAACAATAAACGTCCGTTTTTTTTTGAAAGGGTAATTTTATCATCAACAACTTGACCCAAGCAAAAGCCTGGATCAGGAACGAAACCGGTATATAGATTATATCAGAATTACAAGAGATTAAAAGAAATCCAATCCTTCCATTAAATCGTGAGACTTGATATCTTCAATGATTTTTTTCCGTCTTGACCATTTTGTTTGAGAAGTGGGCTTCATTTCTTACTTTCCATATGCACCAACAATTGATTAGAATGATGAGTTTCGTTTTTTCTAACAATCTCGTGTAAAACTAATAAGTCTTTAACCGAAAAAGCGTAAGTTTGGGGAATGTTACACCAAGTACTGATGTGATGTCATACAACCGTCGCCACATAGCAAGACGTGAAGAGATGTTTCGCCGTCTCTACCTCATCGCCGCATAGGGGGCATGATTGAGAATTAACTTGTATGTTTCTTTTATTCAAGGCTGTTACGGTCGGAATTCGGTCCAATTTTGTCCCTAGAAAAAAAAACGTTACATTTGATAGGGATCCATTTACTCCATTCCATAACAAAAAAGGTTGCTTGAGTATGCTTCTTTTGCGATTAGGTTTTTTTTACCGATTTCAATGAAATCTGCTTCGATATATCTCCCAACCAAATCCAACTATTTAGCTCATCCAAGACCCGCACTTGATTGATTAAGTTGATGCACTGTTGCCATTCTATGAGTTACACTCTTGATTGGGGGGAAAGTCTCCATCTCCATTTCCAGGTTAAGTTTTGGTTATGCAAATTATACCAATCGATTACCTTGCATTTTTTTTCCTCACCTCCAATGAGAATAAGCTTGGGAAGATGTTTTTAAGGGATTCATTTGCGACCCAGGGTCAATCCAAAACCAAATCTTCTCTATGTTACCCAATCAGCCTTTAATCATGTTTTGTAACTTCAAAGAAAATTTTGATTCTAATTTAACAATATTATTCCAAGTACATATTAACATTCTTATCATAGGAAATTTGTTGTTATGATGGTACAATTTTTTTAGTAATGTCAAGATCACTTTGCAAATTAGACGATTGCTTTATCTCACATACAAAACAAAAATCAAGATTTACAACAAAATTTACAAAATCATATTAAAATTTATAAAATTTACAAAATTTACGACTATATAATCATAATATACATATGTTTATCTAGGCCCCGAAAGTCTCATATCCGATAAATAAGCATCACTATTACCATCCGACGGCCCCGATGAAGTCCCGAATTCGCTAAATGACTTGTACAAACTCGAATAAAACCCGGTTTGACCACCCACCGGCGGCGGAGGCACTGGACACAGTCGTTCAAGCATCTGCACCACTTTTGCCATCGAAGGCCTTAAATTCACATCATCCTGAATGCACCACAACGCGACACGTGTCACCACCATCGCCCGTTCATCATTCTCCTCCACCTTCATCTTCCCATCCAAAAGCGTTCCAACTCTCCCTTCCTCCATCATCCTAAAAGCATACGCTGGAAAATGCGATTCCTCCGACGATCCATAGTTTTTCCGGCCACTAATGATCTCCAGCAACACCATCCCGTAGCTGTACACGTCACTCTTTTCCGAAATCGCGTAGTTTGTTATCCATTCGGGCGCAAGGTAGCCGCGAGTCCCTCGTAACGTCGTGAACACGTGGCTCTGTTCTCGTGTCATCAGCTTAGCTAACCCGAAATCAGACACTTTCGCGGTGAAATCGTCGTCTAACAAGACGTTTTCAGGTTTTATATCACAATGGACAATCTTCACGTCGCAGTCTTCATGAAGATAGGCGAGACCTTTAGCAGTTCCAATCGCGATATTGTATCGCGTGTCCCAATCCAACAAACATCCCCCAAATATCCAACGGTCTAACGACCCGTTGGCCATGTACTCATAAACGAGGAGACGGTGGTTTCCTTCTGCACAAAACCCCTTGAGTTTAACCAAATGATGGTGGTGGATGCTGCCTATGATGCTCACTTCTGCTCGGAATTGTTTCTTGCCTTGACCGATTCCCTCGAGCCGTTTGACCGCGAGCTGGGTTCCGTCTTTTTGGACTCCTTGGTAGACTGAGCCGAACCCGCCTTGGCCTAGCTTTGTGGTGAAGTTGTTTGTTGCTTCTTGAAGGGATTTGTAGGTGAATCGGACAGGCATTCCGGAAATGTTCTCCAGGAATGTATCCTCTTCGGAGATTTCGTCAGGGACTTCGATTAATTCGGTTTTCTTCTTGTTGTGGTAGCGGATTCCCATGGTTACTAGTCCGAGAATGACGAATGTTGCAACAAGTACTATTACGACCACGATGATAACCACTCGTGTCGACTGGTTCTTGTTTTCGGGCCCTTGAGAAGTGTCAGAATGTGTACCTGTGAAAGAATTCAAAAGAATTGAAAACTGTATTGGTGAATAGTATTTTATGTTGTATTTCATAACTGAAAACCATATGTTTTAATATAGAAAGATTAGAGATAGAATAATTACCAACGAACACATTTAAAGATAAATGATAATAGCTATAATAGACAATAAACTTAGCTAACAAACCTGAAACCTTAATGTATGATTCAATATTCGCATCACTTTTAGTGTCTTCAAAGCTCCCAATCTGGTCAAACAGGTAACAGTTTCCAGTATTGTTATCGAAGAACATAGCCGAGCAAGTACAGTTGTTCAAACACGATGATTTGCAGCCATCTAAATCGGTTTTATAAGACGGCGACACAAACCCAAGTGCAAAATAGGTCAAATTCTCCCCTGCATTAACTAGACTCGAATCCCTCAATGAATCCTTTGACTTGTTACATGAAGATTCGACTTGCGGTTTGCAGTTAACTTTCGCCAGGCCCACAGGGCACTGACACGTGTTCCCATCATGACAAACGTAATACTGCGAGCAAGCTCGCGGCCTGCTGCAAGAATCATCTGGTATCTGACTGGTACCAGTGATTTGAGCCTGCAGATTATAAAATTTGATGTACCCGTCGTTTTCCAAAACTGCAATCCAAGTAGCATTTGCATCAGCATCATCTGCAAACACAAACTGCCATAGAAAGACTTTGTTTTCATCATAAAACCTCCATGAATTAGCTTCAATTCTTGCAGAACTGGCTTCTCCTCCACTTTTGTTTATAATTCTCCTCATATCTTTCCCCATAGACCAATAAGGTTGTGGGTTGTCAAATTCAGCTGACAAAACTGCATCACCAGTCTTGATTTGTAAAGAAAAACTCAAATTGTTATCAAGATCACTCACAAGCTTCATCCCTTTCAAGAATTCTTGATTTTGCATAAGGGTGTTTGTAGGATAACTAAAACTTTGCCAAACAACACCACCATCATCCTTAACCAAAACCAAGTTCCCTGAATCAAGCAACTCCATGGCAGAAACCCCTTTTGTAGCTGTGTTAGTTGACCAAACTACCCTCCCATTGCTTTGTAAATTAGCATTTCCATCATTATCAAACATAAAGTTATCAGAATTGCCAACTGGGAAGTCTCTATTTGCTGACCAGATGATTCTTGAACTGGTTGTATGAATGATGACTAAAGTGAATGAAGTTACATCAGTGTTGGGATTGAAACCGAAGCCGAAATCGGATGAGTTTGATACGAGGAACAGACCGTTGTTGTCGATGAATTGCATTTGAGAGGCTTGGAATCCAGGGCTCACTTGGGCTTTTTGTAGAACACTTGGTAGGCATGTTTGAGGTAAGAACACAAAGAGCCATGAAAATACCATGAAACAAAACAACCCCATGATCTATGAAACAGGGCATAAAAGCAGTTGAAGAGAGAATATGATGAAGATGTGGAGTTAGATAGAGACAAAGCAATTTATATGGTGATTGAGAAGGGGTCTATTTGCAGGTTCCAAGATTAAAAAAGAATTTGTTGCTGGTGAAGTCAAAGAAACAGGGACATCTGAGGTGGGCTTCAACTTCAAACCTATTTAAAGACACTCCTTAAACTGAAAAAACAATAAAATAGATATAAAATAATGTTATTATTCAATGATAATATTACAAGTGAGAGAATGAGTCCACATTTGCTCAACCAACTTGTGCCTCAATTTCATGCCACTTCAAATCTCTCGGCTAAGGGTTAATATTTTATTATTCAAGATTATGGTTTACAATATTTTTTTATATAAAAAAAAAGTTAGATGACAAAACTACCAAAATCAATTTCAAGAGTCAAGGGATAAAAAAATTCTACAAATGATAAGTTTAGCATGTCTTCTAGGCTTAAAGCATAGCCAATCGATCGCTCTCTGTCATGACCATACGGATTTCTTCCCCTCTCCAAGACACCGACAAGCTTCTTACCCCTCCCCGCACCCCCCTCTCATAGTCTCCATCTGTGGGTGTTTGTCCACACAGATTGCTTCCTTCCTTTCTCCTCCACACTGACCGTAATAAGATGTCATGTCGACCACAGATGTCAAAAACAATGTCGTTGTGGATGCTATTATGAAACGTTGCTGCTATGATTAAAAAATATAATAGAGTTTAAACATGGGTTAAATATTAATCATTTATGAGTATAAATACTCATAAATAAAAAAGAAAGTAAAACAATGGCCAATCATCGTCCAATAATGATTAAACAGTAAATGCAAATCATGTTGGTGCATTTTATCCTTTTAGGCAATTTACCAAAATTATCCAAGAACTATGGTTTAAAATCAACTTTTTAGTATAATTTATATTACTATATAAATTGCAATTTGTATATAAAAGTCCAAATGCACTAAATTTTCTATTCTTGTGCCACTTAACAAAAGATTATATTCTGATTTTGTATATAAAACTGATATTCTATGTATCTAAATGCAAGGAAAAGAGGAAGACAAATTTTATTTAAACAACATTTAATAACAAATGAATTTCAGAAATCAAAGTCACATGTGATTTTCTGGAAGAATCTCAAATTGGTTTAATAAAATAAAAATCACATATTGAAGACTTTTGCTCAACTATTTTGTCACTTCTATTTTCTCATGTCAATAATATAACAAGATAATTGTTCTTCTTTACATTTTAATTAGAGTAAATTACACAGATTGTCATTTATTTATACTATAAATTATACTCTGTCTCCTTTAACTTCAATAAGTACACCACATGTCCTTTTCTTACATACTTTCATACACCCTATGTCCTTTACACCAACCCTCATTCATTTCCACCGTTAAATCCCATCATATGCCTCTCACATGATGGGTAAAATAGTCATTTCCTTTTTTTTTTCAAAAACACAAAATACCAAATTATAAAGTCACAAAAGAGCAGAAATTTGAGAGGGGAGGCCTACCACCACCCTCAGCCGGCTTCACCCCCGGCGACTCACGACGGCAACACAAGGAAAACGGTGTCGACGGTGGTCCTTCCGACAGTGAGACCCAAGGCGGTGGTCTTGGTGACAGTTGCAGGTCCAGACGGCGGCTACGTTTTTTGAAAAAAAATCATCTTTTTCTTTTCTTAAAGCTTCGTTTTCAACTCCTATTTTTGTTTCCCTACCATTCATCAATCAATCGTTCAATTTTGGGGACAAAATTCATCGATCAATCATCGTCGTCGTCTTGTAATTCGTGTATTTCAACAGTAGAAAGACGAGCCACCATCGAAACCTAATTTCTCTCATCAAATCCGAGAAATCAAGGGGAATCTTCAAGGTTTGAGGATTAAATTTTTTAATCGGTTTGTGGAATTGGTGTTTTTGGTGGTTTAATTTTGACCTAATGATCTGGATTGGAAATTACGGTTTAAAGAGTTTTTCAACCATCGTTAATTTAGGGTTTTGGATTCAATTGAAGAGCGTAAATATATTGTAGCTGCAGGGGAATCGCCTTACCCCACGCCACCTGTTGGAGTTCTCTAGAGGAGATGGTCGATTCTCTTCGTCGGGGAGATGAGGGCGAGCATTCGAAGGAAGCTGTAGCTGGAGGGGAATCGCCTTACCCCACGCCACATGTTGGATGATGAGAGTGTAATCCCCATTCTTCAGCCACCTCTCCGGCATCCACCCACCAGCACCCCCGCCATCGTTCAGTGATGGGTTTTTTTTACCATGTGAGCACCCAATCTTCCTCTCTCTTTTTGATCGTCCCCTCCACCTCGTTCCAACCTCATATGTGAACAAAAGCCCAAATTGAATCTGAGTTGGTGTATCTTGATTCAAGAACAAACCTAATCAAAGAAGCAGATTAAATGTGACGATTATCAGCAATTGATTTGAGTGGAGATGGTGGTTCAGATGAGATAAGGGTTGAGATGAGAGAGAATGAGTTTTATGTTTTAGTAATTAATTACATAAATTGTCATTTTTTTGGTAAAATGACTATTTTACCCTCATTTGCAATGCACATGTGTATATTTAACAGAAAAAGATAACACCAGTTAGTGTAAAGGGCATAGGTTGTATAAAAGTATGTAAAAAAATGATATGTGGTGTACTTATTGAAGTCAAAAGACACATAGTGTAATTTCTAGTATAATTAAAGGACAATTTGTGTAATTTACTCTTTTAATTATTAATTTTTTGAAATAGGAAATATAATTATTAGTTATCCTGTATTTTATTAAATAATCTTAAATGTAAAATAAACATTTAATGGTTCTAAGGGTGGACCGACACATTACCCGCATGGCTAGGTACCGATTGATACATGCGGGAACACCGCCGCAACAACAAAGGTACCGAGAAAAAGGATAGTTCATGGGCTATTTTCCCCGAGCACAACCCAAGCCCAGGACACTTTTTTATCGTTACATAAACAAAAATATTTTTATGTTAACACTATAAAATTAACATAAATTCATTAATTTTTCACACATCTTTAAATCTCTTCTACTCTACACAAATCTTTTTATTGGATCCTAAAAAATCATCTTCCACCTGAAAGTGAAGCAACAAAATCCACTTAATAATTTTATGAGATACAAATCATCACCGTAAAACAAACATTCAATGGTTCTAAGGTTGGACGAGGCACATTAACCGCATGGCTAGGTACCGTAGGTACCAAAAAAAGGGTAGTTCAACGACTATTTTTCCCGAGCACAACCCGAGGCCAACGGCTCTTTTTGTGATTTTTACATAAAAAAGTGTATTTTATTTTAACCTTATAAAATTAACATCAATTCACTCATTTTTCACACATCTTCAAATCTCTTGTACTCTCCGCAAATCTCTTCATTGGATCCTAGACAAAAATCATCTTCCACCCGAAAGAAATGCTTTGAAGCAACAACATCCACGTAATAATTTCATTAAAACGATCACTAAACTCTTGAATTTCCATATCAAGGACAGTGCTAAAACAGTTAAACTTATAATAATTTGATTAGTGATATCGTACATTTGTCTTCTAGCTATAAGACCTCTCTCATTAGAATAGTTTTCGGTCATGTTCAAGATTTGAATATCATGTTTTCCAGAAAATGAATGGTTTTTTTTTCTTCTAAAAGTGGATCAAATCCACTTTCTCTAAACTTTTGCAACTTTCCTTTAGTTATTTCCACCTATAAAACAACTTCCAAAACGTCTTGATCTTTTTTTTGAAGAGATCGTGATAATGTTTCCGTGGACCCTAAAACCTCTAACATCAAATGCAAATAAAACACAAATTCAAATGAGCTAAAAAAATTCAACATACTAAATGCTTGATTTTGGGTAGTATGGTTATTGCATTCCTCTTTAATATATTCAAGCACTCTAGTGATGGATGAAAACATATCAACCAAAAGTGTAAGTGTTTTGTAATGAGAATCCATCTTGTATCTCCAGGTCGTATAAAAGAAAACTCTTGATTAACCCACTTCCGGTTAAAGTAAACCACTACCAATTTCTTTTTCCACTTTCTCTTTCTCGTTTTGTCAAAGGATATATGTTTGTTTACAAGAACAGAAAACCATATTGATCACAATGCCTAAATTGTCGACGAAGTTTACAACACCTAAAAGTTTTCTAGCAACCGTCACAACCACTAACTAAAGTTGGTGACCAAAATAATGTACATAATACGCTAAGCTATTGTGAGTAAACCGGAGAGTATTGGTTGATACGAGAAGTCGGATATTACTGAAAAATCTAAATTTTAAATTCACTTTAATAATAATAAAATATCTTTATCAATGGCATATGTGAAGCAATGCGTTGAAGCTGACGTAGTAGATGAAGTAAAGATGACGGTTTGTGGATGCGGAAACGGTGACGGCTTTTTTTCTCTAATTCCGAATTTGATTTTTATATTAAAAAATCTTAAAATTTTGGAATTTAAATATAAGTTTGTGAACTGAAATCTATTAAATATATAGTTAGTATAAAACTAATATAAAATATCAAAGAGTTACAATAATAGTTAGTGGAACTTCCTTTCGTATTAGGTAAAAATTCAATATATGTTTTTCAAAAAAAGGAACCTCCTTTTGTATTTTCTTACCTGATATCAATCTTTTTCTTTTTTATTTAAAAAAAAATATAAGCTTTTATGCAATTTGGTGGAATTAATAATTTTTAATAGTTAAAAGTCAAATTGGATTTTGACATATAAATTTTTATTCTGAGAGTTGATAGACTTTTTTTCCACATAAAATATAAGTAAAAAAAACGTGAGCATGATCTTGTGTTTGTTTTTATTTAGAAAATGACTAAAATAGCCACGAGAAGATTTATATATTTGGCTCTTTCCTGACAGATTGATCCATCGTGTTGCAATAACCCTTTTCAGCGAAACACGGCCAAAGAAGAAAAATCCATGGATGTATATTAAGCCTTTAATTATCTATACATACTAATAAATAAAGGTTTTGGATTGCCACATGTCACTCTCTCATGCCTCGTCACATTAGTTTTCCCGCCTCTCTCTCATAATAAATGCACCTATATCTTATTAAATAATAATGATATTATAAATATATTATTAAAGAAGAATAATAATTATATTAAATAAGAATATATAATAAGAATTCAAAATATAACTAATTAAAGAAAAATATTAATCTATACTCCCAAATAAATAAAGCTTTTTGTAAAATGGTTTTGCCACCTAAAGTTTAATTATAATTTAAGATTTTAAACATCTCACAAATAATAAATGCTTAAAAAATATAATTGCTAAAATTATTTAATATCATTTGACTAGAACTTAAAAACCGTTTGATTTGAAAATTTTAAACTTTGTATTATTTAAATTATAACAAAATCAATAAATTAACTCTCGCAAATTTACTATAATTAGATAATTAAATTGACAATTTTTTTTAAAAAAATAACAACTTATCTTTGTTAAGCAAATAACAATTAATCAAAATCAACTTTCTAGAATCTAAAAAATTTACCTTATGTAATTTGGTTTTGTGAATGTAATTGTAATTTTATTTTTTTCACTATGTAAAGTAATTCTTATTTAGACACTTATGAATAATATATGTTTCTTTTTATTAACCGTGTAATACACGAAAACTAACCTAGTTGTGTTAAAATAGTGCATAAAACTTATTACTTTTACTTTTAGCAACGCCTCAAATAAGTCAAAAAGAGCTAAATTTAAAAAAAATGAATTAGGACATAAATAGTTATATATAATTATAATGTATAACTAATAATTTACAAGTTTGTGTTCTCTTTTTTAATAATAGCTTTGTAACGATTTAAAAATGTCTAAATTGAATCAGATATTAATATTTGAGTTAATTATATAAATGGCCCTCGTGTTTATTCATTTTGTAAGTTTAGTCTCTAAGTTTTAAAAACTTTAAAATTAAGTACACGGGTTGCAAAATTAGCTCCTGCCTTTAAGAGCATTTAGTTTTTAACGTTAAGTTACCCTATGTACCATCCACGCATATATGTCTATTTTTTCATAATTATATTTAATAATACTAGAGTAAAATGCAAAACAAAAAATGCAGTAAAAATGAATTTTTTTTAAATATATAGTAAAAAATCTATAAAAAAATACAGTAAAAAATGTTAAAAAATGCAGTAAAATGTTGTAAAAAATTCAGTAAAATACTAGGAAAAATTCAATAAAAATACTTATGGACATTAAAGACAAGTATGCCCTCACGTGGATGGCACATGGGGTTAATTAACGTTAAAAACTAACTGCTCCCAATGACAATGACTAAATTTGCAACCATGTACAAAACTTTGGGCTATGTTTGCAGTTTTTAAAACTTGGGGGCCAAACTTGCAAATGAAACAAACCTCAAGGAACATTTATGCTAGAATTAATTACACGGATGACCCCTGTGGTTTACCCTGATTTCACTTTTGGCTCCTAAGAATGAGAAACTACAAGTTTAGCCGAATAGTTTGCACATTTGTAACACGTTTAACTCCTGAGTTGGATGGAGGTTATCTTTTAGTGTTAATTGTTTTAAAATGACCTATATACCTTTTATATATTAAAAATTAAAAAAGAATTTAAATACCTACCCCACCCCCACCCCCACCCCACACATCTTCTCTCCCTCTTATGGTTCCTCTCCCACCACCATATCTGGACAACAGGCCACCGCCACCGTCATCTATGGCCGACATCTTCTGGACGACAGTCCGACAAATCGATCTTGCCGGAACCACCACTTAGCTGGAACCATCCTTAGGCCACCGCTGGACCGCCTGTTTTTGGGTCACCGGAAAGCCGGTTGTCGCCATCTATAACCACCTCCAAAACCATGTTGCCACACTGAGTCTTTTGGGCTTAAACTCGCCGCCGCCAATCCATGGCTGTAACCAGAGGCGTGTGTCTACCGCCACCGATCTGGGCTTAACCCTCCGCCGCATCTCCTCCGACAACAGCCTCACCATGCGCCCCAATTCCAGCCTCAAAATTGTGTGTATATTTTTGGATTATACAGCCCCAACAGCCTCACAACCGACAATTGGTGGAGTTCCTGATGCTAGTTAACCTAATTTCTTAATTTTGATGATGGAGATGAACAAATCGGAGATGAACAACTTGTTGACAAGATTCTGAGCAGATTAGGTTGTTGACAAATTGGGTCAAGGGAAGAAGAAAAACAAAGCACCTTAAAGGATGATTGGAGGTTTGGGATCAAGAAAGAGAATGGAGCAGCGATGATGAAATCAAAGATTGTGTTTCAGCCTTAAATCGTAAGCTCTAAATCGAGAAAGAATTTCACTGGTCTCATTTCAGCCACTAGTCTGCGGATCCCGACATTCAAGCACCACCGCTGTCGGATTTCGTTTTGTTTGTGTATTCAGAAATAATTCGAAGGTTGGCGATGAATGTGTGGTTGATGTACGCCTCATCATCTTCTTTAATTGCATTTTATCACTTTAATTTTAATTTTGGCTAATGAAAGGGAGTTCAGGTGGTTGTGGCTGGTGGTTTAACTTTTGAGGTGGTAGTGGTGGACTGGTGGTTAGACTAGGGTAGGTCCTTATAAGAAATTCAGGTTTTTAATTATTTTTAATATTTAAGGGTATTTTGGTTATTTTACGTATACTTAACAGAGAAACTTAACATCCATCCAACTCAGGGGCCAAACGTGTTACAAATGTGTAAACTATTGGGTCAAACTTGTAGTTTCTCATTCCTAGGAGCCAAAAGTGAAATCAAGATAAATCACAGGGCCATCCGTGTAATTAATTCTTTATGCTATTAACTCTTAATATTTAAAGTGAGGTGTTTGACATGATATTTGAAAGATTACATGATAAGTGCATAATAACGGGTTTTAAAGCACAAAATGTTTCATAGTAAATATCAGTCGACTTTTGATTCGTCTTCTTTTATTTGATCCGATTTGACTTTTGTTACTCTTACTGTATTTATTATTAGACCGTGTACTACATAGGTTGAATAAATAAAATATTAAATAATTAGTAATAAAGATTTAGAAAATATTAAATTAGTAATAAAGGAAAAGTTAAATAAACGTGAAAAAAAAATCCTAGACTCAAGTAATTATGGTATGTGACACAACCAATTGGTTATTTATTTGAAACAAAACTAAAGAGAAATAGTCATAAACAATGTGGCATTCAAACGGTGAAAGAAGAAATAGAATCAGTGGGCCGATAAGTTAGGAATAATAATTGGATTAAGCTCAAGTGGGAGCCCAATCCTTGAAACAAAGTAGGTTTTAGTCTAATAAACGATGTCATAGTGTATTTATAGATGGTAACAACCGATACGATATGATATGATATGATATGCTTTATTCTTATTTCTTAAACACCGACTCTGTGTATGTCATGTTTTTTTTATCTCACTTATGTATTCTTCTAAGCTTAAAACCGCCGCGTTCACTTGAGCCCGATTCATAGGCTCGTAATCTGAACAGTTGCACTAGCGGGTCATGGTGTGATCCAATAAGACAGATTACAACTTATATAAATCAAAAGGCTTGTGCTAAAAGTAACGTCTCCCTCTTCGTTTTTACTTGTTTTACCTCTTATTCAACTTGTCACATCAGTAATATTATGTCATTTTAATACTAAAAGACAAAAAAAGATTCTCTTGATTTGATGTTTTTAAAAAGGAAGTATAATGAAAATTGCTAAAAAGGTTGTGGTGTAATGGTTGATGAGAGGACTGAAGTCTCAAGGGGTCCAGGTTCAATCTCTGTCACCACCATTAATTTCTGAGGCATGCAAATGAGGGCTAGTTCTTAGGCTGATGCACCAGTGTTTTACCCACGCCGATTCAGGGTTCGAGCCTCGGCTCTCCCTGAAGCCCGGAAGGGGCCGTATTGGGTGGGATTTTTCCTTGGATGCTCTCCAATTCTGACGCAAAGTGGACCCGGTTAAGACAACATATTGGCCGGAGTTGGACGAGACTCTCCCATGTAACGGGGGGTGCGACGTCACAATATTCAATGTTCGCCGTTAAAAAAAGTACAATGAAAATTAAGAGGAAGAGGCCAATCTTTTTAAAATATACATTGTTGACCATTGGACTTCTTAAAATGTCAATTAACAAGGCCAATTAATAATGTTAGGTTACCAACATAGAGTTATATACTTTGGGATATTTTATAAAGTTTGGTTTATAAAAACTAAAAAGACCAATCATAAAATTAGAGGTGAACAAAAAAAGGGAACGGTTCTTCCAGAACTGAACCAGAACCGACCCTAATCGTAGGGTCTGGATATGTTCCAATATTTCTATTCAAAACCGGTTGTAAAAATACCCGAAACCGGTTCTACCTACAACCGGCTATATATATATATCCCTTTCAAAAAATAAGTATACTTTAATCTGGTCATGAAGGAGATTGATAGAGATATGAAAAGTCAAACCTTGTTAATTGTTCTTCAATTGATGGTTCAGTCAAAACTGATGGAACTGCATCTGGAATATATGTTTAACTATGCTAAACATTTATATATTTTGTAATATTTTAAGTTTTTAATATTATTGGACTTTTTAAGTTAGTTATTTATATGTTTACTAAGTTTTTCGAATAGCCGGAAATAGGTTCTTGAAATACCCGTTTTGAATTACCGGAACCGGTTCTTGAATACCCGGAACCGGTATATAGGGTCCGGTTTTTCAACCAAGAACCAGACCTGGAACCGCAACCGGTTCTTAAGAATACCCGATTTGTGCACCTTACGTACCAATTTTATGATTTTTATATGCTTTTAGCGACCGACTTGAATCCTTGTACAAAATAAAAGCATATATGATTTTTAGATCATTAAAAATTTAGATACAACCGCTAGCCTCATTAGATTAGTCTAGTGACAAAGATATATACCCAAGACTTCACTAAAATTGGAAGGTATTTGGTTCAAGTCCTACCTGTGACAAAAAAAAGGTCAATGAGTTTTTCTCACCTATGATAGGTTTCCTTCTGAGAATGGTGGGAATGATCGGGTGGACCAGTGGCTCGTCAGTGATCCAAATTTTCGTTAAAAAAAAAATTAAATATTAAACTAATATTATGTCCGTATGATGAAATAAATTTTCTTGAAGGGAGCTATTATTTGTACACCCTATCATCCTTCCTCACACCACCCTCACATCACATCATATCAAATCACATCATATCAAATCAAATCATATCATTAATATAATTAATAAAAACTTGAAAAAAACTAACTTATAAAATGAAGTAAATTAAAAAAAGTTACTTTTATATTTTTATTTATTTACTTTTCAACTTAAATTTGATTTATATAAAATTAAATAACTTAAAAAAATTCATTGATAAGTACATTATTATGTGAGACACCTCGTTTTATAGTAGAATTCATTGATAATAATTGCAGTGGCTTTACTAGTTTTACGTGCCGGTCTAGTTTCATCGTTATGCGTGTAAATAATTTGAAACGACACAGGATTCCGTCAATATTTTGAAACGACACAATATTCCGCCAATTATTTGATACGACGTAAGATTCCTTCAAAACATACTATATAAACAACTAAATATTTCATTCACTTATTCATTAAATCTGAATTCTCTCTAAATTCTCTCCGAATCTGATAAAAACGAGTTAAGTATGACGGGTTTTGGTGAAAACCAACTAGGGAATGTTGGTGAATATATATCAGAGTTTTACACTAATCAGGTATAACGTTCATGATTAAGTTTGTATAATCTAACTATATCGTTGTTAACTGTGGACGATAACACATATTTTGTTCTAGGTGTTCATGTCTCACCCGGACATGATGCAGTGGGTGCAAAACACTGACCGTCAACATGGTTTTGCACATTACTTTCTTTATACGCTTCCGCATTAACTCCGATTGATATGATATTTTCATTTGAGTCCCATATAGAGTCGTTCAATGTAACTAATGACTGAGATCCTGATTTGTCACTTCTCAAACGGTAAAACTCCGTTAGTTGAAATTGGGGGTGTGACATTATTAGAATATATCTTATGACGTTTACATCTTTTTTATAAAAATGACAGTGTTTTTAATTTATTATTTTTATAAAAATAAACATCTTAAAATACGTTGATCCATTTAAGAAAAGTGAAGATGACTTTAATATTTAATATAAAAATTTAAATTAAAAAGGAAACACTAAAAAGACTATGAGAGAACAAGAAGTTCTAATTATTTAAATAAAATATATTTTTTATTATGAAATTTATTTTTAGAACTTAAAAATGTAAAAAATCCATAAGATCCGTTTTATTTGTGGTCTTTTGTTATGATGGATACATTAAAGATTCTTTCAAAATTTTATGTTTTTATGACGGAAACATTTTTAAGTTCATAAATATATCTTACGACGAAAATGTAAAAATGTTGTAAAATATTAAAAATTATCTCAAAATGGAAAAATGTTAGTAATAGCATGTCACGTCTGACATCATGAGGGCAGCTTTTTAAGAGGGTGTGTCTGACTTTTTTTTGTTTTTTTTGCTGCAGGGGTGTTCAAATAGAGATTTCCTTTTCATATATCATGCTTTGACGACAAAAGTCAACTAAGAAAGTAGAAGCATAACGAACTAATTGTTCAAAAGATAGTCGATTTCATGTTAGTTTCTAAAATCTGGTTTGTTTCTTTTATTTTTCCAAGGGGAAAATAAGACTTGCATGCCTGCCAAAATAGATTTAGTCTAATCTATCCTTCAATAAACAAAGTTGGATCAGGCTGAGCTTAAAGAAGCTTAAACCTAAATTAAATCTCGTTTAATAAACAAGCCCAAGTTTTATATACTGAGTTTGATTAAGCTCGCGAACCTAAACGAACCTATTATTTTCATATAAATATAATAATTTTTTATTAAATATAATACATATATATTTCATAATATTTATTATTATATATAATTATGATAAAAAAATAAAATAATGTATGTTATGTTATATATATAATTATAATTATAATAATGTATAAGAATAATTATGTGTATATAAAACAAAATAATTAAACAATTAATAATAATAAACGAGCTGAGACTAAACTGAGTTCGAACTCTAAACACTATTTACGAGCCGGTCTCAAGATTTAAATAAAGAGCATGAAACGAGGCGAACTCAAACTCTTAAACTAAACAAGACAAAACAGAATAAATACTTGTGAAATTTTAAGGAAACAAGCATCGAATGCTATTTCCTCTTTTTAACCAAAAGCATGAAGCAATATTAAAAGTCCCAAACAGCATAAAGCAAGTGTCATTAATTATGTATGACAAGAAATAGTTTGATTTAATAGCCAATAATTACAAATACCTGTGTTCTAACATAACAACAAAAATGCCAACACAGTAGAATTGCAAGAATCAAATGAAGGATACAACATATGATAAAAAATACAAATACACATGATTAGTAAGTAGGATAATAGAACCCGGATCCGTTCACAGGCGGAACGCCATAAGGCATCATCGGTGGTTGTCCTGGCGCCACATATCCGCCGCCATTGATTCTGCTCAAACTAACTTGACCTTGCATTCCATCCCTACCATACTGTTGCCAGACCATTTGTTCTGGAACCAGCAACTGCTGCTTCTTTTCCATATCTGCCATTTGAACATAAGATGGTGGAGGAACGCTTAATGAGGCGGCGAATGGATCTCCACCAACGGGTTGAACCGACCCGTCAGGTGCTGGGAGTGCCAAAACAGGGGTAGTCGTCTTTCCAGGTAGTGCTACGCTACTAGCACTGCCGCCAGTTAACTGACTGGTGCTCACATGTTGTCTCACCATTCCTTGGTCATACATTCCGTTCAGCAGTAACGGGTCAAGCCCACCACCCATTGTCGCCTTCTGTTTCTCTAGATTACTGGCGGTTTCCACCAATGCAAGTTCCCAATCGGCTTTTCCGGTCTCAGCGGCTGGATTCTGCCAGGCAGAAGTGACCTCGGGTTCCCCATTTGATCCAAACGCTTCCCAATTCCCGTTCCCTGTGTTCGCAGCTGGACCTGCAAACAATGCCAAAGCAAATCTATTTCCTTGATCATCAGCTGTCACCGCCTCCTCTCTTAAATCCACTAAATCACCGTTGTGTTGTGGTGGCGGCTCAACTACAGGCGGTGGCGGTGGAGGAGCGGTCTCTGGCGCTGGCAAAGCCTTAATCTCATTCATATCGGGAACCTGCTCAACTTCTTTAACTTGTTCCACAGCCTCAGGTTTCTTCTCTGGGCTTTTCATAGCTTTTGCTCTCTCTCTCACAAATTCCTCCAACGTCTCGAGTAATTTCCCAGTTATTCTCTGAACTTCTGGATACTCAGATGATCTTGCAATACCCATATCCTTACACCAATTATAGAAACCTATAAGCTCATCAATCTGTTTTGCAGCACTAGCATAAGCATCAAACGCTTTCACACAATCATGGTGTTCCATATCAAAGAATCGATCAAGGAAAACCGCTAAAACCTCACATATATCAGCATAAAGTTTGAAACTTTCTTGCACAACAGGGTACAGCGCAACCAAAACCATCCTGCTATTTCTTGCAAGACCAGTAGGTCTACACGACAACACGCGATCCAACAGTCTCTGTAAATACCCCATTTTACCAAAGATTCTCTCCGGTTTCATATCCCGTAACGGAGTTGTATCCTTCTTTTCTTGAGATGATCCACTAGACCCCTCTCTCACATCCCCATAAGATCTTGTTTTCCTCATGTTTCCATACCCGGGTTCATCACAAAACTCGTTGTAATCATAATCATGCCCACGGTTTTGTGGCGATCTCCAACGATCTTCCCCTGGTTTCTCCGGATCTCCACTGCCCCCACCGCCTTGCTTCCTCTCATACGCGATCATATCCAGCCTCTGGTCCAAGTAAAACCCATAAGTCCTTACAAAAGCCGAATGGTCCCATGAATTAGAGTGCGCCTCATCGCGAAAATCTGACATGTTAAGCAACCTGGTTCCTCGTCTAGTGGCGTGCATGATCTCCTGCTGGAAAATCGAGTCCCCATCGTTCATCAATCGATGGACGAGAACTAGGCATTTTAGGGCAACGATCCAATCGCGAGTCTTGCTTAATCGTTTCGATACAGCTTGGACGCAGGCGCTCACGTAGCCCCGCGAGTACGATGTAAGCTGTAGAATCTCCCGTATGTACTTCTCACTCGCCGGATCATCGTCATGACTGGTGGCTTTCACTATGGCGACTTCTAGCTCCGGCGCCATATTGCTAGCCACCTTAGCTATTCCAATGCTTGTTTGATCCTTCACCGCTCCAATAGCCTTCCGAAGAGTTGTCGGTGCCATTGTTTTAACCTCTAACTCTCCTTCAGACAAAACCCTGGAAATTAAAATCAGATCTAAAAAATTTAAACGAAGCACAGTAACACATCCATACAAAATCAGATCTCATAAATTGAATAAAACAAATTAACAGTAAACAAATATGGCGCTAACAGTGTTCTAGATCTCTACGTCTCAAAAACTTATAATCATTGATTAGCTTCTCATGAAAATCAAAATCAAACAAAATTAATCATCAATATGAAATTAAGCATCGACATTAATTATTATTACAATTAATCACAAATGCCATTGCGTAGTAATTTACTAAACTTTATTAATGTTTAAAGCCGTTAGGGTTTCGAATTCGTACAGCACCGTACCGTTTATGAGCTGCAACAGAAATGACGATTGGTGGAGGTGATCGGAGGAGCGGATGGATAGATGTTTTGACTTGGATAGAAGGCGATTAGATCTGAAGTTGACGCAGACACGTCTGGAGGTGAGTATTGTCGGTGCTTCGCCGGATTTTCTGGAACTATCTGTCGTTAGCTGGATTTTGTGCAGAGAAAAGGGAAGAAGAGGCGACAGGTGGGGTTGGTTGAATGGTGAGATCTAGAGAGAGAGAGGGGGTTAAGTATGTGTTTGTATGTGTGAGAGAGTTAAAAAGATACTACTTTTGTATGTGTTTGTATGTGTCACAGATCAAATGTTTAAGTTGCTAAAAAGATGCTACTTTTTCAGAGGTTAATTAAACCCCTCCACCAGTTTATAATTTCAAATTTCAATGGCCGGTTGATCTGTTTCATCACGTCAATGGCGAGTCGTTGGATTCCTAGGGTTTCGATTATTATTCTCCTCTTTTGTTTTCCAGGTAATTCTTCTCATTAATTACCATAGTTGCCACCAACTGATCATCGAATTGAAACACGATCGATAATTTCAGCGAGTTAGCTTTTTGATTATTGATTTGAATAACGTGATCAGTAATTGTACAACGAATTGAAATCGTCATTCAATTTCTTAAGATTTATCAGTCAGTTGTTCCGATTTGTTATTTTTGTTGATAATTGGTCACAATTGAGACCTAAATCAGAAATTATTTGCATATGTTATTGAATTTGTGGTTTCCTTTTGTTAGCAGAACTGTAATCATCAGCAGTTGTTACACTTCATTCTCTGGAAATATATACAACACATGAATGGCTAGCATCAGCACCCAAAGTTTACTTTCAATGTAGTGGGGGAGAAGAAGACTGTTCTGCCAGATGTGAAGAAGAAAGAGATTGTATATACTTTCAGGGGTGAAGAGTCTTTTCAGGTATGTAATACAGGTAATAATCTCAGGTCATTTTAGTGTAAGAGAAAGTCACGGAAAAGAACTTCTTTTGGGTACGGTTATAGCCTTGGGATACGCGGTATCTACTTTATGTTCGCGTATCGTCATGAATGTGTTGGAATTTACAAACCGACCCACATTTTTATGAAATTAAAAATAGATACAAGACAATAATTTTGTGTATAGATAACAAAAAGAGTAAAATGTGGGCCATGTTTGTACCAAGGCATTTCTTGGCTATATAAGTAAAAAATGGTTATTCTTGTGATTTTCTCTTAATGAAATGTTGTAAATTAGAGCTCATATTTACTAAATTGGTGTCCATAAACAAATGATTCTTTGTTGTCTTTGCAATATCGTTTTTCAGTTAGTTTTTTTTAACTGACTTTAGGTTGTTGCATAATATTTTCAGCCTCTTACGGATTTCAAAAGTACAAAATGCAAGAGATGTGGGTTTTATGCATAGAGACTTGTTAAATCTGATGATGTGTTCGATGAGTGGGAATTCTGTCCTTTTGATTTTAAATCTAAATATGGTCGGTACATTCACACCAAAGACAAGGAACTTAATGCAACTTTCTTGTGTCAAGAGTGTTCAGAAAAAGGTAATTTGTCTATGTTTCTTATATGCATATCATGTACACGTTTAGTTTATTTATATTTAATGTGGCAAACCGGTTGGTTGGGTAGGTCAACAATGATAAGTCAAAGGGTACATCTTTGTGAGGCTAAAACGGGTCAAGTTGGGTTGACGTGGAACACTTTTTTTTTCAATTTTTTTGATGCTTTTATAATTAGTTAGCGTGTCAAACATGAATATGATTACAAAAATTATATTAGTTTAACAATATTCTATGAAAATGGTTTAGGAGGTGATGTTTTATGCTTTTATAATGCTCCACCCGTTTCTTTCTCTCCTGTTTTTTCTTTAATTTTACCCTTTAGAAATAATATATAACCCAAATCGACCCATTCAGAGGAGGGGTTTGAACCCTGAAACAACTTTTATGGTATGAGTTCTATCTGTTGCACTTTTATATTCATCTTTTATATACAAGAATGCCAATTCTTTTAGGATGTTAACTCTTGATGCCTTTCAATTTTTTGGTTTCTGTATGAAAAGTTTGAGAATCATTCATGTCTTTCAAGGCCCACAATTATGGGTGTAATGCCCTTTGCTAAATCAAGAAATTGGTTAGAGGAGAACAAACCCTTGAATTCAGTTTGGTTTCAGGATAACATGGATTGGATTGGGTTGACCCAAAAGTATGTTTGGTATAATAGTTCAAATATTTTACAAATGGCTAGCAATCTTTTAATTACAATGATTGGGTTTACTTTTAAGCTATATTTTTTTTGTTATACTCATTTGGCCCGTTAGAGACTAAACTTGACTTGAGTCGAACCCATTCATAACTAAATGGCTAGCAATCTTTTAATTATCGAACGTGTTAACTTTTCGTCACACTAATAAAAAAATGGTGTTGTAGGCGCGCCCAAGAGCCCAGATAATGACACACATTCTCATGAAAAAGAAGATCGAATGAATTGGTCCATGATAATAATCATTGGTATAAGTGTTGTGGCTTCAACCATACTATTAATCATGGGATTACTTATCATATACAAGATTTGGTAGAAGAGAAAGCGAAGGCAAGAGCAGGCTCGGTTTATGAAACTATTTGAAGATACAGATGACATAGAAGATGAATTAGGTATTGGTCCTCTTAGTGAATCAATCTAACAAATAATTTTTCTACTATTGTAACTTGTGCTTGGTTATTCGTATATACAAAAAAGCAGTTGAGCTTCCTTAAAATGGTGATTATGGAGTTATAGTGGGTGTGATATGGTAAGTTGGTAATCTATTTTCTTTAGGATATTGACTAGGATTTAGTTATTTGAGTTGTATGCTAAGATTTAGGGTTCTTTTGTGTGTCATTATTTGAGTTGTATGCTAAGATTTACGAGTCATGGACCGAGATTGAAGATTGTTTTTATCTTGTTTTTCTTTTTATGTTTATTATTATTTTCTAGTCTGAGCTTCCGGTTTCTTTCCGTTCTGGCTGCGGGGGAGTATTGAAATATAGATTAGGGTTTATCAGTATTGAGCCCACATGCCCAATTATGTATTTAGGATTTCCTTCCGATCTTTATATATTATAAAGCAACCATTCAATAATATTGATTCAGTATTTTAATATCTCAAAGGAAGTTGTGTTAGTAAATGCAAAACCATGACCAAAAATATGTACTTATCTCAAACGTTATATTTTATTATACTTTAGTAATTCTTTTATTTCTTAAATAAATGTCATATAATAGTGGTCTCTACTCATGTGGCTTCATATTCTAGATTCAACCATCTCTAGTTGGTTTCTGGCTAAACTAGTTAAGGTCATAAACGTAAACGGGTTAAGGTCATAGACGTATTAGGTTAGCATTGACCTTCCAAACCCATTTTCATCCCCCAAAACCACCCGTTTGAAGTATTTAAATATCATAAATTCAATCTCATTTTCTAAAAATGTCAACTATATTATGATAGATTATATTTGTGCTTCAACATTTATTGTGTACTTTTAAAATATTTTATTTTACAATTTACTAGGTCTGTCATTTTTTTTACAATTGTTTATGCTTAGAGCATTCACACTAGGTTTGGTAAATTTTTAGGAGTGAGTTTTGTATATTTTAAGTAGTGGTTTAAAATGGTTGTGAGTGGAGCAGAGAGAAAATGCATAATTTTTTTGTATATTTGTGAAAACACTGTTCACATTTATAAATTTTTTAATATTTTTTGAAAGTGGTTGTGAGTGAAGGAGAGAGAAAAGGTAATGATAAAGGTATTAAAAAGTATTATTTAATTGAAAATAATAGAGAAAAGGTAGTGATTTTTTAAGTAATTATAAAGATGAGGATAAAGAACCTACTATAAATGCTCTTATATCTTAATTTATTACCTATCTTTAAAACATATCAACTCTCACCTTCTCTATTTATACCTTTTGATTCTAGTTGGGCCATAGGACTAACACGACTAACTCATTTAATAAACTTGCACGAGCTAGAATCTCACTTTCTGACACAATTACCTAAAACAAATATATGAATTTACCATCCAAACTAATCAGACGTACCCAATACTTAACTTAGCTCCCATATTTATACATGGGCCGGGGAGAAGCCGGATCGATTTGCGATCTAATGTATGCAGCCTTGCCCTACCATCCGAACTAATTAAACGACACGAATTGTCTGCCCTACGGGTATTACATTTAAATGGGTGCAAATTAGTATTTAAGAAATAACAATGATGATTAACAATGAAATACTTTGAGGTTAGGTACTTATATTATTAGGAAAAAAAGTATTTTTCCTCTCACACTACTGTCTAAAAATCATATAACTAACAGAAATACAAAAATGCAATCTTTATATTATAACTAGAGTTAATTAAGAACTCAAGTCACACCTTTGAGGTATAAGTTTAAAAAGTTAAATGTTTGGCTTATTTAATTTTCTTTTGTAATAATTCTAGGATCTAACACTAGTTTTCGTTAAAAATCCGTTAAGTTTGTTTTAAATAGAGTTAAGTTTGTGTGAAATAGACGTTAAGTTTCTAAATTTTGTTAAAACAACATTAAATTTTGTATGCCACTTCATATGCTATTAAATTAAGGGTGTACTATTATTTTATACAAAATCTATACTATATAATAAACTAGTTTCGAACCCGTGTATTATACACGGGATGAATAATATTAATACATAAAATTTTTAAATCTTTATGTATATATATTTTATAGATGTAAAAATATATTACATATACTAAGAATAGAAAACAAAATTCAAAATATGTAAAAATTAATATATAATTGGGTTTCAAAAATATGTTAATTACTATTTAATATATTTTAACTTTCATTTACTATTTGATTGAAAATAAAAGTTATATAATTAGGTTTTAAAGTTTCTTATAATAAGTGACAATTTAAAATAAATGTGTTTTATTAGTATAATTAATATTTTCTTAAAAAATATATTATTATTAAAAGATAGATGTGTATTTAATAAGAGAGAGAAACGGGAAAAAAATGATGAAAGTGAATGTGGAGACGACACGTGGCATGGAAAAACCTTTATTTATTATATAGTATAGATAAAAGTTTTGATATGACACTTGTCACTCTTCTATGCATTCTCAACAATTTTTTTCCCGTCTCTCTCTCCTATTAATTATACAAATTTCCTTAATTGTTTTTATAATTTTTTGTTTCCCGTCTTTCACTCCTATTACATAATAATGAATTCTATAATTATTTTTATAAAAAAAAATTTAGTTTAAAAAAATACTTTTGTTCATAAAACATTTTTATAAATTGTACATTTCTTTCATTCTTTTTATAAAACATTTTTAAAAAATAATTATATAACGTTTCTAGAATTTGTATTAAAAAACTATGTAATATGTAAATCTTTATTACTAAGTATATAACATTGTATTTATTCAATCCGTGTAATAGGTTTCTAACCTAGTATGATATAAATAAGACTGAATTTAGAGTCGTTTTAATCTACACATTCGAGATGCCTAAACACGTGCTAATACTATATTAGCAAAGTAAAAAACGAACCGCGATTATTACATCTAAAATAATAATTTAACATTTACTTCAACCCATGTTTCCTCATGTTATTTGAATAGATATATTTTGTAAAATTAAATATTCTATGCTGTTATTATAACTAGATTCTTTTTTCGCCCGCGCTACGATGCAGGAGGATGGTCGTTATCAGTTCGGCTTGTTTACATGGATAAAACTTATGTCGAAACGCAAACTCGCTATAGCGTAAGATACCAAAAAAATAACTCGAATTTGAATACAATTCCGTTTTTAATAAAACTTATATCTGAATGTTGACAAAAAAAACTAAAGAAAACCGGGCATTATGTTTTTAAAAAAAGTTAACTAATGAAAGTTATCACAGAAAAACGAAATTTATAGAAAACTAAATGGGCTAAAAGCGCATATTATATATAGTATGAGGGGCTAAAATGATTCCCCCTCGCTACGCGGCAATGACATGGTCGTTATCGGTTCGGCTCGTTTGCGGGGCTAAAACATACGTAGACTCGCGTACGATACAAAAAAAAAATACTCGAATTTGAATACAAATCCGTTTTCAATAAAATTTATACCGGAACGCTAAAAAAAACTAAAGAAAGGCGCGCTTTCCTTTATAAAAAAAGTTAACAAACGAAAGTTATTACATATAAAAGAAATTATTAGAAAATTAAGCGGGTTAAAAGCGTTTATTATATATAGTACAAGGGGTGAAAATATAATTTTTTTTAAATTACACGTGTCACTTCCGCATAAGGGATAATAGTGACACTATTCAGTGGCCTTCCTCATATAAGAGTTAGAGTTATTTGCATAAATGACCCCTATGGTTTGATCAAATTGTATGTTTGGCCGCCACGTTTTAAAAATTGTAAACTTAGCCCAAACTTAGCCCATGATGTTAACACCAGTTAGTTTTTAACGGAAAGTTAACCCATGTGCTATCCACGTGACTTACGATTGCAAACTTAATCTTAAAAATGAGTTAAAATAAGTAAAAACAATTAAAAAATTTTTTTTTGGGTAAAAATCAGTAAAAGTTCGTAAAAATTAATAAAAATCACTAATTTTTTATTTATTTTTTCTAATTTTTACTGATATTACTCATTTTTAAGATTAAGTTTGCAATCGTAAGTCACGTGGATAGCACATGGGTTAATTTCCCGTTAAAAACTAAGTGGTGTTAATACCAGGGGCTAAAGACGCAACAAGTTTCAAATGTTTGAGCTAAGTTTGCAATTTTTAAAACCTGAGGATCAAACATGTAATTTGATCAAACCACAGAGGCCATTTATGCAATTAACTTTAAGAGTTATAATTAGAAATTAGAATCTCAAAGTGAATGGGTTAATTATGCAAGTACAAGTTAGAAAAAAAAACAAATAAACATACCCAGTAAAATCACACTCCAACAGTAGGGTATGGGAGGGTAAGCTGAGGACAAGGCTTACCTCTAACTCGAGTGATAAAGAGGCTGCTCCCAGAAAGACCCTCGACTCAGAAAATCAGAAACATCACATGAAAAGCCATTATCATAACAAATAATAGATAAAAATTAGTAGCATCAGATAAAAGAGTAGGAAAGCATTAAAATCCCTATGACTAAACTTAGAAAACAAATCAAGATACTAAATCCAGTCGTGTTGGGTTCATGCCATGTTTTCGTATCGTGTCAGAAGTTCTGGTATTTATTTTTAATTCATTATTAATATGACTTTCTTAATAGACATATTACACACAAGTTCACAACATTACAACAAAAGACAAACTGGACAGCATGTTTTGGTAGTTTAAGGTTTACAAAAACTACCTAAACAGAAGTTAGGTTTTTCTTGGGAGAGTCTGTACTAACACGCATATGTTCCGGTGTCTTCTTTACCCACCATAAGTAAAAAACAGATGCTGTAATAAGCATCCCCGCGACAACTCCAAGTGTTATCCCGACAATTCTTCCGACTTGCTTCTTGTTATCGTTGGATGAGCCCGAAACGTTAGACACTAGCAAATAAAACAAGAGTATATTGTAGTAAAATCATGAAATAAAGTTACTATATTGTTCCAGTGAAGTCACTCATGTTTTTTTAACTATAAAAACCATTGTAGTTTCATTTATTGTTCTGTTGTTATGAAGTTTTTTTATAAATTTTTAAAACTAAGTGACTTAAATGGAATATTTATGAAACTTGATTACTATATGATGATTGTTTTTTCAAGTTGACTCAAATGTAATAATTATGAAACGTGGTTATTATTTAGTGAAATGTTGTTCTTCACAATTACCTCTTGAAAAAATAATCAATAAATAGTAACCAAGTTTCATATATATTCAAGTTAGGCCGCTTAATTAAAAAAAATAACATTTATAAAAAGAATTCACAACAATGGAACAATATTGAAACTTGAGTGGTTTTTGTTGTTAAAAAAATATGAGTAACTTTAGTGGAACACTGAAGAAACTGTTATTATCGTAGAATATTCCCTGTAATGTAAGGAAAACTTATATGAAACAATGGTTGGAACTGGAGGCAGAAAATTAGACGGGTCAGGCGGGTGTATTCAAAACAAGTAACTTTTAGGCGTGTCAAAACGGGTTTGGTTGACCCAAAACACTTTTTTCTAACATTTGTAATTTTTTGTTTAACGATTAGCAAGACAAATATTATTTCGACCATTAACTAACCCGAATTGACAGGTCTCAGTTGGCTCTTTCAATTTGAACAATTAGTGAAAATGTTGAAGGGGGAAGCTACCTTGAGAAACATGTATAGCTGAGACCAACGGGCCGAATGTACTTTGAAACGGAATGCAACAAGTTCCTTTCCCAGCCCACTTAAAATGAATGTCGATGTTCGTGTTTGTTACATTGGCTTCAAACGATTTCACTAAAGCTCTTTTCGACCCGTGTGCTTCTTTCTTTATGTTGAAATCTTGAACAACTCTTTCACCCTTTTCAAATTGACCCATCCCATTTTTAACAAAAATCAAACATGCAAGTAAATAAAATAACAGATATGATCACCCACCAGCAGCCCGTATCTTACCCGTCAAAGAAGGAAATATTTTCTGCTCATAGTAGAGTGGCAAAGTCAAGACACGTTTAGGTGCATTCGCGTTATGTTACGAATTTGCTTATAAGAAAACAAGTCAAACGGGTCAGACGTCTCCAAAATTGTATTTTTAATGCATAAAACCTCATAAACCATTTTCTAATTTTTTTATTATTAATGTAATTCTACATATTTTTGTAATTATATTTGACTCACTGACTTATTATAAGAAATTTGTACAAAATGTGTTTCGAGCCAACCTGACCTATTTTGACCCTTACAAAAAATACTTGTTTTGACCAAAGCGTGTTTTGACTTTTGACCCGCCCATTATGCCACTGCTAGACTATGGCGTAGAACATGTACCTGGATATAAATGTCGAATAAGCGTTTTCCGAGGCCTTTCCATGACTCGGAATCATCCATTTGTATTTCAGAAAAATGAAGTTCAACATTATATCTTCCATTTCTCAAGCCCAGACCGTAATACCTTAACGAGTTTGGTGAGACTCTTGCTGTTTTATATAACTCAGAGTCGAAAGTACCTGTGATTTGAGAAGCAGTATGTGTTGTATATTGAGGCCCATTCGGGTTGGATATGAAACTACCCGTGTTGCTTACTGCCCAATTATTATTAGAACTTGTGTAGATTGATGAAGCCCCTAGAGTTTCTGAATCATCATCGAATCTAACACCGTTTGAAGATATTTGTTGTGAGCCACCACATTTGACAGCAAAAGAATCTACATAGTAAAGCCAAATTCTTGAAGTCAAACATGATGATTTTCAACTTGAAAATTGACATGAGTTCTTCAAAGTTTAATGTTTGGATAATTAAATTAAAATTTATAACAAAATAATACATGTGGGAAAGTGAAAGTATCAAAGCTATAGCAACATGTCTATCAAATTTGACCATAAAACTTGTACCATTTGACCTCGGAAGTCAAACTATTCAATATGAATGATTGAAGAATTATGTTCAATAGAACTTACTGACTGGAAACTTTTCTGTGCACTTGTTATCACTTATAAGGCAACGTGAGATCTCAGACGCCTTCCTGCATCGGTTTTAATTAAAAAATTAGGCTTTTGGCAAAAAAATATCCAAGAAAAAGTCAAAGAAAATGTAAGAACACCATGAAGTTTTATAATAAAAGGAGATTTACCCATCTAGTAAGCCATCACCATTCACCAAAGTTCCTAAAACATTCCTGTAAAAAACGCTATATATTTATGTTTTTACAAATTTTGAAATATTCAAATGAGTAAAATGTTGTTCAACTCACAATGACTGTCCAATTTTGGCAAAATTAGCAGGCAAATTCCCTGTGATGGAGTTAAATGATATATCTCTGTTGCAAGATCATTGAAAAACAGAAATGTAAGAAAAAGAAAAGGTAACTGAAATATGATATGAGAGCTTACAATGCGCGGAGTTCTGGAGTTATGATATTTGATGGGATCTCCCCGTTTAACATATTGCTTCCAAGATACCTGAACACTCATAGAATTATAAATTAGTGTTTCAGTTGAAGATGTGAGATGTTTTAATGTGAAAAAGATTGATAGACTTACAAGAAATGCAACGATTGCGAGTCTTCGAAAGTGTTCGGTATGCTGCCTGTTAATTTGTTGAAGCTCAAGTCCCTTCAATATGTTTTCAAAATCAAGAACATGAGACCAGATTAAGATCTACCACATGCATGACATTTGCATGTTCTTTTCTCAAACGGGTCAAATAAAAAAAAATAGGTAAAGGGGAACATGCTGAATGGGTCAAACACTTAAACGGGTTGAAAGTCATGCTCAAAGACAAATTTAAACGCATTCAACCTCTTAAATTGTTTTATTCAAATTTAGGTTTTTGTAGTAGTAATATTGTTTATTTAAACATAATTAATGTGTTACTGTTAATTAGTTACCAAAAAATAAAAATTTAACAAAAAAGTGTTTGTGGGTCAACCCAATCCGACCCATGCTAAAATTGGCCTTTGTCCTACCCAAACCTATATTGACCAGTTACCCAACCAGTCAATCTTGCCACCTCTAGTGCAAATAGAACATAGTATGTATGTAAGGGAACTTACAGGGATTGTAAATTAGGAAATGTGCCAATTTGTGACGGAATTTCACCAGTTACTTGGGCGCTTCTCAAGGAACTACAGACAATACTTGTGTTACATCAAATATTCCTTAAACTTTCACTAATTTAGTAGTTATCGGCTTAAATCATTGTACTTAGCTTTTCATAAGTAACTAACCATTGTTCTTGCAAAGAAGTGCAACAAATCAAATGAAAAAAGAATGAATAACTCGATAACTTAGGAAGATGTAAAACCATACAGAATCGCGAGGCTTGTCAAGTTAACCAAGAAATCAAGGGTTGAATCTTCACCACTCAGATCACCAATTCGTCTACATGGAAAAAGAAATGAATAAATAGATTGGATTAGTTAACATATGAGCAGTCCTTAAAATATTTATTAGTTTTACAAAATTAGTGAATGATCCTACAGGTCCTCTAGTTTAGTCAAAGCAGCATAACTGCTGGGAATCGGGCCTTCAAGAGCTGTTCCTTCAAGTCTCCTGAAGAACACTAACAAAAATCCATTACCATGAAACTGAGATTTTGTAATCAATAGAAATAAATAATAATCATGCTTACAGTGTTGTTAGATTTGTAAAAGTTCCAAAAAACTCTGGAAGCTTTCCAGTAAAACCGTTGGCTGATGCCCACCTATTGCAACAAAAATTGTTAAAAAAAACACATGTTTTTACTAAAAAGATCAAAACATTTTATGGAATCATTAAATTACACAGTGTGAAGGGATTTCAAGTTTGATAATTCTTGAGGGATCGGCCCGCTGACTCCACTGCTGTCTATGTACCTAATTGACCAACAACAAATAAAATGAATATACGAATTAACGGATTTATCACTTGAGATGAAGAATTGATGTATGTAGATCACAAGATACACTTACAGTTGCTCTAAAGAAGTCAACTTTCCTAAGTCAACAGGCAAGGGTCCATTAAAATCGTTTGAACTGAAGCTTCTGAATGATAGTAAAAATTCATCAGTACATTGAAAAGTAATCTTAAAGAAAATATGATAAAATAAATATACATGATATAATGCGCCGAAAATAAAAAGTTTTTTTTTTACTAACAAGGATTTCAACTTGGTAAGATTGCCAAACGCCACTGGCACGAGACCACTAAAATTGTTAATGCCAAGACTCCTGAAAAATGACATTTTTTTTGTAACCGTGAAAACCCATTAGCGGAAAACTCACGTTAAGTTAAAAGCTTAATTTAGAACTAGTATAAAGTTAAGATAGGATTTGAATAACTAACAAATATTGCATTTTGAGTAAGTTTCCTATTTCTGGAGGGATAGAGCCACTTAGTATGTTCTGCCCGAGGTTCCTGCACCCAGTTAAAGTTAAAATGAATCGCGTTACATATGGTCCAGCTTTTGAGGTCAAATAAACTCATTTTCGAGTTTGAAATGTTATGAATTCTAAGGTTTTCATGACAACAATTGATAACTACATTAAACAACGACGGCGTGAAATGTGTAACACGAGTAAATACTTAAATCACTTTGTTTTATCTTAAGAATTTAAGATAAGTATTAGTCTCTCACAAGTCCATAAGCTCAGTCAGTTGAAAAAGTTCTCGTGGGAGTTCACCAGAAATGTCCAAAGCATATATCTTTCTGCAAAAAATAATTAAACAGATAAATAAATAATCTCAAATTCTCAATCTTTCTATATAAGTTGCAAAGTGAAAAAAACTGACAAGTGAGTTATGTGGCAGATGTTGGCAGCACAATCACAAGCGACTCGCGGGTTTGCAGTCTCTGCAGCCCATGATGCCCCCGGGGTGCACGGGTCAGTGGTCAAATTCAGCTTTGACTTCAAACCCCAGTAATCTATCAGCTTGTTGATAGCAGCCACTATGATCAGGACACAAAAAATTAGATCAAAAATTTTGCCCAATCAATATTACCAACCAAAAACTTCACACACAGACCTTCACTCGGTTCGGTGGTTATTTGAGCAGAAACTAGTTCATGTATGCAGAAAACCAAGAAACAGAAGCTCAGAATCCCCATAATCAGCATACATATGACATGCTATTCTTCATCTATATATACACATACATATTGTGTATCAGAAGTCTAATGTTTAATGCACAATGTACAAATGTGTGAACCCAAAAAAAGGCCTACAAACTCAGAAAAATTAGTGTTTGACTTGGTCAAGTTTACATCATCATCATTTTTTTCCTTTAATAATTCAGTCATTTTCAACAGCAAGTGGCTAATAGGGAGCCATTGAAATGGAAGCTGAGTGTGAAATGTTCATTTTAATCTTGACTGTATTCTTTATATGAATCATGTTTCTTTTGATTACCTCAAAATTTCACCCCTACACTATTCACTAACTTGCAGGTTCAGCCCATTGAGAATTTCTTTTTGCACTTTTGGTCCAAACTCCAAACTCAACTTTTGAATAAAAAACTGGTAAGAGGACAACTGAAGACAAATTTACAAATTATAAGGATTGCCGGCCTGTGAACAGACTAAAATCACGATTAAATTAATCAGGGGTCATAGTCATAGTTGTTTATATTAGAATTAAAGATAAAATATTAGTATATTATAGAAGAAGGGTTGCTTTTATAACATCTTTTTATAAGCTAATTAAAATTTGATGACAGGAAATGTCACACCCCCGCCAAGGCGGAAACACGAGGGGGGCGACGAAATTGAATCATTACACATGATCAAAAGAAATTTACTATTAAAACCAAATAGTTATTACATCAGTATTTCAGAACAAATAAACCAAATAAAACAAACAGAACAAATAATTCTTCTTTTTGTTAATTCTAGCTAAGTCCACTAAAGCATAGTCCTTGATCCTATCATGAGCTTGTCAACATCCTAGTTAGCTTCACCTGAAAAACATGCTAAAATATGTCAACTAAAAAGTTGGTGAGAACATAAGTTTAGATAGATACATAGTAATAGATAACATGATGCAAGTCATAAACAAGTTTCACAATTCCAAGTAACTAAACTTTTATACATGAGTCCACAACCAACCCTAGTGATCGATAGCTCTCCCGTCAAACACCTTGTCAGGGTGTTAGACTAAGTGTAAGTGTCAAGAATGCAGTTTCTTAACACCCAGCTCCTTCCAAGTTGATCAGAATCCACAACTTGAAGGACGCTCGGAATTGATTGGCATGCATCAACCCGAGAACTGAATGGGCTAGTCAGGCCAATAGATCTATTTACGTACTCCCGTGGCTTCCCCGAAGTTAATGGTTGTGTATGTTTTAGAAATAAGAGAGACTTTGTAATGAAAAGTGACATAGTATAGCAACATGTATAAACCAGTTTAGTTTTACTAGAATTAGAAATTTTGTTATTAAATGCAAAAGAATAGTTTAGACTCTAGAACATGATTTCTGTTTTGATATATGAGCATGTTTTCCACCCCAAAGTAGAAATAAAAGAGGGGCTATGAACTCACCTTGCAGCAGGTGGGATTGATCTTGATTGCTGAAGTAACTTGGTTTAAGAGATGCCTTAAAAATTCCCTAAATAAGTTCGAGTTTGAGTTAGTTTACAGAATTGTGGAAAGATGAGGGGTTGTTTTGTAAATAGAGGAAAGTGGTTGTCGTATACTAGAGTGGTTATCGTACCAGAATAGTACCTCCAACAGAAAAGTTCCCAGGAAAGAGTTGGCCGGATCAGAACCCCGTCTTTCTTAGCCAAAACCTTACTGTTTGCCAGATAGCTACATACCAGTTTGAAAGTTACTCAATTCGTATAGTTTAACCTAGTTTAAGACACGTCTGGTAAGTTTAGGAAGTATAGGGGCTAAAATGCAATTGTGCATTTAATAAGGATTGAAAATAGATGAGTTAAATATTAGAGGGTTTTATTAGGAATTAAAGAGTTATAATAAAAATATAATTCTAAAAGTAAGAAAGAATTAAGAAGTATACAGTTTTAAAAGTAAAGTGTTTTAACAAGTTCTAAGGATTTATAAAATATATTTTATAATTCTTGTGTTTTAAAGAAGAAAACGAAATCTTTAAATAATGTTTAGTAATATATAAATAATTTCTAGTTTAAATAACGTTATTAGTTTTAAATAAAAACATAACTTTAAACGGTTTCTCGCGAAATCTTTTATAAACAATACTTAAATATATATATATAGTTTCTCATTTAACTAACGTTATTAGTTTTAAATAAAAATAACTTTAAATTTTTAAATGAATACATGATTCCTCACGAAAATGTTACATAATTCCCTTATGTTATTTAAATGATACATAATTTATTTTTACTAAAATAAAACAATATATGTAACATCTTAGTGAATTGGAAATTCTAAAAAAAGGATTTGTTAATCACATTTATTTGCTCAAAAACATAATAATATATGTATTTATGGATATATGTGTGTGCACAGTAAAATAGTAAATCAGAAAATAAAGAAAAAAGAAAACAGTCAATGGCTTTAGAACCCATGACCTATGTTTTGTTGCTTCTGAGTTTTAACCACTAGGCTAAGGTGGTAGTTTGTTTAAGAATTCAGAAATCAACTTATTAACCAAAAGTTCCAGTTCACCATCTTCCTCCCAAACAGAAGCTTAGTTCATGCGTAACCTAAAATTCGATTTTGAACCAGCTATAATTCAAAGGACAATGCGATGGAGGGCGGATGATACATGGAATCGAAAGCCACACGGATTAGAACCAATTTCGTGAACGATTTGCGTCGGGAGGGTGCTTGCGTCGCCGGAACAGGAGCAGAAGAAAAAAAAAACGTAATTTTTTTTTTGTGGTTGTTCCGTTTAGGAATCGACGTGGGTATTTATAGGGGGCTTAGCTCCATCATAGACGCGAATTCAGTTGGATTTAGAACGAGAATTAAGGAACTTTGAAGCTTGAATTATCATAGACGGGTTTTCAAATTTGGATTTTCAAATGTTTGAAATTGATATCGTTTTTGCACGAATTACTTGTTCCACTCGATGGATAATGATTAGAAACGAGTTTAGAGGGTTTTTAAAGTTCCAGATTTTGTGGGATTTGAAGGATTGAATACGATTTTGACTTTTAGAAAGTCAAAATTGGTTTTGGTTTCTTCAGGGTTCAAAATAAGAAGGGGGGGGGGGGGGGGGTTCAAGTGTTTTGAGTGGATTCAAACATAAAAAGGAGGTTCAAAGTATTTTTATAAAAAAATTAATAATTTCTTTTTGATACTAAACCTTTAAATTCAATTAAACATTTAAGTTTTTATAACTTTTAAATCTTTTTACAACTATCAAGTTAATTATTTTCATTTAATTAATAACACTAACGTAATTTAATTGTTATAATAATTAAAATGAGGCAATTCGAGACTTGTCATTAAATCGAAGTGAAATTACACGAAACTAGAATCGTTACGATTTTTAGAGATGTCACAGGAAAGTTGGTTCTTAGCATTATGCTGCTAATGGACCAAAACAATTGACTGATTGTGTGGCATCAAAAACTACAAAAAATTACCAGACACTCTCATTGAGGACTTTTATCAAACAGTTGGTGGTGCTTAAAGACAAAGAGAACATTTTAATTTGAATCATTGTATATATAAATTAATTTCGAATTCATTTAGAGTTTAAAATATACAGAGCGATCTTCAAAACAAAACCAATTTTAAGGAGAGAATTACCGCAAAAATCCTCATATTATTGCATTGAATGCGATACATAATACCGTTTTTAACGACTGTTCTGTTACATATGACTATTTTTATTATATTAAGTACACATGCTTATGCGCTAATACAATGTATTCAGAACCGGACCGGACAGGGAACCAGTCACCTAATCGGGGTCCACTGGTCGGACTGGATTTAAGATCCGAATGACGTTATAAACAACAGAAAAGTTAAAACTATTTATATACATCTAATTTAAAACAAAAATATGAACATATTATATGTTTTTGATGTGGAGTTGCAAATTTAATAAAATATAAAAATTTAAATAAATAAAATATGGAGCATGAACTACTAAATTAATCCAGTCAAACCACCTGGCTCACCGTTAGACTGGTAATCCGCCGGTTCAAACGGAAAATGTTCAAATAGACATAACCCGACCGGTTTATGGCAGATCCTTAGTCCCACTAGTTGGTCCGGTTCTGAAAACACTGTGTTTCTTTACTAAACGCACACGACACATATATCCATATATAAATTCAAAATAACATTACATTTGTAAGAAACCGCTAAAACTTGTCACCAAATACCAACCAAAATAAACATAAAAATATTATTTGACAATTAACATCTTCATTACAAATATGACCCGAACCCGAATCCAAATATGGAGCATCCGAGTTAGGAACAAGGTTTTTGCAATTCAACTACCGAATATGTAAATTATTTAACTGGAAGGACCTTGTTGACAATTTCCTGACTTAGTGCAGCAATCTGAGAATCAAGCGATTTGATTGTCTCCTCCTTTTGCTTCTCCAAATTCGCCAACGCCTCCTGCAACTCCGCCTCCACCTTCTTCCTCCCCTCCGCCAGCTTCGCATCCACCTCCGCCGCCGTCTCCTTCTTCATCTTATTCAACGCCGCCGATATCTCCGCCCTCGCCGCTCTCATCACCGCCGCCGCCTGTTCCTCTAATTCTTTCACCTCCGCCGACGTGTCCTTCACGCTGCTCAATTTCTCCTTAATCTCCGCGTCTCTTTTGTCCATGAAGTTCCCCAACGGCGAGTAGTATAGCTTGTCGAGTGTGAACATGAGGAAGAGGAACTCCGCCGCGATGATCGGAAGCGTGAGATCGAAGTCGAAGAGTTGCGCCTTTTCGAATTCTTCCGCGAGCGAGGGGAGTGGTGTGGCGGCGACGGAGGCGGCGACAGCGGCTGCGGTGGCTAGGGTTTTGGGAGTGATGGAGAGGGAGAATCGAGGTTTGGTGGTTGGAATGGCGGGGAGGGAGACGGAAGGTTGTGGTGGTGGTTGGGGGTTTGATTTAGGGGTTGGGGGAGATGTGATTAGGGTTTTGGAGGAGGCCATGATCATGTTAGCCATGGAGGATGGAGATAACGGTAACAATGGCGATGGAGAATGATGGAGAGAATAGAGATCTGGTTGTGGTGTGAGTGTAGGGAGATTGAAGATGATGATGATGAGAGGAATATGGGCTTATCTCATTCTATGCCACACAAAATGATATGAGGTTCCCAAATTGCTAACAGAAAATCAAAGCTAATTCTATGTCCAAAATGGTCATTTCCTTTTTGTTTCTTGCTTTATAATTTATTTATATTAGTTTCTTGTAAATTTAAATCTTCTATTTTTCTTTTGAATTTAGTAGAGTTTAAAAAACATGATACCAGGGAGCAAAATAACTCCACCTGCTTGACTAGTTTTACATATGAAGTTTGGGCTTTGATTCGTTTATTAAACAAGCATAAATTTAGACTCAAACTCGTTTAAACGCGGCTCGATTCGAGCTTTTAGCAAATAGATATTAGTAGTTCACAAACATCATGACTTGTTTACCCACCTATTAAGGATGGATTCACATGTTACGTGACACTGATAAAAATAAATTTATATATTACATAGTCGTTAATACTTGTTTTTTGTGTACTATTACGTATCAGACAATCAAGTGGCAACAATTCACCGAAATTTTTGAAAAGTTGCATAACTAAAAACAAAATCATATGTCTATTGGATAAATGTTTATATATCTACTTTTTGCTATATCATTATACCAACCTATTACTCAAAATCCGTAAAATGTTCATATTTAGCGGTGTAACCACATTTATTCAAATGAAAAGATAATCCTAAAAAAACCCTGTATAAATCACATCTGGCAAAGTTATTTCAAGCAATAACCCGTTGGATAACCAAAACCTCCAACATAGTCACTGAACGAGTTTGATGGATATGCATCCAATCTGCATGAAGTATCTCTCCTTTCGCTGCTATTTGTATCATCACATAACGGTCGCCCGAGTCTTACAACATGATAATTTCTCTTTGTCGGGCCTTCTTGTCTTCGATCTGAAAACAACCCTCTCATCGTGCAAACAAAATTGGATCGATGTTTCGTACTGGCACCAAAACCTTTATAACCTTCACTAACTTCATTTTTGACAACATTTTGAATGTTTTTCAAGTCCCCACAGAAATGAGATATGCTTGATGACCTATTGAAAATTTCTAAACTTGCTAAGAAATGGGTTAAATTGAGTTTTGGTTAAAAATGGGTAATCTTTAAGTTTGGGTCAAAGCGGTTTTAGTTGACCAGCAAACACTTTTAAGTCCCCGTTTTCAATTTTATAAAGTTAATGTACCAAATAATTACTAAAGTTATATTCATAAACTAATAATCTATTTTTTTTTCACAAATTATATGATTAGGAGACTTCAAGCATTTAACTGCACTTGAGACCTTTCAAGTTGTTTAAACTACTTGACCCATTTGACCTGCTTCCTTGATAGCTAATTTATACCATTAGACCCATTATCAATAAAATACAACCCAAATCGACCCTTTCATATAAATGGGCTAAAACTGTCATATGCAATCGACAGAGAGCTTACCCCTCGGACTCATATGGGCCGTAATTGAGCTCCACTGATGTTTCCCCTGCAATAGTGTAGACGGGTGTATGTCGAACAAACTGAAGCTGTTCAATAAAAACCAACAATGATGGTTAAAAAAACTCATTTTTCTCAATGTTTGTGATTTAGAATCTTGATATTTGTAGGGACAACAATTGTGCAGTATTTTGATCAAACAGTAGATATGGATATAAATGTCTAATATATTATATAGACAACATATGAATATGCTTTTAAGTAATGAAACTAGAGGAGCATGCAAAAAACACTCACCTGATCACCATTCTTGATCCCATAACGCGTAATAGGATCGCGGTCACGAAGGAGCTTCATATGCTCAAAACATAGGCAGAAATGTTCCCATACATGTGCCCTGCAAACACAATCAACTTTATAAAATGAGGTGGTTTTTCCAGTTACAATAAATCATAGCAGATCCTACCAATATACCGTATAGAACTTCACTTTTAGATCCAATGGATAATATACCATGAAATTTTGCAATCTCCTTGTCTAGGGAAATGACTGAAAGCAGCCTCCACTGCTTGCTTCAGTTTAGCAACCGTTGCGTTCTTCGTAACAACAATATCTGAACCACACAGATCACACACTATTCCTTTAATTCGGAAACGAAAAATCACGAAACGTATGAAGGCCCCGAGATGGTGATTATGAACAGCGATACCATTCACAATGTTTTCAGAACTGGCCGCCCCAGGGATCCATTGGTCGGACCGGATTTAAAAACCGAATGACGTCATAAATAGTATAAAAATTAAAACTATGTAAAAAGATACACGATATACAAATATTTTGTGTTTTGATGTGAATTTGCAATTTTCATGACATATAAAGACTTAAAAAATAAAATATGTGACTTGGAATACTAAATTAATTAAAAACAAAATATTTTGAAAAAAAAATATAAAAAAAGATTGGAAGAAAAAAATAAATAAATAATTAAAAAAGATTGGAAATCCGGTCCGACCAGTAAAAAGCTGGTTCAAACAAAAACGAACAAGCCGGTTCAAACAAAAACGACAGGTAACATGCTGGTTCAAACGAAAACGACCGGTAAAAGGCTGGTTCAAACGAAAACGATTCAAATAGCCATAATCGAACCAGTCTGAAAACAATGCCATTCAAACTAACAAATTTTACAAATCAATCAATCCATAAATAAATGGAAAAAAATGATGAAATTTGGAGTAATGTTACCGAAGGTAGATCCATCTAGTTTGAGGACGGAGAGTCCGATTGGTTGCGAAGAGAATTTTCCAAAAGAAACTCGCTTCCAATAGCTGCGTTTATCAGGCAACAATGGAGGAAAAGAGCTCGCTGTCATAAATGGAGACGGTCCACTTATCTGAGATTGAACCTTACGATTAAAATCATCACGAGATAACTAAAATCAGAAAAATCACGCTGTGTTCGTGCACCTGGTTCGATGAATGTCGCATCTCTGAAGTAGGAGTAAATAATCAACAGAACGGATTCGATGATTGAAATAAGATTGAATAGACGCGGAAATTGGTGATCGTTTTGGATGATGATCAATCCATACGAATTTATGAAAAGGATGGATAGAGCGAAATTTGACGGTTTCTTAAAATAGTTTTGGAGGAGAACCATACGATTTGATTTTTATGGTTGATTCAGTTATATTTAAATATAGATATATGATTATCTTAATCTTAATATATATATTTACGTCTAGGGCTATAAATAGTTATGCTATTATTTATTTATATAGATAGTATTCAATAGAATAACTAAACCAAAGTTGTGTTTTATTATCACTCTAATTAAAGATCATAAGCATATCTCGATCACAATAAAAGATCCACTTGTTTATTTATGATGACATAACACTCGAAGTGTCATACTTCCTAAATCTCATTATTAATTTATCAAAGGTTGTAAGATATTAGACCGATAAATCGACTCACTCATGTAACTATTTCTTATTTTATATTATGTGAAGCGAAAGTTATTAGTAAGGAAAATCTTGATAAAACAATTTCCATTTGTCACACTTCAAATAGGCTTATGAAGTAGCAATATTATTAAAAGAGTAAAAGGTTTGAAACGGTCACCATGAAAATTGTGTGGTTCTACTCCGTTCATTGAAGTTAATGTGAATTTATAATTATCATTGTAAAAGTTGTGATCATTGATGTAAATTGAGGAAATTTTAATGATGGTCATGACAATAATGAGGTCGACCACCAATGTGACAAACTAAGGGATTGATTATATGAGTCTAAAAATGTGGAAAAGATCAAAGCCATATAACATGATAGTTTGAGATGCTAATACGTTGCTCTCTCATGTTTCTTATCTGTATTATACATACATAAATGCAGATAAAGCATATATGATCATAACCAAAAGTTTATGGATCGTGATTATTTAGTTAATTGGCATGACCGATTAAACCACACCGAGTCAATGATGATGTGAAACGTATTGAAGAATCGGAAGATTCTTCTTGATAATTAAACATGCAATGTTTGCTCTTGAGAGAAGTTGATTATTTACCAATTAAAGTAGGGTGTGAATCCCTAAATATTTTGTAAGTGATAAAGGATATATATATATATATATATATCCCAACATGTATACCATTTAGAGTTTTAAATCAATGCATCGTCTAAATGGTTATCAAGTTTTCAAGCTGAAGTTTGAATGATTTGTAGCTTAGCTAATGATATAGCAAGCACATTATTCCATATTATCATATTTATTTTAGTGAAAATGGTGAACTAAATTCCCAAGTTACTAATGATTATTGGAATAAGTGATGAATTTCTTGTAGCTTATGTTTATACGCAAATTGCTTTTGTTGAAGACAATCATAAAACATCTACAATTGATTGCAAAGACAATGATATTGAGAGCAAAAGTTCATGTTTACGAACATGTTATTTTATATGCAACAATAGTAATTCACTTCAGGCCTACAAGTTATTGTATCTCCTCCTCTTTACAATTGGTTTTTGGTAACCAACCAAATTTTCTCATCTAAGGTTTTTTTGGTTGTGCAATATATATTACAATTGCTCCACCACAACGCACGTATATGAGACCTAAAGGAGATTAAGAATATATGTTGTGTATGAATAACCATCTAAAATTAAATATTTAGAGCCATTAACGAGATATTTGTCTACGGCTTAATTTGTTAATTTTCATATTAATGAATCAATATTCCAACATCATAGGAGATAAAAAGGAATTGGAAGGTGAAAAAAAGTTGGAATGAATCATCATTGCCTCATCTTGATCCTCAAACTAAATAGTATGAGCTAGCTAGGAGCTCAAAGGGTAATTCATTTATAAATATTAGCGAATCAATTACTAGATGCATTCGCTAACCTTAAAGAAGTGATTAAGTCACATTTACCAACTTTTACTGCTCCAATTAAAATTAGTGTCTCAGAATGACAACCACATATTGGTAATGAGTCTAAGCCACACTTTAAGTGTGGTAGAGTAGTCTATTCCAATAATAAAAATACTCAAAAAAGGAATCAAGTAACGAAGATGGTCAGGTTGAGGTAATAGTAAAAGGGTCTCCTAGGAGACACTAGACATGATAGTTCGAGATGCTTTGGGATTTTATATGTTCGGTTTTAAATTTCTTTTGCAAGGGAATACTTTTGACATACAAAGGTTTTGTAATCACTTTGAAAACCTCCCACCAAGGATCCATTTGCAAAATACAAGAAACAAAAACAGCCATAAGGGGTTCAGATCTATAACCTTTGAAGAGTAGTTGTAGCCAAAATCCTTTATTGAAGTGGTTGAAGAACAAAGTTCCTTCTAACAATATCCACAAGAAGCAATTAATCCTCAAGTCAGTGCTAGCCTTTAAACACGTGTTTTTGTCAAGATGTTGGTGAAGTGAAATTGTCCAAGAACTCTTCTCAAAACATACTAAAACTTCATATGATTTGCAAGTCAAAGATCTCCCAACAACCAAAAACACCAACATTAATCACTCTAACACTTAGGAATCTAGTCTGTGTTCATAACCCTTGACTGTGCTCATCATATCTCGTGTTTTTTTGCCCACAAAGGAGCTGATTTTCAACTTATGTTTTGGGCAGATAATTAAGTGTATCAAAGGCACTCAAAAAATGATACATATGAGAGGAGGATTATGAACAACAACTGCTACTCAATAATAACTCAATGGACAACCTTTCATTGGCTGTGTGAAAAGGAGATAATATATGAATCAAGAACTTCAAAAATAATCCACATGAAACTAGAACTAAATTTTATATCCATAGTGCATTGATAGGATGGTGAGTAATAGGTGGTCAGACCGGAGACTAGTTTGGCCTCGCCAGGTTGGATAGGGATGGGGCGGGTATTAGCCCGGTTACACCAAATTTAGGAGCTAAAAACTAGATATCTCGATTCTCGACGTCAATATTAAAATGATGTCATTTCTTAAAATTGATTACTTTTCTGAGAACAAAAATCTTAATAATTCATAACTTTTAATCTTCCGACATTTATTTACTTTTGTCAAGCAACTCTTAGATACATTCTAATAAGCCAATACTTCTATTCTAAAAAATATATGGATTTTTTATTTTGATCTGTCATGTTTTTAAGAGAAAATCGCAAACATAGTCATTCTTTAGAATGTGATATACCTTTAGGCCAAGGGAAGTACCCCCGTGAAAGCGAGCGTGGAGCTGAGGTGGCCTCGTGGCCGGCGTGGAACACCACGCCCCATTGGCGTGGTCCACGGCGTGGAAGGGCTCGCGTGAAGATTTGCACGCTCGTAGACAGAGGAAGAGATGGATTAGCTTAACAACTGGAGTTGATTCATGCTAATTTTTTGCGTATTCAGACGAATAAGACGATGTACGACGCCGGAGTTCTTGATTTCGCCGAAGAAGACGATGTAGGAATCTGTTTCTAAAATATCTAGATATTTTTTATATTATTTTAGTTACAAGAAGGCCCATATGGTAACTACTTTTTACAAGTTTAGTCTTTTAACTATGAATTTTGTTGTTTACAAGTTTGATCTTTTAACTAATCTGCTATATTTGAAAAAGTTACCACTTGATTACTTAATTTTTTTTCATGTTTTATTTAAATTAAAGTTACTTACACAAATTAATATTAAATTATATTAGAAAAAGAAAATGATGTAACAGTGTGGAAATGTGGAACCATTTCTCTCAAATGTGGAGAATGTGGAAAAGCTGTGCAATCTGATATGACGCTGACATGGAGGGGTGTGAAAATATGGAAAAGGGTGGGTACTCCCCTTGGCCTTATAGGCATGCCCGAAAGAAATCATTATTATTGTCATATGTTACACGGAATAATGGCCACATACGTTTTTTCATCATGTATCACCTGTTTATACCCCATTACAACCCTAATAATTGATTTTATTTTATGCGAAACCCATGCCGCATATAACCTTTTAGTCATGTAGTTTCTGATACTAGTACTTTCAGTGGTAGTTAACTGAAAAATGTTAAATGTGTATGCAGTCATGTGTCAGCCATCACCTATACTAGTCACGCATTATATTGGTAATGACATAAGGGTTTACTTTGCTACAAATATGTGAAACTTTTTATAATCTCACGAAGACCTTGATGCCTTCCAGGATATCTCTTATACGATATCTGACATGGAAGCTACTGAAGTGTTAGATTTTGTTCAGATCAGTATATAAATTGTTGTAGAAAAGTAGAGGCGAGGGTGAATAGATTTCATAAAAATTTCTTTGGTTAACTTACAAAGTATGGTAGAACCGAAAACATTTTTATTGATGAAATTGAGAACCATGAACCATACCTTATAAGCCTATGTGGTTCGGGTCCTTGAGGTTTCAGGTCCGTTCAAGATTCTGAGAGTCCAGAACCACAACTTGCTCACTCCTAGTTGTGTAAAGGGTCGGAACCGTACCGGCCGACCCGGACCCTCCAGAACCAAAAACCCTTTTATTGATAAAATTGGAAACCACGAACCAAACCTTAAAAGTCTATGTGGTTCGGGTCCTTAAGGTTTCGGATCCAGTTCACTGTTCTAAGGATCCAGAACCAAAATTTGCTCACCCCTAACCCCTATATTTATTTATAACTTTTTTTTTAGTTTTACTTTTATTAAAGAATATTCTTGACGTGAGGATTTAGTATTTATATTCGAGAAAGAACAAAATATCTCGTCATATATATTTTTTTATAACTACAACACCTAGATATTCTAGGATAATTGGGTTTTTTTGAGGCAACACCTAGAATATCCAGGGCATCCCACCACAGGAGGACCCCCTAACTGGGTAAACTCACTGACCTGGCCACAGACCCCTTTTTTGCTGTTGTCAGGATTCAAACCCAAGACCTCCACTATGAGAAGTCTTGGGGCTACCATTGCACCAAATGGCCAACGGTATCTCGTCATATATAAAAGAGTAAATTTCGTTTTGCGTCCATGTGGTTTGGTCAAATAATCGATTTGAATCCAAAGGTTTCAATTTAACATTTTGCGTCCTTGTGGTTTCATTTTTGTTTCAATTAAACCCATTGACACTAACACCGTTAGTTTCTTCAGTTAAATTTAGGGGTATTTTAGTCTTTTACAGGTTATTTAAACAGTTTCACAGTTAAGGGTTCTTTATGTAACTTATTAAAAAATCAATTAATAAAAAAATAAAACAATAAAAACCCTTGGATTTTTTAAAGAACACCCATTTCTCCCTACTTCCACCACCACAAAAACACCACCTCCATCCATCACCGCCCATCCTCCTCCCCCTACAACCACCACCAGTCACCACCCACCACCTCCCTCCATCACCGACCATCCTCCGACCCGTACAACCACCACCAGTCACCACCCACCACCTCCCTCCATCACCGACCCTTCTCCGACCCGTACAACCACCACCAGTCACCACCCACCACCTCCCTCCATCACCGACCCTTCTCCTCCCCCTACAATCACCACCACCAGTCACCACCCACCACTTCCCTCCATCACCGACCCTTGCCTCCCCCTACCACCACCACCAAATCAGCCGGATAAAAAACTTCCATCGTCTCTCGAACCTGAACAGAGAGAGAGAGAGAGTTAGTTAGGTGAAATCAAAGAACCCTGAACTTCCATCGTCTCCCGAACCTGATCTTGCCGGCACCAGCACTCGCCGCCACTAAACCATTTCATCACCAACAGATATGGGTTTAGGGTTCTGATCGGAAAAACGAACTCACAGATCTGGGTTTCTTGGGTTTGATTTGGTGGTGCCGATTAGGGTTTTAAACGATGAAGAGGTTGAGGGTGGAAGTGGAGTGGAGGTGGCGATCGGATTACAGATGGCAGCCGGATTACAGATGAGTGAAGATGAAGTTCTTGTTTTCTTCAGAGAGAAAGAGAAGAGGGTGTGATAGAGGGGAAAACTGATGGGTTTTAATTGTTTTATTTTTTTATTAATTGATTTTTTAATAAGTTACATAAAGAACTCTTAACTATCTGTAAAAGACTAAAATATCCTTAAATTTAATTGAAGAAACTAACGGTGTCATGAATTTAATTGAAACAAAAATAAAATCACAAGGAATTAAAAAGTTTAATTAAAACCTTTGATTCATAGCAATTATTTGACCAAAACCATAGGGAGAGCAAAACGAAATTTACTCTATATAAAATTCAGTTCCCATGGATGCACGAATTCGCCGATACTTGGAACACTGAATCAGTCGCTTGCTTTCCGTTATCGTCTTCTTTGTCCTCACTCTCTCGGTAAACCCTATTACTGTCTTCCATTTCACGATTTAAATAGGTTTAATCTCTTCTTTTTCGTTGAATTATACACAAATTTCATCACGATCAGTTTCTAGTTACATTAATTTGTCAGAAATTCAAATTTTCAATCCCTAATCTGCGATCGAGTGCTAAGTACTTGTGCGATGTAATTTTCTTTTGTTCAGAAATTGATGCTTCTGGTTCTAAAATAACTTGTTCTTATTAGTTTAGGTAAACAGTTAGGGCACATAATTGCCAGAAAGAACAAAATTGAATTTATAGCTACAATTTGTTATTTTCACTAGTGTAGTTGCTTCTGTAAATCTGTGTTTAGAATTATTTGATGATCTGTTTAAAGGAGAGTAGTATTAGAACATTTGAAATGATTAGGACTTATTATCTTTTAAATAGCTAATTTTATTAAGAATTTCTGAATTGCTGTTGCTCAAAAATAATATTATGATGTGTTTCTTATTGATCTGTGTTGATTACTTGTGATTAGTTTGTCTTCCATCAAGAATTAATGGCTGGAAAAGTTGTTGAAAATCAACCATCAACTTCCTTTGATTTTGAGATTGTTGATAAGGATTATGATCAGCTAACAACTACTGATGCATCTGTTAACCATATCAATTCATGGATAAATCCTGCATCTATTAAACTTAGACATCGACTTGGAAGGGGCCCGTTTGGTGATGTCTGGTTAGCAACTCGTCATCAAGTCACTGAAGATTATGAAAAGTATCAAGAAGTAGCTGTTAAGATGTTACATCATATCAAGGAAGATAACATCAAGGTGGTGTTGGATAAACTTAATGTTTTGTTTTCCAAATGTCAAGGATTACAAGGTGGTTGTTGGTTGCATGGTGTTTCAGTTATAAACGGAAAGGTAAATAAGCAGATTCTATATTTCCTCTGTGTCAAGATAAGTTCAATGTTTGACCTGCCACAGTCTATTGATAATGTTTGACTATAACAATAATCAATGATTACTAATGGGATAAGTAAATTTAATTGATTTATGTAATTGTGCAGTTATCTTTGTTAAAAGATTTCATTTATTTCAGATATGCGTTATTATGAAGTTTTATGAGGGATCAATTGGTGACCAAATGGCTCGTCTTAAAGAGGGGAAGTTTTCTTTGAGTGATGTGTTGAGGTAATATTGTTATGTGATGAAATGAAATTGTTTGCTAGTTTGTTTTATTATTGATCAATATAATATTGATAGGTATAGGATTGATCTGGCAAAGGGAATTATGGAAACGCATTCGAAAGAAATCTTAATTCTTAATCTTAAGCCTTTTAATATCCTCATAGATGAAGACAACAAAGCAATTTTGGGTGATTTGGGAATCCCATATGTTCTTTTAGGGGTTCCATTGCCTAGTTCAGATATGACTAGAAGATTTGGCACGCCAAATTATATGGCCCCTGAACAATGGCAACCTGACGTTAGAGGCCCCTTGGCTTTTGAAACTGATTCATGGGGTTTCGGTTGCACCATTGTGGAGATGTTGACTGGTCAACAGCCTTGGTGTGGTAAGTCTATTGATGAGATATATGCCTCCGTTGTTAAAAGGAAAGAAAAACCACACATTCCCAGTGACCTTCCACCTGATGTCAAAAATGTAATTATTGGTTGTTTTGAGTATGACTTCAGGAGTCGTCCTTTGATGTCAGATATATTGCGTGTCTTTGAAAGGTATATATCTCATCTTTTAAATACACCGCTTTCTTATTTTCATAATCTAAGCTGTTATATACAAAAACTTGCAGCTCAAAAAATGCAGTTTACCATGATGGGAATTGGACAAATATTGGTAGTAGGAGAATTCTAGACAAATCAAATTGGAACGGGTATACAGAATGGTTTTTGTCAAAAGACCATCTTCAAGTGGGCGATATGGTTCGATCTAGAAAGCCACTAAACTCCTGCAAGCCCGAAAACATGGTTGTCCCAGATGGGACTGTTGTGGGTTTAGACACTGACAGTGATCAAAATGGTTATGTTTTGGTACGGGTACATGGCATACACGATCCAGTTAGGGTCCACGGGTGGACACTGGAGCGGGTCACATTCGGGCTGGCAGCAGGGGATTGGGTTCGTTTAAAGAAAGAAAATAAGAAACACTCTCCTGTTGGTGTTCTGCATTCCATTACCCGTGATGGAAATGTAGCTGTTGGTGTTATCGGGTTTGAAACTCTTTGGAAAGGTGTTTATTCAGACCTCCAGATGGCGGAAACTTATTGTCCAGGCCAGTTTGTGAGGTTAAAATCTAATGTTTTTAGCCCGAGATTTCAATGGCTAGGAAAACGAGGGTGTGAGTGGGCCACAGGGCGGGTTTCTCAGGTGTTACCAAATGGTTGTCTTGATGTTAAATTCCCGAGTAAACTAACTTTTGGTGATGAAAACAGTTGTTTCTTGGCTGATCCAGCTGAAGTCGAATTGGTCTCGTTTAGTACAAGTCCTAATATGATGAAAAAGTATCAACATCTTGAGGATTTTCACTGGGCTGTGAGACCGTTATTGGTTTCTTTAGGTTTTTTAACTGCAATTAATTTAGGGTTTGGTGTCAGGAAGAAAATCGGGAAATCAAGAAACAACTCTGAAACCATGGAAGCTCAGCGGGGCGGTGATATTGCTAATGCAAAATGGCTTCCTCCAAACATGGCTAATATTATTTTCAGAGAAGGGGTTACAACTACAACTGCCACTACTACTTCCAGGTAATTATTGAATTTTATGTTAGTTATGCTAAAATAAAATCTGGGATCTGGGTCTGTTTGGTCATGGTTATTTTAATTAGGTTTTTGCAGTCTTGAATCCTTCTGTAAAAAGCTGACTGCTTGGTTCTAGATGTACTTTAATGATGGTGAATATTTATAATCAACTTTTAATTGCCTTTTGGGTGACACTAAAAGCCTTCTTGTTTAATCTTAACCTTCTTAGTTTGTGAATATTCTAGTGTTTGGATACATAATAAGATGTAGCATCAGATTATAGTTCAAGATGCTGCTTGATGATCCATGAATGTCATAATAGAGCAATCTTGTCAAGAAACCAACCAACCAATCAATTTGAAAAGCAACATCCATATTGGACAAAATTATACAAGTGGATAGGTATATAATTGGTAGGTGGTGGGGACAAAAAAATATTTACCTTAAAAGTAACACACTACCCTAAATCCTCCACTTGTTTAGGTTTAACAGACCAAAAACGGGACCTCTTTATTAATCATGTAGTCACTAGTGAAAATATTCATATGAGATCAGATTACACATGATTATAGGAGAGGTCCTACATTTGAGTCCTTGCCCACACTCTAAATGTGAGAGACTTGAAATTTTGTGATTTGGGGCATAGTTGGGCGGCGACAACACTAGATTGAGGGCCTAGCTAAAATGATAAAAAAAAATTCACTCAATTTTTGGGCCGTAGGGGGCTTTTACCCTTTATGTACAATAGATCCGATCCTTAGGGTGTTTTATTAAGTGAAATGAATGATTATTTTACATTGTATGCGAATTTAACCAATAGTTTATGTTTTTGAAATCAAGTGGGGCTATGAGTTTCTGGGTGTTTAAAACTCACATGCAAGCCTGGGTGTTTATAACTCACATGCAAGCCTGGGTGTTTATAACTCACATGCAAGCCTGGCAAAAGGGTCGGGCCGGGTAAGGGTTCAGACCAGGTTCATGTCAAAACAAATTGGTTCCGGGTCAAACCTATAAAACCTTTTGTAATTTAAAATATCAACGTTATAATTCTAAGTATCAAATTATACTCTCACAATTCCTTAAATCTCTTCTTTTTCATGTTTCACAATCACATTGTTAAAATAATAATTATGCTTGAAAAACTAAAGGATAAATAAATAATTTTCTTAACATATATTTATATAATTTATTTGAAAGATGGACTCAACTGATACATGGTTTAATATGACATTCACATCAGGTCCTCCATTCTCATCCATATTTCTAAAATTTAGGAAGAATATAAAAAAAAATTGTTTTTTCACTTCACATCTGGATCCCCATCCCCGTAGCCCATGCCTAAAATTTAAAGGAAAACTTTAGGAGCCCCTAGATATAGGGAGGTACTATTCAACCCTATATTATTTTTTTTAAATTTTTTTTATGAGTGGTTGTGAGTGGATGAAAGAGAAAAAGTAAAAAAAAAAATTATTTAATTGAATAAGGATATATATGGGGAACCTAATGTGAGAGATCTTAAAAGGTCTTTAAATTTTAAAGGCAAATGTGTTTTTTAGTTAAATTATAGGGATGAAGATGAAGAGACTGTTGGGAATGCTTTTAGGACGTTAGGTTAGTCATGTAAAACCGCAAAACATATAGACATGTAAAGTCTTTTTTATGTTTATAAAGTTTTAAAAATATGAAGATTCTTATAAATGTTTTAACTCTTTATTATTTTCACAGGGTAATATTTCATCAACTAAAATTTGTGCCCACAAAATTAATTCGTCAGAGAAGGGAGTGTCGTTTTCTTAAACATATTGTATACGAACACGTTTAATACAAATGTAGAGAACCACATAAATAATAAATAATAATAAGTAGAGAACCGAATAAACACTTAAAACATAATATTGTTATAACTGTTATAAATATATACGATTTATGGTTATCAACGTCTAAAATAGATTAGGCTTGTTGCACAAGTTTTCCTCCCCTATATATATCCTATTGTATCTCATTGTATTATACACTTGATTAATGAATAAAAAATCTTTCTCCCTGTATCTCTTTCTCCTATTGTTTGCTTTTAGGCTAGTTACACAACACGTTATCAGTACGAAAGTGCTCTATCTAAAACCCTAATTCTCCTTCCCAATGACAATCCAGCACGGCGCTGCAAGCCACCGTTATTCGTCAATCGACGCCATTGACGCCTTGTAGGGACACCATTGGTCTCGTCGCAAAATTGAGGTCTCTCTCACTCTTGGTTTTGTTGCGACAACCACACCAGAAAAATATCATTGTCGATCGTCTACATCACAAAGGCATCACACCTTCGAATCTCTGTAATTGTATTTCTACTATCATAAAGAAAATATCACAGATCATCCTACTACTACGCTTCATTATGATAGATTATTTGTGAAGCAACGTTTATTAGCATAGTAAACTAATTTGTTCACGAGATTATGTGTTAAACAAATGGACAATCGTTTTCAAATTATAGTTTGCGTAGTTATTATTCCTTTTCTACATTTATTGAAGTGACAACAACATTCTAATAAGTTGTGGTATACTATAATTCTTATAGAGTCATGCTCGTTTTTAATTCACGAGAAATTATAAATATTGCTTTGCACATGCTTGTTATTTGTATTTTGGTATACATAGTCATTTGGTATAGCATGTATGTATTGCACTCTTTGTAAACATGATCATGTAGTGTATAAGTTGGGAGTTGTTTTAGCTTTACACAGATTACTATAACTTGTTTTATATGATATAATGTCTTGTATTATATAATTTGCATTTATGATATACATGGTCTTTTGATATGCTATAATTTATTGTATTGAGTAGAGCAAATTTAATGACCAAAGTTATTATTATCACTCTTTTGAAATATTATAAACATGTTTAGATCATAGTCCAAGATCTACATGTTTAGATCATGGTCCTTCCTTACATTTTTCATCATGAACACGTTAAGAATGATGTTTAATGGTTTTTATTGAAATATTATCACTATTGCAATTTTGTTAAGGGCATTATATAACTTGTTTTATATGATGTTATGATTCTGAAGTGGCATACTCTTTATAGAAGGTCAAATTACAGAAGGTCATAAGATTTAAGACCGATAAATCTTACATGACTAGGTCATGTAACTATTTCTCAATTTATATTATGAGAAGATAAAATTATTTATAAGGAAGGACTTAATAAAATGATTTCAATTTATCACAGCTCAATATGCTCTTGAAGTAGCAATATTGTTAAGAGCATAAAAGATTTGAAACGGCTACATGAAAGTTGTGTGGTTATACTCCATTCCCTGAAGTAAATGCGACTATATAATGATCGTTGTAAAAGTTGTGATCATTGACGTAATTGAGGAAATTGTAGATTGTTATGATAATAATGAGATCGACCACCACAGTGGCAAAATAAGGGAGTGGTTGTATAAGAATAAAATGTGGAAATGATAAAAGTGATATGATATGATAGTTTGAGATGATAATATGTTTTTATCTCATATTTTCTATTTGCACAAGCATAAGCATATATGAATGTAACCAGAAGTTTATAGATCATGATTATTTAATTAATTGACGTGACCGGTTGGACCACACCGAGTCAATGAATATGTGAAATATATTGAAGAAAGAGAAGATTCTTCAAATTGAGAATTAAACATGCAATGTTTGCTCTGGAGGAAGTTAATCATTTACCAACTAAAGTAGGGTGTGAATTCCTATATAAATATTCTGGAAGTGATAAAGGATATGTGTATGTATATATATCCCAACATGATACCATTTAGTGTTTTAAATCGATGCATCGTCTCAATGGTTATCAAATTTGCAACCTGAAGTTTGCATGATATATGACTTAGCTAATGAGATATCAAGCACATTATTATAAATATTTATGTTGGTAATAATTGTGAACTTAGCTCCCAAAGTTGTTAATGGTTATTGGAATAAGTGTTGAAGTTCTATAACTTATGTTCATACACGAATTGCTTTTGTTGAAGACGATCAGTAGACGTCTTCGATTGATTGCAAAGCTAATAATTATGGGAGCAAAAGTTCATGTTTATATTTGGTTACATACGATTTTACATGCAGTAACATTAATTTACATCAAGCCAACGAGTTCTAATATTTCTTCCCCATTACAGTTGGTTTTTGGTCAGGAACCAAATATTTTACATCTAAGATTTTGGTTATGCGGTATATATTGAAATCTATCCACCACAACGCACAAAGATGAGACATCAAAGGAGGTTGAGAATGTATTCATTTACGGCTCAGTTTATTGGTTTTCACTTTAATGAAACAACATTCTCAACATTAGGGGGATAATAAAAGTAGCTGGAAAAGGAATGAGTTAGAATGAATTATCATTGATTCTCAAACTAAACAATGTGAACCAGAAGTTTGAAAGATAGTTCATTTACTAGGATTGAAGAATCAGCTACCAGACATATTCACTGGCCTAAATACAGTGTCTAACGAAGTCATATACACTAACTGCTAATGCTCCAGTTAAGATTAGTGTCCCAAAGGGATAACCACATACTTGTAATGAGTCTACGGCACGCCTGAATTGTGGTAGACCAATCGGTTCTAGAGATAAAATTTTCTCAAAAATTGGAGCAAGTAATAAAGATGGTCAAGTCGAGGTATAGTAAGAGGGTCTCTTGAAGAGACACTAGACATGTTGGTTACAGAAGAACCCCAGGTACCTGAAAATGAAGAGATCTCATTACATTATATCATGTCTAGAAAGATATGGAACCGAAACAAAATTGACGTCGTTATACTTTTGTATATAGGGTAGCTCTTGAAACGATGAGGATCAATAATTAAAATCTGCATATGAATGAGAAGGTAGAAATGATCGGCCAACAATGGAAAGACGCAAATGAGGCAAAGCTGAATTCTCTAATAAAATGGAAAGTTATAGACTTTTTTCCATACATATGAAGTTGTAAAATATGTTGGATATGAGCAAGGTCTTTTATGCGAAGAAAATTATGTGGAATAATGAAAGAAATATATAAGGCAAAATTGGTGTCACAAGGATTTTCACAAAGACCTATAATTAATTATGAGGAGACACATTCTCTAGTGGTGGACACATTGACTTCCAACATCTTATTAGTCTGGTAATACAAAGAGAGAATTGATATGCGCTTAAAATGTTGTGACTCACATGATATTAAAATTTACAAGAAAATCCTTGAAGGATTTATACCGTTAAAATCATGTAAAGTAAGTTCTCGAGAACATCATGATTGTTGTATATAGATTCGGATCTGTATACATTATGTTTGTTGTATACATTATTGAATTGATTGGAACTCCTTGTGAGTTTCTTAAAGCGGTTGAATGCTTAAAAGTTATTTGAAACATCTTAAAGACGTTATCCTTGTGCACCAATAAACATGCAAGAAATAAATTGAACATGGTGATTATGGTATGTCAATGATGGTACAATATAGATTGGAAATGAATTGATTGTTATCGATTTTGCAATTATTTGCTAAGATAAAGTTTATGTACCAAAACTCCTAGAGAGTAAAAGCACATGCATGATTGGTCAAGATATGAAAGAAGTCTTTGATTGATTATAAATGCCTGAATCATTTATATAAAAGCTTAAGAAATGTATCATATAAAGTTAACAGTTTATATATATGGACTAAAATAGTCAAGTCGAGTGTGGTATAATCGACTTAGTGATTATCTCATATAGGAGAGATATAAATATGATGTAGTTAGTCCATATTTTTTATTAAAAGAACAATATGATTGTTGATGATATCACTCTATCTTATGAAGAGACAAAACATTTGTATAATGATAATTTTATCCATCAATCAAGTTGCATCCAGAAGATGTTGAGAAGAAGAAGTACCATACTGAATTGCAAGTAATGAATTAATATTTTCTTACTAGTCACGATTAGACATATCATTTATATCGTACACAGTGATGAGATAATAAAGTATGGTAAAACTTTTAAAGTACAAAGGTATGGGTTTATATTTTACTAACCCATCGAAACAAGTTCAGTTAGTCTTGCAAATGCAGGTAATGTTAACACAACACGATTGTGGATCTTGTGGTATTCGCTTACGAGAGGAGGCAACAGATTTTTACATGAAAATCATACAACATTGATCAGCTTAAGGAATTGCACATCAAGAGATCGAGCAGCAAATCATTGACTATAGAAGTTTTCAGCAAATTTCATAGAAGTTCAACACACATTATATATAAATGAGGGGGAGTATTATACAAGTTGCACTCTTTTTCCCTTCAATAAGTTTTGACCCATTGAGTTTTCTTAGTAAGGTTTTTAATGAGGCAACATAACTGATCCAGTAGCATCAGTTTATCTTACGGTCCGGAAGTACTGATTTAACATCATCCTGAAGTATGTTGTTAATGTGCGCTGCACTCTTTTTCCCTTAGCTATGGTTTTTTCCCATTGGGTTTTCCTGACAAGGTTTTTAACGAGGCGGCATCTCCAAGCATATTAAGTTGATAACCAAGGGGGAGTGTTATAAATATATACGATTTATAGTTATCAACGCCTAAAATAGATTAGGCTTGTTGCACAAGTTTTCCTCTCCTATATATATCCTGTTGTATCCCATTGTATTATACACTTGATCAATGAATAAAAGATCTCTTTCTCCCTGTATCTCTTTCTCCTATTGTTTAGGCTAGTTACAAAACAATAACATGAATAAAAAGAGACAATTATGCGGTTGCATACCGTTTTACGTCACATTTAAATTAATAGGAACAATTATTTATTCGATTTTTTACTTAAAATAAGTTATGTACTAAACGACCATATATATATATATACACATAGGGTTAGGTTATCGTAAAAAGGGTTTTAAAAATAAGAAGGATAAGAAGGATTCTAAGCTTGACATGTGTCATTTTATTGTTTTTAAAGGGAGAGCATAATGGTCAATGTGTAATATATCAGGTCAATGTGTAATACATCAGGTCAATGTGTAATATACCTGGTCAATGTGTAATACAAGGTCTGATATTACACAATGATTAGACCTGATATTACACAATGAACTGATATTACACAATGAGCATATTACACAATAACCTGACATATTTGAGCGAATTACACAATGAGCTGAAAAACATAAAACACAATGATGAAAAATATTTGACACAATGAACTTGTATTACACAATGACCAGACTAATTACACAATGAACTTGTATTACACAATGACTTGACTAATTACACAATGAACTTGTATTACACAATAAACTTGTATTACACAATGACCAGACGTGGTATTACACAATGAACTTGTATTACACAATGACCAGACGTGGTATTACACAATGAACTTGTATTACACAATGAACTTGTATTACATGATGAACTTGTATTACACATTGAACTTGTATTACACAATGAACTTGTATTACACGATGAACTTGTATTACACAATGAGCCAAAAAACGTAAAACACAATGATAAATACATATAACACAATGAACTTGTATTACGCATTAAACTTGTATTACACAATGAACTTGTATTACACAATGACCTGACTAATTACACAATGACCAGACGTGGTATTACACAATAAACTTGTATTACACAATGAACTTGTATTACACGATGACCTGACTAATTACACAATGAGCTGAAAAACGTAAAACACAATGATAAATACATATAACACAATGAACTTGTATTACACATTGAACTTGTATTACACAGTGAACATGTATTACACAATTAACTTGTATTACACAGGGAACTTGTATTACACAATGACCTGACTAATTACACAATGACCAGACGTGGTATTACACAATGAACTTGTATTACACGATGAACTTGTATTACACAATGACCTGACTAATTACACAATGAGCTGAAAAACATAAAACACAATGATAAATACATATAACACAATGAACTTGTATTACACATTGAACTTATATTACACAATGAACTTATATTACACAATGATCTTGTATTACACGATGAACTTGTATTACACAATGACCTGACTAATTACACAATGAGCTGAAAAACGTAAAATACAACTATAAATACATATAACACAATGAACTTGTATTACACATTGAACTTGTATTACACAATGAACTTGTATTACACGATAAACTTGTATTACACAATGACATGACTAATTAAACAATGAGCTGAAAAATGTAAAACACAATGATAAATACATTTAACACAATGAACTTGTATTACACATTAAACTTGTATTACACAATGAACTTGTATTACACATTAAACTTGTATTACACAATGAACTTGTATTACACAATGAGCTGGAAAACGTAATTTTTTTTTTGTTTATAACGACACTATACTCGTTTTAAAGATAAAAAAACGCACGTTTTTATGGTGTAATTTTTTTGAAAAAATAATGTCGTATGTAAAAGTTATGAACGTTTAAAAATGAGTGGGGAACTTGATAAAAAGTCAACAAAAGTGGCCAAGACTAAAATACCTTTCCAACAACTTTTTCTCCTACAATTTAATCTCAAACATTAAATCTTTTTCTACAATTTGATCTAATGCATCTAAATCCTTCTCACATTTCTTAGAATTAGAATCCTTTTTACCTGAACCTAACATTAAAAACTACATTAACAAAAAAAAGTACAAAAAAAAGTCTAATAAAAAAAATCAAAGTTTTATGAAAAAAAATATATAATTGTAAGTAAGATAAAATAAAAATTCTAAAGACATGTAACAAAAAAAAAATTTAAAAGTAAAAACGTTTTCTATAAAAGAAAATAGGTCCAGTAGCAGTGGCGGATCCAAGAATTTTTTTCAAAGGGTTCACTGTTTTTAGATGCTCCAATTTCATAGGGCAGGACATAAAAAATTTCGTGTTGGTTCGATGGTTCGGGTCAGGTAAAGCTCATCACGTAACAAAAATACGATACAATAATAAAAAACATCGTAATTAGAAATTAAAAAACACATAATATAAATAAAATAGTTTTTATGAATTAAAAAAAACTAGAGTTGTTCCATACGAGTTTTCATCTTTTGACATCGTTGCATTACTTCTTCGTCCGAAACTTGTTGAAAGAACTTCTTTTCTATGTATCAAATGCATGAATCGTTCATGTATCTATCACCCATCCTATTATGCAATTCCGTCTTCACATGCTTCATTGAAGAAAAACATTTTTCAAAACTAATGATAACTTTATTAAATGATAGACTAACGGATAATCATCGTGTTTAATTGTTTCCACCATCATTTTGGTAAGATCACTTTGTATAGGGGTTCACCCTAGTTTTTTTAACAAAAGTTCTATTAAAATTTTGAAACTCGGGGGGGGGGGGGGGGGGGGTTCCGGTGAACCCCCGCTCTAAGTAAGTCCGCCCCTGTCAAGTAGGTTTCTAAACCATCTATCTTTGTTTAATCAATGAGGTATACATACGACCTATTAGAGGATATATGTATTTATGTATTATTATATCATAGTATTGATAGTAGAGGGTATCGATGTGTAACTTAGATTTATATATAGAGGGCTCCTTGTTAACTACTAGACGTGCCTTATATCGTTCTTGTAGGTCCCTCAGGTGTGGCAGATCGTCACATGTAAGTGGGTCTACTAGTCGGACCGGGTGCGGAATGCCCGTGACTAGGTGGAGAGTCAAGCTAAACAAAGTAAACCGACAAGAGAAAATATTTTAAAAGTTCTTTCTATTATAAACACTTGAAGGTTACAGAGAAAGTGCTTCAACAGTTCTAGAGAACCATCGGCATTAAACTTATGCCGAGATAACCACATGCAACGAATGACCGGGTGGTTATTGGGTTTCGGTACGAGCTCCCAAGTGTCATTATCTCGTAGGGCCTTATATTCATTATTCATGGCTTGTTGCCAATTTGGGTCCAGTAATGCTTTGGCATATGATGTAGGGACGGGAGAGATGGGTACTTGGTTGGTAACATGAAGGTTAAGTCAAGACACTAGTTTGTTAATGTCAGCTTTAGACCGGGTAGTCATGGTGTGGGTGTTAGGATGTGGCATGGGCTGTGGGTGGTCCTATTTATGGGCTGTAGGTGAGGCAGTAGGAGCTGGGGAGTGAGCCGTGGGGCGTGTCGAAGGGGAAGGGGAAGGTGAGTGTTTGGTGTGGGCTGGAGAGGGCGGTGAGGAAGACATAGTGGGTGGGTTTGTGGATGGGGAAGGCTGGGCAGAGGATGTTTGGTCAAGAATGATGGATGAGGGATCTGAATTATTGTAAGGGAATTGAGTAGCGGTGTTGGGAAGGGAGGCATCATATGGAAATTAGTGCTCGTCGAAGACAACGTGACGAGATAAGTAAACCTTTCCGGATATCGGGTTGTAACACCGATAACCCTGAAAATTAATGGCATAAACGGGAAAAATGCAACGAACGGATCTAAGGTGAAGTTTGTGTGGTGTGGTGTGGTTGCTGAGAGATTAGGGTAACAAGCTCACTCGAACACCTGTAGATGTTCGTAGGTCGGGTGACAAAGATATAGAGCAAAAATGGGTGTGTAAAAATTTAGACGTTTGGTTGGAAGAATATTGTGAAGATAGGCGGCCGTATGAAGTGCCTCAACCCAAAAACCGGGTGGTAGATGGGCTTGCATAAGTAATGGACGAATGATGGCATTAAGGCGACGAATCATTCTTTCGGCCTTTCCGTTTTAGGGGTAGTTTGAGGGCAAGCGAAACGAAAGATAAGAACATGGTTTTGAGCAAATGCTTTAAATTCATTGTTATCGAATTCGCCCCCCAAGTCATATTGAAAACTTTTAATATTCTTGTTAAATTGATTGGCAATAAGTTTATGAAACTTTACAAAAGTAGGAAACGTTTCGGATTTAAATTTTGATGGATAGACCCACACATATTGTGTAAAATTATCAATAAGGACCATATAGTATTTGTAACCCGATTTGCTTGGAATCGGGGAGGTCCACAGATTGCAATGAATGATATCAAATGAAGCAAAAGTACATGATAATGAATCAGAAAATGAAAGTCTTTTATTATTTGATAATTGGCAAGAATGGCAAACATGAGAACTTTTGTCTTTATTACAAGAAATAAAATTACGACTAGAAAGTAAATCTAAAACTTGAAAGCCCGGATGTCCGAGTCTTGTGTGCTAAATTTGAGCAGAAGTAATGCATGCAATGGGAGTGGTGGTAGGCGAAGTGAAATGATAGAGATCCCCCGAACTATTGTGGCGGGAAATGTGCTTTCCAGTCTTGAGATCCTTCAAAGAAAAACCAAACGGGTCAAAATCGAGTGAGACTAGGTTATCACGAGAAAATTTTTGGACGGAAATAAGGTTTTTGATAATATTGGGTGCAGAAAGGGTGTTGTTTAAGTGATAGGTTTTATTGGGGAGTGTGTGTAAAGCATTACCTAAACTGTAAATATGCAACGTATTGCCATTACCAACAAATATATTGCCTTTATGGGATGATAACAAAAGGGAGTGAAACATACCTGTATTAGTAGTGATGTGATTAGAAGCTACTGTGTCCATGTACCACGTAGAATCCAGAGAGGTAAGCTGAGTATTCTGTAGCGCATTACCAATGTCAGTAAAGTTCAGAGCATCATATTGAGTGCTGCCAGTTGATGGGGATCCACCCGGTTGAACTAAATTAGCCGAAGGATGGGACGGTGTGGGGTACTGTTGTGATGGTGGTCTAGTGCTCCATGGTGTAGGGCGTGGCCAATTAGTAGGTTTCATAGGATATGGACATGGGGGTGTATTCCACCATGCCCAAGGTGGTGGTGAAGAGTAGTAGGAGGACCGGCCCCCATGGCCACCGTAGCCACGTCTTTGGCCACCATTACCCCCCCGCGACCTAAACCAAACCCCCGGTTTTGATTGTTACGCTGGTAGTTGGGTTCATAAGGGCGATTTTTGTAGTTTGGATTTGTGTTGAGGGGTTGTAACTGAGGTACTTGGCCACCACTTGAATTTCCTTGAGGGGTAACAAGAACTGACTGATTAGTTGTTTGACGGACCGCTTGGCGTTTTTGTTCAAGTTGTATCATACCCCTAGCCTCGTCCCAAGAAGGGGAACTCTGATTAATAAATGAAGTAGTGGTATCGTGTTCGCGTAGACCCCGCACAAGTTGTAACACCAATCTAGTTTTAGGAACTGGATATCTAACATCATTCAACTGTTATGCTATTTCCTTTAACATCTGACAGTACCCATCCACGGATGAGCAACCAGTTAGGGTGAGATTAGTGAATGCATGCTCGAGTGCAGCCGCTTGAGAACCCTTGTTGCTAAAAAAAATATCCTGAATTTTAATACAGGCATCTCTAGTTGTAGAATCAGTTTCAAGAAAATGAACTAAAATATCATCAGAGAGCGTTCCGTATATCCATTGCAAAACGATAGCGTCTATCTCGACCCAAGATGCATACATAGGGTCCGTACACGCAGGTGCAACAGTACCGTCAATATGGTCTAACACCTTGTAACCTTTCGCGTGGAGTTTGAAAAGTTTCACCCAGGAGGAGTATGTGACTTTGGTTGAAGCGTTCCTTATACGGCCTTAAGCAAGCCCCCCGAGCATGGTACACTCGGTTTTCTAATTTCATAGTTTCTCATGGGTTTAAAAGCAACATATGTGACATTTCACTATTTGTGTATCGTCACGGGGAACACACAACGTATCTTTTTTTATATGTTGATGACATTATCTTGACTGCTTCTGATTCAGGTTTCCTTCGGTCCATCATCGCAATGTTGTCTAATGAATTTGCTATGACCGATTTGGGTGATTTACATCATTTTCTAGGGGTCACATTTACAAGGGACAAAACCAGATTATTTTTTAACCAAACCCAGTTTGCTGAGGACATCTTACAACGAGTATCAATGTCCTCCTGCAAACCTGCTTCCACACTGGTTGACACCTCTTCCAAGCTAAGTGCTACCGACGGCCCTCCTTTTCCTAATGGGTCATTGTATCGCAGCCTCTCTGGTGCCCTTCAGTATCTTACATTTACACGAGCTGACATTTCCTATGCTGTCCCGCAGGTTTGTTTGTTCATGCATGCCCCACGTGAGCCTCACTTTCAGTTTCTTAAGCGCATTCTGCGCTATATTCAAGGCACATTGGATTATGGACTACGGATTACTCCAACCAGATGTGATTCACTTACTGCTTATTCTGAAGCTGACTAAGGCGGATGCACTGATTCCCGACGTTCCACATCCGGCAATTGCGTATATCTAGGTGATAATCTTCTATCTTGGTCATCTAAGCGTCAGCATACCGTATCTCGGTCAAGTGCCGAGGCAGAATATCGAGCCGTTGCTAATATTGTGACAGAGGTCGGTTGGCTGCGCAACTTGTTACTCGAATTGCATGTTCTTCTTCGTTCTGTAACTTTGGTTTATTGTGACAACATCTCTGCCGTCTACTTATTTGACAATCCCGTTTAGCATCAACATACAAAGTATGTGGGGATTGATATTCACCTTGTAAGAGAAAAGGTTCGCATTGGTCACATGATTCGCGTCCTTCACGTACCCTTCGAGTATTAGTATGCAGACATTTTTATCAAGGGCCTACCTAGACACTTATTTCAGAGTTTCAGAACCAGTTTAAGCGTTCGTCCTACTACCGCTCGAACTGCTGGGGTATATTAGAGGATATATGTATTATTATATCATAGTATTGATAGTAGAGGGCATTGGCGGACTTACTAGGTGGGCGGCGGGTCGGCCGACACCGATAAATTTTTTTGTTTGTTTGTTATATATATGGTATATTTCCGAGCGACCCCCATAAAATTTTGACGCCGACCCCATAAAAATTTAGCACCGACCTCAAAGAAATATTTTTTCGGATTATAGATTTTATAAATAAAAATCAATTAAACCAAACCTATAACCTTATAACAATTGACCCATTAATTATTAACCTCTAAAACCAAACCTTTAATAGTTAACCCATTAACTTTTAAACAAAATAGGCTCAAATAATACATTACACATAAACCCATAAATAAACCCAATACCTATTTAAAATTTTTAAACCTAATTAAGTGTTGAAAGAAAAAAATAGTGGCATTACTTATCAAGAACCAAGCGACGATCGAAGATTTGAAGCTGTTGAAAGAATTTCAAATTGAAAATTGAAAGTTGAAATTTAATGTTTTCTTTCGTCATCGACGGGACTCAAAATTCAAGAAGCATTTGAAAGAATATTAACTTGGAGTCTTGTAAGCAATTGAAATTGAAACTTGAAAGAAACTTAACTTGAACAGTAGGTTAGTGATTTAGTCCCAACTTTTATTCCACTCTTTATTTGTGTTTTAGTTTAATTTATAGGTTAATTAAATTTATATGTTGTGTGTATTTGATTAGTGATTAGTTAAAATGTGAAACTTGTTTGTTGATTTAGGTTTAATTTTTCAATTTTAGGAATATGAATATTGAAAGGTTTCTTAAAAGAAAAGTTGGGTCTTCATCTTCTAAGACTCTCGCTTTCATAGATTTGGATAATCTTCCATGGGATCCCGCCGAATGTCCACCAATTTCATCTTATCACCCTAATCAACGAGACGAAATTAGAAGAACTTACCTAACTAAAGGACCATGTAAACCAAAAGGTCACGATTTTCCAAAAAAAATGGTTGGTCGCGAGGCAAGACGTTTTAATAGTGATTGGTTTAAAACTTATCCAAATTGGTTAGAGTATAGTATTAAAGTCGATCGAGTATTTTGTTTGTATTGCAATGAAGTACGTGAAGTCGGATTTGCGTAATCGGATTGGTGATGAGAATTTGAGTGATAGTTGTGTTTGTTATATTGAAAAATAGTTGCTTAAAAAAGTTTCTATAGATGATGTGATGGTTCGGTTTCAAAAAATGAAAACCCGTACAGAACAATTATAGGGATATATTGTTTTTTGATTATGCATTTTTAATGACAAACATCGTATTATTATTGTTCATCTATAATTTTGTTTGTTTTTATCGTTTTATTGTGTGACCCGACCCGACCCGACCCGATTCGACCCGAAAAAAAACTAATATTTAGTTATTGACAATCGACCCCAAAAATTCTCCGACCCCGATAAAAAAAGTTCTTGTGTCCGCCACTGGTAGAGGGTATCTATGTGTAACTTAGATCTATATATACAGAGCTCCTTGTATTATTCTGAATATCAATAATATTCAATTTACCATATTACGATTACGGCCTACTAAAGCTTATGTACAATTCATTCCTTCACATGTCATCTCATACTTTTTCTCCGCATATAACGTTACATATTATCAAGTGCTTATTTCACAAAATGTTTAAAAAAAATAGAATATGTTAAAAAATATAAGTTTTTAGAAGTTAAATCTCTCTTGCGTTCAGTTGACATAAATAATTGGAAGCCTCTTTGATAAAATCATGCTTATTTATTAAAAAATTATAATGTAAACAATAATAATTTAGTGACCAAATTGCTCTTTTTTCATTTTTTGTACACTTTGGATACTCTCTCTAAAAGTTTTTCATTTAAAAATTTTCTTATAAATCTTTAATTTTAGTAAAAGAATCACTAACTTTTCATTCTAACCTTTTAATTTGTAAAAAAAGATCTAATAATATACTTGCTTAACCCTTTTTATAAAACTTAGAAATTGCTTAATTACTTTGTATGATTATTTGTTTTGTATTTTCATCAATTATTGTTAAAAGACTTAATAATTATTAAAGGTGTTCTAGATCGAATATCTTAACTTGCTATCCATCAACCACCAAGAACATCTACCACCATCATCACCACCATATACGGTATATATATATTTTTCATGCTATATGATATTTAAATTTTCATCAAATATACAGAGGCGGACCTAGTATATACGAATGGGGGGCAGCCGCCCTCCATAATTTTTTTTTGTAGTATTATATACCCGTTAAAATCACGACCGTCCCCCATAAAATTTTGCAATTGCCCCTCGATCGCCCCCCATGAAGCATTTTTAGTGTTATATACGTGTTATATAGCCCTTGCCAACCGACTCCAAAAATTTCTGACCCCCATAAAAAAAATTCCGGGTCCGCCAAATATATATAAAAGATAATTTGTAGAAATATATGATCCTAGCTACAATTATATAATAGAATATACACACATGCAAATTCATTTGAATTTATAACTTCAAAGATGACAGAAATCATAATAAATAAATCCTTACATCACACAGAGGCAATAATTATTGCCTAATTATTGACACAAAACAAACATACACACCCTCAATCAAGATAAAAGAAATTAGAAAGCCCTAACAACAATACCAACAATAATTATAACAACTTCACAATTCCATTCGTTTAATATAATCTATTTTCATTTTCGGGTTATGTTAAAAAGGAACCTGAAAAATGAAAATGACGAATGAGTTAAACGAAAGCTTCTACCATGTCGGATCATTATTCGCACTTGAACCCTGGTGGAAGGAACTTGCCACAAGCATTAACCAACAAGCTAAGTGAGAGCGGAATATTGAGGTTGATTCCAAGGACATTAGCCTTGATGGCTGTGCATAGACAAGCCGCGACTTCCAAATCAACCAAACCTTCAAGCAACGAACAACATTTGTTCGTGGTGTCCGGGGTCCCGACCACTACGTTGACCAGACCTAGAACGTCGGCACAGACTCCAAGCTTCAGTGTGTCCCTAGGGCAGGAGGGGGTTGGGTTTACTGGTGGAACCTTTGGTGTGCAAGTATTGCATGCATTAGAAACTGTGACAGTGAAGATGAGGAAGAAGATGAAGATACTAGTAGCTGAGTTAGCTGCCATGGCTAACCAGAGACAGAGAATGTTGCTAGGGTTAATTTCTTCAAGGGTAATGTGACATATTGAAGGGAAGGATGTGCCCTATTTAAAGGAGAATGTGTGGTGGATGCTAGATATGTGACAAATAAAATATTTTTTTTCTTCATAATTTACCTTTTGATAAATACTATTGATAAATGTGTTTTAACTATTTTAATTGATTTTTTTTACAAATGCCATTATTTTGTGCATAATAATACAAAGTTTTAGTAAAAGAGAGATGTATTGCATTTGTTGCATGATTAATTAAACTAAAACTACTTACAGAAATAAAACAAAAAAAAAAACAGTATATTTTGATGAAAAAAAAATGATAATTTATTTGCAATAAAAGATGATCATATGCAATAGTTTAACATTTTTTTTTCTTATTGGTTGGAAGGATAAGAGTAACACATTGTATAATTTGTAAGTTGTAACCAAACAGGTTGTAACTTTTGTAAGGTTGTGTAAGTTGTTTTGTCATATCTAATTAATATATATTGTCATTTTCTCGATTTAAATCTTCGAAGAGTCATTATTAAAAAGTAATTCACAATTTATTTTAAAGAGTATATTTTTATGTCAGAGTTTTCATATAAACTTAATTTATCAGTATTAACTAAAATGTGCTTGAAAACATGAACTTTGAATATATAAATCACTCAACATGTATATATAATGAATATATGGCGTTGTATTGTATATATAATGTGTCTTTAATTTGAAGCGTATAAAAGTACATAATTAATCAAAGAAACTACACATCTTCATATTTATGTTAATTATTCTTCTAACAATATAATTAAAAATCATACATTGTTATGTTAGAAATATATATGAACTATATAATTAAAATAAAAGAATGTAACATTACTCGTTAATTTGTATCCTCTAAATTTGTTATTAGAAATATTATACATTACGTAGTTAACAAAGTTACGTTAGTTAGAGTTTTAAGTATTTCTTGCTCGACGTTTAAATAACTGAAGACAAAGAAAGTCATTGTAAACTTTTTAATATATTAATTGATTGAGCATTCTTTTAATAGAAATTAAACTTGAAATATTCATTGAACCGTTTTTACTTATTGTGTTAATCATATATGTTTAACTAATATTATTCAAGTTTCTCATTGAATCCACCTAACTATTGAAGTTACGTATTATGTGATAAATCTCTTTTATTATTATTTACTTTAAAGAGCCAATAAAAACTCACTTGGGGTGTTTTTTTTACGTTTTCAAAATTTGCATCATTATATTAGTTTTAATAAGTTTTTTTTACACTAGCTTGTTCATGTTCTAATTCCATTGATAAGAGCGTAAGTATTCGACTCGTTTATATATGGAATTGTGAAGCATATATATATATGCAATTATGTGTGGTTTGTTCAAAAAAGTCCATTCGTTAATCCACCTGCCGTGTTTCTTCAAAAGTTTCTTCCGGTTGTCTTCTTCATCCTCTTCTGGAGTTTTAGTATTGAAACTTCCTTCGTATTCGGAATTGAGTTCTTTCATATATCTCTGATAATATACTTTTACGGAATTTTAGTAACAAATGTTCAAATTAAATGTTAAAAACTACAGTTTTCTACTTACAATGCTTTTTCTAAGATTTAGATAGTAATCGCCGTAACAAATGCACACAGAATGTTGGTGATTTTTATGTACTCAGGCTATTTTAGTTTAGTTGAATTTACTTCAAACTATCACTACAACAGTATCACCTTATCACGACGATTTTTTTTACCCTATAGCGACGACTTGTCATCGGTATAGCCTATACTGACGACATGTCATCGGTATAGATGTAGTCGGTATTGCCTCGTCCCAATAGGTCAAAGATGTCGTCGATATAGGTGTCGTCGGCATAGGTCGACCTATGCCGACGACATGTCGTCGCTATAGGGTTTATTTAAAAATTCAAAAAGAAATTCTATACCGACGACATGTCGTCGGTATAGGTTATGGACTTATCCGGACGACAAGTCGTCGGGACAGACCCAACCTATCCCGACGACATATCGTCGGTATAGGCTATTTCCAATTTTTTTTAATTAAATTTGAAAAAGACCTATGCCGACGACATGTCGTCGGGATAGGTTTTTCTGTTTTTTTTGTTTTTTTTAGATTTTTAAAATGTCAACCCGTTAAAATGTATACATATCCTAAATAAGATAGAATATTCAAAAAAGCAGTCTCAAATGGGACAATCCAAAACTTATCTCTATCAGATAAATTTTGGACGGGTATATTCTAAAGAGTTATCTTAAATAAACATACTAGTGTACACAACATGAGACGTACATAAATGTATAAAAGTCGGGATGCGTACCTTAAAAAAATTCAATGAAACACAAATAAGATGTTATTCACACCTCTCCAACCGCAATGAGTTCCGAACTTACAACAAAATTAAATAAAGTTACATATACATACAAAGATATATACATACATTCACAATTACATAAATACATACACAATTATATACATACAAATCATACAATTACATAATCATACATACGAACATACATACACATATACATACATATTATATACAAACACACATAAATAAATGACCAAATTCTAAAATTACATACACAAACACAATTACATACATAAAAATACATACATACACGTATATACATACATAGCCTTTACAAACATACATAAACAAATACCCAAATTACATACATAAACACAATTCCATACATAAACATAATACAAATACATACAAACACACATACACATATATACATACATATTATATACAAACGTACATATATAAATGCTTAAATTACCAAATTACATACATAAACACAATTTCATACATAAACATAATACAAATACATACAAACACACATACACATATATACATACATATTATATACAAACATACATATATAAATGCCCAAATTTCCAAATTTCATCTAAACCTAATTTTATCATAAAATTTCATAAATATTTATAAAATCATACATCTAAACCATATATACATACATACAAATAAACACAACAATATACATACAAACATACATCTAAACCTAATTTATAGAAAAATTACTAACCAAGTTTGCAAATAGCTTCGAATAGCTTGAAATCCACAAAAAATGTCAAAGCTTTAAACACTTAACAAAAATCAAAGAAATTAAACAAAAAACCCAAAAATATTGATTTTCTTGTCAAGATTGAAACATAGATGTTAACTAACCTCAAAACCCGAGAGATTGGTGAAGATTTCTCCACAAAACACACCAAAAAACGGGAAATCACCAAAAAGAGAAGATGAGAGAGTTTTGGGGTTTTTTTCGTGGGGGAAGCAGAAAGCTATTTCCTGGTTTATTCACGCTGAGACCTATACCGACGACATGTCGTCGGTATAGTCTCGAATGTCGGCGCAATAGGTCCCCTGTCCCGACGACAAGTCGTCGGTATAGGTCTTCGTAGGGTTTTGACCGGTCAATAAAGTAAAAAACTCTATACCGACGACATGTCGTCGGTATAGAGTTTTCCCATAATTGTTTTTAATTAAAAAAAAATTTTCACCGACGAAAATTTATTAAACAAAAGAAAAAAAAAGAAAATCCAAATTAACCTATACCGACGACAGGTTTTTCCCAATTTTTCATTGGGCGCCATGTTTTCCCTCCATCTGACTCAACCCTGTGCCGACGACTTGTCGTCGGTATATGGTCTCCCTTCTCAAATTTCCAAATTAGCCTATCCCGACGACATGTCGTCGGTATAGGCGCCGTCGACACAGGGTCATTTTCTTGTAGTGTATAGTAGAATCATAATAAACATCGATACAAGTTATGAGATGTGTTGTTTGAGACTTTTATAATTTCTGGTACTTGAGAACCTCGGGGATTCAAGGGACGATGACCCTCGGACCATGAAGGTTCTAAGGAGGCATCACCCCCCATGCAACGGTTCAGAGGAAATGCCCCTCACGACCTTGTTGAAAAGCCATTAGATGTTGCTTCTGGTTTGCATGATTCATGGAAAGTTATATGCAAACTGATTGCCATTAGAAACTGATCATGAGTGGTAACTGGTTTATCAATAGTAACTGTGTTTGGTAGCAACTTGGTCCATTAAGGACAATTATTCTATCAGTAGCAACTATGAACGATAATAAATGAGAGTAGTAGCAACTGCTATCAACAGTAAGTGTGAATCATTATTCAGTAGCAACTTGAGTTATCAGTTAAGTTACCTTTGACATGCTAATCATTAGTAGTAAATAAGTTACTGATGAATAGGTTCCTGATGAAGATTTTCTTGTTGATGGAGTTGCGAATAATGTAACCGAATAGATGTCAACAACTTTAACCACCGACTGACATACTCTTACATGAAGGGTTGTGTCAATTCAACAAAACGTTGTGATGATTGCTCAACTATAAAACACAAGTCTTTGGTCAATTTCTGGTATGCCTTTTCACAACAGAAAATTATATAATCATTCTTGTTTCTCTTTGAATCATCCGAATGAATTTTCTAATGTACTTTCAAAATATTTTAATCTAAAAATGATTTTTACACGTTTGAAAGAGATATTCAGACTATTTCCAAACTATAAGAGCTACACATAACTATCTGATGTAATATAATACTATATCATGGTAGTTGATATAATATATTAGTTAAGATTAATAATATAAATACAATTTATTGTAATATTATTTAGAATATTTAATTAACACAAATGATTTTATTATGTTTTATTTGTAACTCTTTTTTATTTATAGTTGATTTATAATAAAAAGTGGTAGGGATTTTATTGTTTTATGTAAAAGAAATTAGAAGCCGAAAGTAATTGTTGGGAATAACACGTCGAATCGTTCAAGCATATTGTACATGCGTGTTTGGGAAATAACTTTGTCATCTTAGTTATTTGTTTTTACTCTTGATTTTTTTTCTTTTGAAACATAAGGATCATATTCTACCACACATTGATAGAACCTCCAATAAGCCACACACTTCATTCCAATCGTTTTTTTACATCTTAAGTTTTTATAATTTTCAGATTAATGTGAATTCAAGACTTAATAAAAACAGGTGGTGAATTTGCTATTTTTACTTTGTTTATAGTAAATACTATGGCTATAAACGAACCGAACCGAATCGAACATGACCATGTTTGTGTTCGTTCATTAAGGTTTTACCGGACAAAAGGACGGTTCACGAACACATAACCGAATGAATTTTCATGTTCGTGTTCGTTCATTAAGAAAATGGATTTGTTCGTGTTCGTTCGTTAAGTTTCTAAATCTACACAAACGAACACAAAACAACATAAACAAACATATATTAATATGAAAATAAAAAAACAACAATTAACCATAAACATTTAACCATCCGAAAGATAAGTACTTAAAGAGTTAGACATAATTATCCCAAAACATTCAACCATCCAAAAGATTTACTAAATACCGATAAATTTACTTTTTTCTACGTGGTTTGAATGATGAATTTACTCTTTTAATTAACTAGAAAACTTATCTTTTGTTATTCGTTTCCAAAATAACCACATATCATTGTTTTAGAAAATCAGAATCATTTAAACCTAAAATAAATAGAGTTTAAATTCGTGAGTGGGACATTGAAATGAAAGGTGTATTATTTTTTCTCCAAGAAAAGAAGAAAACTGTAGACCACATGAGATCGATGCATGTGATATTGCAATTAATGGAGGGCTAACATCCAAAGGATTCATAATAAACCAGTGGCATGAGGGTCCCATATTACATCCCGTGATCGAGTACTCCTAATAACAGTAGCTTATCTGATATGGGTTAAATCTCAATCAAACAAAAAAGTAACGTGTGAGAGGTTGGACATCATACAAGTTAATTTTAGAGTAATATCATAAGTTTTATGTTCCCGGAGAAGATACACGACAAGATATATCTAGAGTAAAAGTAGATACGTAAAAAGTAAAAGTATAAATATTTCCGGCGTAACTAATCTCATCTTACGCATTTCCCTGAACCCTAATTTTAGGACAATCTAGCGACAAAAAGAAGTTCGTTGGAAACGGGTGTTTCCTACGTATTTTTGATGAAAATATTCGTAGGAATTTTTTTTTTCTAGTAGTGAAGTAACGACAATGAAAATGTCTGTAAAACATGTATGCAGTATGCTATGCTAAGGGAAGGAAGTTATGATTGAAGATGTCCTTAAAAAGAACTATTCCACTACTAGAAAAACGAGTATCACTAACGACGGTAACTGCTGAAAAAAAAATAGAAAATGGAATATTAAAACACGTGTTGGTAATCAATCGATAATCAACAGGATGTTGAGATTATTACCGACGGACCACCGACACTGGTAAATCAAAATTTGGTCGTTGTCTGTGGGAATAGCTTCCCGACGAACTACCTCGGTAATCGGTCAGTAATACTAAGGATAAGATTTCGGATAAGATTTCGGATAAGATTACAACCCATGATTTTTGATTGTTTGTCCGGGAGACTAGTTATTATGTAGCAGATCTATCGGAAATATTTACTATATATAGAAACGAGAACTTACCATAAATGGCAACCTCTTTCCACTTGATCCAGATATATGCAATTATTTTTATATATTGTAATTATTATATTGTTAACAAACCATTTGTTTAACGTCTTAAGATTGTCGTCTTAAAAGAAAATCAGGAAGTGATGGAGGCACGAGACGAGGAGGTGCGGGCATGGAATGCGACATAAGGCGCGGAGGTAAAGGCGATACGAAGGGATTTGTAGGATACGCGGATGGCGACGCAACAACTCTGAACGATCATGGAAGAAGTGTTGCGCTGAAACCAATCAAGACCGCGAGTCCGCGACCACCACACACCCTCCCGTACTTAGCTAGATTTTTCTCTCATATATATATATATATATATATGGGGAGTATCAAATAAGAAGTCGTTTTTCGCTAAGAAATCTAAGAAATGATAAAAACCTTAAGAAACGATATCAATCGAACTCTGATTGAGCTAATTTCAACAGCGTTGGAACCGTCTCGTCGAACTTTACCATCTTAGTTTTTCGCGACATAAGGCGCGGAATGAGACATAAGGCGCGGAGGTAAAGGCGATACGAAGGGATTTGTAGGATACGCGGATGGCGACGCAACAACTCTGAACGATCATGGAAGAAGTGTTGCGCTGAAACTAATCAAGACCGCGAGTCCGCGACCACCACACACCCTCCCGTACTTAGCTAGATTTTTCTCTCATATATATATATATATATATATATATATATATATATATATATATATTGGGAGTATCAAATAAGAAGTAGTTTTTCGCTAAGAAATCTAAGAAATGATAAAAACCTTAAGAAACGATATCAATCGAACTCTGATTGAGCTAATTTCAACGGCGTTGGAACCGTCTCGTCGAACTTTACCATCTTAGTTTTTCGCGACATAAGGCGCGGAGGTAAAGGCGATACGAAGGGATTTGTAGGATACGCGGATGGCGACGCAACAACTCTGAACGATCATGGAAGAAGTGTTGCGCTGAAACCAATCAAGACCGCGAGTCCGCGACCACCACACACCCTCCCGTACTTAGCTAGATTTTTCTCTCATATATATATGGGGAGTATCAAATAAGAAGTAGTTTTTCGCTAAGAAATGACAAAAACCTTAAGAAACGATATCAATTGAACTCTGATTGAGCTAATTTCAACGGCGTTGGAACCGTCTCGTCGAACTTTACCATCTCGTCGAGCTAATTTCAAGACCGCGAGTCCGCGACCACCACACACCCTCCCGTACCTAGCTAGATTTTTCTCTCATATATATATATATATATATATATATATATATATATATATATATATATATATATATATATGGGGAGTATCAAATAAGAAGTAGTTTTTCGCTAAGAAATCTAAGAAATGACAAAAACCTTAAGAAACGATATCAATCGAACTCTGATTGAGCTAATTTCAACGGCGTTGGAACCGTCTCGTCGAACTTTACCATCTTAGCTTTTAGGGTTTAGCTTTTAAGGTTTAGATTTTACGTTTGAATTTTAGGGTTTTAGCCTTATGATTTAGCTTTTAGGGTTTAGATTTTATGGTTTAGGTTTTTTTTAGGGGTGGGGGTTTAGGTTTTTGAGGGTGGGTGGGGGTGGGTTTAGGTTTTGGGAAGGGGGGGGGGGGTTAGGTTTTGGGGGGGGGGGGGGGGTTTAGGTTTTTAGGGGGTGGGGGTGGGGGTGGGGGTGATGGTTTTAGGCTTTTCGGGGTAGAGTTGGATGGGGGTTTAGGTTTTTGGGGGTGCGGGTGGAGGGGTGTTTAGGTTTTTGGGTCCGGGTTATGGTTCGATGAGACGGTTCCCTATATATATACTAGTGTTAAAACCCGTGTATTACACGTAGCTAAATAAATGATTTAATATGAACATGAAAAAAATATGTTGAATATAATTTATAAATTTATAAATATGTATTTTTACACAACGTTGGATGTTTTATTTGTAATATTTTCATCTCTATCTGAGATTAAAAGTTGTAACTTGTCTATACTTTTAACTCTGTAATAGTGGGATAAAGTTAAATAAATAAGTACATAGAAAATAATCATATAGTAACTTTTCATTTTAAATAAAGAGAAGGCATAAGAAACAACTTACAACCAAAACAAAAGATACACCTGTAACCAAAACATAAAACTACAAACCAGTTCCTAAACAATTGCACTGGCAGCAGCACTTGCAATTCTAGGCCACAAATCAACACATTCCTTTCATATTGGTCTAGTTATTGCAGATCCTGTATAAAAATAAAGTGTTCAAAATAGACTCAACTTTCAGATCTCAACTTTAACACAATAATAATATAATCTTTTTTATATGAATAGCTAAGAAAACTGTAAGCATGTGGGGGTGGTTGCAGAGTTTTTCAAATAGATTGTATATTATATGATAAGTTGACGCTAAAAGGGAAAGCCAAAAAATCGATGATTGGTATGTAAATTTTCCAAGAAGATGAAAGCAGTGGTTTAGTTGTGGGTGTCGATTAGAGCGGTTTATAAATATGTGAAGTAAAGTTATGCCAAGTAAATTTTTACTTGTGTTCAATTTCTTTTTATCTCATGCTAAAGAAGAATTGTTTTTTTAATTATATGATTATCTGACTTTTAGCTTTATTATATCTTGATTATCAACTTTCTTAGAATTATAATCCAGAAACATATTCATATACTATATACTGAATTCGTTTAAATAATATATTAAATGCAAACCAACATCTTTATTGAAGAAAGCTTGTTAATTTGGGGGCTAAAATATTAACTTTCCGACTTTTAAAAGTCAAAAGTAGAATTCAATATCAAGATGTTATTTGAAGAAAAGCTTGTAAATTTGAAAGCTAAAATTTGATTTGTCTGTCTTTTGAAAGTCAAAAATAGAATTTAGCTTCAGAAGGATGAATGAATTTGTTTGTATGAGTTAAAGTTTGACGGACGGTATCATTACCTGCAGTCTCAGCAGCCGACACATCAGGATCGAAGCATGGACAAAAGCCTAAAGAACCGAGCTGAAGTTTGATGACCAATTTCATTACTTGCATAGGATGAGGTTCCTGCGAGCAGCCTTTCATTTCCGATTTGGACGCCGAATGTCCATACCTAGGAGTTATCCTACAATGGAAAAAGCACCTCAAAGCACGAACAAAGAAAATTAAAAAAAGACGGCTACCATATGGGGACAGTTTAACCATAAACTATCTAAATCCTAGACGGGAACCATTAAAGCAAATTGACACATAACAAGCAACATCACGCAAAAATAAACATATACGCAACATAAAGTTTAAGAGTCCAGAATGGATGAACCTGTCATCCTAATTCTCAAGAAGATACATCATGTAATCATTCAAAATCTCTGAACTATCACAATGAAACAATTGTAAAGAACTAACCATACTATAAATCAGAAAAAAGGTGCAAATGAAATGAACAAACACATAAGTGTATTTCTTGAGGGGGTTTAAATGAACCTTAAAAACGATTAAGAATCGTCTCAAGTGTTGGTCATCACATGTTTCTAGAACCTTCTGCACAACATAGTTAGCAAACTGATCTTTCATCATAACCTGAAATAACATAATGAACCACAATGAGGATGTAAAACTATAAATAATAAAATAATGTAACATGGATTTCAAGTTGTTGATTTTTTTTTTAATTTAAGCTTATGAAGCACGAGTCAATTAGAAGACCGGCCTGAAATGGTTCATTTTCATCAGTGGTGCCTAGCATTTCAGTCACAAGGGTCTGGCGTTCCTCAGGCGTACCAAAAGTCAAGCATTTTTCAACAACATTTGAGGCAAATTTCTGTTGACTCATCTGAACTATTTTCCCGGTTAACTGATCTATAACACACTTACGTTCATGCGGCTTTCCATGTTCCAGTACATGCTGTCAGAATAACAATAGTAATTAGAACCACACCGGCAGCTTGTGTAACTAGTCAAAATGGGGCTCGGGTTGAAACTGGTCATTTTTAGCATGGACAAAAACAATTAGGAGGTTGTGTGCACCAAAAATAGACTTACTGTGACTTTCAGCCCATTTGTCCGGTTTCTGTTTTTACCTAATTTTTGCTTTAACCCATTTGATATAATTATATAAAACACAGCACAAATTGATCCAAAATTAGTGAAACCCCTTCCCCTCAGTTCCCTGATGCAAAATCAAAACAATTAAATTTCATAAGCAAGATTTGGCATTAGGCTCAAGAACACTGCAATCATAAATGACTGTGTTACTTGCTAGAACTTTCAAAATGCAATCTCTTACATCTGCATAATCCTTAGGCAGTAAAGCAAAATACCCTCCTGCTCTTAGCAATCTGTTCACCTCAATTAGCAAAATCCCATCTTCATCATCACACATTTAATAGATAAAAAGAAAATTAGAGCACCATTTGTCGGTATTTTTTAATTATTATTTGTACGTTCTATTTACATTTACAAAAATCAACAACATTTTTTTATTTGCTTAAATAAAATAAAATTAATTACCAGCACCATTTGTCGGTGATCTATCCATCATACTGTCATGGTAACAACCACTAATCTCCGTTGATAAGATGTCATTGATACTCCCGTCGATAATCTTTCGGTAAATTCCATCGGTAATCACTCAGAAAATATATTACCGCTGCTATGTTTTTCGACGAAGTTTCACTGACTGATCGATTATCGACATGATCCACTTTCATGGGAGTTCAGTAAAAGTATTCCATTTCCTTTTGTACTGTTCAACACAACCTTTGCAACTAACTCATCAATAAATTATAAACACCAAAAGGATCACTGGCCAACTTTTTAGTACGTGCCATTTACAACGATACCGACCAAAATACTTATAAATACATCATAATTAAAATTTACTTGATATATGGCAAATAATAAAATAAAAGAAATTTATAAGACTGAGTGACATGCTATGCATGTCTTTTCTTCAGTCACATTACATTTTATTTTACTTTTGATTTAAGGTGGTTAAATATGTAAATCATTTAATAACTTCAAGTTAATGTTAATCTGTAATTATCATTATTTAACCTTTTTAGTCACATATTAATATTTATCAATTTATTCTTAATTTTCTAAATGTTATTCATACGAAGAACATTTAGAAAAATTAAGAATAAATTTGATGAAACATTTGTTTAATAAATAGTTTCGTCAGAACTCCGTTGATGAAAGTGGGCCATGTTGGTAATTCGTCAGTGATACTTCGTCGGAAAACATGACAACGGTGATGTATTTCCTAACGGATTACCGATGGAATATATTGAGGGATCATCGAGGAGAGTATCAACGACATCTTATCAACGTAGATTAGTGGTTGTTACCATGACAATATGATGGACATATCACCGACGAATGGTGCCGGTGATTTATTTTATTTTATTTAAGCAAATAAAAAAATATGTCGTTTTTTGTAAATGTAAATAGAATGTACAAATAATAAAAAAAAATAATGTAAACCTAAAAAGTTCTCATTACAAAATATATATATATATATATATATATATATATAAAATATGTTTATATAAAATATATATAATAGAAAAATCTAGCTAAGTAGGAGAGGGTGTGTGGTGGTGGCGGTCTTGATTGGTTTTAGCGCATCACATACTTCTTCCATGGTCGTTCAGAGTTGTTGCATCGCCATCAGCTTACCCTCCAAATCCCTTCGTATCACCTTCACCTCCGCGTCTTATGCCTGCACCTCTTCATCTCGTGCCTCAATCATTTCCTGTTTTTCTTACAAATATTTAGTTAATACTCTTAAAGCATGATTTAAGAAGATATAATATTTTATAAATTTAAATATGAATATATGAAACTATAAAAAAAATGTATGGTACATGATCTTTTATCTTATAATTTACCCTAAAAAAGTAGGGGGAGAAAGGGACAACAGGCTACAAGGGGGCGGGGGCAGGGGGGATGGTGGCAAAACCTATGGTGCTAGAAGGTTGATTATGACTATGTATTCACTACTAAAAAAAATTGCGACAGCAGTTTCGTTGAAAATTTGTCGGAATTGGCAGTTAGCGACAAGTTTTCGACAAAATAGTGTTTGTTGGAAAAAACCCCGTGGGAAATGTATTTTCCGACAAAGGCCCGACTAATTTTCCGACGAATTAGTGACAAAAGCTTTTCGTCAGTAATTTTCGACAATATTCCGACGATTATATTAAATAAATAAGTTAACTTACTTAATAAATTTGTTGGAAAATTATAGGAAATCTTGTGATTACTTTTTTGTTTTTGTTTTGTCGGAAAGTTGTCGCAAAATTGTGAAAAATTTCTTTTGTTGGTAACTTGTCGGAAACTTTTGTAGAAAGTAGTGATTGGACTGTACCAATTGTTTATGTATCGAAAAAACCAAATTAAAGTTTGATAAGTTCATAAGTTTGGCAATTAACCCCGTTAGTTTTCATTTTATGTGTTTCAAGTGATAAAATATGTTTTTTTTAATATAAATAAACTAATTTTGAAATAAATACTAAAACAAAAAGATGTAACATTTTGGTGTATATACATATTTTCCATAAACTTTAAAGTTACGGTTAAAACAAATTTGGTAAGTGGTAACCCGTAAAAAAAATATATTAGAAGTTACTAAGTCCAGGGATCGAAAGAAACTAGTCCTAAACTTAAAAGACATGTTTATAAATACGACACAAACAAAAATATAGTATAAAAGCTCTTCTATGTGGGCCCGGTTAAGACAACATATTGACCGTAGTTGGACGAGTCTCTCCCATGTGACGGGGGGTGCGACGTCACAACATTCAATGTTCGCCGTTCAAAAAAAGTAACTTCTAATATTTTCACTTTTGCCACTTAACTTTTTCACATTCTAGTTTCTTTTTTATATTTTCATTCTTCTTTATATTTTTAAATGATTTCTTTATTTATGCTGTATGTTAGGATGCTACATTAACAAACTACAGTCGGTAGCTTAGAACCGAGTTGGTGGATAGTGTACATTGGGTTGTTCCCATGGTAATTATAACAGGTTTGTACCGAAGCATTGTGTCCAAAAATAGAGTAAACCTTGTGCATGAAAACAATTGCTTAATTGGAGACAAATTGGGGGTTGATGGTATGGCAAGGGTTCGTTATAGAGAGTATTTAGTCTACTATTGGGTAGTCATGTCAAGGGTTCGTTATAGCGCCTTTAGAATAACGATTGTACTCTTCATCGACCGGTATTTGTCAACAACCTCAACATGGTTTCGATAAATTATAAATAGAATTACATGATATTGGTAATATAAAAAACAAATAAACGCTCTTATTCATACGAGGTTATGAGAGTGTGCCCTTTGAGAAAGCATTAAGCATTTAAGCGCATTTATTTTAAGTTACATTCTTATTTTATTCGTCATTACTAATGATTTGTTCATATCTTTACTATGATTATATTGATATGGTTTTGTTATTATTAGTGTTTGTCATGTTTTATAGCCTGTCATTTAGACAATATGATGTTCTGATTTTTGTTTTCTGTTACATTTCTGACAAAAGTTAGATTTTATACCCGTTATAATAATATACGGCTATGTTATTATTATAAATCCTATGATTTGAATAATAATTTATTGTCACTTACAACTATTATATTTTAAAATATTTCAAAAATAAATCCTCTATAATTAACCCGAAACTCCTACAACAGATTTTAAAATTTTGAAAATGAGAGACGGGGTTACATCCCCTTTTTAAATAAAAAACAACGTGTTTTTGAAATATCAATTTTCTAGCAAAGTTTTTAAATTAAAAATCCAAGTTGGTTACATTTCAACTACATTTTGATTCATAATTATTTTCTAAACCTAGCTTTTTATTATTATATTATATTTCTCTATTTCTTAACGTGCAATTGTTATTCTTGGTTATGTTCCGGTAATCCCCGTATAAAACATTATTGTAAAATTGTGTCTTATAATCGTTGGTTACCATTACTTTATACTTATAGCATGTTGGGATTTGTAGACTTTCACATGAATATCATGTATACCCATTTATTATCTTTGTGGGTATAAACTACTCATTTGGGCTCCCATTAGGGCTGTAAACGAACCGAACGTTAAGCGAACAGTTCGTGAACCGTTCGGCAGGAAGTTCATTTATGTACGTTCGTTTAATAAATGAACGAACATGAACAAGGAATTATGTTCGATTAACTAAATGAACGAACATGAACAGATGTCTCGTTCGTTCAGTTGTGTTTGTGAACGTTCGTTTGTTTATGTTTGTTTACGTTCGTGTTCGTTTGTTTATGTTGCTCATTAAATTTTTTGTATATTCTTATTTTATTTTATCCCTGATTTTGGCTTCCATATGTAATCATGTAATTTATTTCATGTTATAAGATATAAACACGTAGTACCAGTTTGTAAGAGTTTAATGACCGGAAAAAAAAATAAAATTAGAATAAACAAGTTATTTCTTTTACAAAAGTTGATGGTGAAGTTAGATAACTAGTTATCAGTTCGATACAGTTACATAAAACTTGATATTAAAATGATCTTATCAAATGTTCATTTCGAAAGACATTAGGGTTGACATCAAAAGTCTCAAACAAGGCTTCGTTCGGTTCCGTTCATGAACCGTTCGTGAACAAATCCATTTCCTTAATGAACGAACACGAACATGAAATTCCGTTCGGTTAGCGTTCATGAACAAGTTAAATGTTAAACGAACAAACACGAACAAGGCTTCGTTCGGTTCGATTCGTTTACAGCCCTAGCTCCCATTACAAAGAACCCAATTTTAAACTAACCCAAAAACCGACTTAAAATATCAAATATTCAAATATATTTTAACAACTTTTTACTTTTAATAACGTCAATTTTCTAACAACTACAAAATACTAAATTATTATATCTTTTAAGTTTATATAATTTATTAATATATTCAGTTTTAATGCAGGTAAAGGAGTAAGGGATCCATTTCAGGTAATCGAAGAAATATCATCTAATAGACTAATACAATACATGTCCAAAGTCGCAAATTTTTTTATGATTAGTCTCATACATGATTCAACACACAATTATTCGTCCCATTATCTATACTAAATGTTTTGGGTTTTGGTTAAAATTATTCTACCCTCCCTAGTTATTTTAAGTTTATCCATTAACAAACAATCACCTGTCCCTGGCATTTAGAGCTTTTAGAGAGATTTGTTTGATTAATTTTTTTCTTTAAACGGCGAACACACATTCTCTATTCTATACCTACTCTATTCATAAAATCACACATCTACACTCCGTAAGATTTGAACCCACAACTATTTAATTAGAGAGAACACTACTTTACCACCACGATTCCTCTTGAATACATTTGTTTAATTAATTAACTAATGAAATGTAACATTTATTTTAGTGCTTTATGATTTTCTTTTGAATATTAAACCTTTTAATTATTTTTATTATAGAATTATAGTTTATTTCTGATTTATGTAATAGTAACATATGAGTCGTTCTGGATTAATTGCACGTATTTATCAAACGTTTGTAGTACAATATGTATCTTATACAAGCATACGTAGTTGAGGTAATAATTGTTGAGCAAGTTGTTTCTATAGAATAATGAAAACCTTGTAAGATATTTTGTAATATTAATAAATTATTTATAAGAGTGTAATGATGACAATTACAAAGAATATCAAATAAAATCACATCTCCTAATTATGATAAAGATAATTAAAATAAACCCTAACTATCTAATACTCTTTGAGTCAGAGCAGGAGGAAACTAAATGCTCAAACTCGAGTGGAAAACAATGAATATGTTGGTATTATAAGAACATACAATCTCAAAATAAGAAAAACAAAACCATAAAAAATTAAATACTAAGAAAACTCTATGGCGACAACAGATCTAAGACAATAGATGTAGCAAGAGGCATGATAGACTATGGTGGTATGAGCTACAACTGCTAGACAAGAGCTATGACTGTGGAGTCACAACGACGGCAGCGGCAAGGGGAAATAAATAAAGCCTAATTCACATATGTGTTTGTGTGTGAATGTATCCTTGTGGACGAAAGGAAGAAGAATATAAAGAAAGTTGTCACAAAGGAACGAGGGGGGAGAAGACAGACAACCAACCATAATTTGGTGGTGGTAGCAGCAGAGAGACATGAGAGGGAGAGAAAAATAATTCAAGAACCATAAGGCTCCGCTATCGTATAGAATAATGGAAATCTGTATTATGTAAAGTGTTATGTATCATTGAACAACTATTTATATGATTACAATAATGGTCATTACAAAGAAAATCTAATTAAATCATATTTTATAATTATGATAAAAATAATTAAAAAAATTCTTAACTACTATATTATTATATCTAATCGATTTTTAGAACACAATTATTATAGTTATTTTTGTTCAGACACTTCAAAACTCATTGATTTGTTTGATTCAATAATATTAATAATCATACTCCCTCGATTCCTCCTTGATTTAAATTTTAAAGGTGTGTTTTTTCAAAGATGAATAATCTTTTGAATCGTGGGATCTTTTCACTTATCATTTCTAAGAATGAAGACAATTATCTAGCAATAATTGTTCTATTGTGAACATAAAGTTTGAAGAACCTTTATGCCTATGACATTATTTCTTTTTTACCAAACTTGTAGTTCACGAACTCGAGGAAGATATTTTATAACTCCAATTATTTAAAATTGAAATATTTTTGTACCTTATTCTTCATGTTATTATATAATACTTTAAAGATGGTAGTCGGTGACTACAGTGTCACTGTACCAACCTTGCAGCAGATGTTACAAGTTGTTGATGCAATGCTTAACATAAAAATCAAGTCTTTTCGGTCTTCAACCATGAAATTGCAGACCAGAACAGAACACCACCATCCCCGCGGCAACGATCTCTTCCTCTCCCTTTAATCTAGGGTTTTTGGTATTAAGCCGTGCAACGGTTTTCATGTGTGCGACAGTTCCGGTAATAGTTTTTTAGGTGTACGGCGATCTCTTCCTCCCCCTTTGAACGAAGCCTGATTGTTCCATATTCATCACTGGTGAGGCAACCATTGTTCCATCTTCATCTTCTATCACATATGTCCATCTTCATTCCACTTCGTATTCGTTTTCAGAGAGTGTATCTATAGTACCGCCACCCGTCGCCTCCTCCGGTGGCGGACCCAGGAATTTTTTTCATCGGGGTCGGAGAATTTTTGGAGTCGGATATCAATAACTAAATATTAGTTTTTTTCGGGTCGAGTCGAATCGGGTCAGGTCGGGTCACACAATAAAACGATAAAAACAAACAAAATTATAGATGAACAATAATAATACGATGTTTGTCATTAGAAATGTATAATAAAAAAACAATATATCCCTATAATTGTTCTGTACGGGTTTTCATTTTTTGAAACCGAACCATTACATCATCTATATAAACTTTTTTAAGCAAATATTTTTCAATATAACAAACACAACTATCACTCAAATTCTCATCACCAATCTGATTACTCAAATCCGACTTTACGTACTTCATTGCAATACAAACAAAATACTCGATCGACTTTAATACTATACTCTAACCAATTTGGATAAGTTTTAAACCAATCACTATTAAAACGTCTTGTCTCGCGACCAACCATTTTTTTTGGAAAATCGTGACCTTTTGGTTGACATGTTCCTTTAATTAGGTAAGTTCTTCTAATTTCGTCTCATTGATTAGGGTGATAAGATGAAATTGGTGGACATTCGGCGGGATCCCATGGAAGATTATCCAAATCTATGAAAGCGGGAGTCTTAGAAGATGAAGACCCAACTTTTCTTTTAAGAAACCTTTCAATATTCATATTCCTAAAAATGAAAAATTAAACCTAAATCAATAAACAAGTTTCATATTTTAACTAATCACTAATCAAATACACACATAACATATAAATTTAATTAACCTATAAATTAAACTAAAACACAAATAGAGAGTGGAATGAGAGTTGGGACTAAATCACTAACCTGTTGTTCAAGTTAAGTTTCTTTCAAGTTTCAATTTCAATTCCTTACAAGACTCCAAGTTAATATTCTTTCAAATGCTTCTTGAATTTTGAGTCCCGCCGATGATGAAAGAAAACATTAAATTTCAACTTTCAATTTGAAATTCTTTCAACAGCTTCAAATCTTCGATCGTCGCTTGGTTCTTGATAAGTAATGCCGCTATTTTTTTCTTTCAATACTTAATTAGGTTTAAAAATTTTAAATCGGTATTGGGTTTATTTATGGGTTTATGTGTAATGTGTTATCTGGGCCTATTTTGTTTAAAAGTTAATGGGTTAACTATTAAAGATTTGGTTTAAGAGATTAATAATTAATGGGTCAATTGTTATAAGGTTAAAGATTTGGTTTAATTGATTTTTATTTATAAAATCTATAATCCGAAAAAATATTTCTTTTGGGTAGGTGTCAAATTTTTATAGGGGTCGGTGTAAAAATTTTATGGGGGTCGCTCGAAAATATATCATATATATAACAAACAAAAAAAAAATATCGGTGTCGGCCGATCCGCCGCCCACCTAGTAAGTCTGCCAATGGCCTCCTCCTAAAGCCACGTGAAAGAATTACTCAATGCCTCTATCACTAGGGTTAACACCTCAACTCTCTTCGTAGATCTGGTTACAGCAATGATCTCCATCTATGTTTTCAAGTTCTTTAAAAACACTTTAATTCGCTAGTCTAGATTAATGTGAATTCCAGTTTCCATACTCTAATTTATCATTGCTTGCCCTGCGATTAGCACTTTAAGATTTAGAACTTTAATTAGGGATCTGTATATACTTTATGATCTCTAATTATTATATAGGGTTTCCAATTTGTGTTTCAAGATGGGTACGATTTACGATACAGTTCACTATTGTTGTGTATGTAATGGGGGAAACATTTTGTATGCGTATAACAATGGAGGAGAGCATGAAAGTGTGTAGGGAATTGTAAAAGACTGATGCACAAACTTTTGTATGTTTTGTATTTACCCGAAAGTTTTTGTATGAAATATGTTATATCCGTAAGAAAGTGCGAAGGTACGTATTTCGCATGAAAACTTCTGGGGATTTGATTGTTTGGTGATTTTGTGTGTTCAGGGACAATATAAAACGGATAGGTGTCTCTTTTGTAAAGTACATGAGCGAATGAGAGTTTTGTAAACATATACCACATATTGAATATAAAATCACCGGTTTAGTAACTCTTTGTTTCTCTATTACTTCTGTGTGAAGATTACTGAGTGTTCTTATCAAATTGAGAGATTATACTGCATCTGTTAATGATTCTGTCAATAACAGATGTTAAATTTATATCAGAGCCTTGGCTGTCTGTTTTGCGTATTTTCGGAGTTTTACGATCGATTATATGTTAATTCCTCTCCATTGAAGTTTATTATATTCATTATGGATGATATGAACATTCGGTTCGTGTTTTCACATTCGATTTAATCGATTAGGGATTGTTTCGTGATTCAGTTGGTGCAAAAATATCTCGGATTGTGTATTTCAAGAAGAAGAAAAATTCTATCGGATTAGATTTGCTATATCTACTCAAAATTGAAGTAGATCTGAGATTAGATGGAGTTCTAGGGTTTTGGAGTTCGTTGAAGCTTTTGGCGCCGTTTTCTATTGAGAGTGTGAAGATTTGAAGCACACGAAACTTTCTGGTAAACGAAGGTATAATTATTACACAAAAGTTCTTTTGGTATAAGTTGCACATAAAACTTGTACACTTTCGTATAAACTTTCACACAAAAGTTTATAGTTTCGCATAGACTTTCACACGGAAGTTTTCTGACGTGCTAAAGTTTCACACGAAACTTTAGAACTTTCGCATACTTCTTTATCCGAAAGATTGAGGTTTTGTTGACTTTTCGGAGTTTCACAAGAAACTTTGAATTTGGGTTTTTCAAAGTTTCAAACGAAAGTTTTGTTTGGTCAAAGTTTCATACGAAACTTTGATACTCTTTTTTATGGAAATTAAATAAAAATAAAATTAATTATTTTATAACCGTCATTAATAAAACGAAAAATTATATATATGACCTTTTTAACCTTCAGTAAGAAAACAAAAAGTGCCTAAAAAATCTTCGTCGCAAATCCGTAACAAATTTTAGAATGGAATGTATGATGGCAAATATCCTTCGCAAAATACAAAAGTAACAAAAACTAGCGACAAATTTTTGTGACGAACATTTTCAGTTTGAGAATAGGACACAAATTTTTTTTCCCACGCCTAATGGTTCTTTCTTCAGTAGTGTGCAATGCTATCATGTATAATCGATGATCTTAAGCCTTTTTGAATATTTTCAATTTGAACTGGTCGGACATGTTGACCAGCAAATCAAACCTGATTTTAACTTTAGACTCTGTATTTTTTTATTATTATTATTAATCCACATCAAAATATAAATTAGTTTCATATTTATTTTAAATTAGTATATATATATATATATATATATATTAAATTAAGGAATGTATCATTTGAAAACTCCTAAATATTTTGAGAACTCGCGAGAACTCGTCAAAAATCCAATCAAAACCATTTTTTTGTTTTTACTATTTTTATTGTTAGAATACAACATAAAAAAATAAATTTTATATATGTAAAATTATATGACTTCATATACTAAAAAAAAATATATACTTATGTAAGTTTACCACTTACACATGTGTAACTGTTTACCATTTACACATGTATATAAATTTTTTTTAAGAATAATTTAGAGAGAAGAAATAAATTAATTGAAAATATAAATCATTTTTTATGTTATATTTTAATAATAAAGATAGTGAAAAAAAATGTTTTTTGACGAGTTCTCAAGTATTTATGAGTTCTTATTTGAACATAACCCTATTAAATTATCTATGACTTCATCTCGTTTTTAAAACCGGAACGACCGGTCTAACCAATAGATCAATAAGGTGGTTGGTTGGATGACTTGTCTGTTTGTAAAAACACTAGTAGTTTGTATGGTTTTTCATCAAAATCGTTTTTAAGTATTCTAATGTATTTTCCAAGCGTTTTTCTTTAAATTCACCACCCTCTATACTCCTTTTAGTCCCGTCGTAACAAACCTATTAAAAATCGACATAAAATAAATTTGAAATATGTAATAAAAACCTAGGTTATTATTTGGTTGGTTTTCAAATATGTAACAAAAAAATATGGTGTATAATTTCCATCAAAGGGCTTGTAGAATAGTGGTATCAAGGTGTGTAGTAAAGGTGTTCCTTCCGAAGTACGTGGTTGAGAGTTTTAGTTTCATGGTTGATATTGGTGTAGATTTAAGAGTAGATTTAAATGAAGTGTGAGTTAGCCGTTTGAGTCCACCGTTTAATCAAGTGTTGGGCATAAGGTCTGGTGGTGAATTGCTTCCCAATATACAATGAAACAACGTATATAGCATCCCTTACCAAATACTAGTTCACCACAAAATCATAAATAAGTTCTACCAAGGTACCTATATGATATTGCTTGTTTTCTTTGTTTTCTATACTTATTTCTTTCCCTGTATATAGCCTAATTATTTGGCTATTTCCATGTTTTGTTTGGTAGGTAGGAGTCCTATTTATTTTGTTCTCCTTCTTTTTATGATTAACAAATAGAATACAGAACTTATAATTCTCTCTATACCATTGGATTTCTAGATGGCATCAGAGCCCTAGATCCGAACCTGTGTTCAACCATTGTTCTTCTTGAAGAACGACAGAAGACAACAACCGAAACAAAAACAAAACTGGAGAGACCGATAAGAGAGCACCGACAGAATCCATCATACGGGTTACAACACATACGTCACACACTAGACATCATCCTACACATTCATGCATACATAAGACACATAACCATCACCTCACACACGACCTCGTCCTGAACGTGCATACATGCATAAGATGTATGACAATCTCTTCACACAGGACCCCGTCCTACACATTCACACCAAGTGCAATACACCTGTTGCACTCCAAACATCACCTAAACATTAGCACATAGGTGAAACTATCTTAAGACCGTAGACACGGACAAATTCAAAACTCATGTATATACAAGTCTACTCGTACCATCTAACCAACTATGCTCTAGCATCACGACAAAGATTACATTTAATTCGAACTCACGTCATTTAAAATGCAATCACATAATCACACATTACCGCACATAATCGACCATCACAAGCACATTCGTACACAATCCTAAATACACTAGCATCAATCACACCACAATCAGCAGGCGGTAAAACTCACAATCAAAGTTACTGTCAAATAGCAAATACTGAGATAAAGATCCCATAACGTCAACGTCTAATCAATCGCAACGTCCAATCACCCAAAATATCTCGTGACAACCGTCACATCAACTAACCATCTAGCATAACAAATATCCAAACGATGTCCTCAGAACCACAACCAGTTCACATCAGGGTGCATCTAACGTGTAACATTTGTAAAATTTTCGTGTTCAAAATAATTAAAAATATAAAGTACAGGGACAGGAAATGTAATTATATGAAAATAAAAGGACCAAAATTGAAAAACATGAAAATGGACGGTAACAGACCGTCATGGTCCGTTACGGGCTGGGCACGTAGACAATGATGACGTGCCACGTGTCCGGTGACTAACGGGTTGATTCTGACGCGTGGAAACCCTATGACGGACCGTCACGGCTCCGTAACGGTCTGTCACACCGCAATTCAACCAGACGCTGACGCGTGTCAGCTGACTTCGCAACCCTAGAGCGGTGACGGACCGTCACCACCCACAACGGTCCGTCACAGCCTCCAAATTCATATATAAATAGCAAGTACGGGTCTAAGCTTTTCAAATCATTCCAACTCGTATTCCATACCAAAATTTACTGATTCCACTCCCCTAAATCCATTCCCGCTCGTACGTTTAAGTTTCGAAAGTGCCAGTTCGTTTTAGAGAAAGCCAAGAAGCTAGGAAACGCTCATTTGGAGAATCCAAGCTAGACGATCTAAGCAGAGACCAATGTTTTCAGAATCGGACCGGACGTCAAACCGGTCTCCTTATCGGTCGGACCGGATTTAAGAACCGGACGACGTCATAAATATTATAAAAATATATCAGTTTAAATAGCTTTTAATCCTTTCAAAAACCACTAACAAGTCAATTCAAATAATTTTAAACTAACAATTACCTACGAAATAAGAAGCCAAGAGACTTAAAAAAGATTAAAAAAAAAATAGTCAAGCGGTTCAACCGGTCCGACCACCCGGTTTCCGATCCGACCGCCGGTTCAACCGGTCCGACCACCGGTTCGCTGCAGAAACGGTTCAACACATGTAACCGGACCGGTCAGACCACCGGTTCCCGGTCCGACCGGCCGGCCCGGTCCGGGTTTCAAAACATTGGCAGAGACGCTGCCCACTAGAACACTCACTCTAGAAGCCTACTAAGCCGAGACTTTGTCAAGGTGAATACTTGTATTTTTATAAAATGATTTCAAAACTGAAAATAGTTTTGATTATACTCTGACTTGAATGAATTAATACAACCATTGGTTGCATAAGGTGATTTACTATATAGCAGTCAGCCCATAGAGTCACGTATATATACACATGTTACAGATGAGACGTTGTAACAGGGCTAGGGGTTGAACCCTTGGTTGTTGTAAAGCCCATCGCTTATAGCGTAAGGCATATAGACATAAAAATATATCCAAGGTCCCTGGTGTGGCTGATGGTTAGTCCGTTGACTGTGTAAATTGACCAGAAACTATGAGCAAATTGTTCTATTTATTCACGCTTGTCAGATTATGATTCCAAATACACTTGTATAATTGTATTCACCAGTTTATACTGATAAAATATTTTCAAACGTTTTACAGGTAACCAAGGATGAATTGATTTTGATATAGCCATGTGATGACAAAGAAAAGATGTCATGAAAAAAGGAACGTCTACCCTAGACATCAGTTGAAAAAAATGGCTCATGAAAACCTTGATTTTGTAAATTAAAACGTTTGTATACAATATCAGGGTTTATCCTTGTTTATGAAATGAAATGAAACGGGAGATTCCCCGTCTTTTGAAAAGATCCCGAGTTATTAAAATATTCTGCTGTGTTTATAAATCTCTGATGAGATAAAATAAGAAACAGGTACCAATCGTTGGTCGCACGCCCGGGTGGGCTAAATCCGGGTTGTGACAGGTTGGTATCAGAGCCATTTGTTTCAGTATATTAGATACTAGAGATTAGTATCTAAGTTGTAACATGATTCTGATATTATTTGGTTTTAGCAAATTAAGAACTCAGGTAAGGTATCTAAGCTTAAACCAGTATAGACTGCCAGCTAAGAAAAGTATGTAGACCTTTATAATAATCAAGTGATAAACATACAGATGTCAGGAGATCACTATTATACCTATATCTTCGGTTAAACCGGAGAAGAAGGATGTCATTCCACAGGATCGAGAGAAGAACCTATAGTTATTTCTGACAATGAACGTAATAAAGTGATTGTCATCTCTGATGATGAATCTATTCCACAAGTTAACTCTGAGAACCTTAATGGTTCAAGCTCTTCCTCGATGATGGGAACATCTGATTTTGAAAACTGGGGTACTGGAACACCCCCTCCAACTCATCATATCAATCATGATGAAACAGGACCTAGCAGATCCTCTAAACCAAGGATGTGTGCACGAACTCTGACCGAGCATGTGCATGTATCTGCAGAAGAAATGGAGGAACTCTACCAGAAAGTACCGGAAGAAGAGGAACCTAATGAAATGGAAATGAGAGATCCATTTATGTATCCTGAAGGTGCTTCAAATCCTTATACTCTTCCAACAATGTTAGAGGAGTATATTGAAGAACCAGCTGATGGTCCTGATGATCCATATCATAATGTGTTTAATGACATATTATTTGGTATTCGTGAACCCCCTCCACAGTATAATTATTCTTCAGCTTATCTTAGAACACCCATAGAATTCCTTGATCGTGCCTTAAGAGAAACTAATGAAGTCAAGAAAGAATCAAGGCAGCTCAAGGAAAGGGTTCGTCAACTGGAGGAAGAAAAATTAAAGAAAAGATAAAAAGAAAGAGTAAATTAACTAGACGTAATGGTAACCATCCGACCGGTATGTAGTTATCTCGCAAACTGAATGTTCTGTCTAAGGAAAGAGTGGTGTATAAATCTCTCTCAGACCCGTCATTCTTTCCTGGGAACATTTAGTTGGAGGTACTACTTTGGGACGATAACCACCCTAGTCTACTAAATATAATAAATAGGACAATTTATTATTTTAGTATGTAAAATATAAAGTATAAATAAAAGTATTTTGTTTTATTCAGATGACTGGAAAAGGAAAAGGTCAATTCTATGTTCAAAAATATGCTCCACCTGGATATGAATTCTAGCTTACAAACGAAACGGATTTAGAAACTGGAACAAGTTCAAGAAATTCAGGAAGTACATATCGGAGCTTAGGAGAATTAACACCTCCGGCAAATCCTTATGTACCTTCCATCATTTTTCTTTCTTCTATTACAGCCGCAAGTCGGAATCCTGATTATGGAGAAAATCCTTATTATTATCAGGGACTCTTTGAAATCACTTATGAAAATAATCCTGTTACTGAAGGAGAAGAAAGAGAAGATTCTAATAGGCCATATGATTATTATGAGCCTGCAAATGTACAAAATCCTCAAAAATATGAGGAAAGTTCTAATAATGATCATATTAGAGCCTTACAGGAACGTGTAGCAGAATTGGAAAGAGAAAATCATAAATTAGCATCTGTAGACGCCCAGAATAAAGCATTAAGATAAATGCTAGAAAATGCCCGTAACCAGGGTTATATGTAAATTTCTTTTCCGATCTTTGTAATATATATTCTAAATATTAATAAAATTCCTCTTGTAAATAGAATGTCGAAACAAGGTCCTTCTCATAATACAAGGGGCAAGAGCAAACAAATCCAAAATGAAACATCTAAACAACTGCAACAGAAAGCAGAGATAAAGAAAATGGTAGCATATGGAATAGAGGAAGTTCTTCCTAAAATCCTAAAAGCTATAAAAGAAGATAAGGCGAAAAATAAACTTGCTGAATCTAAAAACAACCGGGAAGAAAACCATAATTCAATGGAGACAATTCATCAAGCAATGATGAAGAAGTTATCAAGAAAAGTAAGAGAAAGAAGGGATGTACGTTCCGTGCATTCCAGGGATGTAAACCTTTGGAATATGCCGGGAATGAGGGTGCGGTTGCAGCCCTAAGATGGTTAGAAAAGACCGAATATGTTATCTCCATCAGCAAATGTGCTGATAAAGATATGGTGTTTTATGCATCAAATCTTTTTAAAGATGAAGCATTGGAGTGGTGGAACTCTGTCATTCAAGCATGGAATGGGAAGAATTCAAATTGATGGTTATACAAAGATTATGTCCCATCAATGAGAGAGAGAATTGAAAATAAATTTCTAAATCTTCGTATGGAAGGAACTAAACATCAGGAGTATGTCTCCAATATGTTTGAATATGCTCGTTTGGTTCCACATCTTACAGAAGAGACCAGGGATATGGTAAAGGCTACTATGCCTTAGACCATTGCTTCTGCCGTACAGTTAGGAGGAATTCTAACTGACGGTATGATAAGAAAACAAGAAAAAGGAAAGGCAAGAGAATTGTCCAAAAGAGGTACGGATAGTCAGAAAAATACTGCCAAAAGAGGATTTAATCCTTGAAATCCCCGAATGCAAAATCTGCAAGAAGAGGCATACCAGAGAGTGCTTCTTCAAGAAATACTATTTCCGGTACAAAAGAAAAGAAGATTGAAGATGTACCGGTAGTAGCTGATTATGCAGATGTATTTCCCGGTGAATTACCTGGTATACCACCAGAAAGAGAAGTAGAATTACAAATCAATCTTGTACCAAGAACAACTCCTATTACCAAAGCTCCATACTGATTAGCTCCTACTGAAATGAAAGAATTGAAAACGCAATTGGATGAATTACTAGAGAAAGGATTTATTCGCCCAAGTTCATCTCCTTGGGGTGCTCCAATTCTTTTCGTTAAAAAGAAAGACGGTACAATGCGGATGTGCATTGATTACCAGGAGCTAAACAAAGTAACGATTCGTTATCCACTTCCTAGAATTGATGATCTGCTTGATCAATTGCAAGGCGCTTGCCATTTCTCGAAAATAGATCTTCGATCAGGATATCACCAACTGAAAGTTCAAGAAGAAGATATTCCTAAAACTGCTTTCTGAACCACATATGGACATTATGAGTTCACGGTTATGCCGTTTGGACTTACTAATGCTCCTGCCGCATTTATGGATATGATGAATCGTATCTATGAACCCTATCTAGATAAATTTGTAATTGTCTTCATTGACGATATACTTATTTATTCTAGAAGTGCGGAAGATCATGGAAATCATCTCAGAATAATACTTAAACTTTTGAGAAAAAAAAATTATATGCTAAATTCTCTAAATGTGAATTTTGGCTTAGAGAAGTACAATTTCAGGGTCATATAGTGAATGTAGAAGGTATTCAAGTAGACCCATCCAAAATTAATGCTATATCCAAATGGGAAATCCCAAAATCTCCAACCAAAGACCGTAGTTTCTTGGGTCTTGTAGGATACTACAAACGATTCATTTAGGATTTCTCAAAGATTACAATTCCTTTTACTACCTTAACTCGCAAAAATGTAAAGTATGAATGGGGAACCAAGCAAGAAGAAGCTTTTCAAACTCTAAAAGAAAAACTGACTCATGCACCTGTACTGGCTTTGCCAGATGGCAATGAAGACTTTGTAGTCTATTGTGATGCTTCTCATAACGGTCTAGGTTGTGTGTTGATGCAAAAGAATAAAGTTATTGCCTATGCATCTCATCAGTTAACGACTCATGAAAAGAACTATACAACTCATGATCTAGATTTAGGTGCCATAATTTTTGCCCTGAAATTATGAAGACACCATCTTTATGGAGTTAAATTTATAGTTTATACTGACCATAAAAGTTTGAAATATATATTTGGTCAGAAGGAACTAAACATGAGACAAAGAAGATGGTTAGAGATCTTGAGTGACTATGATTGCGAAATCTGTTACCACGAAGGTAAGGCAAATGTTGTTGTAGATGACTTACGTAGAAAAGAAAGAGAGAAACCTAAACGGGTTCGTGCTCTCAGACTTGAACTTCGTGTATATCTCATGTCTCAAATAAAAGATGCTCAACATTCTGTTCAAACAGAAGAAGACTTAGAACAAGAAGGAATGGAGAGCATGATTAAATAATTGACTAAAGGAGACAATGAAATACTTCGTATGAATAAAAGAATCTGGGTTCCGATCACCGGAAATGTTCGAGAAAGAATACTCGAATAAGCACATAAATCAAAATATATGATGCACCCAGGAAGTGACAAGATGTATAAAAACCTGAAAGAGAATTACTGGTGGATTGGTATGAAGAAAGATATTTCCATATGTGTTGCAAAATGTCTTACTTGCGCAAAAGTTAAGGCAGAACATCAGAAACCTTCTGGTTTATTGCAACAATTAGAAATACCAGTATGGAAGTGAGAAATGATAACAATGGATTTTATTACTAAACTTCCTCGAACCAGTCGGGGAAATGATACTATCTCGGTTATCATTGACAGATTGACTAAATCTGTCCATTTTCTCCCAATGAAAGAAACCTTCAGTATGGATAGATTGACTAATCTTTATGTAAATGAAATTGTATCTTTACATGGAGTGCCATTATCCATAGTGTCAGATAGAGATAGTCTTTTTACATCTCGATTCTTGCAAAGTTTCCAAAAATCCATGGGAACTCGTCTGAACCTAAGCACTGCCTATCATCCCCAAATAGATGGGAAAAGTGAAAGAACAATTCAGACATTAGAAGATATGCTCCGAGCATATGTGAGAGATTAAGGTGGTAGTTGGGATGATCACCTACCCCTAATGGAATTTTCATACAACAATAGTTATCACACAAGCATTCAGGCAGCACCTTTTGAAGCCTTATATGGTAGAAAATGCCGAACGCCTGTATGCTGGGCTGACATAGGAGAAAAACAATTGACAGGACCTGAACTTGTTCAGGAAACAACTGAGAAAGTAGCTCAAATACAAGACCGATTGAAAGCAGTAACGAATAGACATAGAATTTGAAATTGGAGACAAGGTGTTATTGAAAGTATCACCTTGGAAAGGAATATTTGATTCGGAAAGAATGGTAAACTAAGTCCTCGATTTGTTGGACCCTTCAAGATTATTAAACGAATTGGACCAGTGGCTTATCAGTTGGAATTACCAGAAGAGATGAATGGAATACATGACGTATTCCATGTATCTAATCTTCGTAAATGTTTAGCTAATGAATCCTTGATAATGCCTCTTCAAGACATAGAGGTAAATGAAAAACTCAGATTTGTAGAACAACCTCTACAAATAGAAGATCGTCAGACTAAAAAGTTGAAAAAGAAAATATTGAAACTGGTCAAAGTCAAGTGGAATTATAGACGTGGTCCTGAATACACTTGAGAACTAGAATCAGAAATGAAGAAGAAATATCCACACTTGTTCCAATAAATCTCGAGGACACGATTTTTCAAAAGGTGGGGAGAATGTAACATTTGTAAAATTTACGTGTCCAAAATAATTAAAAATATAAAGTACAGGGATTGGAAATGTAATTATATGAAAATATAAGGACCAAAATTGAAAAACATGAAAAATGGACGGTAACGTACCGTCATGGTTCGTAACGGTCAGTTACGGGCTGGGCACGCAGAAAATGATGACGTGCCAAGTGTCCTGTAACTAACGGGTTGATTCTGACACGTGGAAACCTTATCACGGACCGTCACGGCTCCGTAACGGTCCGTCACGCCGTAATTCAACCAGACGCTGACGCGTGTCAGCTGACTTCGCAACCATAGAGCGTTAACGGACTGTCACCATTGGTAACGGTCCGTTACGACCCAAGCGGTGACGGACCGTCACCACCCATAACGGTCCGTCACAGCCGCCAAATTCATATATAAATAGCAAGTACGGGTTTAAGCTTTTCAAATCATTCCAACTCGTATTCCATACCAAAATTTACTAATTCCACTCCCCTAAATCCATTCCCGCTCGTAGGTTTAAGTTTCGAAAGTGCTGGTTCGTTTTAGAGAAAGCCAAGAAGCTAGGAAACGCTCATTTGGAGAATCCACGCTAGACGATCTAAGCAGAGACGCTGCCCACTAGAACACTCACTCTAGAAGCCTACTAAGCCGAGACTCTGTCAAGGTGAATACTTGTATTTTTATAAAATGATTTCAAAACTGAAAATAGTTTTGACTATACTCTGACTTGAATGAATTAATACAACCATTGGTTGTATAAGGTGATTTACTATATACCAGTCAACCCATAGAGTCACGTATATATACACGTGTTACAGATGAGACGTTGTAACAGGGCTAGGGGTTGAACCCTTGGTTGTTGTAAAGCCCATCGCTTAAAGCGTAAGGCATATAGACATAAAAATATATCCAAGGTCCCTGGTGTGGCTGGTGGTTAGTCCGTTGACTGTGTAAATTAACCAGAAACTATGAGCAAATTGTTATATTTATTCACGCTTATCAGATTATGATTCCAAATACACTTGTATAGTTGTATTCACCAGTTTATACTGATAAAATATTTTCAAACGTTTACAGGTAACCAAGGATGAATTGATTTTGATATAGCCATGTGATGACAAAGAAAAGATGTCATGAAAAAAGGAACGTCTACCCTAGACATCAGTTGAAAAAAATGGCTCATGAAAACCTTGGTTTTGTAAATTAAAACGTTTGTATACAATATCAGGGTTTATCCCTGTTTATGAAATGAAATGAAACAGGAGATTCCCCGTCTTTTGAAAAGAACCCGAGTTATTAAAATATTCCGTTGTGTTTATAAATCTCTGATGAGATAAAATAAGAAACAGGTACCAATCGTTGGTCGCACGCCCGGGTGGGCTAAATCCGGGGTGTGACAGACGTGTCCTCCCCATGAGTCTCTTCTGGTTCCTCCTCATCACTTCCCGAGTAATCCACCGTGTCCTCCTGGAACAGATCTCCCTTAACGGTTGCAAGGGGTTGATCTCCTAACCATGCCGGTCCACATCATGGAGGGAAATCACGTAGTGCTGACATCGTCCTCCTCTTCCATCCAATCTTTCCAATCATAGCACCACGCGACATGTCGCCAACCGAAGCTCTAGTCACACTCGGTGAAGGAAGCGCCAACACTACTCCCATCTCTTTATCAGTTCCATCTACAACAACCGTAGGCTTGACTTGTCATTCTGCATTCCTCCTAGCAAAAGCTCCACATCTGCTCGATCTCGTATGCTTCGTCTTAGCCATCTGATCCTACTCAAGATAGAACATTTATGTGATTATTATAGGCAACAAATTCATGATATAAGAGTAACAGTAGACCACCAAATCACGGTGATCAAATGTGATCGGTTGTCCACGTTGCTACTTGAATTCTAAATGTTTCCCATCATACTCACACTAGCTTTCTACCTTCCACACAATGGATGCACATGCATCCCACACGATCCACACAAACACAACTCAATAACTATCATGTAGTTACACATAATACCATTCCACCACACGTATTTACACAACATAATTCCACACGGAATCACTAAACCACATAATCATGCCAAATGACTCCACGTAGTGTTACACTACACAATTAATACTCTAAAAACTAATGTTTACCTCAAAAGACGTACCACTTGGCTCGCGGTTACTAGTGATAGCATTCGTTTTACCCTCGTCCCATTCTCGGTTTAAGTTTAGGTATTTTATGTTTTTTTTAAAACACTGTTTTTCTCTTAAACCATGGCTTTGATACCAACTTGTAAGGCGCCAAACCGGGCACCCTACATTTGGGTCACATCACTTGGTATTCTCTAATGAAACACTTATTTAATTTTTAAAACAATCAGCGGAAGTCTTAATAAAATGGTTTTCATCTATTTTAGCTCGTTATAGTTCTTGACCTTACCTCACCAATGCATGCTCACCGACCCGAGTAGCACCACTCCCAAGCCAAGACACCCCGTCCCGTGTACTCACCTGCAAAACAATCTAACGTACATACAAAGTCAGCTACGCTTAGTGAGTTCTAACAATTTATTTTAATTAGAAACATTCATGTCACCAATAATATTTAATTCCACTCAGAACATCACTGTCCTTAATGAAATAGTTTGTCATTTATTTACATGTTGATAACTCTCGTAATTTACAATACCCCATAAGGGCTCACCGACCCTAGACTCAACCCATACCCATAATCCCGTAAGTTCTCCGTGTTGTAATTCACCACGCGCATTGACACGATATCTGGTTAAAACAACCAACTCCTAAACATAGACCCAACTAGCCCTAACAATGACTCTTACAGGGCTACTACACAGTAGTTGTAAACACGACCTCGGTCCCACACCACAATCAATCTATTGCTTAACATCAAAGCAATAACATCACAACACATTAATTATCAATAAACACTTACATGAAATATAAAATCAAATATAAATGCACACAACAATTACCTCGTCACAACCGCCCTCTCAAGGTTACACTCGTCAGGGTTTTCATCATACTCTAAGCTCATCACTGCCCCCCCAAAGGCATTGTCACTCTTGGTGACTTCCCGAAGGACCTCGCCCGTCACATCATTACCCGTCGTGTCACAAGGACAACGACACAAACACGCACAACATTAAGCATATAACGCATACAAACATACTAGCATTTACATGACTCGTGTACTAAACATGAACCCCACACACATTCTCATGATAACACATCCCATATGTACTCATAAAACGCCTAAACCCATTTTTCCGACTTATCCCGAATAACTCATGGCACGACACACCCAAATCATCCCAATTCCTAGTTCACACAACCTAAGGACACCACATCGACCCTTAGTTTCATTATTACATAATTATATCATAATACAATTTGGATTTAATCATAACTCATAATACGTTTAATTAATGAGTAAAACACGTGAGTATGTACAATAGCCCCAAAACAGTAAAATAGTAAAAAGGGGATTAGAAACTCACCGGTTACGCTGAGTCCAAATCCTTGCTCTGCATCCCGATCACTCGCTCAAATCCCGAACCTGTCAAACGTACGATCCCACGATCAGAATACGTTCAAAACATACGTCGGATAACGCGGACATAAAATAAAACCACAACTCTCGTCTTATTTGCTCGCCATACCGATTCACCGAACCTTATACACAATTCTTCATGAATCGAGTCCTCCTTGGCCCGTTCAGGATTCCACTTGCCTAACCGGGTCCACATGCATGCACGTACGTGTGCCATGCAAAACCCTAATATTCAAAACGTCACCATGCAACCCTAGCCGACCATCGCCACCGTCATCTGGGTTCACCACCATGCACCACCGTGCCACTCATCACCATCGTCTTCTCGTCCTCGCCATCGTGTCCCGCTAACCGGTCACCACCATGTACCCCCATACTCATCGTCTTCGTCCTCTTCGTCGTGCCTAATCCTAATCGGCTAACACCATTACTACCCATACCATGGGACTCCACCCATACCATGGGACTCCACCCAATCCATTCCACACGTCGGATACCTCACCACCTATGTCCTTCGTCGTTCACCGCCATAGGGCACCCTCACAGCCACCGCAGCAGCCGTTAGAGCGCCCCCACAGCCTCCACGTCGCTCCTCCGTTTCGTATCCTCCTGCTCTCCCTCTCTTCGGTCGCCGACCAAAGTCACGCACCACCAACATGACGCCGTTACTACTCCCTAACCACAGTCAGCCACCTTTTACCCTCTCTTTTGGTTCCCGGTTGCTAACACCTTTCCACCAACATGACGTCATTACGAACTTAAAGCATTCACACTTATTCCCTTTCTTGCTCTTCTTAATCTTCACTATTGATCTCTCTTGAAATGATATGATGATAGAAATGAGAGAAAGAGAGAGAGATCTATTAGATATGTATTTAAAGTGTTATCAAGCAAAATGGGTGTGCTAAGGTTGGACGAGGTTTCTATTTATAAGCACAAGTTAAAAGCAGAAAGCCACCAAAGCTGCCACTCTGGCGGTCGACTGCCCTATTGATCGACGGCCTCGTGGCTAGCTTTGGTGCTTCATTTTTAGTCCGTTATGTGTTGTTCAATTTCACACTCTAAAGTCATTTCCACTTATAAAACACTAATGTTTACTTTACCAAAAGTGTGTTTTGACCTTATACTTTTGTATTTGCAAAAGTAATAAAGGTGACCCAAAATGTTTTTAACTTTAATCCCTTTTAGTGTGTTAGTATTTTAAAGATGGATTGATGTTGGATCATTTCCTCATATAGATGATTCCACCAACACATCTTTTAAATTTTAAATTCAAAATAATACTTTCATAAAAATTTATAAAGATTCTCAAAAGTAAGGGATATGATTTCTTCATTTGTTTTGGCTTTAATCCATATAAGTAGGGTTTTGTTTTTCAAATAGGATGCATCTTTGAAAGATTCATCTGCTTGGTTTTGAAATTCAAACTCAATTTTGAGGTTCAAAATAATACTTGACATTATTTTATAAAGATTTCAGTTTTATAAAATATTTTAAAGAAACGACTTTTATTAAAAAAAAACTCTATTTTTGTAAATCTTGTTACTATATTAGAAAACCTTTTAGATTATTTTGATATTTCTCATGCCATATCATTTTCATGTTGTCGTTTCCGTCTTGATAGCTTGATATACTAGTATACCGGGTAACTTGAGTGTTTCAAAAACTTGTACGCGACATATGAACTATATTTATTGGTAAATAATAAAACATGTTAATTATTTTTATCAATATTAAAATTATGGTTTATTATTTAAACCAATTGTTTTCCAACACATCCTAAAGCCACGTGATCATTTGATTGAAGCGATGTTGAATATGGTGCTAGGTTGAAAACGTGACTTGGTACAACCTTAGGGGTGGGAGATTTGAAATGTGTTTTTTTTTTAATTTTTTGTAATTTTATTTTAAAAATGAAATGTTATTTCATTTAGAATTGTAATTTTTAAATTAATTTTATATTTTTTAGTAGTTTATTAATTAATTAAAAAATGGTTTAAGGGTGAGAGGGAAAAATACCATAGCTTTTGGGATAGATTAGGAAATGATAGAAAAATCTTATGTGAGGTTCACATGGAGGAGAGAAAAATTTAGATCAAAGAGATGAGAGGAAAAAATATCATAGGCCCAATCCATCTTTCATCTTTACTATTATGTGCAACTCTAACGTCATATCATCACCTATTCCATCTTTCCATCTTTTCACGATATCTTTCTTCTTTCAATCATTTTCTTAATATAAATAATATTTATTAATTTTAAATCATGAAGATAAAATTAAATAATACTTTTCATTGATAATAAAATAACATCACGTAATAATAAAAAAAGACACCGCTAGAAAACATATTTTTTGGTAATTTTTTCCTTCAACATTTCGGCCACTTGATGAGCCGATCTGATAATAAGTTGGAATGGTATTGTGGAGGTTGGTTCCACCCGGAAAATAATAATGGTGGGTAATATGGTGAATCGAGATGGAAAGGATTTGGGTTGTTGTTGTCTAGATACATTTTAGATAAAGAAATTGAAGATTTGATTTGTGTAATAAGTGTACACAATGAAGTTTGAAGTGGTATCTATAGGTGAAAATGGTAATTTTTTTTAATTTCACATGATCGTGGAATGATCAAAAACTCAAACGGTAAAAGAATGGTGAGAGAGGCATTTTCATCGTGTAAGCACCAATGCTCTTTTACAAGCCATTAGTGTGGTTGAAGAGTTTTTCCCTTGCGAGGTCTCCAAGTCACGATACTGCCCTTTGCGGCATTGTGTTCCTGCGGGACCGATAGTCAGGGATGGACCCACCTTTTGGGATGGGGTCTCTCAACATCCTTGGAAAATTTTTGTTATTGTTATATATACAATATAACCCCGAGCGATACTGAAGAAATACTCACACAGACCCAGTAAATTTTTGACACCGATCCCAAGAAAAATTAATATAAGAATCTAAAATTTTATAAATATAAACTAATTAACATATATAAAACTTAATTATTAATCTATTATAAACTAATTGCTTAATTGGAAAATAGTCTAATCCCATAAATTCTTATAAATCAATTAAACTAGAGCATTTAACTCAATAATCATTTAAACAAATAAGCGCAATAACCATTTAATTCATAAACCCAATACCTATTTTAAACCTAATTAAACAGTTAACCCATTTTATTTTGAGTGGCATTCCCATCATTAGAAAATTTAATCCGTCCCCGGAGTAGACGATAGTCGACTGTCGACACACGAGATCACGATTTCACTAGCCCTACCCCTACCCTCCGATTCAATCATTAAAAATAAGGGTCAAATGCTACATTGTTGTTGCCTCCTCCGCCTACCAATTCTCCAAAGTCTGACCGTCCGAATCCCTGGCTATTTAATTCTAAACAGCTCCAAATCCCTAATTTAGGAATTTTTTTTTGAACTTTTTCTCTAAAGTTTACTTTATTTGATTATTTGCTAAAGTATTTTAATTATTTAAATGTTAGTGTGTATCTGAATGTTAGTATTCTACTATGTGCCTATGTGTAAGCTCTAATGTGCATATTTGATTATGTGTTTATGTTACCATGTGTGTATTTAAGTATTTTGATTAGTGATTGGGTTTAAAATTTCAGTTTTAGGAATACGAATATTAAAAGATTCTTCAAAAAAAAAGTTGGATCTTCATCTTCTAAAACTCATTTATTTATTGATTTGGATAATATTTCATGGGATCCTGTCGAACGACCACCAATATCCTATTACCACCCTAATCAGCGAGATGAAATTATAAGATCTTACTTGACTAAAGGGCAAACCAAACTGTCAAGTTGAATGGTCTATCTAGTCTTATAAAATTGATGGTTAAAACAAAGAAACACATTTTATTTACGTTGGTGAACTGTTCATTAAGGTTAACTTTAGTTTTACCGATCACAACAATGGTTAATAGATGTTGGTGAGAAAAGTTTGTATAGATAATATAATGACTCGGTTTTAAAAGTGAAAACCCATGGTAAACATGAACCAAATTGAACCGAACAAAACCAAACTTCTTGTCTTGAAAAATTACAAACCCTAAACTCGAACTGATGAACCCGGAACCCAACTCAAGTCTTCTCCCAGTCTCCTGAACACTGTTACACAGGCTTTCTTCTCTTGTGTACGCACCATCAGTTTACGAAACCATGAGATCGATCAGACGCCAGTTTCGAGCTCTCATCAGCCCTTACGAACGAACCATCTCCAGTTCTTCATCTTCTTCTGAACCCGTTTTCAGAACCCCTAAACTTGAAAAAACTTTCTTCAAATCCCAAAGCAGTGAAGAAACTCTCGTAAAAAGATTATGCCGAGAAAACAGACATGAAGAAGCTATTATGAACTTGTGTCAACGATTCCGTTTAACAGAAGCAATTCAAGTGCTTGATCGCATTGAACGTCCCTCTCCATTAATCTACTCCAATCTTCTTCAGCTTTGCCTTCAACAGAAAGCCCTAGAAGGGACCAAAAGGGTACATGCGCATATAAAGAGATCGGCTTCTTTTCTTGGGGTATCTAGCTTAAATCGGATTATTGATATTTATTGTAAATGTGGGAGTTTAGTGGATGCACGTAATGTTTTTGATGAAATGCATGAGAGGGATTTGTGTTCTTGGAATACCATGGTGTCTGGGTATGCAAAAGCTGGACAGCTCAAAGATGCACGGAACCTGTTTGATGAAATGTCTGAGAGGGATAATTTTTCTTGGACTGCAATTATTTCGGGATATGTTCGCCATGGTTTTCCCAATGATGCATTACAGTTATGTAGGACAATGTCAAATGACTATAATGTTAAGTGTAATAAGTTTACGGTTTGTAGTGCACTTGCAGCTTCTGCTGCAACTCAATGTTTGACTGTTGGGAAGGAAATTCATGGTCATATTGTGCGGACAGGTATGGATTCTGATGGAGTTGTCTGGAGTGCTTTATCGGATATGTATGGGAAATGTGGGAGTTTGGATGAAGCTAAGCATATATTTGATAAGACATTGGATAAAGATGTTGTTACGTGGACAGCGATGATTGATAGGTATTTCAAACATGGGAGGAAGGAAGAAGGCTTTGTTCTGTTCTCAGAGTTGTTAAAATCTGGAAATAAACCTAATGAGTTTACATTTGCTGGGATATTAAATGTATGCGCGCTTTATAACCTAGAATCTTTAGGTAGACAAGTACATGGGTATATGGCACGCATTGGGTTTAACCAATCATCATTTGCAGCTAGTGCTCTAATTCATATGTACTGCAGGTGTGGGAACATAGAGATTGCAGATAGAGTTTTTAAGTGGATACCAAAACCAGATTTAGCTTCATGGACTTCACTAATCAATGGGTATGCTCAAAACGGTCAACCTGAAGAAGCAATAAAGTTATTTGAATCACTACTCGAGTCTGGAACTAAGCCTGATCATATAACATTTGTTGGGGTTCTTTCGGCTTGTACGCATTCCGGGTTGGTTGATAAGGGGCTTGAATATTTTAATTCCATAAAAGAAAAACATGGGTTAGCTTATACCGTTGATCACTATGCTTGTGCGGTTGATCTTCTTAGCCGATCAGGCAGATTTAGTGAAGCTGAAGACATGATTAAGAAAATGCCCATGAAACCAGACAAGTTTTTGTGGGCGTCTTTACTTGCTGGCTGTAAAACTCATGGAAATCTTGATTTTGCAAAACGAGCAGCTGAAGCATTGTTTAAGATAGAGCCTGAAAATGCAGCCACTTATGTTACTCTTTCCAACATTTATGCAGCTGCTGGTAAATGGGCTGACGTGGCAAAAATCCGGAACTTGATGGATGTTAATAAAGTGGTGAAGAAACCGGGACGAAGCTGGACTGAAATTAAGAGAAAAGTGTATACATTCTTGATGGGAGATACATCAAACCCAAGATTAAATGAAATCCATGAGTTATTAGAAGAATTGCAAAAGAAGATTAGGGAAGAGGGTTATATCCCGAAGACAGATTATGTGCTTCATGATGTAGAAGATGAGCAAAAGGAGCAAAACTTGTCATATCACAGTGAGAAGCTTGCTATCGCGTTCGCGATTCTTGTTACTCCACCCGGGACTTCAATTAAAGTATTTAAGAATTTGAGGACTTGTGTTGATTGTCATACATTTATTAAGTACGTATCTAAACTTGTTAATAGGAAAATTATTGTTAGAGATTCGAGTAGGTTTCATTGTTTTGAAGATGGGAGCTGTTCATGCAAAGACTATTGGTGAGATTACTCAGTTCATTATTGTGAGTCAAGGATGCTGCATAGTGCCATATGAGAGCACTGATATTTATTCTTACTATGTCCATTTGACCTGTGACTGTTACAAATAGAATTGAACAAGAATCGTAAGAGAGAGAATAGGATCAATTCATTATCGTCATGATCATTACAACTGAAGATTAACAAACTTATAACATCCGTTCGTTTGCTAACTAACTAAATACACAAAGAGCCCTGAACTATTCAACATTTACAAATAACCCCCTCACTTATTTATTTCTTATTATTCTAAAATGACATGTAACAATACTCCCCCCTTTAAGATTCTTGTCATCAAGAATCAATTTTGAAAGACGGGTATCTGGCCATGAAGTCACTAGCAATCTCCCAAGTAGAATCATGTATGGGCAATTCTTTCCATTGAACCAACAATTTAACCACAGGCCGGTTACCTTGTCTAGCCAACTTCCTGTCCAAAATGGCTAGAGGTTGCAACACTGGTACATCTGAGTTAGGTAACTGAATTTGCTGAGTAGGAGGACCATAAGCCTTCTTTAACAGAGAAACATGAAAAGTATGATGCGATTGAGAGCACGTAGGAAGATCTAAAGTGTAGGCAACAGCCCCAATCTTCTTAGTGATTAAAAATGGTCCATAGTATTTTTGAGATAGCTTTGAATAGCTATGCAACCGTAAACACGTCTGCACATATGGCTGCAATTTTAGGTACACCCAATCCCCAACCTGAAAATTTCTTTCGCTCCTTTTAAGATCAACAAACTGCTTCATCTATTTCTAGCCTTCTCCAATGATTGTTTTAAAGCTGAAATCATTGCTTCCCTGTTTTTAAACCAATCTTCCAAGGCTGCAACATCTGTATCACACGGAGTATGGGGCAAGTGCATTGGAGCATCAACACCATACAAGGCTTTGAAAGGTGTCATTTTGATGGCAGAATGCCAGGTGGTATTATACCACCACTCAGCCAATGAGATCCACTGTAACCAAGTTGTAGGTGCAGACATAACCATGCACCTCAGATATGTTTCTAAACATATGTTCAAAACTTTCGTCTGCCCATCAGTTTGTGGGTGGTACGCCGTAGAGAGAGCCTGATCAATGCCTTGTAACCTCAAAAACTCCTTCCAGAACATGCTTAAAAACAAGGGATCTATATCAGAGACTATGGTTTGAGGACAACCATGTAACTTGAACACATTATCCAAGACTACTTGAGCCACCTGGACTGCTGTAAATGGATGATTTAAGGGCAGGAAATGGCCATATTTGGTGAATCTGTCCACAACCACCAGAATGGTATCTTTACCCCCAGACTTTGGAAGACCACTTATAAAATCCATAGTGACATCAGTGAAAATGGATTGAGGGACAGGTAAAGGGTTCAATAAACCAGGTTTAGCCACATGCTCATACTTTGCCTTCAAACAAATATCACACGTTTTAATCAATTGCTTAATGTCTTTGGCAGCTCCCTTCCAATAAAACATATCTCTAAATCTTTGTAAAGTGGGTTGCACCCCGGAATGACCCCCCAAAGGAGAAGCATGACACAAAGCTAAAATCGCTTGTCTTAAATGCTGATCTTTCCCAATCCATAATTTTTTCTTCTTGGTGAACAAGGTACCATCCCAATTAAGATGCTTAATTATTTCCCCATGCGACAGTCTTTGAATTAATTGCTGCAACATCTTGTGCCCAATGTGTGTTGATCTGTTGTAATAGAAAAGGGTCATAAGAAGAAATTGCCATCTGAAACAAAGTAGCCCCATGAACTCTAGATAGGGCATCTGCAGCAGTGTTCTCCACACCTTTCTTATACACAATGTGATAATCATACCCCATCAATTTACTTAGCCATGTGTGCTGCAAGGGAGTAGTAATTTTCTGCTCTAACAAATGTTTAAGACTTTTCTGGTCTGTTCTAATAGTGAAATGCTTCAAAATCAGGTATTGGTGCCGGTGTTTAACAGCTAACAAAATTGCTTGTAACTCCTTTTCATAGATAGAAAGAGCACACTGTCTAGCAGATAAAGCCTTGCTAACAAAGGCAGTGGGATGATTGCCCTGCATCAAAACTGCACCCAATCCTTTTGAGCTGGCATCAGTTTCAACAATAAATTCTTGGGACCAATCAGGTAACGCCAATAATGGTGCTTGCATTAATGCTGCTTTCAAGATTTCAAAGGCCTTTTGAGCTTCACTAGACCAAATAAATGCATCTTTCTGTAACAAATTTGTCAATGGTTTAGCAATAGAACCATAAGAAGATATGAATCTTCTGTAATAACCTGTTAAGCCCAGAAACCCTCGAAGTTGTTTGACAGTATTAGGAGGAGGCCAATTCTTAATAGCTTCAATTTTAGATGGATCAGTAGAGACACTAGTTTTAGAAATTACATGGCCCAAATATTCAACCTTGGACCCAGCAAAACTGCACTTTGACCTTTTAGCATACAATTGGTTTTCTCTAAACATCTATAGTACTTCCCTTAAATCTTTAACATGCTGCTGCATACTTTTACTATAGACCAGTACATCATCAAAAAAAAATTAATACAGTCTTCCTGAGTAGTTTTTGAAACACATAATTCATAAGGCTGGAGCATTTGTTAGCCCAAATGGAAGGACCAAAAACTCAAATAAACCCTGATGGGTTTGAAACGCAGTTTTGTGAATATCCTGTGCATGCATTCTGATATGGTGATAACCAGATCTTAGATCCAGTTTAGAATAGACTTCTGCACCTCCCAATTCCTCCAACAATTCCTCAATCAGTGGGATAGGAAACCTATTTTTCACAGTCTGGTCATTTAATTTTCTGTAATCCACACAAAGCCTCCATGAACTATCTTTCTTTTTTACCAAAACTACCGGTGAGGCAAAAGAGCTTACACTGTGCCGGATAGTTCCCATATCTAACATCTCTTGAACCATCTTTTCTATAACATCCTTTTGACCCACTGGGTATCTGTATGCTCTTTGGTTAATAGTAATTGCTTCATCAATTAACCGGATTTATGATTGCAACTTCTATCATGGGGTAATGTTGTAGGAGTTTGGAATACATCATCATATTCTTGTAACAAGGCTGTTACATCCGCATCCGGCTGCATATCACTTAATGTTGCCTGATGTTGAAAGGAATCATCCTTGTCTAACTGCATACTTAAGAGTTGTAGTTGTACTATAGGCCCCTTTTTACCCATCATACTTGACAACTTCTCAACAGAACATAAAGAGACTCCATTATGATTAATGCCTTTTAATATAATGACCTTAGAATCAGCCTTGAATTGCATAGTCAAATCTTTAAAATTCCAAACTATGTCATTTAAGGATTGCAGCCATTGAATTCCTAAGACCATATCATAGTTATCTAAAGGCAATAACAACACATCAGTTTTGAACCAAGCCCCCTGCATTAGCCATTGAAAATCCTTACACAACTGGTTACATTCCAATCCCTTCCCATTTGCCACAGTCACCTTCATTAATGGCAATTTATTAGTTGGACATTGCAGCTTAGAGGCTAATTTTAAGTCTAGGAAATTGTGGTTGTCTAGTGCCTATTGTTCCCACCACTCTCATAGTAGAAAAAGAACTCACTCCCATTAAAGCGTGAATTGAAATCTAGGCATCTACACTCATTTCTTTCAATTCACCTTGATTTTCATCTCCTATAACATCATTATCTCCATGTATTTCCAACACATACAAGTGCTTGAACTTACAGTTATGAGTTGGAGAATATTTCTCATTACACCAGAAACATTCACCTTTTGCCCTTTTTTCCTCTGCCACTTTGGCGGGCACTTTCTTAACATTTTTTAACAACTTGTTAACAAGTGGGGTGGGCAATAATGATAGTGAATTGACTGGATTTCCCACATTCTTAGTACCTATAGTTGACCCAAATTTTGCACTAGACACACTATTATTGCCATTATTATTAGGAATATTTTTCTTGAATTCTTTATCACCAAACAGTGTAGAACAAACTACACTTTGTTGTTTGGCCATTGCTATAGCATCCCTCATAGACTTAGGCCTAAAGATCTTAACCAAACAACGGATTTCAAGTTTTAATCCCCCCACAAACAAACTAGCAGCATATTCATCAGTTAATTTGACCCATTCAATAATGAATCAAATTCTTTAGTGTAATCTTGGAGTGAACCTGTTTGAGTGAGATTCTTAAGCTCTTCCATTAGATCTTCTGACAACCTTTCTGAGAATCTGTTAATGATGGACCGGCTGTACTCGTCCCATGTAATTTCTTCCACATCTCGATCTTGGCTATCAAAATAGCCCTGGTGCCATTCTAATGCTGGCCCTTCCAAATTGATAACCGCGTAGTGCACCTTCGCATTCTCTGGTGTTTTGTCTACTGTAAAGAAGTGATTGCAGCGTATGATCCAACCTTCAACCTCTTCGCCCTTAAATTTTGGAAAATCCAATCGGCATGTACGTACCAATCTCTGTTCGTGATGGCCGCCATTTCTGTCGCTCAATCGATCATACTTGCTGCTAATTTCGTTCATCTGAGTCACCAACGCTGTTAATCCACTTTGGAGTAGACTAATCGCTTCCGAATTCTGTTCCAACATCATCTGTTGATTCTCGATGAATTTTGCATTCTCGTGTGCTAATTTCTCTAATCGCTCCATTTCTTGTTGTCTTGTCATCATAAACTGCTATCGCCGGAATCGAATCGCTTTTGTACAGAGTGAATTACGAACTCCGGAGCTCCGATAAGGATCGGTGCTCTGATACCAATGTTACGAATAGAATTAAACAAGAATCTTAAGAGAGAGAATAGGATCAATTCATTATCGTCATGATCATTACAACTGAAGATTAACAAACTTATAACATTCGTTCGTTTGCTAACTAACTAAACACACAAAGAGCCCTGAACTATTCAACATTTACAAATAACCCCCTCACTTATTTATTTCTTATTATTCTAAAATGACATGTAACAGTGACCAATCAAAACTCTTATTCAGTTCTGGTATGCAAATATTTCCTTTACTTCTGCATTCTCTGTTTTATCAACATCTTGTGCAGAGATGTAACAACTAGCGAATATGTTTATTATTTAGTTTAATTCAGTTTTTCTGAAGATTTAATGATGTCTGCCCTGTTCAAATGATGTCTGACTGTGCAAAATGTTGATAGCGGGCACATATGAAGAAAATGCTTGATCTAAGAAAGCTGAAATTGTGTGCAACAAATGCTTTTCCTAATTTGTTTAATTCAATCAGATTTTACAATTATTGCCACTTACAAACGTCCTTTAGATTCTGAGTACCCTTGTAAGTACTAGTGCTGTTACCTATGGAACTGCTGCTTCTCTTGTTTTCCCTCAACAGGTTTGTATATATTATTTAATTTCTTAGTTATTCAATATTTCATTTTTGCCAATTTTACAGATTAATATTTGATTTTTTGTAGGTTATCTGATCAATGGTCAGTTCCCTTGTCCAAGACTTAAATACTTGATGTTCTTGTGAATTACAATATTATCCTTAACCTCATCAATAAACTCGACCAGCGTTTCCTCTTGACTTGTATTAAGTTCAAGTACTATTAGTATTAACTTGTTACTATTGTAACCCTGTTAAAATATGTTGAATATCATATTAACTTCAAATTAGTACACAAGGCGAAAGTCGTACACAAAGCGCGCGCCTGGTGCGCCCTGTTGTCAATAGCGGTCGCTATAGCACGCTACGTAGCGTTTCTCCAGATGCCCGCTATTTAGTATATAGCGACTGAATAGCGGTTAAATAGTTTTTTTTTTAATATAAATAGCATTAGCGAATAGCGATTTACGGTTTTTATTTCATTAGATGATTAGTGATAGCGTATTTTAGCTATGTTGGTCGTGTGAATGCTACAATAGTTGACTACGTTAGGGTTTTGTATTTCATAAAATTTTCTACTACTTTACCGCTAAACATGAAATAGCGGCGCTATTTCATCGCTATCGCTACGAAGCATATAGGTAGCTTGTCGCTATTGACAACTATGCCGGTGCGCTTTTGAATGAGGCGAGGAGTGCAACGCTTGGGGGATTTTTATACATAAAGCGTGTCTGTGGGCCAGATTAAAATTAATGCTATATGGGCTTTAAAAACCAAATCCAAGTACCTAAAGTTGACAGGCCCAAGTGCTAAATGGGTAAAAAACACCTGTACGCTTTAACTTTTAACCTAATTGACACAAGTTTCTACTCGACAGTGAAACAATCGGACGCAACTTGCAATTTTCTATTCTTCCCGCTTCTTTTCTCTGCTCAATCAATGATTGTGTTCTTGAATGTTTGATCGACCATTCGACCCAGACTGTAACATCTCGAAATTTCAAACACGAACGTTTGGGGGTTTGAAAGACACCAAACGATAAGTTAGGACGAGTGTCGGTTACGAAACACGAAACTAGGACCTAATAGTTGAAATGGGAGTGAAAAATCAAGAAAATCAAGAAAGTGGACCTGTGACGGACCGTCACCGGTGGTAACAGTCGGTGTGGCTCGTGACAGACCGTCATCGGGTGGTAACGGTCCGTGCCGCAATTCGGGGTCGGTTTCAAGAGATCCGGTGAAGTTGACGCGTGGCTTGTGACTCATGCTCGTGACGGACCGTCACGAAATCCGTAACGATCCGTTACGTGGTTAGGAAGTGCTTTGCCGCCAAGGAAATTGGTGACGGACCATCACCTGTGGTAACGGCCCATCACCTGTGGTAACGGCCCGTCACAAAACCCAATTTCAGCCTATAAATAGATGGTTTGAGCCATTCATTTGGGACAACAATTCTAAAACCATTCCCACACTTCGACTTACTTTCAAGTGAATTTAAGAACTTTTAAGCACGGTGCGTCGCGAGTTCGGGTCGGATCGGGTTAAATGTTTGAGAGAGGAATCAAACATAGCAAAGCCCTAGGATTATCGTAAGTACACTAAACTTGTAAGTATACAAAGCCCGTAGCTAGCCCTAATATGATTATATGAAATTAGGGAATGCTTTATGTACGGGCTATACTTACACGTGAGAAAAATAAATATGAGTTATGTGTAGTGGTATTGCCTACACATGAGTAATGAATGCGATTAATTGGGAGGCCATGGACTTACGCAGTCCAAAGATCCAAATGATGTGAAACAAGAGGTTATGGGACCTACATGGTTCCAGGATCTTGTAAAGGACGGTGAAGTCCAAATGGTGTGAAACAAGAGGCCGTGGGACCCACGTGGTTCCAGAATCTTGAAAAGGATGACGAAGTCCAAATGGTGTGAAACAAGATGCCTTGGGACCTACATGGTTCCAGGATCTTGTAAAGGAAAATGAAGTCCAAATAATGTTGAAACAAGGGGCCATGAACCTACGCGGTATAAAAACCTTGTAAGGGAGCCAAGACATCCCAAAATAAATGATTAACTGAAATGGTTTTTTGAATAAACAAAATGGTGTACTTATTTAGCGAAAGCTAATGTAAAACATTTCCAAAACATTTTAGGAAAGAGCACCCGAGATGAATGAGCCTCCAAGGACGTGGCCAGGCGGAGACATGAATCCGTAGATCTAAAATAATGATCTATTTTATAATAAAATATCTTTGTCACTATTGTGGCAAAGTTTTTAATAATTGAGATCAAAACTATGATATTTTAAGATAAAGAGGATTGGGCCTTTCACAGAACAAGAGAAGTTGCACGACTGTCCGGCTTCACACTCAATCACTCACACGGCTTCTATTCTTGATTTTTTGTTTGACGATTCAACAGTGATTTTTTTTCATCTACTGTTTTGTTCTTTTAACTTCAAGTCGCAAATTTTATTTTGCTTATTAGTTTCAAGTTGATTTTTTTATCGACCATTATAACTTATGTTCTTAATGTGTTGTTCTTTTAACTTCAAGTTCTATTAGTTTGTACTTAAAGTTCTGATGACATCTACCTTAACTTTTATTCATGATTTGACTCTATTTCACTTGACTCCTGTAACTTGGAGTTTATGAGCTGATTATTTATAACCTTAAGAGTTTTGAATCAATTTTAGTGAAATGTTATTGTGGATACTATTCTGTTTTGAAATTTTTATAATCAATGTTCAATGTTAACTAAACTATTTTGAGTCTTTTGACTATGTATTTATGTTTTGATTCTTGATACTCACTGTTAACTGTTTTTGAGTCTTTTGATTTTTTTATTGTGTCTTGGTTTTCTTGATTCAGTTGTAAGCTGTTGAAATGGAAAATGATGGTGGTGAAGGTCCTGGTACAACAGATAAGAATCCAACTCACATGGGCGACCCGGATAGAAAATATGGCAAGTATGACCCCACAAACAAAAGCCGGTGGACTTGCAACTTTTGTATAAAACCATCCAACGGAGGGGTATATCGGTTAAAGCAACACTTGGTTGGAGGGTTTAGAAAAATGTCCTATCACGCCTCAAGTGTCCCCCGCATGTCCGTGAAGAGATTAGAGACTTTATGTTGAAATAAAACAAGGCTAATCAAGTAATGGACCCAATGGTTGATGCTTATGATTTCGGAGATGAAGAGGAGGAAGAGTGTGTGGTTACCAAGGTGAAGAGGGCAAGTGGTTCTAGTCAAGCTAATGTGCCTAAAAAGCCAAGGCAAACGGAGCTTATAATTATGTACTTTACTCCTAATCCCGAAGACATACTCAAAGGTAGAAAAGGAGGAAGACAACAAACAATCAATGAAGTGTGTAGAAGAGAATTGAGGGTCAATGCTTGTAGGGAGATATGTAGGTGGTTTTATGATGCTGACATTTCTTTCCACGCGGCTACTTAGGATAGCTTTCAAGTTATGGTGGAAGCGGTTGCATAGTTTGGGCTGAGATTTCAAACACCTATCATGCGTGAATTGAGGGTACCATTACTAAGGAAGGAAGTAGAAGACACAAAAATGGAGATGGATGGTCACAGGAAAATGGGCTAGCAAAGGTTGTTCCATTTTATCCGACGGATGGCGATATTCCACAGTCCAAAAGGATATTGTTAACTTTTTGGCTAATTCTCTTAAAGGGTCTGTGTTTGTGAAGTCGATGGATGTGTCAAATATTACAAAGGACACCCATGCATTACATAAAATGCTTAAAGAAATGGTGGATGAAGTAGGAGAGGAGTGTAACATCCCAAAATAATATAAACGGATGAATAACGGCAAAGAAAGGAATTTAGAATAAAAGGAAGGGGATACGGGCTCGGCTTGGCCCCATGGGCTGAAGGGGAGCCCAACTATATAAGCCACAAATCATAAACCTCTCCTCATTTTCTCCTTGCATTCTCCATCTTTAGAGAGAGAGTGAGAGATCAGGTTAGAGAGAGAAAGCTCCGGTTTCAGCTCAAAGGCTCGGGAATCATCACTCTCAATCTCAGGATCGTTTAGCAACGAAGAAGGAACGAAAACAGGTAACAACAAACACTCAGATTCGACTTTTAGTTTGAAAATGGGTTTTAAGGTTTGTAACAAGCTTTCACAAAAGATGTGATTTTTACGTGTGAATTAGCATAAAAAGTAGGTATTTAGCTTCATGGAAGCTAGGTACAAGTTTTGGACGTAAAAAGATCGAATCTTGAATCAAAAACGATGAAATCAGCCAAGAACATATGAATCGTCTGAAAAGTCTATGAATGGTCCGAAAACTCTGAAATCGTCCGAAAAGTATTTTCGGACGGAACTTTTCGATCGAGAAGTATTTTTCAGACAAGACATTTCGGTCGAAATGTATTTCGAACAGAAAGTGATTTCGGATGGAATATTTCGAACGAAAATGCCAAGTAATAGAAAATAATTTTAACATAGACGTTTTCGATCGAAAAAGATTTCGATCGAAAGAGATTTCGATCAAACAAGATTTCGGACAGATAGTTTTCAGATAAAACATATAGGTTACCTTATACCACTCATGACCTTTGACAGATCTGTTAGCATCCCACCTAGCTCGGATCCCACTTGCTAGGTGAGATAAATCCTGTAAGAGTCAGGTGAGTTCTATGTGCCCCCTTTATGTTACGTGCAAATCATTTTAAATGTTTTGGGGCTGAAATGTATACACTAAATGAATAAATGTTATGAATACCAATGTGATCGAGAGTGTTTTATATATATATATATATATATATATATATATTTATATATATGAAAATGAATGATGAACCAAGAATGAAACGTATGTTTACAAAGAATGAATGGAAGAATGGCATAACGTAAATGAATGAAATCGTGCCTTATATTCTAAATATTGCGTGTTATGAATGTATGTAAACGTTATGGACGCTTCGATGATAACAGCTACTTCGGTAGACGGACGACCACGTGACTATTGTGTAATCGGGACAAATACGTTCCTTCATCAGCTAGGACGTATGAAAGGCATTAATGGACGGTCGAAGAAATTGCCTTATATCATGTAGAACGGTTGCATAAATAATAGTACGCGTGGGAAACGGATGCCTTAGGGCAGACGGACGAATAATACGGTCTACGACGGTAGAACGGTGAGGACGACCGGTCGAAGGAATCCGGACGGTATAGTATGACGTATGGTAGAAAGAATCCGTACGATCATGGAGGACAGACTACGACGGTAGGACGGGCGTCTGTCTTTGTGACTCACGCAAATCAATGTTGGGTTGATCATACTTATGTGAATGACCAATGAATGTTTAAAGAATGTAAAGGGGAATACATATAATCATGTGCTCACATATGAATGATAAATGAAGGCAAAGGATTGTGTAAATGTGTATTTATATATTTCTACATATACATATACATACACTTATAAAGAATTAATGATTATACTTGACTGCTTAAAACTAGAACTCACCAGCGTTAGCTGACTTTTAATATGCATTTCAGGTAGGAAGAAGAAAGGTCGTGCGAAGGCGTGAAGGCTACCCCACAACAAGACTGGCATCCCACTAACTTAAATTTCATGCTAAGACAATGTTTATGTTTAACGTTAAGACTTCCGCTACCATGTTATGTAATTGAATGCTTCCGATGTGTTTGAATGTTTTTAATTAAAAGTTCAGTGATTAATAACTATGTTTATGAGTAAATCCAACGAGTGAGGTTTTTCCTGGAAAGGGGCCTTACAAGTTGGTATCAGAGCAATAGTTTGAGAGATTCAGACATCCCTAAATGTCTGGACTCAAGCTGATAATGGGATCAACGCAAGGATGTCAGTCTGGGTAGCCAATGCCGATGCCTGTAAAGTAAGTAATAAAGTTAATGCTTGTAGATAGGAATAGATGCCTTAACTTAGAACACATAGATGTCAATGTCACCACTGATGTGAAGAGTTTCGAACCCGAAAAGCAAAGAAAATTATTAATCACAAACTGGTCACAGTAATTAAGAATTTTCCTTGCTCGTACTATTCTAAACTATGATCTGAAGGAATGACATTGATGTATACCCTTTTACTTATCAGGAAATCTAGAAAACTATGGCTCGTAGAGGAGGAACTGGACGCCGATCCGGTCGCACTGGCCGAGTCGGTAGACCACTAGGGAACCGAAGGAAGGAGGAAGAGGAAAGTGTGCACGTGGAACACACTGAGAGCGTGCATGAAACAAGTGTTACCCCATCGAGAGACGGCAATGAAGGCTCCCTACGAATGGAACCCGAAGTCAGGGATGCTATCGCCCGTGAGGTCGTACTGACTCTGAAAAACATATTGCCTGATCTGCTATCTGAGGCACTGAAAAAGAGCAAGGAAGAGGAAGAAAAGAACAATGAAGAGAAAGTGTAAGACAGTGATGGGGATGAGGTGACTGTAGGACTGAACACCCGAGGGTGTACCTACAAGGGATTTAAGGACGGTGATTCCCCCAAGTTTGATGGAAACAAGGATTCGGTAGCTACTTTTGAATGGATTGAAAGGATGAACGGTGTAATCAACATAAGTGAGTGTCGACCCTACCAAGCCGTTAAGTACGTTGCTCACTCTTTCACCAAGGAAGCACTGAGTTGGTGGAGGAGCAGTCAAAGAACTAAGTCGCCAAATGCTCTCAGAAGGATGACCTGGGAAGACCTAAAGAAGTTAATAATCCAAAAGTTCTGTCCCCAGAACGAGATGGACCGGGTGGAGAACGAGTTTCTAAACTTCAAGGCTGGCAACAAAACGCATCGCTAGTACACTTCTAGGTTCAATGAACTGGCCCAACTGGTACCTCATTTGGTGGAGACTGAAGAGAGATTAATCAAGTACTATATGAAAGGCCTACCCCAAAGGGTCCTCGTTCATGTGAAAGCTAATCTGCCCTCGACCTTCGAGTCCGTAGTAAATCTGTCTGGAATCGTGTATGACGATTATGCCGGAAGCACCAAAGAGGAAATGGGAGAACCAGTCTAGGGGGGACTGTAAAGGGGAATGTTACAACCGAGGCTAAGAAGCCGGGAACTGATAAGGGCGAAACTTGCTCCAAATGTGGAAAACAACACCGCTGTGAATGTTTGGTTGGCTCTAACATATGCTACAAATGTGGAAAAGCTGGTTATTTCTCCCGAGACTGTAGGACTGGCATCAAGTGCCAGAGCTGTGGTTAGTTGGGACACGCGGCTAAGGATTGCAGGAAAACCGGAAAATCTGGTTCGGGAAAGGAGAAAGAAAGGGAAAAGGAGCAGCCGAAGGCTAGAACTCGGGCATACGCCTTAACTGAGGAAGAAGCGAAAGGGAACCTGATGTCGTGTCAGGTACGTTCCTAGTTAATGATGAAAATGCTGCTATTTTATTTGATTCTGGTGCTAGCAAAAGCTTTATATCAAACCATTTCTGTCACAAACTAGACTGCTCAATTGATACCATAGTAAAGTCTTTTAGTGTAGAAACCGTCGTGGGTAGAAACTCAGCAGTATTTCAAGTAACTTAGGATTGCATGATAGAAATAAAGGGCCATAAGTTTTCTTCTAGACTATTCCTTCTGACCTTAGGAGGATTCAGTATAGTATTAGGCATGGATTGGTTAGCTACCAACGAAGCCCAAATCGTTTGTAAACGAAGATAATACATCTCAAAGCTACTGACGGCAGTCTGATTACGGTATACGGGGATTGGAATTGCACAATGCCGAACGTCATCTCGATGATCAAGGCCGAAAGTTACATGGGGCGCGGTTGTGAATCTTATCTGGCATATGTTATCGATGATAGAATGAAAAACAAGGAACTCAAAGATGTGCCCGTGGTGTGCAACTTCCCAGAAGTGTTCCCAGAGGACCTACTTGGCTTGCCACCTAATCGGGAGATAGAATTTCAGATTGACTTACTGCTAGGAGCTGAGCCATTGCCAAAGCACCCTACTGATTGGCTCCGTTAGAAATGAATGAATTGATGTCTCAATTGGAAGAACTGTCAGGGAAAGGATTTATCAGACCAAGCATCTCACCATGGGGCGCTCCGGTATTGTTTGTAAAAAAGAAGGACGGCAGTATGCGCATGTGCACCGACTACCGTGAATTGAACAAATGAACATTGAAGAACAAATACCCACTGCCTAGAATAGACGACCTCTTTGATCAACTACAAGACGCGAGTTGGTTCTCAAAGATAGATCTTAGGTCAGGTTACCATCAATTGAAGGTAAGAGAGGAAGATGTACCGAAGACCGCGTTTCGTACGCGTTATGGACATTATGAATTCCTTGTGATGTCTTTTGGACTAACCAACGCACCGGCAGCATTCATGGATTTAATGAATAGAGTATGCCGGCCAATGTTGGATCGTTCAATAATATTTTTTATAGACGACATTCTCATATACTCAAAGAATGAAGGTGATCACCACTGTTACCTAAGGGAAGTATTGGAGAGTCTGAAGCAGGAAAAGTTATATGCAAAATTCTCCAAATGCGCGTTCTGGCTCACGAAAGTCCAATTCCTAGGTCATGTCATAAACCCAGACGGTATTATGGTAGATCCTGCAAAGATCGAAACGGTAAAAGGATGGAACGTCCCGAAAACGCCAACAGAGATACAAAGTTTTCTTGGGTTGGCAGGCTACTATCAAAGATTCATTCAGGATTTCTCGACAATAGCCTCGCCACTGACGAAGCTGACGCGTAAAGGAGTAAAGTATGAATGGAGTCTAACCCAAAACAACGTGTTCGAAGAATTGAAAACACGGTTAACCCAAGCTCCGGTCTTGACCTTACCTGAGGGAAACGAAGACTTGGTAGTCTACTCTGACGCTTCAGGTCAAGGATTGGGTTGTGTACTTATGCAACGAGGAAAAGTAATTGCTTACGCCTCGCGACAGTTGAAAATTCACGAAGCTAACTACCCGACTCACGACCTAGAGTTGGCGGCGGTAGTTTTTGAGTTAAAGATATGGAGACACTATTTATACGGGGTTAAATGCACCATTTACTCCGACCACAAGAGCCTGAAATACTTTTTCGAGCAAAAAGAATTAAACATGAGACAAAGTAGGTGGTTGGAGCTACTAAAAGACTACGACTGTGAAATATTGTACCATCCAGGCAAGACAAATGTGGTGGCTGATGCCCTAAGCAGGAAAGAAGAATTAACACGTATTTGGATCAAAGCATGTCAGCTGATTATAACCCCAGATCTGATGAATGAGATAGCAAAGGCACAAGATGAAGCACTGTTAGAAAGGAATGTGAAACGAGAAAGAATAGTAGGACAACAAAGTAATCTGGAGACAAATGCGTACGGAGTACGAATTCGTTTTGGCCGGATGTGGATACCTAAGGTTGGTGAGCTTAGAGCCAAAATCCTTGATAGGGCCCATAAGTCCCGCTACTCTATCCACCCCGGGACAAACAAAATGTACCAAGACCTGAAGAAAGAATACCGGTGGCCTGGCATGAAGAACGATGTGACCGAATATGTGAGCAAGTGCCTAACTTGTTCGCTAGTTAAGGTCGAACACTAGAAACCATGCGGTAAAATGCAACACTTACCGATACCGGAATGGAAGTGGGAAGAGATCACAATGGACTTTATTACCAAGCTACCGAGAACAGCTCGCTTGATGAAAAGTGCTCACTTCTTACCAATACGTGAGGCTTCTTCATTTGAGAAACTAGCTGAGTTGTTCATCAACGAAATTGTGAGCAGACATGGTATGCCAGTGTCGATCGTATCCGACAGGGACACTCGATTTACATCAAGATTTTGGAAGAAGTTCAATGAAGCAATGGGTACTAGACTGAATATCAGCACCGCCTACCACCCTCAGACAGATGGTCAATCGGAAAGGACTATGCAGACCTTGGAGGACATGCTCCGGGCCTGTATCATTGATTTCGGAGGGAGTTGGGATAGCCACCTGCCTTTGGCAGAGTTTTCATATAACAACAGCTATCACTCGACCATTGGCATGCCGCCATTTGATATGCTGTATGGAAGAAGATGTCGAACCCCGGTCTGTTGGGGGGAAATTGGACAGAAAGACTTTGCAAGTCTCGAAGTGGTCAAAGCTACTTCCGAGAAATTCGACCAGATCAAAGAACGCATGAAGGCTTTTAAAGACAGACACAAATCATATGCGAATAAAAGAAGAAGAGATTTAGAGTTTCAGGTAAGGGACATGGTACTATTGAAGGTGTCGCCTGGAAAGGAATTATCCGATTCAGAAAACGTGGCAAATTAAGTCCAAGGTTTGTCGGACCTTTTAGAATCTTAGCAAGAGTTGGAAAAGTTGCTTACAGACTGAATCTACCCGATGAGCTCAGTGGAATTCATCCTACGTTCCACGTGTCGCACCTACGTAAGTGCCTTGCCGACGACACGGCTCACATACCCTATGACGAGATCGAAGTGGATAATAGTTTGAACTATGTAGAAGAACCGGTAGCTATCCTAGACCGAGCTGAAAAACGGCTACGCAATAAGTCCATTCCTTTAGTCGAGGTACAATGGAAACACAGAAAAGGTTCAGAAGCTACGTGAGAGAAAGAGAACGAATTGAAAGAACTGTACACGCAGTTGTTTGACTAGTAACGAGTTTCGGGGACGAAACCCCTTTAAGTGGGTAGACTTATAACATCCCGAAATAATAGAAACGGATGAATAATGGCAAAGAATGGAATTTAGAATAAAAGGAAGGAGATACGGGATCGGCTTGGCCCCATGGGCTGAAGGGGAGCCCAACTATATAAGCCACAAATCATAAACCTCTCCTCATTTTCTCCTTGCATGCGCCATCTTTAGAGAGAGAGTGAGAGATCGGGTTAGAGAGAGAAAGCTCTGGTTTCGGCTTAAAGGCTCGGGAGTCGTCACTCTCAATCTCAGGATCGTTTAGCAACGAAAACAGGTAACAACAAACACTCAGATTCGACTTTTAGTTTGAAAATGGGTTTTAGGGTTTGTAACAAGCTTTCACAAAAGATGTGATTTTTACGTGTGAATTAGCATAAAAAGTAGGTATTTAGCTTCATGGAAGCTAGGTACAAGTTTTGGATGTAAAAAGATCGAATATTGAATCAAAAACGATGAAATCAGCCAAGAATATATGAATCATCCGAAAACTCTATGAATGGTCCGAAAACTCTGAAATCGTCCGAAAAGTATTTTCGACGGAACATTTTGATCGAGAAGTAATTTTCGGACAAAACATTTCGGTCGAAATGTATTTCGAACAAAAAGGGATTTCGGATGGAATATTTCGAACAAAAATGCCAAGTAATAGAAAATAATTCTAACATAGACGTTTTCGATCGAAATGGTTTTCTATAGAAAAAGATTTCGATCAAACAAGATTCCAGACAGATAGTTTTCAGATAAAAATATAGGTTACCTTATACCACTCATGACCTTTGACAGATCTGTTAGCATCCCACCTAGCTCGAAGCCTCCTTGCTAAGTGAGATAAATCCCGTAAGAGTCAAGTGAGTTCTATGTACCCCCTTTATGTTATGTACAAATCATTTTAAATGTTTTGGGGCTGAAATGTATACACTAAATGATTAAATGTTATGAATACCAATGTAATCAAACGTGTGATATATATATATATATATATATATATATATATATATTTATATATATGAAAATGAATGATGAACCAAGAATGAAAAGTATGTTTACAAAGAATAAATGGAAGAATGGCATAACGTAAATGAATGAAATCGTGCCTTATATTCTAAATATTGCATGTTATGAATGTATGTAAACGTTATGGACGCTTCGATGATAACGGCTACTTCGGTAGACGGACGACTACGTGACTATTGTCCAATCGGGACAAATACGTTTCTTCATCAGCTAGGACGTATGAAAGGCATTAATGGACGGTCGAAGCAATTGCCTTATATCATGTAGAACGGTTGAAAAAATAAAAGTACGCATGGGAAACGGATTCCTTAGGGCAGACGGGCGAATAATACGGCCTACGACGGTAGAACGGCGAGGACGGCCGATCGAAGGAATCCGGACGGTATAGCATGACGTATGGTCGAAGGAATCCTTATGATCATGGAGGACGGACTACGACGGTAGGACGGGCATCTGTCTTTGTGACTTACGCAAATCAATGTTGGGCTGATCACCCTTATGTGAATGACCAATGAATGTTTAAAGAATGTAAAGGGGAATACATATAATCATGTGCTCACATATAAATGATAAAAGAAGGCAAAGGATTGAGTAAATGTGTATTTATATATTTCTACATATACATATACTTATAAAGAATTAATGATTATACTTGACTGTTTAAAACTAGAACTCACCAGCGTTAGCTGACTTTTAATATGCATTTTAGGTAGGAAGAAGAAAGGTCGTGCGAAGGCTACCCCGCAACAAGACTGGCATCCCACTTACTTAAATTTCATGCTAAGACAATGTTTATGTTTAACGTTAAGACTTCTGCTACCATGTTATGTAATTGAATGCTTCCGCTGTGTTTGAATGTTTTTAATTAAAAGTTCTGTGAATAATAACTATGTTTATAAGTAAATCCAACGAGTGAGGTTTTTCCTAAAAAGGGGCCTTACAAGGAGAATGTGGTGCAGGTGGTAAATGGATAATGTTTCAAATTATGTTAAGGCGGGTAAATAATTTATAATTAATAGTATTTTAATTTATAGTTAATATTATTTTGGTTAATTCTCCTCTTTTTTCTTTAAAGGTAAATTCTGGGAAGGTTCAAGACCTCACTTATTTTAGACACATGTGCAACACATTGTATTGATCTAATGTTGTAGGATATTTGAAAGATTCTAAATATGAAGGTGTGTTTGAAAAATGCAATGTTCGTGAATGCATATACATATAACCATGTTGGTCTTGTTAACAAGATGAGAATGTACACAAATTCACGAAATTTGCATCGACCCTCAGTGACTCGTTTTGCTACATCTTTCCTCACCCTTTCACAAATGCACAAACAAAAGAATAACTTGCGTAAGACGATTATCTCTTTTGAATTCACTACTAGCAAGTGGGGAAAGGAAGCTGGTGGGAAGAAAGTAGCATCTACTCTTATCCAAGAAAGATTTTAGAGAAATGCGGCATATGCTCTCAAGTTGACAGGACCTCTTGTTAAGGCCCTTAGACTTGTTGATGGAGATAAAAAAAAAGCCAGCAATGGGATATATATATATATATATATATATATATATATATATATATATATATATATATATATATGGGACGGTTCCACTAAAAAGTGGTTTTTTATTAAGAAATCATAAGAAGTGGGTCAAACGAACTCTGATTGAGCTCATTCCAGCTGCGTTGGAACCGTCTCATCGAACCCTAATCCGGACCCAAAAACCTAAACCCCCTCCACCCGTACCCCCAAAAACCTAAACCCCCCCTCCAACCCTCCCCCGAAAATCCTAAAACAAACCCCCACCCCACCCCCTCAAAAACCTAAACACACCCCCAAAAACCTAAACCCCCCACCCCTACCCCTAAAAAAACCTAAACTATAAAATATAAACCCTAATGCTAAACCATAAGGCTAAAACTCTAAAATTCAAACATAAAATCTAAACCCTAAAAGCTAATATGGTAGAGTTCGACGAGACGGTTCCAACGCCGTTGAAATTAGCTCAATCGGAGTTCGTTTGATATTGTTTCTTAAGGTTTTTGTCATTTCTTAGATTTCTTAGCGAAAAATTACTTCTTTTTTGATCCCCCCCTATATATATGTATGTATATATATGTATGTATATGAGGGAAAAAGACCCGTGGCATGTTATGAATCCAACTGTAGACCGACCAAGTCTTGAGTTCTAGCATCAGGAATTAATCTTGAAATGCAATCCATAACACCCCACATAATCTCTACGGACTGTGCTTTTTCTACATTTTCGTAATAGTATTCGGGATTCAAGTAATACTCGATAGCATGTAAAGGTCTATGAAGTTGGCATGCCCACCTTTTGTCAATGCACTCAGATGCTTTAGCATACTCCGCCTTTTTGTGTAAGAAACTCGCCTCAATGGTATCCTTAGCCCTTTTCATAGCTTCACACACACACACACATACACACACACGGACACACACACACACACATACACATATATATCTCCCATGGCTGACTTTTTGTCTCCATCAACAAGTCTAAGGACCTTAACAAGAGGTCCTGTCAACTTGAGATCATATGCCACATTTCTCCAAAATCTTTCTTGGATAAGTTTAGATGCTACTTTCCTCCCACCAGCTTCCTCCCCCACTTGCTAGTAGTGAATTGAGAAGAGATAATCAACTTACGCAAGTTATTTTTTTTGTTTGTGCATTTGTGAAAGGGTGATGAAAGATGTAGCAATACGAGTCACTGAGGGTCGATGCAAATTTTGTAAATTTGTGTACCTTCTCATCATGTTAACATGACCAACATGGTTATATATATATGCATTCACAAAGACACTCCTTAATCTTGTGAATCTTTCCAATATCCTCTAACATTATATCAATACAATGTGCTGCATATGGTGTTCAAAACAAGTGAGGTCTTGAACTTTTCAAGAATTTACATTTATTGAAAAAAGAGGAGAATTAACCAAAATAATATTAACTATAAATTAAAATACTATTAATTATAAATTACTTACCTGCCTTGACATAATTTGAAGCATTATCCGTTTACCACCTGCATCACATTCTCCTCTCCTACTTCATCCACCATTTCTTCAAACATTTTATGCAATGCGTGGGCGTCCTTTGTAATATCTCACCGACTTCACAAACACAGACCCTTTAGAGGAATTAACCAAAAAGTTAACAATATCCTTTTGGATTGTGGAATCACGCCATCCATCGGATAAAATGGAACAACCTTTGCTAGCCCATTCTTTCTTGTGGCCATCCATCTCCATTTTTGTGTCTTCTACTTCCTTCCTAAGTAATGGTACCCTCAATTCATGCATGGTAGGTGCTTGAAATCCCGACCCAAACTGTGCAACCGCTTCCAACATAACTTGAAAGCTAACATAAGTAGCCGCGTGGAAAGGAATGCCGGCATCATAAATCCACCTACCTATCTCCCTACAAGCATTGACCCTCAATTCTCCTGTACACACTTCATTGATTGTTTGTTGTCTTCCTCCTTTTCTACCTTTGAGTATGTCTTCGGGATTAGGAGTAAATTACATATTTATAAGTGCCTTTTGCCTTGGCTTTTTAGGCACATTAGCTTGACTTGAACCACTTGCCCTCTTCACCTTGGTAACCACACACTCTTCCTCTCCGAAATCATAAGCATTAACCGTCGTTGGGTCCATTGCTTGTTTAGCCTTGTTTTATTTCAACATAAAGTCTCTAATCTCTTCACGGACATGCGGGGGACACTTGAGGCATGATAGAACATTTCTAAACCCTCCAACCAATTGTTACTTTAACCGATATACCCCTCTGCTATATGGTTTTCCACAAAAGTTGCAAGTCCACCAGGTTTTGTTTGTGGGGTCATACTTGCCATATTTTCTACCCGGGTCACCCGTGTGAGTTTGATTCTTATCTGTTGTACCAGGACCTTCACCACCATCATTGTCCATTTCAACAGCTTACAACTGAATCAAGCAAACCAAAACATAATAAAAAATCAAAAGCCTAAAAAATAGTTAACAATGAGCATCAAAATTCAAAACAGAATAGTATCAAGAATCAAAACATAAATACTTAATCAAAAGACTCAAAACAATTAAGTAGTTAACAGTGATTATAAAATTTGCAAAACAGAATAGTATCGACAATAACATTTCACTAAAATTGATCTAATACTCTTAAGGTTATAAATAATCGGTTTATAAACTCCATTAAGTTACAGGAGACAAGTGAAAGAGTCAAATCATGAATAAAAGTTAAGGTCATTGTCATCAGAACTTGAAGTAACAAACTAATAGATCTTGAAGTTAAAAGAACAACAAATCAAGAACAGAAGTTATAATGGCCGATAAAAAAATCAACTTGAAACTAATACGCAAAATAAAAGTTGCAACTTGAAGTTAAAAGAACAACAAAACAGTAGATAAAAAAAACTCGTTGAACAAAATATCAATAACAGAAGCCGTGCGACTGATTGAGTGTGAAGCCGACAGTCGTGCAACTTCTCTTGGCCTGGGTCGAATGGTCGATCGAATATTCAAGAACACCGTCATTGATTGAGCGAAGAAGAGAAGCGGGAAGAATAGAAAATTGAAAGTTGCGTCCGTTCGTTTCACTGCTGTCAATTTGGGTAGAAACTTGTGTCAATTAGGTTAAAAGCGTACGAGTGTTTTTACCCATATAGCACTTGGACCTGTCAAGTTTGGGTACTTGGATTTGTTTCTTAAAACCCATATAGCATTAAATCTAATCTGACCCACAGACACGCGTACAAAAATCCCCAAAGAGTTGCGCTCCTCGCCTCATTCAAAAGCGCACCAGGTGCGCGCTTTGTGTACGACTTTCGCCTTGTGTCACAAGAAGCGCAGGACCTTGCGCCGCCTAGGCGCGCTTTTTTAAACCAAGATATATAATTTCCCAAAAATTAATTTCTTTATATCTTACCATGTCCGAGTACTCCCCGCCTAGGTCAAGTACTCGCAACTCCCCAGTCGATCGACCTGGCAGTGTCTAGCGACTTCTGCAACATTAGTTTCTACATAAGTGCAAACAAAGACTAGAAGACGGAGATAGTAATTTTTGCACTTGATGACTTTAGTTGTTCTTCGATTGTTCATAAAACTCATAGTAAATTTAAATTAATTTCATATGCTATATCAATGAGATATAACCATGCCACTCTTGTATAATTCCAGTACTTGACTTGTATTAACATATCGTATTTGAGAATATTTCATATTAGTTTTGCAAAGTTGTCTATAATTATTATTACAAATAAAATGTTGATATAATTAGTATTTGACAGACTGATAGTGCTGGAGCTCAGCATTCTTCTGTCTAGATCGACAGAAACAAGATGAAAATTTCCATAAAGCTTTCAATTCTATTCCGTTGAGTTATTATATAGTTTACTTCCAAATGTAGCTTTTATTAAGTATGCCATTGTTGCTAGTCTAAACATTATAAAATACCGAGATAATAACAAGATATAACTAGCTAGTGTTGTCTGAAGGTTACAATGTCGCCTTCGATACCCACCTTGTAGATCAACACCCTTTTCCGCCTCATATTGTAGACCGACACCCACCCTCCCACAAGTGTCGTCCTTTTCAACCGACTCAACGCCTTGTAGGTAGGCTGTTGATCGAGTTGTATCCGAGCCGAATTTAAGATTAATTTTCAGCTCGCTCAGGTGATTTCAAGCCTAGCCGAGCTGAGATGGTTTGTATGTTTTTAAGCTTGCGCTCATGCTGGCTTAACTCAAAATCGACTCATAAACAACCCCATATATAGCAGTAGTTTTGTTGATGTATTTTATTCATTTACGAAATATTTTTGTTGACATTTTTTCATTAGATGTTTAGTTGAAGTTATAACGACATAAAAATGAAAATGAATGGAGATCGAAAGGAGAAGACATACGGAGAGTTGAGAAAAATACCCGTAATATTGTTTGGGAGAATAAAAAGACAAATATAGCAAGATAGGAAATGAATTTCATGCCAAAGAGGTTCTGCTGTAGTGGTTAAGGTAAGGCCCGAAGTCCCAAGGGACTCGGGTTCGATCCCTGCCACCACCATTAATTTTCGTGGCATCGCAAATGAGGCATAGGGTTTTACCCAAACCGATCCAGGGTTCGAGTCTCGGCTCTCACTCAAGCCCGGAAGGGGCCGTATTGGGTGGAGTTTTTTCTTGAAAGCTCTCTAACTCCGACGCCAAGTGGGCCCGGTTAATACAACATATTGGCCGGAGTTGGACGAGGGTCTCCCATGTGACGGGGGGTGTGACGTCACAACAGTCAACGTTCGCCTTTCAAAAAAAGGAAATGAATTTCATCTCAATCTGAAACGGACACCAAACATTCGTTTAATTAAAATCCTCATTTTCATATTTCTAAGTGATACAAAATAAGTTTAAATTTTTTTTTTGAACGGCAATTTTTTTTTTTTTTGTCTTTTAAACTTGTCTCTAAGAATATAAATAAAAAAAAGAAAAGAAATTGCTACATGGAGAAAAATATAGGAAATTTGAGAAAGAAAAATATCTAAGTCATTCCGTTATTAAATTGATTAGATATATTTTAATTATTTTTTTTATAAGTCCAAGGGAAATAATTGTCAATTAACTTGAGGAGTTATTAGTCATTTCTTTAATTTTAAGGGTTCTGTTTATCAATTTACCAAACCTTAAAATCTTTTTAAATTTACGGTTCTATCTTCTATGTGCATTTATGTGAAGATAAAGTTGCGTAAAAGAAAATGGACATATGGCGAAGACGGATGTCGTTGGTTTAGACCTTAAAAGTCGTCGCTATAGGGTTTGGCGACCATAAGCTCGTAGTTAAAGGTGGAAAAAGTCGTTGCCATAGATGAGTCTATAACGACAAGTCGTTTCTATAGGATCATAGTAAAAATTAAAAAAAAATCAAAAATAAATTAAAAATTCATCACCTATAGCGAGGACATGGTCTAAAATTAATTTAAGATTTTATACATATGGCGACGACATATCGTCGCTGTAGGTGATAAATTTTAACCTTTTTTTGTTTTCATTTAAAATCTTTATTTAAAGTAAATTTAGACATATGGTGACGACATGTCGCTATAGATAATGAATCTTTAATTTTGTTTTTTCTCCCAGGTTTTACGATTAATTTAAATAACTAAACATTAAAACATTGATGCAACTAAGCTCGATTCTAATAAAAAAATATGTAAAATGTTTATAAAATTATTCAAAGTATTATATATATATACACACACATACATACTAAACGTAACTAGCTAATCACTTTCACCACTTTGTTCTTGGATTGACTCGCCGGTGCAATTTTTTTGTTGGCCATCGCAGCAAGTAGTAGATTTATCTGTTGTTGCATCTCTTCATTTCTTTTTTGTATATGTTCATTTGTTTGTTGTTGTTGCCAACGTTCATTCGATTGTTGCACTTGTTCTTTCATTTGATCATATTTTGAGCTGGATACATTTTGTGCTACAAGCAGTCACGCTGGGGGAAACATGCTTCAGTTTTCGACCAACACCCTGTGTATGCCCACGCCTTTCACCTAGAGAACGTGTGAGACATTCAATCTCATCAACTCGTGAATCACCGGCCTCACTTTGTAATCTGGCCTATCTTGTTGAATCTTTTCTTGCATTAAACAATACAACATACGTACATTGACTTTTTTTACTAAAATTTGGTAATATAACTGCTGTAAAATGGATAACTGATATGTTCAACTATAAAAAATAAACGGTAACAATTCACAAATTTCAATAAACCTACATTAATAGAAATAATACTAACAAAAATATCCAACTTTTAGTTTATTAAAGGGGTAACTTTGTAAAATAGTAACCAAGTTTCAAAAGTGTTCAAATTATATCACTCAATACACATTTTACACGGTATACACCCTCGGGTATACTATGGTGAGTGGCCTAATTGGAACACTTTTGAAACTTGGTTACGATTCTATGGTGTTTTCCCTTTATTAAAATGGGTATGGGTCATTTTGACCCATCTAAACTAAAAGTTGGACATACTAAGTGTATTAAAGTTGGATCGGCGACGACATGATTGATGGTCGTGGTGGTTGTTGTTCGCAGCGGCGGAGTAGGTGGCAGGGAGGTGGGACGGTTTGAGAGAGAGAGAGAGACGGATCGTTCTTGTTGTTGTGCTTCGAACGAAAATGGAGCAGGCTGTGATTTAGGGCACCGTAAAGGTTTGGTGATGACATGTCGTCACCATAGGTTAAATTATTATTATTTTTTTATTTTTCTTATATACTAATTCAGAATATAAGAAGAAAAAAAAATTAACCTATAGCGACGATGTGTCGTCACAATAGGTTAATTTAGTTTTTTTATTTTTCTTACATATTATTTGTAGAATAAAATAAAAGAAAAAAAAATACAATTTAACCTATGACAACGATATGTCGTCGCCATAGCCTTTTCTGAATGACAGGTTACTTTTCACAAATCCCACGTAAGCTATGGCGAGAATACATCATCGGGACATGTTACAAAACCCTAAAAATCTGAAAAAACCTATGACGAAGACATGTTGTCATTATAGGTCGACCTATCCCGATGACACACGTCGTCACTATAGCCCTCGTCGTCATAAAATTTTATATGAAGAAACTGAAAGAGATTCTTTTAATGTTAGTACATTTTTAATTTCACTACTTTTAAACTTTGATTTCTTTTTTCCAAATAAAATTTTAAATGAAGAAATTTATTTTCATTTGCATTTTGATAAATCTTAAAACATGACTCAAAATACTGAATGCGGTTATTTATCTTAAATATGTCGCTAATTTTATATAATTATTTACACATTCGATATGTATGCTTTGTAAATATATATTTGTCGAAGTACATACCCATCTAAAAATTTTATTTAAGAAAATGTAAATAAATCAAACATAATTTTTTTCATCATATTTAGAAGTGTCTAAAATTCGGTAAAACTAACCAAACAGGAACTTGTATTATTAAAAAGGGAAAACACCACATAATATTAATCAAGTTTCAAAAGTATTTCAATTAGGTCACTTACCATAGTATACCCGAGGGTTTATACCGTGTAAAATACGTAGAGTGACCTAATTGAAACACTTTTAAAACTTGGTTACTATTCTACAAAGTACTACCCATATTCAAAACCTAAAATGTTTGAATCTACTTCGAGGTTATGTTAAGCCCTAACCACGTTTATATTATATATTTATAAAATAATAAAGAAAAATTAATTAACTATACAAAAACTTCATCAAACAACTTATTAAACAGCTTGTGATAGTTTTACATTGAGCCTTCTTAACCATACTGAATGAAGCACCATATCTATCAAATCATATGGTCTTGATGGTCGATGAATAATAAAATGTCTTTGCACCTTCATCACCATTCTCTGCATCTTCAAGTAATCATGCATCTCAATACCTTCCAAGATTTCTTTAATTTCCGGTATCTTCTCCACCGGAACATGAACTGAGAACTTGCTCCAGTCAAGAACATCACTGAATGGTAACACATAATGGTCGGAAACAATCACCGGAACACAACCTGCAGAAATAGATTCAACTATTCTTGGGCTTGCTACTTCATACCCACTAGGGCACAAGCAAAACTTTGATCTACCCAATAATTCTGTGTAATTTAGGGTTTTTGGTAGGTAAGTAAATACTTTAAGTTGTTCGTCTTTGCCTAGCCAGGTTTCAAATAAATATTTTCGGACATGACCGTGGTTGCCGCCGGCAAAAAAAGCAAGGATTGAACGGTTTTCAGGGGGTTGTCCGGTGATGGGTGGTCCAAGGTGTTCATAAGGAATGTTGAGTTCCGGCAATGAGACGTCTCTTTCTGGTCGGAAACCTTCAGAACTGTTAGCATTGCAAAGCACTCGAATGAAGTGTTCGTAAAGCTTAGGATTTGATGCTGAAACATCAGGTGCCTGAAGAATATAGAAAATAAACCGTTCTCATGAAAATGTTGTTGTTCAAGATATGTAGATAAAAACATGTTTTACGGGTAGCCTGGAGATGAACTGAAATAACATGAAAGGGTTTGTTCGCGTTCATTCCTTTTAACTTTAACCAAATATACGAACGAAATGTACACTTAAATGAATGAATTTTCTTGTTCGTGTTCGTTCATTGAAAAAAATGAATACGTTTGTGTTCGTTTATACTTGTTCGTCTTCTAAATAAACATAAATGAATATAAGCAAAATAAATGAACACAAAGGGTTCTAAAATCTAAAAATTAAATTGCTATAAACTAATTTTTGTAATGAATAAATTTGAATAAATATATAATCAAACATAAATTAACAAACATAAACAAACGAAGGCTTATGAACGTAAATGAACGAACCAGATATGCGTTCATGTTCATTCACTTAAATGAACAAACATTTTCATTCATGTCTTAAATATAATGAAAATAAACGAACTTCTCATCAAACAGTTGATTGAATGTTTAGTTCGTTTATGGCCAGTTGATGGGTATATAACTATTTATGGTATGATTCTATCGAGTCGTAACACGATATCACTACTAAACAAATGAGTACCACGAACGGCCAATTACATGGACAGATTAAAACCCAAAAAAATTAAAATATTTTTATAAACAGCACTATAATTCAAAGTGTCCTCGGTTTGGTGGGAAAACATTACCAACGGACAGTACCCCTCACTAATCTGCGGTAATATTTGATAAGATTTCCTATAAGATTTCCCGAAAAGACTTGTCAACCACCCACCAGATCGAGAAGACCCATCAGTAACCCGTTGCCAATATATCTGTCGGTAACCCCTCAATATTCCGTCAAAAACCAAATTACCCACTCCCAAATTAGCAACCATGGACTTAAGTTCGTCAAAAATATAAATCAACTAAGAAAGAGTAATTACATACCCAATCATGGCAGCTAGCAAAGAAGTGATCAGCTCCACTACTTCTATTCCAATAAGGGTACTTGTTGGATAAAACTCCAATGTAATCTGTGACAACATCCTGGATGATTCGCCGATCATAATCAGCATGACTTCTGTAAAGATAATGTCGAATGGAAACCACGCTGACCGGAAGGAAGAACACAAGTGCTTCATTAGGGTTTTCTGTGAAAAATCGGCTTTTTCTACTCTCGATTTCATCCATGATTTGTCCTTCACTGGAGTAGATATTGTTCATGGGTCCTCCATGGAAAATAGGTAGCTCTCCTTCCTTGTATGCCCATATTTTGAAGCTCTTCTCCATCTCTATGTGGCTCCTGCAATTATACTCATTGTTTAGTATCATCATCTTGATTGATTAAGAAGTTAAAATTACAGTTACATTTTATTTTGGTTCTTACAAAATATCCTTATTCTACTTAATTTTTCTTCTGTTAAAAAGAAAATATAATATGTGTTACACTTATAAGCATGTGTGTATAATTGTGTGCGAGTAATAAACAAAAGTAGTGAAGATTTGAATCTAGTAAAATTTCTAATTTTAGTGCCAAGATTTAGAATTAAGTCACCTGTAAATTAACTAATTTGTAAAATGCATATTCAAGTGGCTAGAGTGGACTTAAAATACTTTGTAAACAAGGTGTATCTTAGGTTTATTGGCTTTGCAAAAGACATAGGTTTGTAGGTGGTCTTTTTCTAACATTCATGGCAAAATAGATGAAGTGTTTATCTTGTTTTCATAAATTTTCATCAAGGATATATATTTAATAACATTTTTATCAATATTTATTTATATATTTATTATCATATCAAATACTATCACTTCTTGTAATAAAATAAATTTGTTGTTAATATGACATCTATCTTAAGGACAGACCAATATGAAAACCTAAAAGATTAACACATTCTTGTCCCTCCCATTCCTCCCAAGAAATCATGATCACTTGAAAGAAAATAAACTAAGTTTGCATGCATGATTTCTTCACAAACACATCTTTGATTTCAACTTTAAAAGGTTTCTATAAACTGTATAGATATATTTTTTTTTGAAAATTAAGTTCATAAATATGCTTTATAAAAAATGAATAGTTACTGGTGATCTGTGTATAATATCTTGATGAGAAACTCAGAGTCATTTAAACAAGCCGAGTAGGGTTTATAACTAATCTTTTTGAAATTGAAATAGAACCAACTATTGATGGTAACATATGCATGAAAGAAAAAAAAGATTCAAGAAAATAATTCTTAACTGATGAAAGGCATAAGGATTTCTGTAAATGGCTCCTCTCGGGGTTAAAGTCATGTCTCTAAAACGCCATGGCATCTTATATCTCCTCATTCTACCGGCTGCACGTATGGAGGCACGAGCCCTAGACAACCGTTCCTCCACCGTCTCCGCTTTCTTGATCATCTTTCAAGACACCCACAACACAAAACCATAACGTATGTGATCATGGTCGATAAATAAACATGCTTAATTTCATGTTCAAATTTCTTGCTAATGTGTTAATATTGATACTTACATTGGTAGTCGACGGCAGCGGTGGTGACGCCGGAGAGGGGGGAATTAAATAGGGTTTTAGAGAAGAAAACGTAACGAAATTGAATTGGGTATTGAGGCAAACGAAGAAGAGAATGAGAAAAAGGGTTGTGTAAAACAATGGAGACTTGTAGCCATTTTTCCAGCCGTCTGTCGCCATTTGGTGGTGATCGCGGAGGTTGTGGTAGTGCTGGCGGTGGAGTGGTGGTAGAGCTAGGGTTTTCTTATATAGTGATTGGTCCAACAGAAATATATTCTAAAGTATCGTCAAACGAGGTAGCTTCCACCTCTTCTCAATAAAAAAAGTTAAAACTAATTTATTATTTTAATTTTTTTTACTAGCTTTTAATTTTAGTTATTATAAAGAATTAATTACACGGATGGTCCTGTGATTTGGTCAAATTACTGTTTTCATCGCTATGATTTAAAAATTACAGATTTAGTCCAAGATATTTTAATTTTGTTACACTGATGGTCCCTGAAATAGATAAAGGTTAAGTTTTACAGTTAAGTGGATGTAAAATGACAAAAATACCCTTAAGTTAAAAATTATATTAAAAAACAAAATATAAATATTGGTACCCACAACTAAAACTAATATTTATATTAAATGGGACCCACTTAATTTTAGAATAATATATTAAAAACAAAATAAAAAAGAAATCACAAAATCCCCAAATCCCACGATCCTTCTTCTTCGTTTCCAAATCAGTGTGACGATGAGGAAAGGGCGATGGCGGCACTAAGAGTTCTCCTGCCAAATTCGTTCAATCTCCGACCAAATTTGTTTCATCTCCGGCCAAAATCAGTGTTGCTTGGTCTTAATTTGAAACGAACCCGTCTCCGTCACCCCTTCTGTTCCACCTGCGATCTGGTTTGGTGTGGCCACAGATCTGGATTAGGTCTTGAGATCGACTGAAACGTGACATGTACCTTCGTCGTTGAACCCCTAAAGAAACTCGATGGAGGTAGGCCTTGAGATCGACCACCACAACCTTCTCCTGATTACGTGAAGCGGACCTCTCACCGGAATTGTGTGGCCTTGAACCACCGCACGTTCATTGCTTGAAGACGGCCACACAATTCATATTTCATAGCAACACAATTCATAGGCTCCAACGAGGCCATTAAATCCAAGTTCTAATTCTCAAAATCTGCAATTGTGTGCCCGTCTTCAAGCTCTGTATCGGAGTTGATAATGACGAAAGGTGGAGACGAAGATGGAAGGTGGGCGGCGACTGTTCACAGTGGTGTTGGGTGTGGCGGTGGTGTTCATGGGAGAGGGTGTGAGAGTGGTGGTTTTGAGAGGAAGATGAAGTGGTGGACCCACATGAATTTAATAATCATTGATTTATTTTAAAGTGGTGGGACCCACATAAACATAATTTAATATTTAATTGTTTCATTTAACCTTAAGGGTATTTTTATCATTTCACATCCACTTAACTGAAACACTTAACCTCCATCCACTTCAGGGACCATCAGTGTAACAAAATTAAAGTATCATTGAATAAATCCGTAATTTTTCAATCCTATGGATGAAAACCGTAATTTAGCCAAACCACAGGGACCATCCGTGTAATTAATTCTATTATAAATTATGTTGGTTTATTCAATATAACGAGTGGATTATGATCGCATGTTGCGACGATTCGGTTTTAATAAAATTTATATTAAAATATGGATAAAAATAAACGCATTGTAATGGTATATTCAGAACTTTATAAAACATTATATTTGTAAAAAAAAATCATGTTACATCAACCGAAAACCATAAAAAAATATCGGTACCGGTTTCGATAACACCCATAACGGTACCAATGTTGTTCAGTTAGCACCGGTTTTGTTCGTCACGGTACCGATACAATACCAAAAAATATCCTTTTTCAAATGCAACTCCGTTTTTAATAAAATACAATTTCCTACTCTAGGATGTTAACTACCTTTGTCAGGTGATATGCCATGAGCACCTCACCTTGAAAAATATGCTAAAACAATACAGCTTTCGTTGGTGAGTCTATAATTTAACAAAACACATGACTTTATTATCAAAACATCATTTAACATTTTAAAACACACTTTATTAAATGATTCGGTTTAGATAATCACACCCACACCTCGGCACACAATAACACACCACACTTAGTTTACTCACTCACACCACACCACACTAGCTCACTTGTTTCAATAACTCACACTTTATACTTCATAACAACCAAATGTTAGCTACACGATGATATTAGATATAGTTGGGCCCGAAACACACTATCAACATGACACCCGCACTGATTTGTCATTGTCATGGACTTCACACCATTTTACCACTGTCATGGACTTCACACGCTCACACCACATACACTAGGGAACACATTTCCCACACTCTTAGGCCACAACATCCAAACCCTTAGCACAACAATTTTTAAAAGCCTTTAAAACACGTTTACTCACACTTTAGTTAAAATTAATGTCTAACTCACACCATTTATCACACACAACCTAGACTCATGGTAGTTACCTTACATAAATATAATTATATAAGCTCATCCATGTTAATACAATTATATTGGTTTATTTATGTGGACTTCCTTATATAGACTTTTTTTTACATAAAACAATTTCATGTAAACCCATCTATATAACCACATTCACACCAACCCACTAATATAACCTATTCACATAACTTACTTACAACACCAATTCTATCTAAAAAAACAAAAAACCCTATACCGACGACATGTCGTTAGAATAGGGTCAACCTGTACCGACGACATGTCGTCGGTATAGTCGTCGGTACAGGGTTGGACTCTATACCGACGACATGTCGTCGGTATAAAATTTCTTTTTGAATTTTTTAATTATACCCTATAGCGACGACAAGTCGTCGGTATAGGCTGACCTATCCCGACGACCCCTATCCCGAAGACAAACTTGGATATTGGGACGAGGCAATACCAACAACACCTATACCAACGACATGTCGTCGGTATAGGCTATCCCGACGACAAGTCGTCGCTATAGGGTCAAAAAAAATCGTCGGGATAGGATGATACTGTTATAGTGGTATTAAGCACCACAACAACACACTATCAAGGTACTTAATTCAATTAAAACCCTGACCTTACCCCACCTTCAGTTCAGCCCCGAATTCCCACACAAAATACTTCCCGGTTTAAATCCGTTTATCACACGTTAAACGTTTACCATTTGTTTAAAACTGTTGACACACACTTGTAAATAAATCAGCCAAAACCACTTTAAAATATTTATATAGACATATATAACTCACCTCAATTGTTTACACACTTCGCTAGCTTTCTGCACGATCGTTTGAACTCGTTTAGCCCAAAACCTCCGGTACTAAATCACACGTGAAACGAGTTAAAATGAACGACCCTAAAACCAGGTGTTACAATTAACTTCCATTGACCACATTCATTGGCCAAGATTAACAGCAGAATTAACGATAGAACCAGTTAATTTATCTTTTTCACTTTGTAACTATAATTTTAGCGACAAACTTAAAGCAGGAAATAAAGAATAATATTTTTTAATTTTTTTTATTATAATATTAATTTATTCTCTTTATAATTTTTGTGAAAGAATTATTTAATTTATATTTTAAATTTTATAATAATTATAGCGACTAAAATGATTATTTAATTTTTTTAACATTTTTAACTACTTTTGTAACCATAGGTTTTGACGGAATTTGTGAGGGTTGAACCGCATAGAGAATTTATAACGGTCGCAAAAACGTCAAAAATTCATACCGTCGCAACAACCATCACAACTTGTCACATCGCAGTCAGTCTTAAAAGCCTTCATAAATTAACGATGATTATATTTCGCGCTAAAGTCCAATAGTAGTGTAATAATATAAATAGTTATAATATAAAAATATAATATATTATCACTAAGAAATGAAACAAATAAAAACGACTCTCATGACCTATAATTCTCACAATCAAACGCACATAAGTTTTGGTCACCTTATGTTGTTGTTTGCAATCGTCATCATCCTTTGTACCGTCTGTAATCCATTCATCTCATTCCTATTCCTATCTCCTTTTTTTCGTGTGTGAATCGACATATATATACAATATGTCAATTGTGTATATGCAGTTGGTTCATGTAGTCAACAAATTTTATACGATAATAAAACTAGTAATTTATTAAATATCACATGGTGTGTCTTTAGTCTTAGATGTGTCTTTAGTCTTTCTTACCCCGCTTTAGCCTTAGAGCTTTTGTCTACTGCTAACGATAAACTATGCTATGCCAAAATGATGTTCTAGCTATGATGTTATGCTATTTGCTATATTATGATATTGGTTTTTCATGTATTATTCGCAATATTATACCATCTAAAAGATTAAAAACAAAAAAATAGGTTTTATTGAGGCGTGGGTCTCTCTGGATTATATATTTAATTAAAACATTGTAAGAACTCGCGAGAACTGAATTACATATCTAGTTAAAACAACATTAAGATGTATAGTAACTTCCACTTATTAGGGTCTGGCACGTGTCAGGTTCTGATTGATTATTTTTTTAGTTTCACGTTTTATATATGTGTGTGTGTCTATGTATATATACATGGGATGGATCATTTGAGAACTAAATATTGTGAAAACTCGTCAAAAAACTAATCAAAACCATTTTTTTTTGTTTTTACTACTTTTATTATTAGAATACAATATAAAAAATGAATTTATATATGTAAATTTACATGTATTCGTATATTAAAAAAATATACACATATGTAAGTTTTTACTATTTACACATGTGTACAATTTTTTTTAAGAATAATTTAGAGAGAAAAGATGAATTAATGGGAGAGATAACTCTTTTTTTTGTGTTGTATTTTAATAATATATGTAGTCAAAACAAAAAAAAATAATTGTTTTTATCACGAGTTCTCGTGGTTCTTAAGTATTTATGAGTTTTCAAGAGATATTTCCCCTATATGTGTGTGTGTGTATGTTGTAATGCGGGGTTCCTCGTGTGAGTGGCCAGCAGCCCAGTGGTCCGCGCTTAGGTTGCTCACCCATGACGTAGGTTTGAATCCCAGCACCCCCCCCCCCGCCTTCATGTTCTCTAACGTCAGCAGGTCCCTCTGCTGATGTCATAATTAATTATTTTTTATAAAAAATAAAAAATATTTATAATAATTTAAATCTTTATACTTAATTTTTTGCTATAACTTTTAAAATATTATGTTTTTAAAATTCAAAATATACCGTTGCAACGTGCTTATTTTTATCCACGTTGTTTAGAATTGAGATGTCGCTACGCACGCCTCGCCGCAATACGCATGTATGCTTTTACTAGTTTATACTTAAATATGTTACTTGGTTTCCAAATAATGGTTACAGAGATTATTAATATATGATGTTTTTTACTAACGGAGAAGTTGCCAAACTCTTGTATTTTCAAAGTGGATGATAAAAAAAATTGCTTTTTATAAATTATAAATACAATTAAGTGAACCGGACCGCCATTCAAACCACCAATTCTATTTTATTTTTTATAAAAATAAATATCATATTATAAGAAAATTTACTTATAATTTTTTATATAAAATATATTACTTGTACCTCCTTAATTCACCATTTCACCGTTATAAATTAACATCTATAACTATAAACTATATTACTTGTCCCAAACTTGATTGTATTTATTCTAAACTTGATTGCATTGATCAACCGAAATGGGCTTAATTTATAACGAACCATCTTTCCTGACAACCAAAATAATCGAATCGCTTACAAGTGATATTAATTGGTTACGAAAATTTAAAAACCAAACATAGATTCTAAGTTCTGATAGACCAAGAACTAGTGAATCATCAAAGAAACTTTTAGAATTTGAAGACGAATCGAAATAGATACATAATGGTGTTGACGAAAAAATAAAAAACTTTTACAACATTTGTCTTTGCATATAACATACGTCTTTAGTTTCATTTTGAAAAATCTGACATAAACAGTTGACACTCTGGTTAAAAAAAACTAATCTTACCGGGTTTTTTTTCTTCTAATTCTATATAGTAAATCAAAAGGTAACAACAAGTATGAAAGAAGTAGATACCAATCGAATTGAATTACTGATCTAAACCTTCCAAACTTGCAATTTTGCCATTGCTTCAGTTACTTGATCCTTCTTGCATTCTTCAACTTGAACAACAGTTGGAGTATCAGATGTAATTACATGTTCTAGGGGATAGCTTCTGTTACTATGAAGTTTCCGGGCTTCGTTACAAACGCCATTTATTACCACTGTTTTATGTATCCCGCCACGTAAGCATTCATAATCAGTGTCCCCATAGTCTCCCACAATAACTACAGTATTCGCCAAGTTCATACCCCATCTAACGTACAAGTACCTGAAAATACAATCTTTTAGTAGCAACCCAAGACAAAACTTATAATCAGTTCTCACAAACATGCATGCATACTGTTAGATTGTAAATAGTGTAAACTGTAAGGCCCAACTTATTGTCCAATTGCGATAGGGTTTCGTTATGTTTAGATTCTGATACGATCCAGGAAACCTGAACCCATTGTTGGGTCAAATTGGGTCGGGTCAGCTGCTGGATGGAGGGAAACGGGGTAGAGGGAAATTCAATGGAGGGAAAGAATTCAAAATTTAGGAGGTGGAGGGAAGATCCATGAAATCAGGAAGTGGGGAAGCAAATTCATAACTGTTCCCACTAAATTTTAGTATTAAGTATTTGTTTTTCTTGCAATTATTTCTTAGTCGATGTTTATTTTCTAAAATTAGGGTTTCTATACCTTGAATCGGAGATTACCCTTCTCGAACAGGGCACTATCTGTATTTTACTTTTCAATCAATCAAGACGACTTCTTTAGATTCTAACAGATTCTCTCTTCTATGTATACCTATGTGTATTGTCTCGTTAAATGTATCTATTAGAAATCTTTTTAATCTCTGGTTAGGCATACCTTAGAGCCTGGGCTCGAGAAGCAACCATGGGTATCACATTCAACTTTGTACCATTTTGACAATATACAGCCTGGCATCTGAGAGATTGTTTTCTCAAAAACTCGCGAAGATCCTTCACAGGTGGTATCTAACAAAAAAAACAAAACAAAACAAATTAACCCGAGATCTGGAGTTTGACTATAGTATGTTTAACCCTTAGAAACTGTTTTTAAACTATAACAATTTGATATAACTTACAGATTCTGAGCTTTTGATTTTGAATGTAAAACAATGTCTGGATGCAGAATCACACGCCACAACGAGTTCTTTATCTTTTTTTCGCTCTCCAAGAGAAGAAGCCCAATGAACTAAAGTGTTCTTCAAATGATCTCCGCCCCAACGATAATCAATGTGTGAAGAATAATCAGAATCCGGAACAAATGGAAGACTTTTGGGACTTCCTTCACAACTGGAAGGAGGATAATAGATATCACTACCACTGTTGCAAATCAAAGCATCAAATTCTGAAAAACCGCTTTTACTAGATTGCATAAAAGAATTGATTTCAGTTATTGATGAAGCTGTTGATAATATTAATCCTAAATTTTCCCCCTTCTTATCTACTCTCACAATTTCAATAATCATCTTCAGAATCTCATCAAAATCTTTAGTCAAACCACAGTCAACAGCCACAACAAACACAGTTTTCTTCCTCCTCAACCCCGGGAACTCGATTATATCTTGAGATCCAATTCTTGCTAAAGTTTCCGCCTTATTTCCTCCAGATTTCTCCTTAAACGACAACTTATTTTCGAGTTTTTTCCCAACACTAGATTTGCTTTTTAGGGACTGAGAATTCATGTCTGATTTTTGAGAACTGTCAACGCTTCCTTGATCATTTATAACACCTTCTAATGAAATCTTTAAGTCGTTTAGATCTCTTAATGAATCTTCAGGTGATTGTGATTCTGAATATTCGTATCCAACTGCACAACTTTCCCATTGTGGATGGCGTGGCCTGCAACAAGCTATTCGGGCTAGATATGTTTTGCAATGCTCGGGCCATGAGAAAAGATGAATGTTTTTTAAACCGTTCTGTTTGCATTTTGACCAAAGTTGCTTATCTGCTACCAGCTTCAAAAGTGCATCTGCTATGGACTGCTGATTGTGTGGGTCAACCAGTAACCCGTTATCAAGAGCCTGTTGTAGTTTTATTTTCAGTATGAGAAACAAAGAACTGTTGTTTACTAAACTTTAACTAAATAAAAAAAAATGGTTTCCTTCAAGCATAGGTCAACCCAAGTTATATTTTATCTATAACGGCTCAAAAGAGTAAATGAAAATTAGTTAAAAAAAAGAAATTTGTCAAATGGGTCGCACTTTTTGAAAGTTGTTCATAGTGTATTTTTAACGGATGCAGCCTAGTAATCTAGTTATTCAAAATTTAGATTATTATTGTAATGGTATATGACAGACTAATATTTATAAAAGTTTAAGAAATTGGTCAAAAGGTGTTTCAGGTCAACAGTATCCGACGACCTGGCCCGTTCTAAAAATTATATGTTTGAACTCGTTACCCAACTTGTTTGACCCGCCCAAATTACCGCCTCTTCTACTAACCCAGAAAAACACACCTTCTTAATATCAACCGGACCTCCATTTTTAGTAGCGACCATAGGTAAACCGTATGCTGCTGCCTATTCAGAATAACAATTCATGTTGGATCATGTTCTAAAGCTGAAAGTTAAATTTGATGCTTAAAAGTCAAATCTTGACTTTTTTAGGACCGATAAGTGTAACTGTGTAAGGTAGAAAAGAATTGAACCTCTATCAAAGTGAGACCAAATGGCTCAATGAATGCTGGATTGATGAACACACCCTACAAGTTTACAACAAATTAGCTGAATGCGCACATTTTTATTCACATTTTCACACACTTAAGAATATAAAAGTTATGGTTGTATTATAAAAAAGGTAATACCTTAGTCCTGGCTGCTAGGCGATATATTTCAGGAACTTCAGATTGCTTATGGTGTTTTGGATAAGAAACTTGACCATACATATCATACTTGTCAATCAACTTCAAGATCGAAAGTAAAACTGCTGAATTTGTGGCAGACATTTCATCGATGTTATCTCGATTTCCCATTATCAATGTCTGTGAAGTACACAAAGGTAAACCAAACTGATATTATAAGAACGAATAGGTAGGACAAAAGAAAAACATACAAGGTTTGCAAGATCCCTCAATTGACGGCACTCCCCAAAAGCTTTGACCAGAGTAGTCAAATTCTTTTTCGGGTCAGGTCGGGCAAGAGCCAGGATTATAGGCTTGTGTGGATTCGTGAAGAACCGTGTTATCTGCCAAATGAAAAACGAGAAAGTTGTTGTGAGATCACATATATGTTGTTGTGAGATTACATATATGTTGTTGTGAGACTTAATGCATTCAGACTGTTAACAAACCTCAGACCAAACAGGTGGGTTTGGAGTTGTTGGACCATCTTGATGTCCTTCTGAATCATCATCTGCACCACCACTGTTTGGAACAATATGCTTAAATTCCATTCCGGGAGGTATTACCTGACACAATTTTTTTTTTTAAATATTAGCAAAACTCGAGTTATATGAGTAGGCATACGATAGAGAATGGCAGTTTCAACCTATTTACTTATTTATGGGTCGATTTGGGTTATGTTTAATCTCTAACGGTTAAAAAAGTTGCTAAAAAGAAAACGGGTCGAAAATGCCAAAGTGTAATAATAAATTTCTTCATAATCAACACACAATATGCTAAAGATGTTTAAAGAAATGAGAATAAGTGTTCCGGGTCGCTCTGACCCGACCCGATACCCAACCGACCCATTTTGCAATTAATTGTGGGCATGAAGATACTTACAATTGGACGGGGCATGAACCTGCCAAAACAGCTCACATTCCGTCTATTCCTAGCTCTTAATTTTCTCTCAAGAACAGGATCAAACGCATCATACAAACCCCATTGCTCATCTATCTCTTGCTTAGTGCTAGTAATAATCACTTCTGATGCATCAACTGTTATCTCCTCAGCCTCAATTCGCCTCATTATTCTATAAGTTGTATTAATATCATCCTTTGATTGTCTCCCTTGTTTCAATATCTGTTCAAGTTTATCACGCCCAAGCGAATGGCCTGTAAACAGCATTGGGACATTTAAAGCACCGGATAAAAGAGCAGCCGCGTTTCCCGCATCCGCATAATGCCCGTGAATTGAAGCGGGCCATACGGGCTTCCCGTCACCGATTTGCTCACTTAAAACCTTGGACATTTGTAAAATGTAGCTTAATGCACCATCAACAAACTCGGGGATGTGAGGCCATAGGTGCTCTTTAGGGATATATTTGTCTTTAGGACCAAAAGGTATACGAATTATGTATGCACCACTACTCTCGCCACTTTCACAGTCATCATCGTTAAGTGGATTTAACATTTCGGTTGGTTCACCGTATGACCAGTCAACACCAGGTGCCGATACTTGTCTAGTCAGCAAATCAACTCGATAAACCCCGGGCATTGCACCTAATGCCCTTGCTAGTTCTACTACATACTTCACCTGAAAATTCAAATGTGCTATTACAACATTAAAATACTCTGATACTGCTGATGAGATACTCATCATTAGTAATATCTCATCAGCAGTAATTGTTACTACTGATGAGACTGTTGTTACTATTGATAGCAATGGCAGTAACTCATCAGCAGTAAATGTTACTGTATATCATAAGCAGTGCAATGACAATCGACAAATGACTTACTGACTAACTGGATGAAAAATTTGAAGGTTACCTGTCCACCTGTATCAGAATCGCGGCCTAGCTCCATATTTTCACCACGAATAAGACCGTGCAGACTGAATAAATTTTCTTATTAAGAAACACACACACCAATTTATAATGAAAAACTTATTAATTTCATAAATTAGATAAGAAAACACATGCCTGATTAATACAATGTATAGTTTCTTTTCCTTTTGTTGAGTGGCAAAGTTCTTCAACACATCAACCGAATTAATTCTCTTCATTCCACCTTTAGTGCTAACACCCTTTGGTGAAATATCGCTGACCGTATCCCCTTTCTCTCCTTCAGATAATTCTTCTGGCATGTCAGCAAGTAACGGTTTAGGAACCCTTGATAGTCCACTTTTTTGTTTCACTTTATGTTGAGATTGTTCTCCTATCTACACATTCAAGATAAGAACAGCCTCTTAATTGCAAAGAACACAAATAACATTAAACTGAAAAGGATACATTTCTAGTTCCATGTAAGCAGTATATCTTGAAATCCAAATAATTATAAAATGATCGATAAGGGATACCTTTTTCTTCCTGCGCGCCAAGTTCCAAATCCTCCAGCTCATATTCTCTAATCTTGTGTTCCTTTCTTCCGAATCCCGGATGGATGAGGCCTGCAAATATTTTGAATGATTCGTCACAAAAGTAAAACACATCCGACCCGTTAGAATGAACTTTATTCAAAAAAAACTGCAGTTAAACCTTATGAGAAAGTTAAAATCAACTTATTAGTTTAAGCTTGTTTCTATCAAAGCTTTAAATCATCTTATATACCCTAATTGTACTATTTTCTTATTTATTACTTCATTAAATATTCAAAACCTGTAAATCAAGATGCTAGCATCATATTAAAATTAGAATAATGATATAGCATTCCAAGTTTTCATGTTAAATACTGATTTCATGGTTAATTATATGCAAAATTGAATACTAAAAGAATGATGAAAACGGAATTGAAAAGACTATTATTAGGGTTACAAACCATAGCCCAAGAACGACGAAGATCTGTCTCGTCAAATTTGGTGATAACCTCTTCAACGAAGTATCGAGTGGGGCTAAATTTGCCTCTTTCTCTCAACATCAATGACGAATTCTTGTCGTCCAGCCCCGGACCTACATCCAGAATCGCTTCCAGGTAACTGTTGATCCAATCGTTTCCCGCCATTTTCACTTACGACCTATCGATCGATGCGTATTACAATTTACAATCCAATACGCTGTTTGATGACTGATTCATTATTTAGATTTGGTTTGCATGTTTGTAAATGAGTGACGAACGTTTAGCGTGGAATTGGGAGGGATCACGGCGAGTGATGGGGGAGAGATAGAGTGGGAGAGAGAGTTTCGCGGGGTGTACGGAAAACCAGCCATTGGACTTGCTAATGCATGATATTATATCCGGTTTGTTCGAACTTCTGAATCAGGTCGGGTCTATTTTGATTTACTCAGGCCACTGGCAGTATTTCAACGGCCGCAAGAAATCGGATTAACGATTACGGCAAGAAGACAAGGTGCAATTTTGAGTAAATTTCATTTCATTTCATTTCATTTCACCTTCTAAATATTTACTAAATTTCATTTCACATTCCAAATATTTCATTTCATTTCATTTCACCTTCTAAATATTTACTAAATTTCGGTTTACATTTTTTAACTAAGAAAATTATGATTTTATCCTTTATGTTTAGAAAAGTTTGCACGTTTCATTCTTTAAACTAATGTCCGTCAATTTCATATGTTAAGTGTGGTCACGTGCCCCTCACGTGAGGGCAAAATCATTTTTTTGTCATTAATAAAAGAACAAATTACATTTTTCGTTCTTTATGTTTACACCAAATTTCAGATTCCAACCTTAAACTAAGGTAATAACAGAAGTCGTCTTTTATGTTTAAACCTGTTTGCACATTTTGTCCTTACACAACGCTCATATATTTTTGGTGTTAAATGAAGCCATGTGCCCCTCACCAAAGACGAGAAATTGCTGGCCAGCCTCATTCCCCGCCATCTCCGGTCAGATAAAAAAGGAGTTTCGATTTGCTCCAACAATTGGAAATAGATAAAAAGGATGTTTTGATTGAACATTTAAGTCAACTCATTCGGAATAGATAAAAATAAGGTTTCGATTGGCTGTGACGATTAGATTTCTAGGTTTTGTAAAGAATATAAGTCTTGTGTTTGCTTTCTCTTTGACTATAAACCGACATGACAATTTATCCCTCCAGGTAACAGACGGTTTATGATAAAAAAGAGAGCAAACACAAGACTTGTACAAATATCTACAAAGTAACCAACAAAAAAAACAAGTAATGAAATATACTACTAACTTATATAAAAGTAGTATTATTAACCCGCTCTACGCAGCGGGGACACCAACTTTAATATTGATACAATGGAGGTGTTAAATTTTGTAACGTTAAAAGAAGAGAAAAATAAAAATGTATTTTTGTAACGTTAAAAGAAGAGAAAAATAAAAATGTATTTATCCCTAAATTCCAAATCGTAAACCCTAAACAAATAAAAATAACAAAAAGAAAATCGGAATCAAACAAAACATTAGACAAATAAAACCAAAAAACAAACTAGAAAAAAAAAAGTAAAAAAATGGAAAAAATAAATAAATAAAAAAAGGTGAGGGGTTGCAAGGTTTGAACTCGGGTTGGTAGAAGAATGCAATGCTTGGCTTACCACTAGGCTACAAGATCTTTTGATGTTAAATTGCCCCCGGTATTTTTAAAAACACAAAAGAAACCGTTACAAGTAAAAGAAAAAAAAATGGTCGGAGAAGGATTCGAACCCAGTGGTTTCCATATGTGAGGCGCGCAATGTTTTTGCTAGGCTAAGAAGCCTTTATTGTTAAGTTACTGATCAAAATTCTTTAAATGTTTCTGCTAGGCTAAGAAGCCTTTGTTGTTAAGTTACCCACCAAAATTCTTTAATGCTAAAAAAATCGCTAAAAAAAGGCCAACTATAAGACAACATGTGGATTCGCCGCCCAAACCCACAAATCACGATTAAGAACTGTTTACAAGCTTATTAAATCTATAATGTATAACATATAATAAAGGAAAACAATGTGAGACACGTGGCAGCACCACATTCACTCTCATAGAGTTTTTCCCGCCCATTGTCTTTTAACCCATTTGAGTTTGATGCGCGGGTCTATATGTGACTTCCGGAATTTTTCAGGTTAACTCCGTTAACACAAACATCGTTATCTCAAACAACTATTTATTCAAACTCAGTTATCTCGAACATTCACACATGCATTACATTTAATTAGGATTAGTTAGATGTGTCAGTTCGCACAAACACGAAGAATTATCGGATCGCACACGAGTCTAATCCGGAACGTTGGTGAACTAATAAAAATAATTGCGAACAATTATTTTAATATAAATTATGTGAATTTATGTGTTTAGTGATTTTTCTGTGAATTATGTGAACTTTCGTGAAATCGCGTACGTTTACGCGGAACAAGATGACTTTTACTGCTTTACTGGTTTTTATAAATAAGTTTTATAAAAATAATTATTAAAAACAATTTATCTAGTGAATTATTTAAATGAAATAAAAAACCATTTAAATTGGCCAATGAATTATCCTTAACTTTTTTTTAAAACCCATGCATGCAAGTATAGATAAGATTTTATAAAAATTAAAAACCCTACTCCTCTCTTTCTCTCAAGATCGTCGCCCCCAACCCCCCCCCCCTCCCTCCCTTTTGCGCCGAACCAAAACCATCACCATACACCCTCTCTCCAAGCTTCAATTTTGCAATGGAACGCGTATTCGGACTACTCTAGGCATTCCTAACACTGCTACGTAAGTTGTTTTGTTCAATTTCATCACTTTTTGATTCCAAGATTTTAGATTGAAATCCTAGTTCATCCAAACATGAGTTTTTACAATAAAGATTGTGACTTTAACAATGTTTTGCATTTATTTGATGATTATATGGTTATTTGCAAAACCCTAGCTTCATATGATTCATAACTTGTTAAAAGATGAAACTTTTTGATTATGTGATTTTGTAGGATTGCATGTTAGAGATGTTTGATGCTTGTTATGGTTATAATCATGTTAGATAGGTTGATTGCAATTGATTTTGTGCTTTGAATCTCATTAAACAAGCTAGAAATCATAACTTACTTATAAAGGAAACTTTTTAAGAATTCTATCTTGCATATTAGACATGATTTGGATGATATGATGATGTTTATATGCTACTTGATTCATGTATTAGTGATTTGTGAAATTAGATTTCTAATACCTAGCTCGGTTTTGCAAACTTTTTAAAAGAGGAAACTTTAATTGTCAAAAGTGTTCATAGCCTGCTATTTAGACATGTATGATATGGTTTAATGATAGCTACATGATAGTTAGGATATAATACCATGTTGTAACGTGTTAGATGTCTCAAATCACGCATGATATTCATAACTTACTATACTAGGAAACTTTAATTGAAGTATGATTTGCATGTTAAGTTCAAGGCATTGTTATGAGCTATGATTATCTAGAGTAAGTAAGATTTATGTTATGAACATTTGATCATGCAAACGTGTTATAAATGATTAAAATATGGAATCCAGACTTTGTGTTCATACACTATATAAAAGTAGAAACTTGTTGATCGTGCACCGTGTAGACATAACTTGCTATGCTAAGATAGTTTTGAGTTGTGTAAGCATGAAACTTGAATTACATGTGTACTATGTGTTAGTATTCAAATCAAACATTAAATCGCTAAAGGGTCACTAACGGGTCGTCGGGTCGAACTTGAGTCAAACTTGTAAATCTTTTATAAAACACTTAAACAATGATATTGTTTGGATACTAAGGGTTCATGTCAACCTGTACGAACACACACTTATAAACCTATGGTTTTAGGTGGCAGTTAGAGGTCCAACTGTTTTTACTTAGCTTTCATATGCACGCATAATAAGGTGAGTTTCACTACCCCTCTCTTTTACTTACTTTCCTTTTCGAGGAGAAAACATGCTCGCAAACATTTTGGATCTTGTATTATTGTATTATCACTTGCTTACTAAAGTGCAAACATACCACATAAGTCCTTACATTCTCGAACCGTTAGTATTGGAACATAGCGAGATAATCTTGAGTAGTACTACTGGGTTTTCACAAGCCCCACCCGCGTTAGTTGCGCTAACACGACTGGAGGTCGAACGGGTGTAATATTGACCTAAACATTTGCCATTGTTCGGTAGACATGGCGGAAGGAAAACAAACACAAACAGTCAGCTTCGGTTTCGAAACACATGTAGTAGCATGACATAGACTAGCTGTCTATCGGTATACATTATTTACACTATCTAGAAAACATCAAACTGTTATTTCTTACAACTTAGTGAACTCACCAACCTTTGTGTTGGCACTTCTTAGCATGTTTTTCTCAGGTCGCTAAGGTATTGAGCACGAGCATAAGACATGCATGGAGTCCCATCATTTTCAAACACTGAACTTATTTTAATTATTTAAACTACATGGTTTGGGCGCCTTGTTTTACGCATTGGATTATACTTGCATTGGATTTTATTTACGCTTCCGCAACATTTTCAAACTTAAAGATTGTTGTCTCGTGACTATGAGCAGCAATGGTATTTTATTCAAATTCATATAGAGTCGTTCCATGTAACTAATGACTGAGATCCTGGTGTGTCACGCGCCTCGCGGTAAAACCATGCAAGTGGATTTTGAGGGTGTGACACTATACCCGACCCATTACCCTTTCCTCGGATCTAACTTCTGATTCATTCGTAACCCTAATTTTACAATCGCCCTCTTCACCTAATTCAACTTCTCAACCTCATCAACTGCTTCGTCTTCAACCTTGGATCTTCATACGGCGGCTTATATTCTGATCAACAGCTTCCTCTTCATAAGGGATTTTGATTAGGGTTTTAATTGTCGTTCGATAGAGGAGGTGGTGTGAGCTACGAAGGTTAACTGATTTGGTGAGTTACGTTTTGTTCTTGATTACTATCTTACATCTCCGATCTTCTCCTCTTTCCCTTGCTTCGTCGTATTTGGTGATTCACAAGTGGTTAACGGTGACGTCGATTTGGTCTTCTTGCATAGGTATTGGACTTTTTGTGATGTTTCTATTTCTATGTGGATTTTGATTCATGCTTAGTGTCTAGGTATTTGATTGTTTGTTTCTCTGAACCCATATTTTGATGACTTTCATCCAACGGTTATTTAAATCATATAAGAATTTGGGCTAATAAATTTGTTTCTTTCAAGATTACCCCTTTTCAAATAAGCCATTTTTTTGTTGTTATGTCAAATTAAACTATGCTTTAATTCAGTTATGCTTTTCTAACACAAACACGCTTGCAAATAAGCATTGCTTGCAAACAGATTTCACTGCAGTTGAGGCTGGACATGTTATTAGAGACTGTATCAATAATTATATGATATTATTAGCATATTAAAGGTCAAATGTTTTCAATTTGGTTTATTTTTTTGTATGTAATTGTACAGTTCTTAGTAGTGACATGAAATGTGATTAGTTATATGAACATCTACTTGGAGAATTCTTGATTTTATTGGATTATCAGCTTGGTTTTTAACAATTTATAGTTTCTTTAACTTTGATTCATGTTCTAATTTTATTTTTTTCAAATATCCAGTAACTGCTATATATATATATATATATATATATATATATATATATATATATATATATATATATATATATATCAGTGAACTGATTTTGGGCTAACTAGAGTAAAGGACTGATTCTAATTTTAATAGTTTTGTGTAATTTCTAATCTTGATGTAGCACAAGCTCTTGGATCCAACCAGCATTCCATATCTTTCCCAATCACTAAGTTTCTTGGATTGTTTGTTATTGGCACAACAGGTTGTTGTTTAATGATTCCAGCATCAAATATATCATCCTTTGGTTCCATTTTTTGTGCATTTGTGATAACGGGTCAAGGTAAAGGTTTTAACTGAAAATAAAATAGAATAAACATGTCAATTAGGTCAAAATTATTAAACTGAGCAATATGCTTGATATATGGTTAGTATAACAAATTCACTTATTTGTTATCTGTATTCTGATCAGAATGCAAAAACACTACAAAAATGTTTTGCATACCCGCATCAGGAAGCAGTGGGAGGAGGAGACATCATCCTATGAGTAAGAATTTTCCAGTGGCAATTAATTTATTTAACTGCAAATATTGTGGTGTGCAAAGTACTTTTTGTGTGTACAATATTGTGGTGTGCAAAGTAATTTATTTAATTGCAAATAGGGTGGTTGATTTGTATAGCCATACAAAAATTTTAACTTTTTTTACTATGGTTACAGCTGACCTGCTTAATGCTACCCACAAATGTAGTCCATTGATGCATCCATATTCAATTTAGAGCGCGTATATGAATCTTAATACACGTGCATCAGCAGAACACATATTTTCCTTGGACCCAATGGATTTATGTGGTACTGTTGACCCAAATTAGTCATCTTGTATCTATTAAAGTTTCATGGTTTATTTTATGTTATGTCTTTACCAATCCTCTCAATTACAGAATACTATCAGTTTGTATATATGCTACTCTTTAGCTACCCACAACTTCTCGTGGTTTTTGTAATAATGCCACAAATTAGAGATACATTTTTAACATTTTGCAATCAAATTAGAAACTTCTTGAACCGAACTTGATGCATACTTTTTTTTGTACATGCAACTATAAATATTGCAAACTATCTAAAAGGTTTTGTTGTTCATGTATCTATTGTTTCCGGTAGCTAAAGCTCATTTCCTTACCAACTATTACGGTATTACTAGCTATAGATGTTGAACGTTGACTTTGGAAAGTAAAAAATGCAAAAGCAGCAATGAAATGGATCTTTTCTATTACATGCGCAACTTCGGTCACCTAATTTTTTTATCTTGTAACCCTAGATGCATGTATCTAACTGGAGTTTGATATTTTCCCTAACTTTTCACATATAAAATTATGAAAAATGGGAATTACAACCGAATTTTGGTATTTAACTTCTTGCTTAGAGTATTTATCCATGTTACTTATTTAAAGTTGCACTATTTCTCTATATTTTGTACGATTAATTTGGCATCATGTTCAAATTAGAGAGCTTCGATCAAGTTTAGTTTTGTTTGTTTCAAGGAGAACACATTCAGAGGAATCACCTTCAAAGGAGCTCCAAAATCTGGTAAAGTATATGTGTATGATAAAGAAGCTTCATACAGTATGACGATCAGCCTTACTATTTATAAAAGTCACATGTGGTATTACTTTACACAGAGTTGTGCATTTATCAAAAGTATTTACATATTTATAAATTATATCATTTTCCTTTATACACCCCGTGAATTAATCTGATTCCTTCAGACAAGTAGATCCCTTTCAAGTTTCCACTATCTGTATGTTTTGCAATGACGATCAATAAAAGCCAAGGACAATCATTATCTAGAGTTGGTTTGTATTTAAAACAACATGTATTCACCCATGGACAGTTGTATGTTGCACTATCAAGAGTCAAGACTAGAGACGGAGTAAAGCTACTGATGTTAGATAAAGATGGTAAAGGTACAAACCAAACAACAAATGTAGTATACAAGGAAATTTTTAGAAATTTATAAAAATCTATAAAAACTTATCTTTTTTTTTTTGTTATTTAATGTAATATGTAATTTCCTTTATGTTTCGTTTATTTCAATATTTATGTTTTATATAATTTAAATTTTTATAAACCGTGTAATACACGGGTACATACCCTAGTTGTATATATAGTTACATTTTATTTTTAGATAATAACACTACTTATACCTAATACCCGTCCCAATACCCAACCTGGATGTTTCGTATCATGTATTCCCATCCAGGTTTTTTTTTCGTCTCTATGTGGATTCAAATCGTCTTGAATGAGCCTATCTTGCCTGACAAATAGTTAATAAGTTGTTGACCCTTGGTTTTCTTCTTCTTCATATCAAATAATCAAGTCACAAAAACAAATTTGTAAGCTGATGGTTAGCCATGAGAGCTCCTTTAAGCAAGTGTGAGTCCCCTTCCTACTTCTTCAAGTTCATCAAACCTGGTCTCAGGTCCCAATTGGTCAGTTTCTCTCTCTAAAACTTGTTGACTAGTACTGCACAATCCTGTAAAGCTTCTTGGATTTGTGTCCTAACTTTTGCTCATTGGAGATGATAATCTAGAAAGTTTCTATTGAGTATTAACTAATTTGGTTTTAATTAATATGACTCAGATTAGCATATTTATAAGTAAACGAGTCGAAATTTACACCTAAACTTTGATAGTCACAAATTGCATATTTGCAGTCAATACCTATATCATTCAGAAAATATTTAAAAAGCAGAAGAAACAACACAACGGCCATATTGAAAAGAGGGTCTCAGAAATGGTTTGTGAAGATCATTGATTGCGCGTTTAGCGAAGGTTGGGATGATTTTGTGAAAGAAAATGGTGTGCAAGATTTTGATTTTGTTGTTTTTAAGCATGAAGGGAATATGGTTTTTAATACCATGGTTTTTGACAACACTCAGTCTTGGTGCCAAAGGGAATTTTCAAATAATCAAGTTACAAAATCGCGCAGGAAATGTAAAATTAACACCAATGGTACGCGAATTATGCCAAATTCAATAATAAAGTTTATATAAATCAAATCAAGATTCGAGTTGTATGAAATGCTAATGAATCTATTCATGAATTTGTAGCACTGAAGAAGATCCCAAAAGAGAAGGATGCAATTCCTGATAATAATCATCATGCTTATTTTCTTGGCACTTTGAAGTCTGCAGATTGGAAATATAGATTGGTAACTAGAAATTAAATTGACAATTTTTTTTATTTTTTTGAGCATGGCAAATGTGTGATTAATATTCTGTTTTAGTTCTTTCCAATCAATTTTACTAGGTCAAACGGATTAAGAAACGGAGAGATGATTCTTAGAAATGGTCAAAATCAAATGTCGTGGACGGTTGACTTCAAGATTTGTTTGGGAAGTTGCCCTCGCATAGGACGAGGATGGCATGATTTTTATACTGCAAATGGCCTAAAAGTAGGAGACCATTTTAAGTTTGAACTCATCCAAACTGGGATAAAACCTATAGCAAATTTTTATAGTATGGTCTTATCATCATATTTCTCTGAATTACATAACACAGTCGTTTGACTTTTGAGGTCAAACATAACTTCCACATTTTCAAAGTTGATGTGCTTTTTTGTTAGGAATCTAAAAATAATCTTTATGTTTTGTGGTATTTAGTGAGAAATAATCATCAACTTTGAGGTTGAAAGTTAACCTGTTTGACCTCCAAACATCAAAAGCAATCCCAAATGCCCCCTAACATTTTGTGTCTTGTACATCTTTTATGCACTAGATCTTAGCACCAAGCAGTCTGAATCTCATGGAATGGTGGAAACTCGTTCCTTTGTTTGCACTTTGAAGGAATATGACAACTCGCGAAAGTGCATGGTAATTTAAGGATTTTGATATCGTCATGTTCTGTTGTTGATCTTCTTGTGGAAATAATTGATGCTTTTTATGTAGTATATTCCGAGGAAATTTGCATTAAAAAACGGATTAAAAGGTGGAGAATTAGTCCTAAAAAATGTGGAAAATGAAGGCTCGTGGACAGTTAACTTGAGTAACCCTTTGGGCAGGTCCTGCCGTATTCGAGGTGGATTGAAGGGATTTTGTACTGCAAATAGTTTAGAAAAAGGAGATCATGTTAAATTTGAGCTCATCCAGAATGGGAAAAAGCCCATTGCCATTATTTCAAAGTATGAATTTGTTATTCTGATTATATATAGTTTTATCTTTTTATGATTTCTTAAAAACGATGTTCAATATTTTCCTTGTTTTACTCTATAGGAATGAAGATGCTTCCGAGCAGTCGACTGTTCTTCGTTGAAGTTGACTTAACTCGGGGTCAAACACGACAATCATGTTGGCACTTGGGCATGAGGTGTTGATGAAGAAGAGTGATTGATGTATGTAATGGAGTTAAGTTGAGAAATTGGTTTTTGCTTTTGGATATGTCTATTAGCTGGAAAATGGTCCATCTTTGTCTGCTGATTTAAAACAGGGGGTCTTTTGCTAATCGTTTAAAATTGAGGGGCTTTGTAGTATTCTGTTTGTTAGTTGGCTGATGCCATCAAAGAGACCTCTTTTAGTATATGTCTCATCGAATATACATATTTTATATTTATAAAGAGTGGGCGTAATCTGTGTGTTGTTGCGACGGGGTGTTAAAATTTGTAAGAGCCGGTTTTGATAACCTGTACACTGGTGTTAGCCCCGCGGAAAAAAATAACGTCGAAACCCCACATCGAAACGATAAATCCGGAATTCTATAAAACATAGAGATGAGCATTTGGTACCAAGTACCGGTATCGCTGATAGATTTGGTACGGTATTCGGTACCAACTTTTCCAGAAACTCGGTTTTCAGTATTTCCGGTACCGGTACGGTACCGATACCATCTAGAGATGAGCATTTGTAATGAGTACCCGTAGCACGGTACCCGCTTTTCTAGAAATTTGGTACCGGTACGGTACCGATCTCATCCCTAATAAAACATCATATTTTAAAGGTTGTAAAAAGAAAATTAAAACGACACTTAGAAGCAACTTCGACAGCTTCTACATTCATGCTTCGATGTCTTGTAAGTTTTCATGGTACCCATTTTTCTAGAATTCGGTACCAGTACGGTACCTACCAATTGAAAAAGACAATAACTTTTTCTGGTGCCGGTAGCTCTACTTGTCTTTCTATCCTTTTTATAGTAAATATATATAAATCCAATACAAGTCACACCTCTAAAACCTCAAAAAACTAAGGGTGCCAAAATTGATGGTGTCTAATTAAGAATCTTATTTGTCTTTATTAATAAAAAAAAACGATATTCATATGATTAAGGGAAAGATAGCAGGGATGACAATGAGTCGGATATTGGTAATCTCAGTCTTATAACAGTTTATAAAACTGAGTCCTATACTCGGTCCCATACTCATAAATCAATACTAATCGGGTTCGCGGGTAACGAGTATACCTGTTTTATAGTCTTATTATATGGTTAAAAATGACCCGTTGGGATGTCGTTCCTAAAAATCGATCTTAAACTCAACTTAAAAACTAAAAATATCAAATACTTAACTATATTTATGATGATTTTATAATTTTAGTAATTTCAAATTCTAATAACTTTAATATACTATTTATTATATTTTAAGATTATATAATATGTTAATATATTTGATTTTCATACGGGTAAATGAGTTGGGATAATTAGGTAAGTATAACCTAATACCATACCCATTTTAAAACAACTAACATTTTTAAAACTATTCTAGTGACATAATCGATCAACTCGATAAAATAAGACTTTGAAAATAAAAGCAGGTTTCACGAGTTCCAGGTAATTGTTGATCAATCACTTTTACGTTTCATCTGTTGAAGTTTCCGTTTCCATTGCGCTCATAATTTCTTGTTTCTTTTTTTTTTTTATGAAAATGTGTGATTTTATATACTCACCGGAAATATTTGATCGACAGGCCAGATGAAAAACAGTTTTAGGGTTTTGGTAAATGATGATCCAATAAATGGGCCTCTTTTAAATAGCTGATTGGCCTTTGTTTTCAATCAACAAAATTATATAATGACCCAAGATTTCATATCCTTTAATCAAATCACAAGAAACAAATTTGTTATTTGTAAGCTGCAGACAGCCATGAGAAGCAAGTGTGAGTCTCCTGCCTACTTCTTCAAGTTCATCAAACCTGGTCCCATCTCCCAATTGGTCAGTTCCTCTCTTAAAACATAACTCAGATTGGCCCATTTATAAGTAAACGGGTCGACATTGATACCTAAACTCTCATGGTCAATTTATTGCTGTCATTATACTTTTCATGTACCCAAAAAATTGTATATTTGCAGCCAATACCTATAGCATTCAGAAAATATATAAAAGGCGGAAGAAACAACAAAACGGCCGTATTGAAAAGGGGGTCTCAGAAATGGTCTGTGAAGGTTATTGATTGGGCGTTTAGCGAAGGTTGGGATGCTTTCGCGAGAGAAAATGGGTGCAAGATTTTGATTTTGTGGTTTTTAAGCATGAAGAGAATCTGGTTTTTAAAACCATGGTTTTCGACAATAGTCAGTCTTGGTGCGAAATGGAATTTTCGAATAATCAAGTTACAGAATCATCCAGGAAATGTAATATTGACACCAATGGTACTTAAATTGTGCCAAATTCAATAATAAAATTTATATAAATCAAATTAAGATTTGAGTTTGTATCAAGTGCTAATGAATGTATTTATGAATTTGTAGCACTGAAGAAGATCCCAAAGGAGAAGGATACAATTCCTGATCAAAATCAGCATCCTTACTTTATTAGCACTTTGGGGTCTGATTGGAAATATAAACTGGTTACTAGAAATTTAATTGACAAATTCTTTTTATTTTGTTTGTTTGATCATGACAAGTATGTGATTAGTATTCTGGTTTAGTACCTTCCAATCAATTTTACTAGGTCAAACGGATTACGCACTAGAAAGATGATTCTTAGAAATGGTCAAAGTCAAATGTCGTGGGAGGTTGACTTGAAGATTCGTCCGAAAGGTTACAGCCACATAGGACGAGGATGGCATGATTTTTACACTGCAAATGGCCTAAAAGAAGGAGACCCTTTTAAGCTTGAACTCATCCAAACTGGAATCAAACCCTATAGCAGTTTTTTATAGTATGGTCTTATCATCATATTTCTCTTGATTACATAAACACAGTCATTGACTTTTGAGGTCAAACATAATTCTTCCACATTTTCGAAATTGATGTGCTTTTTGTTACGAATCAAAAAATAACCTATATGTTTTGTGGATTTGCTGTGAAGTATACTGATTAATAAAATCTTACTTCGCCCTACAAGGAAATGATCATCAACTTTGAGGTTGAAAATTCACCCGTTTGACCTCCAAAGTCGAGTAATATGTTTAGTACCTTGAAGTAGTTAAAAGGGTATTTGGAATCGCGTTTTGGAAGTTATTAATTGATTATTGCTTTTTCAAGTATCAAGCAATCAAAGTGATTAGTTCCTAGTGTTTGGATATGGTGAAATTGATCTTGCTATATTTACATGTAAGACCTTAAACAGTTATAATTAGCTAGACACTAACTGATTATCACAACATCAAACATCAAAAGCAATCCCAAATACCCGCTAACATTTTGTGTCTTGTCCATTTTTATGCATTAGATCTTAGCACCAAGCAGTCTGAATCTCCTGGAATGGTGGGAACTCGCTCCTTTGTTGCACTTTGAAGGAATATAGCAACTCACGAAGGCGCTTGGTAATTTAAGGATTTTGATATCATTGTGCTCTGTTGTTGATCTTCTTGTGGAAATAATTGATCTTTTTTTCGTGTAGTATATTCCAAGGAAATTTGCATTAGACAACGGATTCTTCCGTGGAGAACTAGTCCTAAAAAATGTGGAAAACGAAGACTCGTGGACAGTTAACTTGAGAAACCATTAGAGCAAGTTCTACTATATTCATAGTGGATTGAGGGAATTTTGTACTGCAAATGGTTTAGAAAAAGGAGATCATGTTAAGTTTGAGCTCATAGAGACTGGCAAAAATCCGGTTGCCATTATTTCAAAGTATGAATTTGTTATTCTGATTAAATTCATTTATTCTGTATGATTTCTTAAAACTGGTATTTAATGGGTGCATGCATTTTCTTGTTAACCTCTATTTGTTTTACTCTATAGGTATGAAGATGCATCCGAGCAGTCACCCGAGGTCACTTGTTCTACGTTGAAGTTGACTTAAATCGGGTCAAACATGACAATAAACCACAAAACAACATGTTAACAGTGAGGCATGAGGTGTTGAAGAAGAAGAGTGATTGCTATATGTAATGGAATTAAGTTGAGAAATTAGCATCAGTTTATTGCCCATGCAAAATTTTAAATACACTCCTTATGTTTAACCTTTGAAATCAACTTAGTTTTATTATATTTTTTTCTGTTTATAATTATTGTTATATTAGTCTTTTTTGGTATCAATTCAATTTTTTTAAAACTGTTTTTTAAATTCTCTCTTTTGTTTTTAATAATAAAATTCTTTTCTAGAAAACATACTTTTATTTTCAAGTTTCTATCTTTTATTTTATTTTGTTTTATTTTTTGGTATCAAATCTGTCCTTTTTCAAAAAGAAAATATCTTTGTTTTTGCAAGATGCAGGGATTGAACCGGCGAGCTGAGGTTAAAGGTGGAGAGGAGGGTGGGCTGTACTTTGTTAATATCTTTGTTCATCCCACCTTCTCTCAACTCCCATCTGGTCACTCTCTAAACTTGTACATTTGCATTACCTGCTTTTTTTGTTTTGGTGGAAATCTCGACTTGATGCTTTATAGAGCATCAAGTAGAGTTTTTAACTTAGGTTTCTGTTGGGTCAGACTTGTGATTTAAAGAATAATTTTTGCTGCTTCTAAAATCACTTACTTTCATTCATACTCAAAACAAACGTAAATAGGTTGAAAATACTTACTCCTAAAGAAAAGGAAAATAACTTATCCACTACTAGACAGTTATGTAATTGTATTAGGAGTTAAATTGCACAAATTATCCCTATGGTTTGATCAAATTGCATTGTTTGGCCCTAGATTAAAATTGCAAACTTAGCCCAAATGTTTGTGACGTGGTTGCGTCTTTAACCCTGACGTTAATACCCGTTAGTTTCTAACGGAAAATTATCCCATGTGCCATCCACGTGACTTACGATTGCAAACTTAACCCTAAAAATGAGTTAAAATCAATAAAATATGTAAGAATCAGTAAAAATTAGTGATTTTTATGGATTTCTAATAATTTTTGCTCATTTTTTTACTGATTTCAACTCATTTTTAAGGTTAAGTTTGCAATCGTAAGTCATGTGGATGGCACATGGCCTAATTTTCCGTTAAAAACAAACTGGTATTAACTTCAGGGGTTAAAGGCGCAACCAGATCACAAAGTTTGGCCTAAGTTTGCAATTTTTAAAAACCAGGGGGCCAAACATGCGATTTGATCAAACCACAAGGGCCATTTGTGCAATTAACTCTTGTATTAAACTAGAGGTTACTTAAGTGTAACATGTCTCTCTATGTAAGGAGACACCCTTTATAACCCTAATCAACGATTATCAATACAAGACAATATTCCTGGTTTGATTCCCACTAACTCGTGATCTAGACACACCAAAAACATGTGTCTAAATTAAACTTTCGTTTTGACTTGACCCATCCAAACAAACTCGCAAATTCAGCTCCATGACCCGTAGCCAACACTTTATTTGTTGCATGTTGGCTTGTTTTGCCTGTTTTTTTTAATATAAAATGTTTTGTGACTTGATGGTCGATTTATAGCTATTTATTGTTATTCATCATAAAATGTTTCATGACCTGCCATTATATTTATATGTTGCAGTCACATGTGAAATACTTATTTTTATGTAATTTCTTTAGAACTTTTGCATATATCATCTTGTTGTATTGTTATTTATTTAAAAGAATGTGGAACAATTAATCTAGCTTTCTGATGTAGTTTATTCCAAAGAAATTTGCATTAGCAAATGGATTAAGTAATGGAGAAATGATCTTCAAAAATGTGGAAAATGAAGGCTTGTGGACAGTTAAATTGAGAAACCAGGCAGATAGGTACTTTTGTATTCAACATGGATTGCGTGAATTTTGTACTGCGATCGGGCTAGAGAAGGGAGATAGTTTCCGGTTTGAGCTCATCGACAACGGAAAGAAGCCTGTTGCCATTGTTTCCAGTATGAACATAGGCCAAACTGCAAGAAAATACAATTCCCTGTCATTTTTTTAACCAAATTATGCCGTTTTTATCATTAGATGGTAACAAAATGTTGCATATATCAGGGTTACCGGAGGGCGGCCACGTTGGTTCTTATTTTAGATACACTGTTACTACATCCAGCATCAAGATAGCTTATGTGGTAAGTCAGTGTAGATATTGTAGTTGTTATACCCATGAATGTATGATATCATACCATCGTTTTCGCAGGATATCCCATTGTCTTTTGCGAGATCTAAAAAAAATCCCGCCCCCCCTGCATTTTTTTTCAAGCTTCGCCACTGCTCTCATCAACTTCCACATGTGATGGAATTAGTTAAAGAGTTGCTTTTTTATGGTATATTTGATGGATGTTATGATTTTCATATGGAACTGCATTTGTTTTACTCAACATGCATGGTAACGGTTCCATGTAGTCACCATGGGCCACTCGTTCTTCGTTGAAGTTGGCTTAATCGGTGCTCGACATGGCAACCAAACCAGACTTACTACAACATGTTGACATTATGTAGAAGGTGTTCAATGATTATTGTATGTAATGGAATTAAATAGGTACCCAAATGTTTTTGTGCTTTGTTGTGAATTTGTGATATCACTTTGGGCCTCTCTACTAGGGTTAATACCGTTACTCTTTCCCCTTTTTAACTAAGGTTATCTCAACTTCCTGAAATAGATGCTAAAAATAGTTAGCGTAGGTAAGCTCGTATTTTAAAGCATTTAAACATCTTAAAACCTAAACCATTTATTTCACAATTTAAGACATGTCATGACAACCTTAATGAATTTCACATCTTTTCACAAATCTTTACTTCCTCAAATCGGTTCATGATTTGTTAAATGTTTCGTTGTACCTACCCATTACGAACGCATGTCCTACGCTTTTGCCATCAAAGTGGACTTTAATTCTCTCATCGAAGTGGACTTTTACCTTGTCAATACACGATCTCTTTTGGCACAACCCTCCCTACTAACAATTACTAACAATCATAGCCACCTCCTAAAACGTTCAACGTGTTCTCAAATCGTCGCCGACCGCCGCTATCAGTTAGCTGTTCTCACTGATCTCGGTTCTCTCTCCCTCCCTCCCTAGCCTCTTGAAAATAATGAGTAAAAGGGGAGGGGTTTGGCCGATTTTATATAGGGTTGAAATTTCTATCTCCTACGTATCCGTATCCTATAAGAATATCAATCTTTAACCAACACTTATCCCTAACTTATCTAGAATAGACTTGGATTAAACAATAAAACCTATAATTATCCTACTTAAACTCAAATCTTAGTTGAGTTTATCTCAATCTCCTCACAAGATTAAGTAAATCCTTAATCGATTACAACTATATATCTTTTACCTTGTATTTACAAGTTAGCCCCTTATAAATTCTATAAACTCTCGTTTCCAATAATTTATCCTAAACATAAAAATTTCGGATGTTACAACTGCTTAAAAAATAATTTGCCCTTTGAAATCCACACCACTTGTGACAAAAACATTCACAATGTTAGTTTAAGTCTAGAAATTAAATGATTATTTAATTTTTTTTTACATTTTCTCTGTTCTTAAGTGGAAGCCAATGGCCCAAAAATGGAGTCTTTAACTCTGGTATCTCCGAAGGGTCTCTTCGCTCTCTTCTTCCATGGCTGTATCCAAACCAAATTCACCTACACTCTTATTACTACAATTATGCGTTCTATCTCTCTTCGCCTCTTCTTCAGTCGCAACCGCAGCCGGGTACGTACAATTTATGAACCCTAATTATTCTAATCACGAACCTTGTTGATATTTATATGATTTTCGGAGCCTCCATAAGCCCTAGGATTTTTGTTCGTCAATTTACGAGCCCTAATCTTCTAATCACTAACCTTAATACGTCTCTAATTAAGGTTTTGAGTTTCCGGCTAACTTTGATCATCAGATTTGATTTTGAATCGGTCAAGCTTGTTGATTTTCATCTGAATAGCAGATCTGTTTGTGTATACTTTACTAATTGTAATATTGTATGATTGTATCCTCCTGAATCTAGCGAAAACTGTACCTTTACTAACAAACACACATCAAAATGAAGAAAATTTATTAAACGTGTGGACATTAGTTAATAATGGTGACATAATGAAGTTGTTTAAGTAATTTTGATAATTTAGTACCAATGTGTTCTATACATATACATGGACTAGTAAGAATTGTGTACACAAGTGAATCATAACGTTGGAAGCAAATAAAACTAGGCAAATTGGTTTTTAATAATCCAAACTATGACTCATTGGCTGATAATAATCCAAACTAACAGTTTGGCTGGTGATAATCTCAACTTTCACTTTTGTTGTTGATGGCAGTCCCAGTAGCAAATCATCATAGATTTACACTTATTTTCGCTCAAGTTGAACTTGGTAATTGTATTGTATTGTCAAAGACTTGAAATAGATTATAGTATATAGTCCATCTCGAATAGAAGTCAAGAGACAATAGAAAGATGAAGGGACCTACATTAAACAATACATTTAGAGACATAAATCCTAGTAGTAAATGAGAGGTTATGAAAGATGAGAAGTCTTATGACTACCAATCTTGACTAATAGCTCAAAATGACGATTTTAATTGAAATGGAGAAACGTACAAGCGAAATCAAGTGGGAATCGAGTGTAAATATATGATGATTATGTTACTGGGACTGTCACTGACAACAAAAGTGAAAGTTGAGATTATCACTAGCCAAACTGTTAGTTTGGATTTGGATAATTATCAGCCAATGAGTCATAGTTTGGATTATTAAAAACCAATTTGCCATAAAACTATGATGTGTAATATAAATCTGCAATTTTGTTCTCTTATATTTCAATGGTTTTGTTTATGGTTATTTGTTTGATTTTGTTTGTTGATTTACAGGAATGGAGGTGGTTATACTATTAATGGCCGCGTAAAAATTCCTGGTATGTAATTTATTTAAGTGGAACGTTCCTTGTTTGTCATTCAAATAACATCTTTTGTTGTTCATTTCCAGTTATGAGCTTAGCTTAGCTTTAAGTAACATTTTACTTTAAAAAAAGTTTTGTATTTATTAATGTTAGGTTAATTTAACTTTTCAGGTTTCGGTGCAAAAGGCTTTGGTCTCCCGGTTAAGGCTAACAATGCCAAAGTCATGTTAAATGGTGGTCAGCAAGTTACCTTTCTAAATCCCGATGGTTACTTCTCATTGTATCCTACTATCTTAACCGTTTATTTCTTTCCTTGGATATTTTGTTAAAAACATTGTATTAAATCAATATGCAGTTCATTGGTAATTAATCACTAGTTGCATATGTATGTACAATTGTACATAAGATTTGTATATAACTATATATGCATCTTTTCATAAGAAAGATGGTTTATCTTTTTTTTCTTATAACTGCTGAAGTTCCTTGATAATCCACTTATAGCCACAATGTGCCGGCTGGAACCCACCTTATTGAAGTTGATATCATTGGTTATTTCTTTTCACCGGTTAGTTGTTTTAATCCCTTTTCTGTTTTAAAACCCGCCCTATATACCACAATAATAATATTAGTTTTTTGATCATTTGATCCAGGTACGGGTAGATGTGAGTGCCAGAAACCCAGGAAAGGTTCAGGCTGCACTGACAGAAAACAGAAGAGGTCTAAACGAGCTTGTTTTGGAGCCTTTCAAAGAGGAACAATACTTTGAGGTCAGTTGGACATATAAGTTTCTTCGTCCCATGAAAAAGCACATAATTAAAACTATTATATTAACAACCTACAATGATATGAAACAGGGTCATTTCTTTGTTAAGGTTCCTATCAACAAATAAATAATTTTAGGTTGGAGCTTGATTTTCTTAGGACGTTTAACAATGGGAAGTGTCCTAATCTCACGGGATGGTGGGAGTACCTGTTTTAACATTTAGTTTAACGATAGTGATTTTGCATTCGGAAAGTACTAATGTTTAACATCAATAAATATAAATGATTGTTTGTTAGGGGAGTATACGAACCTGTTTTGCATTTGGGTTAAGTCATATGATTTGGACGATATTAATTTAATATAATACATCAATGGGTTGGGTTGATACACTATATGGGTCGGGCTGGGTCTTAATATAATAAAAACCCATATACCCTAAATTAAAATAAAATTAGGGCAAAAACAAAATGTATTACACACTCAAATCTTCGTTATATTAAACTGCCTCTTTGGCTCTGTGAATTGGGACTTTATGAGTAATTGAAGGTACTAATTGGTTGATCCTTTCTGCAATTTAATTTACCATGGCTCATCATTTGTGGTTGCAGATAAGGGAACCTTTTAACATAATGAATATTGTGAAGAGTCCAATGGGCCTGATGATTGGATTTATGGTGGTGGTGGTGTTCTTGATGCCCAAACTAGTTGAAAACATGGGTAAGCATTATCCTTTCTTAATCTTAAAACTCCCAAACTAAGCGTTAAATTCAGAGTCGTTGTAATTAGAAAACTGGCAAGCATTTTTTTTAACTATGAACTAGTAAATCTCGAGATGTTATCCATCAACCTAACCGCGATTTCCACAGATCCTGAAGAAATTAGAAAAGCACAAGAAGAGATGAGGAACCAAGGTGTTCCTTCTCTTGCAAGTTTGATGCCTGGAGGTGGAAGGAGCAATTAGGCATCAACATAATTATCTGGATGGGACCCACAAGCAAAATATTCAGGTTTTCAGCGTTTATATTTACCATGTAGGATCGTTTTAAGACTGTTTAGGTTGATCATAGGATTGTTTTTGTACTTGCAATCATAAACTTCTCTTTGCTTATTCTTGTTTTTATAGATACATACTTCTCTTTGTTAAAAACATACCAATTATGCTTGTATGACAGTTATGGGACCCACATAATTAAAACAAAAAATATACAAAAACATGTAAAATATATAAACTCACAAAAATATGTCATTATGTACAAGCTTGAATGTGTATCCCGGGTATATGAACAAATACAATGGAGTATGGAGCAATTGTGATCGGGTCGGAGAGGCTTACTTCGATTGGATCTAGCGAAGGTATGATCCCTGTAGAATTTACAGTTAATTCTTTTCCATTTAATAGTAATACGTGACTATTTAAATTTCCATCTTTTGCTGTTAGGTGATACTCTTGTCTGGTAAACTCTTTGTTGCCAAATTTGGATGACTGTGTTTGTTTAATTTGTCGTTTCGATGCCACCGCTATTGTGACGTTTTCAACCGAAACACCAACTTCGGTTTTCGTAACCCCGTCCAGGTTGATCAATAAGATAGTAATCCCGTTCTGCAAAATTTACCCGGTATTAAATTCACATGTAAACCCAGTGTTAAAACTCCGAAAAGTATTAAAGAAATCATGACCTTGTTACTAGTTATTTGTTAGTACTGACTGCAGTAACAGGAAGTGTATAGTTACCGGATGCCTGGAGCAATGTGCGTACGAACGGATCTTGGTTGAGCCATGAAAACGTGTCGTTAGAACACGTCTTCCCATCAGCCGATGCCAAAGAAGCGCACTACATAGTAGGTTAAATCATTTGACAATGTCAAATTCTCTACCGCTGTTGGATGTTTGCAGTAAATATCGACTTTTGATGGTTTAAATGCTCACAAATAACCTACCTGTAATAATCAGGATTGGGGACATACGAGTCGGTGTTAAGAAGTCCGTAGTTTCCTCCTATTAACGTTTGCCTACAGTATGTTTTAGTGTCATACGAAGCTGCCATCCCCAGTTGATCCAAGTACCTGTAAAATAAAATTATACACAATCATATGAGAATGTTTTAAACGTGACACATTGTAATTTGTATCTATCGTAAAAAGTTATAATTTCGGACTTACCAAAAGCTAAACACGAAAGAGTTAGTGACTTGATTACGACCGCTATTATAAGCACCTCCTGCTTCGCCTACCCAACCCACCGTTGAAGTTCCTGAATTCTTCAAAATGTTGTGAACATCTCTAAACGGTTGTGATCCTCCATCCAAATATGACGGGTCAAGAATTTTCTCAATTAAGTGATCATCCACACCTAATAAATACCAAAAATACTTTTAATATAACCATATTTCCCCTATAAAGTTGAATAAAATATAACTTATTAGCAAGAATTTCAAGAAACATGTACTTATTGATGTAACTATAAGACGGTTATGTAAAAACATATTATTACCTGGACCAAGATTATAGATATGTTGGGTAATCACTTGAAGTGATTCGTTTGATTTGCTTATAAACTCGGTGAACCAATTGGCGTCAAAGAATCCTCCTGGTCCAAGAACTAGCGGTTTCACTTCAAAACTATTGTAGATCTTCTTCACCAAGTTTTGGAGTGAAACCGTATCCAACGCGTACTGATCCGCCCTGATGCTCGCTCCGATTCCGTGTCCACTCAACTCGTTTCCTATTAGTCATCGTTAAGAAACGGCTACATAAAAGAGTCGGTTTTGGACCAAAATATATAACGTACCGAGTTCCCAACCATGAATCGTATAACCCTTGTCGACGGTGTATTTAATTAGATCTTCCGCGTTGCTCGAGTTCCATGGTCCTACTACAGAACCATTCGTGTTTACTTCTCTATGACTTAGCGCGTTTAACCCGAAGATAACCTTTGCTCTTTTAAAAATAAGAGAAAATAAAACAAAACCCTGTTACAAAAAAACTTTATATCATAAAGCATATTAATAGAACTTAAAATATGACTAAAAGTTGTTTTTACCTTGATTTTTGAAAGAAAATGTTAAGTTCATCCCATCTAGATAGTGGTAAGCAACCTTGAGTGTAGCCAAATAACTCATTATTAGTTCTGTTGAACTGGGAACATGGTTCTTGATCCCCTTGCCTTTGGTATTTCACCCTGTTTTGAAGAGTGCCACCTAGTCTAAGTTTCAATGGAGAGAAGGCTGCAAAAGATCAAATTCAATTATATATTTTTTGAGATCGAATCTCCCATTGTTACTCAGTGGTAGAGCGGTCGGCTGTTAACCGATTGGTATGTAAATGTGATTCATATGAATTTTATAAATTATAAAGAATATTTAATCTTGGTTTTATGCAAATACTCACCTTCGATTGCGTTAAACAATATTGGATTGTTAAGGTCCTGTCAAAAGATTTTAGAATCAAATAAGAATGGTATATAAGTTGAGGGTGTTTAACACATGATTAATTTAAAGCGGATAATCGAATAAACACATATTACTTTTTTTAAGACGAATTTCTTTTAATCCTGTCACTAATGAGACTTGAACCAGTAATCTCCAAACCCCTTAGGTGTTTCTAGAGGCTTTGCCTCTAACATTGGACATTCATATTTATGACTAGATATAATAAAAATGAAAAATGTGTCGAAATTAAAACTCTCCCTACAAATATATTGGTGCGGTTGTTTTACTTAAAATTGATGTTATATAGAATAGACCGACCATATATTTTAATTTTTCTGCAGCAAAAATATATAAAATTGGAAATATTTTTTATGAGTTAAATTACGTTTAATGTTTAAGTTTATTTTATAGAAAATTGAATAGACTAAAATTCTTTTTTTAAACAGAAATTTGGTGCGTCCTCTCCCTAAATTTAATGACAAGTTGACAACTCGTACGTTTAAGGTGTGTCACTTGTTCAACTATATTTGATTTTTTAATCTTCGTATAAAAGAACAAAAATATATTTTTCATTATTCTTCCTCTAAATCTTAAAAAACCGTCAAGCCCACTTTTTATACTACTTAACTAGGTTGTTTTGTTTATAAAATTAATAAAAAAAAATAATTTATCTATTAAAATAACAAATAATTTATTTTTTTTGTAATTAAATATTATAAATATTGTATATGTAGAATATATACACACATAAGCATATATAAATAAATGTTACACTAGATCATTGATATTTAACATGCATAATTAATTATATGAATTCAAAAAGATGTTATAACATAAAACAAAGCTTATATTATCATAAATTTATACTCCAGTAAATTATAATACTTATTAATAATCCTCATAAATAGTATTAAAATAAATTCAAATGATATATTTGATATTGGCCTCTGTTTAAATATGTTAAGGATAATTATGGTGACATTTTTTGCATTTTGGTATAAACCTAATTTGAGTTTTTGTGGTACTAGAAAATTTTATAAAATGTAAATTTAACAAATAATTTAGTAATTTTAAAAGGAGAAAACTTTCTTCAGAGAAAAAATATTAGTTAAAGATTAAGACATGTAACATGATTAAATAAAAAGATAAGTTGAAATCAATAAATCATATGTTAAAAGAGTTTACGATTTATAAAAAATATTTATATAACTACTCTTCTCCGTATTTAAAGTCAAAAATTAGAATTACACCAGTCTCTATATGTCCTCCTCCAAAACTCCATATTTTCAAGCCATCATAAATAGACTTAGTAATTAGGGGTAAGGAAATAAATAAATAATTATCATATTAATTAATGCTCTATTTATTTTAATCTACTAAACATAATATATTTACTTAATTTGACGTTTTAAAAGTCAACTTGATCTCATGATCAGTCTTGCCAATAAGAAAGTCGAGAGGTAACTCTAGTCCAGATAACTCCCAAAATGAAAAAGCACCCATCATGGATGCTATTATTTTTTATTAATATATACATCTTTTTATAGTTATATTCGGTCAAAAAAGCTGATAAATTTAATGATGATATTGATATGGAAGGAAAAAAAACAAGATTATAACAATTAATTTTTTCTAACATCAATTTTTTCTCCTAAATATCACGTTAAAAAGTCGTAGAAAGACATCATTGAAGATCAACATAACTCGATTTGTAGTTTTAGTTTTAAACTCACAACCTTTAAGTTATGCATGTATATGTAAATAACATAATCATCGCAGCATCGCGATATATAAAAAGTTCTGGTTCCGTCACTTCCGTATATAGAATCTAAACAGATAGAAATAATTAACTAACCAAATTGAGGATAGAAGAAGTTCCCCAGCTGCAAGTTCCATAATCACATTTCTGAGGAGGCCACCAATCCAAAGTAGCACAAATATAGTCTTCATCAACCAAACCAATTGAAGATGTTCCATTCACATAAACCATTCCTTCTGCAAAACTAACCTTTTCTAAAAGTAATCTTTTTAAGCCATGGATCATCACCATCACCACCACCAGACATAACCCTGCTGTACCCACCAGTAAACCGATCTCAACTATCACAAGTCTTTTCGATCGGGTGTTGCCATTTGTCTGGTCGCTAGCCATTGGCTAGTTTAAAAGCTTGGAGAGAGAGATCGAGGAGAGAGAGAGATGATATAATATAACTTTTTATTCTTGGGTGGAATTGGTTACAAGGTTTATATAAAAAATAATTTTACTTCGTATCAATCGAATACATGTTAAATAATTTTGATTCACATCATTCTTAACTTCAAACAATTGTCCCGTAGAGGTTGACCATTTGCTAGAGTGTGTGGTTGTATATATATATATATATATATATAATTATATTTATATTTGTGTATGTATTTGTTAGAATTGATGATGTTAATGGAAATGAGTGCGGACTATCCTTACGAAAACAATTCCTATTTATCAAATTCAAAAGTCTACACCATAAAACTGAGTTATTATTTGTTTAACCATTAATCACAATTTAAACCTCTACACAATTTTTAACCCCGAGCAATAGTGGTGCACAAATCGGTTTTTTAACCCAAACCGGTTCAACCCGACCCGAACTGGTTTGGTCAACGAAAAGTCAAAACCGGTTTGGACCCAAACCGGTTCGGGTTAAACCGGTTTTAGTAATGGGAAATGTCAAACCGGTTAGGGTTGGTTTTAAACCGGTTTGCCCTTTAAACCGGTTTTTATTAAAAAAAAAAATTCAAATAAATTTTAAACTTAATACTTAAAGTTCAACGTTTATTAATATTTGGAAAGTTCTGAAATTATAAAAAATGACAAGATAAATTTATAAAATTGTAAAACATTACAAAAATATAACAAATATAAAACATTAAGTTCAACGTTTTAAAGAGAAGTTTTAGAGATTAGAGAGTGTAAAGAGAGGTGTGATCAACCCTAAACACCCCCCACCTATTTATAGTGTTTTAAGGGTGCAAATAGAGCCAAAAAAAGGGCTAAAATCGACCCCAACGGCCATATAGCCGTTCCCCAACGGCTATTTTTTTGCCCAGCTCGAAAACCGGTTTAAACCGGTTTGTTTGAACCGGTCCCTAACCCGATCTCATCCAGAAAGCATCAAACCGGTTTTAAACCGGCGGTTTTTGGGTAACCCGAACCGGTTTGGTCCAAACCGGTTTAACCCAAACCGGTTTGCCGGTTTGGACCGGGTTAAAAAAAACCGGTTTTTTTGTGCACCCCTACCGAGCAATTTACAAAAGGCTAATCATCCAAAGGAGAAATTTAAATTCGAGCACTTTGACATCCCAAGGCCTAAACCGGAGCTTTTCCTACATCACAAACATCAAAAATATCAAGTTAGTAATGGTATAAGGTTTCCCCAAGATTCCCATGGGTTAAACCTAAGAAAAACCCAAAAATGGGGTTCAACATAAGAAAAACTCATATGCAGAATCAGCCCAGACTGGGCCTACACAGCCCATGCACAAAACAACCTTCTTTTCTGAATTCCTCTCGTCGAGGCACCCATGATCCATATATTATGGCTCCCGTAACTCAAATCCTAGCCCAGGATATGCTTATATGAAGTTTATAGCTTTACCGGTAACATGTGTTAATCATCCATTCATGTGTTAATCATCCATTCATGTGTTAATCATCTATAATGAATGTATAAAACTCCTTATACATGTCTTAGTCAAATCAAAGATAAGTCCCAATGCAACACACAAACATTTAAGGGATTTAAATTATAATCACACAAATGAGGACGAGTCTTAAACACCCGTGAAGATCATGCCCTCAACACACACATAAGGACTAGGACTTCACATAACACCCATGAAGAATACATCCTCAAAACACCATGAGGACTATGACTTCATGTATCACCCGTGAAGAATACATCCTCAAAACACCCATGAGGACTATGACTTCACATAACACCCATGAAGAATACATCCTCAAAACACCATGAGGACTATACTTCATGTATCACCCGTGAAGAATACATCCTCAAAACACCCATGAGGACTATGACTTCACATTCATTATTTTGTTTGCAAACACACACTAACAAATAATTTTCATTAAATACACCAATTAACACCCAATCATGTGTAAAGCATGAACTTCAATTTCATCAATCACATAATCATATAGCATAGTATGTAAACTACACTAAATACCAATTACTAAGTAAGTGTAAAACACTTACCTTTAATGCTAGACGAACCCGGTTGATCTTCAACCTTAGCACTCTGGTTACCTAAACATTTACACCTATTGTTTAGTAATCTAGAATCCCAAAAATGTCATTTGGGTCAAGCACCCATAAGATGAACTAAAGTTCATCACCTATGATCAACAATGGTGTATTCAACTTAAACCAACATCAATCATCCCAAAATCATCAATAAACACCAAGGTTAGTTGAATCAACCCATTTGACCCATTTAGGTAAAACTCATCTTTCCCCCAAAAATCTAAATTCTTAGATCACCAAATTAATTAGGGATTTTCATTTGGTTTTGTGTTTATGAACATCCTAAACACTTATAAACCTTTAACACATCATTTAAACACCCAATTTAGGAAAACCCCCAAATTCACCTCAAGAACCCTAATTTTTAAATAATCAAATTAGGTGTTAAAACCAAGTAATTCTTGTTTCTCCAACATTATTAACACTAGATTAAAACTTCTAAACAAGATTTAATCTGAATTAATCCACCAATTTGACCCATTTAGGGTTTTTCACCAAAACCCACCAAAACTCCATTAATGGAGATTTATAACATGAGGATGAAGAAAAGGATGCTTACTTGGAGTTTTAGAAGAAGATGAGTGTGCTAAAACCTTCAAATCCAAGCATGTAACCCATGAATTTGAGCTTTGATCACCAATCTTTTCTCCCTCTCTTCTCTTGTTCACGTAACACACACACACAAAACACACATCAGTGTGTTTTTTGTGAATCCCCAGTCCACTAAATCAGATTTCCAACAATTACTAAACAACCCTTCTAGTTTGAAAGTTATCTCCTTGCTCCCAAACTCAAGTATACCCAATTACACAACGAACCCTCGCTTTTATTTTGGTTTATTTTCATCCTTGCACCCGAAAAGTGGTTTGTTACACAAACACACTAAGGAATAGAATCTAAATTCCAATTTCATCTAATTTCATTCAATTCCATCTAACCAAACAGCCCCTAATATTGCAAGATCTATATATATAAACAAATAATATACACACGCACAAATAATCATGATCAAATGAGAAGCACCGGGGTGCGCCACGTATCACTCTGTAACGGTCCGTCACGCCTGATAACGGTCCGTCATGACACAAAATGACCAGAGGGCGACACGTGTCTGATGACTCGCGAACCCTAATCTGGTGACGGACCGTCACCACTCGTAACGGTCTGTTACGGGTCCAGAAGTTGCTTTATAAATAGATGGTCAAGCTCATTCGTTTTTCACACATTCAAACTGATCTCCACACCCAAAAATCATTCAAGAGACCCCTTAGCTCATTCCCGATGATCCCGGTTCGACTCCCGCTTGTTGTAGTGCCCGGTGTAAGAAGAAACGCTCGTAGAAAGGTCGAAACGCTAGATAAACCAAGCTAAGGGTTTGATTCAGTAGATTTCCAAACTTACAGGCTCATTCCCATAATCAAGGTGAATATTTTATCTTTCTGAAAACTTGTGTCAAACATTTTATTTACGAAAATGGCCAAATAAAGGTTAAGGGAATAATGCTTAACGTTCTTCTACGAACAAAACATTCAGGCCATAGGTATGCGTAAAACTTGCAAGAGATACACGGGTCTCGGGTGAAATTCTCGGATTGCGGCTAGTGATTGACTTATAACAACTTCGGAGGCAAACCTGTCAATTGTTATTAGACATAACGCCAATGTATATTGTGGTGCGATTGAACAGGATGAGCCTACTGAATGTGTGGATTGAACATAAAGTTGTGATTATGAAATTAATACTTGTTTGTGCCAAATGATATTATCGTCAAGATAATTGTATTCACCGGCGTTCGCGCTAACGTTTTATTTTCAAAATGTTTTCAGGAAATGAATAAACTGAAATAAGAATGGGGTATGGGCAGACATCATATCTGACCCAAGAAAAGAAAATGTGAGAGGCAGACATCAGATCTGACCTATGAAAAGGATAAACTTGCACGTTGGATTCTCAGGCCTCGTGTATAGAAAATCCTAAAGAAAAGAAAAAGGAGATAGGACCAGGGGATTGATCAACCATGGATAGTACTATTTCCGGTGGCTTTAGATGTATTTATTTCAACTCTGTTTTGTAATCAAAATGAAAAGGGTATTTAAATCCCTATGTTTATAAAGTAAATATAAAACTTTTGTCTTCCAACTGAGTTTTGATATTTACAAATACAACCCTTGAGGTTGAAAGAATGTTGAAACGATCCTTTTGAAAAAGACTTACGCTGTATATATAAAAACTCTAAAATCAAAGTTCAAAGGTAATGCCAATCGTGCTCGCACACGTCCAGGGGATGCCAGGGGCGGGGTGTGACAGAAAACATGACGCAAACATAGGATTACTGTAATTCTTATATGATCACTTGTTAGAGTTAAGCGTAACACTCTATCATGAAAGTCCTTACACATCCAACCGTTTAATATGAACTTAGTGAGGTAATATTGAGTAGTACTACTAGGTTTGACAAATCTCACCCACGTTAGTCACGCTAACTCGACCAGAGGTCGAACGGGTGTAAAATTGACCTAAACACGTCACCACTGTTGATAGACATGGTGGAAGGCATCAAACACAACAAACAATTAGCTTTGGTTGTGAGCGCTTTAGTAACATGAATATAGGTTAGCTACCTATTGATATATATTGAATGTACATAATCTAGCAAACATTATTACGAACTGAAACCTGTGAACTCACCAACCTAGTGTTGATACATTTTCTTACATGTTTTCTCAGGTCGCTAAGGCACATGTGCACGATTAGGACATGCATTGGAGTCCTTTTAGTTATTGTAAATATTAAACTATCTATCTGCTTTTAATAAACTTGACTTTTGGGCGCGGTTGTTTGCGTACTAAATACTTTACTTTTTCGCTTCCGCATTTACTCTGAAGAATTAATGGTTTTTATTAAACTCATATAGTGTCGTTTGATATGACTAATGACTGAGATCCTGGTTTGTCACACGCCTCGAGATAAAACTCTGTTAGTGAATTTTGGGGGTGTGACATATCGGCCTTTGGATGTTGAGCCTTAGGAAACAATACTCGCGAGAAAGAAAGAAGTCCTTTGAGGACACGAGAAGTCCTTCGCGGACAGAAAGAGAAAGATACATATGGTAGACTAATAATGTATAACTTAACAAAAAAGAGCACAGAATCACTAAGTATTTATCTATATGTAGTAATTATATTTATATACTTAGTAGTACAAAGAATGTTTTTCATTAAATGCGTTTTATATGATTAACATGAGAAAGAAATGTTTTATGCTAAAAGTTTTGTAAACTTCAACTCACCAGCGTTAGCTAACTATTTTAGTATGCACATCAGGTAAAAAGGTAAAGAGAAGATATGAAGCCACAAGAGCTTAGCTGATGATGGTTGGATGGCTGTTGTTGATTGAAGACCGACATCCCCATTACCTAGATTATGAATATGAACAATGTTATGTTTAAAGTTTTAATTGACTCAGAAATTGTAATAGACTTCCGATGTTTCACTTTAATGTTTAATTCAAGATTTAAGAACTATGTTTATGCTTGTTTGTACCAACTATGAGAGGTACTCGGTTTGGGCACGGCTATGAATCATAACTATAACATCCAAAATTGTTGTAATTCAATGTAAATATACAAGTGTAGTGTTCTGTTTGAGTGATTTTTCACCGCCAATGTTCTTGCAGCCTGCAAAAAGAGGATAAAAACGGGTTGGGTCAACCCAAAACACTTTTGTAGAGCTCTTTTCTACAAAAAGATTAGTGTCACATTTAATTGCATAAATTATACTATTTCGGTAATGATATAAAATTTTAATAATATAGTTAGGTGGTTTCAATCCGTTTGACATGATTCCTTTTTAGCTATATTTTTTATTTTGTTCGTTTGGTCTGTTAGAGATAAATATTGAGTTAAATTCCCATGCCTAGGTATTGCCCAGTAAACAAAAGCGGGTACCAAAAAGGGTGGGTTGAATAACATATCAAAACTGGGTTGAACAATGTTATAGTTTCTATGACCCGTTAAAGAATATTTTTTAACCAGTAGTTGTTTAAGTTCTTAAACACATAAGATATGTTAAACATCTAATTTCAAAGAGGCTAAATGGCCTGTATGGAGGATCTTTGAAGAAAGGTGCGGCGGTGATGTCTCTGGTGGCCACGCGTGAGACCTCTGGCGGCCGGGATTTTTCTGAGGTTGGGATCGGATACGAGAGATGAACCCAATAGATGTGATGGTGTTGTGAAATCTTGTGTGGAACATGTTTAGACTGATTTAAGAGTTATCTAACCCACCTATGCTTCGCTAGAACATTTGTAATTTCATCTGAATATTTTCTGCTTTCGCCGGAATTTCGTTGAAATATTAATAACACCGGCGTTTTGATAAAAGAAAAAAAAGTACACGTGTCGTGTCCCTGGTTTGTACACGTGTGTAGCGATTTCATACTCTTTGATGAATATTTTAATGAAAGTTGAAAAGTAAAAGTTTATTTTGAAACCACCGAGTTTTGTTATAGTTTCGGAATTTTCCTTTATTTAAAACGGATGGAGTTAAGTCAAAGTCAACCTTCCATCTTCCAAAGTATAAATTTTGAATGTTAGAATAATCAAAGGATTTAAATACATCCACTAATGTATAATTGATGCATTATGGAAAAAAACGAATTTTGAAAAGAAAGTAGCTAGGCTTTAAAGTCAACGAAGGTGAATTCATTACAATTTTTCATAATTTACCAATGGACTAAATCTAATGGCTTTCCAACAGGTAACCAACTAACTGTGTTTTTAATTATTTGGACTTTGAAGTCACAAACTAATTTTACTTTTCTACCATATAAAATGGAATGAAATATGGATATTATGTGTTTGTAAATTTATAATTTAAACTTCTCTTCTAAATTTAAACGTGCATGTTAATGTGGTAGGAAAATAGCCTGAACTGAATTTGTTGCTTAAAAGCTTTAGGAGAAATCAAAGAGAGAGGAGAAAAAAAGAGAAGATGGGAGTGAGAAATTAATAAACTTATGTTTTACTTTTTATTTATTTAAAATTAATTAATTAGTAAACTAAAAGCGAAAGAACATTAGGCTCTCTATCCTCATCTTTGTATTTTAATTAAAAACACATTTATCCTTCAAATTTAAAGATTTTTTAAAAACCTTTCACATCTCAATCCCCATATCTATCATTATTTAATTAAATAATACTTTTTTAATCTTTTTTATTACTTTTTCTCTTTCTTCTACTCACAAAATTAAAAAAATAAATATAGGATATGAATAATAGGGTTAGGTTATGGTAAAAAGGGTAAGAAGGAATCTATGCTTGACATGTGTTCTTTTATTGTTTTTGAAGGGAGGACATTTTGGTCATTTTGTAAAATATGTCAGGTCATTGTGTAATGTCAGGTCTGGTCATTGTGTCTAATGTCATGTCATTGTGTCAAATATTTTTCATCATTGTGTTATATGTATTCATCATTGTGTTTTACGTTTTAGATTAATTTCTTGTTATGTTAGATTAATTTTGTCACTGTTTTTTATGTATTATATATAACACAGTGATCAAAAAAATTTGACACAATAACCTGACATTAGACACAATGACCTGACATTAGAAAAATATTTGAAATTAGACACAATGATAAAAAATATTTGACACAATAACCTGACATTAGACATAATGACGAGCAAATTACACAGTGAGCTGGAAAACGTAATTTTTTTTTCGTTTTTTGTATATAACGACACTATACTCGTTTTAAAGATAAAAAACGCTCGTTTTCGCCATTGTGTTTTACGTTTTAAATAATTTCGTTTTATTTTTGTCATTGTTTTTTATGTATTATATAACACAGTGATGAAAAATATTTGACACAATAAATTGACATTGGACACAATGACTTGACATTAAAAAAATATTTGACATTAGACACAATGATGAAAAATATTTGACACAATAACTTGATATTAGACACAATGACCTGACATTAGCCACAATGACGAGCAAATTACACAATGAGCTGGAAAACGTAATTTTTTTCGTTTTTGTATATAAGGACACCATACTCGTTTTAAAGATAAAAAAACGGTCGTTTTTATGGTGTCTAATGTCAAGTCTGGTCATTGTGTCAAATATTTTTCATCATTGTGTTATATATATTCATCATTATGTTTTACGTTTTAGATAACTTCGTGTTATTTTTGTTACTGCTTTTTATGTATTATATATAACAAAGCGATCGAAAATATTTGACACAATAACTTAACATTAGAAAAATATTTGACATTAAACACAATGATGAAAAATATTTGACGCAATTACTTGACATTAGACACAATGACCTGACATTATACACAATGACCTGACATTAAACACAATGACCTGACATTAGACACAATGATAAGCAAATTACACAATGAGCGGGAAAACGTAATTTTTTTTATTTTTGTATATAACGACACTATACTCGTTTTAAAGATAAAAAAACGCTCGTTTTTATGGTGTAATTTAAAAAAAAAATAATGTCGTATGTAAAAGTTATGAACGTTTAAAAAAGGGGGGGGGCTTAATAAAAAGTCAACAAAAGTAGCCATTACTAAAAAAACCATTCCAACTACTTTTTCTCCTATAATTTGATCACAACCATTAAATCCTTGTCAATTTGATCTAATGGCTCTAAATCTTTCTCACCTTTTTTTATTTTAAAAACCCTTTTTATTTGAACCTAATTCATGAATAATAAGCCTTTATATTTAGGGAGCTCTTAAAATTTTTCTTCAAATTAATTTTAGGGATTGGGTATGGGAAAAGGGACCCTAGCGTGGAGTGAAAAAACAAGAATTTCTTGTATTCTCTTTAAATTTTAGAGATTGGGATGGGGATGAGGATGAGGATGAGGATGAGGATGTGAATGCTAAGAGCATTCCCACCAGCTTCTCATCTCCAACCCTATAATTTAACTAAAAAACATATTTATCCATAAAATTTAAAGAAATTTTAAAAACCTCTCACATCTCAATCCCCATATTTATCCCTGTTCAATTAAATAATATCTTTTTAATATTTTTTTCTCTTTCTTTCATTCACAATCACTCACAAAAAAATATAAAAAATAAATATAGGAACAAATAGTAAGTCCATGTATTTATGAAACTCCTAAAGTTTTTTCTTTAAATTTTAGGGATGAGGCATACAGACGGGGATCCTAATATGGAATAAAAAAACATGAATTTATTGTATCCTCCCTAAATTTTAGAGATGGTAATGGAGATAGGAAACTAAATATGAGTACTCTTAGAGCATTTACATCAGCTCCCCCGTTCCAATCCTAACAATTTAACTAAAAATTATCATTTCTTAAATTTATATCTCACTTTTTAAAAAGCTTCCACATCAGACTCCAATATATATATATATATATATATATATATATATATATATATCCCTTATTTTAATTAAATAATACTTCTTTATTTATTTATCATTATTATTTCTCTTTCTTACACTCACACACACTTACAAAAAGTATAAAATAATGAATAATGGATGAATGATAACTTCCTAAATATAAAAGGATAGTTATAGTTTTCTCTAAAATATAGAGGATGGAGATGGGATGGGGGAGCTGATGTGAGCGTAAAATTACATGATTTTTCATGTTTCCTTTATAATTTAGAGATGAGGGTAGAGATAGGAAAACTAATGTGAATACTCTTATACACACATAACCCAAGCCCCTAACCAAATTTAGGAGCTTTTATATCTTTGAGCCACACTTATATATATCCTCTCTTTTTAAATTTAATAAGATGGATCATGTAAATAAGTTTATAAAGATATTGTTTTGGAATAGACTAGATTAAGAGTAATGTTGATAACTTAAAAGTTAAAATGGAAAAAAGAATATGTGGGGTGATGTTTCTATCGCTTTTACCTAGTGGGATGTGGGTGGGCTCAAAAAGATCAATTTATTCAAATAAGAAGAAAATAAAATAAAAACAAAAAACTGAATATGACAAGAGCGTGGTCTACATTCATTCATAATCAATTAACTACATTCAGTATATACAATCAATTAAATTTCTAACATTATCTCAATTAACTTAAAATCAACGAGACCATCTCTAATGGTTTCTTCAATAGATGGGTACCACATCGCTTATCTTTACGGGCGTGCCTGATGTCTCTATCTGGTCTTTCTACACAAAAACGTATCTCTTCTTTCTCTAATCCCTCTACATTTCCGGTCCATGAGTGTCCGTCCCCTAAGCCACGGACAACCCTATTGGAGATGCTCTAACGAAAACTAAACGTTTTATATAAGATAGTTTAGTTTATTTTAATAGTACTTGACGAAATTTCAATTTAGATTTTTTTTATAATTTTTTTTGTATAATAATTATCTCTTCTATTTGGGTTTATTACTGACAATAATTAGTTGGAGTTAAAACAACTGTATTATATTAATTTATATATATTTTTAGATAAAACGTTTCTTGTACTTTAAAACTGTTATTTGCGTCATCATAGTTTCTATTTTCATCACTTTTCGTCCTTCCAGTAAACGTCCGTTAATGAAGCGACATAGAAGGTCTACGTGATCATCAATCAGTTGTCCGACATAGAACGAGCATGAAACTGGCTCCTTACTAGCCCTTTTTTGCTTCTTCCTCACCATCTTTATGACCTTTTATAATGGGATGACATGATCATCATTCTCACTGGTACTCTCAAAGTCATCAAGGTATATATTAATATATTCCTCATCATCATTTTCAACATCGTTTCTCTCTTCCATGTCTTCACTCTCAACAGCTTCCATATATTCATCCATTTCCATTTTCATATCCTCCACAACTGTGTCATCAACCATATAATTTGAGTCCTCATCCTCATCTTGTGATCCATCTATTCTTCCTTTATCCACATGCTCTTCATCATTACAATTCCTAGTCTCATCCGTGTCATTAGTTTTAAACTGTTGGGAACCCATTTATCGGTTTTTAACTTTTAAAACAGTTTTAATTAATCTCACTAATCAACAAATCAGATTTGCAATAGCGAAAGCGTTTGTACATGTTAACCGCTCTAAACCGGAATCCCGTCAATGATCCGATTACACGCATAAAGACAATAAAATAAATCAACCATAGCGGGTAAAAGTTTATACCTTTGACAATTCTTGGAAGATCTACACTTCGGAACAACAAGCGTCTCGCTAGTGACTGTTCACAAAATCCGCAAAACTAAATCCCGTCACATGGATTTGCGCTAGAGCGACCCACACAATCAAACCGGATTACGATAGAGAATGGCGTCAGCGACGGCGATATGCGCATGGCGGTGGCAGCCGGTTGAGTGGTGGTGGCTTACGGCGGTGAACGACGCAAGGGGGAGAAAGTCGGTGACTTCGTGCGCAAGTCAGGAGGAGGCCAAAAGATGATTAGGGTTTTAGGTTAAGGATATATTTATAATTCCTTAACTTACAAACCGCACCCTTGAGAATTAACTATTAATTCCCTGTAATTAACTATTAATTACCTTTAATCCTTGCATTTTACTAATTACAATTAATCAGTCAATCTCATCCGACTAACATTTAACTCTTAAATGTTTAAACCTTTTGTCTTTAATTATTTCTCTAAATAATTAATCACTGAATTAACCGTTTAAATATTTCTCTAAATATTTATTCACCGAATTATAAATCCGCGTTTCGTGAACTATAATGTTTATGACTAAACATTATTAATTGTTCGTTATCCGAAGTGTAACGTTTTGGATCGTACCTCGATAGCAACGTTGATATTATTGATAATCGGACATCTAATATCCAACACAAACATCTCATGATCACAACAGTCAACCTTTTCATGAATTGGTTGATTGTCTGATAAATTGTTCATAATCACACGTGAGTTCCAATATTCAACATATATCTCAATTGGTTTTGTTCAATCAAGCTTAGAAAAGCTACTTCAATATCTAATGTTTTTAGACCAGTATCCAAACTAACACAAGGAAGCTTAAAATGGTAATAATAGACCATATCAACTGGATATCCCATGGTCTTAACCATTTCTTCCAACATGTCTTTACCAAAAAATTTCTATAAATATTAAAACATTGTTTTGGACTTTTATTTAAATCCAAACCAGTCAAGTATGAGTTATTTATTTGTAGATTCCTACGAGAAAGGTTTACCATGTCCAAGAAAAACATTAAATAAGTCCAAATTCAACCATGGACATATGCGAGCAATCAAAAACATTGTGACATTACAACTTGTGTGCTATTTGAAAATGAGAAGGTGATTTGACAAATATTTTGTATCCTATTTTATTTTATCTTGGTAGAGTTGTGAAATTAAAACCTAAATCACGTAATTAGTTCCTCCTGTAAACTAAATAATTGTATGTTATTTTGATTTTTAATTAAGGTTTTAGCATATCACTCAACGATTACTGTCCAATAATATTAAGTTTTCTAGATGTTCTTTTTTTCTAAATAGGTTGCGACAAACAGATATTATTTAATTAAAATAATTAATTCCTTTTAAGTTATTTTATTTTCAATAAAATCAATTAAACTAATTTCTAATTTAATTTAATAAATAATAAAGTATTTGTTTACAGTAGTTAAATATAAATAATTGTGTAGTTCATCTCATAAATAAATGCCTACTAATTTAATTGTCTCGTTATAATATCAAATATTATTAATCTATTATATAGCTTGTTATAGAAATAACAAACTCTTATCGTATTATCTTTAATTAATAAATCATCTCAGATAAAAAGGTTATCATCACATTATAATCATCTGTTCGATAGTTATTATTCATGTAACTTAAGTATTTTTAACATAAATAATGATGTTATAATATAACATTTTATATCTAGTAAAAAAAACATTTTACGCTTCATATCTAGTCAATTATTGTATGCCGATCAACTTGTATTGTGTGCAATTTGCTATTTTTATTTCATAGAAGTGTCAAATTTTAACTTTGTCAACCATTTTGCTAATGCCTATAACGTGAAGCAACGTAGCAATCTTATTTTAATAAAGCCATATAAAATAACGGTATTGGGTTTTTAAATGGGCAAACCCGGTGCACAAAGCTCGCGCGTGCACGTGGTCTGGAGTGTCGAGCTAATTTGGGTCTGATGTACGCATCCTTACCGTTACTGTGATTTATGGGTTTTCAAATGGATATTAATTAAATGACATTTTTAAATGAATATATAAAATTTTTACTAAACATTTATATATTTGAAAAAAACACATTTGTAACATCCCGAAAATAAAACGACGTATTTGATAAAGCTCGTGAAAATAAAAGAATAAAAGATCGAGGGTCGTTCGGATAATATCGAAAATAGGGAAAAAGGGGAGGAAGGGGTGGGCTTAACCCTAGCCCCCCTCCCCCCTAGAGTTTCATTCCACCATTTGCAACTTCCTAGAGAGAGAGAGTTTAGAGAGAGAAAGTCGGTTTTGGCTCCAAGAAGCTCAAGTATCGATTGCCTTTCATCAGTAGAACGTTTAGCCTGAAGATTCAAGCTCAAAACATGTAACAATCTCACCAAATCTGAGTTTTTAATTTGAAGTGGGTTTTGGGTTTGTTTTCAAAAAAATGATGGATTTTACGTACGAAATGGAAAACAAACCTTGGATCTGGACTCACGAGTATAAAAACAATGTTTTGAACGTAAAAAGATCGAGTCTTAATCACAAGAAAGCTTAGCCGCCATCTTCATGCAGAAACTAGGGTTTCTGCTGAAGAAGACAACTAGGCAAAATTGCCCTAGTTTCACTTGGTCATAGTATCGCTTGGGAATAGTTTCGCCTAAAGCATAGCTTCGCTTAACCTTAGTTTCGTTTGGAACTAGTTTCGCTGAACCTATAGCTTCGCTTGATCACAGTAAGCGAAACATCTCAAGAAGCGAAACTATTTTAGTTTCGTTGGGTTAGTAGAGGGAGTTGAATTAACATTTCTTTAATCATTAATTCAGATAGTGAGTAACGCGTATTGGACCAGTTCAAGTACACAGATGATAGCCTAACATGTGAGTTTCTATTGTCCATTTTCTTATGTTTTTGGGTTGGCGTGCATATTGACATAATGATTTGAAAAGTAAAGTATTATTTTATAAAAATCGTTTTTTTATAAAATGAAAGTAAATGAGCAAGGAGTAGAGTTTATCTTTGAAACTTAAACGTTTTGAAGAAAGTGAAAGAAAGTAAAGAATGATAAATAAGCAGTATCTCGGTACAGCTTAACAGTGACAGATGCCATGTTATATGATTATGTGTTAATATATGTTATTTGTCTACGTGTTATGTGGTTAAATGAAGTATATTATGTGTCGTAGTATAATTGTATAGTAGTGTAAAGTAGAAAGCTCTGCAGGCATGCTAAAGTAGAAGTCTTACCCCGAGGTGTAAGCAAGCTAAAGGAGTCTCACCCTGAGTTGTGAGCAAGTTAAAGTAGGGGTGTTCATCGGGTTTTTTAATTGGGTTTCGGGTTATTCGATTTGGGTTATTCGGGTTTTTTGTTATAAGAATCCAACCGGTTTACCGACGGTTTCGGGTTATTCAGTTTCGGGTTTATTCGGGTCGGGTTAATCGGTATTCGGGGTTCTAAATACAAGTTGCAACGCATACCTTATTATTTAACTTAACATGATATTTATTAAATAATAAGCACAAAATGTCAAATAAAAACACTCTCAATATGATTTTTCGTTCAATTCAATGCACTAAACACGTATATTAACTAAAAACATAAAATAAAATAAGCATAAAACCAAAGTGTATCAACCAATCATATAAACTAAAAAAATACAAATCGTATCAACCAATAAACTTATTAACAGTGTTCACTCTTCATATTTTCACCTTCAAGTCCGCACGTCCGTTTCCAATCATATATTAAAAAAAGTGAAATAAAATAAACATTGAAAATGTTTAGATGTATATTGAGATAAGATTACAAATAACTATTAATAATAAAATACCTTTTTATTATTATTCGGGTTAATCGGGTTAACCCGGTTGACCTTTTTTTAACCCAATTACCAAACCGAATACTATCTTCGGGTTCGGGTTCCATCTTAAACGGGTTCGGGTTGTTCGGGTTCCATCTTAATCGGGTTCGGGTAATTTGGGTCGGGTTCGGTATTCGGGTTTCAGGTAAAATGAACACCCCTAAGTTAAAGGAGTCTTACCCTAAGTTAAAGGAGTCTTACCCTAAGGTGTAAGCAAGAAAGGAACCTTGTCTTTGGACAATGGTTCGTATGTGATAGTTTAATGTGTGTGAAAGTCACTTGTCCTGTACGAGTGAAAAGAAAGTATGAAAGAGTAAAGGAGGACCCCTTAAATGGTTTCCTCAAAGGCAAAGTTTTGATAAAAGATAGTAACGAAACTATTTTGTAATTGTAACGTTGTAAAATTTTAAAATAAAAGATAAAGTTTGTTTTAATGTAAAGAAATAAAGCTTATTTTATTTTGTAAAATTAAGCTACCTTAATGAAAGATAAAGTTTACAGTTAAAGCAAAGATAAAACTCACCAATGTTAGCTAACTTTTAGTATACATGTCAGGTGATAAATGTAAAGAGAAAGTGTGAGTAGAGGAGCTGTGAGGGCTCGATAGCATGGACTGCTGGGCTGCGCTGCTGAAGACTGACATTTCTTTAGCCGACAGATGTTGAACAATGTTTTTGTTAAAGCTTTATTTCGTTGTGAATTTTGAATGTTTAAACAAGAATTCTGATGTAATGGCTATTCTGATTTTCGGTTTAACAACTATGTTTATTATGTTTTATGCCAACTATGATGTATACCTGTTTGGGGCGTTTCAACATGGCACACCCCCAAATTCCACTAACGGAGTTCTACCGTTAGGAGCGTGACAAACCAGGATCTCAGTCATTAGTTACGTCAAACAACACTATATGAGTTTGAACAAAACCATTAAACGTTCAGAGTTAAATGCAGAAGCGAAAACGTTAAAATGAAATCAAAAGTAATTACGCGCAACAACGCGTCAATTAATGTAAGTAGGTAAACTAGTAAAATATTTGAAATGAATGTCTTGATTGTAGGACTCCATGCATGTCCTAAGTGTGCAACCTGTGCCAAAGCGACCGGAGAAACATGTAAGAAAAAGTGTCAACACGAGGTTGGTGAGTTTACAGGTTTGTATATAAATAAGTTGTTTGACTGTTGTTGGATCCACATACGTAAGTCACACCTATTGCTAGCTAGACAATGTACAAGTTACTCTAAACGCTCGCAGCCGTAGACTGACAATTTATGTTTGAATGCCTCCCACCATGTCTACCAACCATGGTGCATGTTTTAGGTCAATATTACACCCGTTCGACCTCCAATCGAGTTAGCGCGACTAACGCGGGTAGGGTTTGTCAAACCCAGTAGTACTACTCAACATACCTCGCTATTCTTCATATTTAAACAGTTCGATATGAGGACTTTCATGATAGAGTTTACGCTTAAGTACACAAGTGGTAGTGAAATACTATGTGATCCATGTCCGTTTGTGTGTGTCTCTCCCTGGATGGAAGACAAATAACGAATGTCTGTTCGTATGCATGTTTCTCCCCAACAGGAAAACATATAAAATGATGTTTGTTTGTACGCATGTTTCTCCCCAATGGGAAAACAAGTAAAATGATGTTTTTTTGTACGCATGTTTCTCCCCAACGGGAAAACAAGTAAAATGATATTCGTTTGTATGTATGTTTCTCCCCAACGGGAAAACAAGTAAAATACCGTTTGTGTGTATGCATGTTTCTCCCCAACGAGAAAACAAATAAAATAATGTTTGTGAGTATGCATGTTTCTCCTCAACAGGAAAACAAGTAAAATGATGTTTGTGTGTAAGCATGTTTCTTCCCCAATAGGAAAACAAGTAAAAAGTGGCAGTGAAACCCACCTGCGTTGCGTAGTAGGTAGTATCACAAATGTATGAGATTTGAAACCTCAAAAAAAAAAGTCTGCATGGCTTACGTATGCCCTAGAATTATAAACACATAAGTTAGGGACATATGGGATTTGTGACGACGACACGGAAGATTACAACGTCTTAAAACATTCTAAGGATCAATAAGTTGATGAACGTGTCTACGGGAATAGGGTTTCTTAATATAATTATTAAGATGAAAGCGTTTCGTGTCGAACGACTCTAATACGAATAATATTAAATAAGTAAATAAATTCATGCGTTTGTATCATTTAATAATGGTCTAAGAAAATAATATCACATATATATTATTTTTGAACTCGTAGGAAATATACTATAATCATTTACGTGACAAAATAATAAATATATTATTTTTATTCGAGGATACGAAGTGGGTAAACAATATAAATAATTATATCATTTATTAGTTGAAAGCGTTATACGAGGTTAATAAACGAGGCGAAATAATATACAAATATATTATTTTATTCTAGAAGTCACGGTTTGAAAACATATTATTTTATTCGAAGTCGTGGTTTGAAATTAATATAAAAATACTATTTTAAAATTGGGTATTTTTAATGAAAAAGGGTTACAAACCAAACCCGAGCCTACGAGTGGTTTACGGGGTTAAAACATATTTATATATTAATATCATAATATGGTAATAGATTTTATATTAAAATAATAGCTTAAAAATTGGTTTAAAAAGAAATGGAGGTGGAGGGACTCGAACCCGGGTCTCCTCCCCACCAGTACACTCAGTTAACCAGACCAGGCTGCTAGGGAATCGCACAAGAATCCGGTTTAATTTGGTTTTAATCAATAAGTCCGGTGTATTCCCCTCCCCATCCATGCACGATCGAATCCAGCCCCAAACCCTCGAATCCGGACGCGACCAGTCAATTTATCAAAGGGGTTTTGTACATCGGGGGTTTGCGAATCAGTGGGTCGTTTAATTGCAAAAAACATCTCATGGGTCGTTTGATTACCGAATGAACGTCGAAACCCTAGTTTAGGATGTCTGATTCGATTTGAGCAATTCAAATGATAAAACATATTAAAATCATAGGGCTTTTATTAATTAAGACCTTGCGAATTCAGTGGTGTAGTTTGATTTGATTGAAACCGTGCTTACGAGAAAAACCCCCAAATTGACCTAAGAACAAACCCTAATTACCGGATCATTACCAACTCGATAATAAAAGATTGAATTAATAGAGTGCTTTCGTTGATTTAACGGCTGCGAAGCTAATGATGTGGTTTAATTGGATTTAAATCGGGTTCTGAGTAGGGTTCGACTAACTTGGGAATGCATGGTATCGGATCATGATAAACCCGATAATGTAAGCCCTAATTAGGTTAGGGTGTTTAATCTAGATGTTAAAACGAAGCTAAGGGTGGAATCAATTACCAGAATAGATGGTGGATTGATAGGATTCGAGTAAATGAAGGTCCGACAGCGAGCAGTTTGAGCTCCGGCGGGTTTCTCTGCTACTCCGATCGAATTGAATAGTGTAACAGGTTCAGTGGGTCTCGGTTTAGGTGTGCAGATGATCAATTCGTGAAATGATATACGAATTCGATGGATTGGATGGTATTTACTCATCATTTCAATGGTTAAGACTTTAATACCCTATAATGGGATTAATTCGGTACAATGATTGTAATAAAAACTGTAATAACGATCGTTAATGCCTTTATTGTGCACATCCGTTACCATTTCGCATGAATTTCAGGTTTAGAATTCGAATTTGGGTTAAGGACATCCGGTTTGACTTTCTAAAGTCAACTAAATTGACTTTAGTCGAATTACAGATTCAGTCCTTGTGGTTTCATGCTTTAACGTTTAAAAATTGATAGAACAAGTCCCTTGGGTTTGAGTTATGTTAAGAACAGGTTAGTTTGACTATCAAAAGTCAACAGGGACACAAGTATCTAATTTTAACTTTACCAAGTCAATTAGAATTGAGTTTGGACTAATTAGACAATTAGTCCTTGTAGTTAGGGTATGTAGAAATGACAGAAATAGACCTTGAACTTTGAGATAAGGTTAGATAGGTTAACTTTAACTGGACTTGATTAACAGAGTTAACTTGAAAAGTACGGATTGTCACATCATCCACTAGTTGAAAGAATTTTCGTCCTAAAAATTAGAATAGTACCTTAGGTTTTTGACGAAGAGTGCTTGAACAGATGAGGATAGTTGCGCATCATCTGGTCCTCGCGCTCCCAAGTGAATTCCGGTCCGCGTTTCGAGCTCCAACGAAATCTGACAATAGGGATTTTACGGTGTTTGAGCGTTTTGACTTCCTTATCCATGATTTCCACCGGTTCTTCGACAAAATGCAATCGTTCATCAATGTGTAGTTCCTCAAGAGGAACCGCGAGTGTTTCGTCTACTAGATATTTCTTCAAGTTCGAGACATGAAAGACATTGTGTACACCACTCAGTCCTTCAGGTAGGTCCAGTTGGTAAACTACTGGGCCAATTCTCTTCACTCTCTTGAATGGTCCAACATAACGAGGATTCAGTTTGCCTCGCTTCTTGAAGCGAATGACACCTTTCCAAGGTGAGACTTTGAGTAAAACCATATCGCCTACTTGAAACTCTAACGGTTTACGACGCTTATCGGCGTAGCTCTTTTGACGATCATGAGCTGCCGCCATACGGTTTCGGATTTGAAGGATCTTCTCAGAGGTTTCGAATACAAGTTCGAACAGTAAGTTGGCTATCCCCAACTTCAGCCTAACAGATAGGAGATCGGCATTTACGTCCGTACAATGCCTCGAATGGTGCTGCCTTGATGCTAGTGTGATAACTATTATTGTAGGAGAACTCCACCAGAGGCAGGTGAGACTCCCAAGTGTTACCGAAATCAATCACACAAGCTCTAGCATATCCTCTAAGTTTGAATGGTACGTTCCGTCTGGCCATCGGTTTGTGGATGATACGTTGTGCTCAAGTCTAGACGCGTGCCTAGAGCATTTTGTAATGATTTCCATAATCGCGAGGTGAATCGAGTGCCTCGATCTGAAATAATAGAAATTGGCACTCCATGCCGAGAGACTGCTTTCTTTAAATAAATACGAGTGAGTTTTTTCCATTTTTGTCGGTCTCTTGGGTTGCTAGGAAGTGAGCGGATTTTGTCAAGCGATTGACGATCACCCAGGTAGTGTCGCATCCGCTAGGATTTCGGGAAAATTTGGTGATAAAATCCATAGAGATTTGCTCCCATTTCCACATTGGCATCTCTGGCTGTTGAAGAAAGCCAGAAGGCTTTTGGTATTCCATCTTGACCTTTGCGCAAGTCAGGCACTTGCTCACATAGGTGGCTATATCCGCCTTATTCTTTGGCCACCAATATAGCACCTTTAGGTCGTGGTACATCTTGTCAGAACCTGGATGAATGGAGTATCGAGATTTGTGAGCTTCATGCATAACCAGTTCTCTTAAGTTCCCATACACTGGAACCCGTATTCGCTCTACGAAGTAGCGAATGCCGTCTGATTTAACCCTAAGTTGTTCTTCCATACCACGCGTGGATTACAACGGCAGGTTTTCCTTTTTCAGGTCTTTCAAGTTGATCACTTCGGATTTTGTCAGGTAATCCGGTGTGAATAGTAAGTTGTAATGCTCGAATTCGCTTGGGTTTGGTGTCCTTATGGCTTAGGGTATCGGCTACTACATTAGCCTTACTCGGGTGGTATCTGATTGCACAATCATAGTTGTTTAAGAGTTTGACCCAACGACGTTGTCGCATGATCAACTCTTTCTGTTCAAAGATATGCTGAAGACTCTTGTGATCGGTGTAGATGGTGCATTTGGTACCGTACAAGTAATGTCTCCATATCTTTAGTGCAAATATCAAGGCTCCCAACTCTAAGTCGTGAGTCGTGTGGTTCTTCTCGTGGATTTTTAGTTGACGAGAAACGTATGCGATGACCTTCTTGCGTTGCATCAGCACACAACCAAGACCTTGAATGGATGCATCACAATACACCACAAAATCATCTGTTCCCTCTAGAAGAGATAGGATTTGGTGCACTGCAGAGTTTCTGTTTTAGAAGTTGGAATGTTGATTCCTGGGTGTCACCCCAGTTATAGGGTTTAACCTTTTGAGTTATGGCTGTGAGGGGTTGGGCAATCTCGAGGAATCCTTCGATGAAACGACGGTAGTGGCCAGCCAATCCCAGAAATTGACGCACCTCCGTCAGTGTTGTAGCTGCTGCCCAATTCTTGATTGCTTCTACTTTAGCTGGATCGACATGTATTCCCGTCTTGTGGACTACATGTCCTAAGAATTGCACTTCTCGAATCTAGAACCGCACTTGGAAGACTTAGCATATAATTGCTCTTGCTTCAGTAATTCCATAATCAAACGAAGGTGTTCCTCATGTTCGTCCCTATTCTTGGAATAGATAAGAATGTCATCAATGAAAACAATGACGAACTGATCAAGGTACGGTTTACACACATAGTTCATGAGATCCATGAATACCACGGGTGCATTGGTCAATCCGAAGGGCATGGCCATGAATTCGTAGTGACCATACCTAGTTCTGAAAGCCGTCTTTGAGATGCCCTCGTCTCGGACCCTCAGTTGATGATAACCGGATCTAAGATCTATCTTGGAATAGAAGCTTGATCCCTGGAGTTGATCAAACAAATCATCGATGCGGGGTAAAGGATAACGGTCCTTGTTGGTTACTGTATTAAGTTCACGGTAGTCGATGCACATGCGGAAGGTCCCGTCCTTCTTCTTGACAAATAAGACTGGAGCTCCCCATGGCGATGAGCTAGGTCTAATAAAACCTTTATCCAACAACTCTTGCAGTTGTGTGGATAGCTCTTGCAATTCACTGGGTGCAAGTCTGCAGGGTGCCCGAGCAATAGGCGCTGCTCCAGGTGCTAGATCACTTTGAAATTCGACTTGACGATGCGGTGGAAGACCTGGTAGATCTTCGGGAAATACTTCCCGGTAATCACGAACGATCGGGATATCGTCAATCTTCTTCTCCTCAGATGGCTGCTCGGCGACGAGAGCCAGAATGGCAGTATGACCTTTACGTAAGCACCTCTACGCTCTTATGAAGGATATGATGCCTATGACTGCACTACTCCTTTTTCCTTGGGCAGAAAGGGTTTCTCCTCTCGGGAGAGGAAGGCGAAAAATTTTATCATGACAGATAATCTCGGCTTGGTTCTTAGATAAACAATCCATACTGACAATTACATCGAAACTACTGAGTGTGACTGGCATGAGGTCAATGTCAAGCTTATGGAATTTATCGTTGGAGTGTAAGGAATAACGTGTTAGTTTAGAAAGAATTCCTCAAATTCCGTTTACAGAGTTGGAGTCGGTGGTTTTACCATGAGATTCTACTAGAGTTTCAATGTAGGTGGTTCTATTGATCCAGTCTGGATGAGAGTCTTAGTTTGATCCAGTCTGGATGAGAGTCTTAAGTTCACTAAGACTCTTACATGAGTGAAATAAAATGTTGGATCCTATTGATGATAGTTTAGTGTATCCGTAGACATCTTCGACATGATAGTCGTGTCTATCAATTGTTGTACATGTTTAACGATATCAACTAGTCGTTGAGCGGGTTACGTGAATTTCTACTGTCAATGGAAATATAAGTATGTAGATCACAGATTAGGACCATTTATCAACACGCTAGGTTTCACCAGGACTTACATGCACCTCAAATTATTATTACATGTGCACCCGTAATGATAATTTGCCATACATGCTCACCCCAGCTCTCCCTGCCCGTGTTAAAATGTCCTTTAGTTTGTATTGTCGAGTACAGTGTGTTTTCAGATATGATAAATCATCGGATGACTTAGTTATCAACCATAAGTTGATCAACTAGGACTCATATCAGGATGAGTAGTCGGAAATCGCTTGATCCGAGTATTCACTCGAATTAGAACATAATACGAGAGTTCAATCCAGCGGATTGTAGATAGGAACATGTACATGAAACAAACATGCACATGAGATGCGACTTCGAGAGGTGAGACTAGTTCATGAATATGAGTTACTGGAATAAGCATAGCAGCCGTCCTTCCAACTGAGTCAGAATAGGGTTTGAGTATGCAATGAGTAAAACATTCTCATCTTCATTGTCAATCTATCTTCAACAGAATATCGACCAATGACGTGAGCCCATGGCTCAGGAAAGTGATGAAAACTACGTGTCACTGGATTTTGCAATACTACGTGCAACGGCCTACCTTCACACGACGTACCTCAAGCGAGGCCCACGGGTTCGGGCATGAAGTAGAGTAAAGCTAGTGAGGTCGGAATATGGTTGCTAGTAGGTGCAGGAGGGACTCGCCTCCGACGAACCCAACTCTCAAAGAGATATGTGCCAGTGCCGGGTGTCATCCCTAACACGGTCCTGAGAAGGCCCACCGTACTTGACAGATGATGGTTGTGTGCGAGACTCCTCCGAAGGCTCCATTTTACTGCCCTCGAACTGGAGTGGATGTTGTTCTGATGATTCCTTGAGTGTCGCCACTGGGAATGATGATGCATTACGAATGGCGTGTTCCTCGTCAGCAGAGGGTGATATGGATGGTGAAACATGCCTGCAATGCAATGTGTGTATGGATGCTGTGTATGTCATTTATGAGTGTCTGTGTCATGTAACTAATGTGTGTGGGTTATAGTCTAGTATGCAATCCTAGTTCTCTATAACCAATGGCTCTGATACCAATCTGTCACACCCCCAAATTCCACTAACGGAGTTCTACCGTTAGGAGCGTGACAAACCAGGATCTCAGTCATTAGTTACGTCAAACGACATTATATGAGTTTGAACAAAACCATTAAACGTTCAGAGTTAAACGCGGAAGCGTAAACGTTAAAATGAAATCAAAAGTAATTACGCGCAACAACGCGTCAATTAATGTAAGTAGGTAAACTAGTAAACTATTTGAAATGAATGCCATGATTGTAGGACTCCATGTATGTCCTAAGTGTGCAACATGTGCCAAAGCGACCTGAGAAACATGTAAGAAAAAGTGTCAACACGAGGTTGGTGAGTTCACAGGTTTGTATATAAATAAACTGTTTGAGTGTTGTTGGATCCACATACGTAAGTCACACCTATTGCTAGCTAGACAATGTACAAGTTACTCTAAGCGCTCGCAACCGTAGACTGATAGTTTATGTTTGAATGCCTCCCACCAGGTCTACCAACCATGGTGTATGTTTTAGGTCAATATTACACCCGTTCGACCTCCAATCGAGTTAGCGCGACTAACGCGGGTGGGGTTTGTCAAACCCAGTAGTACTACTCAACATACCTTGCTATTCTTCATATTTAAACGGTTCGATGTGAGGACTTTCATGATAGAGTTTACGCTTAAGTACACAAGTGGTAGTGAAATACTATGTGATCCATGTCCGTTTGTGTGTGTCTCTCCCTGGCTGGAAGACAAATAACGAATGTCTGTTCGTATGCATGTTTCTCCCCAATGGGAAAACAAGTAAAATGATGTTTGTTTGTACGTATGTTTCTCCCCAACAGGAAAACAAGTAAAATGATGTTTGTTTGTACGCATGTTTCTCCCCAATGGGAAAACAAGTAAAATGATATTCGTTTGTATGTATGTTTCTCCCCAACGGGAAAACAAGTAAAATACCATTTGTGTGTATGCATGTTTCTCCCCAACGGGAAAACAAGTAAAATAATGTTTGTGAGTATGCATGTTTCTCCTCAACGGGAAAACAAGTAAAATGATGTTTGTGTGTAAGCATGTTTCTTCCCCAATAGGAAAACAAGTACAAGGGGGTCGTGAAACTCACCTGCGTTGCGTAGTAGGTAGTATCACATAAGTATGAGATTTGAAACCTCAAGTGTTAGCCTGCACGGTTTACGTATGCCCTAGAATTATAAACACAAAAGTTAGGGACATATGGGATTTGTGACGACGATACGGAAGATTAGAACGTCTTAAAACATTCTAAGGATCAATGAGTAGACGAACGTGTCTACGGGAATAGGGTTTCTTAATATAATTATTAAGATGAAAGCGTTTCGTGTCGAACGAATCTAATACGAATAATATTAAATAAGTAAATAAATTCGTGCGTTTGTATCATTTAATAATGGTCTAAGAAAATTATATAACATATATATTATTTTTGAACTCGTAGGAAATATACTATAATCATTTACGTGACAAAATAATAAATATATTATTTTTATTCGAGCATACGACGTGGGTAAACAATATAAATAGTTATATCATTTATTAGTTGAAAGCGTTATACGAGGTTAATAAACGAGGCGAAATAATATACAAATATATTATTTTATTCTAGAAGTCACGGTTTGAAAACATATTATTTTATTCGAAGTCGTGGTTTGAAATTAATATAAATATATTATTTTAAAATTGGGTATTTTTAATGAAAAAGGGTTACAAACCAAACCCGAGCCTACATGTGGTTTACGGGATTAAAACATATTTATATATTAATATAATAATATGGGAATAGATTTTATATTAAAATAATAGCTTAAAAATTAGTTTAAAAAGAAATGGGGGTGGAGGGACTCGAACCCGGGTCTCCTCCCCATCAGTACACTCACTTAACAAGTCCAGCCAGCTAGGGAATCGCAAAAGAATCCGGTTTCATTTGTGTTTAATCAATAAGTCCGGTGTATTCCCCTCCCCATCCATGCACGATCAAATCCAGCCCCAAACCCTCGAATCCGGACGCGATCAGTCAATTTATCAAAGGGGTTTTGTACATCGGGGGTTTGCGAATCAGTGGGTTCATTTAATTGCAAAAACAACAAATCATGGGTCATTTGATTATCGAATGAGCGTCGAAACCCTAGTTTAGGATGTCTGATTCGATTTGAGCAATTCAAATGATAAAACATATTAAAATCATAGGGCTTTTATAAATTATGACCTTGCGAATTCAGTGGTGTAGTTTGATTTGATTGAAACTGTGCTTATGAGAAAACCCCCCAAATTGACCTAAGAACAAACCCTAATTACTGGATCATTATCAACTTGATAATAAAAGATTGAATTAATAGAGGGCTTTCGTTGATTTAACGGTTGCGAAGCTAATGATGTGGTTTAATTGGATTTAAATCGGGTTCTGAGTAGGATTCGACTAATTTGGGAATGCATGGTATCGGATCATGATAAACCCGATAATGTAAGCCCTAATTAGGTTAGGGCGTTAAATCTAGATGTTAAAACGAAGCTAAGGGTGGAATCAATTACCAGAATGGATGGTGGATTGATAGGATTCGAGTAAATGCAGGTCCGACAGTGAGCAGTTTGAGATCCGATGGCTTTCTCTGCTACTCCGATCGAATTGAATAGTGTAACAGGTTCAGTGGGTCTCGGTTTAGGTGTGTAGATGATCAATTCGCGAAATGATATACGAATTCGATGGATTGGATGGTATTTACTCATCATTTCAACGGTTAAGACTTTAATACCCTATAATGGGATTAATTCGGTACAATGATTGTAATAAAAACTATAATAACGATCGTTAATGCCTTTATTGTGCACATCCGTTACCATTTCGCACGAATTTCAGGTTTAGAATTCGAATTTGGGTTGAGGACATCCGGTTTGACTTTCTAAAGTCAACTAAATTGACTTTAGTCGAATTACAGATTCAGTCTCTATGGTTTCATGCTTTAAAGTTTAAAAATTGGCAGAACAAGTCCCTTGGGTTTGAGTTAGGTTAAGAACATGTTAGTTTGACTATCAAAAGTCAACAGCGACACAAGTATATAATTTTGACTTTACCAAGTCAATTAGAATTGAGTTTGGACTAATTAGACAATTAGTCGTTGTAGTTAGGGTATGAAGAAATGACAGAAATAGTCCTTGAACTTTGAGATAAGGTTAGATAGGTTAACTTTAACTGGACTTGATTAACAGAGTTAACTTGAAAAGTACGGATTGTCACACAACATTTTAAAAAATAGTTTCGTGCTCATTGGTTTATGTTTGTGTTCGTTAGTCTTCGTTTATGTTCGTGAACTGTTCGGTTAGAATATTAATGAACGAACATAAACAAACATGAACACACTCGTTTTCTTAACGAACGAACACAAACAAGAAAATCAGTTCGTTTAATTGTTTGTGTCCGTTCGGTTGTTCGGTTAAAGTTAAACGAACAAACACAGACATGTCTCATTCGTGTTAGTTCGACTTATTTACGAGCCTTAATGTGGTTATAAGATGCAGTGTTTTAATTTTAGATTATGTAATGTTTTAATATACTAAATATTTTTTTTTTAATTTTAATTATATTATATTTATTATCCGATATTAAAAAGCAAATGAAATATTAAAATAAATAAAATAATGAGAAACATATGTAATAGTAAATGATGCTCTAAGGTTATGTGTAGTGGTTTCACTAAAAAGTGAAAAAAAGGGCCCGTCGCGTCAATCACGTACGTCCGAATCACTAAGGTGTGTAATGGTTTTACTATCCGCATATATATATATATATATATATATATATATATATATATAGGGGAGGGTTCTATTCAGAACACAAATTATTGCGATTAAATGGAGAACTAATCTGGACCACTTATTTTTGTTTAATATTAAAAGATAATAATTAAATGAGAAGGGTATAATGGTAAACATTAAAATCTATCTCTAATTAATTATTTGTAACTTCTCTTCAATTAATTAGTTTGTATATCCTCTTTCCTATTAATTAATTGAGACAAACATTATTATACAAAAGAATCATTTTTCTCTCATTTTTTTCAATTAATTAGTTCAAATTAATCCTACACTACCGAGAAATTCATCCTACATATACCGAAACTCATCCTACACATATTGAAACTCATCCTACACTACCGAAATTCATCCTACACATACCGAAATTCATCCTACGCATGCAAAATGTGTGTAGGTTGAAACTTTTATAGAGCTACAAACTCTATGTGTAGGTTAAAACTTCATATGTGTAGGTTGAAAATCAAAACGTGTAGTTTGAAACTTCATATATGTGTATAAGTATTTGTATGTGTAGGTACTACGAATATATATATATATATATATATATATATATATATATATATATATATATATGTAGTTACCTACGCTTCGATATGTGTAAAATAATTTTTTTTTAACTAATTAATTTTTAAATAGTAGATAAAAAATAATTAAATAAGAAATGAGAGAGAAACTATTAATTATAGAAAATTTAATTAATTAGATAAAGGAACTCTTTAATTCTAAATGTCAATACTACCCTTAGCCAATTAATTAGTATCATTAATGTTGCAATTAATTAAGATAATATCATTGTTGAATTTTAACCATTGATTAAATGATATAATGATCAAGATTAGTTCTTTTTGTTCTCGCATTTATTTAGTGTTATGAAATGAACATTCCTATATATATATATATATATATATACACACACACATATATATACATATACAAACACACACAAGACCCGCCTAAAGCTCGTGATTCTGCTCCTGCCCCCCCCCCCCCTCCACACCTTTCACGCCCTGAATCACATCCCCAGAGACGGTGTTCCACGCCCTTTCACATGCCACCTGGACCACGCCTCGGGTTTTAACACCCATAACGAATTACCTAAGTATATTAAACTTGAAATATATAATGTCATAGCATTCTATTAATTTAGCATTAACAATGCAAGGAAAAAATAATAATTTACAAGAATGTGCTTAGCCTAGCTGGTGCTAAATTGTTGTTGTTTGGGCAGGCATGATTTTTTTTTTCAAGGTGATCAACATTTTTCCATGTATGGATTTTTTTTATTTTTTTTTATAATCTAGTTATTTATAAGTAAATTATCGAAATTAACCACTCCAAAAAATATGAAACGATTGCAAAAGTCACTAAGGAACTCACAAGTATTATAGTAGATAAGTTGTACCATTCCGCATGAAATTGACCATGATAAAAATAAAAAGGGTTAGGCTATACATATCATCCTCCCTACTTGTCGTACCCCCTAACTGAAAAAATAACTTTTAAATTTGTCATTTTACTCCGTTCGAAAAATCATTATTTCTAAATCGTTATTTTAAGTTTAAAAACACTTTCTATAAGATAAAACATATACCCCTCCCCCTCCTACATGTCGTACCCCCTCCTACTTGTCGTACTCCCTCCCCCCTTTTTATCTCTTTTGAATAATCATTATTTATAAAACCGTTTTTTTAAGTTTAAAAGCACTTTATATAAAATAAAAACAGGTTAGGCCATACATATCCCCCCTCCTACTTGTCGCACCCCCTGGAAAAATAACTTTTAACTTGTCATTTACCCGATTCGAAAAATCATTATTTCTAAAACTGTTTCTTTTAAGTTTAAAAACACTTTCTATAAAATAAAACATATACCCCTCCCCCCTCCTACTTGTCGTAACCCCCCCCCCCCCCCCTCATTTTACCCCATTCGAATAATCATTATTTATAAAACCGTTTTTTTAGTTTAAAAACACTTTCTATAAAATAAAAACCGGTTAGGCTATACATACCCCCCTGAAAAAATAACTTTTAACCAATAATAACTAATTAACAAAAAGACAAAGGTAAAAAAACAAAAGAAACAAAAAAATTTGAATTGTATTTATTTGAAAATTTAGGGGGTGTAACAAGTAAAAATCAATGAAAAAGAGGTACGTATAGCACAACCCAATAAAAATGTCATGTAATCATGTAAATAAACACAAATTCCCTTAAATTCTGGTTTTGCAATTCACTCAAATATGCTTAATATTGCTCAAATTTGAAAATGAGTTGGGATTTGGTCGTGATATCTGGTTCTAGTCTATTTGGAATCTATTTAAGTTTTTAAGATATCTAAACTCAATGGGTAAACTTCCTGTTAATCTGTTTCCATTCAAAAGCCTGCCATGAGCAATATCGGGAGTGAGGAGTTAATAAGGAAACCAATTTGGAGTTGATAGGGTTGAATGAACCTGATCGAACAAAAATTTTGGAAGTGGCCTAATTTTGGTGTGTGCGTGCGACGAAGAGGGAAGGGGATTAGGGTTAGGAGAATTGAACGACGATCTATGTTATAAATCAAGTTTTAGATTAAAAAAAAAGCTAGGAAAAAAAAAGGAAGAAGGTCAAGCCGGAGACTCGAAAGTCGAACTCGTGACAATATCTGTAGGGGGCGGTGTGATGCGCATTGAGACAGGCCGTCAAAAAATCTATGGAGTCACTCAAATTTCGGTTATATATATGCTATATAAAAATTTCTTACGGGTCACTTGACCCCGTACACAAAGTGTGGCATTGAGAAGAAAAGATTTGGTATTTGTAATTTGATCCGGTTGAGAATTGTGGTTGAGTCACTATTAACAACCCTTCGAGTTAAGGTTTTGCGGGTTACTAGCGTAGAGCAGATGGACAAAAGATAAAGGGAAAATCTAAATTTTACAGGTGTGACTAGAGGTGGGCATTATAACCGGATCCGGATCCGGATCCGATGGATTATCCGAAATGGGTTTTTTTTTAACCGGATTTTTTGGAACCGGATCGAATATTTTTGGAACCGCCGGATATGGAACCGGTTATATGGTTTTCCATGGGACCGGATAAAAACCGGACAAAATCAGACAAATTTGGAACCGGACAAAAATCAGACACAAAAAATCCGGACAAAATCGGATAAAACCGGATAAAAGGTTCCAATAGGTTCCAAACCTCACACCCCAAAACCGGATCCGATCCAGAACCGGTTCCACCGGATCCGGTCCTTGACCAACGTTGACTTATCCGATCCGGATCCGGTTCTAAAAAAAATCCGATTTGTGCACCTCTAGGTGTGTCCAAATTTTATGAAATTGAATTTAGCAGCCTAAAATTGAAATTGAAAGCCTAAATAAAAACGTAAGTTTAAAATTCATGATTCACACATTTTTACGAAGGAAACGAAATCAATTAAAATGACTAAAATCGAGGGGAATGGTCAATGGAAAGATCAGGACTCCAAATTAAGGAATTTGAGTTCGAAAGTCAGGCAAACTGCATGTTTGTCACAACATCCAGCCCGTTGAGACGTTTCCTTCCATGTCTTATGGGCCACAAAACTTTAGACGGATCAAAAGTTACGTCTCTTTTAAGTTAGACTACTTTCTAGCTCACTTGCATTTATCTAGTTGCTCCGAATACGAATATGCTAACTCTTGAACCAACTCCGTATCAGTTACACAAGTTTGGATGTTCTGAAGTCGAGTACAGTGATACAAACAAAACATAAAAGGATATATATTATAAATATGCCAAATCTAAATAGACACCTGCTTAAGATTAGGCTATATTAGTTTCAGAAGGTTCTGAAAAATGAAAATATGATATGCCCACAAAAAGTCTACAAGAGTTTACAAGAAAAATATCAACTTTCTTAAAAAATCAAATCCAAAAAACCAAGCTTTTCCAGCCTCATTTGCTCACAGTGAGCAAGACAACCTGTGACATCTTGCACCTACAGTTTCTTTCTAACAAGATCAAGCTACCCTTCTTGATCTATAACAAACTATGCAACTTCATATAAAAATGTTGTGTACTCCTTTGAGATTTATGCCCTCATATGGAAATAAATAAAGGACCCTTGAGCTTTAACGACTTTTGTAGCCGATAGATGCCCAAGCGCGCTAAAAATAACGAAAAATCCAGAAAAAATCTTCAATTCTTTCACTTCCAACAGCAAAAGAAAATAATTTAAGTACCACAATCAGCAAAGAAACCTGCAAAATATAGCAAAAGAAATTAAGGTTGGATTCTATAAGAAACAAGATTATCACAGACAATATATTGCATATGGTGTACAAACAAACAAACAATGATTATGTGATATGAAATAATCAAAATAATGTTGGAAGAGATCGTGTTTGGATATGCTTTTGTTGTTTAAAGTTGTGACAATCATAATTTGCTTGAATGTTTGGCAGATTATCATTATTTAAGGATATACATATAAAAGACCCCTAAATAACCAGCCAGCCAAAATCAGTTTCCTTGCAACCACTTAAAAGTTAAAACTGGTAAACCAAAACTGTTTATTTGACCAAATAGTGAGAATCAGTTTCACAAAGTTCAAACACTAGCAACTGATTATTTGTGACTTGAAAATAAAATAAATAGATGATCACTCTCAAAAAGCAATATCAAACACTCCCCTTAAAGTCAGCAATATAAAATATGTTTCTAAATAAAATTTAGAGTAAACTGCCATTTTCGTCCCTGTGGTTTGGTCAAAATTGCCACTTTCATCCAATAGTTTGTTTTTTTGTATCTGGGTCCTCGTGGTTTTAAAATATTGCCATTTTCATCCTCGTGGTTTTAAAATATTGCCACTTTCATCCAGTCAGCTAACACCGTCCGTTTTTCTCAATTAAATGAGGGGTATTTCAGTCCTTTTACATATTTGTTTTATTTCTTCATCTTTTTTACTCTCACTTTTTAATCATAGAAACAAGCGACGGAGGTGTTCCAGTGGTGCTCGTCGGAAACTGGTCAGGAAAAGAGGAAGAAGGCCAGCAGGTGGATGATTAAATTAGAGGTTAAATTGGGGATGATTAAAAAGTGAGAGTAAAAAAGATGAAAAAATAAAACAAATAAGTAAAAGGACTGAAATACCCCTCATTTAACTGAGAAAAACGGACGGTGTTAGCTGACTGGATGAAAGTGGCAATATTTTAAAACCACGAGGATGAAAATGGCAATATTTTAAAACCATGAGGACCCAGATACAAAAAAACAAACTATTGGATGAAAGTGGCAATTTTGACCAAACCACAGGGACGAAAATGGCAGTTTACTCTAAAATTTATAACTGAAATAAATGTCACCAAGAAAAATAAAATAATTATCATACTTTTACCAATAATGTTTTTGAGATGATCAAAGAAATTCAGAAATGCTCCATGAGAGAATGTAGTTTTGAAACCCGCCTCCTAAACAGTGGTTCTAACCGAAACAATGGAACACCAGTCTGCCTCCGTTTTGTATCAAACATCTCGTTCCACGCCTGAACTATTTCATCAATTTTGAAATTGAGACCTGCAAGTCATACAATTTACAAACAAATATAAATTTCTCAAGAAGTTTAATATAATTTGTAGATTCTATCTTTTTATTAATGAGCATGTCTTAGATTTACCTTCTAAAGCGGTTCCATTGGAGCAGTGATTCTTTATAATCACAGTTATATCAGTTGGTGACGCACCCACAAGTTCAAACTTTTCAATTGCAACTTCCAAACATTCCTCCCAAGATGGCAAACCTAATTTAAATTCCATAACGGATCGCTCATAAAGCAATGTACCCCATAAAATATATATCTGAGATCTAATATTAACAGCTGCTTCTGCAGCATCATCACTAGATACATCTTTAATCATCCCTTCTAAACCAGCATTAATTAATTCAACTTTATGTTTATCAGATAAACTTAATCCATTTAATCTTTTTTCTTCCAGTTCTTCCCAAATCTGCATTCCCTTTTCCATATTATCCTCAGCCTTGTTATAAAGCTCCAAAATTTGTATAGAAGGACCTTCCAGATCAGCTTTGCTACCAGTGGTGTAATGCCATGTCAGCTTGGCCTGTTCAAATTGCTGCTGCCCGAGTGCCAGGTGGCCTTCATAGAAATCAGGTTTAATCTTTAGTGACTCTTCGTATCTTTTTCCCGCTTTTATATATTCCTTTTGGGCCCATTCGTACCCAACTTTCACCTTCTTTTCAACTGATTCCAGGGTTTCGTCTTCTGCAATGATCACCAATTTTCTTGCTTTATTCATGTGTACATTTCCCCAATTGAACAAAGCTAAAGCAGACATTTCTTGAAACTTTTCACCAGCAATATTAAAAAGATTTTGGGAGTTTTCGTTTATGACACTATCTTCCATTGCTTCGGAATACAATTCCATTCCAATCTCATGAAGATCCAAATATGGATTGGTATCGAATCCCACATGGTTCTTGAATAGCCTTGAAAATTGCACAATCCATTCCTCCATCCCCTCTGATTTTTCCATATTAACATTCTCAGAAACACTAGATTTTAAAGTGTCAGGATTAGGAAGCTGTTGACTGTTCATCCCCTCATAAAATGGTTCTTTATCGCGATCAACTTCTACTAGATAAAGTCTAAAATACCCTTGAGGATCACTTGAATTTTCAGCTAATCTCAGCTCATTAGTAGTCAAAACAGTAACCAAATCTCCCTCTCCATCTTTATACTTCATAAGAACACCATTTAGGCCCGGAAATCGGTCCCTAATTATCTCCATCACTAATCCAATGCTGCAATTAACAGGTATCTCAGCCCACCTTATATCATCTCCAAGAACCATCTTAACTGTTTTAGTCACCAATTTTTCTTCTTTAATGCTGGTTTTATCCACCACAACCACCTTCTCATCATCTTTCTTCTTCTTTTTCACTTTTTCCTTCAACACTTTCACTTTATACTCAACATTTTCAACAACACCAAAATCTTCATCTTTTAACTCCTTCCCCTCCATTGCTTTCTTCACAGAACTCTCAATTTCCAGCGCAGCCAGATTATTCGGCTCCATGGTCAACACACTCCTAACATCTCTCAAAGCCCAATCAAACTTATTCAAAACATAATAACACTTCGCTCGGTTCACCAACGCCTTGCTGTATTTAGGAGCCACTTCAAGAGCTAAATTACATTCCTCAATGGCTCTAGGATACTCCTTAAGCCCCAATTGCATATAACAAATCGCCATTTTACTACGTAAATACGCAACATCTATATGATTTTTAGGTAATAATTTCACAGCCTTTTCATACTTTAACATTGCACCTTCACTATCATGCTTTTGAAACAGTTTATTACCTTCTTCCTTCAATTCCTGAGACATCTGAATAAACACAGAAGTATCTTCATCAACAAGCTTTGAAGCTCGATCAGATGATACTGATTTGCTCTGTTTGGCTGCTTTTTCAACCCTAGATTGTAAGTTCTTCTTACCAGTAGGTTTCCCCATTTCTGTTCCAAATGATTATACCTAAAATTATAACCCTAATCTTAATTAACTCAATCCAGACACTTAATTAAACAGAATAACATCAATAATAAACTAGAATTAGAGGATGAAAGAAAAGGATTAACCTGGAATTGCTTCGAAACCCTAATTGATGGAGGCGGAAGAATGTTTGGATGAAACAGGGGATTTGGCGGAAAATTTTGTTTTTTATGATGATGAGATTACCTTTAATTGGAATTTTAAATTCAAAGCATCCATTAACGGAGGATAATGCCAGCGATGAAATGATTGATTGGAACGTCATCACACACCAGGTTGGAGCTGTGACGGACCCACTCTCCGGCGGAGCGTAGAACATGAACATGCACCAACCGGCAAACGCAAATGATTAATTATTCAACTATTTAATTTATGTTTTATGATTTCATAAACAAAAAAGATATTTTTGAAAAAAAGCAACTCTAAAAAAGAGAGATTAGAATTTTTGGAATTTAACCATTTAAACTTTTTGTATATGTTTAGTTTTATAAGATTTTCATGAATTATGTTATGATTTCAACTAAGGGTGGGAGGGGTGTATTCCGCGTGAGCCCAAAACGCCGCATGGATTGAGGCAAAACACCGCCCCTCCTCTTTTTTCCTCGGCATGGCACGTTTATATGGCGTGGAGCAAAAAATTGGAACGTTTGTTATGGGCCTCCACTTGCCAACGTCTAGTTCAGTTTAAAATTAAAAAAAAATTACCTTATAAATATAATTTTGGAGTTGCGCAATGAGAACACACATTTTTGTCTTAGATTTGATCTCGTTGAACATGTTCCAGCAAATTTGGATATCACGGTTTCGAACGACGATGACAATAAGTAGTTTATTATTATTTATTTTTATGTTGTAACTTTTTTTAGTTATTAATAACAAAAATTAGATATTTTAATTATGGATTTTTTATTAAAAAATTATTTTGTTTGTGGCATGGGTGTCCCCACTAAATAACATGCTTTGGTGTTTTATGGTGTGAAATAAGGTGACACAATTTGATTGGATAATTTGTGTCATGGTCTGGTGTAATAGGATAGGTGCCCCCTCCACCCTAAGACTACTTTTTCAAACATGAATTGTATTTGTATTATTAAACTACTAGTTGTTAATATTGTAAACTCTTATCCACGTCTGAATTTTGTAAAAGTTTGGAATAGTTTAAAAATTATGAAATATTATAAAAAAAGGTTTAAAAATTTTGGGTGCTACAAAAGTGCACACTAAATAGTTTCCAAGTTTAAAATGGAGAAGGCACATGACTATATTGCACATAGCAATAGCACATAGTTGGGCCCTATGTTACAGGTTACAACGTTAACAATAGGTATAAGAGAATCCACATGACAATGTTCATGAATAGCACATAGTCATCAGGACCGGAGCTAATATGAGTAGGGTGAGCGACTGTTTATGACCCACTCTCTCGGGGGCCCAAAATGTTTTAATTTTTTTTATATTATATTATAGGGAAAGGTTCAAATGATAACCAATATTTATGTGATAACCACTCTCAAACATAGTGTTACGTATATGTAAGAGTTATCATTCTGTTAGTATTACATATACGTAAACACTATGTGTCATGTATATGTAATATTATTTTGTACGTATATGTAAGACTTATCATTTCCTTATTTATGTTCAAGATATATATGTTCAAGATACTTAAATACACTTTTAATAATTAAAAGAAAAAATATTTTATAAATTATGTGATTGTTTAATAGTGGTTATAACGATTATCATATAAAAAATGGTTAACATTTAAACCCATATTATATATATATATATAGAGAGGGGACGGTTCCACTAAGAAGTGGGTTTTCGCTAATAAATCCTAAGAAGTGGGTCAAACGAACTCTGATTGAGCTCATTCGAGCGGCGTTGGAACCGTCTCATCAAACTCTAACCCGGACCCAAAAACCTAAACCCCCTCCACCCGCACCCCCAAAAACCTAAACCCCCCTTCCAAACCCACCTCGAAAAGCCTAAAACCACCACCCCACCCCCAAAAAACCTAAACCACCCCACCCCCCCCAACCTAAACCCATCCCCAAAAACATAAACCCCCCACCCCTACCCCCCAAAAAAACCTAAACCATAAAATCTAAACGCTAAAAGCTAAATCCTAAGGCTAAAACCCTAAAATTCAAACATAAAATCTAAACCTTAAAAGCTAAACCCTAAAGCTAAGATGGTAGAGTTCGACGAGACAGTTCCAACGCCGCTGAAATGAGCTCAATCGGAGTTCGTTTGATATCGTTTCTTAAGTGTTTTGTCATTTCTTAGATTTTCTTAACGAAAAACTAATTTTTATTTGAACCTCCCCATATATATATATATATATATATATATATATATATATATATATATATATATATAGTGTTGGGTTATACTAAAAAACTAATAATTGCTAAAAAGTGTAGGAAGCCATATGGTTGCGACACATGGCAATATCTAAATTATGTATTAAGGGGCAAATGCACAAATGGTCATCAACCCTTTAACTTTGGTAACTTCCATACTTTTAAGATTTTACGGTTTTTAAGGAAATCTGTTTCCTTAACAAAGCAGAGGATTTTCGTCTTTGGTCTGGAGTAAAGAGCCATTTTTATCAAGTTTCTTGGTGGAATATTGTTTCTCAAGGGATAATCTTAACTATGGCGAATGCATTCTTTGATCAAGGGGACGGTATTTTTTTTAGATGTCATATTCATTCATTGGCGAATGCATTCATTGATCAAGGGGATAATCTTAACTACGGCGAATGCATTGATTAATCTTAACTATGGTGAATACTTATAGATCTTCCAAAAGTTACTGTAGTGCGTTTTTAAAAAATTTACAGTATTCTTTTAATTTGTTATTTAACAGGGTGTACAACCGGTTAAAAAGGGAGTTTAATTGCATCTATTAAAGGGCGTTCGAAATAACTAAAAATATAAGGGGGTTTACTATATTATATGGAAGGGCGTTTCATTAAAACACAAGGGGCGTTTTGTACACGAGGCAAAGACATTTTACCCTAATTAAATCAAAGGCGTTTACTATAAATCAGTGTTCATGCATCCAGAAGACTTAAGATTTCTACATGTAATTATTTCAAAAAAAAGGCGTTTGTACTTGATGGATAAACATTTACCATAATATATACAAGGGAATTTAATATAAATCAGTATTCATGCAACCAACTAGAGTTTTATATATGTAGAAGATTTAATATATATTACAAAGAAATTAGATAAAATAGATTCTAAAATATAATAATAAACACAGTCCCAAAAGTTAGAACGAGGGCGTCCAAAAGATGTTTCCAAATTACCCAAGTTGTAACATGATGTAAATGGTTTGTTTGAAGATGTTGTTTTGGTCGGATGATGTTGGGCCTTTTTTTAATATTAGGTTGAGCGTTCTTACATCCGAGTTGCATGACAATCAACAAACTATAAAAAAATATATAAAAACGCTTCAACCAAAAAACTTCAATCTCAGATCAATGCTATATTGATAGAAGATTTATTAACTTACTTCCTGAAAACAAGTTGAATTTTTTCGAAGACGCCATTGGGCTCATTGTACTCGTATCCCTGATTTTCCTCAAAAAACTAATTGCTTTTTAATGCTTTGATTTGTTATATCAATCAAATTAAACAAAATATAGTAGCTAAAGACGCTTTTAACCCTCCACTGATAAGTTCGAATATTATTTTTGGACGCTATTTAAAATCATGTCATTGCCTAATTCGTGTCCATTGATTGGGTTGATCAAACAGTTCCAAACGCTTCTTAGGCTTTTTAGAGATTTTAGGCTTCTTAGGATAACACTCCCCTATATATATATATATATAAAAGTTAGGTTAGAAACCTGTGTAATACACAGATTAAATAAATGCTTTTTAAATTTATTTTAAATGACATATCATATATTTCTCAAAGACGTTTTGTAAAAGATTAAAGAATAGGACTTATGATGTAAGCATAGTATTTATCAAATTAAATAATATCATTATTATTTAATAGGAGCGATATCAAAATCTAGAATTCACCATAAGTCAACACGCGTCGTCTAATATTTAGTAGGAGAGAGAGGTGAGAAAACTAACTTTTAGGAGGCCTACAAAGCTGACATGTGTCCCTCATTATTTTTATTTATTAGATACTAGCTTAGAACCCGTGTAACACACATGAGGTGAAAATTATCAATACATAAAATTCTTAAATCTTTATGTATATATTTTACAGGTGTAAAAATGTATTACATATACTAAGGATAGAAAAAAAAAATTTTAAATATGTAAAAACTAATATATAATTGGGTTTCGAATATACATTAATTACTATTTAATATAATTTGACTTTCATTACTATTTGATTGAAAATAAAAGTTACATAATTAGATTTCAAAGTTTCTTATAATAAGGGTTAATTTAAAACAAAAATGTTTTGTTAGTATAATTAGTTTTTCTTTAAAAATATATTATTATTAAAATATATAGGTGTATTTAATAAGAGAGAGAGACGGAGAAAAATGATCAGAATGAATATCGAGGCGACACGTGACATGAAAAAACTTTTATTTATTATATAGATTAAAGATATATATATATATATATATATATATATTAATCCATTTAGATAAAATTGGTTTTGGTAGCCTATACAGGAAAGGAGCCCACGCGAAGAAAAAAGGATGGCCCACAAAAAAATTGTGAAATCACCATGAATTAAAAGGGGAGGCTCACGAGAGGGGAATCGGACGACAGTTTTAGGAGTGCCTAGGGCACGGTATTCCGTATTCGAGAGAGGCAGACAGAACTGCAAGTTTATCTTTATATATTCATCGACATATTATCTTTAAATATTCATTGCTATTTTGTTGACATATCTGTTGCTCCCTCTCTCTTGGAAACAGATATTGGAGAAATGAGGACTCAAGAATTACAAGTTTATTAGGGATATTGCAACTATTGAGATATGTTTTTCTTTGTTAAAACCTATAATTTTTTACATTATTAGTGTTGTTGTGCTTGATTAGAATATTAGGTATTCAAATTTAGACATGAATTTTCAGAAATTATGCCTCCTAAAGGGTCATCTGGTAGTCAAAAACGTAAAAAAAAAACTAAATGAAGAAATGAGAAAGTCTCAAGCGGAAGCTCTAGATAAGTTTATCCATAAACATGTTGAAGAGTAAGAGCATGTTGAAGACCATGCCGAAGAGCATGTTGAAGAGCAAAAGCATGTTTTCTAACAAGTTGAGAGAGTTAGAACATAAAGATCTTAAGTTGAACTGTCTTGTTCTTGAAGATGCACTCAAGTTTCATGAAAGATCTGATATTAATGGAGATGACGTGTATATGGAATTGAAGTTATTTGACACATTACAAACCAATGATTTATCAACCATACAGATGTTTTGAAACATCTTAAACAACTCGACTATTTCTCAAATGCAAGCATTGCATATAGAATATTATTGACTATTTCAGTGACGGTGACATCTTCATGGTGGAGTTTCTCAAAGTTGAAGTTATTAAAATCTTACTTACGATCAACAATGTTACAAGAAATACTTAACGGATTGGCAATTATAGCTATCAAGAACGAAATATTAGACGATATGGACTACGAAAACTTAATTAATCAATTTGCTATAAAAATGCTAGGAGATCTGCACGATTCGTCGGTTAACTACTAGAGTATGTCATTCTAAAACTATAATTTTCTTATTTTTATTGCTATAAAAAAATTTGCTTTAATAATGATTTTTTTATTTAAATTTTTTATTGTTTGGTGCCCATTTTTTAGCTCGCCTCGGGCTCCTAAATCCTCAGCTCTGGCCTTGATAGACATGTGCCTCATGGTGACTAAATACCTAGATTTCATAGAAGATCATATGACTATCTAGAATAGGGGTGTGCAAAGTCGGTTATATGTCGGTTTTGGCCTCTTCCATAACCATAACCGCTTGGTCGGTTAACTGCTTTTCGGTTAGCCACTTTTTGGTTAACCGTCGATTATGGGTTGGTTTCAGTTAATTTTGGTTAATTAACCACTTTCGTTCCGTAATCACAAATCACGTTTTTTTTAGTAAAAGACCTAGGATTATGTTAGTAATATTAGTTTTTTATAGTTATAAATTCATAATTAATGCGTTAGTTATCTACAAATTTCTTTTTAAATTGATAGAAAAATTTGTGCATATATTTGTGAATATATATTTTGTGTACCCTTAACCATAACCATAGTGAATGGGGGAAATCATTTATATTTTGTGCATATATCGTATGGATAGGGTTGTGTCGGTTCGGTTCGGTTAACGTTAGGTTATGGGACACTCTAAACCATAACCATAACCATAACCGTTTGATCGGTTAATCAAAGAACCTTAACCATAACCGTTGTTTAATTTTGGTTATCGGTTAATTTGGTTCGATGATGGTTCAGTTATCGGTTAATTTCAGTTAACGGTTAATGTTTGCTCACCCCAAATTTTGTAACATCCCAAAAATATAGACAATAACAAAAACGGGTTTTTAGTACGCAACAAATGAAACGAATGAGGCTCGTTGGGCCGATTAGGGTCGGGCGAACATGGATGGCAAACTTGGGGAGGGGATCATCTCCCTTAAACACCCCAAAACCCTCCATTTGCTCACTTTCACAAGTTCTAGAGAGAGAAACCCTAGAGAGAGAAAGTGACGGTTTGATTCAAGATCGCACCAGCTCGTGTCTCCAGTGCTCGTGAGAATAACCTTCGAATCAGAAGCTCGATACAGGTAACAAAAAGGTCGGGTTTTTACAGGTCAAATGAGATACGGTTTACAGATATGAGACCAGGGAAGAAAACTACAAGTTTTGAATGTAAGAAGTTTGCATCTTGAACGTGATTATACTGAGCCACCATTAACATGCAAACTTAGGGTTTTGGGGAAGATGCAGCTTGACAGGCGAACTTGTCAAGTTTGACTGGGCAGACAATGGCGAACTTAACATGTTCGCTTGGGATTAACATGGCGAACTTAACATGTTCGCTAGGTACCACTATGGCGAACTTGATAAGTTCGCTAGTGGCGAACTGTTAAATTCGCCTGTATGTTCACTGGGGATAGGTAGGGCGAACTTAGCCTTAAATTCGCCTATGTCAGAAATAGCAATCCGTTAGAGTCGGGATTGGTCTGATGTGTATTAAATTAATCAATTTAGATTGTGTGTGATGCTTGTTGAACCTTTGTTTGGACGACCAAGACTAGCTTATCAGGTGAGTTCTAGAGCCCTTCTTTTAATGTTTTAATAACGTTTTGGGCTGGTGTGCATACTTACGAACTAATGTTTTATGAAATGATGTTTACGAAAGATGTTTTGGAAAATAAAGTTGAAAGGTGTTTACGAAATGTTTTGCCAAATGAAGTTTACGAAATGTTTACGAATGAAATGTTATTTATTAAAACGTACGAATGCTTTAGCTGAAGTGATAAAGAAAGTAACGGTTTTTATGAAAGTCATGAAATGAATGAATTTGCCATGATTTCTTCGGTAATCGAAGTATGTATGTTATGTATGGGTCATACCTTTATAGCCTTATAGGGGCCTTTGTGGTTGGACAACGGTTGTACAACTTGGGGGGGGAAGAGGTGACGACGGTCATCAAGGGGATTACCGTGATCCTTGAAGTTTGGTATTGTACTCTGCGAGGATATAGTGCTTGAAGTTTGGTACGTCCTATCCTTTGGGATGCCGTGCTTGAAGTGGAATTGACGGTTACAAATGGTTAAAAGTTGGTACGTGTGCTCTATGAAGCACCGTGCTTGAAGTTGGAATTGACGGTTACAAAAATGCGCAGATTCGGTTTATTGATTACTTATGTTTAATGTTATGTTATTGCATGTTTTACGTACGCTTTTATTAATAATGAATGAATGTTATGTTTTGGCAAATATTTTAAGTTAAAGTTTTATGTAAAGCTAGAGCTCATCAGCGTAGCTGACTTTTAATATGCACATTCAGGCTAGGGACATGTACGGATATGAACGGTGATGCTTGGCAAGGGAGAAGAGTTTCCCGATTGATTATGAAGATTGACATCCCGGTTAATTATGAGTAAATCTAATACGTGAGGACTCTCGGGTTTAGAGCCCACAAATTTAGACCCACAACACATAGTTGTGTACTCTAAAAGTTGGTAAAGATATGTTCTCCTTAATTGGAACCACTTGTCTATGTATGTTTTTTTTTGAAAGGCGAACATTGAATGTGTGACGTCGTACCCCCTCCCCCTGTCAGATGGGAGAGCGTCGTCCAACTTTGGCCAATATGTTGTCTTAACCGGACCCACTTGGCGTCAGAGTTTGAGAACTTTCAAAGAAAAACCTCACTCAATACGAGGTTTTAGAATATAGGAAAGGATATTATTTATTTAATTATTAAGAATATCCTAATAAGTCATGGATTTAAACCACATAAGTCATCATGATGCAATAATAAGTAATCATACTAAACATGTAACATATAACATATAGCACATAGCATGTATCACATAGCACACAAATCATGAAGCATAGTATAAGTGGGTGTCCTAAAGTTATAGTCTAGGTCAAGGTGTCTAATAACCTAATTCCCTATAACCAAGGCTCTGATACCAATCTGTCACACCCCGACCGATGGCGGAATCATCGGGGCGGGACATGTAAGACTGTTCATAGCACATGATTGACTAAATTGAAATATATTAAAGTCAAATTTGCATTTCAAATAATCCAAGTAAAAAACCAAATTCAAACAAGATACATAAAATAATTCATAAAGTACTTGATTTAAATTGCTAAATCCAAATCCTATGTTGAACACGTCTTGAATCAATCTCACATATTGGGGCCTGAAACATGAATAAAATAAAGTCAACTAAAAAGTTGGTGAGTATAACACAGTTGTATATAGATAGCATATAGATGAAAACAAATCCTTTACATGACATGATAAGTAAGGCGTTTATGGGGAGCAACTATTGTGTGAGGGAGAGCCGAGGCTCCAACCCTGGATCACTTGTCTATGTATGTAGGATGCAAATAATGGTATATCTAGGTGTCTAATTTTTAATTTTTTTTTTTTGAAAAAGGGTTTAGACTATTGCATTATGTACTCATTTTTTTTTAAGTTATTGATTATGACTATGACTTTATGCTTTAGGGTATCACAAATAAACTTATGCATCATTGTTTAGACACTAACACGAGTCATCCATAAGGGTGTTAATGAGCCGGGTCAAGATCAAGATTGGCCTGTTATGAGTTTTACGTCTAAAGCTCGAGCTCTACTTGTTAATAATTTGCTAAGCTCAAACTTCACTCGTTTATTATTTACTAGTTTAGAACCCGTGTAATGCACACGGGGTGAAAAATATCAATACATGAAATTTTTAAATCTTTATGTGTATATTTACATGTGTAAAAATGTATTACATATAATAAGAATAGAAAACAAAGTTCAAAATATATAAAAACTAATATATAATTGGGTTTCGAAAATACGTTAATTACTATTTAATGTAATTTGACTTTAATTAATATTTGATTGAAAATAAAAGTTAAATAATTGGATTTCAAAGTTTCTTATAATAATGGATAATTTAAAATAAATATGTTTTATTAGTATAATTAGTATTTTTCTTTAAAAATATATTATTATTAAAAGATATAGGTGTATTTAATATGAGAGAGAGACGGAAAAAAATGATAAGCATGAATATGGAGGTGACACGTGGCATGAAAAAACCTTTATTTATTAGATAGTATAGATTAAAATATTTAATTCTTTATATGTATTATAACTAGCTTAGAATCCGTGTAATACACACGGGGTGAAAAATATCAATACATAAAATTTTTAAATCTTTATGTACTATATTTTGTAGGTGTAAAAATATATTACATATATTAAGAATAGAAAACAAAATTTAAAATTTATAAAAATTAATATATAATTGGGTTTCAAAAATACGTTAATTACTATTTAATTTAATTTGACTTTCATTATTATTTGATTGAAAATAAAAGTTACATAATTAGGAGTCAAGCCTGGAGCGTCAAAATCAGTATGGACGGTTGACATCCTGTCTCAGGAAGGCTTACTTGGGTATTGGGGGTAGTACCAAACACTGTTAAAAAAAATTAGATTTCAAAGTTTCTTATAATAAATGATAATTTGACTTTCATAAATAGAGGTGTATTTAATAAGAAAGAGATAGGCGGGAAAAAATAATAAGAATAAATATGGAGACGACACGTGACATAAAAAAACCTTTATTTATTATATACTATAGATTATATACGTAAAAAAATATATGTTATTAGTTATTTTTATTATAATTTTATACATAATAATATTTATTAAGTTATATATTTGTTATAAAAAATGTCCATTTAAAATCGGTAGGTTAAGCTTGGGCTATAACTCGTTTATTTTTATTATTAATTAGAGCTTTTAGCGAGACAATCTCGAGTAACCTGTGACCAACTAGGGCTACACATCTACTCATGTATGTTTTTGTTCTTTTTGTGATGCATACATTGTAATTTTTTTCTATATTTTCACTTTAAAAGTTAAAATACCATTTTTATAGTTGCTTTTCTTTTTTGTAATGGTAAATTTACACTTAAACTTATAATAAAGTGGTATGACAACTCTTATTTGTTTGTATTCTACCAACTAGATCAGGTCCATCTAACCAGTTGGAGTCATTTGGTATTAGTTTTGGTGTTTCTTGCATATCCTTTTATTCCATTTGCCGAGATAAGATACGAAGTTGTTCTTACACTTTTTCATGTATGGTCCAATTTCTTCATCTTGTCATTAGAGCATTAATTTTTTTTTTATAACTTAAAGATAGCAGTACATCTTAAACTTCTTGAAAAAAGAAAAAAAAAACTTAAACGTGTCATTTATAAACACCATTGAATTATTTTTGTAATTATTTTACAAAAATACAAATATATACAAAGTATGTTCTGTTTACATGAACAAGAATTTAATTAATTATTTTAGTCAACACATCATCTTTAATTACAGAAAGCCCATTATTAGCCTACCCAACCCAACCCAACCCAACCCAACCCATGCCAGTTAGGTATTAGGTGTTTTTAGCGTTTGAAGGTCCAAAAGTCCCAACTGTTTTAACTTCTCTAATTTCCATATTTCCAACGTCAAGGTCTATATCTTTAACTTGCATCCTCATTCCTGTTACGTGAACCATTAATTTATTATAACAATAAATGAAATTAAATAAATAAAAAGTACGTATTACCTTGCACTAAACGCATAAACCACCAAACGGAGAACGAGACGGTAAACGGTAGTAGCTAACGGAACGTCACTGCACTTAACGGAACATAACACGGATTCTGATGCACGGAACGCAACGGAACGGAACGGAACGGAACAGAACAGAACGAGAAGCAACAAAGAATCTGATGCTGCGAAAACGGATGGATCAATCAAGTGATTCAAACAAACAACACGATACACGAATCAAAGTGAAAATCTATTAATCTAATGCTGATTTTAAGTTGATTAAGAATTAATTAAGATTTGAATTTGTTAAGAAGTGTATGGTTTGATGGAAGTGAAAGTTTAATCCAAAAAGTCCTTCAGTTTTCCGATCACAATGGCTGCAAGCATAAACTATCATCTATGTACAAAGGAGATTCGTTTTCGTTTCGTTTGGTTTCGATAATTGAATAAGCTTCATCCTTGTGTCAAAATTGAAGGATTGATTTCATGTCGCCGAATTAGAAAAACTGCAATCTTCGCCGGAATCCAAGCACCAGCGCAGGTAGATCTGTAATAGAAAAGGTAAGAGGTAAAATTACCAAACCTGTACCGAACAACCAGAGGATTTCCTTGAAGAAAATCATAAGCCGTCGGCCTTGGACATAATTGACAGCCGGCTAGGTCTCGGCTCAAACGCCGATCTCCGCCTCTGCTGATGCGACGACGGACGGATCAACGCCGCTAAAGCTCTCTTAACAAGATCTCCTCCTTCAACGGTACCGATTCGCACAAGTGAGTTCGTCATCGCAGATCTACGAGCATTCAACCTGTTCGGTGAGTACGTTATCGCTTGATTATTATTGTTGTAATTCTTGTGCAAACTACACCGGAACGATCCTGGATGCGTCGTAGGCGAACACATACACGTCTTCTTCGGCAAATTCTTCAACGGATTTCCAGCGTTCTGCTTTCGTACAACCTGATCTCGAGTATTCATCGCCATCGATCGATTCGGAGATCCAGATCTGCTTGCTAACGAAAACTTCACCGCTGATGACGTCACCGGCGCGAGTCCATGGAGGTTTACACGCGTCGGTGATGACGAACGGCTGTAAACATTACTTGAAACCGGAGACGAATAAAAACTGGAACTCGTTGACGACGCAAAAGGCGATGACACCTCAGCAGCGAACGCCGACGAATAGTTTCCAAATCGTCCGTACGGAGAACTTGAACGCTGAAACGCCGATGTCAACGGCATGACCGGCGCGTTTGATTTTCTTGTAGACGTCCCCATTTTTTTGCGGTTAGAGAGAGAAATCTAGTACGTTTTTTGGTGTTTCTGTGTGAGAAAGGGTTGAGGGAAAGGAAGAGAGAGGGGAGGGTGATTTTACTGAAGGGCCCTTGGCTCTTCAGTTGGGCAAACCTAGCTCTGGTTCGATGGTTAATTTATAGGAGAAGGTTTGCGATGGTATGGGTTGTAATTAATGGAAACTTCGGAGGTTTATTTGCGGAGATTTTGTTGGTTTTGATTGGTTAACTTAACCATAAGAGACAGGGACAGCTAACCATGGTTAATCTAGGGTTTTTAGTTTGTTAGCTTGATATTGATCGGACGGTTGTAAATCGACAGGCGGCAACATCGCAACGCCGGATCAAATATTGTGGACGCGATGACAATTTCGAAACAAATTTGAATTGAAATTTTCAAATCCTCTTTGCCACCAATTTCCTCTCTTTGAATATTTTTTTTCGTTTTTTGGGTATTTTTTAATGTATTTTTAAAATATTTATTTAATTTTATAAAATATATAAATTGAGAAAATATAAATGGGTATTAGAAAACTGAAAATTCAAGAATATAACATGGTAATTTTGAAAAACAAACAACTTGTTTGGCATGGGATGAGTATTATTGGCATGAGGTACTCCATTGACCATGGACATGCTCATTGGATCCATATGAGGTTGACTTGCCGGTGCAATTGATGTAGTATGGGGTGTCCCATGTGTAAGGAGTGGTGATGAATAATAGAGACCATATTCAATTCAATGATGTTAAGTATGTGTAAATGTATAACAATATCATGACAATATTGTGACAAGCTTTGGCTACTGAAATTGAAGTTTGAGGTATAGAGATTCCAGAAAGTAAAAAAAAAAAATATGTGTGTTGTAAATTGTATACTTGTTTTATCATTGATGAATGTAATGGTGTAACCCTCTGTTAATCCTGACGAACCCGGATTTGAACATTTTTTTCAAAAAATATGAGCTCGGTTATGTCTCAAGCCATGTTACAAATGTGCCTAGTTTCTGAGGGCAGATAAGATAATGAAGTGTAGCTGAAACAGAGGCATGCCCATACCTTTTGCATGAGCAGGTACTTATCGATAAAGCTTAGAGGTCTTGGAGGATATTCATTATTACAGTGACTTGAGGTTAAGAAACTTGTTATAATTAAAGAGGTAATATTTTCTGCAATTTAAACAAATCAGCACCAACAATCCCGTTTTCGCATTCCTGGATAGAAGACAAAGATGTGAAATCCATTACGTTCCACATCGACAGACCTCTCTAAATACTTTTTGTGAATGGGCATAGTAAGAACACGTGATCAACCGATTCAATCTCCCTTGAGCAGAACATGCAGTTAACCGAATGCAACCACATCCCTCTAATCAACAGGTTAGAAGCCACTGGAATCCTATTCTGATATAATATCCATGATGTCGCTTGGATGGTCTATAAAAACTAATATAAAAACCTAACCTAGACACGCTAGCTTTAAATTTATAAACCTAGACTCAGCCTAATACTAGACCACACAACTTGCAAGTGTACCTATCAATGCAGTAAAGTCTAATGTAAGTCCGGATATTGAACCCACGAGACACCAGTGACAACGAACCTAGACTCGGACTCAACTAACTAAACTGAATTATATTGAGAGAAATTTGTGTTGTGATTCTCAATCTATCAAACTAACTAACGAGCGAAAATCAACTATCAAGCAAAAGACTTTAAACGAATTCAGGAACGGGAAAGACACTACCCAGGTTAAAAATCCTACTTGTGAATCTCGAACTCCTCTCGGTTAAAGAAACTAATGATGGAACCAGGATCTATGAATACTACACCCTCAGACTGCCTACAGAATCCATGATCATTCTCAAGGTGTGACCTAGAAGGAATACCTAAAGAGTGCAAGGCGCTCATTGGCGGGTTAGATCACCTTTCAGTCTCTCCAACAATACTAAAGTACCCGATATACAGATTACCTTTCAGTCTTATTGCCTCAATACATTCGAAGAATGCAAGGGGTAACTTGAATACGCTTGATAAGACACGGACTAGCAAAAGTACTAAGGACCCTAGGGGAAACCTCCATTCAGAGCGTTTACACCTGAACACCAAAGACTAACCGACTACCTCTCACCTTTCAGCTATCGAAGTAGGTAGAATAATTAAACCTTCTAAACTCTCAACCATCGTTCCTATGGATTCGAACGTTCAAAAACCATAAACTAGTCACAAACACACAGTAAGCAACCTAATATGCATCTATACATGAAAGACATTCACAAAGACACATATGGAACAATAATCAATCATAAATCAGATCTAAATACGCACACACACCATATCAATTGCAATCAAGTTCGCTACTTTAACATTAATCCATCAATAAAGAACCCGAAAACCGATAAAAATCCAATCTTTACAAAGTAATCATCAAAACCTAGGTAGTATGTAAAGTTTAGCCAACAACCATGGTCAAAAACAGAAAACCAGAAGTAATAGTAATGAACATGGTCTCAATCAGAACAACTAAACACACGAGAATCGAAAACATGAACCGAACGATTAACGTTTTACAAACCCGAGGTCCGAAGCTTCAATCTTTATCTTCACTAGCCTCCTCTATTCCCAAAATCGCCCAAAGGCTTTTCTTTGACGGCCGGAATTCGATCTCTCCTCACAATGGCATTAAAATTCTACTTAAATTCACATTAGGGTTTTTTTCACGGAATTCTATCTCTCACGTATGGCGAGACACACAAGCCAGCCCTTCGCGTACCGCAAGGGCCAAAATAGTCGGGCGCCGGATTTGCTTTCCTCGCGTACCGCGAGATGCTGGGATTGACTCTTCGCGTACATCGAGACCTTGGTTTTCAACATTTTCCCTTTTATTTCTTTCGGGCTTCTTCTCTTGCTCTATTTATTCGTGATGTGACTTGTAATCCATACGAGCACAAGAAAACATCACAAAGACTCAAATGTTCACTAAAACGACTAAAAACAAATACAAAACTATCTAAAAACGCACAAATATAATGGAATAAAGATGTGTGTTTCGCACTACATCACTCCACACGAAACATTCAACCTTAATAGGAACTAGTTTGTCCAAGTAAAAGAAAAACATGGATCCTTGCCATGCCTCGCATTAGACACTATAGACCTCATCGATCAGACATAAAAACTGTATACGCCGTCACCATCCCACTGCCACGTATCCTCAACCGAGTGAAACTGAAAGCTCTGCAACATACATTCTAGGTCTGCAACATCCACTTTCTCAGCTTTCGATAGCCTTTTCTTTCTCCAACTCCAGTTAAGCTATTAGAATGATCGCCTCCCATTAGCACCCTTTGTTGGACAAGGTAGTTTTTCAAGGATTCCAACTCGAGTAACGTGGAAAAAACTTCTCTGAGAGTGTAATTACCGAACCATACATCCTTCCAAAAGGACATCATGTTTTTGTTACCCACAGACCTCTTAAATAAGCCTTTAAATCCCATGCCAAGATCTGAGAGCTCCTTTTCAATAGCTGAGGTATTGTACCTAGACCCTTATATCATCTTATTAGCCATTCTACCATAAGCATGCTCACTAACCTTGTGTATTGTTTTAATGCACTTGCTCCACAAATGAATTCCTTTCGGTTTTTAACCACCACCACTTAGCAAGGAAAACCAAGTTTGTGTCGCTTAGTAAGCCCACTCATAAGCCTCCCATAACTTTTGGTTTAGCAACGATACTCCTTCAGGTTCATTTGAAAAAAAGTGGAATGCACGAGATTTTAATAAACTGGAGACCTCCAACCTTAAAATTATTGTTGATACTAAACCGTAATTGTTGGGGTGGATTACTTATAGATCCTAAGCATCTTCTTTTTGTTGGTCAAAGCAGTGCAGCTCCCCATTGGAGTGCGTTTGAGCTTGTGGGTCTCTTGATTGTTGGGGTGGTTTTGTTGTAGTCCACCTTTTGTTATCCCCTTTGTTTTCTCTGTTATTTTCCTCTCTTGTTTGAGCCTAGTATCACGCTGGCATCTTGTTTTTGTTGAATGTTATTTGGTTGTTTAAAATATATATATAAGAGGTGCTCACACGCTTTAAAAGGAGCAAGTGTTGTGATGTGATCGTTGAAGTTGCGAAATGACTCGAGAGGGTATCTATGTCTCCAGAGAACAACAAAGAAAAACATGTCCCAAAAAATTAACAAGACAATGACTTCTTCCCAACCTTTTTTTGTTGAAGGGTTGCTAGAAGGTGAGTTTGTAGGATATACCTTGATGGAGAAAGTTGTGTTGACATAATGTATCAAAACTGTTTCAACTTTCAATCAAGTATCCTCTAAAATTTGATCTGGTTTACACCAACCAAGACGCCGTTTATAAGGTTTTGAGGACAAATCTCATGTACCATGCATAATATTCTTGTTTGATCAAGTGCACCAACACGAGAAGTTGATGGATACGATGGTTTCATAAGAATTAACCGGACATACACACAAACATTAACTGATAATTTATATCATTAGATGATAATAAATTGATTTGATATGCATTATGTAACAAATTATGAATCAGAGATTTCTACATAGTTACAAAAACTATGTAACTAGTAATACATTACATCATTATTTAAAAATGGTTAGAAGAAATCTATTATGAAATAAATATGATTAATATATAATTAAGAAGTACAAGGAAATCAACTTTTTTATTTGGTAAATATGTAATTAATTGATTATTAGATACTTTATGATTGTGTTTATATTCTAGTTAATTGGATATCATGTAGAAGATACACTTCTTAAAGGGAAAAGGATGTCTAGACCAATCCATGAGGAGATAAAGATAGGATTATAGGAATTAAGTATTGAGTTAGATAAATTCATGGAGTAGAGCACAAAAACTAGTGGAACCCTTTTACGATGATATCAATATTGGTTCCTCGCATTCTAAGCAATTAACCATGATTAATCTTATTAGTTGTTGTTTGTTGGTGACAAATAGAATCATTAAATTTTAAAATGTTCCATTGTATACTTCCATTGCACCCAAACCTTGCAACAGTATCAGGGCTATTTTCTATCGCGACAAACACAATAATTCAATCTCTTTCACCACATTATACGGATGAGATACTCATGGTTTAAACTGTTAATAGGAATAACATGATTATAATGTTGTTTCTAATAATAGCCAATTTGCTTCCGTAATGGTTTCTTTGCAAAAAAGTCTATCATATTGGGAAAAAAACGCATTATAGCTAACTACATTTAAGAAAGCTTTGAACAGTTGTAATTCTTGATTGGCCTATTTGGCCGGGTTTAATCTGATTACTCCACATGTTCGACCACATGTGTGGTTTTCTCCTTCTTTTGGACTTCTCTATGTTTGTCCCTTCGAGGGTTTCTGCTTCTTTCTTTCCCACCGATTGTCGCTATTATCGGCCATCATTGCCCATCATTGCCAGGTTCGATTTCGGAACCCTAGGTGGCGGCGGTGGCAATGGTCTCATGGGGGGAAATGGTGGCGGTTAAAGCTAGGGTTTCTAACGCCGGTTGCCGCCTCCCTCACCATCATTATGATCGGTCATCATTGTTTAGGTTCGATTTATGAACCCTAAGTGGCAGTGATGTGGTTAGGGGTGTGTAAAATCGGTTGATATGTCCCAAATTATACATGTTTTGCATGCATAAAGTTTGTTCTTTGACCATACCTAATGTTGTTCCGTGAAAGGCAGTAATAAAGGTATGATCGGGAATAAATCTGAAGTTAAGTGGGAGTTGTACGTGACCAAAGGAATTTTGTTCTCCTTTGATCAGGAGTTGGATATTATGGCGCCCTCGTTGATTCGAACTTGTATAAAATGTGTGACCACGCTCAAACTAAGAGTAGTTTGTTTAGACCACTTTGAATTGGAGAACAAGAACAAGAATAATTAAACAACATATGATAAATGACTTGCATTCATGTCTCATGTTCAACGAATGCCCTAAACAGAAATGATATATAGATATGTTTACTATGACTGTTGTACTTAGTCAAATAAGAGCTACTTGAACACACGGAAATAGTTGACGATTGTAATACGTCATACCTTTCTAGGGGCAGTGAGATGCAGCTACGCGTAAATCACTGTCTACTTTGACACGATTAATCGATAAATCGTCCAAGTGGGAGATTGTTGGATATTAGATGTCCAATCATCGTTAGTTTCAACGTTTCCATCAAGGTACGATCCAAAGAGTTACACTTTGGACAATGAGCAATTCATAATGTTTAATTGTAAAACATTATAGTTCATGAAACACTAAATTTCAAACAGTGGATAAATATTTAAAGAAATATTTATACGATTAAATCGTTTAATCGGAAATTAATTATTTAGAGAAATAATTAATTACTAATTCAAAAATTAATTATTTATAGAAATAATTAATGATTAAAGGGTGTAAGCGTTTAAGAGTTAAATGTTAGTCGGATTCTGTTTACCAATTATTTACAATTAGTAAACCGCAAGGGTTGATAGTAATTAACAGTTAGTTACAGGGTTTTAATAGTTAAATCCCAAGGGGTGCGGTTTGTAATTAAGGGTATTATAAATATAACCTTAGAGTCAAAACCCTATTCCATTGCTAGCCACCATCAAAACTTGCGCAACAAACGAGATCACCCCACTCGATCGTGACCGATCGCCAGCTCCACCTACCGTCGTCGTACGCTGCCACCGGCAGCCACCACTCATCGTCGCACGCTGCCATCGGCAGCTACCACTCATCGCCGCACGCTGCCGTTTTGATCGGCTAAGCTCCGTCGCGAGCCGGTTCCGTTACTTGGACCGTTTTGTGCTAGATCTCGTGAGACGGGATTCGTTTTGTGGTTTTTCGTGAACGTGTCACTAGCGAGACGTTTGTTGCTTCCATCGTGTGAGTTTAGGTTGATCATCAAAGGTATAAAACTCTAAACTATATTCGTTGTGTAATCGGATCACTGTCGGATAAAGTTTGGAACTTTATAATCGTGTGCCTTTAATTGCTTCCACTTCAAAAACTGATTTTGTAAACTCATTGTTTTAAAAGTTAAACCGGTGCACGATTCCCAACAAGTCTAATGGTATGTTTATATTCTTTAATCATTCTCTCTTAAAACCACCTTCACGGTGGACTTTTTATCTTTATCTAAACTAGTTTTTAAACTTGTGAGTGTTCTTGATTTTAAATTGTAAGACCGTAAAACCTTTCTAATCAAACTTCTCTCAAAACTTGTACGTCTTTATACAAGCGGATTTTGATAAGCCAACACTTGGTTGATATTGATAGAAATCGTACGTCTTTATACGAACTTTGTCATGAAACCAAGAGTCGATGAACTCATGTTGAGAACGGTGCGTCTTTATACATGGTCTCATTGTTGCACCGCATCCCGGTAAACAAAGTTTAATCACTCTTTTAATAAAAATAAAAGTATTTAAGTTTGATGTCTTAAACGAACTTGGAGGTAGATCTTAAGCATACAGATGTACGGATCTATTAAAGAGTTGAGGATAGTGGTGTCCCTAACCGGGAGTCTTGCCATTTTATTATTAAAGAACATAATTCGTGAACCAAATGTTGTGAGAATAAGACTCTAGCGGTGTACCGTTCACACATTTGTATTAGTCATACCATCGGACTAGTTAACATAAAGATAAGCGGTAGATTTACACGTGCTAATTATATATAATTAATGGTTTTTAATCTTAATTATGTATGAAACAATTTACTTTGAAGGTATTCATGTGTTCAGGTTAGATGGGAGACAATGAGCTAAAACGATTGAATTATCTAAAGAAACATTGCATGGAAGTGTTCGGGTTCGTATTTGACATTAAATATGGAACAAGTGATTACATAACATTATCATATACCAAGCGGATTCGAAGCCTAAAGCAATACTCGTTGTGATCTGATTATTTTCGAGCTATTTATTTTTCTGTTATTAACATTTCTTTTACACACTTCACGCACATTTTACGTTCTTTGTTATTTACTTTACCGTCATTTACATTTCCATCATTTACTTACTTGTCATTTACTTTTCTGACATTTACTGTTCCGCTTCACAAGCACACAAAACTCACTCACTAATTAAACCAGCTAAACGATAACAAACATCGAGTGTTGGAACTCGACCGTGTCCATTGGTTCGATACTGGTTCTTACCTAAACTATATTACGTTGCGATAGGTACACTTGCTTATTGTGTGTGTTTTTAAGTTTAAGTATTTATCATTTTATAAATTTAAAACCTGATCTCGTGAAAACCTTTGAAATATATAATAAAATATTTATTATATAAAACACACGCAGCTTGGTCGGTTTTGGTCTCTTCCACAACCATAATCGCTTGGTCGGTTATGCCTTTTTCCATAACCATAACCGTTTGGTCGGTTAACCGTCGGTTATGGGTCGGTTTCGGTGAATTTCGGTTAATTAACCACTTTCATTCCGTAATCACGAATCACATTTTTTTTAGTAAAATACTTAGGGTTATGTTAGTAATATTATTTTTTTAGTCATAAGTTCATAATTAATGCATTAATTATCTATAAATTTATTTGAAAATAAATAGATAGAAAATTTTGTGCATATATTTTATGCACCCTTAACCATAACCATAGATAATAGGGGAAATCATTTATATTTTGTGCATATATCTTATACATAGGGTTGTATCGGTTCGGTTCGGTTAACGTTCGGTTATGGGACACCCCTAAGCATAACCATAACCGCTTGATCGGTTAATCAAAGAACCTTAACCAGAACCGTCGGTTAATTTTGGTTATCGGTTAGTTTCGGTTAACGGTTTAGGTTTGTTCACCCCTAGGTGTGGTGGTTGTAGTGGTGTCGTTACCGGAAGTGGTGGTTGCTAAAAAAAGCTACGCCTTTCATCCCCTTAACGGAGGTGCTCTCCGATGAAGGAAGGATTCTTTGATGTACCAGTAAGTTGTCTCTCTCCTCTTCTGAGTCGTTCCATCTTCACCATCGTCGACCATCGATGTCGGGTTCTTCAATAGGGGAGATGCTTAAGATTTATCGGCCCAATTTAAACAATTTATGTCGAATGGTTTTAGTCTTTGCGGAACCCTAGGTGGCGATGGTGTCGTGGTGGTGGTATGGTGGCCGGAAATGGTGGTGGCCTGTGATAATGAAATTGAATTTGATGGTGATCGATTTAGTGATATGTGACGATTGTGCATCCCGATTATTGCTAAATACCACCTAATTTATTTGTCATCCTCTTAGGTGGCTATGAACAATTGCAATTCTTGATTTGCCTACTGACTGTAACAAAACTGTTATAGTATTCAATTCTCTACAGTTGGAGATGGAGCTTTTTTTATGTTTGAAATTTTTACAACTTCTTTTGGCTTAAGTAAATGGCTGTAATGATGAGTTTGAATTTGCCGTTCTTATTGGAACAAAATTGTTATACTCTGTATCTTGGCGGGCAATCGGGTTGTTTATGTGAAAGGAACATCAGTTTCTTTCATATGCAAACATTACATTTGCAGCCATGGCGGTTTTATGTTTCTTTGTTCAATTACTTACACATCTGAGCCTCATTAAATTGTTTGTTGGCTCGTGTAAATTATATATATAGAAGGTTGTGATGATAAGTTGAATATGTCTATATCTTAGCCCCATATATTGCCTATCAAGAATTACAACCGCTTACAGCTTCCTTAAATGTATATAGTTAAAATAAGATCAAAAATCTCGCCGCAACGCGCTTGCCAAACGTTGAGCCTGGTATTTCAGGTTGTAGGTACAATTGTTGATCCTTAAATGCATAAGTTACTTTTCTTTTCACTATTTTCTGTCTACGAGGGAGGTCTTTGTGCAAGAGCATTTAGTAAAAGCACTATTGCAGATTCTTTATTTCGTGACACAGGCCTAATCGTCAGATCACTCTGTTTCAGTTGTCGCTGTTGCACCTTGCCGTCGGTCACAAAAGTAGAGGCAATGCAACTTTGATTAAGAGGCTGTGATGTTAAACTTTTATTTGACCAACTGATTGGAACAAGATTGTTACCTGCATCTTGGAGGGGCATGTAACATCCGGCCCCTTATACCACCAATTGTAACATCCCAAATTCTTTTTATCTAAAACACAAGAATTGTTTAAAGCTATCAAAGAATTAAAACATGGCACAATAGGTTAACAATTAATTAAAAGGGGGAATAATGTAAATGTTACGTAGATGAGGGAGCAAGATGAAATATTGCCTAAACCTAAATTCCCATTTCCATTTTAACAGACGCCACCCCCTCGTCGATTTAATTTGCTTCCCTCCTCACGACAACCTGCAACCATATCTTCCCTCACCTCCGATCAACCTAATCCGGCCAACCTGCAGCCATACCATGCTCGGTTAAGCGGAGAAGCTCATGCGAATAGCTTCCGGGTCTGTGTACGCACACAATGAAGAGACGAGGCCGGTTAGGTAGTAAGGTCATCGGTTATGGTTGTTAAACGAGTCTCACCGAGGTAGGTGGTGGTACGGATGGTAGTCGACAATGGCGATAGGCGTAAGAGCTGCTGCCATAACTCTGGCAGCAGCACTGGGTCGTGTATGGCGGTATGAGCGGTGGTTGTAAAGGTCTTCCGGTAGTGCGATGTGGTGGTGTTATGATGGTGTTATGGCGGTAGGGTTGAACGATGGAGAGTGGCAGGGGCGGATGTATGTGGAGGACAGGGGTATCTGTCGGTACCCCTCAACTTTCGACGCGTAGTGGGAATTTTCGACGCGCAGCGGAAATTTTTTTTTTTTTACCGTTTTATGTATCCAGATACCCCTGAACGAAATTTTAGATACCCCTGGATTTTTTTCCTAGATCCGCCACTGGAGAGTGGTGGAGACTGTTAATGTTGACGTGGGTTTACACGGTAACTCTCACGTTGGTGGTGGAGGTCGTAACTGGTGGTGGTCGACACTAGCTTACATGAAGGTGAAGATGGTGATAAGGGCAGTTTCATGGTGGTTCACGATGGAAATGGTGGTGGCTGTATGAGGTTAACAGTGAAGGTAATGGTGGCCGGTGGTGGTGCGAATGGTTGTTAACGATGGCACGAACAGTGGCGATGTTATAGTAGCCTAGTAGCGATAATAGTACATGGTGGTTAGCGGTGGTCATAGAGATTCCATGACGGTTCACGGCGGCTATATGGTGGCGTGGTTCTATGAGTTTCACTGCAAGGGGAGGTGGTAATAGTTCTATGATGATGGTGATAAGGATATGATGACACTACAACAATATCACCATATACCGACGACTTGTCGTCGGGATAGCATATACCGACGACATGTCATCGGGATTGAGTCGTACCAATAGCCCAAGATTGTCGTCGGTATAGGTCAGCCTATACCGACGACATGTCGTCGCTATAGGGTCTAATTAAATAATTCAAAAAGAAATTCTATACCGACGACATGTCGTCGGTATAGATTTCAACCCTATACCGACGACATGTCGTCGGTATAGGGTTTTTTTTTTTTAATAATTTTTGAAAAAGGCCTATAGCGACGACATGTCGTCGGTATAGGTCTTTTCTGTTTTTATTTTTTATTTTTTAATTTTTAATATTTTATCCAAAAATATTAAATTTCTAAAAACAAAAACCTGCAAATCATAAATATAAACCATTCAAACATTCAAATCGGATAAAAACTAATATCCGAAACATAAACCAAACATCCATATTTTTCGACACACAAAGTTGTTCGACACACAAATTTGTTCGACAAATCAAACATTCAAAACATAAACTTGTTCGACACACAAATATGCAAATTGTTCAAGACAAATACCAACAAAAAAGGCAAAGGCTCAACAACTCCAAGCTAATTATCATCGCTGCTAGTTCGGCGATCCCACATTCGACGCATTTCATCCATTTGTCGTTGCATTTCAAGCATTTGTTGATTATGTGTACGACGTTCTTCCTCTCGTCAACCGCAACGAGTTTCGAACTTGTAACAAAATTAAATAAAGTTACATATACATACAAACATACATAAGCATATGAATAAATACCCTCTTATATACCTACACATCACAATTACATACATACATACATACATACATAAATAAAAGCCCAAGTACATAATTACAAATATATACACACAAACATACATACATAAATAAATGTCCAATTACATAATTACAAACATATAGATACAAACATACATACACATATATACATTCATATTAACTAATCATCATAAACACAAATTACACACATACATACAACCTAATCATCCAAACTAATCATCAAAAACATAAATTACACACATACATACACATACATACAAACTAAACATTCAAACTAATCATCATAAAGACAAATTACACACATACATACAAACACTAAATTACATAAACTAAATTATATAAAATAATCACACATCTAAACCAAATGACCTAAACTAATCATAATTTAATAATTACATCATACATACAAATATACATACTTATACATACAAACATACATACACATACATAACACATACATACAAAATCATAAAAATCTTAGATCTAAACCAAATTTCATCACAGATTAGTAATTAAAACGAGTACTTACCTTCACAAAGTTAGAAATCAAGAAATGGTGAAATTCCTCCAAAACCTAACCAAAATAAACAAACAAAACTACAAAATTTTGAAAAAGTAGCTAAAATATGAAACCCGGATGTTACCTCACCTTAAATCCCGAGAGTTTTTGTGAAAGTTGCTCCCAATAAATACCATCTTATATACCTACACATCACAATTACATGCATACATAAATAAAAGCCCAATTACATAATTACAAACATATACATACAAACATAAATAAATGTCCAATTACATAATTACAAACATACATACACATATATACATTCATATTAACTAATCATCATAAACACAAATTACACACATACATACAAACTAATTATCCAAACTAATCATCATAAACACAAATTGCACACATACATACACATACATACAAACTAATCATTATAAACACAAATTACACACATACATACATATACATACAAACACTAATTTACATAAACTAAATTATATAAAATAAGCACACATCTAAACCAAATGACCTAAACTAATTATAATTTAATAATTCCGTCATACAAATATACATACTCATACATACAAACATACATACATAACACATACATACAAAATCATAAAAATCTTTGATGTAAACCAAATTTCAACACAAATTAGTAATTAAAACGAGTATTTACCTTCACAAAGCTAGAAATTCAAGAAATGGTGAAATTCTTTCAAAACCTAACAAAAATAAACAAACAAAACTTCAAAATCTTAAAAAATTAGCTAAAATATGAACTCGGGTGTTAGCTCACCTTAAATCCCGAGAGTTTGTGTGAAAGTTGCTCCCAAATAGCCCAAAAACGCTGAAATCGTCGGAGAGACAGAATTGGGAGAGTTTTGGAGAGAGTTTTGGCAGAAAATGAAGGTATGCCGTCTGATTTCCCTATTTGTTCGCGCTGCACCCTATAGCGACGACATGTCGACGGCATAGGTCCACTTGTCGTTGGTACAGGTGGCCTATAGCGACGACATGTCGTCGGCACAGGTTTCGTAGGATGTTGACTAGTCAATAAAGGTAAAAACCCTATCCCGATGACATGTCGTCGGCACAGGTTTCGTAGGATGTTGACCAGTCAATAAAGGTAAAAACCCTATCCCAACGACATGTCGTCGTCATAGAGTTTTCCAGAATTTTTTTTAATTTAAAAAAAATTATTAAATAAAAAAACAAAAAGAAAATCAAAATTAACCTATAGCGACGATATGTCGTCGCTATAGGTTTTCCCCAAAAATTCATTCGGCGCCAGTTTTCCCTCCAACCTGCCTCAACCCTATAGCGACGACATGTCGTCGCTATAGGGTTTTTCAGAATTTTTTTAATTTATTTTTTTTATTAAATATAAAAAAAACAAAATTAACCTATAGTGACGACATGTCGTCTCCATAGGGTTTTTCAGAATTTTTTTTAATTTAAAAAAAATTATTAAATAAAAAAAAACAAGATTCATGGAAATCCTAGCCTCAACGGCATAAAGTTAGTGACTCCCGATCCAGATGTTATGTAAATCCTCAATCAGAAGACCCACGTCATTGACACGAAGAAACCTCACAAAACCAAACAAAGAACCGACCTTTGATAACCGATCGGATAGATACACATCTGCAACTATCCCATAATCCTCGCAGAACTTCCAAATCTCATTCACTGAAGAATTAAGTGGGAAATTCGTGAGAAAAATCGAACCTAGCCTCAACGGCATAAAGTCAGTGACTCCCGATCCATATGTTATGTAAATCCTCAATCAGAAGACCCACGTCATTGACACGAAGAAACCTCACAAAACCAAACACATAACCGACCTTTGATAACCGATCGGATAGATGCACATCTGCAACTATCCCATAATCCTCACAGAAATTCCAAATCTCATTCACTAAAGAATTAAGTGGGAAATTCGTGAGAAAAATCAAAACCGTTACCTGAGCAAGATTCATGGAATAAGAAGGATTTTTAATCGGAACCCCACCGTGCAAGACATTAGAAGTCTGTTGATTGCCTTCACGATGTCTCGGACGTTTGTGAAACACCCAAGACCAGCCTGTATGGCCCCAAACTGGGTACCCTACAGTTGGTTCTCATCACTGGGTGTTCTCTTTAAAAATACTCGCTTTATTACAAACAATCGGTGAAAGTCTTAATTTAAAATAGTTGTAACCCTTTATAAACTCAATATCAATCTTAATCTTATCTTACAAATGCCTACACACCAATCCGAGTAGCACCGCTCCGTAGCCAAGATACCTCACCTGCAAACAATCTAACGTACATACAAAATCATCTACGCTTAGTGAGTTCTAACAGTGTATATTAACAAGAAATACCATTTGATTGAACTCAGAACATTACAATCCTTTACAAAACGGTTTGTTGTTTATTGACATGTTAATAACCCACACTTCAACACTAACCCATAAGGGTTCAACGACCCAAGATGTAACATCCCGGTTTTTCATAAAATAACTGGGTTTGTAATTATGTAAATTATTGTAAAGGTTAACGGGTAATTAACGGGGTTTTGGCGGGTTTTATTTAAAAACGTGAACAAAACCAAGCCCGGGAGACCTTGGGTGCGCGTGGGCCAAGCCTGGCCCTAGGGAAGAACACCCTTTAGGGTGCAACGCAAATATGGAGACCCCATTTTCACATTCAGCCGTCGAAGAGCAAGGAGGAGAGGGAGAGAGCCGTTCATCGCGTTTCAAGTCCGATTTGATGTATTTTGTCGATCCTTGAATCAATACTACACATGTTTCATAATTCTAGGGTTTAGAAGAGAAGTTGAGTTTCAAAGAAGACGAGGTGATTCGGGAATTCGATTGGCACGGGTTCTCCGATCTAGAGGTATAATCTTGAAAACCTTCCTGTTTAAATGATTGTTTATGATCGTAGGGAACCTTCATGTGTGTGCATGGGTCAATCAGAAGACCCACGTCACTAACTTATAGCGACCACATGTCGTCGCTATAGGGTTTTCCAGAATTTTTTTTAATTTAAAAAAAAATTTTGACCGACGAAAATTTTTTAAATAAAAAAAACAAAAAGAAAATCAAAATTAACCTATAGCGACGACATGTCGTCGCTATAGGGTTTTCCAGAATTTTTTTTAATTTAAAAAAAAAAATTTGACCGACGAAAATTTATTAAATAAAAAAAACAAAAAGAAAATCAAAATTAACCTATAGCGACGACATGTCGTCGCTATAGGTTTTCCCCTAAAATTCATTGGGCGCCAGTTTTCCCTCCAATCTGCCTCAACCCTATACCGACAACATGTCGTCGCTATAGGGTCTCCCTACCAAAATTTTGGTTTTGGCCTATACCGACGACATGTCGTCGGTAGAGGGTGACCTATCCCGAGGACAAATGTCGTCGGTACAGGTGGCGTCGGGACAGGGTCAATTTGTTGTAGTGTGATGTGATGATGATAGTTCCATGAGGATGATAATGGTATGATGATGATGACGGCATGATGAAAGTATATGATGATAATGATATGATAATGATGATGATATGATGATGGCAATCCTATGATGATGAGGATGATGATATAATGATGATTACCTAATGATGGGTACATCTCTCAAACCCTAATCGACGATTAATGAGTAAAAATTCGAAACGCAAGTTTCGGCACGAGCCGGGTCGACTGTCGACCGCCGACTGTCCGGGTCGACTGTCGACCGCCGACTGTCCGGGTCGACTGTCGACCGCCGACTGTCCGGGTCGACTGTCGACCGCCGACTGTCCGGGTCGACTGTCGACCACCGACTGTCCGGGTCGACCGCCGACTGTCGGGTCGACTTTCTGACGAGACTTAAGATCCTAGCGACACTTAGATTAGTTTTGATAGTTTTCGTGTGTTAACTTTCGTGCAGATCGTTTAGCACGAGTCTTAGCTTATACATCCCGATTTAAGATAGTTGTTGACAAACATGTGAGTTTTATTGCCCTTTTTTCTAAACGGTTTTTGGCTGGCATGCATACTGTTAACGAGATAGTTTTTAAAGTTAAAGAATCTTTTATAAGAATTGTATATTTTTATAAAATGAAAGACAAAGTATAGTATTTTATAAAATGTTATTTTATAAAATGAAAGATAAAGGCATAGTTTTTTTATAAAAAAGTTATTTTCATAGAAAGCATAGTAAAATATTAAAGAGAATAGTACTACCTTTGAAATGTAATTTTTAAAGAAAGTAAAGAGTTAAAGTAAAGATGGTTAAATGAGCTGTGTCTCGGTACAGCTCGAAAATGATGGTAACAATGACAGTAACAGTGACGGATACCATGTTATATGCTTATGTGTTAACGTGTGCTATTTGTCTATTTAAAAATTATGTGATTATATTTCTATTTTGTGTAATAATGTAATTGCATTGTATAGTAGTTGCATAGTAGAAAGTCCTGCAGACATGCTAAAGTAGAAAGTCTCACCCTGAGGTGTGAGCAATGCTAAAGGATTCTTACACTTCAGTGTAAGCAATGCTAAAGGAGTCTTACACTTCGGTGTAAGCAATGCTAAATGAGTCTTACACTTCGGTGTAAGCAATGCTAAAGGAGTATTCACTTCAGTGTAAGCGAGAAAGTCCTACCCTGAGGTGTGGGCAATGCTAAAGGAGTCTTGCACTGACGTGCAAGCGAGAAAGAAAGACCCACCCTGAGGTGTGGGCAGCGCTAAAGTAAAAGTCTTACCATGAGGTGTAAACGAGAAAGTGATCTGGTCTTCGGACCATAACCCATATGTGATAGTTAAAGTATGATAAAGTCACTTGTCCTGTACAAGTGAAATGATAGACAGACAGAGTACATGAGGACACCCTAACGGGTTTTCCTCAAAGCTAAAGTTATAACAACAGACAGAATGTAACAATTTTATAATTGTAACGTTGTAAAGTTTTAAAGTAAAAGTTAAAGTGTTTTCAAAGAAAGTGAAAGTAAAGCTTATTTTACTTTTATAAAACTAAGCTATCTAAAAGAAAGTTTTACAGTTTAAAGTAAAGATAGAACTCACCAGCGTTAGCTGACTTTTAGTATACATGACAGGTAGAAAAGGTAAAGAGAAGTTAAAGTAGAGGAGCCATGTGGGCTGGATAGCATGGGCATCGGGTTGCTGCGCTGAATACTGACATTTTCTGTTCCCGATAGTTTATGAATGGACAATGTTTACTTATTTTTATGAATTTGAATGTTTGAAACAATACTTCTGCTGTATTAGATTCTGATTAATGGTTTAAGAACTATGTTATCATGTTTTGTGCCAACTATGAGATGTACCCGGTTTGGGGTGTTTCACCAATATTATCCGCTCTGCTCACTAGGAGCTCACGAATTTAATTTTGGTTACCCGGGTGAAAACTTACCAGGGGGTTGCCCATCCCTGGATTATTCCAACCCAAGCACGCTTAACTGCGGATGCGGATGAGAGGAGAACTCTACAGTTAAGCGTGTTTGGGTGGGAGTGATCCAGGGATGTTTGACCCCTGGGAAGTTTTCACCCGGGCAACCAAAAAACAAATTCATGAACTTTTACTGGGTAAAGCGGACAATATTGTTGGTACGAGGGGCCGAATGTTATAGGGCAACTGGTATGTTTATGTGAAAGGAACATCAGTTTCTTTCCTATTGCAACATTGTAGCCATGGGAGATGTCTTTATTTGTTTAATTGTTTACACATCTGAGCCTTACTAAATCGTCTTATAGACTTTGAATAATTGCTTGAGGTTTTTAGTTTCAGAAGACCTGCACATATTTAATGAATTGAGCTCTATTTTTTATTGCAACTGCTTCGAGAGCTTTAATTATGACCCCTCGAAAGGGTAGCTTGAGAAGGTCTGCATTATTTTTTGTTTATATGTTTTGACTACAATTCAACAAATGATTCATATGTTTTGCATGTTTTAGAAGGGTCGGCTGGAATTTGGCTTCAAAATTTAAGCTCTTTAGTTTCTTCTTTCTTAAACTTTTACAATATAAATCTGTGTCTTTATGTTACAAACTAGAATTTGTAAATACTTGACAAGTTTTAAGTATGACCTAGAATTTAATAAACCGGTATATTACATTGGTTGAATAAAATATAATGTAATTTGTTAACAAACACACTCGTCAAAATATGACTTTAAAAATGTAATTTGTCGTGACAGTTATAAGATATGTTAAGTTAGTTTCTAAAACAATTTTTTTCAACTGAATATTAATTTTTTAATTTAATTGATAAATGTTAGTTCATATTAAATTCATTTGATTGATGATATAATAACTATTTATAATTAAATAATAAGTATCCGTAATTAGATTTATATTAAAAATCTAAAAATAATTTTTTTAATATCATTATTCAATATGAGAGAGAGACGGGAAAAAATGATACAAATGAACCAGAAAGTGACACGTGTCAATATAATTTTATTTATTAATATAATATTATTATTTAATAGAAGAGAGAAACATAAAAATTAATATTTAATAGAAGAGAGAGACGAAAAAATAAAGGTGAGGAGTAACCAGAGAGTGACACGTGTCCCCATGGTTTTACTTTATTATATAGTATAGATGTTAACCCATCGACACACCGGAAAAAAAGCGCACCCTCACTGCGGAGCGTGAGCATCACACACTAGTTTGAAAACAATCTATGCTAATTTTCTTTTGAAAACTACCGTTTTCTAAGATAAGGGTTACAAAGACTAATTTAAGCCCATTGCTACCACCATATGAAGAATTATGTAAAACTTCATGTGAAAACACATCATCTGTGCTATTTCATAAGATGATTATAACTCGTGGGGAACTCAATTTTTTTTTTTATGAGTGTTCGAAATTTTTGGTGTTCGAATGTCTATTAAAATAGATTTTTGTCAGGTCGGGTCATTGAAATCTTTTTGCCAGATTGAGAAGGGTCATCAAACTTTTTTAGTGGATCAAGTTAGGTCACTAAAATATTTTGAGTTTTAAAGTGTAGATACAAGGTTTTTGATTCCGTTCATAAATTCATATAATTGAAAATTTTTACAATATTGATAAAGTTAGAAAATTTAAATCAACAAATTTATAGACTAAACACGAAACACTCAATTATCAAATGACTAACAAGTCTAACATACTAACATTCAAATACCAATCTATAGACTGGCTTTAGGAGGTAATCAAATAATATAGTAAAATTTAGAGTAAAAGTTCAACATAAATTAATTAATTTATTAGAGAAAAAGTTCAACAAAATACCTAAATTGGGGTTGGTATGGTCTTTTGATACTGGCTTCGGGAGAGTGGAGGGTCAACACTCAGACATGCGACCTGGCTCTCGCAGGCGGCAGTGACAAGTGATTGCCGATTGGCAGTGGGGACGACACTTCTCAATCGATAGTCGCTTGTTTCCGTTTCATTGAATTACGTTCGATGGGGAGGGGGAGTGTTTGACAATGTCGGTTAATTGTTTAGAAGGGAATAGATTGACTTAGGGTAAAAGGTTATTGGGTTAAATGGTTAGTGTTCCAGTGAGCTTAATTATTTATAAGAATTAATTGGCAGGTCCAATTAACTAACTAATTTATAATATTTTTATATTTGTTAAATTTTAGAGTTTTAAATTAATTTTCTGGGTGTCGTTTTGATAAAAAGAATTAATGGATGTCAGGGTCAAAAATTTTTGGGGTCGATTAGATCGTATATTTAACGAACAAAAAAAATTCTTTTTATGATGTCGAGCAACCTCATCCCATAGCGTAGGTATACCAATGATTGTAAGTGAAATATGCATGGTCCTCTGTTGTTCCTCCGTAAGTCTAAAGTGGTCCACCTTAATCTTACAATGGACACTTGGAATCATAATGCCATACCGGTGTTTTTCTACTGGGACCATAAACTGTAAGCCTACTTGCAACATATCAAAACAACTCAAAGTAGTAAGGTTTCGGATGAAATATTTTTGAAATATTGATAATTACTAAAGAATGAAACATATGCCTTATGTTCCGATGACAATGGTCCGGGTTCGTGTCAGGTATTGATAATCCCGGTCTCATGTCCGGTTGTAAAATCGTGTCTCATACTTGGTCCAATATCTGTCGCGTAATTACCAGTCAAGAAACATCAATGTATTGTTATATATATATATGATTAATGAAGTAAGTCAAGAATGTGTTTGATTAAGAAATTAAAGATAACACGTTCATGGGTCTCATGGTATTTCTTTAAGAAAGAAGGTACTGGTATTCATTGGCGGAGTTTGAAAAAAAACGAGGGGGGATTTTTTTTCCTATCAGGAGGGCCGGAACTATAAAATTTTCTGCCGAATACGTATAATTTAACACTACTAAGCGAAAAATCAGGAGGAAGGGGGTGGGGCCCACCCGGGCCCTCACTATCCTTCGCCCCTGCTAGTATTCCTGCGTGAAGATAAGTCTAAATGAATAATGCAACTCAAGAAAGGGTAAATCAAACGCGAAGAAGCAAACTTATCATGACAATATTCTTTTCACTCGTGACTTGCAAAAAGTTGTGATTTTAGTGTTCAACAAATTCGTTTAAACAAGAATATGGCATATTTGTGTACTAAGGCATTTACTACAATAACATTCAAAAATTGTTTAATAAATTGGGTTGTGCTAACATAAGAATTGAAGATAAATTATATGGTTATTAAAGGAAGAAATAAGTGTTTGCAGATCATAAACAGAAACCAGGTGCAACAAACTAAGTTTTTTAAAAGCTATATCTAGGTAGGCGACGGTTTTATTTTTTCGTTAAACGATTTTTTAAAGTTCGTTTTCATTTTTATTAACATTCATTTTTACAACGATAACGTTTACGCGATTTTCGAATATATCGTCACGACATGCTTTTTTATCTACGTTTTGATGTTTAGAATCGAGATGTCGCAATGCGCGGTATATTTCACTGGTTATTTTCCTCTACCAGGTGTTTAGCCTATTAGACTTTACCTACTAACATAACATCTTAGCCATACAAAGTATTTTAAGTGATGATTTTAATATATAAGAGATGTATAGTTTTTCTCTTCATATTATTTTACAACAGACCAATAATATGATATATAACCAAAAACAAAACTTATAAAAAATTATACATTTGACTAATATTATGTAGTGATTTATACCATTTTAAATCAAATTTTGGAAAATAATTTGTATTTTTAACTTCAAAATATTTTTGTTTTTTGCTAGAAAGGATGGTTGAGGTCTTGAGGAGACGGAGGTAGCTTTGAATATTTTTATGAAGCTATTAATATGGTTGGACCATTTCCGAATGGACATTATTAGATGAATGGATGTTATTACATAGCGTGTCCATTTGTTAGGCCTCCATATTTAGGGCTTTTCATTTCAACGAACATGACAATTTAAAAAATCATGATATTCAACAATATTGTTTTTAATTCCGAATGTTGTGGAGGTGCAATTTGCAAGGGGTGTTTTTTGTTTGAATTTTGACTCTATCACCAAGTTAAATTTCATTGAAAATGGAATGTATGGCTGCAAAATAAGTTAGATAAGATTTGTAACCGGCGGGTGAAGGGACGCTACGACTGAAACCGAAATAATTTATAACACACGTGTTTATAATAATTGTTGTTACTTTTCTCGCAAATAAAACAAATATATAATGTGTAAGCATGAATAATATAACAATTTATGTTCTTTTTTTCATCAATGATGGTGAAAAAACATTTAGTAAAAACAAATCTTACAAATCATAATCAACACCGTAAATTACAAATTTGGTCTAAAAATTGAAACATAAATCATCGTTGTCGAGAGAAGATGAGAAAAATTATTATAGCCCTCGAGAAAAGTGTTTGTGAGAATTTAAAGGGTGTTGCAAGTTGATGAATAGAGAGGTGAAAAAACAGAAGGAAAAAACGCTTTAATGTATTTATTGTGGTATATGCAACCTAATTTGTCCATAAATATTAAAAATAGAGGAAGCATATCTTATCCTATAAATCTTTTCTGATAAAAAAACCTTTTCATTTGATATATATCGTTTTAGAATGACAACGTTTTTATTAAAACCTAACTAGCAAGTTACTAGACGGGAAACAACATTACATAAATAAAAGAGAATTTTGAAGCCACTATATCCATTTGATAGTACATTTGCGATTCCTACCACAAATAGGAAAAGTGAAGAACGTCATCTAATAAAGTGTCTTTCAAATGCAGCTTCTTAGAGTTTCTTAGAGTATACCGTATCATTTTTAAACCTCCAAATTATCCACCAAACAACGAAGATAACACCCTGTCAACTCCTTTTTTACCAACAACATATTCACCTCATCAAGCCAATCTAACACACCCGTTGGCGCGCAGTTTGTTGGGATTGCGACCCCCAACTAAGCCTAGACCAAAGATATCAAACGAACCAAAACAGAACACTCACTAAACACACGCAAATAAGATTCTAGCTCATCATTGCACACCAAATAAAGAATACACGAAACATCAATACCTTTTATATCTACGTTAACACGCATAGGAAGCATGTTTTCCACAGAGTCTCCATTTATAAATATTCACTTTATGAGGGACCAATTTAAACCGTGTCGCATGCCTCAGACTTGAATTAAGAATAAGATCATCAAGATACTCTCGCACCTCCTTAACAAAAAATACTTTTGATACATTAAGATTCCAAGCCCACGGATCCAATTCTGAAGACAATGTAATGTTGGCATTAATGTTCATAAGCGCTTCTAATTGAGACTGCTCCGTGCCACCCCTTATTTCACGTCTCTAAGACCAAGTCGACCGATTACACCTTTGAGAAACCTTACAACCTTTATCATTCTCCATGCAAAAAGCATGGGAAAAAGTTCAGCAAACACTAGATTATCCCATCAACAATCCTTCTAAAACATCGGGTCATCTCCACACCCCACCTTCCTACAAATTGAGTTGTTAGGAATTTGCTACAAATCATGAAACGTGCTAAACAACTTCAACTTATGTTGCCAAGCACTGTTACCTTTTACCCTACATAACCTCCCGACACACAAACCATGCAGAGAAGAAATAACTTTTACCTAAAGACTAGCCATAGACATTTTGAATGTGTTTACTAAATTGAAGTACACATGATCTACCACTCAGAGCATCTACAATAGGAACGTTTTTAGACATCCGTTAGTGATGTAACTTCTATGTAAATAAGAGAGGGACGATAGAGTGAAAGAAATCTTTCCACATATGAAGAATGTGTAAAAGGAAGGAGAGAGAAATGAGGAAGAGAAGATATTGAAGAGAGATAATGTGTGGTTTGATTTTTTTATTGTCCGTGAAGAGCCTCGTTAAAATTATTAATTTTGTGTAATTTGTCATAATCTTATTGTAGTTTTTAGGTATGCAAAATTTTTATTTTATTTTATATATCCGTTTATATACTTTCATGTATTAAAAATATTAGTTTTGTTGTGGAAATTAATGCTCACATTCTCACACCGTTGGTTATCTCCTTTATGTGGTGTCCTCTAATAACTAAAATGTTTTAGAAGTGTTTTAGAATGGAGCTAAACAAGAAAGGGATGAAAAACCAATCCTTTAATTAAATTCTCAAACCTCATTAGTAATTTATTTTGAATTATATCATATTTTAAGAAATTTAAGATTGCTAATGTTAGAAAAAACTAAAGTCCATTTAAAGTTAAATTAAAGGTTAGGTTGTGATTGGAGTGAACAAAAAATCCTAATAACCTATCAATCAAGAAACTAATGGTTTTGTTATGATTATATATGTATTAATAATTGAATTGAAACGACACTAGAGCTAATCGTTATATTCTTTTTATAAATAATATGTTATACATAAAAAAATATTATAATTTCTTAAAAAAAAACATTTTAGTCATCACTTAGGGTCTGTTTGGTATAAGTTAATGCAATTAATGAGGGGATGAAATGTACGAGTGAATGGAATAAACAAAGGAAAGAAATGGATCATTACCATTTCATTATCCTGTTTGGTTACCCTACTAGCTTAGATCCCGTGTAATACACACGGGATGAAAAATATAAATACATAAATTTCTTAAATTTTATTTATGTATTTTACAGGTGTATAAATTTATTAATATACATATATTAAAGATAGAAAACAAAATTCAAAATATGTAAAAAATAATATATAATTGAGTTTCGAAAATGCATTAATTACTATTTAATTTAATTTGACTTTCATTTACTATTTGATTGAAAATAAAAAATACATAAGTAGGTTTTAAAGATTTTTATAATAAAGGATAATTTAAAATAAATATGGTTTATTAGTATAATTAGTAATTTATTAAAAGATATATGTGCATTTAATAAGAGAGAGAGGCGGGAAAAAAATGATAAGATTGACTATGGTGGCGACACGTGGCAAACAAAAACCTTTATTTATTATATAGTATAGATTAGAATGAAGAATCATTACTTCGTTCTGTTTGGTAGACAGAAAAATATTTTATAAAAAATAAAACATTTTTAGCTAATAAATTTATCTTATGGGTCGGGTCATGAGTCGTGTCATGGGTCGGGCCATAGTCCGGGCCACGGTTCTGGTCATGAGACGGGTCATGGTTCGGGTTATGGGTCAGGGCATGGGTCGAGTCATGGTTCGGGGCATGCGTCGGGTCATGGTTCGGGGCATGGGTTGGGGCATGAGACGGGGCATGGGAAGGGTCATGGGTCGTGCCATGGCTTAGGCCATGAGTCGGGTCATGGCCAGGGTCATGGTTCGGGTCATTGAGCAGGACATGGTTCGGGTCATGGGTTGGACCACGGACGGGGCCATGTTCGGGCCATGGTTCGGGCCATGGTTCGGGTCATGGGTCAGGAGGGCATGGTTCGGATCATGGTTCGGGTCATGGGTCTGGGCATGGGTCGAGTCATGTGTCAGGTCATGTGATCGTGGGTCATGGGTGGGGATATGGTTCGGGTCATTGTTCCGATCATGAGTATAGGGTATAGGCATGAGTCGGGCCATGGTTCGAGTAATTATTTAAACAAAATCTTTTCATTCCTTGAAGGAATTAAAAAAACCCTCCCCAATGAATGAAAATCATTAGAAGAGAAATAATCACATTTCTTATGTAATGGTGCAGTCCATTTCATTCATATGTGATTACCAAACATGTTTTATTTCATTCTAACGTAATGACTCGTTCCATTTCACCATACATTCATGCATACCAAAGACTACCTTATATTCATGTGTAATACTATCAACTCACCTATGCAAATTTTTAGTATCGTATAATTCATAATTTATTCATATATAATTTGACTATACCCTAACTTTTAAGCTTTTTATGATTTAAATCATATTTGTATACTTGAAGCGTTTGAATACTACTAATAGCCTTTTGAATAGTCAATACTCGATATTGATATTTTTGGAAACCATTAATATAAGGGAAAATAACCAAAATAATCCTTTTGACTAATCATTGACTTTATTTTTTACAAAAATTGCCTTTGACTATCACCAACTGGCGATAAAAAATCCTCAATCTCTCACCATGTACAGATGATTGATTTCAAGAAAAAAATATAAAATTACACAAAGTTCTACTTTCAAACCTTTACTTTTTCTAAATTTAAAAAAGAGTTAATTACATGGATAGTCCTTGGGATTTATAAAAAGTAACAGGTATGGGTACTAAGGATTTTAAGTTGCAAGTATGAGTATTATGCTTTCAATTTTGTAACAATATTGGGTATTAAAACTAACTTCCGTTAGTGTTTTTGTTAAGTTGAAGGGCAATTAAATCATTTTACATTTGTGAGCTAATTATGTAAGGTTTCATATATGAGGGACCATTTGTGTAATTAACCCAACCCACCCACCCCTACCCCCCACCCCTTTCTCCTTCGGATTCAAGCCTGATACAAAAATGAAATAGGGACCACCCAAATGAAACAAATTTCACACCTTATATTAGACTAAAAATCACCAACTAAAGCCCTCCAGTTCTTCGATCAGTTCACCATCCTCGATCAGTTCACCAAATTTACCGCCGGCCAAAATTACTCCACCGAAGAATCAGTTCACCACCCTCAAAAGCTTCCAGTTTTTCAATCGGTGCTAATTTAGGAGTGGTTTAACTTTCGATTTTGAGGAAACAAACATCGGAGGGTAATTGGACTCACCACCGAGGCCAAAATCGTTTCACCCCTCTTCACTGAAAGAGATGAGGTGGTGGTTGGAAGGACATCGGTGGTGGTCGTGGGTTAAGGAGATAGTGGTGGCTGGCGATGGTGGTGGTGGTGGACAGCGTTGGTGGTGGTGGTGGGCGGCAGTGGTGGTAACCGTTTGAGTTATTTGAAGCTAGGCGTGTATATATATAGGGTTAAGTTATAGTAAAAATGATTTTAAAAATAAGAAGGGTAAGAAAGATTCTAAGCTTGACATGTGTCATTTTATTGTTTTTAAAGGGAGGGCATAATGGTCAATGTGTAATATACCAGGTCAATGTGTAATATACTAGGTCAATGTGTAATACACCAGGTCAATGTGTAATACACCAGGTCAATGGGTAATACAAGATCTGATATTACACAATGATCAGAACTGATATTACACAATGAAGTGATATTACACAATGAGCATATTACACAATGACATGACATATTTGAGCGAATTACACAATGAGCTGAAAAACGTAAAACACAATGATGAAAACATATAACACAATGATGAAAAATATTTGACACAATGAACTTGTATTACACAATGACTTTACTAATTACACAATGAACTTGTATTACACAATGACTTGACTAATTACACAAGAAACTTGTATTACACAATGAACTTGTATTACACAATGAACTTGTATTACACGATGAACTTGTATTACACAATGACCTGACTAACTACACAATGAGCTGGAAAACGTAAAACACAATGATAAATACATATAACACAATGAACTTGTATTACACATTGAACTTGTATAACACAATGAACTTGTATTACACAATGAACTTGTATTACACAATGACTTGACTAATTACACAATGAACTTGTATTACACAATGACCAGATATTACACAATGACCAGACGTGGTATTACTCAATGAACTTGTATTACACAATGAACTTGTATTACACGATGAACTTGTATTACACGATGAACTTGTAATACACAATGACTTGACTAACTACACAATGAGCTGGAAAACGTAAAACACAATGATCAATACATATAACACAATGAACTTGTATTATACATTGAACTTGTATAACACAATGAACTTGTATTACACAATGAACTTGTATTACACAGTGACCTGACTAATTACACAATGAACTTGTATTACACAATGACCGGATGTGGTATTACACAATGAACTTGTATTACACAATAAACTTGTATTACACGATGAACTTGTATTACACAATGACCTAACTAACTACACAATAAGCTGGAAAACGTAAAACACAATGATAAATACATATAACACAATGAACTTGTATTACACAATGACTAGACATGGTATTACACAGTGAACTTGTACTACACATTGAATTTGTATTACACAATGAACTTGCATTCCACATTGACCTGACTAATTACACAATGAGCTGAAAAACGTAAAAAAAAATTCGTTTTTGTTTATAACGATACTATACTCGTTTTATAGATAAAAAACGCTCGTTTTTATGGTGTAATTTTTTTGAAAAAATAATGTCGTATGTAAAAGTTATGAACGTTTAAAATGAGGGGGGACTTGATAAAAAGTCAACAAAAGTGCCAAATACTAAAATAACCCTCTAACAACTTTTTCTCCTACAATTTAATCTCAACCATTAAATCTTTTCTATAATTTAATCTAATAGCCCTAAATCATTCTCACCCTTTTTACAATTAAAATTCTTTTTATCTGAACCTAATCATATATATATATATATATATATATATATATAGGGGAAGAATCATAAGAAAACTCATTGTTCATTAGAAAACCAAAAAACTATTTATTAAAGGTAAAAAAAATAATAACTCAAAATATAAATCAAAAACTAAAAACCGCTTCGGAGACCTTGTTTCCCACGTCGTACTCTTTAAAAAAAAAAATCAGCGTTATGCTACATATGTATAGCATAGTTAGCTTTTCGGGGTGGTTTTTTGGGTTTAGTTTAGTTTTTAGGTTAGGTTTTTTGGGGGTTAGGGGTGGGTGGGAGGTTTAGGTTTTTGGGGGGTGGGTGGGGGGTTTAGGTTTTTTTTGGGGGGGGGGTGGGGTGGGGTGGAGTGGGTGGTTTAGGTTTTTGGGTGGGGTGGGGTGGGGGGTTTAGGTTTTTGGGTGGGGGTGGGGTGGGGGGTTTAGGTTTTTGGGTGGGGGTGGGGGTGGGGGTGGGGTTGGGGGTTTAGGTTTTTGGGTGGAGGTTAGGCATTTGGGTGTACTACACATATGCAGCTCTTTTAATGAGGAGTTTTTTTGTTTTCTCATTAAAATGAGTTTTCTAGTGAACCCACTCCTATATATATATATATTTGGGTGGGGGTGGGGGTGGGGTGGGGGGTTTAGGTTTTTGGGTGGAGGTTAGGCATTTGGGTGTACTACACATATGCAGCTCTTTTAATGAGGAGTTTTTTTGTTTTCTCATTAAAATGAGTTTTCTAGTGAACCCACTCCTATATATATATATATATATATATATATATATATATATTAATATTAATTAAATTACACATTGGTCCCTATAATTCAAATAGAGTTAATTACAAAAATAGTCCTTAAAGGGCATTTTAGTTATTTTACCCAAATTTAACAGAAAAACTAACGGAAGTTAGTCTTAATACCCAATATTGTTACAAAAATGAAAGCATAATACACATACTTGCAACTTGAAACCCTTAGTACCCATAACTGTTACTCTTAATAAACCACAGGGACTAACCGTGTAATTAACTCTTCAAAAAAAGTTGAGTTTTCAACTATTTAAAAAAAGCTAAGTGTAAATAATTTTAAGCATTTAAATACTTTAAAACAATAATTTAAAATAATTTTAACTTTTCAAATATAAAAAAAGATTGTGTTTGGTTTTTAGAAGTATTTAGTTTTAATAATTTTATGTTTTTCAATATTTTAAAGTAGAAGTTTTTAAGTAATTTGGTTAAAAACTTTTGGTTTATAAAAACATTAAGTTTGTAATCTTTTTATTTCTTTTTAATTATTTTTTAATTTTACTTTGGCACAAATATCTTTTTTAAATATTTTTATGATTAAGTTTCTAAAAAAGTTTTAAGCTTTGTATAATTTTTAAAGTTCAGATATTTTTTATTATTCTTTTCAACTATTTATATTAAATGTTTTTTTTATTGTTTTGTGTTGGCGATAGAAATCCATGAATTGTCGCCTAAGTGGCGATACAAAATTTATGAGCTTTAATTTTTCATAATTAATTATATATCGTTGATTAGGCACGTAAACGATCCGCACGTTCATTAAACAAGTCGACGAGAAGTTCGTTCATGTGATTTTATTTCATAAACGAACGAACATAGACCAAATTTTTTGTCGATTTTGTTAAAATATTTGTTGGTATAAATGGTATTTATGTTAAAAAAAATTAAGTTTTGCAGTAAAAAAAGTAAAATATTACCTTTAAAACTATTTTTTTTAAGTTTTTCTTTATTTTTAAAATTTTTTTATGTGGGATTGATTTATTACTTATTAATTTGATTTATTTATTTTTGATTTTTTTTTAATTTAGTATTATTTTTTTAATCAATGTAATTGATTTATTGTTTTTTATTAAATTTATGTTGAAACAATTGTTGAAAAAACAAAAGTTAAGGGGTAAAATTGAAAAAAAAGAAAGATAAGGTGTTTAGTGAAACAAAGGGCAAGAAACTAAAAAATGGTAATAGATTCCATTTTTTTTGCGATAGATTCTTTTAGGGCGATTCTAACCACACACGGAATATTGCTAATTGGACCCGTCGCCGCCTTATACGCCCTCGTATAGGGAAATACGAGGGCGTATAGAATTCAGTCACTGCCAACAGAATGCCACGTGTCATTCTCTGTCTGGCGGCTGGTCCAATACGTGACGTATTGACCTATACGCAGCGTATGAGGCACGGGTTATATTTTTGCTTTAAAAGTTGGAAGAGTTGTACGTTTATGAATCTTATACGTGCCGTATTGACCTATACGCCACGTATAGGTATTTTTTATTTAATTATAATTTTTTTATTTTATTTATATTTTGTTTATTTTTATTTTAATTTATATAATTTTGTTAATATAAGTTTGTTATCTATTTATAAATTTAATATATATATATATATATTTTTAAACATTTGTTATATTTTTACAGTATAAACAAGCAAAGTATTAAACATTACAAACCAAACAAAATATTAAACATTACAACCAAACAAATTAACTAAACATTATATACATTACATCAAAAAATTAAATATATATACATCAAAATGTTTTACATACATAACAACGAAAGAAACAAAATACAAATAAAATAACTAAAGCTAAGCGGGTCCGCCGTCACCCTGACCGCCTCCGCCCTCAACCTGACCCGCCACGCCCTCATCCTGAACGGGGTCGTCCGGATAATGACGTCGCGGTGGTAGTGGGCATGGCTCGATGCCGGCGGCTCGTGACAGATCAACGATCTGTCCAACCGCCCACATCATCAGCTCCTCCATGCGATCGAGTTGACGACCCTGTCGCCGTGAGTCGGCAACAAGGCCATCAAGCAATGCCTGGGTAGCCCTCTCCAGCCTAACAGACCGACGTACGTGTCGGGGATGCTGTGGCGGATGGTCGTGGATGGCCTCGACATGCGGCGGCTCGTCCTCCATCGCCACACCATGTAGCGGCTGAGGCATAGGCGGGTCCCCCTGTCCAGGCATCTGCGGCAACGGCACCGGGACCCAAACCTGGTCCTGGACGGCCCCTACGAACCGAAGGCCCTGCGGGAATCGGTGCGTGATGCGCATGCCGCTCGCCGTGCGACGGTCTAATCGGACAGGGGGAATGGCCGGTGACATCGCATGCTCATGCACGTCAAATGGTGTAACCGAGCGCATGATCTGCGTGATGAAAGCACCGCCATACAAAAGCCCGCGCTTCTGCCGCATATAGGCAGATGCAAAATAAAGCCCAAGGCACGTCGATAGGTTGCACCGCCTGCCAGTAAGCAGACAATAGAGAAAGAAGAGGTCTCTATCGGTGCACCACTCACGGCTTTTCAGACGCAGTGCGATCGACGTCGAAATAAGCCAGTGCAGATATCTATACAAAGGGTCTCTAATACCCGAGACCCTCCCCTTGGTAACCAACCAAGGACTATCTGAAATCAAGCCCCAAAAAACAAGGAGTTCCTCCTTGTCCACCTCCGTCACCGCCTCTTCAAAAAGTGGCGTGACCGTCTCAGGCTTGTGGTAGAAGCCCGTCGTGACGGCCCACTGACGGAGGGTCTGACGGTAAACGATCCCAAAGATCGAAAAGGAAATATGATCCGGATCCATATCCGGCGCCTCCCCGGGAAGAGGCTCTAGCCCAGCCTCTGAGAAGATGAACGTCGAAAGAAACTCAACGACCACCTCTCGGAAGGTCTCCGTGAACGATAGATCAAAAAGACGTGACCATGGTGTGTCCTGGCCGATGATGGCCCTAGCCCGCTCGGCCTCCTGTACCTCCTCAAGTAGCGCCCAATCAACTGCAGTCCCTGGACCCAACCGCACCTCCCGGAGCTTCTGGCACCGGGCATACGCCTCCGAGTCAGCCGGAAAACCCAAAAAAGGGTAGTGCGCAAGATCGTCTAGCACCTCCATATGAATATCATCATTATGATCCGCCATATCTGATAATAATTAATTGTTTTTAATTTTAAATAATAAAAAATAAATAATAATAATATATTGTTTTTAATTTTAAATAATAATATATTATTTTTAATTTTAAATAATAATAATATATTGTTTTTTATTTTTAATAATAAATAATAATAATAATTAAATTTTTTTATTTTAAACTTATACGCCACGTATAGCCTTATACGTGGCGTATAGGCTGTTACCGGGTAAACCAAGCCATACGCAGGGCAACCAAGCCATACGCAGGCCAGTTACCGGGCAAACTTAGCCATACGCTGGTAATCAGGCCATACACGGGCCAAGTTGCCGAGAACATGAGCCATACGCAACGTATAGATCTATACGTGGCGTATGGCTTCATCGTCTTCCTCAGACGAACTATACGCCACGTATAGCCCTATACGTGGCGTATGGTGTCACACCCCAACCGACGGCGGATTATACGTCGGGGCGGACGCGGTTGTTCAATAGCACAAGGTTGACTATTAAAGTTTAAATAATTATATTAAATAACTTCAAGGTTCCAATACAAAGAATAAATCAAATACATAGCAAGAATACAAGTCTAATTGATTTAGCATTCTAGGTCCAAGCATCCTATGTGATCACAATAAAGTCTCATGTTGTAGTACCTGAAACATGTGAAAGAATCTGTTAACTACAAAATAGTTTGTGAGATACAAAGGTTTTGACACAGTTTAACAAGTATTTGAAAAGAATTACAATTCACTATGATTTGTGCATTCTATAATGTAAGTATGAGAAAACAAGTATCTTAAACATTGTGCACATCCCTCCAACCAAGTTTAGGCATAACCCGCAGGTTACCCTTATAAATCTCAAGTTTAAAGTTTAATGTAGTAACAAACACCAAGGGCTCCCCCCCCTAAGGGGTCAATCAATCAAGGTGGATTGGTCAAATGCAATAGATCTATCATTGTTACTATCGGCTTGATCAAACTTAATGAATGTGCTAGTTTTAAGTTTAATCTAAGCATACAAGTCTCAAGTTTAACATAAGAATAAACACGTAGTCATAGTTGTACAAGAATTGTATAAGTTTAAGAATTGTGAACATGTTTCACCCCAAAAGCATAAAAGGAAAAAGGGGCTAAGTATACTCACCTGGATGATGAAGAGCATCCGATACGAGTAAGTTTGCAAGACTTTGGAGAAGAATATCCTCACAATAGGCCTAAGAATATAAGTCTAAAGTTTCAAGTTTACTTCTACAAGTCTAAGACAAAGGATCTAGGATTTCAAGATTCGACTAGGGTTCCAAGTGGGAGGCGGGAATAATTTGTGTTCATAAAATCAAGTTTAAAGTAAAGGTTTTAAATGAATGACGCAAGACTTGAGTATCGAAGTTTAACATAGTTTATAGTTTAGAATAATTAAAATAATTATTCAAAAGCTTCACTATTATTAATTACACATGTTAAGAAATAATCAAAATAGTTTTCTAAGTATTCGTGAATGGTGTTGAAGTATTTGTTAAATGGAAGACTAAATAAATATTAAGGTTTAACCATAATTATTCTAAGACTAAATAATTATTAAAGATTTATAATAATTATTTAAAGAATATATAATTATTATTTTAAAGGATAAATAATAATCGAAGTTTTATACTAATTACTTCAAGAATACATGACTATTAAGGATAGATAATTATCTAAATATTTATCTAATTAATATAAATCATTTAAGATTTATCAAAGCATTTAGGTATTAAATATTTATTATCTTGTAGTTTCAATAAGATAACATATGCATTTTTAAGTTATAAGTTTCAAGGTTCACAAGTTTATAAAGTTTTATAAGTTTATAAATAATTAAACAAATGAAGTATGAATAATTCTCTTTTCAAATTGGTATTTTGATTATAAGTCTTTAAATAAAATTATAAGTTTATAATGTTTATTTCAATTAGTAAGTTTATAAGTATAACTATTTAATTTAAAGTTTATGTTTTTTTTTTAAAGTATAAAAGTTTTAAAGTCTTTATGAAGTTTATAAGTTTAGAAAATAATCAAAGCATGTTTATTTTCTCACATTTTATATAAACAATCGGTTTATGTTTATATAAATTTTATAAAGGTTTCAGAAGTATTTTTATGGATTTAAAACCAAAATTAAAGATTTAGTTAATTATAGGTTTAACTAAATTTTATTTAATTAAAAATGTTCCAGAATGTAAAAGTGTAATTAAAAATCATAATTAAGTTTATAAAAGTTTAACAGATTTTATAAAAATTATTTGAAGAATTAAAGCTGATTTAATAAGCAAAAAAAAATGCAATACATGAAAAACGGGGCTGCCAGGCTCGAACCCGGGTCACTGACCGGGTCGAGGTGCGCACACACACACACTAACCGTCCCAACTACGGATCTCTTTGATTATAAACACGGAAAAAGAAATACTTAAACCGATTCCCGAATCAAACCCCAAACCGTATGAACCCTAGAATCGAAATTGCTCAAATACGAATCGAATCACCCTCTGTTTATGAAATTAAACAGAGGGCTTTTGATCCTCTCGTGAAAACGATCGTGATGCATACAAGGATTACCTGATTTGATGTAAAAACGAGGGAGAACGAGTTGAAGGTGGGCGTCGGCTGTCGCGAGAGCAAATCACGCAATGCAGGAGGGAAGTAATGGAATTGAAGGTATAGGAAGTTTGTGTGTGATTTCTTTAAGGTAGTACCGATGCTATTTATAGCCAATTCGATCATTAATGCTTGAATTAGGTGGGAAGATTTCGGGCGGCCGAACGATTTCAATTTCGAATTTATGCGTGTCTCGGGGCGTGATCAAGTATTGATGGTTCTTGGGTTTCGATCGCACGCCTCAGGCGAAGCTCGAGGTACACTGAATTTGGACGGAATCGCGATTTCGCGTAAAAAGGCTGAAAAACCGGGCTGTACGGGACTCGAACCCAAGACTGATTTCTGGGTTCGGGTGTTTGGAGAAATGGCAAAACAGGTCCTTGAAGTTTCATTGAATTAACACTTTTAGTTTTCCAGTTTAAAACAAGTTTCAGAAAATGACAGTTTGGTCCCCGGACTTTTTATAAATATGTTTTATTTTTATAAAAACTAAGTAAGTTTTATAAGTTTTTTTATTTCCCTTATTATTTTATGAAATAATTTCTAGGATTTGAAAGCTTAAATGTTTTTAGAAATAAGTTTATAAATTTTATATAATTATAAACTTATATATTTTAAGAATTTTAATAATATCTTGTTTAATAAAGATAAAATTAATAAACATACATATATATATATATATATATATATATATACATATATGAATGTTTTCCTTAAATCCATATAAAAATTTTACTATTTAAGGAAATAAGAATTAAAGTTTAAAATAACACAGTAAGCGTTTAAGAAAAAGGTTCATCGGAAAAATCCAGGATATTACATATGGTTCTTAAGTTTCAATCCAAAAATCTCTAATCTACCCAGTTTTACCCGCTAATATTCAATATAAACCTAACATTAATGATCGTGGGTGTAGAGACGTACCTTTTCGAAGTTTTTTTGAGACGACAATCGTAATCAACGAGCTTTTTTACCGGTCGCGTATGGGTTTGTGTTTGTTTGTTTTGGGTCGTTTGGGTCTGTACGCTGCGTTTTCCTGGTATATCAAGTGGCTATACGCCGCGTATAGATCAATACGTGGCGTATAGCAATCAACTTTTGGTATTCTGTACGCCACGTATGGCCCTATACGTGGCGTATAGAATATTAAATTAAAATTAGTTATATTTAATTAAAATTAATCAAAAAATAATAAAATATTAATTATAATTAACTTAAAATTAATTTAAAATAATTAAAATTACAAATAATTAAAATTTAAAATAATTAAATTGACCCTATACTTAAAATTAATAAAAAACTAATAAAGCATCATCCGTGAGTCGTGAAGTATTGTGAAAATGTAGATCCATTAGTAGCCATTATTTTCTTAAATCGTTCAATACGATCACTGTATACATTTTCCCATTTTGCTGCATCATCATTTCGGTGCAAATTCCAAAGTGCATTCGGCGTGGGAATCGGAAAATCTCCATCTAACTTGACGTGGATGAAATGAGCCCTGTTGACATGAACTAATGATACAGTTTGATGTTGAGCTTGAACGTTTGGACCAAACCACAATGGAAAAAATGTTTGAATACCGACGATGCTTAAAAGATGAACAATCACCCCAAATCTTTGAGCAATTAGGAGTCCTGTGTATGGCATCGACATCCAACAACTAACTGGTGCGGCTTTCACATCCTGCCAATCTATTGTGTGACGTAGCATATCATACTCTTGAAAGACGACTCTGTCAAAAACAGTTCTCCACCATTCCTCTTTATTGTCCATCTCCTTTAGAAGTTGTTGTCTGATAAAAAGCCACCGGTTTTCATTTAACCCTAAGCCCAAAGCTACCGATCGAAAACCACAGTTACCGTCGGGATTTACATCCTGTATATGTGAAATGTACGGATGAAAGACAGACGATATCGAATCCTTAAAACAATTTATATTGTTAACCGCATCTTTCCCCATAATCAATGGAAAACCAAGATAGGCGTTATCATCTTGTGGTTGCTTTCCTTTACCCTTCGTTGGACGACGGTGTTGAATGACCGAACTCGCTTGTATCGAGTCTTGTGACGCAATGTACGAGCTGTGTCTCGCAGGGTCACATTTGCTTTGTTGGGATCCTGTGAATGAGCTGTTTCTCGCGACATCCTGTTTCCTTTGTTGTTGCTTTTTCAAAGTTGGACGACCGCGAGTATCTTCTTGTACCACAGGCGCTTTCTTGTTACTTTTGCTCGGAAAGACCACCCCTGCGATTCTCGACAGCATACTTCTTTTGACCTGATCAGGTTCTGAAATAATTTTGTTTCTCACTTGACTAAGTACTTTATCCACGTCTACATTTTCATCATCGACAAAAGACGGTTTTAAATCAAGTTTCCTCCAGAAGGCGTCCAACGCATCTAGCGGGATTCTGCCACCTGTATTAAAACGAAATAGTCAGAAAATTTTGAAAATTAAACATTCACAAATTCCAAAGTCAAAACAGTTTACATGTAGCTTCGATACTTGCCAGGCGACAAGCACACGGCAACCCACAACTACTGAAAAGTTGGCAACCACACGTTGCATTTTGTTTCCGTATATGTGATAACTTGTACCACTCGTTTTCTAACAAATTTAGAGCTTTATGTGAAACCTTACCGTGCAGGTTATCAAACAATTCAATAGCTATGTGGCTATCCATTTTTCTTATGAGACTTGTTCCAAACGCAAACTGTAATTGATAATATTGATCTGTTACAATTTCATCAACAAACCCAACAAGTCTATCTAGGGAGCTGTTAGCATGTCTAAGATAACTTTTTAAAAGCGAATGCTGGCTCTCGACTCGGTTCGTTGTTTGTTGACCAAAATTAAGGTTTTTGTTGGACCATGCGGATACAAACTTTTCTTTATACGTTCCAACCAATTTTTAGTCATATAATGTATAACTCCTGGAAAAATATTAAATAAATATTTAAATATTTAATAATTATTCAATACTTAAAATATTAAATATTCAAAACTTACTTCCTCGTTTGGCAGCATACAGTCGTTCGTAAAGCCGGTTGAAGTTGTACTGGTATATATCTGGCGTGGGAGACTCACATAATACCGACCATGAATACTTGAAATTTGCCCAGTTTTCGTCTGTAAATGATGCCCTGCAATGTTTTGCGATATTCTCGTGTATGTGCCACCGACATAGGTTCTTCGAACAATCTGAAAATATTTTATCACATGCGTTCATAAGAGCATTGTCCATGTCTGTTACTATCACACGCGGCTCCATACACTTTTGCAACATTGCTTTTATTTGCAGTAGCACCCAGATGAAGTTTTCCTCTCGTTCTTTTGATATAAATGCATGAGCGACGCAAAACGACTGGTGTGTGGAGGTCACACCGACCACTTGGACAAATGGAAGTCTGTACATGTTTGTTTTGTAAGTCGCGTCGATCATCAAAACGTGCGGGAACGCACGCCACATCTCAAACGATTTCGGATGAACAAAGAATATCTCCTCTACAATATTTGTGGCAGGATCTTTCCGAGTATAGTAGACGTATTTTTTAGAAGAAAGCAGGTTTTCCAGAATCTGCATTGGAGTTTCACCGACTCTCGTTTCGTTTTTTATCTTTTGTATCGCATTATAAATGTCCTTTTTAATGCAACTACTCTCTGGGTTTTGTTCCCTTATAGTTGCCAGAATGTTTCGTGGCAACATGTTTTGCGAATACAACTCCGCCACCAAAAGTTGTTCCGACTGAGACAGTCTCCTCGCAAAGGAGTGCGCCTCAAGATGTTGACTAGGATCGTGGTTATGACTGTCATCCTTCACCGTTAATTTCCAATCACCACTATTTTCTTGGTACTCTCCTTCTAATTTAAAGGGACAATCTATTTTCTTGCTACCGACACATCTAACCGTGGCAGTAGACGCACATTCGCCGTGACAGTCACACACAAGCCACACCTTGATAAACGGTTCCGTCAGATCGTCGCCTTTTCTCCTCGATCGTCGGGTGACAAGGACGTAACCATTCTCACGTCCTATCCTGACCGCCCAATCTACCAACTGCTCACGAGATTGAAAATTCTGGTCAGTTTTATACGACACGTTTTGATGGTTTTGTTCCTCTTCTTCGGACACGAAGTCGTCGGTTTGTTGTGTCGGGTATGAGACTTCACCGTATACGTAGTCGTCGGTTTGTTGTGTCGGGTATGAGACTTCACCGTATACGTAGTCGTTCGTGGGCTGTGTAAGGTAAGACGGTTCACCGTATACGAACTCGGGATTGCTCAGTGGCTCGTTCAAATCCGGAAGCCTTACCCGTTGATGAGAATAAACGTCGGACGAGACCTCCTCCCGGTTCACCTCTTGAACGCCAGAACTTTGCGGGTTGTTTTCCACCGACTCGTTAGAATATACCTGAAAACCGTAGTTACCATCCCACCACCAAGACATTTTATAGTTTTTTTTTTAAAGCATACGTTCGTTCAGTTCGAATGAGAATTCTGCATTGTTAAATACACAAAATTTGGGCCCTATACGCATCGTATAGCCCAATACGATGCGTATAAGGTACGATGTGATGGGTTTAGTGGCAGAAGGAATCTCGTATCCTAAACTGCATCGTATTGACCTATATGATGCGTATACGAGGTTTGAATGACAGGTTGTAAGAGAATGTCGGGCACGGGAATTTGTGAAGGGCTATACGCATCGTATTGCCCTATATGATGCGTATATAACCAAGTGTGGTTAGCATTTCCTGTGTGTGGTTAGTAGTCCCCTTTTTTTTATCGACGATAGATTCCATTATTATAGATTCCAACGGCGGTAGATACATTTTTTCGGCGATATTTTCAATTATTATACCGCCGGTGGCGATATTTTCACATATTATATCGGTGTTTGGACAAGTGTCATCTTCTTATAGGTCAGATTTTTTAGTAAATTTATAAATTAATGACTATTTTGGTAATTGAAATCAGTCAAAGGGCTAATCTCGTGATTTTCCCTTAATATAAATGCAAAGACATCGTGTTGACTTTTTCAAGACCTATAATTTTCAAAGACAAGTACAATTGTATGATGTTACATACACATGATATTACTTGTAGTTGAACTTATCAATATTTTCTTTTTTCAAAACTGTTTATTTTCTCGCCCCTTTTCTCATGCTAGTAGATGAAAACCCGCGTATTACGGTGGAAGCGTTGATAATATTTGAAACTTTGTATAAAATAAATAAAATCATTGTACATATACATTTACAATCTGACACGTCTAAAAAGATATTGACACGTGTTTTACGTCGATAGTAGCTATATTGGCTCGCAGAAGATAGTAGTGGCTTTCATTAACCATAATAATAACAATAATAATAATAATAATAATAATATTATTATTAAGAGTAGTAATAGTAATAATAATATAAAGTAATAATATTAAAGACAAAAAAATGTCTATAAAAATGTAAAAAAAAGTTTTTTAAATAAAGTAAACAAAACAATTTAGGAAAGGAGAAAAAATTATGACAAAAATACTCAAAACCACTCGTCCATAGGGATGGCAATCAAACCCGAACTCGATGGGAAAAACCCGAAACCCGAAACATTTAATGAGACGGGTATGAGGTCGGGTAATCGGGTATAGGACCGGGTTTGGAATTACTTTTGAAATTTTTCGCGGGTTTGGGACGGGTATGGAATATGGTGATATACCCATTTACCAGCCCCGATTACCCGATAACATATACCCGTTTACCTGATTATATACCCGACATAGTTTTCTTTCTTTTTTATTATAGTTTTCTTTCTTTTTTATTTATTCTAAGTATATATAAAGTATTTATTTTAAGTATATATACCGTGTTTATTTTAAATGTATATACCCGACATGATTTTATTTATTTCTTTTTTTTATTTTAGTTACAATTTTTATGTGTATCCGATAGATACCTGACGGGTTTAGGTTGAGTATATCCAACGGGTATTTTTTAGAAACTAACGGGTTTACCCGAAACCCGCGGGTATACCCGATACCCGACGGGTAATTACCCGATAGAAACCCTACGGGTTTGAGCCGGGTATAGGACAAGATTTTATAACCGGGTATGGGGTTAGGATTACCTAAACCCGTCCCAAACCCGACTTATTGACATCCCTACTCACCCAAAGATGGTCGTGTTTGCCTTTGGTAAAGACTAAAGAGGATAACCTTTGGGCTGCGCCCAGGTTGTAGTGTAAGTTCAGTTTTAAATCTATACTTTATAATAATTAAAAGTTTTGTTGGGACACTTGTCAGTTTTCTATGTATCATCATCCTTTTTTTCATCGTCTCTCTCTTCTATTAATTATATAAATTTTCTTTAATTGTTTTTTATAATTTTTTGTTTCCAGTCTTTCTCCCCTATTAAATAATAATGATTTCTATAATTCTTTGTGTAAATCATTTTTTACTTTTAAAAAAATAGTTTTGTTAATAAGACATTTTTAGAAATTGAATATTTCATTCATTCTTTATATAAATTATTTTTAAAAAATAACTATATAACGTTTCTAAAATTTGTATTAAAAAACTATGTAATATTTCATAAATATGTAATATGTAAATCGTTATTACTAAGTATATAACATTGCATTTATTCAACCCGTGTAATACACGGGTTTTCTAACTTAGTTTATATATACATAAAAACTATTTTAATAAAAATTAATAAACTATTATTCACTTCACTGTTAATCTTACATATTATCATTAACCATATGTGTTAGTAAATTTATTAAACTGAACTAAATGATACAATTAATATGATAACAAAGTTATACGTATATCCTTAAAACACTTCTATAATATTTCAAACAAATATGATATTCATATGTTGAAAACTCCAAATAACTATAAAATATTTAACTGTAAACATTATTTTTATACCCCCAATAAAATACAAGCCTACAAGGTTACGATTTATATATATTATCACATTGCTGACATGTTAAATAACTTAAACAAAAGGAATACAAAACCTAATTTTTAATGTAATTAAAAGAATAAATTAATGATAATATTTAATACTACAAGTGAATTAAATAACTCAGGTGGATGTGTTCTTGAAATTGGATCGTCTGCTATCCAACGACCCAAACTAATCAAATAAATTAGTTGGGATCATTCATTACCTCTCTCATTGTAATATCCGAGATTTTCCCCGTCATATTTTTCCTAATCCTTCCACGTATCAAAAATTTAAGTCTTGAAAACTTGTTTAAAACCTATTTCTTTTATCATTTATAAACATTAAATTGTTTGACAAATATATATATATTTGGGGTATGTATATGTATATATATGTGAACTTAAGATTTACAAAAAAAATATATATAAATACATGTAAGAAAATATTCTTTAAAAACTTTATAAAGTTTACAATCATCATTATTATAAATAATATAATAAACTTATTTTATCTTGAGACTTATAAAACTAATAAATTATAAAATTTATAAAATAATAAAACCTTTGAAACTTTAGAAGGATTTATAAAAAAATAAAACATGTTTATTTTTATAAAAGTCCAGGGACTGAAACTGTCAAACTTCTGAAACTTATTTTAAACTAAAACTTCACTTTTGTCATACAATGCCAAAACTCCAAACTACAGGGACCAGTTGTGTATTTATCCCAAACATCCGAACCTCAGAACCAGTCACAGGTTCGACTCCCGCTAGTACCGGTTTTGAGCTCGATTTAGCCAAAACGCGGAGTTTGTCCAGATTCGACGAACCTCGATACTCGCCTGAGGCGTGCGATCGAAACCCAATGTCATCAATGCCCGGACACGGCCCGAGACACGCATAAATTCAAAATTTGAATCGTTCGGCCGCCCGAAATCTTCCCACCTAACCGGGCATTTAACTCGCGAAATCGGCTATAAATATCGAGCTAAATCTTCAGTAACATCACACCGAAACTACCTAGACTCTCAATTTGATCGTTTAACACCTGCATTCTCCGATTAAAAGCCGCGACAGCCGACGAACACCTCAAGATCGTTCTCAATCATTTCGACATCATTTCAGGTAATTCGAATGGCCATTCTACTCGAAATCTTGCATAGAACAGAAGCCCTATGTTTAATTTGATGAACAAATGGCTAATCAATGTGCACTTACGGATTCTTGTTCTAGGGTTCATAAGGGAAAAGGGGGAATGATTTGATTTTCTTTTTAACACTTTTCTTGTTGAGATATGTTACCACCGAGACCCGTAGGCGGGGTGGTTAGACGTGTGTGTGTGTTTGGCGACCCGGTCACAGACCCGGGTTCGACCCGGGCACAACCCCAGTTTTTGTTTTCATTTTTTGTTATGCTTTTAATCAGTTTTAAAAACTTCCAATTATTTTTATAAAATCTGTTGAATCTTTATAAACTTAGTTGTGAATTTTAATTACACTTTTACATTCAGGAACATTTTAGTTAAATAAAACTTAGTAAAACCTATAATTAATTAAATCTTTAATTTTGGTTTTAAACACTTAAAACTATAAAAATACTTTTAAAACTCTATAAACAGGAATTATGTTAATAATCAGAAATTATAAAATTATTTTATACTTTCTGAAATACACATATTATTTAGTTTAAACATTAAATCAATTTATAAACTTTAGTTTAACATTTAAAATTCAAGATTTATTTATTTAAATAAAATAAACTTGCGTAATTTATAAATCATAAAGTTATAAATTTATAAACATTATAAATAGATAACTTTAAATATTTATAAACTTATAAACCTTACTCGAATACTTTAACGTTGAAATTATAGACTTATAAACTTTGAAACTTTAAATTAAAATATAAATTTTAAGAAAAATGCTATTTAATATATTTGTTTAGACTTACAAATTTCACTTTAGATATTTAGACTTATAACCATTTGCAAATAATGTTTTGGATGCTTAATGATTAAATCTTAAAACTATCCATATTGGTAAATTCAAATCAAGTGAATAACCTTTTGATAATTATTCATTCTTAATAATTACTTATTCTTAAATAATTATTATTTATCCTAAATCACTATTTAGTCTTTAAGTACTTTGTATTTAATAATTATTTTACTTTTGAAATAATTATTATTTATCTTTAATCCTTATCTTAAATAATTATTTTAAACCATAATTATTTTAAACTATTAATTTATTTAAATTTTGAAATCCAAGTCTAGTATGACTCATTCAAAACCTTATTAAAACTTGACTTAAACTTTATTAACACAATCATTCCGATCTCCCACTTGGAACTCTAGTCAATCTTGAAATCCTAAGATCCTTTGCCTTAGACTTGTAGAAGTAAACTTAAATCTTTAGACTTATATTCTTAGGCTTATTGTGAGGATATTCTCCCTCAAAGTCTTGCAAACACTTACTCTTACCGGATATTCTTCATCATCCAAGTGAGTATACTTAGCCCCTTTTTCATTTACATTCTTTTGGGGTGGAACATGTTCAAACTTTAAACTTATACAATTCTTGTACAACTATGACTAGATGCTTATTCTTATGTTAAACTTGAGACTTGTATGTTTAGATTAAACTTAAAACTAGCATATTCATTAACTTTGATCAAACCTATGGTAACAATGATAGATCTATTGTATTTGACCAATCCACCTTGATTGATTGACCCTTCGGGGGGAGCCCTTGGTGTTTGTTACTAAACCAAACTTTTAAACTTGAGACTTATAAGGGTAACCTGCGGGTTATGCCTAAACTTGGTTGAGGATTGAATGTGCACAATGTTTAAGATACTTGTTTCTCATACTTACATTATAGAATGCATATATCATAGTGAATTGTAATTCTTCTCAAATACTTGTTAAACTGTGTCAAAACCTTTGTATCTCACCAACTATTTTGTAGTTGACAGATTCTTTCACATGTTTCAGGTTCTACATCATGAGACTTGTTTGTGATCACATAGGACGCTTTGGACCTAGACTACTTATTAAATAAATGTTGTATACTTGTTATTTCCTTGTATTGAACCTTTGAATCTATTATTAATGAAATATTGAAACTTTAATAGTCAACCTTGTGCTATTGAACAACCGCGTCCGCCCCGACGTATAATCCGCCGTCGGTTGGGGTGTGACACTCATGTCGCTAAGCTGGAACCAAAAACCGAAAGTACACCAAATTACATTTTATATATCAAGTTAAAATTACCCCACTATGTCCGATGAATCCAATTGAATTTTCCTCTATTTTTTATCTAAAGGAAACCAACAACTTTGATCTTCTCCATGACTATATATGGAAAGAAATAGATACCATTAAAAGTCTTGTTGTTTCTAGCTTTCCATAATGAGATTTGAAGAACTGCCTTAACCAAATCAACTTGTGATCTTTTCCGGAAACTCGAATCCGGAACTGTCATAAGGGTGGAGAGAGTGGTACCCATGGAACCCTCTCATTTTACCCTCTCATTTTACTCGATTAAAATTTGTCATATCATTTTTATCCTCTTGAACTCTCTCCAACTCTAAGAGGAGGATGTTGAACCAATAAGCCCTTGAATTTTCTTTTTATTAAAAACATAAAAATGATACATATTAAAAACCTAAAATTTAAAAATAATAAAAAGAAAAAAAAAGATTATTAACCTAAAAAACATGAAACATCAAAATAAAAAACTAAAATAACCTAAAAATTACATGCCAATTGTATTTTGTCGCAATTTCCCGTTTACGTTGGAGTACGATCGAAAAAAAGGTTAGGGGATATCGTCATGTTTTTTAGAAAGTATTCCAAGTCGCGGTCATGTTCTTCTTTCGAAAGCATTTCTTGTTGTTTCTCTAAGAGTTGCACCGTGAGTTCATCCCGTCTTTGTTTTGTTTCCTCCCTTTCTTGCGGTATTCCATTTTTTTCTCTCTTTCAACATCTTTAGCCGCCTTAAATTCGGAAAAAACCTTCACCAAACTATTGCTTGAAGACTAGGCGGATGAGATGCCCGAGGTTGACTTGAACGAGATCGTTGCGGTTGCGGTTGACTTGAACGAGGGTGTTGCGGTTGAGAGGCACGCACTTTGGGACGGTATTTTTTGGAAGAGAATGAATCCATTTTTTAGAGTGTGAATGAGATTGAGAGAAAGTATAAAAAATTATTTGTGTAAAAGGTATATTTATAGGTGAAAAAAAAATCCATTTTTTATATTTAATTACCCAACCCAACCCCCACCCCCAAACGGTCCCCCCACGGCTACATATTCTCAAACGGCTAGAAATTGCAACGGGTATAAACGGGTTTAAATACCCGTGGGAGAAGGGAGAAAATCCATGCGAAGCCCGCAGAGCGTGCGACGGTGTTACCCGTGGAACCAACCCTACTCGTACCCAACCCGCACCACCACTCCGTCCACCCTAAGTTGAGAGATGGACAGACCCGAGAGACAAGGAAACCTACACCAATTAAAGATCCGCCTCCAAACCTCTTTGACACACTACATCCACAATACAAACAAATTTGTTCACGGGATTCCGCTTCCAAATTACATAACGGACAAGGATTAGTTTTTTAACAACATTTTTTACTCATAAAATCTTGATTGTATGAAGCACATTACAATCTATGTCCATTTCGAAAAGTCATAGTGTATTGGGCATTTTAGAATGAGTTGATTAATTTGTAATTTTATGTGGATGATTTCCTTATGGGAATTATTTGTTATTTATTCTTATTTGTTGTTCTCATTTATATAAATCTTTATATAAATAAATAAAATTCTCACAGTCAATGATGTATCTCTGATTATTCATCATTTATGCAAGATTTCATACGAAGTCTATACTATATAATAAATAAAGGTTTCTCAATGTCACGTGTCACATTCATATTCATCCTTATAAATTTTTTCCCGCCTCTCTCTCATAATAAATATACTTTCATACTTCAATAATAATAATGTATTTTTAAACAAATTATTAATTATATACTAATAAAACACATTTATTTTAAATTGTCTCATATTATAAGAAACTTTGAAATGTAATTATCTAGCTTATGTTTTCAACTAAATAGTAAATAAAAGTCAAATTACATTGAATAATATTTTATGTATTTTGTTAAACTCAATTATATATTAATTTTTACATATTTTTTGGTTTTGTTTTCTCTTATTAGTATATGTAATACATTTTCCACCTGTAAGATATATATATATATAAAGATTTAAGAATTTTATATATTGATATTTTTTCACCCTGTGTAGCACACAAGTTCTAAGCTAATATACTAATAAATAAAGGTTTTTTAGTGCCACGTGTCATCTCCACATTCAATGTCACCATTTTTTTTCCCGCCTCTCTCTCTTATTTAATGCACTTCTATATTTAAATAACAATATATATTTAAAGAAAGTATTAATTGGACTAATACAACACATTTATTTTAAATTCTCCCTTATTATAAAAAAATTTTAAAATTTAATTATGTAACTTTTATTTCAATCAAATAGTAATTGAAAGTGAAATTACATTAAATAGTAATTAACGTATTTTCGAAACCTTATTATATATTAATTTTTACATATTTTGAGTTTGTTTATATCCGTAGTATATGTAATATATTTTTACACCTGTAAAATATATATACATAAAGATTTAAAAAATTTAAATATTAATATTTTCCACCTCGTGTGTAGACACGGGACCTAAACTAGTGTATGTATATATACAACTAAAGTTTAAACTACTGAAACCAGATCAACGTCTTTGTTGTAAAGAGACCGTTACATTATCTAACCTTTCGTGCTCTGCAAATTTGACATCAGAGCTTACTTGAGTCCCACGCATAAAACTGCTTAGGTATCTCAAGCTTAAGCCAAAAGGAAAAGTTTGTTATGAAAATAAGTTTTCATGGCGATATTTTGCATAATGTTTAAAAATACTCGAAAATTATATTTGAACCAGAGCCGGCCCAGAGAGGGAGGGCGAGGAGGCCGACGGTCCCGAGCCTGATCTCTCCTAGGCCTCGAAATTTTTAATTTTTTTTATATTATTAATAACTACAAGAACCAACGATGTTCAATTACCAAAATAGCCTTATAATTTTTTGTCTTTTATGGTATTTTGGTAATTTACTCGCAAATATGAAAGGACAATTGCAGTGACTAGGGAGAAGTAACGATGACGTGTTGATATTTTCTTTCATTTTCACTTTTCAAACTTCTAGAACCATTGATACTTTTATCTATTTCATATTTATTTTTTCTATTTGAATAAAATACTTGAAAGATCCAAACGTTTCTTAAGATTTTCTAATAGAAAAATATATTTTGAAAACAAATTAAAAAATATATTTTAAAATCATGAAACTTACTAAAAAAACACATTTAGCATTTTTACGATATTTTTTAAAAGTGTAGCTAATTTTAACTTATTAACTTTTTAATTGCTTATTTTAATATTTATTACCGCTAAGGTTTTTAAAACTGATTGCCACAATATTTTATTTCTTTCTATTTGTGTTTGTGTTTGTTAATTACTTATTTTTAGTTTTTGTTGAAAAACCTCCCAAAAGATTCAAATTATTTTATTTTTTTACAAATTTGTGTTTGTTAAGTATTTATTTTAAAATTGAAAAATACTTTTTCCATTTTAAATTTAAATTCTTTGAATTTAATTATTTCTATTTTGTCGCTGTATTTTAATGATTAGGTCCTTTGGTGCTTTTTAAATTGAATAAAAATTGCAAAGTTAACAAAAATTGTGTTCCCTAGTAAAAAAATTTAGTTATTGTCGTGATTGTCAAAATCTTCTGCAACGTGTGGGTGGGGGTTAATATGTTATAACTGTTAAAATATTTTTAGCATTTTAACTTTAAAATACGAGGTATTATTAGAAACCGAGTATATAGAAAAACTAACCGTCCTAACGTTTTCCACCTACGTTTTGTCATGAAAGGCCAAATCCACGGGTCAAATATGACATGTTTTGATTTTTTTTTAAAAGAACGTAATATTTTTTTAAATTCAGAATATATCGTTTGTAACATTATTATTTTATCTACGTTTCAGCTCGATGTTCACAATCGAATCGTTATGACGCACCACCCGCTGCAACGCGCGGGGGATCAATAGTAATACTAGTTATATATATATGTCTGTTTTTTTAAAATCTATGTTAATGTAATATTCATGATTTTCGAGAGAGAAGAGAGATTTTTGAAATAATTAGTGAATATGCTTATGCGTTTGCTCTGGTTTTTTTGCTGTCATGGAGGGTAAATGAAGTGTTAGAGAAGATGACTGTTGAAAAAGGAGAAAGATGTACTAACATTGGTAATTGAAATTTACGTTTTTACCCAAAAGTAATTATCTGTACGGTACTCTTTTACTTTCTTTATATTGTTTTATACTTGATATATAATATTGTTTTTTTAATTTTAATATTTAAGAATTTATATAAATTCAAATATTATTTAGAGCCCGGAAAAATATTATTTAGAATAAAACTCAATTTGTAATAAAATATATATTAAAATATAGATACAAAAAATAAACTATGCAAAATAGTATGAATTAACAATTAACTTTAGTTTTTTTTACTACACTTCAAATATAATTTATAGAAAAAAGGCCTCAATTTTATTATTCGTTTTAGGCGTTGAAAAATGTTGAGCCGTTCCTATATATATATATATAAAAGCTCAATTGTTTATAAATCTGAACCGAAAACTAAGAAATAAAAAAAATCTATATATATAAGCCCAATTTAAAAAAATATATATATAAGCCCGCATTATATTTTTTTTATATATGATTATTGAGTTTATATTATAGGGCCCGTTTTTTTTACATGTATTGAGCCCAAAACGTTTTGAGGATTCTCGAGACAGGCCCTACATCAAACAACTTAGTAATTAAGGTCATCTCTATTGACTCCTATGAGTAGTATGTTAGACTATCACACTAATGATCCCTATGCCATTTGCATCCATTTAAGAGGTTTCCTTCATCATCATCTTTTTCATTCAGACGATTTATCGAATATGGGTTGACACATAAGGAGAGCGAGTAGTCAACTTGTACCGGAAGATGTTTACGATAAGTAAACCCAGTGGCGGAATATAGTGAGGGCCTGGGGCCCTGCCCCCTCCTCTCCCGGATTTTTTGCTCAGAAGTGTTAATATATACGTATTCTGCCAATTTTTCGCTCAGTAGTGTTAATTTATACGTATTCGGCCGAAAATTTTATAGTTCCGCCCCCCTGATAGGAAAAAAAATCTCGGCCCCTCCTGCTCAAAGGTTCAAGTTCCGCCACTGAGTAAAGCTCTACATATTCTTTGAAATTTGGGTATTCGATCATCAGCGTATATGTAAAATGAAAACATTTTAAGTTTTTTTACGAACCCTAACTGTTTTTGGTTCTCCTTTATTAAGCGATGGTTACCACAAACTTGTTTTCTCTTGAGATTCGTCATGGAGGGTCCATTTAGAACTTCCTAGGACGAAGGTTTTCTTAGGGAGAGTTAACTTTGTAAATTTTTAGATAGAAATGAATTTTCAGTGCATGAAGTCGATTTCATAATGAAAAAAATCAGGTTTATTTGAAAAGGGGAAATAAATATATTACCATTTTCAAATACCTAAAAAGGATTTAGATCTTTGGTTACAAGCATTAGGTAATGATCATGATATGCTTAATCTATACTAATAAATAAAGATTTAACTTAGACACTTGTCACTTCCTTGTGACTCCTTACATTGGTTTTTTCGTCCCTCTCTCATAATAAAAACGTTTATATCTTATTAAATAATAAATTAATAATGATATTATAAATATATTGTTAAAGAAAAATACTAATTATATTAAATAAAAATATATAACAGAAAATCAAAATATAACTAATTTGTTATATACACATTTACATTTGATATATCTCCAGACGATCATAATAGTATGACAAGTTATGACGTATTTACAAATTTAAATTTATAAGTTTTATCGTTTTCAATATACAACCCGTGCAATACACGAGATTCTAACGTAGCGTAAGGAAATACATAAAAGATAATAATGTTATTAATGTATAAATTCAACATGGTGAAAGAAAGCTACCCTTTACTTCACCATAAAATTCAAAAGCTTTTATTAAAGAACTAGAAGATGTAGGACCTCAAAAGCAAGGTCTATTAGAAAGAAGAAATTTCTTTAATATGACTAATAACTTGTTATCCAAGAATGAACTTTGCCCAACCGACTCACAACCCCCTCTGCCTCCTACCTTTCCTTTGACAAATACCTGGCTGGTATTGGCCGGGTACAGGACTAGGATTATCGATACCCGACTCACTGGGATTATCGATACCCGACTCACTGTCATCCCAAATCCTGATATAAAATATTACAACTAATATTCCTGTCAACGAAATATGTTCTAAACATTGTTTAAAAAGTAGTTTCTAAATTGTGCCCATTCTATTGTTGGGTCAACTATAGGCACGCGGACTTTCATGGTTTTCCATTTTAAAGTCATGTGGTGAAAGTCAACAAAAGAGGTCCATTTCGAAGACATCAAAATTAAATTTAATTAACATTAATTGATAAAATCTGTTTTTTTTATAAAAACCAAAGAATATGTGAATATCATGGTATAATTATTTATCAGAAAAAGCCAATTCATCTTCTGATTTCAATAATTTAAAATGCAGAGGTGATATTTGTAGGTCAAACATCGAACACTAAACGTTCTATTTAATTAGGGGTTTGTTTAATTCGTGACTTTAAGAACATATGTTTAGATCATTTAATATATTTTAATTATTTTTAAATCCTTTTTACATCAATTATCCCCTTGTTTTTAACTAGTATACTTCTTTTGAAAATAATTTCGTTTCTAACTAAACTAAGGACAAATTTGGTAAAATGAAAAACTTGTAGGTTATTACGAACAACTTTTAAATATATAAAATAAGCCTATTGGTTTTAGCTCACCTATCTTAAATAATAAATATTAAATAAATGGCTATCAAAGAAAAAATAAAATAGCTGAAGACTTAAAACGTTAGTGATATCACGCCACATCACCTCAGAAGATTATTTTTCGTTCCAAGACTTGTGATTAAATTTTATAATAATAAAAAAGAAAAGAGCCGTTTATTTGCTACGAGTGGTTGGGGACTTGGGTAGCAACCTTTCCATAATTTGAAGGAACAGATTATATAGAGAATATTATTTATTTGTGTTTATATTTACGTGTATGTAGCGTCATATACATAATCAACCCTTGATATAAACAATACACATAATACATGTGTATGTAATAAGTATACATAATACATGCATGTATGGTTGCAGGTGTACCGACTTGGTTCGAGCTTGGTTCCACCATCATGTTAAGGGCCGCACAACTTATTTCGCAGCCTTAAACAAACTAAAAGTTTGGGGTCTTTTCTTTGAAAAAAAACCGTGTAATCATTTTTTTCAAATAAATTTAGAAATTGCCATCTTTCGTTGTCGAATAAGGAAAAAGTTATAAATTTAAAAGAATTAAAAAACTTTTGGTGTCATAAGAGAAGAAAATGTTGTCAGATTAAATGTCTATAAAACATGTTGGAAACCAGGCCTACAAACACAGAATTTGATCTAATCAAGATCAGACTTTTTTATTAATATTGAAAATCAAAACCACACTTTACAATGTCCCCTAAACCCTTTATTTATACTAAAACTAAACTAATTCTAACCCAACTCAAACTCAATTAAATAATCAAATAAATAAACTCAATTCTAGTCTAATACGAACTCTATCAAACAATTAATAAATTAATAATTATCTTTAATCAAGATTACTCATTCATTCTCCCCCTTAATCTTGATTTGTACCTCCCAAATCACTCGGGTCTTCCATGCAATTTTCGAACTCACCCTTCACAGGTATCGCACCTTCATCCGCAATTTGAATCACTCAAATTCTTCACCCCGTTTCACACGGTCTTCAATCCTGTTTCACACAGAACGTTCTTGATCTATCATAGATCTTCTTCCACACGACTCTCACAGCCTTTTTAAACAATCTCTCACAGATTGGATATATTCTACACTTCGTTCGAACCGCTAACAGGTTCTAATTCTCCTTCACCGGTGTCACACCGTACCACCATGAATCGCACAGGTAAACACTTTGCAGATCCGTACACCCTTCGCAGATGAATGATCCTTCACTCAATCCGAATCACTCAGATCGACATCTTCCTTGGTCGACTCGCACAACCTTTCATTTGAAACTTCACAGACGCTTTCACAATTCGAGCTCTTGTTTGGTTTGGAATACCATGTCTTCGGGCGCCAAATTAAACCACAATATATATTTTTATTTTAATTTCTTGAACTCAAAGGCACATCATCAAAAGTTACTGACCTCGACAATCGTGCCAATACTCATCCACTAAGTCTTACTGGCAACCCATAAATCTATGTTGCTTCCACCGACCCATTTACGTAAAAACCCACGAATTTATTAAATCCGTGCACCGACTCATCATGAATTGATATCAGAGCTTGGTGTTCGTGGTTTTGAGACTCGTAACGTGGAGTCGAGAAGGCAGCAGCCTTTGGTTGCTACAACAAGTTTAAGCAATAAATAAACTGATTCAATCATAATCTAATACGAACTCAACCAAACAATTAATAAATTAATATTAATAATTATCTTTAATTAAGATTAATCCTTCATTCTCCCCCTTAATCTTGATTTGTACCTCCTGAATCACTCAGGTCTTCCATGCCACTTCCGAACTCACCCTTCACAGGTTTCGCCCCGAATCTTCCACACTAATCCGTATCACACAGACCGTTCTTGATCTATCACAGATCTTCTTCTACGCAGCTCTCACAACATTTTGAACGATCTCTCACAGATCGGATGTATTCTTCACTTCGTTCGAACCGCTCACAGGTTCTAATACTCCTTCACCGGTATCACACCATACCATCCTGAATTGCACAGGTAAACACTTTGCAGATCCCTACACCCTTGACAGGTGATTGATCATTCACTCAATCTGAATCGCTCAGATCGATATCTTCCTTGGTTGACTCGCACAACCCTTCGTTGTTTGGCTGTCACAGCCGCTACTCACCACCACTAGCAGCCCGTCACCACCGGACAGACAACTAACACCACCACCTCTTGCTCCTGTCGATGGCTGCTGCTCAAACACCACCCAACATTCACCTATCATGCATTAAATATGGATTCCACCATTGTTTTTCTGTTAAGAAACAATTGGAATTTGTATTCTTATCCAAATCCACCGATTCACTATTCTTCATCTTTACGTAATTTCCAAACAAACAAAATTAATAATTGTTCAACTACCAAATTATCAAACTTATTCTTGACTACCTCTGAAGTTGATGTCCTACTTTCACGGCAGCAATCATCGACGGGAGCAAGCGGTGGTGGTGTTAGTTGTCTGTCCGGTGGTGACGGGCTGCCAGTGGTGGTGAGTGGCGGCTGTGACAGCCAAACAATCATGTGTTTGTCTGAGAACCTAGCAATGTGACGTTGCAATGCCCGAAGTTGACGTCGACCAATTACACCGCATGGTCGATTATGATGGAGACAATCTTGGTGGCTAATGGTCTACAAGAGGCCATAGATCCTGTGACGGGAGGTGAAGTGGATGTTAAAAGGAAGTTCACGGCAAAGGAAATGATATACCAATCAATACCCGAAGACATTCTTCTTCAAGTTGCGAAGCACACAGAACTGAAAGACGTGTGGGAGGCAATCCGCATTCGGTATTTGGGGTGCAGATCGTGTTCAAAAGGCTCGCTTGCAAACACTTCGAAGTGAATTGGAGTTGTTGAAGATGAAAGATATCGAAACAATTGATGTGTTCGCGGGTAAATTAAGTATGTTACAATCGAAGTACAAGAGTCTCGGATCTTCACTTGAGGATGAGGTTATGGTGAGGAAGTTTCTGAATTCTATGCCAAAGAAATATTTGCCAACCGTTGCTTCAATTGAGCAATACTCGGATATCGAAACCATGGCGTTTGAAGAAGTCGTGGGTAGACTGAAAGCTTATGAGGAGAGGGTAAAATCCGAAGATGAAATTGAAGATACGCAAGGTAAGTTGTTGTTTACTCGTGACGAGGAACAAGTTAAACCGAGAAACGATAGTAATTATCGTCAACAAGGCCGTGAAAGTCGTGGATGGGTTAACCGTGATGGTCGAGGTCGTGGTAGAGGCCAAGGTTGGGGAAGAGGAAGGGGTCGTGAGAATCGATCCTGTTCAAGTTCAAGCGATGACCAACAAGAACAAGTAGGAGGACGAGATAAGTCATAAATTCAATGTTATCGGTGTGATGAGTTTGGTCATTTGCGTGGGAATGTCCAAAGGAAAAACCAAAGTACGCGAAAGCGAATTTAACACAAGAAGAAAGTATTCGTCCATTAATGTGATATTAGACGTGGACCGTATTCAAGATTAAAGGGGAGAATGATGAAGTTAATCTTGAATAGAAGAAAAAAAAAGGATTTATTTTATTAATTAGAGTTTATGTTTATCTAGTATGGGTTTTAGTTTTCAATATTAATAAAAAGAGTCGAACTTGGTTGAGATCAAATTCATGTATTTGGGCCTGATTTTCAACAATTGGTATCAGAGCCATGTTAAAGAATGTTGTTTTGAGAGTCGTAACGTGGATTCGAGAAGGTAGCAGCGTTTGGCTGCTACAACAAGTTTAAGCAGGTCACTTGCAGAGAAAACGTGGAATAAGTTTGATAATTTGGTAGTTGAACAAATATACATTTTGTTTGTTTGAAAAACTGTAAATAATACAATAACCAATTGTTGGAGCAATTGGATCAAAATCAAACACACGAACACGGTTATTTTGTGGAACTCTCATGACTCTTTTTATTAATTTGAAAAACTGTTTCCAAAGTATTTAATTCCTTCACATCCACAAATTCTTGATCCCACGTTGCTTCTAAAAAGAAAAAAACGCCTCCTGCTATTAACTCCTTTTCGGATCTTGCCCTTCTTCGACAAACAAACAGGTTGTTCACCCCTATTTGTTTTCAGCTTAGACCTCTTGATCGTGGTTAAGCACCCCACGATTTATCACAAGACACAGATAACGAAACTATGCTCTCATTCCAATTGATAAATTAATATTAATAATTATCTTTAATCAAGATTAATCCTTCATTCTCCCCCTTAATCTTGATTTATACCTCCTGAATCACTTAGGTCTTCCATGCCACTTCCGAACTCACTCTTCACAGGTTTCGCCCTGAATCGCACAGGTAAACACTTTGCAGATCCCTACAGCCAAGAAACGAAGGGTTGTGTGAGTCGATCTTCCTTCTTTTTCTTCTTCGATCGATCAAATAATAGTCGTCTTTTATTCCGATCACCGCCACAGAAAAACTGTCACAACAAGCAGTATGAGTTTTTTTTTGGGATGTTAATCGGAGGCGACAGCCTATGGCTATTTATTGCTGCATAAAACAAATCGAGCAGGAAGAATTCAATTTAATTGGTGGAAAAGTTATTAAATGACAAAATTGTAAAATTTCCACGTGGGGATCAAAACAATTTTGTTGGTAATTCAATCTGAAGATTTGTCTAATGGCATAATGGTAAATTTATAATTGAAGATTGGTATTTCAAATGGGTGGTGTGTTCTTTCATCGACGCGGTCAGAGCTGGAACAACTAACTCGTGGCTGTTGGGTGGTGTTCAAGCAGTAGTAATCGAAGGGAGCAATTGTGATTATTATTGATGCAGTGGGCTAGAGTTCGTAGTCCAATACTAACATCCATGTGATGAACCATGACACCCAAATTCTCATGGGAACAGACAACAGAGGCGGTGGTTAGCGGTTGTGACAGCCAAGCAACGAAGGGTTATGTGAGACAACCAATGTAGATATTGATCTAAGCGATTCGGATTGAGTGAATGATCAATCACCTGCGAAGGGTGTACGGATCTGCAAAGTGTTTACCTGTGCGATTCATGGTGGTACGGTGTGACACCGGTGAAGGAGTATTAGAACCTGTGAGCGGTTCAAACGAAGTGAAGAATACATCTGATCTGTGAGAGATCGTTTAAAAAGGCTATGAGAGCTGTGTGGAAGAAGATCTGTGATAGATCAAGAACGTTTTGTGTGAAACAGTATTGAAGACTGTGTGAAACGGGGTGAAGAATTTGAGTGATTCAAATTACGGATGAAGGTGTGATACCTGTGTTAGAAGAAACCTGTGAAGGGTGACTTCGAAAGTGGCATGGAAGACCTGAGTGATTCAGGAGGTACAAATCAAGATTAAGGTGGAGAATGAAGGATTAATCTTGATTAAAGATAATTATTAATATTAATTTATTAATTGGTTGATTGAGTTCGTATTAGACTAGGAGTGAGTTATTATTTATTTGATTATTTAATTAAAGTTGAGTTTGCTTAGGATTAATTTAGGAGGATTATTTTCTTACTATATTAGAGTAGTTTGGTGATCAAGTTTAGTTTTTAGTATAAATAGCAGGTTTAGGGATCATTGTAAAGTGTGGTTTGATTTTCAATATTAATAAAAGAGTCGATTTTAGTTGAGATCAAATTTTGTCTCGTGTTCTTGGGCCTGATTTCCAACACGAGACAAGAAAAGATGGATCAAATAATAGTCGTGTTCTTCGTGATTAAAATTCGTTGTGGATAATCGCCCCACATAGCTAGTTATTAGAGCTTGGAGCAATTGGATCAAAATCAAACACACGAACACGGTTATTTTTGTGAACTCCCATGACTCTTTTTATTAATTTAAAAAACTGTAAATAATACAATAACCATACCATCTATTTATACTAATCTAAACTCAAACCTATTCTACCTCAAACTCTATTAAACTAATTAAATAAATTAACTCCTAATTAAACTCAAACTAGGAACCCATACTAGATAAACATAAACTCTAATTAATAAAATAAATCCTTTTTTTCCTTTTATTCAAGATTAACTTCATCATTCTCCCCTTTAATCTTGAATACGGTCCACGTCTAATATCACATTAATGGACGCATACTTTCTTCTTGTGTTAAATTCGCTTTCGCGTACTTTGGTTTTTCCTTTGGACATTCCCACGCAAAATGACCAAATTCATCACACTGATAACATTGAATTTGTGACGTATCTCATCCTCCTACTTATTCTTGTTGGTCACCGCTTGAACTTGAATCGGATCGATTCTCACGACCCCTTCCTCTTCCCTAACTTCGGCTTCTACCACGACCTCGACCATCACGGTTAACCCATCCACGACCTTCACGGCTTTGTTGACGATAATTACTATCGTTTCTCGGTTTACCTTGTTCCTCATCACGAGTGGACAACAACTTACCTTGCGTATCTTCAATTTCATCTTCGGATGTTACCCTCTCCTCATAAGCTTTCAGTCTACCCACGACTTCTTCAAACGCCATGGTTTCGATATCCGAGTATTGCTCAATTGAAGCGACGATTGGCAAATATTTCTTTGGCATAGAATTCAGAAATTTCCTCACCATAACCTCATCCTCAAGTGAAGATCCGAGACTCTTGTACTTCGATTGTAACATACTTAACTTACCCGCGAACACATCGATTGTTTCAGTATCTTTTATCTTCAACATCTCTAATTCACTTCGAAGTGTTTGCAAGCGAGCCTTTTGAACACGATCTGCACCCAAATACCGAACGCGGATTGCCTCCCACACGTCTTTCGGTTCTCTGTGCATCGCAACTTGAAGAAGAATGTCTTCGGGTATTGATTGGTATATCATTGCCTTTGTCGTGAACTTCCTTTTAACATCCACTTCACCTCCCGTCATAGGATCTATGGCCTCTTTTAGACCATTAACCACCAAGATTGTCTCCATCATAATCGACCATGCGGTGTAATTGGTCGACGTCAACTTCGGGCATTGCAACATCACATTGCTCGGTTCACGAACTTGTGCAACCGTACCATCCGCCATCTTTTCTTGATTCTACTTCTTCCGCGTCACACGGTTCTTCCTTGCTTTACTTCCACGCAACTTGTTTCACACACGTTTTAAACGATGTCTCACCGGTTAGCTTCTCGGCTTGATTTCTTCACACGGGTCACCCGATTCCTTCACGGATCAGTTCTTCACAAACTTGCTTTCACAGCAAACACGATTGCTTCACACAACCGCTTTTTTTCTCTCACCCCGTTCTTGATCGCTTCTCGCAATCGGCTGTCACAGCACCTTAATTACCGTCACGGTTTTATCTCCTTGATTCTTCATGAACCAAAAAACTTGAAAAAAAACAACTAACACCACCTGCTGTTCTTTTTGCTTCAGACCACAAACGAGAACAAAATATATATATATATATATATATATATATATATATATATATCTTGTTGCTTCCTTCGCTGTTAAGAACCCAGAAGCCAACAAGGAATCAACACGATTTGCTACTATCTCGAATACTTTTAAACTTTGAATCAATTGACTAAGGAACCTGCTTGCTTGCAACTTTCTCGATTGAAACAATTTAAAAATTATTTCTCCTTAAACAATTCTTCTTCCTGGCGTGACTTCTTATTGCAGGAGCTTGCTTGCTTGTTTTGTTTTCTATTTCCAAGCAACAACCGCCACTCCCTTGACCTACTTTCTTGCTATTTCCTTCTTCGACAAACAAACAGGTTCTTCACCCCTATTTGTTTTCAGCTTTAGACTTCTTGATCGTGGTTAAGCACCCCACGATTTATCACAAGACGCAAATAACGAACCTACGCTCTGATACCAATTGTTGGAAATTAGTCCCAAGAACACGAACACAAATTTTAATCTCAACCCAGATCGACAATTAAATACAATCGGGAGTACCAAGGACTCCATGTAAGTATGTAACAATCCACTAGAGCTCCTTGCGGCTTACTCTTGCAGATTATAACACGTCACTTCAATTTTTTCTTTCTGATGTTTTTAGTATAAATATAGGGTTTAGGACTTATTGTAATGTGTGGTTTTGGTTTTCAATATTAATAAATTAATAAAAGAGTCGATCTTAGTTGAGATCAAAATTTAATCTCAACTAAGATCGACTATTTTATTAATATTAAAAACCAAAACCACACATTACAATAAGTCATAAACCATATATTTTTACTAAAAACTAAACTTGATCACCAAGCTATTCTAATATGGTAAGAAAATAATCCTCCTAAATTAATCCTAATCAAACTCAAACGTAATTAAATAATCAAATAAATAATAACTCACTTATAGTCTAATAATTATCTTTAATGAAGATTAAAAGAATCACCTCTATCTCCCATGTTAAAAGAAGAAAATGGCGGCAAAGCAAATTTCATTAAAGAAGACTCTAAACAAACATCAATGCCTAGTTCTTTTAAGTAGAGAGCTTCAGCTTAATTAACAAAATCGAGTGCAAGTTACAAATATAATATTTAACTTCATAGATAACAAATATATATGTTTGTGTTATATATATATATATAATAATTCATACTGACAAGTTAACCGATGATACTTCTAATTTTCATTCACTGTAAAAGGCAATCATATTCGCGTAATCATCATAGATTTACACTTGATTTCTCTCACAATGATGATTATGAGTGAAATAGTGAAACATACATCATTGTAAACGAAATTGAGTGGAAATCAATGTTTTCGGAACCGGACCGGTCGCCTTACCGGTTCACTGGTCGGACCGGATTTAAGAACCAGATAACATTAATATATATACACACACACATATATATATACACATATATACACACACACACACATATATATATATATATATATACATATACTAGTTTAGAACACGTGTACTACACACGGGTTAAAAAATATTAATACATAAAATTCTTAAATCTTTATGTATATATTTTACATGTGTAAAAATGTATTACATATACTAAGTATAGAAAAAAAATTAAAATATATAAAAATTAATATATAGTTGGGTTTCGAAAATACGTTAATTACTATTTAATATAATTTGACTTTCATTTACCATTTGATTGAAAATAAAATTTAGATAATTAGATTTCAAAGTTTCTTATAATAAGGGATAATTTAAAATAAATGTGTTTTATTAGTATAATTAGTATTTTCTTTAAAAATATATTATTATTAAAAGATAGATGTGTATTTAATAAGAAAGAGATGCGAGAAAAAATGTTGAGAATGAATATGGAGGCGACACGTGACATGAAATACCTTTATTTATTATATAGTATAGATATACATATTATATATATACATATTTATATATAAGTATGATCATGTACAAAATACATTTAGCCAAAAAAATGTAGGAAACAATCTGGGTCTTTGATCATATTAATTTAATGGTTAAGATTAATTAGGTGTTAATTTTAGAATTAATTAGAAGTTAAAATCACTAAAAGGGTAAAAGAGAGAATTTGACATCATCTTTGACTTTTTGTTATTAAATAATAGTTTACCCATTTTTTTAAATCAAAAAACTTTTATACACTTTATTACTTTTAAATAAAAATTATACCATAAAATCGAGAATTTTATCCTTTTTAATATGAGTATACTATTGATATATTTTTTTAAATGAAGTTTTTTTTTAAATTCGTATAAAGATGACACTTCGTTTATAACAACACATTGTATACGAGAAAACAACACATAACAAAATATACCAGGATAGTGTAAAGTGATATAACAACACGTTGTAATGGGATAACAACACAGAATAACGCATATCAGTATAGTGTAAAGTTATATAACAACACATTGTAATGGGATAACAACACAGAACAACGCATTTATTATCTCATTTTATAGAATGCCGATATATCTTGTTATGTGTTGTTATCGCATGTATAACGTGTTGTTATCAGCATAATGTTATTTTCACATGGATTTAAAAAAAATTACTTAAATAAAAAAATATAGCAATAGTATACTCATATTAAAGAAGATAAAATTTTCTATTTTATGGTATATTTTCTTTTAAAAAATAATAAAGTATGTAAAATAAAATGAGTGAAACTAGTATTTAATGGAAAAAAGTCAAATGATGATATCAATTCCCTCTATTACTCTTCTACTAATTTGTAATCATGTACATGTGTCACCATCTCAATGGTTCCTACATTTTTTTATGCTAAATGTGTTTTGTACCGGATCCAACCTCTATATATATATATATATATATATCACTAGGAAGGGAAAAAAATGTAGGAAGTGTAGGAAGGATTTTGAGCCCTTGATCTTGGAGATTGAGGGTTTCCAAGAAGGCCACGTAAAAAGGAAGAGATTTTAAGCCTTGAAGAGTATAATAGTAATTGCTTCCAAGAGAGAGAAATAACATACACATCCAAATTACATGCATTTTTCATCCGCATTTTTTAAACGTTTATATCTTTTTTATACGTCATTATTATTTTTTAAATATACCATAAAATCAAGCGTTTTTTATCTTTAAAACGAGTATGGTCTTGCTATATTTAAAAAAAATAAAAATCGTTGAACTGGGTTTGTACGTTTTTAACAACGTTTTCATGGCGTTTTTTCAAGACGTTTTTCATGGCGTTTTTTCAAGATTTTTTTCACTGTCTTTTTTCATGGCGTTTTTTCTAGACTTTTTCATAACGTTTTTTTATGATTTTTTTCACTGCGTTTTCATGGCTTTTTTATGACTTTTTCACTGCGTTTTTCATGGACGTTTTTCATGGACGTTTTTCACTGCGTTTTTTCATGATGTTTTGTAACGAACCAACTTTCGTATTATTATTATTATAATATGGAGTTTATATTATAAGGGTGTAAATAAATAAAAGATGGAAGTTGGAGGTTTGTTGCAAAAGTGGGGATTTAACTAGTTTGGGTGAGAGGGGTCATTTTTGAAACTTTAGGGGCTGTTTTGTAAATTGCAAAATTCTATAATTAGAAGGTGGGGAGACATTTACACACACAAAGTGTGTGTTCTTGAGTTTTTGTAAAGCGAAGAGAATAGGAGGTGCATTGAGGAGCAAAATCCAGGTGTTGCATGCTTGAATTGAAGGTTTTGGCTTGCGCAATCCCTTCATAACATCAAGTAAGTTCCTTTTCATCTTTTGAATCCACCATTTGAGGTGTTCTTGGTGGGTTTTGGGTGAAATCCGAATTGAGGCTGTTGGGGGTGAATTAGATGGTTAGAAACTTGAAATAAATAGTTATCTAGCTTAATTTGAATTAATAGGGGGGGGTAGATAACATCATCTAAACATCTAATTTGGTGATTCAAGAATTAAGGTTCTTGAGGGAAATTTGGGGGTTTTCTATTTAATGTTGTTATAATGTTAAATTGAGGTTGGATAAGTGTCTAGGAAGTTAATAGACACACAATTAACCATAAAGCCCAAACTTTTATGGTGATTTGTAAAATGGGAGTTTCGGTGGAACTTGGGTGATTCCTAAACGAGTCATTTGGGTTAAGGGAGTGTTTGATGGGTGTTAAGGGTTTCATTATGTTAATCTAACCTAGAAAAATGTTAATGTTGATCAATTGGTGTTAGGAGTGTGTTAGAACCACAATTGGTGTACATTGGGATGTCTAGACTAATGTTGAGATGAATTGTTTAGGTGATCACATGGCTAAGATTGAAGCTAAACCAGAATCATCTAAAGCACAAGGTAAGTGCTTTGCACTTACTTAGTAATGATAGGGGTCGATAGATATACATAATTGATTTACATGTCGGTTGTTCAATGTCTTTTATGTGTTTATAAATATTTTTTGAATTTGGGGATATTATATATGGTGAAATATGTAAGAGTGTGTGTATGGTGTTTGAGGTCTAAGAACTTCATTATGTTGTTTGGTGAATCAAGTTATTTAACTTACGTGGTGTAATGGTGATAATAAGAATTCGTAAAAGACGAAATACATAGGTGAAATATGTATTTAAATAGTGATGCACATGGGTGAAACATGTGCATATATGGTGAAATACATAGGTGGAATATGTATTTAATTGGTGATATACATGGGTGTAACATGTATATAAAGTGGTGATATATACATTGGTGAAATATGTATATAATGGTGGCATACATGATTGTAACATGTATGCAAAAGGCGAAACAAATTCCTAAAACTTAAACGGTTGAATCGGTGTTTGAGATTCATAAGAATCATGTAGGGTGTTAAGGGTGGGTTATTGGGTGATTATAACCATGCCTAGACGTTAACGGTTGATTAAAACGACTAGGGATCGAGTCGGGAGGGTCGAAAATGCAAAAAATGCAAAATTGGGTGTGCTGGTGCAGGTCTAGGACGCCAATTTTGGCTGTCTGACGCCGGGCAGACGCCGGTTGGCTGAATTTTTGAGTTTTCTTCCTAAGACACTTGAAAGTTCTTGGGACTTGTTGTATCATTACTAATAGTGTTTTAAATGGTTTTCATGTATGTAAAGCTCCAGTTTGATGTCTCGGGTCAAGCTTCGTGTTGGTTGGATTCTCAATCTTTTGGATGGTTGTTAATGTTAAGAGTTATGACTCAATGTTGGGAGTCACTTAAATCATTTTAAACTACCTTTTGGGTCTTGAAGCTTGTTGCTATTTTTGAATGTTGGTTGAATGTTTTTAACGAATTTATGTCATTGTCGTTTTGTCGTAATTAACATAAGGTGTTTTGTCAATAGTGCTTAATGGGACCTACTTCCGCGTGTTTTATAAAGTTAAAATTGATCAAAAATTTTACGGTGTTACATGTTTTTTTCATGGTGTCTTTTTTCATTGCGTTTTTTCAAGACTTTTTTATGATGTTTTTTTACTGTGTTTTTTCATGGCGTTTTTTGTGACTTTTTTCACTGCTTTTTTCATGGACGTTTTTTTCATGGTGTATTTTTCATAGAGTTTTCTAGTTTTTTTGATAACCGATCGTGCGGAAAACAGAAAAACACATTTGAAACTAGGCGTGTTATGGTGTTTTTAAACTGGGCAACTTTATTGTGTGTTTTGAACTGTGATTGTGCAGAAAACAGAAAATGCGTTTTATGGTGTTTTTAAACTGGGAAACTTTATGGTGTATTTTGAACTGTGCAAGCTTTTTTTCATAGAGTTTTCTGGTGTTTTTTTTATCACTGATCGTGCGGAAAAACAGAAAAAACGTATGTGAAACTGGGCGTGTTATGGTGTTTATAAACTGGACAACTTTATGGTGTGTTTTGAACTGTGATTGTGCAGTAAACAGAAAATGCATTTTATGGTTTTTTTTATGCAATTACCATTATGGTTTTAGGTGTCTTCTTTTATAGTGTTTTTGAACTGCGTGTATTATGGTGTTTTTAAACTTGGCAAATTTATGGTGTGTTTTGAACTGTGATTGTGCAGAAAATAGAAAATGCGTTTTTCAGATTCTCCAATACCTCTGAGGAATCGTTATCTTTGGTGCTCGGCTCTATGAATGCGAGAGTTGCAGGAGCTCATATGCGATCAAGCCGAAAACAGAAAACGCATTTCTGGACGCCATTACCATAATGATTTTAGGTGTTTTATTTATGATGTTTTTCTTTTCCAGGTGAAACAATCTCTTTTAAAATATCATAAATTCCTCCGGTTCAAAAATACCAAAAAATTGTCAAGTTCTAAAAACACCATAACACGTTCACTTCAAAAACACCATAAAATATCCAGTTTAAATGTTTTTTTTATGATTTTTTTTTAATTTATGACGTTTTTATGGTATTTGCACGTCGTTTTTTATGATGTTTTATAGAGTTTGTATAATCTAATGCAAAAACACAATGAATAAAAAATCTCACTTAACACGTAATTTTTTTTAAAAAATTTATATAACAATAGTGTACTCATATTAAAGATAAAAAAACGCTCGTTATTATCGTGTAATTTTTTTTAAATAATAACGCATTAAAAAGTTATGAAAGTTTAAAAAATATGAGGGAATATGCATGTGACTTGTATGTGCATATTTTGTGTATTTGAAAAATCAAGCGCATGGTTTCCCCCTTGGTCCCCTCCTTGGACACATGTCACTTCATGGTGTCTTCTTACACTTTTATCACTTTTTAGAATATCCCTCCCATCTATATATATACAATTTAAAGGAAAAGTGTAGAAAACAAATTCTTGAGGGGCTAAAGATAACATCTCTACATTTGTTAAGGTTTTTTTTAAAAGGAATTTAACCTACATACAAAAGAGATGAAAATGTCAGCCGCCTCCTTCATTTTCTTTCATCTTCTTTTCTTCAGTGTGTTTTCTCCATCAGTCCATTTTCTTTCATTTATAAAAGGTTTTTTTTATAATTTTTATCAAAAGCTCTCCATCAGTCCATCTTTTTCAAAAGCTCTCCATCTTCTTCACTAAGTGATTTCTCCATCAGTCCATCTTCTTCAAGGCAACGATGCAGAGACATCAGAGAAGTAAAATGATGAAAAAAAATTAAAATAGCCATGCCCGGTTCGACCGCCCGTTCCCGGTCCGACCGCCGGTTCCCGGTCCGACCGGCCGGGTCTCTGAAGGATCGTTTGAACACATTGAACCGGACCGCTCTAGCCACCGGGCCCCAGTCCGACCGGCCGGTCCGGGTTTGAAAACATTGGTGGAAATCATGTGTAATTACATGATGATTATAGGAATGAGATTGTCTTGGAAACAAAAGTGAAAGCTAAAATTGTCATTGATCAAATTATTAATATGAATTATTATTGACCAATATATCATAATTTTAATTATTAAAATCTAATTTACCAAACATAAGTTACATAAAGTCAATTGTATAACAAATTACTGCAGAGATACAATTTGGAACCCAACTAAAAATATAAGTATAATTATATCAATAATTGCATTGCATAAATTTGTAATGATATTAAAAAAACTTACCTGATAAAACGTGATTATCTTATGAATAATTATACGGAAAATGAATTACAAATTATCTTATACGTAAATTGTTATTGCACATGCTTTACCTATTATAGTAATGATGTTGAGTGACGGGCTCGGGATTTCTCGTTAGTGAGAACTAAAAATAGACCGAACAAAACAAGCCAAAATATGTACATTAAATCGTAATACAAAGGCGAAACTAGGTTAGAGGTATGGGGGTCGCCTAACCTCCATGAGTTTTTATTTTATTTTGTTATATATGCGGTAGAATCCGAGCGACCCTCATAAAATTTTGATAATGACCCTAAGAAAAAATTATTTGAGTTTTTAAAATTTATAAATATAAACATATTATCAACTATTTAACAAATATAAAAGTTAACTATTACAATACTCATTTAAACTTAATTGGACAAATTTAATTAGTTAATTAGACTAAAAACATAGCCCTTTAAAAAATTAAGCCCAATACCATTTAGTTAACCTATTGCCTATTTAAATTTTTAAACAATCAAACCCAATATCATTTAGTTAACCCTTTATGTGACGTTTCGGATTTTTATTCACGCTTTTATATTATGTATCCTGTAGACATTTTCTATTCAATGGAATGCAATTGGTTTTATTTTGTACAAGTATATATAAATATATATATAATTTAAGGATTTAAAATAAATAAAATTTTATAAGTTTTAAACTTATATAAAATTTTATACAAAAATCTAAATTAAAAGGGCTCATTTATAAATAAGATAACCTAATTAAATAAAATGATTAACCTTTATAAAAATATTTATAATAATAATAAATAATATAAGTTTATAAAATACAAATGAAATTAAAAAGAAATTTAACAAATTTTTTTTTATAAAAAGATGAGGGGTTATATTGAAAATTTTCAAACTAAAAGGTTTTAACCTAAAAACCGGTTGAGGGACTAAATGTGGTCAAACCAAACCTCAGGGACCCATCCGTAATTATCGCAGGGACCTAATTAAAACGAAATCAAACTTCAGGGACTAAAGTTGCCAACTCCCAGTTCGTGTTTCCGGTCACCACCTACGTTTGTCCTGCGGTCCAAGCGTTTTTCCGGCGACATCTCGACACACCTGTTCCCTGCACCTCGACAGCCGACAAAGGTGTCCCTGACCTCGTCGTCCCCACGCGAACAAAAGCCCTCGACCAATTTGTCGATTAAACATACGGAAAGCCTGATTGTGTCTATGGCCGAAAGTCCACGCCTCTAATACAACCCCGACAGTCAACCTCCACTCCTGCAAGAGGTCTCGACAGATTCGTCTCGTCCACACGAGTGTCTGGACATACTCAATTGCGTGTTTTAATATAGGAATCAAGCTCGCCTATAAATGACCATTGTCGGCCCTGCACGAACTCGCTACCACCCTTCCATCTACTCTCACTCCAAATTGAGGATACCATCACCTTCGTCGACCCTGAGTGAAGCTATGACCAGGATTCCAGAAGCAAATTCCACTCGGAAATCGACTTCCACTGGTGACATTTTCAAGTTCTAAAACTGTGCCGATCAGACCTGTTGCAACTCGGTTCGAGCCTCAAATCGATTCCTCTGTCTTCTATTTATCCCTGGTAAGCCATTCGAATCAAAATCGCGGCATTCGCACGAGGATTACCGAGCAAACCCAGTGTCCTCGGACACGATTTGCCGGTCACCGAGAACCAGCGACCTGTCTTGCTGTTGTGTATTTAATTTAACCGTTACACACATAACCAGCGATGGGCAGTAGCCCGGCTGGTTATGCGTGTTTGTGTCCGAAGCAAAGGTCGCGGGTTCGAGTCTCCTGGCCTCCGGCCCAACCCCATTTTGCTTTTGTTATCATTTTTTTTATTTTTCTTAACTTATTTAATATTATTTTGATACACTAAAGACTAAAACAAGTCGGTTTAATCGCTTGTTTATTTTGAAATCGATTAAACAACCTTTTTATCTATAAACTATTCCATTTGTATAAATCTTGTAATGTTATTTAAATACATTTTCTTATATAAAAAATATCCCCTATTTTTATAAATCTTGTAATATTTTACAAACTTATTTAATTACGTTTTTATATATATCTATATTTTTATAAATCTTGTAACATTTTTATAAACTTATTTAATATATAAAATTTCTCATTTTCTTTATATGAACCTAGCAATATTTTTAAACTTGTTTAAATAAATTTTAAATATCAACATAATTAGTTAAATAAAGGCTTTTCTTCTCTTGGTTATTATTATATAAATACATTGAATATAATAATACTTGTCTAAAACAATATATATATATATATATCCTTATAAGTTAAAGTTTTACAAAAAAAAAACCATTATCATCCTATTTCCATACTTTATACAAATAAATATTAAGGGAAAATTATATTAAAACCTACATACATTTAAATACAAATACACACCTATACGCATACAATAATACCCATTTGTCTACATAGGGTATCAACGTGCTTAGGCTTCCTCATACTTATCACCTACATGCGTGGAAAAATACCCGCTTGCAAGGTGAGTTACATAGCCCCTATTTTACATTTTTATAAGTTTTGGGGTGAAACATTATACATGCTGCTCACATTGTTTATACGTGTTATACATGAGATTATATGCTTACTCTTTGGATGTACATACATTTATACACAAGACAACCAACTGTAATATTGATAGATCTATTGTGCCTGACCAGCCCACCCGGTTAGGGTGTTTATTACTGCATACTCGGATATAACCGCGTGTTATATTCAAACATATCGGATATAGTGGGTAACTATATTCAAGCATACCGGACTTAGCTGTTGTGCTCTGTCCAAGCGCGTCAAACTCGGTTTGAATTGTGATTAAATAAATGATACATCATATACTATGTTTAACAAGATAAACAATGAGTTGCAAAACGATTTACACTACTATTTACCGTATTTACTAAACCTATGTACTCACCAACTTTTTAGCTGACACTTGATTTAAATAATGTTTCAGGTTTGGATATGTGACTGCTTGTCGAAGATCTCTCCACTTAGGAACTATGGACCTAGTTAAATAAATTAATGTTTTGAACTAGACTAGGTTATTTGAAATGTATTGTATTTGGAACTTGTTGTCTTTAAATTTAATTAATGAATTATGAAACCTTTAGTTATCATGTGCTTTAAATTGTAATTTGATAATGTGTATATTTTGATTATTTGATTAAGAATATGAGTATTGAAAGTTTTTTTAAAAGAAAATTTGGATCTTCTTCTTTTTCTAAGACTCCAGAATCTATTGATTTGGCCTTTTATTTTTAATATGCGACCCGACCCGATCCGAACCGAAAAAATTAATATTTACCGATATACAACCGATCCCCAAAAATTTCCGACCCCTATGAAAAAATTTTCTGGGTCCGCCAAAAGACTTGTTTATATCATCCCAACCATAAACAAGTATTACTTTTAGACAACCAAAAGACTTGTTTATATCATTCTCAAAAGAGGTAACAACAACCTCCAAAGAAATATATGCCAAAAAGATATACATCTTCATGAGAAATCCAAACCGAAGCATTGACCTTTTTCACCCTCTGCCTCTGGTTACATAGCCAATAAGAGATTTATAGTTTTAGTTTACTTTCAGACTTAGCTCTCTTCATACTTTTTGGTAGAGCTTGGCGTTTGTTAAGCCGTTGATTTATATGTTGGGTGCATCACAAACATACTTGCACTATCTTTTTGTTAGGCTTAAAAGTGACAAAAGCATTGAGAAATTCTTAATGCAAGTCATGGTGTTAGAAGACTTGGAATTAAACAGCAAACAACCTTTTGATACTTCTATTCACTATGTGAAGTTAAAAATCCACTATAATTCCACACATTAATGTACCAGTGAAGCTTAAAACTCATACGAGTATATAAATTAGATCACTTACAGATGTTTACTATTTGTAGCTTAAATCACTTACAAAGCTTAAAACTCATACGAGTTACTTAACTTCAACTAGAATTGTAGCTTAACTGATTTGAATGGTTGGATTAAAATGGTATTCCATTTCATTGATTAATATCACGTTTGGTCATTGTGTAATATCTGGTCATTGTGTAATACAAGTTCATGGTTACATAGCCAATAAGAGATTTATAGTTTTAGTTCCCGCATACTTTCTGACTTAGCTCTCTTCATACTTTTTGGTAGAGCTTGGCGTTTGTTAAGCCGTTGATTTATATGTTGGGTGCATCACAAACATACTTGCACTATCTTTTTGTTAGGCTTAAAAGTGACAAAAGCATTGAGAAATTCTTAATGCAAGTCATGGTGTTAGAAGACTTGGAATTAAACAGCAAACAACCTTTTGATACTTCTATTCACTATGTGAAGTTAAAAATCCACTATAAGTCCACACATTAATGTACCAGTGAAGCTTTAAAACTCATACGAGTATATAAATTAGATCACTTACAGATGTTATATCTCAATATTATATATTATGCTTTTACTTCTGTAACTAATGAATGGTCCAAATTTTCAAGCTCAAGTGCCGGGAACTACTCAAGACCACTTACAAATATTTAATATTGAGATGAAAGCCAAAATGAAGTCCAATCGGATGCCTGAGCAGGTAACATGAATAACTTTAAAAGTCAATGGTTGATGGCCTTGTTATTTTATTTTTTATTTTTGTTTTCTGATCTTTTCATACTTCTGTCTTCAGGTTGTCTTTTGGAATATTGCCTCCATTTTCTCTGGATTGACATTGCTTACTTCTCTCCTTTTGGTATGTAAGCTAAAGGCTGTATTTTGTCTGTAATAACTGTCTTAAATGGGATAGTGTGGAGTTGAATTAGGGGGCGGCGATGCAAACTGATTCTCTACCTTCCTCATCAGATAATGCCATTTTTGTTTCTACGAAACCTAGGGTTTTGATTTTCAGGTTTCCACCTTTTCTCATCTGTCAATTAGAACAGTTATTTCCATTGCATAATGTGTTTATTCCCCCTTCTAGCGGTTCAATTTTGAGGGCACAAACCAATGTTATACTAATGTTCAGTTATAAGACTGTCATTCTAACCAAATTATTGTGCTTATTGCAAAGAACTAAATTTACTTTTTTTGAATCTAGACTGATTTTTCAAAAATCATATATGCTCTTTTATAGGTTTGTACAAAATGGAATATGAATGTCTTCTTTTTGGTAAGTCTTTAATTTGTAAAATCATTGTGACATATTTTACAATCTGTACTAATCTTCAATGTTATTTTGGAACTTTCTTTTGTTGGACTTTTAGATGTTGATGATACCCTCTGTGATTATTTTTCAATCCTCTTGTGTTTGTTAAATTATTTATGTAATTATTTTTTATTTATGTCAATCCATAGCAAATGGTCCACATGTAGAAGACTTAAAACACACAACCGAAGTGAGTTGACGATTTTCCACGTGCTAAAAGATTTCCGAAAGAACATTGACTTGACTGTATTTATTTTACATAGAGGTTGAAGTGAACGAGTGTTATTAGTTTATAATGTACAACCCACCCCCACCCCCACCCTCCTTGAGATGTTTAAGACTTCTTTAAAGGTTATTTGTTTTCCTTTGTTTACAACCAACAAAGAGTGCTTGCTGTCCAAGTGTTCAAGGTTCATATATTGATTAAGGTTAGTCGTTATGTGGTCTTTAACTTTTAAAATAACACGTTCTGACCCGTATAAGTTTTTATCTGAGTTGTTTTGAGCGGAACCAAAATGACCATTCTTTAAGATGACAAAAAGTGTATTTATACAATATGAAGAAGTTGCAAAAAGGTATTTGTGGTTCAACCAGACCCGACCCGTTTCGACCCATTACCTAGCTTGAAGTATACCTGTTGTGATCCGTATCGGTTTTTATAAAATTTGTTTTGACCCGAAACAAAATGACCATTTTTTAAAGTGATAAAAAATATACTTATAAAATATGAAGATTTGCGGTCCAACTAGACCTGACACCTTTCACCCATTACCTAGCTTGAAATATACCCGTTGTGACCCGTATGGGACTGAAAGATGTGTGGTTCATTGAGATATTATGCCTTCAAACATGCTTCTTTCTTCAAGAAAATCACCTAAGGTTAAAAAGAAGTTGGTTTATCATATGTTCACTTTCATTTAAACCTGTTAAGATATTCCTATCTTATGTTAATGTTTTTAAAATATTCCTACTTTGATAAAACTACTTTTTGCTCTTTTGTTCTATCCCGATCAATATCAACTTCGGCCTTTGTTACACTCTTGACATGATAACTTCAATTGAATAATGCAATTTCATTCCGGCTCTGTTATATTGAACATTGCTAGCTGTTCCATTTATCACTTCTAACCAACTTTTGAACATTGTTATCGTTGGATTTTATGGACCGACCCGATGGACAACGCGGCTGACCGAGCTATGACCCGTAAGAGTTACACCTTGGGCAACGAACATTAAACCCACTTAACCCGCTTAACTGGTAATTATGAACTGTTAGCGAGACGATATATTTTATATATATTAGTTAGGCGGGAATTATTATTTATATTAGTTTATAAATAATAATTATATATATTGTTTTAATCTTTTATTAAAACAATTAAATGGGTTCAGACCTTTTTTTAATCTCGTATTGAACTTTAGGCCCGAAAATAATTATTAGGGTTTATAATTTATATATAAACAATAATCTAATAATATGTTACGACCCTACAAGTTGTTCTCGGCCGCAAGAAGCATCAGTTAATCTCTTTTGGTTTTTCTCCCCCAAAGAGCTAGCGAGCAAAAAGGAAAAAGGCATTTTGCCTTTTGACGTCCGGCCAACAACCCTGCCACCGTCCGTCGCCTTGTCCGGCGATATCCGGTGCCACCCGTTCTCGTGTTTCGGTTCGTGATCTAGCATCGGTTCGTTGTACCTAGGTGTCTCAACCGGTTAATCAATAACCACTAAGGTATAATTAATCTCATCAGTAGATTAATTGTTTTTTTTGTGTGTTTGCGTGTTCATAACCAGATCCTGTTCGGTTTATCATTGCTGTTAAATAGGTTTTTGATTTTATTTTCCGCTGCGTATTTATTAATTAACTGAATTAATTAATTTCTCTGTCAAAACCCGTTTTTACAAAAGTCAAATTGATCACCACTGAATCCCAACAGTGGTATCAGAGCCTGGGTTATAACACGCAAATCGGAACCGGTCTGGTTTCACCGGTTAGATTAATCACAAACTTTAACTATCTTGAAGTTTCTGATCTGATCTGTTTTTTGTGGCAATTTTTTATTTTATTAATTTGATCGATTTTTTATTTTATTTTACCAAATATATTGCCCGTATGTGATTGTGTTGAATATGTAAATCTGGCCACCCATGTGATTGAGTTGTTTGTGTTTATTATTCAGTTTTTGGTTTTATGGTTTTGGCCCACTTTTGATGGCTCAAAGTTGTAATAGAATAGTTTTTTTTATTTTATGTAATGTAATAAAAACCCGAAGACAAATCTGAAGACGCAACAGGAATCATGGATTCAGTGGGAGTCATCCGAGACGACTAGATGCACGGAAGTCCATCCTTGTGGTTGTTTTAATTTTGTGGACCCCGTGACCCGTTTGGTCTTGCTAACTCGCTCTAGCAAGATCAAACAAACTTGGCCCTAAAATATTTACATATTTATTTGCTTTATGGTTGCTTTTAATTTTTTATAACTTAAATTTATTATAAACCAATCAAACACCAAACGTTTTAAAAGGAGTTTTAAAATGTCACAATCTGTCACCACAAGTTCTAATTTTACAACTTGTAGAATTTTATAAAAATAACAACTAGCTTGTTTTTATAAAATAAATAACCGCTAAAGTTTTACAATTTAAACTAAATTTAATTTCAAAACTTATAACTTAATAGTTTTCAAATATTAACTGGTTATTCAAGTCGCGACAAACTTAGTTTTAATAGATTATTTAAAATTAAGTGTCCTGAGAGATGAAAGGGTTCATTAAATTTGTCATGACTTTAAATAGTAAAACTGGCTTTTACAACACACGTATGATTTAATCATTCGTTATGTTTGACCCTATTCGGTAAACACTAAAATTGGAACCCATATTTAAAACCAATGGTCTATGCCATCCTATTATAAGGAACACTTGGAGACGAAACATCGGTGTTTGGAGCCACAGCACCGCACTAGATGCGTAGTTTATCCTTCCAAGGCGCAAGGGTTTCGTTGACACATCCAGCCCTTCCGCAAGTACCTGTTTTAGGACGACTATTACTTTTCTCTCTTGTTACATGCCCCAGCTGTCAAGAGATTAAAAGTGGGCATAGATGAGGCTAAACGTATCAATGCATAGACATGTCTTGTCTTAGCGGCCTCATACACGAGAGTTGTGCATCTTTCCACAATTGACACTAATTGTCAGTCTAGTTACCCACTTACTAATGTTGTATGCCACAGCTACCATTAGTGACTGATTTAGCTAGATTCTCACTCCTTATTCTAATTTATGTAATTGGGTCATAATTTAGTAAGGATTTTTCACTTTCTTTATACTAATTTATTTTCTTTTCTTATCTTAACAGATGTCTACTGAAAATAATAATACTAATAACTCCTTCGTTCTCAAGTTTATCCTTGAGAATGAAAAGCTGGATAACACCAACTTTCTCTCGTGGCAATGCAATCTGAGAATAGTTCTCAAGATGGCCAAGAAGCTCTATGTTCTCGATGCACCAGTCCCTGAGGCACCAGATGGTAACACGGCTGCCGCTCGTAAGGCCTGGGAAAAACAAAGAGATGATGCCACTGAGGTGGCTTGCCTTATGCTAGCCTGCATGTCCCATGAGCTCCAAAAGAGCATGGAGGACCTGAGTGCCTTTGATATGATTGAGCAACTTAAGGGCATGTTCCTATAACAAGCCCGACAAGAACGCTATGAAACCATGTCTCAGCTCATTCGTTGCACGATGCAAGAGGGCACGCCTGTTAGTACTCATGTACTTAAGATGAAAGGGGTACATCGACTAGATGAACAAACTTGGATATCCCATGAAGGATGACATGGCTACTGATTTAATCTTAAACTCTCTCCCAAGCTCTTATGCTCAATTCGTAATGAATTTCAACATGAATGGCTTGGAGAAGACAGTGGCCGAGCTACATGGTATGCTCAAAACGGCCGAGATGAATATCCAAGGAAAGAAAAATCAAGTTCTGATGGTCAGATCTGCTGGTGTTAAAAATCCAAACCCCAAGAAAAGAGGTTATAATAGCAAAGGCAAGAAGAAGGTTAATGTTGCTGCCAAGTCTACCCCCAACAATAACAAGAAAACTTCAAAAGCACCCCCTCTTGAGGAGCGCCAATGCTTTGAATGCAACAAAATGGGACACTGGAAACGTAACTGTCTTGAATATCTAGCCAAGCTGAAGCTGCAGAGGGCCAGTGGTGAGGGCACCTCTTCAGGTATTCTTATTTATGTTATTGAAATTTGTACTGTTTCTAGTAACACATGGGTATTTGATACTGGATGTGGATACCACATCATTAATGTCTTGCAGGAGCCTAAAAGTTGGAGGAAGCTGAAACAAGGCGACATGGAGCTCATCGTTGGTGACGGGAAAAGAGTACCAGTTCTTACAACTGGAACATATCATCTCTCATGTCCTTCTGGCCTTGTGGTTGTTTTGAACAATTGTTTGTTTGCACCTGGTTTAATCAGAAACATTATTTCAGTTTCTTTATTGTTTGAACAAGGATTTAAGTACGTTTTTAATGGTATTGCTAATTCTGCCTACTTAAATGATATCTTTTATTTTGAGGCTAAACCTCACAACGGTATTTATGAGAGTGACGTTCAAACTGACAATAACATATATAATCTTTCTAAACGTATCAAATCTGGCATTAATGATACTTTTCTATGGCATTGTCGACTTGGCCACATAAGCAAGACACGCATTAAAAGACTCCAATCCGAGGGAATTATTGAACCTACCGGACAAGACTTATTTGATAATTGCGAGTCTTGTTTAGCTGGCAAACTCACAAAGGACCCCTTCACTCATGTTGGTGAACGAGCCAAGGATCTGCTAGGCCTTATACACACTGATGTGTGTGGCCCTTTCAGAACCATGTCTAGAAATCATGAAAGATACTCCGTTTCATTTATTGACGATTATAGTCGATATGCTTATGTCTATCTTATGAAACATAAGCATGAAACATTTGAAAAGTTCAAAGAGTTTCAAAATGAAGTAGAGAAACAACTCGATAAATCTATTAAGACACTTCGATCAGATCGAGGTGGCGAGTATCTCAGCTTAGAATTTCTTAATCATCTGAAGGAGCACGGAATTATTTCTCTGCCCAATCCTCCTCGCACACCCCAACTTAATGGCGTGAGCGAGAGGAGAAATCAAACCCTACTTAATATGGTTCGATCGATGATGTGTAAAACTAACTTGCCTCACTCCTTCTGGAGTTATGCTCTTATGACCGCCGCCCGCCTTGTAAATCTGGCACCGACTAAGAAGGTGGACAAAACCCCATATGAGATATGGCACGGGTCTAAACCCAATTTTTCTTACCTTAAGGTATGGGGATGTGATGCATATGTCACCAGCGATTCTGATGACATGCTCGATCCCAGAGGCGAAAAAGTTGTTTTCGTCGGTTACTACAACAAAAGCGGATATTATTTTTATCATCCTGATGCAAACATTGTTTCTATCAAAAGGAAAGGACGCTTTCTCGAGGAAGATTTTCTAAATCGAGGAACCGGAAATAATATTATGGATCTTGAAGAAATTCGAGAAACACAAACAACCGCTGAGGAAGTCGGAGCGTCTGATCAACAAGAAGTTGTTGCTGATGAATCAGACATAAACACAAGCGTTCGCAGAAGTAGCAGGTCTCGTAAAGAACCCAATAGATACCTATGGCATCTTGAAACTTCTGAAGTCCTGTTAGTAGCTGAGTCAAATGACGAACCTACAAACTACAAATCTGCTATCTCGGATCATGAATCCGAGAAATGGCTTGAAGCCATGAACGCCGAGATGCAATCTATGCGTGATAATCAAGTCTGGGACTTGATTGAGCTACCCGCCGGTTCTCGGGCAATAGGGAGAAAATGTATTTTCAAAAGAAAAACCGACATGCATGGTAATGTACAAACCTATAAAGCACGGCTAGTTGCAAAGGGTTTCACTCAAACTCAAGGTATTGACTATGATGAAACTTTCTCACCCGTTTCTATGATCAAATCGATCAGGATACTACTTGCCATAGCCGCGTACCATGATTACGAGATATGGCAAATGGATGTCAAAACCGCTTTTCTTAATGGACATCTCTCTGAAGATGTCTATATGGTTCAGCCTGACGGTTTTGTTGATCCAAAGTATCCTAGTAGGGTCTGCAAACTGAATAAGTCCATTTATGGACTTAAACAGGCATCTCGAAGCTGGAATCTTCATTTTGATCAGAAAATCAAAGAATTTGGTTTTGTCAAGAATAAAGATGAGCCTTGTGTTTACAAAAAGGCTAGTGGGAGCATTACATCATTTCTCATCTTGTATGTGGATGATATACTGATCATTGGAAACATCCCTGTGCTTGACAAAGTCAAACAATGGTTAGGATCTTGTTTTGCAATGAAAGATCTTGGAGAAGCTGCTTACATTCTAGGAATCAAGATCTACAGGGATAGATCTAAGCGGCTTCTAGGGCTAAGTCAGAGTACTTACATAGACAAAATGATGACACGCTTTAGGATGGAAAACTCCAAGAAAGGAGGTGTTCCGATGACTAAAGGCACTGTGTTGAACAAATCACAATCTCCTTCCACGGACATTGAAATTAAGGAAATGGAAACAATTCCATATGCCTCAGCGATTGGTTCTATCATGTATGCTATGTTGTTCACTAGACCTGACGTCTCGTATGTTTTAAGCATGACCAGCCGTTTCCAGCAAAGTCCTGGCATTGCCCATTGGACTGCAGTCAAGAACATCCTGAGGTACTTGAGAAGGACCAAAGACATGTTCTTAATATTTGGAGGAGTGAAAGAGGAGCTCACTGTACGGTGTTACACTGATGCTAGCTTTCAAACTGACCGAGATGACTCTCGCTCACAGTTAGGTTTCGTATTCACTCTTAATGGAGGAGCTGTCTAATGGAAAAGCTCCAAGCAGAGTGTAGTGGCGGATTCAACCACCGAATCTGAGTATATAGCCGCATCAGATGCTGCTATGGAAGCTGCTTGGATGAAGAAATTCATTACTGACCTCGATGTGGTTCCGAGTATTCGCCAACCAATCGAGATACTTTGTGATAACACAGGTGCTATAGCTCAAGCCAAAGAGCCCAGATCTCATCACAAAGCCAAGCACATTCAAAGGAAGTTCCACTATATACGGGAAATTGTGGAACGTGGAGACGTCGTGATAAGCAAAGTAGACACAGATCAAAACCTAGCGGACCCGTTTACTAAGCCCATGACTCAGGACAAGCATGATCTTCACAGAGATGCTATTAGTCTTAGATTTGCTAGTGATATGTTTTGATTTAGTATTTTGAATGTGCGAACATTTAAATAGTTGTACTTTTGAACTCTTTTGGTTTACTGATTTAAATGCAATTATGAATTCTTATAACTGTGTTCGATTTTAATACGTTTAATCCATGAATATGGTATTCTTAATTATCCGTAGTCGGTCAGACTCGTGGGAACGTCTCTGAATTAAGACTATTCTGAACTTCGGCTCAAGGAGTTGACTCCGAACTTCACAGGCCTCATTTTAAATGACGTTGGATGTAACTCGCATCAAATCATCTTCATGGATCTTTGTCATAAGATGTTTTGCTATTGGTATACTCATTAGTATCCTCTGACCTGAGATACGTACTAGAACTGCCGTTTACCAAGAACCATTCTTTAATCACTGTCAAACGCTGTCGCGTAACTGCTAGTCATAAAGGCTTTGATTAGGAATAGTTCTGAAGTTCAGTGGGAGTTGTATGTAGTCAATAAGGGATTATGTACTCTTGCATTATATGTAACAGATAAGCATCGTGGCGCCCTCGTTGATTCAAACTGGTGAAGTGTAAGGCCTTACCCAAACTTACTGTGTGTTTGATTGGACCACTTTGATTCTTGATCGAGAACAATAATAATTGAACGCCATATGAGAATGAACTAAATCCATGTCTCAATGATTCAATTGATGTCTTATACGGAAAGGATGAATGATAACTATTGCCATAAATCTATTGTCTTGCTTTAGTTAGCTGTTAGTAACACCGAGATATTTGGTTAATGACTTTAAAGCGTCATACCTTGTTAGGGACAGCCATGTGCAGCTAGAGCGCCACTGACTGTTTCGTTGATTTATCGTGGATCGTCCAAGTGGAAGATTGTTGGATTTTATGGACCGACCCGATGGACAACGCGGCTGACCGAGCTATGACCCGTAAGAGTTACACCTTGGGCAACGAACATTAAATCCACTTAACTGGTAATTATGAACTGTTAGCGAGACGATATATTTTATATATATTCGTTAGACGGGAATTATTATTTATATTAGTTTATAAATAATAATTATATATATTGTTTTAATATTTTATTAAAACAATTAAATGGGTTCGGGCTTTTTTTTTAATATTGAACTTTAGGCCCGAAAATAATTATTAGGGTTTATAATTTATATATAAACAATAATCTAATAATATGTTACGACCCTACAAGTTGTTCTCGGCCGCAAGAAGCATCAGTTAATCTCTTTTGGTTTTTCTCCCCAAAGAGCTAGCGAGCAAAAAGGAAAAAGGCATTCTGCCTTTTGACGTCCGGCCAGCAACCCTGCCACCGTCCGCCGCCTTGTCCGGCGATATCCTGTGCCACCCGTTCTCGTGTTTCGGTTCGTGATCTAGCATCGGTTCGTTGTACCTAGGTGTCTCAACCGGTTAATCAATAACCACTAAGGTATAATTAATCTCATCAGTAGATTAATTGTTTTTTTTTGTGTTTGCGTGTTCATAACCAGATCCTGTTCGGTTTATCAGTGCTGTTAAATAGGTTATGATTTTATTTTCCGCTGAGTATTTATTAATTAACTGAATTAATTAATTTCTCTGTCAAAACCCGTTTTTACAAAAGTCAAATTGATCACCACTGAATCCCAACAATTATATTTAAGGCGTAGATCACGTCCTTTTTATTAATTTGAAGCAAATTGTTGTCTTACGTTTGTTAATTTCCAGTTACTTACTAAGAAGCTTTTTGGGTAGAAAATTTGGTTTAGTTTTTTTATTACATTGAAATTCCCGACCAACGGACGGGTATAAAGCTAGTTACATACAAAATAATCACTACAGTGAACACACAAAGTCTTAACAATGAACTAATATTCGATTTGTTAAGTAAAGGATTCGATTTAGAGGCCAATTAATGAACACCAAATTACAACAATAAGCATTCAAGGATTTGATTTTAAAATACTTTTGCTAAGCATATAATGAACACGACAAGAAAGAAAATATAAATTAATGAATGAAACAACTGAACAACAAGAATTCAATTTGCTAACATCGATTTAATTCAATTTCTGGCCATGTTTTAAATTTTAGACCCATGTTCATCAAGTCCATGAACTTTTTATATAAAATTAGAAGTATATTGTTAAAATATAAGTCAATATTTACGCAATCTATTTAGCGACGACAATTTCTCTACCCTTATATTTACAAACCTCCGTTGCTAAAACTATCGTTTACAATCTTCTTCTTTACACATCTTTCTCCCCTCCCCGTCCACTTCTACCAACACCCGTATTCGTATAAACACGGTACCTCCTCTCCCTCCCGTAAACCACCCACAAAACGAGCGAAAACATCACCGCCATCGACACCATCAACAGCCCAACATAGATCAAGTTTAGGTAGCGGCTTAGCCCGGGGCAATGATCCCGAGAGATGTCCGTAAAAGTCTGGCGGACAAACGTGCAGTCTTGAAGTTCCACCAAAAACGGTCCGTACAAGCACAAAGAGTAGCCTAGCTCTATCCCGGCGGACATTTGGCTAAACGAGTCGGGTGTTAGCCGGCCCGTGGTGGTGCATGTCCCGGCTGATGAAACTTGACAAACATATTTGCTATATACATGTGAGGCGTTACTCAACGGGACTTCATCGGGTTCACAGGTTCGGTCAGTGAAGTCGGGGTTAAACGGGTTGCAAAGGGGCGGCATCATCGGGCCAGATTGGTTGAAGTAAAGCGGGGCGTTGGCGGGTGGGAAGTTGCCATTTGTGACGTTATTTATGACTTGGTTGATCACGGTTACGAGTTGGACCGTGACTTCTTTGGACCGCTTTGAGGTCTCCTGAGCCGTGGCGTTGTCTACGCATGGGAGGATGTCGTCTAGAGTCGTGTGAGCCGTTGGGTTTTCGACCCACTGGTTCATCGCCTCGCAGCTGTCTGCGGTCACACTATTAATGGCGAGAAGAAAGTCATTATAAATGTTAATTACCGGAGAAAATAAAATATACTTTTGACCGGTCAAAATTCTGAAAATGAACTTTGACTTTTCACTTTCTATAAAATAAAATGTACTCGTACTATTCTGGTGGAAATGTCAACAAAAGGAACGGAAACGTCGACAATATGGTCCAGGGGAGGGGTGGAAATGCACGCCGTAACCAACCCCACGTTCTTTGTAAAAAAATAGAAAAAATATGTCTGTTTTAGCTTAATTTGGAGAACTTTGGGGCACTATTATTTTTTAGGGTGAAAGGGGTGGGATACCCGGGTTGGGAATGAGTTAAATCGAGTTGGCCGAGTACCCGAAATCGAGTTGTGTAATCGAGTAAATTTACTCGGACGTGGGAGAGAGAGAGAGAGAGCTGTTAGGGAGAGAGAGAGCAGTTGGAGGAGAGAAATTGGCCAAAAGTTCATCTAGCAAGGGAAATTTGGTAGACATAGTCGAAAAATACAAGACTATGAAAGCGTTGGAGAAATAAAAAAAAAGTATTCGGGATAAGATAGCGGAAGCAAAATTAAAAAGAGAACGAACAGCGATTGAGTTGATGATTGAAAAACAAAAGGATCGTGACATCAAAACGTTCACCGAATCGCATGATCATCTCATAGAACCGTACTTGTCGATTGTATTGCAACGTAAACGTGAAATTGCCGCAAAGTATGGATGATAATGCACCTTTTAGATTTTTAATTTTTATTAGCTAGCTTTTATTTATTTTGTTAATTTTCTAGTTTTAAATTTTTTTTACTTCTAGGTTTTTTTATTTTTAATTGTATTATGTTTATTTTAATTTAATAAAATTGCCTTTTTCTACTTAAATGTTTATTTTTTTTTAAATGTTGGTGAGTAAATGAGTAAGGTGTTTGCAATGAAATCAGAGTAAATGAGTAAAAAAATAGTTTTGAAATGACAACATTCTATTGGTCAGTTTTAGTGAGTAAATTAATAAATGACTAATGCACCCCTTCACCCTTATGGAGGCACTTTGAAGAATTAAATTTGGCATTATTGTCTTTTTACGGTGACACTTAAAAGAATTGAGGGTATTATATAAAGCCCACTTGATAAAATATTGAAAACAACTTGCAAATTTCATATTTACCCTCTTTAATTCAGATAAATATACAATTTAAACCTTTTAGTTTTATTTGAATTTTAAACATCCCAAGAGTTATTTCATGTAAGTTATTAATCATAACTAGTTAAATTAAGTTAACAAATGATGTGTTTTGTTGTTTGATTAGTCAATTTATTTATAAGTGTTTTGCGTTTTCTGATTTTTATTCAACGAGTGTTTTAACCAAACCCAGTTTTTGCACCCCATCAGAAAGAAGTTTGGATCTACAAAATGGGTCCAACAAGAAAATGGCACGTGTCCAACGATGCGTACGCCAACAGAAAAGTTCACATTTCTTGCACTACGCGTGCATATCTGCAAAATTTCTTATAAATTGACGCTTTGGTGGAAAAATTCCCTTATTACTTGAGAAAAAGTTCACTTAGCCGGACGAAACTCCGCGTGTCATTATCTTGTTGGTCTACGTTGTTGGCGTTTCCGTTCTGTTTAGTCGACATTCCCATCGGAATAGTACAGTACATCTTGTGTTCTTTGAAAAGTCAATGTTCATATTAGGGAACTTGACTTTTCAAAAATACATTTTGGGGATTTCGTAATGGACTTATGGTGACAAGAACTAACATTGGTGACGAATGAAAACGGACTTACTTGTGGAGACAAAGGAAAACGCTGCATAATATAAACGTTAAGGTCACAAAAACCCATCCAAATATCACCAATCTGCAATTAGAGAAAACATATCGATCATAATCATCGGTTTCGTAAAAAGAAAATAATAATAATAATAAATTTTACTCACGTGTAAACCATGCATTGCATTCCAAGAATGGAAAACACTGCAAGTAGGCATTTTAAAAACGTCACTCGAGCTTCAAAAGTATATAAAAATGGTGCAAATTGCATAGAAGCTAATGTAACTTTGAATTTTCCATCAAAGTTAGTTTTGGTTTATTTGGTATGTTTATTTAGTTTGGTTTCTTACTTTGAGTCTAATTAGGAGTTAGTATTTGAGTTAATTTAAATTTGTTTAATTGAGTTTGAGTTAGAATAAGTTTGGTATTTGGTTAGTTTAAATATCGAGTTATGTAATTGGTTTTTGGCGTGGTTTGATTAATAGTATTAGAAAAAGAGCCGTGACCTGGTTTTTGGTCACAAAATCTATTTGTTCGTGTATTGTTTGATCCATCATATATATAAACCTCGCCTAGGAGAACACCACGCACCAATCACCAGGCCACTAGCCACTCCTTTAAACCCTCATTCGATTTGTATATAAACAAAAAAAAATCGTTGCTCCAGTTTGTACCACATGCTTTCTCACTTGTACATCACTGCTTGGACCAGTAAGAGTTTGACAAGTGGCCGGTACTGTAGATACCGACATAGCCTTATATATATATATATATTAATTTAAGGTCATATAATTTGACGAGTTACAGGTGAAAGTTATTGACACATCACCACTTATCAAATAAGTTTTTAACTAGGAAAAATCACGTAAATAATCATTTTAGCTAAGCATATTATCTAAATAGTCACTGGTATTTTGAAATTTATCAATTTGACTCGTACAAATGTTACTTCTGGTTATAACATGTTAAGTGTATGAAGATTACGACAACGCCGTAAATGATGACAGGTTTTATGCCAACTATGACACGTGTCAATGTATTATTAGTAGTCAGTTTAATTAGCTTAAAAGTAGTAGATTTCTAGCAATGTCTAATCAACGCAAAACTAACTAAGTTTTGTATAAAATCAATTAAGTTTTAGTAAAAATAGACCCCTTGGCATTGATTGAGTTTCATTTATTAACCGACTAGGTTAGAAACCCCGTGTATTACACGGGTTGAATAAATGTAATGTTATATACTTAGTAATAAAAATTTATATATTACATATTTATGACATATTACATAGTTTTTTAATACAAATTTTAGAAACATTATATAATTATTTTTTAAAAATGTTTTATAAAAAGAATGAAATAAACGTTCAATTTATAAAAATATTTTATGAATAAAACTATTTTTTTTAAACAAAAAAATGTTTTATAAAAATAATTATAGAATTCATTATTATATAATAGGAGAGGGAAGCGGGAAACAAAAAATTATAAAAACAATTAAGGAAATTTGTACAATTAATCGGAGAGAGGGACGAGAAAGAGATGTTGAGAATGCATAGGAGAGTGATTATTTATTATATAGTATAGATAGATTTTTTACAAGCTAAATTGGTAAATTCTTGAAAAAATGTACTCGACTCTTTTAATAATATATTTAGTCAAAATGGTTTTACTGGTATATCCTTTTACTATCCTTTTGGAATTTTTAGATGCCAACAATCTAAATTTTATAACTTTCATTGGTTTTTCGATCAAAAAGGTAGGTTACCTTAAATAAAACAAGCGAATCAAAGAAACTTACAGAGTCCAAGAAACGTCAAAAGCAGCATTACTGCGGATATAACAATCAACAATATACTCCTACAAGATCAAACACATTGTACATATGTATAAAACATCTAAACAACAGAGAATTATTTAATTTAGAGAAAATGAGGAGAATAAACATTTTGACCAAATTTTTTACGCGTTAACTTTTAGCCCACACTAACATAAACATATCTAAAAGCAATCAAGCAGAAAATGTCACGTAAACTAACCTGACTAAAATTTAGTGGACATCTTTCCCAACCGGCTAAAAGTTAGTCGACAAATCACCGGACCAATAAAAAAACGCCATGTAAACTAACCCGACTAAAATCTAACCGGTTGAGAATATGCCGACTAGATTTTAGCCGGCAGATACACGTGACTTGTTTTAAGTGGTTGATTTTGTGGGTCCTATTTGTTTTTTCCCCTTTTCCGTGCCGGCTAAAATTTATTATTTTATCACGGTTAGAGCATTCACAATGACATCTCTATCTCCATACCTATAATTTAGTTAAAAAAACATATTTTTCTCTAAATTTTGTTCACCTTTTAAAAACTCCCCAAGTCACATTCTCCATATCCATCTCTATTCAACTAAATAATATTTCTTTATTCTTTTTATATTTTATTTTTTCTATTTGTTACACTTATAGAGATGCATATAGAAAATAAGAGTATTCACAACAGAGTTTTTATCTATGTTTTCGTCTCTATTATTCATAGATGTCTTCTATTTTACAACTCTATCAGGATCTCTATTTCAATCTCTATCTTTATATTTTAGAGTTTAGTAAATAGAGATTCTCTAAATATAAAGATCAATTTTCATCAATCTCTATATTTTTTGTTAGTATGTAGGAAAGAGAAAAAATAATAAAATAAGTGTTTGTGAGTAGGGATGGCAATGAAACCCGAACCCAAAACATTCGGGACGGGTATAGGGTCAAGTATTCGGGTATGAGAACGGGTTTGGGATTACTTCTGAATTTTTTCTTGGGTTTGGGACGGGTATTGGATATGGTGATATACCCGTTTACCCGCCCCGATAACATACACCCATTTACCCGATTAGAAACCCGACATAGTTTTCTTTCTTTTTTTTATTGATTTTAAGTATATATACCATATTTATTTTAAGTATATATGATGTATTTATTTTAAATGTATACCCCTGACATGATTTTCTTTCTTTCTTTTTTTTTTTATTTTAATTACAATTTTTATATATAAGCCGGTAGATACCTGACGGGTTTTGGGTTTACCCGAAACCCGTGGGCATACCCGATACCCAACAGGTAATTACCCGATAGAAACCCAACGGGTTTTGGGCCGGGTATGGGAGAAGCTTTTATAATCGGGTATGGGGTTGGGTTTACCTAAACCCGTCCCAAACTCGACCCATTGCCATCCCTATTTGTGAGTGAGATAGAGAATGAGAGGTTAAACTAAATTTAAAGATAAATTTGAAAAAAATTATATTTAGTTAAATTATAGAGATGGAGATTCTGCTGTGAATGCTGTAACATTGAGTCTCTATATTTAAAGATTCTCCATTTTTTTATCTAAACTTGAAGGATGATCTGAGGGACAGAGACTCCAATGTGAGTGCTCTTGGCTTACGTAATCGGTTGGTTTTAAATATGTTTATTTTGATGTGGGCTGAAATTCAACGTACATTTAAAAAAAAATTGGTCAAAATATAGATTTTGATGATTTTCCTTCAAATTACCATTTCAACCTCGGTATATAAGGGTAGAAAATACTTACACAGTTTGAATGATTTCATGAATGTCTTCTTTATTCTCTTTGGTTCTCTGAGACAGTTCAATAGCCGAAACATTAAGCTTGGTTTGTATCTCATCAATGTCCGCCTGCACATCAACCGGCAAAAACACTTGTGCAACGGCTATTTTCCTGGCAGCAGCAAGATCATCGGACACGTTACTGAGTGTTTTAGCAGTTTTTTCGGCTTGATTAGCTATATATTTCAACGCTTTCGATGTACTTATGTGAAATTTCCCCTGACCCGTGTATAAAACAATGCATCCAACACTGAAAACTAGAAATTAGTTGTTTCGTGATTAGAAGTTAATTAGGGGATTTGAGATGGTGATTACGTACATTGTGGTGATGGTGAAAAGAATTAGAAGAATGAGAGATAGAGTGTAAGCGGTTTCGGAATAGCCGTAAGGTTCTTTGCGGCAACAACAGTAGCAGAAGCATGTTAGAGATAAGAATAGACCAAAGAGCACGAACCAAGCTGCAGCCACCACGAAGAACGGTGCAGCCGTGAACGCCACAGACTGCATGCATTCATGGACACATGAGAATTATAAGAATTTTTGCTTTTATATAACGAATTAGGAAATGGTTTTGGTTTCACGATGAAATTTGAACTCAAAATGGGTTCTAGGAAATTTGCTTGTTAAGGTAGCGGATTCAAGAATTTCTGACAGGAAAAGCTAAGGTGGCAAGAGGTTAATGGGACTGATCACTTTTCTTTTTCACAAAGATTTCATGTGATAATGCATATGGCAGAAATTCACACCTATTCGGGCTTGTCATGTGAACGGAGCCATGTATTCTACTTGCCACCTTAGCGGATTCCTGTCAGAAATTCTTGAATCCGCCACCTCAACGAGCGGATTATCTAGAAACCATTTTGAATTCAAATTTCACCCATAAACCAAAACCATTTTCCTAATAACCTATAAAAGCAAAAAAATAAAATAAAAATCGAATTACGGTTTTGCCACAAATAGTTAATTATACTATAAACATATAAAGAAAAAAGATACGAGTTTAAAAAAATGCAACTTTTATAAAAGAATTCTTGCATGCAATGCAAATAGAATCAAGAATCGTACATAAAACTTAAAACCCTAATTCTGAAAATGCTTTTCCAATTTTCTTCTATGGAATATATGTTCTAAAACATATAGGCACATAAAAAGGTTTAATATTTAGCAAAATGGGAGATGTTAAATTAATTAATTAGAATAAAGATTAAATGGTTTTGATCAAATGCATTCCATATAATTCAAATTAACAATCAAATACAACAGAATCAAGAAACTTACAGCCCAATAATGGCGCTCTTTAATGTTCCATCCTCCTCTGTATTTTCTGAATTTATTAAGAGGATCTTTTCTTGTTGTTCTTTCTTGAGCCAAAACCATTGATGCATTCCCATTCTTCTGTTCATCCCCAAGTAACCTCTTGCTCCCCTGTAAATCCACCAAATCATCTTCCCCCCTTTGAATTATCCCTAAAAAAACAAAAAAAGAAACAATCTTTATCACCCCCTCTAAAAACCCTGAAAATTCTCTGCAAGAAAAACACATTTTCTTGATAATCTAAGCCAAAATCAAGAAAACATGAAGAACCTGAAGAGGGTCTTGATTGGGATTCTGCATTTGATAAAAAGAAACAAAATGCAAGAAAAAGAAGAAGAAAAGAAACTGGGAATGGGAATGGGAATGAAACCCTTTTTAGCATTATGATTTTAAAAGCTCTGTTTTTTTGGGTTTGAAGATGGTGGGATTTCAAGAACACACTTGAGCCATAGAAAATAATCTGGGGTCCGAAATTTGCTCTGGGAAATGATTTTTTGTAGGGACTTGACATGTAATGAAGGTTTTCATTCACATACACACATGGTGTGCGTGAATGAGAGAGAAACAGAGGGATTAAACAGTGGAATTAGAACTGTTTTCAAATTGTATGAAAGGTGTGAAGAATGTGTTTGTGACACAATAGACCCCTGAAGTTTTGAAAATTTGTAATTCTTTTTAATCTATATATCCATAACATGATAACTATTTGTCGTGAATACATAGAATTTTCTTAAGAGCAAATTTTTACTCATAAATATCACTTAAATTTATATTTGTAGGATTTGAATGCATACTAATTTTATAGAGGCAATCACCAATGTCACTATGTCACAAGGCCATGAGCCAGTGGCGGATCTATAACAAAATTTCAGGGGTAACGAATTTTTTTTAACCGTACTTTCACGTAAATGAAACCAGTGGCGGAAGAATTTTTTTCAAGGGGTTCACTGTTTTTAACCGTAGATTTTCTTTTTTCAAACAAGTAAACAAGAGGGAATAAAGAGTATAATTACATGTAGGTTGTGGTGGAGAGACTGGCGGCAGCGCAGTGGTGCGGTGGCCGGCGGCAACAGGGGAGCAGCGCTGAGCAATGGCGGAAAGCACAGTTGGAGGTGGCTGCCGGATGCGACCTGTTGCTTTGCTTCTTTCCCTAATTCAGTAATCTTGTGTTTTTTTTGTTATACATGTTATAGTGTTATTAGCCAAACAAAACAATAAGCTGCTGAAGACCCATCGTTTTATATCCCAGAAGCTGCTATAGGCCCATACGAAATCTGGTTAAAAAAAAGGTTCTAAAAAATGTTATGGAAGGTTTTAATAAAATATGAGGACTTTTTATAAAGTATTAGGTTTTTTATAAAATTTTAAACTTTTTATGAAGTGTTAGCTTTTATAAAAATTTGAGGGGTAACATATTTTTTTTCAGGGGTAACGTAAGGGGTAACCGGATACATAAAAACGTAAAAAAAAATAAAAAATTGCAGTGCGCGTAAAAGTTGAGGGGTAGCGGGCGCTACCCCTACCCTATAGGTAGGTCCACCCCTGTCATGAGCATTATTGAATCCATAGAATGATGTTTCATTATGGGTAATCTTGCATTAGCTAAAACTTTTTAAAAACATAAACTGTCATTTTCGTCCCTGTGGTTTATTCATTTTTGTTAGTTTCATCCAAAAAGTTTGTTTTTATCCTACGTGTCGTCGTGGTTTACTAAACTTGTGATTTCCATCAAATTGGTTAACTACATCAATTTTTTAACGTTAAATGAGGGGTATTTGTCTCTTTTTATATGTATATTTTTTATTTTATCTATTCTTTAAACCCTTAATTACCCCCCTCCCCTAATCCCTTTAAACCATATTAACCCTAATTACTCAAAAGTCGACTGTCCATGTGGCTGGATTACGATCCTTAATCTTCTGCAACTTCAATCACCATCATCTTCTTGATCCTGATTTCCCAAAGTCGATAGCTGAGACCTGGTGTGTTTGAGAACAATATAGTGAGTTCGATCCAGTCAACAATCCTTCAAAGTTTACATTGAAGTTCCACCATGGGGATAATTTAGCAACTTTCCAGAGACAAAATATGAGAGGGGTAAAGTTGATTTTGTTGACAATGTTAATTATGAATATTTCTCTATTATAGTAATGAATGATATGGTATTTGAAATTGGTTATTCGAAAGAGGATGTAATGAGATACCATTTTAAGATTCCCGGAGAGGACTTGGATTTTGGTTTAAGACCCTTGGCTAATGATTCTGATGTTAACTTGATGAAATATGCTAAGATTCATAAAGTAATCGAGGTATACGTGGAGCATTTGAAAACAAGTAATGAAGAGGTTAATCATGGTTATGAGGGGAATGATGATGAAGATTTCGACTTCATATAAGATGAAGAAAACTTGGTTGAAGATTTTAGTGTTGATATTGGTGAATTCAAAGCAATCGATGACTTTGACATAAGTGATGAAGGGAAAGAGAACATTAATGATGAAGATGAAGTAGATGATGAGGTCGATCTAGAAGACGTTGACAGTCCAAGTGACTCTAATAATGACACCACATTACAGAGGGCAGTGAGGAGCATTAGGAAGAAGAAAAAAGCTAATGAAACCGTTGATTGCCCCTTCTATGTTAGTCAATCTTTTGCTGATAGAGATGCAATAAAGGTGTTGGTCAAGAATCATGCAAAAGAGACTAGAATACAATTGTTTATCACAAGGAATGATACAACAAGATTTCGTGTGGTGTGTTTGGGAATAAATTCAAATCTTGGTAGGTGTGAAAGTAATGCGGATGGGACAAAACAGACCAAGGGTTTATGTAAAATCAACTAAAGGTGTTGGTCCTAACAAGCGGGTACTTCTAAGTCTTCAAATTGTAAACCTTAAAAAAAGATTCCAACACCCATTTGTCCATAGACATTGCACATTTCAAACTAGAAAAAAATGAGTCTTGGAATGTTAAAACATTATTAAAGGAAAACCAATGTTTACACAAGAGATGTCAAATTATACACCATAAGTTGGTTGGCCAAGGAGATTGAACCGACTATTCAAGTCAATCCTAGCATACCATTGAGAGCTTTTCAAGATTTATTGCAAATGAAATTCCAGGTTAGTGTCACATGTCAGCAGACTTTTAGGTCTAAGATGATTGCAACATAGAAGGTTGAAGGAGATTATAAGGCTCAAAATAGGATCTTTAGGGACTACTGGCAGGAGCTAATTAGATCTAATCCATGTACAACTGTCAAAATAGATGTTGAAACAGAGTGTAACCCTAGTAGTCTAACAAGCCAGTTTAGAATGATTTACATATGTTTAGGTTCCTTTAAGTAAGGATATAAGATCTGTGGTAGACAACTACTAGGGTTGGATGAAGGTTTCATTAAAAGGACTTATCCTGGCTAGAATTTAAATGTAGTTGGAGTAGATGCAAACAATGAGATTTACCATGTTGCTTATGCATTGGTTGAAGTTGAAAGTTCTAGTTCCTGGAATCAGTTAACATTACTCGGAATCAGTCCAACTCGGTCAAGTCGGATTTTCGTTGTTTTTCACGGAGATACATTGTAAGATGAGAATTAAATGATTACTATGTCTATAATATTAAAGAATACATATTAGTTTTTGAATACTTTAGTATTTGAACATGTATCATTTTGATTTATATTGACATTCACGTATTTTGTTATAAATATTAGTAAACTTATGATATTTGACATATATATAATTTCCCAAAGATTAATTTCTTTGTAATTTACCATGTTCATGTACTCCTCCAGTACTCCCCGCCTAGGCCGAGTACTTGCAACTCCCCAGTCGACCGACCTATCAGCGCGTAGCGACTTCTGCAATCATGTTTTTAACAATAATTTTTTACACTTAAATACCAGTTAACCTTGCACTTGAAAGGATTTGAACCCACATCCAGTGGCGGATTTAGCACAGGGGCGGGTACCTGTCGGTACCCCTCAACTTTCGACGCTCAATGGATTTTTTTTACCGTTTTATGTTCCCGATACCCTTGAACGAAATTTTAGATACCCCTAAAATTTTCTTACAAATCTCAAGACTAACCTTAAAATTTTATTAAAATCTTAAAACTTTATAAAAACCTGAGAAATTTTAATAAAAACAGTATTATACTAATTAAACTTAATATTTGGGCTTTAATTAAACATTTTAATTATAGCCCAAAAGCCCAATACTCAAATTCTTGATCCAAATACCCATCCATGATCCATCAACACCACCATCCATACCATCGGCCAAGAGCCCAAGACGCTGAACGACGAGGACGAGCAGAAGCAGACGCCACACCACAGGGGCCATCGGCCATCCGTCGCACACCACTGACCACCGCCAGTTCGCCACTGATTCCACCATCGTCCGGCTCCGGCATCCGCTATTCCCATCAATTCTTCAATGCTCATTAAGGTATTTGATGTCGTCCAGACGGTCTATAAAATAAACTACTAAACCTAACCTAAACTCCTAAGTAATAAAAGGAATACCTTCGATCTAAACCGCACTGACAGGCAAGTGTACCTATCGAGTGTAGCATAGCTTAACGGTAAATCGAGTTATCGAACCCTAGAGACAGTATGTAACAAAACTAGTCTCTGACTCGGACTAAAATTGATTTGGTTTAGGGGGTTTACTACACTACTAATTAACTAATGAATGCAATAAACTAAGATCGACACAACTAACCAGACAAAAGACTAAGGTAATATCAAGAATGAGAAGAATATCACCTAGGTCGGAATTCAATTTGCAAAGCACAACTTCTATCGGTTATGAAAACTATAATGGATATGGGTTTCTAAGGATGACAACAAAAGACTACCTAGTGGATCCCTAATCACTCTCAGGGTGTCACCAACTAAGGAACCTAAAGATGTACTAACTCACCGGATGGTTGGATCACTTCTCAGGTATTTCCAACTATGATAAAGTACCCTAATAGACAGATTACCTCTCAGTCTCTCCGTCCTCCAATACACTCGAAGAATGCACGGGGTAATCTCAAGATAATAACTATGACACGAATAGCAGCAATCACTAGACACCTAATACCGGCTTCCTCTCAGACAACTGACACTCGGATTCCTAATGATGAAGACCAAACGACTAATTCTCACATCTCGGGTATTGAACTAGGAAGAACATTTAATTCTAATCAGTAATCAATCACAATCAATATGGCTACTAGGTCTAGCAAACCACCCTAATCACAAACCCTAAGATATATGACCAAGATACGCAGATCAAACTGGCAGACAACCACAATCAACGCAAGGAATTGAAATCAAATACAAAATCAGATCTAAACATGCAATAACATCACAATTATCAACTCAAGATCATTTACAAAATCATAAACCCATTAAGTGAATCCAAAAACCGATAAAAATTAAAACTTTAACAAATATTCATCAATTGACGTAGGCAATATCAAAGTTTTAGCCTAGGATCATGCTTAAAACAACTAAAACAACAGTATAAACAAGATTCATGGTTTCAAACAATCAAATCAAAGATAAAAATTCAAACTTGCAAACCCGAAACGCTTAAACAACGAACCCGGATCTCAAAGCCTTCACTTTTTCACTCCGATTGACTTCCTATACGAACTCCCTTCTTAATGGGATTAAAATTCTATTTAATTTCAAATTCTAGGGTTTTGCGGAAATCAGATCTCTCGCGTACCGCAAGAGTTTTTGGTTGGGCTCCTCGCGTACCGCGAAGAACAAAATAGTCGCGGCCACTTCTGGATTCCCTCGCGTACCGCGAGGTTCTTGGTCTCCACTCTTCGCGTACCGAGAAGGAACTATTTTCTTCATTTTTTCACTTTTGATCCCTGGACTTTCTTCCGGATTCGTTCTCTTGCTCGGTTTCTTCATATATTCACTTGTAATTCGTACGAGCACCTGCAAACAAGACAAAGACTCAAATGTACATTAAAACGACTCAAAAAAAATAAAAAAACTAAGTAAAAACGCACAAAACACTAGGAATAAAGATGTGTGCTTTTCAATACATTAGTATTCTACTAATTTTGATTTAGGGTTTATATGCAATTTTTTATTTAGGGTTTATATGTGTAATTGGGTAAAATTGGACTTTAGAATAGAGTTTAGTTGCGTTTTTTAGTTGTTATAACAACTTTTTATTTCGTATTTGATATTTTTATTATAGGGAAGATGAAACTACAAACTAAACAAACTCAAATTGGTAAATATTTTAAAAGAAAATTCGAAGATAATGATGATATTGTGCAATTGGGTGAAATTGGACTTTAGAATAGAGTTTAGTTGCTTTTTTTAGTTGTTATAACAACTTGTTATTGTGTATTTGATATTTTAATTATAGGGAAGATGAAACCACAAACTAAACAAGCTCAAATTAGTAATTTTTTTAAAAGAAAATTCCAAGAAAATGATGATATTGTGCAATTGGGTGAAATTGGACTTTAGAATAGAGTTTAGTTGCTTTTTTTAGTTGTTATAACAACTTGTTATTGTATATTTGATATTTTGATTATAGGAAAGATGAAACCACAAACTAAACAAGCTCAAATTGGTAAATTTTTTAAAAGAAAATTTCAAGATAATGATGATATTGTGCAATTAGGTGAAATTAGACTTTAGAATAGAGTTTAGTTGCTTTTTTTTAATTGTTATAACAACTTATTATTGTCTATTTGATATTTTTATTATAGGGATGTAACACCAGGCCAATTCCGAGATCCTAATTTGCCAACTTTGAACCCTAGGGGTTGGAATTTGCCAAGTCCCCAAAATAAAAGGGTTGAAAATGAAAATTTTTGAAATCGGTCTGATAGCGGACCGCTACCATTCTTCTTAACGGTCCGCTAAAGATGAAGGGTTGGGTGGCGGACCGCCACCATATCAGTAACAGTCCGCTAGCCGCAATCAATCGTGTTGCCATGTGTCCGGTGACTCAGCCGGAGAATCTGACGCGTGTCACCGTGGCGGATCGCCACGCCCTCCGTAACGGTCCGCTACGCCCTCCGTAACGGTCCGCCAGCCGCAAACTAAGGTTTGGTCCAATTAGGAAGTGACTCGTAGGGCTGACGCAAGGTATGAGCGGTAGCGGACCGCTACCACCTAGGCTAACGGTCCGCTACGGGTTCAGGATGGCAACTATAAATAGCCCTTCCCGGCTCCTCATTTTGACACACAAATTCACATTTCACTTTCAATATCTTTGGAGCCAGCTCTACCTCAGTTTGCGTGCCATCATTTAGGTAATTTGACTGACTTTCGCTTATTTCCGCACTTTCGCTTATTTCCATATTCGTGCGTTAAGATACTAACTTGAATTAGAACTTGCTTTAAGGTTTACACTAGCACTCAAAGACTACCCTGAGATAAGCCAAGCTACTGTTAAGGTGAATATATTTATCTTTATCTTTGAAACTTTGAAAGTTTTACGTTTACAAAATGGCAATACTTATATTCAAAAGTTTGATGCATAAGGGCGTCTATGTAAAACATTCAGGCCATAAGTATATGTAAAACTTGATCAAGGGATACACGCTTTATGGGTGAAATTTCCATATTGGGGCTGGTAATTGTTTGTAACTGGATGTAAGATGGGGTCTCAGTTAAGGGACATTGCGGTAAGTAAGTCTGCAAATGCCAACAGTCCTTTTACAGAAATTATTGGTGTATACCGTGGTTGTACACTCAAATGAAATAGTTCTGTTGAATGATAGATTGTACCCATATTATGGTTAAATGTTTTGATACTGTATTTGCCAACTGAAATTGGTCATGATAATCATGTTCATCGGTGTTCGCGCTGACGTTTTATTTTTTCAAAAATATTTTCAGGTAATCAATGATTATCTATAAGACTAGTCCTACGGGATAGTATTGGGGATAAATGTGTGCATAAAAGGATTTTGACAGGGTTATGTGCTGCTAGCATGGAGATAACTCTGCAGGAATGAAAACAAGAGGAGATGTTAGGAAGATGTATTCTTAGACATGGATACTCCCTTGTTATGCACAGGGTTAGGTGCCGGAAGGTAAAACCCTTAGATACCAATGCTAGTATAGCTTGGTATTGGACAGGGTTAACTCCCCAGGCACAGACCAATTATCTTGTGGCTCTAGTTTTACACTGCTTATGCAGGTGACATGTAAATGGTCGTGGACCATTGTTTTTATGTACGGAAAAAGGGGTATTTAAATCCCCAGTTAAATAAAAAGATATTTATTTATCCTCGGATTTGAAAAATATACATTATCAACCCGTAGGTTGAGATTTCTTACAAGTTCAATCCAAAAGTATTTTCGCTGCTAAACTAACTCTGATTTCATAAATAAAATAAGATTGGAGGTGCCAATCTGGTCGCACGCCCGGGGTGTCCTGAAACTGGGGTGTGACAAGGGAAGATGAAACCATAAACTAAACAAGCTCAAATTGATAAATTTTTTAAAAGAAAATTTCAAGATAATGATGATATTGTGCAATTGGGTGAAATTGAACTTAAAATTTTTTGAATGTACGAAAAAAAACAGATGTTGTACGGAAAAAAAATTGTTTCATTTACTTTAATTTACAGAAAAAAAAATTTTGTTTTATTTACTTGAATGTACGGAAAAAAAAAGTTTTGTTTCATTTACTTTAATGTACCGAAAAAAATTTGTTTAATTTATTTGAATGGACGAAAAAAAAAATTTTGGTCCGATACCCCTGAATTTTTTTCCTACATCCTCCACTGCCCACATCGCTTTTATGATGGGTAAACACCATACCAATAGATACTAGGTCATGAATACTAACTTAATAGTGGTCAGTTTGAGTACTTAGATATCTAATCCTCAAGAAAAAGAAACAAAGAGTACTAACTTAATAGTGGTGCTTTGACTATAATACACAAAGTATCATTGTATTCAATACTCTAGGTCTAATAATAACCCTTTGCAATATTTTTTTTTTGAACGGCAACATTTTATTAATAAACCGGATGATGGTTAGAAAAAGCTTACCGAACATTAAAAAAAACATTACACCTTTTGCAATAAGTTAGGCTTTGTATATGCTAATTGTACCATCTTGATGTGGCTTTAAACGATAAACCCACTCTCATCCTATAATGCGGCTTGTGGAGGAGCATTCACTAATATCTTGGTTCAAATTGAGTAAAGTACAACAATTTTAGTCTATCTTACATCCTACCATAGTAGCTTTATTATTAGAAATGAAAGGAGCTCAAGACTATTGATGCTTAACATAGAGGGGCGCAAAAAACCGGTTAGGGAACCTGAACCGGTTTGTAACCCAGAACCGGAACCGTTATAGAAACTGGTTTGGCAAGAACCAGTTAGGAACCAAACCGAACTGCAGGGATGAAATTGGTTTGTAACCCTATACTTTGAAATAGGTTTGAAACCCGAACCGAATCGGTTAAAACCTGGTTTCCAACCTATCACACCCGATCCTTTCCCCCTCAAAAACGGCCCAGAACCCAGTTTAACTCAACATGGAAAGCATGAGGCTCAAAACCTTCACACGGCCCACTTTAATTAATAACACAAGTCTGATGATAGACGAGAGACGACAAACAAAAGAGGTCCGTCCATGATGATGTAGTTGTGGAGTTCAATAGCCCTTGAAGGCCCAATGTAGATTATGTTTGGCCCACATATAGGGGAACGCCAAGCCCAACAGCATGCCACTGGCCCACAGTCACATATCAAACTGTCATCTTCCCCCCGGTAGAGGTGCACAAACCGGGTTTTTGAACCGAACCGGTTCCAAACCGGCCCGAACCGGTTTGGTCAACGCAATTGTTAAACCGGTTTTGACTAAAACCGGTTCGGGTTAAACCGGTTTATTAAGTATAAAATCTCGAACCTGTTGAACTGGTTCAGTTCGGTTCTGGACCGGTTCGGGTTGGTGAACCGGTTTTATTAAAAAAAAAAATTTTAAAATAAATATTTAACAAATAAAAACATAAAGTTCAACGTTTATTCATATTGTAGGAGTTCGAAAATCACAAAATATTACAAAATTAAACATTACAATTCGACAAAAAGAATAATATTTTTTTTTTGAGTTTTTTTGTTTAATTTTCGCCGTCATTCTCGGAGTTACTAGTGGATCCTCGTAGTCTATCATCTTCGGCGAGTTCTTCATTTGTAAGTGGGCTCGCCAATCCTTGGTTGACCTCAGATTCGTGTATGAATTCTTCAACTTCAATTTCGTCTTCAAGCGAACTCCTATCTTGTCTCCTATCTACCGCATCCAAATGGTCTTTCAAGCAAATGCACATTTCCATTGCCGCGGGAGTGAGTCTAGTTCTTCGAATAGATAAAACCCTGCCACTAAGAGAAAAAACGGATTCAGAAGCTACCGTGGAAGCTTGGACGGTTAGTAAATCACGGGCCATGGCGGAAAGGACCGGAAAAGTAGATTCGTTTCCTTTCCACCACGCCAAAATATCAAAGTCCTCAAAAACATCCGGACTCATAAATGATAAAAAGCCCGTTTAGTAAATTCATTTCTCATTTCGTTATACAAATTTAAGTTCACATTCCTCGAGCTACTACTTGATGCGCCTGCGCCCATCGTATCATGTGGGGTTTGTGTTGTACCATATTTATGTAAATAAATATCAAACAAATCTTGCAAACATTTGTTAAAATAAGTTTTTGTTACGGTTGAAAAATGAATATCTTCAGCATTCAAATCCAAATCGTAAGTTATTTTATCAATCAAGGTTTCAACACCGTAAACATTAATTGTAGGGTTTAATGCGGCGGCACAAGTTATAACTGTCACACCCCGGCCGGCGGCGGATTAAACGCCGGGGCTGACGCGGTTGTTCATAAGCACATGATCATCTATTAAATATGATAATATTTATTATTCAAATTAAAAGCATCCGTTACATAGGAAAATGAAACGTTCAAAACATAAATTAAATTAAACTAGGTCCAAGTCCTAGGTGAGCAAGTAGTCCTCAAACAGGTGCACCTGAAACATGTAAGTAACTGTCAACTACAAGTAGTTGGTGAGATACACAGGTTTTGACACCAAACAAAAGTTAAGTATAGATTTCAATTCAATATGTTCAAAGCATGTCTAAAGCATATATGTGAAAACACACAAGGTTCCAAGCGTACAATTCAAGCCTGATAATAGAAAACTAGATACGCAATCCCACTGATTGCCATTTTGAAAAAGGGAGCAAGCGGATACTCCAAGTTATAGTTGATACCCAACAAAACCCGCCAAGGTCTTGTGGTAAGTTATAGGTTCAGTTTCCCATATAAATGATCATGTTAGGTACTACCTTAGGCTTGGGCTGCAAGTTAATAAATGTACTGGCATGAAACACATGCAATGGTCACCAAGTAGTTCAAATATAAAGCATAAAGATCAAGCACAAGAACGTAGATATTGAATTTGGTTAAATAGATAAAGTTGACGACATGTTTCACCCCAAAAGTAAAAACAGTAAAAAGGGGCTATGTAAACTCACTTGAATTAAAGCTAAAGATGATAGGTTTGATGGGATGGATAGATTTTGTGAGAATTGTTCACAACAAACCTACAAGATAATTTGTATCCTAGGTTTAAATAGATTGAATAAGATAGTGAAATTTTAGGGTTTTAGGGCTGAAGATGAGTTTGTATATATTTGGTAAATTAATATTTGAATTTAAAGCCATTCATAATATTAATTAGGGTTGATTAGGATAAAGTAGTTAACTTAGATGATAATCAATAAATGGAGTTTTGGAATGATACAAAATAATATATTTGGTTTTATTTATAGAATAGTTTATAAATAAGTTTAGATATTAAAATGATTAGTTGAATATTTAGATAGTCTCATTTAATTAAGGATTATAAATGAGTTAATAAATAAATAGGATTTAAATGAAATATATGGAATTTGTATAATTATTTATTTAAAATAATTATTTAAGTATTTTATAGATTTAAAGTATTTTAAATAATTACCCTTGCCAAAAATAACTATTTTTATGTTCAAGAGAATTTAATAATGTTTAAATACTTAATATTAATAAACATCATTAATTCATAAAATAACTTAACTAATTTGTCTAAACAAAATATGTATATTATTCATTTAGGAATTTATAAGGTTTTATAATGTGCTTTTAAATCAAATAGATAACATCGATTTGTATTTTCTGTTTATATAAAAAAAAGTTTACAGAATATATTCACATAATTTATAAAAATTTAAATTGGATTTTTTTTTAAACATTTGAATAATATATTAAAAGGGTTGGTTAAAAATATAATTTTAATTAAAAAAATAGATAAATGTTATTTTGAAATTTCAGTTTTAATATAAATTTATAATTATAGGATTTGTAGAAATTTTACTGGGAATTTTTTAGAGATTAAATAATGGTTCAAAAAGGTAAAAGAAATAGATTTAAAAAAAAAATTAGGCAGTGGCCGGGACACGAACCCGCGCCCCCTGCCGGGTCGATCACACACGCATAACTTAAGCGCTGGACTGGGCAAGCTGCCTTGTCCAAATAGCGGTTCGCGTTGGAGTTAACCCGTAGACCCCAGCCATCATCTTCCCCATTCCAAACCGTAAACCCTAGCCCTCGATTCGCCTGATCAGGCTGATAATCGAACCTGCATTCATAGGGCTTTTGTTCCCTACACCTATACGAACTCAGAGACTCAAAATTTACCTGAAATGGACAAGTGGAGAGGGAGGACAGTCCGATGAACCGGGTTGGGTTTTTCGACCGAAATCCGGGATCTGGAGACGATAAGTGAGAGATTCAAAGATACAGGAAGTTCGTATTGAGTTTCGTCGATGATTTGGGATACCTATTTATACACGATTCAAGCGGGAATGGACCGATCGATTAGGCGAAACTCCAAGGGTTTTCAGTTACGATTTTTGCTCTTGATTAGCTCTTTAAAGTTCGATTAATTCTGAGAGACGGATCGATTAGGTGTCCCGCACGTTTTGCCAGTTTCAGATTTGCGTAAAAATATTCCCTTCGCGAGTTCGCGATTTGGGTTCAAGAACCGGCCGTCACAGGGTTTCGAACCCGTGACTGGTCTGAGACAAAAAGAGAATCCGGATTTTGCATAACAGGTCCCTGAGGTTTCAAGTGTTATCATTTCATGCACAAAACTTGGATTTTGGTTTAAGTTAAAGTTTCAGAAATTACAATCTTAACTCTAAACTTTTATAAAGTATGAATTTATTAAATCTATAATTTTTTATAAAATTAACTAAATCATTTAGTTATAATTAAAGGTTATGAAAATAAAAATGGAATTTCCTAAATAAGATAAATTTTTTATTAAAACACATAAATTCAAATTATTTATTTATTATTAATGGAATTGAAGTAATTGTATAAATATATTTATATAATTAAAATGGTTTTATTAATCTTCACTTACTTGAAAGTGAGTATTAATACAATCTTGTAATTATAATTTGATATTTTGTAATTTATTTATGAATATATGTATTAATATATTCATGTAGGTTTTGAAATAAATGTATGTATTTATTTAGTAGAATAATAATAAATATTTATATAATTGCTTTTAAATAAATATTTATCATTTTGTGATAATGGCATTAAATGTATGCATGTATAAATATTATATAATTTATTGCAATGGATAGATGTACCCACAAAATAAGGGATTTACAATGCCGGAATTTCTTGGAGATTACAGTCTCCCCTACTTTAGGAGATTTCGTCCCGAAATTTATTAAGAAGAGGGTCCTGGAAACAAATGTGGGTATTTGGCTTTCATTTGATCCTCACGTTCCCATGTGAACTCAGGGCCACGCTTGGATTTCCACCGAACTTTAACGATTGGAATTCGGCTTCGCTTGAGTTGCTTAACTTCTCGGTCCATGATCTCCACGGGTTTCTCCACGAAGTGCATTGTGTCGTCAATGTGGACTTCGTCAAGTGGTATGTGGAGGTTCTCGTCAGCTAAGCATTTCTTTAGGTTCGAGACATGAAATGTCGGATGTACGTTGCTGAGTCCTTCAGGTAGTTCCAACTTGTAGGCTACCTTCCCAATCCGCTCAAGGATTTTAAAAGGACCTACGAATCTTGGAGCAAGTTTCCCTTTCTTTCCGAAACGAACTACGCCTTTCCAAGGGGATACCTTGAGAAGGACCAGATCGCCAACTTGAAACTCTAAGGGTTTTCGACGTTTGTCGGCATAGCTCTTTTGCCGACTTCTTGCTACTAAAAGGTTGTCTCGGATTAACATTATCTTGTCGGAAGTCTCTTGAATCAGTTCAGGACCAGTGATTTGTGATTCACCAATTTCAGTCCAACAGATAGGAGAGCGGCACTTCCGACCATAAAGTGCTTCAAAAGGAGCCATGTTAAGGCTCGCATGATAACTATTGTTGTACGAGAATTTGACTAAGGGTAGATGTAAATCCCAATTTCCCTTGAAGTCAATGACACAGGCTCTAAGCATATCTTCGAGAGTTTGGATCGTTCGCTCAGATTGACCATCAGTTTGCGGGTGATAAGCAGTACTAAGATTTAGTTGAGTACCTAGAGCTGATTGCAGGGATTGCCAGAAACGAGAGGTGAATCGTCCATCACGATCAGAAATAATGTTGAGAGGTACACCGTGACGACTAACGATCTCATCAATATAGATTCGAGCTAGTTTCTCAACTCGATAGTCTTCACGTATGGGTATGAAATGAGCAGACTTCGTTAAACGGTCGATGATCACCCAAATGCTATCATGACCACGAGATGTGTGTGGGAGTTTGGTTATAAAGTCCATGGCAATACACTCCCATTTCCATACTGGAATCTCGGGTTGTTCAAGTAAACCGGATGGACGCTGGTGCTCGGCTTTAACTTTTAAACATGTAAGGCATTTGGACACATAGAGGGCAATGTCTTTCTTCATACCAGGCCACCAGTATTGGGTACGAAGATCCATGTACATTTTGTCTGCACCACGATGCACAGAATAACGAGTCTTGTGAGCCTCGTTCATGATAAAAGTACGAAGATTGTCACGGTCCGGAATCCAGATACGATTTAGAAAGTAGAGTAACCCATTGGGTTTGGTCTCAAGTTGGAGTTCAGCACCACATGACATTTCGTTGTACATGTTTCCTTCAGTGACGGAAAGATGTTGTGCTTCAAGGATGCGAGTTTGAATATCATTTTGGATTCGAATGCTGTGGATCTTGATAGGTTCTTTACGACTAAGAGCATCGGCTACAACATTCGCCTTACCAGGATGGTAACGAATATTACAGTCGTAGTCGTTTAGGAGTTCAACCCAACGCCTTTGCCTCATGTTGAGTTCCTTTTGATTGAAGATGTGCTGGAGACTCTTATGATCGGTGTAAACCTCACATTTGGTACCATATAGGTAATGTCTCCAAATTTTAAGAGCAAATACGACCGCACCCAACTCAAGATCGTGCGTCGTATAATTCTTCTCATGAATTTTGAGTTGTCGGGACGCATAAGCGATCACTTTGCCTCGTTGCATTAGAACACAACCTAGGCCCAAGTGGGAAGCATCACAGTAAACGACAAAATCTTCGGTTCCATCGGGAAGAGTCAAGATGGGAGCATCACATAATTTTTGCTTTAGGGTTTAAAAGGCTTCCTCTTGTTTTGGTCCCCACTCATAGGGCTTGCCTTTGTGAGTTAAGGCTGTGAGGGGTACCGCGATCTTTGAAAAATTTGCTATGAAACGACGATAATAGCCCGCTAAACCTAAAAATGAGCGGACTTCGGTAGGGGTCTTTGGAGCTTGCCAGTTCTTCACCGCCTCAATCTTAGCGGGATCCACGTGAATACCCTTCTCGTTGACTATATGACCCAAGAATTGGACTTCTTTTAGCCAAAATTCACACTTGGAGAACTTGGCATACAGTTGCTCCTTCTTTAAGAGATCCAAAACCAAACGCAAGTGTTCTTCATGCTCCACTTTGGTTTTTGAATATATGAGGATGTCGTCAATGAAGACGATCACGAACTTGTCCAAGTACGGCTTACATACGCGGTTCATAAGATCCATGAATACTGCGGGTGCATTGGTTAGTCCGAAGGGCATAACCATGAACTCGTAATGACCATATCTTGTACGAAAGGCTGTCTTGGGGACATCGGATTCGAGGACTCGTAGCTGGTGATAACCAGAACGAAGATCGATCTTAGAGAAACAGGTAGAGCCTTGAAGCTGGTCAAATAAATCATCAATCCGCGGAAGTGGGTATTCCCGATAGTCGATGCACATCCGAAAAGAACCATCCTTCTTTTTGACAAATAAAACAGGTGCTCCCCAAGGGGAAACACTAGGACGAATAAATCCTTTGTCAGAAAGTTCTCGGAGTTGACTTGAAAGTTCCTGCATCTCTGATGGTGCAAGACGATAAGGTGACTTAGCCACGGGGTTTGCTCCTGGTACTAAGTCAATACGAAATTCAACCTGACGTACGGGAGGAAGACCGGGTAAGTCTTCGGGGAAAACTTCAGGAAAGTCTTTGATTATAGGAATGTCTTGAAGATTCTTATCCTTGACTTTTCGTTCCACAATATGGGCCAAGAATGCCACACATTTCTTCCGTAAATACTTCTGTGCGGTAGTGCAAGACATAAGCTTGAGTCCCTTTGACGGTTTCTCACCATAGACGTTCAAAATTTCACCCGAGTCAAGAGGGATACGGATATACTTGTCAAAACAGACAACTTCAGCATGGTGTTTGGTCAGCCAGTCCATGCCTACTATGATGTCGAAACCTCCGAGAGCCATAGGAATAAGATTGATTGAAAAGTCATGATCGCTTAAGGTTAAAGTACAATCTCTAATAATAGTGTCACATGGAATAGAATAACCATCCGCTACTAAAATATCAAAGGGTTTGTCTAGCTTAGCTCGACCCATAGCAAGTTGTGGTTCAAATTCAAAGGACACGAAACTCTTATCGGAACCAGTATCGAACAGGATAGAAGCATATTGCTGATTAATTGGAAACGTACCGTTCACCACATCGTTGTTGGCTTGAGCCTCGTTGGCATTGATGTTAAAGGCACGTCCACGAGCTACCGGGTTTGCATTCCCCTGATTCACATTCCCTCGGTTCATATTCCCTTGGTTTATGTTTCCTTGAACCATGTTGCCCTGGTTTAGATTTGCTTGGTTCACAATGACTAGCCTAGGGCAACGGTTCCTGAAGTGATTAGGGTCACCACACTCGTAACAAGCACGACCCTGAGTGATAGCAACAGGAACAGGAACAGGAGCAGCAGGTTGGTAGACTTGATTAGTTGGTGGCTTTCTCAAAGGTCTTTTTGGCACCCTTTTTAGATAGAGTACCTACCTTAACATGATTGTCTGACAGGGTTACTGCAAGACGGATGGCTTCCTCGAGAGTGGCTGGGTTACTACCCAAAACAGTGTCCTGAATCTGCATGGGCAGACCATTGATGTACTTCTCAATGGCTCGTGAGAGAGGAGTGACCATATGGGGCACTAGTAGGCTAAGCTCATGAAAGCGGGTGGTGTAGGCAAGGCTTTCACCACTGTCTTGTTTGAGATCCCAGAACTCAGCTTCTAATTTCTTGACCTCATTACGGGGGCAAAACTCATCGGTCATGAGTGCTTTCACATCGGCCCAAGGTAAGGCTAGTGCAACCTCTATCCCACGATTACGCTTTTCTCCATTCCACCAAGTTAGTGCCCTCTTCTGGAAGACACTAGTAGCATAACGAACCTTCAGGTTCTCAGGACAGTCAGCATTGATGAAAGTTCCCTCAATGCTTTCAAACCATTGGAGGAGTCCAGTGGCTCCTTCGTTCCCGTAGAACTTGGTGGGGTTGCAGGAGTTGAAGTGTTTTAATGTACACGCGGGATTCCTTGGTGCAGCATTTTGGTTCAGTTGATTGACCATAGTTGGTAGGATCGTAGCCATTTGCTGGATGATCCTATCGGTGAGGTTGTTCCTACGCTCATGACGGGGAGGCATTCTACAAACGGGTGAATAAAAAGTTCATAAGATGTGAATCATGTACAAGAGTTTGCAATTTAATCATGAGATGTTAGGTGAAACATAGATGGTACCCTATTGGGCACATTGGCTTATCAAGGTATTTTAAGTCTTTCTAATGTTTGAGAAGTCATGCTTTAGCCTATAAGTGGACACTCATCCCAAGAATTCCCAGGAAAGCATAACTGGTCCATCAGTTGATTTGGATTTATACGAAATGCTTTCCTAGACAGAACTCCCAGAATACAGGCATCCACCCTTCCGGATTGCACAAGTTCTCATTCATTAGTTAGAACTTACATACCTTTGACGAGAGTTTCATTCGGATTAGACTATTAAGTCTAAGTGTAAGTTTCATGTAGTTCAAGTAGTTCAAAATAGTTTCATGCAGATTCTTGAATGTCGTAGTTCATGGAGTTGTATCAGATAATCAAAAATAGATAGATGTAGGTAAGCATGCATAGTAAAGATAGAGTGGAGTTCCTAATAAGAGACACGAGTTAAACTCATGTTTGGGACTCCTAGGTTATAGTCTAGGTCATGTGTCTAATAACCTAATTCCCTATAACCATGGCTCTGATACCAATCTGTCACACCACGGCCGGCGGCGGATTAAACGCCGGGGCTGGGCGGTTGTTCATAAGCACATGATCATCTATTAAATATGATAATATTTATTATTCAAATTAAAAGCATCCGTTACATAGGAAAATGAAACGTTCAAAACATAAATTAAATTAAACTAGGTCCAAGTCCTAGGTGAGCAAGTAGTCCTCAAACAGGTGCACCTGAAACATGTAAGTAACTGTCAACTACAAGTAGTTGGTGAGATACACAGGTTTTGACACCAAACAAAAGTTAAGTATAGATTTCAATTCAATATGTTCAAAGCATGTCTAAAGCATATATGTGAAAACACACAAGGTTCCAAGCGTACAATTCAAGCCTGATAATAGAAAACTAGATACGCAATCCCACTGATTGCCATTTTGAAAAAGGGAGCAAGCGGATACTCCAAGTTATAGTTGATACCCAACAAAACCCGCCAAGGTCTTGTGGTAAGTTATAGGTTCAGTTTCCCATATAAATGATCATGTTAGGTACTACCTTAGGCTTGGGCTGCAAGTTAATGAATGTACTGGCATGAAACACATGCAATGGTCACCAAGTAGTTCAAATATAAAGCATAAAGATCAAGCACAAGAACGTAGATATTGAATTTGGTTAAATAGATAAAGTTGACGACATGTTTCACCCCAAAAGTAAAAACAGTAAAAAGGGGCTATGTAAACTCACTTGAATTGAAGCTAAAGATGATAGGTTTGATGGGATGGATAGATTTTGTGAGAATTGTTCACAACAAACCTACAAGATAATTTGTATCCTAGGTTTAAATAGATTGAATAAGATAGTGAAATTTTAGGGTTTTAGGGCTGAAGATGATTTGTATATATTTGGTAAATTAATATTTGAATTTAAAGCCATTCATAATATTAATTAGGGTTGATTAGGATAAAGTAGTTAACTTAGATGATAATAAATAAATGGAGTTTTGGAATGATACAAAATAATATATTTGGTTTTATTTATAGAATAGTTTATAAATAAGTTTAGATATTAAAATGATTAGTTGAATATTTAGATAGTCTCATTTAATTAAGGATTATAAATGAGTTAATAAATAAATAGGATTTAAATAAAATAAATGGAATTTGTATAATTATTTATTTAAAATAATTATTTAAGTATTTTATAGATTTAAAGTATTTTAAATAATTACTCTTGCCAAAAATAATTATTTTTATGTTCAAGAGAATTTAATAATGTTTAAATACTTAATATTAATAAACATCATTAATTCATAAAATAACTTAACTAATTTGTCTAAACAAAATATGTATATTATTCATTTAGGAATTTATAAGGTTTTATAATGTGCTTTTAAATCAAATAGATAACATCGATTTGTATTTTCTGTTTATATAAAAAAAAGTTTACAGAATATATTCACATAATTTATAAAAATTTAAATTGGATTTTTTTTTAAACATTTGAATAATATATTAAAAGGGTTGGTTAAAAATATAATTTTAATTAAAAAAATAGATAAATGTTATTTTGAAATTTCAGTTTTAATATAAATTTATAATTATAGGATTTGTAGAAATTTTACTGGGAATTTTTTAGATATTAAATAATGGTTCAAAAAGGTAAAAGAAATAGATTTAAAAAAAAAAATTAGGCAGTGGCCGGGACACGAACCCGCGCCCCCTGCCGGGTCGATCACACACGCATAACTTAAGCGCTGGACTGGGCAAGCTGCCTTGTCCAAATAGCGGTTCGCGTTGGAGTTAACCCGTAGACCCCAGCCATCATCTTCCCCATTCCAAACCGTAAACCCTAGCCCTCGATTCGCCTGATCAGGCTGATAATCGAACCTGCATTCATAGGGCTTTTGTTCCCTACACCCATACGAACTCAGAGACTCAAAATTTACCTGAAATGGACAAGTGGAGAGGGAGGACAGTCCGATGAACCGGGTTGGGTTTTTCGACCGAAATCCGGGATCTGGAGACGATAAGTGAGAGATTCAAAGATACAGGAAGTTCGTATTGAGTTTCGTCGATGATTTGGGATACCTATTTATACACGATTCAAGCGGGAATGGACCGATCGATTAGGCGAAACTCCAAGGGTTTTCAGTTACGATTTTTGCTCTTGATTAGCTCTTTAAAGTTCGATTAATTCTGAGAGACGGATCGATTAGGTGTCCCGCACGTTTTGCCAGTTTCAGATTTGCGTAAAAATATTCCCTTCGCGAGTTCGCGATTTGGGTTCAAGAACCGGCCGTCACAGGGTTTCGAACCCGTGACTGGTCTGAGACAAAAAGAGAATCCGGATTTTGCATAACAGGTCCCTGAGGTTTCAAGTGTTATCATTTCATGCACAAAACTTGGATTTTGGTTTAAGTTAAAGTTTCAGAAATTACAATCTTAACCCTAAACTTTTATAAAGTATGAATTTATTAAATCTATAATTTTTTATAAAATTAACTAAATCATTTAGTTATAATTAAAGGTTATGAAAATAAAAATGGAATTTCCTAAATAAGATAAATTTTTTATTAAAACACATAAATTCAAATTATTTATTTGTTATTAATGGAATTGAAGTAATTGTATAAATATATTTATATAATTAAAATGGTTTTATTAATCTTCACTTACTTGAAAGTGAGTATTAATACAATCTTGTAATTATAATTTAATATTTTGTAATTTATTTATGAATATATGTATTAATATATTCATATAGGTTTTGAAATAAATGTATGTATTTATTTAGTAGAATAATAATAAATATTTATATAATTGCTTTTAAATAAATATTTATCATTTTGAAATAATGGCATTAAATGTATGCATGTATAAATATTATATAATTTATTGCAATGGATAGATGTACCCACAAAATAAGGGATTTACAATGCCGGAATTTCTTGGAGATTACAATAACCGGATGCATTTCTTTAAAATATTTAACAAATTTTTCTTTCATCGGTTTTATCATTATCGTAAAAAGAGTATTTTTATTTTCAAGTTCGGCTAATTTGTTACACATTAGAAATATTTGTTTAAGAGCCAAGGGACTTGTGGGGTAATAAACCTCGGATAAAAAAGTAGTGGCAGTTTTGAAAACTTCGAGCAATTCGTTATATTTTCAAGAATGTCCCAATTCGTAGACGGAAAATTTTGAATTTTACAACGCGGTTTTGAGGAAAGCATATCATGAAAAAATTTTAAAGTATCTTTTTGACGTATAGCATTATGAAACATTTTATAAGTTGACTTCCATCTTGTTGGGAGGTCCCAATTGGGACCTAAGCAAATCAAACCCGTATCGTTACATAATCTAATATATTCATGGTATCTTTTTTTACTACTACTAAAAACGTCTTTAAGCATGACTCGATATGCATTACTTAATTCAATAACGGGTTCAACCGCAAGCCCGTCTTTCCCGGCTAAGTTGATGATGTGTGCAATACATCGACTATGTAAAAAAGCGCCGTTGCAAATCGGATTATATTTTAATATTAATTTTTGAACCGCATTTGTATTATTTGAGACATTATCAAAAGATATTGAAAATAATTTATTTTGTAATTTAAAATCGGTTATCACACCATCTAAAATGTGAAATAAATTTTGACCCGTGTGCGGATATTCAAACATCTCAAACGCGATTGTACGTTTCATCATTTGCCACGTATTGGGATCAACCCAATGAGCGGTAACGCAAATATATGAGTCGGGAATACCATGTGGAGCCGACCAAACGTCGGTGGTTAAGTTCACACCGGTTTCCAATTTTTCAAAACCTAAAATTAATTCTTTTTTTGCTTTTTTCCACATTTTTAGACAATCACGTCTAAGTGTACTACGACTTACTTGATGATAACGTGGTTGAAGGGCTTCTTAAATCATCCTCGTCATGAGCGGGTTGTCGAAGTGGTTGAACGGCAAACCTCTTTGAATAACTAATTTCGCCATTCTATCTCGAACAATATTTGGATCGAAGTTCCAAATTCCACCCTCGCTTGTCATAGATGGTTGACCCTCACCCGGAATTTTCTTCAAACTCGAGCAAGATTTTTCCATATGAGTTTTTAGAGTTGAGTTTGATTCCTTTTTAAAAAACCCACCACAATTTTTGCAACGAGCACGTTCCAACCCGTTAGACATCTCACATAGATCGTAGTTTGACCAAATTGCGGGGTTCCTCGTTGTTGGTATGATTTTCACAACGCTAACTTCGGAAGAGGAAACACCAAAACTTGAAGAACCTGCCATAGCGTTTTTTGAGCGTTTTAGAGCGTTTTTTTTACAAACGAGAGTGTAGAGAGCGGGTTTGAGAAGTGTGATTTAACCAAAACACCCCCTACCTATTTATAATGTGTTTGGGGGTTAAAATGAGTCAAAAAACGGTCAAAAATTGGTTCTAACGGCTATATAGCCGTTTTCCAACGGCTAGTTTCGAAATATTACCGTTAAACCGGTTTACCAAACCGGTTCGTCAAACCGGTTCACAAAAACCAGTTGTAAACCGCTTATCGTACAAAAGACTTAAACCGGTTATAAACCGGCGGTTCCTACCGGTTATAAACCGACGGTTCCTACCGGTTTGAAACCGGTTCACCAAAAACCGGTTCTAGGGCGGTTCGGGTTTCGGTTCGGAACCGGTTTGGATTTCCAAACCGGTTTTTTTGTGCACCTCGATTCCCCGGTAAGTAGTGGTGCACAAAAAAACCGGTTTTTTTTTAACCCGGTCCAAACCGGCAAACCGGTTTGGGTTAAACCGGTTTGGACCAAACCGGTTTGATGCTTTCTGGATGAGATCGGGTTAGGGACCGATTCAAACAAACCGGTTTGATAAACCGGTTTTCGAGCTGGGCAAAAAAATAGCCGTTGGGGAACGGCTATATGGCCGTTGGGGTCGATTTTAGCTGTTTTTTTGGCTTCATTTGCACCCTTAAAACACTATAAAACGGTAGCTTCGGAATCTGCGTTTTCTTTTAGTGGCAGGGTATTATCGATACGAAGGACTAGACTCACACCCGTAGCGATGGAAATGTGCATTTGCTTGAAGGACCATTTGGATGCGATGGATAGGATACAAGACCAAACTTCTCTCGAAGATGAAATTCAAGCTGAAGAAACCATACACAACAACGAGGTTGATCTTGGAATATCCGAACCAGTCACCGATGAAGAACTAGCTGAAGATGCAAGGCTACGAAACTCTAGTTCCGAAGACAACGCACAAGAATAATCAATCAATATTCCAAAAAATAAAACGTTGAACTTAATGTTTTATATTTGTTATATTTTTGTAATGTTTTGCAATTTTATAAATTTATCTTGTCATGTTTTTTAATTTCCGAACTTTTCAAATATTAATAAACGTTGAACTTTAAGTATTAAGTTTAAAATTTATTCGAATTTTTTTTTAATAAAAACCGGTTTAAAGGGCAAACCGGTTTAAAACCAACCCTAACCGGTTTGACCGGTTTGACATTTCTCATTACTAAAACCGGTTTAACCCGAACTGGTTTGGGTCCAAACCGGTTTTGACTTTTCGTTGACCAAACCGGTTCGGGTCGGGTTGAACCGGTTTGGGTTAAAAAACCGATTTGTGCACCACTACCCGGTAAGTGATTTTTTAAACATTACCTTGTCATTTAGTTCGATGTTAATAAGTTAGGTATGTACTAAGTTTGTGTTCTTATAACAACGACGATGATGTGACATGAGCTCACCTTTTATTTTGAATTTTGGGTTAATTAGAGCATTCCTAGTATTTTAAGAGGACTATAAATGAATAACAAAAATAAATATGATAAAAAACATATAGTACTAGTTTAATAATCGTTTTGATACTAGATCTCTTTGAGTGTTGCCTTTATTAGATGTAATTGCTATATTTCAATTTCGTTATTAAATCTTATGTAATATGCTCCCTTTTGGTTGGTTGAGCTAAAATGTTGTATTTATTTAAAAATTATGTAAACTTTTTGAAAAAAATATTTAAGTTGTAGTTTTGGAAACTTCACAAATTCATTCATGTGCTAGCGTTGAAGGGGAAATACCCCGATTACGGGTAAAGAGGGCATCCAACTTATCAAAATTTTTTACTCATCAAACTGTCTAATATAATTCCGTCACCTCGAAACTACTCAAACTAATCATTTACTCAGATTTTATTGGAAACACCGTACTCAAACTAGTTATTTACTCACCAACTTAAAAAATAAATAAATAAACATTTAAATAGAAAACATACTTTTTTATTAATTAAAAATACAAAAGACAACTAAAAATAACAAAATACAATAACAAGTTGCAAATTAAAAAAAAAACCTAGAAATTAAACATAACTGTCTTCCGAATCGCGGCTGGCCCACTCCGGTAGTGTAGCAAAATGTTCAACAAGATCGGAAGAGTCGGAAAGAAAATCAATGCCATTTGATTCGGAAGAGTCGGAAAGAAATCATCAAGCTCGCTAGCCTCGGCGGAAACTTTAGAAAAAAACTCAATGCCACTTGATTCGGAAGAGTCGGAAAGAAAATCATCAAACCCACTAGAATCGGATAATCCCGAATGCAAACCAAGAATGCTAGAATCGAATGAAGACATTTTGTTAAAAAAAAATGGGTTTAAGTTGAGATATATCTAGGTGGAAAAGAGTGATTTAATAGGGGAAGAGTGAGATATATATATATATATATACACACACACATAGAGTTTTAAAAAATATTTTTTTTAATGTGTAACGGCATTATAGCCGTTGGCTACACCTGAATCACACTCCACACACGAGTAAAAATACTCGGCCAAACAACCCGGTGCCCCAACTCGGAGCCCTTCTCTCCCCTACTCGGCCATGCCCGAGTAGGACGCCCCTCTCACCCTTATGGTACGGACTAGGTCAAAACAAAGATCCAGATTAGGGAGATCGCACCGGTCCAAACAACACATGAGGATCAATCGAAACAGTGATCCAGATTAGAGAGATCGCACCAGTCTGAATCTAGACACACGAATGGTGACCTCATAACCATTGACGTGACGATTATAAGAAGGGGCCCATATGGGTACCCGACGTAACAAACTTTTGATATGGTAGGGCCACAAGCCACGTGGTAGCATGACGACATGGGTAAAAGGTATAAATACTTGAGGAGTTGCTCATACGAAGGTAATGTTAATTTCATACTCTACTCTCAAGTTACTTGTTGTTCCATTCATAAGTCACATATTGATTTTCACGCTGGAGTCGGGATCACAGGGAAACCCCTTCTATGTGACGAGGCTAACAGTTTTCTTTGTCTTGCAATCTATTTCCGGTCATCTTCTATGTTTAGTCCTACCTTGTCAGAACTTTCGAATCTAGTCTCTCGATGCCGGAGGTACATCCGATGAGCCTTGCTTCATCAATAGTTGACTTTATTTCATTTAGGATCTTTATGTATGATGGATACACTTTGGTGTGATGTTGCATTACATGTTCACTTATTTAGCCTTAAAACCGAGGTGTAAATGAGTCGAGCTACTCGTGAGTCTTACTAAAAACTCGAATCGAGCCGAACTTAAACGAGCACGAGCTTCATATATTGAGCTCGAGTAGGCTCACAAGACTAAACGAGCCTTTTATTTATATAATTTATATTTAAATAATTAAATAAATTATAAATATTATTATATATAATAATATGTTTATATAATAATTATTATTATATTTAAAATTATGATAAAAATAATTAATTATATATCATGTTGTATATGAATAAAATAATTAGATAAATAATAAATAATAAACAAGCCGTGCTTAAGTTTATGCAAGCTCGGGCTCGGCTAGACTCGTTTATACCCCTACTTATAACCCTGGATTTTGTAGACGGGAGATGGGAATGTCGAGTCAATTATCCGTGGAGGTACCACATGCATGTCATTGTGACGTCGGTGGCATGACTTCAAATTTTCTAGTGTGAGCACTCACAATGTCTCCACTTTATTATGTTATCACATGCTCCAGAAAAGCCTTTTGATTGTTTGGGAGACGTAAGAATGCAATATGATTGTTTTACGGCCGTGTGGTATAGTGCCATACACATCTTTCAATTTTGGGATGCATTTAGTGTCGTAAATTCAATGTATCTTTTTTTATATGACACATGATATGGTTTTGACACCATGAGTGTGCACTTTAGATATTATGTTTGTTTGGTACTCGGAATAAATAACTTTAAACCGTTGTTCTTTCAACCTTATTTCTTTATTACTACTAAGGTGCTAGTGATGGATTTTGTAAATAAATTTATTTTCTTTTTCCATTGAATAATATTTCCTTGTTGGTATCCACATTGGTACAATGAACAATCAGCTCAATCGCATTTTCATTTATTTGTGGCTACTGTTTAGGGTTGACATGAGTTCAGTTTATTTATGGCTACCGTTTAGGGTTGACACGAGTTATGTGAACATAGGTACTATATGGTAGAATTGTTACATTAGAGACGAAATAGTTGTTGACTTTAATAAGTGTATATATTATTTTTTTTATAAACTCGAAATTTCCAATAATTGACTAGAAATCAGTTTTCTATGTGAAAATAACAAAGTATCAATTACACTAATGGTGCAAGATAAACAACCATTTGATAAAAGCTTTTGATTTCCACAACAAAGATAAAAGTAAGAAATTTTTTCATCAAATCTGTCCATCCATCACACCTATGCATGTATTTTCAACAACCAAAAGATACTTGAAGGGTAAATCATCATCATTTACATAGTCAATTCCAATACCAAAGACAACTTTTAGAAGGATTGTCTTTTAACGAACACAAATAGGATTCTTAGTTTTCGAATAATAATCATTCAAGGACGATTCTGTTGATGATTTTAGTGTCATCTAACTATTTTGTATAATTGGATTTATTTAATAACCAAATGAGAAGTTATAATGAAACACCAAATAAGTTGGTACGTGTTGAGTGCACACTTGTTTGAGCATCTTATGATTTCTGGTGTTTAAGACACCTTGTTATATCAAGGGGGCGAAGCCCACTAAATAACGAGGGTCCAGGGACAGTGCCCCTGTTTAGTAGGGTCCAAGGAGCAACACCCCTGGCTAGTGTGAGCTTGCCTTTTTATTTTTCATGTTTTGTTATGCATTGGAAATTGATTCAGAAGTGGAAAACTGCTAAACTTTGTTCATCTAGAGTAAGTTGTTCATCCGAAGTAATTGGGTCATCCGGACCAAATTGAAGCAGCAGTTAAGAAAACTTCCAAACGGTTAACGGTTATAACGGTTATCAGTCAATAGTCATGACGTTTCATTGTATCTATTCATCCCTTTAAATATAATGGTTTTGGTCAGTTTCACACACACGAAAATCACAACATATTTCACACATTTGTTCTTAAATCCTTCATTCTTATCCAATTGAATATCCACGTATACCTTCGAAATAATTTAATCTGAAATCGATCACGCGATTATCAGAGTATCCTAGTCAAACATGAAGTACGACTCCTACATATTCTTAATGTATTTGAACCAATTTACACATGAATTAACATTCATAAAATATATTGTGTTTGATTAAATTCTTCTATACTAGTTTTGTTAAGAATATGTTAATCTTTTGTTATTGGTAGCTTAATGTTAACATTGACCTTTGGAATTTTGGGACCCCCAACCTGGTGGTAGAGGTAAAACCTTTTGAAACACTAAGATTTAAGAAGATCATGGGTTCAAATCTCACTCCCACATGATTAAAAATTTGCCTCTAAAAAAAATCATGCTTTCATGTCTACATGATATTCTTAAGTTGACTTGTATTTTTAATTGAAGTTTCAGTTGGTGAATGCAATTGTAAAACCATTTTAAATAAATTTAAAGATTTTAACAGAGGTTCCAAGCATGTTCATTATCTTCTCAAACTTGTCTCGCAAGAATTCAAGGTGGATGACAACTAGTACGAATCTTTTCGAATTTAGGACCTATCAACTCGAGTTGATCGTTAAAAGTCTGCATCGATTTAACATCCCAAGAGTCAAAGACGCAAAATCCCTCCGGATCAAGCTTAAGACTAACAAACATTATTATTATTTTTTTAACGGCCAACAAAAGCATTAAGATTAATAACGCTAACAAGAAGCTACCAGACCTACTAGTGATGAAGCCAAGAAATTTTTCCTATGAGGTTGCTATTTCTCGATACTTGAATTTCTAACAAGCCGACATAAGATTTTTTTGGGCCGGTTTGGTTCAGTTGATCGGGTCGGGTCGGTCACATAATAAAATACGATATGATAATAAGAATGCATTTGCTCTATCTATTTTTACATTATACTCTAACCAATTTTTCTTAAATGTATCTTTTTGCCCACTTTCTTTAAACACGTAATAATACAAGCAATACGCTCTATCGATTTTTAAACTATACTCTAACCATATTCTTTAAATTATTCGGGACGAAAAAGTCTTGAATTGCCACTAAAATCAAGTTTCACATACATATTTAACTATTCAAGTTTTACATTAGATAAACATCAATAATTCAAGAATCAATAATCCCTATATATTCAAGAATAAGAATCACTAATACCTAAAATTTCAAGTTTGGATTCAGTTTTCAACTCTAAAAAAAGAAAAAAAAATGGAAACTAACCTTGTCGTTGCTGCATAATCAATTTTAGAGGTTGAATATCATTGTTGGAGTGGTTAATTCCGTTGCATAATCGATGTTTGGGGGTTCTCGTTTTACCAAGGTTCGCAAATTGTAGGTACGTACGTCTCCTTTCCTAAAGTGTTGATTTTTTTTTTTTAATTTTAGAATTATGTTTAAATTAAAAGAATCCGAGTATTTGGATTAATGATTTTGGACTCATTAGGTTACCAAAATTAATTAATTTAGATTTTATTCTTGATCTCATTAGAATGAATAATTGAATGGGTCTAACTTGTATTGGGCCTACTCAAATAAAAATATAATTGAGTTTAATATTTTTATTTCTAAACAAAGTAAGCTACTAATTATTAAGCAATATCTTATTATTGACTTCAAAGTTTATGCAATTCTTTTACATGGTTCGGGTCCAAATATATTTTCTTTTTAAAACCAATGGGGTTAACCACGAAAAAAGACCAGGGTCGATCGGCAAACTCGTAACATACCCGTTATATAAAATTTAAAATTCACTAGGGTCAGTTGACCCAACCCCACCATAGTACCTCCGCCACTGAGACCAACTACATCCACCAATTTCAAATCAACCAAAAAATGAAAATTATTAGACATCCATACAAGAACCGATGCACGAGTAGTAGTTAATAATGTGTAACATCCTGGAAATTCGTTAAATATTGGATCGAGTTAATGAAGGAACCAAATCCCGTTATAACAACTTCGACTATAACGGTTTCACGTGGAGTTTGGTTTATCAAATTTAAGAGACTCGGTTAGTCGTATTGCGAAGGTTTGAGATGGAAACACGCCAAACGAATTAGGAGGGACCCGAGGTGAAACATCAAGAGGTTTAAATACTCTCTTTCCGCAAACCCTAGGTCGATCGAGCTAGGCTCACGGTGAACAACAGCAGCGAAGGAAAGGGAGGCCGATGACGTTGGTTTGGCGGTGGTCTCGGGCGGAGCAACTCCTTATGAAGGCCGAGGTAATGTCTGTTTATTCTATGCGTGTGTTTGTTTGTGTGTATGGTAGAAAAACACGACTAGGGTCTGTGTGGGTGGTCTCGGCTAGCGACGGAAACAGAGACAAGTGGAGGTGGTGATTTTGGGTGGCACACGGGAATGACCAAAGGGTAGCACGATGGGCTGTAGTGCCCACGGCGTGGCCGACGATGGCTTAGATGGTGGTTCTGGTGCCTGTGAAGTGGTTATGGAGGCGGGGCGAAGTCCGGCAGCGGCTGGTGATGGCTGGTGTTGCACAGCTGTAGCGAGTAGGTCGACGAAGGATGGACGCAAGGCGTGAGGTGGTGGTAACGTGCATGGTGGCGCAGGGCGGTAGTACGAGGAAGGCAAAGACGAAGTATGCGGTGGTGGTACACGGTAGTGGTGTTGGTAGTGGAGATATTAGTCGATTAGGGTTTTGGTACGGTAAGGAAGACGGGGTACATGCATGGTAGTGTAGACGAGGGAGACGATGGTGATGTGTATGGTGGTACACGGTGGCACATGGACGGGCTCGGCTAGGGTTATGCCGACTAGGATTGGCATGGTGAGACTAGGGTTTGCATGGCGGGTCACGTGCACGCATGGGAATCTGGGATGGGTACACGGTTTCTAAATGGGTCAAGAACGACGCAGTGCGTGTACTCGTGTGGCTAGGTTTTCGTGGATAAGGAATGACGACCGAAGGAGACCGAGCGTCGAGATGTGTTTATATTCATGCATATCCGACATGTGTTTAGAACGTATCCTGATTATGTTTCATACATTTGACATGTTTGGATTTAGAGCGTGAAAAGACGGGTTGTAGAGTAAAGACTTGGATTCCACGTAACTAGTGAGTTTCTAATCCCCCTCTTTAAATGATTTTAATGTTTTGGGGCTATCGTACATACTATCGATACGTGTTTTATTACATTAAATGTGTATCAAGCTTTGGGGTCATGAGTTTACAAATTTAGCATTCAAATTTGGGGCTAAGGGACTATGGGTTGTCCATAAGATGAGTAGTTTAAAGGTGGGTATATGGTCGTGGGTCGTATAGTGACCTAATAGGGGTGAGTCGGGATTGTATTTACAGGTCGTACGGGTACGACTAGGAGGTGTCACAGGGTGTGCATGTACGTGGTATGTGCTTAGATAATGAGATATAGTATTTGTATGAGTGTTGATATATTAGAAGGGGATTGTGTTATGAGTTAGTCAGGGTATAAGCTAAACGCTTATGAATATGTGTAGGACACCTGGTCCTAGTGTTATGTGTGCAGTGCAGGTGCATTTAATGAGTCATGTACATAGAGTATAATGTTATGTGATTATACATGTGTTGTGTGCATTGTGTCGTGTCCTTGTGACACGGAGGGTATTGTGTTTGTGTTGTTGTCATTATGACACGGCAAACGGGAATGTGGAGGACGAAGTCCTTCGGGAGCTCACCAAAGGTGACGATGTCCAACATGACAGTGATAAGCTCGGGGTATGTCGAACGCCCTGACGAAGGTAACCATGACGAGGGTGCAGTGATGAGGTATGTGTTTGTGTGCATATATATTTGTGTTAAATTGCATATAAGTGTTGGGTTATATTTATTATGCATGAGATAGTATTGATGTGGTGTTTATAACTGTTATGCCAGTTGGTTTGTGAGAGTCTTGGTCAGGGCTGGTTAAACCGGTGTCTAGAGGGTGGTTGAGTTAACCAGTATGTGGTTAATAAGTGTGGTAAACTTTGAGTTATCAAAGTGGTAAGTTCGATCCATGTCGGAGAGGCTTACTGGGTTAAAATGGTGGGTTGAGTCTTGGGTAGTGAATCCTTTGGGATATTGTAAGATAACGGGGGTTATCTATCCATTAATAAAGGACAAATCTACTTTCTAAAGACAAGAGAGTCTTGATTGGAAATAAATATTAAATGAGACGAGTTGGCTTTTGTTTTAAATTAAACCATTAGAACTTACTCAACGTAGCTGACTTTGTGTGTACGTTAGATTGTGTTGCAAGTGAGCTTGGGGTCGGCGTATCTTTGCTTGGGAGCGGTGTTACTCGGGTTGGTGTGCAGGCATTCGTGAGGTAAGTTTAATAACATTAATGACCTTAAAGAGAAATAATTAACTTAGAAAGACTTCCGATGTACGTTTGTTAAATAAAACAAGTACTTTTAAAGAGTATAACCAGTTATGAGGACCAACTGTAGGGTGCCTGGTTTGGGGCCTTACATAATGACGAGATCCAATTTATCTATTTAGCTGGAAAGCTCTTCTGCACCATGATCGAATACAAGAAACCCTAGTTAAGGGAGTCAAATGCTTTTTCCACATCAACTTTAAATACCATTCCTTTCCTTTTCGATTTACACATCCAAGCAATTAATTCATTTAATACCAGTGGCCCATTCAAAATTCTACACTTTGTCAAAAAAAACTAATTGCTCATCCGAGATAATACCAACAATAACGCCCTTTAACCTATTAACTAGAACCTTATAATGGACTTTATTGATGCAACCAATCACAGTAATCAGGCGGAAGTCAATGAAATCCCTGGGGTCATTGATCTTTAGGATTAGAGCGGTGAAAGAAGAGGTGCATCCACGGTGAATAATTTCACTAAAGAAGAACACATCAAAGAGTTTTAAAAAGTCATCTTTTAACCAGTTCTAACACTTCTTAATAAACAGAAAGTTAAAGCCATCGGGACTAGATGCTTGGTCACTGTCACATTCCTAGAAAACATTTTTAATCTCCAATGGCTGATGATGGTGGCCTATTGATCAAATAGGTTGCTGTAGTCACTGCCTCAACCCAAAACTTCTTAGGCAAACCAGACTCACGCAACATACACCTTACATTATCTAGTAAAGTCATATTCATTCTCTCCACCAAACCATTTTGTTATGGAGTACCTAGTATAGAGAAATGCCTTGAGATACCTTGAACCTTACACAATTGATTGAATTCCCTAATGCAGAATTCCAGACCATTATCAGTTTTCAATTTCTTCACCTTCTTCCCAATGTGTGTTTCAACTAAAGCTTTCCACTCCTTAAACTTAGCAAAAGTTTCATGCTTATGTTTAAAGATATACACCCACACTCTTCTAGAGTAATCATCTTTGATGGATAAGAAATACAATGCTCCATCGAAGGAAACAGTTCTTGTAGGCCCCTATAAGTCAGCATGAACATAGTCTAAATAATCTTTTGTATAATGTATGCCTTTAGTGAATTTTAATCTATGTGACTTGTCCATAACATAATGTTCACAAAATCCAAAATCACATTCTTGTAGACTACTTATTGCCTGATGTTTTCTTAATTCCATCATTCCTTAGACACTCATATATCCAAGCCTTTTATGCCAAAGCATAGCCTGATTCTCCTTTTTTCCTTCAACTACAAACATAGACCCTTGAGCAACTTGACCATCTAACATATAGATGGTATTGCCCATTGATATGCCCTAAATTATACATGTTTTGCATGCATAATAATCCCCATAGTATGATACTAATTAAACAAAAGCCTTGCAATTGATAATTGCAGGATATTCGGTGTCTCGAAGTAAACAAACCTAAAGTCACTCAAAAACATCAAGAAATCAAGCTTCTAGAAGGATCATTCCCGATCTTTGACTCCTGAGAAGTCAAAATTGGTCAACAAGAAGTCAACCAGCAGCTAAAAGACGAAACATGGAGCAGGAGGAGGGATGCATGGTCGTGCATCCCTTTGCACGACCATGCAATGCCTCTCTTGCTTCCCAAGGCTTAAGTACATTATCCTTTGTACCCTGTTTGATTCCCGAGATGTTTGCACGCCCATGCAATCCAATGCACGGCAGTACGTTGCTCATTTTGAGGCCCATAAATAGAGGGCTTAATTTGTTGGTTTCACACACCCTACCAGAGATTATTATAGCTCAATATAGTCCGTTTCTATAGTTTAGAGTAGAGAGTAGAGATGCTCCTCCTCTTTATTCGTAATATGGGAGCCTACAAAACTCAGTGTTACGCTAGTTAGTATGGCCATTCGTGGCTAAACTCTTTGTATTGCTAGGGTGAAGATGAAGTTTGGTGTATGTTAATGTTTAACGTATTAATCTAGTGGTATGTTTATGTCTTTAATTATTCGTTCTTAAAACCACCCTCTAGGTGGGTTTTTTATTATTATCTAAACTTGTCTTTACACTTGTGAGTGTTCTTTATTTTGAAGTGTAAGACCTTAAAACCTTTTTAATCAAACTTCTCTTGATACTTGTACGTATTTATACAAGTGGATCTTGATAAGCCAAGGTTTGGTTAATATTAACGAGGTTGTACGTCTTTATACGAACTTGTTATGAGACCAAGAATTGATGAACTCACGTTGGGAACGGTACGTCTTTATACATGGTCTCATTGTTACACCGCCTCACGGTGAACAAAGTCTAATAACTCTTTTAACAATAATAACCAAGCACTTAAGTTTGATGTCCTAAACCAACTCGGAGATGACACCAAAGAGTTGAGGGTAACGATGTCCCTAGCTAGGAGTCCTACCATTTTATCATTAAAGACTATAATTCGTGAACCAAATGTCATGAGGACGAGGCTTTAGCGGTGACCCAGGTCACACATCTGTATTAGTCATACCATTGGATTAGTCAACTTAACATTATCATATACCAAGCGGATTCGAAGCCCAAAGCAATACTATTCGTGACCTGATCGTTTCCGAGATATTTACTTTCCTACTATTTACTATTTACATTCCTGTTACACACATCACGCACGTTTTTACTTTTATGTTATTTACTGTACCGTCAATTACTTTTCTGTTTCACAAGCACACAAAACCCACTCACTAATTAAACCGGCTAAACGATTACAAAAGTTGAGTATTGGAACTCGACTGTGTCCATTGGTTCGATACTTGGTTCTTACCTAAACTATATTACGCTGTGATAGGTACACTTGTCTATTGTGTGTGTTTTAAGTTTGAGGATTTATCATTTTATAAATTTAAAACCTGATATCATAAAACCTTAATAACTTAAACATCTTTTTAACTTATCACGACACGCATCACCCATCCTAGTACCAAACAAGATTATCATAGACCCTTTTACAATCCTTTCCTTACCATCCTTCAAACTGACTGTATAACCTACATTTTCAAAAGTGCCTAGTGAAATGAGATTTTTTTGTCAACTCAGGAATATACCTACATTATTCAAGCCAGCTTCTGTTCCATCTTTTGACTTTAATATAACAGTACCATGACCTTGTATTCTGCAGGGTCTGTCATCTCCCAACTTAACTGTACCAAGATCTTCCCATTTCAAGTCTTTGAGAAACTACTTATTAGGAGTCATGTGGTAGGAACAACCAGAGTCCTTGATCCAATCCTCATTAGAACCTTCCTTTGAGACCACTATTACATCTGCATTTTCTTACCCTTCCATAGATCCATCGGGTGGGGAACTACATTGATTCTTTAATGAACTAGAATCAAATTTCTTTTTTTTTTCTCTCCGGACAATCCCTCTTAAGATGTTTCTCTGAATTGCACACACATTCGTTTGAATCTTAACTTTGACCTATTAAACCCCTTTTTTTTTGGAGTCCTTTGTTCGGATCTTCCCTTAACAACTCTTTTGAGTTCAAGGCTGACAGTACCTCTTCCATCGACAATATTTCCCTCCCATACATGAGAATGTAGACAAAATGCTCATAAGAATGAGGTAAAGAGGTCAAGAAAATGATCGCTTGATCTTCTTCATCTAGGTCAACATCAATATTATTCTCCATATCAAGTATTAATTTATTAAATTCAACAGTATGATCTTCGAGAGTCTTACCAGACGCCAGTGAAATGTATACAACCTCTTCTTGAGATACAACCGATTAGCTAACGACTTTGTCATATACAGAGATTCTAGTTTTTACCATATTCCTGCCATAGTCTCATTCGACACCTCTCGCAGCACTCGATCACTGAGGCTCAATATGATGGCGCTATGTGCTTTCTCTATGGCACTCGATCACTGAGGCTTAATCGAAACCTCTCGCAGCACTCAACCACCCTTGATGAACCAATAGAGCCTTCATCTTTACTTGCCATAAGCCAAAATCATTCTTGCCATCAAATTTCTCCAATTTGAACTTTGTCGAAACCATTCTGCACCTTCAATCATTCTCCGATCACCTTCTTTGAGAATGAGCCGATTACGAGGCTCTGATACCAATTGTTAAAAGTAGAATATCAAATTACTAATTCTAACACCAAAGAATTAAGAACACAAGATTGAATCAAAACAGAACAATAAACATCAAATGATTTCTCTCTTTTTTAGCTTCAATTGGAATCACACAACGAAATTGAAAGAAGCCCCAAACTGGGAATGAACAACTAACACTAGTAGCCACTAGCAGATGGTTTAATAGCTAAACAAAGAAATGTATAAAACTACCCTTCAACTACAAGAGTTGACATTATTAGTCCCTAAACTTTAACACAACACTTAACATATCACTTTACACCAAAAATGTGTGTTGAAATATATCAATTCAAATTAGTCTTCGGACTTGTAGTCTATTGCTAAAAGTTCGAGGGAGAGATCTTCTGTTTCTTGATTCTACTTAGAATTTAAGAAGGGCTTACGTGACAGACGAATTCGTTTAAGATATTTTGTTCCTCAAAATTTATGAGCTCTGCATTCTCTCTACATCTCAACTCCTTATTATGACTTATTAAGGTTTCTCCTTGTGTTTAACACTTGGAATCCGTGTTGTTGTTTATGGTTGTATAAGAATCATCTAGAGTTATATATTAACTAATTTAAAGTTCTAAATTTGTATATTAATCTGTAAAATGACTATGTATTGGTTTAAGTATTTTATGATTAATCTTTAACATACAAGTGGATTTTACCATGGTATATGAGATACTTTGTGTTCTGAAATTGCTTTTCTAAGAAAAACTCTTCGTGTTGTTTAGTGTTTGTTTTTTAACAAAGAAAGTTGGTTTGTTTATATTTTATCTGTAACACCTTGATTTTCGAAATGTATTATGTATATCATTAAATCCGTAGAATTCGTGTTAAATAAATCTAACACAATTACCTCTTGAGATTCGTACACGTGCGGGCGTGTACATAATGAGGTACACGGTTGTATAAGAAATGACTCATCAAAAATCGGATTCAACACGTGTCTGCCATCAATCCGTCAAACACGGGCGTCTACGAGTTTTATATGTATTTATAGTTATTAACCGTTCGGTTTCGGTTTTTTATGATTAAAACCGTTACTAACGGTTTGGCTCACGCTTTGACCTAAAAACCGTCAAAACTAGACCGGATCCAAATCCCATCTAACTCTAAGTATCAAACTGTGAAACTGAACCGGAACCAAACCGTTAGTAACAGTTCGGTTTGGTTTGATAAAACGTTACTAATGGGTTGGCTCACGATTTGACCTAAAACCATCAAAACTGAAACGTGAACACCCCTACCTCTAGTTACAATGACGATGCATTTAGGCCCTTTGAACCGAATTACACATGAATCAACATTAATTAGAATAAACTCCTTTATATTAATTTTCTTAACAATATTTAAATGTGTATTTAATAGTCTTTGACGAAAGAAAGGCAAAACCAACAATATGCGGTCACAAATCTTTTGATTTTGGTTGCTTAATTTTATCTTTGACCTTGGAACTTTTGTGTGTTGTTGACATATGGAGTTCAAGAGTATTGGTTTAGCTGTCATAAAAGGTGGTGCCCTCATCATGCTTTACACAAAAGAAAAATGCCAACATGATATTCTTAAGTTGACTTTTTATTGAAGTTTGACTTGGTCAATGTTTTTTTTCCCTTAGAATTACAAACTATTCTATTATTATTATTACTAATACTTTTAATTGGCAAGGCTCCACCGGTCAATGCCACCCCTGCACTTTTAAATATTGTACTTTTAGCACCTACAGTTTATAAAAAGTTTGTAAAATGTTATTTTCACCCCTTCGAGTTTCTAAAGTTTCGGGTTTATCTATGTACGTTTTTACTTAAAAAAAACTAATTTCTTACATTCTTATTTTTATGTACGTGTCGGTATAAATTCAAGTTCGTCTACTTTTTGACGTAAATTTTGTTGGGAAACGAGCCAGGTCAAATATAATACGTTTTCGTACTTATTTTTATGTACGTTTCGAGTTGGTCTACGTTTCGATGTAAATTTACTTGGAAACGAGTCGGTCAAATATAATACGTTTTCATTCGACGGGTACAATCGATGTAAATTTAGTTCGGAAACGAGTCGGGTCGATTGTAGTCTATACTTTATCACGCCGCGTTTAACGCCGCCGCAACGCGCGGCGGGTAAAAAAACTAGTTTTAAATAAATTTAAAGGTTATAATTTTTAAGAATTTGCATTATTTTTTTGTTTCAATTATGATGATTGTGTTATTTAAGAAAAAAAAAAGAAATATGTATGATGGGTTTACTCCTCTTAATTCTTTTCTCTAACACATAAACACTCCTACCATCTTCCAATATTTTATTTTTTTTATTTTAAAATACTATTCAAATATTTTTTTATTATAAATTACTATTCAAACGAGTTAATTTTTTTTTTCATTCAATCCAATATAAACGAGACAATCTTATTTAGAAACAAACAATGCTATGACATTTTTATATTATACAATCTTTTATTTAGAAGCAAAAAGTCATGAAAAAGGTAAATTTTGAATTTTTTTTAAGATTTTCATGTCATAGAGTATATTTGTGTATTTAATGGTTATAGAGATATAATAAGTTAGTTAAAATGTTTTTTTAAAAAGGAGTGTGAATTTTATTTATATGGGAATGGTATAACAAGTGACATGGTAATTAAGGGTCTTGATTATTTAAATCGGACTTGAAAACCTGAAATTCAAACCGAACTGAATTCAAATAACGAATTTGAATTTTGAATAATCGAATTGGGTCCTAATATGAACCGAATTTTGAGTTCGGTTTTTTAATCTCGAACCGACCCGAATAACATGAATTTGAATCTCATATAATTTTTATGTATGAATTATTGATTCTTTTTTTTGTATTTTTTGGTAATTTCGTTATTTGAATAGACTCGAATTCTAATCTAATTCGAATAAGCTTACTCGGATCGGTTTTTCAAATCTTATTCAAATTCGAGTTTAGTTTAAAAGTTTACAAATTTGAATAACTTGTTTCGGAATAACTAAAAAACCGAATTGATGAAAGCCACTAATGCTAAGGTTATGAGGTATACCCTCACGGTGAGGGTGCCGTGAGGGCCTTCACGGCGTGAAGCATCTTGGAACACCGCCCCCTCTCGCTTGAAGGGAGCGTGAGGGGGTTTGCGTGAGGTGGCTCACGGAAGAAATGGTTGGGTGAGGGGAAGAGGGTGAGGTGTCAATGTGTGATTGGAAAGAGGTGAGGTGGTAGTGACGTGAAGGGGCTCATTTGGGGTGAAACACCGGCCCCCTCTTGCGTGAGGGGCTCACTTGGGACCACCGTGAGGGTATACCTCATACCACTTGATATTGATTTTTGTAGCTCTAGAATCTTTTAGCTTAAAGATAGTTATAACTTATATGTGTATGAAAATCAAACAAAGAGTAATCTTTTAATTAATATTTCTTTATTAATATTGTATCAAAGAACAACAGTCTGTTTGGGGCGGAACTAACTAGACAGCTTAAAACTGCTAAAGTGTACGGAAATGAGATCATTTTTATAAAAAATAATATATAATAATAATGATACTCTCTTCTAAAATATCGTTTACAAACCAAATAAAAAAATAAATATAAAATAAAATTTATATAACGAAATTGATTTGAACCGATGTCTTTAGCGGGTTCTTCAAGCCTTCAACAAAACCTTCTTTGACTCGATCTTCAACTTTGTCCTTGACTGCAACAATAAACAAACTAGTTTTTGACGGTTGTGGTTAAGACACGTATTCAATAAGCTTCCTTTAAAACATATTTCGCGCCCCTTTTTAGATGAATGTGTCTGTCTCCCAGGATACAACAAGCGAAACAATGTGAATTGCCGGAAATGGCCCATACGCCTGAGGTTGCACCAGGTTAATGATGTTTTCGAGTTTTTGTGGAAAAAAGTTTGAATTGTAGAAAGGTGGTGGAAAGATTTAGAGAGGTATCATATCTAAATTTTCTGAAACAAAAAGATGTCTAGGTTCCCTCAATTTAGAGTAAGTTAAAGAAAAATACTTTTCAAGTTTTGCTTTGCGCCCTTTCGGTCCCCACTTGTGTTTCTTTACTTCTAAAGAAACAAACTTTAAGGAGTACTCATGCTTATAAATCACTTCAAGTTTTGTCTACCCATCTATATGGGACACGTTTAATCAATGTCTTCAAATTTTCTTAACAATCTTATCTTTCCAAACATCCAACTTTGAATATTGATATCTCATTCATCTTATACAAACAATCAACCACATTATACTTAACCTCACAACAGTGTCACTCATTGTTATAGGAATGGAATAGGAAGTAATTAAACTCCATTTACGATTTAGGGAATATATATTAACCGCTGACACCAAATCCCATTTCACCCAAGACAACTTTTTCTCATTTTCTCCAAAACTCCAAAAGAATTTAGAACGAAGAGATTCTAACCTTTTCTTCACTTTTGTAGGCATACGAAAAATAGATAAATAGTATATGCATGGTTCCTTTCTTAAAGTCGGATTATATTAGGAGTAATAGTGTGCAATTCGTTCTTAAAAACCGGGTTACATTAGGAGTAATATTGTTCGGTTTTACTCTAATAACCAGGTTATATTCGTTAAGGGTTCTGATTGTACAACCGAGTTATATTAGCTTTCTAATCGCACCTTCCATGATATGGCTCAGTTAGTTTTTCAGATTATATTACTATTTTAACTAGTTATATAACCATCGTATAGCGGTGACTCTTCATCGTCATTTACCTACATTTTCTTTTGAGTTTACACATACATATGGGTTATTTTGAAGTTTAAATCGTAAACCAAAACTTTATAAGATTAAATAAGATTGTAAGTATATTTATTTGTTAGTTATTATCAGTCATAACTATAATAAGGATTTTGATAGCAAATTTGGTTATGATACAAGTATTTTTATCATCCTTGTTCTAAAATAAATGTTTGTTAAATAAAAATATACTTAGTTTTATAAAAGTATAATAATGAATTATATAATCACTATATGTCAGTTTTAATTATCCTTATAGCGTGCCCATAGTTTTAGAAAAGTAGAATTGTTGTAATTTAAATAAATTAGTTTTAGACAATGTGACAAAAATTATCTTATCAGAACGAAATAAAATATCGTACGGCACTCGTACATATGGCACAATAATATGACATCTTTGTCAAATTATCTATTATATCGTTACTTGTTTGGATCGGGAAAATTGTCCAATATCATTAGGTAGGGATAATTTTCTTTATTTATTTAATACTTATATTTTATTTTAATAATTAGTAATTTATGAAGGATGAACCGGATTATTTGGTGACATAACATTTTTTAATTTTTGAAAAATACTATTATTACTAAAATCTAAGATATGTGTACTAATGCAATTTTGATGTACTAGAATCTTAATAGGTTTATGTTAGTACCACATTTGGGTTGATGACTAATGATCTCAGTAATAAATGATTTGTGCGGAATGAGAGATCAATACATTTAACTATAAAGTTAAGTTTGTATTGAATATCGAATAATGTTAAAATGAAGAACAATTCAATAAAACTTTAACCTATATATAGGCCACTTAAAAAACATACCAAAGTATTGTATGGGTAGTCCACATACTTGAATTGTAATCGTTGAGTAAGCTGGCTTAAATAGATGAACCAACTTGATCAAGTTTAGTTTGAGCGGTAATTTTGATTATGCGCTTTTTCTGTTGTTATTCAACCTAGCTAGTGGTTCATTTGTATTACCTGACATCCTTATCATATTAATATTCTTTGTTGCAATCAGCCAAGTTGCATAAATATTGTGCCAAGATCTTCTAGAATGTCGGACATCATTTAAGTCATGTCAGCTGATGAAGGATGTGTGAGTCGGTGAAGTTCAGATCCTTCGTTCTTCAATCACCTATGGTCTCTGGGTTAGGTGTAAGCCGTAAAGTGTCTTTTTAAAGTAGTATTCAGAAGTCTCTGAAGTTCAGAAGTTCTAAACTTAATATTTAAAGATAGAACTTCTGTCTTTTGAATAAGTTTTTTCTTCAATACTTTATAGGGGTTTACAAGTGATTAATCCTAACAATTTATTAGCTATTTCACGCTAATTTCGATTCGGTTTCTTCTTTATTATGGACTTAGTTATTATTTTAGTGGGTTCAAATACATTTTAAATCAAAACACAGTTTAATGTATTATGAAAAGAATTAGAACTTATAATCAAGAACCGAAATTGATAAGCTTATACAGGGAACTACAACCCGTAAAAAAATGTTTGATTGCAAAATCGGATAAAAAACAAAGTATAAGAACGAATCTAATTCTTAAGTATATTATTATTTAGTGGCATTTATCATAAAAGTTATAAAATAAGAAATAATAAAAAAAAGCATGGCTCAACCATCAAAATCACTAAGGATGGACGGTGTCGTTGAAGTATGTGCGGGACGGGAAAGTAATTTGGTAGGTACCGAAGGGAACAACGCCCCGAGTGTTGCGGTACCACAAGATTTCCATCAAGAGCGTGTTAACCACACTAATTGCATACCGCAACTCTCTCTCTCTCTCCCTCCCTCCTTCTTATCTTCTCTATCTCTCTTAGGTTTTCTCTCTTCCCTTCTCTCAATCTTATTAATTAAAAATTGGTTTAGAGATGAAAAAAATGGATACCGTGGGTTTTTAGGGTTGGTTAGGGAATAAATAAAAAAAAATATGATGTTACACTGACATTGAAAAGAAAGATTAAGGATGAAAGAGATGAATACGGCACCCAAGAACTAGCAAATTACTTTGATTCAATATTTTGTGTAGTTTCCATGAACATTCCTAGGTTACGTCTTTTTTGGATTTAATTTAATTTCTTAATTGTCAAGATGTGGATGTGGATGTGGATGTGGATGTGGATGTGGATGTGGATGTAATGCAATTTGACCGATTCCTTTTACTAGAGAAATTATATATACTTGTTTTTGTTATTATCGGCGTTTCTACTGTTTTTTTAACTCTTATTTAAGACTCCTATATCCTAAAATTTAGAGGTTTTAAGTGATTAATGTTGTAAACGTGAGTAACAATGATATTTGATTTCACTTCCACAGTCTGTGTATTTGAAGGAGTATATGGATATTCAACTGAATTTGAAAAATATCAAGCACACAATCTTTGTCAAAATAATTTTTTTTATATATTCGGTTGATTTGTAACTAGTCAATACAAATATTACCGTGTAAGAGGATATGGTTATTCTAGTGCAACGAGTTTATTTGAAGTTTATGATGATGTTAAGTCCACTAATCATGATAAGTTATTACTATAATTGTAAGCAAAATGATTACGTTTATTTTATGAAAAAACTCCAATTTTAAGATTCGTTTTAAGTCCAGTAAAGATTGAGCGGACCATGCTATCTATCATAATTATAATAAAAGTTTTGATAATAGCAAATTTGATTAATAGGTTCAACTAGAAGGAGGCCCCGCGTGTTGCGGCGGCCTCCAGATGATAATGCTATCCTTTACCAACGCGTGTTGTGGCGTGTCACACCGTGGAAGAAATTAACGTAATCGAAAGATTATAAAATAGAACCAAAACCTTTAGGTAAACTCACTCTATGCGAGAAGAGCGTATAAGATTTATGGTTATAAATTAAAACGTCAGAGAAAAAAAAACAGCATGAAAGCCCCTAAAACCGGCCAAGGGGTGGGGCTGCGGGTTTTGAACCCGCGTCGCATGATTAGGAGTAAACCATTGAAAGAAAAAAAACAAAAAACATAAAAGAGCTAGCCATAGAATTCGAACCGCGGGTAGTATGCGCGCGTTGCGGCGTCAGCGTTGAACCATAAAAAAGTTTACGTCAAAACATTAATAAATTAGGTATGTCGATTCCCCACGCGTTACGACTTGCCTTACGTGCTGTGGCAAAGTTAAAAAAAAAGTAAAAGAAAATGAAAAAAAAAGTACTTGGGATGAAGAGCGACTGCCTAAGATCGAACCCGGGAATGGCGACTATCGTGCAAAGGGAATTACCAAATGGGCTAGCACTAAGTATGCTTTAGTGTAAGAAAGCAATTTTAATCTCTTTTAAAAGGCAACGTTTTCAAAACCTGTGATTGGCCAAAAAAATTTCTTTTTTTTTTAAGTAGAAAACTTTTGTTTTATATATTGATTTTAAGTATTTCAAACACAATTGCTAGGTGGTTGGCTTTGTTCACAACCTTCCCCTAACTGCCCTTTCTTTCTATTTACCCGGGTTCGAGTTCCTGGTTTTTTTTTTTCCATTTATTATTTACCCAATGTAGTTAATATTTTTTCAATAATTTACGTTTAATTAACATCGATGTGAATTTACTTTATTTTGTACCTTTTGTATTCCTTATGATTCTTAATCACGCATTTTTATATTTTATGCCTTAAATTTCTCAAACACACGTTTTTGTATTTTTTATCGTTGCCAAAACATTTTTTTCTTTTATTTTTTTACATTTTCTTTCACGGTTAAACGAGTAGATATAACCTCATAAGTTTTTTTTACGTACCTAAATATTTTTCTTTTTTAACTGCCTCAAACATTTAAGATCCGTTTCACGCCGCGTAACACGAGAATTCGAGTTAGGGTACGTTTCGAAGCATAAAACTACTAGTTGATATTGAAGCATGAAGTTGTTTAGATATTAACTAGTGGGCACACCCGCGCTCCGCGGCGGGGTGAGTCGGGATGATTTTTAATAAAATTTAAACAAAAACATAGGCGCAACAGAAAAAAAAAACGTTAATAAAAAACATACCTGAAAGTAAAATATAAAAAACATTAATAAAAACATACTCGTGCGTCGCGACACCTTAAATCGTGGAAAATAAAATAAAATATCCAAAACTAAATTTAAACCGAAACGCATACGTAACAGTAAGAATAACGTTAATAAAAAAAACAAACTTGAAAGCTTATAAAATAAAGTATTCTAAACTTTAAATGAAATAAAAAAAACTTAACACAAACCCACGTGTTACAGCGAAATAGTTAGTAATACTTCAAAAACTTTATTAAAAATTGAACCGTAACAAAGTCGTTAAGAAAAGTTAAGCGTTAAAAAACAGAAAAAGAAAGCAAAACCATTTAAAAAAAAAGTAAAGTGTTAAAAAAAATGCATAACGACGTTATACGTAAGTGATTAAATAACTTTTACATTATCAAACGTCCCTCCGTTTTAAACAAAACTTATATCAAAACGTAGATAAAAATAAGCATATCGTAACAATGTATTCGAAATTTTATAAATTATAAAATATTAAATATTAGAATAAAAAACAAAAACAGAAAAAAGAAAAGTCCATTAACATAACATATGCCATGATATTATTGGCAAAAAAGAAATTCATATAATGAAATTAAAAAAAAACAAAAGTTTAAACGGATATTAGAAAAAAAAAGGCTTTGACCCATAAATGAAAATATTCTAGGAAATCAAATGTTGCTTGAATAAAATATTGCTTAAAACACTCTAGATGTCATTTTGTTTTAGAACTAGCAAGTTGCACCTTTGCTTCGCGACGGGACACCGGTTGATTTTTAAAAATAAAGTTAGTACAACGGAGATGTTAATAAAAAAGGAAATATGTGGGATGCGGCGGGGTGCGTGTTAAGTCGGCTCGATATCAAACGTAAAAAGTGGACAAAAAATCATTTAAAGTTAGGGATGGCAATGGGTCGGGTTCGGGCCGGGTATCGGTAATCCCAAACCCATACCCGGTTGTAAAATTGTGTCCCATACCCGGCCCATTACCCGTCGGGTTTGTGTCGGGTAATTACCCGTCGGGTATCGGGTATACCCGCGGGTAACGGGTATACCCGTTGATATCGGGTATCGGGTATACCCGCGGGTATCGGCCAATAACCGTCGGGTATGTGTCTTGTACTTTTCTATGACTCTACTTTTTATATTTATAAATACATATTTTAAAAGAAAAAGTAATTTTTCACATAATAAACTTACTAAAATGAAACATTAATAGCCATAGGTTAAGAGAACATAAAATTATAAATTACAAATTTTCGGGTATATGATTCGGGTAAACGGGTATGTGATTTCGGGTAATCGGGTCGGGTATCACCTAATCCCATACCCGCGAAATTTTTAAAAATTAATCCCATACCCGGCCCCGTACCCGTCAGGCTTCGGGTATACCCGCCCCGAACTCGTCGGGTTTCGGGTATACCCGTCGGGCTCGGGTTATTTTGCCATCCCTATTTAAAGTCTAGTTGTATAAATAAAGATAATCAATAAAAATGAAATTTGATTAATGTTATTTAAAAAGAAAAACGTACGCGTGGAATTGATTTATCGGAAAGGAGCTTAAAAAGAAAAAGAAAAAGAAAAACAGATAAAAAAAAGTTAAACATCATAGAGAGAAAAAAAAAAGTGCTCTAAGTCTCTAACCATGTGATCAAAACCTTGATTTGTTAATTTTCTTTATACAAAATTTATATAAAGACGTAGAAAAATGTGCAGATAAGAAAATACAAACAAAAGTATGCTGGTGTAGCTTGTACCAGCAGCATCAGAAGCTGTAACCTGCTGCGTGGACCAATAAGATGCTCAACGATGAATAGGGACTAACCGACCTACCAAATTGTTGTTTCTATAATCTATAGTATATAATAAATAAAGGTTTCCTCATGCCACGTGTCGCCTCCATATTTATCCTTATCATTTTTTTCTCGCCTCTCTCTCCTATTTAATTAATTTATATCTTTTACTAATAATATATATTTAAAGAAAAATACTAATTATATTAATAAAAATATTTATTTTAAATTATCTCTTATTATAAAAAACTTTAAAATTTAATTATGTAACTTCTATTTTCAATCAAATAGTAAATGAAAGTCAAATTATATTAAATAGTAATTAACGTATTTTCGAAACCCAATTATATATATTAATTTTTACATATTTTGAATTTGTTTTCTATCTTAAGTATATCTAATATATTTTTACAGTTGTAAAATATATACATACAGATTTAAAAAGTTTATATATTAATATTTTTTACCTTGCATGTAGACACGGGATCTAAACTAGTAGGTTAATAATGGCTTAATTTATTTCAACAATACATTTTTTTCCACGCTATTTTTACTTCTATACTCCTATCTTTTTTTATTATTTTTTATTTTTTAGAAAGACAAATTTCTTTTAATTTTGTCACTAGTGGGACATCAACCCGTGACCTTCAAACCCCTTAAGTGTTCCTAGAGGCTTTGCCTCTACCATTTGACCACCAACCCTTGTAGCTCTACGCTCCTTTCTAAACTTTTCAAAACAATCATTATTTTTGTTTAACGGTTTCTTTTTACATTTTAAAAATATTTTTCTAGTATTTTAATAAAAACGTTTTTTTTTAACTTTTTTTAAATGTTTGTTATTAAAAACTTTTTTTTTTATTTTTTACTGAAAGTTTTGAAACATTATTTTGTATCCTTTCTAAAAACGTCTTTTCAATTTTGTAGGGAAGGTTTTTTTTTTTTTTTTTTTAAATGTTCTTTTTTATCTTCTTTTTTAAAAATGGTTTTTAAGTTTTTTTAAGAGGGATTTTCTTAATTTTTTGAAAAACATTTTATTGTTAGAGAGGATTTATAAAAGTTTTTAAAACTTTTTTGTCGTTTTTTAATAAATAAAAATGGTTACTTATTTTCAAAAACGTTTTTTTATAAATAATAATATTAATCTACATATGACAAAAGGATTGACTATTTTATAATTTAAAAAGTTATAATAAGAACTATATATAGAGAGAGAGTTTTATAATTTAAAAAGTTATAATAAGAAGTATATAGATTTACTATTTTATAATTTAAAAAGTTATAATAAGAACTATATAGATAGTTTTTATTAAAGATTTCATAATTTAAAAAGTTACAATAATTAAGAAAATCCTCTTAACAATAAAATTGTTTAAAAACTATTGTTGAGAGGATTTTTATAAAAGTTATAATAGAACTTTTCTTCCATAGGTGGATACCATCATGTTATTTATTCTTGTAAGAGTTGTTTATGAAGAGTAAATAGATTGACTATTTTATAATTTAAAAAGTTATAATAAGAACTATATAGAGAGTTTTTATTAAATATTTTACATTACATAAAACTAAAATAGTAAATTTCATTTAAAAGTGATATGTATTTATATAAATTAATCTATACTATATAATAAATAAAGGTTTTTTTATGCCACGTGTCATCTCTACATTCATTCTCATCAATTTTTTCCCGCCTCTCTCTCTCTCTTATTAAACGCACCTCCTATTTTTAACAACAATATATATATTTAAAGAAAATATTAATTATATAATAAAATACAATTATTTTAAATTATCACTTTTGAAACTTTAAAAATCAAATTATTTATATTTTATTTTCAATCAAATAATAAATGAAAAACAAATTACATTAAATAGTATTTAATTTATTTTTGAAACCCAATTATATATTAGTTTGTGCATATTTTGAGTTTTGTTTTCTATCCTTAGTATATGATACATTTTTACACGTTTAAATATACACATAAAGATTTAAAAATTTTATTTATTGATATTTTTCACCCGTGTGTATACACGGTATCTAAACTAGTATATGTTATATAAAGATAGAGTTGTCATATGAAGTTTATTTCCAGTTTCACAAGTTTACCAAAGATCAGGGACACATGCATATTATTCTTCAGGGGGTATTTGTGCCAAATTGGTTTATACTTTCAACGGCTAATTGAGAGTTTGTTAGCTTGATTTGGGGATTTAGGTTAAGTTCCTTTTAGCCGTATAGGAGTCAGATTCATTCGATTAACTTTCTGTTTTCATATAGATTAGTCTCTTGTAATTTCAGTTTCGTTCTCATTAAACCGTTTGATAATAAAATCCTTTAATCGTTGGAGTTGAGTTTGTGTTTCTAATTCCGCATTTGAGATCTTTGGTGTTGATATTATCACAATTGGTATCAGAGCTTGTGTTATCGGCTCGATTCAAAGATCTTGGTGAACACGTTGAAGATATTATGGTGTCAACGAAGTTCGAACTCGAAAAGTTTGACGGGAAGAACGATTTTGGGGTATGAAGGTTGTAGATGAGAGTGTTTCTGGTACACCAAGGGATGGTGGATGCTCTCGCCGGTGAAGCTCGTTCTATTTATCTAACAAAGAAATCTGAATATCTAGAAAAAAAAAAGGTAAAAAGCAAACTCAAACATGTTAAACCAACTTGTACCAAAAACAATAAAATTAGTATAATCTCTACAGTAATTTACACTCACAAACCAACTTTGCTTTTTAATAATATATACAATTCATTACTTCATAAAAGATATCGATGAAATTAAAGTTTATTTGGTGGTATGTTAATTAAATAATTAATTATTAATAAAATATCTTTTACCAAACCTGGGACAGTTTCACCTTGACAAAACAACTGAAGTAAAGAATCATGTTGACTTCTAATGCAGAAATGAAATTGATAAGACATTTGAAAGCCCATGTATGTGAGCCTGTCATCCATAGGAAGAGCATTCTTGAGGAATCTCCAGAAGAAGAGAATCAACCCATCTTAGGAGGAAGCCACTGGTTCCATAATAGAGACAGCCAAGGACTTTTCTGGCCATGAATTCTGGGAAAATGCCAATAGGAAGCAGAGGAGAAAAGACCTGAAGGGGAATGATGCCAAACTAGTCTATCTGGGATGTCAGAATCTAGAGAGATATCCTACAAAATAGTGGGCGTGAGCATGGATGCCTGGGCTTTGCAGCTTCTCTTCTATATGGCCCAACCCTGAATGACTTAAGGGAAACAGGTGGGGACTCATTATAAAAGCCCCTTTTTGCCATCTTTGACAGCCTTGAACATCACTTAAACTTAAGAAATGCGAATCTATCCTCTTGGCTTACTTTACCCCGACTAAATAATCAATTTCGTATTGAAGTGTGTACGTGACTGCGCATGGTAGCCGTAGCTTGAAGACGAGGGGCGGTGTGGTGTAAGGGTTATGCCGAGTCAAGACATGATTGGAGAGGGAAGCTTATAGGCTAGCTAGGTTTTCTTTTTCACTGGCTTATGGTCTAAGGGTACCCTTTCCGCCTAACCATTGTTTAGAAAGTAAAAAAAAGAATTCTTAAATTGTTTAGACTAAACTTTGTTTTTCGACTTCACTTTGTCTTCGTTTAGTCCAGTTCAAAGTTTAGTGCAGCCATAGGACAATGGCATTTTCTTAGCTAAAGGTAGATCAGAAAATGAAAACTTTTACAAAAGCCCGTATCTCACGACTGTAACAAATGCTTATCCGGTGCAAATCCTTTATCCTACGCACGACGTCAACAAAACGAGGCATGAGAACCAAAGCGCAGGCAGGGAGAGCCGGGCCAACTACTAATTATTAACCGTCCTTTCAGTTGGGACTTTCAAGCAAGCCTTGCGAAGGCAGCCCCCTTTCTCGCGCGTCAAAGACTTCATTTCCCGCAAGTGACCAACCGAAGCCATGCAATTTCTTATTTTATAAAAGGAGTGCTAGAATGTCTTTTCAATTGTAGGGGCGCGTTAGCGCTAATATAAAGCAAAGGGCTTTTTCAGCCGGATCAAAACGAATAGGAGATATATCAGTATGGCATCCACGTGACACCTTTCGTAGTGAGGGAAGTCCTCTGTTTTTAGGTTGACGAGCTACTTTAGTTTAGTTTCCAAAAAAAGCATAAAGCCCGGTATTTTCGTAAACGTAAAAGAGGGACGAGTGACAAGGGACTTGAGTGACTCACCCTAATCAATAAGCGGGAGCAGGTATCGAGTGTTGTGAGGGCTTTGATTTACACGTTAATTAAGGGCAGTTTCTGTTATAGCACTAGGAATCGGTGCCGTTAGTCTAAGCTAAAACAGAGGGGCTTTGGAATCCATTCTGTATTCCGTACGCTAGGAAGTCGATAGCCTTCTGAGGGTTAGGTGAAGGTCTCGTTTCTGAACTGTCCATACATAATAAGAGTCTTCTTAACCGTAGTAGCAACAATTCTTTATACTTCTTCTATAAGAATAAATCCGGAAAGACAACATTATATACCTCAGAACTAAGAAGAATGGCAGCCTATGAGATTTACCCTCTTTAGGACAGGAAGGAAGAGAGCATTCAAATTGCCCTATTTGATCTAGTCTCTTCCATTATTGATACCCGTACATACTAAGATCTAGGTAGCAAAGTACGAGTTGGAGAGCCGCATTTCCTTCCGAGCTCACATTCGTTCTATATAATATATTCATTTATCTTCATTATAAGAGAACGGAAAGGGGGGGATGCATGCAATACGGAGAGAGGTAGAAAGGCAAGCACTGCGCGGGGCCTCTCTGATGCCTACACTTCCCCTGAGGGAAGGGGGAGAGGATGATTGCTAGGTCCGCTTACAACAAAGCCACATATTAAATAGAACAAGTAAAGCTAGAAGGAAAGAAAGCACTTTGAGATCGGTCGTGAACCAGAAAGAATGAGCCGCTTCAATACCAAAAGGAAGAAATCAGCACTTGCTTCTTGAGCTGGTACAACAACTCCAGCAAGAAGGATTAGCCAATTAGAAGGCATGGTCAAGGGTACTACAAGCGGAACCCCATCCCCAAGCTATAGGACGACAAATGAATTAGGCGCTGACTCCAAGACTGATACGGTAGGCTTTGAGTCATCAGTTTTATCTCCTAGACGAGAGGGCTATGGGTATAGACCCGAAATCACCTTCACTTGACAAAAAATCTCATTAAATAAAATATCGTACGACACTTGTACCTATGGCGCTGTAAACTATAATATGACGTTCATGTTATTCTTGTATGTTTTTCATGGTAAATCAAATAGAAACTTATTTATATGTGGTGGTTTATATATACACTTGTAAGAAGAAAGATGATTGATTACCGCCAACATTAATGAGAAGATAAAGTGAATATTACTACAAGATTGTTCGGAGGGTGACAGATTCATCCTGAATAATAAAATATCAAATTTTTAATTTTTTTTTATATTTAAGATATGATATAAGCCATGGTTATATACCTGATTACCTAACCAAAGGTTATGGGTTCGAGTATTAAGGGTGACAGATTCATCCTGAATAATTTAGGTGTTGCTGTTAAAAAATATATATACATGATCACCACTAATCCGTAAGTGGTAATGCGGCATGGTATGACAACTAAGTTGAAAAGCGACATTCAACGAATGAAGCAATTTTGCATTTATTTTAAGAAACCTATTTTCATTTTTTTAACGGCATTTTCATTTATTTGTTACTAGGTTAAAACCTCGTATATTACACGGGTTAAATAAATACACTGTTATATATACTTAGTAATAAAAATTTACATATTACATATTTATGACATATTACATAGTTTTTTAATATAAATTCTAGAAACGTTATATGGTTATTTTTTAAAAATGTTTTATAAAAAGAATGAAAGAAATGTTTAATTTAAAAAAATGTTTTATGAACAGACCTATTTTTTTTAAATAAAAAATATTTTATAAAAAAATTATAAAAATCATTATTATTTAACAGGAGAGAAAGGTAGGAAATAAAAAAAATTATACAACTAATTAAAGATTTTTAGTTGTATAATTAATAGGGAAGAGTGACAAGAGTGACAATTTTTTTTATTATAGAGTATCATATAAGAGTGACAAATGTCTAATCAAAATCTTTATTTATTATAGAGTATAGATTTGATAATTTTATAAGTTATAGAACTCAAATGTGCTTTAATATGGAACTTAGGAGTTGACTTTTTTTATCATATTAGTTAAATTTATACCATATATTTATTTAAAATTATAATTTTTATCTACAAATTCAAGAAGTTATTGAAGTTCTCTAACTTGAAAATTTCAACCATTAATCATCAGATTCACCATTGCTCATCACCGTTAGCCGTCACCACAAACCACAACTGCAAACAACCACTATCACCACAAAACCCTAAATCAACGATACATCAAAATTCAAAAAAGAAACATATAAACTTTAAATCTAAACAGAAAACCCTAAAATTAGATAATAAAACAAAAATTAATAATAATAAATTAACCCTAAATCAAAATATAAAACATTAACCCTAGATCTAAATGTAAACCTTTTTTCACTGTTTTCAATAAAATTAAAGCACCTTTTACAGTCTAATGGTATTAATGCCTTTTAGTCTCATGGTATTAATGAATATGTTGAATGCGTTTTAGTCTCAGGTTATATACGCGTACGTTTAATCTTCAAGTCTTAATTATTTAAAACACATCATAAAATTTAAGACAAGGTGACATGTGTGTGAATGATGTTTTTTTTCTGGAATCTTTCAAAATAACAAAAGTTAGGCTCCAAAGTTCACATGACATTGTTTTTTATATAAGTAATTTTCTTGTTTATGTAAAAGCCAGCCTGTGAAATGAAATATTTCTTTACTCGTTTAATTATTAATAAAAATAAACCTATTTATTTATTTAATGTTCATAATTAAGAAACGAATCATATTATAATAGAACGATATCACGTAGAACATTGTATCTATGTGACGATATCATGTTGTTATCACCGACTTTTACTAACGTGTCATAACTTAAATAAAACAAAGTTATAACGTAACTAAAACAAATTTATAACGTGAGAGATTAATATTATTTTTAGAAAATAGTTTAGGTTTTATTTCGATTTTAGAAATATGAAAATAAATCTGATGATATATGAACGAAAAACTTTACTCTTATTTTATGATTCATTTTTGTAATATTTATATTTTTGTTTATATATTTCTATGATGTAGACATTGTTACGGTTTCTATTTTACTAGGTTCAAAATTTAGTTTCATTAATTAAATAGTTTATATTGTCTTATTTCTAAACCATTTCTTAAATTAAACATGTAAATTTATAAATCATGTTTACAATTTAATCTTGAAATTGATTATGGTCTTTCGATCGAAACCAAAAATTTGCCATTGAATGTCTAGAACCGAAATAAACACGAATACAGGAACTCGGTTTAAGGGAAAAAAATTGATCGACTTCTATTAATAAAACTTCAATTAAAACCTTACAATCATCGACACTTTAAATAGCCCATGAGAACCTATTCCTAAACAAACTTTAAGGTAGCGTTTGGTATGCAGAAATGAGAGGTGGAATGAACGATTACGATGGAATGAAAAAATGGTATTTGGTTGTACGATAAAATGGAATCACCCATTCCAAAAGGAATGTCATTCCCTCTAAATCCCTCAAATTTATTCCAACCACCCCCCTTGTTTTTTTTTCCATTCCATCCCCTTATACATGTCTTGTATACATAATTATCCCCGAATTCATCACAATTAGAGATAATATGATAATAATTGATGCCTAATCCACCCATTTGTGTTCCGATAGGATAATTGACTTGGATATGCGAAAACATGAAGAAATCACTCAAAATCAAGATTAAATCAGCATTCGGAAGCCAATTGAACGAAACCGGACGCAGAAGGTCAAGCCTGGAAGACAAAAAGTCAACATGGACCAAAGTAGGGCAATGCACGGCCGTGCATTGCCTTGCACGGTCGTGCAAACCCTATTTTGGGTCCTTGTACTCTCCTGTACTGCCAGATTTCGCACGTGAAAGAAAATGGTACTTTGCACGCCCGTGCAATCCAATGCACGGTCGTGCATTGCCAAAATCTTAGCCTATAAATAGCAAGCTCATTCTAGTGTTTTAGATGTCCAAGATCAAGAGTAGGGAAGGCCTTAGTGCTCTGCTAAGAGCTTGAACTCTCTCGATTTTGGTCCGTTTAGCTTTTCTTTGTTTATTTCCTTTTTAAAGTCTTGTAATATGAAGCGATTCTTCTCGTTCGAGTAAAACAAGAGGCATTCTATACCCGCTCTCCCTTGGTGTTGGAACACTTCCACACATTATCTAAGGGTTAGTGGAGTCACTTGTATGGTCATTCATGGCTAGTCCTCTTGTGTTACTCGAGTTGGTTGAACTTTAATTAATTAATGAAGTATTTTTAGTATGTTATGTTTTTAAAGTCTTTACTATGAGTTATCTTAAAAAGACAAGAATAAGTGATCTTTAAACCAATCTTATAATCTTAAATCTTGTGAGTTACTTAAGCAAGACTTCTTGTTTGAGAAACTTATTCGAGTTTATACGGTCTATATACAAATATTGGTGCTAGCAACGGCCGTGTAGTATAGGTTTAATATTATGGGTTGATTGGAGGTTTGGGTATTCAGCAAGTCATTTGAGCCCTAACCAGACCGGGCGGTTTGTGTCGGTATTTCTTTACTTCTCTCGTGTCGGCTTGCAAAGGACTTCTAGCGGGAGCCATGGGGTTTGATCTTGAGAATGAAAGTCTTATTTATTTAAAATAATATTATAAGTAAAGATAACTATTTAAAAACATAATTTGTTAGGTCCGAGCATTCATAAAGTAGCTCTGGAGGGAGTTGCGTATTCCGACTTTCCAAAGGAAGTTACAAGACATGACGTGCGTCAGTCATTGGATAATCTTAGTCCGAATAATGAATCACGGATAACCGGCGGACTTGAGACCCCGTTTAGGGTCCGGAGATTCATTAAGGAACGGTTGGATGACCGTATCCACTGTTCCGTTACGAAATACTGACTCCCCTATCGAAAGGGTTAGTACTAGTAACTATGACCAACCTTACTTTAAATATAAATTTAATTAACAAAGGATAACAACTAGAGTAACGTCTTAAACGAGATAACATTTCGAGTTACATTTATTACCTTTTTATTTTCCTTTTAAAACAAAACCCATTTTCCAACTTATTATCCTAGTCAGACAATAGCGAGGGTTGAGTACGGGATCTGTGTCTATGGTTCGATACTTGGTTCTTACCCATGCTATACTACGCTGCAATATATACGTTTGCCTATTGTGTGTGTATTTAGTTGAAGTAATTATCATTTTAATTTATAAATTTAAAACCTGATTTTATGTAGCTCTAAATAGAATATATTTAATACTACTAAAAACACGTCATCATGATTTTGACGTCGTTGCCAGAAATATATATATTTATATTTTTATCTACATATAAAACACACATCACATGGCTTCAAGCATTAAGGTGGGTGTGGATGGTCACCTCGCTAGGCTTGACCTCGCCATGTAGTGGGACAGTTTGCCCACTCCTAATGTGTGCAATCGATGCTACCAAGCATCCCGGAAAGTCGTTTACAACTTCTTGCACCTCGCATATTTGTTGGATGTCACTCCACATCGATTTCCTTAAATACTGTTTGTCGTAGAGATCAATCACACCTTCATAGTAGTAGTAATAATAATAATACTAATACTAATACCTTCACAAAAATTGTGGAGAGTATCTCGCGAGGATTTTTCCGACATCTTCAAATATTCATCCCATGAAGTGTGAGAAGTGTCGTACGATAGTTGACGAATTGCAGACGTACATTTCTGTAAAGCTATGAAACTAAGTTTACGTCTAGCGTCTTCCCTTTGTTAAAAAAATGGAAACCCTCTCTCCAAATCTCTAACAATTCGTAAGAAAATTTGACGACTCATGTGAAAACGGACCTGAAACGTATCTTCATTATAAATGTGATTCTCAGAAAAATACTCACGTGCTAGACGTTCATTGGCAACTTTTTGATCCCGCATTACTCAAACTCGTCTCGTAACTCGTTCTGAACTCTGGACTTCTAGAAGTAGTTGGTACCCCAAATGTATCGCGTCAACAATCACCTCATCTTCTTCCGATGAATCCGTTGAACATGATGAAATATCCAATTTTTAGAAAAAAAATATGATGAGTAGAGAGAAATTTAAATTTAGAGTAGAAGATAGAAAATTATGTCGAAATGTTTTGAGGTTGAGGTTTATTATCTAATTTTTTTATATAAGTTTGTAGCCGTTGGTAACGGCTAGTTTCTCTACAACGCCCGTGATTCAACCCCCCCCCCCTTCTCCAATCACGTCACCAATCACGCCTCTTGGGACGGTGTTCCACACCCATTCACGGGCCAGGTGGATCACGCCCCCGTGTTACACGCCCATTTCACTTAGTCTAATGTCTCAATTGCAATTCTAATCAGTCTAAAAAATCTTAATAAAAAACGCAGACCCCAAAATCCATTGACCCATTCGACCTACAAGTTTGAGTTAATAACTGAATACCCTGATAAAAAAAACCATGAATCTGTACATGATTATGTTTGAGTAATAATATAACATTAATTTAATTATGAAAAAGAAAATAACGAATAACTTTTTTATAATTATTTTGAATAAGTAGGATAAATTTTGGGAGCAATTTCATATATACCCCTACAAACTTGAAAAATATCATATATACCCAACCAAAACTAAAAATATCATATATAACCTTACAAACATGTAATAATATCATATATACCCATTTCATTAAAAATAATTTAAAAAATAACTATTTTACCCTTATTTCTCTAAAACTTTAAAATTTCATATTTACCAATTTTTAACATTGAAATTTCTTATTTACTCATTTTTAACTTTGGAATTTTATATTTGACCAGAAATAATATTTTTCTCAAAATACTATTTTGAATTTTCTCATTTTTTTATAATTTTACCAATTTTCTTTTATAACATTATCATTTTGTAACTTTCTCGCAATCATTTCTTCTGAATCCATACCTTCTGAATGGGTTTGGAGAATCGCGATAGTCGCTATCAAGAATAGGAGAACGAGTGATCTTTTACGTATTGAATAAAACTAAAAAAATTGGTTATAAAAAATCATATAATGGATAAGGGTAGAATGGTCATAAAGTAACAAATTATTTAAATTGGGTATATATGATATTTTTAGTTTTGATTGAGTATATATGATATTTACCCATGTTTGTAGGGGTATATATGATATTCAGGGGCGGACTTACGTATGTTAGGGGGGTTCACAGGAACCCCCGAGTTTTGAAATTTTAGTGTAACGCTAGGTAAAAAATCTTAGGTGAACCCCTTAAAAAATTATAGGGTGAACCCCCTTACAAAGTTTAACAAGTGATGTAGTGGTTTAGGCTTTGCATTATAACATGGAGGTTGTGGGTTCAAATCCTTTTCACCAACATTTTTTAAAACCTTTTTTTAGCTGATTTCGTATGGTGGGCCCTTTAATTTGTTTAATTGTTTCTTGTTTTTTGTTGGGCCTTAGCTAACAAAGAAAAAAAAAAGAAATTAGGGATGGATCGAGCTGAATGAGAAATTAGGGGAAAAAACAACTCAGAAGACTCAGTAGCGCAGCTCGCCTCCTACTGCTGCTCCCTTGCCTGTTGTCGCCGCCGTCCACCTGCCCATCAGCTCCGCCCACGACCCACTGCTGCTGCTCGCCTGCTCCAGTGCTCCCCTGTCCACAGACCACAGGTTAGATTTGAATGAGTGTTAGTTTAAATGTTAATTTTAATGTTTGTTGTTAGGGTTAATTTTAATGTTTGTTATTTACTTGTTTGAATGTTAGTTTAAATGTTAGATGTTATTAAGATTTTAGATGTTAATTTGAATTTTTAGATGTTATTAAGATTTTAGATGTTAATTTGAATTTGATTCCTAGGTACTATTAATCTATTATGGATATTAAAAGATATTTCCATAGAGCACCGCAACCATCAAACTTTGAATCATCATCTTCAAATGGTAAACCATCTCGAATAGATTTGAATGAGCTTCTATGGGGTCCTTCCGAAAGGAAACCAATTTCATCTTATCATCCAAGTCAAAAAGATGAAATTAGACGGGCATATCTTCTTAGAGGTCCATGTCAACCAACATTGCATGATTTTTCACAAACAAATTATGGTGGTAAATTAAGATGTTTTAATAGGGAATGATACACACAAGAATATGAAATTTGGTTAGAATACAGTGTCAAAACAGATAAAACATACTGCTTGTATTGTTACTTGTTTAAGGAAAGTGGACAGAATGATGCATTTGGGGGTGAAAAGGTACGGTGTTGGCAAAAGGCTCGGGAAAGATTTTCCCGTCATATTGGCAAATGCAATAGTTTTCACGACAAAGCACGTAAAAAAGGGGAAGATTTACTTAAAGAAGCTCAATCTATACAAGTGGGCTTTGAAAAAGCAACCGGTGAACAAAAAAAAAGAATATAGAATCCGATTAAGTACTTCAGTTAGACTTGCTAATGGATTGTTGAATGGTGGATTACCTTTTCGTGGTCATGATGAGTCTGAAAAATCTCTCTATAGAGGACATTTCATAGAGTTTTTAAAACTCCTGGGAGAAATAAATGAAGAAATTGGTAAGTTTATATTAAGTAATGCTCCGGGAAATAGCCAAATGACGGCTCCATCAATCCAAAAGGACATTTGTAATTGTTTTGCAGAAGAAGTATTAAAAAAGATATTTGAAGAACTTGGTGATGATGTTTTTTCCGTATTAGTGGATGAATCGAGGGATATTTCTAAAAAGGAACAAATGGTCGTGGTTTGAGATATGTTGATAAATTAGGATTTGTGAGGAGCGATTTATTAGCCTTGTTCATGTTATGGACACAACCGCATTATCTCTTAAATCTACAATTGATGAATTATTTGCTCGCTATAGCTTGAGTTTGGGTAGGGTTAGAGGCCAAGGATATGACGGTGCAAGCAACATGTCCGGTGAGTTTAATGGTTTGAAAGCTTTAATTTTGGAAGAAAATTCTTCTGCATATTATGTTCATTGTTTTGCTCACCAACTACAACTTGTTGTTGTGGCCCTTGCAACCAAACATCCTTTTATGACAAATATGAGATTGAAATGGTTAACATGGAAGCCAAGTACGTTGACCTGAAATATCGAAGAAGGAAGACCGTCATCAACAATAGTCACCATTATATGGTCAATAGTTTCAACACGGTTCTCGATATACAAATTCAAGAGCTTGGAAACCGTTTTAATGAGGTAACCACTAACTTGCTTACGTTTATGAGTTCTTTGAGCCCGTGTGGTAATTTTAATGCCTTTAAAAAACTAAACTTGTTAAAGTTGGCCGAGATGTATCCGCATGCTTTTAATTTTGATGAACAAGACAAGCTTGTAGAACCAAAGACTGATTGCTACCAAATTATTCTAAGTACAAATGCTGCTGATAGGCTTATCAGCAGCATTCATCACAAGTTGCTGCTGATAGGCTTATCAGCAGCATTCAACACTTGTTGCTGCTGATAGGCTTATCAGCAGCATTCAACACAAGTTGCTGCTGATAGGCTTATCAGCAGCATCCAACACTTGTTGCTGCTGATAGTCTTATCAGCAGCATTATTCTCATATCTGCTGCTGATAGCTTTATTCACTGAAGACCAAACGTTGCAGCTGACTACCCATGTGAAGCGCCTCTGACACCTTTCTGCAAAAGCAACTGCCACACTCCAAGCAGAAGGAACCTCAGTGGTGCAACCAATAAAGGACAATAACGCGCTTCTCCAAGCATGCAAACAATGATGCCAAAGAAGACGTTTCAATAAAGTTAACTAGATTAGCCTTTGCGTGTAATTTAGTTTAATAAACAAGATCAACGGCTTGTGTTAGATCTAATCCTTAGAATCAAGGGTCTGTCTTGATTCTAAGTTACTATATATATATCCTGTAAACACTTCAAAGTGTGTGCTTGTGCTTATACTTAATAGTGCTTTTGTGTTTTCATAGTGCTTCTTGATAGTGTTTTACTTGTAAACTTGTAATCTCAGAAGTTTAATACAACAGTGCATTTATCAGTATTCTTTCTGTTTACTTGTTTACTTTGTTGGTTGTTATTATTTCCGCCAATATCAACTAGAATAGAATCACCTTGTAATCTTACGATCCTACAAAGCTATTGTATCAACTCGACCGCTACATTGATAATGTGAAAAAAGATACGCGGTTTGTGAACCTAAATGGAGTAAGTGATCTTGCCAAAATGATGGTGGAAACAAATAAACACATTGATTATCCGTTGGTCTATCGTTTAATAAAGTTACAATTAGTTTTACCGGTTGCAACGGCAAGTGTTGAAAGATGTTTTTCTTCAATGAAGCATGTGAAGACGGATTTGCGTAATAGGATGGGTGATGGATACATGAACGATTCATGCATTTGTTACATAGAAAAGGAGTTCTTTCAATAAGTTTCAGACGAAGATGTAAATTTAGGGGTGAGCAAACCTTAACCGTTAACCGAAATTAACCGATAACCGAACCGTCACCGAACCAAATTAACCGATAACTCAATTCAGAATCATGGCATTTTAGAAGTTATGCATGCGTTGCATTTCCATTGCTTTTGAAATTTATAAATAGACACACATCCATAAGTTTTTAAATTTATGCAACATGTTTGTTAAAATTGAAATTCAAGTATTTATTAATCTAGTTAAATGTGATTGGTGATTATTGAACGAAAGTTGTTAATTAACCGAAACCGACTCATAACCGGCGGTTAACCGACCAAGCGGTTATGGTCATGGTTATGGAAATGAGCATAACCGACCAAGCGGTTATGGTTATAGAAGAGGCCAAAACCGACCCATAACCGACTTTGCACATCCCTAGATGTAATGCAACGATTTCAAAAGATAAAAACTCGTAGAGAACAACTCTAATTTATTTAATTTATAAAGACTATTTTATTTATATTATGTGTGTTTTAATTTGTAGACGATGTTTTTTTATTATGTTATGTGATGAACTTTACCCGACCCAAATAATCGAACCGACCCGGATTTTTTTATTTCCGACCCTATAATATTGGAGTATCTAAAAACAGTGAACCCCTTGAATAAAACTTCTGGATCTGCCACTGATAATATTATCTCTAAATTTTGTATCAAATAGTTGTAAATACATTCAACAACATCTGTTGGACATTTTTTTATTATGTCAACGTCGTCGCCAACTTAACAATTAACAATATCCTGCGTTTTGAAACCCTAAAACTTTGCAAAGTTGTTGAAGTTACATGAGAAGTTCACTTTATTTAAAAATAGTAGTTTATGCTATAAAATCTATTTTCAAATACATAATTAAATCCCATTACCTAAAATATACATAACTTTTTTGAAAAGTAATTAACCTTTGCTTTCGTATATTTTTAAATGTAATATTTTTTAAATAAAACTAATTAAATTATAACTCCTAGTTATACTTAAATACTTATAAAGTTGTAATAGATCATCATACACACAAAATATATAGATTATAACTGATATATTTTAGATTATATATGTTAGTTCATATTTAATATAGAAAATTATATACTTTTATCTTTTTGTGTTTGTTACATTATTATTGTAAAGATCGTACATATGCAATACTTCCTTTGACATTTGGAAATTAGAAACAAAATAGCATCATATAATTGTTATTTTATAATAACTAACGGAGAACTTCTCGGAAATTTACATTATCATATATATTCAATGAAAGCTATTAAATAATAAAAATTAAAGAAATTAATAAATTATGCTTTAGGGAGGAAGGGTAAATTCGTAAAAGAGAATTAACAGATCTCAATATCTTGTTTTAATATTTATTATTATCGTTTAAACCGCTTAAGTGTCCTATATATATTGCATCAACTTTAAAGGCTTCAATCCAAACTTCACATATTATTCTCCGTCATTATCACCGGTCAATCATGTACAGGGTAGCAAGTGCGTCGGAGTATTTAGTCATCACCGGATTCGGGATCGACGACATCAAGATCGCAAAAAAAGCATGGGTACTTCCCGGCCAATCCTACTCCGTCTTCGACATCTCTCCGGTCAACTACACGTTCGAAGTCATGGCCATGAGTGCCGAGAAACTCCCCTTCATCCTCCCTGCCGTATTCACAATCGGTCCACGCTCCGACGACGAAGACAGTCTCCACAAGTACGCCAAGCTTATCTCCCCTCACGATAAGCTGTCGCAGCATGTGAATGAGCTCGTGAAGGGGATCATCGAGGGGGAGACACGTGTCCTGGCTGCTTCCATGACCATGGAAGAGATATTCAGAGGTACCAAGGAGTTTAAGCAGGAGGTGTTCGAGAAAGTTCAGCTGGAACTGAATCAGTTTGGGTTATGGATCTATAATGCAAACGTCAAACAGTTGGTGGACGTCCCTGGACACGAGTATTTCTCGTATCTAGGGCAAAAAACACAAATGGAAGCAGCTAATCAGGCTAAAATAGACGTCTCCGAAGCCAAGATGAAGGTGATATACTGATATATAATCATCATTGTTTGAATTAATTTTAATTGTGGCTACAGTGATTTTGTGATTGGTTGATTTAGGGGGAAATAGGAGCGAAGCTTCGAGAAGGACAGACACTGCAGAACGCGGCTAAGATTGATGCGGAGACAAAGATCATAGCGACGCAGAGGCAAGGGCAGGGGAAGAAGGAAGAGATAAAGGTGAGGACTGAGGTGAAGGTATTTGAGAACCAAAGGGAGGCTGAGGTGGTAGAAGCAAATGCTGAGCTGGCCATGAAGAAGGCCAAGTGGGCCAAGGATTCACAGGTGGCGGAGGTGGAGGCGAATAAGGCGGTGGCTCTCAGGGCGGCGGAGCTGCAGAAGGAGGTTGAGATCATGAACGCGTTGACTCAGACTGAGAAACTTAAGGCTGAGTTCTTGAGCAAGGCTAGTGTTGAGTATGAGACCAAGGTAACATACATAATACAGATCATGAATCCAAACTTGTCTTTCTATAATATTAGTTATTAAATTGAACCTGAACAAAATAGGTACAAGAGGCGAATTGGGAGCTCTACAAGAAACAAAAGGCTGCAGAAGCAATTCTTTATGCGAAAGAAAAAGAAGCAGAGGCTCAAAAGGCTATGGCTGAGGCCACCTTCTACTCGCGTCAACAAGTTGCAGATGGTGAACTGTATGCGAAACAGAAAGAGGCTGAAGGTCTTGTTGCCCTTGCACAGGCCCAGGGGACCTACATAAAGACTCTTTTGGGTGCATTGGGAGGTAACTATGGAGCTTTAAGAGATTACTTGATGATCAATGGTGGAATGTACCAAGAAATTGCAAAGATTAACGGGGAGGCGGTTAAGGGACTGCAGCCAAAGATTAGTATCTGGACTGGTGCAGGTGGTGTTGGTGAGGGTGGTGATGGTCAGGGTGGTGCTATGAAGGAAGTGGCCGGGGTCTACAAAATGCTACCGCCGTTGTTTAACACAGTTCATGAACAAACCGGTATGTTGCCACCAACTTGGATGGGCAAGATAACAGAATCCTGATGGTTGAATGATCTCATATGGAATCATGAATTCAAGTCCTTAGTTTAATGATCTAGTGATGTTAATAAGATTATACAATGTTAAACTGTGAGTTGGAGTATTTTAATTATGTGGATTTACTTGGTGTTTAATTGAATGTCTTATGTGCTGATGCTTATATATTGGTTGTAACTATTTTCATAAGCTATGTAAAGATCCTAGTAATTGTTATTGTTTGCTTAGGTCATGTACTCATGACTCATGCCCATGGTCCCTTTCAACTGTTCTGAAGAATATTATGAGCCCAATTCAGAATATTATGAGCCCAATAACTAACTAGGGTTTCACGAAATAACAAATCAAACCGGCCATGTTATGTGTTTCGATCGGCTAGACATGCTGATTTGCTAGAGTGAAAGTTTTTTTTCTTCAATATCATTAGTTTATATTAAAAAATTTAAAATGATAAAAATGGTCATCATTATAATACGTAGAAATAACTATATATTTGAAAAATAAATAAACAATGGGTTCAGTTACACAGTCGGTTCTAAATTTTAAGGCATCGGTTGAACCGTTAAACCGCCTAACCTTTAAGTATTCAACTATTCATAGCTATTTTCATGATTTTCATAAACTATTAATAAGTAATTTATATTATACAATAAAGATCATTACTAATGAAATCAATCAAGTTATCATTCATAAATATAATAAGATAATACATTATTGTCATTTGATGTCTTGTTGTATGAGTGTAGCTTACCGCTAGCTGTTTTTTGAGTTGAATTAAAAGTTTTCTTTGTGCGTAGGTTGTGTGGAGGAGGATGGCGGATTTTGAAGATGAGAGAGAGCAAAGACGTAGATTTTTTATATGAAAAAGGAAACTAAAAAGTGGGGAGTGGAAAACGTGGTCCAGTCTTTCATGAACTGCTATAACCGCAAATTGAAAAAAAAAACTGCCAAATTTTAAAAGTTTTTATTTTATTTTCAATGGTTGGGATTAAATTAAAAGCTGGTTACGGTGAATTTGAACGGTGGTGATCCCTCCAATCAACGGTTACAACTGATATAGACACACTACTAGAAATTTAGGCAGATTCAACGACCTTTATCGACGACATGTCGTCGAAATTGCCTTTCTCGACGACATGTCGTCGAGATTGACTCGTCGGCAAAGTTCCGTCGAGACTACTTGAAAAGTCGTCGAGAAAACGTCGTCGAGATAGATTACACTTTTATCGACGACATGTCGTCGATTTTAGCCCGTCGGTAATAACTTTTCAATTTAAAAAAAAAAAATTAAATAAAATTTAAATTGATCAATACCGACGACATGTCGTCGAGATTGATCAATTTAAATTTTATTTAATCTTTTTTTTTTTAAATCTGGAAAACTCAATCCCGACGACACGTCGTCGAGAAAGAGTTATTTTTAAAAAAAAAATATTTTTTAGAATTTTAAAAATTTCCAGTAATTTAATACACAAAATTCAAAACCTGTCAAACATGTTATATATTAATACATTTCACAACAATATATTATTTAAAACATCTAACAAAAAGTATACAAATTGTATAAATTATTACAAATCGTTCAAATAAAAGTTACAACCAAGTTTATTCATCTTGATCGTCGTCATTTTGGTTGCCAGATTGGTTGCGGTCTTGTTGCATCTGTTTCACGGTCTCATTCAGTTCACGAATTTGTTCTTTTAATTCGTTGAATTGAGACTCGGAGAGAGCCGAAACATTAGTGGGCATGTTTCTAACTTTTCTTCCAACTCCTCGGCTCCAACCGCGTCTCTCGCCAAGCGCACGTTTTAGGACCTCTTCCTCATCAACTTCTCCGCCTTCTTGTTGCATCCGGGTCAATTCTTCTTGAATTGTATTCAAAATGTCTCTTTAAAGTAGATTTGCGGTCACGAAATCTACGGCCACAATCATCATGGATGCCCGCAGATATTTGTGGCCACTGCGGTGTGTTACTCCAGCTTTCTAAATCAAAGTAATTCTGTAAAAAAAAAGGTAATTAGGAAACACTTAATAATTATAAATGTTATTAAATTACATTTTATACTTACATGAAGATTGCGAAATACGGTACTTTGATGCTCCCTAGGAATAGACTCCCAACCGATATAGTGTGATGGGATTTTTTCGAGAGCAATAGTTATTTGTCGAACAAACCATCGACCATTCGGACCGACAAACTTGTAGGTCTCATGTGTTGGATCAAGCTCTAGTGGGAGTGGCTTGTTTCCATTTTGGGCAAACGCCTCCAGCATATCAAGATTTCGACCACGGCCCCTTACTTTTTTTGAGGAAGCTGTTACATGAATTTAATACTCGCAGATGTTACATGAATTTGAAGAATTATCAAACTAAAATAAGTAACTTACAAGACTCGCAGATGTTACATGAATTTGAAGTATTAGCAAACTAAAACAAGTAACTTACAAGACTCGCAATCAGTAGGGAGCCTCCTAGAATTCCGCCGTGGATCACGACCCCCACCGTCACCACCATGTGATCGAGCATAAGTCGCCATATATACCTACATAAAATTGTCTACATACATCAATAAAGTATAAGTGTCTACATACATCAATGAAATCCGGATGGTTACGATCTCGCAGTGCAATCCAACTCTTATCAATTGTCATAACTGTTTTTTGTTAACTGATTGCACATCAGATGAAATATCTACAGGTGATGGATCCTAACCCACCTTTTGAAAATTCTATCTCATATATATACATTTTAACGGGTTGACTATTCAAGAATAAATCGACAGCATTTCCCCTTAACCCTCCAAGTATGTGTATGAAACGCAAACTCGAAGAGTAGGAGAAATAGCTAACAATTTACTCTTGAATAGTCAATCCGTTAAAACGTATACATATCCTAAATGAGATAGAACATTCAAAAGGCAGTCCCAAACGGGGACAATCCAAAATTTAACTCTATTAGTTAAATTTCGGACGGGTATTTTCTAAAGGGTACAATCCATAATTTATCTATGTTAGTAAGTCAAACACGAACCGTTTGTTTTTTATCAGATTTTTCAAAAAAATATACTTTATATAATAAATTAAACTGATTACGTATCTTTTGCTAAAATAATAAATCAATTTTCCAAGATATTTGTGTTAACAAAGGATCGTGTTCGAGTTCGATATAGTAATAAAGTGTTACATAATCTAAACAATTTTTAGTTTAGTAGAAAAGTGTTACCTTTTTAATGCAGTCACAGTCAAGCGGAAAGAGAAAGCTAAACAAGAAACCCTATAAATTCGTTACAAATGTATTAGATATAAAAAACAAATGTATTACATTTCACAAAAATTAAAAAACAACAATATATTCTTTTAATTTATACAAATACCCAAAGAAATAATGCATACAAGTATTTGAGTCAAAATAAATAATACATACAAACTATACATTAAAAAAAATAAAATAACATCATACAATTCATACAAATAATATATACATAACACCACCAATAATACATTTCACAAATACATACAAATACTCAAATAAATAATACATACAAACTATACATTACAAAAAATAAATAACATCATATAATTCATACAAATAATATATACATAACACCACCAATAAATAAATCTATACAAACCTACAATTCACCAATTTCACAAATAATCCATACATTTATATACTTATACATCTATATAAACCATACAAACTTTACATCTATATAAATTAACTATCAATTTCACAACATTAACCATCAATAAAAAAAATGAACCCTACATACTATACATCTATATAACTTAACCACTAATTTCACAAATTAATAGATATATTCATCTATATTATTCAAATAAAAAACAATTAAAACATTTATACAAAACTAAATCTCTCAAATCTAAACCTATTACCAAAATATTAAACAAACATTTATAAATCTATATAAAACTACCCAAATACACCTATAAACACAAAAAATATACATATTACCTCCGGAATTTTCTTGAAACGACGACACGTCGTCGGAAAAACCCTCAATCTAGCTTCCAATCCCTCCACTTAGCCAAAAACTTCACATACACAAGATTTATATTAGAAATTTACGATTATAAAGAAAATTTACAAAAAAAGTCGAAATCGGGTCTAACCACTTGAATAACAAGAGTAATGGTGAAGAAGGAGGTAGAAAACGTTGGATTTTGAAGAAAAATGGCCGGATTTTGTGGGTTTAGCCGAGAGAAATCGTGAGAGGAAAAAGAGGGCAGAAATGAGGAAGAGAAGGGTTTCTACGAGTTAATGCCCAGTTAGACCAGTCTCGACGACATGTCGTCGAGATTGGGTCCTTTTATTTTAATTATTTTATTTATTAAATAAAAACAATTTTTTATTATATACCAATCTCGACGACATGTCGTCGAGAAAAGGTATTTTGTTTTAAAAATTAATTTTTTAATATTTTACCAGGCAAAAAAAAAGGAAAACAAAATTAAAAATAGCAATCTCGACGACATGTCGTCGAGACTAGTTTTCACCTTTTCCCGGTAGGCGCCAAAAGTTTTCACCTTTTCCCGGTTAACCATCCCCGACGACCTGTCGTCGAGAAAAAGTGGCAAAAAAAATTCGCGAGATTGGGAAGCATCGCCGACGACCTGTCGTCGTAACAGGTTGAACCAATCTCGACGACACGTGTCGTCGAGATAGGTCGTCGAAACTGCCTAGATTTCTAGTAGTGACAGTGGTTGACTCACTGTTATCTATAATTTAAACAATTGTTAAAATGTTTGTATGTGATGTGAGTTCAAATCCTGCAAGTGACAAGTTTAGGTGGTATTTAAAAGAAAAAAATTGTTGTTCAAAATAGTTACTAGTTAATGTGATTGGGAAATTCTCATCCTTTGAAATGAACTCTAGGCTCATATGATCTTCTCAAAATTGTGGGGTTTGCTTTAAAATCTTACTCATCGTGTAACCCTCGTAAGGCAATGTATGGCTCATGACTACCAATGTAGTGAGCCTCCTACTAATCTACTATGCTTCACCACTGTAAATCATCACCTATGCGGAGTTTGAAACCCGCATGTCGGTCTCTCCGTCGACTCTTCACATCCTAGACTAATTATCATCAAAACACTAGACTCTATCATTTGTGTGTTACATCACAAATTAATGATAAAGTCGTTGGAAAGATATGCTTAAAATTGAATACCGGCCATCATAATGTTGAGTGGTTGATTGTTTGTGTTTAAATATGTCTAACAATGCATAATTAATCATTCTAGTGTGTCGAATACAGTGATTGTGTGTGTGATTTGTTATTTGCAGGGAATATGAGAAGAATGAGTAACCGTGATGATAGAAGAGGTAGATCTGAGGTAAAAAGAGATCTACAAGAAAGATATATAAGAGATGGAGAAGAAAAGAAGACAAAAGGAAAAAAAATTGGTCTTGGTGTTGGCAACACCTAATCAGGCGTTGCCTACGCTGAAAAAGAGTTGATGACATTGGAGTCAGCATTGATCAGTGGATTCAGCGTTGAAAGAAGTTTGAGGGCGTTGCCTACGTCTATCCCGGCGTTGCCAATGCCCGAAGGAGATTTTTTAGGAATTTCAAGATTTTTCATATAGATTCAATCTTAAACCCTAGGGTACGTATCTTCTTGCCCCTAGAGCTGTTTTGGACGAATTAAGGTCAAATTCTAGGGTTCTAAAGCTTCTAATCAGTTGCTTGATGTTTTGCAACATCGAAACAAGTTTTAAAGGTACAATGAAGTTTATGCGTAGCTAAATCACTCGTAGTTGTTCCCGGGTGTAGGATTACTTTGGTTTGATGATTTTTCTTGGTTTATACTTTGTTGGATTAGAGTTGTGATTAAATCATTCGGTTAATTGCATTCTATTGTTTGCCTTTATTGATTAAACGATTTGGTTCTTGGGATTTGATGTTTTCATTAGTTATTCGGTTTTCTAACCGTAAACCATTGAATTCAGTTAAGTCTTATGTTCTGAAATTGGTAGGTAACTAACTAGGGATTCATCTTTTGTCAATTATTCGGTTTCTAATCGTAAGTCAGCATAGTCAAATTTCTGGGTTTTTATTTATTTACCAACCATTGGTATTATAACAATTCATGTCTATATGAGATTCAACAAGTATATACTAAGTATTTCATTAAACTGTGTAATCTGAACCCAGGAGCGATCCTTTTTCTCTTAATCACTTTTTAATCGGTTAAAGTTTGTCGCTTTTGCAACTGTTTTCATAATCAGCCAACCTTCGAAGCTTAAGTTAGTCTTTTCTGTCTAGTTACTACGTAATTATTGAATAGCATTCTCCATTAATTTACTGTGGATTCAACAACCATACTTTTCATACTACAATCAAAAGTATCTAAAAACTAGTTTTTAACTGTATATTTTATTAGATTCGACACGTGATCACATAATCCTTGAGAATCGAGATGAAGATAATCTAAAACAAATTCCATCATAAATCTTTTTCCATAGATATTACTCATACAGTCATACGTACAACATACCCCTTTAAGTTTCCTGTTTTGACACAAGTCACCCTTAACTTAAAAACCATTATTATTGTTTTTTATTTTCTTTTTCGTTTATAAAAACCAATAAATTTTCAGGATCTAGTCAACTACTTTGGCCTGATTCTTCTGAAAATAGGAGGTTAATAACCACTTTTTAAAGCTTGTTTTCAGGAAACTTAGTTTCATAATTAGTCGGAAGTTGCAACTAATACATGATGCACCTATTTTATGTATTTTGCTACAAAAACTTGCGTAATTATACCTGCGTAAAAATTAGTTTTAAACCATCCCTCCCTATATATTAAATGAATGCTGTTAAATAAATTATATTTTTATGGGTAAAAGATAAAAAAAGAGATCTGAAGCCCATCTTTTAATTTTTATGGTTATATATTGCATTTGTTGCGTATCAACTTAAAGCTTCAATCCAAGCTGCATATCCTTGTCTGTGTGTGTATCTCAGGCCAATCAAATCATGTACAGGGTAGCAAGCGCGTCGGAGTATTTAGTGATCACCGGAAACCAGATCGACGACATCAAGATCGCAAAGAAAGCATGGGTGTTTCCCGGCCAAACCTGGTCTGTCTTCGACATTTCTCCCGTCAACTACACTTTCGAAGTGATGGCCATGAGTGCCGAGAAACTCCCCTTCATCCTCCCTGCCGTATTCACCATCGGCCCACGCTCCGACGACGAAGACAGTCTCCACAAATACGCCAAGCTCATCTCCCGTCACGATAAGCGATCCACTCATATGAATGAGCTGGTGAAGGGGGTGATCGAGGGGGAGACACGTGTCCTGGCTGCCTCCATGACCATGGAAGAGATCTTCAGAGGAACCAAGGATTTTAAGCAGGAGGTGTTCGAGAAAGTTCAGTTGGAACTGAATCAGTTTGGATTGTGGATCTACAATGCAAACGTCAAGCAGTTGGTGGACGTTCCTGGACACGAGTATTTCTCGTATCTAGGGCAAAAAACACAGATGGAAGCAGCAAATCAGGCCAAAATTGACGTCTCTGAAGCCAAGATGAAGGTCATAATCATCTATCTTTCTTTTAAGTTGCTTTGTTTTTGAATTTTGGCTACATATATATATATATATATAGGGGAGGGATCAAGAGAAAACCACAAAGTTAGGCGAAAACCACATCATTTCAGGCAATTTTTTTATTTACGTATAGGTATCCAAAAGTAATTTTTTTGATTTACGTATACGTAACCACAATTTTTTTGTTTTATGTTTACTACGTAACACTATGTGTAAAAATGTTTTTTGGTAAAAATGTTTAATATTACATTGATAATCTTATAAATAAATAAAAATAAAATAAAACAAAAAATAAATATTATTATATGATTGGATAAAATTGGTTTTTTAGTGGTTTTCGCGGTTTTCGCCTAACTTGTGGTTTTCTCTGGAACCCTCCCCTATATATATATATATGTGTGTGTTGGATAACAAAGAACAATATATTAATTCAACAACATGTACATGTTCTTCGACACAAGTAGGTTTAAGTATGTTGTGAAATCAACCTGCAATTGATAGCAACACCCTTTTTCTATGCATGTACCCGCCTTCCGCTTGTACATTCAAGTAAAGATTAAACAAATCAATCTTTGTTCCATTTTTCAACTTAGGAGGAAAGTTTTCCCTTTTCACGATCTTTAACCACTTTATGATTCTTTTAAATTCACACTTGAAAGGCACTTTATGTTTTATAAGTAAATCATGAATCTTTAGCAAGTCTAAGAACCCAATACAACTTTCAAGGTTGAGTTCTTTCCTAGGGTTGGTTACCCGACTTTTGAGTCACAAAGTCCCAAATCTGTTGTCTAAACTCTTCATCCGTTTGCTCTGGACTTTCCCTATGATCTCAAGATATGTATCCACTGCCCACTTTTCCCTTTTAAAGTAAGCATCGTCATGAACATAGTCCATGACCGTAACTGAAGATGAGGAAGATTAAGAAGCAGGAGGAGAAGAGGCTAAGAAGTAGGGGAATAGTTTATCATCAAAACATGCTTCTTATTCCCAATACGTAACCCACTTATATAGATTATGCAATTACAAATGGCACCCTTAAACTGAAAATAAAACAAAATAGTCTCTGAACTTGGGAATAATAATAAAAACGTAACAGTCCAAAATACCATTTGTACCATGAACACCCTTGCTGAACCTCACCCTATGTGATTTCCTAAGTATGCAATGTTCACACTGATCTAAGTCATAACTCCCTAACTTTTCAATAGCATGATGTTTCTTTAATTCTGCTAGACCTTGATTACTTATATGACCCAACCTATTATGCCATAGCTTTGCATAATTCACCTTATTTCCCTCAGCAACGGAAACAGATCCATACACTACTTCACCATCCAACACATAGGTGTTGTTACCTTTTCTTGAACCATGGACTCATTTATCACCTTAGCCTTACCATTTTTCAAGCTAACTGAATATCCAGAACTTTCAAATGTGCCAAGTGATATTAAGTTTCTTTTTAAACCAGAAATGTATTTTACCTTATTTAGGTCAAACTCAACACCATTCTCCAACTTGATAGTTATAGTTCCAAGACCTTCTATTTTACAAGGCCTATCATCTACAAGTTGAACACCACCAAGATCTTTTATATCCAAAATATTAAAAAATTCTATATTAGGACTCATATAAAAAGAGCATCCTGAATCTATTATTCATTCATGTCTAGCACCTTTATTAGCCACTACCAATGCATCAGAACTTCCATATCCATCAAAAGAATCATCTGTTGACTGATTACTTTGATGCCTTGGTGCATTTCCATCCACTTTCTTTTTCTTTCTTTCTGGACAGATTCTTTTGAAATGCTTTTCTGAATTACAAACATAACATCTTCTTTTGAACTTCGATCTTGACCTTGCAGGAGTCTTTGACTTAGGAACCCTCTGTTCAGTCCTTCCTCTTACAAACAGACCATCATCAGCCTCATATTTTACATGTGTTCTTTTCTTTAGTTCTTTGGAATTTAAGGCTGCTAACACCTCTTCCATAGATAAACTCTCCCTACCATACATAAGAGTGTCTACGAAATGTTCATATGATATATGGTGGTAGAGATGTTAAGAAAATAATTGCTTAGTCTTCCTCATCTAAAAACTACTTCAATATTTTCAAGATCTAGCACCAATTTGTTAAATTCATCAGTATGGACTTCGAATGACTTACCAGGAACCATGTGAAAAGTATATAAGCTTTTCTTGAGATATAACCTGTTAGCCAGGATTTGGTCATGTATAGGGTTTCTAGTTTTGACCAAACTCTTGTTGTTGAAACCTCTTTCGACACCTCTCTCAATACCCTATCTCCAAGACTCAAAATAATCACACTATGAGCCTTCTCTAAGATATCTTTCTTCTCCTTATTAGTTAGTGTAGCTGGTAAATTTGATTCGCCCAACAAAGCATCACTAATCCCCTGATGAACCAGAAGTGCCCTCATCTTGACATGTCATAATCCGAAATCATTTCTTCCATCAAATTTCTCCAATTCCAACTCAGTGGAAGCCATTCTTCGATCTCAAATTGATTCAACTATCACCTTCTTTGAATTCGAGCCGTAACGTGGCTCTGATACCACTTGTTGTAATTGAAATGCGGAATTCACAATTAAACACCAAAGAAATCTAATACAAGAATAGAATCAAGATAGAAATAGCATCAAACGATTAACCCATAAATGATTACAGAATGGAAGTGAGAATGATCAAGAAAGAAATCTTGATGTACAATGACCTAACTATTACATTTATCCCCAATTCTCTAACAACCAAACAATGGTTTAACAGCTACTAACAACTCACTAATCAAATGACTAATTTGCCTTCAACTTTATAAGCAAATGACAAAGTTGCCCTTAAGGACTTTTACTACCATTGATTTATCTTGACTATCAGCGGAACTAACTTGTGATGTTGAAGCAGATGAACTCTGGGAAGGAGCAATTGCAGTATGTGTGTTAGGAACAGAATGAGTGTGATCACCTGATGTTGTAGTGTCTTCCAGCATGTTTTTATCCTTTCCGCTCCCATCTAGATTCTTCCAAAAATACAGCATCCCGCCTTGTTTGGATTCTTTTGATCAAAGGATTGTATAATCTATATCCTTTAGTCTGAGAAGAGTATGCAATGAAGATACACTTCTCAGACTTATTATCCAGTTTCTTTCTGTTTTGGACCAGACCATATGCTAAGCAACCAAACACTCTAAGGTGACTAATCACTGGTGCATAATACACATCGTCAAGTAGTTTATACTTACCATTTTTAGTATTGATTCTAACCTCACCTTTTCCTTCTATGGCCAGTTCCTTTTTGTCACCAAGTTGTACATATAACTTGAATGACTCATCAAGCTTTGTGAAGCTTGCATTTAATCCTGCCATATGGTTAGAACACCCTAAGTCTATAAACAAACTTACAATCCTAAAAAATAGCATGAAACCCAGAAAAATATTAAACAATATTGACCAACGGCTTCTTGACTTGACTTGCAAGCAAGTGACCCATACTGCTTACCCGGACTAGTTTGAATTACCTTCAACAACATAAATAATCTGACAATGATTTTGTGATTGTTTGATTCAGGGAGAAATAGGAGCGAAGCTCCGAGAAGGACAAACACTGCAGAATGCGGCTAAGATTGATGCAGAGACAAAGATCATAGCGACGCAGAGGGAAGGGCAGGGTAAGAAGGAAGAGATAAAGGTGAGGACGGAGGTGAAGGTGTTTGAGAACGAAAGGGAGGCTGAAGTGGCAGCAGCAAATGCTGAGTTGGCGATGAAGAAGGCAAAGTGGGCCAAGGATTCACAGGTGGCGGAGGTGGAGGCGACTAAGGCGGTGGCACTCAGGGAGGCCGAGCTGCAGAAGGAGGTTGAAATCATGAACGCGTTGACTCAGACTGAGAAACTTAAGGCTGAGTTCTTGAGCAAGGCTAGTGTTGAGTATGAGACCAAGGTAACATACATACAGATCATGAAACCAAACTTGTATTTCTTGAATAAACAGATTTAATATTAATCATTAAATTCAACCGGGACAAAGGTACAAGAGGCAAATTGGAAGCTTTACGAGAAACAAAAGGCTGCAGAAGCAATTCTTTATGCGAAAGAAAAAGAAGCAGAGGCTCAGAAGGCTATGGCTGAGGTCACCTTCTACTCGCGTAAACAAGTTGCTGATGGTGAACTGTATGCAAAACAGAAAGAGGCTGAAGGTCTTGTTGCCCTTGCAGAGGCCCAGGGGACCTACTTAAGGACCCTTCTGGGTGCATTGGGAGGTAACTATGGAGCTTTAAGAGATTACTTAATGATCAATGGTGGAATGTACCAAGAAATTGCCAAGATTAACGGGGAAGCGGTTAAGGGACTGCAGCCAAAGATTAGTATTTGGACTGGTGCAGATGGTGCTGGGGAGGGCAGTGATGGTCAGGCTGGTGGTGCTATGAAGGAAATGGCCGGGGTGTACAAAATGTTACCGCCGTTGTTTAAGACTGTTCATGAACAAACTGGTATGTTGCCACCAACTTGGATGGGCAAGATCACTGAATCCTAATTAGTAGTTAAATATTATTCTCATATGGAATCATGAATTCAATTCCTTAGTTTAATAATCTAGTGGTGTTAATAAGATTATATAATGTTAAACTGTGAGTTGGAGTTTTTTAATTATGTGGATTTACTTGGTGTTTAATTGTTTAAATGGATCTTTTATGTGGTGTTGCGTATATATTTGGTTGAAACTATTTCTGGAAGTTATATATAAATGGTACCAATAATTGTTACTGTTGGTTTATGTGAATTCATGGTTCGGTTCGTCCGATTTTGAATAAAATCTTGAGCCCAACTACTTGTTACGGTATGTCAGAATGGCCGGTTTTAACGGTTTGAAAGTTTGTTGGTTCTTTCTTTTTAAATCGTTAGTTTGTATTAAAATTTTTAAAATTATAAAGATAGTTAATGAATATAATAATGTACACTTATGCTAGTTATGATTAAAAATCAAATAATACAATTATGCTATATTATATATTTTTTATTTTTAAACATTAAAAATTACATCGAAATAGAAGTCAAGTGGCCAGCAAGCTGCGCCGCTAGCGCTTTTTGGATAGCAAAACCAAGTCTTTTAAAAACTACATTCATAGATTTTGGAGTCATAACATTACAAAGAATGACCCATTGAGCTCGACTAAGTAGTTCCACAGTCTCAAGCGCAAGGAAACCAAAAGTGTCAAATGCAAATGGAATAAACACGTGTTGGTTGTCAAGGCACGCTTTCTTGTGGCTGGTCACTTTGCATGAAGCAGCTTTTAAAGCAACCTGACCCACCGTGAAAGCACTATTCCCCAAGCCCACAAGATGGGAAACCCCTGTTAGATCCGCACACACGTTTTTCTCTCCTATCCATCAAAAGACCAAAATGTCACCTGGTCTAAGTGTTGCTCTTCATTCTAATGGGTCGGTCAAGAAATTCACAGGTGCTTCTTTCTTAACAGAAATCCCTGCATGCCTGAATATGTCAAAAGAACGTCCATAACCAAATTGTGTCGGTACTTGAACCCGAGGAGCTCTCTACAATGTACTGCATGCTCCCCAAAGGAGTTCAACGCGCCTTGCGACAAACATGGAATATCTCATCACCGAAAATAGAGGAATCATAAGGTGATACTTAAGGATAGTACGATACTCCACCGACGATATATGTTGGCCTAACCCATCTATAGGGGATAGCAAGAAGAAAATCTTGAGTATGTAGTTCTCGTAGACACTGAAAAACGGCTTTTTGTCTAATTAAAACTATATATATGCATGTGAAAATAAAAAAAAAATAATTAAATAGCTCATAAACAAACAAAAAAATGTTATAAAATTACTCACAAGTCAATTTTGAGATTGTGAAATTAGTGACGAGAAAAGCTTAATCTTAGCATTTACACCCCTATCTCTCCAAACGTGAAATAAGGTTTTGACGATATTTAACAACTTTAGGCTTTCAACTTTTTTATTTTTGGACTTTTACACTAGATTAGACATTTTATATTTTTATTTAACTTAGAATTTTATAAAATCACCAATATAAATATAACTTCATCATAAAGTATTATATTTTAAATTTCAATGTGTTACAATAGTAATATAAAAATACAATAAACTATAAAGTCGTTCAAATTTATATTATAATTATTATTTTATACAATTAAAACACACATAATCTACACAAGTGTCAAAAACTAATATGCAAAATCACTCTAAAATATCAGAATCTGAACAAGACCTCATAACCGCTCTTAATACTACAAAAGAGAAATACAAATACAGTGACACAAACATATAAGACTTTGCATATCGTCAATGAGATGACACACTCTCTCTCTTTTATATATACTATCCAACAAGGATATGGAGCCTCCATGGATCCCTTTGACCGCGTGTTCTCCAGAGTTGAAACGGGTCAAGGATGACTAAATCCGGTTCGTCTTATGCAAGTCCGCGATCCAAATAAGCACATGATCTAAACAGCTTCAGCCCAATATGCAAACAATAAAAGAAACAATTATAAGAATAAGTATTTGAATTGATATAAAATATAAAATGATATTTTCAACACAAGCCATCCATTTAGTTTGCACTTGCATTGAAACTTCCAACCTTACGATGAGTGGAGTTCCATAAATGGTAACGCGTCACATATATAATGACATTTGTTTCTATTTCCCAAACGGCAAAGGTAATGATGCACATAAACGCTCTTTACAACAATAATGTAACAAACATTAAAGAACAAAATATATAATCTTCTTAGAATTTATTTTATAGATATAATTTATCGTAAGTATCTTATAATTTATGATTTAATTAGGTTCTATAAGTTTTTATCTTTATTGTATAACTATAAACTAATGATTAATAACTTATGAAAATCACAAAAGTAGCCATAAGATACTTAATGGTTTAGTAGTTTAACAATCCAGTCGACGGTTCGAAACTTAAAACCGTCTTACTTGTGCTTGTACAAAGGATCTATAGTTGACTAGATTCTCATTTGACATCTTTGTTCGATGAGTCGATGTTTTAGTTGCTTTACGATGTTCTTAGTTTATGGTATTAATGCGTACTGAATACTGATGAACTGAAGAACTCCTTTTGTGCAGATTTTTTCATTTTCTATGTAAACGATATAGATCTATCGCATGGACATGTAACAAACAAGTCAATAATTATTACCCCCAAAAACCTAAACCCCCCACCTTCAAAAAAAACCTAAACCATAAAATCTAAACCCTAAAAGCTAAACCCTAAGGCTAAACCATAACGCTAAAACCATATAATTCAAACGTAAAATCTAAACCTTAAAAGCTAAGATGGTAGAGTTCGACAAGACGGTTCCAACGCTGCTGGAATTAGCTCAATCGAAGTTTGTTTGATATCGTTTCTTAAGGTTTTTGTCATTTCTTAGATTTCTTAGCGAAAAACTACTTCATATTTGAACTTCCCCCTATATATATAACTAGGTTAGTTACCCGTGTATTATACCGGTTAAAAACATAAAAAATATGAAATGATAAACTATGTACATAAATCATAAATCTAGAATCTTGAAATATTATGTGAAATAAATAGTGTATTACATTGCTTGAATACATAAAACAATGAGAAATGAAAAAGTGTTTACATGTCATAAATATCTAAAAATTTCTTTATATACAATATTTGATATTTTATTTGTAACTTGACAATCTCTATCTAAGATCAGTAGTTTTGCTTAGGGGTGTTCAAAGTCGGATATCCAAAAATTCGGATATCCGAAATTTTCGGATAGTGGATTTCACTATCCGAATCCGAATTTTGGATATCTGAAAATTCAGATACGGATTCGGATAGTGAAACGGATATCCGAAAATATAAATAAAAAAAAAAAGTATATAAAAATAATATTTTTAAATTACAAAAACAATTAAAAACCTTAAAAAACATTAGAAAATATACATATAAAAATATATAAATATAATATATCGGGTTTTGATTCAAATTTTCTTATTTTTAAATAATAAAAACAATTAAAAAAATATATAAATATAATATTTCGGATATTCGGATATCCGAACTATCCGAAATATCCGAAAATCACTATCCGAATCCGAAAATTCGGATATCCGAATTTTCGGATAATTCGGATTCGGATTTTCGGATAATTCGGGTTCGGTTTTGGATTCAGATTTTTTTGAACACCCCTAATTTTGCTCCATCTCTACTTTTAACTCTGGATAGTGTCACTAGGGGTGCAAACGAGCCGAGCTGCTCGCGAGCTACTCGTTAAAAAGCTCGAAACGAGCCGAGCTTAAACGAGCTCGAGCCGAGCTCGAGCCTAAGAATAAGCTTGTTTATTAAACGAGCCCGAGCCCGAGCTTCACTTATCGAGCTCGAGCCGGCTCGCGAGCCTTAACGAGCCTTTTATTTATATAATGTTTTTAATATATTTAATATATATTTATAAAATAATAATAATAATTAGTATATATAAAATTAAGATAAATATAATTAAATAATATGTATTATGTTATATATAAAAACTATAATAAAATTTATATAAAAATAATTATAAATATATATAAATTAATTAATATATAATAAACGAGCCGAGCCCGAGCCGAGCTCGAGCTTGTAAAGCTACCAACGAGCCGAGCCCGAGCTTCAAAATTAGAGCTCGAATCAGCTCGAGCTCGAGCTCACAGTAAGTTAAACGAGCCGAGCTCGAGCCTAGTCAAGCTCGGGCTCGGCTCGGCTCGTTTGCACCCCTAAGTGTCACATACAATTGACCATGTGTGACAGAGATTATCTAAAAAACAAGCTAGTCTTAGATAGTAATTGTCCTTGACTTTTATTAATTTGTCCTTGCAACTATAACTCAATCAGGGTTGTTTTAAATGTAAAACAGTAACAACATTCGTGCACCTGGAAGCCACATGGTTATTAACCATAGTCAGGTAGACATTTGACATGCAAAACAATCACAAATCACACTATTTTAGTGTTGAGGATTAAAAGATACATCCATAAATATGATGGCAAAGAAAATTTGATGTACTTCAAATGTTTTGGTATATACAAACTATAGAACAGAAAGATATAATTAATTAATAGACTAAATTATAATTTTTGTCTTTTATGTTTTCTAAAATTATGGAATGAGTCATTTAAAACTTTTACTTTCACTCACTGTCCTTTATTTGAATAGTTCTCTCGTTTTTTGTCCTTTTGACTAACTGGAGTTAAATATTTCTGTTAATTCAAGGGCATTATTGTCTTTTAGCTCTAAAGGACAATTCTTGTAATGTAAAGTTTACTTAATTTTTTTTTATTTTTTTTCTTTTATTCTTCTTTTAGTTTTTTTATCACTTTTATTTAAAATTTTATTAATTAATTAACCAACTTATTTATTTTATAAAGATATATAATTTTTTATTTTTTTATTTTCGTTTGTTTGAATAAGTAATATACTTTTCTCACTTTTATTTTAAAGGTTTCTTTAAAATTTTATTAATTAATTAATTAAGAAACTTATTTATTTTAAAAATAGATTTTTTTTATATTTTTATAATTTATTTATTTTCTTTTTTTTATTAAGCTATTTACTTTTATCATTTTACAAATATTATATTTCTTTATACTATTTTTTATATACTAGAGAGTTAGTAGGAGTTTAAAATTTACTTTGTAATCATAGACTCAACCTTGAGACCTTGTTTTCAGTCGAGCAAATATTTAATTGATACTCGTTTGTTTATAGCCTATTTTTAACCCAATAGGTTTTAACTAAGAAATTTGTTAATTAGTGAAACATGGTAAACTAGTTCGATATAAATGTATTATGTATATTGGTTAAAATATAATTAAGTCCCAAATCAAGAGTGAACCAAAACAGGTGAAGCGTTGGTTTTCGGTTGTTAAGGTCGGGCAGTTGAGCCGTTCAAACCGGCTCTAACCTTTCTAGGATTTTACCTAAAGCTGTCACGTAAAAGAAATCCGTTAAAAGGGGTTCTAGAGACAACCCTGTGACGGTTAAGTCGATATTCGTAGACTTGTAAATGAACTGAACAAGTACAAACTGAACATATTCGTTTCGTTCGTTTAACTTTAACTAAACAAACGATCGAACACGAACAAATAATAAAATTTTAAAGAAACGAAAATAAAGGAAATTAAATAAAAAATATGTATCTTTATAAAATAAATAAGTTGGTTAATTAATTAATAAAATTTCAAGATTGAGAGTATGATTACAAAATAAACTTTAAACTCTTACTATCTCTCTAATATATAATAAATAGTAAAAAATATAATAATTGTAAAATGATAAAATTAAATAGCTTAATAAAAAAGAAAACAAATAAATTATAAAAATATTAAAAAAAATCTATTTTTATAAAACAAATAAGTTGTTTAATTAATTAATAAAATTTTAAAGAAATTTTTAAAATAAAAGTGAGAAAAGTATATTACTTATTTAAACAAACGAAAATAAATAAATTAAATAAAAAATATATATCTTTATAAAATAAAAAGTTGGTTAATTAATTAAAAAAATTTAAATAAAATCTATAAAATAAAAGTGATAAAAAGAATAAATAAAGAATAAAAGAAAAAGAAATAAAAGAAAAAAGTAAAGTAAACTTTACATTACAAGAATTGTCCTTTACTTAACAGAAATATTTAACTCCAGTTAGTTAAAAGGACAAGAAATGAGATAACTTTTCAAATAAAGGACAATGAGTGAAAGTAAAAGTTTTAAAGGACCCATTCCATAATTTTAGAAAACATAAAGGATAAAAGTTGTAATTTAGTCTTAATTAATGTGTCAAGTACGATTACAAAAACCTTATTATTTGAATAATATTGTAACTTTTTAGAGTAACATGATTTAGGAGGTTGTATGCATTAAAACTGCAATTTGGTTACTTTTGACCCGTTTCTGTTTAAGCTAAATTATTTTTAACACGTGTTTGACCAGTTAAGATGTAAATGGGTTCAAACATGCACCTCTAGGCTAAACGAACAATAACTTTACGTACCTGAGTGTACGAAGGGATTCTAATTCAGCTCAAGTATTGACTATGAATCACAAATTTTTCATATTTGACTTCTAATTCACTAACAGTACGACAGGATTTTTATGTGGCTCATGTACATAATCAGCCTGCTCATCTACAAATTTCTTGTTCATTTCACTTGCCTCTTCCTTTAAGCTAGAAATTAACTGTTTTTGACAGGTGATTGGATCTCACCTAAAGAAACAGTTTAGAAAGTATAAATCTGCAAACAATAAGCTTTAAACACAACAAAAGTGAGTTCGTGTCTTTGTTAGATATGATATGTACGGTCGGGTTGGGCTGACCAGCCAACACTTTTGTGTCCATTTCTTTATAAATTTGTAAACAAATGTATTAAATATAGTTAAAAAAACTATATAAGTAAAATATATACAATTATTTTAAATAAAACAATTAACTAACAAACGAACTACTCTTTATGGATGTAACTAACTAAATGCAAAATATAACTGACTTTTGAATGGGTTAATTAGGTATCCGTGATTAGACTTGCACAAAAAAACCGGTTCCGGTTCCTACCCGGCCCAAACAAGAACCGGTTACTACCCGAATGTACCCGCAGGTTCCTACCCTGTTCCTAGATTATTCCACTCGACTGGTTCCTACCCGGACCCGAACCGGACCAGTTTCTACCCGGGCCCGGCTAGAACTGGTTCCTACCCTGTTATAGCCGTTAAAACGAGTTTTATAAAAAAAGGACCGTTTTTTAACGGTCATATGACCTTTTTGCAATTTTTGACTGTTTTATTTGTATTTTAGCCCCCCCTAAGTTAGTATAAATAGATGTTGGATGAATTGGTTATGTACCCAATTTGAAAACGAAAACGAGCGAAAAAAACGCAAAAAATACTTGTTTTACTCTCATTCCTGACTTTCTACTCTCAATGGCTCAGACACAATCACAATCATCTGTTGCTCAATCACCAACTGTTGTTCGAGTGATTCCACATAATAGGAATCAAGAAATTTGGTGCAATTGAGATTTGGTTGAGTTGAGTGATGGTCTCAAAAGGCTCGTTGCAAGTTTTGCGTCACTTTTTTTAGCAAAGAATCAAACTCAAGTTTAAAGAAGCACATTATGCAAAAATTTTGCAAGACGTTGAAGGCGACGACGGATCACTCCGAACAGACACAATTGGGTTGTGAAGGTCAAATATTTCATTACGACGTAAATATGGTTCAAGATCAAATGGCGAAGTTCGTGATTCAAGAAGCTTTGCCGTTTGACCACTTCGACAACCCTCGGTTGACAAACATGATTCGGTAGACGCTTCAACCTCGTTACACACACGTAAGTCGTACTACACTTAGACGTTATTGTTTAATGGAATGGAAAGAAAAGGAATCTCAATTTCCGATTCTATCCGCTATGGCCCGTGATTTACTAACCGTCCAAGCTTCTATGGGTGTTCATTATTCGAATCGCACTCGAATAACCCGAAATTCGATTCGAATAAAAATTTCGAATTCGAATTTCGTGTTATTCGAATCGAATAATTATTCGATTCGAATAAATAAGTCGAATTCAAATTTGAATATCTGTTATTCGAGCCTATTCGAATAACCCGAATAACACACACATATAAATATATAAGTTATATAATTATTGGGTTTGTAACTTATTTAATTGCTTTTGGTTTGTCTTATTAGGCCAAATCAAAAAAACAAAAACATAATCTCTAATTCTCTATCACTCATCATCCATCGATCGATTTAAGTATTTAACTCATTCAAAATCCGACACTCATATGTTTTAACCTAGAACTCGATAGTTGTAAGACTCGTTATGTTGATTTTGCAATTATGTATGTGTTAAATTGTTAAAAGTTTAGTAAAATACTAATTTACTTTTTTTTGTAATATTTATTTTTTTCCTTATCCAAATAAGTCGAATAAACCCGAATTCGAATAAGCTTATTCGAATATTAGGCGAATTCGAATCGAATTGGGTTATTCGAATAAATAATGTTATTAGTCGAATTTCGAGTTATTCGAATTGGGTTATTCGAATAAATAAAAAATACATTTTATGTTATTTAATGTTATTTTAATTATTAAAAAAAATATATACCCGGGCCCGGTTTGGAACCGGTTCCATACCCGAACCGGACCCGACCCTACCCTAACCGGTTCCACCGGGTATGCTTTCCCAACCCTAAAACCGATTCCGGTTTCGGTCCCTACCCGGCGAAAAACCAACACGGTCCACCAAGAGCCGGGTTCTTGGGCCCAACCCGGTTTGTGCACCTCTATCCCTGATGGCCGCAAAATCGATTAAAAGGAAACGGTTCAAATGGGTTGATTGGGCAGAAGGTAAACGTGTTTTTAATGCATAACACCTCCTAGACCATATTAAAAAAAAGATTATTACTTAAATAATATGGTTTTGTAATAGTATTCAACTTCATGTAAACGAGTAGGTTAACCCGCGCGTTGCGGCGGGGCACGAGTTAAATCGACTGAAACCACAAAAAGAACACCGTAACCGGTTTTGATAATACCAGTACCGACAACGATGTTGTTCGCTCATTACCGACGCGGTCCGTCACGGTAACGGTACTCGTTATAGGTTACGACAAAAAAACTCGTTTTAAATACAACTCCGTTTTTTTTATAAAGAGGCATTGCCCCAGAAAATAGAACTCCGTTTTTGAAAAAAACTATATCGGAATGTCGAGAAAAAAATACAGCTGTGCATTCCGTTTAAAAAGAAAGTAAACGAACGAAAATTTTACGTATAAGGGGTTGAAATGAAATTAAAAAAAAATGTTTAAGTTATTATTTAAAAAAAAGGTAGAAAACGGTAAAAAAAAATAACATAAAAGGAAAATAAAATAACAAAAAGGAAAAAGAAGTTAAGGAAGGAAAGAGTTGGTGAGGAAAATCAGGTAAAGGGAGAAAGTCTGAATAGGAAAGTGGAAAAAAATGAGGATACACGGACTTGAACCCGGCTCAAACATAGGAAACAAAGGTTTAAGAGACACTGCCTTAACCAGTGAAGCAAAGAGGCTTTTGTGTTCCCACGAAATTAATAGATAACATCAAATAAATTCTGAATTTACTGTGGCAAAGAGTTGCCTTTTAAATAAGATGATAATATCTCAAATTTTGCACTATAAACTGTTTCTGGGTGAACACTACCCGGTTAAATGGAACTTGACTCCAAGTTAAAGAAGAATATAACAGCAAAAACTAACATCCATTCTAGTCAAGGACCATCGATGTTACGTTTTGACAAACTTGTGGACCATCGGTGTCGTTTTTCAAACTTGGGAACCAAACTTGTAATTTGTGCAAACCACAAGAACCATCCGTGTAAATAACTCTTTTTTCAATAGCCAAATTTTGTTATTATAAAATATCAAACTTTTACATTTTTACAATTTAAGAATATACTTTAACCAAGGTAAATGTGTCATGACAACTAAGGGGTTGTTTGGTTCATTAAGAGCTGAACATTAAGAGTTGAACCATTAAGAGCTCTGAATGGTTTAGCATGGTTTCTGTGTTGAACCATCAAGAGGCTGGATGAACTATTAAGAGGCTGGCAAAATCTGAAACAAACACCCACCATCTCTGATCGATTCAGAGGTAACCTCTTAATGGAATCATTAAAAGGCTATCAAACAGCCCCTAAGTTGACAAGAGACGTTTAATGAATGAAGCAATTTCACATATATACGTAATTCCAAAGTTATTCATTATTATTGAAATAATTCATACACTATTATCAATTTATTATCAGAAGTCTTTAATTGATTGCAAAATCAATAATCAAAAGAGTAAAAATTTAGGTTTGTATTCGGGACCATGTTATTTAACACGCAACAATACTAATTCGCTTCAGCCCAAACAACATATTGTACTTCTTTCCCATTACAATTGATTTTTTATAAGGAACCAAATATTTATCATCAAACGGGTTTACTTGTGCATTAATGAGAATAAAGTCTAATACATTAGCACAAGTAGATATGCGACTAGAGATGTAAACCAGTCGAGCCCAAGCTTACCTAAACTCGACTACTGCTCACAGTGACGGATCCAGGATTTTTTGTCAGCGGTTGCAAAAACTTGAAAGGTCAAAACGGGTAAAAAATGGACCGGTTAAAATGGGTCAAATAATGATAATTTATTCGTCTAAATATTTAAAAATAACCAACTAAAGCAATGGAAATTCGTTTACTAACCCTTTTATGCTCCCTTGACGATGACTACATGAGGCCTCGAGTGAGCGAGTAGGCGAGTAGCTTAATAAAAATATGCTATTGAAGGGAGACCTGAGATCAGTAAGTATATTTTGAAACTAAAAATCATTCTTAAATAAAAAAAATCAATACAAACATCATTCTTAAATAATAAATAAAAGTCAATGTTGGTAAAAAAATTGAATGAATGGACCGACTAAAGAAAATAAGACAGTAGCAATTGAAAAAATTAGTGAGATTATATTCTATCATTTGCTTCTTTGGGGGCCAGAGTGACTTTTTGGTAGGAGCCTCTATGAATTGATTAACCATTTTAACCTTGTTGGGCTAGTTTCAGTGGGTGCCTATACGTCCCCTGAGATACACATACATCCGCCTCTGAATACTCAAGCATTACCCGTTTAAAGGGAAGTTCATTTCAGAACAAGTAAATTCTGTAAGAACAAAGGGAACAAACCTAAATTGTTTAATTTTTGATCCATGGTAAATTTTTTAAAAATTTTATGCTTCTTACATACAAATATGTATGTTTATGTACATAAAAAACCATTAAACTAGTTTTTCATATGTTTTTATATATTTAAAATTTTCCTACACATGTGTAGGTAAAAAAAGCTACACATAAATTACACATGTGTATGTATGTATGTATATAAGCGAAATTCAGTTCGCATTTTTTTGTTTGAATTTCATGAAAAACGAATAAACATTACTTTTATATCATTTTCTTATATTTTGTAACTCTTTAAAATTGAAAAAAGTGAATGATTCGTTTTGTTCTGCGTGTTCTCGCAATATTTAGTCATCTGAATTGAACCATCCCCTATCCGTTTATTATTATTAACTATTGTTAGAACTCGTGTGTTACACAGGGTTATTAATAAAATAAATGTAAAATAAAATACAAATTAAGACTAAATAAATGATGAATACAATTCATAAATCAGTAAATACTTCTTTGTATACAACGTTGGATGTTTTGTTTAAAATTTTTCCATCCTTGTCTAAGGCTAAAATATTTAACCCGTCTCTGCTTGAAAGGGCAACATATAATTGACCATGAGTGAAAACCGGTTGCCTCAAGAACAATCCAACCCTTGATAGAGACTGACCCTGACTCTTATTTATTGTTATGGCGAAACAAACGGAGAGTGAAAACTGTCTTCTTTGTAGTTTGAAAGGGATTCTTTTGTCTGAAGGCGTCAAATTTATTCTTGGAATAAATGTGCGAGTCCCAATATTGCTTCCAGAAATGATCTCTGCCTCGATAACACGACTGCCAAGAGATTTGACTTGTAATCTAGTTCCATTACATAACCCATTTTTCTGATCAATATTTCTAAGCAACATTACTGGCACACCTACCTTCAAAACTAAACTATGATTTGGCAATCCTGAAATTTTAAGACCATTAAGAACATCTGGTGAGTATAAACTTTGTTGAAAATTATCGTTCAACTGTTCTGACTGGCATATGCTATCTGAACTTAGGAATTCTTTTTGTTCACCGGGGAACATTGACAACAAACGATCATTAATTTTCTTCACTACTTCATTTGTCGGAGCAAGTATTGCTCTTTCTTGAAAGAATTGAGGATTTTTGTAGTGTTGAAGAATATATGGATAAACAAAGTCAATTAAACTTCCAATAGGATCGACAGAATCAGTAATAAGTGAATCATCAAGTATATCAATCACAGCATCTCCATCATTAATGCCACCAACATTTCCCTCTCCCAAGTCCAAAAGCCATTTTGCAAAGTTTTGTGTCTTTTCTATATCAGTGTTGTCATTCCCAACGATCAGTCTCATGTTTTTTGTTAACTTTAGCAACTTGCATTTTCTCCAAATGTAGGATGAACATAAAGCAGCACTGACAATGTCTTGTCTGCTTTCGTTTGGCACAACAGGTAGTATTTGTCTAAAATCACCCCCAAATACAATAACTTACATCCAAATGGTATATTACTTTTGTTTGAAGAATTTGGGTTCAAAATGTCATTCAAAGATCTATCCAAAGCTTCAAATGCATGCTTATGAACCATCGGAGCTTCATCCCATATAATCAATTGTGTTTGACTTATTAAATGCGCAACTTCGCTACCTGGCTTAATACGACAAAGAGAATCTTCATTAAGATTGAGAGGAATGAGAAATCTAGAATGGGCTGTTCTACCTCATGTCAGTAACAACGAAGCAATACCACTTGACGCAACATTTAAAACGATTTCACCTTTACATCTAATTGTTGCTGATAATGTTTTCCACAGAAAGGTTTTACCAGTTCCATCATAACCATACAGAAAAAATACACCTCCTTTCTTATCTGTAACAGCTCTCATTACCTTGTTAAAAACGTTTCGTTGTTCATCTGTTAACGAAATCAGAAGAGTATGTAGCTCCTTCTGCAAAGAATGGATATCATAAGACAATTCTTCATTAATAAACCTATTTTGTGCCGAAGATATACTCTGGTCGTCAGGATAAGGCATGGTGGTATAGTTTCGTAATATAAAGTTATTACGAAGCAGAAATTTCTCTATTTGCAACAAAGTCAAGTTCTTAATTTGATCTTCGGTTAGTAATAAATCTGAAAATGCAAAAAACATTCACAATTTAAATAAAATATTCTTATGAAAACACAAAACGTATTATATAATAATGTGCATTAAAAGTAAGATACTTGGATTCTTTAATAATATTTTTTGGTTGAATAGAATATCGTCTGAAAAATATTTCCACGTATGTTCCCACACAAAATCTGGTCTTGACAAGCTATTAGACATTAGCATTGTTGCAAATAAGCTTCTTAGGAAATAACCAGAGCCCGAATGACTTGCTTCTTGGATTGCTTCAATGTACTCCATGTCATCATCTAACAGACCAAGGTCATAACATGCATATCTAAATGTAGCACATAGATGACCATTTACTGTATGAATATCTTCAAATGATTTTGGACCTTTGACTTTGTTTAAAAGAATTCTTAAGAAATAGGCTTCACCAAAAGAAGGAGAAACTGAATGAATTCTACCAATTGCAAAACCTTTTTTCCTGGGTTCCCAACGCCGATCTGGAATTTTATAAACAAATTGCGTAGGAAATTCAACATAAGTAAGTTGTCGGACTTGTTCATATTTTGCGTTACAGATCATCCACGATAAAAACATTGAAGAAGCCACATATGGTTTGTTAAGTATATTGTGAATATCATCGTACGCACCATATACAACTTGTTGCTGTCCAGGAAGATGGAAAGGAAGTCTCATGACAGAAGGTGTCCTGTAATGAACATCATATGAAAATATTCTCCATAATGCCTCACACGCAGATACATATCCGCAATCATAATATTCATTTATCTCATCTACTGATGGTTCATTACTGTTATCGTTACTTCCCACAACGGAAAGAGTAGCTCTATCAGGACCTTTGTTAATATATCTGAACAAATACTTTATTGAGCCAGCTTGATTGCACCATTCAATATTGATATGTGCATGATATCTTCTTAGAGGAACTTTGTTATATGGCACTACGCTTCGATTATCTAACTTGACACCACATTTCTCCACAAAAGGAACCATCATCTCTTCTATGGTATATAGGAAAGCCATTTGTATCAATGCATGTGTCTTGTGAAAAAAATTTTGGAAAATTTTTTGAGCACCTTCGATCAACCATGCATGGACACTTCATATTTTCTACACCACACGGACCATGTATCATGAACTCACGTACAAGATGATATAATTCAGGATCTTCATATTTATTAGGAATCTCTGCTGAAATTACTGGATCAATATAATCAACAGTATGGAGCTTGTGATCCGCATGCATAAATAAACATATATGAGCGTGAGGCAGACCACGTTTTTGAAACTCAACCGTATAAACAACTACATAAACAACAGAAATTTAAAAAATATTAAGAATAAAAAATTGGTAAATATGAAGCGTATTTTATTAATTTGAAAATACCAAAAAGATATATAAGTATCAGTCGTCTAAAAAATAAAACGTCATGAATTTATAAAGTAAAGTACCTGCTTGAACTTTGCCAAATAATGCATTGTCCTTAAGATCTTGGATTATTGCGTCAAGCTTTATTTTAAATAATCTGCATAATATATCATGTCTGTCTTCTGGCTTAATGGTGGTGTCCTTGAGATATCTTTTTACTTCTGGCCATTTTGGATTACATGTTATAGTAATAAAAAAAATCAGGATATCCAAACCATTTATAAAGAGACATGGCATCCAAATAATTTTGCATCATGTAGCGAGCACCTCCGGTAAAAGAAGAAGGAAGTATAACATGTTGGCCAACGTTAGAGATGTTGATGTTTCCCTGATCTTGAGCATTACGAAGATTCTCATACGACTCACATCTGAGTACTTTTTGCTGCTTACGTATGTAATATATCCTTTCACTTTCAATCATAGTGTAAGCGTCAACTAAAAATTGTTGATAAAGTCTCTTAGAATTTAGAATTAATGAGAAAGTACTTAATCTATCCTGAATTCTGTAAGCAAAGAATTCTCTCATTGTACAATTGGGTCGTTTGCTACTGTTTGTATCAGTAACATTTCTATGAGGTATGTCTACTATATACCCATTATCACCACAAGGAAAAAGTAATGCATATTGAAGAGCAAGGTACGAAGGATGTAACTCACTTATACGGTGTAGAATTCCGGATTTTGTTTTTACAATAATATCTCGATTCTCAATAACATCACCAATATCTCCAACAATTAACGTAGCAACTTCAGAAGCTGATGGTAAGTTGTATGTTCTACCATCTTGCTGTCTTTTTCCAATTAGACGTAGCTTTACATCAACGTGTGGGTTCTCTTTAAAACAATCCATCACCATCCTATAAACTTTAACCAACTCATTATGTTCATCTAACATGTGTTTCAGATCTTGTATAATGTTAAGATTAAGATTTTCAGAACTTGATGTCGACCCATCTGCTTGATTACTAAAAAAATATATCAAAAAAATATTTAGTTAACAAACAAATATTTTATAAAAAATTAATTAACAAATAAACTATAACTTATATATATTAATATAAGTTAAAATGCATACCAAAAAATGTTATGTCTATTTGATACTTCATTATCAATATCGTATATGTATAATTGAGAGAACTTTGGTTTAGATCCGGTATCAGGTAGAAGACTTCCTATTGTGTGATAATTTTGTCTGCTCAATCGAAAAACGAATGGAGCGTTACCTCGATTAACAGTTTTATCAATCTTCCCACCCATGGACGTAAAGGAGAACATCGAATTGTAGCGACGAATATTTTGCATGAAGAACTTGCTTTTTGAATCACCACCCAAAAAAAGTTCTTTATAATTTTGTGACGGTGCCTTTAAATCAGGAAGCTCGACTTTTCCGTATCCACAACAAAGGGAATATGTAGTTTTATCTTTAGTTTTTTTCCCTTCATCGCTTCATATTTCCATAACTTTGCATGACATCTTTCACATATAAAGCTCTGTTCTTCGTGTTCCAAGTAATCTATTGATTTTGATAGGTTTGAAAGACAAATATTAATTTCATAATTTTTTTAATGATTAATTATAACATACCTTAAAAGAAAAAAAAAACAAAGTTTACAAATTTTGTATTACCTGTTGAGATGCCAATAAATACATCTTCTCCAACAGTCAAGTTCTCCATAGGTATAGGAGATATATTTCGACGATTACGTAATAAAACTCGCTCCTGATGACACCCTCTTTAAATTAAGATCTTGAGTTATTGTGGATGAATTCCCTGTTGTCATTTAAGCTGATTTTACAGAGTTTTTTATAATCTTTGATGATGGTGTTGTATTGTTGTTGCTACTATCCATCATATCTGACAAATAGTGAAAATGATTTAAAATAAATGCTCTCTTATAGCTTCAATGAGGTTTGTATGGGATGTACTGAAATCGTAATATGAATATTTTTATACTAACCGGTGGTAATGCGGGTTAACGAAGATTTGTGGTTTAGATTATCACAAATATTGTTCATATTTTGATGTGATGTATCAGATGTTTGGTTCTCTTTGTCATATGCTGAGATTACCGGAGTTACACTGTGATACAATGTTTTTTTCATTGTATGTATCCACAAGATTTGTATTATTTTTTTTTACCACTGAGATATAATTTTCTTGTTTTTCTTCTATCAGCAGAAGTCGAACCAATGTTTGAATTAGAATCTATAATAATAAGAAATGTTTCAACCCATGCAAAAATTAAATTAATTTCAATAAAACATTTGATAAATAAAGATAGAACAATGATATTTTATTTATTATGTAATTGTTAGATATGATTTATGTTAATTGTAGTATCTTTCATACCATTTGAGATATCAGAAAATGATCTTCTAGCAACTCTAGCTACAAAAGATATAATAATATTTATTAGTAAAAATGAATAATGAAATACTATATGTGTAGTTAAACGTGTAATACACAGTTTTAACATGGAGATAGTTGAAATACATACCATTTATAGACTCAGGCATCCGTGATAGTTCCGCAGATGATGAATCGAACGGGTTTGTTATTCTAGACATAGGACTTGATGGTGTGTATAATACACAATTTAGAAAAAAACGTATATATCAAACGATTAAAACGATAAGCATATTTAAAAGTTTGATAAACCACACTTAAAATAGGAGTATATAACTAAACAGTAAAAAATAATACTCCTAATTGTAAAAAATGAAATTCGGTGTCTACAAAAACAAATAAAAGTATTGCAACTAAGTATTTATCAATTGAAAGTAATAAGTTGTTGAAAAATAAAGAAGAATCATGTGAAAAAAAACATATTTTTGCATTTTCGTAATTATTCTAATGTGTATTGGCATCCAAAGTAAAAAAAACATACCTAATAAACGAAAACAAACAGGAGTCTTTGTTTATCTAACAACAGTGATAGAGACCTGATAGAAGGGTTATGTTCGTTAGTTTCTTGGTGTTGTAGCTTGAATCTGAGACCTCATTGTTGAATTCCGTTTAGAAAAAGAATTTTTGATAGATGATGAGATAATAGTAATAACAATATTTATATCATATAAATTAAGTTTAATAACAATAACCTAAAAACTCTATTTGTTTGGGAAATACATCTTACTATAAATAAATTAAAACACAATTAGGTAAGTTGTCATAATTGATGTTTTATTTTTGTAATGTTTTTTTAAAGATTTGGTGTTATTGTGGTCATTTTTATTTAAATATTAGATAGATATGTTACAAGGGGAGGGATCAAGAGAAAACCACAAAGTTAGGCGAAAACCGAGAAAATCACATCATTTCAGACAATTTTTTTTATTTACGTATACGTATCCAAAAACAATTTTATTGATTTACGTATACGTAACCATAATTTTTTTGTTTTATGTTTACGTATACGTAACACTATGTGTAAAAATATTTTTTGGTAAAAATGTTTAATATTACATTGATACTCTTATAAATAAATAAAAATAAAATAAAACAAAAAATAAACATTATTTTATGATTAGGTAAAATTGGTTTTTTAAGTAGTTTTCTTGGTTTTTGCCTAACTTGTGGTTTTCTCTGGAACCCTCCTCTATGTTACAATTAATGTCGATGATTGTTTTATTTATAAAGATTTGAATTTGAAACTAAATATTTGCAGAGATCCATTTATAATTGTAAATGCAATTATTTGAAAACGAATTTGAAGGAGAAATATATTTACATAATTTCAAATTTTTGAAATGAGGTTTGATTGCGAATTAAACTTGGTTAGTAATTATATAGATTTAGGAAAAAATCAAAAAATGATATATACAATAATCAACCTGCTAAATCACGATATGAACTCTTTGTTTGAATTTCGGTCCTACCTTTCATGGCTTATCCAAAATTTATGTAGAATATCCAAAATCATAGGTTTAAAATTTTGAATTTCGAAAATATAACACAAGTTTGGTTTGTTTCTATTTAAAATTCGCGTTTTAAATGATCAGTTAGAAAAAATTAAAAACTTCTAATTTTTAAAGTGCGTAAAATTTTTAAATATTCATTAATAGTTTTATCAAAATTTACACTATTATTGACGACTTTTAAATCATATCGTTGAATAATAATAACGATCACGATAATGATACAATGCAAAAGTTGATAAGTAATGGGAAACTTTGAAATGTAGATACGATTTAATTTCTACGTTTAATATCGTTTAATTTAATTAAAAATAATAATTAATAGAATAATAAGGTTAACATAATATTAATAGGTCTGTTAAAATCATATAGTTTGTTTTTTTGGCATGTTTATAAATTAATACGTAAATAATTGATTTTTGAAAAGCATTTACTATAATCTATTTAATGATACAAAAAAACCTAAATGAAAATGAAGTAAAATTATGAATAAATCTGTTATATGTGAAATCCAATGTTGAAAACTTATGGTCAACTACCAATAATTAAAAGCGGAAACCAAATACATTCATCAAATTAAGAAATTCAACATTGTCACCACAAATAACATACTGAAATAAAAGTTGAAAGACAGATATAGATAAAATAAGTTTAATAATTCATGACATTAAGATCATTTTTCAAGCTTTGGTATCAGCAGTTTGATCTTTTCCTCCCCACCGCAATCTTCCTTTTTATAACTTGCACGGGCTTTTGTTGCAGACATAGACGGGTCATCATCAACATCATATATTTCTTTCAAGTTTCTTTTATCAAGTTTTCCAGGTTGACGATTGATGTTCTTAGAAATGGACAGCGGTGTTAGACTGTCAGCAGTACATGATACAGAATCCTTGAAAAGAAACATAAATAAAAATATGTTAATATAAGTAGGTCTAAAATATTATGAGGTAAAAAATTAAACATCTATATTATATAATAAATAAAGATTTTTCCATCCCACGTGTCGTCTCCACATTCATTCTTATCATTTTTTTCCCGCCTCTCTCTCTTATTAAATGCACATTCATCTTTTAATAATAATATATATTTAAAGAAAATATTAATTATACTAACTAAATACATTTATTTTAAATTATCCCTTATGAAACTTTAAAATCTAATTATGTAACTTTTATTTTCAATCAAATAATAAATGAAAATCAAATTACATTAAATAGTACTTAATGTATTTTCAAAAATCAATTATATATTAGTTTTTACATATTTTAAAGTTTTGCTTTCTATCCTTAGTATATGATACATTTTTACACCTGTAAATATACACATAAAGATTTAAAAAAATTATTTATTAATATTTTTCAACCCGTGTGTATACACAGGATCTAAACTAGTAAACTTATAATTAATACCTTTACTGCAACGGAATCTTGAGATGAGAATTCAGATATTGTGTAATTCATCGAGTCAAAATCAGTGGTCTGTATTATGAATTTTAATACATCAAGATAAACGGTGGTTAGACAACATAATTTTTAATTTTATATCTAATACATAGTTTTAATTTGTATATGTTTAAGTGGTTACCTGAGAGAGAATTGTTTTCTTTTCAAGTTCTGCAATTATTTTACAGTCTTCACTCACTTTTGAAATTCCATATATATACCAGTTTGTTTTCTTCAAGATAAACTCGGTCACCTCAATCTTGAAAGCGAGTTTTTTTCCCAACAATGTGTCTAACTCATCAGGAAATAAACCCTCATCCCACTATAAAAAAAATAGTAGATTAATAGGATCAACAATAAATTTTAAAAATGAAACCATATATTTGAAAGTATGAAGAAGTCTATGAATGTACCTCATCCTGATTTTCCATTAACTCATTAGCTGTTTTGTGTAGAAGCTTTGAAGCATCGCTCTCAAACAAAGTGAATATCACTGTTCCGGTAGGATCTTGAACCTTGATTTGAATTTTAAATCTGTGTACATGTAATAAACGTGATTTTTATTTTTTTAAAGAAAGCTGTTGCAAATAAAAAGTAATTAACAAAGCATGAATATTTAACTGACTTTGGGTATGCATTAACAACAGGATGATTGCATTATGGATTACTGCATTCCATTATCTTGTTTTCCACAAAATCATCAGATCCGTCGCCAATTTCAGTGTTGACATACTTGGGTGTGGCCTTCATGTTACAATGCTTACACATCATATAAAACCAAGGTTGATCTCTGCATATCCCCCTTATTGTTGCAAGTATTATAACTGATTTAACCTGTACATTTTATTATATTAAAGCTTAATTATCATATAGATGAAAACTTTAAAATCTAATATTATCTAATATTTAGACAAACGTACCTCACGAATGTCAAATACTTCTGTAATAGTGCAAAACTGAAACCGGCTTAGAAATTCATCCTCGACACCGGAGATGATTGATGAAACAAATCCACGGCTACTCGATGATGTTACAGCATCAGAATTTGCAACCAAGCTGTATATAGTTGCATGTTTTATTTATCTTGGAAAATATTAATCAAAATAGCATATATCAAATTAAGATTAATATGTAGACAACAAACCTTTTCTTAAATGAAAAAACTTCATCCAGATCGATGTTAATTAATAGCCTACTAACAGTGAAGGAGTTGTTAACATATGGGTTTCCTGATATTTTATGAGCACAAATATGTAATTAGACATCCGGGAAAGATAGTTATATTTGTTAATAGTGGTGCTGAAAAAAAGATAATAGGGTTGGATTAAAACCTTTGAACTACTTCAATTTTCCAAACTGCAATATAATCACTAAATGATCATGGAGATCTGGATTAGTTGATATATAATTAGACATCTATTGAGAGTATTCATCCCATAGAGTTAGAAATATCTTTCTGCCCCTGAGAAATAATAACATTTAAAAATTTAGACATTATTATATAAAGATAAACTAAAATGATCACAAAAAATTCGCCCACTCAAGATCAGCAATCTCTAGATTCGTTTTTTCAGATTCGGTGTCATCTTTCTTTTTAAACTTATCTGGGTTGAAACATTTGGTGACATAGTCAATAACATCTATATAGAAGACAGAAAAGAATGTTAGTTTCAATATTGACAGGTAATACTACTACACATATTATTTTGATCATTTAGAATTCATAAAAGAAAAGAAACTTACCAATTGTCCTTTTCTCAGATACGTGGTGATCTAGTATATCCTGAAATGATGCAAACACGAAACAATACGTTGATCCACCAAAATCCGGGGCTCTTATTAGTGTGGTTTTATAGTGAAAACAAACTTTGTTTTCATTATCAATGTACTTGTACGTTGAGTTGTTGTAACCTAAAGTAGGATTCTTTATAACATACCAACTTTCCTCTTGAATATGTTTCTCAAACTTATAAAAGAATCTGCTTAAAACAGATGCTTGTAACTTGTTTCCCTGCAAATTTAAAAAAATATACGTTAAGCATAGATGCTAAATTTCTAGTCAAATTCCAATACCCTGCATATGTCCAAATGTAAACCTTTTTAAAAGACAGTCAATAAATAAAAAATATAGTAAAATTTGTATATAATTGTAACATGTTCATCCATGATAATCATGTCTATTGAGCCTATATCATTGGGTTTTTCCCACAATGGCTGCTTCCACAATCTGATTATACGTACCTTGATAGTAAACTTGTCTTGTAAAACATCAATGTCATTTAGCATAGAAACCTTTTCGGACTCCATCAATCTATATAACCAAAAGAGAAATCAATATCTTTTGCAGAAAGGTAATATCTTAACATTATAATGAAGAGTATAATTAACATCATACCTTGCTTTCAAAGAATCCGTGAGGTAAGGAAGTGATTGATTAGTGCAGAGATCGAATGAATGGGGTGTGGATATTTATAGGGTATTTTTTATACAACATTGCAATAATTATTTAATTATTTGTTTTTAAAATCTTACACGATTTGAAAAATTGAAATTTGAAATCCTTACCAAATCTGGGTAAATCAAAATATTTGAGTGTTTGATAGGTCTGATAAGATAATTTGCAAGTTTTATTTTTGAAATCATTTCCAAAAATTTGATAATTAAGAAAGGTTGCCTTGTTTACCTTTAATTTCGCTTAATTGTAGTTTTTTTTTAATTTGGTAAAAGGAAACTGACTATATAATTATTATTTCAATAAGGATAATTTTTAAAAAGTGTAATTTGTAAAGTTATTAATGAATATTGATTTTTAATATTTAAATGAGTCAGTTATTACGATAAAGTATACCATGTAATTTTTAATTCTTTCCAAATTTACTAATGAAATTTTTTTTGATACTAATTAAAAAAAAGTCAATCATGGGTGAATATTTTTAGTAATTTCAAATCATAATTAAAGCTTTAAGTATTGGTTTATAAAATTCAATTACTCAGTTAATATGCAAAAATTAACCATATATAGTTAACATTAAGCTAGTTATTAATGAAAATTATTTTGATACTAATTAAAAAAAGTCAATCATGCCACATATTTTTAGGAATTTCAAATCATAATTAAAGTTTTAAGTATTGCTTTATAAAATTCAATGACTCAGTTAATATGCAAAAATTAACAATATATAGTTAAGATTAACCTAGTATAATATAATTACAAGAAAATTCAAATTTAATTTTAAAGAAGTGATTTAGTTGTAGACTATTAGGATTATATTATTTTGATACAATTTGAAGGATTAAAAGTTTAGTTTAAAGATGGACTTATAAGGATTTTATTAGATTGTATTGTCTTAGTAAATCATATATTTTAAACTGTATATTTATAACAGAAATCAAAATATAAATTAATTAATAATAAGTATAAAAAATAACTTACAAAAAGTACACATGAGAGATATATATATATGGTGTTCACTAACATTGGATGGAATCGTCATTACAACTGAAACATTGGGTATAAAAAAGTTAGGATACCATAGCATATCAGATTTTGTTTAAAAAAAGTTAGCATATCACATGAGAGATATATATATATCATTTCAATACTTTTTTTCTTTTAATATATACAATAATATTTTTTATGTAATTATATATTTAGCGTATTAAATAAAAAATATTATATTTATATAAATAATAGGAGCGTTTAGCTCAAGAGTCAAGTCAAATTGGTATATAAAGCTCAAGCTCAAGGTCATTTACTAAATTAGTAAATGAGCTTTCAATTTAGGCTCAAGCTCATTTAAACTTAGGTTAATTCAAGCTTTTATATAATCAATCTAAAGGAGCTTATGGGTGTGTTATACAAGCACCGCAGGTCGGTCTGCTTAGGGCGTGTGTTATACAACGAGGTGGACATGCAGCAGGTTGGGGAGCTGAAGATTAAAGGTGATGCTGTTAGGGGATTGCAGCCAAAGATTAGCATTTGGACTGGTGGAAATGGTGGCAAAGAGGGCAGTGATGGTGCTATGAAGTAAGTTGGTGGGGAGTAGAACCAAAGACCATGAACAACCATATCATATATCAAAACATTAAAACCAAGAAGAAAATGGAATTTTCATCATAACTTTAATCTCCTATCGAACCGGCCTCTCGCTTCAAATAACTTACCATAAGTTTTTCATAAAAGAGAGTTTATATGTTAGACCTGAAAATAGCTAAAATGTCAAGCCCTGTAACCAACCAACAGCAACCATTTGTTGCATTGAAGACAGATGAAATATAAACATATTTATGGCACGCGCTACAACTAGTTTAAACATTGGCAGACTTCTTAGGTGTAACCAAAGGGTTTAAGGTCCCCAGTTTGGGATGTTCTCTGAGGCCTCATTCACCATTTTCACAAGAGTCACCTACAAGAAAGGGGAAATATAAGAAGACTAGATTATTAAGTTTGACCTTGAAAGTCAAACAATGGTGCAAGTGATAAAACAAAAGCTTACCACACTTTCAGGGACGCCGGGTGGAGGAAGTGGAAGGTTTCTTGGAGGGTAGATGCTATCAAACGATCTTTTGTCAAATCTCCACTCGCCAATTTTTCCATAAGTCAACTTTCCCTGTAAATAGTTCAATGCAGTAACAGATTTTCAAATACTTTTAAATTTGACATTTATTGTGAATTTGTGATATATCTCAATAGTCAAAAGTTGATTTTAATTCTTTGTACCTTCTTGGGACAGAAAGTCACAAGATCAAATCATGAAAACAGTGCATAAAAGGACTTCCATTAGAGTCACCTAGAGATGGCATTTTGACCCGTTTATGGTCAAATAGTTCATTTTGGGTTATATTTTCTTAAATCGCTTTGTCCAATAAAAAATATATCAATATTGTTATAATTTAGTTTGTGTAGTCATCTTTAACACATTAAAATTATAAAATTCAACCAAAAAGGGCAAATAAAAAAAAGGTTTTTGAGTCGACCCATTTTCTGGTTGGGTCAACTTTTTGAGTTTTACAAATACCAAGAGAAGTTGGTTGCTGAATAGGTTACCTTCATATCATAGTCACATCCATATGTGTAGTGAATTATGAACTTGTTGCCAATTTCTGTGTCCCATGGAGGCTATTTTATAAACAGTACAACAAGTAAAAGATTTACATTAGTAAATTTATTACTCATGAAGATATCCAAAGAAAGACACAATACAATTTGGTTTTGTTTGATTTGGTTCAGAAAAAAGAACAAGAAAATAATCAAACCTGAAGCATGAAATCCTTGTGTAAAATGTTGCCAACATCATGCAAAGCAGATGAGACAGCATAAGCATACCTGCAAATGAACCCAACATCTTAATTTAAAAGAAATCTTAAAAAAGTTAAACATTTATACATACAAAGTCTAAGTTCTTACATCTCGAGGACCCAACCAAACGCCTTATCAGTTTCAGGGTCCGTTTTCATTGCCAACGACACGTTCATCCATGTGGGGGCTATTTTTTTAAGAGATTCCTAGAACCAGAAACAAGAAAATCAAATTAAAAGAAACCAAATCTGAATACTGTTTTCATAAGCATAACTATATGTACCTTTCCAACAATGACGGGTGAATTTCCAATAGGATCAATATTGGTTATCGGTCCCTTGTTTTCTGGGAAAAACTTTCTAAGAACTTGCTCGTATTTTTGAGGTTCAATGTAAAAGAACGGGAATGCAGCTCCAAGGCCATCTCGGGACAAATTTGGGATCGGTTTTACAATAATATGATCGGGCTCTGACATTAATATATAGCTGCATACAATATAAGAACAGGACATTAAAGGTTTATGTATATATGAACGTTGAAATGGGATATATTAATGTCTGTACATACTCTTCCTTAATGTCTGCTTGTTGAAGCCACTGCACAAATGCCCAAGGTCTATTTAGGACTATATAACCCTAAAAACACCAATAAAACAATTAATAGGTGAATAATAACTGTCAAATTTTCTATACTCAACGAATTTATCAAACATTAATCCGTTACCAATCCAAGATATATCATTTATCAAAGATCTATTCATTTGAAGACCTACTTTGGACATGACTCGATGAATTAAAACCAATTTCACCAAATATGTTACCGAGTCATGGATTCCTCTAATTCTTGATTCGCATCCACATGTCTTGAACAAAAGCTAAAGCTTTTTATCAGTGTTGTAAAAATAGCTACTCGCTAGTCGGGCGGTGGGGTAGGGGTAGGGCCTAGGCCTAGGCGAGATTAATCGGATTGGAATTTTTATATGTAATATATATATAGGGGTATGTTCTTTTGAGAACCAACAATATGTTAAGAACCGTGAGAACCGCATTAACTCTTCCTCTATTTATAATATAAATTGACTAGAATTCATGTACATTTCAATATGTTTAAGGTTTAGTTTTAAAAGACCTCGAATTTATGGTCGTTTTTTTAAATGCATATATGCACTCACACTATATGCACAAATGAATGCATATATGCATATTTTTATACTTTTCTTAAAAGAATTCAGGAGAGAGGAGATAAACTCAAACTAAGAGTGGGAAGAGATAAATAAAACATTGTTGTTGAATTTTACTTTTTTCACTAAAGCGATATGTACACGTTTTGTGCGGTTCTTTCGGTTCTCAACATATGGTTGGTTCTCAAAAGAACTTGCCCCTATATATATATATATATATATATATATATATATAGTTATATACACATAAATACTTCAAACATAAACAATTAAAGATTAAATACTTCAAAATTCAAAGATTAAATAGTTCAAAACACACACATTAACATGCTACTAGATAAGTTCAAACAACACAAAGATCAAATGGTTCAAAATTCAACAGTAGCGCGGGTTTAGTTTAGGGTTTGAAAAGGAAAGTAGCGATTGAATGAGTATGCCAGCCGTTCAAAAAAGGATTTTGCCCGATTTGGGCTAAAAATCATAAAAAAGGCCCAAAAAACCTGAGCCGCCTAGATCCGATTTGGGCCGCCTAGCCCGACCATGCCCGATTTGGACCGCCCAACGATTTCTGGAGTGACTAGGCCAAAATTACTCCTCGCGTGACCGCCTAGCGATGCGCGATTTTTACAACACTGCTTTTTATACATGTTTTTAGTGTCAAGAAATCACTAATTAAACTAAAATAAGCCCATTAGATCAAGTCAAATTAGAATCAATAATCTTTTCCTTGTGTGGACACATTTACATACATTTAACTATACACACGATAAACTTATTTTAGTTCAATACAGAAGCCAATTGTTCCACAATCAAAACCTTTGGGGTAGAGGTATGGCTACCGAGTTATGGATTCCTCACATTCTTGATTCACATCCACATGTGTCAAACAAAGGTCTCTCTGGAAGCAGCCTCTCTATCATCTGGGGTAGAGGTATCACCCTCCACAGACCCTACCAATAACTTTGCTATTGGTGGGATTTTACTGGGTATGGCTGTTGTTTTGTAAAACCTTTGCAATTTGAAATTAGAATTGTGAATTTTCATCTATCAAAAGTCTAAACATACACCTCAATAAAAGAAAGTCAATTGGATTTTGAAATTCAACACTATTACCTTTAGAATCAAATGTGACAGATAAAGTCATAAAACATTTAGTTTTTACACCCTAATATATCCATTATCATCTCTCCAATGCACATATTAATTATTTACCTAAACCAGACATTCATGCCAATTCTAAAGGTCAAAATCTTCCTAATTTTCTTGGCAAATGGAATCCAACCAACAATATTTAACAAAATCTAAAAGACACCCATTTCAACAATCATTTCAAGAATCATACCCGATCTGTACCAGCAGGAAGTGGCTGAGCGATAAAAGTAGGGATCTCATCCATAAACTTATCAGCCTTCCCAGAATGCAAGATCCTTGTAAATCCCCCCATTTCACAATCAATCCCTCCATTTTTCTTCATCTTCTTGAACCAATAATACGTAACCCTAGTCTGCCACGTATTATAAACAGAATCAGAGGCAGTAACTGCAGTATGAAACAATCTCTTCTTGTTGGTCAAGGCTGACTTTCGATTGCCGGGCATCTTGATAATCGGGTCAAAAGACAGAACCCCTTGTGAAGAACCCGGGAGTTCTTGTTTGAGTGGAGCATTGGCGGAAATGATGATGTTGTATGTGATCAGAGCCACTGAGAAGATTATTATTAGAGTGAAGAAGAAATTCCCACAACCCATGTCGCAAAATTCAATCTTTTTGGATCAATTTGGTGTTTTTACATCTGGGAAATTTAGGGTTTTTAGAAAGGGGAGTGGGTAGAAGATGAAGAACAAAAGTCGTATGTATATTGGTTGTAATCCGTGGTGGTATGCGAGATGTTGGAGAATATAAAACTGGCTGGCCCGACCAAACCATTGCTAAGATTCTTATTTAAACATTGACTAGCAATTTTTTTTGTTAAAAAAATTGTAGCTTCACATGATATTTTTCTCTACTATAATACAATATCTTTTAGCTTTTGTATTTTTTTTTAAATAAAATCTTAAGTAATTTTTAAAAAAAAAAGTTAACTGTTTTTTAGTATAGGCCTAATCTCTATGTATGCTGCAACACTTTAGATCTTGATATTGAAGTATTTAATATTAAGTAATATTGTATTGAAAAAATAGAAAGATTATAAATGTTTTAATACAAGAGTTGAATTATGATACCTAATAAATAATTGTATATTAATAACAATAGTTGAATATTTAAAAAGTATACAAAAGTCACTAGGTAGATACAAGTGTGAAAGACGAAAGCTAATATGATTACAAGTGAAGTTAAATAAAGATAATGTTAATCACTGAAGTTAAATAAAGATAATGTTAATCACTGATTACTACTGTTTAAATATGTCAAGTGGCACATCTAATGGGTGCTTTGCTTTAGTATATCATATATAAAATAAAGCTTTAAAACAAGTTTTGACTTATTGCATTAGATATAAAACTGCTACAAAGAATCATCACAGGTCTCGGACAACACGGTTCGACCATGGCATCGACTGTCTAACCATTTACGCATTTTTAGTTCTCTCTCATCTATTTAAATAACCTTCTTTCAAGAACTTTGACTCACCTATCGCACGTAATAATCCAGAATTCTAAATACTTTCATCAATGAATATGTGTATAAGCCTTCAAATAAAAAATCTCAAGATCAAAAGACAAAATAAGATCAAGTTAAGTTTGAAAGAGCATACATTCATAAATAGCGTTAAAAATGTGATCATTTCCTTACAATTGAGAAGCTAGTGGTGACCCTTCCATCTTGTAACAAGGGACATTTGTAAACCGGTGTTTTTTTTTATAAAGACATTTAGTGAAAAACAACTCTTTGGGAAGCCCAAGGAGTAGGTGTAAGGTAAATTTGTTAACATCCACCCGAAGCATTATACACGTTTGTGTTTGTGACAATATCTTTATATATCTTGCTTATTTACTTTAGTTAACAAAAATCTCTTGGGCTATTATAAGAATCGGGTATAAGTTATATGAAAATTAAAAATAACCTGTTCACCACATTTACGTTCTTACATTATGGCTCTTTATGGTTGTCAACTGGATGACATAACCTCTTCTTTTCACCACAAGTCATTATACTTATTACACCTAAAGATTCCACAATTTTACTCTTTCCATCATTATACTCTTAATACCACCTTTATAATGTTTAAAACTTGTAAAGATAGTTAGACACTAGCAACATTACATTAAACATGTTGTTTATGGTCAAACATTCTCGTCATATGGTAAGTTAAGAACGCTTACATAATGTTATGACCAACATAGACTATTTGATGACCATGAATATGTGTAACGCGTCTCTCAACAGGATGATAACTAATAAAGTTAGACATATCATCACTCACATGAATGCATACATTACAAACCTAGCATGGATGTTGATTGATCTTATAATTTCGAATGCCTCCATTATTGCTCCAGTTACTTCCATGTATGGATCACCTCCCACTAACCAACCTCTCATATATTACCTATATGTATATGATATATGACTTTAAAGGAGCTTGGTTCATTGATACCAATTAGAGGAAATACATGTCCTTGAATATAAAATGTTTGATACTACAAAAAGATGTATTGTCATATCAGTTTGATACGCGAAATATGTTCGTGTGTTTCATGTATTGTCCTTGACTATGAAAATCAATACGTCTAATATTCTAAAAAGTTGTATTTTTATATCGATGTATTACGCGAATAAAAACTGGAGACACGAAATAAGTTTGTGTATTTCATGGATTTGTGCACGTGTACGGTTCACCAAAGAAATGTTTGATAATGATACACGAATGTAGAGTCGATACACAAAATAATATCATGTATTTCATGGCTTTATCAGTTATAAAGAACAATAAACGGATATAATATACTGATATAATATAATTAAAAAACAGAGCTCCTATACAACAAAGTTACAATGTACAAACAAAACTAAAATTACAACACATCTCCTTAACCAATGTATCTTTGCTCGGTTTTTTATCCATAGAAAGCTAGAATCTTGATCTCCTCCATAATCTTGCTCGAGCATAAAATCTTAGCATTAATAAATTTATAATTTCTTGCACGCCATAAGCACCACAATGCCGTTAAGAAAATTGCTTGGACCACCTTTGATTGCATCTTCTTTTTAAATATGCTTGTTGCATCACTGATAGCTTTATCAATGAGGGCAACTTGAACCAAAGTGTTGTAAATGATAATCAGAGAATTGGGTTAAAAGGAAGAATTGTATTTCTTGTGTATTCCTTCGATCTACAATTATATCACAATTTATAGCAAATACATAGCACTACATATGGAAATTATTTAAATGTAATTGCTGGAAATTAGTCTTGATGAACAAGCCTGTCGAGATCTACGCTGTCAATACTCTAATTTGGGAAATGATGTGAAATTGATCCCAAGAATTTTTCTCAATCAATATTTTTAACATTCCCCATTAAGTTAAGCAGTAGGTTCTCCGATGCTTAACTTGTCAAGACACTTGTTGAAAATTCTTGCGTTGACAGCTTTCGTCAAAATGTCTGCAAGTTGATCCTCTGATCGGACGAATGGGAGTTTTATGATTCTGGCTTCAAGTTTCTCTTTGATGAAGTGTCTATCCACTTCAACATGTTTTGTACGATCATGTTGAACTGGATTTTCTGATATTTGAATAGTCGCCTTATTGTCACACATAATTTTGCTACTTTCTGCAGAGGAAAACCAATCTCAGTTAAGAGTTTCTGTATCCATAACGCTTCTTTCAAACCCCGTTCTATCCCTCTGAATTCTGCTTTGGCGCTTGAAAGAGCCGCCACCTTTTGCTTTTTGCTTCTCCATGTAACTAGGTTTTCGCCTACCAAAGTAAAGTAACCTGGTGTTGATCTTCGGGTTCCTTTATCTCTTGCCAATCTGCATCAATGTATATTTGGGTTCTTAAATGTCCATTTGGTTTGAACAGAACCCCATAACCTATTGTTCCCTTGAGATATCTGATAATTCTCCATACTGCTTCCATATGGTAACTTGGGGTTGATGCATGAATTGACTTACCACCCCTACAGTGTAGGCTCTATCAGGACGAGTATGTGCGAGATATATCAGCTTTCCCACCATCCGTTGATATCTTTCTCTGTCAGCAAGTTTTGTTCCTTCCTTCATATAGAGTTTTTTTTTTCCACCATAGCAGTATCCGCGAGTTTGCAATCAATCATCCCTGTCTCTGCCAACAAGTCAAGGACGTATTTCTTTTGGCAAATAAAAATCCCTTGTCTTGACCTTAGTACTTCAATCCCAAGGAAGTATTTAAGTCTACCCAAGTCTTTCATTTCGAATTCTTTGAACAAGTTTATCTTTAACTTTGTCATTTCTTCTTCATCGTTCCCTGTGATTATCATATCATCGACATAGATAATTAAGCAGGTTACGAGTTTGCTTTTTCGTTTAAGAAACAGAGTATGATCTGAATTACTCTATTTAAAACCATATTTCTTCATGGCTAGAGTAAACCTGCCAAACCAGGCTCGCGGTGACTGTTTCAATCCATATAGTGATTTCTTCAGATGACACACCTCTCCAGGTTTAAAGTTCCCCGTGAATCCAAGAGGGGCTTCCATATAGACTTCTTTTTTAAGCTCTCCATGTAGGAAGGAATTTTTCACGTCAAATTGATGGAGTAGCCACCCTTCGTTTGCAGCTATTGAGAAAAGAACCCGGATCGTGTCTTTTTTGGCCACCGGAGAAAACGTTTCAGAATAATCAATTCCATGTGTTTGAGTGTACCCTTTAGCTACTAGGCAAGCCTTATATCTTTCAACAGTTCCATCCGGTTGGTGTTTTATGGTGAAAACCCAACAACATCCTACTGGTTTTTTACCACTAGGAAGGATACATTTTTCCCATGTATCGTTTTTGTTTAATGCATCCATATCTACTTTCATTGCTTCTTTCCAGTTTCTTGACTTCATAGCTTGTTCAACAGTTGTTGGAGTTTCTTCATAATACAAAGCAAATATAAAGGCCCGGGCTTCGTCTGAGAAATTTCCCTAAGCAACGTTTGCCATAGGGTGTCTCGAACTCCGGCTCTCCTTTTCAGGAGAGTATCTTTTTGGAGGTACTCATCTGTTAGTTCTTGGAGGTAAGACATAACCCCCGGTTGACTCTGTATGTGCCTTTTCCTGTTCATCTTGTAGTGGGCCCCGTTTTATCTCATGGTCATCATGGTTAGATGACTCAGGAACATCAATAGTTTTCATGATCATCATGGTTGGAAGAAGAATCAAGAACATTAATAGTTTCATCAATAGGATCATGAGTTTGGGAGTTAGTTACCTCAGATGCCAGGTTGGGAAGATTATGGTTAGTAGCACTGAATGTTGGTGTCGTGGATTGTAATGGTGACTTGTCTTAGGTACTGTGATTAATTTCTTCTGATGATGGCATCCATTTCAACCAACTCAATGTGTCATTATACTCTGTCTCCCCCTGACCAGTATGTTGGGTGCTATAGAAGTATTCAGTTTCAAGAAAATCACAGCCCATGGTAGTGTACATATGACGTTTTTTTTGTACTGTAACATCTGTACCCTTTCTGGTTTACCCCATAACCTACGAAAACACATTTTTCGGCACATGGATCCAATTTGGTACATTCTTGTGACACTTCTGATTTTCACTACTTGTACTCGTTCTAGACTTATCAATGGAAATCCGTATGACATTTCATTTTACTTGAAATCCTATTTATATAATGTTACAATACTAGTTCACATGTGAAACATTACGTTTATTATCTCTTATATGAACTCACACGCTAATTTAAACATAGAATCCGCTTGCTCGTGTCGGCTATGCCGATTGCATTCTGTGATTCTCCAAATCGCTTCTGTGAATATCATGGCTAGACCGGTGACACGGGACATTTTGGCTAACCTAATCTGATTATATTATGTATTATAATAACATAATAACATTCTTCTAATTTTTATTTTACGCGTTCGGTAATCTTAAAACCCTAAACGGTCCACTTAAGTGCAACCGTTGATTTTGGACAGAAACTGTGTTGACTTTAACTTAGCATAACTTGACCATAATTAATCTAAACTGAGCAAAATCAAATTCCATGACGTAGTTCATCGAATTTCCTTTCCAACCATAATTAGCTTGTTTTCTAATTCAAAAGTATGCCTCCGTAGTAGCCAAAACAGGACAAAAACCTTTTTCAGTACCTTCTGTCTTGTTGGACTGTTTTGGCTATGATCCAAGTCTCAAATGGAAAAACTTTCTAAACGAAACTTGTTCAGAACGACTTAAACTTATCCCCTGTAAAATTTCATAATTTTTGGACGTCGTTTGATATTTTTAACAAGCCCTTTTCTATTCAGCAACTTTGCTGTCCAAATCTAAAAATCGACTAAAACTCTATTTTTGCATCTAATTCATAACCTTATGACCCGAACAGCCTATCTAACACTCGTAACCATCGAACCTACCCTAAAACTAGTTTATTTATTTGTTTAGGGTCTGGTCTGTGATTCACCTCGTCTATTCATTCAAGTCTCTTATCTCGTTTAGCTTTCAAGGTGAGACTTCATAGCTCCACTTTATTCTAATCTTTTTGGGGGAAACATGTACGCATTGGCACGCATTAAAACACGTTTTCAAACAATTATAAAACAAGCAAATCATATATGTATGTGAGTAAATGAACACAACATGATAAACGTTAAACATGCAAATCCTTAACTTGAAACTTTCAAGCCAACGGTAGTACAGATATGGGCCATAGGATGGAAACCGCATACACTTTATGGACAACTTTTGGTTGGACATCTTATTCGTTATTAGTGCAACTTGCGAGTTGTACCACTTATTCGTTATTCATCATTTTATGTTGGATTTGCTAATCATGTGTTTGTTTTATTACGTGCTATATGATGATCTTGGAATATGAATTGTCACATTTGCCAAACTTATACTTTTATTAAACCTATGATTTCTCACCAACTATTTTTAGTTGACACTTGTTTTTCGTACATGTTTCAGGTGATTAAGTTCGTGATAGGTCAAGTCAAGAACACATAGGATTTGCCTAGATATCTATTGAAGAAATTCTATTTTTAAGCGTTTTTGTCTTTTGAACATGTTATTTGTTTCTTTGAATTCTAAGACTTATGTAATTGTGTTTTTAATATTACGAAACTTTAATAGTAAATGTCTTTATTCCATTGTCTTCTTTTATCAATTAAGTCGCACCCGATGCACGGTTGGGGTGTGATAATTTTGTTTTAGGTATATGAACAAAAACAGAATAACCAAAAACACGAGGTTTGAGGGTAAGGGCGTCGGGAGGTTTAAAAAATTCAGATAACGTTTGAAGGGGTTTTTAGGTCAAGAGCTTTCGTTGGAAGTCGATTTATAAGATAGGTTGTTGTAGCAAGAGCTTCGGGGTAAAAATTCGTAGGAACCTAGGATTCAATTAGGAGAGCCCGAGTTATTTCCAACAGGATACGGTTTTTCTGTTCGACCACACCGTTTTGTTCGGGGGTATGTGATGAATTATCCCCTTTTCTTGACATAATTGTTTCATGGAGGAGTTTACAAATTCTCCTCCATTATCAGATCTTAGAATCTGTATGTTGGTTTGAAATTGGGTTTTAATCATGATATGAAACATAGTGAATTTTTCAAACACTTTGGATTTATTTGTCAAAAAATAAATCCAAGTCATGCGTGTACAGTCATCAATAAATGACACAAAATACCGAAAGCTTTGCCCCCCGGTAACCTTTGCCCGTCCCCATACATCCGAGTGGATCAAAGAAAAAGGACGATCCACCTTAATATTATTTGGTTTGAAAGAAGGTCTGTGAGTTTTAGCTAATACGTAAGTTTCACAACTTAATGTTTTATTCAAGGGAAATAATTTAGGAAACAAAAGATGCAAGTACCCCGCAGATGGGTGTCCCAACCTTCTATGTCGTAACCACGCCTCCCTATCTATTGTTCCATGAGCCAGCATCACAGTACCTTGTCGAGTCACTTCATCCACGTAGTATAATCCTTGACGTTCAGTGTCACGCCCAATGATCATTCCTGTCGTGATGTCTTGTAAGATACAAAACGTAGGATGCATTAGAAGTGTGCAATTTAGTTCTTTTGCAACATGACTAATTGACAATAATTTATGTGACAAAGATGGAACATAAAAACAATTTGATAATCTCAGGGTTGGTGAAATTTCAATAGTTCCCTCTCCTTTTACCGAAACTATTCCTCCATTTGCATTATGAATTTGAGATTTCCTCGGTTTCGATGTTGAACACAAATCTGAAGACTCAAAAGTCATGGTGTAAGTAGCACCCGAGTCAAGTATCCATGAGTCATTATCATTTCCATAATTTGTTGCCATGTTAACTTCTCCAATAGAAACCGGTTTTTTAGGTGGGTTTTTGAACAAATAAGAAGTTTTAGGGTTCTTTTATGTCATTTTTGAAACTTGTGGTTCTTTTAATACGTCAAGTTTTTCTTGACTAAAGAATTTGGGGTTGAGAATTGAACCGTTTGAAATTTGTGGGTTTAAAATAGATGAGAAATAGATGGGAGGGTTTGAAATATCACTCTCAAACCATATACCTTCACCGTCCCCAACATTTACAACCGCAAAGCAGCCGATCCCCTCGTCCTTTCCGGTGGTTCTCAAATGGTCCCCGTTGTTACTGGTAGTCTTCGGATTGCCCACGACGGCTGCTGCTAGGGGTGTTCAAATTCGGATATCCGAAAATTTAGGATAGTGGATTTCACTATCCGAATCCAAATCCGAAAATTCGGATTCAGATAGTGATTCGGAGATCCAATTTTTTTTTTCTCTTCCTCCTTCATAATTATAAATGAAATATTACTGTAACCAGATTTGTAATTATAAACTTTTGTGAACAATCATAAAAGAGATGTGAATCATTGAATCAAGTATTATACATTTGTAAACAATTCATTTATTCAAATCAAACTTTTGTGAACAATCATAAATATTACTCTATCCACAAACAAAAAGAACACTGTTATAAGGATGCAACAATCTGGATTTCAAATCAACTCTGTATTTATTCAAACCGCATGTGGCCTATCAAATCTTGTTCTAAATATAATCAGGAAACCATTAAATTGATCCAGTAGATCATTCAAGTTTGAAAACCCCTATTCAAGATGTAATACTCTAATACCTTTCAATGTCGTGCTATTCGAACAGGGATAATCGATTAGAGCCGGCGGCTACCCGATGGTGGTCTGATACTCTGATTGAATGGTGAAGGCAAGTCGGTGGTGGTCTGGACCACTGGTAACGGGTGAAGCCGAGTAGAAACGGCAAGCCGGTGGTGGTATTGTAGAACGGCAACAGCCAACAGGCGGTGAGCGGAGACGTGGAGCACTGAGCAGTCGTCGGAGGCGTCTTGAGGCCGTAGGGCTGGAGCGGCCGAGCGGGGGAATGAAATCATCGATTAGGGAATACTGGAATAGGGCTTTTAGGGTTTCTCCATGCCTTATTGCCTTATATATTTAAATATAAATAAATAATTAAAAAATAACTAAATTAAATATTTCGGATTCGGATATCCGAAATATCAGAAAATTTCAAATATACGAATCCGAATCCGAAAATTCGGATATCCGAATTTTCGGATTCTGGATTTCGGATAATTCGGGTTCGGATTCGGATTTTTTTGAAAATCCCTAGCTGCTGTCTTGCCCTCTTTTTCTTTCTTGTGATCATCGGCCCACGAGTCAGGATATCCAACAAGCTTGAAACACTGCTCCTTTATCAATCGGGGATGACGACGGATTTGGTTTCTGTTCTGACCGGCGACCCTTTGGAATAAGCCCTAATCCATCAGAATTTGGTTTGGGGTTTTGAGATTGAGATCGGATGCCATCTTTGAGGAGATTGGCGATTTGGATAGCACGGCTGTTGTCTGGTTCAGACATGGTTGTTTTTGTTTTGGTTTGGTAATTGATGGTAGGTGATGAGCAGAGAAACGATCCTAAGATCGTAAGCACCGCTCCGATACCATGTTGTAAATGATAATCAAAGAATCGCTGGAAATTACATAGCACTACATATGGAAATTATTTAAAGGTAATTGCTGGAAATTAGTCTTGATGAACAAGCCTGTCGAGATCTACGCTATCAATACTCTAATTTGGGAAATGATGTGAAACTGATCCCAAGACTTTTGCTCAATCAATATTTTAACACAAAGAGCCATATGTCTCCACATATCCATCGTTAACTCACAATTAGAGAATAAATGTTCCACGGATTAGAATCCCCACATACATCATATGACATAGAATTCACATGAACACGCCTTTTAAATAACTTTAAACTATAGTTAATCAGTTTTCATACATTGTTTTTGTATTAGAGAGAAGAACTCGATCATTGTATGAATATTACTTTTCTTAAATAAAGTACATTTTTTTAACAACAACAATGAATATTGTATTCATTAAAATGCTAGAGGGAAACTAAAAAGATTATAAACCTATTCGAGTTTTGCTAACACCAATATATGGATCTAATATATCTCCATTTCTTCCAATCACAACATAGATTGCAACCCTACGTGACATCCACATATAAGCTTGAATTTTGATGTCTTCCAAAACATTGTCCACCCAAGTTCTAACTTTATCAAAAAATCCACTTGTTTCGAGTATTCCATATGAGCCAAAAGGAAGTATAAATAATGAGGGTCGTCGCCTTTTTCTCCAAGTTGTTTCCACTTCGATTGTGAACCAAAGATAATATATCTTTAGCCGATCTCGATCTTGTGACATCACAATGCAACCACCAAGAAATGTTCCTCCAAGTCTCTTAAGCAACTGGACATCTTATAAAAACTTGATCAACATCTTCAGGTTCCATCAAGCATAAAGCACACAAGGAGGGGATGTCGACGACCCCTCTGGAGATCAAATTAGCCGCCACATGAGTCTATAATTTTAGATGTTTGAATAACATATATACGTTTAAACTTTAAACATCTATCCTAGCTAAACATCTTAAATGATCTCCAAAAACTACTAACTAATCGGTTCTTTTTAAACTTGTTAAGCCTCGAATTCATGTAGACATGCAATGGTTGCTTAATCACTCTTTGTAGTTAAATAGCGATTGATGTTGATTCACATAATCCGTACCTAGAATTAATAAGTTAAATAATATTACAATTATTTCAATGCGGTTGTTGATATATGTGGAGTTTAATAAATATTTGCATAAATGTGTAACAAATGTCAATTTGAATCGATTGAAGTCATACTTTTACATAAATCTCATTTACTTTTGCTTTTAAGTTTTCTTACTTTCTAAGTTTCAATTACTTTTAGTTTCTTTAATAATAATTTTCAAAAACCAATCGACATAAGAAATTAAATTGTTAGCGAACTTTTCCCTCTGAGATCGACACACTATTTACCACTCATTAGCTAACGGTACTAATGCGTATAGTAAAGGTGTTCATCCATAAGTGGTTGAAGGTTAAAGTCTCATAGTAGACAAATGTATAGATTTAGAACTATGATTACTAGGTGTGTGAATTAGTTATTCTAAAATATTAAATAGAAAAAAGAAACTAATTGAGAATTAAGGTATTTACCATTTTTGTATTACTTTTATGACGATCATCATATGTTTAAACCGACCCTTAAGCATTGTGACCAACTCTGGTTTTGTGTTTGGAATCTCAATTTCAAATTATTCTAAACTCTAAAACCTATTTTTCTATAACTAATTTTGTCGAGTTCTGTCACTAAATTATTGAATCTCACTTACATTGTAACTGTTTTTCTATAAATATGCACTAACTAAATTATTTATGTTCGATAATCAATCAAATTCTATTGTAAGTTGTTAATAACTACAAATGAAATAAATTTTGTAAGAAAATAAAATTAAAAAATAATTATAGAATTTAATACATTACATTAAAATCCTAGCAAGGAGTCGAAGACTATTTGGAGAAAACCAGAGTTCAAATTCTTGCATGTAGTAGATTAGGAATTGATGTAGTTTAAGAAAAGGAATAGATTAGTGTGTAAGTCGTCGTTAAAAAAAATTTAGTAAAATTAGTCCCATCACTTGATAAAAAAAATAGTTTCATCAAGCAATGAAAATTGCCAAACACCCCCTGGGCTTTTTATAGATCACATATGCCACTTGTATATAGAGGTGTACAAATCGGGTTTTTTAACGAAACCGGTTCGGGTTTAAAACCGGTTCGGGTTGAGCAAAACCCGGTTAGACCGGGTCGACGTACAAACCGGTTCGGGTCACGAACCGGGTTCCAGGATCATCGAACCCAACCCTACCAAACCGGATCGGACCGGGTTGAAACCGGGTTGGCTACTAAACCGGTTCGGGTCCCAAACCGGTTTACCCGGATTTTTTAAAAAAAAAACCGTTAATTTTTAAAAAAATTAACCGTTAAAGATATTAAATTAACTTAAAAATTAAAAAACATACAAGATAAAGTTTAGAAATTACAAAACAAATAATTAAAAGTTTACAAATTAAAAATACATTAAATATAAAAGTCTTCTTCGTGGATATATTGAAAATCCGGGTAGTCGGTACTAGTCGGATCCCGAACTCCCTCGTAGGAGGTCTTCGCCGATTGCTTCAATCAATCCTCCTTCCACCTCGTCCTCGTATATCTCTCCCTCGACTTCGAGTTCGCCTTCAAGGGAAGATATATGTTGTATTCTTTCCGCCGCGTCCAAGTAATCTTTTAAGCAAATGCACGTTTCCACCGATGGCGGAGTTAGTCTTGTTCTTCGTAAAGAAACAACCCTGCCACTAACAGAAAAAGCAGATTCCGAAGCTACCGTAGAAGCTTGGACGGTTAGTAGATCACGGGCCATAGCGGATAGGACGGGAAATTGGTTTTCCTTCCCTTTCCACCAAGCCAAGATATCAAATGTCTCAAAATCATGAGCATTCATACCGGTTAAAAAATCTGAACCGATATATCTACCTAATTCGCTACTTGGGGTATTACCCCGTTGACGTTTACTATTTTCATTAAGTATAGTATTAAATAAGTTTAACATTGAACTCTGACTAGTACTTGCACTTGATGGAGCGTTTCTAAATTGCTCATGAACGGTAGATGTTGTACCATATTTTTCAACATAAACAGTAAATAAAGTAGACAAATTTTGTGTAAAAATAGTTTTTGCTCTATTCGTTAAAAATACGTCTTCTTCGTATAAATCCAAACCGTAAATTATTTTTTCAATTAAAGTTTCAACACCCGAAACATTTAAGCACGGGTTTAAGGCGGTGGCGCAAGTAATAATCGGAGGCATTTCTTTAAAATATTTTTTAAATTTCTCTTTCATTGGCGGTATCATTTCTTTAAATATGCCGCCTCGCATGGAATATTCGTTTAATTTTTCGACCATTAAAAAAAGTTGATTTAAAACCAAAGGACTTGTGGGATAGTAAACTCCCGATAAATAGGTTGTAGCGGTTTTAAAAATATGGAGCATATCGGCTACACCTTCAATGATACCCCAACCCGATGTCGGAAATTTTGTTACTTTATTTTGCCTTGCTAGTTGGGAATGAAACATTTGCAAACTTCGTTTTTGTTGAATGGCTTTTTCAAACATGTTACACGTTGAGTTCCAACGTGTTGAAACGTTCCAATTTGGACCTAAACATTCGGTTTGCCCGTCTTTACAAAATTTTATATATCGATGATATCTTCTTTGACTTGTATGAAAAATGTCACGCAACATTTGTTTAAATTGATTTCTAACATCGTCAATGTGTTTAAGACCATCTTGCACAACTAAATTAATAATATGTGCAACACATCGGCTATGGAAAAAAATACCATTACAAATCGGGTTATATTTTAAAATAAGTTGGTTTACCGCGACGGTATTATTCGAGGCGTTATCAAACGATATTGAAAAAACTTTAGTTTCTATTTTAAAAGTTCTTATAACTTTGTCTAAAATATAAAATAAATTGTCACCGGTGTGTGGGTATGCAAAAATATCGAACGCAATAGTACGTTTCATCATTTGCCAACTTTCCGGATTTATCCAATGAGCGGTAACACAAATGTAAGAATCCGGAAAATTGTGGGGAGCCGACCAAACATCACAAGTTAAACTAATACCGGTTTTTAAATTTTCAAATTCATTTATTATTTCTACTTTAGCTTTTTTCCACATATTTATACAATCTCGTCTAAGAGTAGCACGACTTACATGAGTGTAGCGAGGTTGGAGCGTTTGTTGAATAAGCCGAGTCAAACGCTCGTTGTCAAAGTGTTTGAAAGGTAGACTCTCTTGAATCACAAAATGCGCCATCCTCTCCCGAACCAAGTCAACATTATACGCAAAAATATTACCTTCGTTTGTCATACTTGTTTGACCTTGCGAAGCTTGAGACTTTTTAACCGAACAATAATTTTTTTCAATGTGATTCTTCAAAGTTGTGTTTGCGTCTTTTCCAAAAAAATGCCCGCACAACTTGCATCGAGCCTTATGACCACCATTCGACATTTCGCATAAATCGAAATGTTGCCAAACATTGGGATTCCTTGTTGTAGGAATAACCCGCACAACCGTGGGAGCACTAACACTTTGAGAAGCACCAAGAATATTAGATTGTTGAGATTCGTTTGCCATTTTGAGAGTTTCGACTTTCGAGCGTGAACGTTTTTGAGAAATAAGAGCGTTTTTTAGAAATGAGAGCGTTTTGGAATTGTGTGGTTGAACCAATACAACCCACACCTATTTATACAAGTTATATGGGCTCCAAAATACAAAAAAAAACCAAAAAAAAACGGTCAAATAGCCGTTGGAACGGCTATAAAGCCGTTAAAATCGAAAATTCCAACGGTTCGAACCGGTTCGGAACCGGTTTGAGAACCGGTTCGGGCCCGAAAACCGGTTTGAGGGTGAAACCGGACCGGGTCGGGTTAAGAACCGGTATCCAAAAAAATTTTAAAAACTGGTAAAACACCTACGGTTTGGATCGGGTTTCGGATCGGGTTGGGTGAAACCGGTTTGGTTGTGAACCCGGTTCGGGTCGGGTTCCGGGGACCCGGTTTGAAACCGGTTTTTTTGCCCACCTCTACTTGTATAGTTGTATGCTTCAACCCAATCCTTTAGAAGAGATAAAAGCCCAAGCCCCAAGGCTCGTTTTTAGTATTCAAGAATATTAGCAGGTCAGGTTTTTTTTTTTGAACGGTCAACACCTAGATATTTTAGGATAATTGAGTTTCCCCGGGGCAACACTTAGAACATCCATGGCAGCCCACCACAGGAGGAATCCCCAACAGGGTAAACCCCCTGACCTGATCACATACCCCTTTTTTGCTGTTGTCAGGATTCGAACCCAAGATCTCCACTATGGGAAGTCTTGGGGATACCATTGCACCAAATGGCCAACGGTATTACCAGGTCAGCTAGAGTTAATTTAAGCATTCAAATCTAAATCAACATTTCCAAAACAAAAAGGTAAAGTAGCATGAAAAAGATATAAAACTACTCATGTATCCATGTACACTATTGCATTTGCACATCTCATGCATGCATGCATATGCTTTCTTATTCTATAAGTCTTGAAATCAAATAAACCATAAACCCGTATCGTATTCGCAAAACTGATAGATACACCATGACATACATAAAGTATACATAAAGGGTATATCTTAAACTCAGCTTTGGTCTATATATATGACTTCCAAAAGTCAAACTTCTTAGCGTATACCTGTCCGATTTTCATCTCCTCGCCATAAAGTCAGCCCGTTCCACTTTTCTTGCGATTGCACGCAAGATCTCCGTTCTGTTGGTAATTTCTTGATTTACATGTTATGATCACTGCTTTTGTCACCTGCATTGCTTCTTTTTGTGATTAGGGTTGGTGGGTAATTCATGAAAATTTGATCGAACATTTTTATAATTCTAGAACATGTAATTATACCTTTTGCGTTTGCTTTTCAAGACGGTAGAAGAAGATGGATTGCTATGCCAATTTCGCTTTCTTTGATTAATAAACCAATTGTTTATCTGCTTTAACTGCAGCCCTGTTTCTTGTACCAGTCTTGCCTTATCTTCTTCCTGTGAATCAAAGCGATTAAAGAACTTTAGCTTATTGTTAAGTGATGGTTTTTTATTTATTATTATTTTGTTAAAAGGGTAAATTTGACACCTAAAAATATATAAAAAGAGTAACCATCCATCTTTTTTAACGGACTTACTTACCACTAAAAAGAGAAAAGGATGAAAATTTATTATTCCTCTAACAGGTGACTGACTAGGCATGAATTGGCATTAGATGCGGATCCCATGTTATCAGGGGATCCTCAACATACGACCCATCACGCCTGGTCAGCCAACTAATCATGAGGAATGACAAATTTCCACCAAATTCTAATTTTTAAATGACATATAAGAGCGTTTTAAAAATAGATGTCAAATTTGATCATTGGGCTAATTTGACTTTTTATTTAAAAGATTTAGACGAAGTTACTCACGGTAGGGTATGGCCATTTGGCGTGTGATTGCCACCATGATTTCAAAACCGAAGTGGTGTCTCCTGGCAGTTTCCCAGCTCTTCGTTTACGTAATATTTCCTCCCTAATGTCCACAATCTTCTCCTTGTAACCCTAATAACACCACAACAAAATCAAAAATATATCATCAAAATTTGGTTTTTATATAAAAACACAACTTGTAAGAATGAGGATCTTGAATTAACTGCGGATATGTAAACACAAGTATATGCATCGACTTGAGCCTTGCTCGTTCTTGCAACATGTAATGTTTTATGTTGCGAACAAGATGGACGGGTTGACCCAATCAAGAAGATTAACAACGTCTCATTAACGTTTTTCCCCCAAACATTTTGAAATCTATAAATAATTATCGTATTAAATAGATGAGAAACACTATACTATTAAAATAATGTTTAATCCGCTTTGAAAAACTTTCGACCCGATATATGACCCAAAAGCGATCCATTTTAAACTAAACGGGTTTTCCCTAACCTGTTTCAACTCATGCTTCAGCTCTTGCCTCACATGCTGCATCAACGATCTCTCGCTCTCTGTTGGGACAAGAGGTCCGAATCCCATGCTATCATGTCCATCAAAACTCCCATCAAACAAATTTGCATCACTGTCCACTTGATCTTCATCATCATCAGACATTGTCGCACCCGTCCCTTCTCCAGGTGACACCCCTGTTCAACAACCAACAGCAAACAAACTCTAACCGTCATCATCCAACAACAGAAACAAAAATCAATCCAAAGTTCAGATTATCAAAATTCAAAACCTGTTAAGCTTTGTAACGACTGCTCAATCTCCCAACACGCCATCACAGCTTCCATCGCATGAACACGAACATGTTGTTGCAATTGTTCTTTAAAAGAACACAGCAACAGAACATAATGAGTCTGCATTGATACTGCTATTATTAGATAATCAAGTAAATTTAAAATTCTGGGATTATGGGTGTTTAAAAACCATTAAAACTGACCGAACCGCCCAAACTGAACTGAATCCGTCGGTTTGGCCACGATTTGGAACCGGCCCAGAAATTAATTAAAAAAAAATTGTTTATAAATCTATATAATACTAATAAAAACTAAAACTAAAATTAAAAACAATTTTTTCTATGTATATATATTTTTAATTATAATACGTATAAATTACTTATCTAATCGATTTCCGGTCTAGCCGTGAAACCGTCATAACCATTTAAAAAATCGGCCAAAACCGTGAAACCGTTTCTGGTCTAGCCGAACCAACCAACCGACCAGTTTGGTTTAGTTTAGTTTGTTTAAAAATCAGAAATCCCATCAAAACCAATCGAGCAAACCAGACCCCGAGCACCCCTATTTGAACTATGATTTTATGATCAAGTAGCAATATTTTGGTAAAACATACCATGAATTGATCAAGCTCCTTGTCATCACCGAGATTACCCTGACCGAACCCGGAATACTTTGATACCACATGCTGCGATTGCGCCAGCTGTGCATCGATCCTCGGCAGCTGATCCACCGGCGTTGCGATTCGCAAACAGGACACGTGAGCTGATAGCAACTGCTCGTAAAGCGGGTGGGATAATACCTCTGCTTTGTACCGAGCATTTTGCCAATTTACTGCCGCCGCTTCACCGCTGCCATCGCCGCCACCTACCTCACTCTCCCCTAGCTCACCTCCTCCATTATTATCCACCTGATACATAGGGCACATTGTTCGAAATATTAATCAAACACTAAAACCAAGATGGCTAGCCGTAGGTCAAAATTAGTACCTAGGTTTAGGTCAAACAAAATTCATTATTACATATTCTTGATTTACAATCCCTAGGTTTATTGTGAAATTAATCAAATTACATAAAAAAAAATGTAACTTTCGATGTGGTGTACTGGTAGAAAGTCTGGATTCTTTAAAAAAACACTCAGGTCCTATCCCTACTAGCATCATTATTGAAAGGGGCATGGTGGCTCAATGAAGGAAGACCTGGATCTTTGTGATCTCCGGTTCGATCCTGAGGGTATCCGGGTTTTACCACAGTGGGCTTTTGGGCGGGTGGGATTTCCCCGAAACTGGAGATAACTTGAGGGTCTTAAGGGCTTCGTACGGCTGGGTTGGGCCAGCTGGCGGTGGCCTTTTGCCAATGGATCACCCCGTACGGAGTACCTAGACAATTCTACGTTTGTTGGCCGTTCAAAAAAAATTATTAAAAAAATGCTTTAATTCTAATATCTTTAATTCTAGTAGCTTTATTGTATTATAGTTGAAAAATGATGCAATAAAATGTTGAGAATTTTGTGTTTTTTTTTTGGGAAAATTGTTTTGGTTTTTAGTTGAAATTTGAATTCAAAATAGTTTTTTTCTTTAAGTAATCTACTTCTTGAGATCGCAGATTCAAGGTAATCTGTTCCTCGAGATAGCATTTTCAAGAGTTTAAAATGGTTTCTCGATAATCTACTTCTTGAAATAGCGTATTCAAGAGCTCTAAACAGAAACCGCTCCTTTAAGCGCTTTGTTCAAAATTATGAATACCTTAAATTCCTTATCTTAAATAGCGGAATACCTTGAATCCGCTATCTCAAGGAGCGGATTACATTGAATACGCTATCTCAAGGAGCGGAGTGGATTACCATTTTGAATTCAAATTTCACCTTCTTTAAGTCCACTAAAAAACCAAAAAGATAGAATTTGGTTGATAAACAAGAACAGCCATCTAGAAAAACAGAGCATTTGCAATTTTAAATACGAACTAAATCAGTTGCAAAATTGGGTGTAAATCTTTTTATTCTCTGAATAAACAAATGGTGTGAACCGAAAGTAAAATTTTGGAAGTATGTAACCTGTCCGGCGACGATATTTCTGGACTGATTGTTCAAATCCGGCGAATCGTGAGACGACATGCCGGCGGCGGCAGCGATAATTGAATCGTTGGAGACTTGTGAAACGATGTCGTCTCCTCTAACATCACTAACGTTCCTCTGCAGCATCGATCTCGACAGCCACTGATTATTATTATTGTTATTATTATTCCCGGCCGGATGATGATGCTGAGACGACGTCGTCACGGCAGAATCAGAATTATTGTTGGTTTGCAAGTTGAGGAAATTATTGTTACCCTCAGTAGCCCCACCTCCGTACTGCCCCTGTTGCCGGAGAATCGCGCTGTTCAGCCAATGGTCTTTTCCGGCGGAACGAGAAGACGGAGAAGGCTGGCCGGGGATGGCCAGATGGTGGTGGTCCGGCAGGATTGTGCGGAGGACGGAAATGTTGTCGGTATCGGTGAAATGTTGTTGTAGGGCCATCTCTTGTGAGAGATGGTTAGGATGAAACGCCATTAAAGAAAAGTTTTCCGGCGACGAAGACGATAACAGGGAGGTCAACTTGTTTTGTTAATGGCAGAATCGTAAAAAATTGAAAATTGAGGGGTGATTTTGCAGAGAGAATTATGAAGGGAAGATTACAAAAGAAGAAGATGAGCAGCTTTTTATAGGTTAGACGGATATACAGTAGAGATGGAGAGTAGACAGGGAGGAAGAAAGAGAAGAAGAAGAAGAAAGTGACATTGTTGGAAAACTGGAGGGGAACGAAGGAAGGAAAAGTAACCACAAAAAACTAATCACATTTGTTATCTAGGCGTCCACTGTTTTTTTTTCTTCATTCTTTTTTAATATATAAGTTTTAATAATTGTATTTTATTTATTTTAACTGGTAAAAATAAAATATTTTAATAAAGTCCAAAAATAAGATTACTTTGAAAAATGATTCAGGATATTATTATTTTTAATGAGAAATGAAGTTAAGTCAATTTTGATAGGCTAAACTCCTGTTGATTGTGTTTATTTCTTTAATTTGCAAAAAATATAAAACTAATAGTTACGATTCTTAAAAGTTTGTTTGAAGTAATGGTTTTTATTATCTTTGTTTTTATACCAAATAAATAAGATAGAAATGTTTATGTGGGTCGGTTTGAAATATGAAATTTCTTCAATGAAAGGGTAAAAATTTATGGAGTAATTTTTATAAAATAATAAAAACTCCATCAGTTTTATGATGTATCGTTGGTATTTGATAAACTATTTATACGAGTATAATGAGATAATTATAAGAAAAATATAATCAAATCATATTTTCTAATTATGGTAAACATTACTATACTGAACTTTAACTAATACCTTATTAGGTTTTTATTATCCTATATAGTCAGGGGCGGATCTATGAGGAGCGGTACCCCTCAACTTTCGACGCGTAGTGAGAATTTTCGACGCGCAGCGGGAATTTTTTTTTTTTTTTACCGTTTTATGTATCCAGATACCCCTGAACGAAATTTTAGATACCCCTAAATTTTTTTCCTAGATCCGCCACTGTATATAGTAACATAGCTTTAGGGTTTTTGCAACCTTCTTTTTCTCTCCCTTCTATCCCTCCCGCTTTTAATATTGGCCCTTTTCCTCATTGTTCCCTTGCGTGACAATTTCTTTCTCCACGCAATTTCTTTCTATTCTTCTTCCTGTCCTACCTCGCGGACGCTCCTACACGTATATAGATTAGGTTTATATATTTTTTCTTGTCGTTGTTACTGCCACAGTCGTAGCTCTTGTCGTCACAGTCATAACTTCTGTCACCATGGCTCCACTGGCGTGCCTCTTGCCTTCGCCGCTATCCATTGTTACTATTTACTGTCGCCGTTGCCGTTATGGCTTTAGATTCACCGCCGCTGTTGGCCACTGCGGAGTTTTTTACTATTTATGTTTCATTGCGTTTATTTCCTTATTTTGTCGAGATTGTATGCTCTTCTTATACCAACATATTCATTGTTTTTCGTTCCGGTCTAAGTTGTCACTATTTGTCGCTACCGCTATGGCTTTGGATTCGACACCTCTATTGCCTACTCTAACTGCAAGTATTAGCGTATGTATTAGTTATGGTTTATCGTAGTAATCTTTACCGTGATAAAAACGGAACAACTATTAGTTCAAGAACCCAAACAAACCAAAAAAAACATGTTAATTGATTGAAAACAAAAAAGTTAGTATTAGATATATTATATATGCTTATCTATATGTTTGCATCGATCATGTAGAGTTATAAAGCATAGCATGTGTATGTTTTGATTTTCAATATGGCTTTGCTTGATAATAAACTGTATTGTGTAGCAGACAAATTCAAGAGTTTGGTTTAGCAATTTTAATTTCATGCTCGTGATTTATTCAAGAGGTTGGTATTCTCAGTCAATTAATTCATGAAGTCATTATCTTTGTGATTTGGACTAATCTCTATGCATAATTTAACCAATAATAATGTGATTGTATAGTCCTTATATAATAACTAGAATCCTAATACTATCATTATCAGTTAATCATAATCAAGCATATGCATGTTGTGTGTTTATTTTTATTTTTTTATTTACATAAATAATACACTAGTGTAAGTTCAATATTCAGTAACTTCACTTGCTTACTTCATATAATATGTAAGTTTAGTTTCCCATATAATACTCGTATCAATAGTTGTAAGTTCATTGGCATGAATGACTTGTAAGGAAAATCATATATTTTTAATTACTTTATAAAATAATCTCTTTATTTTGTGAAAAACAATACAATAATATTTATATAAAAATAGATTATAATAGCATGTATGCAATGTATATTATGTGAATATAATAGAATTCAAACCAAAATATGTTAAGTGTGAGAAATAAAGCTGAAGGATCATTTCTGTCAAGTTCTTAAACTGTTCTTTAGTAATGTTCTAACATTCTGCAAAGTTGGAGGGTTTCTGTGATTTCTTTAATACTTAGAGGTGGTTAGTTGTTTGTTTTGGTATGTTTGGTTAATTACCGTTAGCTTAATTTGGGGATATAGCTAGGGCTCCTTATTGACTTTTTTTGTTAAGCATCGCATTTGTAATGAATTCAGTTTTAATTTCATGTATTGTAATTTGTCGTTTCTTGAATCAATAAGATTAGAACAATCGTTTGGTGGTTGATTTTTTGGTTTATTATTACAATTGGTATCAAAGCCTCGTTGGCTCGATTCAGAGAAGTCCGATTGATCTAGAAATTGAAGAACAATCATGGTGTCTACCAAATTCTACCTCGAGAAGTTTGATGGGAAGAATGACTTTGGTTTCTGGCGTTTGAAGATGAGAGCTCTATTAGTTCAAAAAGGTTTAGTTGATGCGTTGCTCGGTGAACAGAGGATGCCTGAGAATTTGACAGATTCAGAGAAGAAGAGTATTCTTGAGAAGGCACATAGTGCCATCATCTTAAGCCTTGGTGATAGGGTGTTAAGAGAGGTATCCAAAGAAACTACTGCGGATGGAATTTGGACTAAATTGGAAGGCCTGTATATGAAAAAATCTCTGGCCAATCGTCTCTATCTCAGGAAGAGACTGTATACTTTCTACATGTCATCGGGTAAGACTCTTGAAGATCACACTGATGAATTTAACAAACTTGTACTTGACCTTGAAAATATAGAAGTATCTCTAGAGGATGAGGATCAGGCTATTATATTTCTTACATCTCTCCCACATACATTTGAGCACTTTGTTGACACTCTGATGTATGGGAGAGATACTCTTTCTATGGACGAGGTTCTTGCTGCACTTAACTCTAAAGAATTGAAAAAGAGAACATATGAAAAGGAAGAAATAGGAGAAGGACTATTTGTGAGAGGCAGGTCTGAGCAAAGATTTGCTAAACAAAAATGGCCAGCCATATCCAACTCAAAGTTTAAGAGGAGATGCTATATTTGCAATTCTGAAAAACACTTGAAATGAGAGTGTCTAGAAAGAAGAAAGAAGAAGAAGAAGAATGAATCATCCTCTTCTAAAGGTCAGGGAAATGTGTCTCAAGACGAATCAACTGATGGGTATGATAGCGCTAAAGTGTTAGTTGTCTCAAGAGGAAGAGGGGAAATGAGTGGATACTAGACTCCAGAGGGTCATACCATATGACACCTCATTTAGACTTCTTTAAATACATAGAGATGAAGGATCTTGGTGTAGTTCAATTAGGGGAGGGATGACAGACCCTGTGAAATAAAAGGAATTGGGTCTATGATTCTTAGATTAGCCAGTGGGACAAAAGTGGTTCTGCAAGGAGTTAGGTACATACCTAAACTCACAAGAAACCTTATATCTCTAGGATCATTTGAAAGATCAGGGTATGAAGTAAGTCTCAAAAATGGCAAAGCTAAAGTGATAAAAGGCTCATTGGTGGTGTTATAAGGGAATAGGTGTGAAAATAACATTTTTTTGTTGAATGGGAAGGTGATGTAGGGTGTCAATGTTGTCACTGAAGTAAAGAAAGAGAGTGAAGCAGATATTTGGCAAAAAAGGTTGGGGCATATTAGTCAACAGGGTCTATTAGAATTAAAGAAATAGAAACTGCTGGAGTTTAATGATTTTGAAGCTAAGTTCTATGAGAATTGTGTTTTTGGAAAGGCCCACAGGGTGAAATTTGTCAGAAGCAGTTATTTGAGCAAGGGAGTACTTGATTATGTTCGTTCAAATTTTTGGGGACCTGCTAAGAATCATTCCTTAGGAGGAGCCAGATATTTTTTATCCTTGATAGATGATTTCTCAAGAAGAGTATGGGTATATATACTCAAAACAAAGGATGAGGCTTTTAGTAGGTTTAAAGAATGGAAGTTAATGGTTGAAACACAAACTGCGAGGAAAGTTAAGAAACTCAGGACTGATAATGGTCTTGGGTTTTGTAGTTATGAATTCCAGAATTTTTGCAAGTGTCATGGAATAGTAAGGCATTTGACTCTCCCAGGAACCCCTCAATAGAATGGGTTAGTAGAGAGAATGAACAGAACCCTGCTTGATAAGGTTAGGTGTATGCTGATCAGTTTAGGTCTCCCCAAAATTTTTTGGGCTGAGTTGTATCAACTGCAGCCTATTAAGTTAACAGGTCTCCGTCCTCTGCCTTGGGACTAAAAACACCTATGGAGATATGGTTTAGGAGAAAGACAGATTATAGCAACTTGAAGGTGTTTGGAATAATTGCTTATGTCCATGTGAAACAAGGGAAATTGGAAGCAAGGGCTCAAAAGTGTGTATTTTTGGGATATCCTGAAGGTGTCAAGGGATTCAGGTTATGGAGGTTTGATGATATTAGCTCTTATGTCCAGAAAGTATTGAGCAATTTTGGGGAGGCTAAGAAAATTTTGGTATGGAAAATTCTGGGAATGGAAATCTTTAGAGACAGAAAGAAGGGTGTAATAAGGTTTACTCAAAGCTCTTATATCCAGAAAGTATTGAGCAATTTTGGTATGGAAAATTGCAAAGTTGTAAGTACACCTATGGCTCAACACTTTAAACTTTCTACTCAAGATAATCCTAAAAGTGAACATGAGATAACATATATGGATAAGGTTCCATATGCAAATGTTGTGGGTAGCCTTATGTATCTGATGGTCTGCACCCGACCAAACATCAGTTATGGAGTAAGTGTGGTTAGTAGGTATTTGGCTAATCCGAGTAAAAGACATTGACATGCTGTGAAATGGTTACTCAGGTATATTAAGGGGACTGCTGATGTGGGTTTGAATATTGGTAAAGATTCAACAGATAAAGAAGTAATTTTAGGCTATATTGATGCTGGCTATGCCAAAGATATGGACAAGGGTAGGTCTATATCTGGTTATGCATTTAAGGTGATGGGCAGTCTAGTTTCATGGAAGGCATCTCTGCAGCATGTAGTGGCCTTGTCTAGTATAGAATCAGAGTACATAGCTCTGACAGATTTAGTAAAAGAGGCTATGTGGTTAAAAGGAATAGTTACAGACTTGGGGATTAAAGTTACTGAAGCTGTTGTTCTTTGTGACAATCTTGGAGTTGTTCAATTATCCAAGAATAGTGTATTCCATAAAAGAACAAAACACATTAATGTGAAAATGAATTTTATCTGAGATATTGTTAACTCAAAGCAAGTGATTGTTAAACATGTTGGGACTGAAGACAATGCTGCTGATGTTTTGACAAAAGCACTTCCAGTTGGTAAATTTTTGAAGTGTTTGGACTTCCTTGGAATTGGTTGATTAAAAGTTGGTTTGAAAGGATTCAGTTTTAAGGTGGAGAATTGTGAGAAATAAAGTTGAAGGGTCATTTCTGCTAAGTTCTTAAACTGTTCTTTGGTAATGTTCTAACATTCTGCAAAGTTGGAAGGCTTATGTGTATTTTATTAATACTTAGAGGTGGTTAGTTGTTTTTTTGGTATGTTTGGTTAATTACCGTTAGCTTAATTTGGGGATATAGCTAGGGCTACTTCTTGATTTTTCTCGTTAAGCATTCGCATTTGTAATCAATTCAGTTTCAATTTCATGTACTGTAATTTGTCGATTCTTGATTCAATAAGATTAGAACAATTGTTTGGTGGTTGATTCTCTGGTGTATTATTACATGAAGAGATATAATAGAGAGGCACATGATAAGCACGGTCTAAAAATAAATTTCATTAATATTTGCATCTGTATCCTAGGGGTAAACAGTTCGAGCAGTAGTTGTACTTTCATATATGAACTCAACAATCTAAAATAGCATAAGATTTTCCTTTGTTTAATCATTTGTGGAATAGAACGAGATAGGGTTGATGTTTGCTAACTAAATAAGAGAACTCAGTGTCACAAACTCGTCTCGCAAGCGTCATTCGACATTGTTGAATTCACAAGGGCCAACACTCCATCCGGTGTATGTCTAGGTTCACTAGTTTCATCCTACCTTTGAGTCATCAAAGGAGTGACCGCTACTCTCAACTCAACCAGTAGGGTGCTGAGGAGTGAAGACAATTCTTACACATATCTTTCCTTAATCAATAGGAGGTTACTCAGAGGTTAATTGCCTCGAATGCCACTGTTGGAGCAAGTGATCATCTCAAAATGATTCACATGAAGATGATAAGTGATATGATATATGTTTTTGCTTTATGATAGTTTCACAACCCAATCATAGATGATAAAATCACTAAAGATTGTCTTAACCCAATCTAAAGAACTTGTGAAAATAACTTTACCATGCCCCTTACATCCATTATTTATATACAGTGGATGTTAGAAATTAAAGAAAACTTATGAAAATAACTTTACCATTACTCAACCATCATTAAGAAGTTGTGAAAATAAGTTTATCATGCCATTAATTATAGATGCGTCTCAAGAGCTTCGTAGGATATCTTTGAATCCATAATGGCCTTCCATTTTGTGTCACGTATGATTGAGGTTTAGTGATTTCGTCATGCCTTAGACTCATTATTGGAGTTGCAGTCCGACCAATTGGGTTTAGGGAAATGTAGACATTTCATGTACACACATTCCCGTAATCGTTGAGATACTTCTAAAAGATAACTATAGTGACTAGAAACACAATCGTTTAAGCACATCTTAAAAGAATATATATATATATATATATATATATATATATATAAGAGTATTTTAGTATCTTGAACATAAATACGGAAATGATGATTCTTACATATATGTACCAAATAATGTTACATATACGTAACACTATATTTGTGAGTGATTATCACATAAATATTGGTTATCATTTAAACCTCAGCATATATATATATATATTAGTGACCTATATGTGAAGAGAAAAGGCATGTTACAAAAAGTGACTAGAAAAAAGCTTTCAAATGAAGGTGGAGGTGGGTGGTGGTGGCATTGGACGTGGTGGTGGCATTGGACGTGGAGGTGGATTTTAGGGTTTTTATGGAGAAGAAAGATAGTAGTGGTGGGTATTTTTTGTTTTTTCTGTAATTTTTTTAGTAATAAGAGTATTTTTGACTTTTCACAAAAAATTTAATAGAAAAAACAAACAGCGTTAGAGGTGTGGGTTTAATTGAAACAAAAATGAAACCACAGTGACTAAAAAAGTGAAATTAAAACTATTGGACTAAAACCGGTATTTGGACCAAACCTTAGAGACTAAAACCGTAGTTTACTCTTTTATATATTATCTTGAGTAAACTACAGTTTTAGTCCCTGAGGTTTGGGCCAATTCTCTATTTTAGTCCATTGGTTCTAATTTCACCTTTTTAGTCACTGAGGTTTCATTTTTGTTTCAAATAAAGTCAGATGGCTAACACCGTTTGATTTTTAGTTAATTTTTTATGAAAAGACAAAAATACCCATCTAATAAAAAATATCTACCTCTACTATCTTCTTCTTTATAAAAACCCCTAAAATACCCACCCACCCCCACCTCCATTGCCAACACCTCACACAAAAATCCGGCCACCTTCACCACCCTAAATATCCGGCGACTTCACCCCTTCAAAAAATATAGAGTAAACTATGATATTTGTACCATCCACTTCACTCTCTCTCCAAACACACACATACACACACACACTCTCTCTCTCTTTATATATATATATATATATATATATATATATATATATATATCTAGTGTGTTCGGAGAAGTCTCACCGACCACCTGACCACCCCCGGCACAAAACCACCGCCCTTCTTCTCCCTCTACTCTCTAAGAATGAAAACCACCACCACCGTCTCCATACTAGATACGCAGGCACATATCCGCCCCCGTATAGATTTCCGGTAACTCAGGCGGCGATGATGGTGGTTTCAAACAGTAGCGACAAAGTGGTTCATCCACTATCAGATCTCTGCATGACTAACACCTTTTAACCCTCTACACGACTACCACCGCCACCATCTCTTCCCTGTCATAACCCTCTGCAACCACCACCACAACCCGCCACAACCCGCCACCCACCCAAATCCAAAATCAGAACCTATCTTTGCCGCCTAAAGATCTGAACCCTTTGGGTTTAGGTTTCTGATCAGGGAGAGGTATAAAACATTATTTTAAATAGGTTTGTTCATAAAACATTTTTATAAACTGAACATTTCTTTTATTCTTTTTATAAAACATTTTAAAAAAATAACTATATAACGTTTTAGAATTTGTATTAAAAAATTATATAATATGTCATAAATATGTAATATGTAAATCTTTATTACTAAGTATATAGCATTGCATTTATTACAAAAAAATTTTCATCATCAATTATATTATTCAATCATTTTATAATTTTTAAATCATCATTACTAATTACTATTTAATCTTTTCTTTATTAAGCCCGTGTAATACACGGGTTTTCTAACCTAGTTATACTAATAAATAAAAATCATAAATGACACGTGTCATTTTCTGGTTCATCATCAACATGTTTTTTCTCGCGTCTCTCTCCTATTAAATAATGATATTAAAAGAAAATATATTTTTAAATATTTAATATAAATCTAATTATTGATACTTATTATTTAATTTTGGATAATTATTATATCATTAACCAAATGAATTTAATATGAATTAACATTTATCAATTATATAAAAAAAAATTAATATCCAGTTAGAAAAAAAAATGTTTTAAAAATTAACTTAACATAATTTATAACTGTCACATCAAAGTATATTTTTTATTGACATGTTTTGACGAGTGCATGTGTTAACATATTTCATTATATTTTATTCAGCCAGTGTAATACACGGGTTTATTCAACCCGTATAATGCACGAGTTTTAAAGATATAAATTTTTTATTACTAAGTATATAAAACTACATTTATTCAGCTCATATAATACATGAGCTTTTAAAAATATATTTATTTTATTCCTTAATATATAAAATTATATTTATTTTAACTCATATAATACACGAGATACTAATTTATTAAATACAGAAACTTGTTTCTATCCTTTTTCCTTGTCACCTTCATCGTAGAATCATTGCATCCGCCATCACAACACCTTCATCACATCATCTTTACTTGAAATTGTTGATTGGTCACAATCACCTTCATCACCTTTAATAAAAACATTACAAATTAGATTAAAGTAGTGCTTGTACCACTCAAAATCCTCCGCTTGTGTTTTTTTTTTATTTTTATTTTTATTTTCATCCCTCGTAATATATATAATATACTTTTTTAACCCGTTTACTTTTCTACTGATTTTGTTTTTTTTTAATAATTCTTGTTCGTTAAGTATTTTAGAAACGAAGTGTGCGGCTGTTTTTAGTTTTTTTTTTTTGTTAACGTTACAATATATATATTTTTAAAACGGAGTTGTCGGTATTGTTATTATCGACACCGGTCTCGGTCTTCGTTTTTATGGTTTTCGACGACCCAAACTTTTTTTTTCCTTTTTTATTATTTAGCTTTAGGCTTCTTTTTTATTATATTTTACCATTGCGCCTATGTTTTCGTTTAAATTTTATTAACGATCGGCCCGACACCTATCGCGGAGCACGGGTATATAACCAGCTAGACGACCTGACACCCGCGCACGAAGCGCGATTGTTCATCTAGTTAAATATAAATTTATATACTAAAGTATCAAATTGAAAAATCATATAATTTAGTTGTGAAGATTGAAGAAATAAAGAGGTGTCTCACTAGCGTTGCCAAAGTGGCAAAGTATGGCAGTATGACAGTATTACCCTCCTTTTCGACACGTGGCAGCCTATGCTGATTCGGACTACAGCTGGGACCAACAAAAGCACGCGCGAAGATATAATCAAAAAATATCCCTATGGATTTGTCAATTGGCATAATTAGTCCTCAGTATTAGGGGTGAGCGATTAAAGGTTAATACCCCCAGAATCACGAACCGAACTATTAGAACCTTGAGAAAAAACCTTACAAGCCATATGGGTCGGTCAAAAATTCTAAGATTTCACAAGTTCAAGGTTCCAGGTAAAACCTGCGGTGACCCTTTAAGAACCCAGGAACCACATAATTTATATTAAAAAAAAAACCTATTTTTTTAATGGTCTGCAATTACGCAAAGACGGCGTCTTATTTATCTGCAACAAGCGACCACTTTCATATTCATCTTCAGTCAAACAACTGCCGTCGTCTTCTTATTCATCTGCAACAGACGTTAGTTGTCGTTTATAAAACGTTGTTGCATATTTGAAACAAACGGTTCTGTAGGTGGAGTGTTCAGCACTAAAATATTTCCTATTTATATTTGTGCAAATTAACTCATTTAGGTGGAGTGTTCAACACTAAAGGATTTAAGTATTTCTAGAAATATATAGGGATTTTTTTAAAACTCGGTTAATCATAGAACTGAAGGGTCTAGGATTCGTGAGAACCTCCTAAGATCCAAACCCTTTAGGATACAAAAGGGCCGGTTGTGGTTCTAATTAAGCTGAAAATAAAGGGTTGGTTCCGGGTCAGATCTCAAGGTTCCGAACGGATGTTAAGCCCTACTCGGTACGGCAAAACATATCATTTTGATGACTATGATGAACCATCACAAATTAGGTTATTAGTTATATCTTCTATTTTATATTAAGCTATAGTTAATCGTGATTAAGACACAATGTAACAATAAAAGGATGCTATGCGTAAATTTTCACTAAAAGAAAAATTAGCAATATAAATTAATAATTAAAAGTACATGATATAAACAACGTGACAAGTAATTAAGAACTTTTTATATAAAGACGTTTCAAATTTATTTGTAATGAAACAAACTTTGATTTTTTTTATGTTTAATACAACCCAATAACTTTATAACTACTAACTAGTTTATTCGTCAAACCAACTTTCTTACATGAATTATCTTTTTTTAACAGCAGAATCAAATTAAAAATAAAACAATTGTGTCTAGCAAGTTACCAGACACAGAGATTAGAGTTTACATCATAAGAAGGGAGTTTTTGAGCCACTCATTCCAAGCACATCTATTTTTACGATTCCTATTTGAATACCACAAGAACGAAAAATAAACAATAGAATCAAAAAGTTCTCAGTGTCGAATGTCGTTCGATTGAAAGACTGCCGTGTTTCTAAATTTCCACAACATCCACCAAGTTGTTAAACAAATCGCCTCAACCACATCTTTACCGTTGCTCGAAAGAGAAGAAGAATCCAATAAATCCATCATGGTTTTTGGACGAACCCCGATAATAAAATCCACCTCTAACCATACTGCAATCAATCTCCATGACTTCATTACATGACACTCTCCCAACGGATGATCCATCGATTCAACATGCGGATTACAAACCGGACAAACTATGGAATCAACATTAATCCCAAACTTGCTCAAATTCCATCTAGTTGGAAGACGATCCAGTAACACTCTCCAAGCGTAAATATTGACCTTCTTCGAAAGGAATTTGTTCCATCTAGTTGAACTAGTTATATCCGGAAGCTTATACTTATCAATCGTTCTCTCTTTCTCGATGGCATTTCAATATTCCATATTTTTTACGAACTTATCACTTGAAACATTAACAAGTGGTCTAACTAGGTAGGAGTCACAAATCGTGTTGGTAGTGGCAGTGTCATGTAATAATCTAATATTTAAATCGACTTTCTATCTCTCATAAATCATAATATACTTATATTAATAAAATGTTTCCTCAAGTCTTGAGATTTTGTAACTGTATTTTCTTTTCTTTTACTATATACCGTAATTGTTTAATATTTTACTAAATAAATTTCTAACTTTGAGATGTCATATGGATAAAAATGCGTTTAGTGCATGTAACAAATTTACTAAATAAATTTCTAAATTTCTAACATTGTTTAATAAATTTACCAAATAAATTTCTAACTTTGCAGTAACAAATCTCGTGTTATATCTTTGCTTATCCTTATATAGTTGGTTATCTTGTGAAAGAAACTTGTTTGAACATTCAAATGAGTTTTCCGACAAAGCACCGACACAAAAGTTGCAAAATCTTATAATGGGTTGTTAATAACTCATTCAAAGATTTAAATCGCAATTGTTCAAAAAGTAGATTACTTGGAATGCAAGGAACATTTTGTAATTATAAAATATCAGCTTACCATATCTAACTTATAAGGGGTGGGTGTCGTCCCTAACATCCTCCATACACTATTTTTTTTTCTCTTCCACGTTAGCGTCACATCACTTTTCCCATTCCATCCTAACATATCCTTAAAGCTATGATCCGGTCGTCTTTCACATCCATATCCTTAAACTTTTTTAAATAAAAATAAAAATAAATGTAATTTAAATTATAATAAAAAATAAAACTAAAAGGTTATATAAACTAAACATTAAATTACACAAACTAAAAATTAAAATTACATAAATTAAAACTATGCAAACTTAAAACTAACCGTCATGGTTGGGTATTTGGACTCTTGAAACATGTTCGACGAGATCCGCTCGTAAGTTGTGGAAGGTTTCTTGGCAATGTACTTCTCTATACGTATCTACGTTTACTCGTAGTATGTCTTGAACGGGTGGAAGCTCGTATTCATGATAAGAATATAATGCTTGATCTTGGTCTTCTAAGATCTTGTTGTGTAAAATAATGCAAGCGTACAATATTTTTCTAATTTTCCTAAGATGCATTGCTCCTGCGGGCTCTCGAAGTCCATCCCAAACACCAAAAGCTTGTTCCACGTCCTTCTGTGCTGCTTCTTGTGCTTTCTTGAATCTTATTCGTTTATCGGTGTCAAGAAAGTTAAATGTCTTCATAAAAGTAGCTTCATTCGGGTAATCCCGTCGGCAAGATAATATCCATGCTTGTATTGTGATCCGTTTAACTTGAAATGAACAATTGAGTGCAGTTCCACTTAGTGCATCATTTAACAATAGCGATTAATTGAAGGCGTTGTTGAAAACGGTAACGCCGAAAAATGCATGTCAAAACCATAAATCTTAAGAGGTTACCGCTTCGAGCATAATCGTATAGTATTGATAATCACCTCTCATGTGTTAAACCCACAATTCTATTGGACCAATCTTCCATGCCCAATGTGTACAATCAATGTTGCCAAGCATTCAAGGAAATCCATGTTTGGATTTGTGTGCCACATACAAGATTTGAAAATCGCTTTCAGTCGGTTTGCGCAAATATTCACGGTCGTACATTGATCGCGTGTCGAAGGCTAATAAAAAAACTATAAGAAAAACTACTTAGACTGTAGTATGGAAAGTAGGGTTGTCGAATCCACAGGGAACTCGTGGAGAGTGCTATTTAGATGAAACCGATTCAATTACTACTAAAGTTTAAAACTTTATTAATTAAAATATTTGTAATTATCAAAAGCAATTAAATTTAAGTTGTAAAAACTATTGGAGAAGAATGACCACTCCGGATTTCAGATTCAGCAAAACACAAATTCAGTTTCAGTTTCAAATCAGATAGGAGATTACATAGACATAACCTTGTTTAAATTTTTCAACCCAATCAAATATTATCAAACCCAAACACAAAATCAGATTATTCCCGATGCAAAAAAACCAAGAAACGATGATAATTGCGTAAGAATCAAATAACATGCAATTGTTCATAAATCGAACATACAATTGAATCCCAAGAACTTAACGGGTTCACAAAACTCAATCCACACTGATAATCAACTAAAACCAGACGAGTACGTGCATAAATCGTTCACCCTGAGGGATCACGAAGATCTTAGCCGCTCATAATCGTAGCAAACATCTCAATAATTAAACTAGGACTTACAAGCATTAGAAAATAAGAACAACTGGTCAAGAACAGTAGAAAATCGCCTTAGAACACCTCTGAGACGGCTTATATTTAGAAAATCGTCCATTAAAAGTTTCTATTATATTCATGTAAAATTATTTACCCTTATATTTAAAAAAATTAAATAAAATAAAATAGATTAAAACCCCACCCCCTTTTTAAGCCTAGGTTATCAAGTCCTTCATGGTCACCCTCCATTGTAAACAAGAATCATCGCCACTTCATCATCACCATAGCTTTCGTCAATCTTGAGATTTGTGTTGAGCATGGTGTCAACAGTGATATATCAACGTATGCCATCCACTGCTGGAAACTCTCTTCTCTCCCTTTTAACCGGAATCACGAAACCCTGATCTAATTCGTCAGGTGACCTGATATGGTGACAGAAACACACCACGAGAGAACAGTTCAATTTTTTGTGTATACACATAGAACATTTATTTGTGCGCGCGCTTGATCGCATGTCCACCCCTCGCGTTTGCTAACATTCGCTTTCCGGTATCCCTAAATTCTACAGTATTTCTACTAAATAGTCGTGTTGTGCATACATGGTCACATATTATGAAATACACTCAATATTTTTATAACAAAAAAATATTAACATGTAATACAAATGTTAAATACAACTATTCATATGTTCATATCCTACATTCTACAAATGTAAAAAAAGGATGCCCAGATGATCAATTAACAGGGCAAATCAATCAAGAAATATTGGATAGAAGCGTCACGGTCAGACCGTGAATACACCGTGCCAAGTATGGTGTAATTAAACAAGATCAAACGATTAAATACCCAAGCAACACATGCATCACGATTGATATACGACTCAACTGTGAGATCATCCGTATTGAATATGAAGATTTTTTATAATCGACAAAGGCAAGTTGATGAAGTATCAAGTGACAAAATACAAGATCAACGAATAAGAAATGGTAAACGATAAAAAGATCACTTAAAAATATTTAAAAAGTTTAAACAAAGTTTTCTAAAAAATAAATTCTTTTACAGACTCGGATGCTATCTCATGAAACAAATGTTCATAAAATACATTTAGGACTTTGAATATTTTTGTAAAAGCAAAATATTTATAAAATAAAATTAAGACTTTGAGAATTTTTATAAACTAGTCAAAGCTTTTATAAACATTGTTAATCCTCTTGGTCAAAGATTGTGGAATAAATTTTCTTTAAGAAGGAATAGTTCAAATCAAACTAAGTCAAAACGAGGAACTGGTTAACATAAGTGGGAAATCGACATAGCTAGATCCACTCATATGCAAAGTTGCTTAGCTAAATAAGCTTTGGCCCCTCTCCCATTTCTTCAAGACGAAACTATAATCAATGTCCCTCATTTCTAAATACTTAAGCTTTATTAAGATGGTCAAATCCAAATTTTCGGACATATCGCAACAGACTTAGTTCTTAGAGATAAAATGATAACAGAGAGAGAACGGTCGATGCATGGCCTGACTTTAGATCGACCATACATCATCTTGACAAATATTTGTGTTCTCTCTCTATTGGCCATTTAAACTACCTCCCCATCCACACTTTGACTTAACCTCTTAAGAGATTAAATGTGATAATCCACTTTTTCTTCATGTGATCTTCGATTCAAAATCTAAACATAATTGAGAGGAGAAGAAAATGAAGATTAAAAGCAAAAGGTTCAACAAGATGAGCTGGTGTAATCCTTTACCAACTTCATATATGTAACTTGTAAGAGGTAATCACTACCCAACTAATGAGAAGGGCAAAGGTGATCACTACCTAGATTAGTGAGAAGATTAGTGGTTATCGCTGCCATATTAGTGAGAATAGTGAAAAGTGATCACTACCACATTAATGATATATGAAAAGGTGATCACTACCCTTATTAGTGAGATGGTTATGTTGATTCCTTCCACATTATTACAAGGAAGAAGTTGGGGTGATCTTTACCCTCTTAGAAAGAAGCTTGTTAAGATGATCACTACCTTGACTAGTGGATTTTCTTAGTGAAGATAAATTCTTGATAGATACCAAGGAGTATATGTAAGGTAGGTTAGTTAACACTCACCTGAATCACTATAAATCTTGTGTTTTGTGTGTTGCTTCGTCTTTCATTTTAAACATGTTCAAAATAGTTTTCAAAACAATTTCTTCATAAGAAATATCATATAACAAACAAAAATTTTCTAATAAGTGGTTAAGAAATTTAAAGTAACATATTCACCCCACCCCAAGTCTAGGTTTGAAAGAATCACACAAATTCCAATTGGGAGGAGGTTTTAAGCCGACGACGTTTGAACTCCCCCACTATCACTCATAATGACTTGGGTAGGAAGATTTGCAAGCCACGGAGCCTAGAAGCACAGTAGATCATTATAGCAGCTACATAGCTCAATAGCTAAAGAGCATCTTGCTACAGTATCGAAACAGTAACATGATCAAAGGTCAACACTCCGAGACAAAAGCACTAGGATCATCTTGAAAAAGGGGGAAGCAGCCCAAAGAAGCAAGGTCAACATGCACCCGAGAAAGTAAGAGAGAAGCAGTCCAAGAATAGATATCCCAGCTCGGCGCCAAGTCTACCAGGGACGGGAAAGCTCCTCTATAAAGGAGGACCTTAGCCGTTTCTTAAACCAGATTTATTCACAATCGGTCCTCTACTCACACTTAAACTCTCTCTTTCTCTAATATCACCTCTTGAGAACACTTTAACTTATTCTCCCGCCAAAGGCTGATCGCAGGATACCACCTCCTACGGTGAGGCTAACGGTGCTTTGCTTCTTAGCAAGTCCATACAAGATGTCAAGCTCAGGAGACGTCTATACCCATTCCCGGTCCTATTCTTGTTGTAGCAACAAGTTGGCGCCAACCGTGGGGCTGCCCTTCTTAGAACAGAAACTCAGGTAGTTTAGCTCATGTTTCTAATTTTTTCTCTCTTTTATGGCTGGGAAGGACGTTCCTCCTGGGACGACCGATACTCCCATCACTCCCGAGGTGAGTCACACCTCGCCAGACGTAACAACTAACACTTCCTCAGGGATGGGCAGACACTCTGTCAAACTATCTCTACATGACAACTCTTAGCTTTAGACTCCCTCCCCCCACAAGGTGAGCAGCTCACCTCAGATCAGCATCCTACTCCCTGTTGATCGAATGGATGTCACGCCAGAGGGAGTTAGGAAGAATTTTCTCCAACTCAGATATCTTCTAAACAGATACGTATGAAATGAGCGTTCAAAAGGAGTAAGGGTCCGACTTCCCTACGATGAGGAGCCGGAGGTCACCTTCTCTCCTATACCTCCTCTAGCAAACTTCGACGCTCCTTCATAAACGGCATGAAACATCACTAGCCCAGGTCCTACATGTTTGGTTAGTGGTGTGGGACCTAGTTCCCAACGAGGTGGCCAGATTTATACCCCTTCCAACCTTACGAGCTCAAGAATATACTGTTGAGCACCTGCTGCAGCTCTCCTAGCCAACGATACAACCTCCTGTGCTGATGACTTTCGAGCAATCAATAGCTTCCTTACCTCTCGCTAGAAGCATGGCAGTCACTATGCCCTCGAGCATGATCTGCCCAGTACCTCCAGCATACCCGCATCCAGGGTTCACCTATCACCTTTTTGACTATTTTAACACCTGAACATTATATGTAACTAACTCTTTTTAGGGACTATTTATGTAAACTACTAAGAAAAAATAATAAAAACAACTTATCCCCACGTTCACCTCACCTCTCACGATCCTCTATTGTTCGTCCCACCCCATTGAACGCCAACTGTTATAGCTTCATAGGGCAGAAGAAACGAAGAATCGCACCACCACCTTCGGGCAGATTGTTCGTCGACCTCCCCCATGTAACCACTACTCCGCACAATCGAGACCAATGCCATCAGAATATAAACGCACCGCAACACGTCTCCACCCACTAGCCACCCTCTCATAACACCTAGACAACCATCGATCTGCCTCCTTCTCATTGGCACCCGATCTCTGATTTTCTCTCTCTTCAACAACCGACAATTGTAAAACACATTAACCAATGCCATGAACGAAGATAATCACTCCACCTTGATTCTTTTGATGATTTGCAAATAGTGACCAAAACGTGGATTTGGGAATGGAATTTCGACTACTTAATTTAATTTTAAATGTGGTTATTTAAACTTAAAAGATATTTTCTTAAAATAAACTTTATTCGAGTGACAACTTTTGTCGAATCTGAATATTAATTAAGGTGAGCCATGATTCATACACCATTTAATTAAACATTTTACACCATTTGATGTAACTTTCTTGTTTTTGCCCATGATTAGCATACATCATTAAAGAAATCAAATTAGTCTTTTTTTTTAATTTAAGTTAACTAATTTTTATTTTTTTTACTCTAAATTTTGTCCATGATTATTTGGTTTCTTTGTTTTTTATTTTACTCTAAATTTTGTATATTAACTTAATATATATTTTTTAAATTTAAGTTAACTATTATTTTTTTGTAGTTTAAGTTAACTATTTTTTTTTTAAATTTGTATGTAAATCTCAAAAGAAAATTAATAACAATAATAAAAATTTCACTAACAGATAAAAAAATAACTTAATATATTTGGATATTTTATAATGTTCAAAAATATAATAAATAGTATAATTAGATTGTTAGAAACTTGAAATTGTTATAATTATATAATTGTTAGAAATAAGGTCATCCGATACTAGAAATGTCTTCATGTGCCGGTGCATTTATTCTTGCCGAATAGAAATGTCACACCACCCCTCAGGCACTCCCTGGACGGGTGCGATCACGATTGGTACCAGCTTTGATTTCAGAGTTTTTATAAAATACAGCGGAAGACTTTTTTTTCACAAGGATCGAAACTTCATTCATTTCAACCTTAAGGGTTGTATTTGTAAATATCAAGACCCAGTTGAAAAACAAAAGCCTTGTATTTATTTCATAAACATAGGGATTTAAGTACCCTTTTCATTTGATTACAAAACAGAGTTTGAAACCAAATACATTTCTTGTCTCTTATGGACAAGTTTCAAGCAACAGAAAATAGTACTATCCAACGTTTATCAATCCCTTGGTCTTATCTCCTCTTTCATCTTTTAGGATTTCCTATACACGAGGCCTGAGAATCCAACGTGCAAGTTATCCTTTTTCAACATTCATTCCCGGGTCAGATCTTATGTCTGCCCGTATCCCCTTTTTCCTTTTTATTCATTGGCTGAAAACATTTTGAAAATGAAACGTCAGCGCGAACGCCGGTAAATACAATTATCTTGACAATAAAATCATTTGGCACAAACAAGTATTAATTTCATAATCACAACTTTTTGTTCAATCTACACATTCAGCAGGTCCATGTCTTGACTGTATGCACCACTGTATACACTGGCGTCATGCCTTATAACAACGGACAGGTCCACGCCTCCGAATTTGTTATAATATACACTGGCGTAACCGTTTGGAAATTTTCTCGCTTATTTTTCCGTGAGCCCAAGCTGCTATACCTAATAAATAAGTAATTGATTGGAAAAAAAAATCACTTATTGTTTCTCAATTATTTATTATCTTCGTTGTGAATATTTAATTTATGAATATTTCATTTACTTAATATTTCTTTTCTTAACTGTTTCTTTTGTTTTTTTTCCGTTTATTAATAACCGTTTAATATTTTATTGATCCAACTATTTTTTTATGAATATTTCATTTACTTAACATGTCGTGATTGTATGTCTCCTCAACTTGTGTTTTCTCGAATCTCTCTCCTATTAAATATATAAATTTATTTATTTTTTTATAATTGTTTGTTTCCTGTTTATCTCATATTAAATAATAATGATTTATATAAATTTATTTTTTATAAAACGGTTTTTATTTAAAAAAAGTTATGTTTGTTCATAAAATAATTTTTTAAATTGAATATTTCGTTCATTATTTTATTTGAAGTACTAAATATATATTTTAAATAATGTAAAAAAGTACTATAATTATTTTTTTTTACCTTCCAAAAAAATAAAGTTTAGATATTTTAAATAATATAAAAAAGACTATAAATATATTATACACATCTAATATTTTTTTAAAATATTAATAACTTAAAGTATTTTTATCTATTTTTTTTGTTTATCTATATAAAATTGGTTCTTTTAATTTGACTATCAAATGATGTAAAATATTTAAATTTTAATTTATATATAAAAAATGATATATGAAACTCATGTCCCTTAATTTTAGTCTCAAATTAGAGGGGACCAAAGACACGTGCAGGATTTGAGTTGTGGTCCGCCGCCAGTACCTGTGAAAAAGAGCACTGCTTGTTAGACATGGGTCCACCCTGTGACTCGTAGCGGGCAGAGCTATAGTGAGTTACTTTAGTTGGTCCCACCTTAACGTACGAAGCTAGGTTACTATTCCATGAGGGCAACGGAAAAGAGGAAACAATTAATCATACTTGGAAACAAATATTACAAGAATGGTCTAAAAATTAATAATATTAAAAAATATTTATTATTATAACTATGTCTATGCATACATGAAGGCAAGATTATAGGTTTATTTAATGAGTTATATTTCATATATTATAAGTACATTTATGTGTGTTATAACTTTTGTTTGGATATTATAAATTTTCTATTTCTAAAATAATAATAACTAGTAATTTTCTTCACGTGCGTTATGCTCTGGGTGACCATTTTGAGATGAGGTGTGGGGCACTAGAACTGAAAGATCATTTCGTTTTGATTATAGAATTAGATGAATAATTTGATTACAGAATTGGATGAAAAAATTGTTGGCATATTCTTTCCCATTGTCACATTTGATAGAACTTTGAAATTGATTAGCAATGAGTTTATGTAAATTAAGAAAGCTAGAATGAAATTGAGATTTATGACCAAGTGGATAAGTCAAAAGAAAATTTGTGTTGTCATCCGAGAATAAGATGTAATAACGATGACCTACCGAGCTAGCAATTGATGAGGTCCATAAATCACTATAAATAATATCAAATGGTAAAGCTATGCAAGAAGTATAATTCTTAAACGGTAACTTAATATATTTACTTAAAACACAAGATTGACAAACATGATTAGGTTTTACTGAACCACAACTAATAGAAGACTGTATTGCAAAATATGTAACAAATTAGAGCCAGGGTGGCCTAAACGGTGTTGCAAAAGTTCTTGAGATAAAGATGCAAAGGTGGAAGGAGAGTTGACTAAAGTGGTAGACAACAGAGTGAGCTGGTAATTAAAGATCTTCGGTGCTATTATGTCAGACGATAGGTATCAGCGTCTGGAATTTCTTTACATCAAAACCAAAAGGGTTAAACTCAATGGAAATATTTTATCACGAGTTAAACGACGTACTGGAAGTAATTTTTTATTAAGGTGAGAGGTGTGAAGAACATTATGAAGCTTTAAAGGAGAAAAGGGAGAGGAAAGAGTTTGATGACCGGTACCTATAATTGGAACTTTAGAGCTATTCCCGACAATAATGTTCTTAAAAATACATGTATTGAAATAAGACAAGAAGTTACCTGACGAGTTTATCATGTGAGATGTAGCCCCGCCATCTAAGTACCAGCTTTGATTTGGTGGGTTGTGGGACATGGTGTGAAAGGCATGTTCAATATAAGCAGGAGAAAAACTTGATTCTAAGCATCATAAGTATATGGACCTCGAGGACCTAGTATGCATGGAGCGGAGGCCTACGATGACCGGTGATCCTGTCTAGCTGATGGTGTGGTCGTATTTAGGCAAGGTGGGTACGCCAATTGTAACACCCAAAAATTTCAACCAATTTTAACTTTCAACGCACGAGGAAAATAGGTCCCATATAACAAGTTTAATGAACCCTAAACAATGAGTTCTAACTCCATCCGTTAACATATAACAAACCGAATAAGAATCCAATTCCACCACGAAAGCGTGACCCGAGACTTCAAACCGGAGCTTTACCTGCAAAACGCCATGCATAACACCGTTAGTAATGATATACAACCTCCCTTATACCCCCATGGGTTAGACCCAAGCAAATACCCCAAAAATGGGAAGTTTTGAAGAAATAAATTTTCTGATATGGCCATGTGCATAACCTGACATGGCCATGTGCACCTGATGCCCACAACAATTTTCAGACATGGCCATGTGCAGACTCACATAACCATGTCCACCTGATGAACTAAAAATTTCTGACATGGCCATGTGCAGAATCAGACATGGCCATGTCCACTTGCAACAAATTTTAGTTTTCCACCTTTTCGACCCTCCCAACTCGACCCCCGGTCGTTATAAGCAACCAACAACATTTTGTAAATGTTTTAAACTCCTCATACGAGAACCACAACTCGTTTTTACCCCTTATCCAATCCGACTCATTCGTTATTATTTGGATTCTTTGACTACAAGCTTACCACCCGAGTTTACCATACTCGTTAAGTTATGTCATTGAGTAATTGACTCCAAGACCGACATTTAGACAAGTATTGACATCATACAAGTCCTATTATTATACTAGTTCACCATTATTCCACAATGATTTGACTTATACCACATTAAGTCAATTTACAACATTTCACCATTATTCCACATTGGTTTGACTTATATACCACATAAGTCAATTTACACCAATTTCACCATTATTCCACAATGGTTTGACTTATACCACATTAAGTCAATTTACACCAATTCACCATTATTCCACAATGGTTTGACTTATACCACATTAAGTCAATTTACACCAATTCACCATTATTCCACAATGGTTTGACTTATATACCACATAAGTCAATTACTCCGAATTACCACGTTTAGTTTGACTTTATACCACATAAGTCAATTACAACAATTTACCAGTTTGACTATACACCACATAAGTCAATTTCCCCAAATTACCATATTCTACTTTTTAGTTTAACTATATACCACATAGTCAACTACACCAATTTTTCACATTCTACATTTTAGTTTGACTATATACCACATAGTCAACTACACCAATTTCAAACTACATTATGCATACAAGTTTGACTTTTATCACACAGGTCAATTTTACACCAATACACCATATAAGTTTATTAACTTAATTCATCAAACAACAAGGCGGGGTTCTTAGACCTCAAACACCACGCACCTACCCTTGCATATTTTCACCATATGCAATTTCCTTAACTTTCAACATACAATTAAACACATATAAGATATTTGAACAACCAACATGTAAATCAAATTTGTGCAATTACCACCTATCATTACTAAGTAGCTAGAGACGATTCCACTTGGTCTTCCAAGCTAGCTCCTTTAAAGCCTTGATCACCTAGCAATCAACTTGCATTTAGAAATCTTATGATCTCATTTCATTCACCAAATTGAGATTCAAGACACACCTATGATCTAAATGTCAACACCTTAACTTAGTTTGGATATCACAACCTTAACCAAACCCTCAACACCCAATTCAACCTTTAACCCAAGTTGACCCGTTTGGGTTTCATCCAATTTCACCCAACTCCCAAAGGTTCTTGATTCACCATTTGATTGAGATTTCTACTAAGTAATGTGTTTATCAACACCATAAACATTTACCAAACTCCAATTCACCATTTAAACCATCCCAATCAAAAACCCCCAAATTTTCACCTCAAGAACCATAATTTTCAAATAATCAAATTAGATTGGGTTTCTTACATAATAATGTGTCTTTTAACACCATAGACACTTATCAACCACCAAATTATCATTTAAACATCATCATATTAAAACCCCCTAAATTTCCCTCAAGAACCCTAGTTCTTGAATCATCAAATTGGATGTTTAGATAATGTTATCTACCTTCCATTGTCACACCCCGGCCGGCGGCGGATTATACGCCGGGGCTGACGTGGTTGTTCATAAGCACATGATCATCTATTTAGAAATGACAATATTTATTCATCGAATTTAAAGCATCCGTTACAAAAGGAAATGGAATTTGAAAAGTTTAAGACAAGACAATATTAAATTTAAACTAGGTCCAAGTCCTAGGTGAGCAAGTAGTGTCCTCAAACAGGTGCACCTGAAACATGTGAGTAAATGTCAACTACAAGTAGTTGGTGAGTAACATAGGTTTTGACACCAAACAAAAGTTGAGTAAAAGTATTTGAAATTCAATATGTTCAAAGCATAACTAAGGCATAAATGTGATAACATACAAAGTTCCAAGCGTACAATTCAATCCGTAGTAAATGGAAAACTGGTAAGTACAATCCCACTGATTGTGTTTTGGAAAAATAGTAATATGGTACACACAAAACCCGCCAAGGTTCGTGTTAACTGGAATCGGATTCCCTTATAAATGATCATTTTAGGTACTACTTTACGCCTGGGTTGTAGGTTAATAAATGTACTAGCATGAACACATGTAATGCTCACCAAGCAGTTTAAGACATAAAGCACATAGTAATTTGCATGAGAACAAATGGTATTGAATTTGATAAGTATAGTATGTAAACATGTTCCACCCCGAGTATTTGTAAACGATAGTAAAGAGAAAGGGGGCTATGAAACTCACTTGTATTAAAGTTAGGAATGGTACGAACTGGTAGAGATTGTTAGGCCTCGTGAGGAACTCTCACAACAAACCTATACGTGTAATGGTACTCTAAATTTAATATACGTTTAAATGTTACTTAGGATATTTTGGGTCTTTAGGGTTTCATGGGGGTTTGGGTTTGAAGATGGACTTGTATATAAATATTTTACAAAAAAAAATTAAAGTTCATAATAGTAATAAAGGTAGTTTGCAAAACTAATTAAAGTTAGTTAAGATTTTTAATTAATCAAAAGGTGCAATTGGATTTAATACTTATAAATAAATATTGAAATGAATAAGGTTTAATTAATTTATTTTATGTAAATAAAATAATTAATTAAACTAGTAGTAAATGTAAGTAAAAGTGTTAATTAATTTATTAATAAATGCAAATAATATGGTTATATAATCATTTAAATAAATTCACTTTAATTGAATTTATAAAAGAATAAGTAGGAAATAGAATTTATTGAACTTTGTATAAAATAATTATTTAAAATGGTTACTTAAATATTTATAAATTTAAAAGTGTCCTTAAATAATTATATTCACTAAAACAATTATTTTTAAGCTTGAAAGAATTTCTATAATGCCAAAATATTTAATTACAACTTATAAGTAATTTGTCTAAACAATCCATTAATTTATTTAAGAATTTACAAGTATTTTAATAAGATAAAATAGTTAAGTATCAATTTATATTTTCTGTTAAAGTTTATAGATTATGTCTATGTAATTTATAAAAATTAAATTAGGACTTTTAACTATTTAATATGGAATTAAAACAATAAAAGAAAAAAAGAAAACAGTGGCCGGGACTCAAACCCGCGATGCATGCCGGTTCCCACGCACACCAGACATAACCACCAGACTAGGGCGCAAAGCCATGCCTGGTTTGGTTTCGTTCTGGTTAAAACACGCAGGCCCAACACTCATTCATCCCCAAACGAACCCGTAACCCTAATCCATCAAATTCCGTTTATTGCGCAGACGATCGAGCCCGGATTCATGGGGCTTTCGATCACCGGACTGAAGCGACTCGATTGACCCTACATTTACCTGCAATGGCTGAGTGACGAAGGAGAACGGCCGAGGCTTTCGAGTTCGGTTTCTTGATACTCGATCGCGATCCAGAGGGGAAAAGCAGTGAGTGTGGAAGCGTAGGAAGTGCGTGCGAGTTGTTACGAGTGTAATGGAGTGGGTTTTATAGCCCAATTTCAAGCCGAGAACACGAATTGATTACCCACTTGATTGGGACGGTTACGGGATTGAATTCGTAAGTAGATCATTGATTTCCAACAAATTGTATCGTTAAGATCATTAGGAAACGGTCGCATAATAATGTAGTAACATCAATTGCAGTTAAAATGCATTAACTTGATCGATTGGAGAATTCGTTTGGCGAGGTTTGGCTCTGAAAGTCAAAATTGGCGTAATGGGGAAGAAGGAAATAGGAATTTGCAGTTAAGTCCCTGGAGTTTCAATTGTATATCATTTCATGGACAATTTTAGATTTTTGTTATGATTAAGATTCAGAAATGTGTAAAACTAGTCCCTGGACTTTATAAAACACGAAATCATTTAAAGTTTTAAAATTTTTAATAATGTAACTAAATGTCAATAAATACAATTTATAGTAAAAAAAGTTTTATGTATATAGAATTCATTCATTAAATTAAATCTTTATAAATTCCTAAATTTATTAGTAGGATTTATAACATTTGTTTTTGCATGTTTGTATATTTATATATATAGGTTTTAGAATATAACTTAATATATATACATATATATACACTTATAGATGTATTGTTTAATAGGGTTAAAACATTTATATAAATGAATTTGAAACAATGGCAATAAATGTATGTATGTATGTATGTATGTATGTACACTCATGTAATGTATTGTATAATTAAGATAATTTTATAGATGTAAGACATTAAAATAAAGGGTTACAAATGCCGGAACAGTTAAAATAGAAGCTGGAAATTTCCTGGGGATTACATCCATTACCATTAACCAAGCTAGATTATAATTTTTAACAAGTTATTAATCCTTTAATTCACCAAAACAGCCCCAAATTCGTATTTCTCCAAAAACCCACCAAGAACACCATTGATGAAGGTTTAAAGATGGTAAAGCTACTTACTTGATGTTTGGAAGAAGATGAACACCTCCAATCATCCAGATTCTTCATACGAACACCTTAATCTTTGATCTTAGCCATTTCCCTTTTCTTCCTTTTTTTCAAGACACACACACACACACAATGTGTGTTTTACAACCATCCCCTAATAAAATCCAGAATTTTACAAGTTACGTTTCAACCCCTGAACTTCCAATTTTGACTCCTCTAGTCCAAAGTTGATAAATATCACCTTTTACAACAAACTTTACATTTTCATTTTTATTTATTTACACCCTTATAATATGTTTAACATATTATATTATAAACCTGAAAGTTGGTTCGTTACACCAATGGTGGAGTGGGCCAAGGCCACTAGGAGAGTACAAGTGATACCTCGACCGTGACCCGAGTTAGACTGATCACGACCTCTACCGCGACCACAATAATTATGATGGGCGAGGGATCAGAAGTGCAACTGTTGTTGTTAGAGAAACGAAGATTAGAAGATGGTGGATGCTTAGCCGGCTGTGACGCAGTATGAAGTGTTGTGGCTGCTACGACAACATGGTCTGCTTTCATGGTTTCTTCAAGTATCAGTTTGGATCTTGTGTCATAAATTCTCGTAGGGTAGTGGTTTGTTGAAGTTATTAGCCGATATTTGTGTATGACAGCCAAGATAAATGGCTATAGAATAGGAATCCATTTAATTGTGATTAATTGAATTATGTCTAGAATATTCGGTGATACTATCCAAAGATAGACACCTCCCATGTAATTATTTATACCTATCGATTGAATGAGACAAGGCAACTAATTCAGAATACCAATTATCAGAAGTAACACAACGACACCACATCTGCTCATTGAGTCCATCAATGAGTTATTGGACAAGTATTGGATCTGTGACTAGTGCACCTACATTGTCCAATTGATCTTAGAGCATCTTTAGTGCTTGACAGTAGAAGGAGACATTAGAAAAATTATCAAGTTTCAAATTTTAAAATTCGTGTTCAAGATAGATCGTCCGTGAGTCACAGTTATCCTGAAAGATATTAGCTAGGATAGTCAAGGCCTAAGCTGGTTTTATCTTTCTCCTTGTCAGACTTCTTTTTATCAGAAGAGGAAGAAGATGATGAGGTTACGGGATGAATGTGATCAATAGCCTGGAAGGCTCTGCAATGAATCTTGAAAAGTTCCACCTAAGAGGAGTATTGGGAATGACTGGAATGAAGTTGCGAATGTTAGTGACGAAACTTGCAGGATGAAGTATACCGTCCATTGCAAGGAAGAAAGAAGATGGTGGAAAGGAAGGAGTCGAGATCGCTAGGAGATCAACGGTTAGGAAGATCGGTGACCGATTATGAGAAGTAAGTCAGCTAGGGTTTCTAGATCAAATGATACTCCAATATCATGAAAGATAATAATTATAACATCTCAAGATTTGAAAATATAAAGAATAAGTGTTCGCGAGGGTTAAGCTAAGCAAAGAAAGGAAACGGGCCTTGGGCTTGGGCCGAAATACGGGAGAAAGTTGGGCTCCATAAAGCCTCAACTCCATCCCTTCCACCCTCATTTCACACCATTTCCATTTTACAAGTTCTAGAGAGAGAGAAAGGTGTCAGTTTTACTCCAAGATCGAACCATTCTTCTTCTCCAGTGATTACACGAATCTTTGCTGAATAAACAAGCTGATTTGAGGTAAGAAACTCGCTCAGATCTGAGTTTTTGTTAGAAATGGGTTTTTAGGGTTTATGGGGTTTTATCACAAAAAGGTTGGATTTTTATGTAAAAGAAACTATTTAAGGCTCAGATCTAGCTTCATGGAAGTTAGATAAACGTTTTGAACGTAAAAAGTTAAGGTTTTGGATAAAAAATCAGACCTGCAAATGCTCAATGTTCTTGAGCTGACTCTCGAGAGTCGGCCACCTACATGTGGCGACTCTCGGCGAGGAAGAAGAAGAGAGTCGGTTGTCAGAAAGTCGATTGTCACAAGAGTCGACTGTCAGAGAGTCGGCTGTCAGAGACTCGGCTATCAGAAGAGTCGGCTTTCAGATAGTTGACTGTCAGAGAGTTGGCTGTCAGAGAGTCGGCTGTCAGAAGAGTCGACTGTCAGAAGAGTCGGCCATTAGAGAGTCAGCCCTCCTAAATCCTGAACGCAAGTTCAGGTGACAATCAGAGTGCTAGGTCGACACTGTCAGGCGACACTCGGTTTGCCTGGTCGACACTGTCGGGCGACACTCTGTTTGCATGGTCGACACTAGAGAGTGTCAGCCGACACTGTATACCGACACTAGCAAAGTTTAACCAATGTCATGTATTGTATTCGTATAGATCACGTAGCACTCGTATAGCCCAAAGCTTTTTAGTTTCCGTAGTAGATCGTAAACCAGGTGAGTTCTAATTCCCTTTTTGCCTGCTTTAGGGGTGGTGTGCATACTTAGTGTAAAGTTTTTATTATATTTTATATATTAATAAACAAAATCGAAAGTTTTGTTTTAGTGAAAAGTTTAAAAGAGGCAAATGTACTTTTGAGTAAAGTATTGCTATATTATTGACAAGCGTTTATTATATTTCCATATACATAAACAAAGGCATGATATATGTGATAAGCTATGTTTAGTAAAATAAAGATATTTTATAGCAAGCGATTACTATATTTTTATATATATAAACAAAGACATAATATATGTTAAGTTTTGATCAAGTAAAGGAAAGTTATGTAAAGAAAGTAAAGAGATTTCCTACGGGGAATGTGTACCAGCTGTAAAGGTCATTGGGACAGATGTTACTGGTACAAGATGTCAGTTATGGGTTTTACCCATTAGCAAAAACCGTGATGGTTCGTTAACGGTTGTACAACTGGGATGAGTGACGGCGGTTGCTCGGGAGAACCACGCAACTCCCCTTATTTTAAAGTGGTATTGTCGGTTCAAGGTGCTAGCCATGGGGGCATTGGCCTGGTAAAATGGTATTTTCGGTTCATGGAGTAAGCCATGGGGGCAATGACCGGACAGAGGAAATTGACGGTAAAGTAGTACTTGTCGGTTCAGGGTCGTGAGCCTTGACGGCGGTACAATGTAAAGCGAATTGACGGTAAAGTGATGTCGCCCAGACGGTCTATAAAAACTAATAAATAAAACCTGATCTAGACTCCTAAGTAATAAATGGTATACCTATGAACTAGACCGCACTGACAGGCAAGTGAACCTATCGAGTGTAGCACAACTTAATGGTAAACCGGATTATCGAACCCTAAAGACATTGAATAACTAAACTAGACTCCGACTTGAACTAATGATATTTGATTTGGGAGGTTTTCTACACCACTGATTAACAAATGAAATCAAGAGAAAACTAATGAACGACTCTAACTATCAAACAAGGAATTCGGCAATATCAGGAATGGGAAGAATACCACCTAGGTCGGGATCCTACTTGCAAAGCTCAACTTCTATCGGTTCTGGAAACTATGATGGATCTGGGTATATAAGGATAACAGCTCTAGACAACCTAGTGGATCCCTAATCACTCTCAGGGTGTCACCAACTAAGAAACTCTAAAGATGTAGTAACTCACCAGATAGTCGGATTACCTTTCAGTCTCTCCAACAATGCTAATATACCCAAAAGACAAATCACCTCTCGGTCTCACTGTCCACAACACATCAAAGATGCACGGGGTAATCTCATATTAACACACTATGACTCGGATTAGCAACAATTACTAGAAACCTAAAAGAACCTTCTGTCAGACAATTCACACTCGAAATCCTAATGATGAAGACTAACCGGTTATCTCTCACCTTTCAGGTATCGAGATAAGATGTTTACTCAAATCTATTGAACTCTCAACTACAGCTCCTAAGGCCACTACGTCTAGCAAACCATACAATCAACCACAAACACACAGTATATGATCTAGATACGCTATTCAAACTGAAAGACATTCAAAAATAGCATACGGAACTTATAATCAAACATACATCAGATCTAAACATGCATCAGATCTAAACATGCATATTCATCATAATTATTAAGCCAAGATTGTTTACAAAATCATTAATCCAACATTCAAATCCACAAACCGATAAAAATCAAGAATTTACTAAGCAATCATCACAAACCTAGGAAGTATCAAAGATCTAGCCAATAAACATGATCAAAACATCCAAAACAGAAGTAAACAAACAAGACATGGTTTCAATCAACAATTCAAAGACAAAAGAGAGAGAATTAAACACCGAATAAGCTATTACTAACGAACCCGGATCCGAAAGCTCTAGTCTTGCACTTCAATTGCTTCCCAAGCTCCAGAAATCGCCCCAAGAACCCTCTCTGACGGCCAAAATTCGAACTCCCCAATTATGGTATTACAATTCTATTTAAATTCGAATTAGGGTTTTTTTCTAAGAATTTCTCTCTCCCGCGTACCGCGAGAAAACATGGCCAGCCCCTCGCATACTGCGAGGGCCAAATTAGTCGGGTGCCCTTCTAGTTTTCCTCGCGTACCGCGAGGACATGAAGCTGACTCTTCGCGTACAGTGAAGGAGTAAATTTCCAACTTTTCTCTCTTTTTCTCCCGACTTTCTTCTCAAGCTCGATTCTTTCATGATTTCACTTAATATTCCACACGAGCTCCTGAAAATATAACAAAGACTCAGATACAAACTAAAACGACTCAAAACACAATTAAAACTATCTAAAACACACTAAAACAATGGAATAAAAGATGTGTGCTTTGCACTACATCATAAAGCAAGGAAATTGACGGTTTATAATATATGATTTAAAACTGTTTTGAAAGGTAAAGTATGTGAAGTTTTGCCTTACGGGCAGTATGTATGTATTAATAAATCTATTGTATGATTGATTTAAAGTAAACGTTAGAACTCATTCAGCGTTGCTGATTTTTAGTATGCACCACAGTTAAGTGTAGGTGGCTATAGATGGATGTGGATGCTTGGCTTGGCGAGAAGAGTTATCCGAAGATCAGCATTTGGCATCCTATTTATGTTTATGTTTCAAGTTCTTGTTGTTTAAGACTAGTTTCAGTTTGTACCAGACAGGTTGTATTAGACATGTTATGTTTCCGTTGCGTATGCTAAAGTTTAAATCGTTTCCGCTGCTAAGTGATGAATGTCTTATGTTTATGAGCTATGTGTTGATAAATAAATCCAATACGTGAGGCCTCCCGGGTTTGAGGCCTTACAATAATCAAACGTGTTTTCTAAATTATTCACAATATCAATATAGTGTACAACTTTTGACCTATCATATTTATGCAAAATATTACTACTATTACAAAAGGCATATTCCAAAGTCCTTTTGCATACTGTACAAGTTACTACTGCACAAGATTGTTTTTAGAATTAATTACACAGATGGCCCCTATGGATTACACGGATTTCACTTTTGGCCCCTAGGAATGGGAAATTACAGGTTCAGACCAATAGTTTGCACATTTGTAACATAGATGGCCCCCAAAATGGATGGCCGTTAAGTTTATCCGTTAAATAGGTGTAAAATGTATAAAATACCCTTACATTAAAAAAAATAAATATAAAAAAGAGTGGCCCCACTGTCACACCCCGGCCGGCGGCGGATTAAACGCCGGGGCTGACGCGGTTGTTCATAAGCACATGATCATCTATTAAATATGATAATATTTATTATTCAAATTAAAAGCATCCGTTACATAGGAAAATGAAACGTTCAAAACATAATTTAAATTAAGTCCAAGTCCTAGGTGAGCAAGTAGTCCTCAAACAGGTGCACCTGAAACGTGTAAGTAACTGTCAACTACAAGTAGTTGGTGAGATACACAGGTTTTGACACCAAAGAGATAGTATAGATTACAATTCAATATGTTCAACGTATGTCTAAAGCATATATGTGAGAACATACAAGGTTCCAAGCGTACAATTCAAGCCTGACAATAGAAAACTAGATACGCAATCCCACTGATTGCCATTTTAAAAAGGGAGCAAGCGGATACTCCAAGTTATAGTTGATACCCAACAAAACCCGCCAAGGTCTTGTGGTAAGTTATAGTTTCAGTTTCCCATATAAATGATCATGTCAGGTACTACCTTAGGCTTGGGCTACAAGTTAATGAATGTACTGGCATGAAACACATGCAATGGTCACCAAGTAGTTCAAATATAAAACATAAAGATCAAGCACAAGATATATTGAATTGTTTAAATAGATAAAGTTAATAACATGTTTCACCCCAAAAGCAAAAACAGTAAAAAGAGGCTATGTAAACTCACCTTGCAATGAGTAGCTTGGATGTCACACAAGTATATTGCACAAATGTTCTAGCTAACCACAAGGTTAACCTATGTTTGATGGAACATATATATCAATGATTTGTACAACTGAAATAGAGAATCCTATTGTGCAAGGATATTGATATGAGTGTCCTCATTTTAATAATAAAATAATTATTTGAGTTGCAAATAATATTTTATGTAAATCTTTGATAAATATTTGTATTGTAATAAGTGAAAGAATTAATAACGATGTTGTTTGTTTGTAATAATTATATAAACGTATGAATAAATAATTAGGTTTATTTTGTTTGTAAATAAATACACGAATAAATAAATGACTAGTTTTCTTTTATTTGTAATTACATAAATTAATAGATAGATAGATGAATAAATAAATGAGTAATAATTAGTTGAGTAATTAAATAATTTACTACATAAATAAATGAATGAAACCTTTCATTTGATTTATGAAAAACAAGTGTTAAAAATAATGATTTAATTAGTTGGTAATTAAACCAAAATTTAAAGTATAATAATGTTTTAATTAATTAATAATTAAACCATAATTAATTATTAATTAAAAGTATAGAATTGAGTTTTAAATGTTCTCATATAATAAAAATAAATTATAAAAAAGTTTGTATAAATATTTATAAAGAAATGAGTTTATAATCATAATCATAATTAGTTGAAAGTGGTTGTTGTACACTAGAATGGTTATCATTCCAGAGTAGTACCTCCAACAGAAAAGTTCCCAGGAAAGAGTTGGTCGGATCAGAACCCCGTCCTTTCCTAGCCAGAACTTTAATGTTTGCCAGATAACTACATACTGGTTTGAAATTTACTCTATTTGCATACCTAACCAAGTTTAGTTTGTGTTTGGAAAGTATATGGGCTTAAAGTGAAAATATAAGTTTATGTAAAGATAGAAATTGAATATTAAATAATTTAACTTGAAAATAAGGATTTTTTAGTAAAAACATAATTTTTGAAATTGAAAGGAGTAAGAAAGATCAACCAAGCTTTTAAATAAAAGTTTGACACAATTTTAATTAAAATAGGGCTTTTGATCTTGGATAGGTCTATGATTATAACATAAACATGTTAGGGATCATAGATCTAGCTAGTAATGAGAGATTTTTTAAAGGAAAAGTATGAACAAGCAATAATATAAGAAGAACTTACTAATGAATATGGAAACGACTTTGAATCTTGAGAGAGGGATTAGAACTTGATATGGTGTGAGAATGAGGGAAGAATGAGGGTCTATTTATAGGGTAGTATCATGGGCTTATTTACAAAATTTAATTTGTTATAGGGATTAAGATTGCAAAATATGAAAAATAGTTTTTAATTTCATAACATATTTCAACTTAAGTGCTCATAAATTTTATGTTCATGACTTCATTTCATCATAATTCATATTTAATATGTTTATAGATATAATTATATATTTATTTGTTTTATTTACCTTTAGTAATTTAAAAATACTAGCAATGTTATATTTTCATAATAAATTGTTTATATCATGTGTGTATATATATAGTTTTAGAAATGACTTAGTATGTACCTATATATTTATAAAATAGGATGGTGACAATTATTTACAAAGCATATAACATAAATATTTATTACTTATGAATTTGAAGTAGGTAATTAAGGTTCTTCATAAATGCGATTCACCAAAATAATGAACTTACATTGCCGGAAAAGTTAAAATAAAAGCGGGAAATTTCCTAGAGATTACACCCACCATCCACCCACTTCATCTTCTAAAATACCCCTTACAACATGTGGGACCCACCAAACCTAAACCTAAACCGTTAAACCCACTTCATCTTCTTCTTCAATATTTGTCCTCCACCACCACTATCTCCGGCGCCATTTCCGGCGACAACCACCACCGCTTCCGGCTACCACCACCAGAAAAATTACACCCACCAACTGGTTCCTTTTAACACAACTGAAAATTAAGATCAAATAAAACCCAAAAATAAAAAATAAAGAACACTTCAAGATCAAGTCGTGAGGTCGAGACGGGGGGAGAGAGGGAGGTCGGCGTGTGCAGAAGAAGATGGAGTGATGGAGCTAACGTCCCCGACAAACTTCACATGTATCTCGTTTTTCCAATTTTAGTTTTCAAATCCAGTGGGGTTAAACCGATCTCGTCAGAAACGGCGGAAAAAGAAGCGGAGACGAAGAAACGGGAACACAACTTAAGACGAGGAACACAGACGGAGAAACATGAACCACCCCATCTCGTTTTTCCAGCTTTAGTTTTTAGATCCACCCCATCTCGCCGGAGAAACGGGAACACAAGCTGTAGAGATTGCACCGGAGACGGGGAAGGGGATCGATGGGAGAAAGCTAGAATTTGGTGTTGCTTGTTCTTTATGGTGATGAGGGTGATGCTGTTGCTGCTTGTTTCATTATATATATATATATATATATATATATATATATATATATATATATATATATATATATATATATATATATATTCTAAGATGAGGTTAGTAAAGGTCAGACCATAAAAAGCCTTTGCGCCATTCTTCGGCATTAGCGGCTACAAGGTCCCCAAGCATTCAACCACCATCTTATAATTCTACTATGTCCTTAACCTGTCTAAACATTATTTTAAAATATAAAAAAAAAGTATAAAATTGAAAACTTTTTTGAAAATATTTTAAAATAGAGTTTAGACTGGTTAAGGACAGAGTAGAATTATAAGATGGTGGTTAAATGCTTGGGGACCTTGTAGCCGCTAATGCCGAAGAATGGCGCAAAGGCTTTTTATGGTCTGACCTTTACTAACCTCATCTTAGAATGATACCCTGTACTTGTAAAATATCCTATGGTCTAAAATTTTGAAACGTTTTTAAATGTTTTTAATCTTATACAATATTTTGATTATTTTTAAGTTTTTGTAAGTTTTTGATTATTTTTAAGTTTTTGTAAGTTTTCGAAATTCGATTCTGTAAAATGGTATCAGAGCCATGTGCTCTTAAAAATAAAAAGTATGTTCAAGTTTATCTGTGCAGATCAACACTTAATCATATTCATTTAATAATGAATATCCTGAAAGGTAACGATACTGTTAAAAACAGTATTGAAGAGAAATATGATATTCCTCATAATCTTGATTTATTAAATAAATGGACTATTCCAAAATATAAACTAATTTATAAATTAGGAACTTTTGAAAAATTAGGATTAAAACAAGTTGTAAAAACAACTGAAGAAACATTTTCCTTAAATAAAGAAGACATGGTAATTAAACTATTGTCAAATAAAGATTTAAATAAATATAAAAAGGATTATAAGTTCCTTCATATAGGTTTAGTGCAAATTGCTTTCAAACCTTTGACCCTAGAAGGTCTTTCGAAAAGTTTTGTAGCAGCTTTAAGAGATGCTAGAAATCTTGACTGGAAACAATCTCTAATAGGGATTGTTCAAACTAGTCTGGCTCATGGACCAGTCTATTTTAATGTTTATCCAAATTTACAATTATCTTTATCAGATGTTAATATATCAGATGCTTTAACTTTAAATGTTAAAACTCATGGCTATAATTATGCTCCAGGATTAGAAGTTATCTGTATCTGCTATAGAATATATTATAAACCTTTATACACTTTAAATCCTCAGTGTAGAATGGTAGACAAACCATTAAATGAAACAATAGTTATAAAAACTAACTTTGGTAAGTCTAATATAACTACCAGAAGAAAGATAAAATGGGAAGAAATAAACTTTCCAGAAAATTGGATCCTTGATAAGGCTACAACATCTCAACAATATGTTGATAATAACCCTTTAGAAATTATACAGTCTGAAGAAAGAACTGTCCAAATCCAATTTGAACAGATTAGAAATACTCCTTTTATACCTAGATCTTTATCTTCTAGGTATTTGTCCTCTCGACAACATATATCTCCTATGGGATATACTGTTAGAAGCCCTTCTAGAGCTTCAACTTCAAGAGTTAGGGAAACTTTCCCTGCTATTGAAACATTTAATAGATTAAATTTAAATACTGACAATATAGTCACAGGAGTGCATGGAGTCCAAGTTGATCCGGAATTAACCGAATCAGAAGTCAATTTTGTTTAATGGATTTTAAAGAAAAAATTGATTTTAATCCGGGATCTCCGGTTAGAAAAGAAATTAATAAAGAATTTCAATTACCCAAATGAGAATTATTTAGAAATTGGTTTTTTAATAATTTCAAAGAAACCGAGATAAACTTTTTTAAGGAAGAATATTATAAAGATTTAATTATAAAAAAATTAGATTATACCATTTATTCTTTGGTTTATAGAAAAATATATAGGAAGTATTATTTCCGTTATAGAAAGAGAATTTGTTATTCAAGGAGAAAAATTAATTTCTAATGTTTTTCCTCTTACTCAATCTTTTAAAATTGAAAAAGAAAATAAAGTAAGATATTATCAAACTTTTCAAAAATTATTAGAAGGAGATATCTTATCTATCACAGTTTCTCATTTAAATGATTTGATTAAACAACAGAATTATACAAACTTATATTTAATAATCCTAGGAGAACAAATCCAGGATTTATCTGCTAAGATGGATAGGATAATATCCTACTTAAAAGAAAAACCTCTATTAGGTAAGCCAGTCTCTTTTATAGAAAAGGTTGCTACTCCAAGTATACAATTTCCTCCGGAAGTTACTGATTTTAAATTAAAATCTAAGGATAGCCTTGAAGCAACTCTAAATGTGACAATGAACGCTCTAAAGAGTCTTAAGATAAGTGCTCTAACAGATTTCTCTGAGGTAAATTACCAAGAAGAAATTAAGGATAAAATTTCCAAACTTTCTAAGTGGGCAGATAAACCGACTCAAAGAAAGTATTATTATCCTAGACCAACCCCTCAGGATGTCCTTATAGAAGAACAAGAATATATTGTTAATAACTCATATAGTGGGAAAATGATATATGAATGGAACATAGATGGTCAATCAGAAGGACAGATTTATAACACTGTCCATAGGATGCTTATGTATAGTACAATTTGTAAAAATAATAATAACACAGTAAAAACCATAGCTAATATGATAGTTTCAGGTTTTACTAGTGAATTAAAAGGTTGGTGGGACAATTATCTATCCCAACCAGATAAGGATAAAATCCTTAATAGCGTTAAACAAGAAGAAGACGCTAGTACCTGCAATACCGAAAGAAATGATGTTTATACTCTAATTGTTAACATCATAGAACATTTTACTGGAAGATGGTCTGAAGATTCTGAAAATATCAGAACTCTTCTCCAGAATTTAAGATGTAGAACTTTGACATCTTTTAGATGGTATAAGGATACCTTCTTATGTAGAGTTATGGAACTTCCTGAGGCTAATAGTTCTCATTAGAAGTCAAAGTTTATAGATGGCCTTCCTCATTTATTTGCTGAGAGAATAAAAGGCAAAATAAGAGTAAATGGTGTCATAAATTATGACAGTTATACTTATGGAAAACTCATAGGCACCTGTGTTCAAGAAGGAATAAGCCTATGCAATGAGATAAAACTTAATCAACAGATTAAGAAGCATTCTTTAAATGAAAGAAAACAATTAGGAGATTTCTGTGGACAATTCGGCATAGAAAATAAACCTAATAGGTCTATAGAAACCAGAAAAGAAAATTCTTCCCCTAAAAAGCATTACAAGAGGAAGAAATATAGGAAAGAAGAAAAACCTTATAAAAGGAAAAAATATAAGGAAAGGAAAGAATTTCCTAATGAATTTAAAAAATTTATAAAGTGCAGAAAATGTGGCAAATTAGGCCACAAGGCAAAAACTTGTTGGGTTCGAAAGAAACTTAACAAAATTGAAGATAGAGAATTAAGAGATAAGATTAATGAAGTCTTATTACAAGACAGTTTTCAATAAACTGATTCTGAGCAATCTTCTTCTGAAGAAGAAAAACTAAATGTTTTAAAATATGAAAGTTTTGATTCCTCTGAATCAGAGGAATATCATTGTCCAGCAAACTGTAAAAAAGATTGCTGCAAAAACTCTTCTGAAATGCCAGAAGAAGAACTTTATCAAATTATTTCTCAATTCCAAAATATGGAAATTAATGTTTTAAGAAAGTATAACTGATCATCAAAATAAAACATCTGAAGAAATCCCTCAAGGAGGATTTTTAGAAAGTATTGTAGATATTATAACTACACAAAAATGGAATATTAAAATAAAACTTCTCATAGAAGATCACTTTTTTATAACTGTTACAGCATTAGTTGATAGTACTGCTGATCTAAATTGTATCCAGAAAGGAATTATTCCAACTCGATACTTTCATAAAATCTCCCATAACTTAAGTTCTACAGGAGGAGAAAAATTAAAAATTGAATATAAAATACCACAGGCTCATATTTGTCATAATGAAACCTGTATTCCTACTAGTTTTATTCTAGTAAAGAATCTTACTAGTCAAGTTATACTTGGAACCCCTTTTCTAAATAAAATATTTGCTTAAAAAATATTGATAATAAAGATATAACTGGAGTTTTCCAAAATAAAGAAATATATTTTCCATTTATTACAAATCCTTTTTCTAGGACTTTGAATAATATAAAAGAATCTCTTTTACAAGCAAAAATAAATCAAATTGATTTTTTACAAAAAGAAATATTTTCCTTAAATGTCCAAGACAGGATAAATAATCCTAAACTCCAGAATAAGATCAAAATGATCAATAATCAGTTCACATACAAATATGTAATGATCACCCAAACGCTTTTTGGGATAGAAAGAAACATATTGTTTCTCTTCCCTGTGAAGATGATTTTAATGATAGTAAATTACTACTAAGGCTAGACCTTGTCAAATGAATTCTGAATATATGGAATTATGCAAACAAGAGATCAAATCTCTTCTTGACAAAAACCTGATCAGGAGATCAAAATCCCCTTGGTCTTGTACTGCCTTTTATGTTAATAAACATTCTGAAAAATAAAGAGGTATTCCCAGATTAGTTATAAACTACAAACCTCTTAATAAAAATCTAAAATGGATTAGGTATCCTATACCTAATAAAAAAGATTTATTAGACAAATTATATAGTGCTATAATATTTTCAAAATTTGACCTAAAATCTGGATATTGGCAAATTCAGATAAATGAAAAAGATAGGTATAAAACTGCTTTTGCAGTACCTACTGGCCATTATGAATGGAATGTCATGTCTTTTGGGTTAAAAAATGCCCCCTCAGAATTTCAAAATATTATGAATGATATTTTCATTCCTTTCAGCGACTTCATAATAGTCTATATAGATGATATCCTAGTATTTTCTATGGATATTGAAACTCATTTTAAACATCTTGAGATATTCAAGAATATAATTATAAAAAATGGTTTAGTTATTTCCAGACAAAAAATGATGCTTTTCCAAACCAAAATAAGGTTTTTAGGTCATAATATTGAAACAGGAAACATAATTCCTATCAACAGAAGCATAGAATTTGGGTCTAAATTCCCAGATGAAATATATGATAAAACTCAGCTTCAAAGATTTTTAGGAAGTTTAAATTATATTCTCCCTTATTATAAAAATCTAGCAAAAGATACTGCTATTCTTTATGATAGATTAAAAAAGAATCCTCAGCCTTGGACAGAAAATCATACTAAGGCCATTAGAAAGATTAAGCGGAAGGTTAAAAATATTCCTTGCTTAATGATAACTAACCCAGATTGAGAAAAAAATATTGAAACATATGCCTCTGATATAGGCTATGGTGGAATCTTGAAACAAATTTCACCAGTAAATAAACAAGAAAGTCTGGTAAGATTCCATTCAGAAAAATGGAATAATAGTCAGAAGAACTATGCTACTATTGCAAAAGAAATTCTAGCAATAGTAAAATGTGTCTTAAAATTTCAAGATGATTTATACAATAAAAAATTTATTATAAAAACAGATTGTCAAGCAGCAAAATTTATGTTTGTTAAAGATTTTAAACATGATGTTTCAAAACAGATGTTGGCTAGATGACAATCTCATTTAGCCCCTTTTGATTTTGAAATTATTTATAAAAAGGGTAGTGATAATAGTCTCCTTGATTTTCTTACCAGAGAATATTTGGAATAATGTCTCATGCAAAATAATGTGTCATGCAAGCGGACCAGTTAAAAAGGCTCTCCTTGAAATTCAGGAAATGATTGATGTAACATCCCAAAATGTCGAGAAATAAAGTTAACGAGTTCAAACGGGCCGAAGTCGGGCCGGGTCAGTCGTGAACCGGGCTTGGGGAGGTCTCCCCTATAAATAGCCAAGGTCACCACATGTTTCTCTCATTTGCAATTCTAGAGAGAGAAAAACCGTAGAGAGAGAAAGTGTCGGAATCGCACAAGATTGCACCCGCTCGTGTCTCTTGCACTCGTGAGAAGAACCTCCGGATCAGAAACTCGATTCAGGTAACAATCCGACCTAAATCTGAGTTTTAGTTCGTTTTTAGGTTTTTCGGGTTTTGGGTGAAAAGGTAAGGTTTGAACGGATGAAACTGAAAGATAATCATGGATTTGAGTTCCTTAATGGAAAACGAACGTTTTGAATGCAACAGGTTCGGGATCTTGACATGATCAGACCCGAATGCGAAAGTTAGGGTTTTTGGCGAAGAACAGGTCGTGCGCACTTGCTAAGTGCGCACGGAGCAGGTCCTACGCACTTTCTAAGTGCGCAGGAGGAGGGTCCTGCGCACTTGCTAAGTGCGCAGGAGGAGGGTCCTGCGCACTTGCTAAGTGCGCAGGAAGCAGGGTCTGGGCACTTGCCAAGTGCGCAGACATCAGAACTGGTTCAGTGAAGTTAGTATGTTAGAATGGTTAAACCGTTAGAGTCGGGATTGGTCTGATGTGTATTTAACTAATCAATTCAGATCGGAAGTGACGTTGTTGGACCTTCGTTTAGGACAACCGAGACTAGCTTATAAGGTGAGTTCTAGAAGCCCTCTTTTAAATGTTTTAATAATGTTTTTGGGCTAGTGTGCATACGTAACGATGTGACGATTTTATAAAACGATGTTTATGAAGGTTGTATGTAATGTTTTATAAAATGATGTATATGAAGGATGTTTTAGAAGGAAAGGTTTTGAAGGAAGTGTTTATGAAATATTTTGCCAAAAGAAGTTTATGAAGTTTACGAAGTGTTTATGATTGAATGAATGATTTTAATAAAACGTACGAATGCTTTAACTGAAGTTTTTGAAGTAAAAGAAGCGAAGGTTTATGAAAGTCACAAACGAACGAATCTGCCAATATTCCTTAGGGAATGAAGGTTAAGGGATGGGAAGTATGGGCCTTTACCTTTTAGGGGCCTCTGTGGCTGGCCAACTGTTGTACAACTGGGGCGATGACGGTCACCAAGGGGATTATTGTGATCCTTGAAGTTTGGTACGATTTACCTTACGGGGTAGTCGTGCTTGAAGTTTGGTACTTGCGCCCTACGGGGTGCAGTGCTTGAAGTTTGGTACGCGCTATCCTTTGGGACGCCGTGCTTGAAGGGTTGGATGACCTAAGTATCGGGCCCTAGGAGTTCCTCACCCGAAGGACAGTACGGTGATGATGGGCCTAGTGGTGGTGATCCTTAGGTTATTCAACCAGTATGTAACGTATGGATTTGACGGTTACGAGAAGGCGCAGATTCGATATGTTCGTTAACTTATGTTTATGAAGTGTTATGTTTTGTTATTGCATTATTTTACGTACGCTTTTTATTAAATGAAGTATGAAGTTATGTTTTTTTTTGGCAAATTATTTGAAGTTAAGGTTTTATGTTAAAACTAGAACTCACCAGCGTAGCTGACTTTTTAGTATGCACATTCAGGTTAAGGCAGGTATGGATGATGGACGGTGATGCTTGGCAAGCGAGAAGAGTTACCCGGTTGATCATGAAGACTGGCATCCCGTTATGTTTAGTTATGATGTAATTATGTTTTAAACATTGTTTACGCTTCCGCATGTACGAACAATGATGACGTTATGTTTGAATGAAATTTTCCGCTGCGTTATTTGATATTCATGTTTAAGAACTGTTTGTGAATGAGTAAATCCAACAAGTGAGGCCTCCCGGGTTTGGGGCCTTACAAGTTGGTATCAGAGCAATAGTTTGAGAGATTCGGACACCCCCAGTGTCTGAACTTAAACTGTGAATGGGACCGAAAGCGGATGCCAGTACGGGTAACTCGAGCCACAGCATCAGGTATGAAGGTAGTATATATATTTACATATATAGTATGCCTTAGAAAGGGTTAGGTAAGGATTTGTGTTCTGATGGAATCACAAAGGTGGTCAAATAGAAATCGAAAGGTAGTGTAATGGTTAATTGCAGATGGCCAGTGTATATTAACATTTTACAGTACTTATTGAATTTTATTTGTTAACTAGCGTGATAACATTGGATTCTTGTCTTATAGAACAAAATGGCAAGAAGAGGAAATGGAAGGCGTGGTGGCCGTACCGGCGGTCGAAATGGTGGGCGTGGCAGGATCCCCGCGCGCCAAGAGTATAGTGAAGAAGGAAGTGTTCACACTGAACCGGCGGTTAGTGTGCATGAAGCTGAGCAGACACAGGTTGAAGAACAACCTTTCACTTTTGAACCAGAAGTGAGGGCAGCTATAGCTCGAGAGTTCTCCGAGTTGATGAGGGCTTCTCTACCAGGTCTGTTAGCTGAAGCGATGAAGAAGGTTAACGAGACGGGTGGGTCTAACCCGACGGTTGATACCCCGAACACTGAGGCAATCAACGCACCGCCTGCTCGCGGATGCGACTATAAGTTCTTCAAGGCATGTGACCCGCCAGTCCTGACTGGAAAGAAAGACGCGGTAGCTACATTTGACTGGATAATCCGTATGGAGGCTGCCATCCGTCTCAGCGAATGCCGAGCGGATCAAGTTGTAAAATTTGCTGCTAACTCCTTGAGGGAAGAAGCATCCCATTGGTGGGAAGGTGTACGTCAGGCAAAAGGGAGTGAGATTGTGGATGCGATGATGTGGGCTGACTTGAAAACTTTAGTTATTAAGAATTTTTGCCCAAGGAACGAGATTGAGAAAGTGGAGAGAGAATTTCTGGGTTTGAAGGCCGGGAGCATGACGCACCGGCAATACACAACCCGATTCAATGAACTGGCACGTCTGGTGCCACATCTTGTCACGACTGAGGAAAGAAAGATTGCATGCTACATACAAGGACTGCCGGACCAGGTCCGCACCTATGTTAAGGCAAACGCCCCTACTACTTATGATTCGGTAGTAGAACTGAGCGGCGTGGTATTTGATGATCTGGCGCTGAACGTCGTTGCCATTGAAGAGCCCAAGAAGAAGCTGAGTTTTCCCGCTAAACGATCAGGTGGGAAGTTGTTTGGGGCTCGGGACAAGCAGGCCAGGGTAGGCGAGGCGACAGTCTGTGGAAGATGTGGGGTAAGACATACGGGTGAATGTCGGTTAGGGTCTAATCTATGCTTTAAATGCGGAAAAACCGGACACTATTCCCGTGAATGCCCGCAAGGCTTCAAATGCTACAACTGTGGGGAAGGTGGTCATATGAACCAGGAATGCACCAAGCCCAGAATGGGTCAAGCCGGGAAAGGGAAAGGCCCGGAGAAGAAAGAAGAGAGACCCCGAGCAAAGACTCGCGCCTATGCGCTGACGCAAGAACAGGCCAGGGCGGACCCCGACGTGGCGTCAGGTACGTTCATCCTTGACAACACTCTTGTTTCTGTGTTATTTGATTCGGGTGCCAGTAAGAGTTTTATATCTGCGACTTTTTGTAAACGCGTGAAGTACACTGTCAGTAAGTTAGAAAGGGCCTTTAGCGTAGAAACCGCTGAGGGTAGAACTGCAAGAGTAATCGATGTAGTTGAAAACTCCACGATAAAAATAGAAGGTCATAGGTTCCCTGTCAGATTGTGTGTTATGGTTTTGGGAGTGTTCGATGTCGTGTTAGGCATGGATTGGCTAACTGCCAATGAAGCGCAAATTATATGTAAACGAAAGATAATCCGACTCAAGGCTCCGGATGGTAGCAAAGTCGAGGTTTTTGGAGATCGTGACGTCCCGATGCCAAACGTCATCTCGATGATTAAGGCAACAGGTTACTTGAGGCGCGGATGCGAGGCTTATCTGGTGTACGTGATTGACAAGTGTAAGGAAGTGAAGGAACTAGACGATGTACCCGTGGTACGCGAGTACCCGGAGGTGTTTCCAGAGGATTTGCCTGGGATACCACCCGACAGAGAGATTGAGTTCCGAATCGACTTAGTACCAGATGCCCAGCCCGTGGCTAAGGCTCCATATCGACTAGCACCAGTGGAAATGAAAGAACTTATGGTACAACTAGACGAGTTACTTGAGAAAGGATTTATCCAACCAAGCATCTCACCTTGGGGTGCTCCGGTGTTGTTCGTAAAGAAGAAAGACGGTTCGATGAGAATGTGTATTGATTATCGCGAGTTGAACAAACGTACCGTGAAGAACAAGTACCCGTTACCAAGGATCGACGACCTGTTCGATCAATTACAAGGCGCAAGTTGGTTCTCAAAGATCGACCTTCGATCCGGGTACCATCAGTTGAAGGTGAGGGAAGAAGACATACCGAAAACGGCATTTCGCACGCGTTATGGACATTTCGAGTTCCGCGTAATGTCTTTTGGATTAACGAACGCCCCCGCAGCGTTCATGGATTTGATGAATAGAGTTTGTCGACCAATGCTGGATCGATTGGTAATTGTGTTCATCGATGATATCCTTATCTACTCCAAGAATGAGGGTGATCACGCATGTCACTTAAAAGAGGTGTTAGAGGCTCTGAAGAAAGAGAAACTGTATGCTAAGTTCTCCAAATGCGCGTTCTGGCTTAGGGAAGTCCAATTCCTAGGTCACGTCATTAACCCGAACGACATTATGGTTGACCCAGCAAAGATAGTGACGGTAAGGGAATGGGACATTCCTAAGACGCCAACTGAAATCCGTAGTTTCTTGGGATTGGCAGGCTACTATCGGAGATTCATCCAGGATTTCTCGAAAATAGCTTCGCCATTGACAAAGTTGACTCGGAAAGAGGTTAAGTATGAATGGGGTTCGACCCAGGATGAGGCGTTTAAGGAATTGAAAGAGAAGCTAACCCAAGCTCCAGTCTTGGCCCTTCCCGAGGGCAGTGAAGACCTGGTGGTATACTCTGACGCTTCGGGTCAGGGATTGGGATGCGTATTGATGCAACGCGGGAGAGTGATCGCGTACGCGTCACGGCAGTTGAAGATTCATGAAGCTAATTATCCGACTCACGATTTCGAGCTTGCTGCTGTCGTGTTCGCATTGAAAATCTGGAGGCACTACCTTTACGGGGTGAAGTTTACCATTTACTCAGACCACAAAAGTTTGAAGTACTTCTTCGAACAAAGAGAGCTTAATATGAGGCAGAGACGATGGTTAGAACTCCTAAAAGATTATGACTGTGAAATCATATACCATCCTGGAAAGGTAAACGTGGTGGCTGACGCTCTAAGCCGAAAGGATGTGCCTACTCCTATTTAGAGTGAAAGCTTGCCAGTTGGTGGTAACATTGGACGTGATGAGAGAAATTGAAAAGGCTCAAGATGAGGCACTTAAGGAGGAAAACATAAAGAAGGAAATGATGGTTGGCCAACAGGACAAGTTGGAATATAACACCCTTGGGGTTAGGACACGTTTTGGACGGGTATGGATACCTATGGGTGGCGAGCTTAGAACCAAGATCTTGGATGAGGCTCATAAGTCTCGTTACTCTATCCATCCCGGTACCAATAAGATGTACCAAGATCTAAGGAAGGAATACTGGTGGCCTGGAATGAAGCATGAAGTTACAAAGTATGTAAGCAAGTGCTTGACTTGCTCGCAAGTAAAGGCCGAGCACCAGAAACCGTATGGAAAGATTCAACCACTTGATATACCGGAATGGAAGTGGGAACACATTACCATGGACTTCATAACCAAGCTACCCCGCACAGCTAAAGGTCATGACACCATTTGGGTAATTGTGGACCGATTAACGAAGAGTGCTCATTTCCTACCTATTTGCGAGACGTTCTCGTCGAAAAGGTTAGCAGAAGTGTTTATCAACGAAGTAGTAGCACGGCATGGGATGCCTTTGACGATCGTATCTGACCGGGACACACGATTCACATCGAGGTTCTGGAAAAGATTTCATGAGGCGATGGGCACAAGGCTTAATATCAGCACGGCATACCACCCGCAAACGGATGGTCAGTCCGAAAGGACCATTCAGACATTGGAAGATATGCTCCGTGCTTGTATTATCGACTTCAGTGGCAGTTGGGACAGTCATCTGCCGTTAGCCGAATTCTCCTACAACAATAGTCATCACACGACTATAGGCATGCCGCCTTACGAAATGTTGTATGGTAGAAGATGCAGGACCCCGGTTTGTTGGGGTGAGATTGGACAGAAGGAGTTAGGAAGTCTGGAAGTCATAAAAGAAACGTCGGAAAGGTTTGATCAAATCAAAGCTCGAATGAAGGCCGCGCAAGATCGCCAGAAATCCTATGCGGATAGATGACGAAGGCCTATCGAGTTTGATGTTGGGGACAGAGTAATGTTGAAAGTGTCGCCCTGGAAGGGAATCATACGATTCAGGAAGAGAGGAAAGTTAAGTCCGAGGTTTGTCGGACCGTTCAGGATAATGGCACGGGTTGGGGAAGTCGCTTATCGGTTGGAGTTGCCTAATGAGTTAAGTGAGATTCATCCTACCTTCCATGTATCACACTTGAGAAGTGTTTGGCGGATGAATCGGCTCACGTACCACTTACTGACATCGAGGTCGACAACAGCCTTAATTACATCGAAGAACCCGTGGCTATCCTAGACCGAAAGGAGAAGCGTTTGCGTAATAAAGTTATTCCATTGGTCAAAGTCCAATGGAGGCACCGAAAGGGATCAGAGGCTACATGGGAAACGGAGGCAGAAATGAGGGAGTCGTACCCTCAATTATTTGACTTGTGAGAGGTTTCGGGGACGAAACCTATTATAAGGGGGGTAGACTTGTAACATCCCAAAATGTCGAGAAATAAAGTTAACGAGTTCAAGCGGGCCGAAGTCGGGCCGGGTCAGTCGCGAACCGGGCTTGGGGAGGTCTCCCCTATAAATAGCCAAGGTCACCACATGTTTCTCTCATTTGCAATTCTCGAGAGAGAAAAACCGTAGAGAGAGAAAGTGTCAGAATCGCACAAGATTGCACCCGCTCGTGTCTCTTGCACTCGTGAGAAGAACCTCCGGATCAGAAACTCGATTCAGGTAACAATCCGACCTAAATCTGAGTTTTAGTTTGTTTTTGGGTTTTTCGGGTTTTGGGTGAAAAGGTAAGGTTTGAACGGATGAAACTGAAAGATAATCATGGATTTGAGTTCCTTAATGGAAAACGAACGTTTTGAATGCAACAGGTTCGGGATCTTGACATGATCAGACCCGAATGCGAAAGTTAGGGTTTTTCGCGAAGAACAGGTCGTGCGCACTTGCTAAGTGCGCACGGAGCAGGTCCTGCGCACTTGCTAAGTGCACAGGAGGAGGGTCCTGCGCACTTGCTAAGTGCGCAGGAGGAGGGTCCTAAGCACTTGCTAAGTGCGCAGGAAGAAGGACCTGCGCACTTGCTAAGTGCGCAGGAGGAATGGTCTGCGCACTTGCTAAGTGCGCAGGCAGCAGGGTCTGCGCACCTGCCAAGTGCGCAGACATCAGAACTGGTTCAGTGAAGTTAGTATGTTAGAATGGTTAAACCGTTAGAGTTGGGATTGGTCTGATGTGTATTTAACTAATCAATTCAGATCGGAAGTGACGTTGTTAGACCTTCGTTTAGGACAACCGAGACTAGCTTATAAGGTGAGTTCTAGAAGCCCTCTTTTAAATGTTTTAATAATGTTTTTGGGCTGGTGTGCATACGTAACGATGTGACGTTTTTATAAAACGATGTTTATGAAGGTTGTATGTAATGTTTTATAAAATGATGTATATGAAGGATGTTTTAGAAGGAATGGTTTTGAAGGAAGTGTTTATGAAATATTTTGCCAAAAGAAGTTTATGAAGTGTTTATGATTGAATGAATGAAATTAATAAAACGTACGAATGCTTTAACTGAAGTTTTTGAAGTAAAAGAAGCGAAGGTTTATGAAAGTCACAAACGAACGAATCTGCCAATATTCCTTAGGGAATGAAGGTTAAGGGATGGGAAGTATGGGCCTTTACCTTTTAGGGGCCTCTGTGGCTGGCCAACTGTTGTACAACTGGGGCGATGACGGTCGCCAAGGGGATTATCGTGATCCTTGAAGTTTGGTACGATTTACCTTACGGGGTAGTCGTGCTTGAAGTTTGGTACTTGCGCCCTACGGGGTGCAGTGCTTGAAGTTTGGTACGCGCTATCCTTTGGGACGCCGTGCTTGAAGGGTTGGATGACCTAAGTATCGGGCCCTAGGAGTTCCTCACCCGAAGGACAGTACGGTGATGATGGGCCTAGTGGTGGTGATCCTTAGGTTATTCAACCAGTATGTAACGTATGGATTTGACGGTTACGAGAAGGCGCAGATTCGATATGTTCGTTAACTTATGTTTATGAAGTGTTATGTTTTGTTATTGCATTATTTTACGTACGCTTTTTATTAAATGAAGTATGAAGTTATGTTTTTTTTTGGCAAATTATTTGAAGTTAAGGTTTTATGTTAAAACTAGAACTCACCAGCGTAGCTGACTTTTTAGTATGCACATTCAGGTTAAGGCAGGTATGGATGATGGACGGTGATGCTTGGCAAGCGAGAAGAGTTACCCGGTTGATCATGAAGACTGGCATCCCGTTATGTTTAGTTATGATGTAATTATGTTTTAAACATTGTTTACGCTTCCGCATGTACGAACAATGATGACGTTATGTTTGAATGAAATTTTCCGCTGAGTTATTTAATATTCATGTTTAAGAACTGTTTGTGAATGAGTAAATCCAACAAGTGAGGACTCTCGGGTTTGGGGCCTTACAATTGAGCATCACACTCTTCAAATAATTCAACAAAGAGTGATAAAAGAAGAAATCTAAGAAAATAATTTCTTGGTTTAAAAACAAAAATAAACATGATTAATAATATTAATCGTCGTATTAATTTTATCAAAGAAAAGATTCGTGTATTACGAAATCAAAAAATAATTATATCATGTGGTTAACTTTTTCATAAATGATTCCTTGGGAACAAGGAAGAAGAGGAGGCAGAGGAAGATCTTCCCCTCATAGAGGAAGAGGTGGTTACAATCCACATCCAATAGTTATATCTCAAATTGGAAATCAAAGGCTTATAGCCGAAAACATTGCTTCATCATCCGGTTCGTCAGCCAGACCAGATGATATCCTTTATAAGGAGTTTTTGGCTTTTAAAGCCTCGAAAAAGGAGTCCAATAAAGACCCTGAATCATCTGCATCATATGCAAAGACTGTTTCAAATGAAACAGAAGATGATTGGACTATAAATCCAGAAAAAGAAGTCATACTTCTTCTAGAGAAAAAAAGATATTAAATGAAAAGATAATCCATGGCTGTTAATAAACAGATACATGGATACAAGATTCTATCCTAATGAGGCTTATAAGCCCAGAGTTTTCTATGAGCAAATTCTTATGAAAGAACATTGCGAAATAGAGCATTATCATGCTGGTTTGCCTGATGTTTATAACTTCAGCAAAATTATTATTAAACAGGTTATATATGTTGAAACTTGGGGAACTTCTCCAATGAAAGAAAGGGAATTATTACATCCCCAAACTAAAGCTCCCATCAAATATAATTACTGGGACTACAAAAAAGCCTTTTATAAAGCTTTTTTATATGAAAACCCTAAGCAGAAACATTCATGGTTTATAAAGATCTGCTCTCATGTTTATAATCAGGATATTCCTATTTGGTTTTACAATTGGTGGCAATTCTTTGGTCCATCAATTAATATACTTCCAGATTTATTCAAGACTCTTTATAAACAATGGGCAGAAATCTCTCCAGCCCTTATAGAAGCCCAGCAGGAGGATAGTTTCATAAACAATCTTCCTACTCTACATTTTTATGTTCAATTCAGTATCCCATGGATCTGGAAATGGACCCCTGAAGTTGCTTATGACAATCATAACATCCTCTGTATCCAGAGAGTCTTCAATACAAAATTTTGGAAGAGAATGACTCTTATAAATCCTGATGGCATCATAGAAAGCCATGACACTATTAAAAAGATCGAGAAGACGATTGAAGAATACCAAGAACAAATTAATAGTCTTCCCCAGAAAGAGGCTCCTAGTCCCTTTAAACATATCATTCGAAAGATTCAAACTCTTAAAGGTACTGATCAAATCAGTAACAAAGAGATTATGGATTTTTATCTTTCTGAAATGAAGAAAGACATGATGAAGAATTTCAGAAATGAAGGAGTATCTCCTTCATCAATGTCTACCTCATCACAGGCAGAAGATGGTAATTTGACAGAAGAAGCTCAGTCAAATAATGAAGACCCGATTGATGAAGATTATATCAATAATGTACTCATAGAATACAAGCAAGCCTTTCAGCCAGAAGCATCTTCTGAGAAACAAAAGTCCAAAAAGCAATAGGCCCCACAGACACGTGAAGAAAGTCTCCACTGATTAATAAAGTGGCCGACAAGATAACTCGTTCTGGAATCATAATTGTCAGCTACTATTTCCTTTATGAAAAGTTAAACAAATTATTGTAACTTACTGTTTACTTTTTGACAAATGTGTCATGTAGGTCCCATATGAGACCATAGTGTGTCTGTCTTTTTCTTTTCTCCTCATCTATATAAGAGGACTTAGGTAGTTGTTTAAGGACACACCGCAGAAAATCTGCATTTCTCTCTCACTCTTGTATACAACCCTTCTTAAATAATATCTGAAGTTTGAAGTTACAAGCTTGGTGTTACCACCCCAGAATAACTGGTAAAATTTTAAATTTATTTAATTTCTTACTTTATGATTGCCTCTTTCAGAGGCTAAGCCTTTAAGTGTTGATATGCCATGATAACTTGAACACTAAAAAAAAAGTATAAAATTGAAAACGTTTTTGAAAATATTTTAAAATAGAGTTTAGACAGGTTAAGGACAGAGTAGAATTATAAGATGGTGGTTGAATGCTTGGGGACCTTGTAGCCGCTAATGCCGAAGAATGGCGCAAAGGCTTTTTATGGTCTGACCTTTACTAACCTCATCTTAGAATGATACTCTGTACTTGTAAAATATCCTATGGTCTAAAATTTTGAAACGTTTTTAAATGTTTTTAATCTTATACAATATTTTGATTATTTTTAAGTTTTTGTAAGTTTTTGATTATTTTTAATTTTTGTAAGTTTTTGAATTTCGATTTTGTAATATATATATATATATATATATATATATATATATATATATGGGTGAGGAAGAAGAAGAACCGTGGGGTGGAGTGGGGTAAGGTGGGGGTGGGGTTAGAGAGAGAAGATGAGACCGATGGGTGGGGTGAGGGTGGGGTGGATATTTATATTGTGTTTTAATTTTTAATATATAAATGGTATATTGGTTATTTTAAAAAATTTAACACCAAAAGATAACTTCCATCTATTTTAGGGGTCATCTCTGTTACAAACGTGTAAATTATTAGTCTGAACATGTAATTTCTTATTCCTAGGGGTCAAGATGAAATCCGTGTAAACCACAGAGGCATCCATGTAATTAATTCTTGTTTTTAGATGAGGCAACATTTGCTTACCGTGTTCAGCGACACATCGGAATTACACGGAATTATAGCTCATTTGTTTTTTTAAGTTGAAATCTCTCCAGAGACATTATAGCTTTTTTTTTGGCATTTTTCATGATTCATTTCTTTATCATTTAAATTTTAATAATAATTACATTAAATTAAGAGTAAATTACAGAAATCATCTTTTATGTTTATACTATTTTTTATTATATGTCCTTTACCTTAAAAAATGTCAGATATCATCCTTTATGTTTACAAATCTTACACGTTTCATCCTTTGTCCCTAACCCAGTTAAATTTTTCCGTTAAGTATGATCATGTGCAAAGCACATGAGGGTATATTAGTCTTTTTACCCCTTTATTATCTTAATAAAAAATATATATATATATAAACACACAAAATCTCTTTCTATCTCTAAACACACACACTCTCTGTAAAGTACTCTCTCTCTCTCGTTCACGTGGACAACGAAAACCACCATCACAGCCGGCTAGCCACCTACCTCCGCCAATAACCACCATCACAACCATAAAAATGCTTCAAAAATAGCATAAACAGTAGCAACAAAATTCTCTTCTCTGATAAAATCTTACCCACCGTCTGAGTAATCTCCGACGTCATTTTCTACCCCTAATCGAACGGATTTAAGATGAATTTAGGGTCAAATTGATAGAAATCAAAGGATTGTTGGATCTTTGAAAACCCACAATCTAAAAACCCCCTTCTTCCATTTCACGCTCACGTTCAATCAAACCACAGAATATTTCTTTCTGAAAACCCTCAACTCCTCCCTTCCCCTTCTTCCTCTTACCTCACCCACAACAAAAACCCTACCTTAAACCTAAACCTGCACACCCTTTCATTTTCACCAAATAATTTCAATTCAACCACCCTTCCCCCAACCACCGCCGTTATCGTCGTCGCCGTCACCGTCACCGGAAGCTTACACCCACCCTTCGTTGCTCCTCCGAGAAGCACGAGAACAACATTTCCTCCAATTCGAATGACATCGTGGAACTCTCGTCATTCCATCTCCCACTCGTCCTCTTCCCCGGCGCAATCCTCCCGTTACAGATCTTCGAATACCGTTACCGGATTAAGATGCACACTCTCCTCCAAACCGACCTCCGATTCGACGTTATTTACACCGATGCTACCACCAGTACGACAGACGTGGGGTACGGACGAAACCCTATCTGGTGGCGGAGGTGGTGTGGTTGGAGGACCGGCCGTCGGGGAACGGTGAGGATGGGGATTTACGTTGGAATCTTTGAGGGATAAGATGGTGTACCATGGTGATGGTGGCTGTTGGTGGTCGGCCGGAAGGGGTGTTTGGTGGTCGGCTGGTGGTGGTGGTGGTGGTGTTTGGCGTTTGGCGGTGGTGGGCACCAAATCTGAGAGAGAGAGAGAGTGTGTGTGTCTATTAAGAAAGAGAGAGTTTTTTAGGTGATATGCTTTAATTTTTTTGTTTTTTTATATATATGGGTAAAAAGACCAAAGTACCCTCATGTGCCTTGCACATAACCAAACTTAACAAAAAAATTTAACTAGGTTAGGAGCAAAGGACGTAATGTGCAAGATTTGTAAACGTAAAGGATAATCTCTGTCAATTTTTTGGCTAAAGTACAATATCTGAAAAAAGGTATAAACATAAAGGACGATTTGTTTAATTTACTCTTAAATTAATAATTTTTTTTAATAACCGGTTTTTATGTTCCAAATGCGCTAGTATAGTTCTTTTTTACATCTTTTTTTAATTTTTTGTGTTCGTCCCGCCACGTTAACTTAATTTTTAACATTGTGTCTATATTTCTATGTAAATTTTGTTAAAAATCAGCATGTCCATGGCCAATTGCAAACTATAACAACGTCATGTACAACTCTTCGATACATAACTTTCACCTTTTTGCTTTTTGTTTTTAGTTGCACGTGTTCTTTTGTTTATCATGTAAAAGTGATATTTTAATAATGTAAAATTTTTAAATTACTCATAAAAAATGATATTTAAGTTTTGCTTTGGCTATTATACACTGTTGCGACGTGTTTATTTTTTTCGACGTCTCGACGTCATTTTTTTACGGTTTCGTTTTTTATATTAGGTTCCTGATATTATCAACGATCCCACCGCGACTCGTGGGTTTGCAGCGGTTTTATTTTTTTTATATAAAGTTTCAAATGTTTTCAACGCCAATGTTGTTGTGCCGTGTCTATCTCTATCAACGTTTAGACGTTCACTTTTTTTATCCATTTTGTTTTTTATATAAGATTTTGAATATTATCAACTCTCTCGATAAGTTTTGATAACGTTAATTTTTTTACGGTTTAGCGTGCCGCAACGCGGGCTGGTTTAATACCTAGTTACATATTAATTTACAATTAATGCCCGCATATTCTATTAATACTCATAAATATGATCTATAATGAATATAAAGTATGTGTAAACTTTGCCATGCATTTTAAGCCCACAAAAAGTAAATTTATGCATTCATTCAAGGTACACGTAAATTTCATTCGTCACATAATATATCATTAAGCATAGGAGATAGGACACATAATTACTAATGATTTTAAACCTATAAATGACCAAGTGTATTTAGGATGACATGTAACTAATTTAGATAAATAGCATAACATGTCATCAATTTTGATTATCTTGAACTTTAAAAGCACAATTTATGAAATTTTCATTAAGATAGTATGTTTTTTTTAAATGCGAACATTGAATGTTGTGACGTCGCACCCTCTCGTCATATGGGAGAGCCTCGTCCAACTTTGACCAATATGTTGTCTTAACCGGGCCCACTTGGCGTCAGAGTTGGAGAGCTTTCAAGGAAAAACTCCACCCAATACGGCCCCTTCCGGGCTTGAGGGAGAGCCGAGACTCGAACCCTGGATCAGCATGAGTAAAACTCTGGTGCATCAGCCTAAGATCTAGGCCTCATTTGCGATGCCGCGAAAATTAATGGTGGTGACAAGGATCGAACCCGGGTCTCTTGGGACTCCGGACCTTACCTCAACCACTAGTATGTTATGTTGAAACACGTTTTATCGTGCTTCTTTTTCTTCTATAATCACTTTAATCTAGATGCCTTATTCATGTATGAACTATTTAGGTGAGAATTCATACGAAAGTAACATGATATGAAAGTTAAAAAAAATCTAGATAGTAATTATATTTAGGGGTGTAAACAAGCCAAGCCAAGCCAAGCCAAGCCGAGCCCGAGCCCGAGCCTGACACTAATCGAGCTCGGCTCGTTGAATTATCCTGAAGCTCGAGCTCGGCTCGATTCGAGCCTATAACTTTTGGATCGAGCTCGGCTCATGAAGTGAGAATAAAACTCGAGATCAGCTCGGTAAGGCTCGATTTCATTCAAGACGATTAAACGAGCAAAAGCTCGGCTCGAGCTCGATTTGGGAGGGGGGGTTAAATTGAATAATATATTAAATATATAAAAAATAAAATAAAATCTTACTAGGCTCGCGAGCCTAAACGATCTTAAAAGGCAAAGCTCGAGCTTGGGCTCGATAACTAAACGAGCAATATTTTAGGCTCGAGATCGAGCTCGGGCTCGTTAAGGCTCGGATCGTTCGAGCTTTTTACCGATTCGATCTCGAGTAGCTCTCGAGACGGCTTGACTCGTTTACACCTCTAATTATATTAGTAAAAATAAGTCCATTTTGATGATTTTATTAAAAAAAAGTAAATGGTTATTGTACTACTCCCTAAAAAACACGGAAGACAAACTTATTATTAAACTTTAATTTGGAGTGAAAATTGAAAAGAAAGTGGTCCTAGGATTTGACAAGTAGAAACTGTTGACGCAGGAGTAGCAGTGGGTTGTTTGGGTGAATTATTGGATGAGGGAAAGTTGTAAGTTGTCACTACAATATTTTTAACACATAATCATCTTTGAATAAAGTAACCAATAATTATCACATAATCACCATTTTAAAATTAATTGCTTTAAAGGAACCAAAAACAAATCCTCATTTCCGGTGGAGGGTTGGGGTCTAGCAATAAAAGGAAATCACACAATCAAGAAGTTATGAGTTCAAACCTTAACAAAAGTAAAAAAAATCGACGTTCAAAAAAATAAAGAAAATCCTCATCTTCTGCCCAAGACTATTTTTTTGATGGGTTAGGGTGGACGGGGTGGAACCCCTAAGTACCCTAAGAATTACTCAATTAAAACGCGTCATGTAATACCACATCATTTGAACCCTAAACTTCTCTAATGGGTTACGACGGTGTTCCCCTATAGCCGCTTCATGAAGCCGGCTTTTCAACAACCAACCACGGCTTAAAACCCATAAATATATGTATTTCTTAGTCTTCTTCAAAGTCCTCACAACTACTCAACAAATTCAATTATACCATTGTAGTGGCTTAACTATTTAGAAACGTTCCACTTGACATAGGGTGACAAATCCATAATCATCGTATCTATACTCTATATACTATATAATAAATAAAAGTTTTGGTGGACACTTGTCATTCTCATATTTATTCTTAACATTTTTTTTCTCCCTCTCTCTCCTATTAATTACACAAACTTCTTTAAAATTTTTTTATAATTTTTGTTTCCCTCCTCTCTCTTCTATTAAATAATAATAATTTATATAATTATTTTTATAAAACGTTTTTTATTTAAAAAATAGGTTTGTTTATAAAACATTTTTATAAATTAAAATTTTCTTTTATTCTTTTAATAAAACATTTTTAGAAAATAATTATATAAAGTTTCTAAAATTTGTATTAAAAAACTATTTAATATGTCATAAATATGTAAAATGTATATCTTTATTACTAATTATATATAACACTGTATTTATTCATCATATGTAATATACCGGGTTTCTAACCTGTATTATAATAAATGAATAACTATACTTGCTACGTGTCGATTTCTGCTGCAGTCTAGATTTTTGTTTTTCGGCTCTTTCTCCTATTAAACGATGATGATGTTAAATAATTAAATATCTAAAAGTTATTCTAATATTTTATTAAAAAATACTAAATAATAAGAAATTTTTAATTATATCTTATTTTAAAATACAATTTTATAATTCTTAAATATTCATTATTTGTTATTTATTATTCTTAAATCTTCATAGAAACAGCTGTTTTATAACAATTTGTATTTACTCAACTCATGTAATACATGTGTTTTAACCTAGTATCATTATAAGCGAAACCTTAATCACTATTCAAAAAACTTACCCAAGATAATATTCGCATCAGTTTCTTAATCTTCACCTTTTTTTATATTTATCTTTAAATTTGTTTTAACTTATCACGTATCATTCTCTATCTCTATCTCACTCACAAACACTTATTTTATTATTTTTTCTTTTTCGTAGACACTCAAAAAAATATAGAGATTTATGAAAATGAATCTTTTATATTTAGAGAATATCTATTTATTAAAATATAAAATTTAAAGATAGAGATCCTGATGCAGATTTAAAATAGAATAAAACTTTAAATAATAAAGACGAAAATAAAGATAGAGATCCTGATATGAATACTCCTATAAATCTATTTCTTAGTTTTCTATCAAAGTCGTCCCTAATTCCCAACTACTCCACAACTCTTCTATTATAACACCTGGTTTTTCAAAGTAACTTTTTAAAAATTTATATTAATTAAATATCATTCCTTACAAAAAAAAAACAAACTCAGTTGAATTTGGCATATACAAACATAACTCAAAAGATGTGATACGTACTAGATAACTTTCAAATAAATCTATACTATCTAATAAATAAATGTTTTTCATGTCACGTGTCGTGTTTATATTTATTTTTATTATTTTTTTTCCGCCTCTCTCTTTCTTATTAAATACACCTCTATCTTTTAATAATAATATATTTTTAAATAAAATACTAATTATACTAATAAAATACATTTATTTTAAATTATCCCTTATTAAAGAAAATTTGAAATCTAATTGCGTAAATTTTATTTTCAATTAGGGTTATTGGATTTTAATAATCCCACATTTTACCAATTGGCCAATAATAATCCCAACTGAGAATATTCTTACCACTAGTCCCTACTTTCAAACTATCTTGTTACATTGGACTCCCCGTTAAAAAAACTTAACGCCGTTAGATTTTATATGGCGTGGACATCTGCAAACCACAGGAAAGTCGAGCCAAGCTAGCAGTGGTCTCGTGGTGGGTTTTGAATTGGCTCTGGTGGTGTTTAACTGGTCTCGTTAAACACTACCGTTATCTCTGTTTGGACTTGCCTGACCAACGAGACTAGTTAAACACCACCAAAGCCAATTTCAAAACCCACCACGAGACCACTGCTAGCTTGGCTCGACTTTCCGGCAGTTTGCAGATGTCCACGCCATATAAAATCTAACGGCGTTAAGTTTTTTTAACGGGAAGTCCAATGTAACAAAATAGTTTGAAAGTAGGGACTAGTGGTAAGAATATTCTCAGTTGGGATTATTATTGGCCAATTGATAAAAGGTGGGATTATTAAAATCCAATAACCCTTTCAATTAAATAGTAAATGAAATTTAAATTATATTAAATAGTAATTAACGTATTTTCGAAACCCAATTATATATTAATTTTTACATATTTTGATTTTTTTTTCTATCTTTAATATATGTAATACAATTTACACAGGTAAAATATTTACATAAAAATGTAAGAATTTTACATATTGCTAATTTTCACCCGTGTGTATTACACGGGTTCTAAGCTAGTAAATGTATATATAAATATATATTTTTACAAGCTTAGACACTCCTGCTATCTACATTTGGTGGGTTTTTTCTCCTTTACTCACTACCTAAGATCACTCCGTGGAGAGAAATTCATCACATGTAACATTTTGAACAAGTAATCTAAACTTTGTTAATGATTTTAGTGTCATCATCCCATTTTAATCAATCGGAATTTAAAAGATAAATAAGAATAATAATTGATATGAGTTGAGAAGTGTGGAGTGCACGCTTATTCAAGAAAATGTTCTTACTTCATGCACTACGGAACCTAGAGTTTCAAGTGCCCCTTTGGTGGGGGTTCAGGGTCACGCCCCAAGCAAGGTCCAAGGGGCAACCCCTGGTGCGATTTGTATAATTGATGGAAAGTTTTGAAATCTAATCATTAGTTATAACTGATTATCAATGATAGACATCAATAGTAACATATATACTACTGATTAGTAGCAACTTAGTCAATTAGTGGCAAATGACCTTCAATAGCAACTTGGTGCTGTACTTCAGTAACAATTGGGTATTCGTAGTAAATTGTCTCAACAACAACTACAACTTTGCAGTAGTAGCAAGTGTAGGAGTACCAACCGCAGCAGTGGCAACCACAGCAGTAGTACTTGGTCATTAACAGTAACTTAGTTACTACTAATGGGATTTCACATGAAGTGTTTCCACTGATGTAAATGTCTAACCATCGACAGTTGTAATCGCCAACCATTAACCACCAACTGAAAAGTAGTGATGGTCCGTCCCTTATAAATAGAACGATCTTCGGTCCGGTGTGACAATCAATTCAATTTGGAATTTATGGTACAATTTGTCATAACAAAACTTTCATACTTGTTCTTTTTTTCTTGTCTTAACCGATTAAAGATTTTGAAGTACCATAAAAATTACTTTAAACTGAAAAGTGATTCTCACGATTCAAAAAAACTATCCAGGAAACTCCAAACTATAAAACCTACAAATTTTGAGGTATCATAAAAACATTTGAGAATAGAATTAAAATGTAAATCATCAATTCTCTAATTCACCATACATACTTTGATATATCAATCTTAGGTATCATCCATAACATCAGTAAATACCACAGGTTAGTTATAGATCCAAGCTATCATATTTTCCTACTAAGATGGTGATGTCCACAACATCTATGATGGTATTCTCTAACACCTATATATTATCACATATACTAACATAATACTAAAGAATAAATAAGTATGCAATATTTAACTAGCACAGTCAATAAAAGTCTACCACAAAAGTATATATCCACACACGTTGGGTCACCTTTAAAGGTCGAGACATCATGAGCTTTTAGACCTTAAAAAATAATAAATTTTTATGTTATTACTTTATAAGATTCCTTGAGAACAATTTACTTAAAAATGGCATCTTTCTAGCATGTTTTTGTTCAAATTCTTCAATCAAATATGTGGAATCAAATTTGCCCAACATATCATGTTTAATACTTATCATTGCTAATTCATTTTATTTTTCAGTTGATGCAAGTGTGACATTAATAGTCAACAAAAATCTATATGTAATTACTACGATGGGAAAACAATCTAAGTGTCTAACAAATTGTATATTATTAACAAGCCTCGTTTCCTAATAAAGTAAAGAGTGCATAAGTGACTTTAACTCAGACAAAGCTTAATAGACTCACAAAGCTTGTGGAATTAGCTAAAAGAGGAATTCCTATTTGACTTTGTTTACTATTAGTTTTCAATTATAGGGGTGTTCATCGAGTCAAATAAGTCAAATTTCAGGCTACTCAAATTTGAAGTTCTAAAATTGTATTCGAATTCGAATATACCTATTCAAATAAGCTTATTTGAATTCAAGTCGAATTCGGGTTTATTCGAATTAAGAAAAAAAAAACTAAATCACTATTTTCCTCAACTTTCGAGAATCTAACATATATATAATATGGATCAACAATAGTAGTGTAGAAAGTTTTTGTGTTTTGTGTAGTTAGAAAGTAAATAACCCCTACATCAGACAATATTTTTGTTTTGTGTAGTTTCAATAGTTTGTTTGCCCAACTATTGAGCAAAAAAACAACACTTTAGGTTAGAAAATGAAGGTATAAATCAAAAAAGTCGTATGAGCTTCATGTGACAGCTTTAGGTAAAAAAAACTAACAGTTTATATATAATGTATACGAGCTTCCTATCATAGCTTCTATATATATATATATATATATTATATTATATGTGTAGGTTCGAATAATCGAAATTCGAATTCGAGTACTATTCGAATAATATCACACCCTAATATACTGACATGAAACTTTATAAATTTATTCCAACAACATGAGAAGGAAATCTTCCTTATTTAAAATGAATAACTATTCAATTCGAATAATCGAAATTCAAATTCATTATTTACGTATGTATTATCACATATACTAACATAATACTAAATATATAGTTACTAACAATTAAGTGAAGATTTCATCAAATACAATTTCATTATTCCTTCCATAATAATCCATTTAAGCTAATTCTAAGTGTATATGTAAGGCTACTCTTTCAGGAAAACCTCACTCGTTGGATTTACTCATAAACATAGTCAGTGATACCGAATTATAACATTTAAAATATTCAAGACGCAACGGAAGCATTCATCATTCAAATACATAACAGCGGAAGTCTTAACATTTAAAACATAAACATTGTTTTAACATAAATTAAAATGGGATGTCAGTCTCATGCCGGATAGCCATTACGCCTTCGCACGACCCTTCCTCTTGTTACCTGAAATGTATACTAAAAGTCAACTAACGCTGGTGAGTTCTAGTTTAAAGCATTAGGTATACCGTTAGTCATTCATTCGTATCATTGGTTCATATATATATACACACTTACAACATTGTTTCAGTGAACATACATTGACTATACACGCAAGTAGGTGCATATGCATACATTGAACATTCATTGGTCATACACATAGGGGTGATCAACCGCCATTGATTGCGTAAGTCACAAAGACAGACGCTCCGTCCTACCGTCGTAGGTCGTAATTCATACCGTGTCTACCGAAGTAGTCCATCCTTCATTACCGTCTGACAACCTTTGGCCGTCCGTCTACCGTGTCTACCGTCGTAGTCCGTCCTTTCGCCCGTCTGCCCGAAGGCATCCGTTTCCCATGTGAACTATTATTCATGCAACCGTTCTACTTATCATTGATAAGGCATTTGCTTCGACCGTCCATTGATTGCCTTTCATACGTCCTAGTTGATGAAGGAAAGTATATGTCCCGGTTGCATGATAGTCACATGGTCGTCCGTCTACCGTAGTAGCCGTTAACATCGAAGCGTCCATATCATTCACATATATTCATAACATGCAGTATATAGTATATATATAAAGCACGATTTCATACTTTTGTGTTATATCATACTTTCATTCATAATTCATAACATACTTGCTATGTTTCTTTGTTCATAAACATATCTGTCATACATATAACTATCATGCATTGTCATATAACACATAACATAACATTCATTCATATCATGTATACACTTCGGCCCCAAAATCATTTGCACGTAACACGTAGGGGACACATAGAACTCACCAGATAAGTGGTTTCTGGAATACTCTTAGCATGTCACTGAGTGTCACTAAGGTCACTCACAATCTGTATAATAAAGTCATACACATAAGCTAGTGCTCCTAAATGAAACTAGATATCACTATGCTTGAATCCAGTAGTTTCGGGGGTGAATTTTATCGAAACTATAGTAGTTTCGGGTCAGGGGTTTATATCGAAACTATGGTAGTTTTGGTAAGTACTTATGTAAAATCTTAGTAGTTTCGGGTTAGTGGTTTATGTCGAAACTATGGTAGTTTCGGTAAGTAACTTATGTAAAGTCTTAGTAGTTTCGGGTCAGGGGTTTATGTCGAAACTATGGTAGTTTCGGTAAGTAACTTATGTAAAGTTTTAGTAGTTTCGGGTCAGGTGTTTATGTCGAAACTATGGTAGTTTCGATGGGTCTGCATATATCAAAACTAGTAGTTTCGATGAATCAGTCTTCTTCCCCGACCAAAAACCCTAGATCTGGCCAATTATTTCTAATTGAACAAGCCTTGAACTTTTTACGTCCAAAACGTTCCTTTTTCATTCATGAGCACAAATATGTGATTTGTTTCATGTTTTATACGTAAAAATCATGTCTTTATGCGACTTAAACCCGAAACCCCAACATGTGTAAAAACTCAGATCTAGAGGTGATGCTTACCTCTTGGAGTCCAGTGTCCGTTGCTATGTGTTGTTGTGATGTAAACAAACGATTCTCGAGCCCTTGAGCTTCTTTCCCTACTTTCTCTCTCTAGAGTCGGTCTCTCTCTCTCACTCTAGAAACTTGCGCAAAGTAAGGAAGTGAGGGGAAAAGGTTGATGGTTGTTGATTAGTAAGGGTTTTCCCTTTTTATCTCGGGCCCATGGGCCGAATTTTGGCCAAGCCCGCCTTGTTCTCCTTTTATTTCTTTCTATTATTTCGGGATGTTACAGTATAACTCTATATCTTTGAAACATTGTAAGAGTATCTGGTAAACACACGTGATCCATTCAAGTGATACTTAACATTATCACTTGGAGAGGGGGTGGTATTCTCCCATTATCACTTGGATCACACCCAATCACCCGATGCCACCTCACCACCCACTCCCTCATCACTTGTTCTATTCCCGTGATTTTTTTCACGCCCAACTATCACACCACAATGGGTGGTGTATCACTTAAGTGATGGTGCCACATTGAATCACGTACGTGGATGATGGAGGTATACCGGATGCTCTAAGTATCAAATATGTCAATGATTATTACACACATGTGCATGCATGCTCGCCTTTTGGTGCTAAAATATTTGTAAGTACATGTATTTATTTGCTAGTGTTTGACATTAGGGGTGTGGATGAGTAGGTTTGGTTTGTTTTTGGGGTAAAACCATACCAAAAACCGAAAATTCGGTTTTTGGCTTTTGAAAATTGCTTGGTTTCGGTTTTGGTTTTCATAATAGGTTCGGTTGGTTACGATTTTTTCGGTTGTGTCATTTAGGCTTGAAATTTTTGGGCAAAAAAAAACACACAAAATAATGAATTTTTGTTTAAGACTTTGGGCTTAATTTTTTTTGTAACTAATAATTAATTGATTATTATCCATTTCAACTTATAATAATTTTGCTACATCATTTATTCATTTCTTATAAAATACTTAACATTCAAAAATAAAAAGCTACAATCCATAAATTCAATAACAAACATAAATCTTAACTGGGTCTTAATACAAATATACATAATACTTAAAAGTTTACGTAAACAATAGAGGAAAAATACAAGCACACAACATAATATATATATATATAGGGGACGTATCAAATGAAAACCCTGAGTTGTTATAAAAACCCCTAAACTCATTCCTAGCCACTCATTTTATTTCTACCATTTCTGATTTATTTTATGCATTGAGGGGTGTTTTGGTAATTTAACTATTACCCATATATAATCCATTTCTCTCTCTCTCTCATAGGCATAAAGCAGATCATTTTTCTCTCTCTTAAACATTTTTCTCTCTCACTTAAATCAGATTACATATTCAGATCTTCAAGTGAAACTCTACCATCACCACTTTAGAAACTCAAAGATCGCCACCAACTGCCATAGATCTAGCTCTCTCTCTCTAAAAACACAAAACCACACATCAAATAAAAGGAGGGTTTACCCAGATCTATTCTCTGGCGACGTCCCACCCACCTTCGCCGCCATTACACCTCCCATAGAACCGGAATTCAGAGTGTTTCAAGTCTAAATATAAGAACCCCGATTTATAAGGTTGTTGTCCTGAGTAAACCTTTCCACAACCCCTTTCAAACTATTACTGAAGAACAAGTATTGGCTATTGTCCAGATCGAGTAGCTTTGGTGGCGGCAGGGGTTACAATCGAGGCATGGGACGAGTAGATCTATGGAGAGACAAACGACGAGGGGGATGTGGACCTCTGTTCTTCCGTAGTTGTGGAAACTATGGTGGCGACATGGGTTACAATCTAGGCGGTGATTTTGGCCGCAACAAGATTGATTATGGTAACAGAGGTGGAGGAAGCCGGTGTCATGGAAGTATGGATGACGGTGTCACAACGACACAAATTGAGTTAAGGTAAAACTCACCATTAAAATACGATGTATCAAAAGGCAGCATCACATACATAGGACTAAGTTTTTTTTTCATATAACTTTTTTTTCATACAACTGGAAGTCAGGTGTATGAACATTTAACTTTTTTTTCACTGGACTAAGTTTTAGTTACAACTAGTAGGAATTTTATCTTGAATGGTTGTGTGCAAGAATTCAATGGAAATTCAGATACAAGTTTTTGAAATGAAATGTTGCTAGACTAAGTTTTAGTTACAATTAGTAGGAATTTTATCTTAAATGGTTGTGTGCAAGAATTCAATGGAAATTCAGATACAAGTTTTTGAAATGAAATGTTGCTACTTGATCCACTGGCTTGTTAAGAATAAAGCTAATCTAATATGATATCTATGTACATGTAATTTTTGAAGTTCCCACATATTCAGGTACAATATATTCAAGGTTTGATATACAAATTAAGGTTTTGATACTAGGTACTTTATTTTACAATTGGTTTTGAATTGGGTTTGATACTGGGTACTTGATTTTACAATTGGTTTGTATTTTTTACACTTGGGTATTTTGATTTTACACATGTGTATTTGATTCTTTTACACAATTGTAAACTGAATTTATATATGTGTAACGAGTTTTTATACAGGTGTATCTCGTTGCCTATGATTAACAAGACTTGTGTTTGAACCGTCAATGAAGGAAGAAGATTGCTTTCTGTTTGAACCGCTGATGAACTAAGAAGATATCTTTATGTTTGACTTTTTTACGCTGAAGGTAGGTTTCCAGATTTTTAATTTGTGATTTGATTTCTTCTTAGTGGTTTTTCTTTCTGTTTGACTTTTTTCTCATTTTTTTTGATAAATAGTTATAATGTATGTGTGATTTTCTTCATTTTTAGCTAACTAATACCTTGGATCTATGAGTTTTGTGTATAATCTTTAATACCTATGGATGATTTTGATTATTTTCAGTCGCAAATATTGGGTTAGATTGCATTAATATAAAGTGAGGTTAATGTTCTTCAATGTTTAGATCGAAAATGGTTAATGATTGCATAAAATAACCCCCTTTTAGTTTCTAAATACATGTATTTTTTTTATTAAATATATGGGTTTTACACATGTGTATTTGGATTATTACACATATGTATGTCGGTTTTACACATGTGTATGTAGGTTCTACACATGTGTATACCGAAATAACATGTGTGTATACTGAATTAACATGTGTTAAAAGTTTTTGTTGTTCATGTTAATTTAACATTTTCAGATTGGCAGCAACAAATATTGGGTTTGAGTTACTTACCCATTCATGTTTTTTTGGGATTATAAATTTGAAGGTTTCTCTGGATCTCGATCACTTCTGTGATTGTTTTTTTTTGTTTAAATTTGAGTTTTTTTTAAGTTGATTTCTCTAGATTTAAATTTCAGATTGGCGGAAACAAAATTTGGGTTGGATGTTATACTTTTTATTTTATTTGTAAAGATATTTGTGATTTTTGGATTTAGATTTTTTTGTTTTACACATGTTTAAAAAGGACGTTCTTCAATCGTTCTTATGTTTATACTGTAAACTGAATTAACACATGTTTTTTAAACATGTGTAAAATAATGTTCTTGAAATTATATCTTCTGATGATAAATATGAGAGAGGGAGAGTGTGTCTTTGATTTTTATTACCTAGATTTAAACAAAAAAAGAAAAAAAAAGTCTAATTACTCTTTTACCCCTCTATTAAATCTACTTCACATATATTTTTTTCAATATAAATAAAAAAATCTAGATTTAATCATAGCCACAAATAAAGTATATATAAAACTAATGTGTGGTTCAGAATGAGTTTAAGGGTTTTCACAACAACTCAGGGTTTACAACCGATACGTCCCCTATATATATATATATATATATATATATATATATATATATATAGGGTTAGGTTATAGTAAAAAGTGTTTTAAAAATAAGAATGGTAAGAATGATTCTAAGCTTGACATGTGTCATTTTATTGTTTTTAAAGGGAGGGCATAATGGTCAATGTGTAATATATCAGGTCAATGTGTAATATACCAGGTCAATGTGTAATACATCAGGTCAATGTGTAATACAAGGTCTGATATTACACAATGATCAGACCTGATATTACACAATGAACTGATATTACACAATGAGCATATGACCTGACATATTTGAGCGAATTACACAATAATGAGCGAATTACACAATGAGCTGGAAAACGTAAAACACAATGATGGAAACATATAACACAATGATGAAAAATATTTGACACAATGAACTTGTATTACACAATGACCTGACTAATTACACAATGAACTTGTATTACACAATGACTTGATTAATTACACAATGAACTTGTATTACACAATGACCTGGAAAACGTAAAACACAATGATGGAAACATATAACACAATGATAAAAAATGTTTAACACAATGAACTTGTATTACATAATGACATGACTAATTACACAATGAACTTGTATTACACAATGACTTGATTAATTACACAATGAACTTGTATTACACAATGACCATACGTGGTATTACACAATGAACTTGTATTACACAATGAACTTGTATTATATGATGAACTTGTATTACACAATGACCTGAAAAACGTAAAACACAATGATAAATACATATAACACAATGATCTTGTATTACACATTGAACTTGTATTACACAATGACCTGACTAATTACACAATGACCAGACGTGGTATTACACAATGAACTTGTATTACACGATGAACTTGTATTACACAATGAGCTGAAAAACGTAAAACACAATGATAAATACATATAACACAATGAACTTGTATTACACATTGAACTTGTATTACACAATGAACTTGTATTACACAATGAACTTGTATTACACAATGACCTGACTAATTACACAATGACCAGACGTGGTATTACACAATGAACTTGTATTACACGATGACCTGACTAATTACACAATGAGCTGAAAAACGTAAAACGCAATGATAAATACATATAACACAATGAACTTGTATTACACATTGAATTTGTATTACACAGTAAACTTGTATTACACAATGAACTCATATTACACAGTGAACTTGTATTACACAATGACCTGACTAATTACACAATGACCAGATATTACATAATGACCAGACGTGGCATTACACAATGAAATTGTATTACACAATGAACTTGTATTACACAATGAACTTGTATTACACGATGAACTTGTATTACACAATGAGTTGAAAAACGTAAAACATAATGATAAATACATATAACACAATGAACATGTATTACATATTGAACTTGTATTACACAATGAACTTGTACTACACAATGAACTTGTATTACACAATGACCTGACTAATTACACAACGACCAGACGTGGTATTACATAATGAACTTGTATTACACGATGACCTGACTAATTACACAATGAGCTAAAAAAACGTAAAACACAATGATAAATACATATAACACAATGAACTTGTATTACACATTGAACTTGTATTACACAATGAACTTGTATTACACAATGACCTGACTAATTACACAATGAGCTGAAAAACGTAAAACACAATGATAAATACATATAACACAAAGAACTTGTATTACACATTGAACTTGTATTACACAATGGACGTGTATTACAAGATGAACTTGTATTACACGATGAACTTGTATTACACAATGACCTGACTAATTACATAATGAGCTGAAAAACGTAAAACACAATGATAAATACATATAACACAATGAACTTGTATTACACATTGAACTTGTATTACACAATAAACTTGTATTACACAATGAGTTGGAAAACGTAAATTTTGTTTTTGTTTATAACGACACTATACTCGTTTTAAAGATAAAAAAACGCTCGTTTTTATGGTGTAATTTTTTTAAAAAAATAATGGCGTATGTAAAAGTTATGAACGTTTAAAAATGAGGGGGGGAACTTGATTAAAAGTCAACAAAAGTGGTCAAGACTAAAATACCCTTCTAACATCGATTTGCCCTCTGTTAATGAAATTAAACAGAGGGCTTTCGATCTTCAAGAGAAAACGAACCCAATGACTCAAAATTTACCTGAAATGGTGGGATCGAGAGAGAACGAGCTTGGGTTTGGAGTCGGCTGTCGCGGGCTTCAAACGGCAAATGCAGATATGTTTTGAACGAATTGAGAGTGTAGGGAGTTGTAGTGGTGTATCGTTGATGTGTAGCAACTGTTATTTATACTTGACTTCGATGATTAATGCTTGAACGGTTAGGGAGATTACGGTTGGGAGTAATAATTCCGATTTCGAACCCACGCGTTGATACGGTTGGATTCGAGCATTGAATTACCTCGGGATAGACTCGCATGCTGGAGGCGAAGCTCGAGGTGCAACGCATTTGGCCGGGATTGCGTTTTCGGGTGAAAGAGGGTGAAAACGGGTGTTGCGGGACTCGAACCCACGACCGGACTGGTTTTCTGGAAGTTTGGTTTTATGACAGAACATGCCCTGAAGTTTAAAGGTTTTATCATTTATGTATAAAATTTAGATTTCAGTTTAAAATAAGTTTTGATAATTGACAGTTTCAGTCCCCGGACTTTATAGACAAATAAAATGTTTAATTTGAATAAGTTTTCTCAAATGATTTTATAATTTCTATAAAATGATTTATAAGATTTATAAGTTTAAGTAATTAAAATAAGTTTATATTATATAATTACAAACTTATAAATTTTTTAGAATTTTAACATATTCATATATGTATACTTTTAAATAAGCCTTATATATATATATATATATATATATATATATATATATATATATATATTCCAAGTATAAATGTTTTTCCTTAACTATATATTAATTAAATTAATATTTATTGTTTAAGGAATAGTTTTCAAACGAATTCGAGTTTTAAATAAATGATACGTGCAAGGGTTTAGGAAAAGGTATGACGGAAAAATCCTGGATATTACAGTCTCCCCTACTTTAGGAAATTTCGTCCCGAAATTAAAGTAGAAGGATCTAGTTCAGGATTTAAGTCTATAGTACGCAAAAGAATAAAGGGAAAGATACTTTACGTTCCCAGGTAAATCTGGGTTACGTTTAGAATTATAAATGAAATGACATGGATAAGATTACGCTCGAGTTTCTAAGTTTTCGAAGTATATGGTTGCCAAGAGTTTCCCTAAGAAGCATATAGTTTCATTGAAATATATGAAGGTTTGTTTTCAAAAGCATTGGAGAGGATGGCTATTGAATTTCTATCCAAGATTTAAAGTGAGATGTATCACTCAAGATGGATTCGATGATAGTTCAAGGATTTGAGTTTGTAGACTAATACGTCTAAGGATTGCTACGGTACCTAAGTTTCGTGGCTCCCTTTTACGATAAGTCTTAGATCGTAGCACACGACAGAGTTTACTATGTCTTTCCATACGCTGATTTTCGTACTTACGTGTTCACCCGCAAGCATTCAAATCGTCGCATAGTCTGCATAGGTCCTTCCGTTTGTGTGTGGTTCAAGAAGGAGTACAAGAATTTGTTTAACTCACAACTAGAGTTTCCACATAAGAGTGATCACTGATTAACGAGTCTCTTAGAGAGAAACGTCATTCAATGATTAAAGAGAGAAGAATGTGACAAGATTTAGAGTTTCAAAGTTTCCTCGTGATTGAATAAGAATACCTCAATCATCGAGTAGTTTAAAGTCTTTACACTTTCCCCGTGTTTGATCAAGAATACATCAAACCTTGAGTAGTTTAAAAGTCTCATACGTTCATCATGTTTGAACAAGCATACGTCAAACATGGAGTAGTTTAAAGTCTCATACGTTCATCATGTTTGAACAAGAATACGTCAAACATGGAGTAGTTTAAAGTCTCATACGTTCATCATGTTTGAACAAGAATACGTCAAACATGGAGTAGTTTAAATTGTGTTTGAACAAGAATACGTCAAACATAGGATAGTTTAAATTGTGTTTGAACAAGAGTACGTCAAATATAGAATAGTTTAAATTGTGTTTGATCAAGAATATATCAAACATAGAATAGTTTAAATTGTGTTTGAACAAGAATACGTCAAACATATAATAGTTTAAACTATGTTTGAACAAGAATACGTCAAACATAGAATAGTTTAAATTGTGTTTGATCAAGAATACGTCAAACATATAATAGCTTAAAGTCTCTTAGTTTAGCTTCAGTGTATAGAAGTATACGATTACGTTTTGAGTACAAAGCGGTTATCTAAATACTCTAGTGTTTAAGAGAGGTATGGGACAGCGTTTGGAACAGGATTAACCGTTATACGCTTTCCCACAGAATATTTGAGTTGTCCAAAAGATTAGTGGATCCCGATGTTTGGTTTAGATAGGAGTCAGGGGTGTGTACTCTGCTAAAGAGAGTAATGTCCTCCTTCCTGCTAGTGTCTAGTATCAAGAGTGAAGTTTTCTCGTATATATGGAATGTACGTTTATCAAGTCTTATAGGGTTTGGTTAAGATGGACACACAAAGTTTCCAAGACTAAGAATCCAAGTATAAGTTTGAAAATAGGATAAGTCAGTTGAGTTTCAAGTTTCAGTATTAAGCTTCACATGATCCCTTATTGGACATGCTTCCTTTAGTGGTTTAGAAGGTGTTTAGTTTCAGGAATACGAGATTGAGTATTTGTACAAGTTTTACATGACTTAAAAGTCTCCGATCTCATAGTTGTGTATACGAAGTTTAATGTTTTTAGCAACGTGTATTTGGGCTTTTAGTTCCCGTTGTGATTTATAGTAAGTCTTTTACGTGACAAGAGTTGAATGAGGAAAGTCTCCAAGCATAGGGTAACGGGAAAAGTTTCGATAAGGTTTATGATACTGTGTTTACAAATGATTTATCTTGTTTCATAACAGCATGTATAGTTTTCTTTTATATAGAGTGTAATTAAGATGTTTAAAAATGACGAGTTGGACATTGATAAATAGTATAAGTAAGACTTATGAAAAGGTATGTATGATTGTCAAACGAAAAGTTGGTCAAGTTTAGAAGTGTGAAGTCTATATAAGGGGTAAGGATCATAGTTGATTACGGCAGTGGTTCGTAAGTCGTGTTGTCTTAAAAGAGTGCTTACGAATTAGAAGGTTTGTTCAAAGTTTATTCTTCAAGTATGCGTGTGTCGCTTAGGATTTTTATAATTTAATGCAACGTTGTTAGTTATCTCAAGTACTAACGTGAGCTACTCTTGACGAAAGTGTTTGGGTAGAAGTGTTAAGTTTGTAGTGCTAGAAGGAAAGTCAAACTAGTAAGTGATAACAAGATGAAATTTTAGAATAACTTTCATTAAACGTTTCAAAATTGGGACTTCTAGCCCTTACATAAGACATTAGTCATTAAACGGAAAATTAAAATTAAGGAAAATAGGGGTTTCATGCACGCCTTAGATAGCTCTCCACTAAGAAACAGATTAATACTATCACAAGTACAGCTAGGGTTACCCGGATGGCAAACCTAGCCTCCGCTCTAGTGGTTTCGGTACGGTGCTCGAGGATTTCTCTGTCTTCCTCCAAAGTTACGATCTTTTCTTCCTGGATCCAGATTTGATTGGCCAGGTCATTGATCCTTTGGTTTAACAGGTCGTACCGTGCCCTATGCTCTATCTCCCTCCTCATAAATTCTTCGGTTTCCAGAAACCTAGGAATGTTAGGCACCGGGATCCCCATTGCCATGGCAGGTACTCCGATATGTCTAGCCCTTAGGGTAGGGGTAGGTGCTAGGTACGGGTCCCTTGGTGGTGATGACAACCGGTGGTGAAGATGAGGTGGTTGATAGGGATTCCTCGGTGGTGATGTCCTAGGGTTTCTGGTCCAATTAGTGTTGAGCTCAGCTCTTGCCCTAGCATTAGGGTAAGGACTTGGTTGATACACCGGTGACTCGCTACTCTCTTCGCGGTCGGACTCTCCTCTTGGGCGATACACTGGTGAAGAGTGTGAGTGGGAGTCCATTACCTAGCAAGAGGGAGAGTAGAAAGAAAGGTTGTAAGTAAGTTGATCAAATATATTCAAAAGTTTTTATACATAATACTGAGTTATCACAGTAATATTTTCAAAAATAGTTTTAATTGGAAGTTGATGGGCTAACGAGGAGAATTCCCGAAAGAAAGGGGTGGTCACAAGGACTCACTTAAGTACCCTATTTCCCTAGCCAGAACTTCCTCATGGGCCTACAACTTCTCTCAGTTGTTGTCACCGATGTTTGGGTTTATGGTACTATGTCGAGGTTCATTATGGGTTTAGAGTCTTAAACGTGGAGCTTGTTTATTCTATAGTAGGCTTCTTCCCTTGCGGGAAAACGATTAGGTTACTAATCCCTTTGTTAATGTATTTTAGGTTTAAAAGACGTTAAGTTTTGTTTGCAAGAAACGGTGATGTGTAAGTTTTAAGGACGTATGAAGGTTTTGAGATTAAAAGTGTAACAAAGTTTTGAGTTAGTCATAAAATGAAGTTTTCTTGAGTGACGAAAAATGAAATGAGACACAAGGGTTTCCCCTTATGTGCCAAGTTTATAAAATAATGAGGCTTGTAAAAAGGCTTGTATGTCAATACATAGTTTTAAATGTGCTGGTATTACAAGGATCATGAAGTTTAAAGATGTATAAACATTTTGAGATGTATAAAAGTGTAGGAAAAGTTTGAGTGAGTTATCTAGAGTAGTTTGGTTGAGTGATGAAAATATGATGAAAACACAAGGGTTTCCCCTTAAGTGTTATGTTCATAAAATAATGAAGTTTATACGAGAATTTGTAGAGTAATGCATAGTTTTAAGGGTTGTATTACAACGATCACGAAGTTTATTGGGTAGTATCTATAAATATAAGTTTATGTATGTAGTTTTTAAGTATAATCTCGTAAAAATTTCTCCTTGAAGGTAACTCCTTCAGGTCATGACGAGTAAGCATGCTGTCATGTGACAAGACGGGACTTAAGAATCATAGAATAAAGGTTATAGGGGAAAGTTTTTTGAATCATTAATTTATGAAGTGTATAGTATTTGAGATGGTACTCTTTTAGTGCATATCACTAAGTAAGTACTTTGACATATCAAGAGAGATATAAGCTCACTAATGTTTAGAGAAGTCATGCATTCCTATAAGTGGATACTCATCCCAAGAATTCCCAGGAAAGCATACGAGTCCAACGGTTGATTTGGATTTGTACGAAATGCTTTCCTTGACAGAATTTCCCAGAATACAGGTATCCACCCTTTCGGTCCGCACAAGTTCTCGCACATTATCTAGAACTTAAATATTCTTGACGAGAATTTATTGGTGGCTTAGACTTAAAGCCTAAGAACGTGTCCTCGATGTAGTAGCCTCTTGTAGTACGTAAGTAAGTAGAATCGTAGAATCTCCAAGCGTTCACGTATAAGATTTAAGAATAGAATGAGGAGAGAATTCCTAGTAAAGGACATGAGATAACTCATGTTTGGGTCTCCTAAGTTATAGTCTAGGTCATGTGTCTAATAACCTAATTCCCTATAACCAAGGCTCTGATACCAATCTGTCACACCCCAACCGACGGCGGATTATACGTCGGGGTGGACGCGGTTGTTCAATAGCACAAGGTTGACTATTAAAGTTTCAATAGTTTTATTAAATAACTTCAAGGTTCCAATACAAAGAATAAATCAAATACATAACAAGAATACAAGTCTAATTGATTAAGCATTCTAGGTCCAAGCATCCTATGTGATCACAATAAAGTCTCATGTTGTAGTACCTGAAACATGTGAAAGAATCTGTCAACTACAAAATAGTTGGTGAGATACAAAGGTTTTGACACAGTTTAACAAGGATTTGAAAAGAATTACAATTCACTATGATATATGCATTCTATAATGTAAGTATAAGAACAAGTATCTTAAACATTGTGCACTTCAACCCTCCAACCAAGTTTAGGCATAACCCGTAGGTTACCTTTATAAGTCTCAAGTTTAAAGTTTAATTCAGTAACAATCACCAAGGGCTCCCCCCCCCAAAGGGGTCAATCAATCAAGGTGGATTGGTCAAATACAATAGATCTATCATTGTTACTATAGGCTTGATCAAAGTTAATGAATGTGCTAGTTTTAAGTTTAATCTAAGCATACAAGTCTCAAGTTTAACATAAGAATAAACACGTAGTCATAGTTGTACAAGAATTGTATAAGTTTAAGAATTTTGAACATGTTTCACTCCAAAAGCATAGAAAGGAAAAAGGGGCTAAGTAAACTCACATGGATGATGAATAGTATCCGACACGGATAAGTATTTACAAGATTTGGAGGGAGAATATCCTCACGATAAGCCTAAGTATGCAAGTTTAAAGATTTAAGTATGATCCTGTAAGTCTATGGTAAGAATCTAGGATTTCAAGATCGACTAGGGTTCCAAGCTTTTGACTAGGATTGTCTAGGGTTCCAAATGGGAGACGGGAATGATTGGTGTTTATAAAGTTTATATAAGTCTCTAAAATAGAGTTTTACAAGATTTGAATATCAAAGTTTAATAAAAGTAATTATTAAAATCTTACCACCATTAATTACACAAGTTAGGTGATTACAATTAGAATAGTCTTCTAAATACCTAGAAGTAAAATGATAATAATAGACAAAAGATAAACTAGATTTAAGTTTATCAATAGTCTTTTAGGAAAACAAATAACCATTTTAATAATAATTATTTAACGAATAATGATTAGGGTTTTATGATAATCATTTACATAATTATCAAGAATAAATAATCATTCAATTGGAAATAATAAATATAAACCATTTACGATTTGTTCAAACATTTAAGTAATTAGTACTTTTTATAATGTTAAAAATGAAAACAAATGAAGTATAGTTATAGTTTAATTATAGCATTTCTCGTAAAGTTTTATATGTTAATCTATAAGTTTCAAAGTTTATAAGTCTATAAATATAACGTTAAAGTATTTAAGTAAGGTTTATAAGTTTATAAATGTTTAAAGGTATCTATTTATAATGTTTATAAATTTATAACTTTATGATTTTCTAATATAAAATACGCATGTTCATTTTATTTAAATAAATAAATAAATCTTGAATTTTAAATGTTAAACTAAAGTTTATAAATCAATTTAATGTTTAAACTAAATAATATGTTTATTTCAGAAAGTATGAAATAATTTTATAGTTTCTGATTATTAACATCATTCCGGTTTAGAATATACGTTTTATAAAGTTTTAAAAGTATTTTTATAGTTTTAAGTGTTTAAACTAATTTTAAAGGTTAAAATATTTATAAGTTTAATTAAATAAAATAGTTCCAGAGTATAAAAATGTAAATAAAATTCGATTTTAAGTTTATAAAGATTTAACAGATTTTATAAAAATTATTAAAGTATTTAAAACTGATCGAAAAAGCATAAAAAAATGAAATGGGCAAAACTGGGCTACACAGGCTCGAACCCGGGTCACTGACCGGGTCGAGGCACGCACACACACTAACCGCCCGACTACGGGTCTCGTTAGTGTAATACACGGAAAAAGAAATGGTTAAACAGATTCCCGAATCAAGCCCCAAATCGTATGAACCCTAGAATCGAAATTGGCCAAATACACATCAATTTGCCCTCTGTTAATGAAATTAAACAGAGGGCTTTCGATCTTCAAGAGAAAATGAACCCAATGACTCAAAATTTACCTGAAATGGTGTAGGATCGAGAGAGAACGAGCTTGGGTTTGGAGTCGGCTGTCGCGGGCTTCAAACGGCAAATGCAGATATGTTTTGAACGAATTGAGAGTGTAGGGAGTTGTAGTGGTGTATCGTTGATGTGTAGCAACTGTTATTTATACTTGATTTCGATGATTAATGCTTGAACGGTTAGGGAGATTACGGTTGGGAGTAATAATTCCGATTTCGAACCCACGCGTTGATACGGTTGGATTCGAGCATTGAATTACCTCGGGATAGACTCTCACGCTGGAGGCGAAGCTTGAGGTGCAACGCATTTGGCCGGGATTGCGTTTTCGGGTGAAAGAGGGTGAAAATGGGTGTTGCGGGACTCGAACCCACGACCGGACTAGTTTTCTGGAAGTTTGGTTTTATGACAGAACAGGCCCCTGAAGTTTAAAGGTTTTATCATTTATGTATAAAATTTAGATTTCAGTTTAAAATAAGTTTCGATAATTGACAGTTTCATTTCCCAGACTTTATAGACAAATAAAATGTTTAATTTGAATAAGTTTTCTCAAATGATTTTATAATTTCTATAAAATAATTTATAAGATTTATAAGTTTAAGTAATTAAAATAAGTTTATATTATATAATTACAAACTTATAAAGTTTTTAGAATTTTAACATATTCATATATGTATACTTTTAAATAAGCCTTATATATATATATATATATATATATATATATATATTCCAAGTATAAATGTTTTTCCTTAACTATATATTAATTAAACTAATATTTATTGTTTAAGGAATAGTTTTAAAACGAATTCGAGTTTTAAATAAATGATACGTGCAAGGGTTTAGGAAAAGGTATGACGAAAAAATCATGGATATTACATCTATGTTGGTATTCTATTCATTGATGCTCTCTGTCCGAAGAAATTAACTTTAATTGGTAGTGATTTGCTCTATTCAAATGTGGAGATCTAGTAAATTGAGAATGATATATAGAGGAAACTAATAGAGTTTTATTATTAGATGAAAACAATGAAAAGCTAGACAATATATAGAAAGCCTAACTATGTTAACCTAGCTAAACATGTTGAACAAAAACCCAATACAAATACCTAAGATGCTAACATTTCCTCTCAAACTCACAATAAGATAATAATAAGCATTGAGAGTTTATCACACAAGAAACGAAACCGAGAAGCGGATTGAGCATTCGTAAAGATATCAGCAATCTGGAAAGCTATATGGAAGTTGTAGATGTTTGCTCATGAAAAACTAAGTTCTTTGTAATATGTGTCGCACTTTTTTTTTTGTCACAATTCAAGGGGGTGGGCTGATAAATATCAACAACCATATCTGCAAGATGCCAACGTAACTAAAAAATCTCATAAGTACGTAGTCACAACTATAGCACGATACTCAACCTCTATAGAGGATCAAGAAACAATCTCATGTTTCTTACTTTTACATATGATAAGAGAATCTCTAAAACCAATAGTTGATTTACGATCATTATGATCACTATCCCAATCAACATCACCATAGGCTCTCAGTTCTAAAGAAGATGTTAAAGGAAACAATAGACTTCGAAACTGAGAGTCACAAAGATATCTCAGAATACGAAAGACATCTCCCCAATGAACAGTAGTACATAAGTGACAAGCTGACTAACCACATGTACTACATGAGCTATGTTAGGACTAGTGACTATAAGATAGACTAGACCGCCTAAAATAATGCAGTATAGAGTCAGATCCGATAAATGAACACCATCCGTCGGAGAATACCTTGCATTAGTCTCAAGGGGCGTGTCAACAATTATTATTACTAGAGAGACATGTAGGTTCAAACAAGTCAAATATGTATTTATTTGAGATAGAAGATAAGCCTTCTCAGATTGAGCAACCTCAATACAAAAAAAAACATAGCAAACCCAAATATGTCATAGCAAAACGGTGAGCCAAATCACGCTGCAAGGATTCAATGTCATCACCGGTACTAATCATGCCGTCTACATATAACGATAAAAGAATCCGTCCTACACTTATACATCTCTTCAAGGCTAAACTATGATGACTAGGAAGAAAACCAAGAGAATTAATTACCGTGGAAAATTTCTCAAACCAAGCTCGCAAGGCTTGTTTAAGACCATATAGAGCCTGTCGAAGCCAACACACATCCCTTGATTGGTGAGTAATACCTGGGGGAAATTTCGCAGGGCTTGTTTATCACTTTCCCATGCATCAAGTTTAACCATGTAGTTAGTAGCCTTCTTGTCTTCCGGTTTCTCTTTTGCACCAGAAGTATAGCCCCATATGTTTCCCAAGCTGTAAGTTCTACATGACACAACTCCAGTAGACATAGTTCTTATCATCAAACCATGTACTAATAGACTGAATAGAATAATCTTTTCCAACCATTGCCAAAAGCCGAGACAAAACTTGATAATCAAGTACCCAACACCAAATACGAACAAGAATGACATCAATTGAAAAACTGAGTAGCGAAAGCAAATACAAACGAAGAGGAAAAAACCCTAATTCAAACGAAGATGACGACAACAACAAAAATACGAATCAAAGAGCAGTAGAAACAAACCCTAATTCAAACGAATGTGACGGCGGCGACAACAGACGAAACAAACATCAACAACGGCAAAAGACGGACCAAACGAACCAGAAAAAAACTCTGCCATAATCAAGTCAATAAACATGGATCGAATAGGGCTCTGATACCATGTAATTGAAAATGCTATAGAGTTTTATTTTTAGATGAAAACAATACAATAAAAACAATGAAAAGCTAGATAATATATAAAAAAGTCTAACTAGGTTAACTTATTTAAACAGGTTGAACAAAATTCCAATACAGATAAACCTAATATACTAAGACGCTTCACCAGCTAAACTCTAACCCTCAACATAATTTCAATAGTATCATTGAAGAAACACTCTTTGTTTCTTTTTGTAGGTTATCCAAGTTTTTTTTGTTTTACAAAAGAAAGCTTTTTCGTGGTTCGAATTTATGCTATGACACTGACAGTTTAGGCTTAGTCGATAAAAGATCAGCCACGTAATTAGGAAAAACCAAATTAAAGTTATGATAACAACTTTAAAAATTATTATAATACTATATTTTTATAATTAGTGGGTGGTTATGGTAACTGGTAAGGATTGGGGATTAGGTATAATTAAAGAAATGGGACCGTTATTATCTATCATCAGCTCATTAAAAAACTTTCTTATATAAATGTTTTTTTTTCTAAATTCTATTCTATCACAGCCATTTTAATTACAACAATTGTTCAAAAATTTAATAAAATCAATAGGTCAAAAAAATTAAAAAAAGGTTGCCGGAAAAAATATTTAACTAAAATTTATTAATATCTTCTCATGCCTTTTATTTTAGATACTTTATATAAAACAAATATAATATGTAGTTACAAAATTGTCTTAAAGCATTTTTATTAAAAAAAATAGAATCATTATGACATTTTTATGTATTGAATTAATTCCCTCCGTCCAAAATAGTTATTTATTATATAAAAATGCATACTTTAACAAAAGTATAATTATAATTTTTATTTAGTTGAATTATAGTTTTACCATTTTACTAATTACTAATTGTCTTCTTTGAGTTTTATAATGGTAATTTTAATTAGGGTAAAATAAAAAACAGAATCGTTATATATTTTTTCTAACAATAAACTTTCATTTTAAGACAGATTAAAATAGTAAGATAGATAATAACTTTATGACGGAAAAGTATTTAGCTTATCGTTGCTTCTGTCTTGTCGTGTTTAGATAGAAAAAGAAACAAATAATCAGTTATCAAATTTAACACTACTAAAAAAAATCGAGTTTGCTACGCACATTTGCGTCGGAAATACGTCGGAAACACGATATTCCGACGCGTTTGCGACAAAAATATTTTGTCGGAAAAACCCTTGTCGGAAAAAAATTGCGACAAAATTCCGACGCAATTTGCTACAAATTTGCGACAAAAAAATTGCGTCGGAAATTCCGACGCATTTCCTACGAAAACTCCTAATTATAATTATCAGAATTATTATTATCTTTATAATTATTAACATAATTATCTTTTTTTCTTTTTATTTATTTAATAAAACAGAAAACTAAATAAAATGTTTTGTCGCAAATGTGTCGGAAATTTCCGACACATTTCCGACGGATTGTTTTATATTTTATTTATTATTTTCTTGTGTTTAATTATTTTTTCTTTAATAATATTAAATAATAAAATAATATTATGATTTTTGTCACAAATGTGTCGGAATTTGCAACGAATTTGCGACGCAATTTGTTTTAAAAATTAAAAATTAAAAAATTAAAATAATCCAGATTCAAAGCAGAACAAATCAAATTTAATTTTCCAAAACTGTTTTACAAATTCAACCCACAAATACATAAATATAATACAAAAACAATACACTTTTTAGCACGAAGGGCTCTACAAATACAATAATATAATACATAAATAATACACCTAGTAGCACGTAGGGCTGTTGGCTTGAGCTGAAAGGGCACTTCTGATGCAGCTGCCACAAAAAAGGTAACCACATTTTGTGGTGTCTCCTCAATCATCGGTGCAAAGCAAATTGGACAGTTGTAAGTAGGCGACGATGTAGGTGTAGGTGTAGGTGGAGACGGTAGCAGTGGAGGTGCTGGTGCAACAGGACTGCATGGTATTTCCCTGATTTTCCAAGCTTTTGAGCAATCAACCTGATCTCAAAACTAACAAGAACCCACACAACCTAAAAATTTAAACAAAATAATGTTAGTTACTGTATACCCGAGCATAAATAGCTAAACCAAATTGCATGTGATAATTCATGAGTGATTGATTATTTTACTATAGTCAAACACTGCTCACTAGAAGCTTGTTTTAACATGTTGCATTTCGGTAATAGCCCACAGAAAATATAGAAATTAGAAAAGACAAAAACAAAAACAAGAAGATAAAAGAAATATATGTAAAGGGAGACATTACACACATCAATATCTTCTTCCCTCACTGTCCATGTAATGTCAATCTGTTATTAATTTCCGAGAAGTGGCATTACTACAAAAATACAAAACAAGCTATTATAAATGAAACTTGAAACGATGAATGTGAATTACCAACCAAAGGACACTTTGCGCTAAAATATCTCATAGATTTGAAGAACTATAAGTAAAGATAATTTCTTATTGCTAAAAACAAATGCAGGTAGAACTCAATGGCAGAAGTTTCAATTCCCCTTGAGGTTTAATGGAACAAATTTCCTATTAAAAAACTATTTTTTATTTTAATTATTAAGTTTATTACTGGTTTTGTCGGAAATATGTCGCAAATTGCGACGCATTTGCGACAAAAACAATATTAATTATTATAAATATATTAAAAAGGTATTTTTATTTTTATTTTTAAGATTATTAATGGTTTTGTCGGAAATGTGTAGCAAATTGCGACGCATTTCCGACAAAAAACAATATTAATTATTATAAATATATTAAAAAACTATTTTTTATTTTAATTATTAAGTTTATTACTGGTTTTGTCGGAAATGTGTCGCAAATTGCGACGCATTTGCGACAAAATCAATATTAATTATTATAATTTAGTTAAAAAGGTATTTTTAATATAATTATTAAGATTATTATTGGTTTTGTCGGAAATGCGTCGCAATGTGCTACACATTTACGACAAAGGATAGGGTTTTCATTTTCGTCACTATTTTGTCGCAAATGTGTAGCAATTTGCGACGGAAAATTTGCGTCGGAAATATTTCGTAGCAAACTCATTTTTTTCTAGTAGTGTAAGTAGTTATAGTTATGAAACGTATCATAACGTATTCTTGACATTTGTACCAAACTTAGAGTTTAGAATCATAATTAAAACAATTTATTTTTTAACGAGTTTTAAAAGTATGTTAAGAACATAAACAATAACAAAGAATGTGAGTTGTTTATTTCTCTTTAATAAAGAGAAACGCGATGTACCGTAAAATAATGTCATTGGTTAGCCTTTTATAATATTATTTATTATATAACGTATTTTTAATATGGAGCTTTTGACTCGGCTAATGTAATTGTTTTATATGAGTTTTTTTTATTAAAGTAACTTTACTCCATATCTTGTGAGTGGTTAGTTTTTTTTTCTTTTTTTTTCCAATTTTTATTTTTACCCCTCTACTATATATAATATATGTTTTTAACCCGTTTAATTTTCTATTACTTTCGTTTTTCTATAATACCTTTCATTCATGAGCTTTAGAAAATGGAATTCACGGCTGATTTTAGTTTCTTTTTTGGTGAATGTTCCGCTATAATTTTTTTTAAACGGAATTGTATTCAAAATCGAGTATATTTCTTTTTTGTATCGTAGGCTATAGCCAGCGACGTTAACGTTGCGTAGGCGTCACAAACTCAACCGCTTATAAGTGAACAACATTGTTGCCGGGGTTTTGGTATTATTGTAACCGATATTGATGCTCACTTTTATGGTTTTCGACGACCGAACTGATAACGAACAAAATCCAGCCGCATAATAATGTGGGGAAAAAACGATCGCGCTCCCGCCGCGAAGCGCAAGTACAATGACTAGTTAGATGTAAACACATTTTGAAGATGTGATACAAAAAGTAAACGGATAGAAAGTAAAACTGATTGAAAATGGACCTTTCCACACCTTTACGAATAGTGTTTGAAATGGACACACATTTGCAATCACAAAACTTCTTTCATGGCTAGTGAACCAAACTTGACAATATTAAGGACCCATATACATCAGTTTCGTTGAACATTAATAATTAAATTATAAATAATTCAGTACGCGTGACAACTGCATTGTCCCACATTAAAGTTATTGTCTTCTCTGTAATGATGAACTGTCTTAACATTTCTTATCAAAGTCTTTATATTTATCTAGTTATGTCAATTGTATAAAATTTAAGTGCGCATATACATTACTGGAGTAATCATTTTCGTATAATATGGTCATCGTGATAACTATTCTGTTTCTACCCGAATAACACTATGAAATAAGCGAATCTAGATCGATTTTGGGACCATAAGAAAACAATTCATCCCCAAAAGAAACTTTCTTGAAAATCTTCCAATTTCAAGTACTTGAAGATGGTGCTAACAAGCATTCTACATCTTATTTGAATTTTCTTTATTTAATTTGATTTTTTTTGGGGTTAAAGGCATTGAGAGGATAAGGTGGAGGTAGAACTTAAATGGCATTAATAGCCCACAACTCTCTACTCTTTATCTAATGTTCCTTTTACCCACAAAAATAGGCTTTTCTTTTATGGACCACATTCCCACTTCTATGGACCACAATCACACTTAAATGTTAAATCACTTGCTCAATTTTTGAAATAAAAATAAAAATAAATATCGTTGGTCATTTGGTAGAATGGTAGGCTCAAGACTTTTCATAGTAGAGGTCTTGGGTTCGAATCCTGGTCACAACAAAAAATGGGTTTGTGGCCAGGTCAGGGGGTTTACCCAGTTGGGGGGTTCCTCCTGGGGTGGGCTGCCCTGGATGTTCTAGGTGTTACATCGGGGAAACCCAATTATCCTAAAATATATAGGTGTTGCCGTTCAAAAAAAATAAAAAAAATAAATTATGGGGTCCATGAAGGAAGGCATTGCTTGAATGAATGGGTTGATTGAGGGTAACGTTGTGATGGAATCTAAAAGCATATATTTATAAAGTTGAAATATATAAACTTGTGTTGTGAGGGAATCTAAAAACATATATTTTTAAGGTCAAAATGTATAAAGTTGCATCTGGATATAAATACTTAAAATATAGCAGTAAAAAAGTAGGATAAAAATAAATATTTTATATAAATTTAGGAGTAAGTTTGATTTAAAAAAAAAACATGATTTCTTGACATTTTTGAAAGAAATAAAAATTAAAGTAGCAAAAGATAATAGAAGGATTGAACCAAGGCCACAAAGTTCATTTGAGTTGACTAACTTTAACCATTTGAGTCAGCTTTAAGTAACCAGTTAACCACTGTACATTTAAATTACCGTCACATTATGTTCTATATATTTATTACGAAGTTCATTTCACACAACGACATAAAAAAATTAAACAAAAATTTGTCTCGGATCAATAACTTTTTTTACTGCCGAACGCACACTCTCTATCTACTCTACTACTAAAATCACTGCACCTACACTCCGTAAGATTTGAACTCACAATCATTTTGATGAGAAGTATATCACTTTATCACCAGGATGTCCCTTTAAAAACTTCTGAACAATAACTTGTTGGTAATAATAAGTTACAAGTAATCAAGTCCCCTTTTTTATATATTACTAAGAAATTTTGAAGGTTTTATTAAAGGATTATTGGATTTTAATAATCTCATCTTTTACCAATTGATCAATAATAATCACAACTGAGAATATTCTTACCACCAGTTCCTACTTTCAAACTATTTTCTTACATTGGACCCCCGGTTAAAAAAACTGGTGGTAAGAAGAAAAATAAAAAGATCAGTTAAACACCACTAGAGTCAATTTCAAAACCCACCACGAGACCACTGCTAGCTTGACTCGACTTTCCGGCGGTTTGCAGATGTCCATGTCATATAAAATCTAACGGCGTTAAGTTTTTTAACGGGGGGGTCCAATATAAGAAAATAGTTTTAAAGTAGGGACTCGTGGTAAGAATATTCTCAGTTAGAATTTTTATTGGCTAATTGATAAAAAACTAAGATTATTAAAATACAATAATCCTTTATTAAATGCACATATGAAAGTGTTACCATTTATTTTATTGTAAATGATATAATGGATACAAGAGCAATGAAATATGACTTATATGACATTTCTAAAAAAACATAGGGTTAATAATATTCTAAGGGTTAAAGTTCCATAAACTTTTTGTCTTTAAAAAAACTGTAATCCTTTTTACACACAAATTTAATTTATTTATCTAATTCAACAGTTAAACATTTTACATCGTTGTTTTACAAGCACCTAGTTTAAGTAACTTTTTATTTAATGTGTCATTTCTATAATAATAACTAGTTTAGATCCCGTGTTACACACGGGGTGAAATATATCAATACATAAAAATTTTAAATCTTTATGTATATATTTTACATGTGTAAAAATTTATTACATATAGTAAGGATAGAAAAAAATTCAAAATATGAAAAAATTAGTATATAATTGAGTTTCGAAAATACGTTAATTACTATTTTTAATATAATTTGACTTTTATTTAGTATTTGATTGAAAATAAAAGTTATATAATTAAATTTTAAAGTTTCTTATGATAAGAGATAATTTAAAATAAATGTGTTTATTAGTATAATTAGTATTTTTTTTCTTTAAATATATATTATTATTAAAATATAAAAGTACATTAAATAGGAGAGAGAGGCGGGAAAAAATTTGTGAGAATAAATATGGAGGTGACACGTGGAATGCAAAAACCTTTATTTATTATATAGTATAGATAATAATAATAATTATTATTATTATTAAATCAACTCTATCATTTACCCAGAATAGCCAATCTCTCATCAACTGCTACATCATGAATGAAAAAAAAAGCCTAAATTCAACAAGAATACCTGGAATTTGAAACATTCGGTACGGGTAATGAGTTGAGTATTAAGGTGTGGAATTAATAAAAAAAATTACAGGTTCATGTATTATTATGGTATTATGTGATGTTCAACCTGTTTACCCAAAACCATATACTTGTTTATCTAAACTTACATTCAAAAAAAATATATTTTTATATCCTATTGACCATTGTCTAGTAATAATTCCTTCTAGTAGCTTTATGAAAAGAATTTTGTTTTTGATATATGTATTTTATGATATTATTTGTATTTTGTATATGGTATGAAATATGAACTTATCTAAGATTTGTATCATCATAAAATTTACATATTTTATTTTAGATATATCAAACATTTTATAGTAGATGATTGATCGTATTTTAATTTGTTGTTGTTAAAAATATAAAATTATATAAAAATTAAAATGACAAGAAAATAAATATACTTGGAAATTCCAACGGCTATTTTTTTAATAAACTAACATGTATACCCCATGTGGGTATTCCCGATACCTCACGAGTATTAGGTCTAGTATGAAACATAGTTTTACAATCGCGTATGAGACTAGGATTACCAATACACATCCTAAACCCGTTCCTCCTTTCTGGGTCAATATAAAAAACCGTCTATTTTTTAAAGCAAAACATGAGTTGAACCCCTTAATTGTAGTCGGTAAAGAAAAGAATATTATGATGACCATCCGACTAAGAAATTTTGTTTCTGCCATTGATTTGCATTGCATTGCATTGGATTGGATTACTAAGGAATAGTTTGGGGGGGCTTGTCCGATGACATATTACGGGTGGTGGCCTAGTGGGAAGGTGATGGTTGTTAACGGTGTTGGAGAGAGATGACAATTTTAGTGACAAGGCCAACAAAGGTAGGGGAAGTTAGGGGTTTCTAGGAGACGGTGGATTTAATTTGTTTGATTTATTATTACTAGAGAAGTTTTATATATTTGTTTACAATCTATAGTACTATATAAAGCATATAGAGTTAGCAAAGTTGTAATTTCACTAAAATTTTAAAACACTTAGGAAAAGAGTTGTTTCATTTGATACAAGTGTTGATGCATAGCCCCCTCGCAAACTACAATTTTGTTCCTCTAAGAAAGTTTATAGTATCCCACATCGCCTGGTTAAGAAAAAATTGCAAGGGAAATATGGTTATAAAAGGAGAACACCCATCTCGCTTTCAGTTAACTTATTTTTCATGGTTAATCGACCCATTGGCATGTAAAGTAACGCAAAGTTTAGCTTTTTTTCATCAATTGGTGGAGAAAGCTACAAGACCGGTTCGTCGACCCGTATAATAACATATGTACTTATCCCACATCGGTGGAGAATAGAAAATGAAAGAAAGAATGAGTTATATAAATGGATTGTATGCTTACCTTAGTATACTCCATGCATGATCAAAAGTGCTCATATGATGGTTGGGATCTATCACATATCACCAAGTTAAACAAAACTTCGAGCGTCCTTTGTCTTATAAAAGGGAGGCCCAAGCTAAATTCATTATCGTGGGTTCAATGGTTATCCAAACAAACCTATCTAAAACTTTAAAGTTTGAATACAAGATTAAAGATGGTCGGGATCAATCCGTCAACTTGATGTCAACTGAATCATATTGATTTTAGTGAGAGTGTAAGACTGTAAAATACTAAACCCAAGAGTAATGTGGTGGTATTTCACACCCGTCGTGAAGCGCGGCTTCCCTACTTTTTAATCTATACTACCTTATAATGCATATTGCCATATTGGGTGAGCAAAAGGGTAATTTTACCGAATTTTAAGACACCATCTTAAATACCATTTGTTAAACACAATATACAAGTACATCAAAGCCTAATCCGTTAAAGCTAAACCAAATGTGTTTTTTTTTTACTTTTTAGCTTGTCCCACATTGGTGGTTTACCCAACCTAATCATAGAGCAAATCACTATAAATAAAGAAGCCTCCTTACTTGAGAAAATTGAACCATTTGTTCCATACTTTTTTTGGCTAGGTTGGGTAAACAATGAATATTTCTTTAGTGTAAAAATTTGGATACTTAACCGAGGTTCGAAGCTTTCTTGAAAAAAGCTCTGCTTGAAATCGTTCTGGGTGTAAACTTGCTTACTTAGATCGGCTTGGTTTATAAACAAGTTGAGCCCGAGCTAAGCTTGGCTCGGCTAGTTAGCTAGGTTAGAAGCTTATAATAATAATAATAATAATACCCAAATATAATAAGTGTTTAAGGCAGGTCAGGTTATATTTCGCTCTCAAAAAGAGCCTTGGTGGCACCCGCCGCTTTGCGCGGGGCAACCAACTAGTATATATAGACACGTTAATCATACCCATTGTGTTACACATTAAAACTTATGTTATATATATATATATATATTATATATATATATATATATATATAAGTTTAATAGAGAATATATATGAATTCTCCTATTATTAAATATTATTACTGTTAACAAAAATATCATGCTTGGAGAGTGTCACTACAAGGGAAACGATTTGGTTAAAAAAGATTTCAAGAAAAGTAAACATTTGTGCTTGGAGAGTGTTAATCGGTTACCAACAAGAGACAATTTGGAGCGGAAAGGTATAGATGTGCCTTCTCTCTTATGCTCAATATGTAATGTTGGGTCGGAGTCTATTATGCATGTGTTTGCTACATGTCAAGTGGCCGAGCGTATTTGGACTCTGATCGGTTCATGGCTTGGAGTGAATTTGTCGAGAGAGAAGCATCCGGATATATTAATGGAGTGGGTTCAACATCTCAACCTCGTGAAGGTCAAAAAAGATGCGGTAGGGATGGTGATTTTTGTTACATGGTGGATCTTGTGGAGATACAGGAACGTCTCAGTTTTCAGAATTAATCGTCAAATAAGGCAAACGTTGTTTGATGACATTCTTTATTATTCCTATCTTTGGTATAGTAGTAGAGTTCGGAAGTGTAAGCTAAAGTAGATAGAGTGGTTAAATAACCCTCTCATATATATACTTGTAATTTGTTTTTGGCCTAGCACCTTCCTAAGCTAGTTTTTTTAATAAATCCCGTTGTTTAAAAAAAACAAATCAAAACAAAAATACCATGCTAGATGCCAAATATAATCTCATGTCACTGTTAAATCATTAAGCCACATGTTATACATATTTTTTATCATTTTGTGTTACCTTAACGCCACATCATCAACTTTCTTCATTTTTCACCCCCATATTTCATCCCTAGCGAGGTTAGAAGTTGTAGTGCAGCATTGGGCAGCGCAGTGTTCCGGCTCGCCCCTTCAAGCCACGTCAGCACCCTGCATCATGTGGGGGAGATATAACACTTAGTCTTAAAAATTACACATGGCCGTCTACACATTTTTAACGTGTTACACCAAGCTGAAAATTTGTTAACCAGTAAACCCAAAGCTTAATGTAAAATATTATGAGAAAGTTTGAAGAGTTAAAACAAAAGGTGCTAAACTAAACATTAGACTGGAAGGAGTGGGCTCGGCAATGATCGGGAAGGGATGAAGAGGTGGTGAGATGGAAGGTGTGAAACAGGATGAATGGAGTGCTCAGCGGCATAGCCATCCCTATCTGCAAAGAACGCAAAGAAGGAATCGCTGGTGCGGGATCGAGAGAAAGGAAGCAAAATGGAGGCATGTATACTACCACACCTCCCGCAAATTGGTATATGAGGGGCAGCAGTATGCATACCGTCCACCCTTAATGGTATATTTTTTTAAGATGGGCTTAAAAACCTCATATTATAATGATTTATTGAGATTTCTTTAAGAAGATATATATTACTCCTTCAAAGATATATTTAGCGCGAAGATTAAATCTTATGAAAAAAATTCGAAAATAAAAAATATAAGTTCTATATCAAACTTAAAACAGATTAAAGATATTTGATAGTTTTTTATTGATATTTTGGTCCCTTAAGAGATGTACAGTATAAAAAACTAAAAGGTTAGCCTAAACATACCTTCATTCTTACCTGTCATACCCATTTCTTTAAAAAAAAAACACATAAATACTTGTCTTTTTCCCACGTCAGCATATTTAAAAAAGATATATTAGAAAACAAAAAAAATTTAAAAATGTTAATATCAACGTCAACATATTTAAAAAAGAAAAAGAAATGTCACGTTAGAATGATAACTTGTTAAATAGGTAAAAAAAACCTAGGATCAACACATTATTAATAAAAAGGACGAAATGTGTGTAAAGGTTTAAAAAAAAGACATCCAGTGTAATTATTTAAGCCAAATGACAATATCTGTAATTTCATATATAATTAAAGAACATAATTTGTAATTTACTCAAAATTTTATCTTCTGTCATCTACTAAAAGATCTTTAATAAATTTATACTAACTTAATTTATTTCTTATACGATACTAATTGGTTAAAATAATAAAAAAAATATATAATAAATTATTATTTTAAAGAAATAGATAGTGTATTCTATCTGAATATGCTTCCCCTAAAAATATTTCCTTATTTTATTTCAAGTTCTCCATAACTCCAAATTTTTTATAAAAAAGCCTGAATATTTGAAGCTGACAATGTAGATCACCTAATAAGGGAACTTTGTAATGCTTAGATCTGGGCTGGACTCAATAATTGATAGTTGTTTGAATTTTTTTTTTAATTTATTAGATGCAACGCAACAACTCTATATGACTATATCTACTGAAATTTGTGATGGATTTTTCCTTAATATTTTTTTTATTTCACATCTCACACGTTGTTATTTTATTCATACGATGATAAGCTATTTATTATTTATAAAAATAGTAGTATACCTATTTAAAGTAATTTATGTTAATCTAATGCATCAAAATGACATACCGAATTATATAAAGTTTCAAATACAAAATATTGTTATGATTCGAAGGGTACAAATGATTATTGACCTTTAATCTATGAATTCAAGAGTTAAGATGAAAATGGTGTCTAGTCAGCTTGTTTTTAAGCGTGAGTCTAAAAGGATAAAATTGGAATAGTCTACCATTATTAACTTTTTTCATGTTCCCTCATTTTTTAAAACAAGCATAAATTTTTTATACGACGTTTATTTTTGTAAAAAATTTACACCATAAAATCGAGGATTTTATTCTCTTTAATTTGAATATAGTCTTGCTATACTTTTATTTAAAAGAAAACCGATTTTTTTTAAATGTCGATTTGCTGTGCATATAACATGCGTTATTATAAAGCATGCGTGATTATACGTATAACATACGTGATTATGGTCATATATTATTATAAAACATGCGTGAATATGCGTATAACATGTGTGATTATGGTCATACGTTATTATAAAACATACGTGATTAAGGTTATACGTTATTATAAACATGCGTAATTATCATTTTAAACATGCGTTATTATTAGATATGCGTTATTATTTATAACACATGCGTTGTTATTATTATAACGCGGACGCATTACCACTCGCAAACTGAACACGTGTCGCATGCTGGTGCCTTCGTACGCTAAAAACCCTTTGTACAATAACCAGACTCTCTCTCTCTCTCTATATATATATAGGGCGTTTATCGTACAAAGGGCCCTTAGCGCACGAAGGGTCCCCAACCGTTGATTTAATATGATCTAGGGTTTTAAATCACGCGGTGACATAAACGTAAATATCTTGAAAAAAATAAACAAGCGTCCAGGTAAAAAAGGGTATCAATGTCAATTTCTATCAACATGCGTCGAAACCAATCTCTATAAAAACGTAAAAACGCCGTCGACGAGGGTTTACTGAATATTCAAACGACAAGACAAAAACCATCAATTGATGCTTAATTATCTTATTTGTACGATCTTGATACGTGACTATTGATGCTTTATTATCTTATAATGTATGGCCCTAGATCACATTGAAAAAAAAGTAATAAATAGGCGTCGATTCATCATTTTTAACGTCTCTAATTCAAAACCGAACATGAAACTTTGGTTTCATTCGGCTCCTTTATGGAAAATGTTTGATGTGTGACTATCTTATTTGTACGATCATTGTTATTGATTTGTATGAGGTTTATTACGCATACGTAATAACTCAAGTCTGGGTTTATCACATATACATAATCAGGCATGTTGATTTGTATGAGGTTTATTACGCATACGTAGTAACACAAGTCTGAGGTTTATTACACATACGTAATCACACATGTTGATATGTATGAGGTTTATTACGCATACATAATAACGCAAGTCTTAGGTTTATTACACATACGTAGTAACGCAATTTGTATGAGGTTTATTACGCATACGTAATAACGCAAGTGTGAGGTTTATCACGCATATGTAATCACGCATGTTGATTTGTATGAGGTTTATTACGCATACGTAATAACGAAAATCTGAGATTTATTACGCATGTTGATTTTTATGAGGTTAATTACGCAGGAATAATTAATAACCGGTAGAATGACAAAAATACCCCTCCCACTAAAAATTAAAAGGAACACGTGGCGCGCTCTTATCCCTTCGTACGCTTCGTACGAAGGGAGCCCTGTAACATTTCTGATTTTCATTATCTGTATTTCAGTTCAATGTGATACATTTCAAACCCAATTCTAGTACACTGACTTGTTCTATTCATACCAACAATTAAATACTATGTTCCAATGCAAATCCACAAATTTTATACGGGTATATCCTATTGAAATTCTAAATAAGTTTATACTTATATAAATCTATCAAAACTGAAATTTACAAGGACTGACTTTATAAACTAACAAGAAACCCTAATAGGCACGGTCGCGCCTCGTTCTGGCACGGTCGCGCCAAATGCCTTTGCACGGTCGCGCGCCTTGCTTTGGAATGGTCGTGCCCGGTGCCTTGGCATGGTCGCGCCTCATATAGGCACAGTCGCGCCTCTCGTCAGTTGAAACGTAAATGCAGCCTTTAATCATAGGGACGTTCGAATTCGTAACCATTACACACGTTAATACAATTAACGAGCACAATTAAGTTTTCAACCACCGAAATTACAACAAGTAAATCCAATTAAATCGATTCGTCTCAAAAACGTCAAACCCTTTCATGAGACCAACAATTCCTCCATTTTGATTGCAATCCTCCCAAGCAAACACATTATTGATCCTCTCTGAAGCTCCCGAAAACATCGAAGCAGTCGGAATTACAGCAGAAGACGTCGCAGATCAAACTCGTCGTCGCCGGAACTCACCTCTACCGTACGCTATCGATTCATCGTCTTTTCGGGTAATTGAAACCTCCTACACTTTCGTTTTAGTCCATAGATCAAAAGCCCCAACTTAATTTGGGCTTACAATAACCAATTTAACACGAACCCGAATCTAGGGTTCATTCTAAAATGGGTTAATCGAATACTACTTTGGAGATGTTTTAAATACAATTAAACTATACAAAAATACTCGTAATAACCTAATGGGTGAAAGCCCTATGATTTCTAACACTGTCATCATAAGAAATAGTCAATTCGTTCCTGTTGTGGAACAGACACGGTCGTGCTAACCATTTAGCGCGGTCGTGCTTCATGAGACACGATCGTGCTAATCCCAACGCGGTCGTGCCTCACGCACTCAGACCCGGTCATGCCCCTTGGCTAGACTTGGTCGTGCCTCAGAACCCTAGACGCGGTCGTGCCTGGCCTAGACACGGTCGTGCCTAGTGAACAACTTTGTTCTGCCTTATGTTTGATCAACACGGTCGCGCCCTGACTAGCACGGTCATGCCCGTGGTCCTAGCACGATCGTGCCTTGTCCCAGGCACGGTCGTGTGTATGAGAATATCTTGGCAGAATACTAAATTTTATATTTTAACAAAAACAATAAACATTTCAAATGAATTTTTAAATAAAAATAACTGATTTTTTAAAGATTTATATTAACTTTATTTAAAAGATCAAATGCCTATTTCTAAAATAAATAGAAATTATACATGAAAATCTACAAAAGTACATTTACACATATTTATAAAAAAATGATTAACAAAAGTTAATTATTAAATTATAATTAATATAAAATACCCGATACATTTTTATGACTAATAGACTAGGTTACATATTTTATAAATAAATAAATAAGATAAAAATTATTTATTTAATTTATATTTAAGAATTATTTTTTTAAGTTATACTTAATTACCCCTAATACCTACATTATTTTTATAACTAAGTAAATAAATAATAATTTTGTAATTTATTTATTTAGTTATTCAAACTCAAACTTTGATCAAAATGTTCTAAAAATATCCATTTCAAACCTTTCATTTTATGCAATACCTTCCAAGAACAAACCACTAACTTTATACACACGTCCAATTCAACCCTAGACTTAGACATAGACTATTGTGCACACTATTAATTTAATATACATTCCAATCTAGGTTAACGTTGTGCATTACAAGGCTCATATTACTATCTAGTCTCTCGTGTTAGCTACGCCTTTTGAATCAAGTGAGTATTACATAGCCCCTTTTACTCTTTTACACTTTTTGGGGTGGAACATGAACACTATACAATATTATTGCTTACATTTACACAAACTATACAAATACAAATCCTCTTTACATTCATGTGTGCAATTTGAGCTTTATGTCTGAGTGCTAGTTGTGCTAACTTTTGTGTGCAATCATTAACTATTTAAGCCGACGGTAAACAATGATAGATCTATTGAGTCTGACAAACCCACCCAGATTGGGGTGATTGTTACCGACAACACAATTTTGCATGCTAGTTATAAAGGTTTGATTGTACTTTGTTACACAATAGCTGCTTTCCATAAATGCCTTATTTTATCATATTATGTAAGGATTTGTTTATTTATAATCTATATGCTATCTATATACAAACCTATGTATGCTCACCAACTTTTTAGTTGACCTTATTTTATTCATGTTTCAGGTACTAATGTGTGATTTTGATCAAGACTTGCTACACTAAAGTTTTGGACCTAGATAATTTTAAACAAAGGATCATGTATTTTATTTTATGTACTTGGTTTGATTTGGTTTTATCTTGAATACTTGAAATGAATTTGAATGATTAATATATTTCAATTTAGTCAACCTTGTGCTCATGAACAGTCTACATGTCCCGCCCCGACGTTTCCGCCGTCGGTTGGGGTGTGACAGATTGGTATCAGAGCCTTGGTTATAGGGAACTAGGTTATTAGACACCCTTGACCTAGACTATAACTTTAGGACACCCACTTATACCATGCTTCATGATTATATGATATGTGCTACATGCTATGTGTTACATGCTTACTACGATTAGTTATTATTTCGTTTTTGATGCCTTGTTAAAAATTCATGACTTATTAAGATATACTTAAATAATAATTAAATAAACAATATCCCTACCTATACCCTAAAACCTCATATTATTCTTACCTACTCCTCTATCATCATCTTCTTAGCATGTGGAAACTTCATGGATTTAAATCTATAAAAATTTCTTTATTTCCTCATTAAGGCTTTTAAACTTTGTTAATTATTTGAGGACACGTGCAATCTAGAAGAGTGACACATGTATTCTGGGTTTTCTGTCTAGGAAAGCATTTCGCATAAATCCCAATCAACCGAAGGACCCGTATGCTTTCCTGGGAATTCCCGGGATGAGTGTTTACTTATAGGCTAAAGCATGTCTCCTTGAAAATTATATGAGTTTAATTAACCTTAATGTGTCATAGTATTCAAGTGATTTTATCACTATTTGAGTACAATCCAAAGTATGATTAACTATTTTATTTGCTATCTCATCCTTTTAAATACAAATAACTTTCATAAGTTCTTACATCTTTTCTTGTCTTGTGTAAATCTGTAGAATGCCTCCCCGTCGTGCTACCGTGACCAACAACAACACCGATATTGCTACCATCCTTGCACAACTTGTAAATCAACTCACTCAAGCTAATGGGGCCGCCAATGGTAACCATGGAGCTAATGGGGGTGGTGGTGCCAACCCACCACAATGCACCTTCAAGCACTTCAACTCATGTAATCCTCTTAAATTCTATGGTACTGAAGGAGCTACGGGACTTCTTCAATGGTTCGAAAGTATTGAGAGTACCTTCCTCAATAGTGACTGCCCCGATAACCTTCGTGTTCGTCATGCCACAAGTGTCTTACAAAAACGGGCACTCACGTGGTGGAATGGGGAAAAGAGAACTAGAGGCGTGGAAGTAGCAGTGGCCTTACCTTGGGATGAGGTTAAAAGGCTAATGACCGAAGAATTTTGTCCTCGAAATGAGGTAAAGAAACTGGAAGCCGAGTTTTGGGATCTTGCCCAAGATGGTGGTGAAAGTCTAGCTTATACAACTCCGTTCCATGAGTTGAGTCTCCTTGTGCCCCATATGGTCACACCTCTATCCCGATGCATTGAGAAGTATATTGGTGGATTACCTAGGCAAATTCAAGATACTGTCTTAGGGAGAAATCCCGCAACACTCGAAGATGCTATCCGCTTATCTGCTACATTAACCGACAACCATGTGAAAGCGGGAACTCTGACTAGAAAAGGCACCAAGAAAGTTCCCGACACCACAACCCCTCCCACACACATCAAAGAAGCCACAACTGAACCCTCCCGTCATAATAAGAAAAGAAAGGCTAGAAACTATGCTATGGTCACTCCTGCTATCCCTGTTAACCAAGCTGCACCTATGGTTCATACACCAGCCAAAAAGCTATATGTGGGGATCTACCCACTCTGTGCCACATGCAGTTATCACCATCTCCAACACATTCCATGTCGCCTTTGCACTCACTGTGGGAAATATGGTCATACGGTCAATGTTTGTAGAGCCAAAGCGCTTGCAGGCCAAGTCAACCCACCAAACCGAATCAACCCACAAGTGGTAAATCAAGATGTTCCCGCTATTGCAAATGGGCGTGCTTGTTATGAATGTGGAAACCCAAATCATTTCCGTGATCAATGCCCAAGGTTAATCAATGCTAGACAAGGCGGAGCTCATGGGCGTGCTTTCAACATAAACGCCAATGAAGCTCAAGCCAACAATGATGTGGTCAACGGTACGTTCCTTGTTAATAGTCAATATGCCTCCATTTTATTTGATACCGGTGCCGATAAAAGTTTTGTGTCACTTAATTTTGAACCCTTACTTGCAAAGACACGAACCCAATTAGAGAAAACCTTCACCGTCGAAGTAGCAAGTGGTGACCCCCTTACAATTGACTCTATTATTCACGACTGCTCTCTAGAACTTAATGAGCATGCATTTCCAATCAACCTTGTACCAATGCCACTAGGAAGTTTTGATATCATCATAGGCATGGATTGGCTATCAAATCATCATGCCGAAGTCATCTATTTCGAGAAGGGCATCCGAATACCTCTACCGTCGGGAGAAACATTAAGAGTCTTTGGTGAAAAGCCTTGCAAAGGACTTAAGTTAATGTCATGTACTACCGCTGAAAAGTACTTACGAAAGAAGTGCGTAGCCTTCTTAGCTCATGTTGTTCAAAAGGATGTCAAAGAGAAGAGTATCCAAGACATTCCCATCATTCGGGATTTTCCAGAAGTATTTCCCGAAGATCTATCCGGTCTTCCACCCGTTCGACAAGTAGAATTTCGCATTGACCTTATACCCGGAGCTAACCCCGTGGCTAGAGCTCCTTACCGTCTTGCACCTTCTGAAATGCAAGAACTTGCAAGTCAACTCCAAGAGCTCTCCGACAAGTGTAACATTTATGATATTATTGTTATTTCTTTTACCCAGTGTAACACGTTTCAGATCTAATTCTAGCGCAACGTTTCAAATTCACCCGAGCAAGCAACTAAACCCTAGTTATCAATATGAATCCACATTTTTTTTTCTATAATCCCTACATATATATACATATATATATATATATAAATATATATACATAAATAATTAGACATATACATGTATATATACATTGATGCTTCATACAAATACACACATACACTCAATTTACGAATGGTTTTACATTTGAATGAAACCTTAACCATTTGAACCTTCAAGTTGGACCTTTGAACAAGTTTGACCCCCACATGATCCAGTTGACTTTCAAAAAGTCAAAGAAGCCCAATCCTAGACAATCCAAGGCTGCCATCGGCCGAATTCGCGATTAACTGGGCTCATCATGGTTACACAAGCAATAATAGATCAAACCAGGCCCATTCATCAGAACAATTCGACTAATTCACGCGGCCAATTCAAATTCGAACGAGTTTGACTTAGGATAGTCAAACCCGTATCAATTAGCATTCAATCGACGGAATTAACGCGTCTCAATCCCTCAAATCACTCATAAGATAACCACGCACGTACCTAGGCCGTTAACAGGACCAAATTCATCCCCAATTCAATGGATTTACGCGTAAACAGCCACTGCGACTTTCCGGTCAATTTGAAATTCGAATTGGCTTATACGGATGAAATTAATCAAATTAAATCCCTCACCGACTCGCGTATACCTCCACACAAACTCTCTGTAACCTTAATCACACCCCATTTCACCCCTGGACGTCCATCGAGTCTCAAGAACAACAGGTCGTAATTCGTAGCCGTCTACACTTGTTGCCCGATCCAAACGAGTAAGTTTTATATCGTTAGGTTTGTAATCGAGTCCCGAACAATAGACCCTTACCAATTCGTGTTAACAGAACCCATCGAGACCGATTTAAAATTCTAGGGTTCTTGTTCTTGGCACTAAACTGATTTGGGGTTTTGCTTAATCTCATGTTTTATTAAATTAGAATCCGTTATATAACAGCGAAACCATCTAGCCCAGCCGGTAAGCCATTGCACCGCCGGGCTAGATGGCGTGGGTTCGAAACCCATACAGACCGGCCTTTTTGCGCGTGTCACAAGGCCAAACCCGGCCCCCTGTTCCGAACAGGTTCTATACAAATCAAACCGGGTATCTAACAAGGATTAGCCGCTGGTTCAGTGGTAAAATGTTGCGCACACACAGGAACCACCCGGGTTCGAACCGGGTGGCCTGTTTTAATTTTAAAACCTGTTTTTAAAGCCCGAAAATTTTATAAAAATTATATTTATAAACCCTATATTTATTAGAACAGAATAAAATAAGTTTCACAATTTTTGCATAAAAAAGTCTCTATTTTATAAATTTATTTGTTAAATACGCAATTCAAATTATATTACTTATTTTGAGAAATTCATTTTTACCTAATGTATAAATTTTGAGACAAGTTTTATAAATACGTTATGCAAATTTTTATAAAATTTAAGTTATATATTTTAACACATAAAAATATATAGACTTTATATACTTAAAGAATACATGTCAATTTATCTAAATTTATTTAGTTATCATACCCATTTTAAATAGTAAATAAAAAAATAAATTTATTACATACTTAGAACTTAATCATATTCAAGATTTATTTCATGAATCTGTATTAATTACCTACCTTTATAAATAAATAAATAAAATAACAATTATTTATTTATTTTTTTTATCTAAATTGTTTGTTTAATTTATATTTAATTAAACATAATGACTACACTATTTTTATACATATCTAAATAAATAAATTATTTAATTTATTTAGTTATTTAAACCCGAACCCTAATTAAATTATTCCTAAACTATTCATTCCAAGTCGTTTATTTTATAAAACACCTTTTCAAGTACAAATCATAATTTACTACGCTTCCATACAACCCTTCGTACACACATCCAATTAAATCCTAGACTTAGACCTAGACTATCGTGCACCTTATTAACTTAATGTATATTACACTCTAGGTTAACGTGGTGAATTACAAAGACCATTTTGCTATCTAGTCTCGTGTGCTAGCTACACCTTTGAATCATGTGAGTATTACATAGCCCATTTTACTCTTTTACACTTTTGGGGTGAAACATGAACTCTATACACACAACTATTTACACTTACACAAACTACACAAAACACAAATCCTATTTACATTCATGCGTGCAAAATTTGAGCTTTATGTTTGAGTGCTATACGTGTTAACTATTTGTGTGTAATTTCATGTGCAATCATTAACTAATAAGCCGACGGTTAACAATGATAGATCTATTGAGTCTGACAAACCCACCCAGATTGGGGTGATTGTTGCCGACAACACAATTTGCATGCTAGTTACAAAGGTTTGATTGTACCTTAGTTACACATTAGTTACTCCCCATAAATGCCTTATTTATTCATGATATGTAAGGATTTGATCTTTCACATCGATATACTATTTATGTACAAACATGTGTATGCTCACCAACTTTTTAGTTGACATTATTTTATTCATGTTTCAGGTGATAACGTGTGAGTTGATCAAGATATGCTACACGTAGGACATGGACTTAGTAAAAAAAAAATTAAATAAAGAATATTATGCATTTCTTTTCGTATTTGTTTGAACTTGATTGTATTTGGTTATTTGAAATGAAGTTATGATTTAAAATATTTCAATATAGTAAACCTTGTGCTCTTGAACAGTCTACATGTCTCGCCCCGACGTTTTCGCCGCCGGTTGGGGTGTGACAGATTGGTATCAGAGCCTTGGTTATAGGGAACTAGGTTATTAGACACCTTTGACCTAGACTATAACTTTAGGACACCCACTTATGACATGCTTCATGATTATGTGTTATGTGCTACATGTTATGTGTTACATGCTTATTATATTAATATTTATTTCGTTTTGATACCTTATTTGTTAAAGTTCATGACTTTTTAGACTATACCTAAATAATAAATTAAATAAAACTTACCCTAAGCCTCATAACCTTCTTGCCTACTTCTTGATCATTATCATCATAGCATGTGGAAACTTCATGGAGTTAAATCTATAAAAAATTTATTTCCTCGTTAAGGCTTTTAAACTTTGTTAATTATTTGAGGACACGTGCAATCTGGAAGGGTGACACCTGTATTCTGGGTTTTCTGTCTAGGAAAGCATTTCGTATAAATCTCAATCAACCGAGGGACCCGTATGCTTTCCTGGGAATTCCCGAGATGAGTGTTTACTTATAGGCTAAAGCATGTCTCCTTGAAAAATTATATGAGTTTAATTAACCTTAATGTGTCACAGTATTCAAATGATTATATCATTATTTGAGTACAATCCAAACTATGATTTATTATTTTATTTGTTATCTTATCTATTAAAAATTCAATCAACATTCATAAGTTCTTACATCTCTTCTTGTGTTGTGCAAATCTGTAGAATGCCTCCCCGTCGTGCTACCGTGGCCAACAACAACATTGATATTGCTGCTATCTTTGCACAACTTGTAACTCAACTCACTCAAGTCAATGGTGCCACAAACGGTAACCATGGAACTAATGGTGGTGGTGGTGCCAACCCACCGCAATGTACCTTCAAGCACTTCAATTCATGTAACCCTCTCAAGTTCTATGGTACCGAAGGAGCTACGGGACTCCTTCAATGGTTTGAAAGTATTGAGGGCACCTTCCTCAATAGTGACTGCCCCGATGACCTTCGTGTCCGTCATGCCACTAGTGTCTTCCAAAAACGGGCACTCACGTGGTGGAATGGGGAAAAGAGAACCAGAGGTGTAGAGGCAATCATGGCCTTACCATGGGATGAGGTTAAGAGACTAATGACCGAAGAGTTCTGTCCTCGGAATGAAGTGAGGAAACTGGAAGCTGAGTTTTGGGATCTTACCCAAGACAGTGGTGAAAGTTTGGCTTATACAACCCGGTTTAATGAACTGAGTCTACTTGTACCCCACATGGTCACGCCCTTATCCCGTTGCATTGAAAAGTACATCGATGGACTACCTAGGCAGATTCAGGATACTGTCTTAGGGAGAAATCCCGCCACACTCGAAGATGTTATCCGATTATCTGCCACTTTGACCGACAACCATGTGAAGGCAGGTACCTTGACTAGAAAAGGCACTAAGAAGGCTCCCGACACCACAACCCCTCCTGTACACATCAAATAAGCCAAAACTGAACCCTACCACAATAACAGAAAAAGAAAGGCTAGAAATTTTGCTGTGGTCACTCCTGCCATGCCTGTTAACCAAGTTGCTCCCATGGCTCAAGCACCAGTCAAGAAGCCATATGTGGGGACCTACCCGCTCTGTGCCACATGCAATTATCACCATCCCCAAACCATTCCCTGTCGCCTCTACACTCACTGTGGGAAGTATGGCCATACGGTCAATGTTTGTAGAGCCAAAGCACTGGCAGGCCAAGCCAACCCACCAACCCGAACCAATCAACAAGTGACTAATCAAGGTGTTTCCGCCATAGCAAATGGGCGTGCTTGTTATGAATGTGGCAACCCAAACCACTTCCGTGACCAGTGCCCGAAGTTTATCAATGCTAGACAAGGCGGAGCTCGTGGGCGTGCTTTCAACATCAACGCCAATGAAGCCCAAGCCAACAATGATGTGGTCAACGGTACATTCCTTGTTAATAGTCAATATGCCTCCATTTTATTTGATACCGGTGCAAATAAGAGTTTTGTGTCACATAACTTTGAACCCTTACTAGCTAAAACACGATCCAAATTAGAGAAAACCTTCACCGTAGAAGTAGCAAATGGTGAGTCGCTTACAATTGACTCCATTATTCATGACTGCTCTCTAGAACTCAATGATCATGCATTTCCAATCAACCTCGTACCAATGCCACTGGGAAGTTTTGACATCATCATAGGCATGGATTGGCTGTCGAATCACCATGACGAAGTCATCTGTTTTGAGAAGTGCATCCGAATACCTTTACCGTCGGGAGAAACGTTAAGAGTCTTTGGTGAAAATCCTTGCAAAGGAATCAAGCTGATGTCATGCGCTACTACTCAAAAGTACTTACAAAAGAAGTACGTGGCCTTCTTAGCTCATGTTGTTCAAAAGGATGTCAAAGAGAAGAGTATTCAAGACATCCCCGTCATCCGGGATTTTCCCAAAGTATTCCCCGAAGACTTATCCGGCCTTCCACCCGTCCGACAAGTAGAATTTCGCATTGATCTTGTGCCCGGAGCTAACCCCGTGGCTAGAGCTCCATATCGTCTTGCACCTTCTGAAATGCAAGAACTTGCAAGCCAACTCCAAGAGCTCTCCGACAAGGGCTTCATCCGTCCAAGTCATTCACCGCGGGGTGCACCTGGCTTATTCGTCAAGAAGAAGGATGGATCATTCCGCATGTGTATTGACTACCGAGAACTCAAAAAGCTTACCATCAAGAGCCGTTATCCATTGCCTAGGATTGATGATCTCTTTGATCAACTTCAAGGCTCTACTTGCTTCTCAAAGATTGATCTTCGATCTGGTTATCATCAACTCCGTGTGTAAGAGGAAGATATTCCAAAGACTGCCTTCCGAACAAGATATGGTCACTACGAGTTCATGGTTATGCCTTTTGGGTTAACCAATGCACCCGCGGTTTTCATGGACCTCATGAATCGTGTGTGCAAACCGTATCTTGACAAATTTGTGATCGTCTTCATTGACGATATCTTAATCTACTCCAAGACTAAAGCCGATCATGAGCAACACTTTAGGTTGGTTTTGGATCTATTGAGGAAAGAGCAACTATATGCCAAGTTCTCCAAATGTGAATTTTGGCTAAAAGAGGTTCAATTCCTAGGTCATATCGTCAATGAAAAGGGTATCCATGTTGACCCTACTAAGATCGAAGCTGTTAAGAATTGGAATACCCCTAAGACCCCCACCGAAGTTCGTTCATTCCTTGGTCTTGCGGGATATTATCGTCGTTCCATCTCAAATTTCTCTAAGATTGCTGTCCCCCTCACTGCTTCGACACACAAGGGTAAACCTTATGAATGGGGACCAAAGCAAGAAGAAGCTTTCCAAACCCTCAAGCAAAAGTTGTGCAATGCTCCTATACTGACTCTCCCTTATGGGAATGATGATCTAGTTGTCTACTGTGATGCCTCCAACCAAGGTCTTGGTTGTGTTCTCATACAACGAGGCAAGGTGATCGCTTATGCATCAAGGAAACTTAAGATTCATGAGAAGAATTATACGACGCACGATCTCGAGTTGTGTGCGGTCGTATTCGCATTGAAGATTTGGAGACATTACCTCTGTGGCACAAAATGTGTGGTGTTCACCGACCACAAAAGCCTCCAGCATATCTTCAACCAAAAAGAACTCAATATGAGGCAACGACGTTGGGTTGAAATCCTTAACGACTATGACTGCGAGATTCGCTACCATCCCGGCAAAGCGAATGTTGTAGCCGATGCTTTGAGTCGTAAGGACCATGTAATGCTTCAATGTGTCCGAATTCAAACCGACATTCAGAATCGTATCCTAGAAGCTCAACACGTCTCAGTCACCGAGGGTAACATGTACGAGGAAATGTCGTGTGGTGTTGAACTCCAACTTGAATCTAAACCCAATGGCTTGCTTTACTATTTGAACCGTATTTGGGTCCCTGGTCGCGATGATCTCCGTGCATTTCTCATGAACGAGGCTCACAAGACTCGTTATTCTATTCATCCTGGTGCAGATAAAATGTACTAAGACCTTCGCCCACAATACTGGTGGCCTGGTATGAAGAAAGACATTGCTCTCTGTGTTGCCAAATGCCTAACTTGCTCCGAAGTAAAAGCCGAGAACGAACGTCCTTCCGGTTTGCTTGAACAACCGGAAATTCTCATATGGAAATGGGAGAATTTAGCGATGGACTTCATTACCAAACTCCCTCGCACCTCAAGTGGTTATGATAGCATTTGGGTGATCATTGACCGCCTCACTAAATCTGCTCATTTCTTGCCTATACGTGAAGACTATCGGGTTGAGAAATTGACCCGAATATACATTGATGAAATTGTGAGTCGTCACGGTGTTCCTTTAAACATAATTTCCGATAGAGATGCTCGTTTCACCTCCCGTTTCTGGCAATCCCTCCAAACTGCTCTTGGCACACGACTGGTTTTGAGCACGGCTTACCATCCCCAAACTGATGGTCAAACTGAACGAACAATCCAGACTCTGGAGGATATGCTTAGGACTTGTGTAATTGATTTTGGTGGCAATTGGGATTCACATCTATCCCTAATTGATTTCTCTTACAACAATAGCTACCACTCAAGTATCGATATGGCTCCATTTGAAGCTCTCTATGGTCGTAAGTGTCGTTCTCCTATCTGCTGGAACGAGATTGGTGAAGCACAAATCACCGGTCCCGAGTTAATTCATGAAACATCCGATAAGATTCCTCAAATCCGTGACAACATTCGAGTAACGAGGAGTCGGCAAAAGAGTTATGCCGACAAACGTCGAAAACCCTTGGAATTCCAAGTCGGTGACATTGTTCTTCTAAAGGTATCTCCATGGAAGGGCGTAATCCATTTTGGAAGGAAAGGCAAGTTAGCACCTCGCTATGTGGGTCCATTCAAGATCCTTGAAAGGATTGGGAAAGTGGCTTACAAACTCGAGTTACCTCTATCACTTGGCAATGTGCATCCTACATTTCATGTGTCCAATCTAAAGAAATGTCTTGCTGATGAGAACCTCCATATACCTCTTGACGATGTGCGCATTGACGAAACAATGCACTTCGTTGAGAGATCGGTGGAGATCATGGATCGTGAGATCAAGCAACTCAAGCGAAGCCGTATCCCTATTGTCAAAGTTCGTTGGGAATCTAAACATGGACCTGAATTTACTTGGGAACGTGAGGACCAAATGAAGCTCAAGCACCCTCGCCTCTTTGCTGATTCAGTCGCCTCAACTAGCTAAATTTCGGGACGAAATTCCCTCAACATGGGGATACTGTAACATTTCTGATATTTTTGTTATTTCTTTTACCTAGTGTAACACGTTTCAGATCTAATTCTAGCGCAACGTTTCAAATTCACCCGAGCAAGCAACTAAACCCTAGTTATCAATATGAATCCACATTTTTTTTCTATAATCCCTACATATATATACATATCTATACTATATAATAAATAAAGGTTTCTCAATGCCACGTGTCACCTCCATATTCATCCTGATAAAATTTTTCCCGCCTCTCTCTCATAATAAATACACTTCCATATTTCAATATATATTTTTAAACAAATTATTAATTATACTAATAAAACACATTTATTTTAAATTATCTCATATTATATGAAACTTTGAAAATGTAATTACCTAGCTTATGTTTTCAATCAAATAGTAACGGAAAGTCAAATCACATTGAATAGTATTTTATGTATTTATTAAGCTCAATTATATATTAATTTTTACATAATTTTTGGTTTGTTTTCTATTGTTAGTATATATGATACATTTTTCCACCTATAAGATACATATATAAAGATTTAAGAATTTTATATATTGAAATTTTTTCACCCTGTGTAATACACAGGTTTTAAACTAGTATATATATATAAATATATATACATAAATAATTAGACATATACATGTATATATACATTGATGCTTCATACAAATACACACATACACTCAATTTACGAATGGTTTTACATTTGAATGAAACCTTAACCATTTGAACCTTCAAGTTGGACCTTTGAACAAGTTTGACCCCCACATGATCCAGTTGACTTTCAAAAAGTCAAAGAAGCCCAATCCTAGACAATCCAAGGCTGCCATCGGCCGAATTCGCGATTAACTGGGCTCATCATGGTTACACAAGCAATAATAGATCAAACCAGGCCCATTCATCAGAACAATTCGACTAATTCACGCGGCCAATTCAAATTCGAACGAGTTTGACTTAGGATAGTCAAACCCGTATCAATTAGCATTCAATCGACGGAATTAACGCGTCTCAATCCCTCAAATCACTCATAAGATAACCACGCACGTACCTAGGCCGTTAACAGGACCAAATTCATCCCCAATTCAATGGATTTACGCGTAAACAGCCACTGCGACTTTCCGGTCAATTTGAAATTCGAATTGGCTTATACGGATGAAATTAATCAAATTAAATCCCTCACCGACTCGCGTATACCTCCACACAAACTCTCTGTAACCTTAATCACACCCCATTTCACCCCTGGACGTCCATCGAGTCTCAAGAACAACAGGTCGTAATTCATAGCCGTCTACACTTGTTGCCCGATCCAAACGAGTAAGTTTTATATCGTTAGGTTTGTAATCGAGTCCCGAACAATAGACCCTTACCAATTCGTGTTAACAGAACCCATCGAGACCGATTTAAAATTCTAGGGTTCTTGTTCTTGGCACTAAACTGATTTGGGGTTTTGCTTAATCTCATGTTTTATTAAATTAGAATCCGTTATATAACAGCGAAACCATCTAGCCCAGCCGGTAAGCCATTGCACCGCCGGGCTAGATGGCGTGGGTTCGAAACCCATACAGACCGGCCTTTTTGCGCGTGTCACAAGGCCAAACCCGGCCCCCTGTTCCGAACAGGTTCTATACAAATCAAACCGGGTATCTAACAAGGATTAGCCGCTGGTTCAGCGGTAAAATGTTGCGCACACACAGGAACCACCCGGGTTCGAACCGGGTGGCCTGTTTTAATTTTAAAACCTGTTTTTAAAGCCCGAAAATTTTATAAAAATTATATTTATAAACCCTATATTTATTAGAACAGAATAAAATAAGTTTCACAATTTTTGCATAAAAAAGTCTCTATTTTATAAATTTATTTGTTAAATACGCAATTCAAATTATATTACTTATTTTGAGAAATTCATTTTTACCTAATGTATAAATTTTGAGACAAGTTTTATAAATACGTTATGCAAATTTTTATAAAATTTAAGTTATATATTTTAACACCTAAAAATATATAGACTTTATATACTTAAAGAATACATGTCAATTTATCTAAATTTGGCAATGTGCATGGCAATGTGCATCCTACTTTTCACGTGTCTAATCTGAAGAAATGTCTTGCTGATGAGAATCTCCAAATACCTCTTGACGACGTGCACATTGACGAAACGATGCACTTCGTTGAGAGACCAGTGGAAATCATGGATCGCGAAGTCAAACAGCTCAAACGAAGCCGTATTCCTATTGTCAAAGTTCGTTGGGAATCTAAACGTGGTCCTGAGTTTACTTGGGAACGAGAGTACCAAATGAAGCTCAAGTACCCCCATCTCTTCACTGATGCCGTCGCCTCCACTAGCTAAATTTTGGGACGAAATTCCCTCAATATGGGGATACTGTAACATTTCTGATTTTCATTATCTGTATTTCAGTTCAATGTGATACATTTCAAACCCAATTCTAGTACACTGACTTGTTCTATTCGTACCAACAATTAAATACTATGTTCCAATGCAATCCGCAAATTTTACACGGGTATATCCTATTGAAATTCTAAATAAGTTTATACTTATATAAATCTATCAAAACTGAAATTTACAAGGACTGGCTTTATAAATTAACAAGAAACCCTAATAGGCACGATCGCGCCTCGTTCTGGCACGGTCGCGCCAAGTGCCTTGGCACGGTCGCGCGCCTTGCTTTGGAAAGGTCGCGCCCGGTGCCTTGGCACGGTCGCGCCTCTCGTCAGTTGAAACGTAAATGCAGCCTTTAATCACAGGGACGTTCGAATTCGTAACCATTACACACGTTAATACTATTAACAAGCACAATTAAGTTTTCAACCACCGAAATTACAACAAGTAAATCCAATTAAATCGATTCGTCTCAAAAACGTCAAACCCTTTCATGAGACCAACAATTCCTCCATTTTTATTGCAATCCTCCCAAGCAAACACATTATCGATCCTCTCTGAAGCTCCCGAAAACATCAAAGCAGTCGGAATTGCAGCAGAAGACGCCGAAGATCAAACCCGTTGTCGCCGAAACTCACCTCTACCGTACGCTATCGATTCATCGTCTTTTCAGGTAATTGAAACCTCCTACACTTTCGTTTTAGTCCATAGATCAAAAGCCCCAACTTAATTTGGGCTTACAATAACCAATTTAACACGAACCCAAATCTAGGGTTCATTCTAAAATGGGTTAATCGAATACTACTTTGGAGATGTTTTAAATACAATTAAACTATACAAAAAGACTCGTAATAACCTAATGGGTGAAAGCTCTATGATTTCTAACACTGTTATCATAAGAAATAGTCAATTCGTTCCTGTTGTGGAACAGACACGGTCGCGCTAACCATTTAGCGCGGTCGTGCTTCATGAGACACGGTCGTGCTAATCCCAACGCGGTCGTGCCTCACGCACTCAAACCCGGTCATGCCCCTTGGCTAGACTTGGTCGTGCCTCAGAACCCTAGACACGGTCGTGCCTGGCCTAGACACGGTCGTGCCTAGTGAACAACCTTTTTATGCCTTCTGTTTGATCAACACAGTCGCGCCCTGACTAGAACGGTCGCGCCCGTGGTCTTAGCACGATCGTGCCTTGTCCCAGGCACGGTCGTATGTGTGAGAATATCTTGGCAGAATACTAAATTTTATATTTTAACAAAAACAATAAGCATTTCAAATGAATTTTTAAATAAAAATAACTGATTTTATAAAGATTTATATTAACTTTATTTAAAAAGATCAAATGCCTATTTCTAAAATAAATAGAAATTATACATGAAAATCTACAAAAGTATATTTACACATATTTATAAAAAAAATGATTAACAAAAGTTAATTATTAAATTATAATTAATATAAAATACCCGATACATTTTTATGACTAAAAGACTAGGTTACATATTTTATAAATAAATAAATAAGATAAAACTTATTTATTTAACTTATATTGAAGAATTATTTATTTAAGTTATACTTAATTACCCCTAATACCTACATTATTTTTATAACTAAGTAAATAAATAATAATTTTGTAATTTATTTATTTAGTTATTCAAACTCAAACTTTGATCAAAATGTTCTAAAAATATCCATTTTAAACCTTTCATTTTATGCAATACCTTTCAAGAACAAACCACTAACTTTATACACACGTCCAATTCAACCCTAGACTTAGACATAGACTATTGTGCACACTATTAATTTAATATACATTCCAATCTAGGTTAACGTTGTGCATTACAAGGCTCATATTACTATCTAGTCTCTCGTGTTAGCTACGTCTTTTGAATCAAGTGAGTATTACATATTCCCTTTTACTCTTTTACACTTTTTGGGGTGGAACATGAACACTATACAATACTATTGCTTACATTTACACAAACTATACAAATACAAATCCTCTTTACATTCATGTGTGCAATTTGAGCTTTATGTCTGAGTGCTAGTTGTGCTAACTTTTGTGTGCAATTTATGTGTAATCATTAACTATTCAAGCCGACAGTAAACAATGATAGATCTATTAAGTATGACAAACTCACCCAGATTGGGGTGATTGTTACCGACAACACAATTTTGCATGCTAGTTACAAAGGTTTGATTGTACTTTGTTACACAATAGCTGCTCTCCATAAATGTCTTATTTTATCATGTTATGTAAGGATTTGTTTATTTATAATCTATATGCTATCTATATTCAAACCTGTGTATGCTCACCAACTTTTTAGTTGACCTTATTTTATTCATGTTTCAGGTACTAATGTGTGATTTTGATCAAGACTTGCTACACTTAAGTTTTGGACCTAGATAATTTTAAATAAAGGATCATGTATTTCATTTTATGTACTTGGTTTGATTTGGTTTTATCTTGAATACTTGAAATGAATTTGAATGATTAATATATTTCAATTTAGTCAACCTTGTGCTCATGAACAGTCTACAAGTCCCGCCCCGACGTTTCCGCCGTCGGTTGGGGTGTGACAAGCCCTTTGTATTTAAAACTTATTCTATATATATATATAAATATATATATATATATATATATATATATATATATAAATATCATTTTTATATTTTAGGCAGGTGTCACTAGGGTTGTGAAAATCCGGTCAAGACGGTTGAACTGAGACCGTCCGCAACCAACCAAGTTATATCAGTTTGCTTGTTGATTTTTACATAAATGCATTTTCGGTTTTGTTTTGACCAAGACACCTGGCTAAATCTAAACTAATCAGTTTCGTTATACATTAACCCTCGATACTTTCACGAGGACACATGAGAAGTTTAATAGAATGCTGTTTTCAATGTACTTAGAGTCTTAGACACGTCTCATGTTCAAGAACATACCTACATAACCCTTCAATCGAGCTAGTTTGATGCCCCCCCCCCCCTCTCCAACCCTAATTGTTCACGCCTTCAGATCCTTCATGGTTCATTTTGAAACACAATTCACCGGTCTTCACTCACATACAACGATACCATGTAAATTGCCCTGTACTCAACCTTAAGCCTTCACCCATGGCTATTCTAGGCACAATATGGTTTGCAATCATAGATGTGTCTTGGTTTGTCCAATACTTAAAAGTAATGTTGATTTAGTCAGGAAAATCTTGAGTTCAACTACCATTATAATGGATTCTTAAAATAAGTATGAGATGTAGAAAAAGTGTGAAAATGCCCACATCATTAATAGGTGTTTAGAAACCCTATCATATTAAATATATTTCTTTAAGGGAAAATCAAGTCGCTTTGAAAAGGAGTGCTGCTAATATAGCCATTGAATTTTTTTATTTTTAATTCAAACAAATCAATGAGCAATTGACATGTGACACGACCGCCAACCATCTCCAAAACCTATCAATAAAAACATGACACCTGTCATTTATGTAAATTAGTTTTAAATAAATTAAAACAATCTCCATCTATAGTATGCACGCATAAAACCAGGGCCGAAGCATAGAAGGGGCCAGGGGTAGACCCGCTCCCCCCTCCCCCGTTTTTTCCGCTAGTAGTGTAATTTTCGTGTTTTCGTCCAAAAAATTTTATACGTATTGAGCCGCCCTCCCTGGTTTTTTCCCTAAAAATTTCTTGGCCCCCTCTAATTTTTTATCCCTAACAATTTCAGTTCAATGCTGTATTCAGATTGATTCGATAAGTTATCTGTACGAAATTAAAAAAAAAGTTTGTGCATTTAAAAAATAAAAGTGTAAGTTTAGGGGAAAAAAATGAAAAGTTCAAATCATTCACCCTAAAATTCTTGGCCCCCTATGCCTTTGGTCGATCCGGTCCGGCTTCCCCCAAACACACCCAAATCTTAAATCCTTTCACCGCTTCAGTGCCTCTCGCCGCTGCTCGCAACTTTAGTGCCACTCGCCGCCGCTCAAAACTGGGATGAGGCATCCAGCGTGTTGAGCTTGTTATTGAAGGGGCCGCACAGGGAGAACGGTTTGTTGTCCAATCAGACCAAGTATTGGGTATGTTTATTGGCGACATTGTATTTGCTAAATTCTTGTTGATTCAATTGATAATTTTGTAAGGATCACTGCTTTTTGAAATTAGGGCTCAGTTTTGAACTTATTGAATAACAAACTCATAATGTTGGTGTGATATGAATTGTTTCACTTATTGTACATAAAACGCATTGTGACTTAGTTTTATGACTTTTTAGTGATATTTTAGCCTATGAAATAATAACTATTATGTTTGTTATTTGGTACCTTCAGTGGTTTTCATTCATATCCTGCTTTTTTGGGTTGTTTACAAGTGATATTAAAACTCTTATTAATGCAAGTGGGTTTTTATTATTGATTTAACCTAAAGTGATGTGTGCATCGCTGACCGTTATGTAGTGAATCATCTATAGATGACCATTTTTTTCCAACTTTATGCAAGTGTGAGAGGGTAATCAGAAAACATAAAACCTCTTTATCTGTAAATTTGTATCTTATGATGTTGGTCTTTGGGTTCGGTTGATATTTGAGGTCGTGATGTATGTATCATAACTCATTCAATCTACCATGTTTGCTAAAGTGGTGAGAAATAGTTTTGCAAATATTGCATTTATCTGCTCTAATTGATTTTTATGTTTAATGTTGTAGTTATATGTAGCGATAAAATATTTTGGTTTTGCCATTGCTATTTAGGCTACATTGGAGCTTCTAGAGCATATGGAAGCTGCAACACGAACAAGAATCCAGAATGTGTATGACATATGGATGAAGAAGGATCCTGAAGTTACAAAAAATAAGCAGTCTTGTGGAAACTCAGAAACGTGAGAATTACAACACAGAGAAGATATTTTTTCGAGATACTTACTATTTTTCTCTCGCATCATCATAGATAATTAGATATTTAGAGTTATTTATTGTTGATTTGTTTGACCCAACCCGAACATATAACCCTAAACATATCAATAGCAAAAAAAGATTTGGGTCTCGTGACTTTTGGTCCCCGCTACTTATTTTTTTAATCTCTGCCACTGCATAAAACAACACGGTTATATGACCATAAACTGTGTTGTTATATCATATAACTGTACTGGCTAATAATTAGCATAGTTTTCGCGTAGTGGATTACGTTTTAATATATATATATATATATAGGGGAAATATCATAAGAAAACTCATTGTTCATTAGAAAACCAAAAAACTAATTATTAAAGGTAAAAAAAATAATAAAAAAATCATAACTCAAAATATAAATCAAAAACTAAAACACCGCTTCGGAGACCTTGTTCCCCACGTCGTCCTCTTTCAAAAAATAAAAAAATAAAAAGAATATCAGCGCCCTACTACATATGTGTAGTAGGGTTAGCTTTTGGGTTTAGTTTTTTGGGTTTAGTTTAGTTTTTAGGTTAGTTTTTTTTAGGGGGGTGGGGGTTTAGGTTTTTGGAGGGTGGGTGGGGTGGGTATAGGTTTTTGGGTGCGGGTGGGGTGGGGGTTTAGGTTTTTGGGTGGGGGTTAAGTTTTTTGGTGTATTACACATATGCAACACATTTAATGATTAGTTTTTTTGTTTTCTTATGAAAATGAGTTTTCTAGTGAACTCACCCCTATATATATATATATATATATAGGGAGAATCAAATATGAAGTAGTTTTTCGCTAAAAAATCTAATAAATAACAAAAACCTTAAGAAACGATATCAAACGAACTCCGATTGAGCTAATTTTAGCGTCGTCGAAACCGCCTCGTCGAACTATACCATCTTAGCTTTTAGGGTTTAGCTTTTAAGGTTTAGATTTTATGTTTGAATTTTAGCCTTATGGTTTAGCCTTAGGGTTTAGCTTTTAGGGTTTAGATTTTATGATTTAGGTTTTTTTTGTGGGATGGGGGTGGGGGGTTTAGGTTTTTGGAGGTGGGTTTAGGTTTTTGGGGGTGGGGTGGTGGTTTTAGGCTTTTCGAGGTAGGGTTGGAGAGGGGGTTTAGGTTTTTGGGGGTGCGGGTGGAGGGGGTTTAGGTTTTTGGGTCCGGGTTAGGGTTCGATGAGATGGTTCCAACGCCGCTAGAATGAGCCCAATCGGAGTTCGTTTGACCCACTTTTTAGTATTTCTTAGCAAAAAACCACTTTTTAGTGGAACCGTCCCCAATATATATATATATATATATATATATATATATATATATATATATATATATATATATATATATATATATATATATATATATATATATATATATTGGGAAGGGTTCAAATACTAACCAACTTTTTATATGATAAACGTGTCAACCAATATAAAACAATCACATAATTTGTAAATTATTTTTTTCTTTTAGTTGTTAAAATAGTATTTAAGTATCTTGAATAAATATTTTGAACGTAAATACAGAAATGATTAGTCTTACGTATACGTACCAAATGATGTTACATATACGTGACGCATAGTGTTTACATATATGTAACATTAACATAATGATAATTGTTACATATACGTAACACTATATTTGAGAGTGGTTATCATGATTATCACATAAATATTTATGTGTATATATATATATATATATATATATAAATACTTAAATTAAAGATAAAAAATGGTCAATTTAATGGTGTAACTTAAAAAAAAAGAATACTGTGTAAAAAAGTTATCTGAGTTTAAAAAATATAATGGAACTAATATTTAATAAAAAGGAAATGAAACACAAGAACAAAATCTCTATTTTACCCTTTTAATCATTAGTTAAGTTTTAAATCAATATTAGTCATTAGATTAGTTTGATCAAACGTTGCTTCCTACACTTTTTAGACAAAAGTGACTTTGTAGTTGAACATCCCTCTATCTATATATCGGTGTCGTTGCATGTATTATTGGTGTTGAAATAGACAAATAAAGGTCTTGTGACCTTGATGGAGTTATGAGAGGTGACACCAATGGTTGAAGAAGTGTGATTTGTGATCATCCTTTTTTCTTTTGATTTGATGCTGCCTGCATTTGTACATGCACTTAAACCAACAATTAACTGGGGGTTGGTGTTCTTTTTGAAAGATCGTGGGTCCTTCTTGATGAAGTTTGACTAAATGTTTCATTTTGAATTGGTCAGCATGAAAGGAGGGGAATACCAACCATTGTCTGCAATTATATGGGATTTTGAAATGCCAATGTGGGACTAGCCCACTTGGTAGAGGCTCTTGCTTCTTAGATGGGAGGTCGTGAGTTCAAACACAGACATTGATCAATTATTTGGTGTAATTTAGAACTAAAAGTAGGGTAGATTTGCCGTTAAAAAAAATATGGGATTTTGAAATGTTTGATTGAATTCTCCTGAATGCAAATAAACTCACTACACTTGTTGACTCAAACAAACACATATATAAAACTAACTAGAAAAAATATAATCGTTAGATATTGAGATCGGGATCAAAATCGATTGAATAATGAACTTTTAAAATATAGTTTATAGAACTTTTTCAGTTACAAACTAAATGGTTGATCATTGTTATAATGTTGGATGTGTACCGGGTGTAGATTTGTGTGTTTTAAGTTTTATAAACGTATGGAATAGACCGCACACAAATAGTACACAATCGCACACAAGACGATAAATAATATGATTGTATAATGTTTAGTTCATCATTAACCTAACTTATGTAGCATAATTATGTGTAGCAAACTGAATTTTTTATATTAAAAAAATATACCCAGTAAAATATCACTCAAAAAGTAGGGTCTGGAAAGAATAGGATGAATTCAGTTTAGAGTATAGAGACTACACCCAGAGATACCCCCGGCTCGAGAGAACTCTTTTATATTAATACTAGGTTAGAGACCCGTGTACTACACGGGTTGGAATAATAAAAAACGATATAATTATAAAATATATATATTTTTTATAACTGAAAATAAAAACTACATTACATTAAAATACAATAATAAAAATTGAAATTACAATTCTCAAATCTCTAAATAGATCTTTATACAACTTGCAATTTGACCTGTTATGAAAAACAAGCTCAATAAATAGAGTGAAACATGCAATGTAATTTGACCCTTGCAATCTAACCCGTTATCCTACCATCCGCAAGACCCGCTACCACCTGTCACTAACGAAACCCAAGTTGCATGCTCACCCCCACCTGACGATCTACAACTTGACCCGTTAGCACCTATCAACTACGGCCAAAAAAATGTGAAACCCGTTAAAAAATAAACCGACTAATTATCATTGCCAACAAAATATAATATGCAAAAACAACTATCAATATTAGATATTATCTGACATGAATTACACACGCATTAAATTATCAAAATCTTTTATATTCTAACCAAAATCAAGGTGAAAATACTTACCGTACTTACCAATAGTTTGACTCTGCAAACAGATAAAAAAAGAAAAAAAAACGTTTTAGCTTTTCATTGCCCGTTTCAAAAAAATTGTTTCATTGTCTCAAGTCTATGCAAGAAATAATCTTCCAAAGCAATGTTTATAGTGAGTCAACTCGACTCAACCAGGTGCATACTAAAAAACAATATGTCTTAACATGCACCCATTTTGAACCGTTATTCAACCCACCCAAGTTGCCACCTCAAGAAACTTAATGTAGGCCCAAAGATCTGCAGAAAATAAGGCTCTTACCTCAGCATGAAGTTTCACCACAAAGATATGATAACAGAGTATGCTACAAAGTTCATAGGTGGAATCCCATAATCATTTTCCAATGCATATTTTGAAAATACATATGGAAAGTAGACATCTTTCTTGAGCAAAATAAAAGTGTTTTGTATAACAGAAGAAATCATATGTTTTGTTTATCTGAACTTCAATAAAAGTGTAAATGAAAGTGATTACTTGTTAGATAAATGATTATTGTGAAAAGGGTATCTAGGTAAATTGTTCACAAAAGCTCCTTTTTTTTCTTGAAAGTTACTTTGAGTAGCTTGATTTTTTCAAAATAAAAGCTAGAGCTATGTCATCCAAAGCTCTTTCAAAGCTCCTATGTGCCAAACATACCCTTTAAGTTTATAGTCTATAAACATTGCTACGTTTTCGAAACCGTAAACAAACTGATAAGCTGATGTCTGCAAGGAATTAGTATACTTGAATCCACAAGAGTTTGTAGAGATGAACTGATATCATTAGGTTAAAGGCCACTTGATCATAAACATTAATAACTTAGGTCTTACTTTTGGTGCTTATTATCAGGCATAATTCGACTTATAAGACAAATTTGACTATAAAATGTAAACGAAAAGTTATTTTAACACATTCACCAAAAGCTAGCATTATAGTTATTAGTTAGTCAACTATAACAGCTTATATAAACAACTTATCTATTTATTTCATTTTTCAAAAGCATATAACTACTTTTGAGTGTTTGGATGAAAAAAACTGTTAATATATTTCAGGATGAAATAATGAACATCATTTTCAGTTTAGTCAACTCTCAATTTAAAAAAAACACACAAATCAATTTATCTCTATAGAATGGAATTAAAAAATGATCTGCAAATTATCAATTGAAACAACAAAATCAAAATCAGACCTTCACTTTCGAATCAGAAGACTGTTGATTCTCAACACGATCAAAATCAAGCACCGATTTGATCGAATTCGACAGATTCCGTCTCTTCTGAAACCCTCGCACTGATTAACCTCTGATTACTTCGTTTGATTTTTATAACAAGTACACAATAACAAACAATAGTGAAGCAAATAAGAATCATAGATCTGGATGTAGATTTACCTGAGAAAAGCTTGTTTAAGAGGGATAGACCGATCGATCCTTACCTAATACAGAAAACGTAAGAAAAGAAGTAAGAATCTAGATGGTTGAGAAGGTAGAAGGTTAAAAATCAAGGATTCAAAAGAGGTTAAAGCCTCAAAAACTCACCTTGAAGATGAACCATGGAACTCAATCGGGTGAAGTCCAGGAATTCGGATCCATATAAGATCCGCTTGTGGAAATAACGTGGAATGGGCGGGAAAAATAGAATAGGAGGTGCTAGTTATCTAACACGTGGATAAAAAGATGTTTCACCAGGGTGAAGGAGTGGTACTCATTGAACCCTCTAATTTTATCCAATTAAATTTTGCCATGTTATTTTTATCATTTTGAAACCTCTCCAACCTTAAGGGGAGGGTGTGGTACCCATTAGGCACTTAAATTTTTTTAATTTTACCCAATTAAATTCCCTTAATGTGCTCTCTCTCTATCTCCACGGGTTTGAACGGGTAGTACTACCCGTGTGGAAAAGCCCTCGCCAAGCCCTAACCACTTGCGACGGTATAGCCCATGGAACCCATACAACCCGTGAGGAGCCCGTGGAACCACTCCCTCCACCCTTATTAGGCTATAGATACTAAAGTTTTAAATTTTATCATGTCACGTGACATTGACATTGACATTGACATGGACATGAACAAAAGGTAGTTGGTCAAATAATGGATTAATGTCTATAACTAGGAATTTTGCCCCGCGCTCTACGACGGGAGACGGACCTTAAACGGTTAAGGCGATAACATTAACATGGCTAAGCATAAAAAAAATTATAGTTAATTACATGTAAGAAACTTATGAAGTTACGGCGAGTCGGTTGTGGAGATCCAAACGGGTGAGACGGTGACTTAACGTGGCTAAGGAAAAAAAAGAAACGTGGCTAAATACATAAACGAAACGTATGGGGTTACGGCAACTCGATTGTGGATATCGAAACATAGATAAGAGATGGTTATATAATGGTAACGATGTTTTTCATTCGGTTTTAAAAATTTAAAACTTTTAGAGGGTTAATGTGAAATTTTACAAAGTTAAGGGGTGAGTTTTGAAGTTGAGGGGATGAGTTTTGAAGGTTTTAATAATTTTATATATATCACTGAGCCTAAAAGATATTGTTGCTTATGGGCTGTTTGTTTTCACATATATATGAAACAAAGTGATTAAAAAATAATAAAGAGACTTTTCATGCCACACATGCAAGTTGTAACACTTGCTCCATTTCTCGTACATGACTGTGTGACTGTGTGGACCAATGAATTAACTGTCCATGATTAGTAATTCACCGATCTAGCAAATTGTTATTTGTATAATTTTAGACTTTTAAACAATATGTATGTGACCTATCGTTTTGTCATAGAGCTTGATGGTTTGAATGTGAAAATTTCATGCATTTTAGCTTCTTCGCATTTGTAAATGTCTTATTAGCTTTTTTTTCCTTGGTTAAGTTCATGGTTTATATGATGTAAATGGTTTTTGTGTTGGTAATTCAGAGACAAAATTGATGAACATAAGAAAATTGATAAACTTGCTTGAATTTTGGAATTTGTTCAATACATTCGTTAGATACAATTCAGAGACATAAGAAATTTGATAAACTTGCCTAAATTCTAATCGATGCGTTGTTCAGGAGAACGACACAACTTTTGACTTTTGATAATTTACATCCTAACCCTAGACTTCATAATAATACACTTTTGACTCTAAATATGACTTTCTAATATTTACATATATGACCCAAAGTTTAGTTTATGTCTTCATTCTCCTTTTAAACTAAACTAGTTCAAGGAAGGTCTTCTTCTTGCTTGAGTTGATTTTTACAGAAGTGTTGGTTCTTCATCATAGATGAGATTAGATTCTTACTGCTTGTCTTTCTCCTTGTACTTTCATTTGGTGCATTCATTTGCAAAGTGACTGAGTTTACCACATTCATACCACCTGAACTTGCTTTTATCTGTATTTCCTTGACCCATGCCTTTTTCATGTCCACTTTCTCTTTTGCTAAAGTTTCTTCCTCGTCTTCTACCATGACCTTGACTGCTTGAACTTGCTATTAGAAGTTTGTTGTGTTGATTTATCTCTAGTTCATCTTGATCTTTAACACGTTCTTCAAAGGCTATTATTCTTCCAACGGCTTCTTCAAATGGCATTGCGTCAATTTTCTTGATATTGCTCGATAATTGCCACGATTGGTAGAAACTTCTTTGGAACCGAGTTAAGCAGTTTTCTTACAAGTACCTTATCTTTCAGAGTACTACCGAGGCTTTTGAACTTCGATTTTATACTGCTTAACTTTCCTACAAAATCACTTACTGTTTCATTTGTATTCATTCTCAAAGCCTCTAATTCACTCCTTAAAGTTTGTAAACGTGTTTTCTGAACTAGATCGGCTCCAAGATATTTGACTTTGATTGAGTCCCAAGCTTTCTTTGCAGTCAAGGACTGTGCAACTTGCATTAATACATCCTGAGGCAATGTTTGGAAGATCATTGCCTTCGTTGTATGCACTGTCTTTTCATCAATTTTTTCTTTAACATAAATCGTTTCCCAAAGGTCATAGGCCTTCAAAATTGTTTCCATCAACAATGCCCAAGTGGTATAATTGGTTTCATTCAGTTTGGGACATTGAAGTGAAAGATTTCCTTGCTCATGAATTGATGTATTGTTTCATACGTTATCATGCTTGTTATCTTCTTTGTCTGCCACGCTTGCTTGCTTTCTAAAATTTGCATAAATTTTCTTCTTGTTGACTTGCTTCTTGTAACACCCAAAATTATCGACCAATTTTAACTTTTAAAACACAACGGAATTAGGTCCCATGACACGCTTTTTGACATAACAACACATATTAACAACATTGAAATGACATCAACGTGATTGGGTTTAAAATGACCGACCGAGATCCCCAAAATCAACAATGAGTTTCAAAACAACTCGTCAACTACGACATTTTACTTAAACTATGTTTAGATGATGTCTAATTCCAAATATAAGTTTTACCCCTTAAGTTACACCCACTCATACACCCAAAGGGTTTAATCACTCATAGGGAGGCTTAAACAAACAACCGATGCACCAGAAGATCTTCCAATGAGAATCCATAGCTTGAAACATGACCCGATACTAGACCGGAGTTTTTACTACTTAAAAACACCCAAACAAAACAACCATTAGTAATGATAGACATCCTTTAGGACCATTTACAAGTTTATGCCTTAACTCGGGTCCAAACGAAACTTTCTGTAAACATTTCAGCGCAAATCAGTGGATTTTCAGCGCATCATGCGCAGGCCCAGCGCATAATGCGCCACCCATCAGGTCTGCACACTCCAATTTCGTTTTAAATGCATTTCAGCCCTTCCGAATCGACCCCCGGTCGTTCTAATGATCCTACAACATTATGTTATCATTATAAACGTTATATAACACTTCTTTAACACTCCATGAGGATTCTTGTGAATCCAAATCAACCAAACAACAATTCAAGTACTGACTAAAACTAAATAAACTACCGGTTATAAAGCTCAAGGCTTTTTGGATGACAACGCACCCTTGTGAGGTTCGAGACCTCAAGTTATTCACTCCCTTGTGAGATTCTTATATCTCAAACTCCCAACCATATTTGTGTGATTCTTTTGACCACAATTCAAACCCACCCTTGTGAGGTTCTTAAACCTCAAATACCAACACTTTTGTGAGGTTCTTTGACCTCAAATTCAACCACCCTTGTGAGGCTCGAAACCTCAACTCATATTTACCTTTGTGAGGTTCCTAGAACTCAATATAATCCGTATGTATAAGATTTATAGAGTTCAATTACCATCCGCCCCCCCTATGTACATCCAACCCATACACTCGTAATTAATATCATACACGCAATGCACATAAGTCAAACGACAATTCATAATGCATATACATATTGCGTGTAACCACTACCATATATTATTACCAAGTAAGCACAAAACGACAACTAGTGAAGCTCTTGACTTCAAATTATTACTGGATGAGGCTTTTAGCCTTCACTACCGACTCATTAACAAAACATACAAGAGTACACACATGACCTCTATTCATCTTTCATAATCCATACGGTATTTACCGACACGTGAGATTCGAAGATCCCAAACCCCTCCCTTTCCTTTTGCTTTCTAGGACTTCAAACAACAACAAGTATAGTAAAGTTCAAGACTACAAGCAATAACAACATAAGTGAGGTTCATAACCCCAATTACCACGAATGGGGTTCTTAGAGTCCAAATAGCGACCCTAACATACAAACAAGTGTTCACAGAGGTTACTAAATCCAACTTATTAATTCATACATAATTTACCAACATGTGGGATTCAAGATCCCAAACCCCTCCCTTTCCTTTTATGAAGATCAAAGACTTCAAACCTCTATTTCAATCCCCACCTTTGCATACAACAAGATCATACAAACATCACTACATATACAAATAACAATCAAGAATATATAACATACTCCTATCATTACTAAGTAAGTGCAAAACACTTACCTTTGCTAAACATGACCCGCTTGATCCTCCAAGCTAGCTTCCTTGCCAATTGATTACCTATACCACCCATTTACAATTAGTAATCCAAAGATCACCAATTAACCCCCAACACACCTCCATGATCTAATAATCAAGATTCCAACTTAGTTTGGTTATTAGTACCTTAATCAAACCTCCAACACCCCCTTCACCCTTTCAACCCATTTTGACCCGTTAAGGAAAACACCCAACATAAACATTATAATTCATCCATTATAATTGTGGTTTATACTTGGTTTAGTGTTCATAGACACACCATAACATCATACTCTTTTCAAACATCATTCAAAACCCTTAATTTAGAAAACCCCCCATTTGGGTTATCAAGAACCCTAAATTTCAATTTATAAAATTGGATTAGGTTTCTTTCATAAAAATGTGTCTATAAACTATCTAGACACTAACCCAACCTCAATTTATCATTTAAACATCAATCAAATGAAAACCCCCAAATCACCCTCAAGAACCCTAATTCTTGAATCATTAAATTAGATGATTCTAGGATGTTAATCACCTCCCAACATCCTTAGCTAAGCTAGATAACAAGTTAATAACCATAATCAACCATCAATTCAGTCTCAAACTTGATTTTTACCAAAATTCACCAAGAACACCAAGAATGGAGAATCAAGAGGTGCATACCTGGTAATTAGAAGAAGGTGAGTCCATCAAATACTTCTAATCTCTCATGCAACTTCTAGATTTTTGATTCTTGAACTAGTCTCTTCTCCCTCTCTTATCCTTGACAAAATCGACACACACATATGTGTGTGTATTTGCGTGACCTGCCCCACGTCAAAACAACTAATTCAGATTTTTCACATCAAGTCCCTGGACATGCTCAAATGACCCTTTATACCCAAACTAGCTCAAATGCCCATTAAAAATAAGCCCTCCACTTTGTTTTATTCATCCTTTACCCCTATATTATTATTTTAGGCAAATAGCATTATATTTTCGATTTTGGTCCGTTACACTTCTGATCGGATGATCAGTTTCTTGCTCTTGCTGTTTGCTCAAAAGATCAAAAATATCTTGCTTGTTATTTGCTTCTGACCAACTTGCTAACTAGGTTTTGCGTGCTCTTGACCGACTTGCTAATCATGTATTGCGCGGTAACTTGCTAATCTGACCGATTTGCTAATCAGATTTTACATGCTCCTGCCCCACTTGCTAATCAGGTTCTGACCTACTTGCTGATCAGATTTAACTTGCTTTGACCAAAGTTTGGTCTTTACTTGCTATTTGAACAAATAATTGCTCGACTTACTATTTGAAACCGGTATTGGTTTCGATCTTACTAAACAAACCACGAGGGTTTGTATTGACTTGCTATGAACCTTAAAGGTTCGGTTTAACTTGCCAAGAACCACAAATGGTTCTAGATTTTCCTTGCCTTTCATTAATTGATTAAGGATTCAACTTGCCTTTCAAATTCTTTTCTTTTCCTTACTTTGAAAACAATACTCATAAATCACAGCCCCTTTGAATTTTGTTGATTTTGAACAACAATTTAATCAACCCTTCTAATTGATTTCTTTTCTGATCAGTAGGTTAAATAGCAATAACCCACAATCCTTTTGATTGTCAAGTAATCTTCACAATACCCGTATACGCCTCAATTGACTTCGAATTTAGGGGCAGAAAACAGACAACATTATGCCACATATTGCTTCTGTTCTTTCAATTTAAAACGGCCCCTTACCAATACCTTCGATTGGCTTCCTTTTTTTAACAGCAATATCACATAGTGGTCTTGTATTGCGAACATGGGAACTCAATTGCAAGTTTTGATATACGAAGAGGGCAAAAATTTGATCACTGGTTTCGTTTAATCGAACATGTATTGAATTTGTTTTCCAGTGATAAGAGTAGTAATAACAACTTGTTAATTTAACAACCAGATTTCAATTTAGAACGTACCTGAGACACGACAAGACAACGCGAACTTTTTTCTTCAGTGAATGAATTCGCGAAAAACAACTAGAGCCCTAAGTCTTGCCTTTCAATCAATTGTTGTTGCCCTTTGTTCCTTGCTTCAATTTCTTGCACTGTGATTTCTTCAATCGACTTTATGCATAGGTTCCGCGAACGTCACATTCGGGATGATTCAAAATCGATTGAGACTTGCTAACAGAAACTGTCGTTCCAACAGAGAATCGGTTTTGGATTTTTATTTCTATCAATCGATTAATCTTGCACAGGAACAACACATCGCCTTCGATTTCTTCTTCCCTTGGATCGATTAACGTGCTCGGATACCAAATGTTGGTAATTCAAAGACAATTGATGAACAAACACAAGAAATTTGATAAACTTGCTTGAATTTCAGAATTTGTCAATACATTCGTCAGATACAATACATACGGTTTTGAAAGGGGATTATATAACCCTAAATTCTAATCTTTTTTTTAACGGCAACACCTAGATATTATAGGATAATTGGGTTTCCCCGGGGCAACACCTAGAACATCCAGGGCAGCCCACTCCAGAAGGAACCCCCAACTAGGTAAACCCCCTGATCTGGCCACATACCCCCTTTTTTGCTGTGGCCGGGATTCGAACCCAAGACCTCCACTATGGAAGTTTTGGGGTTACTATTGCACCAAATGGCCAACGGTCCTAAATTCTAATCGATGCGTCATTTAGGAGAACGACACAACTTTTGACTTTTGATCATTTACATCCTAACCCCTAGAGGCCTAGACTTCGTAATAATACACTTTTGACTCTAAATATGACTTTCTAATATTTACATATATGACCCAAAGTTTAGTTCATGTCTTCATTTTTAGTTTTATGTAGTTTAAAGCGTAATAATACACTTTTGACTCATGTTTGACCAAGTTTGACCCGACGACCCGTTGGTGACCCGTTTAACGATTAAATGTTTGTTCAGTATAATACTTCTATATTATACACAAATGATCATGCTGTAACACTTAGCAACAAAATCCTATTTGTTCTAACAAGATAGCAAGTTTCCATAAATAGCAGGTTTCTATAAATAGTAGGTTTCCAAAAATAGCAGGTTTCTATAAATAGAAAGTTTCCAAAAATAGCAGGTTTCTATAAATAGAAAGTTTGTTCGGGACTCGTGTTTCCTGGAAACTATCATCATTGATATATTCGTAGGCTCACTCTAATATGTTCTAGATCATCACATCATATAACAATTGTCTAGAACCTAAACATGCAAATCATAATTCAAGACAAAGTTTCCAACTTTAGTAACCTATGACTAGCATGCGTGATTTCAAACACCTAACACGTTACAACCAGTTATTGTGTCCTATCTAACATAGATCTATCATCAAACCATATCATGCATGTCTAAATAGCAAGTTATAACCACTTTTAAAAATTAAAGTTTCCTTATTTGGAAAGTTCATAAAACCGGGTTATGTATTCAAAATCTGATTTCACAAATCATCTAAACATGTATCAAGTAGCTCATAACCATCATCACATCATCCTAATCATGTATAGCATGCAAGATAGAAATCATAAAAAAGTTTCCATTTTTAACAAGTTGTCCATTACCCGCTTTATTCACAAAATTAACACGTCTAATCAATCTTACATCTTTCAACTAATATATTTACAACTATATTAATCATATTTCACGTCTAACATGCGATTTCTATACTTCACATAATCAAAAAGTTCCAATATTTAACACGTTACTAATCACATGGATGTAGGGTTTTGCAAATAACCATATAATCAACAAATACATGCAAAACAATAATAAAGTTAACATTTTTATTATAAAAATCCATGTTTGGATGAACTAGGGTTTTGATCTAAAATTTAGGGATCAAAAAGTGACGGAATTGAACGAAACGACTTACGTAGAGACGTTAGAAACGTCGAAGGGAGTCCGAATACGCGTTCAATTTCAAGATCGGAGCTCAAACGGAGGTGCTTGGGTTGCTTTCTTCTTCTCGGTCGCAAGAGGGTGAGGTGGGGATGGGGTCGACGGCAATGGTGGGGATTAGGGTTTATGTTTTAATTTTTTTTTTAAACTTTATCCTTATCTAGTCCCTAATAGGTTTTTAAGTTGGGCTACGGGCTTTCTAGAGGTCCATAACTCTAATTAATTAAATAACAACTTAATTAATAATTACAACTTTCCATTTTTATTTTTATAAAAACAATAACTTTTATAAAAATACTAAATACGATTTACACACGATAAACACGTACGAAAACAATAATAATCACATAAAAAAATCACATAAACTCGTAATTTATATTAAATATAAATTATTAATGTTCAGAATGTTAATTTCGATTAATCACCAACGTTCCGGGTTAGACTCGAGTGCGGTGCGATGTGTGCGAACTGACTGACACGTTTAATTAATCCTAATTAAATGCAATGTACGTGCAACTAACTGAGATAACTGAGTTTGCAATGAATCATGTTTGAACTAACGAGGTTTGAGTTAACGGAGTTAACCTGAAAATGCCGGATGTCACATCATCCCCTTGTTGGAAGAATTTTCGTCACGAAAATTAAACGAAGTCCGTAACGTCTGAAACAAAAAGTTTAGGTTTGTCACATCATCCCCTTATTGAAATAAATTTCGTCTCGAAATTCAGTTAGTACCTTCCGTGTTTGCCGTTGACTGCTTGAACAGGTGAGGATACTTTTTCATCATCTGATCCTCGCGTTCCCACGTGAACTCCGGTCCACGCTTCGAGTTCCAGTGAACTCTGACAATAGGTATTTTACTGTGCTTGAGGGTTTTGACCTCTCGGTCCATGATTTCAACTGGTTCCTCAATAAAACGTAGCTGTTCATCAATTTCCAACTCCTCGAGTGGAACTACAAGTGTCTCATCTGATAGGCATTTGGGTTTGAGACATGAAAGACATTATGCACTCCATTGAGTGGAACTCTGACAATAGGTATTTTACTGTGCTTTAGGTTTGAGACATGAAAGACATTATGCACTCCATTGAGTGTATCCGGTAGGTTCAGTTGGTATGCTATTGGACCGATCCTTTTCTCTATCTCGAATGGTCCAACGTAACGCGGGTTTAACTTTCCTCGTTTCCCGAAACGAGTCACACCTTTCCAAGGTGAAACCTTTAATAACACTTTGTCACCCACTTGGAATTCTAGCGGTTTTCTACGCTTGTCTGCATAACTCTTTTGACGGTCACGAGCTGCCGCCATACGGTTTCAGATTTACACGATTTTCTCTGAGGTTTCATGCACAAGTTCAGGACCCGTAAGTTGATATCTCCAACTTCAGCCCAACAAAGTGGTGATCGACACTTTCTCCCGTACAAAGCCTCGAACGGTGCTGCTTTGATACTAGTATGATAGCTATTATTGTAAGAGAATTCTACTAAAGGCAAGTGAGTCTCCCAACTGTTTCCGAAATCAATCACACAAGCCCTTAACATGTCTTCTAGGGTTTGAATGGTATGCTCACTCTGGCCATCTGTTTGAGGATGATACGCTGTACTCATGTCCAGGCGCGTGCCTAGAGCTTTCTGTAATGATTGCCAGAAACGTGAGGTGAATCGGGCGTCTATATCGGAAATGATGGAGATTGGCACTCCATGTCGAGATACTACTTCTTTAAGGTAGAGACGAGTCAACTTTTCTATTTTATCTGTCTCTTTGATAGCAAGGAAATGAGCGGATTTTGTTAGGCGATCCACTATCACCCATATTGTGTCACATCCAGTAGGGGTTCGGGGTAATTTGGTTATGAAATCCATGGAAATCTGCTCCCATTTCCACATTGGTATTTCCGGTTGTTGAAGTAATCCGGATGGCTTTTGGTACTCCACCTTGACTTTTGAACAAGTCAGACACTTGCTCATGTAGGTGGCTATGTCGGCTTTCATGTTCGGCCACCAATACAAAACCTTGAGATCGTGATACATCTTGTCGAATCCCGGATGGATAGAGTATCTGGATTTGTGAGCTTCATCCATGACTAGATCTCTTAGGTTTCCATATACTGGTATCTATATTCGTTCAGCGAAATAACGAATACCATCTGCTTTAACCTCAAGTTGTTTCTCCATACCACGAGTGGATTCTAATGATAAATTCTCCTCTTTTAAGGCTTCGAGTTGGGCATTGCGGATTTGTTCTAGTAATCCTGTATGAATAGTGAGTTGTAATGCTCTTTTCCCGTCGGGGTTTGGTTTCTTTTCTGCTTAGGGCATCGGCTACCACATTAGCTTTGCCCGGATGGTACTTGATGGCACGATCATAATCGTTTAATAACTCGATCCAACGACGTTGATGCATGTTCAACTCTTTCTGCTCAAAAATATGCTGAAGACTCTTGTGATCGGTGTAGATGGTGCACTTGGTACCGTACAAGTAATGTCTCCATATCTTGAGTGCAAACACCACGGCTCCTAACTCTAAATCGTGAGTCGTGTAGTTCTTTTCGTGGATTTTTAACTGTCGAGAAGCGTATGCGATAGCCTTGTCGCGTTGCATCAACACACAACCGAGACTTTGGATGGAGGCATCGCAATACACCACGAAGTCATCCGTTCCCTCTGGTAGAGACAGGATGGGTGCGCTACATAGTTTCTGCTTCAGTAGCTGGAATGCTGATTCTTGAGTCTCACTCCAGTTATAGGGTTTATCTTTTTGGGTTAAGGAGGTGAGGGGTTGGGCAATCTTTGAAAATCCTTCGATAAAACGACGGTAGTATCCGGCCAATCCTAAGAATTGCCGAACTTCGGTTGGAGTTGTTAGTACTGCCCAATTTTTAATAGCTTCCATTTTGGCTGTATCGACATGTATTCCCTTCTCATTGATCACATGTCCGAAAAATTGAACCTCGCGAATCCAAAAATCGCATTTGGAAAACTTTGCGTACAACTGTTCCTGTTTCAGTAGCTCAAGGATCAAACGCAGATGATCCTCATGCTCTTCCCGACTCTTAGAGTATATGAGGATATCGTCAATAAAGACAATGACGAATTGGTCAAGGTAAGGTTTACACACACGGTTCATGAGATCCATGAACACCGCGGGTGCGTTGGTTAATCCAAATGGCCTGACCAAAAACTCGAAGTGGCCATACCGGGTTCTGAATGCAGTCTTGGATATATCTTCATCTCGAACTCTCAGCTGATGATATCCAGATCTTAAGTCAATTTTCGAGCAGAAACTTGACCCTTGAAGTTGGTCGAATAAATTGTCAATGCGGGGTAGTGGGTAGCGGTTCTTGACTGTTACTTTGTTCAACTCTCGGTAATCAATGCACATGCGGAAAGTTCCATCTTTCTTTTTGACAAACAGGACTGGAGTTCCCCATGGCGATGAGCTCAGTCGGATGAAACCTTTATCCAACAACTCTTGTGGTTGAGTGGATAGCTCCTGCAACTCGCTTAGTGCCAGTCTATAAGGTGCTCGAGCAATAGGCGCTGCTCCGGGTGTTAGGTCAATCTGAAATTCGACCTGACGATGAGGTGGAAGACCAGGTAGGTCTTCAGGAAATACTTCTGGGAATTCACGAACGATAGGGATATCTTCTAACTTTTTCTCCTCAGTGGACTTGTCAGCGACAAGGGCTAGAATTGCGGTATGACCCTTACGCAGACACTTCTGAGCCTTCATGAAAGATATGATGCCCATGACTGCACCACTTCTTTCGCCCTAAACGGATAGGATCTCTCCACTAGGAAGGGGTACACGAACGATCTTCTCACTACAGATGATCTCGGCTTGGTTTTTAGACAACCAATCCATGCCCACAATTATGTCAAAACTGCCAAGTGTAACTGGCATGAGATCGATGTCGAGTTTGTGACCAGAAAGTTCTAACTGACATCCCTTGAGAATGTGGGTTGCCTCGATTACTTTACCGTCTGCTATCTCTACGGTATAATGATGTTCTAGTAAAGTTGGGTTTATTCCTAACCGACCACTAAGTTCTCTAGATATAAAACTTCTATCGGCGCCAGTATCAAAAAGTACAGAAGCATAATGATCGTTTAAGAGAAACATACTGTTCACCACGTTCCGATCATTCCAAGCTTCTCCCGATCCAATCACAAATGCTCGGCCCTTTGCACCATTTCCGTTGTTATTACCATTTCCACCCTGGTGGTTATTACCATTTCCATTACCGCCCTGATTATTGTTGCCATTTCCATTCCCGTTTCCGTTCCTCCTCAACTGCGGGCAATTTTTCTTGAAATGTCCTTCTTTACCACACTCAAAACAGCCTTTGGGTGCGTCTCCAGGTGGTGTCTGTTTGTTCTGCAGATATACTCTACAGTCTTCGGCCAAATGACCCATCTTTCCACACCGTTGGCAACGATACCGGTCACATGCTCCATGATGGTGAAAGTTACATTTATTGCACTTCGGGTACTTGCCAACATAAGAACCTTGATTCTGCTGAGAAGAGTTAGACTGACCGTTGTTCTTTGACGGTTCAAACTTATGGTGTTGCTGTTGCTGAGAAGGTGGGTTTGACTGGAAGGTTTTGGGGAATGAACTGTCAAACTTCCGCTTGTTGTCAGTTGTCTTTGATAACGCACCTCTAGGGGGTAGGGTGCCCTGAGCGACTGCCTGATCGGTTAGCCTGTGAGCCAACGTGATTGCTTGCTGGATTGTAGTGGGATTAGAAGATGTCACCATGCTCTGAATTTGCGGAACCAGACCATCAATGAATTTCTCGATCCTCTTATATGGAGGTGTTACCATTTGCGGACACAAGTTCGCCAGTTCATGCGAACGAGTAGTGTAGGCTTCAATTTCAGATCCTTCCATCTTGAGATTCCAGAATTCGCTCTCAAGTTTCTGTACTTCATCGCGGGGACAATACTCCTCCCGCAGCATAGTCTTGAATTCGTCCCATGGCAATGCATTTGCCATCTCAAGAGTTAGCATTTGCACTTGAGAGTTCCACCAAGTAAGGGCTGGACCCTCAAGTGTGCCAGATGCATACTTCACCTGGTTGTGCGGCGGGCAATTGCACATTGCAAACGCAGATTCAGATTTCTCCATCCAGCGGAGTAAACCAACAGCCCCTTAGGCTCCACTGAACGAGTGAGGCTTGCAATCCATGTACGCCTTGAAAGTACAAACCTGCTGGTGGTTATGCTGACCTGAATTGTAAACAAGAATGCGCTTTAAGAATACCATATTCGAAATTGAGTTTAGGATGAATGATGACTCACTAGAGTCGATAATATTATGCTTTACCTCCAGCATTAATAGCGGCGTGAGTAGCTGCTACCGCTTCAGCCACACGCTCATTTATGAGTGCCGTGAGCTCGGCTGCAGTCATGTTAATGTTTCCGCGACCACCGCGTCCTCCGGCGCGTCCGCCACGTCCATTTCCTCTTCCAGACATTATCTTTACATTCACAACATACAATAATGAGAAAAATACATCTCATTTTATCATCATACAAGTGCAAGTAAATAAAGAAATTTAAACCACAACATCTAACATTTCAATAATATTAATACTTGATAAAATAAATTGTAACGATTACAACTAAATTCAACCAAACATCAAAATTCTAGAAACATCTGATGTAATGAAGATAGATGATCAAATGTCACTGCCAACTGATGTAACATCGGATGCTGCATCATCATCCTCATTCTGGTCTCCTGCAGGTGCATCCTCTGGTGCAACTCCCTCTGCCTCAACTGCTGCAAGTCGTGCATCAACCTGCTCAATCCTAGTGTGGAGTATATCTAGGTTCCACTCTGCAGTGTTCAACCGGTCCTCCATATCCACACATCCATTTGCCAAATTCTCATGAGCTGTATCAGTTGCTGCTAAATCTGCAGTCAGTTTGGTGATCCTCTGATTCATCAACATCTCTCGCTGAAGTATGCTAGTAATCTCTCCTGCTGCATCCTAGCCACAAAGGCAGTGTCAGGCCCCTAACCCGGGAGGCCTCACTGGTTGGATTTACTCATTCACAAACAGTTCTTAAACTCTTATATCAAAATAACGCAGCGGAAAATTTCGTTCATTACATAACATAACTGTTCTACATGCGGAAGCGTAACATTTTCAAATACATGTACATAACAAAAACAACTCGAAACGGGATGCCAGTCTTCATATCATCCGGGTAACTCCTCAAGCCGCCCAGCATCACCGTCCATCATCATAACTTCCTTAACCTGAATGTGCATACTAAAAAGGTCAGCTACGCTGGTGAGTTCTAGCTTTACATAAAACCTTAACATAAACATTTTGCCAAAAACATAACATACATTTGTTTAACAAAAGCGTACGTAAAACATGCATTAACTTAACATCATCATAACATCGCAACATAACACATAAGTCGACATGAACCGAATCTGCGCCTTTTTGTAACCGTCAATTCCATTCGTCGCGTACCAGCGGATGAACTTAAGGCTCGTTACCTCTAAGTCATCCGTCACACAGGTCCCCTAAGGCTCGTTACCTCTAGGTGAACCAAACATATGTCTCCTAAGGCTCGTTACCTCTAGGTAGACAGCACATACCAGCGGATGAACTTAAGGCTCGTTACCTCTAAGTCATCCGTCACACAGGTCCCCTAAGGCTCGTTACCTCTAGGTGGACCAAACATACGTCTCCTAAGGCTCGTTACCTCTAGGTAGACCATACACACGTCTCCTAAGGCTCGTTACCTCTAGGTAGACCATACACACGTCTCCTAAGGCTCGTTACCTCTAGGTAGACCATACACACCGTAGGCAATATTTCCCCGCAAGGAATAGTACCTTCCATCGGGATCCCGGTAATCCCATGGGCGACCGTCGTCACCCCATCCTCAACCAGTTGTACAACCGTTAGCCAGCCACATAGGCCCCCGTAAGGTGAGGCCAATACATACATACATACCTTAGCTCCCGTAGGAACTCGTGGCAGATTCGTTCATTCGTGACTTTCATAAAAACTTTACCTCGTTTTAGTTAAAGCATTCGTACGTTTTATTAAATAACACTTCATTCGTAAACCTTTCATAAACTTCGTTTGGCAAAACATTTCATAACATCGTCCTTCGTAAACATCGTTTTATATACCTCATTTCGTAAACATCATTTCGTAAACATCGTTTCGTATGTATGCACACCAGCCCAAAAATATTAATTAAAACATTTAAAGAAGGGCTTCTAGAACTCACCTTATAAGTTACTCTTGGGTTGTCCTAAACAAAGGTCCAACAACGTCACTTCCGATCTGAATTGATTAATTAAATACACATCAGACCTAAATCCCGACTCTAACGGTTTACTCGTTCTGTTACAGGTGAATACACTGACTTCACTTACTGATGCAGACCTATCGAAACTACTTAGTTTCGACAGGTGCAGGCCCATCGAAACTTCTAGTTTCGATAACTGCAGGTCACTCGAAACTTCTAGTTTCGACAACTGCAGGTCACTCGAAACTTCTAGTTTCGACAACTGCAGGTCACTCGAAACTTCTAGTTTCGACACCTGCAGGCCACTCGAAACTCTAGTTTCGATACCTGCAGAACTCAGCTATCTTCCCCAAAAACCCTAACTTTCGCATGCAGGTCCGATCTTGTCAAGATCCGGACTTTTTGTATTCAAAACGTGTATTTTCCTTTCGTGATTCCAGATTTATAACCCTTTCCTCATTTGGTTTATAAAAACCCGTCATTTTCACAAAAATACCCGAAAACCCAAAAACGAACAAAAACTCAGATTTGGTTCGGGTGTTACCTGATTTCGAGATTCTGATCCGGAGGTTTTGCTCACGAGTTCAGTAGCAACAAGCTCCTTCAATCTCGGGTCGATCCGCCAACTTTCTCTCTCTACGGTTTCTCTCTCTAGATTCTTGCAAATGAGAGAAATGGTGTGTGTGTTGGCTATTTAAAGGGAGGAAACCCCCCCTTCCTTCAAGTTTGCCGGCCCAACCGGCCCGGCCCGTTACGCCTCGCCCTTTTATCCCGTTCGTCCCGGTTCAACCCGTTATTTAAAATCCTCATTTATTTTGGGATGTTACAAGTCTACCCCCCTTACAATAGGTTTCGTCCCCGAAACCTATCATAAGTCAAACAGTTGAGGGTACGACTCCTTCATTTCCGTCTCCGTTTCCCATGTAGCTTCCGATCCCTTCCGGTGCTTCCATTGGACTTTAACCAACGAATAACCTTATTACGTAAACGCTTCTCTTTCCTGTCTAAGATGGCCACAGGTTCTTCAATGTAGTTAAGGCTGTTGTCGACCTCGATGTCAGTAAGTGGTACGTGAGCCGTTTCATCCGCCAAACACTTTCGCAAGTGTGATACATGGAAGGTAGGATGAATCCCACTTAACTCATCAGGAAATTCCAACCGATAAGCGACTTCACCAACCCGTGCCATAATCCTGAATGGTCCGATAAACCTCGGACTTAACTTTCCTCTCTTCCTGAATCGTATGATTCCCTTCCAGGGCGACACTTTCAACATTACTCTGTCCCCAACATTAAATTCAATAGGCCTTCGTCGTCTATCCGCGTAGGATTTCTGACGATCTTGGGCGGCCTTCATTCGTGCTTTGATCTGATCAAACCTTTCCGACGTTTCTTTTACAACTTCAAGACTTCCCAATTCCTTCTGTCCAATCTCGCCCCAACAAACCGGGGTCCTGCATCTTCTCCCATACAACATCTCGTAAGGCGGCATGCCTATCGTCGTGTGATAACTGTTGTTGTAGGAGAATTCGGCTAATGGCAGATGACTGTCCCAACTGCCACCAAAGTCGATAATACAAGCACGAAGCATGTCCTCCAACGTCTGAATGGTCCTTTCGGTCTGACCATCCGTTTGCGGGTGGTATGCCGTGCTGATATTAAGTCTCGTGCCCATTGCCTCGTGAAATCTCTTCCAGAACCTCGATGTGAATCGTGTGTCCCGATCAGATACAATCGTCAGAGGCATCCCATGCCGCGCCACTACTTCGTTAATAAATACTTCCGCTAACCTTTCCGACGAGAACGTCTCGCGAATAGGTAGAAAATGAGCACTCTTCGTTAAACGGTCCACAATTACCCAAATGGTGTCATGACCTTTAGCTGTGCGAGGTAGCTTGGTTATGAAGTCCATAGTAATGTGTTCCCACTTCCATTCTGGTATTTCGAGTGGTTGAATCTTCCCATACGGTTTCTGGTGTTCGGCTTTAACCTGTGAGCAAGTCAAGCACTTGCTTACGTATTTCGTCACTTCGTGTTTCATTCCAGGCCACCAGTATTCCTTCCTCAGATCTTGGTACATTCTGTTGGTACCGGGATGGATAGAGTAACGAGACTTATGAGCCTCATCCAAGATTTTGGTTCTAAGCTCGCCACCCATAGGTATCCATACCCGACCAAAACGTGTCCTAACACCAAGGGTGTTATATTCTAACTTATCCTGTTGGCCAACCATCCTTTCCTTCTTTATGTTTTCCCCCTTTAGTGCCTCTTCTTGAGCCTTTTCAATTTCCCTCATCACATCCGACGTTACCACCATTTGGCAAGCTTTCACTCTAATAGGAGCAGGCACATCCTTCCGGCTTAGAGCGTCAGCCACCACGTTTGCTTTTCCAGGATGGTACATGATTTCACAGTCATAGTCTTTCAAAAGTTCCAACCATCGCCTCTGCCTCATATTTAACTCCTTTTGCTCGAAGAAGTACTTCAGACTTTTGTGATCGGAGTATATGGTAAACTTTACCCCATAGAGGTAGTGCCTCCAAATTTTTAATGCAAACACAACAGCAGCAAGTTCCAAATCGTGAGTCGGATAGTTGACTTCATGAACCTTCAGCTGTCGTGATGCGTATGCGATCACTCTTCCACGTTGCATCAGCACACACCCCAACCCCTGACCCGAAGCGTCAGAGTATACCACCAGGTCTTCATTGCCCTCGGGAAGGGCCAAGACTGGAGTTTGGGTTAGCTTTTCTTTTAACTCCTTAAATGCCTCATCCTGCTTCGGACCCCATTCGTACTTTTCTTCCTTTCGTGTCAACTTTGTCAATGGCGAAGCTATTTTCGAGAAATCCTGAATGAATCTCCGATAGTAGCCTGCCAACCCTAAGAAACTGCGGATCTCCGTTGGCGTCTTAGGAATATCCCAGTCCCTTACCGTCGTTATCTTTGCTGGGTCTACCATAATGCCGTTCGGGTTAATGACGTGACCTAGGAATTGGACTTCCCTAAGCCAGAACGCGCATTTGGAGAACTTAGCATACAACTTCTCCTTCTTTAGAGCTTCCAACACTTCCTTCAAATGACAAGCGTGATCACCCTCATTCTTGGAGTAGACGAGGATATCATCAATGAACACAATTACCGATCGGTCCAGCATCGGTCGACACACCCTATTCATCAAATCCATGAACGCTGCGGGGGCGTTCGTCAATCCGAAGGACATTACGCGGAACTCGAAATGTCCATAACGCGTGCGAAACGCGGTTTTCGGTATGTCTTCTTCCCTTACCTTCAACTGATGGTACCCGGATCGAAGGTCAATTTTTGAGAACCAACTTGCGCCCTGTAATTGATCGAACAGGTCGTCGATCCTTGGTAATGGGTACTTGTTCCTCACCGTACGCTTGTTCAACTCGCGATAATCAATACACATTCTCATCGACCCATCCTTCTTCTTCACAAACAACACCGGAGCACCCCAAGGCGAGATGCTCGGTTGGATAAATCCTTTCTCAAGTAATTCGTCTAGTTGTGCCATTAGTTCCTTCATCTCCACAGGTGCTAGTCGATATGGAGCCTTAGCAACGGGCTGGGCATCTGGTACTAAGTCAATTCGAAACTCAATCTCTCTGCCAGGTGGTATCCCAGGCAACTCCTCTGGAAACACCTCCGGGTACTCGCGTACCACGGGTACATCGTCCAGTTCTTTCACTTCCTTACACTTGTCAATTACGTACACCAGATAAGCCTCGCATCCGCGCCTCAGGTACTTTGTTGCCCTAATCATCGAGATGACGTTAGGCATCGGGGCGTCGCGATCCCCAAGTACTTCAACTTCGCTACCATCCGGAGCCTTGAGTTGGATTATCTTTCGTTTGCATATAATCTGAGCCTCGTTGGCAGTTAGCCAATCCATACCTAACACGACATCAAACCCTCCCAAAACCATAACGAACAATCTGACGGGAAATCTATGGCCTTCTATCTTTATCGTGGAATCGTCAACTACTTCGGTCACTCTCGCAGTTCTACCCTCAGCGGTTTCTACGCTAAAGGCCCTTTCTAGTATACTTACAGCGTACTTCACTCTCTTACAAAAAGTCGCAGATATAAAACTCTTACTGGCACCCGAATCAAATAACACAGAAACAAAAGTGTTGTCAAGGACGAACGTACCTGACGCCACGTCGGGGTCCATTCTGGCCTGGTCTTGCGTCAGCGCGTACGCACGAGTCTTTGCACGAGATCCCTCTCCCTTCTTTTCCGGGCCCTTTCCCTTCCCGGTTTCCCCCATCCTTGGCTTCGGGCAGTCCCTACTCAGATGACCGGAATCCCCACAGTTGTAGCACTTGTAGTGTTGTGTGCACTCACGGGCGTAGTGTCCGGTCTTGCCACACTTAAAGCACAGGTTAGATCCCAGTCTACATTCACCTACATGCTCCTTTCCACACTTCTTACAAATAGTCGGCTCATCCACCCGAGCCCTTTTATCGCGAGCCCCAAACATCTTTCTACCAGTTCGCTTGTTTGAGAAGCTCGGTCTCTTCTTTGGTTCCTCGATGGCGGCGACATTCAGTGCCAGATCATCAAATACTACGCCGCTCAGTTCTACTACCGAATCATAGGTAGTAGGGGCGTTTGCCTTAACATAGGTGCGGACCTGGTCCGGCAACCCATGAATATAGCAGGCAATCTTTCTCTCTTCAGTAGTGACAAGGTGTGGCACCAGACGTGCCAGTTCATTGAATCGGGTTGTATATTGCCGGTGCGTCATGTTCCCGGCCTTCAAACCCAGAAATTCCCTCTCTACCTTCTCAATCTCGTTCCTTGGGCAGAAATTCTTGATCACCAAAGTTTTCAAGTCAGCCCACGTCATTGCATCCACAATCTCGCTCCCTTTTGCCTGACGTACACCTTCCCACCAGTGGGATGCTTCCTCCCTCAAGGAGTTAGCAGCAAATTTCACAACCTGATTTGCTCGGCATTCGCTCAGACGAATGGCGGCCTCCATACGAATTACCCAGTCAAAAGTAGCCACCGCGTCCTTCTTCCCAGTCAAAATTGGCGGGTCACATGCCTTAAAGGACTTATAATCGCATCCGCGAGCAGGCGGTGCATTGTCGGTCTCATTGTTCGGGGTATCAACCGTCGGGTTAGACCCACCTTCCCCATTGACCTGCTTCAATGCTTCTGCCAACAGACCTGGCAGAGAATTCTTCATCAACTCGGAGAACTCTCGAGCTATGGCTGCTCTCACTTCTGGTTCAAAAGTGAAAGGTTGTTCTGCAACCTGTGTCTGTTCAGTTCCATGCACACTAACCGTCGGTTCAGTGTGAACACTTCCTTCTTCGCTGTGCTCTTGGCGCGCAGGAATCCTGCCACGCCCACCATTTCGACCGCCGGTACGACCACCGGTACGGCCACCACGCCTTCCGTTTCCTCTCCTCGCCATTTCGTTCTATAAGACAAGGAAATCCAATGTTATCACGCTAGTTAACAAATAGAATTCAACAAGCATTGTAAGATGTTAATATACACTGGCCATCTGTAATTAACCATTACACTACCTTTCGATTTCTATTTGACCACCTTTGTGATTCCATCAGAACACAAGTCCTTTCCTAACTCTTCCTAAGGCATACTATATATGTAAATATATATACACTACCTTCATACCTGATGCTGTGGCTCGAGTTACCCGTACTGGCATCCGCTTTCGGTCCCATTCTCAGTTTAAGTTCAGACACAGGGAGTGTCCAAATCTCTTAAACTATTGCTCTGATACCAACTTGTCAGGCCCCTAACCCGGGAGGCCTCACTGGTTGGATTTACTCATTCACAAACAGTTCTTAAACTCTTATATCAAAATAACGCAGCGGAAAATTTCGTTCATTACATAACATAACTGTTCTACATGCGGAAGCGTAACATTTTCAAATACATGTACATAACAAAAACAACTCGAAACGGGATGCCAGTCTTCATATCATCCGGGTAACTCCTCAAGCCGCCCAGCATCACCGTCCATCATCATAACTTCCTTAACCTGAATGTGCATACTAAAAAGGTCAGCTACGCTGGTGAGTTCTAGCTTTACATAAAACCTTAACATAAACATTTTGCCAAAAACATAACATACATTTGTTTAACAAAAGCGTACGTAAAACATGCATTAACTTAACATCATCATAACATCGCAACATAACACATAAGTCGACATGAACCGAATCTGCGCCTTTTTGTAACCGTCAATTCCATTCGTCGCGTACCAGCGGATGAACTTAAGGCTCGTTACCTCTAAGTCATCCGTCACACAGGTCCCCTAAGGCTCGTTACCTCTAGGTGAACCAAACATATGTCTCCTAAGGCTCGTTACCTCTAGGTAGACAGCACATACCAGCGGATGAACTTAAGGCTCGTTACCTCTAAGTCATCCGTCACACAGGTCCCCTAAGGCTCGTTACCTCTAGGTGGACCAAACATACGTCTCCTAAGGCTCGTTACCTCTAGGTAGACCATACACACGTCTCCTAAGGCTCGTTACCTCTAGGTAGACCATACACACGTCTCCTAAGGCTCGTTACCTCTAGGTAGACCATACACACCATAGGCAATATTTCCCCGCAAGGAATAGTACCTTCCATCGGGATCCCGGTAATCCCATGGGCGACCGTCGTCACCCCATCCTCAACCAGTTGTACAACCGTTAGCCAGCCACATAGGCCCCCGTAAGGTGAGGCCAATACATACATACATACCTTAGCTCCCGTAGGAACTCGTGGCAGATTCGTTCATTCGTGACTTTCATAAAAACTTTACCTCGTTTTAGTTAAAGCATTCGTACGTTTTATTAAATAACACTTCATTCGTAAACCTTTCATAAACTTCGTTTGGCAAAACATTTCATAACATCGTCCTTCGTAAACATCGTTTTATATACCTCATTTCGTAAACATCATTTCGTAAACATCGTTTCGTATGTATGCACACCAGCCCAAAAATATTAATTAAAACATTTAAAGAAGGGCTTCTAGAACTCACCTTATAAGTTACTCTTGGGTTGTCCTAAACAAAGGTCCAACAACGTCACTTCCGATCTGAATTGATTAATTAAATACACATCAGACCTAAATCCCGACTCTAACGGTTTACTCGTTCTGTTACAGGTGAATACACTGACTTCACTTACTGATGCAGACCTATCGAAACTACTTAGTTTCGACAGGTGCAGGCCCATCGAAACTTCTAGTTTCGATAACTGCAGGTCACTCGAAACTTCTAGTTTCGACAACTGCAGGTCACTCGAAACTTCTAGTTTCGACAACTGCAGGTCACTCGAAACTTCTAGTTTCGAAACCTGCAGGCCACTCGAAACTCTAGTTTCGATACCTGCAGAACTCAGCTATCTTCCCCAAAAACCCTAACTTTCGCATGCAGGTCCGATCTTGTCAAGATCCGGACTTTTTGTATTCAAAACGTGTATTTTCCTTTCGTGATTCCAGATTTATAACCCTTTCCTCATTTGGTTTATAAAAACCCGTCATTTTCACAAAAATACCCGAAAACCCAAAAACGAACAAAAACTCAGATTTGGTTCGGGTGTTACCTGATTTCGAGATTCTGATCCGGAGGTTTTGCTCACGAGTTCAGTAGCAACAAGCTCCTTCAATCTCGGGTCGATCCGCCAACTTTCTCTCTCTACGGTTTCTCTCTCTAGATTCTTGCAAATGAGAGAAATGGTGTGTGTGTGTTGGCTATTTAAAGGGAGGAAACCCCCCATTCCTTCAAGTTTGCCGGCCCAACCGGCCCGGCCCGTTACGCCTCGCCCTTTTATCCCGTTCGTCCCGGTTCAACCCGTTATTTAAAATCCTCATTTATTTTGGGATGTTACAGGCAGCTATTACCTGCTCATAGGGGTACTGTAATGGTGGCGAAGCTCGCACAGAATATGATGAAGAAGAAGAAGCAATGTCAATAGTGAGTAGAGGTGGGACTTCCTCCTCGCGGATCCAGTTCCTGATCCTATCGGGATACCAATCCCAGTCCTGCGTGTTACCTCTGACACGCACATGAATAGGCTCGTCATACCCTACAGTGGTATTGATCGGGTTGAGTCGACGTCTCCTCGGCTCTTGCAAAGGTACGGTAGGAACATCGTGCTCCTGAACGACTGGGGATGCGGATGAATTAGGCGGGGTTGACATTTCCTGTAACGGGATGAGTGAGTGCCATGTTTGAGTGTAAGTGATGTGTAACTAATGCATGTACGTGGTTATAGTCTAGTATGCATTTCCTAGTTCTCTATAACCAATGTCTCTGATACCAATCTGTCACACCCCCAAAATCCACTAACGGAGTTTTACCGTTAGGAGCGTGACATACCAGGATCTCAGTCATTAGTTACTTTGAACGACTCTATATGAGTTTAAGAAACCCACTAGTATTGCTCATAGTCACGATGCAACACTAGTAATGAAAACACTGATTTAATGTAAGACTGCGGAAGCGAAAAGTTAAATGAAAAGCATGCGCCAAAAATAAGTAGTTCAACAATAAACTAAATAAATAGTTCTTGAGTTTGAAAATGATGAACTTCGAATGCATGCATGCCTTAGCTTGTGCTTGTACCTTAATGACTTGAGAAAACATGCTAAAACGTGTCAACACTAGGTTGGTGAGTTCACAGGTTTCAATGTTTGTAAAGAATACTAGATAAAACCATTTACAATTTATATCATAGGTAGCTAACCTAGTACATGTTACTAAAGCGTTTCGACACCGAAGCTGACTGTTTATGTTTGTACTGCCTCCCACCATGACTATCATAATCAATGGTGAATGTTTAGGTCAATGTTACACCCGTTCGACTACCTGTCGTGTTAGGGCGACTAACGTGGGTGGGGCTTGTCAATGCCCAGTAGTACTACTCAAGATTACCTCGCTAACCCATATACTAACGGTTCGATAAGTAAGGACTTTCATGATATGTTTGCGCTTAGTACACAAGTGATATAAAAGAAACGTAAGATCTAAATGTTCATACCCATGTTTTCTCCCCCAAGTTTAAAACGTAAGAAAAGGGGCCGTGAAACTCACCTTAGAGTGCGTGCGAAAGAAAGCGAACTTAGGATGCTTGACGACTAACTGCCACCTATAAACATCGGTTTATAAGTGTGTGTTTGTGCAAGTTGATACGAACCCTAAGTATCCAAACAATCCCATTGTTTAAGTGTTTGAAAAGAATTTACAAGTTTGACTCATGTTTGACCAAGTTTGACCCGACGACCCGTTGGTGACCCGTTTAACGATTAAATGTTTGTTCAGTATAATACTTCTATATTATACACAAATGATCATGCTGTAACACTTAGCAACAAAATCCTATTTGTTCTAACAAGATAAGTTTCCATAAATAGCAGGTTTCTATAAATAGTAAGTTTCTAAAAATAGCAGGTTTCTATAAATAGAAAGTTTCCAAAAAAAGCAGGTTTCTATAAATAGAAAGTTTGTTCGGGACTCGTGTTTCCTGGAAACTATCATCATTGATATATTCGTAGGCTCACTCTAATATGTTCTAGATCATCACATCACATAACAATTGTCTAGAACCTAAACATGCAAATCATAATTCAAGACAAAGTTTCCAACTTTAGTAACCTATGACTAGCATGCGTGATTTCAAACACCTAACACGTTACAACCAGTTATTGTGTCCTATCTAACATAGATCTATCATCAAACCATATCATGCATGTCTAAATAGCAAGTTATAACCACTTTTAAAAATTAAAGTTTCCTTATTTGGAAAGTTCATAAAACCGGGTTATGTATTCAAAATCTGATTTCACAAATCATCTAAACATGTATCAAGTAGCTCATAACCATCATCACATCATCCTAATCATGTATAGCATGCAAGATAGAAATCATAAAAAAGTTTCCATTTTTAACAAGTTGTCCATTACCCGCTTTATTCACAAAATTAACACGTCTAATCAATCTTACATCTTTCAACTAATATATTTACAACTATATTAATCATATTTCACGTCTAACATGCGATTTCTATACTTCACATAATCAAAAAGTTCCAATATTTAACACGTTACTAATCACATGGATGTAGGGTTTTGCAAATAACCATATAATCAACAAATACATGCAAAACAATAATAAAGTTAACATTTTTATTATAAAAATCCATGTTTGGATGAACTAGGGTTTTGATCTAAAATTTAGGGATCAAAAAGTGACGGAATTGAACGAAACGACTTACGTAGAGACGTTAGAAACGTCGAAAGGAGTCCGAATACGCGTTCAATTTCAAGATCAGAGCTCAAACGGAGGTGCTTGGGTTGCTTTCTTCTTCTCGGTCGCAAGAGGGTGAGGTGGGGATGGGGTCGACGGCAATGGTGGGGATTAGGGTTTATGTTTTAATTTTTTTTTTAAACTTTATCATTATCTAGTCCTTAATGGGTTTTTAAGTTGGGCTACGGGCTTTCTAGAGTTCCATAACTCTAATTAATTAAATAACAACTTAATTAATAATTACAACTTTCGATTTTTATTTTTTTTAAAACAATAACTTTTATAAAAATACTAAATACGATTTACACACGATAAACACATACGAAAACAATAATAATCACATAATTCACGTAATCACATAAAAAAAATCACATAAACTCGTAATTTATATTAAATATAAATTATTAATGTTCGTAATGTTAAATTCGATTAATCACCAACGTTCCGGGTTAGACTCGAGTGCGATCCGATGTATGCGAACTGACTGACACATTTAATTAAGGGGACTACTAATGGCACACGAGAATTGCTATTTGGACTTGGCCATATACGCATCATATAGGGCAATACGATGCGTATAGCCCTTCACAATTTCCCATACCGGACATTCTCTTACAACATGGTCATTCCAATCCTATACGCATCGTATAGGACAATACGAGGACGTATAGCGTACGAGGTACTTTCTGCAACTAGTCATCCATCACCTCGCTATACGCCTCGTATTGACCTATACGCGACGTATAGAGATGTGATGGATGACTAGTTGCAGAAAGTACCTCGTACCCTATACGCACCGTATTGGCCTATACGATGCGTATAGGGCCCAAATTTTGTGTATTTAATGACACACGATATTCTCATTCGAACGTATACTTTCAAAAGAAAATTCCAAACAATCTCACAAAAATTAAAAACATGTCTTGGTGGTGGGATGGTAACTACGGTTTTCAGGTATATTCTAACGAGTCGGTGGAAAACAACCCGCAAAGTTCTGGCGTTCAAGAGGTGAACCGAGAGAAGGTCTCGTCCGACGTTTATTCTCATCAACGGGTAAGGCTTCCAGATTTGAACGAGCCACTGAGCAATCCCGAGTTCGTATACGGTGAACCGTCTTACCTTACACAGCCCACGAACGACTACGTATACGGTGAAGTCTCATACCCGACACAACAAACCGACGACTACGTATACGGTGAAGTCTCATACCCGACACAACAAACCAACGACTACGTATACGGTGAAGTCTCATACCCGACACAACAAACCGACGACTTCGTGTCCGAAGACGAGGAACAAAACCATCAAAACGTGTCGTATAAAACTGACCAGAATTTTCAGTCTCGTGAACAGTTGGTGGATTGGGCGGTCAGGATAGGACGTGAGAATGGTTACGTCCTTGTCACCCAACGATCGAGGAGAAAAGGCGACGATCCGACGGAACCGTTTATCAAGGTGTGGCTTGTGTGTAACCGTCACGGCGAACGTGCGTCTACTGCCACGGTTAGACGTGCCGGTAGCAAGAAAATAGGTTGTCCCTTTAAATTAGAAGGAGAGTACCAAGAAAATACTAGTGATTGGAAATTAACGGTGAAGGATGACAGTCATAACCACGATCCTAGTCAACATCTTGAGACGCACTCCTTTGCGAGGAGACTGTCTCAGTCGGAACAACTTTTGGTGGCGAAGTTGTATTCGCAAAACATGTTGCCACGAAACATTCTGGCAACTATAAGGGAACAAAACCCAGAGAGTAGTTGCATTAAAAAGGACATTTATAATGCGATACAAAAGATAAAAAAACGAAACGAGAGTCGGTGAAACTCCAATGCAGATTCTGGAAAACCTGCTTTCTTCTAAAAAATACGTCTACTATACTCGGGAAGATCCTGCCACAAATATTGTGGAGGAGATATTCTTTGTTCATCCAAAATCGTTTGAGATGTGGCGTGCGTTCCCGCACGTGTTGATGATCGACGCGACTTACAAAACAAACATGTATAGACTTCCATTTGTCCAAGTGGTTGGTGTGACCTCCACACACCAGTCGTTTTGCGTCGCTCATGCATTTATATCAAAAGAACGACAGGAAAACTTCGTCTGGGTGCTACTGCAAATAAAAGCAATGTTGCAAAAGTGTATGGAGCCGCATGTGATAGTAACAGACAGGGACAAAGCTCTTATGAACGCATGTGATAAAATATTTCCGGATTGTTCTAAGAACCTATGTCGGTGGCACATACACGAGAATATCGCAAAACATTGCAGGGCATCATTTACAGACGAAGATTGGGCAAATTTCAAGTATTCATGGTCGGTATTATGTGAGTCTCCCACGCCAGATATATACCAGTACAACTTCAACCGGCTTTACGAACGACTGTATGCTGCCAAACGAGGAAGTAAGTTTTGAATATTTAATATTTTCAGTATTGAATGTAGGTCCTGAGCAGACCTGAAAGAACAGATCTGCGGAGAAATCCTTCAAACAGTCCGGATAGAGAGGCGGAATCTCTGGATCCGGTATCACTCTCGAATCAGAAATGGTAGAGACGGGTGCGGGAATCACAAAAGTTCAACCGAAACTAGTAGTTTCGATTGAACAAAAGTTCAACCGAAACTAGTAGTTACGATACTGTAATTTCGATTGACAGCATCAGTCTCAAAATTATACCCAACATTGAATAATTATTAAATATTTAAATATTTATTCAATATTTTTCCAGGAGTTATACATTATGTGACTAAAAATTGGTTGGACCCGTATAAAGAAAAGTTTGTATCCGCCTGGTCCAACAAAAACCTCAATTTTGGTCAACAAACAACGAACCGAGTCGAGAGCTAGCATTCGCTTTTAAAGAGTTATCTTAGAAATTCTAACAGCTCCCTAGATAGACTTGTTGGGTTTGTTGATGAAATTGTAACAGATCAATATTATCAATTACAGTTTGCGTTTCGAACAAGCCTCATAAGAAAAATGGATAGCCACATAGCTATTGAATTGTTTGATAACCTGCACGGTAAGGTTTCACATAAAGCTCTAAATTTGTTAGAAAACGAGTGGTACAAGTTATCACATATACGGAAACAAAATGCAACGTGTGGTTGTCAACTTTTCAGTAGTTGTGGGTTGCCGTATGCTTGTCGTCTGGCAAGTATCGAAGCTACATGTGGCAGAATCCCGCTAGATGCGTTGGACGTCTTCTGGAGGAAACTTGATTTAAAACCGTCGTTTGTCGATGATGAAAATGTAGACGTGGATAAAGTACTTGGTCAAGTGAGAAACAAAATTATTTCAGAACCTGATCAGGTCAAAAGAAGTATGCTGTCGAGAATCGCAGGGGTGGTCTTTCCGAGCAAAAGTAACAAGAAAGCGCATGTGGTACAAGAAGATACTCACGGTCGTCCAACTTTGAAAAAGCAACAACAAAGGAAACAGGATGTCGCGAGAAACAGCTCATTCACAGGATCCCAACAAAGCAAATGTGACCCTGCGAGACACAGCTCGTACATTGCGTCACAAGACTCGATACAAGCGAGTTCGGTCATTCAACACCGTCGTACAACGAAGGGTAAAGGAAAGCAACCACAAGATGATAACGCCTATCTTGGTTTTCCATTGATTATGGGGAAAGATGCGGTTAACAATATAAATTGTTTTAAGGATTCGATACCGTCTGTCTTTCATCCGTACATTTCACATATACAGGATGTAAATCCCGACGGTAACTGTGGTTTTCGATCGGTAGCTTTGGGCTTAGGGTTAAATGAAAACCGGTGGCTTTTTATCAGACAACAACTTCTATAGGAGATGGACAATAAAGAGGAATGGTGGAGAACTGTTTTTGACAGAGTCGCCTTTCAAGAGTATGATATGCTACGTCACACAATAGATTGGCAGGATGTGAAAGCCGCACCAGTTAGTCGTTGGATGTCGATGCCATACACAGGACTCCTAATTGCTCAAAGATTTGGGGTGATTGTTCATCTTTTAAGCATCGCCGGTAATCAAACATTTTTTCCATTGTGGTTTGGTCCAAACGTTCACGCTCAACATCAAACTGTATCATTAGTTCACGTCAACAGGGCTCATTTCATCCACGTCAAGTTAGACGGAGATTTTCCGATTCCCACGCCGAATGCACTTTGGAATTTGCACCGAAATGATGATGCAGCAAAATGGGAAAATATATACAGTGATCGTATTGAACGATTTAAGAAAATAATGGCTACTAATGGATCTACATTTCCACAATACTTCACGACTCACGGATGATGCTTTATTAGTTTTTTATTAATTTTAAGTATAGGGTCAATTTAATTATTTTAAATTTTAATTATTTGTAATTTTAATTATTTTAAATTAATTTTAAGTTAATTATAATTAATATTTTATTATTTTTTGATTAATTTTAATTAAATATAACTAATTTTAATTTAATATAGTTAATTATAATTTTAATTAAATATAACTAACTAATTTAATTATTTTAAATTTAATTAATTTTAAGTATAGGTTATACGCCACGTATAGGTCAATACGTGGCGTATAGAATACCAAAGGTGGGTAGCTATACGCTACGTATTGATCTATACGTGGCGTATAGCCACTTGATATACCAGGAAAACGCAGCGTACAGACCCAAACGACACAAAACAAACAAACACAAACCCATACGCGACCGGCAAAAAAGCTCGTTGATTACGATTGTCGTCTCAAAAAAACTTCGAAAAGGTACGTCTCTACACCCACGATCATTAATGTTAGGTTTATATTGAATATTAGCGGGTAAAACTGGGTAGATTAGAGATTTTTGGATTGAAACTTAAGAACTATACGCCACGTATAGGGCCATACGTGGCGTATAGTTCGTCTGAGGAAGACGATGAAGCCAGACGCCACGTATAGATATATACGTTGCGTATGGCTCATGTTCTCGGCAACTTGGCCCGCTTATGGCCTGATTGCCCGCGTATGGCTAAGTTTGCCCGGTAACTGGCCTGCGTATGGCTTGGTTGCCTTGCGTATGGCTTGGTTTACCCGGTAACAGCCTATACGCCACGTATAAGGCTACACGTGGCGTATAGGTTTAAAATAAAAAAAATTAATTATTATTATTATTTATTATTAAAAATAAAAAACAATATATTATTATTATTTAAAATTAAAAACAATATATTATTATTATTTATTTTTTATTATTTAAAATTAAAAACAATATATTATTATTATTTATCAGATATGGCGGATCATGATGATGATATTCATATGGAGGTGCTAGACGATCTTGCGCACTACCCTTTTTTGGGTTTTCCGGCTGACTCGGAGGCATATGCCCGGTGCCAGAAGCTCCGGGAGGTGCGGTTGGGTCCAGGGACTGCAGTTGATTGGGCGCTACTCGAGGAGGTACAGGAGGCCGAGCGGGCTAGGGCCATCATCGGCCAGGACACGCCATGGTCGCGTCTTTTTGATCTATCGTTCACGGAGACCTACCGAGAGGTGGTCGTCGAGTTTCTTTCGACGTTCATCTTCTCAGAGGCTGGGCTAGAGCCTCTTCCCGGGGAGGCGCCGGATATGGATCCGGATCATATTTCCTTTTCGATCTTTGGGATCGTTTACCGTCAGACCCTCCGTCAGTGGGCCGTCACGACGGGTTTCTACCACGAGCCTGAGACGGTCACGCCACTTTTTCAAGAGGCGGTGACGGAGGTGGACAAGGAGGAACTCCTTGTTTTTTGGGGCTTGATTTCAGATAGTCCTTGGTTGGTTACCAAGGGGAGGGTCTCGGGTATTAGAGACCCTTTGTATAGATATCTGCACCGGCTTATTTCGACGTCGATCGCACCGCGTCTGAAAAGCCGTGAGTGGTGCACCGATAGAGACCTCTTCTTTCTCTATTGTCTGCTTACTGGCAGGCGGTGCGACCTATCGACGTGCCTTGCACTTTATTTTGCATCTGCCTATATGCGGCAGAAGCGCGGGCTTTTGTATGGCGGTGCTTTCATCACGCAGATCATGCGCTCGGTTACACCATTTGACGTGCATGAGCCTGCGATGTCACCGGCCATTCCCCCTGTCCGATTAGACCGTCGCATGGCGAGCGGCATGCGCATCACGCACCGATTCCCGCAGGGCCTTCGGTTCGTAGGGGCCGTCCAGGACCAGGTTTGGGTCCCGGTGCCGTTGCCGTAGATGCCTGGACAGGGGGACCCGCCTATGCCTCAGCCGCTACATGGTGTGGCGATGGAGGACGGGCCGCCGCACGTCGAGGCCATCCACGACCATCCGCCACAGCATCCCCGACACGTACGTCGGTCTGTTAGGCTGGAGAGGGCTACCCAGGCATTGCTTGATGGCCTTGTTGCCGACTCACGGCGACAGGGTCGTCAACTCGATCGCATGGAGGACCTGATGATGTGGGCGGTTGGACAGATCGTTGATCTGTCACGAGCCGCCGGCATCGAGCCACGCCCACTACCACCGCGACGTCATTATCCGGACGACCCCGTTCAGGATGAGGGCGTGGCGGGTCAGGATGAGGACGGAGGCAGTCAGGGTGACGGCGGACCCGCTTAGCTTTAGTTATTTTATTTGTATTTTGTTTCTTTCGTTGTTATGTATGTAAAACATTTTGATGTATATATATTTAATTTTTTGATGTAATGTATATAATGTTTAGTTAATTTGTTTGGTTGTAATGTTTAATATTTTGTTTGGTTTGTAATGTTTAATACTTTGCTTGTTTATACTGTAAAAATATAACAAATGTTTAAAAAAAAATATATATAAAATTTATAAATAGATAACAAACTTATATTAACAAAATTATATAAATTAAAATAAAAATAAACAAAATATAAATAAAATAAAAAAATTATAATTAAATAAAAAATACCTATACGTGGCGTATAGGTCAATACGCCACGTATAGGATTCATAAACGAACAACTCTTCCAACTTTTGAAGCAAAAATATAACCCGTGCCTCATACGCTACGTATAGGTCAATACGCCACGTATTGGACCAGCCGCCAGACAGAGAATGACACGTGGCATTCTGTTGGCAGTGATTGAATTCTATACGCCCTCGTATTGCCCTATACGAGGGCGTATAGGGCGGCGGCGGGTCCAATTAGCAATATTCCGTGTGTGGTTAGAATCGCCCTTAATTAATCCTAATTAAATGCAACGTACGTGCGACTAACTGAGATAACTGAGTTTGCAATGAATCATGTTTGAACTAACGAGGTTTGAGTTAACGGAGTTAATCTGAAAATGCCGGATGTCACATTATGTTCCAACAATAAGGCTATAAATGTCTCTGTGATCAATATGACATTACCAAGAATGAGTTATACAGAGCTCCTAGATGTTTTGCAAAGACTAACCAGTAATATGTTTAATCATGTCTACTTTTTCTTAATGTGGACTATCTTTGGAAAAGCATTCAGAAAAAATAGATGATGAAAATGCAGAGTTATTTATTTTATTTTTTTTTGACATTATGGAATTATATGGGAAACAAGTCTTTGTAGTATAGAGTATAGACTTGGAATTTGTCTGTTTTTTATATATAAAAGTTAGAGGCTTTTTTTAAGAAAAACATAAATCAGAACTTTTAATTATAATGGGTAGAGAAGAGAACCTTATTATGATCCTCCGACTAAAAAGTTCTGGTCCAACTACACAAAATTACAAAAGATGCCACTGCCTCTACAATGTTCATTTAGAGAATAAAAACAACTATGCAGATGAGAAATATTCACATTAACCATCAGCTTCAACCTAATGCTAAAATATAAGTAAATATGTGTGTGTGTGTGTTGCAGTGGTTAATTTGGTAGACACGCTCTTCATGTGGCGGTTAGCAACAAACCATTGTAACCGTTCATAAAGATGCCTATTCAAAAGGGTCACAAACAGATTATAAATACAACAATATTTCCAACATTTTGTAAGGTTAAGAAAGCACACAATGTCTGCCCCCTACATGCCAAATCCACACCATTTCATGACTAAAACAGACTGTCATTAACAGATTTGTTATTACTATCACAATTCAGACAGTTTGGACGTCGCTATTGGTCTTATGACATAATCAGAATAACGACGCTTCAGATTGTCGCTAAGTGATCCGCTGACAAAGTGTTTCTTGATGTATCTGGTTAACCACATAACCAAAACTCTCTCTTATACCAACTTGTTAAATAATATTCGAACATGTTTTTTTAGTTCCTTGATAACTACGCAGTTCATCAGCTTTATCACTACGAAATACAATGTTTATTCACATCAATCTGTCAATGTTTATTTATTTATTGATTGTTTTTTATGTCTTCTCTTTCAAGAAATAAAATTTGACAAAAAAACTTGCTGAAAAAATAAACTTTTGTAAAAGACAATTATAAACAGTAATTGGCTTTCATGTTCTCATTGTTTACAAAATCCTAGCTTACAGAAGAACACTTGTTCACTTAACTTTTCATAGAGTTCAACTTTCAAACCTAGTAACATAAAACTCCTACTTTTTATTCCTAAAATTCCATCTTATTTAGACCATAAATCCAAAAACTAAGACCCTGCACACAGCTGAGAACCAATCACAATCACAATCACACTGATGTTGTCCTATAACTAATATATGATCACCGTTGGTCATTTGGTGCAATGGTAGCCCCAAGACTTTCCATAGTGGAGGTCTTGGGTTCGAATCCTGGCAACAGCAAAAAAGGGGTCTGTGGCCAGTTGGGGGTTCCTCCTGTGGTGGGCTGCCCTAGATGTTCTAGGTGTTGCCCTGGGGAAACCCAATTATCTAAGAATATCTAGCGTTGCCGTTCAAAAAAAAAAAAAAAACTAATATATGATCCATCTCGAGCAAAAATGGGCTTCGGTTCTAGGACAGAGATGTTGAACTTGAAGAAACATTACGGGAGGGGTATAGTATTGTTGCGTGACAATTAGGAAAAGTAGTTAATAGACAATTAATAATAGTTAAGGGACTGTTTTGTAAATTAAGTAGATAGTAACTTAACAACTGATTAGGAAGTCGTTTAGCTGTTAATTCCCTTGTTGTACTTAACGCCGGAAGGAAAGAGTGAGAAGGGGGCAGGCCTGATTTGAGCTAATTCTTCTTCTTTAGTTGCTTTCTTCATTTCTTCCCTTGACATTGTTATCAGAGCAATCGATCTTCAAAAGAGAGCTCACTTGTTACACTACAGTGGCAACCAACACAAGAAGAAACGAAAAGCAATGAAAGTGATTTTGAAAATCATAAATAAGAGATTTCTATACCTATTTTCACCAAGTAAGTTATGGATCTAATAGCTGAGTTTTTGTTTTCCGCCGGCGATTAGCTGGAAATCGAGGTGGATTAAATACTAATTGTTTTAGGGGATCGTATATGGTAGATTTTTCTTACAGTTTCGTATACCTGCTTTATAGGTGGGCCTTTAGTCTTAGGTAATGATGTTAGATATTTCCTAGATTACCTTTTAGACGTAGGTGTCAGTGTTAGCTACTTTCAAGATTTGTCTCCAGTAGAAGATGTGCCTCCAGTAGAAGATGTACCTTTACTTTTAGATGTGCCTGTAGTCTTAGATGTGTCTTTAGTCTTACCTACCTTGCTTTAGCCTTAGAGATTTTTTATATAATACTTCGCTTTTGCCTGCCGCTAATGATAACCTATGATATGCCAATATGATGCTCTCACTATGATACTATGTTATTTGCTATGATATGTCATGTTATGATATTGGTTTTCCGTGTATTATTTACAGTATTATACCATTTTAAAATTTTAAAAAAATAATAATAAAAAACAAAAAATAGGTTTTATTGAGCCGGGTTCTCTCTGGGTGCAGCCTCTTTATCCCACTGGGTAGAGGTAAGGCTTATTCTCATCTCACCCTCCCAGACCCTACTCGTTGAGTGAGATTCATAGGATATATGTTTGTTTGTTTTGTATCTTTTTCTTCTAAATTTGATTTCTAATAAATTTTTATAAAAGTAAAAAGAAACAGAAGCATCGGAAACTAATTATTTAAAAAAAGAGTAAATTACACATATCGTCATTTATTTATACTATAAATTACACTCTGTTTCATTTGACTTCAATAAGTATACCACATGTCATTTATTTACATACTTTTATACACTATGTGTCCTTTACACTAACCCCATCCATTTTCACTGTTAAATCCCATCACGTGCCCCTCACATGATGGGTAAAATAGTCATTTCATCGCATCCAACCACCATCTTCTTCCCCATCCCCTTCTTCTCTTCCATCGCATCCAACCATCATCACCACTACCACCATCGGATAGACTCCGGCGACCAAGTGCGGCGGGTTGTAGACCGAGCAAGGCTGATTAGAGGGTGGATTTGCGATTACGAGTAATGGAGAAACAACACTCGTTTCAGGTACAACGTTTGGGCCCATTCGCCTTCTGAACTCGTTTCTAACAGCGTTGTATGCCGGAGTGACTAGCCTCGTGAATACAGTCCCTGCCAAAACATATACCAATCCTTATTCACCATAAAACATTTAAACCCTAACACATCAACCATATAACATTCATGATCTAAATTCCATAAAACAGAGTTACGAAATATTTTTCCATTTTCGCCAAAACGGCCTGATTCGAAACCCCTTTTCCCGTTCTCATACTCCTAAACAACCTAGGCCTCTCGTTGATCTGTTTCGCGAGATCCGCTTGGCTCAATTTCTTATAAATCATCGCTTTCTGAATCAACTGCCTCACCTCCGGCGCCACTCTGTCAAGCGCTGCCGGCTGTTCCGCCTGGTCAAGCTTTCTGGCGTAGACAGCTATCGCCGGAGCCTTTATGTTAGTGCCGCCGTCGAATTTCTTCACCGTCTGGACTTAAGCACCGGCGCATAGGGCTTGGTTGACTGCTTTCGGATCGCGAAGGACTTGTGCCATTGGTTTAGATTTGTGGAGCACCACCGGCTCCCAGTCTTGTGACATCGGTCCGACAGGTCTCATCGGCATAGTGTTTAACAAAAGTGATGCAGATTGAGAGGTGATTACAAAAAATGGATTTTAATGGCGATGGTGGATGGGGGAGACTGAGATGTGATTATCTTGTAAGGTTTGACTGTTGATGGGGTACCAGATGAAACTCTACGATCGAAAAGATGGAGCAGTCATGGGGATGGGGAATATGAAAGGGTAGTGTTATTTTAAAAATTAATTATATAAATTGTCCTTTAACGGGTTAAAAGACTATTATACCCTACACATGTCAAAACTTAACATCAGTTAGTGTAAAGGACATAGCGTGTATAAAAGTAAGTAAGAAAAAGATCTGTGGTATACTTATTGAAGTCAAAGGACACAGAGTGTAATTTATAGTATAAATAAAGGACAATATGTGTAATTTACTCTTTAAAAAAAGTTCAATAAATTCAGCTTACTTGAAGAAAATTTGCATTTTTATGGTAATCATGTAAAACTCTAAAACTGACTAGCAAATTAGCAACAATTTGAACCAACATTTTAAACAAAAAAAAATGGCTGGAATTACCATAATTTATGCACAACATACAGGGAGCTTTGGCATCAATCTATCATCATATTAAAGAAGATCCATAAGCAGAAACTGATTGCACATGTTCATAGGTTGTAAAACCTTTAGTCAAGCAAAATCAATTAACAGAAACAGAACAATCAAGTGCTAAATTAGTCAAATTGATTGTAATCTCTATTTTCATATAATCGAAAACCCAATTGCGTATTGAGTTATTTATATTTAATTTCATCAAAGAACAATGTTGCATAAACAATCTAAAAACTTGCTGGTTTCAAAATCATTGGCAGAAACTATCTAAAAACTGTAAGAAATCAAAGATGAGATCAGTTTATACCCCAATCGATAACGATTGCCCCAAAAAACACAAACTTTCAATACATAAAGATAATCGGAAGCATACAACATCAATGCACAAATGTCAGTATTGAAACACACATAAACAGTAGAATCAAGAACATAAAAGGGATAAAGATTATACCTAGGATTGACTGAGAGAATATTGATCGGTGTGGGTATTGCAAGAACCCTAATTACAATCATCATCGTCAAAATCAATGATGATGGATGAACTAAAGGCCTACCTGATGATGATGATGATGATGAAGAACAAAAATAAAAAAAAAATGAAGAGAAGAAAGATCGTAGCAACAAAAATGCGAGGGACAAGGGGGAGGGCTGAAGAATAAGCGGGAGGAAGAAGAGAGAGTAGGATGCGGTTGTGGATGCCTCTAAATTGTCGTTTAAAAAATGTATATCTGGTGCAATGATAGCCTCAAGACTTCTCATAGTGGAGGTATTGGGTTCGAATCCTGGTCAATGCAAAAAAAGGGGTCTGTGCCAGGTTTGGGGGTTTACCCAGTTGGGGGTTCCTCCTGTGGTGGGCTGCTCTGGATGTTTTAGGTGTTGCCCCGAGAAAACCCAATTATCATAGAATATCTAGGTGTTGCCGTTAAAAAAATTGTATCTCTTTTAAAATCTATTTACAGTTTGAGATCCTGGTGCACAAAAAGATAAAAAAAAAACATTTTCTTTCCCTATAATTTAGAGATAAGGTGTGTTTACACATTCTAATATTCTAATATGGAATGCTCTTAGGACATTGGGTATATTCCTTATAAGTGGTCTCGTATAAAAATAAAATGCACATTAACCTTTCAAAGTTAGAAATATTACGTACGTTTGTATTATATTACACAATATATGATTTTGAAAAATGAAGACGATGTGATAAGTCTTGATTACGTTCCAGATCCTCAAACCATTGAAGAAGAACCGACGAAGACATTCTTTTGGAATTACATTGCTAAGAAACTCATGGTAACCTACGATGGGATCTCATCGAACATATCGTAACATCATCACGCCTTGACGGCGAATTATTCTTTTTTTTAACACATTTGGATTACTAACAGACCACTAGTATTATCATGTCACCGGAGTATTATCGTGCCACCAGTGATACCACCCGATCATATTCCAACACTAAGTCACCAATTCAGGAGGAAACCCAAATTTTCTGAAAAAACCCCCTTGTGAGATTCGAACTCAGTGCCTTATGGTCACTGAGCCTTATCTTACCACCAAGATATCGCTAGGCTATTATGCCTTTGACTGACGGCTAATTATTCTAAAGTTTTTTTTTTCCAATTGGTTTTTGTTTTTCATTTATTCTAGTATTTTTTATTTTTTTTATTTATTCTTTTAATTTAATAAAATCTGTTCTTTTTTATTTTAGTTTGTATTATATTTTTTATTACGTTTTATTACTACTCTACTAAAAGGGATTGCGATGCACAGTAGTATCCCCTTATTGGTTTTTATGGGCGGCAAGGTTATTTGATTGGTGGGTTTTTTTTTAAACAAAAATGATTCACTTTAAAATAATAAGGTTTCAAATCTCAGCACAAATTAAATTAGGATGACTTCTTGATGAGTCAATGCCAATAAACCTCCTGTACCCATCAACTCGGGTTCTATCCTGGGCCTGGAAATTTTTTTTATTTTTTATTTTTGGCAGTTTTTTTTTCAGTTCGATTTAACCTTTTTTTTACTACCCCTCCGCGTAGCGCGGAGATCACCCCATGTAGTATATATAATAACTTTCGTTCGTTAATTAAAATTTTTTCTTGATGTCCCAGTATAAATTTCGTTAAAAACGGAATCGTATTCAATGTAGAGTATTTTTTGTGTCGTGGGATATATCGACCGATGGTAATATGCTGATACCGTGTAGAACGTGATCGAAACCGACTGAAAAATATCTGTTCCATTATATAACTGTTTTTTATCTATGTTTCGATCTCCACAACCGATTCGCCGTAACTTTATACGTACTTAACCACGTTTCTTTTGTGTTTAGCCACGTTAATTTCACCGTCTCAACCGTTTAAGGTCTGCCTCCCACCGTGTGGCGCAGGAGCCTCCCGCCACAGAGCGTGGGGCTCACAATTGATTTGTCGTAACTTTATACATTTATTCTATGTATTTAACCACGTTTATTTTGTGTTTAACTACGTTAATGTCACCGTTTCAGCTTTTTAAGGTTCGCCTCCCGTCGCGAAGCGCGAGTCTCATTTTCTAGTTTAATTTAATTTAAAAAATGATTTAGAGATAGAGAGGGGTGTAGAGTGTACTCCTTCCCTCCACCCTTGTATACATTTTTTACTTGATTAAATTGAACAAGGAACGATGATATATTGGTGGAAGTGGTTAAACCATCTCGCATGAATCAATGGCCCTGAAGGCCGGAACCCTACCCGTCGTTTCTTTTCACTGCCTCTGACGCCAGCCACCCTCACCCTCAAAGCTGCCTAACTTTATCAAGTCAAATCACCCTTATCTACGTGTATTAGACTGAGGGGAGTGGGAGCGTGAAACAGTCGTAGGAAGTGAGGTGACGGCGTGGGTGATGTGGAACACCACGCCCGCCTGGCGTGGTCCACGCTCGTGGGTCTTCACCATGGAGAAAAGCACACTCGTGGTCTTCACAAATGTAGCCGTTGGTTGGAATTGAGCCGTTGCCTAACAGTAAAAACAATAAAAAAAAAATTTCAAATTTTATCACCTCTATATATATAAATTTAATCACCTCTATATAGAGGTGCACAAATCGGATTTTTTTTGGAACCAGATCCGGATCGGATAAGTTAACGTTGGTCAAGGACTGGATCCGGTGGAACCGGTTCCGGATCGGATCCGGTTTTGGGGTGTGAGGTTTGGAACCTTTTATCCGGTTTTATCCGATTTTGTCCGGATTTTTTGTGTCCGATTTTTGTCCGGTTCTAAATTTGTCCGGTTTTTATCCGGTCCCTTGGAAAACCATATAACCGGTTCCAGATCCGGCGGTTCCAAAAATATCCGATCCGGTTCCAAAAAATCCGGTTCCAAAAAAATCCGATTTCGGATAATCCATCGGATCGTATCCGGATCCGGTTATAATGCCCACCTCTACCTCTATATATATACAATTCTCTCCAAACCATTTCAAGCAAACTCTCAAATGGATTCCCTCAATTCACCCTCTTCCGAATCCGAAGGTATCGCTCCACTTTTTTTCAAACGGTTGCCGCTACTCTCATTAAAGTAATCAGAGACGATGCCTTACACGTGGAAAATGTTAGCGATCTATTTTTAAACACGTGTCATATCTAATTTCAACTAATCACCAACACTAATTGACCAAAATTGAGAAAATACACCAATATTTTGATGAATAAAATTCAAAATCAAAACCTGCAAAAGTTATCAAAATCCTTTACATTCTTCATCTAACTTTATAGCAATCTATCCCTACACTAGAAAACCTTCTTCACGGCTATATAATATACCAAGTGAAGATAAAGAAATAAAAGATTATCTCCCCTAATTACTTCCATTCTCAGCCCATCATGGCCAGATCTTCATCACTCGGAGTCATATTCAAATCGGGCAAAACAAACCCCCTTTGTGGAGCCTCTGTTCCTGCTTCTACTCTACACGATTTGGTAACCCTCATCGATGTCAATTCCTGTTCATTAACCTTTCTTTTTTCATTTACCTGAAAATTGAAAAAAAAACTAATTAATTTTAAAGATATAATATTATATTATAATAAATAAAAGATAAAAAGGCTATCCTTTCAAGTGGAATATCAAAAAGTCATAAAGATATAGCCGACAAACGTTCACGCACCAAAAACATAAATCAATTTTATTATTACATGAAATTTAATAATTTATGCAAGAATTAAAAAATATATAAAAAACAGATGATGTAGATAAAGACAAAAGTGCCCTCCGCGTCTGGGGCTGACCACCCCCAAACCCTTTTTTGCTTTTAAAAAAACGGAAAGGGTAGATTTGTCTATAAAATATTTAATTCGTATTCCGGAAGTTACATTTTTTCTTTGGATCTTGTTGCATTTTGTTAAGTTAGTAATAATAATATATAATAATAATAATAATGATATAATAATTTTATAAGTTAGTTAATACAAAGCTTAATCTTTTGTTTTTTTTAATTTATAATTAGTTTTTGGAAAGATTTATTTAAACTGTTAGCATTAAATCATCAAAAATTACAAAAATATCCTGGAAAATCACGTCACAAGAAACAGAAGAAAAGATAGGTTTCGGCCTAATAACAAGTGGGTATTTTCGTAATTAATTGACTTCGGAGTTCGAAGCAGACCGATAGGCTTTCGCCGTCGGTAATATACTGACGGAAAACGTTTCTGTCAAAATTAACGAAACTAGAAAGTTAAACTTCACTGGCGGTAAATTAGAAGGAACGACAGGGGTAAATTGGTAATAGATCTTTATAAATTGTTTGTACTTTTTTAGCTTTTATTCCGTTTCTAAAAAATATAAATGGTTTTAACGATGTAAAGTGACAAAGTCACGCTTACGCCTATAGTCTGCCGGAAAATTCTGACGTCACACAGATCAGATCGGAGAAAATCGGTAGAAGAGAGAGAAGTCTGATTAGAGAGAAAAACCTTAACGGATCTGCAACCGGATGAGAGATCTGACGGACGACTAGATTCATCGCTGGTTGAACCGCCGCTCCAGGACAGATGTGTGGTAGGACTACCACGATGTTCTTTCCCGCCGTTCGTGGCGGTGGCTGTTGAAGCGGTGGATTTCGATCGATACTTCCGATGGCCCCAGCGCGGAGGAAGAATTTTCGAAACTGACGTTGACGGTGCCGGCGGTGGAGGAGGAGCGCGTAATGAATCTGAATCTGACGAATGTTTCACTTGTAATAAAAACTCCGCCACCAGAACGTCGTTCGTCAACGCCGACTGCAACCAGCGGTCCGTCATCGGAGCTGTTTTGATTCTGTTCGCCGCCGTCACGGAGAGATGATTCGAGGAGCTTTAGAGAGAGAGAGAGAGAGAGAGAGAGAGAGAGAGAAGGGGGGGGGGTGAGATGAGATGGGGAAGTGGGGAATGGAGGTGATGCAAGATTGGAGAAGGATTTTATAGGAGCATTGGAGATGAATTATATGGGAATATAAATTGTTTTTTATTTATTTCTGGTAATTAATTTCGATGAGAAAAAATGAGTTTAATACATTAAAAGCTCAATTTCGATCTAAGTATTTATTACCTGTTATAAATTTTAGAAAAATTATATATGGTAATATTTAATGAAGTAAATGATACTAATCTTATTATGATGTACATAAAATCATAAAAAATATCAAGTGAAAACAAACTTTAGAGGTTATAAAATAGCAAAAAATACTTTTAAAAATACTCTTTATAGCTAAACCTATTAAGTTTAAGTCAAACTTGAGCCTAACTTTAAAACTTATATAATAAATAAGTTAAATATCTTATGATACTAGCTTATAGACTTATGTATTAAAAATAATACAAAAAATAAATCTGTAAATATTTTTTATAATAAAGAAATAAAAAGGAGGCAATAAAGATCATCAATAATATAATGTACTTTTAAACACTAATCTCCCCTTAACCCTAAGTCACCATGATAGAAGCTTGAACTGAGGATGTCCACCTAATCGAAGCAGTAAAATATTAGAAATTGGTCTAGAAAATAAATCTATATTATGAAACAAAATTAAGATAATGGCAGGCGATATGAAAGCCACAATATTATCATTTAACGCCCTTCTTTTTTTATGTTTCAGCAACAACATAATATAGACTAAAAGTACAAAAATATTCAGAATGTTACCAAACCCTACTTCTAATAAGATATATAAGGTAGTTCACTCGTCACTATATTTGCAATTAATGTAAATATAAAACCACAAACTCATCAGATTAGAATAGAAGGAAGTAAGGCGGCGTGTGATTTTAAGGAACTGTAACCTGAAGATACATTAAAAGTACATTGCCTGTAGGATTCACTTAACAAAATATTATAGGTAAAGCGATTCAGTTAAACAAAAGAGTCAAAGAAGAATACCATCACAAACATCATCTAATTAGGTTAAGATTATTTATAAAGGCCTAATAAAATAATTAGTTTGATGCTGATACTGGTTGCAACAAAATGATTATCAAAAGGTAAAGTAAAATTACATACAAATGTTTGATTCGAATTTGAGATCTATCTATCCTCAGTAATCAAATTTTTTCTAAGCACTCAAAACCATTAATTTTGAAGTGTAATTTACTACAACTGATTATCTAATTGTATCAACTTAAAATACCCCCTAAAAACTTATATTAATTTTTTTTTGCTTTTAAATAAAAAGGAATAGGACCCATAAAGTTTTTTATTATTATTTTTTCTTTTAAATAAGGGGCATTTTGGTAATTCCTGTAAATTTGATAGAAAAGTCAATTGACATCCACTCCAGTGACTATGTGTGTTACGTTCGTGCAAACTATTGGGTTGAACCTGTAGTTTCCTAAAATTATGGGCCATAAGTGAAATCCGTGTAAACCCCCGGTTCCGAATGAACACTTGACTCTTTACTGTACACTTGGTGGGCGGGCATCCTACCGTGTCGTCCGATACGACCCCCACCATGCCTTCCGCCTCTTACTCCGACCATTTTGTTATATAAGAGAGGGAATGTAATGTCATCACGCTAGTTAACAAATAGAATTCAACAAGTATTGTAAGATGTTAATGTACACTGGCCATCTGCAATTAACCATTACGCTACCTTTCGATTTCTATTTGATCACCTTTATGATTTCATCAGAACACAAGTCCTAACCTAACATGTAACAAGGCATACTATTCGTACACTACTTTCATACATGATGTCGTGGCTCGAGTTACCCGTACTGGCATCCGCTTTCGGTCCCATTCACAGTTTAAGTTTAGACACTTGGAATGTCCAAATCTCTCAAACTATTGCTCTGATACCAACTTGTAAGGCCCCAAACCCGGGAGGCCTCACTTGTTGGATTTACTCATTCACAAACAGTTCTTAAACTAGAATATCAAATAACGCAACGAAAAATTTCATTCAAACATAAGATCTACATTGTTCAACATTCGGAAGCGTAAACATTGTCTATAACATAAATATGACATAGCAAAATCAAAATGGGATGCAAGACTTCATAGATTGATCGGGTAACTATTCATCGCTTGCCAAACATCACCGTCCATATCCATACCTGTCTTAACCTGAATGTGCATACTAAAAAGTCAGCTACGCTGGTGAGTTCTAGCTTTACATAAAACTTTAACTTAAACATTTGCTAAAACATAACATTTATTCATTATTAATAAAAGCGTACGTAAAAACATGCAATAACATAACATTAAACATAAGTCAACAATAAACCGAATCTGCGCCTTTTCGTAAGCGTCAATTCCTCATTACAGCACGGTACTTCATAGAGCACACACACCGACCTCAAGCGCGGCGCTTCATAGAGCACACGTACCAACATTAACCATTCGTAACAGTCAATTCCCTTCAAGCACGGCATCCCAAAGGATAGCACGTACCACACCTTAAGTACTATTCCCTCGCAGAGAACAGTACCTCATTAGGGATCCCGGTAATCCCCCATTGGTGACCTTCATCACCCCTTTCCCATCCAATTGTACAACCGTTGGCCAGCCATAAAGGCCCCTATAAAGGTAAGGCCCATACATACATGCATACCTTCATTCCCGAAGGAATCCATGGCAGATTCGTTCATTTTGTGACTTTCATAAAAACCTTTACTTCTTTCAGTTAAAGCATTCGCACGTTTTATTAAACATCATTTCATTTGTAATCATTTCATAAACTTCATTTGGCAAGACCTTTCATAAACACATTTCAACTTTCCTTTCGTAAACATCATTTCATAAAACATCGTTGTGTAAGTATGCACACCAGCCCAAAAATGTAATTTAAAGCATTAAAAGAAGGGCTCAAGAACTCACCTGGTAAGCTAATCTCGGTTGTCCTAAACAAAGGTCCAACAACGTCACTTCTGATCTGAATTGATTAGTTAAATACACATCAGACCTAATCCCGACTCTAACGGTTTACTCGTTCTGTTGTAGGCGTACTTACGGCTAAGTTCGCCCCTTATAACCCTAGCGAACATACAGGCGAACATAGGCTAAGTTCGCCTAGTTCATGCCCAGCGAACTTAGTAAGTTCGCTACCATAAGTTCGCCTCCTCTACATTAGGCGAACATGTTAAGTTCGCCATCCTTGCTTCAGGCGAACATGCTAAGTTCACCTGAACTGGTTCTTTTCCCAAACAAACTCAACCGTAATGAGGACGTCTAGGTAGAATACGCTTCTTTAATTCTAACGAAAATCGGGCAGAATCCCGTTTATTTTTTGTCTAATCCAGACAATTCAATTTGTCTAATTTCCAATACCAAATCAATACCAATGATCCATAACAATCGTGTTTTTAACTACTAGCATTATTAATCATCTTTCTATACGTTTATCACTTATATATAAATAATAAATCTTGTCGTTTATTGTTTGTTGTTCATATATAACTCTACACATCCCCTCAAACACGGTATTCTTGACCCGAGTCGATAATAATAATAATCAATATTCTATGGGTTTTAAGAATTATACCTTCTCGAACACGGTTCCAAGAACACGAACCCGTTTTGACGATTATACTCACAAGCCATACCATTTTCGTCAATGCATTGCAAACACCCCAATGAACCACCATTACCCACCGTCAACCACCGTTAACTTCCATGTGAGCTCCGACCACCGCCGTCACCTTCATGTAAGCCACCGTGAATCCTCACGCAACTACTAACCATCATCACTAACTGTCATAACCTTGAAACCAGCATGTCGCCACCATGAACCACTAACAGCCACCACCATGACTTTCATGGTCATCCACACTTAACCTGCTCCTTGCATTCACCATCATGACCTACCACCACCAGCAACCATGAAGCTCAACACCCACTACCACCTCACTGACATGGGACTCACCACCGTTGTCACCAACACCATTATCGTCTCCACCACCGCTGACCACCTGGTACGAACCACCATCCTCCACTGTTACCGTGAGCCTCTATCACCCCTACTTCCGCCGTGAGAACCATACCACCACGCCATTGCGTCACTAGCAGCCACTACCATCACCCACAATGAAACCCGTACGACCACCACCACTGTTACAAGTCCGCATCTGAACCCACACCACCAGCTAACAAAACTGCCACTAGTGCTCGCTACTAGGTAATCATGTTCCAGTGGGTTTTCTGAGTAGCCGGAGTCCCTGTCGCCGCCGGAGTGCGTCACAGTTGTCAGACACCAGCACCGTTACTCTCTTTCTCTCTCAATTTCGACTACGCTGTGAACAACATGGTGCTGTGAGATGATGTACGTATTCGTCCCCGCGAGCTCCTCCACGTACAACGATCAAGACGGGTTACTATTTGGTCGGATTAGGGTTTGACGGCGGAGGTGTGTGCGTAGAGCTACAGGTTCGACGAAGGGGGGGGGGGGGTGGTGTTTTGCTCAGGAATGTAGGCGACGGAGGAAGATGATGATATAGACGTTGGCGGCTGGAGCAAATGGGGAAAGGATTTTAGGTTTTAAAATTTTTTCCTTTTGCTCCCTTCTTCTTTGCCATAATGACACATTGGGTCCTTATAATTCCACTAATTATCCCACTTTTTCCGTAACTTTAAATCTAGTTATTTAGGTTATAGTTATGTTTAAACTTTTAAAACTTTGGAATGTTACAAGTCTATTCTCCTTATAAGAATTTCGTCCTCGAAATTCGATCCTTCTAATAATATAATTTAAACCTCGTATCTCTTACCAGGTACTCTCTCAGGTTCCTTTGAACCAACATGACTTTCATCATTCAAAACACGAACACTCGTTGTCATACGCGTACTGTACGTAGTTAGAGTTTATACCATCGCTTGGAATGATTACATGCCATGACTATCTCTTCTATCTTTGCAACAAGCATCTCTTGATGTTGTCTCGAGTAGCTTTATCTATTTGGCTCTCATATATATTTCACGGGTGCGACTTAACTTGAATCCACTAAACACTTATGTGGCTTTGACATGCGGAGTAAGCCACACATTCCTTTCGAAACTTAGGGGTATTTCTTAGGAATTCCAGCGTCTTTCATCTGAACCATACTCTAGACTGTAGAGGTTGATCATCCTATGCTTTTCCATTGCTAGATTTCTTGTGTAGTCTTAGCTATACCCGTCTAGTTCTTGATAGACGTTATCTCGTTCGGCATCGTACATCCCTAGTCGGTCTTTAATATTTAACTGTTAGGGTTCTTATCTCGTCATTCTACGTGAACTATCTTATCAAGCTCAGAGTCATCCACCGAAAACTCTATTGCCATAATTCATTTCCTCGTTGAATTTTTCTACTCTGTCATGTAGACGGTTACTATCGATCATCTCTCGACTGTTTGGGTCATTGTGTATACCTCATAAGCTATCCATGGTGCATTCGTCCTCGAAGGACCATACCATGTCGTTCTCGAATGAATCATACCATCCTGTTCCTGAGTGAATCCCATTATAAAGTTTTCGAAGGTACCGTACCGTCTCGTTCCCGAAGGAACCACATCGTCTCATTCCCGAAAGAACCATATCGCTTTGTTCCCAAATGAACCATATCGTCTCGTTCCCGAAGGAACCGTATCGCTTCGTTCCCGAAAGAACCATATGAAGTATTACCCACCACACTCAACTTGTCGGGAAAGTATTCATTCAGACGGAACACTAGGTATACGATCTTTACATTCATATTTTTTATACACAATCTCCTCCTAGTCTTTCTTTCAAGCATACTTGTCAGGGTTTTACATTTCACATCATTGATTTATGGTACCCATTCTTCTTTCCTACCCTTGAATGGTCTTAGGGATTGGCATCCCATCTGACCGACAATACATATTCTCTAGCCGCTCATTTCCGTTAGCCTTTTCTGTATGCAATTTTTCTAAAGTCACCTTCGTTAGTCTTACTAAGGATAAATGACACGTGCGGTGACACTTGTACTTTCATTTCCTTTCTAGCTTCAGTGGGACCCTTAACGGCTTTCCAATTCTAACAACCCTCGTGGTTATTGATTAGACTTAGCCATAGTACAGCGTTCTATGAGTCGTCTTGAATTTCTTTTTAGTGCCCATGCCTTACTTCACATTGTTTTCAAAACTTGTCCTTCACAGTCGGGTCGGATCTGGTTTCATTTGGTTTAGCCTGCATGTATTAATTAACATCGATGTTCCCGTTACTTGTTGTTGTTGGTATAATTATCTTCTTGTTTCAGGAGATACTCATACTAGTTGTCTGGGATCGCCTTCTACATGGAGAGATGCCATTTGTGCATTCATGCATTCATATATTCTTTGGACATACACTTGTGTGGTTATTTCCTTCATACTCATATATACTCCAACAGTAGGCTGGTTTTTATTCATCATGACGTCTTTGTGTTAAGCGTAGTCCACACTAGCTCTATGGCATTCTTCATACGTATGCTCGTCCAACTTAGGTAAAACCGAAGTTTCATTCCTCCTCATCTTGCCCGTGGCTCGTACTTGCTGACATCATTAACCTTTGTAAGGTACACCATCTTTGACATTGTTGCTATTACTAATGATGTTCATCAATCTCTTTAAATTGTTACTCGAGTGACTAACATCTCGTAGTCATAGTTGAGTAATTGGGTCAACTCTGATACGTAAGGATTAATCAATACCATAAGATTCACTATCATGCACGTGCACCTGTAAATTCACAATTACGCGGATCCAACCGTAATTGCCAATTTACCTTACTTGAGCATTATAGTTCCTCTTATAACATTTCATAATACTCGCGTCTCTTCAAAGTTGAGATTTTCTCCCGGTATTCTTCTTGACACCTCTTACCATTCCCGCGCTAAGTCCACACAACAGATGACAATCGGAACACACTCGTATGTTCTCATGCACACTACCTTTCGGTTCCGAATGAACACTTGACTCTTTACTATACACTTGGTGGGCGGGCATCCTACCGTGTGACAACCCGGACTTTTTAGTCCAACTCCGTTAACTATTTCAGTTAAATCCTAACTTATTTAACAAATCTCAAACTATAGGGACTATTTCTGCCTATATTCTAAACTTAAACTTCAGGGACTAGTTGTGCAATATTCCTAAACTATTCTGTTGACTTTACAAAGTCAAAATCATATTCTTGTTGACTTGTAATAGTCAAACTAACCATGTTCTAACTCCATCCAAACTTGAAGGACCAATTCTGCCCATTTCAAAACTCTAAAGCATGAAACTAGAGGGACTAATTTCGTAATTAAACCAATTTTGAATTCTTTGACTTTTGAAAGTCAAACCAGATGTTCTTGAACCTGAATTCACGACTTGTAACCGATTCCCATTCGAGTTTGTAACTGTTTTGCACATCAAGATCATTAACGAATGTTATTACAGCTTTAACCATCCATCATTGTGCGAATTAATCCCAATTATGGGAATTCATGTTGAAATCGTCGACAATTTTAGCTCATCCCTCAAATCCGATCATTTCGATCACTATACTCGCAAACTAGTAATCTGCACACCTCAAACGAACTCACTAGAAGCTTTTGCACACACCACATTCATCAGAGAAGCAACAGATGTCGCCGGGAACCAGGTCTGTCATCATCGGCACCTGATCTACTCGATCACCATTAATTCAATACCAATTCAGGTAACTAATTACACCATCACCTTCGTTTTTATCCGTAGAATGAAAGCCCTAAACCAATTAGGGCTTACAACATCAATTCGATCAAGTTCTTAAATCTAGGGTTCATACAATTTCTGTTTAATCGAACCCTATTCCCGATCCATTCTAAATCCAATTAATATACATGATTAGCTTCGCAATCCCCTGTATATTAAAAGCCCTATGTTAATTTCACAATTTATCATCGAATTGATGGAAACCCAGTGACTAGGGTTTGTTCGTAATCCGATTTGGGGCTTTTGATCTTAATCACAACCAAAATCAAATTAAAATCTATAGACAGATTCGTGATGTTTTTATGAGTAAAAGCCCTATGATTCCTACAAGTTTTAACATCAGATTCGATCAAACCAATCTGATGTTCATACCTAGGGTTTCGGCTTTTGAAACAATAATTAAACGATCCCGAACTCATCGATTTTGAAATCAAACTCAACCTCAGAACCGAAATCAATCACTTAACAAAACCCCTTTGCTTCTGTTTCAATTCGTATTCGAAATAGTTGGATTAGGGATGGTTTTGGTCCGGATCGCGATAGGGGGGAAGAACCCACTAGAGTTTATGATTAAAACCTTTTGAATCCAGTTCTGTTTGCGATTCCCTAGCGGGCAGGACTGGTAGAGCGTGTGACTGGTGGGGAGGAGACCCGGGTTCGAGTCTCCCTCCCCCTATTTTGGGTTTTTTTATTTATTTTAAGCAATTATTTAATTATAAAACCTTTCCTATACTATTATATTCATATATATATGTGTTCTAGCCCGGGAAACAACCCGTAGACTCGGGATTGATTTTATAACTTATAATAACTAATAGTTCCACTTTTTAAATAATATATTCATATTATTTTCAAACCGTAACTTAGTATAAAATGATATGTTTATATTATTTTTAACTCGTGACTCCTAGTATTAAATAATATATATTTTTATATTATTTCGTATCGTTTTATAACCTCGTGTGACGTTTGAAACTAAATAATAATATAATTAGTTATATTATTTACTCGCGTTTATTACTTCGATTAAAAATAATATATTTATTATTTTTGCCACAATGATTATTTAGTAATCATACGAACCTAAAAATAATATATTAAATTATATTATTTTCTTAACGTTTGTAAATGACTTTAACGTACGAATGTATTTATTTATTTATTATTCGTTATTAACGTACGACACGCAACGCTTTTCCCTTAATGATTATATTAAGAAATTTATATAATTCCGTAGACACGTTCGTCTACTCTTAAATCCTTACAAAGCGTTAAGATGTTCTAACTTCCGTGTCGTCGTCACAAATCCCAACTTGTCCCTAATTTATGTGTTTATAATTTTAGGGCATACGTAAGTCGTCTGAGACTTACACTCGTGGTTTCAACTTATCTTTTGTGTGATCCAATCCACTACTTAATCCAGGTGTGTTTTCACGGCCCCGTTTACTATTTTACTTGGGGCAGAAAGCATGATAAAACACTTTTGGTTTTTGTAGATCATATATATGATCGTTTGTTATGACTATGCGTAAACTCTATCATTAAAGTCCTCAAATTGAACCGTTTAAATATGAAGAATAGCGAGGTATGTTGAGTAGTACTACTGGGTTTGACAAACCCCACCCGCGGTAGTCGCGCTAACTCGATTGGAGGTCGAACGGGTGTTATATTAACCTAAAACATGCACCATGGTTGATAGACCCGGTGGAAGGCATTCAAACGTAAACTGTCAGTCTACGGTTGCGAGCGCATTAGTATACATGAATATTGGTTAGCTACCTTTTTGATATATATATTGAATGTACAATAAACTGCAAACGCTTTATTTGAAACGATCGAAATCTGTGAACTCACCAACTCAGTGTTGACCCGTTTTCCTTACATGTTTTCTCAGGTTGGCACTCAGGATCACGTTAAGTCATGCATGTGTCGTGGACTGCAATTGAAATAACTACTTTTGAATAATGTTTATGTTTATTGTATTTTGGCATCCGCTTGTTTTCTCAGGATCACGTTAAGTCATGCATCCGTTTTCCTTACATGTTTTCTCAGGTTGGCACTCAGTAGTACTACCGGGTTTGGGGCCTTACAAGTTGGTATCAAATCAAAACGGGATGCAAGACTTCATAGATTGACCGGGTAACTCTTCATCGCTTGCCAAGCATCACCGTCCATATCCATACCCGCCTTAACCTGGATGTGCATACTAAAAAGTCAGCTACGCTGGTGAGTTCTAGCTTTACATAAAACTTTAACTTAAACATTTGCTAAAACATAACATTTATTCATTATTAATAAAAGCGTACGTGAAAACATGCAATAACATAACATTAAACATAAGTCAACAATAAACCGAATCTGCGCCTTTTCGTAAGCGTCAATTCCTCATTACAGCACGGTACTTCATAGAGCACACACACCGACCTCAAGCGCGGCGCTTCATAGAGCACACGTACCAACATTAACCATTCGTAACCGTCAATTCCCTTCAAGCACGGCATCCCAAAGGATAGCACGTACCACACCTTAAGTACTATTCCCTCGCAGAGAACAGTACCTCAATAGGGATCCCGGTAATCCCCCATTGGTGACCTTCATCACCCCTTTCCCATCCAATTGTACAACCGTTGGCCAGCCATAAAGGCCCCTATAAAGGTAAGGCCCATACATACATGCATACCTTCATTCCCGAAGGAATCCATGGCAGATTCGTTCATTTTGTGACTTTCATAAAAACCTTTACTTCTTTCAGTTAAAGCATTCGCACGTTTTATTAAACATCATTTCATTTGTAATCATTTCATAAACTTCATTTGGCAAGACCTTTCATAAACACATTTCAACTTTCCTTTCGTAAACATCATTTCATAAAACATCGTTGTGTAAGTATGCACACCAGCCCAAAAATGTAATTTAAAGCATTAAAAGAAGGGCTCTAGAACTCACGTGGTAAGCTAATCTCGGTTGTCCTAACCAAAGGTCCAACAACGTCACTTCTGATCTGAATTGATTAGTTAAATACATATCAGACCTAATCCCGACTCTAACGGTATACTTGTTCTGTTGTAGGCGTACTTACGGCTAAGTTCGCCCCTTATAACCCTAGCGAACATAGGCCAAGTTCGCCTAGTTCATGCCCAGCAAACTCAGTAAGTTCGCTACCATAAGTTCGCCTCCTCTACATTAGGCGAACATGTTTAGTACGCTATCCTTGCTTCAGGCAAACATGCTAAGTTTGCCTGGACTGGTTCTTTTCCCAAACAAACCCAACCGTAATGAGCACATCTAGGTAGAATACGCTTCTTTTATTCTAACGAAAATCGGGTAGAATCCTGTTTATTTTTTGTCTAATCTAGACAATTCAATTTGTCTAATTTCCAATACCAAATCAATACCAATAATCCATAACAATCGTGTTTTTAACTACTAGCATTATTAATCATCTTTCTATAAGTTTATTACTTATATATAAATAATAAATCTTGTTGGTTATTGTTTGTTGTTTATATATAACTCTACACGTCCCCTCGAACACGGTATTCTTGACCCGAGTCGATAATTATAATAATCAATATTCATTGGGTTTTAAGAATTATACCTTCTCGAACACGGTTCCAAGAACACAAACCCGTTTTGACGGTTATACTCACAAGCCATACCATTTTCGTCAATGCATTGCAAACACCCCCATGCACCGCCGTCACCTTCATGTAAGCCACCGTGAATCCTCACGCAACTACTAACTACCATCAATAACTGTCATAACCTTGAAACCACCATGTCGCCACCATGAACCACTAACAGCCACCACCATAAAGTTTATGAAACCACCATGACTTTCATGGTCATCCACACTTAACCTGCTCCTTGCATTCACCATCATGACCTACCACCACCAGCCACCATGAAGCTCAACACCCACTACCACCTCACTGCCATGGGACACACCACCGCTGTCACCAACAACATTATCGTCTCCACCACCGCTGACCACCTGGTACGAACCACCATCCTCCACTGTTACCGTGAGCCTCTATCACCCCCTACTTCTGTGGTGAGAACCATACCACCACGCCATTGCGTCACTAGCAGCCACTACCATCACCCACAATGAAACCCGTACGACCACCACCACTATCACAAGGCCGCATCTGAACCCACACCACCAGCTACCAAAACTGCCACTAGTGGGTTTTCTGAGTATCCGGAGTCCCTGTCGCCGCCGGAGTGCGTCACAGTTGTCAGACACCAGCACCGTTACTCTCTTTCTCTCTCAATTCCGACTACGATGTGCACAACATGGTGCTGTGAGATGATGTACGTATTCGTCCCCGAGCTCCTCCACGTACAAAGATCAAGACGGGTTACTATTTGGTCGTATTAGGGTTTGACGACAGAGGTGTGTGCGTAGAGCTACACGTCCGACGAAGGGGGGGTGGTGTTTTGCTCAGGAATGTAGGTGACGGAGGAAGATGATGATATAGACAATTGCGGCTGGAGCAAATGGGAAAGGGGTTTTAGCTTTTAAATTTTTTCCTTTTGCTCCCTTCTTCTTTGCCATAATGACACATTGGGTCCTTATAATTCCACTAATTATCCCACTTTTTCCTTAACTTTAAATCTAGTTAATTAGGTTATAGTTATGTTTAAACTTTTAAAACTTTGGGATGTTACACTATGTATTGTTTATGTAACATACCGAAAATCGATGAGTTAATGGGTCGGGCTAGTGAGTGACCCGAACCCCTAGTGAACGAGTCGTTTAGAAAATGTGGAGTGTAAGTTATGAACTAAGGGACCCGGTTAGCCAATTAGTGAAATGTTCGAGTCCGGAACGCACGGGAAAGAAACACAAGGGCCCGAATGAAACTTTTAATGGTTTAAAAGCCACCTAATGTGTGATTATGTGATTACATCTTGAATGACGTGAATTCGTATTAACGTGATTCTTAGTATGATGCGAGAGCATGGTTGATTGGGTTGAGAGAGTAGACTTTTATAGACATGAATCTGAATTTGTCTGTGTCTAGGGTCCTAAGTTAGTTTCACTAAAGTGTTAACGTTAGGAGATGCGTTGAGTGCATCGGGTGTTATACATCTTATGTATAGGTGGATGTTTTGGACGGTGTCCTGTGAAGGGTGATGGTTATGTATGTATGAATGTTTAGGATGATGTCCGATGTGCGACATCTGTGTTGTAACCCCGTGTGTTGGTGTTTTATGTCTAATCTGATTAGTGTGTGATTTGAACCGTTGGTACGGCCCGTGTGGAATTTGTATGAGTACGTGGTGACGTGTGGCATCAGCCACCCTTATGATGAATAGGTGATGGGATTCAAAGGTTTGTGTATCTATGAATTACTTGGTCATGCTGTATGCACGTGGATTTACTCAGGTCCAGTAGTTTGTGTGTGCACATGGTGCAAGTTAGGGGTCTGGGTTGCTTGTTTTGGATGTTGAACATTTTGTATTTTGTCATTTTGTTATGTCGATATGTGTCCTTTTAGTACACGGTGGGTCGTGTGTAGGACGTGTAGTTGTGTGCTCAGGTAGGGTACTTATTTCCTTGATGTTTTTCTTGACGTTCGATGTATCGAGAAGGTGCGAGGTGTTTTGATGATTTTCAAACAATCGGCGAGGTGCTTCTGTGAGATGCCTATACTTATATCTTGGAATTTCTGAACGCGAAGCTAATGGGCGGAATTATGGGAGGTTGATGTTGAAAGTGTTTACGTGGACGCTTAATCGGTAGATATTTATGGTGCGATCGGGATAACGACGTTGCGAATTTCAACGCGAAGTAACGAGGTGACGAAATGGTCTTCATGGATACGTTCCATATGAAGGATTCGGTCAACGTGGGATACAAGAAGGCCGGTGACGTTCTCTCATAACGAGGCGACAAATAGCCGGGGCATATGCTATAACGGACTTCATGTTCGTACATGACGGAAGAGACGCGGTCGGTAATCTTGAAAAATGATAAAGGAACGACGATGAAAGCGAAAGAAGGAGAGACAAGTGCTGGTTTGCACATGGATTTCCTAGAAAAGAAGGTCCTATGCTGGTAAACATATGTCTAAATTAAGGCGGGCTCCTGCGGAGCATCGATTGAAGCAAATGTTTTTCTCTCGAAACGGAGATGATGGTGGTATGTGGATTTTTGGGAATCATCGGGAGCCGATGATCATAACTCTAGTTTTGGGTAATTTGTGTTTGTTTAAGAGGGCACGTTGAACGCATGATAACGAAGTAAAGAAGCATTTCGAAAGAGGGACGTTGTGATAATAGAGGTTGGGGGAGTTTTGCACAAGCTCCTGGAGATCATCTGAGAAGGACGAATGAACGACCCTTACGATTGGTATAAGGTATTGGGCTTAACCTTCAGAAATCATCGCAACATGCCGATCAGAGTATGAGACGAGGAGAATGATGATCATACGATGGAGAAGCAATGAAGGCTTCTATATGTGAAAAGCAGGAAGCCTACTTGGGGTGATGGCTGTCAGAGTGACGAGACCATTAGGACTATACAAGGGACAACGGCAAACGTGCCGATGAGCTAAAAATGAAAATGCAACGAATGAAGGGGCGTTTACTTATAATGTGATACGTAGTACTAGGGATAGTACGCACAACGTTGATAAGGATAACAAGGGCGATGAGTATTGTTGAGGATGATGACAATGAAACCTTCGTGAAAAGGTTGGTATTCAAGGAAATTACGGAATGTCACTTCCAACAAGTGTCAGGGTGGCGGGAGTTGGTTAAGCAGCTCTATGATTTTCTTAGTTAAGGATACAGAGTGGGGATCAGGTAGAAAAGTGATGTGCCGTTTGATTAATAGCTGGAAAGACGAGAGATGAAGGGATAGGTAGGTGACACCTACAAGTCCCGAAGTTGAAAGCGGGCAATGGGGATGACCTCTTTGAACACCAAGGATGGTGGCCGAATTGTAAAATAAAGTGGCAGTGACGATAAGTACGAACGTGAATGGATGACATAAAGTGATTTTGGGGCACCAGTTGGAACTGGATGTAAGTTGTGTTGGTTTGTGCAGACACAGGATTCGAGGACGAATCCCTTTTTAAGGGGGACAACTTGTAACATTTTGAAAATCGACGAGTTAATGTGTCTGGCTAGTGAGTGACCTGAACCCCTTGTGAACGACTCATTTAGCAAATATGGAGCGTAAGTTATGAACTAAGGGACCCGGTTAGCCATTTAGTGAACAGTTCAAGTCCGGAACGCACGAGAAAGAAACAAAGGACCCTGATGAAACTTTTAATGGTTTAAAAGCCACCAAATAGAAACCCTAGGCCATAATCGGCCTAGGACTTGTGCGCGACGGCTGGGAGCAGAGAAAGAGGGAGTCGGCGACTAGAGGGTGGCCGGACGAGGGTGAACGGCGGCGGAGGCAAGCCAGCGACTTCCGTACTTCGAAAAGGTAATCCCTGTTATGTTTATTATACGCTCGTGTATTCGTTTTCTTGCATGGTTCGGCTAGGGTTTTGGGCTTGGAGGAAGATGGTGTTCGATGATGTTGATTGTGAGGTTGAGGGGCGGCAGGTGGCGGCGATGGTTGATGGTGGTGCCACGTGCGTGGAGGTGGTAGAAAGCAAGCATGGGATACGGTGGTGCCCAGTTTGTGTGGTGGCGGACTGCCGAGGAAAGAAGAGAGAGGAGAGGAGTGTGAGGGCATGAGGAGGAGGATACGGAGGCCGGTGTTGGCTGTGGTGGTGGTGCACTACGACGACGAAAAGCGGAGCATGATGGTGGTCTTGATCGGGTAGGGCTCGGCTAGGGTCTTGCGTGATGAGGAAGACAACGGGGACGTGGTGGTAGTGCACGGTGAGGGAAGCTGAAGAAACACTCGTTTAGGGTTTTTGCATGGTGGCTGACGGTCTATTAAAACTATAGTAAAAACCTAATCTAGACAACTAAGTAATACTCTGGAAAACCTAGGAACTAGACCGCACTGACAGGCAAGTGTACCTATCGAATGTAGCTAAGCCTAATAGTAAACCGGATTATCGAACCCTAGAGACACCGTATAACTAAACTAGACTCTGACTAGAACTAAGATTATACGTTTGGGGGTTTTTCTATAAACTACTGATTAAAGGTAAAGAAAACAGATGAACGAATCTAACAATCAACCAATAGACTCGAGAAATATCAAGAATGAGAAGAACACTAATGATGTAATGCTAAATACCCTGTGTTAAAGAGTCTAAGTCGTATAGTTTAAGCGTTTAGCTTTGTATCTCAAGTCTGTTTTATATGCGTTTAGTATTCTTGTATCTTACAGGTTGAACATGATAATTGATAGGAGAACTACGAGTTTAAATCAAGAGGTTAGCAGCATACACGGGACCCAGAGAAGTCAAAGTCAAAGAAAATCAAGAAAACATGGAATTTAAGGTCTTCGCGGTACTGGGAGAGAAGTTTCGCAGTACGCGAGGGGCTTAAAAAACCCACCCGACTATTTTGGCCTTCGCGTTACGCGAAGGGCTGGCCAGTTTTCCTCGTGGTACGCGAGAGATGGACATTTCGGCAAAATTAACCTAATTTCAATTAGAAGCCATGTGGGAGTTCATAATCGAATTAACTTGCATCTAGCCATTCCAGAGCTTCCCCTAGGCGATTTCCAGAGATAAAGTTTCAATCTTTTCTAGTTTTTGATGATAGATCGAGTTGTACGAATTAGTGAAGAATCTACGATGACGTCGATGAGCGGCTAGTTCACCCGTGGTTGTTTCCGGGTGTAGGATTGTCTTTGTAAGGTGATTTTTATCGGGTTAATACTCTGATTTGGTGTAGACTTTGTTTAATCTTTCGGTTATTCGAATTCTATAGTTACTTTGTTTGATTAAACGATTTGGTTTTTTTTAGATTTAATACGTTCATCAATTTTTCGGTTTTATATCGTGAATCATTGAGTGTTTATGTCTGATGTTCTAAATTGGTAATTGATTATTTGGTAATAACTTGGGTCCAGTATTCAGTTTTATAATCGTTGCTCAGTGCAGTCACTATCTTGGTTGTTGATTATTTATCAAACTTAATAAACGAGTCATGTCTATGTGATTTCCGATTAGTACAAACTACTGATCACCGAACTTGCAATCTGAACCCGGAAGCAATCCTTTTCTCATTATTGTTTTCTAAGTTTTAAAGATCGTTGCTTTTTAATCTGAATTTAAACAGTTTTCATAATTAAACACTTTCCACCAATTCCATGTGGATACGACACCCTACTTCACTATACTATAGTTTAAGGTAGCTAGGGATTAGAGTTATTATTGTTTTTGATTGACCTTGACAACGCGATCAACTACCTAGGTCGGAATCCTACTTGCAAAGTTAAAACTTCTACCGGTTATGGAAACAATGATGGATCTGGATATCTAAGGATAACAGCTCTAGACCACCTAGTGGATCCCTAATCAATCTCAGAGTGTCACCAAAAGGAAATTCTAAAGATGCACAACGCTCACCAGACAGTCGGATTACCTTTCAGTCTCTCCAACGACAATATTGTACCCTACAGACAGATCACCTCTCGGTCTCACTGTCACTGCACATTCAAGGAATGCACGGGGTAATCTCAGATCAAAACAATATGACATGGATTAGCAACAATACTAAGAACCTAAGGAAACTTCCTCTCTGACAGTTTACACTCAGAATCCTAATACAGAGGACTAACCAACAACCTCTCACCTTTCGGGTGTCGAGATAAGAAGAACACTCAGATCTAATCTACTCTCAATCACCATTCCTATGGAATACTACATCTAGCAAACCATCAACCAATCACAAACACACATTCTATGATCTAGATACACTACTCAAACTAAAAGACATTCACAAGCAACATATGGAGCTGTAATCAATTATAAATCAGATTAAAGCATGCATAACATCATAATTATTGAACTAAGATCCTTACAATATAGTCAAACCAACATTAGAATCCAAAACCGAATAAAAATCTAAACTTTAACAAGTAATCATCTTTAACCTAGGCGGTTTATATAGTTTAGCCTAGAATCATAATCAAAACCACAAATCCAGAAGTAAAGAACAAAAACATAGTGTCAGTCAGAACAAATAAGCACACGATCATCAAAACAATAACCGAATGATTGATGTCTAACCAAACAATGACCAAAGCTCCAAACTTGGCTTCCAAAAGCTTCTCTATCTCTGAAAATCGCCCTAGTACTCTCCTCGGACTGCTATTAATCAAACACTCCAGGATAATGGCATTCTAATTTGACTTATTGGCCGATTAGGGCTTTTTGCGAATTCACCAGTGCGGCGTACCGCGAGATAAGTTTAGTGGCCCTTCGCGTACCGCGAAGGCCAAATTAGTCAGGTCCCTTTCTAGAGCTCCTCGCGTACCGCGAAGTTCTCCTGGTCCATCCTCGCGTACCGCGAGGGACTTGTTTTCCAACTTTTTGCACTCTTTTCTTTGGGACTTCACTCGTGCTCGTTCTCTTCATGATATGACTTCGTAATTCATACGAGCACCTGAAAACACAACATAGACTCAAATACAAACTAAAAACGACTCAAAACGAATACGAAACTATATAAAAATGCACGAATACAAAGGAATAAAGATGTGTGTTTTGCACTACATCAGTGGCCGGTTAGAGCTTTTCCCGATTAAGAGTTTTGCATGGCTTGCATGTGCGTGGGAAACCCGGCTCGAGTACACGTATTCTCGTGGGACTAGGGTTTTTGCATGGTCCCGTGTACATGCATGCATGGGACGGAACTCGGTCCGGGTACACGGTTTATAAACAGGTCAAGAACGATCCGGTATATGTACTCGTGAGACTAGGGTTTCGTGGGGATGGAATGACGAGCGGATGAGACCGGGTGTTGGGATTTATTTATATTTATGCATCTCCGATGTATGTTTAGGACGTATTCTGATCATGTGATCATATGTTTGACAGGTTTGGGTTTCGAGCGCGAACGGATAGGTTGCAGAGCAAGAATTTGGATTCCTCGCAACCGGTGAGTTTCGAATCCCCGTTTTACTGTTTTTACTATTTTGGGGCTATCGTACATACCTGTATGTTTTATTATACTAATTAAAGGTGTTATGAGTTTTGGGTTAAACCCCGAAGAGTTTATGAGCTAAATATTCAATAACGAAGCTAAGGGTCTACATGGTATCCTTAGGATGTATAGGCTAGGATTCGGTATGATGTTTGTGGGGTGTATAATGACTTATTCGGGAGGAGTCGGGTAATGAGTTTAGACGTTGTGTGGTTATGACTAGGATGTGTTATTATGGGAGTACGTATGTGGTTCGTGCTTAGGTGACGAGTCATAGTAACTACTTGTGTGCTGGTATGTATTACTTGCTTGTTGTTGTGTGGGCTGGCGTCGTTTTCCTTGTGACACGACAAATCGATGATTGAAGGACGAGGTCCTTAGGTAGTCATTGTGGGTGACGAATGCCCTGCCGGGGCGGTGATGAGACCCAGGGTGTGCTCGGATTGTGATGAATACCCTGACGGGGACAGTTATGGTGAGACCGGTAAAATCCTTCGAAGGTAATTGTGGTGTGCATAAATGTTTGGTTTACTTGTATGCAAATGTTAATTGATATTCATTGTGTTATGATGTTATTTTTTCGGTGTTAAGCGTTAGATTGACTGTTGTGTTGGAACGATGTCGTGTTTACGACTGATGTGCTAGTAGACCTTGTGAGAGTCTCGGTTAGGGCTTGTCAGGTCTATGTCTAGGGTTTGGTTGAGATAACCAGATTTTGTGTTGATACGTATGGTAGAATACAATTTAGTAGTGTAGTAAGCTTGATCCATGTCGGTGAGACTTATTGGGTTACGGCTATGGGTTGAGTCTACGACTATCCAAAATGCTCGACGCTCGAAACTCGCTCGAACTCATTCGAAAAATGCTCGGAAATATGCTCGTTCGATTTTGGCTCGGTTTGTAAACGATTCGATCGGCTGGTTCGGTTTGTAAACGAACCGAGCATGAGCAAAGGTACGCCCGCTCGTTGCTAGTTCGGTTTGGCTCGAATTAATTTTTAATTTATATATATAATTAATGAATTAATATTTTATACATTTATAAATAACTCTTTTGGCACAGTCTATTATGTAACTTCTTATAGCGAGTCAAGAGTAGCCCAACTTAAAACCTAAAAAGAAAAAAAAACCTCTTTAGTAATTACGTTACTTCACTAGTTACCCTTAGAGCCATCTTCTCAATTCAAGTCTCAAATCGTCTCTGCATAAAATCTCTAACCCTAATTGGACGCCTTCACGAGCAGCCTTTGCGGATATGCGATTCAAGTATCAAATCGTCTCTCCCTCTTGGTCAGCCGATCAGCCTTTGTGGCTCACAATCAGCGACGCCGAGCGACAAGCAGCTTTTGCGGCTCTGCAATTCGAAAGGCACACTAGAAAGTAGGGCTGTCCAAATCGCTCACCGCTCGCTCAGAAAATTAATGCTCGAATAACGCTCGTTCGATTTTCGGCTCGGTTATAAATGAGTCGATCAGCTCGGTTCTGTTTGTAAACGAACCAAGCACAAGCTAAGGTCCGCTCGGGTCGGCTCGGTTCGTGAACAACCCTAGTTGAGTCTGGGGTTGTTGGACCCTTATGGGAACGGTAGGCAACTTGGGCTACCGATCTATACTATATAATAAATAAAGGTTTTGATATGACACTTGTCAATCTCATATGCATTTCAATATTTTTTTTCCCGCATCTCTCTTCTATTAATTATACAAATTTTCTTAATTGTTTTTATAATTTTTTATTTTCCGCCTCTATATCCTATTACATAATAATGAATTCTATAATTATTTTTATAAAACATTTTTAGCTTAAAAAAATTAGTTTTGTTTATAAAAACATTTTTATAAATTGAACATTTTTTCATTACTTTTATTAAACATTTTTAAAAAATAATTATATAACGTTTCTAGAATTTGTATTAAAAAATTATGTAATATGTAAATCTTTATTACTAAGTATATAACATTGTCTTTATTCAACCCATGTAATACACGAGGTTTCTAACGTAGTATGTTAATAAACGACAAACCGTTTTATAAAGGACTGGAATGTCCTGAGTCTAAATAAATGATATTTGTCACGAGAAGGATCTGTCCAAAATAAACGGTTAGAACTCACTCAGTGTAGCTGACTTTGTATGTAAGTTAGAGTGTTTTGCAGGTGAGCTCCGGTGATGATGTATGTTTGGGAGCGGTGCTACTCTGGTTGGTGTGTATACATTCGTACGGTAAAGTGAAACGTAATAATGATTTTAAAATACAAATATTGTTTTGAGATAAGACTTCCGTTGTATGTTTTAAATAAACGTTAAGTGTTTTCAAAATGATGCATTGTGATGAGAATCAACTGTAGGGTGCCCGGTTTAGGGCCTTACAGTTTGTCTTTGTTTTTTTTTTGTTATTGTTCATTCCCTTCACTTTTTAATATAGGTATATATTACGACAACAACCATACCTAGTAAAATCCCATCGATAGCACAACTATGAGTAGGGTCTCGGGAGGGTAGGATGTAGTCAAACCATACCCCTATTCTAGATGATAGAAAGGTTGCTTCAAGGGAGACCCCAACTCCAAAGACCTTGTCAGTACCACATTGAATCTACACAACAAACAACAGAAGCTCTAATAAAAGTATTAATATGCTACCAATAGCTGACAAGAGAAAAAGTGTAAGTAGTGAGAAAGTGAATATTAGACAGGTAATTAACATCATATAGATACAAAAAAGGAGCTTGGTGAGTCCTAATATACTGTTGCGCCTTGCTTATTTTATCTACGTTTTGAACCCGCTGTGGAATGCGGGTAACACACAATTTTAACGTAGTTGCGCGTGATATTTCACAAGTTATCTAAGCACTTGCATACAACGTCAGTGTCGACTTTTTTTTTAACTCTTAACTTTTTTGAACAATCTTGCTTTCTTTTTCTAATTTTTTTCCGATTAACTTTTTTTAACGACTTCTTTATGTTAGCCGATAATATCTCTCAAGATATTATTGGCATGTATATTATGAATATTGTATATAGAATAGTTAGTTGTCAATGATTGTAGTTTCCTAATTTAGCTCCATAATTCCCGATTGTAATCTCCTATATATATATGGGTTTTAAATGATTAATGAAGGACAAGGAATTATACATAATTACATGGTATCATTCTCCTTTCAAGCTTGATCATGATCTTGCTTTTTCATCCCTGTTATCCAACCCTTCTGCTTTTCGCATCAATGGGAGACACCAACAATACCGCTACGCCTCTAACCAACTTGCATCCTGTGTACACCGTCAACAACATCCAGACTCGCATCAAAATTCTCGATGGTGTGAAGATCTCCTACCCCTCATGGGTAAAGTTGTTTACGTTGCATGCAAAAGGTTTTGAAGTTCTTAGCCACATCGACGGTACGCCGCCACCTGCACAGGGTACCCCTGCCTTCACTGCCTGGGAAAAGATTGATTCATTCGTGTTATAGTGGATCTACGAGACGCTTGCCGATGACCTACTCAACCGAGTTCTTGTCGATGAATCAAATGCCCATCAAGCATGGGAACGGGTCAAACAGTTATTCCAGAACAACAAAGGTTCTCGCGCTGCGGCCCTTCAACACGAGCTTACAAATCTTAACCTTGCTGCCATGCCGTCTGTCGAAGCCTATTGCCAGAAGATACGTGAATTGGCGGATCAATTGTCCACGTTGGATTTTCCGATCAACGATAACCAATGGGTGCTGCATCTGGTTCGTGGCCTTCCCCGAGAATACGAGACAGTAGCATCGCTTCTCAATCAAACCCTTCCGCCGTGGGAAGACGCTTGCAATCGCCTTCAATCGGAAGGACAATTGATTGCGGCTCGGGAACAGAACACACCCACGCCGGTAGTTGCGGCGGCTATCACTTCACCACAACCCAGCCGCGACACCCGCAACACCCAGCCCCGTGGCAACCAGCCTCGTCGGTACCCGCAGCAGCGCCGTGACTCCAACCGGAACCAACCAGGCCAAACAGCCGCTCGTCACAGGCCTCTTTTTCGGCTTCTCAGGCACGCAACAATGGCCCAATGCCACCACCATACTACATGGCCCAGTGGGCTCCATCACCCTATTGGGCTCCGCCCCCGTGTCCCTACCCAACTCAAAATTGGCCTTCTTCAGGCTGGGCTCCACAAGGGGATTCTCGGCCCAATAATCGTCTCAACAACAATACACAACCAGCTAACTCTGAAAACCGGTCGGCCCAAGCCCACCTGGCGGATGTGGACCCTCTTGAGCCCACTCAGTTAGCTAATGCAGTCCATGCACTTTCGATGGAACCCGATGATGATCAATGGTACTTAGATACGGGCGCATCCTCGCATGTCACCTATGACTCAGGTAAACTCGACTCGTTTTCCACTATTACACCTATAGCGTCAATATTTGTTGGAAATGGCAATCGTATACCAGTTTTGGGTTCGGGATCCTCTCGTATCACCACCTCATCCACACCGTTCCATCTTAAAAATGTCCTTTTTAATCCTAATATTATTAAAAATCTTATTTCTGTGAGCAAATTTAATACCGACAATTATACCTCTATTGAATTTGACCCCTTTGGTTTCTCTGTGAAGGATTTCAGGGATGGTACGATCCTGAGTCGTCACAACAGTTCGAGTAATCTATACCCGCTCACCCCTCAAGCTTCCGCAACCGCATGTCTTGTTTCAAAAGATGCTCCTTTTTGGCACCATCGGCTTGGACACCCGGGTCAACATGTCATGGAGTTTCTTCGTACCAAGCAATTTATCTCTTATAATAAAATAAATTTACCTTTAGTTTGTCATTCTTGTCAATTATCAAAACATAAACGTTTACCGTTTTTTGATTCTGTTACTTATACTTCCGTACCTTTTGCTATTATGCATTGTGATTTGTGGACTTCTCCTGTTTTAAGTCTTGCGGGATATAAATATTATATGGTGTTGACTGATGATTTTTCTAATTATACGTGGGTGTATCCATTAAAATTCAAATATGAAACGTTCACAAAATTTTCTCAATTTCATCAATTCGTTTCTACACAATTCAATATGAAAATACAAACGTTTCAATGTGACATGGGTGGAGAATTTGATAATACAAATTTCAAAAACTTCGCTCTTCACCATGGGCTTCAATTTCGTTTCTCTTGCCCGCATACCTCTCAACAGAACAAGAAATCGGAACGCATGATTCGCCGTCTCAACGACATTATGTTCACCCTTCTCACCCATGCGTCTCTCCCTTCTAACCTTTGGGTCGAAGCCCTTCACACAGCTTCATATCTTCACAACATTCTACCATCCAAACCTCTCAAAAACAATACACCCACCACAATACTCTATCGTCGACAACCATCTTATGATCATCTCCGTGTGTTCGGTTGCCTTTGCTATCCCAACACATCTTCCACTCGGCCTCATAAACTTTCCCCTCGTTCCACTCCATGCGTTTTCCTTGGTTACCCAGCCAACTATCGTGGATACCGGTGCTTGGACCTATCCACCGAAAAAACAATTCTCTCTCGACACGTCTTCTTTGACGAACACAATTTCCCCTACAACAAACCAACCCAACCAACACCATCCCACTCATTCCTCGATCCTGATCCCCTCCTCTTTAATCAATTTTACAACCCTTCTGTTACATCCTATACACCCCTCCCCACAGAAAATACTCACCCTCCACCTAATCCAATTAACCCACAGCCCAATCCTCCCTCTTCTCCCACTTCGGCCCACAACTCACAGCCCAGCTCGCCGGCTGCTTCCCCACCACCTCAGCCCAATCCAGCCGCTCCTACTCATCCCATGCAAACCCGCTCCAAATCCGGGATTGTTAAACCCCGTCAACCCTCTCACTAAATACCGAGACATCCGCCTCTATTTATCCACTACCTAAATCTCATCTCATTGCTCTCTCCGACCCTAACTGGAACCTTGCCATGAAAAAAGAATATGAAGCTCTATTGGCTAATAACACGTGGTCACTTGTTCCGAGACCACCTGATGTCCCTATTCATCACTGGAAAAAGTCAAACCGTTGGAATAGATTGTGATGATACATTCAGTCCGGTTGTCAAACCCACCACCATCCGTACAGTACTTAACTTGGCAGTGTCAAATGGTTGGCCTATTCATCAGTTAGACGTTAAAAATGCTTTCCTTCACGGGCGTATGAAGGAAACAGTATACATGTTCCAACCACCGGGTTTTGTTTCAGCAAAAAACCCCAAGTTTGTGTGTAAACTTAACAAGTCCCTATATGGCCTAAAGCAAGCCCATAGTTACCGAATTCGTCCACTCCCCCGCGATCCCCGTTTTGGATCGTGATGTACCAAATCGAAATTCTCCTCGTACCAAATCGCTCTGGTACGGCGTATCTGATTACTATGGTTCGGCGATCCGATTAGTATGAAATCGTTGTACCTACGCTGCCCAATTCGCGATTTAGGTAATCGAATTCGCTGGTAGGATTACATTCCGGTTCGCGATTTAGGTAATTCGGTCAATTTCATTGTCGATTCGGATCACCAGTACGAAACCCTAAATCCTGCAACAATTTGTCACACATCGATCCCTAAATTCAACGAATTCTTTGAATCTATGAAGTAAAAGGAGAAAGGAAAGAGAGCTAGAAAGTTAATTAGAGAGAGAAAAAGGGGGAATTTAAGAGAGGAGGTGTCGAACGACGGTGGTGGACGGAGGCATGAGAGAGAGACGACAAACCAGCGGCCGGAATTAACTTTTTGATAGGGGGCCGAACTGTAATTATGGGTTTTTAAGTTTAATTTGATACGTATAGTTTCAATTTCATCCCTTGGGTTTTAGACTTAATGCTATTTGAAGTTATATTTTGATTTGGAATTTGGCAAAGTATTATGTTGTATTTGAACTTTATGTTTCATTCGGGTACATCGAACCGAACTACATGGTACACCGTACCGGTTCGTACCGAAATGAACCTACCCCCTCCGTACCGAATACGTTAACTCTAGCGAATTGCGTACCCGAACCGCGTACCCGTACCGGAGCGAACCGCGTATTAGGTAACCATGAGCAAGCCCCACGAGCGTGGTATCAACGTTTCGCCAGTTTTCTTAACAAATGCGGTTTTATCAGTAGTGTTTGCGACACCTCATTGTTTATTTATCGCAGCGGAAATCAAATGGCTTATCTCCTGTTATACGTTGACGACATAATACTCACCGCCTCCAATAACGGTCTTCTTAACAGCATCATCGAGAGCCTCTCAAGTGAATTCAAAATGACCGACCTCGGCCAACTTCATCACTTTCTGCGTATCTCCGTTGAAAAACGAAATGGCGGCCTCTTTTTATCACAACAGCACTATGCGACTGACATTCTCTCACGCGCCAATATGTCAAATTGTAAACCGGTTAATACCCTAGTTGAGGTTGGTTATAAACTCAGTGCTAATGCCGGCGCACCATTTCATGACGGGTCATTATACAGGAGCCTCGCGGGTGCGCTACAATATCTAACCATAACCCGGCCTGACATCTCCTATGCCGTGCAACAAGTATGTCTTTTCATGCACGATCCTCGCGAACAACATTATAAGTTTCTCAAACGAATACTTCGCTACATCAAAGGCTCCATATCTTAAGGCTTAGTTATCTCTCCGTCCAAATCCACCAAACTGACAGCATATTCGGATGCGGATTGGGGCGGATGCCCCGACTCCAGACGGTCTACATCAGGCTATTGCATCTTCATGGGCGACAACCTCATTTCTTGGTCATCAAAACGCCAACCAACCATTTCACGCTCGAGCGCAGAAGCTGAATATCGTGGTGTTGCAAATGCTGTAGCTGAAATCAGCTGGATTCGAAACTTGCTTCTCGAACTACACATTCCTGTTAGACACGCCACCATCGTATACTGTGACAACATCTCGGCTGTCTATCTAACTGACAACCCGATGCAACACCAACGTACTAAACACATTGAATTGGATATACATTTCGTTCGCGAGAAGGTTCGTCTTGGCACAGTTAAAGTTCTACATATCCCTGCTGAGTATCAATATGCCGACATCTTCACCAAAGGACTACCGAAGCACTTGTTCCAACGATTCAGATCCAGTTTGTGCCTTCGTTCTCACCCGGCTCAAACTGCGGGGGGCTGTTAGCCGATAATATCTCTCAAGATATTATTGGCATGTATATTATGAATATTGTATATAGAATAGTTAGTTGTCAATGATTGTAGTTTCCTAGTTTAGCTCCATAATTCCCGATTGTAATCTCCTATATATATGGGTTGTAAATGATTAATGAAGGACAAGGAATTATACATAATTACACTTTATGGTTTCGTTTTTAACTCATTTCCATCTGTCTCCGCCACCGTCCTCCATTCTCCGCTATGAGGTGCGTGAAGCTTTCGTCTCCACACCCGTCTTCCAATTCAGCTCTAGTTTTTTAGTTCCCAATTGTCATTTAGATCATTTATCTTTTCTCAAGTTTGACTTAATCGGTCTCTGATAGCATGCACAGTCAAACCTTAAACTTTATTTGGTTGAATGTATTGGAACGATATGATTCAGTTTTAAATATTTTGGCTTTTTATGTTTATTTATATTAGAAACGAATTGAGTTTGCTTTAAAATTTATAGCTTAGTTATTTTAAATTTTCTAATTTTATTATTTGAAAAAACTGTAAAAATAAAAGGAAAAAAAATTAACAAAATTAAAATAACCTATTACGACTAAATTTCATCTCCATAGGTGATGTTTTAAAAAATAAAAATACCTATTGCGACCAAATTTCGTCTCAATAGGTCACGTTATAGGAAATTATAGATTAATTGTAATTAAAGAAATATTTTTAGCGACAAGCCTATTACACCGAAATTTCGTCGCTAAGGCCTATCTATAGCGACGACTGGTATTTCGACCGTCATTCTGTATGTTTATCTTTTCTAAAAATCAGATTCTAGATTAATTGGTAATGTTTTAGTCGCCGGAAATTCATAACTCATTTGAAGATACAGGAGGTCAATGAGATTGTTACCTGATCATGCGAATCAAGAAAAACCATGATGTGTTGTGTTGCGAAACACACCTGTTTATTATGCATAATCTACCACATTTTTATCTGATTTTATTGCAAATTCGTATGAATATGATACTTATTGCACGCGTTAATGGACTTGCAGGTACTTGTGAGAAAATGAGGAATTTTGATAAAGAAACCCGGACCCGAAAGAAAGCATTGACTTTGGATTAAAAAAGGTCAAGAAATTGAAGGACAAAGATACCTGATTATCTCAAAGTGGCATAGGAGTTATGTGGGTGGTTTTATTAGAAAATCAAAGTTTTTTTTTCAGTCTTATACAAGTCCCGATCGCCCCCCGTAAAATTTTGCAAACGCCTCCCATGAACTTTCGAAACTGACCCATGAATTTTGAAACCGACCCTTAAGAAAAACCAAATTAAAAATTTATAAGTTTTCAAATATAAATAATTAATCTCAATTAAACACTAATATAATAGTTTATATAAAATAAGAACTAACTAACTAAATTACATATTTATGATTTTAGTCTTCCAATCCTAAATTTCAAATTCGTCTTAACTCTTAAGCCCATTAGCCCATACCCAATCCCAACCCAATTCCCAAATTCAAGTCTTAAGTTGAGCACACCCTAATTCTAAGAATCAAATAATGATTCTGAAAGTGAAACAGTACTTATCTAAAAAAAAGGAAGCACCAAAGCAGTCGATTGAAAGTGGAATAGAGACGAACTGAAGACGCAGGAACAGAGACGAAGAAGACGAAGAACTGAAGAAGACGAATTCAATCACAGGTATTTGCCACTTTGTTCGACTAATACATATTGGAAATTTGACTTTTAGTTTAATTAATAATATCCTTTTACTCTATATTTATTTGTTTTAGACTTTAGGTATGCCAATTAATTTGCCACTTTGTTTCACATATTTATTCTTCAATGAATTTTGATGGTTTTAGACTATTAGTTTAATTAATTTTGATGGTTTATTGGTTTACAAAAAAATTACAAGTTTATGATTAAATATTGGAATGAGATTTAGTGATTTCATTTGATTTAAAGGAAACATGAGTTACATAATGGAACGATTCCTTAAAAGAAAAGTTGAAGAATCATCTTCTAAAACTCCCGATTGGTGATAAGAATTTAAATGATAGTTGTATTTGTTATATTGAAAAAGACTTGCTTAAAATGTCTCTCTAGATGATGTGATGGCTAGATTTCAAAAAATAAAAACCAGTAGAGAACAACTTTAAATATATTAAATATATTGTATTTTCATTATGCATTTTGTAATGACGTTTGACGTACTTTTTGTTGATTATATGAAATTTAGTTTCATTATCTTTTTTTTATATGACCCGAACCGATTCGACCCAAATGGACCGGAAAAATTATTATATAGCGCCTAGTCAATCGACCCCATGAAAAAAATTTCTTGGTCCACCACTGAAGTATTTACTGAGATAATTTTGTAGGTTTTCTTCTTTTATTATTCTTATTAAATTTAATCAAAGGCATCGATACTTACTTTTGTTTCCCTGGTCAAACTCTATTTGTACATAAAACCATTGAAGCTAGAAGTCCTTCACGGACTGTCCGTGAAGAAGAGAAGAGAAGAAAAGACTGTTAGAGGAGAGCTAGAGAGAGGGTGGGTCGGTCCTGTGTTTGGATTCACCGTAGGCATGGGGCATAGGCCCATTGCAGATTGCTCTTACGAGTTAGGAATATATGCCCTCACGGCAAAAGGGGTGTTGATTTATAGGAAAATAAAAGTCGGTAACCAAAGGGCATTTGGTCTAGCGGTATTTTGAAGTGTAAAATGGTGTTCCTCACCTTGAGATCGAGGATTCGAGTCTCGCGGTGGACAATAAAGTAGAATTAGAAGTAAAGTAGATCGCCGATGATAAAATAAAATTAAAGTTAGTAGCGCCGGGTGAGGGGATGGTCCATTAAGGGCCCCCTCAAAGAAAATAACAATTAAAATATAATATTTTTTGTATTTTGAAAAAGTAAATGCCATCGATGCATCTCATGACATGTTAGCCAACAAATCATGGTATAATTTCTGCTTTCTTTAATTTAATTCAAACTAGAATAATAGCCCGCGCGTTTTAGCGGGTGACGCTTTATGACGATTCGATTACGATTGAACCGAAACGTAGGTAGAAATAAATACGTCGACCCCCGCGTTGCGGCGTCATTGAGCTTATTTTAGACTTTAAACAGATTATAAGTTTTTTTTTCCGATTTGCAGCGTGTTAAAGCTCGAAAAAAAGATTTACGTTTTGAAACTTCATATAAAGAAAAGAGAACTTAAACCGTGAAATAAATCAAAATATACCCAGGTTCGGGTCCATAAGCAGTGACAATTGCCCTATGAAGACTCGTTTTCGCTACGACTCCGGTGGGTTCCCTTAACCAAGCCACTGCCTATGAGTCGCCGGCTCATTCTTCAACAGGCACGCGGTCAGAGCCCCGGGCTCCTCCCACTGCTTGGGAGCTTACGGTTTCATGTTCTATTTCACTCCCCGATGGGGGTTCTTTTCACCCTTCCCTCACGGTACTACTTCGCTATCAGTCACCCGGAAGTATTTAGCCTTGCAAGGTGGTCCTTACCGATTCACATGTTTGAGTTCGCGGATCAGGAGATCCCTATTCTCAAACTCGGTTAATCGATTATACTCCTTCTGAGAGGGAGCCTCAGCAAGTTCTAGTTTTATATCAGACCAATACTTCTCTGTCGTTTCCCCCATGAGAAAGGGACTCTTGGAAAAAAGTCAAGAAAAAAAAGAGAAAACAACAATCTTTATTTTAAAAAAATATATAAAGGTTACGTCAGCAGAAAGATTTGGAGCACCATTTGCCGCATACTTATTTAAACTTGAGTTGTAAATTTCTTTTATATAGGCTGCTTCATGGTCTTGTACCATGGGCAGTAAGAATTATAAATTTTGAACAGTATATTTTGTCTCTTGTCTTACTTTTACCTTTTAATATATATGCACGTTTTACAAAAGTTTTTTGATCCAAAAATAAGAAAAAGTAAACTCGTTAATCATTGTTTAATTTATTTTTTAAGACGAATTTCTTTTAATCTTGTTATTAGTGGGATTTGAACCCGTGATCTTCAAACCCCTAAGACTAAACGTAATGCTCGGTGAGAAGGGAGGCGTGGTGCCACCTCACCCCACCACGGGCGTGAAACACCGCGCCGATGGTGGGTGAGGGGGGCGTGAGGCATTGAAGGTGGTGGTGTTCACGGCGTGGTGGGGGATTTTTTTGACAGTTGGGACTATCCGTTGGGATTGCTATTAATTAATTTTTTTTTAAAATTTAACCTATATAAATACCAACTTTAACAACCAATTTTCTACACAATATTTCTTCATTCTCCTCTTTATTTTTTTTTTATAAAAATTACAAAAATGCTTCCATGGCAGTTTGTAAACAACCCGAATCGTCCGAACAACCCGATGGGTGGGGGGTACATTCCACAACCCCCCGAAATTGAAGAAAAAATAATATGTAGTTTAGTAGTTTTTTTAGTATTATGTTGTTTTTTTAATATTATGTTGTTTTTTTAGTATTATGTTGTTTATTTAATATTAAAATAATAATTATGTAATTATTACAAAACTGGTCACCCTCACCCCACCATTACACACCTGGGTGAAGGTGAGGGTGAGTTTTGGCATTGTCTACGTGGCGTGGGTGTGCTCTCACCTTCACACTACGATTACATATAGTATTAGGTGTTTCTAAAAGCTTTGCCTGTAGCATTGGCCACCAACCCTATGTGTTTAATTACATTTTCAAATTTCAAACTACACCAACTAGTTTTCCAAAATCTCTATACTTTATAATAAATAAAAGTTTTAGTAAGATACTTGTCACTCTCCCATGCATCCTTAACTTTTTTTCCCGCCTTTTTCTCCTATTACTTATATAAATTTATTTAATTATTTTTATATTTTTTTTTCTCGCCTCTCTCTTCTGTTAAATAATAATGATTTCTATAATTTTTTTATAAAACGCTTTTTATTTAAAAAAAAAATAGGTTTGTTTATAAAACATTTTAAAAAAAATTACTATATAACGTTTTCTTGAATTCATATTAAAAAATTATGTAATATGTGATAAATATGTAATATGTAAATCTTTATTACTGAGTACATATAATATTACATTTATTCAACCCGTGTGATACACGGGGTAGTTAGTCTAATATAATTTATTGAATTACAAAACTATATAATTTATTTTAATAGTGGAGAATTCAAGAAATCCACACGTGAAGAATTTAGAAAGTGGTTCCCTACTAACCCCAAAATGCAAACATATAAACATAAAAAACACATCTTCCCTAATTCCCCTCTTCACATCATCTTCCATTTCCCCATTCCACCATGCTTTAACGCCTTCAAGAACTCCATTAAAGATCACTCTTTTTCTTCATGTTTCTTCTTTATTTCGACTGATTCACATTCTTAGATCCGTTTACAACAAACCCAATTCAAATCACAAGGTAAAGTTTCCATCTTTTCACAGTTTTACAGATCAGATCCATACAACCACACTGCATCTGGTCCAATTTGGTGATTCTTGATGGGTTATTTTCATAGATTCAAGAATTTGAATTTGATCTTGATTTCATATTTATTTGTTGAAATTGTTGATGGGTATTATCTTCCTGGTAGTTTCCCTCATAAATACGATGTGGATGATCGATTAACTGTAAAAGTCAATTCATTGACCTCCATAGATACCGAAATCCCATATGGGTATTACACTTTACCCTTCTGTAAGCCTCTTGAAGGCATTAAAGATAAAGCTGAGAACATAGGTGAGCTTCTCATGGGAGATCGAATCGAAAACTCACCATACCGGTTTAGGATATTCAAGAACGAAAGCGAGATAGTTTTGTGCAAATCGAATGCGTTATCGAGTGATGAATTCAAGACTTTGAGAGAAAGAATTGATGAAATGTATCAGGTTAACTTGAATCTTGATAATCTTCCTGCAATTAGGTACACTAAGAAAGATGGATACTTTCTTAGATGGACTGGTTACCCTGTTGGAATTAAGGTTAATGATGTTTATTATGTGTTTAATCATTTGAAGTTTACAGTTTTGGTTCATAAGTATGAGCATAACAATGTTGTTGGTGTGATTGGGACTGGGGATGGGGCTGAGTTGATCACACAAAGGAATGAAACAAATGTTGATGGTTACATGGTTGTTGGGTTTGAGGTGCAACCATGTAGTGTGAACCATGATGCTAGTTTGGTCAAGGACATTGAACCATATGGGAAGTACTCGAAGCCGATTAAATGTGACCCCGCTTCGGTGGCAATGGTTGTGACCGAAGGTGGTTCGGTTACTTATACTTATGAGGTTTCGTTTATTACAAGTGATATAAAGTGGCCTTCTAGATGGGATGCTTATTTGAAAATGGAAGGTGCAAAGGTTCATTGGTTTTCGATCTTGAATTCGTTAATGGTGATCACTTTTCTTGCGGGTGTAGTTCTTGTTATATTGTTGAGGACGATTCGAAGGGATTTGGCGCATTATGAGGAGTTAGATGAGGCTCAAACTCACATGAATGAAGAGTTATCGGGGTGGAAACTTGTCGTTGCTGATGTTTTTCGAGCTCCAAATCGTCCTGAGCTTTTGTGTGTTATGGTGGCGGATGGCTGTCGGATTCTTGGAATGGCGGTTGCTACAATATTCTTTGCCGCTCTCGGGTTTATGTCCCCGGCTTCACGCGGAGCCCTCATCTCAGGTATACTCATATGTTAAGATCGGGTCATTTTGATATAAACAGTCAGGAGCAAAACCAGGGGTCAAGAGGGTCTATTGACCCCTGTTCAACTGAATTTTTCCGATTTTTTATATAAAATCTGACTTTTAAGAAAAATATGATTTTAATCCTTTATTTGTTGTTAGCACAGAAGAGAACTTTATGATGACCGCCAACTAAAAAGTTCTAACTCTGCTATTGTAGATGGTAACAAAGTGACACATGTAACTTTATGATGACCGTCAACTAAAAGGTTGTGACTCTGCTATTGTAGATAATAACAAAACGACGCATGTTTGTTTTTGCAGGTATGCTTATGTTCTACTTGCTTCTTGGAGTTGTAGCCGGTTTTGTTACTGTTTGGTTACAAAGGACACTCGAAGCCGGAAACTCTCGAAGATGGTTCTCGGTGTCATCAAGAGTCGCGTGTTTCTTCCCGGGCATCTCGTTCCTCATACTAACAATCCTAAACTCTCTTTTATGGGCAAGCCAAAGCAACGGGGCGATTCCATTCACAACCTTCATCATACTAATCTTACTCTGGTTTTGCATCTCTGTGCCCCTAACTCTAATTGGCGGGCTCGTGGCCACACGAGCCCGTTACCTTGAGTACCCGGTCCGCACAAACCAAATCCCTAGAGAAATCCCGGCTCACAAGTTCCCTTCATGGATCTTGGTTCTTGGAGCTGGGACCCTCCCATTCGGGACCCTATTCATCGAGCTATTCTTTATCATGTCTAGCATGTGGCTCGGCCGCGTTTACTACGTGTTCGGGTTTCTTTTCGTAGTTCTTGTTTTACTCGTGACCGTTTGTGCGGAAGTGTCACTTGTACTCACTTACATGCATCTTTGTGTTGAGGATTGGAAATGGTGGTGGAAATCTTTCTTTGCTTCGGGGTCCGTCGCGTTTTATATCTTCTTGTACTCGATTAACTATCTCGTTTTCGATCTAAAGAGCTTGAGCGGACCCGTATCCGCGATAATCTACTTAGGCTATTCTCTGTTCATGGTCATAGCGGTTATGCTGGCGACTGGAGCCGTTGGGTTATTGACATCGTTGTTCTTTGTTCATCGTCTTTTTTCTTCGGTCAAAATAGATTGATTTCAAGACTTGTTTGACGATCTAGGGAAGTCAAGTGATTTTGAATCTTGTATTTAATAACAAAAACTCTACAACAATTTTAATAATCAACACTGAGGAATATTAAAAGTATAAGTTTAAAGAATTTGTCATCAGGCTTCTGATCGGGTGGTTAAGGGTTTTTCTGTAAAGGGTTTACTCCTGAGGAGATCTTGGGTTCGAATCCTAACGAGAGGAATTTTACCAATACCCTTCACAGAACTAGAAGTTAGCCGTTAAAAGAATGTGAAATGTCAAATTTATTTTAGTAGTTACATTATTATTTGATTTATAAAGTTACGAAATACAATTTTTTATATCATACTAATGAAACGTGAATAAATTTGATATCGCTGAATTAATGTAAATATTGTTCCTTTCGGCGAAAAGCATAATGTTTGTGGAGGTTTGAAAAGTAAAAGCATCATGGTTGGGAATCCAAGTCATCATGTAAGGTTCTTCGGCTCTTTTTATGATTGGTTGTCGGCCTTAAGTTTAACAATTTTACGTCTCTTTTATTCAAATTTAAACACAGAATATAAACGAATAATGTCAATTTATTTATTTGTTTTGAATATTTAGGACGAAAAATGGTAGATATGTCGGATGTCAATGAGTTCTAATAGATTTTTATAATGGTCCTTTACTTATTTGATAACTTCTGTGATAAACTAGTTTTTGAGCTCGACGGCTCATTTTGCGAGTTCGAGGTCGATTTACTCGAACTCAAATAAGCTTGTTTATAATTTAAAAATGTGATTTAGATTAGTAGTGTTAACGGTTTGGTTTAGTCAGTTTTATCAAAAATTTTAGGTCAGACCATTAACTAAAGTTCTGCACTACGATAATTTTGAACTAGTTTTTTTTATTTATTTTCTTCAAAATTGTTAGTTTGTGTCAATGACGGAGCCAGGAATTTTTTCCTATTGTGTCATTTTTTTTGATACTCGGGTTTAAAATAACCCGGAGTCAATTTTTGGACAGGTCGGGTCATGTCGAATCACATAATAAAAGCTAATATCATAATAAAAGTACAATGTTATTGGAAAAAAGCACATAATCTAAATACAAAGTCATTTGAAATATATAAAAAAAAATACATTTTATAGTTGCTCTCTACGTGTTTTCATGTTTTAAAAACGATTCATAACGTCTTCAATCGCTACTTTTGCAAAGAACTCTTTTTCAGTATAACAAATGCAAGCATTGTTTAAAAAATCATCACCCACCTGATTACGCAAATCCGTCTTCACATGCATCATATAAGAAAAACATCTCATAACACCTGCCGTTGCAAACAATAGAACTCATGCTAATTTCAATAAACGATAGATCAACATGTTTCTTTGTTTCCACCACCACTTTTGCAAGATTAGATATACCTTTCACGTTGGCAAGCATTTTATCGCCTCTTATGTTATTAATGTAAATGTCGAGCTCATGCATATGAGCATCTGTTTCTTCATAATTACATTCATACAGATACATTTCGGCTAACCTTAGTATATTTGAAATATCAAATGCACTAAAATTATCATCTGGGCTCAAAGCACTCATACACATAAGCAATTAGGTGGTTACCTCGTCCAAGGCTGTCACAGGATACGTATATATAAGAAAGTATGAGCTGAAATCTGCAGCATATAGAAGCTAATGACACAAATTAGTGATCACGAAGAACTTCTTCTTTTTTTGCCTTCTGCCATCGACCATCGTGAATTCAGAAGAAGGCCATAGTCGACGATTAGAAGTTAGAAAGTCAGTTTAAGTGACTTTTTTTTTTTAATTTAGGTTAAATAACTGACATGAGCCTATAATGGTTATTGTTTTATTGGATTAAAAATTTAAAAATAAAACATGGGCCTTTGATTAGTTAAAAGTTCGCTATTAAAAATTAAGTAATTGGACTTAATTTTTAAACTATAATTTTTTTAATTTGTAAAACGTTTAGTTAACTTTTGTCTTTAGTAAATATATATATATATATATATATATATATATATATATATATATATTTATATATATATTATATATATATAGTTTTTTTGTACCAATGGGGTCAATATTTTATTTAAAAAACCAATTGTGTCAATCGTAAAAAAACAATGGTGTCGCTCGAAAATTTTCTGTTACACGTTACATATGAGACTTGAAATTCATTGGTGTCGAGTGAACCCGTTCTCCACTATGTGGCTCCGCCACTAGTTTGTGTAATAAATGTATCATTCAAATACAATACATATGCATAAATGTATCATTTCAAAAATTAAAAAATAAATAATGAAGTTTAAACAATCAGTTCAGTTTACGATGTTAGTTTAAAGTTTTAATCCGTATTCCGTACCATTAAACCTCTCTTAATAAAGTTTAAATTGTTTCTAAGTCACTATACATTACTCGTATTCATGAATGAAAAAATGGGTCTACCTGAAACACGACACGATTTAAGTGGGTCGACACGAATAAATATATAGGTTGGATTAGGGTTGAAACTCATTAACCTTCAACCCGACACGATTGACACCCCTATATATCCAACAAAAGTTAAATCGAGATTAGGTATAACGAGTTACTCAATATTCAATATGTTTAATTTGAATCCATAATTAGCAACCCTACTTATATTAATTTTGAAAAATAAAAATATACAATTTTTTTTTGAAAGGCATATAACATAACATACATTTTAGGTGTTTTTACATATTTCTCCCTATTAAACTTCTAAATTACATATATCCCCAACCCCTAACTTTAATTACATATTTCTTCAACTAATTTAAAATTACTCAGTTGTCCTTACAAATATTTAGAAAGAGGATATATGTAAATAGTACTTTAATTAGTTCATTAAGGATAAAATGGTAATAAAATAAATTATTTTAAATAAATTAAATAAATATGTAATATATAGGTTTTAAAAAAAAAAAAAAAATTTAGAAAAGAGATATATATAAATGCCCCTACATTTTAAGACCATGTTTACAACTCTCTCAAACCATTAAAGGTTCAAGTGGTTTATGCTTTTTTTTTTCTGCAAATGGCTCGCAACATGTCTTTCTATATTTGATTCCTTCTTTTTTTTTTTTGTCTTTTTCTTTATTTTCTTTTTATTTCCTTAAAATGACATTTATTTGTTTTAGTTCTTTAATGCTATCTTTTCCATGAACGTTTATTATTATAATTAGATTTCATAATTTTTAATTAATTTTAATTTATTATAAACAAAATTGATACTACAAATTATATAGTTTGTTTATTGTACATAAACAAACAGAACGTTTTTTTATTTATTTTTGTACACAAAATAATTTATTATCTAAACATACATTTTAGTAAGACGTCTACAGTGACGCTCTATGATTTTCTTTTAGGGTGGTTCTGTCACGGGGCGGTTCCCTATTGGTTGTATTTTTTTGCCACTTTTTATCTTGGATTAATAGTTTTTGGGTGGAGATATTAACACAAATCTGGTCTGACCTCATGATTCACGTCCAGCCTCTTGATCACTCTTCCCCACTCCACCCACTCGGGTTCAAACCTCTGGGGTGGGATTTTTTTTGTGTTTTTAAATGTTTTTCTTTTGTTATTTGATTTTCACCAGCTTTTATTAACCTTATATTTTGTTATTTTTCCGTAATTTGAATTTTACGTAACAAACCTTAACGCCCCATTTTGTCACCATTAGCGTGATTTACTTCACCGCCGTAGAGCGCCTAGTTATATACAATACATATAATCTACCTAAAACATATTTCATCACGACACTCGTGAACTTAATAATTGAAACCTGAATGTGACGATTATAAATAAATATTAAGTAGGGAAAGAAGGAAGGAAACAAGAAAAAGACAACCTACCTTACTTAAGAATCACCAACCACTTTCTCAAAGTCCTCGGTATTATTGTCTACGTTGTTGTTCCTATTTTATTAAAAATAAAAAAGCCAACAAATACATTGAATATTTCTAGTTGTTTTTATGATATGTATTAAATTGAAGGTTAGTATCTTATTTGTTTTATATATCGTGTATTGTTTCTCATAAAACAATTTCATATATAGAGAGAATTCTCAAATATCCTAATATTTGTATCTTGTAGCTTTCAAATAGTTTTTACAAGTTAATATTATAAAAATCAACATAATGTATAATTTAAAAAAAAAAGCCTCACAACTTTCATACGTTAAACATGTCAAAAAAACAAGACAAGGTCATCAACCTAAGGGAGGTGGGAGTGGTACCCTCCCAATTCAAACTACACTTTTAAACTCATCAATGAGAATATAGTACCTTATTTTGACAAACTACCCTCTCAAACTAACTTTCATAGTGAGGGTGGTACCCGTTATTTACCCGCAAACAACAGCTGCTTTCTCCCCTTTCTACCCTTTCTTTCTTCCAAAACCCGCTAACAATACCCGCGTGTTACCCGCTAACCTAGCCGCTGGGAGGGAGTGAGGGTGGTACCTGCTGTACCCTCCTTGTACCCGCAAGTGAAGCCGCTCACGACTCCCACCTCCCTAATTTTACAATAGTGAAGTCTCTAAATTTATCTAAAATAAATACAACTACGGAAAAAAATTATTTAAACTCATAACTTGTGTTACCCTTAAATTTTTTGAAATAAGTCGGTATAAATTTTTTGAAATACTTTTTCATAAATATATGAATTATAAACATTTTTAATTAAATATATTTTTCTGGATGAAACAAATTTTTCTTATTTTTTTACTTGTTAATGACATTAATATACTAAAATAATATTAAAGAAACTTTTCAATAAAAAGTAAAATAGTTCTTGTTATGATAATAAGCTTTTCTTATTTTTATAAAGTGTGTAACTTTAATATTAAAAATCAGTGGTCAAAGTTGCTGACCGGGCCAAGTAAACCGAACCACATTTACGTGTCTCCACCTTCAACCGTGTCTGCCCCACCGTCCACCCTCCCTCATCCCTATAAAGAACCCCTTTCCCCCTTCATCCCTCTTCAAACCCTAACTCCTTCCACTTCCAATCATTTCAATTTTTCACACCTGAAATGAAATCAATGGGCGGTGTTGCCGTTCTACACCCTCAAGATTCTCTCACCAATCATCTCGATACAACTAAATCTCACCGAACCATCAAATTTAATCATTCTTCTCCTGATCCTAATTTCACGGACAGCCGGCGACGAACGCCGGCAAAAGGAATACTTAAGAAGAACAACAGAGACCAAACGGCGAGAGAATTCTTCGCCGGATCTGTGTTTGTTGAATCACCTCCCCCGAGCTCTGTTCCGATACCTGGTTTTTTCACTAAGAATTTTGTTTCGGCCGGAAGGGATGATCCGACCACCGAACTCCGGCGAATCCTTGGCTTGAGCTTGTCTTAGATGTTGATTATGTTGCTTCAAATTTGGTGCAATTGCCCCGATTATATTTGGCGGACAAATTGTTTGCTATCTGATTACAAAATTGGATCAGATGGTGATTAAGGAAGGTTCTAGATTTTACTGGGTTGTAAATTCAATTGTTTATTGTAAATTTAGGTTATGTTATCTAACTAATTACTATTATTAGTTAAGAAGTTTAAGATAAATCTAATTTTAAATAGATATTAATGTTTACCGGTGGGGAACCTGCACGTTGTGACGTAGTCAACAATTTACAGCACTGTACCCGGTTTCTTTTGACCGCGTCAAAGCGTTTTAAATAGATGAACCATGAACTAAAATACTTGGCATCGTTTGATGTTGCAAAGCTCGGGTCGAAGCGTTTTTGAGTTTCTGTTTCCATGTACTATTATCATGTCACAACAACTAATGTTTAATATGTCATTGACCGCGTCGTTAAAGAAGACTGCACTTGTTATTGCTTAAAAAAATTGTATTATGTGTCTTAAAAATAAAGTAAATTATCATAAAGTCCATCCAATATATATTATATAGTAGTATAGATATAGATAATTTTTGATAATTTTTGTATTTAATATAAGAAAAATATTGGGTTACGTATATAAAGTTTCATTTTCTTTTAAAAAATTGGATGCGTGAGCTGGCATCTTCTTTTATTTATTTAAAAGAATGGTTAGAAAAGGAACAGCAACTACATAGACCACACAGACAGGGATATTGACAAAGCCGTGGCCCATTTTTAAACCAGGTCGGCTGTCTTTTTCTTCTTTCCTGGCTCCTTAAAACATCATAACTTAGAATGAAGATTTTGATTTTATATTTCATAAAAACAATCCGATCTGATAGCACAACCCTTAATTAAAAACTAAAAAGAGGTTACTAATAAACAACTAAATAGATTAACGAGGTATCAGCTTCTTCATCTCCATCTCTATAATTTAACTAAATATCATATTTTTTCAAGATTATCATTAAATTTGCTTTAACCTCCTAAATCTTATTTTATATCTCTTTCTCCATCTCACTCACAAACAATTATTTTATTATTTTTTATCTTTTATACACATTGATAAAAAAATATATAGAGATTTGTGAAAATGAATTTCTATATTTAGAAAATCTCTATTTACTTTTTTTAAAGGCAAATTTCTTTATTCATGTGAAAGTGGGATTTTGAACCCATGACCTACTTAAACATTGGTGTTTCAAGAGAATTTTTCTTTACCACTGGGCCACCAACCTCAAGAAAATCTCTATCTATTAAACTATAAAAATTAAAGATAGAGATAGAGATCTTGATACAAGTTCAAAGTAGAAGAAAACTGTAAATAATAAATATGGAGATTGATATAAAGATATTGATGTGAATGCCGTAAGCGGCATGTATTAATAAGGTAAGTTAGTAATCCAAATCTTTATTAGTTGTATTGTATTATAATTACCGTCCCCTTTAAATATTAAAATTTTCAAGATTTTATTTTGATCCACTAACTAAAATTTGTATTCTATATAATATTTAATTGAGTTTTTTCTTACCTGCCGACAATAAGTTTAGATTCTTTGGCCCTTTTTTAGGCGAGTTAACTGCCAAATGGGAAAATGGTAGGTGTAACAGAACTTGGGGTATCTACCCTTGGATGTTCATTGTTCATCGACGGACCCACGTCAGATGTTCTATCTCACGAACGTCTCTCTCGAATCCTTCTCACTGTCTCAGATTCCCCCATCCGTGGTGGTCGGTAGCCACGCTCAATACCTTGTCTCTCCTGTTTTTGCCGTCCGTAATTCCGTATAGTTCATCGCACCTTGTCTCTCTGTTTGCCATCTGTACAGTTCACCGTCACAAGGATGTCACGTCGGCCACAGGCCCACAAACGCTCCACTAGGGATGTAAATGAGCGAACTGCTCGTGAGCTACTCGAAATCGGCTCGATAAAAACTCAAATCGAGCCAAGATTATACGAGCCCGAGCTTATATTGAGACTCATTTAAAAAACAAACACAAGACGAGATTCACATGAGCTTGACTAAGCTCATGATTCAAGAAAAGCCTTTTATTTATATATTATTTTTATCTAAATCTGTTAAATATATATTGACATCAATATGAACAAAGAACAGGGAGGAATAGTGCACTGGACATAGGCCCTGTTTTCATTGCCCTAAAATGTCGGGTTTTCAAGATTTTAGGGTTCAATGAAAGGAAACATACTAATAGAATCAAAAAAGTGTATGATATAACTTAGTTTATACATCATCATCAAACAATTTGCAAATTTCACAATAATATTCTCCCAATAATTGTGGAATAAAATATTTACACGTCTAATTGAACATTAATGAAAAAACATATAACAGTTGACATCAAATGCGATACAGTAAAACCTTATACATTACCCAATAATTGTGGAATAAAATATTTACACGTCTAATTAAACGAATGAAGAAAAAAATAGCAGACAAAATAATGTTAAGCATGAAAAACGCAAATTAACAACTTTTGGACCCTAATTTATGCAACCAATTACAGATCTCAGAAACAAACCAATGCACTTAATTTCATAGTAACTGCAAAAGGAAAAAGAGTTGGAAGCAAATACCAATCAGTCGTCAATAGGCGCTCATGCAGCTGTTACAACTGCATAAATACGACGGCGCCAAGGGGCCTACTACTGGCACACGGAGTTTGCTATTTGGACACGGAGTATTTTGGCTATACGTCTCGTATAGGTCAATACGGGACGTATAACCCCTAACCTTAAAAAACAGACCTGCAGATGTCAGTTCTGGTCTGCCGGCTGACCCTATACGCCCCATATAGGCCTATACGACCCCGTATAGACCTATACGACCCATATAGGTCTATACGCCACCTCTTTTTTTCAAACTTGAGCAAATTTTGATTTGTATATGCCGAGTATAGCCCTATACGCCCCATATAGGCCTATAAGACCCATATAGGTCCATACGCCACCTATTTTTTCAAACTTGAGCAAATTTTGATTTGTATATGGTGAGTATAGCCTTATACGCATAAGCCTATACGCACCATATAGGTCTATACGACACCTATGAGATTGTGGTGCATGTTAATGTTTGACGTATTAATTTAGTAGTATTGTTATTTTTTTAATTATTCGCTCTTAAAACCACCACTAAGCTATACTGAGCTATATTAAGCTATACTATCATATACTAAGCTACACTATACTATACTATACTAAGCTATACTATCATATACTAAGCTATACAAAGCTATACTATCCTATACTATACTAAGCTATACTATCATATACTAAGCTATACTCTCCTATACTAAGTTATACTAAGCTATACTATACTAATCTATAGTAAGCTATACTAAGTTATACTATCTTATACTAAGCTATACTATCATATACTAAGTATACTATACTAGGCTATACTATCCTATACTAAGCTATACTAAGTATACTATACTATACTATCCTATACTAAGCTATACTAGCCTAGTATATGATAGTATAGCTTAGTATAGTATAGTTTAGTATAGGATAGTATATCTTAGTATAGTATAATATTAGCTTATTATAGCTTAGTGGTGGTTTTAAGAGCGAATAATTAAAAAAAATAAACATACCACTAGATTAATACGTCAAACATTAACATGCACCAAAATATCATAGGTGGCGTATAGGCCTATATGGAGCGTATAGGCTTCTGCGTATAGAGCTATACTCACCATATACAAATCAAAATTTGCTCAAGTTTGAAAAAATAGGTGGCGTATGAACCTATATGGGTCGTATAGGGGTCGTATAGGCCTATATGGGGCGTATAGGGCCTATATGGGGCGTATAGGGCTATACTCGGCATATACAAATCAAAATTTGCTCCAGTTTGAAAAAAAGAGATTGCGTATAGACCTATATGGGTCGTATAGGCCTATATAGGGCGTATAGGGTCAGTCGGCAGACTAGAACTGACACCTACGGGTCTGTTTTTTAAGGTTAGGGGCTATACGCCCCGTATTGGCCTATACGAGGCGTATAGCCTTGGCGGCGTATCCAAATAGTAAAATTTTGTGTCTCATTAGAATTTCCCTTTTTCTATAATGTAAGAATAAATATATTAAATTTATATAAAATCTATAACTTAACCCAATAAAATGAAATAAACTTATTTTTTCTTTTCTTTATAGTCATCCTAAATGGGTTGCACTTGATTCAAATTGGGGCATGTAGAAAGTAAATGGAATATTAAATTGGGAATGGGTATATGGAAAACACAAATAAAACATAATTTAAATTTTGAAGGCTTCTATTTTTTAAAGTTACGCCGATAAATTAACCTTTTTTAAACTCTGTTCAATTAAAAAAAATGTAGTTAAAAGTCCCAAATCTAAATCACTATTTTATCAAACTAGAACATTTTAAAAACCAAAACTGCCACACACATATACATTGTCATACAATTAAATTCTCAAATATCATCAACACCCTGGTCAACAACAATAAAAATGAATCTAAAGGTATCATTTACAACTCACCCTAATCTTTTAATTAGAACTAACTAATTATTAATTTTTTTTAAACAACATTTTTACTTCTAAATATCACCTAATCTTACTAAGTATAAAGATTGAGTAAATTACATATATCGTCCTTTATGTTTATACCTTTTTCAGATTGCGTCCTTTAGCAAAAAAATTATCAGGTATCATCCTTTACGTTTATAAATCTTGCACGTTACGTCCTTTGCCCCTAACCCAGTTAAGTTTTTTCGTTAGGTATGGTAAATTCTATCATGTAGAGGGCACATGAGGGTGTTTTAGACTTTTTACCCTTTCAAGGACCATTTCATCTTAAAGTTTAGTTGGGGGTCTATTTTGTAATTAGTTATAAATTAACCCTACCCCACCCCTTCATCTCTTCCCATCGACAAAGACTATTTCTTCTAACCCCACCACCAACGGATTTGAATGATGTTTGATGAGGGCGGAGAAATCGACGCGACAAAAGGAGTTGAGGACGACGGAGCAGGTCTTGCATCGGAGTGGAGCGTAAGGATTGGTTGGGATGAGAGGGTGAAGGCAGATCGGGGAGACAGAGTTTGGTTTGGTTCCTTGAATACGGAGTTTCTTAAGGGCTCAGATGCAAATAGATTGTGTCACAGCAAGGGTTGAGCCTCTGGGTTTCTCAATCGGTGATAGGGGTGAGTGACCGGTGATGTTGTTTTCGACGGTGAGGTGCCGAGGACGGTGAGTCTTCAGAGTTATTGTTGAGTCTTCAAAGTTCATTCCCAAACAAGCCCTAAAATGGAAGAAAAACACAATTCACCAGCAACCGCCGCTGAATCGGCGCCACCGTCTTCGTCGGAGGCACAATCTTCACGGAGAAGAGGCGGAGGGCTGAAGAGGAAAGACTCGAGTCTTAGCAACAGCAACGCATCGACTCCCCCGGAGCTGCTTTAACTGTTCTTCCCCTTTCTGTTGTGAATAGAGTGAAATCTTCCCCTATCTTCCCCTTTCGGTTGTGTGGTGGTCGACTGGTGGTAGTGGTTATGTTTGGTCGACAGGTGGTGGGGGGGGGGTATGCTTCTTGCAGGTGTGTGAGGAAGGAGATGACAATTTAGGTTAAAATAACTTAATTACACAAATAGTTCTTTAAAATATGGAAAGACCATTTTCCCCTCACGTGAGTGGCACATGACTTGAGTTAACTGAAAAAATTAACGCCCGTTAGACCAAAGGACGTAAGCTGCAAAAAAAATTAAACATAAAGAATGATACCTAATTTTTTTGCTAAAAGACGCAATCTGAAAAATGTATAAACATAAAGGCAAAAAAATTAACCTTTTTTTAAACTCTGTTCAATTAAAAAAAATGTAGTTAAAAGTCCCAAATCTAAATCACTATTTTATCAAACTAGAACATTTTAAAAACCAGAACTGCCACACATATATACATTGTCATACAATTAAATTCTCAAATATCATCAACACCCTGGTCAACAACAATAAAAATGAATCTAAAGGTATCATTTACAACTCACCCTAATCTTTTAATTAGAACTAACTAATTATTAAAAAATTTTAAACAACATTTTTACATCTAAATATCACCTCATCTTACTAAGTATAAAGATTATATCATTAGACCACTGTCTCATTAGTAAACATCAAATCAACTAGGAAGCAAAACGTCGTCTCGAACCATATAACACGAGATCACTCCATAGACGTCTCCTTCCCTCTCTCCTTCTCTGAGTTTCTCTACGGACGTCTCCCTCAACGTCCGTAACCACATGCCTCTACTATTGAAATTCGTGTCTTAAGTGCTCACACCGTTACAGATGCTCTTACAGAAAACGTAGGCAACGGGACTAAACTAGGAGGAGGCGAATCCACAAAACCATATCCGGCATAACATTCTGTCATGTTCTTCGAGACGGTCGCTTCGGTTTTCGATGCAACTTTAGCGCTCGAATCCGATGACATCTTACAATTAGTCACCTCTTTCATAACCGTGGAGGGTTCTTCCAACAATTCACCACGTTTCAGTATCTTAACCTGTCCCATGACGAGGTTCTTAGACGCCATGGTGGCTGGTGGCGGTAGATTATGATTAAACTTAACTGTGCGACGAGATTTCATTGGCGTATAGAACAAATTATCAGGATGATCTTTGAGACAAGCTTGAGGATGAAGAATAACAAGCCCACCCATAAAATAAAAAAGAAGGATGTGATCGAAGATTGGAACTGGAAATGCTGAAAACAGTAAAAATTAGGGTTATGAAAAAATGAAAGTCAAAGAGTAGCTGTGAATGGATGATGTCGGATTAAGGAGGGGATAATTTATAGGAAAGCAAAGGCGGTGGCGCTTGGGCGGCTGGGCGGTGGGTTGGGGATTTAGTCGGTAAGGTTGCGAAGTATCCGAGGAGTTGTTGACGTGTAACGCAAGCAAAGAATATGATAATCTTTTATAACAAATAGTACAACTGGTTTGTAAAAAACTAAAAAAGATAATTGGTTGGATAACCGCGTGATGTCAAAATTTTAGAGGCGAAGAAGACCGGTTTCTTAACTTGTTATGAACCGTTTTGCGAACCGGTTATCCAGGTATCAGTTTGGTCCCCCCCCCCCCTAAACCTGCCGGTTAGGGACTAGTTTGGGGTTTTAATGATTCTGATTGGTTAGGAACCAGGTATTCATGAGCCGGTTTTTTTTAACTGAGTAAAATTTTGGTTTTCCTTTTAACCTGCCTCAACCCTATAGCAACGACATGTCGTTGCTATAGGGTCTCCCTACCAAAATTTTGGTTTTGGCCTATACCGACGACATGTGTCGTCGGTATAGGTGGCATCGGGACAGGGTCAATTTGTTGTAGTGCCAACGACCTTTAAGGTCTTTGTGGAACAGATTTGGACTTTTGGTCTGGATTAGGAGGGGTTCAAACACTATATCTAATATGAAAAAACCTAGTGGGCCGAAATCAATATTTCTGAGCAAAAAATAGGGGCCCTATCAAAAATTGATAATTAAACGATTTTATTATTCAAAATCAACACAAATACAAAGAAATAGAGACGAAGATAAAAAAAGGTTTAAAAACCCTAAATAGACAATAGCATATAGAATTGTTCTTCATATCATCGAAGCAAGAGGGCAGCGCCCTTTTTATATAGCAGCGAACAACGGCTAGAAAGCCAATCACGAACCCAGAAAGGAGAGCATAATATGGATGGATAATTAAGATTAATCAATCTACAGCTGGAGCCTTTGATGACCGAAGAATAAGGGTAATTTTCTTCCTTGATCTGCGCTTTTTCCTTCATTAGACAAAGGAAAATAAATTTTCCCTATAGAAGCAATGACGAGAGGGAAGCTGGCATCAAACAAATCAGGGACGTGGGCTTCCCAAGCCTAACAACGGTTAGGAGGGGATTATTGAGGAGGAGACTTGGCCAGGGCCCAACTGCAACCCATGAAGCAAACAAGAGCCCATTTGTGCGGGAAAAACGTAGCCCAATATGAAAAAAATAAAGAAACATTGGAATAAATAATTATCAAATTGAAGAAAAAGATTTTATCTTTTTAACACCCGCCCTCAATTTGATAATCCAACCATGTCAAGCATTGATAATTTACCAATTAAGAAACTATGTTGGAAGACAACAAACCTTTAATGAAAACATATGCAAGTTTTAGTGAAGCAAAAAGAGAATGCATGACATTTAGGAGGACTTCCCATATAGCAGCAACAAATAAACTCTCACTCCAAACCAAAGAAACGCCCCAAAAACAAGATCCATGAAGTTCATTGGCCCATACATGTGAAATAAAAAGAACACATTAGATTATAATATAAAGATGCTTGAGTATTGAATAGGCAAATCATGCCAAACATTAATAGGAAGACAGATAAGAATTTGTAGTTCTTTCAAGACATTTGTCAACCATATAGATTTACACATGTTGTTTAGAAAGATTTTATAAGACAAAAGTCACACGACTTTAAGAAAAGACGAATCACAAGATTCATATAAGACTATTAGAAACATATCTGATATGAAAAATAAAATGCACACACATTTTTAAGAATTCAGAACCATGACTGAAAAACAAGACATGTGAAGAACTTAAAGACTAAGTTGACATGATCAAAAACTTTTACAACTTTACGAGAATAAGAAAGAGAATCATATAATAAGAACCTCGCAAAGAACATAAAGACTAATTTGATTCAAACAAAAACTTTTACAACTTCACAAAAGATACTTTATCACAAGATTCAAGAAAAAAGTCTGATAATAATAAGAATAACATAAGCTATATCAGACAAGAAAGACACAACCAAACAGATTTTAAATGAAAGACGGATTCATAGAATCTCTTACACAAGAGAAAGAATAGGCTGTCAAATAATCTCTTACACAAGAGAAAGAACATACATGCCAAACACAATTTTTATCATTCTTCAAGACAAAAAATTGAATCACACGAGACATAATAAGATTTTTAGAAGAGTAATAACTTTGTGATTATTACTGCTAGCAACCATGACTAAGATTAAACTCCAGACACAAAAGATTTGTCACACAGATTGAACTAAGGGGCCAAAAAACACATACAATATTTCAACTTGGTAAACGAAAAATAAAGATTTGAAGTTTTTTCTTTCCTTTTTCCTTTTTTTTTTCATTTAAGAGAGAAAATCTAAAACACAATGACTCGCACCAACTCACACATAAAAAAACACGAATGAATCTGAACAGCAGATAACCAAGAACTTAATTAAAAAAACCTACAAAGCAACTGAAAACAAGACAGAATGCAACACGTATAATGCACAAAGAAAACCGGTGGTCTGTCACCGGTAAATAAATCCAATGCCGGTCCTCCTAACCCCAGCGACAATATGCCTAGGCATAACAATACGTGTGACAGAATGTAAACAAAAAAAAGGTTAAAGAAGGTTTTAGAACACTTACAGTGCTTTGAAGAGAAATCAACATGAGTTAGATTCTTGTTTAGATTCACCAAGTCAACGTAGCAGCGGAAACATATACCAACGACAATCTTCAATCAAACAAGTATGAACCGAAAGGATTCCTTTAGAATCAGTGGTATGTTGAAGGAGATGAACAGGGGTTGAACCAAATGCCTTATCCGTGATGAAGACAGACTTATAGAAACCTTCACTTAGGTTTTTCAAGATGCTTAACTCCTCTCTACAGGTCACGGATAAGCCAATAAATTTATTGAACACAGAGGGGTTTTTCCAACCCTAAATAGACAGATTCAAATAGGCTTCAATCAGCCCAAACAATCTTCAGTTTGCTTGGATAGAGCCAACCAGATAACAGCAGCGGAACATTTTGATTTCCAAATCAGCAGCGAAAAAATGAACCAGAAGAGCCTAGTCACAACAGACTAAATATAGAACTACCAGGAAAGATCAGATCATACCAAAACAGCGAAAGAACCCTAGAACTCGCTTTAACACGATTTAACCAACAAAAGGACGGAAGAACTAAGAATCAAGAGCCTTAAGCTCTAATACCATGTCAAAAATTGATAATCAAATGATTTTATTATTCAAAATCAACACAAATACAAAGAAATAGAGACGAAGATAAAAAGGTTTAAAAACCCTAAATAGACAATAGCAGATAGAATTGTTCTTCGTATCTTCGAAGCAAGAGGGCAGCGCCCTTTTTATATAGCAGCGAACAACGGCTAGAAAGCCAATCACGAACCCAGAAAGGAGAGCATAATATGGATGGATAATGAAGATTAATCAATCTACAGCTGGGGCCTTTGATGACCGAAGAATAAAGGTAATTTTCTTCCTTGATCTGCGCTTTTTCCTTCATTAGACACAGGAAAAGAATTTTGCCCTAGAGAAGCAATGATGAGAGGGAAGCTGGCATCAAACAAATCAGGGACGTGGGCTTCCCAAGCCTAACAACGGCTAGGAGGGGATTATTAAGGAGGAGACTTGGCCAGGGCCCAACAGCAACCCAAGAAGCAAACAAGAGCCCATTTGTGTAGGGAAAACCATAGCCCAATATGAACAAAAGAAAGAAACATTGGAATAAATAATTATCAAATTGAAGACAAAAGATTTTATCTTTTTAACAGGTCCCCTCTGGTTCGGGCCCCTTATATGTTCCTCCCATGTGTGTGCCCCCACCGATTTTGAATTCCACTTCTTTCTCATATTAACTGAAATGATAAGATTTCTTTTTATTTTTCTATCATCACAACACCAACAAAAGGCCACATCGAAGTCTATTTTTATTTCTCTGATTTTCTATCGTCGAAAATACATGCCATAAATGGCAGTTCATTGAACATTTTAAGTTTTGAACTTGTCTTTAAGTTGAACAAACAAGTGGGCTAGTTATAAGCGGGCTTTAAAAAGGCCCTTTTGCATGAAATGGTTTATTTCTTTTATCCGATCTAATAAGGGTCGTGTTATCTTTCATTTTGATCGTCAAAACATAAACATAAAAGTCGTGTTATCCATTGTTATCATAACCCATTGTTATACTTTTTTCTGTTTCAGATTCACATCGATATTGTTTTCGTTAAACCAATGTAGTGTTTTTCTTTTCTTATTATTGATTTCATCATTATTACTATTGTTCTTTCCATTACCAACCAATTTTTTGCTCAACCGGGTTCTTTTGTTGTTTTCTCTTGTTTTTACAGCAAGTACTTAAGAGAATCGTGGGGATGTGTGAAGAGAAGCTAGAGACTTAAAAAAATTAAATCAACATTGTAATGGGATAATAAATTAGGTCTTTTTAGACTTCTTCACTAAAACGTTATTATACATTAATTAAGGAATTATGTTTTGTGCAGATTTTCTGTAACCGTGACACGCCAGCCCAAGCTAGGTTGGGATGTTACACTTTATCTTTGTACCAATTTCCCGAACAAACGTCCTTTAGCCATCTCCACCATGTACTACCCTTGCCCCGTTGTCTGAGACCACCATAATCCCTGATGTTAAGATCTCGACATATTTGCACCTTCGATCGAGCAACCGAAAACGATCAAATGTACTGGAGTAGTGTACACACAAAAAGTTTCAATTTGGGCCATGAACAATTTGTCGCCGACTAGGTTGATTAGGTGAAGGAGATGATCACAGAATAACAACGTAAAAGATAAACAAACAAACGTGAAAAAAATGTGATTTGGCTGACTTGCTTATGTACGCACATGTAATTTCTTCTTCTTTCGGACCAACTACTTGATCACAGAGGGTAAGAATCAAGAGAAAACTCCATTCAAATGAGAAAACCAAAATAATGTGTTTTTTTTTCATATTTACGAGACTAAAAATACTTTATTTTGAACTCAACTTGGTTTTCTCTAAAATTTAAACAGGAATATGGATAAAAAAGAAAAGAAAAGAAAAAAACAAAACAATATATTTAGTTTTTTAAAGTAAGATAAATATTATAAGTTATTAGAGAAAAATGAAATTATCTCTTAAATGAATTATTGAATAGGGAATTGATAATTTGATAACTCTTAAATATTTTGAGAACTCGTCAAAAACCAATCAAAAAATATTTTTTTTGTTTTTACTACCTTTAATATTAAAATATAACATAAAAAAATAAATTTATATATGAAAATTTACATTTATTCATATATTAAAAAAATCTACACATATGTAAGTTTACCATTTACACATGTGTAAAAATTTTTTTAAGAATACTTTAGAGAGAATAGATGAGTTAATTTGAGAGATAAATCATTTTTTATGTTTTATTTTAATAATAAAGGTAGAGAAAACAAAAAAAAAATAAAAAAATAGTTTTAATTGGTTTTTTGATGAGTTTTCAAGTATTTATGAGTTCTCAAAAGATTCTAACCCTTATTGAATAAAAGAATAAAAGAAATTCAAATTAACCCTCCACCGTATATCTTCACAACAGGGCTAGCAATTCCTTCATTTATGAGGCGCCGCTACCTCAGATGTGGTGTTCCCGCTCCACGTTGCCTTCCACTTTAAATATGTTAAACTAGAAGTTTTGCCTCGCGCTTCGTGACGAGAAGCGGATCTTAAACGGTTGAGTCGGTGACATTAACGTGGTTAATCACAAAACGAATCGTAGTTAAATACATAAAAGAAACATATAAAGTTACGGTGAGTCGGTTCTGGTGATCGAAACATATATAAAAGACAGTTAGATAACGGTACCAATGTTTTTTAGTCGGTGTCGGTCTCATTCTTTATGGTACCAGCACGTCAACGTCAGACGATATAACCCATGATACCTAAAAAATACACTATCTTGAATACAACTCTGTTTAAAAAAAAAATACCGGAACGTCAAGAAAAAAAACAAACAAACAAACGCGAAAGTTATTAAAGAAAAATCAGATTATATATACTACAGAGGGTAAACTAGAAACTTTATAAACTTGAAGAGATCAAACTGACATTTTACAAAGTTTGAGGTGAGTTTTGTCATTTGACCAAAGTTGGGGGGGAGAAGTGGTCGATAGCAAAGGCCACCGACACTTATGTTTAAGAGTATTGATAATATTAGTAAAAGTAATAATAAAGGAGGTCGGGATGAATTACTAATATATATATATTATAGGACACACCAACTTAAAGTTCTAGTTCTGCCACTACTAATACTAGAAAAGTTTCACGATTCGTTTAACGGTGTAAAATAGATCATTTCGTTGTTATAGTAATTTTGTTTCTTTATTGTTGTAACAATTATCGTCGTATTATATATTTATGTTTTAAGGGTTCATTTTTACTAGTTGCATAGGACATTTGAAATATCAGGGACGGCCTTGACATCTGTTGCTATTGATTCATTTATAATAGTTTTAGCGACCACAAGTCTAATTTAGCAAAACACAAAATTGTGTACACTTAAGGCTATTCGTGTAGATTATTATAACAAAAAACACATTTTTTTTTCTAATTAACGTGAACAAAATCTGACTAAAATTAAAATTTCATTTTCGTGATAGAAAATAAATATATTTAAAACTTGTAACAGAAAAACACTCCCGTTTATCCATATTTGCAAGAAAGTTTGATGGAAATTTTATTCTTTTTTAATAGTGCGTTAACGAGTTCTTTTCATTTAAGTTATTTATATATATAAGCTTGTTTAGGTTATCCAGAAGGCCATCATATTCTTAGGTATTTAATTACTTAATAATTTGTTATTCATGCTAATTAATTAATTATTTGGGTGTAGGTTTCTTTAGTTAACCACCCTTTCACGTGGATATTTTTTTTGATCAAACGCACGATAGGCCAACAACTAGCCAACCACAAGTGACGAGTACGTACGTATATGAATACATACAGATTATTTTATAACTAGTTTTTACCCCCACGCTTCGCGGCGGGAGCTTGGTCGTTATTGGTTTGACTCGTTAGTGTGGATAAAACTTACATCTAATCGCAGACTCGTTATAGCGTACGATACCAAAAAAACACTCGAATTTGAATACAACTTCGTCTTCAATAAAATTTAAACCAGAACGTTCACAAAAAAAAAATAGAAAACCACGCATTCTGTTATTTAAAAAAACTTAACGAACGAAAGTTATCATAGAAAACAGTGACAGGCCCATCGTTAATAAAATTTAAATGAAAACGTAGGCGCAACGGTAAAAATAATGTTAATAAAAAAGAAACATAAAACTAAATAATAAAAAAGAGAAAAACAAAATAAAAAATTACCCATTCGGGTCGTCGAAAACCATAAATCGAATATCGATACGGGTTCGGATAATACCAATATCGACAATGATGTTGTTCGCCCATAATTGGTTCGGCTCGTCACGGTACCACAACGGTAACGGCACTCGTTATAGGCAACTATAAAAAAAAGCCTCGATTTTGAATACAACTCCGTTTTAAAAAAAAAATTATATCGGAACGTTGGCAAAAAAAACTACAAACAACTGCGCACTCTGTATTTTGAAAATAGTTAACGAACGAAAGTTATTAAAGGAAAATAAAATTAATAGAAAATAAAACGGGTTAAAAGCGTATATTATAATACAAAAACCGGCAATGATGTTGTTCGCTCAATAATAGGTTCGGCTCATCACGGTACAACAACGGTAACGACACTCGCCATAGACTACGATAAAAAAACTCAATTTTTAATACAAATCCGTTTCCAAAAACTTAATATCGGAACGTTAATAAAAAAACCAAACACAAACGTGTACTCTGTTTTTTTTAAGTTAACGAACGAAAATTATTAAAGGAAAAAGAAATTATTAGAAAATTAAACGGGTTAAAAACGTATATTATATATAGTATGAGTGGTGAAAATGAAAAAAAGGCAGCACTGTACGTCAATGGTAACGACATTTGCCATAGGCTACGGTACAAAAAAATAAGTCAATTTTGAATACAATCCCGTTTTAATTTTTTTTATATCGAAACGTTAAAAAAAAATCAAAAAACAACCGCGCACTCCGTTTTAAAAAAAACTAATGAACAAAAGTTTTTAAAGGAAAAAAGAAGATTTTTAGAAAATTAAACGAGTTAAAAGCATATATCATATTTAGTATGAGTGGTGAAAAAAATAAAAACAAATGGACGATGTGGCACCATTTTAGTGGTAAAGTTATAATTTATAAATTTAGTTTTAAACATTAAAAGATTGAGAAAAAAGAAAAAATCTTTGAAGTATAAAAAAACACTTGCCGTTTCAAAGGATTGAACTTGGGACAAGTAGGTTAGAGTGGGTTAGCTTTAACCCTTCCCACAGTCTATTTACGTTAATTCTTTTGAAACTTAAATTATTTAAACACAAACTACATCAAATAAAAAATAAGTAATTTACCAAAATGTCATAAAAGACAAAAAAAAAAGATATATGGATGATTTGGTAATTGAACATTGTAGTATCTAATAATTTTATTTTTCTGGAACTGTGATAATACATTAGTCATATAGATTTTTTTTTGAACGGTAACACTTAGATATTTTAGGATAATTTGGTTTCTCTGGAGCAACACCTAGAACATCTAGGGCAGCCCACAACAGGAGAAACCCCCAACTGGGTAAACCCCCTGACCTGGCCACAGATCTCTTTTTTGCTGTTGTCAGGATTCGAACCCAAGACCTCCACTATGAGAAATCTTAGGGCTACCATTACACCAAATAGCCAACGGTCATAAGTCATATAGATAGCATATATTTATTTATAGATAGCATACATTTATTTATATCGAATTCTTTTTACATAACATTATTTGTTGTATATAAACATTGCATTATAATTTTGATTTGCGTATATTTTCTAAGAAGTTTCTTTTTCCTTTTTGTTTTCATCGCTAATTAATTATAAATGTAAATACTTCTTTTATAATTTTATATCCATTTGTATTTAATTGATTGAAAAGAATCCTAGGTTAACTTTCAGATAGTTAGAGATTTAGAAAACTCGAGAGAGGATTTTATTTTAAATTTGTAATTATAATTTGATTATGTTTTCTTTGTAATTATTCACATTCTACTCTTATAAATAGTTGATAAATAATACACAATATTTGATATAGTTTCCATTATTATAAATGATACTAGAGCCTTACGTTATAATCTTATTCTATTCTCTCTTTCTATCTCTCTTCGTTGTCAGATATTGGTTGGTTGGCAGCTCTCTTCCCCATCTTCTCCATTGTGTGACGACTTTCTTTCTCTTATTCTCCATCTCGTCATGCCCCAAGGATGCATTGTTGACAAACACACACATACACACATAAAAGACAAACGAACATACTCAATAAAGTCTCACTAAGATATAGTAGGGTCTGAGTAAGATGAGATAAAGACAAACCTTAGATATAGTAGGGTCTGAGTAAGATGAGATAAACACAAACCTTTACTTGATAAAGAGGTTGCTCTTGGAGAGAAGTCCGACTCAGAAATCCCTCTTTTTTTCAAAACATAGAAAAAATTAGAAAACATACAAGACAATATAATAACCGTCATTGTGTAAATATATATTATTTTATTAATTTTCTTATACCGTCATTGTGGTGCCGCCACAGTTGTAGCTCCTACTATCGTAGTCGTAGCTTCTGTCATCATATCCCATGGCTATGTATAATGGTTTCACTAAAAAGTGAAAAAAGTCTCGTCGCGTCATTAGGAAGGCAATCACGCCCCGAATCACTAAGGCGTGTAATGGTTTCACTATCCACATATACATATACAAACACACACGCACACTTGCCCCTAATGCCCGTAAATTGAATCCCCCCCCTCTCCTCTTCACTATAGTTATAACTAGTAACACTATTGAAAAATTTCTAACTGTAAATTGTGTTAGAAATTTTGTGAAAAATATGTTTTTTCACATATTTTGGACTAAAATAATTATTTATATTTGCTAAAAATATAAGTATTATTTATTATGTTTGTATTCTATTATGTGAGAGGATCACAATGAACCGAATCGTGTCCAAAATAGAGCTAAGATTAATGGATATCGATGCTCAAAGTTGTGTGTATTAAATGTTGAGACATCGGAAATTGAACATGCCTTGGGAATTGAGCTTGTCCCACATCGGAGGAATGAGAAACTATTGATTGGCTTATAAGTGTGAAGGTCCACACAAGAGTATTCTTGTATATCAAGACACACATAGTGGCAGTAGCAAGGGTGCAAGGCACCCGACGCGCCCACGCCCGGGCACGGGACCGAGGAGCGATGTGCGTAATGTGGCGTTTTGATGACACACTTGGCACTTCGCATCGCCGCGAGCCGCCTTAGTATTTTTGTCTGGTGACTTACGGGTTCGGGTCTTGGGAATTGAGCTTGTCACACATCGGAGGAATAGTTCCAGAAGAATTTCTGGCATTCTCCAAGCTACGCGCTCTTGTTTCAGGTATAGTATCGGGTGCTAGGCTAATCCCTGCAATACTTCATGCTTCGGCTGTTGTACCCTGGGAGACAGACGGGTTTACTTGGGTGGCCCGAAATTTATTTTAAGAGACCTATGTTTAACATAAATCCTTAGCCTTTACCCGTTTTTTGGTTTTCTTCCATTTCTTTTTCTTGATTTTATTTGTTTCTGTAATCTGTTATTCTTCTATTAGTGTAATTTTAATTTTGTATTGTAATCAGAAATATTCAGTAATAAAATTTATGATCTATTTTTTATTTATGTGAATGGTTGTTCTACAAGCTTAAAACATCTTTCGTTCACTGTTTAATTTTTTTTATTTTGGATTACAATCTGTCTTTGCAAACTTTTCTGTTAAGGTTGTTTTTTGGTTTTCTGCAAACCAAAATTGTTTTAAATGTTACTGGTTTTCTGTAAACCAATTTATTCTGTCATATAATTGTCTTTGTTTCTTGTTTCAGAAATAGCCTCCACAATTGTAGCAGCCTCATCCACTACTCTGGGGTCTACTTCCATGGGACCATTGGTTGGTACCCAAGCAGCCCAGACCGTTGCCAATCATGCTGAAAAACCATAAAAGTTTTCTGGTTTGAACTTCAAAAGGTGGCAGCAAAAGATGCTTTTCTACTTGACCACCCTAAACCTTGCGAGGTTTTTGACTGAGTCTCCCCCTCTACTTGCTGAGGGTGCTGATGCTCAAGCTGTTAGTGCATTAGATGCATGGAAGCACTCTGAGTACTTGTGTCGCAACTATGTGTTGAATGGCCTTCAAGATGCATTGTACAATGTATACTTCAAGACAACAACAACCAAAGAATTATGGGATTCATTGGAACGCAAGTATAAAACTGAAGATGCCGACACTAAGAAGTTTGTAGTGGCTCGGTTTTTGGACTATAAAATGGTTGACACTAAAACTGTAATTAGCCAAGTACAAGAATTACAAATAATACTTGGAGATATTCTCTCTGAGGGAATGACTCTTGGTGAGACATTTCAAGTGGCTGCCATGATTGAGAAATTACCCCCAAGTTGGGTTGACTTCAAGAATTACCTTAAACATAAATGAAAGGAAATGTCTGTTGAGGACCTTGTGGTTCGTCTTCGAATTGAGGAAGACAATAGGTTGGCTCTAAAGGGAACCCAAGTGGAAGGTTCTACAAAAGCCAATCTTGTGGAACATGGTCAATCTTCAAGAAGGTATAAAGGGAACAAAAACAACAAGCCTAATGGCAAGGGCAAGGGCACGTTTGTGGAACTTGGACCAAGGAAGGGTGGTGTGAAAAAGAAGGTAGCTTCCTTTAAAGGGAAGTGTTACAATTGTGGTGAATCGGGTCACCGTGCTGACCAATGTAAGCAACCTAAAAAAGAGAGGGCTCATATGATTGATGATGGCGGGCCTCTTGTTGCTATGATCTAGGATTTGTCTACTATGATGGAAGAGTTCAACATTGTGTCTACCCCCCCCCCCCAAAGGGTGGTGGATTGACACCGGGGCTACTCAACATGTTTACCCCGACAAGGCCATCTTTAATACGTTTAAGGAGGTTGTGGGAGAAGATAAGCTGTACATGAGAAATACGGCTACAACGGATATCAAAGGTGAAGGTGATGTGATCTTGAAGTGGACTTCGGGGAAGGAGCTCACTCTAAGCAACGTGATTTATGTTCCCTAGTTGCGCAAGAGTCTTGTGTCGGGATGGTTACTTAACAAGTTTGGTTTTCGTATGGTTATAGAAAGTGATAAATTTGTTTTAACTAAACGTGGTGTGTTTGTTGGAAAGGGCTATGCCCATAATGGTATGTTTAAACTCAATGTAATGGCTATCAAAAAGAACATGAATAAGAATGCTTCTACTTCTGCTTACTTGATTGAGTCTTCTAATGTGCGGCATGGTCGTCTTGGTCATGTTAACATTGATTCGATGCGTCGTTTAATTAAAATATATTGCATACCATCGTTTTCCATTGATTCTAAGTTAAAATGTAAAACTTGTGTCGAAGCCAAACAAACAAGATCGTCATTTAGATCGGTTGAAAGAATAACCGAACCCCTTGATATGATTCACACAGATGTGTGTGATTTTAAATTCATTCCCACAAGAGGAGGAAATAAGTACTTTATCACTTTCATTGATGATAGTACTAGATATTGCTATGTATATTTACTTAAAAGTAAGGATGAAGCAATAGACAAGTTTATTTTGTATAAAAATGAAGTGGAGAACCAACTTAATAAGAAAATCAAAGTTGTGAGAAGCGATAGAGGAGGTGAATATGTTTCACCATTTGCAAACTTATGTGTACAAAGTGGCATAAGACATGAGATAACCCCACCATATTCTCCACAATCAAATGGCATTTCGGAACGAAAGAATCGTACCTTAAAAGAAATGATGAATGCCTTGTTATTAAGTTCTGGGTTAACCCCGGACATGTGGGGGGAAGCCGTTTTGTCGGCTAATTATCTTTTGAACAAGATACCTTTCAAGAAAAGGGATGTAACACCATATGAGTTGTGGACAGGAAGAAAACCATCCTATAAATATTTTAAAGTGTGGGGGTGCCTAGCCAAAGTGGTGGTGCGACCACCAAAGGTTCAAAAAATAGGACCCAAAACCGTGGATTATGTGTTCATAGGTTATGCCCATCATAGTAGTGCATATCGTTTTCTGGTACATGATTCAAAGAATCCAGAAATACACAAGAATACTATAATGGAGTCAAGGAATGCATCATTCTTTGAAGATGTGTTTCCATGTTTGGAAAAGGTGGATGCCAGTTCATCTACACATACAAGTTCATCAACACCAGTGGATGAGATTGTCCAACATGAAACACAAGAAGAATCAGAGGCTGAAGAGGTTGAGCCAAGAAGAAGCAAACGGCAAAGGATTTAGAAATCTTTTGGGCCTGATTTTCTTACTTATATGGTTGAGGGTGAGCCCCAAACCTATCGAGAGGCGGTCTCCTCTTCAGAAGGGCCACAATGGAAAGAAGCCATCAAAAATGAAATTGATTCTATCTTACAGAATCACACTTGGGAGCTAGTAGATCTTCCACCAGGTAATAAACCACTTGGATATCGTTGGATATTCAAAAAGAAGATGAAAGTTGATGGCTCCATTGACAAATACAAGGCAAGGTTGGTGATAAAAGGGTATAGACAAAAGGAAAGTCTAGACTATTTTGATACATACTCACCCGTGACTCGAATAACCTCCATAAGGTTGGTGATTGCAATTGCAGCAATGAGAAAGTTGGAAATACATCAAATGGATGTAAAAACTGCATTTCTAAATGGGGAGTTAGATGAAGAGATTTACATGGAGCAACCTGAGGGTTTCTCTGCACCTGGTCAAGAGGGCAAGGTATGTAAATTCGTTAAGTCATTGTATGGATTGAAGCAAGCACCAAAACAATGGCACCAAAAGTTTGACCAAGTTATGCTTAACAGTGGTTTCAAAATAAATGAGTGTGACAAATGTGTTTATGTGAAAGATACATCTAAAGGCTATGTGATTTTATGCCTTTATGTAGATGATATGCTTATTGTTGGGAGTGATGATAAGATGATCAGATCTACTATAGACATGTTGAAAGCAAGATCTGACATGAAAGACATGGGTCTAGCTGATGTGATTCTTGGAGTGAAGATCACTAGAACCCAAAATGGTCTTGTGTTAAGTCAATCCTACTACGTGGACAAGATCCTTGAGAAGTTCAATGCGGAGGACAAAAGTGTGGCTCAAAATCCGATTGATACTACCCAACACCTATCTAAGAATAGAGGTGAGGGCGTTGCTCAGTTGGAGTATTCAAGGATCATTGGCAGTCTCATGTATCTCATGTCGTGTACCCGACCGGATTTAGCATACGCTGTGAGCAGGCTAAGTAGATATACTAGTAATCCTAGTTTTGAGCATTGGAAAAGCATGACTAGATTGCTAAGGTATTTGAGATACACAAGGAATTATGGACTGCATTGTGGCCAAGATCCGGCTGTTGTAGAAGGATACAGTGATGCTAACTGGATATCCGATATGAAAGATTCCAAATCCACAAGTGGTTATGTGTTTACCCTTGGAGGAGCTGCTATAGCTTGGAAGTCTTCCAAGCAAACTCTTATATCTAGATCCACGATGGAATCTGAGTTAATCGCGTTGGATAAAGCTGGAGAAGAGGCGGAATGGTTACACCAGTTTTTGGAATACATACCAAGATGGCCAAAGCCATTGACAGCCATATGCATACATTGTGATTGCCAATCAGCGATTGGAAGAGCTCAAAGTGCAATGTATAATGGCAAATCAAGGCACATTCGAAGGAGACATAATATGATACGACAACTTCTCTCAACAGGGGTTATCTCTATTGACTATGAAAAGTCAAAGGATAACATTGCGGATCCGCTTAGAAAAGGCTTAAGCAAAGAGATAGTACATAATTCATCGAGAGGAATGGGACTAAAGCACTTGGAATAAGTTTGTGCAAAGGAAAACCTATCCTAGAAGAGTGGAGATCCCATGATCTAGGCTCAGTAGGACAACCTAACTGTACAAACTGAGGTCACTATGGGGGAGTACCCCAACATTCAAAGGGAGTTGCATACTTCCTAGTCCAATTTCTATAACAAGTTAGTGATATCAAAGGAGGTTAGGCATACGCCTTTAATGATTTATGTGAAATCACCTATGTGAGAGAGAAGTGGGGTCGCTTGAAATGGAATTGTGGGGGGCGCATTTCCTAGAGCTCTCGTAGAACCAGGCTAGTGTTCCATGACCATAACGGACACGAAAATGAGGGGTTAGCCATACCAGGAGGAGTATTGCGTGAAGTGTGATACCGTCTACATCAAAAGGGGTTTAGTTCAAGGACATCAAGTCTACTAACCGCTAGGAGACCAAATACACTTCACAAAGGAAGGTGCAAGAGGAACACCTACCTATCCTGCAATATTCAACCGCTAACACTATATCTTGACACTTAAGTGTATGTATCGATCTCTATTCATGTGGGGGATTGTTGGAAATTTTGTGAAAAATATGTTTTTTCACATAATTTGGATTAAAATAATTATTTATATTTGCTACAAATATAAGTATTATTTATTATGTCCGTATTCTATTAGGTGATAGGATCACAACGAACCGAATCGTGTTCAAAATATAGCTAAGATGAATGCGATATCGATGCTCAAAGTTGTGTGTATTAAATGTTGAGACATCGGAAATTGAACATATCTTGGGAATTGAGCTTGTCCCACATCGGAGGAATGAGAAACTATTGCTTAGCTTATAAGTGTGAAGGTCCACACAAGAGTATTCTTGTATACCAAGACACACACAGTGGCAGTAGCAAGGGTGCAAAGCACCCGACGCGCCCGGGCACAGGCACGGGACCGGGACCGGGACCGGGCACGGACACGAGACCGAGGAGCGGTGTGCGTAATGTGGCGTTTTGATGGCGCACTTCGCACGCTCGCATCACCGCGAGCCGCTTGAGAGCCGCCTTAGTATTTTTGTTTGGTGGCTCGCGGGTTTGGGTCTGGTTCAAGCCTTTCCAGTTGCAAGAGACTGTTCGAATTCTTAACTCTCAGAGTTATGACTGCACTAGTTGCAAACTTAACTCCTAGAGTTAATGATTGCATTACTTGCGAATTAACTCTCTAGCCTATATAAACTAGGCTTGGGTTCCTGGTTTGAGACAACTGAAATTTGCATGCAAACACACACAGTTCCAGAAGAATTTTCGGCATTCTCCAAGCTACGCGCTCTTGTTTCAGGTATAGTATCGGGTGCTAGGCTAATCCCGGCAGTACTTCCTGCTTCGACTGCTGTACCCTGGGATACAGACGGGTTTACCTGGGTGGCCCGAAATCTGTTTTAAGGGACCTCTGTTTAACAGAAATCCTCAGCTTTTACCCGTTTTTTGGTTTCCTTCCATTTCGTTTTCTTGATTTTATTTGTTTCTATAATCTGTTATACTTCTATTAGTGTAATTTTAATTTTATATTGTAATTAGAAATATTCAGTAATAAAATTTATATTCTATTTTTTATTTATATGAATGGTTGTCCTACAAATTCTTTCTTAGTTCAAACTTTTTTGAGCACGGAGTAAAGTTTGAGAAACTCAATTTTATATCAAATAAAATATTGTTCGGAGGGTAATTTGATTTTTGTCTAGTAAGATGTAAACCTTCACACACTTGTAAGTTAATCTTATTATTTCATATAAATAAGATATCCTATCTCCAAAGAAACTCCCATGTTTCACTTTGATAAATATCAAAACTAATCAATTAGTAATTTATTTAGACTTTAAGAAGGTCTAATGTTTCATTTGATGTTATGAATTTGGCAATTTTCAAGCTCCAAAGAAGGCTAGTGAATTTGGGAATTTGCAAACTAGTCTCTAAGGATTAATAATAATTTCACATCTTTGTACAGCCTATGTAATTTTAAACCTATGTACCAAAAACATTATTAAGAAATCTTTCTAATTTTTTCTTGACTATAACTTAATCGCATTGATCGAGTGAACCACGTTATATTAATGCATTCTTTGTTGTTTTTACACTTTACTTCGTTGCATTTGTTTGCCGACGTTGTTTGGTTTCAATTTCCTAACAAACTTGTCAACATATGTGGATTATATTATGATCGGAATGTATTCTAGGAGGCAAGTTAGAAGTTTTTATGTGTTTCATGGTAGGTCATTAACATCATCGATCCTATGAAGAAGTAGAGTATCTCATTGAAAATAACTTTAGGCTTAGAAAAAATATATAAAAATATATTTAATGAAGTGCGGTTGTATACTTTTGGAAAGGACTACCTCTTCCATCACATGCTAATATGAGAAATATCATCTCTTCAAATCATTAACTATTCGTAGGAATAGTTGTTTGCTCATTTAGAATCGTCATCTCAAATTCTTGTCACTATATATTGCATTCTCGGCAAAGTAATCATCCACTAGACAATCATGTTCACGATCTCTATTTAAAGCAACTCTTCTTGTTCTTGGACGCGAACCATCGGCTTCATCGGTAAGACTTGGGTTCCGACAAAGGTTGATATATTGAGTAAAGTTCAACATCCAATGTTATCGGAGATGATGAGGAAGGTTAAAATTACTGTTCTTTGTGTGGTGATGGAGCGGCGATGATGAGGAAGGTTAAAATTATTTTTCTTTGTCGGGATCCCTCGGCCAATGTTACCAGAAGGGATAGTTGTCCCATGGGCCTGACCATCTCGCCTGAGAATCTTGTCAGTGGAGCGTCAACCTTTGTCAACCATGCTTTATCTTCATGGTCCAGCTCTCGAAAACATCTTTCGTATATTACATCCACAGAACTGCCACAATCAATAAAGACGTGACCTATGCAATAATTGCCAACGATAGCAGTGATAATCAGCGGGCTAGTGTTACCTGCACCGCCCCGTGTTGGTGGGAAGAAAATTGGCTCTTCCATCAATGCTTCAAAGTGATTTCCGTGTCGTTTGAGTGGCCGCTCTTCATGGTGCCTTGAACCATGAATCATGTTAACGTCACATGGTGGTTTTTGGGCTGCTCGTTTCTGTGTCTCCTCTGGCAGGGGTCCAGTCCGTATTCCTTGGATCAGATGTGCTAATTGTCATGTCCGAACAACTTGTTCTATATAATTTCGCAATTGCCAACACTAGTTAGTGTTATGCCCTTTGTCTTGGTGATAATAACAGTACTTAGAATTGTCTCTGTTGGCATCCGACTTCATGGCCGGGAGGGGGGGGGGGGGTGTTTGGGAATCTTACGTTTTTTGTGTTGAGAATTTCGGAGGGTGTTTTTGTTAATGGTGTGACGGGATTTGTGGGCTCCCATCCTCGTGCCTTGTGATCGTGACTACCCCGGCTGTTGTGCACCAAAGCTGTTCTAGGACGGTCGTGTATGGTGTAGCTTCCTTGTGAAGGGTTGTTGTACGGCCGGTACGGCACGGGTTGGGGCGGGTGAGACCATTTTGAGGAAATCCTGTCCCAGCTAGATTTAGCTAGCCTCCGCATGTCTCATCTTGTTGCTTTTTTGTCTACTTCTCTATTGACCACCACGAATTTTTCAGCGCGGAAGAACACTTTTGCCGCGGCCATCAGTGTATCCATGGCTTTCGGCATGCCCTCACTACCGTGCAACCGTCGGATAAGGTCGTTACTCCTGACACCTTTGATAAATCCCGTAATTAGTAGGTCTTCTCCCACCCCATCGATTTGTAAACTTTCCCTGTTGTATCTGGTGATAAAATCCTCCACAGATTCTCCTTCCCTCCGACGGATGTGCAAAATTTCCGTTTTATCCTTAGTGTTGCCGTTGTTGGCTGAACTGCTGCATGAATTTTTTAATGAGGTATTCAAAGCTATCAATACCTCCCACAGGTAGACTGTCATACCATAACCCTGCGGGGCCAGTTAGTGTTTGGACGAACACGTGGCACCAAACAGGAAGGGACCGGCGCTCCACCCCACCCGCACTGACAAAAATGTTGATGTGTTCGTCTGAGTCCCTAGTACAGTCATATCTACCAACCGTGGAAGGCATTTCAGTTTAGTTGGAAAATCGGACTGCGCAATTCGAGTTGTGAATTTAGACTTAGAAACCAACGATTCCATTCCTTTATAAAACGGTTTGTCATTTATTAACATATCGGTACCCCTGTTACCTACCATTCCCCATAAGAATCCAACAACCCAAGGCTCACCTCATAACCCTAACTGAGTAAGTCTCACCGACATGGATCGATCTTACTACACTGCTGACCTGTAATATACCACACGTATCAACACGAAGTCCGGTTATCCCCACCGACTCCTACACATACACCTGAAAAGCCCTAACCGAGACTCTCACAAGGCCTACTAACATAACAGTCGTAAACACGACATCATCCTGACACAACAGTCAATCTAATTCTCAATACCAAAGCAATAGCATAACAACACAATTAATATCGGTTAACACTTGTATGCAATTAAACCAAACATTTATGCACACAACAATTACCTTCGAAGGATTTCACCGGTCTCGTCACAGTTACCCTCGTTAGGGTTATCCCCATTGGGATATTCATATCACCTCCGAGAACCCCCTTTCGGGTTTCAATATTGCCCTTACAAGGCCCCGTCACATAACAAAGTGACACACTCATCATCTATGATGACTGCCGAGCCACCCACATGGTGACAACATCCAAAGGACCGAGACCTTCCTATCATCGTTGGTCGTATACTCGGACAATGATGCAAGCACACAAATCAACAAGTTAAACGCACTTGACACTACATGAACAAGTTCTACCACCCATTGCCCTTACACAGATCACCTACGTGTGTAACCAAACACATACTCTAGATGTACCCTCATAACGTCTAGACCCATTACCCGACTCCTTCCGAATAAGTCATTATACGACACACAAACTGTTGGGAATCGTGCACCGGTTTTAACTTTTAAAACAAATAGTTTACAAAATCAGATTTGCCAAGCGGAAGCAGCTTAAGGCACACGATTGTAAAGTTCTAAAATTTATCCGACAGTGATCCGATTACACGACAAATAGACGATAAAAAAATAAACGCAACCATAGGGTGTTAGAGTTGTATACCTTTGACGATCAACCTAATACTCACACGATGGAAGCAACGAATGTCTCGCTAGTGACCCGTTCACGAAGAACCCGCAAAAACAATAAACCGTCTAACGATTTATTGCACTAAAACCGATCCGAAAACGAACCCGGTTCGTGCGCAAAGGCCGGTCGGAGGGAGCCGGCGTTGGCGAAGGAGGCAGCTTCATAATGGAAGCAACGAATGTCTCGCTAGTGACCCGTTCACGAAGAACCCGCAAAAACAATAAACCGTCTCACGATTTATTTCACTAAAACCAATCCGAAAACGAACCCGGTTCGTGCGCAAAGGCCGGTCAGAGGGAGCCGGCGTTGGCGGAGGAGGCGGCTTCATGCCGGCAGCGGTTAGCGACGGCTGGGAGGCGGCTGGAGACGCCGGCAAGGGCAGTAGGCGGTGGCCGGTGGTGATGATCGGCGAGAGGAAGGGGGTCGGGTTGGGGTCTTGCTCAAAAACAAGAGGAGGCCAAAAACTTCCTAAGTTTTTAGGTTTAATCATGTTTTTATAACTCTTATAATTACAAGGCACACCCCAGGGTATTAAACTGTTAAACCCCTTTATAATTAACTTTTAATTACCATAAACCCGGGTATTAATCTGTTAAACCCCTTTATAATTAACTGTTAATTACCATAAACCCTTAATCTTTTACTAATTACAATTGATTAGTAAATATAGACCGACTAACGTTTAACTACTAAACGTCCAAACCCTTTAAACATTAATTATTTCTATAAATGATTAATAACTGAATTAACGATTAATTATTTCACTAAATAATTAATCTCCAAATCAACCATTCAAATATTTTTCTAAATATTTATTCACCGTTTCATAATGCCGTGTTTCGTGAACCATAATGTTTACAATTAAACATTATAAATTTGCTCGTTGTCCAAATTATAACTCTTTGGATCGTACCTTGATAGCAACGTTGATGTTAACGATGATCGGACATTTAATATCCAACACAAACAACATACCGACTTCTAGCCCATGCATCCTAAGGACACCACATAGACCCTTAGTGCACAAACTCCTCAAGTTTAACCCAAAACTCGTAACACGTTTAATTTATAACATAACACTTGCAAGTATGTACGATAGACCCAAAACGGTAAAAACATTAAAGAGGGGATTAGAAACTCACTGGTTACATGGAATCCAAATCCTTGCTCTGTAATCCCGTACTTCGCTCTCGAAACCCGAACCTGTCAAATGTTCGATTACGTGATCAGAACACGTTCTAAGCGTACGCCAAATACGTATAAAAATATAACTAAATCTCAAACCTCGGTCTCTTTGCTCGCCATCCCTTTTCAACGAAACCCTAGGCTCACTAGTGTATACATTATATTGCTCTTGACCCGTTTAAAACCCGTGCACTCGAACCGTCTTCTTCTCATGCATGCACGTGTACGTGCATACTCATGCCACTTTAAACCTCAATACCTTTCCATGCAAACCCTCGCTCTTCACGAACCCGCACTCGAGCTCACACATGCACTCCCACGAGTGCTATCACCATCGTTGAGCACCACCGCTGGGGTCGTATGCCGTCGCCATGGCCACCACCTTGGTTCGTCTTCGTCTTCTTTGGTTTCCATTGTCTTCGTCGTCCTCGTCGGTTACCACCACGAACATCGTGTACCATCTTCGTGCCTTGTTACCGAGTTACTCTCACCACCGCCGTCCTTCGCCGTCGTGCCGCCTCAACCAACGACGGCTGCCTGTCGCACAGCCACAGCCGTCACCACCCTCGCCATAACTTGTTCTAGCCTCCTCCACCACCGGTTTCTCCCTTGCCGATCATCACCCTCACCACCGAGTATCACCTACGCCACTACCGGCCGACCCCCATCCTTAACAACCATCTCTCCCGTCGCCTCCCCCATATCAGACCCATAACCATCCAACGAAACCCTAAGCTCTACTAAACCAAGCAAAAATACCGGATAAACTTAACGAAGTCGTAAAGAGGATTACCTTAACGCGTTATGGAGGCTCCCCGGTCAAAACCCGCGCGTCACCGCCTTCGTCTTCCTCGTCCGACCACCGTCATCGTCGGCTTCTCTCTCGCGGCTCTCTTAGCTGCCTTCAAACCCCCTAGACCGATTATGGTCTAGGGTTTGCACTAATGTGGTATTTAAATCACTAGGATTTACATCCGGGTCCGTGTATTTCCATCTCGTGCATTTCGATCTTAAACCGTACATTAAACGACTAACCGGGTCTTCCCATTTAAGTTAAATAAAGCTTCACGTGAAAACCTTACAATTTCTCTCATTTAATAAAGAGTCGGGTCAAACCATTAACTTTCGGATTTTCTGGATGTTACATGATGTAATGGTGCTTTAGGTGGGGGTCGTCGAAAGACAACTAGGTGCCCAACCCTGCCCGACGATTCTCTCTCGCTGCTTGTTCACACCAAGTAGAGTATCTTTGTTGCTCATAAAACATCATTTTCGGGGTGGGGAAGGTCGCAGAAGCCGAAGGAAACATGGCAGCGAGGTATTATGGTGTGACTCCCATAGGAATAGAACTAGGGATGAGAGGAAGGGCGAAAGGTGGTGTAGAAGAGATGGTCGGGAGAATGGCTATAGAGGGGGTGGAAAAAGTGAGTTGGTTTTGGGGGGGTACTGTCAGGGACCCCGAGGTCCATACTATGGGGGTCAGGGGTGAGGTTGAGTGTGATGGTTGTGAAGGTGATAAGGATAACGTCCCCGTCTGTCTGTTTGAAGATGGTTGTCTGGTATCGACGACAGTATCCCCCGTGGTAGCTAGTGATTTCTGTAACTCGAGGTATTGGGCGAAGGAAGGTGGTGGTTGAGTGGAGACTGGTGGAGGGGGAAGATCTATGGTGACGGGGGTGGTGCTGGAAAGGATTGGTGGTGATGATGGAATGATGGTATCCCCATCTCCTTGGAGGTTGTCCATGGGGATGGTGGGGCTTAACGAAAGAGGAGAGATGCTGCTAGATTCCATGAAATATGAGATTGTGAGTAGAAAAAACGTTCGTGACTGGCTAGCACCAATGAAGAAACAAAACCTTCCACTTGGAGTAAAAGGGACGGTTTTTACCTGGGTTCAGACTTCTGAGGATTTAGCCGATGATCTATTCCGACCTGCAAGACTAAAACACCATTAGCCTCGTCACAGGGAAGGAGGTGTCCATGTGACCAGACTCTGGCGTGATAATAAGTGAGTGTATTTCGATCAAGGTTAAAGTGAGTTGAGAGAGAGAGAGGGTCTGGAAATTACATACCTGAGAGAGAACCTTTTTTCCCCCATTTATACCCTCGCACAATGTTTTCAGAACCGGACCGGACAACGAACCGGACGCCTTAGAGGTTCACTGGTCAGACCGGTCGGACCGGATTCAAGAACCGGATGACGCAATAAATAATATAAATATTTATAAAAATATATAGAAAAATATAAAAAATTCCAAATACTACATATACAACCATTTAAACAATTTTGAGTCAAGGATGAGAGTTGTAGGTCTGTAGGAATTTTAATTCTTTTGAATCTTCAATTTTAATTTTGATTAGGGTTTTGGAGGACCTGTGGCAGCGTATAAGTTAAAAGGAAAGAGCCAAATTGAGTTAAAATTGTAAATAGAAGTAAGTAGGAGGACTATAGGATAAAAAAGATTAAAAAAAAATAAAAAAAATAAAAAATTTAAACTACCCGGTTCGACCACTGGTTCGCGGTTCGACCGCTGAATCGCTTGGACCGCCCGGTTCAACCAGCAAACGGTCTCAGAGCATGTAACCGGACCGGTGGAGGTCACGGTTCCCGGTCCGACCGGCCGGTCCGGTCCGGTTTTAAAAACATTGCCCTCGCATGATGCATGTATTCGCGTGCCATCATGATGATTGCTTGTGGGACCCATTATTCTACCTGAATTTGTTATCATCTCTCTCCTCCTATTGGTGGACATATTATACCGTTTGACGTGGAATCAAATCCCTATGCCCATCTCTGGCCTTTATGGTTGCTTGGGTTTCTATTGGGCTTCGTCATGGGCCGGGTGTGCTCCATACATCTTCAAAGTGTGGTTGCACACTTTTTGAAAGGACTACCTCTCGTATCCCTTGCTAATATGAGAAATGTGATATCTCGAAATCAGTAACTATCCGTAGGAATAGTTTTTTGCTCATTCGGAATCGTCGTCTCAAATTCTTGTCACTATATATGGCATTCTCGACAAAGTAGTAATGCACCAGACGATCATGTTCACGATCTCTGTTTAAAGCAACTTTTCTTGTTCTTGGACGCAAACTATCGGCCGGTAAAGACTTGGGTTGCAGCTGCTACAATTGATGTGAGAAAAACTTATTCAGCTTTGTCCGATGATGATGAAGAATCCATCTTTCAATTCTCACAATTTTGTAAACAAATTTAGAAATATTGAAGTGTAAAAAATTATAGTTTGAAGTGGTATTTATAAGAGGTTGAATATGTATTTATTAAATGTAAAAAAATAAAAAATAATTTATATTTTTGTTAATTTTTTACCGTTAAACGGTTATATAACCGTTGCCTAACCCACCCACCTCCTAGTCCTGTCCACCTCGGCTGCGAATGGGGTGCGAGATGACCATACCCATGATCTTTTAGTGTGTTTTCTGATTGCTATTACGACCGTGAAACGTCTTTATTTGTTATTCACCACTATTATAACGTGACAAGATTGATTAAAGTCCATGCAATATGTCATCAAAATACTTTAAGAGCTCTAATGCCGCTTTATACATGCTAGTTTGGAAGTCATCTCATGTCACATAATAGTACAAGACAAAAATGTACACACGATCGTTAGATAAAACTTTGATGACAAAAAGTTTGAATTTTTGAAAGTAAAAAAATATCAAATTCAATTTGAACATTAAATTGGAACGCATAACGCGCGTGATGAGCACCTTCCCTCCCATGGTACCCACTCGGAGGCAACTGGTAAGTCAAAAAATGGAGATGGGGGTTCTTGTTACGAGGTGATTGAGAAAGATCAAACATGTGGTCGCTCTACTTTTTAATCTTTTACTTAAAAAGAATTCTTTCAACCTGTTTAAAGTTTAAAAAAAAATAGTATTCTTTCAAATAATTTAATTCAATAGTATTATAATTATAAATTATAAACTAGCTAGATTTAAAGAACAACTAGCGTAAACACTAACTCCTCCTAATGGGGAAATGCCACGTGTTGATTAAAATAAATTTTTTTATATTTTTATTTTTAACCCTTATAGTATATATAATATACGTTTTTAGTCTGTTTCATTATCTATTAATTTTGTTTTTCTTTAATAACTTTCGTTCGTTAACTTTTTTTAAAATACAGAGTGCGCAACTATTTGTAGTTTTTTTTGTCAATATTTCGATATATATTTTTTTTAAACGGAGTTGTATTCAAAATCAAGTTTATTTTCGTTGCTTATAGCGAGTGTCGTTACTGTTGTGGTACCGTTACGAGTCGAACCTATTATGGGCGAACATCATCATTGTCGATATTGGTATTATCGGAATCTGTATCGGTATTCGCCTTATGGTTTTCGACGACCTTAAGCGGTATTTTTTTTAATTCGTTTTTTCCCTTTTTTTATTATTTAGCTTTATGTTTCTTTTATATTAACATTATTTTTACCGTTGCGCCTATGTTTTCGTTTAAATTTTATTAACGATGGGCCCAACACTGTTTTCTATGATAACTATGGTTCGTTAAGTTTTTTTAAATAACGAAATGCGTTGTTTTCTTAAATTTTTTTTGTCAACGTTCTGGTTTAAATTTTATTAAAGACTAAGTTCAATTCAAATTCAAGTGTTTTTTTGGTATCGTACGCTATAACGAGTTTGAGATTCGTTGTAAGTTTTATTCACGCAAACGAGTCAAACTAACCCGTCACGAAGCACGGGGTAAAAACTAGTTTTAAATATGTATTGAATTTTATTTATTAATCAAATTTATTAAATCATTTACTCTACATTTATACAAAAAACAGCAACATATTTTTACTAAAAATCTTACGTTTTTTTTATGAATTAAAGTGTACTAACATAGTAACATTTAACAAAGGGGAAAGAGTAAACTACAGTTTTGCTCCTATGGTTTGAGTTAATTCACTATTTTAGTTAATTAGTTTTAATTTCATCTTTTTAAACACTATGATTTTATTTTTATTTTAATTAAAGCCAAATGGTTAGCACCATTAAAATTTTCTGTTAAACTTTTTATTAATTGACAAAACTACCCTTATTAATAAAAAACAAAAAACTTATAAAAACAAATTTATACATTTAACTAAAACAAAAAAAAATAATATAAATATCATGTTTCTATCTACTCTCTCTGCATATATCTTTGCCAGAAACCCATCTCCGGCGACCACCATCTCCGTCTCCGGTGATCGAAAACCGGCAACCACCAGAAAATGTTCTAACCACTGCAATGACCTAGTCCAAAATTGTTTCTAACCACTGCCAGAAAAGGAAGAGAAGGGGGCGGTACCATTAGACCTAGCCCGCCGTTGCTGCACAAGAAAAGGAGGGGGGCGGTACCATCTAACCAAATCGTCGTTGCTGCACAAGACCACCCCGCCGTCGCTGCCTGAAACCCGCCAAACCAAATCGCCACCGTCGCCCACCTCTCCCCCTTCTTAACCCTCTACGGTCACCACCACCACCAGATAGAGTGAGACTGGTTTTGGTTCTGATCGGGTTTAGGGTTTCTATCGGGGGTTTAGGGTTTCTATCGGGGATAGGTAGAATGAGAGAGCAGAGCAGGGGATAGAGACTGGTTTTGGTTCTGACCGGGTTTAGTGTAGCGGGAGGGTGGAGAAGAGAGGGGGAGGTGGAGGTGACGATGGGGGTGGTGGTCGCCGGCCGATGGTGCATCTGTTAGGTTATAGAGAGAGGTGGAGGTTGTGGTGGGGATTTTAGGGCTTTTATAAAATAGAAAAGAGTGAAGGTGGGTAATTTTAATAAAAGAGGTATTTTCGTCTTTTTATAAAAAGTTAACTAAAAAAATAAACGGTGTTACATGTTTGACCTTAATTGAGACAAAAATGTAATCATAGTGACTAAAAATATGAAATTATAATTAATGGACTAAAATAAGTAATTGACCCAAATCATAGAAACTAAAACCGTAGTTTACTCAAGAGGAAATTATCTTATGAATTATGATGCATGATAAGATGAAATGTTTTTTTTAACTTTCAATTTCTCCACTTATATTATATATTACGTCTTTAACCTATTTAATTTTTTCTCTAATAACGTTCGTTCGTTAATTTTTTTTGTTAAAAATTAATATGCGTTTCTGTTAATTTATTTTTCTGTCCACATTTTGGTATAAATTTTCCACATAGTTATATTCGAAATAGTGCCTTTTTTGGTATTGTACTAGTACCGTTACAGACGAAATAGATACCGACTGAACAATATCAATATCATTATCGGTATTATTAGAACCTATACGAGGTATTCATTTTTATGATTTTATTTCTTTTCAAATATAATGTTTTATAAAATTTTAAATATAGCATTACGACACGTTTATTTTTATCCACATTTCAGTATAAACTTTCTTCAAAACCAAACCGCAACAACACGAATCCATCACCCACTCGTTAATAATTATTTATGAACTTGTTTGAAGCAATTATTGTTAAGAATCTTGGAGAAAGGGGTTTTGCTAATGCTCATAGCACTTTTTTCTTTCTTTTTCTTTTTTTCTTTCAAGTATCTATCTTTCTTCAAAAAGTAGATTTTGCCCGTGTCCTCTGCTCCAAATTCTTCACTTCCATGGCTGATTTTCTTCAGTCCTCATCTTCACCATCAATCTGACTTTACCCCTTAACCAATTTTTGTCCTCTTTCCAAATTCAATCTAAAAACGCCATTCAGCATTCAATTCAAACCATCTACCTTACCATATCTGAAACCCACAACCCAATTCAGCCTCCATTTCCTTCAATTTTTGTTAACTTTGAAACAGAGCCAGTATGTCTGTTCTCCTGGGTTTCTTGTTTATTTTAATTTTGAATTTTCAAATTGCCACCATTGATGCAAGAGCCAGCAAGTTGACCTTCCGTTCTGCGATATATGTTCATGAATCTTCTTCACCGGCTACTGCTCCCACACCGTCAATGGCGGATTCGTCTCCTGGTACCCTCTCTGTATTCTAGGGTTTATAAGTTTTTTTTTTTTTTTTTAAATTGAAGATTATGTTGATAAATTAATTGGGGAATTTGATCAGGGATTCAAGCGGATAGCCCAAGCCACCATAATTCAAACAAAAAGCTTGTTATAGCCCTCATTGCAGCCTCTTCTCTGTTGGGTGTCATCTTACTGCCTATAATGTGTTTGATGATATGCCGCAGAGAGAAAATATTCAGATCCAGCAAAATCCGGGCCAATAGATTGGGTAAGATGATTTCCCAGAATTCAAAAATCCTGGGTTTTGATTATTTCTGCAAATTCTTATCAATTTTTATGGTTTCGTTTTGAAATTTGAAGATCAATTGAGAGGGCTTCCTTTGAGTTCATTCATCAGTAGGACTAATAGTACTTTCAAACAGACTAGCCAAAAGCCATCTGTGTCAGTTATGGATTACAGCTTGTTAAAATCAGCTACAAATAATTTCCAAGAAAGTGAAATATTAGGGTCGGGTGGATTCGGATGTGTGTACAAAGCTCAACTTGATGATGACTTGTTTGCTGCTGTCAAGAAACTAGATAATCAAAGTCGAGACGCACTCAAAGAATTCCAGGTTACTTTCAGTTAATCAAATTCCTGTTAATGTTAACTGTTTCTTGATCTTCAAGACTCGTTTTTTGAGGATTTGTGATTCGTGTTTTGCAGACAGAGGTTGATATATTGAGTAGAGTTCAACATCCAAACATAATAACCTTGTTGGGATATTGTGTTCATGATGAAACCAAGCTACTTGTTTATGAATTGATGCAAAGTGGTTCTTTAGACACACAGTTACACGGTAACCTGTTTTTCGATTTTTTTTAACTGTTTTTAACCCATCATTACAAAGATTTAATGTGAATTGAAGTTTATAGGGCCTTCTTGTGGATCCAATTTAACATGGCATTGCCGGATGAAAATTGCTTTAGATACAGCAAGGTTGTACCTCCTGTAAAGCTTTAAATATTCTGTACATTAAATAATATATATTATTTTTTTATATTTTTTTTCAACTTATTTTTGGGCTTTTGAGTAGAGGATTGGAATATTTACACGAGCATTGCAAACCATCTGTAATTCATAGAGATCTGAAATCATCTAATATCCTTCTGGATTCAAGATTCAATGCCAAGGTATTAGTTATGGGCATATATAAACAGGATGTATGTGTAATATTACATTTTATATTTTTTTTATAATTATACTCGCTATTAATGATATTTTTTTCTAAAGCTTTCGGATTTCGGTCTTGCTGTTACGGATGGTGCTAATAAGAACATTAAGCTTTCGGGGACTTTGGGTTATGTAGCTCCTGAGTATCTTTTAGACGGTATGACCAACTGACCTTGAACTACTTAATATATGTATCATGTATGTGTATGTATATGCATATGTATACATTTATATGTATGTCTGACAATAGAATCAATAAGCATTATTAAAAAAATTTTAAAAAAAAACAAGAATTGTCTTTTACTAGGTTTGAAATTTAAAATCAAGAACAAGAATTGTCTTTTATTAGGTTTGAAATTTAAAATAAAAAACAAGATTTGTCTTTTAATAGGTTTGAAATTTTAAATTTCTTTTTTAAACTGTCTTTTATTTCATTGGTCCTGTTTATATACAACCATACTTGGAAAAAGTGGAATCATAAAAATGCTCAGGTTTTAACTTATATTTATCTTACATTGAAATGGGGTTGGTGGCCCAGTGGTAGAGGAAAATCCTCTTGAAACACTAAGGTTTAGGGAGGTCATGGGTTCAAGTCCCACTCCCACATGATTAAAGAAATTTGCCTTTCAAAAAAAAAAAATTATCTTACATTTTAAAAGTACAAATAATGAAATAACTTATTTCTTTTATGAACTAAATTCTGAAACTGATATTTTTGTTACAAGGGAAACTGACCGATAAAAGTGACGTATATGCATTTGGAGTTGTACTTTTAGAGCTTTTACTCAGGAGACGGCCAGTTGAAAAGCAAGCACCATCAGCGTGTCAATCGCTTGTCACTTGGGTTAGTTTTTGCTTGGTTTTTGGCTCTAAATTATGATATTATATAAACTTTGAAACTGAAATGATCGGTTTCATGAACAGGCTATGCCACAACTAACAGACAGATCAAAGATTCCGGGTATCATAGATCCCGTGATTAGGGATAAAATGGATCTTAAACACTTGTATCAAGTAAGTTAAACTGCAATCTTTATGAGTTGATATTGTATGATACAACTCATATGTTGAATGAATTATGATACAACTCATATGTGGCGTGCAGGTGGCTGCTGTGGCGGTGTTGTGTCTTCAACCAGAACCGAGTTACCGACCGCTGATAACGGATGTTTTGCATTCTCTTGTTCCTCTTGTACCGGTTGAACTCGGTGGGACCCTAAGAGTTGCAGAAAACAGGGTTGCAGCAGCAGTTGAGCCATGAATTCAGTTTTTTGATTTAGAGAGTTGTAATCATGTAATTATATTAATCAAATCCTTTTTGTTTTGATTTAATCACATCAATACTAGCTTGATATCGAGTAACAAGATATAAATATATTTTTGTGTTTTGAATTATAATCTGATACAGTTGACCTAATATGCATCTAAACCTAGTTACTACCAACTCATAATTAAGAGGCTCTTTCAAATGTTTGACACTACTCAGTCAACAATCAAGTACAGGAGTTTTCTCACAAAAATAAGTTCACATTATTACAACAATTCTGCAAAATTGTATGGAGACTGAATGAACCTGTCTATTTATTGATGGTGTTCTTTAAACTTGTTGTCATCTTTTTCTAACTGACATTGTGGTACGAATCGATGATGGCATCTGCAAGATACTCGCATTTTGCAGCGGATAAACCAGCCAAGGATATTCTTCCATCTTTTGTCATGTAAACGTGCCATTTATCCGTCATATTATCACTCTGCCAAACAATGCCGAATGGTATTTAGACATTTGCTTAGTTGTTGGTGGTTAAACATTTACGATTAACTCATTTACTTAAGATGGGTCAAACACATTAAACGGGTTGAAAGTTAACAAAGTCTTTATTAGGTTATTTATGTATGAATATTATTTTCATAACATAATTAAGGCATTAATTATTTATAAAAAGATATAACAAATGAACATAAAAATGCTTACAGGTCAACCTAAAGATGACCCGTTTGTAGTTTGGACTCAACCCGCCCATCTTTCCACCACCAGAATCTAACTATAGCAGATCTTTTAATGGATAATACTATTAATGACATGTTTTGACCCGTTACCCAACCCGCCCATCTTTCCACCTACAACAAACTTTTTAATCAATAAGCAACAACATTTTAGTTCAGGAAATTTACCTGAGCTTTGTTAAGACCAGTAAAAGAAAACATGCCAATCTGCTTAAGAATAAAAGACCAATCCTTTCCACTCTTATCCTTTGCAGAGAGATTATCGTACAACTTTTGTCTCACGCTTTTAATTCTTCCAGCCATCATTTCCATTTCTTCTTTCCATCCTTTAAAGAAATCTGGATTTCCAACAACATTAGCAACAATCCGGGCCCCATGAACAGGAGGGTTTGAGTACATTGGTCTTGCAATTCTTTTCATCTGGCTCTTCACTCTGTATGCAACATTAAATCATTTAAATATAATTTATTTAGATAAAGATTTATAAATATTATATAAAATACCTGACAGCTGCATCGGCGGATGAACATAGGACATTAATTGCACCAACCCTTTCGGCATAGAGACCAAGATTTTTACTATATGATTGTGCAACTAAAAGCTCCATTCCACGTGCAGCAAACAATCTCACAGAAGATGCATCTTCATCTAGACTTCCACTAGCAAATCCGTACATAATAACATGAGATTAAATATATATTTTTTGGTTAACTTTTATGTGATATATAAATTTCATCCAACATTTAAAATTAAAAAAGTACCTGATAAGCAACATCGAAGAACGGAATGTGGTTCTTTTCTTGAATAACATCAGCAATTTTTTCCCACTGTTCAAGAGTTGGATCAATGCCTGTTGGGTTGTGAGCACACCCATGAAGAAGCACAAAGGATCCTTCTGGAGCTGCCTGACTACCGTAAATTTGTTTTTTATTCAAACAATCAGATACCGATTACAAAAGTAGATCATAAGGGAAATGGCAAATCATGTGACAATTATATGGGAAAATGCATTACTTTTATGTCGGAAATCATCCCTTCAAAATCTAGGCCTACTGTTTTTGGATCATAGTATCGATACTCAGACCAAGGAACTTTAGCATCATTGAAGATATTCTTGTGATTACCTGCATACATGATTTTTATACCAAATAATAATTTTTTTATAATTATTAAAGAAACTTAACAGTTAAACAAACACAATGTAGAAACTGCACCCCAAGTTGGAGATGATATTAAAACTTTTGCTCCGGGAAAGTATCTCTCAATCAGTGCCGCAGCAACTCGAAGGGACCCAGTTCCCGAGAGACCTTGAATGGTGGCAACCTGCATAAAAAGAAGCTTAAATAAAAGCATAAATCCTAAAAAAAAATCTTAAAAAATAACTCCTAAATCATACTCTTTGTTGATGAAGGACAGGATTATCTGCTCCAAACAACAATTCAGTTGTAGCTTTGTTGAATGCAGCCAAACCTTCTATTGGAAGATACTGCATTCGGTATATCAGGTGAAAGAAACTTGTTAAAAACAAAAACAAAAATCCCCAAAAAAATTGTTTGAGCAACAAAAGGTACCTCCTTGTTTTCTCCCCTTTCTAGCATAAGATTCTCAGCCTATAACATAACATTTTAGCAATTTTATGTACTTCCCATATACAAAAATATTATTCTTGGCATTTAAACTTGTAAATTTTACCTTTTTGACAACTTTAAGCACATATGGTTGAAGCTCTTCTGTACGATACGCTCCAACTCCAAGGTTGAGTTTCATTTCACTTGTGTCAGCTTTGAATGCGTCAGAAACTCCAAGAATCGGGTCAGGGGGAGCCATTATTATGTTATCAAATCTTGAAGTGTTGACAGCTACAGCCATGGTAATTCTACCATGAGACTGCAAATAATATGTACATATAGCTTAACATATAATTCCCAAAATTACAACAGATATGCAACTATATGAAATATAAATATATACCTGTGTTTTCATAGAGAGAGGTTGCTTTTCCTTTCCAAAGAATGTTTTGGAATTGAAATTAGAATTTGAATTTAAAGGATTCATTTGAAAATTCATAATGTGGTTGGTTGATCATTTGTTAATGAAACTGGAATGTAAAAATACAAAAAATGACAAAATTACCCCTTAAAATTAACAAAATATAAAACAAAGATCCAATCTAAAATATTTTTAGAACATTCCTGATGTTTCCTTTGAAATATTGAGGGATTTGGAATTTCATCAATCAAAAGATTTGGTTGGAATTAATTCCAATTTCTTCTCTTAGCCAACCAAACATGCAAAGCAATGGAATTTAAATTCAAGTTCCATTGAATTCCTCCTAACCAAACAGCCCCTAATAGTAATACCTTGCACTTGTCTTGGAAAGAATGGGCAGCTAAAGGACAGATTGGCGGGAGCGAAACCGAAGACATCTGAATCAAATAACAAATTCATAACTTTAGTAGATCTCATTTAACCTAATCAGTTTTTAAAGTGGAATCAAACTGAGATACTAATCATAATAAGGCATCAACATTTCAACCCTAAATAAGCAAACATTCAAAACTAAATGTGGCATTATCTATGATCATCTGAATCAGTAATTGAGTACGAAATAAATTGATCAAATTAATATTACTTATTATCAGCTAAATTAGATAAATAATCTCCTGGAAATAATTCGATCAGAATCCATGTCTTCAAAATTCCGATCAGACAACATAATGAAGCATAAAACGATCGATGATCAGGACGAGAATTGTTTGTTCTAACCTTGGCGTTTGAATAAAGCAAAGAAATAATCAACGGCAAATTTACATGTAAGCTTGCCTTTGAGTGTGGGGTTCCTGCGGAGAGTGGTCTTGGGATGGCGAGCGATGCAATCGAGTCGATAGCAGAACTGATGCGAATTGCAGTCTTTTATATCTGATGCTCGATTTACTTATTTATTAAATTAAAATTCAAAGTGTTGGTCTCTTTCCAACACTAAAAGGGTAACATTTATAAATTATTTTTCTAAGTTCTAACATTAAATTAGATTCAAGTGTTGATCTCTTTCTAACATTAAAAAAAGGTAACATTTATAAATTATCTTAGTCCTTTTTTATTATTTACTAGGTTAAAGCCCATGTTTTACATGGGTTGAATAAATACAATTTGTTATAAAACAATATTTTCTATGAATATTTATATGTTTGGTGTTATTAGTCATCTGTGAAATAAGAAATAATTGAAATTTTCTTATGATTTCGTAATTTTTAATAAAATATTAGAAAATATGTTAGATATTTAATTATTTAACATCATCGTTATTTAATAGGAGAGAAATGCGAAAAACAAAAATCTAGATATTATCAGAAGTTGACACGTAGCAAATATAATTATTCATTTATTATAATATAGGTTAAAAACCCTGTATATTATACAAGGTGAATAAATGTAGTGTTATATATACTTAGTAGTAAAGATCTAATATTAATATTTTTGACATATTATATAATTTTTTAATATAAATTTTAGAAACGTTATATAGTTTTTTTTAAATGTTTTTATAAAAAGAATGAAAGAAATGTTTAAACTATAAAAATGTTTTATGAACAAAACTATTTTTTACTTCAAAAATGTTTTATAAAATCATTATTATTTAATAGGAGAGAGACGGAAACCAAAAATTATAATTTTTTTTATGAAAACTTGTATCATTAAATATGAGAGAGAGGCGAAAAAAAAGTTAAGGATGAATATGTGAATGACATGTGACATCCCAAAACCTTTATTTATTAGTATGTATAGATTTGTTTAGTTGAATAAAGAAAATATTAAATAATAAATATTTAAAAAATATTAAATAGTTTAGTAATAAAGGAAATATTAAATAAGTGGGAAAAAGAATATTGGCTTACAAAACTGTGACACATGGCGTAACATGTAAGGTCCCGAACCCGGGAGGCCTCAAGCGTTAGATTTACTCATTCACAAACAGTTATTAAACCTTGAATATCATAAATGCAGTGAAAAATTCATTCAATCATAACATAACTTGTTCATAAAATCAAAACATGAACATTGTCTAATCATTGTCATAATACATAATCATAACGGGATGCCAGTCTTCTAGGATGATCAATTAACTCCACTTCGCCATCCAATCATCCATGCATCATCACTTCCTATACTTAACATGAATGTGCATATTAAAAATTAGCTTTACAGAGTGAGTTCTAGTTTTTACATAAAACATTAACTTCAAATATTTTACCAAGCACAATATTTAAACTTCCTTATTAAAAGCGTACGTAAACACGCAATAACATAATAAAACATAAGTCAACATATAGATATGTCGAATTTGCACCTTCTCGTATCCGTCAATTCCAATTTCAAGCATGGTACTCCGAAGAGTAGCATGTACCAACTTCAAGCACGGCGCCCCATAGGGTAGCACATACCAAATTTCAAGGATCACGGTAATCCTCATGATGATCGTTGTCACCCAGTTATACAATAGTTGGCCAGCCACAGAGACCCCTATAAAGGTATTATCCATACATAACATACTTCACTTCGATTCACAAAGGAACAATGGCATATTCGTTCATATCGTGACTTTCGGAAAACATTAATTCTTTTACTTCAAACTTCAGTTAAAGCATTCGTACGTTTTATTAAAATAACTTCTCATTCAAAACTTCGTTCGCAAAACATCTTTCAAACATCTTTCCATAACTTCACTTTTAAAACATTATTTCATAAACTTCGTTTCGTAAACTTCTTTTCGTTATGTATGCACACCAGCCTAAAATATTACAAAACATTTAAAAGATTGCTTCTGGAACTCACCTGTGATACGTAGTAGGTATGTAGCGTAAGTAAGGTCAGTAGTCTCTACGGATCACTCAACCTGTACAGATACATTATAAATGGACTCAATTTCACATCACAAGTATGCGCTCCTTATTCTCAGTGAGAACTTTGAAGTATTCGCAAAATGGGACCTTCGCGAGAACTTAAATTTTGCGCCCAAGTATCTCCTCGCGTGAACTTCGCGAGAATTTGAAGCTTGCGCAAACCCTCGTTGCCGAATACTTCAAGTTGCCAGTAAAGATTCTGGTAAGAACTTCATAGTTTGCGTGCAAGCGCTCCTGCGAGAACTTAGTTCTTGCCAGCCAAAACCTTAACTTTTGCATGCTTCAGATCTGAACTGTTTTGACGTCAAGATCCGAACTTTTTACGTTCAAAATGTTTGTTTATCATCCATGATATCAAATCTATAAGCTTTATCCCATTTCATAATAAAAATGTAACCTTTATGGATAAAATTCCCTCTTTACATTAAAAACCGTTTCAAGCCATAAACAAGAGATTTTAGGTTGATTTATTACCTCAAATTGGAGTATGACCCTTGAATCTCCTTCCCTTGTCGATCCTCAACAGAAACCGGACTAGAAAAGGCTCGAACCTTGGTTTCTTCTTCTTTTCTCTTAGAATCGTGAACTTGCTGAAAACTTTCCCAATTCGCGTGAACTTAGCAGGTGAGTGTTTGAAGTTTGCACAACATGGGAATGTGACGGCTTGGGGCTTTTATAGGAAGGTTTTCCTCTTTGGAAATCTCCACTTTTGGTCCCCCTAACCTTCCAAGAACCTCAACAACCCCCCTTTTATTTATTTAGGAGTTTTTAGGATGTCACATAACAAATTACTTATTTATTAGGTATAAATTTATCTGATTTTATTGTTAGAAAGATACTAGAGCATCAACAAACATCAGGTCCACATCAGGTCACAGGCGGTTTCACGTTAGTCTCGAACCATCTTGTCATATCTATAAAGATACAGACTCCGACACCCTTCTCTTACCTCCCATTCTCATAGAATTCAGCTTTGTCTTCTATGAATGGTCTATGACAATGGACCGCACACCTTCTTTTTTTCACGTCTGTCATCTCTCTTCCATAGTTACAGTATGTGAAACTCAAAAACTCTAACTGTAGATGGTCTTATGGTATATGATAAAGTTTTAAATATTTGAAAACTATTAATGATGATTCAATAGAGTTACAATTATTTAGATTGATGACTATAGTTTACCACCGTTATTCAAACAACTTATGTAAACTTTTTGGATTCAACTAATACCAAATCAACATTACCTTAGCACCCTTGTTTTTCATGTATCCCCATCTAATTTAGTATAACTAAAGAAATTGGAATATGGAATTTTTTTTCTTAATATATACTAATGATAGTTATCATACTTATTAATATTTCACATGATAGATGTAATAATACTAATGATTTGAACCTCATTTAACAAAACATAAAAAGTGTGGTAATGAACAGTAAATTAATATCTTTTATTAATAAATTATATATATATATATATATATATATTTCGATGTGCCATCATTTATACATGTTTTGCATGCACAATAATCCTCATATTATGGTACTAATTGAATAATAACCTTGCAATTGATACTTAAAATGTTTATATTTTGTAACTGCAGGTTATTCGGTGTTTAAAATATAAATCAAGATGAAATCTATCAAAAACACTAAGAATTCAAGCTTCTAGAAGGATCATTCCCTAGCTTTGACCCCCAAGAAGTCAAAATTGGTCAACAAGGAGTCAACCAGCAGCTAAAAGACAAAACTAGGCAGCAGGGGAGGGATGCACGGCTGTGCGTCCCAATGCACGGGCGTGCATTGCCCTCTCTTGCTCCCCACTGTTCCCAGTACACTGCCACTTGTACCCTATGATTCCCTAGGTGTTTACACGCCCGTGCATTGCTCAGTATGAGGCCTATAAATAGGAGGTTTGGGTTCTTCATTCCACACACCAAAAAAGAACAAGCAAAACACTATCCAGAGAGAGAGTAGTTCGTAGTTAGAGTAGAGAGGCTCCTCCTCTTTGTTCCGCAATAGGGAAGTCTACGAAACTCAGCGTTACGCTAGTTAGTATGGCCATTCGTGGCTAAACTCTTTGTATTGCTAGGGGAAGATGAATTTTGATGCATGTTAATGTTTGACGTATTAATCTAGGGGTATGTTTATGTCTTTAATTATTCGCTCTTAAAACTACCGTTTGGTGGGCTTTTATTATTGTCTAAATCCGTCTTTTTATTTGTGAGTGTTCTTGATTTTAAAGTGTAAGATCATAAAACCTTTTTAATCAAACTTCCTTTTAAGCTTGTACGTCTTTATACAAGCAGAGATTGATGAGCCAAGGCTTGCTCAACATTATTAAGGTCGTACGTCTTTATACGAACTTATTATGAGACCAAGAATTGGTGAACTCATGTTGGGAACCTGTACGTCTTTATACTCGGTCCCATTGTTACTCTGCCTCCTGGTGAGCAAAGTATAATCACCTATTTAACTATAATATAAAGCATTTAAGTTCGATGTCTTAAACCAACCTGGAGATAACATTCAAAAGGTTGAGGGTAAAAGTTGTCTCTAGCGGGAGGCTCTACTATTCTAATTTAAAGATTTTAATTTGTGAATCAAATGTCGTGAGAACGAGGCTTTAGCGGTGACCTGGGTCACAAGTTTGTAGTAGTCATACCACTGAATTAGTCAACTTAAAATTATCGCGTACCAAGCGGATTCGAAGCTCAAAGCAATACTATTCGTGACCTGATCATTTCCGAGATATTTACTTTTCTGCTATTTAATATTTTGTTCGTTAAATTTATGTTACACACATCACACACGTTTTTACTTTTCTGTTATTTACTTTACCATTATTTACTTTTTTGTCATTTACTTATCTGCTTCACAAGCACACAAAAGTCACCCACTAATTAATCCGGCTAAACGATAACAAAAGTTGAGTATTGGAACTCGACCGTGTCCATTGGTTCAATACTTGGTTCTTACTTAAACTATATTACGATGCGATATGTACACTTGCCTATTGTGTGTGTTTTAAGTTGAAGTAATTATCATTTTATAAATTTAAAACATGATCTTGTGAAACCATCTCAAAAATATATTTATTATATTTTTACTTATCACACGTGCACATCAAGTTTTTGACGCCGTTGCAGGGGACACGGAAAGATTTTAAAGAAACCATCTCAAAAATACATGGGTGATTATAATTTACTTATTTACCTATTTTTACCGGGGTATTGCTAAGAGGATATGTGATTCTGCCCGATGAATCGATTGTTGAAGGTTTTCATCCTCATTTGACTCATGGTATGCGAGAGAATAAGCGCATACGCAAGCGGAAAGTTCAAAACTATCCAGTCCACCATCGATGCAGAAATCAATGCTTGCATAAACTCCCTAGAAAAATTAAAAATATATTATCTTGACAAAAGGGAGATAACCCTAAATTCTGATTCAAGACTTCTTCTGTAACTTCCTCTGAATCTGTTTCTAATAGATCTGTTAAGGTTGTGCATTCTTCTGGCTGTCGTCCTGTAGTCTCTTATTTGGTCTTCTTGGGTGGGTAGATCTGTTTGTGTTGCAGATCTATTTAGGACGTTTGTTCTAAACGTATTCATTTTGCTTTTCTTCCTGAAACTTCTTTCTCGTATTCTTCTTTGAAAATTTGATTTGGGTCTTTGAATACGTATATGGGGCCTTGTTTACTGCTTGTTTGCTGTTTTCCGGAAATTGCTAAGTTGTTCAGCCTTTTTGTAAGACCTTCTATGGAGTCTTCCAAATTAGCAGGGTTGGATTATCTTTTTTCCCAAGGCTTCAATGTTTCCTTCCGATATGCTATAAACTGTGTCTTGATCGCTAACGTCGACTGATATAATATCCCAATCTTCTTTTAGATCAAGATTGTCTATTACTACCCTTCTTGCTATGTTACCAGTTTTGCTTCTGCAGTCTCTAGCAAAATGGCCTTCTCTTCCACAAATATAACATTTGCATTTGCTGACCCTGCCTCTGTCTTCTTTATATTTTCTTTTGAAGACCTTCACATGAGTTTTATCATGAGGCTTTCCTTTATATGTCCTTGACTTTCTTATGCCATACCTTTTTCTTGTTTTCTCATAATACCCTGGTATAGGTATTGCAGAGCATAAGGATAAGTCTCTAAGTTCCTTTTGCAGGGCTGCCTCTGTACACATTTCAGAAATGTAAGTATGCGTGAATTTGATTGCAGGGAGAACTCCTGCAGTTAAACCAGGATACTTATTTCTAAAAGCCTCTCTATTCTTTTGGATATTATTGGAGGTAGCTTTGTAAAGAACTTGTCTGTTGTTGCCGGAAAGAATAATCTTCCTAATTTGCTTGCAAGGATTCTGAATTCATTTAAAAACCTCCACAAATCCTTCGTATCTGTACACGTTATTCTTTCTAGGTTTCTGTAGGCTCTTTCTTGTTCTTCGGTCGAGCCTCTGTATGGATCTTCCATAAGGATTATTTGCCTTATTTGAGAAGTGATGTTTTGTGGGTCATCCGCAATTGCTTCAAGTGCTGCAAATGCTTCTGGGTATGTGGTTCTCCATTGTTGCCACATTTTCTTCTCGTTTTCCCCCAACAGGTTTTCAACAAACATCAGCTTCGCTTTGTTATCAGTCCAGGATGATTCATTTAGCTTGTTGAGTGTTATTGACTCCCATCTTGCGATGACGTCTGGCCATAGTCCTGGATCAGGTGGGAGAACTAGCATTGCTCCAACTGTTGTCATTGCGGGTGGTAATACCCACTGGGAATCATAATATCTTTCATACCCTCCTTTAAATTCCTTGCTGATATGAGGAAATTGTAAGTTTGATGCATACGGATTTCCTGAGGTTTCTCTTGCTGGTGGGTAGACCGATGGTCTACTCATTGAGGCTTCTGGGGGGTCATATATGTGCAACAATGCTAAACATAAGATCCATGACAGAAGACTCTCCACTGGAAGAAAATGCTTTCATAATTCAGGAAGAATACTGCTTCATGTTTCATCCTGAAAGCACTGAAGACATTCACAAAAGAGTCCAAGAAGCAGGATCATGGAGACCTCATATAACGTCCTAAATAGATCTGCAACACAAACAGATCTACCCACCCAAGAAGACCAAATAAGAGACTACAGGACGACAGCCAGAAGAATGCACAACCTTAACAGATCTATTAGAAACAGATTCGGAGGAAGTTACAGAAGAAGTCTTGAATCAGAATTAGATCCAGAACAACAACTAGAAGTTTCAAGACAAAGAAGAGTTGAGCTGGTACCAGCAGAGGTACTCTACGGAAGTAACAGGCAAAGATTCCTAGGAAGGATCTTAACCCTGTTTTTGTCTTGAGTTTTTCTTCTTCAAAATCACATATTTTTTTGATTATATGTGGTTGTAGCTTTATCTTGTCCTTCCCGATTATTGCTCCTAGGAATTCAACTTCTGAACAAGCAATCTTCATTTTGGTTGGGGATAACACCAAACCCTTTTCCTGGCAAATCTGAAGTATAACTTGTAAATGCTTTTCATGATCAGCTTCATTCTTTGAGAATACCAGAATATCATCTATGTATACCGCAATGAATTCCTCTGTTCCTTTGAAACATTCATCCATTTTTCTTTGAAAAATAGTTGGAGCATTCTTTAAACCAAATGGCATGACTAGCCATTCATAAAGTCCTTTTGGGACTAAGAAAGCTGTCCATTCAATTAAGTCCTCTGCCATTGCAACTTGATGGAACCCTGATTTAAGATCGAATTTTGAGTATAATTTTGCTGTTCCGATTCTTTGTATCAGAGTGTTAATACCAGGTAAGGAATATTGGTCTTTATAGGTATTATCGTTGAGAGTTCGATAATTAAAGACCATCCTTTCTTTTCCTTTAATTTCTTTTCCTGTCGCTGGGTCAACAGTAGTTCCCGAGTTTACCATCATTGCCATAGTTCTGTGCCTGCTTTTGCTTGGACGGATTACTCCCAGTTTCAGGAGGGCATCAACATGTTTCTGGAAGCTTGCTTCAAGAGCCGGTGTTACATGTTTTAATGGTTTATCTTGTATTGTGACATCTGGATTGATGATATCCAGCCTACAAGTTTCACCATTCTTCCTCCAATGTTTTAGAGGTTCTTCTCCAATATACCCTTGTTCTCGAAGCTTATTTAATATTGGTTTGAACCTTGCTTTCAGCTTTTCCGAATCTTGTTTGGAGAAGAACACCGTTTCTTGTAGTTCTTGGTAAAACTCTTCGTCCATATCAAGCTTCTCTATGGCTGCTGTGTTTACCTCCGTTGTTTGATTTGTTTTTAACCTTGTGACCTTTTTAAGGTTACCTCATCACCTTCAATTCTGATTCCTCCATTCATTGATCTTGTAAAGTTGTTACCAATTAGCATATCGATGCCATCTCCTGTTCTCATTTCCAAGGCATAAATTAGAGGGATTCTAAATTTATTCCCTTCTATTCTGAAATTTCCTGCCTTCATCTTTTGATTTGAAGGTTGTCTTGAATTAAGGCCATTGAAATAAACGGTTCTCTCCATTGTTTCCAGTGAACTTACTGGAACTGCACTCTTATTTATACAGCATGATGTGGCTCCGGTATCGATAATAGCTTTGACTTTGAAGAGTTTAATATTTGGTATATCAAACTCTACTTCAACATTATAAAGCTGGTTATTGATTATCTTGCGGACTTTTGTCTGTTCGCCTTCATCTGTTTTCTTTGCTGTATGAACTTCATCTTCTATTAGTGGTTGCTTTGGGGGGAATATTTCTTCAAATCGAGAGGGAAGTGTTTCTTCAAAACGTGGGAATGCTTCTTCAAGACTTCGTTCCTGTTGCTTTTCTTTTATTTTCACATTTTCTTGCTATAAAGCCTTTATTTGGCCCCTCATTTGCTCATTAATTTTAAGGACTTCACCAAGGTCCTTTATTAATGACTTGTTTTCTTCCCGCAGTTTCTCTACTTCCCTGATTTGCCTTTTGTACTCTTGCTCCTTTACTTGCCATTCATAGAATTCTTTAGCTTGGTCTTTGATGGCTTGTTTCCATTCATTATCCTTTTGGATTAATAATTTTAGGATTGAGTCTACCTGAGTTCCCATTACATCAGGCTCCTTCCTTTTCACGTCGACCTTTTTCTTTAAATGATGTAATGCACATAATGCACATGCTGTTAGTTTGCATTTTGTGCAATGGAGCCGGCTGAACAACTTAGCAATTTCCGGAAAACAGTAAACAAGGCCCCATATACGTATTCAAAAGATCCAAATCAAATTTTCAAAGAAGAATACGAGAAAGAAGTTTCAGGAAGAAAGGCAAAATGAATACGTTTAGAACAAACGTCCTAAATAGATCTGCAACACAAACAGATCTACCCACCCAAGAAGACCAAATAAGAGACTACAGGATGACAGCCAGAAGAATGCACAACCTTAACAGGTCTATTAGAAACAGATTCGGAGGAAGTTACAGAAGAAGTCTTGAATCAGAATTAGATCCAGAACAACAACTAGAAGTTTCAAGACAAAGAAGAGCTGAGCTGGTACCAGCAGAGGTACTCTACGGAAGTAATAGGGAAACTGTCAGGCACAGAGTCTACCAACACTACTCAGAACAAAGAATATTGTGTGTTGGTGAAACTTAAACAGAGCTCAGATTATGTAACCCACAGAGCCACCAAAGGCTAAGAGAGTCCGGAATGCAACATATCCACCTTGGTATGTTCATGATCAGACTACATACCTTACACAGAAGAGGAGCTGGGACTACAGCCCTTGTGGTCTTAAGAGACACAAGGTGGATGGATGGTAGGCAAATTATCGGAACCATGGAAGTAGATCTATCAGCAGGAACACAGCTGATATACATGGTACCTGACATGGTACTAGGAATAGATGACTTCCACAACCATGTACAAGTTGCCATACAAACTCATGGGTACAACGAATGGCAGGGGGAGAAAGCAACCTACTAATAACAGTAGGACTTGTGGGAAGAATATCAAATACCAGCTATACTGGGTTCTAGTACAACGTCGAAAACGTAGTTGATTACTTAGCTACAAATGGAATCACAGCTATACCCGGTGAAAGAAGAAGTATAGAAGATCTGGAAGGAATGAGTTGGAATTTAAGGCCAACTCTAATAACCCCAACAAGGGTTCCAGCAAGGGTGGAAATTAATCAAAGACTGGACAGAACTACAAGCCTAAGATTCAGGTCTTACGAAAATCGTCCACAACCACCAAGATTCTCAGTAGATAGTGCAGACCGAGAATTGCATGAAGATGAAGAGCACTTTGTTGGAATAAGTATTCAAGAAAATACTATACACAAATCATATGATGTATGTTTCTGTGAAGCATGCCTGGAAGAAGCTCAAAAGATAGTAGAAGAGCCCCTAAATCAAAAGAAACGCGGTTGCAAACCCAAGAAGAATAAAAGAAAAAGCGGGGAAAACTGGGCAACACTAGGGGAATATTTCGGCAAATGGGACTACTATGTCAATTATAGTGCCCCAGACAAAACAACACCAATTGATTAGATTATAGCTACTGGATGGGACGAGTATGAATCTGATCAATGGAGAGACAACCTTGATGAAGGAAAGGTTGTTATACAAGAAGAAGAATCTGATGAGTTCACTTCTTGGGCCATTATACGAAAAAACAAAGCCCTATGGTGATAAAAGGATGAAGCCCTCTGATTATGAAATAATTAGAGAAATCAAGAGATAAGTTGAAACATTGCCAGACCTGGAAATACCACCAGAAGATGCATACATCGTAATAGAAGTGGATGGTTGCATGGAAGGATGGGGAGGAGTATGTAAATGGAAAAGAAGAAAGATGGATCCAAAGAAGAACGAGAGAATAAGCGCATACGCAAGCGGAAAGTTCAAAACTATCCAGTCCACCATCGATGCAGAAATCAATACTTGCATAAACTCCCTAGAAAAATTAAAAATATATTATCTTGACAAAAGGGAGATAACCCTAAGAACAGATTGTCAAGCTATTATAAGTTTTTATAACAAAACTAATAGTAACAAGGCATCAAGGGTTAGATGGTTAAAGTTTGCTGATATAATCACAGGGACGGGAGTCCAAATAAATATTGAACACATAAAAGGGAAACAGAATACCCTGGCAGATGCCTTATCAAGACTGGTAAATCTCTGTTTTGCAGAATGTACAGAACAAACCCAGGAAGTTCTAATGAAGAGCCTGAACATGATAGAAGAAGTATTGGAAGAAGGTGTTCGGTCAAAGAAAGAGAAGAATGGATTAGATCAAATAATCCAGATTTCAAACCATTGCCAAGAATATATGAAAGACCATTCTCATTCACGGAACCAGGAACATTGTACAGAAGATACCAAATCAAAGCCAATACACTCCCAATCTCAGATGACGCAGGAAGTGCCTACACTGAATTCGCACAACAATTGGAATCAGAAGCAGCAAAAGAATCAGTTGCAGTCATGCGAAATCTGCAAGCAGTTTTGGACTAACTGTTTCCGTTTGAAAGATAAAAGGACTAGCCGTTTAACCAAGCCTTATGACCAACCCAAACTCAGCTTTCCTCTGGTGAAACACTACACTGTTTTTTGATTTCTGCCTTCCCCTTTTGCCTATTAGCGTATGTGTGTGAAAGAGAGAGATTTGTACTACAACACGTCAAACATTGTGTGAACATCATCAAATTAGGGTGTTGCTAAAGCTATCCGTAAACTTACATTTTATTTAACAAATAAAGAAAAAAACATTTGATAATTTTGAAAAATGTTTTTAAAGGACAAAAATAAATATAGATGTTAAATTCAAGAATAAATCTACATTTAGGCACCGTTGGCTATTTGGTGCAATGGTAGCCCCAAGACTTCCCATAGTGTAGGTTTTGGGTTCGAATCCTAGCCACAACAAAAAAAGGGTCTGTGGCCAGGTCAAGGGGTTTACCCAGTTGGGGGTTTCTTCTGGGGTGGGCTACCCTGGATGTTTTACGTATTGTCTAGGGAAAACTCAATTATCCTACGATATCTATGAGTTGCCGTTCAAAAAAACTATACATTTAGGCTGATGCTTGACCACTATAAAAGCTAATTAGCTAAATACAAAAACAATGCCTATAATCAAGTGGGCTGGTCCAATCCTTACTCAACTGAGCTGATGTTTTGAGCACTATTAAACTGGGCTTTAAGAACTACATTTTTTTTATACATGTTCGAAAAACGATCAGCCAAAACAATGATCCATATAAGTATGGCTGGAGATTGACCTTGGTCAACGTCAATTTGACCATTGTTTTAGACAGAATTAAACATATATCTTTAATTCTTTATGGAACAAAAGTTTGTGAGGTATTATTGTTATTTTGGTATGTTAAAAATATATTTAATTATTATTATATATGGGTCATAAAATTCGATGTGTTGGTCTACAAATGGTCATACTAGTGTGTGAGCATGGAACAATCACTAATGTATTAAAGAGTAGAAATGGTAGGCAATACATGATGGTAGTGTAGAAAAACAAATAACGATGCATACACCGCATACTTTAATACTTGCAAAAATCACTAATTGTGGCATTGTTATTTTCAACTACTAACAATGACTAATCAACATGTAAGTTTATGTTTTTTGTAAAATTGTTATGTTATTTGTAATAATATTGTCTTAAACTTTAATTTTTTATATGCGTGAAAAGTGCATGAGTGGTATTTGGTTTGTTACGGGTGGTTGACTCTTTGTTTGCTCAACAACTTCCATCTGACATACCTCTTAAGGCTTCTATTGCCTAAGCGGATTGTGGGTTTCATGTGTTACATACCTAGGTTATGGTATTGTCTCGATCAAAGTCGGTTTTCGTCTTGTGTCATACTCATGACATCAAATGATCCTTGAAGCCTTCTCTTTGAATCACATCGTGAATGCATGTTCTGATGTTGTGGCCCAATGAGCATCACTCGATATCTTGGTACAAAACCAGATGTGGATATTGGGTCTCATTATTATAAATAAAATGTGATGTCACAAGTTGAATTTTCATTGGTTGAAACGCTAGGCGCACAAGTATGTCAATTGGGTGCACAGGCACAAGAGTCTGTGCACCTTAAATATGTGTCACATTAGTTGGCTTTGGGGCACAAGTACAACAATCTGTTCTCGATGTGAAGCACAAGTATAGTACGTGACGAACTTTCATTGGTTGAAGTCATTTAAAAAAAAAGACCACTGACCCATTCTAGCATTTTTCTTGATCAATAACGCTATATTTGTGATTTTCCCCTCTTATTTTCAATGAATGGCATGATCATAAAAATTAGAGTGTAAAATTGTCAAACCAAATGATGGTGAAGTAAATGTCAACATTCCTAAAGAATATCTCGTTACGAAATCAATTGATCTTATTGCTTAAGTTGGTGCATCCAAATATGTCTGTAGATGAAAATTGTGGTAACATTATAAAGTTCACTTCAGTTCCCTATACTATAAAACTGGGTATTTATGAACGCAATTTCGGTCGTGAAATATTATTTGCGACCGAAATTGCGATGACAAAAACGTTCGTTGATAATCTCAACTTGTGCTTTGCGAATGACTTCTTTCTAACAGTGTGTGAATGTGATATGGACGAAAGTATTGATCACACTCCACAATACCTTAATGGTATTTAAATGCCTCGCATTCAAAGAAAGATTAAAAATTTTAATTTTTGAAAACTTAATTTTGCTCTTTCAAGAATTAAGAGAAAAAGATTTAATTTTTGACAACCTAAAGTTGCTCTTTTAAGAATTAAGAGGAAAAAAAAATTTAGTTCGTGACTATAAAGAAGGCAAATTTAGCAACCAAACAAACAATGTCGACTACGAACAAACTCTATGATTATGCATGCATCATTTGAGTAGGATTTGAACAGTTATAAATCATGGTTAGTTGATGTGGGCGGCTTTGCCACCTGTCGTGTGATGATTGAAAGGATTTCTTTTTATATACCACGATTTTGTGTCTATATAAAAGATAAAATGGAGAAGTTTGAAGACAAACGGCCTCCGGTCGCGCCCTGTGCTCTCCATCCACCCGGGTTCCAACCTTGGGGGTGTCGTTTTTATGTTTTATTTATTTTTTGTTAATTTTTAATCCAGTTTTTTTTACTTCATCTTTTAGGATGTGTTTTCGCTTATATTTTGATTTGAGCCCGTGACGGAGCACGGACATCAAATGATACATACATTCTTCAATCATTTTTTATAATTTGTTGTCCTCTTTATCTTTAAATAAATATTACAAAATTCGTATTTAACATTTATCGATTAATATTATGTTAAAAATATCGATTATATGCAAGTATTCGTGGTAGATGCAAATAATACATCTTTCCGAGACTTGTCACGTCTACATCAGATGAAGCAAAGAAGACAAAGATAGATAGATAAAGGGTATAAATGTAATTTACTCCAAAGACATTGCATGAGGTTCGAACGCGATCCATGTGGGTTCATATATCATTATATACGAAGGGTAGGAATAATCTTTTGTAGTTTTCCCAAATACTCGTCATATGGCTATGTTGCCTCATGATGGGAGCCATGTTAGTCCTACATCCGCATTTTCCATTTTCAAACAAACATTACAATATATATATACACACATATATATATATATACCTATATATATACACACACTAACATACATGGCTGTCATTGAGATTTTGGATACCCTGTTTGACTATGAAAAATGGGACTTAAAATATAAAATTATATATATTAAAAAAATTTACTAATGTAACGATAATTGTTATAACAATAAATAAAACAAAATTACTGTAGGAAAATGAACTATATTACATAGTTAAATGAATCATGAGACAAAAAAAAAAGAATTTTAAAATTTTTAAACTTAATTGGGTTGATCGGACCTCCTCTAGAATATGTTATTAGGTTTTAAAATTTTATTAATTATTGGGCCTCTCCAGAACCTATAATTACTAATAAGTTTATAAATTTTATTTAAGTATGTTAATCGACACCTGGTACCTAAACGATAAACTTATTTTTAATGTTAATCGACACCCGATACCTAAACAAAAAAAAACAATTTTCTAGACTCCCGAAAGTTTGAGCCCTAAGAGGTCGCCTACCCTGCACACCCTCAGGTCCGACAGTGTGTGTGTGTAGTTTAAAGAAAATCTGCATCTAATAAATAAGTAAAAAAAGATTGACTCACGTGTCACAATTCTGTAAGCACAAGATTTTTTTCCTGTGTTTTTTTTCTTTATTACTAACTATTTATTATTTTATTTACTAATTCTTAAATCTTCATTACTCTTTAATATTTCTTTTATAGTTCATAAATCTTAATTACTAACTATTTAATATTTTATTTATTCAACTCTTATAAAACACGTGTTTTTCTGACCTAATTATATATATATATATATATGAGAAAGATAAATTAGAAACCCACGAAACTCATTCGTAACTTGTTTTTGTTTTGTTTTTTTAGGGTGTTTTTATATGGAATTTCGTCACCAGAAATGTCAAAAACCAAAAAAAAAAAAACGCCGAGTAATTGTTTTAAAAAAATGTTGAAAAATTTAAAAAAATCAGTGTTTTTATATATGTCAGCATGTTACATTTGTAACACAGGATGTTACGTATGTAACAAATGTTTAAAAAAAATTAAAAAAAAAACTACTCGACGCTTTTTTATTTTTTTTACCAAAATTGATTAAATTAGATATAGAAACTATCCCAAAAATCAAAAAATGATTTTACATATTTTTTAAACTGTTACATATGTAACACATGGTTTCATATTATCCACCCCTATATATTTATATTTATTGAGAGAGAGAGAGAGAGAGAGAGAGAGAGAGAGAGAGTAGCCCACATATTATTTTCCAAATGAAGTTCATATTCAACCATATTGCATCATCCCATACTTTCTCCAGAAGCTTCAACTCCATAACATTTTCTGTAATTTCAATACAACTCGAGATCCGTGCAATAGCTCATCATGTCTTGTATTACTTGATGCCATATGTTCGATTGAGGTTATTACAATATATGATGATTAATTTACCAATTAATTAGATCAAATTAGAACCATTAATTATTGTTATTAGTAAATTACACAAATAACCTTAACCACGTATAGTACGATTATATTGAAAACTATTGATTGATAAACCAAATAATGTTTCGAAAAGAAAACTAGGGCTTTAATTGGAATGAAATTATTGTAGCTAGGTATTGAAAATTTTTTTTGAGCGGCAGATTGTTTTTTGTTTTTTTTTTTTTTGTCTTGGGTAAGGTTTGAACCCACAACCTCTTGGTTGTGGGACTTCCTTTTTACCACTAGACCCCAACCCCCCACCCGCTAAGTATTGAAATGATATCGACGAATTTGGTGTTTGAGCATGATCATTTTACTAATTGTGTCTCAACCTAGGATTGACTCAATCATCGGTTCTCTTTTCATGTTCATATATGCCATAAATATCCCTTTGTTTTCAACAAAATTTCCCATTTAATGTGTCTTTTTTAACAGTAACACCTAGGACAACACCTAGATAATCTAGGATCTGTCATCCCAAGACTTGAACCCACAATCTTTAGTTGGAGCGAGATTACCACTCTAACTGTTATCTATTTAATATATATGCAGTTAATAATTTAATACAACTGTTAATCTAGTACTAATAATAACTTTTCTAGACAGATTCCAAAATCGGTTGGAGAGCTACCAAATCTCAAGGAACCCATTTAGAATACAACGATTTTTCGGGCCCTATCAAAATTCAAGATCTGGTCTTTTCTTCTTCTTCTTCAATAGGTCTCAAGTCTTACACACAAATAGGTAAAGAAGAATGAATGATGTATGATCTTACGACGTCCTACCAAGGTTATTCAAAATAAAAACTTTGGAAAAACTCACAAAGAATCAAATACTAAACAACTACAATAATACATATACTTATGGTCATTCAAACGAGTTCAAAAGTTCAACCTTTTCCTTTCTGCTTTAATTTTACGAAAAATAAATCGAGTTAGGGTAAGTATTTGTGTTTTTAGAGAAATTATTGTGCGTCATTATAGAGCATCAAAACGTATAATATTAATGTTTAGGTCGAATGTTATTATAGTAACCCATAAATAAACTTTGAATCATTTTGTTACCTCTTTTCATTCCTCTATAAAAACATAAAAAAATTGGTAGATTATCACATGTACTTTCAGCTTAAAATATACGTTAGAGTAGTTTTTTCAACTTTTTTGGACCCTTAAAATTTGGGGGCCTAAAGTGTTTGTTTTAGTTGCTTGTACTGTAGAGACGTCTCAGCTCTATCCCCTGGAATAGAGGAATGTTTGCGCTCACCTCACCTTCCCTAAACTCTACCAATAGAATTGCTATGATTAAGATTTACCGGATACGCTTGTTTGTTTGATAATTGTGAATTTGATGCTTGACGTTAACTAACAATAAGAAAAAAAGTTAATTGACGGTCAGTAAGCTGCAACATCACGCGGGGAACAATACCTAGTTATATTTTATAATATAATAACCAACTGGATGAGAACTACTAAAAGGAATAGTTTAAAGAAATGACGGAAGATTAAGTTACACCAAGTTGCTTGACTTTTGATGTTTTGGGGGAGTTATTTAGACTCATGACCTCTATACGCTACGAGATATGATCACATGCACAATCAAATAGACGATGACCCTAGATTTCCTTTGAACACTAGACTAACTTAAATGAACCATAACATTATTTATATTATATCTTCTATCTTAAAAGATAGGTTTTTTTTATCAAGTAAAATATTGTTTTAGACGATGACGAATCTTGAAGAAAAACGCAGGGAGAGACCGTGGCGGAATCCTATAATTTTTCTTTCCTATCAGGGGGGCCGGAACTTAATACCTATAAAATTTTCGGCCGAATATGTATAAATTAACACTACTGAGCGAAAAATCGGAGGGGGGAGGCCGGGCCCTCACTAAGCTGCGCCCCTGGTTTTAGATATATAATAATATCTGTTACTTTCACGAAAAATATAACCCACAAATTACATAAATATTATATGTATAATAAAATAGTAGAAGCACAAGTAATAAACGATAATGACGCATAATATTAATAAAACACTTTAAAAAGCATATTGTTCTATGTAACATATTCCTTTTTGTTACATCTCATGTCAATCTATTTGTGAAATGTGTTTTGCAATTTAAAACTTATTAAAATGAGATTAGGGGTATAAAACATTTTACAAGTTTAATTATTATATTAGAGCACTTTCATAACTAAATTATATAACAAGAAATATTGGTGAAAATTATTACAAGTTTATTTTATTATGATCACTAATATTTAAAAGTTACCTTAATTATAACTCATCTGATTATGTATTTGGTTCATGCGAGTTTGTTATCCTCTCATTCTCTTTTGTCCTTTTTTGTTTTGTTTCACGTGTTTAGTTTTTGTTCGTTTCTTTTTTATAGTAATATCCTTGCATTTGGGGGTCGTTTTTCTGGGTCGGTTTATAATTTTGTATCGTCCTGTCTAGTTGTTTACTAGCCAAGTTCTTATTAATAAAAAATTTTCCGTTAAAAAAATATACCTGAAACAAACGGTAAAACAATAAAATGACGAATTATTTTTATAGATCTATATAAAAGTATTTTTATCTTTTTAAATTTTCTCACTTTTGAAATGTATGTGTGGAGTTCATTATTTTATGTTTTTGAGAGTATATATTTTGGCACACTCTGAGTTTGTCTTTTAGCAAATTATACAATGAAATATTGTGAATTGAATTTAGCCACTTTAGATTTTTCTTTTTGTAGTAATGATAAATATTCAACTAATCATGTCAATTAGCCAACTGTTAAACAATAGAAAAAGTAAACTAAGTCATTTGCTAATTTCTTGTCAACACTCCTAAATGGCCCCACTCTTTGCTTGACAGGAGGCCATGAGGAGATTAAATGATTCAAACCTTTTAGAAAAAAATCAACCCTTTTTATAAAATATTCTTTTAAAAACAATTTTTTTGATAAAATATTAGAATAAAATGTACCATCGTTTAAGTAATTATACTTTGTCATAATAAACCTATGATATTACTCTAGTTAATATATTTTTTTATCCCTTGAATCAATGTTTACAAATTTGATATTAATACCATTATTAATTGTAAATAAATGTGATATGTTTATTATGAAAACAATACATCATGGGATGTAAAGATGTATAGAAAGTTAGAAACTCATGTGCTCTCATTATTTTTTAAAGCCACATTCATAGTTTAAAAAAATTATAATTTGTTTTTTTCCTGATAAAAAATGTTAATAAATAACTTTTTTTACGCTACTTAACACTCGTGTCCATCAGAATTACAAGTGGACACGAGTGTTTACTAATGTTATAAATTTTGTAACAGTGTCATAATAGGTACAAATGGTATAAATATATATGGTATTTATTGAGGCTCACTTCCTTCTTATAAACCACCCATCTCACCCTTCATTCTCCTTCCCGTCATTTCTTCAACAAGCAAATCTCCCATCCTTCGCATTTCAAGCTTCTGACTTCATTGAGGCATTTTCACAAACAACTTGTGCGCACATGGCTAGAACACAGCAACGCTATCGCGGCGTCCGGCAAAGGCATTGGGGCTCTTGGGTGTCCGAAATTCGCCATCCTTTGTTGTAAGTCTACTTCCCGGAAACAATGCTTTATATATTGTTCTTGATGCATCATATGTTGTACACCACACATTTCTTTATCTCCAACCCTATGTTCTAACTTTTCCCCCAAACAGGAAAACGAGAATCTGGCTAGGCACATTCGAGACGGCCGAAGACGCCGCGAGAGCCTACGACGAAGCCGCGAGGCTCATGTGCGGGCCACGTGCAAGAACCAACTTCCCATACAACCCGAATTTGTCGCAATCCTCGTCTTCGAAACTACTCTCCGCAACTTTGACCGCAAAACTTCATAGATGCTACATGGCCTCACTTCAAATGACCAAACCATCAATCCAACAACAACAAATGACGAACCAGAAACGAACCCATGTGAGCGAGTCGATGCCGGACATGAAGCCGACAGTGGTGTTGCAACACCAACAACCTGCGGTAGATCAGCAGCAGCAGCAGTTTTTTGCGAAGCTTGAGGATCATCACATTGAACAAATGATTGAGGAGTTGCTTCACTATGGATCAATCGAATTTTGTTCCATTAGTCAGTCGCATAATTAATAGTTTAATGTTGGAACGTGGCAGCAGTTTTTGCATAAAATTTGATGGACTGCGATTAAATTGTGTTAATCAAAATTTATGTAAGTACTGTTGATAACGACTTGTATTAATTATTATTAATTTAAATTAACCCATTTTTCTGGAGCTTCTGTTTCTTAGGCCTATATTTCCGGGTTGGTTAAAAGTTAAAACTGTTAAACCTTGTGTACTCTGTAGTTTCAGATCAAATAGTGGTTTTATATGATCTTGTTTATATAATTTTTTTAGAGGACTACTAACCACACACGGAGAATGCTAATCGGACTTGGCCATATACGCATCGTATAGGGCAATACGATGCGTATATCCCTTCACAATTCCCCATGCCCGACATTCTCTTACAACCTGGCATTCAAACATCGTATACGCATCGTATAGGGCAATACGCTGCAGTTTCAGGTACAATGTACCTTCTGCCACTAGTCACATCACCTCGTACCCTATACGCATCGTATTGGGCTATACGATGCGTATAAGGCCCAAATTTTGTGTATTTAACCATGCAGAATTCTCATTCGAACCGAACGTATGCTTTCAAAATTCAAAAATTGTAAACATGTCTTGGTGGTGGGATGGTAACTACGGTTTTCAGGTATATTCTAACGAGTCGGTGGAAAACAATCCGCAAAGTTTTGGAGTTCAAGAGGTGAACCAGGAGGAGGTCTCGTCCAACGTTTATTCTCATCAACGGGTAAGGCTTCCAGATTTGAACGAGCCACTAAGCAATCCCGAGTTCGTATACGGTGAACCGTCTTACCTTACACAACCCACGGACGAATACGTATACGATGAAGTCTTTTACCCGACACAACAAACCGATTACTCCGAAGACGAAGAAAAAAATAATCAAAATATGTCTTATAAAACTAACCCGAATTTTCAGTCTCGTGAACAGTTGGTTGATTGGGCTATCCGGAGAGGACGTGACAATGGTTACGTCATTGTCACCCGACGATCGAGGAGAAAAGGCGACGATCCGACGGAACCGTTTATCAAGGTGTGGCTTGTGTGTGACCGTCACGGCGAACGTGCGTTTACTGCCACGGTTAGACATGCCGGTAGCAAGAAAATTGGTTGTCCCTTTAAATTGGAAGGAGAGTACCAAGAAAATACTGGTGATTGGAAATTAACGATGAAGGATGACAGTCATAACCACGATCCTAGTCAACATCTTGAGGCGCACTCGTTTGCAAGGAGACTGTCTCAGTCGGAACAACTTTTGGTGGGAAAGTTGTATTCGCAAAACATGTTGCCACGAAACATTCTAGCAACTATAAGGGAACAAAACCCAGAGAGTAGTTGCATTAAAAAAGACATTTATAATGCAATACAAAAGATAAAAAACGAAACGAGAGTCGGTGAAACTCCAATACAGATTCTGGAAAAACCTGCTTTCTTCAAAAAAATACGTCTACTATACTCGAGAAGATCCTGCCACAAATAGTGTGGAGGAGATATTCTTTGTTCATCCGAAATCGTACGAGATGTGGCGTGCATTCCCGCACGTGTTGATGATCGACGCGACATACAAAACAAACATGTACAAACTTCCATTTGTCCAAGTGGTCGGTGTGACCTCCACATACCAGTCGTTTTGCGTCGCTCATGCATTTATATCAAAAGAACGGGAGGAAAACTTCGTCTGGGTGTTACTTCAAATAAAAGCAATGTTGCAAAAGTGTATGGAGCCGCGTGTGATAGTAACAGACAGGGACAAAGCTCTTATGAACGCGTGTGATAAAATATTTCCGAGCTGTTCCAAGAACCTATGTCGGTGGCACATACACGAGAATATCGCAAAACATTGCAGGACATCATTTACAGACGAAGACTGGAAAAATTTCAAGTATTCATGGTCGGTATTATGTGAGTCTCCCACGCCAGATATATACCAGTACAACTTCAACCGACTTTACGAACGTCTGTACGCAGCCAAACGAGGAAGTAAGTTTTAAATATTAAATATTTAATATTTTCAGTATTTAAATATTTATTCAATATTAAATATTTTTCCAGGAGTTATTGATTATGTGACTAAAAATTGGCTGGACCCGTATAAAGAAAAGTTTGTATCCGCGTGGTCCAACAAAAACCTCAATTTTGGTCAACATACAACGAACCGAGTCGAGAGCCAGCATTCGCTCTTAAAGAGCTATCTTAGAAACGCTAACAGCTCGCTAGATAGACTTGTTGGGTTTGTTGATGAAATTGTATCAGATCAGTATTATCACTTACAGTTTGGGTTTGGAACAAGCATCATAAGGAAAATGGACAGCCACATAACTATTAAATTGTTTGATATCCTGGACGGTAAAGTTTCACATAAAGCTCTAGATTTGATAGAAAAAGAGTGGTACAAGTTATCAAATATACGGAAACAAAATGCAACGTGTGGGTGCCAACTTTTCAGTAGTTGTGGGTTGCCGTGTGCTTGTCGTCTAGCAAATATCAAACAAACACAAAGCCATACGCTACCCGCTTATAAAACGCTCGTTGATTTGGATTGTGGCATCAAAAAAACTTTGAAAAGGTACGTGTCTTAACCCACGATCATTAATGTTAGGTTTTTATTGAATATTAGCGGGTAAAACTGGATAGATTAGCGATTTTTAGGTTTGAAATTAAGAACTATACGCCACGTACAGGACCATACGTGGCGTATAGTTCTTCTGGATTGATCTAAGGAAGAAGATGAAGCCATACGCCACGTATAAGCCTATACGCTGCGTATGACTCAGTTTACTCGGTCACATGCCTGCGTATGGCCTAGTTTGGTCGCGTATGGCTTGGTTTACCCGACAACTCGCCCGCGTATGGCCTATTTGACCTGCGTATGGCTTTGTTTACCCGGCAACCGCCTATACGCCACGTATAAGCCTATACGTGGCGTATAGGTTTTTAATTTAAAATTTTTTTTAATTATATAAATTAATTCAATTAAAGAAAATATAATAAAAACAATATATTAATATTATTATTATTATTTATTATTTAAAATAAATACAATATATTATTATTATTATTTATTATTATTTAAAAAAAATATATTATTATTATTTATAATTTAAAATTTAAACAATATATTATTATTATTATTATTATTTATTTAAATTAAAATATTAAAAACAATTAATTATTATCAGATATGGCGGATTATGATGATGATATTCAGATGGATAGGGCTACCCAGGCATTGCTTGATGGCCTTGTTGCCGACTCACGGCGACAGGGTCGTCAACTCGATCGCATGGAGGACCTGATGACGTGGGCGGTTGGACAGCTCGTGAATCAGTCACGAGCCGCCGGCATCGAGCCACCCCCACTACCACCGCCACGTCATTATCCGGACGACCCCGTTCAGGGTGAGGGCGGGGCGGGTCAGGGTGACGCCGGAGCCGATTAGATTTAGTTCTTTTATTTGTATTTTGTTTATTTCGTTGTTATGTATGTAAAACATTTTGATGTATATATTTAATTTTATGATGTAATGTATATAATGTTTAGTTTACTTGTTTGGTTGTAATGTTTAATATTTTGTTTGGTTTGTAATGTTTAATATTTTGTTTGATTATACTGTAAAAATATAATAAATGTTTAAAAAAAATATAAAATATATAAAATTTATAAATAGATAACAAACTTATATTAACAAAATTATATAAACTAAAATACAAAATAATATATTATTATAAAAAAATATAATTAAATAAATAATCCTATACGTGGCGTATAGGTCTATACGCCACGTATAGGATTATTTAACACCAAATCTTCCAACTTTTGAAGAAAAATATTGAGCCCTGCCTCATACGAGGCGTATAGGGCAATACGAATCGTATGGGACACAGAGAATGACACGTATCATTCTGGTGTCAGAGACTAAACCCTATACGCCCTCGTATTGACCTATACGAGGGCGTATCGCGCGACGGCGGGTCCAATTAGCAATATTCCGTGTGTGGTTAGAATCAGCCTTTTTTTAATTAACTTGTTGTAATTCACTTTTCGTTATATATAAATATATATTTTTTATCAAATAAATAAGTTGATTAATTATATGATAAAATTTTTAAAAAATATAAAAATTGTGAAAGTTACACATTTTGTTCTTTAGATGTAAGGGAAAAATAGTCATTTTATAAAAAGAAGTTAATATAAATATTTAATAACAGTTAGTGAAAAGGACGTAGTGGATTACAATTTTTCAAATAGTGGATTTTTTTTTTGTAATTAGCTTAGTTTAAGGACAGACCTCTAAGTGGGTATATCTGAACGACGAAAAGTATAATTTAGTCTATAGTAAATCTCTATTAAAATTTAAAATATTATTATAAGAATGCTTTGTGTTTTTATTCTTATTTTATACAAGTAAATTGATTAACTCACAGTCATAATAATAGTATTATTATTATTATTATAAAGATTAAAGGAAAAGCTATAGTGTTAGATTCCATTTAATTTTTGGCACGTGTTGTTTTTTTTATTTTTTATTTTTATTTTTTATAATATATATAATATACGTTTTTAACTCGCTTAATTTTTTTTAATAATTTTATTTTCCTTTAATAACTTTTATTTGTTAACTTTTATTTTTAAAACAGAGCGGGCGGTTGTTTTTAGGTTTTTTTTACGACTTTCCAATATAATTTTTTTTGAAGATGGAGTTATATTCAGAATCGACTTTTTTCGGGTATTGTAGCCTATACCAAGTGCCGTAACAGTTGTGGTATTGTGACGAACCGAACATATTATTACGTTTTCATGTAGATTTTATTAGCGATCGGCCCGACAACCGCCGTGGAGCGCGGGTTTAACCACCTAGTTATTATTATAGATTATGATTTTTTTATATATGATCTATACATTCCTAATGTAAAAAACCATGTTTGAGTTGATGTTAGTACGCGGTTTAAATTCTCTCATTTGGACCGGCAATTATGGCTAGATTTGTTCATGACATAGAGCAGAATGTTGAAGACAGTTGCAAAATCTATCTATCTATATCTGTCTTACTCCCCTTTCTATTTCTTAGTTTACTCTCCTTTTTAAATTTTAATCAATCAACTAAATCATTTAAAAAAAGTATTTTTATTTCCTTTTTTATTTATATTTTAATGGAAAAAATTTATGAAAAGAAAACTTTGTAAGCATCCGGTATACAAGTTCTAAACACGCCGTGATCCAACGTGGATAGGACAATTACGTCGTGATTTTTTTTAACCCCGCCCCCTCGACCCGTGATGAGGGGCGTGATTTTTTTCACGGGCGTGATTAGTCTTTGTTTTCTCTCTATTTACACACTTTCTTTCATTTTCTCTCTATTTACACACTTTCTTTCATTTTCAAATTATTATGTTTTATTATTTAAATGAAAATTAAAAAAAAATTTAATTATCACACCACCTCAATCACTTGGTATTTCCCTTGCAAAGTGATGGATGATGTGATAATGAAAGGTGTGACGTGTCGCGCACTTTATTATCACACCACACCCCTATCACTTGGGTATACCCCTTTCTCTAAGGCTGTGCGTAGTGTGAGCGTGATGCCACCTCAGCCCACCACGGGCGTGAAACACAGTGCCGATTGTGGGTGAGGGGGGGGGGCATGGTGGGTTGAAGGTGGTGGTGTTCACGGCGTGAGGGGGAGGTGAATTGCTTTTAATATTTTGACTGTTGGGGGTGTGTATATCCGTTGGGGGGGGGGGGGGGTAATTGCTTTAATTAAAAAAAATTAAATTTAACCTATATAAATACTAACCAAAACAACCAATTTTATACACAATATTTCTTCATTCTTCTATCTATACCAATTTTATACCAAAACAAACAATTTTACAAAAATGCTTTCATGGCAATTTGTAAACAACCCGAACAGACCGAACAACCCGAACCACCAGAGCAACCCGATGGGGGGGGGGTACGTTCTACAACCCCCGAAGCCGAACCCGTTGCTAACGTTTGCAAATTGGAGTCATTACCCGACTAATTACCCGACTTCAAATCCTTCTACACCCGATTTTTTACCCGACTATATACAAGACTACGTAACCCCCCAACCGTCACCCGACATTGTACCCGAGACTCAACCGTCACCCGACATTGTACCGGAGACTCAACCGCTACCACAAACGAAAAGAAGAATACATAAAAAGAAAGCCACTACTTCTACACACGAAGCGGGTACGGTTAAAAGGCGTTCCGAAAAGTGGTCGTCGTCGTCGTCGGTAGCTTTGGTGAAAGCGTGGATCAACGTGTCGGAGGATCCAATAGTTGGTCGTATTATTATTATAACCGTATTATTAGTTTTTGTAATGTTTATTTTATTATTAAATGCTATGTTATTTAATTTTATAGGACGTAACCAAAAAGCCGACATTTTTTGGAAAAAAAATATCTGAACAATTTTGTGAAGCAATGGGTAAAGGCGGATACCGGACGGAGGACATGATAACCAACAAGTGGAGGGATATCCGATTGAAGGTTGACAAGTTTTCTGGAAACTACAAAAACAAGTTAAACAACCGTCGGAGTGGTCAAAGTGACCTTGATATCTTTCAAGAAGCGATAGAAGCGTATAAAGAAGATAATAATGGTTTGGTGTTTAAAATGGTTCCACTTTGGGAATTATTGAGAAGTGCACGAAGTTTGAACAAGTCTCGTTAATGAGACAATCATCGTATAAACGATCAAAAACATTATCCGGCAATGACGTTAGCCAATCTAATTCGTACAAGATTTGGTTTGTAACCTTATATGGTTTTTTTTAAGTGACTTTAGTTTTAAATTTAGCGTCTTTGGTTGATTTTTTTTAATTGCTTCTGACGACCGTAAAACTTTACTTGGGAAAAAGTATTGCATGTACACATATAACTAATTATTACCTACTAACTTAAGCACAACTAGTTGTTAGCCCAAGTATATCATATGCCATAGGTTCAACTGTCCCAACCGACGACCATAATAATATGATTAGGCTCTATTTCTGTTTCACCGGCCCTTGCTTCCTCGCGATCCATGATAGCCAAATCCATCCTTAAAAATAATGACGAGTATGCATGGGATTTGAACCCGATCGAGTGACTTCAAATTCAATAAAGAGGCAACCATATATCATCTATTATTTCTACCATGTAAATTATTTGCAAGAGTTATCATCCAAAAATTTATGGAGTCATTCAACTTTAGATATCGTAGATTAAATATAAAAAAAGCTCCTGGCTCACTTGACTATGGTGTATATCCATAGGATCCGCCCTTGCATCTCATATTTAGGCCAACATGGAAATATTAATTAAAAAATAACTTTACAGTAACTTTAAATATAAATAATTATGTGTATATATTATAATTGACGGGGTTGTTTTCTCCTTGATAAGATCAACATAACAAGCTAAAATCTGCCCACAATAGAGTTAAGATGGATAATATTTGTAACTTATGTTATGCCCATGGTAACTACGATGAGTCCTACATTTATGCTCAAACTATTACAAACCATACAATACTTAATTTGACTATTACTTATGGCCGGTTTGTGGAGCACAATTGTGGCCTCGCCGGTGCTTGGTGGTTGCGTTGGGCTAAGTAGAGATATAAACATGTGCTAAGTAGAGATTTTAGTGTCGTCAATACTATTTTAGTTAAATCAAAACTACTTAATTAAGACCAAAGTGAGATTATCGTATACATCAATACAAGTTACGAGGTGTGAAGTACACGTTTGTTCGAGACTATTTTAAATTCAGACGTCAATGAAATGAACTTGGGGGTGCAAGGGGCAGCACCCTAGGTGGGTCCAAGGGACAGAGCCCCTGATAGGGGTCTCATTGCCTAGTCAACGAATGGTGCCTATGGTGAAATTTTTTTATGTTACCTTAATGAAATGCTAATGGAAGTTGCGTCAAATATATATGGTTGTTGGAAAGTTGTATGGTTATTGGAAAGTTGTATGAAAATTGGTTCATCATTAACAACTATCATCAATAGTAAGTTATTACCGATCAACAACAACCTAGTCATCAGTGGTAACTAGCATTGGTGACAACTTGGTCGTCAATGGTAACTGGCATCAGTGGCAACTAGGCATATGTAAATCACAACAGAGAGCAAGAAACTGCTATAAACAATAAGTGTGCATCAACAACAACATGGGCGGTTAATAGTAACTAGTGACTACTAACAGGCCACTCATCTGTCATAATTAATTACTGTTGAAGAAGTTACAACTGAGGATTTTTCTTACTGACGAAGTTACTACCAGTGTAACCGAATAACTACCGACACTTATAAACGCCAATTGACACACTCTATCATGAAGAGTTGTGTCGTTTCAATTTAAACATTATGATGGTTCCTTGCCTGTAAAAGGGAAGTCTTTGATATGTTTCATCACAAGAATTAGAACTTCGTTTTCATAGAGAAATACATTCTTATTCTTGTAGAACTTTCTATCCTATCCAATCATTGATTTAGTACATAAGAAATACTTTAATATGAAAGTGATATATATGATTCAGAAAGTTGATACGAAACCTACAAGGGTTGTGGTGGCTGTGAAATTTGCTGGTAAAGAGTCATGGGCAAGCAGAGCTGAATAGTGACGACGGTCATTTGGTGTTTGAGGGCCGCTTGGAGATCAAATAGGGCATCTATCACGGATTTGAAAACACGATAGGGATATACGTGTTACACCATAGAATTAATGACTTAATTTCAATCATTATTTGTAGAAGATTAGGTCACAAAGAAAATTTATTTATCATTTTATAGTAACTAGATCCACATAGACATTAGAAATCATATCATTCTACCATCCAAGGACTAACGATATGTTCGTACAAAGTTTAAAATAGTTTTTAAACATATTTAGAACACCTAAGTCATCGAGTCCACAGGAGATTTAATTCACAAAAGATGATGTCGAGTGTGTCGCCTCGAGACTCCAATCCCTAAACACCACTAATTCCGAGAGCTTTTCCTAAGACAATCAAACCATCATAGTAAGTTCAAAAATTATTTGAAGATTGAATAATCATGGAATGTTTATGATCAAATTCACAACTTGTTTAAGGTTTCCCAGTTTGAACATGGTTGTGCTACCTCAGGACACAATTGTGTCACCTCAGGACACGGGCATGTCACTAGATCTAAAATTTGTGATGTTTAATAACCAAACACGAACATGTCACCTCAGGACACAGCCGTGTCAGAGAATGCAAGTCTGACTTAACAACTTCGTTTTTCTTGCAAGTTTCATATCAACCAAAATGTAGGTTAATTTTCACATCAACAACAAATTTTTGACCCGTGCACAACTCTATGGTTATATTACCCCTTGAAAGTCACATCCAAATTATATAAAGACCTTAATTTGGTTAATATTCAACACATAACCATTTCGGGCCTTTCAATGCCACAATTTCTCATTAGTTTGTTCTCTAGTAGTATTACCATTCCTCGACTCAATCAACAACATATTTGCCTACTAACAACAATCGTATCTTCAACTACATCAGGAACATAAGTAATTACCACAAATGAACTGATTCAATAACTACGGGTTTATATTCACAACTCGATGAATTATACTTCCACTTAAGTTATTATCAACCTTGCAACCTATATTTCCCTTCTAGTACTTCATCTACCAACTTAATGACATTAAAGTTTCTTAACAGACTTGAACGAATAGGATATACAGTCTTAAATTTCTTTGAATAAAGGTTGAGATTTTGCATACCTTTGAGTTTAGGATCTTTGACGTCTTGGCCACTTGATCCCACGCCTTGACCACCTAAAGTCAAACATGTAGTCCTTATTAAATCAATAACCAATTCTTGAACTACCACATCTTCCACAAGTAGATCAACAAACATCAAATTCTATTACATATTTTGTCATATTGATTCATTTATGCATTTTAGCAAACACCTTGTGAGCAAGGAACTCTCATATCTATAACTTGTTCAATCACTATATATGATTTATCCCAAAAAAGAAAAAAAAAACAATCCTACACTTACATTTAGTACAAATGATTATATTAAAGGGTGTATATAACCAACATAAATCCTTGAATCTCATGAATTTTGCTTAAAATTCAAAAACACACGTAGAACCAAAAAAAAAATCTAAACTATTCATACATAATATCATTGTCAGTCATATAAATTAAACCTTTATAATGAAATCTAATCTTAATGGAAACAACATTAATCTATTTGAACATAGATTTCTAGATTGTTTCATAGCAATTTCTCCACATTCAAAAAGAACTTCAAATGTTAAAGGAGTTAGGTTAATTTTATTAAAAATATTGGATCTCTAGCATTTAATTAAAATAGGACGATTACAATAAAGTGACAGGTAAACGGGCAACAAGTTGCGCTGCAACCCCCTTTTGAATAGCAAAACCGATCCTACTAAAAACAAAGTTTTGGGTCTTAGGGGCCGAAATATTACTATGCACGACTCGTTGAACCCTGTTTAGGAATTTCACTGCATCCGGTGCTAGGAACCCAAAAGTATCAAAAACAAAAGGGATATTCTTACCTTTTGTACTATATACCAAAACCTAAATCTCCAAAACCTGTTTTCTTGATCTATTCTCAATTTAGGAGTTTCACTGATTTTGCACCTTCTTCATAATCATCGACCTCCTTCCTGGTTCACACACCGTCTCACGCACATACAAACCTTTGTGGTGTATTCTCCTAATAATATATGGCTTTTCTAGAGATTTTAGGGTGTATATATTTTTTAACTTAATCTACTTAGACCCCTCGTCGCAAAGATCTATTCTTTCAAACCCTAAACTTTATATATGGTTAAACAATAACCCTAGTTAGCCTTACTATTTGTTTAAATGTTCCACACATATAATTTTTTCAATCCACTTTATTATCATTAAACTTCATATTTTATTTAAAATTATTGTTAATTAGAAATTTGGGATGTTACATTATGAGAGCGATAAAGGGAGTATCAAGAAAATAGGGACGAATCACGTGTGAGAGAGGGAGAGGGAGATCAAAATGGCTAGAGAAAAATGTGTGGGTGGTAGTTACGAGGGAGGGTTATTAGCTAAAAAAAATAACTTATTTACCCACTCTAGGTTCTTACGCATGAACTTCAAATTTAATAGGGATATGATCTAATCACTATTCAGCATATTCAAATATTCTTTTGCTCTTCAAGCACCATTTGACCCGCTCATCGAGTTTTTTTTCTAGCGCTTCGCAGTTGCTTTCAAATTTTGATCATTTGTTTTGTTTTTATATGTTTTTTTAATCAAATTTTGTCTCATAGTCAATCTTCTGTTTCTATATCACAATATGAAGGAAGTCAATATCACATGTCACACTTTTGCTATAAAAATTAAGCATAACTAGATATATGTCATTGAAAAATATGTATAATCGAAGCGATGAGGCATTGATCATGGTCGAAGGCTTATTTCCTCAATCTCAAAGTCCCTCCCTTCATGATGGAGTTTTCTAGCCATCTTGATTTTCCGTCCGAAGGGAGGTATTGCGTTTTAGGTGTCGCCCTATGCAACTCATGGTGTTTGTTGGGTTCTTTCATAGATGGTTGCTTGTTAAGTGTTGTATTATATGTGGTATTGTGGTTGACTTTTAATTTATGAGTTTAGACCCTCTGAATTTGTACTTGACTTGCTCTCATATGAGTTTGGGTGTAACCCTTTACAAAATCCCAACATTTCCGAAGAAAAACACTATCATGTATGTGTCTTTAAATTTGGCAAAGATACTCGGTTTATGTGTTCATTTTTTGAAGCCCATTAACTTTTGATTCTTTCAAAGTTGTAAATTGTGTTTGATTTTGATGCTTGTGTGTATTTTTGTAGTATCAAACCTTTCAATACCATGATGATATCCATAGACATGAGAATAGTAGTGGACCCATGAATATTTTTCATCGGTGTCATTCATATTCAGTGTTCGAATGTCTATCATTTGATTATAGAACTTTCAGTTCGGTTCGGATTGGGTTGAATCACATAATAAAATATAGTACGAAATCCATTACAGAATGCATAATCAAAATAAAATGTTATTAGAAAATATTTACTAAAAATACAATGTTCTTAGAAAATACATATAAACATCATTACAATTGTTCTCTATGGGTTTTCATATTTTGAAAACGATCTCATCTCTGATAGAAACATTCTAAGGAGCTCTTTTTAGATGTAACAAATGCAACAATCATTCAGATATTCACCACAAATCCGATTGTGCAATCAAATTCCCGTAGTACTCACATTGAAAAAAACGTCTCTCAACAATTGTTTTGTATATTGGTAAAACTACTAATAACTTCAATAAGTGATACACTAATATAAATAAAAGATTTTTATTTGTTTTTTACATCAATTTAACAATAGTAGATAGACCATTGAAATTCACAAATCTCTTATCTGCTTTCAATAATCAATGAGTTCAAACTTAAATTGTTTTTTTATCATCATCATAAAAATCATATGGATATTTCTCAACGATCCTTGGTATCTTTGGTATATAAAATTCTTGAAAATTGTCACATGGACTCAGATATACATAAGTAATTCAAATATTACCTCACTAAAACGGTTTCCACACTCTTGAATTTGTATATATATAACATCATGTTGAAACAATCAAACTCATAATATTCCTTTGTGTTCTACTTTTTTGGTTAATGTAATACTCTTTCATGTTAATAATTTCAATGTCACGTTTTTCAAAAAAAAAGAGTTGACCTCTTTAAAAAATGAACCAAAACGTCATCTCTAAAATTTTGTAGTTGTAGTTTGGTTGAATTAACCAACGAAATTGTATTCAACAAATCTTGATCTTTCCTTTAAAGAGCGCGTGACAATATATTTTAACCCCTAAAATATGCATCGTCAACTTTAAGTAAAACAAAACGTTAACTGATTTCAAATCTACATCTGCTTCTTTTTGACTAGCAATACTCATACCCGCTTATTCAGTATATTCAAGCGCTTCAATAGTGGATGAATATAAACCGAAGCTTTCAAATCGTGAAACGCACCAGCATAATTGCTAAACAACTTGGTGTTAATTGCTAAACAACCCATTGTTTCTTCCAACCTTTTGGCTATCTCGAAGCATGTCTTGTCGTTTGCAAGATGCACAAACGACATTCGTGAAAGTCCCTACCATATCAAAATATTTCCAAACACCCGTGTTTTTTTTGCAACCACCCTAACAACTATTTGAAGTTGGTGGCCAAAACAATGCACATAATATGTTGAATGATTTCTTTCAAAACCAAAGCTTTCAAACCGTGAAACTCACTAGCATATTAGTTGCGCTATAGTATTTCATAAACAAGTAACAACACAAACAAAATGCTTTATTGGTTTTTTTACGCTATACTCTAACCAATTTCCATAACGATCTAACTGAGCATGACAAAAACGTCTTGCTTTACCACTAAACACTAGTTGTGGAAAATCATGGCCTCTTGGTTGACATAGACCTCTAATCAAATATGCTCGTCTAATTTCATCTTTTTTATTACGGTGATACGAAGAAATTGGTTTTTGTTCAAAAGAATTCCATGAAAGATCATCAAAATAAAAAAAAAATTGGAGTATTATTTGAAGATGGAGATTTAAGGTTTGATAAACTTTTTTTAAATGTCTTTTCATATTCCCTAAAATGAAAAATCAAAACACAAATCAACCAACAATCTAAACATTCAAATCTCATTTAGCATCTAAATTCTAAATAACTAAAAATGTCTAACAAATAAAAAGTAACTAAATAACATCTAGTTATCTAAATAAGTTTTGAAAAAATTAATAACAAAGTTGAGTAGCGATTAGGCAAACAATGATATATAGTTGATATATAAATTTTTTTAAGGGATCACTTGACCCCGGTCCGTAAAAGAATGTCTTGACCAGTTGTAGCAAACTAGTTATGATACCCATGCTATGTGGCCGGGCACATATTTACCGTCAAAACTATAGTCGTAAGTCGTGGTTATATATTTTGAAACGTTGATACAACGGGAGTGTTAAAATTTGTAACATAAAAATAGGGAATCAAATATTTTTGCATACTAAAACAAATTGTTAAACCGTAGGAAAAAAAACAAAAAGATGGAAAAAACAAAACTAAAAAAAACTGGATTAAAAAATAACAAAAAAAATTAACACAAAAAACGGCACACCCATTGTGTTTAAGGTTCTCCATCTAATCCTTTATCCAGACACAAAAGTCGTAGAAAATAAAAAAAATGACCAATAAACACGCGTCATGTGAACAACCGCCAAAACCAGCCAATGAGGAGTAATTCTTCCTCCCTCGGAAATATGGTTCGGGAAACTGCAAAGACAGCACCCTAAATCAAGAATTAACAAGTTAATTTAAGAAATTAACTATGAAAAAAGGTTTAGGGATTTAGTTGTATAAAACGTAAAAGTATGAATATTTTCTAAAAAGTTCTCTGTCATGCTTGCATGCTAGAAAACAATGTAAAAGATTTTAATTTGTAACCGGTCAAAATCATGGGTGAAACCGTGAAAAGACTTTTTATCAGTTTTAAAAAGCTAATGAATTTAATAATAAAAAAGATAGTTAGAGATTTTTTTTACACAAGTAAAAGTGCATAAAGTTTTTTTCAACTAAAATCTCCGTTTACTATTAGTTAGTCATGTTAAAAAAAAGAGTAAACCGTTTGCGTCCATGTGGTTTACATGATTTAACATAATCCGTCCCTAAGACGAATTTTTAACGCTTTGAGTGTCTGTGGTATACAATCTGTAACACTCTGAGCCCTTGGGCCTAACTTCGTTAAATTCTTTCCGTTAATTTTAGTTTCGACAGGGGTAAGATGACAATTTACTTTTTTTATAACCCTAATTCTCTCTCTGAGCCCCTGGGCCTATTTTAACTCACGCCCCCTATCGAAACTCGTCGTCCTCTCTTCGTCTTCAATAAGAAAGGCTATCTGCAGCATAGTTGTAGATCAGCAGCAAAACTGATCTTACATGTTGCGGATAGTTAAGTTTTGCTGCTACTCTACAACCATGCTGCGGATAGCCTTTCCTGTTGAAGACGAAGAGAGGACGGCGAGTTTCGATAGTGGGGCGTGAGTTAAAATAGGCTCAGGGGCTCAGAGTGAGAATTAGGGTTATAAAAAAAGTAAATTACCATCTTACCCATGTCGAAACTAAACTTAACGGAATTTTTTAACGAAGTTAGGCTCAGGGGCTCAGAGTGTTACAGATTGTATAGCACAGGTACTCAAAGCGTTAAAAATTCGTGTTAGGGACGCATTGTGTTAACTCGTGTAAACCACAGGGATGCAAACGGTAATTTACTCTAAAAAAAACTATTGGATATAATCTATACTACTATAAAGCATATTGGGTGGGCAAAAGAGTAATTTTATCCAATTTTAAGACAACATTTTAAATACCACTTGTTAAACATAATATGTAAGTACATCAAAGCCTAATCTTTTAAAGCTAAACAAAAAAAATTTCTTACTTTTTAGCTTGTCCCATTGTTGGTTTACCTAACCTAATCATAAAGCAAACCATTATAAATAGATAAGCCTCCTTACTTGATAAAGTAGAACCATGTGTTCCATGCTCTACATTCCCCTTTTTTTCTAGATTGGGTAAACAACAAGTATTTTTTTTAGTGCTAATACTGGATATTTAATCGAGTTTCGAATCTTGCTTGAAAAAAGCTCGACTGGAAATCGTTCCTGTTGTAAACTTGCGGACTTAGATCGGCTTGGTTTGTAAACAAGCTGAGCCAGTGCTAGGTTTGGCTCGACTCGTGAGCTTGTGAGCAAGGTTTGATTAAAATAATAATAAGAATATCCGAATATAATCATTGTTTAATGCAGGTCGGGTTAGATTACGCTCTCGAAAAAAGAGCCCCGGTGACACCCGCCGCTTTGCGCGAGTCAACCATATCGATGGCTTGAGAAAGAAAAAAAAACAAATGTTAAGGTTTACTGTCATCCCACATTGAATGGGAGAAAGAAAAAAACAAATGTTGAGGCTTGATAAATAAAGGTTTTGTTTTTTATCACCATCCCATATCGATGGCTAGAGAACTTCAGTGGGGGAACCTTCTATAAAGAGGGAGTACCATTTTGTTCTATCTAACGTTGCTAAAAATCTATTTGCGTAAAATTTGCTTGCTGGCTAGACCGGTTCTTCCGGTTCTTAAATAAAAATTTTGGTATTGGTTATGGTTGTGGCTTAAAACCGAACCGTCCTGTCCACACCCTTAAAATAACCAACTAAATATTTACATAGTTATAATAATAATACCCAAATATAATCAGTATTTAAGGCATGTCGGGTTAGATTACGCTCTCCTAAAGAGACTCAGTGACACCCACCGCTTTGCGCGGGCCAAACCACTAGTATATATATAAGGATGCGTTCTTTTGAGAACCATTCGTATGTTGAAAACTGAGAGAATCGCTTAAGATGTTCTTAGGATAGCGATCAAGATTTTATTTTCAAAGTATTAAGGATTATTAGAAAGCTGGAACACAGATTCTCAAACACATACAAATACATATCTTTTGAACACACACGAACAAGAGTATTAGAGTAACACAGATTAAAACCTGCTAAAAATGTAATAATACACATGATTGCATTCCCTTCGGAAACAATTAATATATATCCATTACTCAACATTTTAAAGAACATCCATACATTCATGTGTATCTGTTCACATGATGTGAATATATTGTTCATCAACATATATAATTGATGATTCATGTGTAATGCACACGTGTGATTTATGATCACATTTTGTATGTGCTTGTGTGGGCATTCATCGACCATACTTTGCTATGAGTATTAATGATTCACCATCATCATGTGGCATTACTCAATCTTTATTGAAACCCCATAGGATTCCTTGCTCTTTTGAACTTAGATTACTTTTCTCATGATTTCTAAACCCTCTTTTACACTCTTGTTGAGTTCACATTTATTGATTACTTAACCAGAAATTTTAGTGTCAAAACTCATTGAATCTTGATATGGTATAAAATGCACTTTTAGGTTTAGGGAAAATAGCGATCGTCATGATGATATTAAGTGAGAAATATAGGCTGGATCCATAGAAATATGCATGTTTAAACATTCTTAAATATGCGATCATTTTAGTGCATTGCGCTCTAAGGGGTTGTAACTATAAACTTTGTAATTCTTTGTAATTTTCTATCACTCATTCTAGAAGGCTTATTGAGAGTTTATATCACAAAAAAATATGATAGATATGGTTGATTGTAGATAAAATAAAGTAACAACTTGTCAAAATTTTAACCAAGGTCCTTTGCAGGGGCGGATCTACGAGGAGCCCAGGGGTACCGTCAGGTACCCCTCAACTTTCGACGCGTAGTGAGAATTTTTTTTTTACCGTTTTATGTATCCAGATACCCCTGAACGAAATTTTAGATACCCCTGGATTTTTTCCTAGATCCGCCACTGGTCCTTTGGATTCCCGAAAGTTTTTGTAAGACTTGATACTGTTTGGAAAAGTTTTTAAAAACTTTTTAGCTCTGGAGGAATAACTTTATTGAGTAAAAGGTTAGAATTCTCCAACCTATTTGATATGAAATAGGTTAAGATAAACTAATTACTGATAGAAAATTACTTTTCATTGGAAATGGACAAATGGGTTTTTTATAGATAATTTTGTTATGGTAAATATTTAGTAAAAAATATCTGATAATAATATAAAAAAAATTTCCAAGACTTTTACCATCGAGCATGTTCTTACAAACATCACTCACTCTAAAATTCAAGGAACGTGATATTGACACTACCAATTTTAATTTGTACACTATTAAAGATGTAATATACTAATATTATCTATACTACTTTATAAAACATATTAGAAGGATATATTTGTAATTTATCAAAAATTTTAAGACACCTAACACAAATTGTTGTGCATAAGATACATCAAATGTGTTCAATTACCATTTAACCTCATCTTTACAATTAAAGCCCAACACTCAATAATTACCATTATTTAATGCACATAAGATTATTTAATTCACCACATTCAATATTATTTTATTTATAATACTTAAAATTAATATTTAAATTTACATTTACTATTTATATTTTTATAACTAAATACTATTTAAATTAAGTATTATTTTATTTAAATGCTTAAGTATATAATTACTAAATACTTACATAGTTATAATAATAATACTCAAATATAATCAGTGTTTAAATCAGTTAGATTGCGCTATTCAAAAGAGTCTCGGTGATGTCCGACGCTTTGCGCGGGCCAACTCACTGGTATATTAATGGTGCATATATCAAAAAAAGTAATAATGTATAAATCTTCCGAAATTAACCACCATTCTAAAAAAAAAGTAAAACCTCCTTAAATAATATCAAGAGAATCGTTGTAAATCATCAAAAAAAAAAGTTTTACGTATCACTAAAACCTTCAAAGTTTTTAATTTTACCCTTTTCATTTTCCACTAAAAAACTAAGTTTTTGATTTATATAAACTTTTCAAAAATATACCTTACGTCAATTTGTCAAAGTATCAAACACACATTATATACTGTATAAAAGCACAACCTCTATTAATACTAGCGGGCTGCTTGCCACGTGGTAGCATGGTATCGGACATTTTTTTTGAAAAAAAATGGAACTAATTTGTAGATATATGCATTGATGTTGATGTTGATGTTGTTTACCGGCAACCCAGCGCAGCGGTAAATGCTTTGGCCTCCCATCATTCAGCGCGGGTTCGAGTCTTTGCATGGCCGATCCGCCTCCAAATTATTTTTGCAGCGATTTTTTTTCTTTTTTTGCAACAGATTTGTATTCTTATTTTTTTTTACCTTTTTACCTTGTCAGGAAAATGAACAAATATAAATAATAGAATTGTTGTATTAAAGAAGTATATATAAATTCAATAACAAATATATATATATATATATATATATATATATATATATATATATCATAACCTCTTATTAATGGAAATACGTGTAGCATAAATATGTATACACTTTTAACATAGAAGCACACAACATAATATATATATATATATATATATATATAATTAAACGTGTATGTATACAATATATAATTAGAGTTTACATGTATACGTTCGGTTCGGTTCAGTTTTTTTGGCTTTCAAAAGATACAAAACCGAAACCGAACCGTAATTTTTGGTTTTCAAAAAATACAAAACTAAACCATCGGTTTTTATTTTGGGTCGGTATTTTCGGTGCGGTTTTTTCGATTAATTCGGTTTCGGTTCAGTTAATTCGGTTTTTTGCTCACCCCTAGCGCGGGTTCGAGTCTTGGCGTGGCCGATCCGCCTCATACTTGTTTTTTGCAGCGATTTTTTTTCTTTCTTTGCAACACTTTTTTATTCTTATTTTTTTACCTTGTCAGGAAACTGGACAAATATAAATAATAGAATAGTTGCGTTAAAGAATTATATATAAATATGAAACTTGATGCGCGTTTGGAGATTAAATTTGGATCCAATGCACGTGCGAAGAACACTCCCACTCTTTTACGTACAAATAAACCACTAGCATTCGATTGTGTTCTTCAATCCACTCAATATTTCAACTGATTGTGAATACACATTGTTTGAAATTATTAGAAGAGTTAACTAAACGGATGGTCCTGTGGTTTACACGGATTTTACTTTTAGCCCCTAGGATTGGGAAATTATACCTTTGGTCCAATAGTTTGCTAAAACATAAAACAGATAGCCCCTACAATAGATGGACGTTAAACCTTCTGACAATTTTTAAAAAAATGACCAAATTACCCTTATGTTCAAAACATAAAAAATATACTAACTAAAAAAAGTGAGACTATAACACGTGCCACGAAAATGTCCAAAAAATGCTAAAGTATAAACACAGGGACTTATTGTGTTTAAGTTACAAAAGTCCAAGGTTTAAAATGAAAATTTTGAAAATTTAAGCCCAGGCGGACCGCCAAAGTCTACCTTAACGGTCCGCTACGATTTAAGGTTATGTGGAGGTCCGCTAAGGTTGGTCCTCTATGCTGAATACATTGGTGGCAGACCGCCACCATTCTCTGTAACGGTCCGCTACTTAGCCATTAAGCAATCAACCCTCGTGTGCACTTGGCTGATGACTAATGAGGAATAATCTGACGCGTGTACACGTAGCGGACTGCCATGCCACGTGGTAACGGTCTGCCGGCCGCAATTTTCTTATAATATGCCATGTAGCAGCGTGGCGGACTACTACGCTCTCAGATAACGATTCGCTAGCTGCAAATTAAGAAACGGTCCAATCAGAGTGTGACATTTTGGGCTGACGCAATCCTGGCGGTGGCGGACCGCCACGACCAAGAGTAACAGTCCGCTACGGATCCAGTTTTCAGCCTATAAATAGATGATCGATTTCAGCGAATTCAAATCATCCAAACTCGTTTCCTCTTTCACATTTTCGTTCCAGGTATCAATTAGAAGGTTCTCAGCGACCCTGGTTCGACCCGCACTCGCCTAAGTTCCCGCACTGACAAGAAAACGCTCTTAGAAGTAAGAAACACTTGAGAAAGCTGAGATAGGAAGCTAGTGCGATACTTCCACGCTTAGGAGGCTCATTCTAAAGTTGTCACTCTTCCATTTTACTAAGGTGAATACTTTATCTGCTTTTCAAACTTTGTGTCAAACATTTACGTTTACGAAAATGGCCAAATAAGTGTTAATGGATTAATACACAAAGTTCATCTACGTATAAAGCATTCAGACCATAAGTATACGTAAAGTTTGCAAAGGATGCACGTGTCATGGGTGAAAGTCCCGGATCGCAGCTGGTACTTCCGTTATAACAATTTCGGAGACAAAGTCTGGCCATTGTTATTAAGACATACTACCAGTGTATACATTGGTGCGAATAAGTCAGGACATGAGGGCCTACTGAATGTGTGCATTGAAATTATATATTATGATTATGAATTTAATAACTGTTTGCGCCCAATGATTTTACTGTCATGATAATTGTATTCACCGTCGTTCGCGCTGACGTTTTTTTAAAATGTTTTCAGGTAACAAATAAAATGTGATGGAAATGAATAGTCGAGCAGACTTGGTCTGGTCCAAGACTATGTATGTACATGATAAGGTGCATTGGATTCTCAGGCCATATGCGTAGAAAATCCTGAAAGATGAAACAGGAATAGTGTCAAGGGACTGATCTATGCCTTGGACCGGACTATTACCTAGTGACTTTTAAACTTGTCTGGAGACAAGTGTTGTATTTGGTTTCAAACAACGTTTGTAATCAAGATAAAATGGGTTTTTAATTCCCGTATTTATAAATACAAGATCTTTGTTTTCCAACTGGGTCTTGATATTTACAAAAGCAACCCTCGAAGTTGAGATTTATGATTAAATGATCCATGAAAAGTCTTTCGCTGTTTATAAAAACTCTGAAATCAAAATAGGTACCAATCGTGCTCACACGCGTCTAGGGGGTGCCTGAGGCGGGGTGTGACAGGGACCCACCAAACCCACCCAACCCACCCACTTCATCTTCAACCTATACCACCGACAATCACCTCCTTCGTTTTTCCGGCGACTCCATCTCCTGCCCCGAACATCATCGCGTGCTTCATATCATCCCAATCAACCATGAAATATCTATCAACGACATAAAAATTTAATACGATATATGTCAACGGAATCAAAATCAACGTAATAAACGCTAGAATCGCTTGCTTCATATCTTCCCAATCAACCTCCACCACCGACCGCATCATCAAAATCAAAACCCCCACCAATATTAGCGGCGGCCCCACCACCCACACCTGAATCGACGCCAGCAATGGCGTGAAGAAGAACACCAATATGAAATATCCAACCATTGTCAACGTCGTCATTCCGGTCCTCCCTCCCTCCCTAATTCCGGTCAAAGATTCGATAAAGCATCGTCACCAGCCACGTCCCAAGCAGCGATCCGATCACAATCGACGATGCGCTGGACATGAACGCAAAGCCAGAACGATGAGGGTTGGGTGATGAAGATGAAGATAAGGGTTGTAGGTTGAGTACGAGAGTGATGGTGGTGGTGGTCAACATAATGTGAGAAAGTGGGGGTGGGGGTCGGGTGGGAGTGGGTGATGTGGTTAGAAATGATTGGATAAAAGTGTGTGTGAGAAATTACACCTTTTTAATATTAAGGGGCAATTTAGTCATTTTATACGTATTTAACAGAGTAACTTAACGTCCATCCAACTCAGGGGTCTAATGTTTTATGTTCGTGCAAACTAATGGACTGAATCTATAGTTTTTAAATCCTAGGGCTTATAGGTAAAATTCGTGTAAACCACATTAACCATGTGTTTAATTAATTCTTAGTAGAAACTATAGTGTACTTACTTAGGAACTCACTAGGGAATGCATATATTTATATGTGAATATTATTTTTATTAAACTCTAGACCTAATCATCTATGAATAAAATACTTTCTAAATATTTAAGGTAAATTGGTTTTTAATAATCCAAATTATGACTCATTAACTGATAATAATCCAAACTAACAGTTTGACTGGTGATAATTCCAACTTTCACTTTTGTTGTCAATGTCAATCTCAGTGGCATAATCATAATATATTTACACTCGATTTAAACTTTTTTTCTCTCAAAATGATGATTTTAAATGAAATAGATAAACATACAAGCGAAATCGAGTGTGAATATATAATGATTATGCTTCTAGGACTGTCATTAATAACAAAAGTGAAAGTTGAGATTATCACCAGCCAAACTGTTAGTTTGAATTATTATCAGCCAATGAGTCATAGTTTAGATTATTAAAACCACTTTGCCAATATTTAATGGTTTTTATTTAAATACATCACTATATATATATATATATATATAACAGTTATTGAATATTAACATTAATCATATACAATATTGGTGAATAATAATGTAAAAACTTTTAAAGACGAGCATGTTGCCGATGAAGACAATTTAATAATCCAATTACATATCTTTTTTTTTTGGAACGACCAACTAATTAACGCCGGGTACTCCGTACGCAGCCCCCATTGGCTAAAGGTAGCCCGAGCCGGCCACGAGTCCGGACGGACGGAGCCCCTAGCGGTCCACCAATTGAGGGATTCCCCGGATAAAACCCGACCCCCACGCCCGCCAAACGGCACGACAGCAAGGAGCCGGTAAAACCGGGTGAGATCAGGACTCGAACCCTAGCAAGCCAGGGTCATCCCTCATATCTCCCATATAAATTGGTGATAGTGAGGTTTGAACCCCTACCTCTCACTAGTAAAGTGAGTGCTCTACCATTGAGCCACATCCAATTTATTCCAAACACATATCTTACATCATTATTATAATAATTATTAAAATGTTTATATTGTTTTTTCCTAATTTTATAGGCCATGATGTTTCCCCTGTTTGGGGAATTGATTTTGTTCCCCACAAACATAAATTGGTTTAGAGTCTTTCATTATTTTGTTTTTACTTTTTGCTTCAAAATGATAATAGCATGCTTGTGAATTTTCCATCATTAGTTGTTTGAATTTCATGACATTTTTTTCTATTTTTTCTTTTACCACACCAGCCTTTTCTTTTTATAATTATTCTAATCACCTACAGATTTTTAATCATTACAGTTTCAGTACATAATTCAAATATTTGTGATTGAGCCCCAAATTAATTAGTTTGGGAGTAGGCATCCCCACGATCTTCTAATGTAGAGGTTATGGATCCGAATCTCACTTGGTGTAATATGCTCAGGTGGGCCAGACGTTTTTTCACAGTGGGCATTCGGGTGTTGGGTTTCCCTGGAATGGTGGGCGGGCCGGGTCACCAGCGATGTCTGCGTTCGCGGGCGTGAGTGACCTTTCGCCAATGGGTTTACCCGGGTGGCCGGGCTCGTTGGCTGATCAAAAAAAATTCAAATATTTTTATAATAATTACATTTACGATAAACTAAAATAAAAGTATGAAAAATGTCCTTTTGCCGAGTTAGTAATTGATAATTTGTAGAGTAAAATAAGTGCGTTGTCTTTTTAAACAATATATAAATATACTATTTAAACTCAAACATTTTTAAGTATTTTTAAGGAGCTTAAGTCCTCTAAAAGATTTATGTTGAAACTTTTAAATATTTCTTGATCGGGATGTTAAATGGACTGCGTTTGTGAGTTGACAGATTGAACCCGACACAGATTCGAAAACTTGACTCGAACCGAACAAGAAAAAGATTTCAAAATCATGACATATAAATTCAAACACGACACGAGTTTTCGCGAATTGACACGAACATTATCCGTTTAACTCAAAATTTTATTTGATATTATACTTTTAGATATTAATACTCTAAAATTATAAATAAAACATAATAAAAAAAAATAAACAGGTTAAGTGCGTCAACTAAAATCCATGAGTTCAATCCTAACACTCCTTGCTCTTGACTTCAAAAGAAATTGGATTATCTTGAATTCTTAGGAGTTGTAGTTTTCTCTTTGAATGTTCTATTTTATATGTAGTTTAAAGGTAGTGTTTATAATGTATTCATATACCTAAATTATTATATTTTATTAATACAAAATTAAGTAAATTTACAAATCAATATCAAATCATCAATAAGTATTAAAAGAGTGAGAGTCAAAGGTGGGATCTTCCACATGGAAAAAAATCAAATAAAATCCAATCTTAGTGTGAAGGGGGCACCCAACCTATTTATCCATTTACTCATCAAAACTGATCAATAAAATTTTGTCACATCAAAACTACTCATTTTACTCATATTTCATTGGAAACACCCTACTCATTTAACTCATTTTTACTCACCAACATTTAAAAAAAATAACATTTAAATAAAAAAACATACTTTTTATTGATTAAAATAGATAAGATAACTAAAAATAACAAAATACAAAAAAAGTTACAAATTAAAAAAAACCCGATAAATTAAACATAATCGTCTTCTGAATCGCTGCTGGCTCACTCCGGTAGTGTAGCAAAATGTTCAACAAGATCATATCTTAGTCTAAAGTGTGTCTCTTAATCCCACAATTCATTAATTACACCATCGTTTACGACTTCATTGGTTAGAGGGACCATCACGTAGCTGGGTGATATTGCATTTCCGTCATGCTTTAAAATCATATTGTGCAATATGATACATGCAACGGCTCTCTCTCTCTCCCCCCCAACGGCTCTCTCTCTCTCCCCAACGGCTCTCTCTCTCTCCCCATATCCGAGTAAATTTACTCAATTTTGGGTACCCGGCCTACTCGATTTGTAGGGGGCGGTGTACCCCCGGGTACTCGGCCAACTCCACTTTCACCCGGGTATCCCACCCCTTTCACCCTTATGGAATTTCATGTCGAAACAATGGTAATTTATTTTGCTTCTTTTTGAAGGATTTTACATTTAATTTGATTTGAGCAAAATTGAGAAAATTTGATAAAGTTACGATTTTGTTTTTGTTATTTACAAAACAAATCACCACAAAGTTCTTAATTATTGATGGCTAAATACGGTTTGTTACATTTGTTAATATATTTTGTACTCAGAAGTAACAAATTAAATTCTAAAAAAAACCAAGAATAAATGTTATTTTTCATAAACAAAATGGTTATATTTAATCCCTTTGAGATTTAAGTTTGCTTATAAGGGTGCCAGGTATACCCCATAAAAGGGGCTTGAAGGGCGTGACACACCGTCCCTTGGTGGCATGAAGGAGGGGGCATGAGGTTTTGACGTGAGTTTACTCATGGGAGAATGCCACAATCCGAGATATGGTGTGAGGTTTTGATATTTGATTGACTGAGATATGGTGTGAGTGGGTGTGAGAGGCGTGAGTGGCCTTCCATTATGGATGCCCTAACTGATGTCACTCTGTGCATGTTTATACTGATCAAACATTATTCTCTTCAAGTGGTAGGAATCTTAAGAGTATGTGGTATACTCTTACTTGGGAGAGCCAAGTGAGAGTACCTTTTCTGCCATGTGGGCACCACATCAACGTGACAAGTTCCTTACTTGGGTCTCATTTGGTAAGGGAAATACTCAAGTAAGTGAAATGCCACATATTTGACCATGGGGAACCCACTCAACACCCACAATGGGGGACCCACTCAACACCCACAATGGGGGACCCACCCAACACGCACAAATTTTCCCCTCCTTGCGTGAAGCCACTCGTCAAAATGTCAGTATCATTCCACCCGCTTTTGCGGTTGTTGTAGAGGTTGTTGTAGATACCGTGAAACTTCTTCGTTCTCTTATTCACTGCACGCCACTTGGAGTTGCGTTGATGATGACTTCGGTATTCATCATGTTGAAGGACCACATGAAAGCGTTTGGTAACTCGCTTCTAAAATTAATATCTTTTTTTGCGTGTTACCTTTGATCCAAAAATATATATATTTAATATGTTAACAACATAAATATAAAAAATATATATAAATATAAAAAACATATAAATATTTATCGGGTCTTCCGAAACATCTACCCAAACTCTTCCCAACGCTTCTTCCTCTTTGGTCGTCCAACGTTGAGATGTGGCCGAGCCGGATCCATCTGATCTCTTCCCAACGTTCTTTTTTGTTTTTCAAACGAGTTGGGAATCGGGTATTTCCCATCTAGACTTGGATGTCTCTGACAAGTCAACACTGTCTTTCTCGAATCCTCCTTAATAAGCCAACGTACAACCCCCCCGGTCTCCAGCTCCTCCAAAAGTGCCTCGGGTTTGTCATTCCATGACCACTCACTCTAAAACAGACTCACTTTGACCACGTATGATATTCAGTCTTTGTCTGATCCATCTCCCATTCCATGGACGAAGGCTTAGGAAATGCGTGCTACGAATTGGAAAGTCGCTATGGACTCTAAAATGTCTGTGCTACTTTCCACTGGCACGTGGAACTTATTCCTCGTCCCAAATTTGCCAACATCGTTGGTTGTTGATGGCTTTACCGCCACAAGTTTCAGCTTGAGAGATACAAATGTCGTCTTATGGCTCAAGATTTCTTTCAACAACTCGGCTTTGACTTTGATGATATCTTCAGTCTAGCTGTTAATCCCGCAACCATTTGCACTGTTCTCAGTATTGATGTCTCTCGACGTTTATCTATCCATCAACTAGACGTCAACAATGCATTTTCTGAACGGTGGCTTAGTTAAAGTTGTATACATGAAGAAACCACATGCCTATGTTGATTATGTCTATCTTGAGCACGTGCGCATGCTATGCAAGGATCTCTATGGCATCAAGTAAGCTCCTCGTGCCTGGTATCGTCAATTCATCGTTTATATTGCCTCTTTTGAGTTTATTAGTTGCAAATTCGACATCTATCTCTTAACGTATCGTTGTGGTCAGGATGTCATCTACTTCTTGCTATATGTTGATGACATCTTACTCACTACATCGTCACTAGCTCCCACTGCTCAGGTTATCTCTCGGCTCTTTATCGAATTTGCCATGACTGACCTTGGTCTGATATCCTTCTTTCTTGGTATTGTTGCTACCCACAATGTTTCCGGTCTGTTTATATCCCAGACTGCCTTTGCTCGGGACATCCTTGCACGTGCCGATATGGTCACGTGCAATCCTTGCATCACTCTAGCAGATACAAAAACCGAGTTATCGTCACACAATACGCTTCTTGCAGACCCCTACTCTGTATTGCAGTCTAGCCGATGCACTGTAGTATCTCACGTCAACTTATCCGGACATAATGTTTGCGGTTTAGCAACCTTGTCTCTATATGCATGCCCCGCGTGAACAAAACTTTGCTTGCCTTGAAACGCATCCTTCACTATCATGGTACTCTTATTCACGGTCTATAATTGTGAACATCATTCGGTGTTCGCCTGGTCTCCTACACTGATGTGGACTGAGCTGGGTGTCCAGACGCTCAACGGTCTACCTCAAGGTTCCGTGTCTTCCTCGATGATAATCCGGTGTCTTGGTCGTCCATACGCCTACATGTTATCTCTCGATCCAGTGTAGAAGCTGAATATTACGGCGTTGCCAGTGATGTTGCTGAAGCAGCCTGGCTTCGTAATCTTCTTTTTGAGTTACACCGTCTTGTGTCATGTACCATCGTTCTGTTTTGTGACAATCTAAGTGTCGTGTATTTAGCATCAAACCCTATAAAGTGTCAAAGGACCAAATATGTGAAAATAGATTTACACTTTGTGAGAGAATGTGTTGGCATTGGTCAAGTCCGGATGTTACATGCCCCCTTAGCTCACCAATTTGTAGACATCTTCACTAAAGGCTTACCATCACAACTCTTTATTGACTTCATATTTAGTCTGAACATACAGGAACTCTCCGATAGTGTGGGGTTGTATTAGATAATAATAAGCATAGTGTTATATTATAGCAGATTGTATATTTATGTTAGTATAAGGTCTCAACTGTAACTATTTATTTTCCACACCTTGTTCATCTAAGGTAACACTAGTACACAATTAATCTTATAGTATAAAAGTGTAGATTTAGAAAGGTGTATGAGTTAGCTTTAAAAAAAAATTCCAATAAAACCCTAATTGGGATTTCCACTATAATGAACATTGATGTTTAATTTTTTTTAGTACTAGTTAAATTGGTATACATTTCATTGTACGAAACTCGGTATTCAATAGGCCATACTTTGCTTATTCCCACAACAATGTGTAAATTTGATTTGTCATGAAGGCTAATCATTACGAGTAATAAAATACTAATCTATTTCTTGAAGGAGAATGATGCAATCTAAATGGACATTTTTTAGATCACACTTTTAGGAGGGCAAAACTTCATGATGCCACATAACAACATCTCATTGGCCCAAAGCAACACATTTTCACTCATCTCATGCAAATTAGCCTCTACATATATCTTTTAGAAGATGGTGATGCCTAAAAAAACAAGAGGTGTTATGAAAGCTTTTACATTTTTACATTATACTTTCTTTTTCACCTTAGTAGAGCAATAGTTACAAATTGCATAGGAATTGGAGTAAAAGATGACAAAAGTTACGTGCAAAATAGATATAAAGTGCTTCATCCAAAGCCAAAAATTTTATTAAATTTTATTTTTAAATACGTTTTCAATCTAAACTTGTTTACTTTACTCTATATAACTTGATTATAGGAAAACATTATTTTTACTATCTTTTAAACAACATTCCACTGGTTAAGATTATCTAATGTTTAATTCCAACATATTAGGTTTAAATAACATTTTCAAATTAACTGTTTTAACCATAATATACAACAAGAAGACCATACCTTCACATGTGGGAGAACATGTTCATGTTAACATTCACATGGTTGTAACTACCCATTCTATTTTTTAAGACTTCTCCATCTTTATCAAAAATAAACTTGGGAGATGATGCCCTGAAAGATGACCTGAAAGATACCTTCTCCGAGAAGAAAATAGTTTTGGCATGGTATAAAGTTTAATAAGAACCATTAAATATTTAAGATTAATAAAAGTTATTTTATCCAGTGTGAATAATGCATATTATTTGTTTAATCATTAATATTTATTGCGTATTCAATAGTGTATCATGTATGCATGAATAGAGTACACTATTTATAAAACCATTAAAACATTATAATGTATTAACTAGAGAATAAAATTGTTCGTAATTGTTGTCAAATATTTACTGTTCCTCATTTGTCAAATATATATGGATCATATAAAATAAAAAAGCGGTTTTAGCTTGTTGATGGTAGCAAGAACTCATGACCATTGATCACATCAATTCAATAATTAAGATGAAGATGGTTGTAAAATTGTAATAAATAGGAAGAGATATATGGTTAAAAGAACAAAAGAGAAAACCTAGTTGTCATTCTTGATTTTTTTTATTTAAATCTAATTTCACCACGTTTATCTTAATATATATTTTTGTACAAAATTAACTTTTCTAAATATATGATATATTATTGATTACAACGGTGCTTTTACTCAATTAAAACCGTGTTTCAAACCATTACTATGGTGCGTTCAGTTTCCAATGGTCTGATGGATGAATGAACTTGCACGTTTACAATAGTGCGTCTATAATCACGTACGTAAATGCCCTCACCGTTAAACTCACTGCATATACAAGTATCGCGTCTGAATCTTTCATATGTTTCATACGTTTTTTTTTTCACATTTTATGATAACTGCCCTATATACACATATATGTGTTTTTAATAAGAACCATCAAACGTTTTTTTGAAGTCATTTTAAATAGTAAAATCTTTTAGGCTTTAACTATTTTATTCCAACGGTTACTTATCAATGCATGAGTGTTTTGGATTTCTTCCACAACATTAAACTAGTTGTGCATGGATGATTGATGCATTGTAACATGTAATTTGAGCTTTTTCAAGGTTAATAAATGATAGCTAATCATTAAACTAAATAAAAATAATTAAAATGCAAATATAAGAACATATAAATGAGATTTAAGATGTCAATGTTAACATCCGCCTAATATGTGATAGTAACCACACAATCCATTTCTTTTATGTTGAATTGATGGATGGCCATCTTATCTATTTCTCTGAAAGCAAACAGATAATATTCATGTATATTATAAAGGTTAAGCTTAATGCATTGAAATTTTATATGAAGCCCAACTTTTAATTTAAAAAGTTTATTGTAATTAAGAACACTACGTGCAGTTGATTACTTGATTATAAACTGATAATTCAGAAGCCCATATTCAAATCTATAAGTTTATGGCTGCAAGTGTGGGCCTAACTTAGTCCTTCTAAATGGGCTTCCACCCCAAATTATTTACTTGGTGTTCAAAATATCTTCAAATAGAAAACTTGATACTTATTTTTTTTAACGGCAAACACCTAAATTTTTTTAGGATAATTTGGTTTCCCCATGACAAACACCTAGAACATCCAGGGCAGCCCCATCTCAGGAGGAACCCCCAACTGAGTAAACCCCCTGACCTGGCCATAGACCATTTTTTTGCTATGACCAATATTCGAACCCAAGACCTCCACTATGGGAAGTCTTGGGGCTACCATTGCACCAAATGGCCAACGGTACTTGATACTTGATAGCAACGGAAACGTCGATGCATTTCTTTTAACACAATACTTAAATTTAAAGACAAAGAACTTATCTTTTACATGAGTGTATTTCATAAATATATTAATTGCATATCTTTTTTTTATTGAAATTGTATGAAAGATTTGTAGGATAATATGTGTACCTCTTTTATTTTACATCAAATAACAATTTAGGTGGCATAAATAATTTCTAACCTAAACAGGCAATATAACAAAATAACCTGATATATTTTACTATTCTTCCATATTTTGAATCATGTGATTGTTTGACCGGTCTAGACAGAATTTTGCTCACCTCTAGTGACGACTACACATGATGGTCATTCGTCAATGCAGAATCATGTGAATGGTTGTGCCCACGGTTGTTTATGTCTTCCCTTCCCTACTATAGTTTAAAGAGAAAAAGGGGTATGTGCATTTAGAGAGAATCAGGGGACGGTGGTTCGCTTGCCGCCGCTAAGACCATCCGGCGTGGGTGGGCGTCTATGTCGTGAGCAAGGCCACACCATCTTCCACTCCAATATATATTTATTATTATTATTATTGTTATTATTATTATTTCATTTAACATTTAATTTAGGTTTGTAAGCAGTGGCGTACCCACATGATTGCCATGAAAAAAAAGTTTGTTTGTTATATGTACAATATAATCCCAAACGACCCCTATGAAATTTGACACCGATCCCCATGAAATTTCTTTTGACCAAAATGACACCCAAAAAAATTAATATAAAACTTTAAAATTTTGCAAATATAAACGTATTAATTATTATAAACTAATTAACAAATATAAACTTATTATAAATTAATTGTTTAATTGAGCATACTTATTAATAAGCTTTATAAACAATTAACCCAGTAGGCCACTAACCATTTAACCAAATAACCTTTTACCCTAAGTCATCTAATCCCTTACAAACAATTAACAGGTCTTGACATACATTTCTCATCTTTATCGAACGTGATTAAGTGAAACGGAAACAAGCGACTATCGATTGAGAAGTGTCCCCCCCTCCAAACCTAACTAAAAATCACATGCCACTATTGTTTGCGTGAGTCAGGTTGTGTGTTAGAGGTTGCCCCTCCACTCTCCTGAATCTTGTACCAAATAACCCTAATTTAGGTATTTGTTGAACTTTTTCTCTAACAAATTAAGTATTTTTTAAACTTTTACTCTAAATTTCACTTTATTATTTGATTATTTGCTATATTATTTAGTAGAATATTAGATTATCGACATCTAAACACCGAAAAAAGTTCGGTGACCTGACTTTTGGCAAAAAAAAAATCTAATGACCCGACCCGACAAGAAAATCTCTTTTAATAAACATCTGAACACCGAAAATTTTCTGACACTCATAAAAAAAATTTCTGGGCCCTCCACTGTTTGTAAGTGTGTATGTTTCAACGGCTATATTCCAATGGTTATATTTCAAAGTACTGTAAATACAAGCCTTTGTTTCACAAACACACATACACAACCATGAACACGAGTACGAACGAATACGTGTATCCGGATGCTCCTTATCCAGCTTCGTGGATGCTTAGATCATTAAATGAGTACGACCAAGGATTATTTGTCAAAGATCCTTGTGAGGACATGTCGCAATATTTTAGCCTCAAAGTTTAACGGCGACGCTGGACATAATATACGATAACGGCGTCATAACTTTCGTAGACTTTCTCAAAGTCCATGAGTTTAAGGTCTCTGATTTAGACCTTAATATACCACGATTTGGATACGAGGTTCTTCCCACGTACCGGTTTGTAGTATTACTTTAAAACACCATCTGGTAATCTAGATTCGTGATTAGTTCCATTGAGGAGTGAAGAAGATACCGCTAGAATAACTTCATACATTGGATTTATTGGTGTTTGGGAGATTGCCTTGTATTTTGTAAAAGATGAGTTAAATGTCAATACCCAAAAAAATCCAAATGGTAGGAACTGGCGAAAACCGACATGAAATGATGATTATTGTAGAAGATTATTTGAAATTTATGTAATTTTTAAACTTTAGTTTATTGTTTTTCTATTAATAAAATGTTTGTTTATTTTTAAAATTTATATTTGTAAAATAATAATATACACGATAATTCTTTTGGTAAGTGTAACTTTTTTATTCGTTATAATAATTAAGTTTTTTTAATCCATCTTAGTAAATATATAGTAAAAAAGGTAGAGAATAATAACAAGATATAAAAAAAATTAAAATATCAGTTAGGACGAAAAATAACTTTAATTATGTAAATAAGCCGTTAAAGAAGATTTTTTTTGAACAGCGAACATTAAATGTTGTAACGTCACACCCCTCTGTTACATGGAAGAGCCTCGTCCAACTCCGGTCAATATATTGTCTTAACCGGGCCCACTTGGCGTCAGAGTTGGAGAGCATCCAAGGAAAAATCTCACCCAATACGGCCCCTTCCGGGCTTGAGGGAGAGCCGAGGCTCGAACCCTGGATCGGCGTGAGTAAAACCCAGGTGCATCAGCATAAGAGCTAGGCCTCATTTGCATGCCGCAGAAACTAATGGGGAGGGGAGGGATCGAACCTGAGTAACAAGGAAATCAGGTCTCTCGCTTACCACTCCACCACCAGCTCATTGGCCGTTAAAAAAGTTATACTTAAACGAATAGTGAAAAACTTTGAATTACAAGAAGTAGACAACCATTAAAATTTATTAAACAATAGATTAAATATAAATATGAAGTTTTTGTTTACACATGTTATCCAACCTATTCATTTTTTGTAAGTCACACAAATAGAAAATTAAACCAAACAAAACATAAAGAGGTTTGTCTAATTCCCAACGTGCATCCCTTGTTCCTATATCTTTTATGTTATCTTAATACTTTTAGTAAGCATTGTAATTTTCTTATGTAAAGTATTTAAGTTTGTGGGTCGGTTGATTATTTTTTCAAGTCATTTGTCAAATGCTCATGTTTTAGATACAAGTGTCAAAATAGATGCATTAAGTAACATGCTAAATTGACTAATTTTAAAACAAATTAGGTTAGGTTGGTCGAAGACACTTTGTGTACATCTTTAGTTTTGATCGGCCATTTAAGGCCCTTTGCTCAACTATTAGTGATTAGAAATTCTCGACCATTAAGTTTGATGAAGAAGAACCTGAAATTGGTAAATTCCATAACGATAAAGATGAATAATCAGAAATTTGCAAATTCCAAATCTTTGCAGATGATTTGAATTTTCTCGATCGAACCTGAGGCAGATCAACGAAGAACTAGAAAGTCGAACCAAAGAAGAACGATATGTTATCGGTGATCGAAAGAGAATGAAGATGGAAAGTGGAGAGATTAGTGTTGGGCAAATTTGGGGTGGGGACCGGGGAGTAGGCCCTGAAGAATATGATGAGCCCCCCACTCCTACCCCCTATATTATTTGTATCTAAATTCCACATCTTTTATGTTTTTATGACTTAAACAAATATTCAAACCCTAAATTTGTGTCATCTCATCACCATCAACAATTTCCTCAACAAATAGATCATTAACCTTATCACAATCCTTATTCAGTCAACAAATACACAAACATACATATTCAAAAACAATAATGCATACAAATTACCACTAATCCAATTTTTTTCCTAAATATTTAATAGACAACAAAAAGACCTAAAATTATATTAAATAAACTACTAATATTATAATTTTCTACCTACAATTTATACACTTATGGAGTTATGGTAGGTACAAAAAATGTAAAGTTGAGTGTCTTTGTTTTTACTACAAGTTTCATACATAAAGAAAATCATTTGACAAGTTAATATCTCTATGAAAGAAAATGGCATACCGCATATATCTTCACTCTGCATGATATGAACCTAAATTGTCTAGGATAAATACACCGGGATCACCTTTTTTTATATTTTTAAACATATCATAGGGACCAAAGTGTAATAACTATGTTTTTTTAATAGCAACACCTAAATTGTCTAGGATAAATACACCATATCTACACTCTGCATGATATGAACCTCATCCTTTTGGTTATAAGATACAGACCACTTAACCGTCAGAATGCCCCTCGCAAATTGCCTTAAATCTTTTACTGTTCGGTTAAAATAAAACTAATGGGCCAGTGCCTTATTTACTTCATGAAATTCATGTTGTAATAAAGTTGCATTTAATATTTTAATGTGCCAAACGGCCGAACCCTCTCGTTAGAACATGACCCAAGATGACTTTATTTTGGGCTGAAATTGCAGACCCAGCCGTTTAACTGAAAGTATAGCCGATCCATAAATGAAAACCGATAGCCGATCCACTTATTAAGTGAAAGCCGAATGGATTTGATTGGAAATAATATTTAACAAATGGGTTTTTTTAAAATATTGACCAAACTAGTGTTTTTCAACAACTTATCATGCTTTTCTTTTAAAAATAATCCAATTTCTTAACCTAAAGAGATACAAAAATAACGAAAACCATAGAGATACAAATATGAAAAAACGAAAAACAATAATCAATTAATTCAAATAAAAAGATTAATGATTTGACTTAAAAAAAATAAAAAAAGAAGTATGATGGAGTTGGTTAAAAAAGCATAATAGGTTGACAAAATAAAAAAAAAACATATAAAGAGTTGAAAACACACTCATTTATTAAATAATATTTTCATCACACCCATTTCACTAAAACCACACATATTTAATAAATATTTTTAAAATCACATCCATTTGATAAATAACTTTTTCTAGCACATCAATTTGGCTAAAAACTCCTCAAACCGATTGATATACCGATCCACATTCGCCCCTACATTTTTGTTATTAAAAATTCTCTGTTATTAAATTTAAGTAAAGCTTATTATAGTTTTATTAAACTACTAAAATATAAAAAAAATATATTAAATTACGTTATATTGAATGGTTTCAACTTTCAACATATCTTTGCCAACAAAGCTGTAAAATAATATTTGTTTTAGAATTGTACTTTAATCAATTACAAATAAAATAACAATGAACAGATTTATTAAATCGAATTAAAAAGAGTATAACTCTTTATACGTATTATTGAAATGATTAGGATAAAGTTATTTAAAAATAATTGGTTTAGAAGAAAAGATGTAGTATGATTAGGGTGGGACAGTAGGTTATAGCTGGAAGGATAGTGAGCACTACAAAATCTAGATGTATAAGATGTCTCCCCACAAATCAAGGAACACAAAGTCTACAAATCTGTCATCAAATTAGTTTTCATTTGATTTTATCAAACGTGTTACATACGAGGTGGTAAGAAATAAGTTGTATGCATATACAAGGAATATATAAATGCAAAAGGTGATAAATGTAAAAAAAAAAACAAATTTCAGGATATAAAAATAGAAACGTAGAGTGATAAGGACATATGGGTCATTATCTCGTCTGACCGGGTGACGAACGAAACTATAGGATGTCTATCGGGTGATAAGCGAAGCTAGAGGGCGTGTGGAGTACATTAATCTTACTAAGAAAAATTAAGTTTATGATCATCTTCAGGGGCGGATCCAGGAATTTTTTTCAGGGGGTTCACTGTTTTTAGATGATCCAATTTCATAAGGCCGGACATAAAAATTTTCGGTTTGGTTCGATTGGTCGGGTCGGGTCGGGCGTGGGCGGCTCAACCAATTTTGGAGGCCTAAAGCGAAGAAAAAAACATGAAATTTATGCTTCAAATGTTCACAAAATCAACTAATTTGTATTTAAGAGTCATCTACTCATTTGTTTCTATCAATTTTTTACCTCTAATCATATGAATGCTCAAGAACACACATTTAGTTCAAGAAAGAGTTCTTAGTTTTATAGCTTCACAACCGGATCAAGCGAGCAACAGTGGGCGGCGTCGTAGGGGGTTCACCCTATAATATTTTAGGGGGTTCACCCCAGTTTTTTTACCTACCGTTACACTAAAATTTCGAAACTCGGGGGGTTCCTGTGAACCCCCCGGCTCTTACTAGGTCCGCCCTTGATCATCTTTGTACAACTTTTTCAAATAAATAAATAAATTTCGATTGCTCTTGCTCTTGTGAGGGGTGAGCAAGTTGTGGTTCTGGACCCTCAGAACCGTGAACTGGACCCGAAACACATAGGCTTATAAGGTTCGATTCGTGGTTCCTAATTTCATCAACAACTTATTTGTGGTTTTCAAAACTACAATTATAAATATATTTACAGGCTAAAAGTCATCACTACTTGCACCTGCAAGCCCAAAAAATGACCTTGTTACACTTGCCCTACAAAGGCTTATTACACAAAACGGTTCTGGCCCATCAGACCCGTTAACCGACCCATCATACTCTTTAGGACTCGGAACCACATAGGCTTATAAGGTTCGGTTCATGATTCCCAGTTTCATCAATAAAAGGGTTTTCGGTTCTTGAGGGTCTGGTCAGGTCGGGTCGGGTCGGGTCGGTTCCGACCCCTTGCACAACACTACTTGTGAGGTACTTGATTTCGGTTATTATAATTTTGGTTGTTATATAATAATGGATATTCTTTCCCATTCTTAACATCAAATCTTTGGTTTTTATTTTTCACAAAATTAAAATTAATAAATATATTTTTTTATGCAACTAATAATCAAAGCTTTTATACAACTCTTTGAAGTTGAAGAAAATGGAATCTGTAACTTCTACTATCGATTCATATGTATTAAATTTGTAACTATACTTCATAAAATATAAATAAGACTAAGATAACAAATTGGATAGGATGTTTTATGAGATGAAAATGTGTTTACTAAAGAAAAGTAAGAAATAAAAATTGGAAATCTGAAAAGTGTTAAAATTGCGAAGAATCTTGGCACATGGTGGGGGCAATGAGAGTTTGTTGTTCATAAGCCTTCACCCTTTGTCTATTTAACTAGGGGAGATTCTAATGAAACACAGAATATTACTAATTGGACATGTCGTCGCCCTATACACCCTCGTATAGTCCAATACAAGGCGTATAGGGTTCAGTCTCTGACAACAGAATGCCACGTGTCATTCCCTGTCTGGCGGCTGGGTCCCATATATGGCGTATTGCCCTATACGCAGCGTATGGGTCACGAGTTATATTTTTACTTCAAAAGTTGGCAGATTTGGAATTTAACAACCTCTATACGTGGTGGCGTATTGCCGTATACGCCACGTATATGCTTTTTTTATTTAATTATATTTTTTAATTTAATTTATATAACTTTGTTAATATAAGTTTGTTATCTTTTTTAATTTAATTTATATAACTTTGTTAATATAAGTTTGTTATCTATTTTTTTTAAACATTTATTATAATTTTACATTTATAATTTATCATTTATAATTTATCATTACAACCAAACAAAATATTAAACATTACAACCAAACAAATAACTAAAACATTATATACATTACATCAAAAAATTAAATATATACATCAAAATGTTTTTACATACATAACAGAATAAACAAACTGAATACAAATAAAAACAACTAAGCCTGACCCACCCCGCCGTCATCGCCCTCATCCTGACCCGCCCCGCCCTCATCCTGAACGAGGTCGCCCAGATAATGACGTGGCGGTGGTAGTGGTGGTGGCTCGATGCCGGCGGCTCGTGACAGATCCACGAGGCGACCAACCGCCCACATCATCAGTTCTCCATGCGGTCGCTAAGACGAGCCTGTCGCCGTGAGTCGGCAACAAGTCCATCAAGCAATGCCTGGGTGGCCCTGTCTAGCCTAACAGACCGACGTGCGTGTCAGGGATGTTGTGGCGGCTGGTCGTGGATGGCCTCGACGTGCGGTTGTGGCTGCGGCTGCGGGTCCCCCTGTCCAGGCATCGGCGGCAATGCCTCCAGATCTTTAGTGCGAATACTACCGCATCTGATTCCAGATCATGGGTGATAATGGGTAGGATAGTTTGCTTCATGTGTCTTCAACTGTCGAGAGGCATAAGCTATCGCCTTTCATCTTTGCATCATAACACATCCTAACCCAAGTTTTGAAGCATCAGAATACACTAAAAAATCTTCTATCCCTTCTGGTTATGCCAGAACCGGAGCTTGTGTCAACTTTTCTTTCAAAGTCTGGAATGCTTTCTCCAGAGCCGCATTCCATTCATATTTTGAGTTCTTTCGGGTTATCTTAGTTAATGGGGTGGCTATCTTAGAGAATTCCTGGATGAACCTTCTATAATAGCCAGCTAATCCTAAGAAACTTCTAACTTTCGATGGATTCTTAGGTGGAGACCATTTTATTACAGTCTCTACCATTGTTGGGTCTGCTGATATACCTTCTGCGTTTACTACATGACCCAGAAACTGAACTTCTCTTAACCAGAATGCACATTTAGAGAATTTAGCATACAGTTTCTCCTTCCGTAAAGTACTAAGTACTTCACGAAAGTGTTGTGCATGCTCTTCTTCGTTCTTTGAATAAATCAGGATGTCATCAATGAAGACAATAACGAATTTTTCTAACATTGGCCGACATACTCTATTCATGAGGTCCTTGAAGACTGCCGGAGCATTCGTTACTCCAAACAGCATTACTACAAATTCATAGTGTCCATAACGAGTTCTGAATGTCGTTTTAGGTACATCCTCCTCCCGTACCTTGACTTGATGATAACCGGATCTTAAGTTAATCTTGGAAAACCAACTTGATCCTTGTAATTGATCAAACAGATCATCATTTCTAGGTAATGGATACCTATTCTTGATAGTCAATTTGTTCAATTCGTGGTAGTCTATACACATTCTCATACTACCATCTTTCTTCTTTACAAATAGAATTGGTGCACCCCAAGGGGATACACTTGGACGTATAAATCCTTTATCCAACAATTCTTGCAGTTGTGACATCAACTCTTTCATTTATGTTGGTGCTAATCGGTAAGGGGCTTTAGCTACTGAATCAAATCAATTTTGAATTCGATCTCTCTCTCTCTCAGCTGGAGCACCTGGAAGATCTTCTGGGAATACTTCTGGTAATTCTTTTACTACTGGAACTTGGTCCAGTTCTTTCCCTTTCATCTTTACATCAGCTACGTAGGCAAAGAAGGTTTGATAACCTTGTCTCACGTAGCTACTTATCTTGGCCATCGTACATAGATCTTGTTCCGTCGTTCACCAATGACACTCACTTCCTTTCCTATAAGCGTCATGAATCGTACAATCTTCTGATTGCATATGATCATTGCAGCATGTGAAGATAATCAGTCCATTCCAATGATTACATCAAATTCTTGCATTGGCATCAGGATCAAGTCGACAGGATATTCTTCTCCTTCTATCAGTAGTCGGCAATCTCGGCATATTTCAGTGACTACGCAGTTTCGATCACTCGCGATTTCGACTTCTAATGCCTTAGCCAACCTACTTCTATTGAACTTTCTAGAGTTCAGATATTTTAAAGAAATAAACGAATGACTAGCTCCTGTATCGAATAAAATACAAGCATGTATGGAATTCAAGAGGAATGTACCTGATACAACGTCAGCAACATATTTTGCTTCCTCAGCGGTAATCTGAAAAGCCCTACCCCTTGGTTTCGGAGCCTCGATCCTCTTCACTTCATTTTCTGCTACTCTTGACCCTTCTCCGGTCTTCTCCGTCTAAAATTTCAGCTCAGGACATTCCCTGCTAAAGTGTCCTGGCTTATAACAATTGCAGCACAAACGGGTGCCACTCATACACTGCAATGCGGTGTGTCTGATCTTTCCACACTTGTGACAAGTTGTAAACTTCAATCGGCACTCTCATGCGTGCCTTCTCCCACAAGTCTTGCAATTTTGGATACTTTTCCTTGGGGAGGAGCCGCCTCCCGGTTTATTGAACTTAAACCTTTTAAGAGGCATAGGAGATGGATAACTTTCTCCTTTCCTCTTCCCGTCTCTACCAGCTTGTCTCTTAAGCTCAGTCTCGCGTTCCCGATCCCAATCAATCATCTCCTCCAAGTTCGCGCACTTGGATGGATGGATGAACTCTCTAATCTCTATTTTCAAAACAAGATGGTATCTCGTCATCCAAATCTCCAGGGTTGTTAATAAAGCTGGACAGAACCTGGCCTTGTCAAAGAAGATCCCCGTGATTTCATCCACTGTCTCCGTTGTTTGGTGGAGTTGAAGAAACTCCTCGGTAGTTCTTTCAATTGCCGCTCAAGGGCAATAGTGTTTCAAGAAACGATCCTTGAACTCTTCCCAGCTTATTTCTTTAATTATGTCTCTACCTTTCTCTCTCTTCACTTCTCCCACCAATCGTCAGCTCGCTCTTTTAATTGGTTGGTAGCGAAGGCAACCTCGTCTTCCTTTTCACAGTGACACGTATCGAATGCCCTTTCTATTAAGGCAATTCACCTCTGACTTTCTAAAGGGTTAACAGCTCCCTTAAATTCTAACGGTTTACAAGTCATGAAATCCTTATATATACAACGAGTTGACTTCGTATCAACTCTTGGATTTCTTCCTTCTCCATTATGAGTAATATATTTGTGGCTTTCAAACCAGCTTTCTAATTAGTTTTGTAGATCTGCTTGTAAGATCAGGAAGTTTGCATTGAATGCTTTTCCTACTTCTATTGCAATTTGTCTTCGAATATTTTCTGGGACTTGCTCGACTTCGTTCTCATCATGAAGTGGAGAATCAGCTCTCCTGTGGCTTCCCTCATCACGTACTTCATTGTTTTGATGTTCAGCCATTTGCTGAAATATGATATCGTTTTAATCTCTCATTCGTTTCCCCTAATCATAGTCTAGGGTTTTATACTATAGGCCTCGTATCAGTTTAATCCTAATCAAGGATTTCACATAAAGCTCATATTCATGTAGTTGCATATATGTATGTATACATTCATTCATGTATCATAATCATGCATATTCACATTCCTGGCTTACTATATGCTGAAATAAGTTATCATATGATGTTTGCGATATCATAATGGTCTCGTACATTAGCTCCAATACTGGCCAGGCATAAGACAATGTATGTTACGTATCATGATACTCCCAATTATCATATGGAGCTTATTTCATACAAATTTCTGCCCACGTATACTCATACTTTTCTGTTTTCGCACTGGAATTTAAACATATCTGCTTCCTTGGACGGCCTCAGATTGAATCCCTATTTATATCACGAGCAGTTATGGTTTGAGTTTAAGTACCCTTTCTGATACTTAAATCCCTCAAACCGTGCTCTGATACCAACCTGAAACACCCTACTTATTTTACTATTATTTTATCAGATTTTAATGCAAAAAACGGTCCCAGTTTGAAAAAAACCTTGCCATGAATGGCTAAGGTATATCTTTCATTATAGTATTATTGTTTTACAAAAGATAATATAATTACATCATTATACATAGGGATCTGTAACTCCGACTGCTCTGTCCTCATGAAGCTTCATTCCATGTGCTTCCTTCCTGCATTGTTTGAAAAACATTTTTGAATTAGCTTTCGCTAAGTAAGTACACTGAATCGTTCATTTTATTATGAAACCTTTAGGTTCTTATTATTATTCAAGTTTTCCAGGCTCTCGGCGCCCCCGTGACCATCTCCGGGCGTACCTCCGGTCACGTCATTCGTATATTTTATGGGTGTGCTAACCCCCTCGCAACCATCTTAGGCCGTACCTCCGGTCCGAGTATTGGCAAGGTTCTTATACTCGTCAGTATAGACCCCTTGCAATTGTCACGAAAACTCATTCATTCTTCAGCCCTGTAGGCTTCGAATCTTTTTCTCCTTCAACCCCGTAGACCTGGAGTTCTCTTTTTCTTTTCCTCAGCCCCGTAGGCTTGGAATCTTTTTAGTTCTCTTATTTATTATTTATTGAGATCCACCTTACAGTCCGGGTATCTCATTTCATTCCGGACCTTGAGTATCTTATACTCACAGCTTCCCAAATGTATCAAGCATTTGTTTTATTTCATTTATATGCTTGATTTACTTCCCAACCGGTCCTCATCTTAAAACTTCGTAACGGTTTCTCCACGATGTATTAAAAGGGTTTATATATAGGAACTACCATCAGCGTATCCACCACCCCTTTAACACTTCGTGAGTACTTCGTTATTTCATTTTAGGGTTTAGACTCGTTCCATCATACTCATATTTGCACGTATCATCATGCATTCACGTATTCATCATGCATTTCATGTATTCATATTCATCACGTATTCATTATGCATGGTGTACTTTCATCATATATTCATACTCGTCATATATTGTAAACTGGGTGATTATCCTTCCAGAGTAGTACCTCCAGCAGAGGTGTTCCCAGGAAAGAGTGACGTGTTTAGGAGAGATTTATACACCACTATTTCCTTAGACTAAACATTATGTTTATCAGACAACTACATACCGGTTGGAAGTTCTCCCGTACGTTTACTATATTTTTATTACTGTCTTTAGTCTGTACCCCTAAACATTCATAATGGTTTCACCACGAAGTATCAAAGAGATTTATATATAGGAAGTACCAGCGGCGTATCCATCATCCCTTAGATATGCCGTGGCTACTCCACTATTCACGTTTAGTGTCTAGACTAACCTTTCATTATCCTGTACCCTCATCATATACACATCAGATAACACATATAATTTAAGCACGTATTTCACATAATCGCGTCTAGGGTACAGGTCCAGTGCACTTACATTATCCTCGGTTAGTTACTAAGTTCGTTTCTTGCTTTAACGTCTTTCCGTTCCTCGCTCGTAGTTGCTACGCTCGTAACTACCGTGCCTGTAACCGTCGTACTAGCCTCGCCTCGGTGGGTGTGTTTGTGTGAAAGTGATGGTGATATTGGTGTTGTTGTTTTCATTTGATCGAGCAAGTGAACCTGGTTATAGGGTGAAATCCGCATCGGTGGCAGATCGCTAAGCAAGGGGTAGCGGTCCGCTACCGCCTCTTGCCAGGTTTCTGGCGTACTCCGCACGTGGCGAACCGTCACGCCTTGTGTAGCGGTCCGCTACCCAACCCTATTCAATGAGTCATCATACACGTGTCGTTCTCTTATTGTCCGGACCAAGTTACGGCTGGCGTACCGTTACCCGCCTGGTGGTGGTCCGCCATAGGGCTGAGTCACCAAATGTGTCACCGCCACGTGTCACTTGTTCGTTATCCGTGCCAATTGCGGCTAGCTGACCGCTAAAGGCTTGGTAGCGGTCCGCTACCGCTTTCATTTTCAAATTCTTTCATTTTAAACCCTTGATCTTTGGAGTAATTACACTTTAGCCTCTGGACTTTCATTTCTTTTAGAATTTGGGGTGTTACACCAAGACCATTGTTTGAATCATTTCGAGATCAAGTACGCGTATGTGTGCCACCTATTCGCTTGAGGGGGTATTGGAAATAATAAACCGCCTTAAAACATAATTCCTTTAATTATTCTTTAGTCAACAGTTTGTTGTACATTCTTTGTTTATGTCCTAAATTTTTGTATTTCCTTTTATGTATTCGTTTCTATTTAATAGAATGAAACCAACCCTTTGAGGTGTGGTGAAAATGAACCATTCTAACACAATATCTTATTTTATTTTACTTTCTTATACTAGTACTAATCTAACGAAGCTTATGATATTTTTTGGGACTATATTTTACTTTTGTATGATTAATCAATCTAGTTGATGATATTTTGCTTTCAATAAGTTATATGAGTTTTATTAATTTGATGTTTGTCACACCCCAATCGACGGCGGATTATACGTCGGGGCGGACGCGGTTGTTCAATAGCACAAGGTTGACTATTAAGGTTTCAAATAATTTTATTAAATAACTTCAAGGTTCCAATACAAAGAATAAATCAAATACATAGCAAGAATACAAGTCTAATTGATTAAGCATTCTAGGTCCAAGCATCCTATGTGATCACAGTAAAGTCTCATGTTGTAGTACCTGAAACATGTGAAAGAATCTGTCAACTACAAAATAGTTGGTGAGATACAAAGGTTTTGACACAGTTTAACAAGTATTTGAAAAGTATTACAATTCACTATGATTTGTGCATTCTATAATGTAAGTATGAGAAAACAAGTATCTTAAACATTGTGCACATTCAATCCTCAACCAAGTTTAGGCATAACCCGCAGGTTACCCTTATAAGTCTCAAGTCTCAAAGTTTTGGTTTAGTAACAAACACCAAGGGCTCCCCCCGAAGGGTCAATCAATCAAGGTGGATTGGTCAAATACAATAGATCTATCATTGTTACCATAGGCTTGATCAAAGTTAATGAATATGCTAGTTTTAAGTTTAATGTAAGCATACAAGTCTCAAGTTTAAAATAAGAATAAGCATCTAGTCATAGTTTGTACAAGAATTGTATAAGTTTGAAGTTTGAACATGTTTCACCCCAAAAGAATGTAAATGAAAAAGGGGCTAAGTATACTCACTTGGATGATGAATAGTATCCGACACGGATAAGTACTTGCAAGACTTGGAGGGAGAATATCCTCACGATAAGCCTAAGAATATAAGTCTAAAGTTTCAAATAAAAAGTCTAAGACAAAGGATCTAGGATTTCGAGATTCGACTAGGGTTTCAAGTGGGAGATGGGCATGATTGTGTTTTGTAAAGTTCAAACAAAAGTTTCAATGAAGGTTTTGAATGAATGTCGCAAGGTTTGAATACCGAAGTTTCATAAGTTTATAGTTTAGAATAATTATTAGTTAAAATAATTATTTAAAAGTTTCACAATTATTCATTATACGAAAATAATCAAAATAGTTTTCTAAGCATCTGGAAATAAAGTTGAAGCAATTGAAAGATCAAATAATTATTAAAGTTTAACAATAATTATTCAAGAAATAAATAATTATTAAGGATTTATAATAATTATTTAAAGAATATATAATAATAATTATTATTTTGAATAATAATTAAGGTTTTATTACAATCGTTTCAAGGATGCATAATTATTACGAATAGATAATTAAAAATTATTTATCTAATTGAAAGAATTAATATAAATCACCTACGATTTATTAAAGCATTTAAGCATTAAGTATTTATTGAAATTTGTATAGTTAAATAATGTTTAAAATGTTTTCTTAAGTTTAAATATAGTTATAAGTTTATAAGTAATAAGGGTTCTTTTAAGATTTATAAAGTTTACAAATATTTTACAAGTAAATAAAGTATATTTATTTTACAATGAATAAATGCACAAGTCTTATGTTTTATAAAATTGATTTTAAAGAAGGTTCAAGTTTTCAAATTCTATAAAATATTTCCTATTCAGAATATAACTTTTATAAAATTTAAAGGTGGTTTTTATACTTTTTAAATATTCATTATCAAAGATTAAACAAGTTTTAACTAATTTTAATTAATTAAAAATTGTTCCAGAATATAAAAGTATAAATAAAAATTGTTTTTAAGTTTATAAAAACTTTACAGATTTTATAAAAATAATTATAAGATTAAAAATCTATTTAAAAAGGCAAAAGAAAATGAAATGGGCAAAAACCGGTTACCCAGGCTCGAACTCGGGTCTGGGACCGGGTCGCACACCATACACACAACACTAACCAATCCGGCTACGGCTCATTAGTGTTTATACTGAAAAGGAATTGTTTTTAAACAGAAGCTCAAAGCATTTCCCCCTTTTCCCTTATGAACCCTAGAACAAGAATCCGTAAATGCACATCGATTAGCCCTCTGTTAATGAAATTAAACAGAGGGCTTCTGATCTATGCAAGATTTCGAGTTGATTGGCCATCGATTTTACCTGAAACGATGTCGAATTGAGTGAGAACGGGCTGTGGTGGCTCGTCGGCTGTCGCGAGCTTCAATCGAGTAATGCGGGGGATGATCGACTAAATTGAGTGTTTGTTTAGTTTGAGTGTGATGTCGTTAAGCAATAGGAACTGGTATTTATACACGATTTGGACATTAATTGCTAGATTAGGTGAGGCGATTTCGGGAGTAAATGCCGGATTCGAATTCGAACCCATGCCGCGTTAATGTCAGACTCGAGCGTTGGGATACCTCGGGTTAGGGTCGCACGCCTGAGGCGAGACCCGAGGTTCGTTGAATGTGGACGATTTCGCGTTTTTGAATAATTGGAAGGCGAAAACGGGACTAATGGGACTCGAACTCGGGACCGGTTTGGGTTCTCGGGTGTTTGGGTTATTTACAAACAGGTCCTTGATGTTTCCAACCTTCACCATTTTATGTATAAACTTTAAATTTAAGTTTAAAATAAGTTTTCTAAAATGGCAACATTAGTCCCTGGATTTTTTTTGAAAAAAAATAAATAAAAAGTTTAATAAGTTTTTTTCAAATGATCTTAATCATTTTTATAAAAATGATTCATAAGATTCATCGTAAGTTTATGAAATAAGTTTATAGAATTATGAATTTGTGAGTTTTTTTTTGGAATATATATGTATATATATCCTTATACTTTTTAAATAATTCTCACATATGCATATACACTTATATAGATTTTTCCTTAACTAGATATATATTAATTTAAATATATATTTTTTTTTTGTTAACTTAATGCAAAGGTTTTAGGAAGAGACGGGACGGAAAAATCCGGGATATTACAATGTTAACCTTGTTCAAAAATTAACAAAAAGTAAATATCATAAAATAGTAATGTATTTATCTTGATGTTCTACACTGATTATTACTTTCATCTATACCGATTAAAGTTACTAAACTTAGAAAAATGTTATATTTTTCTCAATTTTAAAGAATTGTACGATAATCAATGTAAAACTTGTGAAGAAGTTAAACGGATATTTAGTAGAGCCCCGCAATATGTGTCGTATTATGTTAAATGGGCCGTATTTAACATGACACGTTTAACGTGATTACTGAATTCAAACACGACATGTTTAACTAAACGTATTATTCTCTCAAACACTAACAGGTGCATGTTTAATAAGCGGGTTACATGACTAGACACATTTAACATGATTAAATGTAAGTTCAAAAACACGACATGACACGTTTAAGAGGATAGGAAATGGTGCTTCTACTTTTTTTTTGGAATGATGTGTGGATTGGTCATTCACCTCTAAGCCATGTATCCTCAGCTTTATGCCCTTGAGAGCGAAAAAGATTGTCTTGTTAGAGATCGAAATAGGAATGTTGGTGATTCTTGGAAGTAGCGTCGGCAACTATGAAGGGGGAGGAGGCTAAATTTCTTGACTTAATTAACAATCTTCAACAGGTTAGGCTTTCTCTTGAGCCGGATAAATGGGTTTGATGTTTAGAACGTGATCATGAATTTTCGGTTAAAAGTGTTCGGCATCATATTGACCATCATTTTCTTCATGTGGGTCTTATTCATAGCCGTTGGAACCGATCCCTTACCTAGAAAGGTAAATATATTTGTTTGGATAGTTTTATTCAATCGGCTTCCTACACGTGCTAACTTGGATAACAAAGGAGTTGATGTTCTATTGGTGTTATGTTCGGCTTGGCTTTCTATCCCAGAAACGTCATAGCACCTCTTTGGTTCCTGCCATATCGCAGATAGAATTTTGGGTGCTATAGGACATTGGCTCGACTTAGTTGTGTCAAATTCCAGGTTGCCAATGGACTTGCTTTCTTGGTTGGAGAATTTGCATTTGAATTCTTGTAAAAAGGATTGGTGGAAGCTATAGTGATGACTACTTGGTGGATCTTATGGAGATATAGAAACGATTTGGATTTCGGTGCGCAAAACAAAGAAAATGGTACCATTTTTTTTGATATTTTGCGATTCTCTTTTTTGTGGATAGTTGTCACACCCTCAAAATCCACCTGCGAAGTTTTACCGCGAGGCGCGTGACACATCAGGATCTCAGTCATTAGTTACACGGAACGACTCAATATGAATTTAAATAAAACACTAATGCTGCTCATAGTCACGAGACAACAAAAGTTTAAGTTTGAAAACGTTGCGGAAGCGTAAATAAAATCCAAATGCAAGAATAGTCAAATGCGCAAAACACAGCGCCCAAACCAAAGTAAATAATGGAAATAAATAAGTTTGAAATTGTTTGCGAAAACCATGCTCAGACCATGCATCCTAAACTTGTGAGTACCTTAGCGACCTGAGAAAGACATGCTCAAAGTGTCAACACAATGGTTGGTGAGTTCATAGAGATGTAAGTAAATAAAAAGTTCGATGTTTGCTAGATAATGTAATTAATGTATACCGATAGATAGCTAGTCTATGTCATGCTACTACAAGTGTTCGAAACCGAAGCTGGCTGTTTATGTTTATTTGCCTTCCGCCATGTCTACCGAACAATGGCAAATGTCTAGGCTAATCTTACACCCGTTCGACCTCCAGTCAAGTTAGCGCAACTAACTCGGGTGGGGCTTGTCAAAACCCAGTAGTACTACTCAAAATCACCTCGCTATGTTCCAATACTAACAGTTCGAGAATGTAAGGACTTGTTGGTATGTTTGCACTTTAGTAAGCAAGCGATAATACAATAATATAAAACCCAAATGTTTGCGTGCATGCTTTCTCCCCCCCAAAAAGGAAAGTAAGTAAAGATAGGGGCCATGAAACTCACCTGAGAAACCATAGGTTTATAAGTGTGTGTTCGTGCAAGTTGATATGAACCCTTAGTATCCAAAAAATACTATTGTTTAAGTGTTCAGAAAAGGTTTGCAAGCTTGACTCAAGTTTGACCCGACGACCCGTTGGTGACACGTTGTATTAAATTATGTTTGTTCAGTATAACACTTCTATATTATACACAAATGATCATGCTGTAGCACTTAGCAACAAATCCTATTTGTTCTAGCAAGATAACAAATTTCCATAAATAGCGGGTTTCCATTAAATAGCAGGTTCCCATAAATAGCAGGTATGTTCGGGATTCGTGTTTCTTGGAATTATCATTGTTAATATGCTTGTAAGATTACTATAACATGTTCTAGATCACCACATCACATAACACTTTCCTAGAACTTAACATGTATGTCATAATTCAAGACAAAGTTTCTATCTTTAGTAACCTATGAGAGATATGCATGATTTCAAGCATCCAACATATTGCAACATGTTATTATGTCCTAACTAACATGTATAAATCATTAAACCATAGCATGCATATCTAAATAGCAAGTTATGAATACTTTTGCAAATTAAAGTTTCCTTATTTAGCAAGTTTGTAAAACCATGTTAGGTATTCAGAATCTAATTTCACAATTCATCTACACATGTAACAAGTAGCAAGTAGCAAGTAAACATCATCATATCATTCAACACATGTCTAGTATGCAAGATAGAATTTCTAAAAAGTTTCCATTTTAAGTAAGTTAAGATTAATTCACATGTTTTCTACAAAACTACACTTTCACATGCTTCAAAACTTCATATCTAATTAATTAGAAACATTCTACATCATCAAACACGTATAATAACCCAAAATCAACAAGTTTCTCCAATTAAAGTTTCCTCTTTAGGAAATCCTATGTTTTCTAGTTTGTTTAACGGGATTCAAAGCATTAAACCAATTCCATACAACTTATATAATAAGATTATAACCATAGCAATCATCATACACATCAATATGCAAATCTAGAAATCACAAAAGTTTCCTTTATGGGAAAGTTACAATCTTTACAACTAGGGTTTCAACAAAATCATCAAATACATGCAAAACAATGATAAAGTCACCATCTTTTTTTTTATAAAAACTCATGTTTGGATGAACTAGGGTTTGAATCAAAAATCTAGAAATCTTAAAATCATGAAATTGAACGAAACGACTTACGTAGTAGTGTTAGAAACGCTTAGAGGAGTCCAAATACGTGTTTAATTGCAAGATCGGAGCTCAAAATGATGGTGATTGGGGTTGATTTTGGTTTCGGTCGTAAGAGGGAGCAGGGGGGGTCGACGACGGCTTCAACAAATGAGGCTAGGGTTTGTTTATTTTATTTTTTTAAATTCTTTATATAATTAAATTTCATGGGTTTTAAAAATGGGTTTAGATAATCCTTGGGCTCATTTAAATAGGTTTTTAAATTATATACTTAATCCACTAGATAACAATGTTTTAAATAATTATTTTTATAAAAGTTCCTGTCTATAAAAATAACCAGTACAATTAAAATCTAATAATTCTACGCGATATCACGAAAGTCACATAATTCACAGATAAATCACTAAACATATAAATTCACATAATTTATATTAAAAATAATTATTCGCAATTATTTTTATTAGTTCACCAACGTTACGGGTTCGACTCGTGTGTGATCCGGAAATTCTACGAATGATCGATACGTGAGTGTTTGTGCGAAACTGACACATCTAACTAATCCTAATTAAATGTGATGCATGTGTGAATGTTCGAGATAACTGAGTTTGAATAAATAATTGTTTGAAATAACGATGTTTGTTTTAACGGATTTAACCTGAAAATGCCGGATGTCACAATAGTTGTCACACCCCCACCAAGGCGGGTTATACACGTGGGGCGACGAAATTGAATCATCACACATGGATAAAAGAATACTAAGGAAATTATAATTTAAACCAAATAGTTGTTACATCCAATTTCAAAAACATGTAACCAAACAAACAAATAGTCTTATTTGAATTAAAAACTAAAATAGGTCCAAAATCCTTGATTCCTAGCATGAGCATATCAGCAACTTAGTTTTAATTACCTGAAAAACATGCTCAAATAGGTTAACTAAAAAGTTGGTGAGAACATATGTTTAAATAGATACATAGTAATAGATAACAAGGTGCAAGTCACAAACAAGTTTCACATTTCAAGTAAATAAACTATTATACATGAGTTCACAACCAACCCTAGTGATCAAATGCTCTCCCGTCTAACACCTTGTTAAGGGTGTTAGACAAAGTATGAATGTCTAATATGCAGTTTCTGAACACCCAACTCCTTCCAAGCTGAACAGAATTCATCAACTTGAAGGACGCTCAGAATTGATTGGCATGCATCAATCCGAGGACCGGATGGGCTAGTCAGGCCAATAGATCTATTTACTTACTCCTGTGGCTTCCCTGAAGTTAATGGTTGTGTAGATTTTAGAAAATAATAGAGACTTATATTATAAAGTGACATAGCAACATATATAAACCAGTTTAGTTTTACTAGAATTAGAAAGTTTGTTATTGACTACAAAAGAATAGTTTTGACTCTAGAATTTGAATTCCGTTGATATAGGAGCATGTTTTCCACCCTAAGGTACAAAAGTAAAAGAGGGGCTATTAACTCACCTTGCAAAGTTAGAGGGTTGAACTTGAACTTGTAGTAACCTGGATTTGAATGCCTTAAGGATTCCCTAAGTAAGTTCGTTAAGTTAGAAATAAGTATAGAATAGTTGAGGGGTGATATTGTAATTAGATGGAAGCAGTTGTTGTATACAAGAGTGGTTATCGTCCCGGAGTAGTACCTCCAACAGAAGTGTTCTCATGAAAGAGTTGGTTGGACTAGAACCCCGTCTTTCCTAGTCAGAACTTTCTGTTTGTCAGATAACTACATACCGGTTTGATGGTTACTCTATCGGTATACTAGACCAAGTTAAGGAAGTGTATGGTAAATTTAGAAAGTGTAAATATGAATTTAGTAAGGATATAAATGAAATAAGTTGAATACTAGAGGGGTTCAATTGAAAATAGAGAGTTTTACTAGAAACATGATTCTAAAAGTTGAAAGCAAACTAGAAAAATCAAAATCAAGTTTTTATCTAAAAGGTTTGAGGGGTTTATAAAACTAGTTAAAATATGAGATTTTAACATGATAATCATGATTATGTTAAGAAAATTATACCAAAATTCGTTGCTTTTTTATCAAAAATCCAAATAGATGAAAAGATTGCAAAATTAAAGCTTGGACGGATTCTTGATAGATTTGCGCACTGATTTTGCTCGAGCTGTTTGGGGGATCAAAACTTGTAGTTTGGACTAGTTCTTTATATGGTTAGAATCACAAGAGACTGGACTTGATTGTAAATAAAAAGAATCAGTGAAAAAAGTTTCGTTTTGAGGGAGATATGGCCTCCCGAAGACAGATTAGTGAATCTACCAAAATACGATTTTTGATGTTTGATGATCATAAGAAAAGTTTTAATGTTTAAATGCTTAAATCAAGCTTTGAACTTGGTTGGATCTATGATTATAACATATACGTGTTAGGAAATCTCAGATCTAAGTTTGTTTTATAAATAAATTGCAAGAACTTTGAATAGAAAGTAAGAACTTGACATGAACTTGACAAGAACATAAGTAGAACTTACTTAAGAGAAGAAAGACGACTTGGACTCTTGAGGGAGGATGGAATCAAAATTATGGCAGCTTTAGGACTTAGATTTTCGCAGGAATTGGGTGGAATAAGAGGGTAGAAGGAGGGTCTATTTATATGGTGAGTTTAAGGGGGTTTAGAGGAAAATTTAGTTAGCTAATTGGACTAGGATTGCAAAAGATGAGGATAGCTTGAGATAATCTTAAGGTTTTCCAAAATTTGTTGGTGGACCTAAGGAATATTCTATGGTTTAAATGATACGAACATAAGATAACTAACTAAAAAAAATACTAGGATTAAATTGCAAGGATAAGACCAAACATGGATTGGATCTAGTAAAAAAATGAAAAAAATGAAAAATATGAAGGAGGGGGTAGATTTCGGCCAAAAGAGGGCGGGTGGAGGTGGATAGGGATGGGTTTAAAATAGTTAGTTGGTTAATAGAATAGGATTATGATAGGTTTAAGAATAAAATAATAGTTTTTATTAAAACAAGATAAATTTAAATGGTTTTTAAAGAATTGATAATTTTAATAATATTTTTCACCTACAAAAAGATGTTTTTGAAAATAATATAATAATAATAAGTAATTAGATGAAATTACAATAATTAACCAAGATTTTAATGACGTTACAAAAGAAAACCTAAGTTTACACATGTGTAAGTTTAGTCCTTTAAGTATTACATTAGTCAAATGAAGTCACAAACTTTAATTACTTAGTTTAGGATAGAATCTAGGGCATCCAACGTTACCATAAGTAGCAAGTTCTAGTACGTACACAAGAATTAGACATAGAATCACAGTAGAATAAGTAAGCCACGCTAAAGTGCAATAGAATATTCGCTTTAGACTAGGACTTAGTAGTATGAATTGAAATGACATATCAAGTAATATGAGGCACAAAAAGTTCATAGCATTAGAATTCAATCAAGGTTACAAAGTATAATCAAACATAGGCATATCATACATAAAAATCAGGGATGTCACAATAGTGAATACGAATCGTAAAATCAACTTAAATTGTGTACAGTGGTTACAAACCCCCTTATGTTTTTGTAAAAAAAATTTCTCCTCGCTAGTTGTGGTTTTATAATATGTCGTCGTTCCAAATTTTTTTTAAATAAAAGCACTTCTATAACACGAATGTCATGATACGTTTAACATGACTCACTAAACATGGTTAAGAAATAACAACACATAGTTAATACGATAAAATAAAAGTTACCAAATATTACAATCCTTATTTAATTATAACAAAAGTGATGTGGGTTCAAATCTTTGTAAGTGTAAGGTTAGGTGGTATTTAGGTGTAAAAAATTTAATTATAACACATTTAGCAATCTATAATACTAAGTCATCTTGATAAGATGGCCATCAACGTGCCGTGTCTTCCTAGTAACCCTACTTAACACGACAAGTTAAACATAAACAGGTTAAGCGGGTTGAACATGTTTATACACGTTTTTATTGGTGTCGTTTACGTGTCGACCCGTTTATGATCTGAACTTGTCTATCTTAAAATATAAAAATGTTTAACTTTATATCAAGTCATGTTATGTTAACGTGTTGTGTCTTAATTGCTAGTTATGCTATTTAATGACATATAAATGACTAAAATAAAATATCTTATATTGAGTTTAAACTTTGACGACTAAATTAGCGGCATCAAACTTTGGCTCAATGGTAGAGGAAAATTCTTTAAGAACACCAAGGTTTGAGGAGGTCATGGGTTCAAGTCTCACTCCCACATGAATAAAGAAATTTGTCTTTCAAAAAAAAAATCAAACTATAATGATTAACACGGAATATCAAGATAAATGTGTAGTCATTCTATGACAATAATCTTTAAAGATAGCAAATATACTTCATACATTTAATAAAAAGTCTATAACAACAACAACAACAACCATACCCCATAAAATCCCATCAATAACAAAGCTAATGGTAGGGTCTGGGGAGGGTGGGATGTAGGCAAACCATACCTCTATTCCAAATGATAGAGAAGTTGCTTCCAGAGAAACCCCCAACTCCAAAAAAAAAAATTACCTAACATAACGAGAAAAGAAAAGAAGGTTAATTACTCTAATATGTGATGAAAATATGCGCTTTGTTTTTGTTTTGAATAAAAATAGTGAACCTATAAACTCTTATGAGGTTGTTAATGAACCTAATTGGGTTACTGTTATGAATGATGAAATAGAGGTGTTACATATAAATGACACATGGTATTTAGCTGATTTACCCTCTGGTAGCAAAGCTATTGGTGTAAGTGGGTTTTTAAAATCGAATATAAACCATCAGGTGAAATAGATAGATACAAAGCAAGATTAATAGGTAAGGGGTTTAATCAAAGGGAGGGAATTGACTTTGAGAAAACTCTCTCTAGTTGTTAATATGGTTACTGTTAGATGTGTTTTATCTCTTGCCGTTTAAAATGATTGGCGTTTATACCAATTTGATGTAAACAGTGCTTTTTTGTATGGTGAATTAAATAAAGATATACACATGTCTTTGCCTGAAGGGTATTATTCTCAAAATTAATCCAAAGTTTGCAAATTGAAATTGATTTGTTTTTCTTAAGAGAATTTTTTTTTCTAAAGGTTGTATTAAGACACTGGGAATTGACTCAAAAGGAATATGTAACTAACATTTTTACAAAAGGGTTTTTGATTAATCAACATGAAAGTTTGTGCAAACAACTTAATATGTTTCGCTATTGAATTATGGAAGGTGTTGAAAATATGATATATTTTACTTAACAATTCAATATATCAAACATTATTTATCTTATAGTTTTTATATTTTGTATGTATATAATTTTATATTTGGTTGGACTGTTTATATGTGGACTGGGCTAGAGCTGGAGTGGAATGCTGCAGCTTAATAGGCTGATGAAGATTGGGTTTATGTCTGGGCTTGGTTGTAGAGATGCACAAATCGGGTTTTTTTAACCGGATTCGGATCGGATAAGTCAAACGTGGTCAATGACCGGATCTGGTGGAACCGGTTCCGGATCGGATCCGGTTTTGGGGTATGAGATTTGGAACCTATTTGGAAACGGATCCGACAAAATATCCGATTTTATCCGGTTTTATCCGATTGGACCGGATTTTTTGTGTCCGATTTTGTCCGGTTCCATTTTGTCCGATTTTTATCCGGTCCGCATAAATCCTTGGAACCGGTTCTGGATCCGGCGGATCCTAAAAAATCCGGTCCGGTTCTTTTTTATCCGGTTAGAGTCGGATCCGGTTTCGGATCGGATCCGGATCCGGTTTGTTTGTGCACCTCTACTTGGTTAGGGATGAGCATTTGGTACTGAGTACCGGTACCGTACTGATAGATTCGGTACCGGTACCCACTTTTTTATAAATTCGGTACCGATACCATATAGAGATGAACACTTTGTAATGAGTACCTGTACTGTACCGTTACCGTACCGATAAATTCGGTACCTATATCGGTACCCAATTTTCCATAAATTCGGTACCGGTATTTTCCGTACCGGTATCGGTTCCGATACCGATCTCATCCCTAGGTTGCCCCATGCACCCGGATACTCCATATATCTTCTTGACCCGTTTCCTCTCATAGAGACACGCGGGTTAGTGGGAGTGGATCTTTGCCCGATTATCCGTTGGATCTTATAAAGCAATGAGCGTGTGTAGAAAAAGAACGCTCTTTCAACTCTCTCTCTCTCATACGCTCTGATTGCTCGGATTGTCTCGTTCTTTCTTCTTCATCGTTGTTCTAGAGTTTAGGTTGATTTTTGGTTTTGTTGAATCATTCATCGTAGTGTTTGTTGTATCCGATCATCGTGTTGATGATCTGATTAGTGTTTGAGATAATTTTTAGTGTTTGTTTTTCTATTGAGTTGTAACTTTGTTTCTGATAATAAAATTGGCAGTTGTTTGTGATCTGTAGATCTTGATTACCATATTATGAGAATATTACAAACAACTATATATTGTTTACCTTCACTAGGTTCTATCATGTTGAATATTAATATAACAGAAAACTAACGGAGAGTAGTATAAAGAAATATATATTTACGTAGGATGTCCATATCCACATGTAGGGCTGTAAACGAACCGAACATTCAGCGAACAGTTCGTGAACCGTTCGGCGGGAAGTTCGTTTATGTTCGTTCGTTTAGTAAATGAACGAACATGAACAAGAAATTTCGTTCGTTTAGTTAAATGAACGAACATGAACAGAGGTCTCGTTCGTTCGATTGTGTTCGTGAACGTTCGGTAATGTGTTCGTGAACGTTCGTTTATTTACGTTCGTTTGTGTTCGTTTACGTTCGTTTATTTATGTTCGTTCATGTTCGTTTGTTTATTTTATTTCATAACATAATTTTATGACGACATGGTATATGTTGAGCTTCCTTGAATTGAAGATTTTGGATGGTGAAATAGCGATCGTATGAAGAATTTTGGGAATTTAGAACTTTCAAACTTTTGTTTTGGGATTATTATGGTTATGAATTATGATTATTATGCTAGTATTTTGGGATGATTATATCTAACTTTCAAGTACTTATCTTTTGGTTGGTTAAATGTTTGGTAAACTTGATTTAATTATTGGATAGCTGAATGTTTATGGTTAATTGCTATTTTTTTATTTTCACATTAATAGTTGTTCGTTTGTGTTCGTTTATGTTCGTTTGCGTTCGTTTGTGTTTGTTAAGAAGCTTAACGAACGAACACGAACAAATGCATTTCCTTATTGAACGAACACGAACATGAAAATTCGTTCGGTTACATGTTCACGAACCGTCCGTTTGTCCGGTAAATCCTTAACGAACGAACACGAACATGATCATGTCCGGTTCGGTTCGGTCCGTTTACACCCCTATCCTCATGTATTAATTAGATGTGTGTGTACGTATTAGAGGATTCTAGTTAGAACTTAAATATAAATAAAAACTGTTAGAATTACCACGGGTCATACATTTCAAATAGTGTGATGAAATTTTGATACAAAAAGATAATTCTTTGTTTTATTTTCTCTATCCGTGTTTTATCCATTTTTATATTATATTTTGTTACATATTAAAAGTGAAAATCAATATTTAAGTTGTGTAATTTTGGATGGGAAGAATACTTGAAATGGTTTAAAACAAATTAATAAAAAGGTAATAGTTTCCAAAACATTTGATTCAAAGATGCAAACGATCAAGTCAATTTGAATGCCAAGTCAAATAATACTCTTTCTGCCAATACCAACTCTTTACTTTGAACACGACTACATATTGACTTGGACTTTCAAATTTTGATGGTCAACTCAACATAACTTTACACTAGTATTACTAATTATTTTTGTAACAGTTATAACCTATTATCAGAAAACTTACAAGATTTCATAAATACCATGTTATCAATAAAGTGGCAAAAGGGTTTTCAAGGATTAAATTTATCGTTTAAACTAGAATTAAAGATAGAACTTACAAGCGTACACTATAAAAGGGCGATAGCATCAAATATATAATCTATTGACAATTGATCGGCAAATTAAATTGTTGGTCAATTTAAATTTGGGATGATGGAGAGTACTCTAAAGTACTTGTTAGGTACAAGCTGGCAAAACTGAAGAACAACCATATGTGTTGTATAGAGAACAATGAGGCATTATGTAGGACAATGCTAGCCAGGTAAGAGTAACCCGATATTTGTATGGGCAATTTGTTTGGTTTGATGTTATCCAAGAACACACAAATAACATCTTGGGACAATGATATTTAATGATGTATTCAACCATCAATGAGCTTTTGTATATCACCCTATTATTTTTAAGTAAATTTCGGTTTTAGTCCACTTATTTTGCTTAAACTAACGCTTTTAGTTCAATAGTTTTAATTTTACTTTTTGAGTCTTTTAGTTTCAAAAATTGAGGCGCCACGTTTAAGGCGCCACGCCACTCACTCACTATCTACTCACATGGGAGGGGTATGATTAGTGAATGGGAGTGGGTTTTTTTAAATAATTTATTAATTATTTTTCAAACAAATAATTTAATAAATAAACATTTGATTATTTAATAAAAAGAACACATAAATAAAAAACATTGCAATATTTAATAAACAAACAATATAAATAAAACATTACATTATTTAATAAAATAAACTACTATGGTGAATGCTCGTAAATATGATCAATCAAACCGATCTTAAGTTGGTTATGCATTTCTCGGTTGCATATCTCAAAACGGTTTGCTCGCCTTTGATCCTCATTAAGTTCTACAAATGTTGGCTCCACTTCAGCTTCCTTATACCGACAAATCATTTGTCCATTGTATTCTAAAATCATATTATGCAAAGTTATGCACGCGTATATTACACTCTTGATTTTGTTTGGCGACCAAACTCGTGCCGGATTTTGCATGATTTGCCAATGTTATTTTAGGACACCGAATGGTCGTTCGATATCATTTCTTGCTGAGTCGTGAGCGGCTTTGTATTTGATACGCTTGTTACCATACGGACACGTAAACGATTTCACAATTGTAGAATATTCGGGATATATTCCGTCTTCAAGATAATACCCTAACTTATACTGTGTTCCTCTGAGCACAAATGAAGAGTCCTGTGCGGTGCCATAAATCATATCATTGAAAATAGACGACTGGTCCAAGACATTAATGTCATTGTTGGAACCGGCAACACCAGAGAATGCATGTCAAATCCATGAATCTTGTGATGCCACTCTTCTAGCATTATGGACGGATGCGGATGATCACCACATGTATATTGCCCTCACCATGCTTTAGGGCAGCATCGCTACTCCCAATGTGCACAATCGATGCTACCAAGTATTCTGGGAAAGTCGTGTCTAGCTTCATGTGCTCGTATAATTGTTGAATGTCGCTTGAAGTCGATTTTCGTAAATATCGTCTGCCATATAAATTAATTATACCTTTACAAAATATGTAAATACATAACCTGATAGTTCGATTGGACAACTTCAAGTATTCGTCAAATGAATCACTAGTGGTGTCATATGTCGTTTGACGAATTCCGACGGTGCACTTTTGTAAGGCGGTAAAACCCATTCTACTACTTGCATCAACCATTTGTTGTAACCATGGCACCTCTCTTTCCAAATTTCCAACTATCTGAAGGAATAGTGGTTGTTCCATTCGAAAAAGACGAGTAAAAGGTTATTCGGGATAAGTGGTGTTTCAGCAAAACAATCTTATACAAGAAGATTATGAACAGCTTGACGATCCCGGTTGAGACGGGCTTTTCGGGTTCTTGGTTATGAAGATTCAGCTTGTTGTACCAAATGTAAGGTTGCGGCTATGATCGTTTTGAAGAATATCTCATCGGTGGAGTCGGATGATGAAGATGATGAGGAGTCGCAAAACATTTTGTATAAAATATGTGAGAGTTGTGTGTGATTTGTATTGTTTGTGTATAAAAAATGTTGTATAAAATGAGTATTTATAGAAAAAAAATTTAAATAATTTTTTTTAATTAAATGCATTTGACCGTTGGAAACGGTCGAAAATTCGAACGTTGGCTTGTCACGTAACCCCCATCACGGGGCATTCGGGGGGAGCGGTGTTCCTATGACCGTGAGTGGTTTATGCCACCTCTCTTTCCAAATTTCCAACTATCCGAAGGAATAGTGGTTGTTCCATTCGAAAAAGACGAGTAAAAGGTTATTCGGGATAAGTGGTGTTTCAGCAAAACAATCTTATACAAGAAGATTATGAACAGCTTGACGATCCTGGTTGAGACGGGCTTTTCGGGTTCTTGGTTGTGAAGATTCAGCTTGTTGTACCAAATGTAAGGTTGCGGCTACGATCGTTTTGAAGAATATCTCATCGGCGGAGTCGGATGATGAAGATGATGAGTCGCAAAACATTTTGTATAAAATATGTGAGAGTTGTGTGTGATTTGTATTGTTTGTGTATAAAAATGTTGTATAAAATGAGTATTTATAGAAAAAAATATATATATTTTTTTAATTAAATGCATTTGAACGGTCGAAAATTCGAACGTTGGCTTGTCACGTAACCTCCATCACGGGGCACTCGGGGGGGAGCGGTGTTCCTATGGCCGTGAGTGGTTTTTGGGACACCCTCACGAAGTATACCCCTCGCCCTTATGGGGTATGGACTCTTGATTATTAGTAATTTGGCTCTTCATATTTTTCTTTAACTAAAAATTGATATTTGTGTTCAAATATATTTTAATCATTATATGTTAATTTTGTTTGTTTTGAAAAGGTGTAATGCTCTTTGTATTTTAACAAAACAATGCTTTCGAGCTATTAATACTCTGGTTTTAGACTGGTTAAGTTTGAATCACACATTATATGATATTTGGTTTCTTAATTTTCTTTTAACTCATTAAGTCATTATATACTTAATATTGAAATAAGCTACATTGTGAAAGAGAAATGTTTGTCTAAGTGGTCGGAAATTACAACGTTAAGTATTAAGGAACTTGTGTCCTACATGGTTGCCCAACGAATCATTCAAAACTATCTAACCATCCTACAAACACTTGTGAGTAGGGTCATTCAAAAAAAAATTTTATCCGATAACGCGCTTTAGACATGCACATAGATTTTTTTCATATACAGGTTATGAGACCATCAGGAATGGTCATCACGACTAAGGGTGTAAACGAGCCGAGTCGAGCCCGGGCCTGACACTACTCGAGCTCGACTCGTTGGATTATCCTGAAGCTCGAGATCGAGCTCAGCTCGGTTCGAGACTTCGAGCCTATAAATTTTGGAATGAGCTCAGCTCGTGAAGTCAAAATAAGCTCGAGATCGCCTCGACTAGGCTCGACTTCATTCCGGATGATTAAACAAATAAAAGCTTGGCTCGAGCTCGTTTACGGATATGAGACCATCATGAATGGTCATCGCGATTCACGACCACGCCGTGAGCCTATTTAGCAGATGGGCCACACATGAAACACCATGTCGGTGTCGCGTGGTTTACGCTAGTGAGCCTTTAGTGTGAGGCCACTCACGCCACTCTCCACCCTCCAACTCCAACGGTCATTTTTCAAAAAAAAAATCGTTTTCAAAAGTATAACCGTTAAAAAATGATAAAAGTTTTAAAAACTAATTTTTTTAAACCTATTAATTCATTCCTCTATATATACATTTCTTAACCTTTCAAAAATTACAAAAAAAAATCTCTCCTAAATATTTTATTACATACATTCCTCTCCTACAAATGTCTTCTCCAGAAAAATAAATCCAAATAACCTAAACTACAACCTGAACCACCGTAACCCGTTCTACATGCCATCTCCGCCACCCAACAACTATGACCCCAACGCCTTTTTTGGACAACCTCAACTTCTGTTTGGGTGGAACCAACAACTCTATCGACCTACTAAGCCCGATTATATACCCGATACCCAACACGAACCGTCACAAAAAAGGTGCCAACTCTCAAAAGTGGTCTCACAAGGAAGAATTGGCGCTTGCTCGTGCTTAGGTGGATGTTTCGGAGGATTCGATAATTGATAACGCGTAAACCCGTGTACAATTGTGGAACCGGGTTTCAAGGAAGTTTCACACTATGATCGATAGTGACGAGTATCTGTCAAACGACCAACTTACTTCAAATTTTCGTGACATAAGAATGAAAGTTTCAAAGTTTTGTGGTATCTACAATAATCTATACAATTAACGCCAAAGTAGTATGAGCGATGGCAATATCTTGAATATCTCGTTTGAAAAGTACCGTTCGGAAAATCGTGGGGCTTTCACTCTTGTCGCGGATTGGAATATCCTTCGAAAGTACTCTAAATGGGCGACGATGCCTGAAATGGTTCAACAATCAAGCGGTTCGAAACGGAATTCGTTGAATACACTCGAGAACACCGAGCTAACTAAAACGCCCGATCGGGAGGGACAAGGCAAAAGAAAAACGAGTTTCATCGTCTTCTTCAACCAACGAAAGATTAGATAACATTGTGGCTAGGTTAGAAAATTTTAACGCCACATATGAAGAGCTCGAAGCAAAGAAAATCCGGTTGAAATCGAAGGAAAGTAAGTGGAAAGATATCAAATGTTGGTGATGGAGACCGATCACATTGAAGAGAAGGAATGTATCAGGATCGAAAAGTTGAAGGCGCAAATTCTCAACGCACTTGATGAAGAATGAACTTTTATGATATTGTTAGTAGTTATGGTTTTTATGTTATTTTTAGTAGTTGTTATGTTTTTTAATTATTATTTTTGTAATGTTTTTTTAATTACTAATGAAAAACGTTTATTTATATAATCATAATTTTTTGGATTTAAAAAATAAATAAATGTGATGATGATATGACGGTAAGCAATGAAAACCATTTCCATCGTTTGTGATACTTTTGAAGGGACAATAAGTAATGAAAACTACACCTGATAGTCTGATATTATCTTTCAGAAAATTTGGATTCAAAAATTCGGATTTAAATAAGGGAAAATATAAAAGTTATATTTTATTTTTGCAATAGCAATATAATCCCAAGATACCAAACCCAAATACCTTTGAGTCTTTGAGTAAAGAAGTTCATAATTAGTTGTCTTTTGTAGTGGGGTTGTAGGGTCATTCAAAATATCTAATGTGAGTAGATCTTTCAAAAATCTCTCTCATCTCTAGACTCTAGTGATGAACACATGAAATATGAGGATTAGGTTTTCTCAACCCTTAAATATCTCTTAAAGTATTCCCTTGCCAATAATCTTCGGTTCAAGTGGTTGAGATGAGATACCTAAGACTTCAATAAAATGTGAAGGTGTTGAGTTCAAGTCCCACTTATGATAAAAAGGAGGTTCCAGGTTGAGTCAGGTGGTTTTCTCACATACTGTGGCTTTCCTCCTAAGGGTGGTGGAGATGATCGGGTCGTCAGTGATCCAAATTACCGTTAAAAAAAAAAGTATTCACTCGAGCCACCTACTACAATAACGAGTATTAACGATGGAAATTTGTTATAAAAGATTGCAAAATTAGTTACCCCATCAAAAGCCTTAGATAAATAACACTCTTATGCAAACAATTAAACATAGTCTATCCCACCTTTTCTTTATTGTATTTGGGCTATAGCCTTGTGGTATGTCTAGATTTGGTATTGTAACCATAACATAGTATAGAGTATTTGGATTTATTAATGTAAATTATGTTTTCCGCTACTTTGTATTTGTTATCAATCATTACGTCTAAACCCCTAGTCGGAGTGTGATAGTATACATTTATGTATGTATATATCGGTGCCGGTCCTGAGAATTTAAGTGTCCTGACCGAGCCGGAAAAAAGGCCCATACGAACAAAATATATAAACTAATTTTTTTTTAAACGACGATTAACGTTATAGCAATAAACATAGAAAAAATATAGTATGTTACATGACATACCGTAATAGCTAACCGATTATTCGCGAAGCTCTCCTAACATTCTAAAGATTAAATGGATTACTTTATTAGAGCCTAACAATTACATATTTACATTATAAAGATTAAATGGATTACTGGATTATGGCCCAACCAATCAACCATTACATATTTACATTATAAAGATTAAACGGATTAGGGTCCAACCATTACATTATAAAGATTAAAGAGGGTCCAACCATTATAAAAAGGGTCAAATATGTTTTTAAGTTTTTATAAAAAGTTCCCAATATATAAAACCGGTATATAAATTTTTATAAAAAAACATATATAAATATATATAACATATATATAAAATTTTAGGCCCTCTAAAAAAATGGGCCCTGACCAAAGGTATGGCTCGACTTACCCTAGGGCCGGCTGTATGTATGTGTGTGTATTATTTTTTGTTTTAATTTTTATGTGGAGTGGGTTTTTGACTTGTTATGTGCATTAATGACTTGTATGCTCCATTTACTTTTAACTATAAACAAGTAAAATTCCCCTACGCATTGGCGGTGGAATTAAACTTAAAAATAAAAAAAAGAGAGGAACATAATATTGAATTTAAAAGTTATACGATCACAGATAAAAATTCGCGAGCTACAAAATAAGCGTTAAGGAATACCAATTTGAATTAAAAATAAAAACAGAATATATATTATATTTGATCCGGCTAAATTTTGAATAAAATTTATATCATATCGGTTTTGCTATCCAAAAGAAGGTTGTGACGCAGCTTGTTGCCCGTTTACCTGTCACTTTATTGTAAAAAAAAATATATCGAAACGTAGATAAAAATAAGGATGTTGCAATGTTATGTTCGGAATTTAAGAAAACATTATATTTTAAATGTTATATGATAAAAAAAAATTAAAAAAATAATTATAAAATTATTTTTTATAATGTTTAACATTGTATATGGTCTTATAGGCTAGTAAGAGCTAATTGTCAGGGCCGGCCCTGGGGTAGGCCGAGTCAGGCCGCCGGCCATGGCCTGTTTTTTTCGGGGGCCTAAAATTTTTACGCGGCATGTATATATATATGTTTTTTTATAAAATTTTAAATACCGGTTTTATACATTGGGTTCTTTTTGTAAAACTTAAAAAATTATTGGGCCCTTTTAATCTTTATAATTGTTGGACCCTCTTTTATAATGGTTGGCCCTTTTATTTATTCCATGACCATTGAGTTATTTAAAAAAAATCTATGTTTATTGGTTGGGCCTTCTTTAAACTTATAATAGTTTTTTTATTGTTTTTATTTATTACATACTATATTTTTCTATGTTTATTGTTATAACGTTAATCATCGTTTAAAAAAAAATTAGTTTATATATTTTGTTCGTAGAGGTTTTTTTTCCGGCTCGGCCGAGGCACTTAAATCCTTAGGACCGGCCCGGCTAATTGTTAAGATAATTATATAATTTAAAAAGAAAAAACTCCTAAACTAATATATAGGCAAGTGTAACCCTCATCTCATAGTATAACAAGAAACAAGTATGGCTTCAATTCGTTAAGATAATTATATAATTTAAAAAATCTTATTTCATTTGTTAATTACTATACTTGATAAATAGCTTGTAATTAATGAACCTAGCTCTAATATGCAAATAAACAGAAATAAAATATGCAAACTCAATATATTGAGCTTGAATCACGATAACTATTCAGCAATCAAATGTTATAATCAAGGTTTTAGTATATTGAATAATTCCTCAATAAGTTAGAGTCCAATTATTATCAAACAAAGAGAGCGTGACATGGTCTCATGAACTAGCGTTACGTGGTCCATCGCGTTCCAAGATATTCATCACAAATAAAATATCATAGTACTTGCAATAAAAGCAATTTATAATATTTTGAAAACATGACATGTAAATCGTGTGAAATAATTTGAAGCATGATTAGTATTCAAAATACTAACGTTACACAGTTCGTTATCTAAAAGTATACATATAGAGTTTAACTCTTTGATTATTTTAATCCCGAACATTAGACATAACAACAAGTTCTAAATTTTTCCATTACTCAAGGAATTAAACATATTCATATGATGGTTTCACAAAATCAAAGGAAATAACCACATGTTCATAAGATATTTATTATCAAAAATTAACGGCGGTCTCCTCTCTTTGAATCGAGGGAGATCTAGCCTTTTACAAATAAAAATCTATCATATAAAAACATAGGGTTCAAGTGAGAAGATCTTGGATTCAAGTTTCACTTGTGACAAAAAAAAGGTCCAGGTTGGTCAGGGGATTTTCTCAGCTATGATGGTTTTACTTTTGAGGAAGGTGGAGATGATCCGATCAGACAGTGACCCGTCAGTAATCCAAATTGCTATTAAAAAAATATAAAAACACAGGAATAACATAAAAGACATTGAAATTATCAACAACGATCATAAAATGATTGAACCTTACCTTTAGGCTTTAGGTGGTCCTAGCTTCTCAAAATCCGCTCCTCGGGCTTTCAACTTGTGGTACTTCATGTTGATACAATAGGGATGTATCTATGTATATTTACTCTACACAAATTCAACTTTCTTCTATAAAAAAAATAATATTTATAACTTATAACATTTTATGAACTTACAGCATGTTCATAAAATACGTTTAACACGATTAAATATAAATAGTTCAATAACATGAATGACACGACATATTTAATACATGTATTTATACGATTCATTTTACTGTTCTAATCATAATTTTTTTGAAAATATTGTTATAGATTATTATAGTAATATATAAATTTATTGTTTTAATATATTTTATTTATAATTTAACTTTTATATATTATATGTGTAGGGATTATAATAAAGATATAATAAACGAGAGAAATATGATTAATAAAATAACTAAATTACAGTTGTAGGAAATAAGTTTTATAGATTTGACCCAAACGCCAAATACCCGCACCCTGTTCTCCCCCATACCACTTTATAAACCCATTCTTTTAAGCTACACTTTCTTCCAATAATCAACAAACATAACACCATGTCATCCCACCACCGCAACCGCTCTCCACCACCGCCTCCGCCGCCACCATCATCCAAACCCAACATAACCACCACGCTCTACCACACCCACATCGGCATCTTCGCCCTCACCTGGTCTCGCACTCTATTCGGTCGATCCCTCCACCTCCACCTCCTCCCCTCCGCCGCCGCCGCTGACGACAACGACTCCGACAACATTTCCACCGCTTCACCCTTCCACCTCCAAATCAAACCCTTCGTTTTCTGGAACCGATATGGATCCAAGAAAATCCCAATTTCCCAAAACAAATCCGATTTCATCCAAATCCACTACGATCTCTCCCGGGCCAAATTCGGATCCGGCCCAGAACCCGTTTCCGGATTCTACATCGCTGCCACCATATCCGGCCAAATGACACTCCTCATCGGAGACTCCCTGAAACAAGCCTACAACAAAACCAAATCCACCCAATCCATCAAAAACCAAATCACCATCCTCCGCCGGGAACACGTCTCCGCCATATCCAACAAGAAGTACACCACCAAAGCCACTTTCCGGGGAAAAACCAGAGAAATAACAATCGACTGCACTCGCGTCGCCGTCACCGGCGCCGGCGACGACTCCCGATTGTACTTCTCCGTCGACAACAAAAGAGTACTGGTGGTAAAACACCTACAATGGAAATTTAGAGGAAACGAAAGAGTCGAAATCGACGGCGTTCACATTCAAATCTCGTGGGACGTTCACAACTGGCTGTCGGAAGAAGAAATCGACGATAGCTACGCATTGTTCATGTTCAGATTTGAAAAGTCCGGATTCGATTACCACGAAGACGACAAGTTTTTAGCCCGATTGAACGCATCCGGGTCGGGCATTTCCGGGATCGGATCCGGGTTCGGGTTTGGGTTCGAAATGAAGAAGATGAAGAAGGAGAAATTGAAAAGGGCGAAGAGCTCGTCGTCTTCGTCGCTGTCGTCGGCGTCGTCGGGGTGTGGGTCGGTGATGGAATGGGAGAGTGTGGAGGAGAATGAACTGAAAGGGCCTTCTGGGTTTTCGTTGCTGGTTTATGCTTGGAAGAATTAATTGATCATGGCGGTTGGAAACCAGGAACGGTATACTTTTGATTTTTTTTTAATCTTTTTTTTTAATTGTACAGTGAGATTATTCGGAATTAATTTTTGATTTAAATATTGTTGGAGGTTAATTTTCTGGAGAGAGTGATTCTTTGGTTACGGATTTGTTGTTTATATATCATACAAGATTCTCATAATTAATGCTTAAGTTTATATATTAATTGCTCATGATTTTCTTCATCATTTATTAGTCTAGCGGTTACATAATCAATTTTTTTTTAGTTAATTACATAATCAAATATGTATCCCTGTTAAAACAAAAGATACAAATGTATTATGTTCTTACTATTCTGTATTTTAAGTTTGGTTACGTGTTAAATTTATCTTTACGTACATAATTTAAGAATAAATAAATAGAAAACAAATTTTAAGTAAAGAAAATTAAAAGCTATTTGTTCATACTTCTTAGTATTAGCGAGATATAATAATAGTTAGAAACATAGTAATGTAAACGGTTACATAACCATCTAGTTAAGAATCTTAAAATGTATTTAAACGTAATATTTGATATATGTAATGAAAGTTTGAAAAAGAGTGATATAAACGGTTACGTAACGGTGTATGTATAATAGTTAAAAGTAAAATTATAAATATATTATGTGATTCTTGCGGTTTTATGTTTTAAATTTAGTTTCTTATTAAACGAGTTTATAAATTAATAAATAAATAAAAAAACTATTATTATATCTCGCTAATAAATAAATAAATATAACATAACTACTAAAAGAACTAAAATTTAATTCATAAAATTATTTGGGAACGATGTAAACAATGTATCAACAAGTAATCTTACAATATCTCAATTTTAAGTTCTATTTCTTTTTTCAAAAATATTTTGAACAAACATTCAAAATGCATTCTTTTGAGTAGAAAAGGTGTAGGGAACATGTAGATCACGTTTAGTGGATGATTATTTCCAAAACTAGGAGTTCTCAATTTCTCATAGTCATAGGGTTAGTATTCAAGTTTATTGGATCTGTTTAAAAACCGGCTTGAATTCTGATTGAAACTCATGCAACCAACTTGAATTTAAATATTTATGGTCTAGTGGTATTGGTGATTGCCCCGTAACAAAAGTGGTATGAGTTCAAATCCTACAAATGCAGGTTTATATGATATTTTAAGAGTAAAATAGTTGTTGTTCAAATATATGACATTTGGAAACCGAATCCAAAACCTATTTAGGAATTCGATTCAGGTTCGAAAACTGGTTAAAACCAAGAATCAATAAGTCCGAATTATCTAAATTTGATTTGGTTCGAATTTTAATATCTTCGAGTAACATTCAAATATCCACCCGTTTATGGAACATTATACAATCATATATGATAGTCTAGAATATATGTTCTGTTTTGGTATATTTCATAATGTTTAATACGATTTAGAAATGCAACATTAATCTGATAGTTTAATATAAAAAAAATATGTTACAACTATTTCATTAATTAAATACTTCAAAATACTAGTTGTAAAGACAAATAATGACAAAAATATGAGTCATAATCGACTATGAGAGTATCTTATTAAAATTAAATACAAGCAAATAAGATTTCTTAATTAAAATAGTTACGTATAAAAATATATAATATTATTTAAGGTTATTAGAATAAAAAGAATATTATGATTCTTATAACAGAATTTTCACAAAACAACTAACACTAACTTTTAACTCTTAGTTTATTTGATTAACATAAATGTTTTAAAATATCGTTTAGATAACTAATAATCAGATTTTAAGTGATAACTTGTAACAATTTTATATCCTTTGCCACTTTTGTTATTAAAACTAAGTTGCTTGATTACGAAACCCTTATTTTGTAATTATTGAAATGTATTGTAGTTATTTAATAAATATTAGTAACAATTTGTTTGAATTATGTGTTGCAAGTTCACATGTTGCAACTAACAAGAGGACAAATTTATAATATTTTTACTTGATATAAATAAATAGCTTATAAAATATTTAAATATTTTTTGAATATTTAAATAACAAAGCAATAAAAGAATATATATAAATAAAATCACGAAAGTGGTAATCTTTTAGTGTGTTACATATCTATAATCATGTTAGAGAAAAGTTACATCCCTAACCATAAGATACCCGACTCCACTTTGGTGTATATATATTTTTTTCTCGTGTATCAAACTTTCTATCCATTAATGCTAACTTAAATGCACATGATACGGGACGTATAGTCGTGTATCATTAGAGAACGTCCATTACATGGTAGTTAACTCACAAAGTTTCAATATCTACATGACCTTAAATCTCGTATCAGCCATTTTCTATGTATCAATATCAGCAATGACAACCTGATACTTCCAAATGTCAAAGATATTTACGTGATACTCGAACATAAGTTATATAAATCTTCATCAACTTCATACAAGCATGAATCAATATGGGACATAGAAGCCATTTAAACACATATAGAGAATAAACACACACACACATATAGGGGAAGGTTTCACTAAAAAGTGGTTTTTCGCTAAGAAAAACGCTAAGAAATGGATCAAACGAACTCCGATTGAGCTCATTCCGGCGGCGTTGGAACCGTCTCATCAAACCCTAACCCGCCCTCAAAAACCTAAACCCCCCTCCACCCGCACCCCCAAAAACCTAAATCCCCCCTCCAACCCCACCCCGAAAAGCCTAAAACTCCCACCCACCCCCCCAAAAACCTAAACCCCCCCCCCCACCCCCTCAAAAAAACCTAAATCCTAAGGCTAAAACCCTAAAATTCAACCCTAAAATCTAAATCTTAAAAGCTAAGATGGTAGAGTTCGACGAGACGGTTCCAACGCCGCTGAAATGAGCTCAATTGGAGTTCGTTTGATATCGTTTCTTAAGGTTTTTGTCATTTCTTAGGTTTCTTAGCGAAAATCCACTTCTTATTTGAGTCTCCCCCTATATATAATGACGCGTTAGAGGTTTGTTAGGGAGACCATTGAATCAATATCGAATATAAAAGCCACTAAAGTAATGTCAGAAGTATTTTGCTCAAAAGACCAATCTAACGATGCTCACTTGTCTTGATCAACTAATCATGCGAGTGATTATAGGTATGATTTTATGAACTGTCACCATGTTGGTACACGGGTTGCACTTGTTAGTGGTTGTTATTGTAGGATTGGTAGAACTAGAACTATGTTATTTTACATGTTAAACTGTAGTCTTTGTAAGATGTTCATATTGCAACCATCTTAAAGATTAAGAGAACTAGGAATTTTACCCACCTCGTGTTGCTGCGGCGGCGTCAAATTCCTCACGGTACCTTAATGGTAACGGCATCCGCTATAGCCTAAAAAAAAGAAGTTACTATTCATTTTGCTAAGGTTTTTAAATAATAAGAAGAATGATTGAAAATGAGTATTATATATTATACAAAACGACAACACTCCATGAGCGGATACATTGTGACAGTAGTGAGTACTGGTTTGGGTTGGGGGTAGCACCCCGTATAACCCCAGAAAGAAGGGTTTTTTTTATTATAGTTTTAAGCAAACGTGCGGGCCTATTATTTGTGTGAATATGGGCTGTGGAGGCCCACTAAAGAACGGTGAATAAAAACAAGTTTTTACTTCTAATTTTGACTATTAATGATAAAAATTGAAACCCAACTGCCCGCCCCTGTTCCAATATCGGCTTCTTGCCTTTCATGCTTTTTGACTACATGGGCCAACTGGTAAGTTTTTTATTTCATTATGTTCATGAATTTATAATTGTTTAGTTAATATTTGACTTGTTTAGTTTTATTTAGGTAATTTTGTTTTCTTGTATTTTATTTTATTTACTTAACTAGGGATCGGATCATTTGAGAACTCTCAAATATTTTAAGAACTTTAAGAACTCCTCACAACCAATCATTTAATTTGGTTTTATTATAGTTTTAAGCAAACGTGCGGGCCAATCAAATAAGTTATTGACATATTTACATACGTGCAATTGTCATGTTTAAGTAACATTTGCATATATTCAGTTGTTTACACATGTGTAAGTGACATGTTTACACATGTGTAAGTGATATGTTCACATATGAATAAAAACGATTAAAATGAAAATAGAAAACAAATTTTGAAACTAAAGTGAAGAATAAAAACGCAGATCACTCCGAGAACAAAAATCACCAGCATAAGAAATCTTCAATGCATCACCATTAATGTCAATATATTTATACATTCACAAAAATAATAAAAAAGTTAAATGTTAAAAGAAAGAAACATTGTTCTTTTGTATGTTTATAACATGTAGATTACTTGATAAAAGTATTTTTAAATTTCTCAATTTGAGTTCAAAATGTGCCAACAAAAAATAACAATGAATTTGAATTTGGAAACGAAATTAGATATAAAAATAAAATGATGATAATCGTAAAAAAACATTCACAAAAATAATAGAAAAGTTAAATGTTAAGGAAAAAACATTGTTATTTTGTATGTTTACAACTTGCAGATTATTTGAGAAAAACAAATTTTAATTTCTCAATTTGAATTTAAAATGTGCAACCAAAATTAATCTGAATTTGGAAACGAAATCAGATATATAAAAATAAGATGGTGATAATAAAAAAAAACGATTAAAAGTAGGGAAAAAATCGAAATACATGGAGTTTTTTTAGGGAGTGATAATCGGACTAGTTTTTGTATAGCATGAGAATTTAGAAACTTTTCCCTTTTCCCTTTTATTAATCCAATTAAATATCTCTTAAATTACAATCATACCCTTGTTTAATCACATCCATTGATTATTAAGATCAAAGGCTAATTGAAGTTCTTAGAGTTCTTATAAAAAAAGGAGTTCTCAAAATATTTTAACCCTACTTAACTATATACTTAACTTTACATGTAAAACATAATTGTAAGAAGTATATTTTTTTTATGTTTTTGAGTTATACTATGTTTTTTTTGCCTAATCTATATTTTTCCCCCTATCGAAAGTTACTGATTGTATCACCATGTTTTTAATTTAGCAAAAGAAAACACGTATATGCGTCCAGTCCGACGACATATGTTTCTAAAATGTATGTACCTTTTCTGTTTTTCAATTTTTTCGACCGACAAACACACATACTCTTTAGTCTACACCTACTCTACTCATAATATCAGCACACCTGCACTCCGCATGGTTTAAACCCATAATCATTTTGGTTAGGAAATACACCACTTTACCACCAAGATGTCTCACTGGGAACTTCTGCTTTTCAATATTATCGTAAATATGTTGTTAGTGTTCATACATTCTCGTCTTTGGATTAGTTAATAATGTCAACATGGCATTATGTCCTTAACTATTTAATATCATGTGTTAACAACATTGGCATCACACATGGCTCGATATGTTTTACCATTAGAGGAAGAACTTGGTGGAAAAGCATGAAATAGTTATTTTCTTAGGGATTTATACCTTGTCAAAATAGGTTGATATGTACACACAACAAAATGATTATTTTCGGTATTTTTTTACTAACTTCTTTTAGAAAACATATAGTGTAATCGCGGCCTTTCTGTACTACCAAGATTGTATTATATTGCTAAGATCGATCACTAAATTAGTAAGATCATAACATGTAGACATTTTTAACCTATTTGACCACCAAAAAATTCAACGTAAATGTTAGAACTAAGAATTCTTAAGTTTAGAGGTAAGTTCAAAATATAACCATTAAATAAATATGAATTAAAGTCTTTTAACTCTTTTAGCTTTGATCATAGAAAGAACAAAGGAGGAAATGATCATGATAAATGAAATGGAAGATGCATAAAAGATGAAAATCTAAGCTATCTATTAGAAATTTTGTTCGTCGGGAGTCTTTTCGGTTCATTCTATCAAAGTGGGGCTTGCAAAACGATTAATTTTACTAAGAATAGGTTGTTTCAATGGTTCAAATGGCTGCAAAAAAAAAAGATCAATTTTCTCGGATGGAGGGCTGGGATGGATAAACTCCCAACTAAAGTAAGGCTTGCAAAACGAAACGTTGGTATACCCTCAATAGTGTGCGATTGGTGTGGCTCGACACTAGAAAATACTGATCATCTGTTTATCAAGTGTCCTATTGCAGATTCAGTGTGGAAGTCAGCGTCTCTATGGTGTAACATAGCGGTAACATTGGGGAAAAGACAATCGGAAGCAAGGCGTACAAGAAAATGGAAAGCTAGCAATGATAGAGTTTTCAATAATGTTAAAAAGGGGCCTGATAAAATAGCGGAGGAAATCAAGGTGAGCTCGTTCAATTGGATTAGATATAGAGAAAAATTCAACTCGATTGAGTATAGGGGTGTTCAATATTTGATTTCAAACCCATTAAACTGATAACCGAATCGAAACCAAAACCGTTTAAAACCAAACCGAATTACATATTTGGTTTGGTTTAGGTTTCAAGATTTTGAATTCGACTTGACCCGAAAAACCCGAATTGGGTTATACCACTATTTTAATCCATATTTTATAGTTAACCCAATTCATTTATATCAATAACCAATACCCATATAGGGTGAGGTTCAAATGCTAACAAATATTTATGTGATAACCATGATAACCACTCTCAAACATAGTGTTACGTATATGTAACAATTATCATTATGTTAATGTTACATATATGTAAACACTATGTGTCACGTATATGTAACATTATTTGGTACGTATACGTAAGACTCATCATTTCCGTATTTACATTCAAAATATTTATTCAAGATACTTAAATACTATTTTAACAATTAAAGAAAAAAATAATTTATAAATTATGTGATTGTTTTATAGTGGTTAGCACGGTTATCACATAAAAAGTTGGTTAGTATTTGAACCCTTTCCTACCCATATATGGATTATAAATCATTATTTGATGAAATTATGTTTTTTGTTTAGACTTTCATAAAATGTTGTGTTGTTTAAACCGAATAAGTTATGACTACCCAAAAGAAAAAATTTTTTTTTTTTGCTAAGTCGGTTTGTTAGGTTCAAACCGAAACCAAGCCGAATTACAATGTGGTTTTAGGTTCGAATGAGGTTTCCTCAAATATGGCTTGGTTCGGATTGTGGTTTCAACAAAAAAAAATTCCAACCCGAACCGAATAACCTGAAAAACCCGCAACCCGACCCGATAAACACCCCTAATTAAGTAGAATGATTGGTGTAATTTTGATTTGCTCTTGTAATCCTGTGGATTTTATATTCTAGCTTCTCACTAGCTAGAATAGTCCCTTTTTGATTTACATATATCTTATCTTGCCATTCAAAAAAAAATCTATTAGAAATTAAAATATTATTTAAGAGTTAAAAATATATTATTTATTTTCTAATTATCTAGTGGTAATGGACTACTAACTTTAAACATCAAATTAAACCAATTAAGGCACCTTGTGGGATCCATGATCATGCGATTCTTGAAGTAGCCTATTGTAATTGTGTAATAATGATTAATGCTCTCAAGCGTATTCTCCATTACATTAATGGCACCTTAGATCATGAACTAAAACTACACGTGTCATCGACATCCTGTCTCATAGCATATTCAGACGCTGATTGGAGAGGTTATCCGGATACTCGTTGTTCCACCTCTAGGTATTGTGTGTTCTTGGGTGATAATTTTTTATCTTAATTGGTCTTTCAACCGACATGCTATCTCTCGCTCCAGTACTAAAGTTGAATACATCGGAGTTGATAATGCACTTTCCAAAACATGTTGGATAAGTAATCTACTTCTTGAGCTTGGAAGTCCTTTACTTTGTGCCTCCATCGTCTATGTGACAATGTCAATGTCGTTTATCTGTCCAACTAGTACAACATCAAAATACCAATCATATTGAGACTGACATTCACTTTGTTTGGGTAAAAGTGGCAATGGCTCAGCTTTGTGTTCTTGTTCCACCAACCTCCTGATATGCTGACATCCTTGTTTGTCGGTTTTTTCTTCATTTTGAATGTTCGTCTTCCTTCCGTTCAAGCTGTGGATGTGTAATAAGTATTGTAAATTTGGGATAAGCCCATTAGGATTTTATACTAGAATTTTGTTTCAGTCTCTACATATACACATTATATTAGAATTTTGTTTCACTTTCTACATATACACATGTACATTGTACCTTTGAGTACACATAATACATAAAACTTTTAGAAACATGTTTGAACATTCCTACTGGTATATTACTTTGGCGTGTGAGTCTTTGGTGTCAAACCATAAGCCGCACAGGAGGGGTCTTGTCTGTGTGCGTCTTGGTGTGAGTAATACGGGAACACATTTTATCTAAAGCGTGGAAAAATGGTGTGTTTTTTATGGTGCGGTTCATGGTTTTTCTTTCGTGTTGTTTCATTTCGTGAGGTGTGAGTTTACTCTTTTCTTGGGGGTGGGGATTCATTGGTTTCTTAGATCCTGCATTGCTTCAAATGATCCACTGTTCTAAACGAATTTTGGCCACAAAAAACATAAGGGGTGGGGGGCTTTGGGTTCATCAACTTGGGGTGAGTGAGTTCTTTGGTGACAGTATCATATTCCGCAGAGGGTTTATTGAGTGTGTGTGTGTGATTCTTCGTTTTGTGTGATTTCATTTCTTGTTGAGTGAGTAATTCTTTTCAGGGTGGGAGTAAAATATTGCATTGGTGTATCGTATAATACTATGTCCAGCTTCCCGCCGGCTTGATTAATAAATAAACTTACTTGCGGTTAAAAAAAATGCATTTTAAAATTTAATTAAAAAAGTTTGGTGTATTAATGTAGTGCACACATTGTGTGAATGATTAAGCGGAATTATCACACCAAGCAATTGAAGAATAACTAGATTAACACCAACACCAAACGATTACTCGATTGATTATGAACTGAAGAAGATTACAAAGAAAATGAATTGAGAAAAATGAACAGAAATTGAATGCGTACATTCTAAACTGAATTGCCACCTATTAAACCTAATCACAGCTCATTAACAGAAAATTAACAAACTTAGAATCAAGATTGACATCTTCAGCCCCTCAAACTTTTGCCATTAAGCAAACAACCCCTTGTACTTTGAGAACCTTGACAATTTGACTTTAAATGTAACTGTTGACTTTATTAGTTGACCTTCTTGTTTGACCACTACACTAACACATTGAAAGCAAAAACGGTTTAGTGTAACCATATTCTAAAAACATTCTCTTTGTATACTGATTTATTGCAAGTTTTATGCACACTTTTTTTCTCAACATCTCGTTTTTTTCCCACAATATATTGTTAGCATGATAATTAAGCACAAAAATAGAACATGACATTTTTCTAACGGTGAACAACAACGAAATGAGATCAAATTCGGCACGTGTCTACACAAATTAATTACCAAAATATTTACATAAATCTCATTTCTTTACAAATGAAGAATATTCACACTTGTAGCACAATCGCACATCAAGTAGGCCATTAACATGCCTCATTTTATTTCACTTCAAGATTTCTTTCACGTACTCAAAAACCTAGCTAAAAAAAACCATAGTTAAGTTCATGGTTTATGGTTTAGGGTGCGGGAGGTTTGTTGTTATGTTTAGCCGCAACAACTGCTGGTCTAGGCGGTATCTCATTCCAACCATCGGGAAGAAGACAAGAATAAATAAAATCTTCAAAACCCACAAAATCGCAAAAAGTTAATTCATTAATAATCAAATCGCGGTTTAAAAAGCTGGAAACTTTACTCAAGACGAAATCTATGATTCTTACTGAGTCGAGCGAGTCGGTTGACCCAACCAGGGATCGACTTTTTGGTCAACCTTCGACATGTATCGTTGGCGAAGTGGTTGCAGTTCCTGTAAATAATGTTGTAACCGTTCCCAGGATACTCTTTTGCCAACTTTTTTATGAATTCTTGACAGTCTTTTTCACTCATTTCTGTTCTTCCTATTAAAATAGATTTTCTTACATGTAAACCTTGAAAATGTCTTGGTTCCAGTTTAACAACCCCGGGTTTGGAACTGTCACTACCACCAAACGCGTACTCGACCCCGTAAACTGTCCAAAAACCAGAAAGTTATAAACTTGAAGCATTCGAAGACTATGTAAACAGAAAAGATATTTACAATATTAAACAAGATTACAAAGAGATAATGTTCAAATAAAGATTGTATCTTGATTTAATTGCCCATTCTTGCACAATGTGGTGTCAAAGTTATCGACTTTATCGATTTGGGTCAAAAATATGTTCATTTGGCATTTCACAAGACCAAATGCTAGTATGCAATGAAAAGTTCAATGCTTCAAAAAGCTTTATGACAAGTTAACTGATTGTTCTATGTTAAAAAAAGTCAACGTTTGACTTTTAGAGTGTCAAATTAGTTCATTTGAACATCAAAATTAACAAGAATTCATTATATTATCACAAGGCCAACATTATTAAAGATAATAAAAGTTATAGAACCCAAAACATCAACACCCACAACAACTTTGAATGAATTGAATTAGCAAATTCAACCAACAATGCAACAAATATTCAAAATTGAAAATAGTAAAGGTCAAACCTTGAACACCAGAGTGATAAAATCCAAGACCAAACCAATACGCGTAACGGTTAATGGGCATAAGATCATACACATTTATATAAACCGGAGTCCCTGCCTTCTTTTTCTTTTGAATCATCCCACACAACATCTTTCAATAATCCCGAACAAACCCTTCACAAATCGCATAACACCCACAAAAGATCTATCAAATTCACCCTTTTTTCTATCTTTAAAAGCTCCAAAACACACCCTTTTGAGTACCAATAACAAACCCGCAAAAAAAAATTAAAAAAATAAACTTTTTTTTTTGCAGTTTCAAAATTGATCGATTGAGTTTGATGTTGGGGTTTGTGGGAATTGAATTAGATATATATCCCAAACAAACCCTTTACATCATGGATCATCTACATTCATAATCTGTTTATTCTGTTCAAGGCAAGAAGCGGGAGGTTTCAAAAGAATCGGAGGAACCTGAGGAGGCAAATGGGTTGTCAGGTTTTTTGCAAAATATTCACCTTTTGTCCCTTAACTTTAAGTGTTTTGACAAATAAAAGAGTAAACTGTATTTTTCGTCCCTGAGGTTTACCTCAAAAATCACTTTACGTCCCTCTTACTTTAAAACTGTTATTTGCGTCCTCGTAGTTTCTATTTTCATCACTTTTCGTCCTCGGATCAAACGTCCATTAATCAATAGTTAGCCTTCAGGGCCAATGGTGTCATTTCACTTCATATTTTGAGGCTATTTTGGTCTTTTCCACCCCAATTGTTTGAGTTAACTACAGTTTTCGTTCCTGAGGTTTACATCAGAAAATCAGGTTTCGTCCCAGTAACTTTAAACCTCCCCCATCACCACCACAACCACTGGTTTATTCAGCGCCACCACCACCGGTTTATTCATCCCCACCGCCACCTTCGCCGCCACCGCCAGTTTACTCACCACAGCCTCCACCACCACTGTCACCTCAACCACTGCCTGCCCCAAGTCAAGGACGAGTGTCGCAGGAAAAACAAGGTGGTGGTTGCGGAAGGTTTCTGATGCAACTAGCTAATGGAGGAGCATGAAAGAGGGTGGAGATGGTGAATGGCAATGTACATTGGTCGTATTTGCGACGTATGGACGGTTGACAATGCTTTTGTCGCCATACTATCGCCGGAAAAACGAATACGCTACTGACGTCTTATTTCGAGCTTTTGAAGACTGGGGAAACGTCACAGAAGCTGGAGCTGGTTAATGGTGGTGGTGGCTGGTCAGTATGTGGACGGAAAGGACGGTTTCTGGTGGTATGGTAGGCTGCCGGAAGGTAGTGATGAAGAAGATGGGGGTGGTGATGAAGAAGATGGGGTGAGGATGAAAAGTGTTAGAAATTTGTAACCTCAGGGACGAAAACCGTTAAAGCAAAAGAGGCATTTTAGTCATTTCATAAATTATTTAACAGATCCATAACGGACGTTTGGTCCAAAAACAAAAAGTGATGAAAATAGAAACTACGATGACGCAATTAGAAGTTTTAAAATAGAAGGGACGTAAAGTGATTTTTGAGGTTAACCTTTTGACGGAAATTACGGTTTACTCCAAATAAAAACTAAAGTTTTAATTATTTTTTAAATAAGTATGAAGAGTCTTTTTTTTGTCATAAGTAACTTCACATGCTTCATACCACCCTTGATGTGCGTTCATTTGACTACTCTTGATGCCACCATGTCATTGTATCTCCACACAAAAATTATCTAGAATGTCATGTGTATGATCTTATATTTAATTTAATGTCTACTTTATTCATGTAAATGAACCGAATGAATATGAACGAGGGTATATTCATGTTTGTTTATTTAACTTTAACCGAATATAAACACAACAATTAATTGAACACATTTTTTGTTCATGTTCGTTCGTTAATAAAATGAACATGTTTGTGTTCGTTCATTAAAAATCTAAACGAACAGTTTACGGTCTTTATTTACATTTAGTGAATTATTTTTTAACCCACATTATCTTTTTTTTTTGAAAGGCTAACTTCATAAAAAACCGCCAACCCTAAACCGGGGCAGCAACCAAAACGAGAAACCAGAGTACATAATTACAAAATTACACCAGTTGACCCAATAGATGTTCTTCACATTGGATATGCTTTTAAACCACAAGAATCCTACCGAATTTATGTCACTAATGATGTCTTTTACCTGCACCACCTTGTTGTTAAATTTGAAACCATTCCTAGCACGCCACAAACTCCAGCAATCGATCATGATGATCCCGTGCAACACATCTTTTTTCGAAGTCGACATACCCACATAATTATGATTCTCCAAGAGATCTCTGAAGGAAAAGGCAAACAAGTTTTGGATCCGGCACCAAGAACTAACAAACTGCCACACAGCTGTGGCCACTACACACGAAGTGAAGAGGTGATCAACCGATTCCTTTCCGAACTCACACAAAGGGCACATCGCATCTTCAATGATAATATTCCTGTTTCGTAATGCAACAGTAGTAGGAATTTTCCCCAATTCGGCCCGCCATGCGAAAATATTAACTTTCGAAGACACCCACTTGCACCATTTCATAACATACCTGTTACTAACATCGCTACCAAAGGACAACAACTTTTTCACTGCACAGACACTAAACTCAGTCGATTGCCCTCCTCTCCATGCCCAAGAGTCCCTCCTATCCGATAGCAAAACAGAAGAAACCAGCGCTTCTAGATGCCGCTTCTCAAGCTAATTCAGACACAGAAGATGGCATTCTGCGCCACTGCCAAAACAGCCCATGGACAGTTATTTTATTCTTTATACTTTCCTTCATATTATATCTTTGTTTTTAATCATTTTAAGGTCTATATTCATGATCCCAACTTAATCATTCCCATAATCTGGAGTATCTAGATTTAATTACGCAATGATACAAGTTTTATAACAGTCATATCAAGAAACGTGTATGTACAATACCACAAGTATCAATCATTTTCCTTGTACTAACATGAATCATAGTGTTCATGATAAATAAAATAGGGACAAGTATTTAAAAGTATTCTTATATTGGTTTGCCTTAGAAATATTTTATTGTGCCCGGTTTACGTAAACATTATCTTTACCTCTTTAGCATAGCATAGAAAGCATTAGATTTAGAATATGTCTCATACACATTCGGCTGAAAATTTTTCGCTCAGAAGTGTTAATTTATACGTATTCGAATTCGGCCGAAAATTTTATAGGTATAAGTTCCGACCCCCTGATAGGAAAAAAAATCCCGGCACTCCTGCGTTTTTCTTCAAGCTTCGCAACTGCGTGTTTTATTGCACCAAATACCTAACCCGTGCATTTCATGTAACACAACACGTAATCCAATGTCTAGATGTCATCGAATTCAGAACATTACATGACATGTGTAATGACACATGTAATGTGATAATGTTTTAGGGTTTTCTTTGATTTAACATTGAACTTTTACAAACTCATAGATTTAAGCTTTTAATCGTCTATGAAACTAATGTTTAAACATGAAATCTAGCTAACAACTTTAATTTTTAAAATTTAAAATTTAAGCCTAACCAGAGCTATATCGGACTTAAAATTCATTTATATGATTTTTATAACATGATTGTATTTATAAAGATTATTTTTTACATAAGAAATCATACTTGTAAACCTTTAATGATAATGGTTTATATTTTTTTCCTCAATATCTCCTCTATGAATTACCCCACACTTAAGTATGTTAATTATACTATCATAATTTCACTATGTAACAAAATATTAAAATAATATTCTCTACATTAACACAATAATTAAAACATGTTATTTTGGCACATCTTCTTGGACCAAGGAAATAGCAATAAATACACCATCACATGGAGTGTTATCTTGACCATGTAAATCCCAATAAAAATAACCAAAATAACAAAATGGACCCCTTTAATCAGAATATTCAAATCAATAACAATCCACACTATGCATGTTTCTCTCTGAGTACCCATAAAGATTGGATTGCCATATGAACTCTGACTAGATTCACATTCATTACTTATGGGCTGCATATACATCCCACCAACTTAAAATTCAAAATAAATATGTCCCCTTTTGTAAATAACAACTTGCCCACAGATCTTTGGGGTAAAATCTTCTTACTTCAACAGATTTGTGACGATTATCGTTCATTTGGTCAAGAACAGTAGCAAAAACATATTATAGTTTCCAGCTGTCGATGCTAAAACGAGTTTGACTAACTCTCATTACGCTTACTTAGTTACTGATTGTTAAAGGTTTCAAATTTGCTCCTGGAGACGGGTTTTTTCTTGTTGATGAACTTGAAGAACGAGAAGTCAACGCAGGTTGACTTTTAGATGCTGGTGAAAACCTGCTTGAATGGCTTCTAAGTTTCTTTTCATTGTTGGAACCATCTTCTGCTCTAATTTGTCTCACTTTCGTCTCGTTTAAACCAGCAGGAAGGACACAATTGCAAAGAAAACCTATAAAAAAATCAACTTAATTATATAAATATTAAGAAGGGTAAACAGTACTTTTCGTTTGATTTACATTTTTATTTTACTATTGGCAGCATAATGCTTTGATAATAGAGCAACATAATAATGAGCAAAACAAGATCCATATTTTGCGTTTGTATCTTAAATGCAGATGTTTCTTGTAGCATAAAAAACTAATCTTGATTCATGGGTTGTAATGATAATAAACATGGGATCATGTGGGAATTCGCCTTGGTCAACTAAATTCTACTCAAACTTGTTTCCTACACCAAGAACATCAAATTTGTATCAAGAAATTAATTAATGTTATTATTTGCTAACCCAAAAAAGAAAAATAAGTAGGAATCAAATGTTCTGAAATTTAGGGGCAAATTGTTGACTTAAGTAAGAATCAAACAAGCAGAAAACTCTGAATTTTGTGAAAAATTCATCTTTTTTTTTACAAAGGTAATCAGATTTGACTTCAAAAGCCAGTGTCTTTTCTCATCCCCTAAGCCAGAAATCATGAGCATATGCAAGAAGGTCCCTAAAATTGCATTATCCCATAACGTATTAAAAATCACCACATATTTTCATTTATTGGAAAATTCTCAGGTTTTAACTCACTAATATGTCCATTTTCTATCATTACAAATAACTTTAGTCTACAAGATTCGAAAAGCTATTTTAAACGTTTTTGCAAATAGTCATGCACCTTCCTAGAACAATAATCTAACATAAAGTTGAAGCTTTCCTCTGAAATTCAAACTTCTAAAAACGGCAATTGGCTTTAAACTTTAAAGGCAAGTTCAACCAAATATTGAGCAAATTCTATAAATCTTGAAAGGCACTCTATCAAATAATATGTCATTTATGAGATACATACCGATTCTAAATGATGAAAAGATTAGAAATTTGGGATCTTACCAAGTCGAGCGAGTCTGTTGACCCAACTAGGAATCGTCCTATTGGTCAACCTTAGACACAAATCATTGCAGAAGTGATTACAATTTCTTGTAATGAGATTATAACTGTTCCCAGTGTACTCTGTTGCTAATTTCTCAATAAACGAACGAACTTCACGGGAGCCAAAATCTGTTCTTCCTATCAATATCGATTTCCTAAATGTAAATCCCGGGCATTTTCTTGGCTCAACTTCAAAAATTCCCGTTGTCGAATGTTCATGAGCACCAAATGCATATTCTACACCATGAACTGCCATAAATCAAGAATCACACTGTTACAATCTTAATAATAGCATATAATAACTAATAATAAACTATGTTCTTTGGTAGAACTAATGATTGTAAAATACTAAAATATAATCTAACATTTTACATTTCCTATTTATATAAATCAAACAATTCTTGCAAAAGTGTAGCTTTTGAACAATTAATCAAAAAAAAATGTTCACTCAACTGATTGAGATCTGCCAGAGTGATAAACTGATAACCATATCCAAGAAATTAAACAATAACATACTAACATAACAATAACCAATGCCTCAATGCTGGTCCAAAAAGAATAAACTAAAATTCAGACAATTTTTTTTTAAAAAGCACAAACCTTGCACACCAGAGTGATAAACACCAAGGCCAACCCAATAAGCATAACCATTGATAGGAGTGAGATCATAAACATTCAAATACACAGGAACAGTCCCTGTTTTCTTTTTCCTATGAATCATCCTGCACAACATCTTTCTTGTTTCCAAACCACAAATTCCAATCTCAAAATTGAAACTGAATTGGGAAATCAAAATCTTGCATAAACCCCACAAAAATTCACACACTTTCAATCTGAAATGACCGATCTTCAATTCAATTTGAACACAAAATCTTCAAGAATTGGTCGATTTGGGGAAAAGTTTCAAACTTTTTCGAATTTTGAAACAAACCCTCTACAATATGGTTCCACTTTCACAAACCCCAAAAAAGAATTCGAGAAATTGGAAGGATTTAAGGGATTTGGAGGAATTTGGGGAGGGATTGGAACTGTGGTTTGCTTTTTGTAATAGAAAAGGAGTTTTCATAGTTTAATAATAATCTACATACATATAGATACAGTAGTCGATGTGGAGAGGAATTGGGGGAATATAATTTGACTGCTTAGGTTGAAACGGCGGCTTTTATGGTTAAGCAGCTTCTATTTGAAGAAACTATGCTTTTGCTTTGGGGATTTTTATACTATTGGGCTTTCTGTTACGTGTATTAAATTGTACATCAAACTTTTTTGGGCTGTCTTTAGTTGTTTAGTTAAACTATTAGAAAAGTTCTCTACTTTTAGTTTATAAAATAAATCAACATATATTTGAATTTAACAGGATTTTAACTAGAATATGTCGAAGAAGTAAAATTGGTTTTGTTTATGGCATGTGACAAACACGATTTCTTAAAACAGATTATATGATTATTCGTGTCTGTTTCTCAATGTATAATAGTTGGAGCAATAATTATACTACCGGAAATGAAGTCGTTGGTCCCAAATAGCTTGGTTTTCTTTCGTGGAATAAAACAAGATTGTGGTACGTGTTTGATAACCGACCAAGATCTAACTATCTAAGTATCTTGTTTTATGAAATGAAACAAAATATGAGAGTTTTCCTCTCTTTTCGAAGTGAACCCGGATGATCTTTCTAGTTGTGTGAAACTCTATCTGATTTTTCTATTGTTGACATAGTTTCCGGTGAGATAGACTTCAACCGATCTCCATGCTAACAAAAGCTCCTCCGATAAGCCTACAACTCACTTTCTGTCTCTACTGGTGCTCTTTCCTGCACAAAGCAACACGTTAAGGAGTCATAGGGAGGGGATAATCCTTGTAACAACCCTCCGGCATGAGAATCAGTCTATTTGATAGAAAAAAGGAGGCTTGAGTTCAGGGAATGAGGAAAAGAGAAAGAGAGATAATGTATGTGTATTATGTTTGCGTATATGTACTCGCTTTTTTCCTTTTCTCATATACTGATTGGATTGTAGGGTTATCTAACCTGAAAAGTGTGAGGATAGTGGGTTCCACCCTAAGGTCATGCACACAATTTTTCTTTTCTTATTGGTGGACATATTTTTTCTTCCAATTAGAGCCTTCCATGTGGCTCTAACCGTTTGGGGTGGTCCCCTTGGCTTGGGTCAAGGGTTGTTCATGATGGGCCTTTGGTTCTTTTTTCTTTAGGTCCCCCCAGTCTAGTATTGGGTGCTAATTTGTGAAGACGATGCTGGACTTAAAATATCAAAAATTGAGACGCCTGATGTATAATAAAAAGGGTATGCTAGGATATGGCCTTAGTGGAGTATATGATGAAATAAGAAATGCCTGTGACCGATGGGTAATAATGCCCTTGTGCGCGCCATAAAATGTCTTGTCCTCGGGTTGTTTATGCAGGTGTAGTCTAGGGGTGTGATTGTAATTTAGGTGGTGGATAGCTGTCAAACCTGGGTATCCGTGCCAGTCGGTATATGTGTTTCGTTGTATAAGGTTTGGTTGTAGTGTCTATGTCGATTCCATATCCTCCTTCTGAGATACTACAATATGTTGAAAAAGTAAATTTGGTTTTGTTTAGGGCACGTGACAAACATGATTCCTTAAAACAGATTATATGATTATTCGTGTCTGTTTCCCAATATACAATAGCTGGAGCAATAATTATACCACCGGAAATGAAGTCGTTGGTCCCAAATAGCTTGGTTTTCTTTCATGGAATAATACATGATTGTGGTACGTGTTTGATAACCGACCAAGTTTCAAGTATCTAGTTTTTTGAAATGAAACAAAAATGTCAAATTTACCAATTTTAATTTATTTTATTAAAAATAAATTATAGTATGACTGTTTTACTCTTATTTTTATTAAAATTTTAAAATTTTCCAAAATTTTCATATTTACCTTTTTTTAAGTAGTTTTTTTTGTCTTTTTTATAATTTTTTTGTTTTTTTGTTTTACATTTCGCTAAAGACTTACTTTTTTTCCGTTTTTTCATTATTTTCTTTTGTTTATGTTTAATATACTATTCTTTGCCATGAGTTTTTGGAGTAACAGTCATAAAAAATAGTGACAATCATCAAAATGAAAACAAATGACAAAGTTTTAATCAATTACGGTACACCAAAATCGACGTAACAATCTCCAAATGCAAAAAAGCAAATGCACAGTTTGACCCATTACGATACAAAAAAAATTCAATTGCTCGACATTGATTAGTTACTTTCACGAACTTTTGTAGTCTTTCCATGTCCCCTTTTATTTGTTGATGGTTGATGTTGATTAGAACCTTGAGACGCCGAATTAGAACCTTCAAAAGAAATTATTAGCGAAATATAAACAAAAATAAAAAAAATATATACAAAATAGACAAACAAAAACCAATTAAAAATGGGTAAATATTAAAATTTGAGAAATATTATAGTTTTAGTAAAATGGATATATTTAATAAGGGTAAGATAGTCATTATATAATTTATTTTTAATTAAATAAATTAAAATGGATAAATTTCATATTTTTTATTAAGGGAGAGGATATATACAATTTTTAATTTTAGGTTGGGTAAATATGCAATTAATGAAATTTACAAGAGGATATATACAATTTTGGTTTTGGGTTGGGTAAGTATGCAATTAATGAAGTTTACAAGAGGATATATGCAATTTTGGTTTTGGGTTGGGTAAGTATGCAATTAATTAAGTTTACAAAGAGATATACGCAATTCTCCCTTAATAATAATTGTGGTTGTGTTAAATTTGACAATTTCATATTTCCGTTGTAAACTTGTAAAATATAATATCTTATTACGTCACGCTTGAAGAGCATTATATATTATACATTAAAAACGTATATTTTAAGAAAATATGATATTTTACGAGTTTAAAGAAGGATATATATTTATCTTATATAAATTTAAGGTTGTTCAAATAACTCAAAATTCGTTCGAAAAAAATTCGTTTGAAATTGACTCCGTTGTAAACGAGTCGGCTCGGCCAAGGTTACCCTCACTTGGCTCGTTTTGGCTCATTTAAGTTAAGCCCAAATTTTAATGTTTTATATCGTAGTCTATTCTTACTTTTTTTTCACTTAACATTTCAGTGCTCTCGTACTGATAACTTATTTGGTGACTTGGTGACCTAGTATTCAATATAGTTTGAAAGCAATAAGTTAAAGATTTAACTATTAATTTAACAATAAATATAAGACATGTGATTGTTTGTTAAAACTATTAAAAAAATCCTCTATTTTTAGTTTGTAAAATAAATAAAAATATTAAAAAAACAGTTTTATAAAACGTATTACCATAAAATATATATGTATACCGCATAAATTTAATAGAATTTCAACCGGAATATGTTGAAGAAGTAAACTGGTTTTGTTGAGGGCACACAACAAGCTCGTTTTCTTAAAAGTTAAAGCAGATCATACGATTATTTGTCTGTTTCCTATGGTAGAATGGTTGGAGCAATAGTTGGGTTTTCTTTCGTGGGTTTTCTTTCGTGGAATAGTTGGGTTTTCTTTCGTGGAATAAAACAAGATTGTGGTACACGTTTTATAACCGACCCAGTATCTTGCTTTTGCGAAACGAAACTAAATATGAGAGAGTTTTCCTCTCTATTCGAAGTGAGTCCACATGATCTTTCTAGTTGTGTGAAACTCTATCTAATTCTCTATCATTAAAAACAAACCAACTAGTTAACTTTATAGTCACACACAGAGAAAAACGGCATGCAAAATTAAACTTGTAACAAACAAAACTAACTGCATTAAGGTGGTTTTTGTTGTGGCTAAATGAAACTGACACTCGTTCCATTTAAGAGTGTTCAACTTAGAGCTTTTAGTTGTCGTGGTGCTTAACTTATAGCTATCAGATACCATATATAGTTTTCAGCTTAGAGTATTCAACTCTACGACCAAGCTTTCTCGGTTGTTTCATAAGTTGGCACATTATGAGCCAGAGCAAAACCTAGAAATTTTGGTATGACATTTAGGTGTGCAGGTTGCATGCATGCACACGTGCAAAACTTTAAGTCAGTCAAACCATCTGCATACCTTTATACGTGCTTAATTAAGAGTGTAAATATAACCCAATGGAATGAGCTTACCAAACGTCTTATCTTCTCTTAGTTATAAACTCATTCAAGGTTTGTTCATCTGCCTATGTGTGATAACTCAAGTTCCATTTCAAATATTATACTTTTACTTTTAGTATCGATATCTCATTCACATTAGTTTTATTTTGGACGGACACATGTTAGCTTGTTGCAAAACTCTCATAATAGAGAATGCAAAGCTATAAATTATTAATTATATACCTCATATATACATATAACTACTGGAGGGGTGCCCGCGCGATACGACGGGGAACACAGACACTTGTAATAACGTAACATGTTAATTTTTCTAAAATTAAAAAAAAAACTATAACAATACCATACTCAAATTAAATAGAATAAAATGCTCGTTTTTATGATATAATTTTTTTTTTTAAATATTAACGTATGAAAAAGTTATGGTGGTTTAAAAATCATGGGAAAATTTAGCTTTATGAGTTGTAATGTATGCATTAATAATTGTAAAACTCTTAATTTTAAGAGATTCGGTAAAAAACTATTTTATCCTTCCAATATGTATTATACTCTATAATAAATAAAGGTTTTTATGAGTCAGTTGTCACTCTTCTGTGCATCATCAGCTTTTTTTCTCGTCTCTCTCTCCTATTAATTATACAAAGTTTTTTAATTGTTTTCCCGTCTCTCTCCTATTAATTATACATCATCAGCCTTTTTATCCTCAGCTTTTTGTTTCCCTCCTCTATCTCCTATTAAATAATAATGATTTCTATAATTCATTTTATAAAACGTTTTTTTATTTTGAAAAAATAGTTTTGTTCATAAAACATTTTTGTAAACTGAACATTTCTTTCATTCTTTTTAAAAAATAATTACATAACGTTTCTAGAATTTGTATTAAAATACTATGTAATATGTTATAAATATGTGATACGTAAATCTTTATTACTAAGTATATAACATTGCATTTATTTAACCCGTGTAATAGACGAGATTTCTAACCTAGTAGATTTGTGGTCTAGAGTTGATAAAAATTATATTTTTTCAACTAAAGAGATTATTGTATTTTGATATATTTGATTGATTTATCTATGATGTTTATCTAATTATTTATAAGTAAAAGAAACACAAGTGTTGTGTCTAACTATAATTGTAATTGATATATCGTTATCTTTCTTCGTTATCTTTTTCAGGATTGGATTTTGGATTTGCTGGTGTGTAGAAAGTCGATTACTCGCATCATTCTTGAAGGGCTCGTTAAAGAAGATGTTTAATGTTCAAGGAACTCCAAAACCCACATATTTAATGCTCAAGGAATTGTTTTGGTGTTTCTGATTTGTGTCTTCGATTTGAAATTGGATTCCCTTTTCCAATTTAATTTCTGAAATTTTAAACGATCCTTCTTGATTTCTATATCTAATTTGAGGGATAATTAGGGAATGTGAATAAGGGAATTGGTAACCCCGTTTGAAGGTTTTGAAAATCGGTAGTTGTCCTAAGATTACCGGTTGTTTTCCTGGCCGTTTTTGGTCAATTTTTCTTATGTTTTTTTAAATAATTTGTATCAAGTCAGATTATGAAACTGTGATATTAATATACTGATCTATTTTTTATGTGAATAAGAAGATTTAAGATGTAAGCAATCATGTATCTTTTTCACATGTTCAATCCATTTGACCCCCTTTATATTTTAAAGATGTTTTAAAGTTTATCATGTACTCAGAGAGATATAAGTCTAACAAATCATGCTTAATCCGCTCATCCCAAGTCAGTTTGAGTCTGCCTCTACCCCTCCTTCCTTCTACAGTGAGGGTTTCCCCTGATCTAACTAGCGTCGTCATCTGTCTCCTCTTCACATGCCCACTTATAATAATATATGTAATTAACTAAAACCCCCCTTTTTATTTTCTTGGTTCTTCTCGACTTGGAACACATCAACCAAGCAACCAAGAGGTTGTCACCGTTCCTAAACACTAAACAAAGACAAAGACAATGATGAAAACCAACTTGTCTTATGTTTTGTTAATTATAAAATGAGTAAAGTGCAATTTGCACCCCTGTGATTTATGTCCGCTGACACTTTGCAACCCTGTTTTAAAAGAAGTGCAATTTAACCCCCCTGTGGTAATGTTTCTCTTTCTTTTTGCACACTTTCGTCAAGATTCCATCTTAATACCCGTTTGATTGAAGGGTATTTTAGTACATTTGCCCCTGATGTATTTTAATACTTCTGTATATTTTTTGTAACCCTAATTCCACCTTTTGCTATCGTTTGCGACCCTGTGGTTTTGTTAATCGCTTGTTCCTTTATGGAGGAAATTGTTCAAGAATCATCGTTTGTTCGTTTATGGAGGATGCGTGATGGTGATGAGGAATTCGAGCCAAACCCAGATACACGTAAGTTTAATTTGATTTACTCTTGAAATTATCGTTGAAGTTTGCTCTTGATTTAATTTGATTTTCGTAATTTTCTTTCAGTAGACACAAGAACCATGTTTACCTTGATTTTTTTTTCATGGAGGTCAGTTTTCAAACCATCCGGGTATGGAATACGTAAATGGTAAGACAACATTCATTGATAATGTTGATATTGATGGTTTTGGAATGGGAATGTTAGAAGAAATGGTTAAGGGTCTGGGATATCCTAGTGATATGGTTTTTTACTACCATTTTAAGGTACCTCGTCTGTGTTTGAATTTGGGTCTTAGGTGTTTGAGTAATGACAGTGATTTTGAAAACTTGTTTGCTCATGTACGAAGAGGAAATACTGTGATTGAAATATATGTTAAACATTGGAATTCACGTCTGTTTTTTAAGTCAATAGTAGATGGTGTGGAACCAAATCCTATAGCAATTGAAAATGGTCCAGTGCCATCTATTATTAGAGAGGAAGAGGAAAGTTTACATGAATGTCGTTGATCCAATCCCTGGGCCTGAAATGTGAAAACACTCACACTGTCCCACACAACTTACACCACCTAAACATCATAAGCAGGTTTGAACACTCACACTATGGAACTAATTTAATATATTTGAAATTAATTTAATATATTGGTGTCTTTTGCATTCAGATTGGAAGGCCTAAAAAAAAGAGGAAAAAGTCAACTGAAGAGGTCCAAGCAGTGTTTTCAAATGGAGGTAAAATGACAAGGAAGGGGAACACAACAACATGTGGCAAATGTGGGAGTAAGGGCCACAATATGAGAACCTGCAGCTTTCAATCTGGGACACAAGATGCTTAGGAGCTGCAGCCTTATTGTTTGTTTAGGGTTGTTGAACACTGTTGAACGTGGTTCCTTTTTATGTTAGGGCTTGTTGTTGAACTTATGTTTGGGTTTGTTGTTAAACTTATGTTTGGGTTTGTTTATGTTACCTATGTTTGGTCTTATTTTGAATGATATGGTTTATTTATGTTACCCTTTTTTGTTATGGTTTATTTATTGCATTCTGTGCAGAGAGTGTGACCATATTCAGGTCAATGCAGTGAAGTCAGATTGTATTAGCTATTTGGTCATATTGCATTCATAGCAGGTTCAGTTGCATATTGCATTCAGGTTCAGTTGCATTCAGTTCAATTCAGTTGCATTTAGTTCAATTCAGGTTCAGTTCAATTCAGTTGCATTCAGATGCATTCACACCAGGTTCATTCATTCAGTTGCATTCAAATGCATTCACAGCAGGTTCAGCTGCAACGTATTACAACTGCAGGTTCAATTCAGTTGCATTTTAGTGCAACAGATTAGGTTTTAGTGCAGGTCAACAGAAAAGTCAGCAGGTCATTAGTGCAGGTTTTAGTGCAACAGATTGTTATGGTTCAGCAGAATGTGAATAGAATGAAGTCAATGTATACATATGCAGAATGTCAATGTATACATATGCAGAATGTCAATGTACATTTTAATTTGCAGGGTCATTAGGTAATATCATATCAACTTGCATATCATATCAGATTGCATGTCTGTAGGGTCATTAGGTCATCTGCAGGTTCATTAGGTCATCTGCAGGGTCAAGGATGCCCACTGCAGGGTCATGGTATATGCAAGTCAACATTACAAATAACATTTGAAATAACAAGTCAACCTTCATTACAAATAACAATACAAGTCAAACATTTGAATTTCCAAGTCAACATTACAAATAACAATACAAGTCAAATATTATTTCCAATGACAATCATCAAGTTCCCATTCTTAATCAGAATCATGCTCGTCTTCATATGGGTAACGGTGCTAGAGCTCCACCTGTTTTTCTGGACTGTAGTAATCCCAAGCCGTTTTCAATACATCAGGGTCATAGTCTTCATATGGATCATGACACTGAGGCTCTTCTTTTTCCTGTTCATTTAGTTCCTCGTACTCGGGCTCTTCTTGTTAACCTTCAAAAGGTATGATTTCATAATCCCAAGCATTTTTCAATACTTCATGGTCATAGTCTTCGTATGGATCATGATATTGAGGCTCTTCTTTTTCTAACACAGGTATGACTTCATCAACTTGTTCAACCTCATCAACTCGAGTACAATTACAAGATGACTATCAGATAACAAAATTTTGCAACAAATAAAATGTAAATCTAAATATTTTATGTAAATCAAGCTTGCATTAGAAATAACACCGTTATAGGTTTTCGAAGTACATAAACACAATCTAACACAATCCTAGAGCATTTCAAATGCCTTACATTCTAACATAATCATAGAGCATTTCAATTGCTAAATACATAAACAAAAAGCAACAACCAACTAAATCCTAACACAATTTTCAGTTTTATGACTTCTTTAGATTTGGTTTTTGCCAATTCATCTTTGTTGTTGATACTCCTTAACAAACCAGGGATAACCCTTTCACATTTGGGGCATGTAGGAGTATCAGCCCAACTTAGCCATCCACATTTGCCCTTCTGTAATGAAATCCAAAACATACTAACTGAACTCAACAAATAAATTATCAAAAGACCTACAATTACTTACACAACACAAGAATCGTCGCCCAGGGTTTGCTTCTGTTCTAGAAATACGATAGCATGCAGCTGCACCACAAGCTCATACCAAACCCGATACTTCGTACCTCTGTGAGCTCGATTTCGAAGATGACGAGGAAGAGAATTGGGACATTGTTTGCTTGATTTTTTTATAACAGTTGGGGAGGGGAAGACGAATTTAATAAAATTAGGTCTGATATAAAGGCAACAGGAGTAAAAAAGACTTTTCAGCAAAAATGGACGGTGGTTAAGACGGAATCTTGACGGAAGGGTGCAAAAAGAAAGAGAAACATTACCACAGGGGGTTAAATTGCACTTATTTTAAAACGGGGTTGCAAAGTATCCGCGGGTATAAACCACAGGGGTGCAAATTGCACTTTACTCTTATAAAATTTTAAAAATAAATTAAAAAAGAAGTTTATTGAGTTTATTTTATATATTTAGTATTTTTTTATTTTTTGAATTTTATAAAATTATTTATAAAAAACCAGTTTTTTAACCGGTCCATATTAACCTAACCGGTGTAATAGGTTATGACTCTTGACCGAGTTTGAAAAAAAAAAACCGATCTGTTTTTTTTAATGCATCTCTATCCAAAGAGCCGTAATTTCGTAAATGTGAAAAAACCTTTTGGTCTCTCTTTAACTTGACGGTATCCCTTTCTGCTTTCAACCGATGGCCCAAGGCCCAACTAATTATGGAGCGTAGCCCAGCAATTAAAAAAAGGCCCATTTGGTGAATTCCAATTTCCATATTTTCGATCACCCTCCCATAATTCTGTTAATTGTATTCTAGCCCAATGGTATCTAAAGTGTTAATAGAATTCCCTCATAAGTGGTAAGGGTTTAAGTTTCATTGCAGATAAAGTGATGTAATTTAAGAGTTGTTTTTTTTTAACGACAAATCTACTTTACTTTTGCTCCTAAATTATACCAAATAATTCACCAATTGCCTGGGTTTGAACTATGGACCTCTCATCTAAGAGGAAGTAGCCTTTATCAAGTGGGTTACTCCGACATTGGCATATGTAATTTAGGAGTTGATCACTGGTTGTGTGAGTTTGCTGTTAAAAATAAAATAAAATTGTAGTTGGCATTTACATACGCCTCACATAGTTGCCATACCCCACACCTGAAAAATCACATTAAAAATTGTCTATTTCCCCTTGAAGAAATCATTGTTTTTAAAAAAGTTTTTTTTTATGTTTCAAAAACACTTTTTGTAAAAAGAAATAAAAAAAAATTTAAAAAAAGAAAAAAAAGGCGTTTTTATAAAAAAAATAAAATAAATGTTTTTGAAAAACTAAAAAAAAACTTTATGTAAAAAATTAAAAACGATTTCTAAAAGTAAATAAAAAATATAGTTTTTATAAATAAGAAAAAAAATAAAAAATAAAAAAAACACAGTTTCTCTGAAATTAAATTCAAAAAACGTTTTTGATAACACTTTCTCTAACTGGTACATTGTTTTACGAGTAAACTGCAGTTTTCGTTCCTGAGTTTTACACCAAAAATCACTTTACGTCCATCCTTTCAAAAATCTGTTATTTACGCCATCGTACTTTCTGATTTCATCACTTTTCGTCCTTAGAACAAACGTCCATTAGTCAACGGTTAGCCTTCAGGGGCAATGATGTCTTTTCATTTCATATTTAAAGGCTATTTTGGTCTTTACTTCATCTGATGCAAATAAACCCTAGCTCCTGAGATTAGAGCTCCGTCATCTCATCTTTCCCATCGGTGAAGACAACCCCCCCCCCCCCACCAAAATCGTTCCTGTAACATCCATGAATTTTCGGCCACATTTATATTATTATTTTATTTATTATTATTAATTTATTCTATACAATACTAACACTACATTCAAACCCTATGCTAGTCCAACATATTATGTCACATCAATTACCAATTTCAACAGGAATCAATTAAGTTTTAACCTTACAATTTCCATATTATTTTTCACATAGATATAACATATGCGCTTAAAATTATGTATATATATGTATACTGCATTATAAAAAAAAATAATAAAACTCATAAGCTTGAGCCATATATTTACATCATTTAATACATAAAATTTATTTTATGAATAAATATGTAAATTTATATATATTTTATTTCTTTGTTAAATAAACCAATTGATAATTTTACGAAAGTGAAATTTCTCCTTTATATGTATTAATAACCAAACAAATAATGCTAGAGTTGTATAAAATTTATAAAACATTTTCTTAAACATTTTCGAAGAATAAAAATGAGTTTGAACCCCAATTATCATGCCATGAACCCCCCCCCCCCCCTCTCCACACACTATGTAATTGAACCCTCAATCCATGTTTGAACCCACCCATCCTCATCTTGGACCCTATCTTGATGTTAAACCCTTCCCACGTCAATTTTGACTTCCAAAGTCAACAACAACCAAATTCAATCTCAAACCCATCGAATTCAAGGTTGTAAATGACTGTTAATCATGCGAGACTGTTACTCGACCATAAACAAATGCGATGAATGAACTGATTCGACAAAAATCAAGAGCATTAACCTCAAATTAGAACCCCGTAACCGATCCTACTCATTCGCACCATCCCTCCCCCGCTCCCTAAGCTCTCAAATCCATCACAAACACTCTAGAAACGCGAATCACAGTGGAAGAACGCCGATCCTGTCCACCTCGTCGCACTCGATCACTTCGCGACCATTCCAGGTGATTTTTATGTCTAACTACTCATTTGAATTCCCTGAATAAAAGCCCTATGTTTTCTTTTATCGATCGGCACTTAATCACCGTCAATTGCGGGGTTGGGGTTTGGGTTCGGCGATTGAAGAAGATGAGGAGGGTTTGGGGCTTTTGGTTTTATATTAAGAAATCTATTTTCTCTTCAAGGCATTCGCCCAGTCTAATGGTTAAACGCAAGTAACTCCACAAGGGAACCCGGGTTTGAGCCCCGCCACCCTTTTCCTGTTTAAATCATTTTGGTGATTTTAATACATAATCAATTGTTTTAAAATTCTGAATTTATTTTTATAAACCTTTTGAATATAATCAAAACCCTTTTATAAAACAGAAAAATTAAAATAATGTTTATCCTATTTTTATTTATTTATCTCAAATAAACAATATAAATGGGTTAGTTAAATAAACCTAAATATGATATTTTGATTTATAAAATAGCCATATTTATAAAACAAACTTTAAAAATTTTAGACATTATTATGAATACATAAATAATTATTTTGACAATAATAATTATTTAAAACATTTTAATCTTTTAAATAATTATTTTGACAAAAATTAATTATTTAAAACCAATAAAAAATACTTAAGTAATTATTTTAAATAATTATTTTATACTAAGTTCAATTAATTTCATTTAAAGCCTATTTATATATTACTCTTTTATATTTCCTTTAAAAGAGATTAATTAGTAGTTAATTAATCATTTTATTTACATAAAATAAGTTAATTAAACCTTTTCCATTTCATAATTTATTTATAAATTACTTTATAAATAAATCCAAATACATTATTTTAAAACTTATTCCATTCCATAATTTTATTTATTAATTATCTTTGGAATAATTATATAAATTAATTACTAAATAATTAATTAGAAGTCTTAACTAATTTTAATTACTTTTATAAACTACTTTTATTAATATTTCAATACTAGTCATAAACTCCTATTTTCCTACAAATATATATACAAGTTCATCTTCAAAACCCAAACCCCATGAAACCCTAAAAGTCCCAAAATCTCCTTAATTCCATTTAGACGTACATTGAATTTAGAGTATCATTACACATGTAGGTTTATTGTGAGAAATCCTCACGAGGCCTATCAATCTTTACCAATCCATACCACTTCTAGCTTCAATACACGTGAGTTTCATAGCCCACTTTCTCTTTACTATTGTCTACAAATACTCGGGGTGGAACATGTTTACATACATTACATACACAAATTCAATACCATTGTTCTCATGCTAATGTCTACGTGCTTTATGTCTTAAATTTCTTGGTGACCATACGTGTGTTCATGTTTAGTACAATCATTAACTTGCGAGGCAGGCCTAAGGTAGTACCTAACATGATCATTTATAGGGGAACCCGATTCATTACTTAACACAAACCTTGGCTGGTTTTGTGTATACATCTTACTACTTTTTCCAAAACACAATCAGTTGGATTGTACTTACCGTTTTCCATTTATACGGTTTGAATGTACGCTTTGGAACCTTGTATGTTTTCACATTCATGCTTTAGACATGTTTTGAACATATTGAATTGTAAACTATACTTAACTTGTTTGGTGTCAAAACCTATGTTACTCACTAACTACTTGTAGTTGACATTACTCACATGTTTCATGTGCACTAGTTTGAGGATATTGCATGATCACATAGGACCATGGACCTAGTTTTAATTTAACTTATGTTATGTTATGAATACTTTTTCTTTTATTTCTTTGTAACGAATGCTTTTAATTTTGATGAATAAATATTATCACATTTAATAGATGATCATGTGCTTATGAACAACTGCGTCAGCCCCGACGTATAAATCGCCACTGCCCGGGGTGTGACAGATTGGTATCAGAGCCATGGTTATAGGGAATTAGGTTATTAGAAACCAATGACCTAGTCTATAACCTTAGGATACCCTTGTGTGATTATCCTACATATTATCTAATGTATTACATTGCATAATACAATACGAGTCATCTTATGTGCTATGTTACTGATAAGTTACATGTTTACAAAAACTACTACTCATGTGATACCTTATTTGCTGCACTATTTGATTAGTCTACATATTAACTATTAGATCCCACTAAATGCTATCCTATGTTTGCCATACACTTATTCATATCTAAGACTTCATACACTTTCACCTATACACATTGAGAACTATGTCATCACCATCACTGGTGAAAAATTTAAACTCTTAGGTTTAATGCCTATTAAAATTTTAAAAAAATCCTGTCAAAGTTTTGAGCTCCGAAAACTAGTAAAGAACATGTGCAATCCGGAAGGGTGAATGCCTGTACTTTGGGTCTTCTGTCTAGGAAAGCATTTCATATAAATCCAAATCAACCGAAGGATCCGTATGCCTTCCTGGGAATTCCCGAAGTGAGTATTTACCTATAGGCTAAAGCATGTCTTCTTGAAAGTATACAAATTTGAATCACTTTGATTCGTCATAGCATCCATTTGGTAGTGTACCAGATGAATGCAATCTAAACATCATTCGTTGTTTTACTACAATTTGGTACACATGTCTAAACCTCCCTATTTGATTCTTACACTTAATCTTATTTAAGTCCCCATACCCCTTCATCATTATGCCTTGAAAATCATATCATCCTTATCATCACTGTGAGAAATTTAAAACCTTAGGAAAGGAAGCTGCTTGAATAGATGAAGCACACCTTTGAGACACAAGACACAATCCCTAACGATTCTCACTATAACCATGAGTTCAAATAACAATGTTAATGGTACATGAAGGCTGGGAGGGTAGGTGTAAGTCCATGAAAGATTCCGACTAAGGAAAGGAGGGGTACTTAAGTGTGTCCTTTGTGAACCATCTCTCTTTCCTGAGGATTCTCTTCATGGGCACACTACTTATGGGTCAATTGTTACTCCTAACATACTATTTATGAGAACTCGGTGTTATGACTAGTCAAACCCTAAACTTATAAAAACCTTTTGCACTTAACATTTATCACTTACGACCTTTTCCATGCTAAATATGGCCCCATACCCTTCGCACTCCTCGAAGTATCACCCCGAACAGAGTCAGCACAGGAGTAAGACTGTGGATCCCCAACACCAGGCAACCGGTTACCGGCACGACTAGCTGCCAGATCCTTGTTTGACCGTAGGACAGATTGACTTAGGAACATATACATCAGACTCCGAGCAGCTTAACCACCTCCACCGAGAGACCCTTAGCTAGCACCTAACTTGTACCATCCAGACCTAGGAGCAAGACAAGTCATGGAACTTACCAGTGCAATAGGAGTTCCAGCTGATACCGCTCACCAATATGTGAGGACCACAGAGTTCTTGAGGCAGAGAATGGAGCATGGGATAAGCACGACCTGCTGGGGCAGCGAATGGATAACCTAATAGGTCAAGTACGGTACCAGGTGGACCTAATTGCTAATCTAGACATGATAGAAGGAGACTGGGAGATCTTTTATGCGCGCACAGAAATAGATGGAGCTGAGGCTCGGTTTGCTATGCAAGTAACCATAACGATGTCCATCTTGGTACTCATCTACTTCCTGGTGGAAAACTACCTGAGGTGTTAGCCGGATTTTCTATTCCACGTTTTCTTAAAATTTAATTCGAACCCGTTACTCTATGATAAATGTTTGACATTTTATCATTCAATATTAAAATCTTATCTTACAATTATCTTATGCGAATACTATTAGTCGCTGAATTAATAATACAAGCATAAAATACACCCGTTATATTTCCATCAAGATTGCTCAAGCATCGCGCCAACCTTGCTAAATTTGATATTTCTCCATTTTTGGCTTGCCTTAATAGTTGACACCTAAACCTTCTTTATAAACTAATTATTTTATTTGATGTAATTAACATTGTTATTTTGTTCAAACAAAGCATCTATCAAATCCTTGGTTTATAGATATTATCTAAAATATAAGTTATCTGTAAACCCTTTCACCTTATAAATAAACTTAATACAATTTGTTTTATCAAAGCATTAACAAATATCTCATTAACTTAGTTAATAATTAATTATGACTTGATTAATTGTTTCATTACGACCTTTTATTTCGTTAAACTAATTACTTTTAAACTCTCGGCCCGATTACTGAATAATTTGGCCATTACTTTATTTTGAAACATTCTTTTTATGATAATTAAATTAAATAAATAAAGGTTTTTATTTATTTATCCAATTATCTATTCATTCAACTTATTATTTTCACATATTTATTAATTTCCAAACAAGAGTAAATTTCAATTACTTGTTTATTTACAAACAAAAAGCACAAATCAGTTATTCATGTACACCTTATTCTAAAATACCTGCAAAACTTTCTCGTTACCTTGCACATTCGGAAATGTATGAGCTTACTAGTCACTTCAAGGAGATGAACCATTTCGCGCAGGCGTTAACCATTCATATAAACCTCAACAAAATTGAAAATTTAAGACCCAACTACCTATATTGTACATGAACTCCAAGCAACACGCTTGTCCGCAAAACTCGATCACCTACAAAATTCGATAGTTTACGTTACTCATGCGATTCAATTATTTACATATGAACGTTCACAATATACATGAAACTAAATTGTTTACATTATACACTAAACCTGATTGATCACATTGTACACGAAACTTGTTTGTTTGCAATATACATGATACTAGACTGTTCACATTATACATGAGACTTAGTTGCTTACAATATACATGATACTAGATTATTTACATTATACGTGAAACTTGAGTGTTTACGTTATACACGAAACTAGATTATTTATATTGTTGCAATTAATTGATCACGTTCACCTTATTCATGAAAGTTGAAAGCTATAAAACTCTAAACTACTCGGGGTTTGACGTATTCTTGTTCAAACACGAGGAAACTATGGAACTTTAAGTTGTGTCACATTGTTACTCTTTAGTTTTCTGATTAACCTTACTATCTTGGGACACAGTTATTTATTAGCAACCCATACGTGAAAACAATAGTTATGAACTAAGTGTTTTTTTGTCCTCTTTTGACACACACACAATGGAATGATCTATATGCCATACGACGATTTGAGTAATTACGGGTGCACACGTAATTATAAAAGTCAATGCATGGAAAATATAGTAAATTATGTTGGGTGTGATGACATAAAACCTATAGTGACATACAGTAACGAAACTAATGTGATATGATAAGGACATGATGGATACGCCACTGGTGCATCCTATATAAGTGTTCCTGTCATATTGTCGGAGGTAGCATTGTTCGTTGTCACGTAGAGATTTCTATTATTTTGACCCTTACCAAATGTTTGAGCAACCTTTACCCAGTGGTACAGTTAAAACATATTAAGCTATATCCTAAACAAGTTATAATCATCAAATTCTCATCTTTACAAGTGATGCATCCCATCGTTTGAGATCAAAATTATTCTAGGACAATTTTCTCCTTAATTCTTTTCAAACTAAATCCACTCTCACCACCTAAGCCTGACACAATGACCTAATCTGACTTTGAATATCAGACCTAAACCTTGTCAGCAATTATACTCCTCAAACCAAAAAATCAAAGCTCGTTGAGAATCCAAACTCACAACTCTTTCCTGATTCAGTAACCTACAACAGTTGAATTTCGAACTTGGGGATACTGTACCATCCATGAATTTCCGGCCACATTTTTTTATTATTTTATTTATTATTATTAATTTATTCTATACAATATTCACACTACATTCAAACCGTATGCTAGTCCAACATATTATGCCATATCAATTATCAATTTCAACAGGTATCAATTAAGTTTCAACCTTACAATTTCCATATTATTTTTCACATAGATATAACATATGTGCTTAAAATTATGTAAATATATGTATACTCCATTATAAAAAAATAATAAAACTCATAAGCTTGAGCCATGTGTTTACATCATTTAATACATAAAATTTATTTTATGAATAAATATGTAAATTTATATATATATGATTTCTTTGTTAAATAAACCAATTGAGAATTTTACGAAAGTGAAATTTCTCCTTTATATGTATTAATAACCAAACAAATAATGCTAGAGTTGTATAAAACTTATAAAACATTTTCTTAAACATTTTCAAAGAATAAAAATGAGTTTGAACCCCATATATCATGCCATTAAACCCCATATATCATGCCATTAACCCCCTCCCCCCCCACTATGTAATTGAACCCTCAATCCATGTTTGAACCCACCCATCCTCATCTTGGACCCTATCTTGATGTTAAACCCTTCCCACGTCAATTTTGACTTCCAAAGTCAACAACAACCAAATTCAATCTCAAACCCATCGAATTCAAGGCTGTAAATGCCGGTTAATCATGCGGGACTGTTACTCGACCATAAACAAATGCGATGAACGAACTGATTCGACAGAAATCAAGAGCATTAACCTCTAATTAGAACCCCGTAACCGATCCTCATAAATCGAACATCAATGGCACGTTTCAAGTGAAATTAAACCTTTAAGTTGAGTCCTACTCCTTCGCACCATCCCTCCCCCACTCCCTAAGCTCTCAAATCCATCATAAACACTCTGGAAACGGGAATCATAGTGGAAGAACGCCGATCCTGTCCACCTCGTCGCCCTCGATCACTTCACGACTATTCCAGGTGATTTTTATGTCTAACTACAAGTTTGAATTCCCTGAATGAAAGCCCTATGTTTTCTGTTATCGATCGGCACTTAAATTAAGAAATATCTTTTCTCATCAAGGCATTCGCCCAGTCTAATGGTTAAACGCAAGTAACTCCACAAGGGAGACCCGGGTTCGAGCCGGGCCACCCCTTCCCTTTTCATGTTTAAATCATTTTGGTGATTTTAATACATAATCAATTGTTTTAAAATTCTGAATTTATTTTTATAAACCTTTTGAATATAATCAGAACCCTTTTATAAAAACAGAAAAATTAAAATAATGATTATTCTATTTTTATTTATTTATCTCAAATAAACAATTAAATAAACCTAAATATGATATTTTGATTTATAAAATAGCCATATTTATAAAACAAACTTTAAAAATTTTAGACATTATTATGAATACATAAATAATTATTTTGCAAGAATAATTATTTAAAAAATTTTAATCTTATAAATAATTATTTTGACAAAGAATAATTATTTAAAACCAATAAAAATACTTAAGTAATTATTTTAAATAATTATTTTATACTAAGTTCAATTAATTTCATTTAAAGACTATTTATCTATTAACTCTTTTATATTTCCTTTAAAAGAGATTAATTAGTAGTTAATTAATTATTTTATTTACATAAAATAAATTAATTAAACCTTTCCATTTTATAATTTATTTATAAATTACTTTATAAATAAATCCAAATACATTATTTTAAAACTTATTCCATTCCATAATTTTATTTATTAATTATCTTTAGAATAATTATATAAATTAATTACTAAATAATTAATTAGAAGTCTTAACTAATTCTAATTACTTTTATAAACTACTTTTATTAATATTTCAATACTAGTCATAAAATCCTATTTTCCTACAAATACATATACAAGTTCATCTTCAAAACCCAAACCCAAACCTCACGAGGCCTATCAATCTTTACCAATTCATACCACTTCTAACTTCAATACAAGTGAGTTTCATTGCCCACTTTCTCTTTACTATTGTTTACAAATACTCGGGGTGGAACATGTTTACATACGTTACATACACAAATTCAATACCATTGTTCTCATGCTAATGTCTATGTGCTTTATGTCTTAAACTACTTGGTGAACATACGTGTGTTCATGTTTAGTACAATCATTAACTTGCGAGGCAGGCCTAAGGTAGTACCTAACATGATCATTTTCAGGGGAACCCGATTCATTACTTAACACAAACCTTGGCGGGTTTTGTGTATACATCTTACTACTTTTTCCAAAACACAATCAGTTGGATTGTATTTACAGTTTTACATTTACACGGTTTGATTGTACACTTTGGAACCTTGTATATTTTCACATTCATGCTTTAGACATGTTTTGAACATATTGAATTGTAAACTATACTTAACTTGTTTGGCGTCAAAACTTATGTTACTCACCAACTACTTGTAGTTGACATTACTCACATGTTTCAGGTGCACCAGTTTGAGGATATTGCATGATCACATAGGAACATGGACCCAGTTTTAATTTAACTTATGTTATGTTATGAATACTTTGTCTTTTATTTCTTGTAACGAATGCTTTTAATTTTGATGAATAAATATTATCACATTTAATAGATTATCATGTGCTTATGAACAACCGCGTCAGCCCCGGCGTATAATCCGCCACCGGCCGGGTTGTGACAGTTCCCATCTTTGTTTTTCATCGCAGGCCACAATTCCCCCACCCCCACTCCGAATCCTCTGTGACAATCGATTGAACACGGATGATTTGCAGGTCCAATGGGATTGATTTGTTGGTCCATTACTACACGTCCGTTAACAACCCGAAGATGAGCAAGAAATCGAAGTGGTTGATTTAAGGTTTGGTTTCCCCGGTGTTTCTTTTAATTTTATCACGTTAATTGGAACCTTTATCGGAAGAACCAAAATTTTAAAACGAAATAAACAAGTTCGTTTTTTTTGTGTTACGATAATTGGAACCTTTATCGGAAGAACCAAAACTGGGAACAAAAAATTATTTCGGTATTTGTGGTCTGTGTGTGATTTGGAACCATCAATTGGAACAACAGAAACAAGTTTGTGTTTTCTGCTGATGTTGGTAAATTGCTGTAACATAGAAGACAAAAAAAAAGGAAAACAAAGTTTAATTTCTTTGGTGGCCCTGTTGCGTCAGAAGACCAAAAAAGGATTTGTGGGCTATTGGTTAATCAAGAAGCAAAGGGGCAAATTTTGTTTGAATATTCGTTCCTTGATTTTGTTCCTTTTACCACGCTATGGTAATCGAAGACATTGATCTTCAGATTCAAAGGAGAAGGAGAGGGGTAATCGAAGACAAGTTGGGGTGAGGATGAAAAGTGTTAGACTTTTGTAACCCCAGGGACGAAAACCGTTAAAGCAAAAGGGGTATTTTAGTCATTTCACCATATTTAACAAATTCATAACGGACGTTTGGTCCGAGGACGAAAAGTGATGAAATCAGAAAATACGATGGCGTAAATAGCAGATTTTTGAAAGTAGGGACGTAAAGTGATTTTTAATGTAAAACCTCAGGGACGAAAACTGCAGTTTACTCTTGTTTTAATCACATGTGGTTTTTATACAAAACGATAAAAAGAGTTTTTAATGTTTTAAAAAAAATTGTTTTATGGATTAAAAAGAACGTTTTTATAAATTAAAAAAAAAACATCTTTTGAAAAAGTAAAAAAAAAGCCTTTAAAAAGCGATACAAAAGAAACGTTTTAAAATAAAAAATAAATTTTTTTTTCAAAACTTAAAAAGTCATATATAAAAAAAATTTATATGTTAAATAACGTATTTCAAAAAAGTTTAAAACGTTTTACATTTTCTTTAAAAGATTGAAAAATAAAGTAAACAAAAAAAAATAATAATGTTTTGTATTGATTTGGCAACTAAAAGGGTGGTTTGGGAGGAGATATCTTCATGGCATTTCAAAGTGGTAGTAATGGGTACGAGTTCCACTTGGTGTAATATGCTCAAGTGAGCCAAGAGTTTTTCTACAGTGAGCCTTTGGGTGGTGGGTTTCCTCTGGATGGTGGGCGGGTCAGGCCATCAGCGCTGTCTGCGTTCATGGGCGTGGGTGGCCTTTCGCCAATGGGTTTACCCGGATGACCGGACTTATATTATTCGTTAGCCGTTCAGAAAGAAAAAAAAGGTAAATGATATTAGTTAATAACTTTAAAAGAGACTACGGTAAGTAAAAAAAAAAAATAATAAGATAGGTTTAACACAACCCTTTTTCTTTTCACTATTGATTCCTTTAATTCCTCCAAGCATCCTACTTCCGCGCCTCAGTCAATAATTTAATTTCATCGAAATGTCTAACTTCATTTAATTTCATCGAAACACCAAATTCGATATGTGTCATAATTTCTTTAGGATTAATGTAAATCCATGGTTTGGTTCTTATCTCATCACAACCTACAAAATATAAAAACCTTGTAACAATATTCATACATTTAATAATTAATTAATATATAAATAAGTGTATATAATAAAATACACTGATCAAGTAGTTGACAGTTGGCACGTTCGATTATTTACCTTGTCTTGATGCTACATAAGTGTCTTATTTGGTCATGTCGTATGGTGAAAATATCTTTGGCTAATAAATTCTCACCATATTTGATTCTACTGGATTACTTTTGCAATATTATAGCTTGTAAAATCTTTATTTTTTCTAATTATATTTGTCACATGTAATTTGAGGATATACATTATAGTTTTCATTAACATTTAATGTGACAACTGTTTAACGAAATATCTTTTTAACTTAATAAGTTTCTTTATATTTTACTACAGTATAAGGCACTAATTATTATTAATTTAGTTTTTACAAGTAATAAGATGCATGTTCTTTTGGAGCTGTTAATTAGATCAAGCCAAATCAGTCACTAAGATAAAAATGGTGGCTACATGTATGAATTTAGGATTATTGGGCAATAGGGAAAAATCATCAATGTTAAACGTAAATAATATTTATATACTTCATTAATATTTAAAAAATATAAATAAAATCTAGCATTTTTTTTCTTTAATTCGAGTATAGTATTATTATATTTTTTCTAAAAAAATAATTTTTTTATGAAAGTTTTGAACTGTGTGCATTACAACAATGAGTGAGGATTTTTTAAGGGAAAACGTCACACAATGGTAACTAAGTTTTTTAAATGTTTAACTAAAGTCACTGAACGTTTTTTTTTCCTTTAAAGCCACTTAACTGTCATTAGATGTTTCAATCTTATATAATTTTTTTTTATAAATGTTAATTTTTTTAAGTGAAGCAAATTTAACATATATGAATCTTGATTACAATTGTGTGATTATTATTATTTTTTAAATTAACTTAAAATAGGAGGGAATAAGGAAAACAATTATTAAATAATAATCAAGTTTCATAATTGTTCATTTTAAGTCAAGTTGAAAAAAAAACCACTAAATGGTAAAAGGAAAAGTCTTTTTGAAATAAACTCAGGTTCAAACCCGATAAAGAGTAGCTTACGATAGTGTAATTTAGGAGTAGTGTAAGTTTGTCGTAAAAAAAATAGATTAATGTGCCACTAATAAATTATATGGTTAGGGTTAGGATCTCTTGAGAACTCGTCAAAAAATCAATTAAAACCATTTTTTTGTTTTCACTACTTTTATTATTAAAATACAACATAAAAAATGATTTTCTCTCCAATTAACTCATCTCTTCTCACTAAATTATTCTTAAAAAAATTTACACATGTGTAAATGGTAAACACTTATACATGTGTAAGTGGTAAACTTTCACGTATAGATTTTTTTTAATATATGAATAAATGAAAATTTACATATATAAATTCATTTTTTTTATGTTGTATTATAATAATAAAGGTAGTAAAAACAAAAAAAAAAACGGTTTTGATTGGTTTTTTGACTAGTTCTCGCGAGTTCTCAAAATATTTAGTAGTTCTCAAATGATCCATTCCCTATATGGTTAATCTATGCCGGTCCGAATAAAGAAAAAGAGTTACTGCTAAAATAATTTAAAAATAACAATTAGTTCTAATCATCTAATGCCAGATAATATTGTTGATCAAACCGGGCTTAGAGACATGTCTTTGTAAACATATTGGGCCTTGATGGCTTCAAGCCTTCAAGTCATTCCTATATTTTATAAGTCTTACTTTTTTTTAACAGACAGAAAGTGTATATATATTAATTAGTAGTTTTTCTCATAATAAATCTGATAACTAACACGTGCTTATTCTATTTGCGTTTGATAGGTTTCCTTACACCTAGCTTCTTAGTCGTGTCCAACGGGTTATGCATAGTTATGATATGACCCCAAGATCTATAAATGTAGTTTTTAAAAGGTTTGATTTTGCTATCCAAAAAAGGCTTGCAGCGCAGTTTGTTGCCCGTTTACCTTCTATTTCGATGTAATTTTTTATGTTTCTAATAAAGAGCTTCCAGAAAAAAAAATCTGATAATAAACAACTGTCTCATTAGAAATAATATTTATTTGAAAGATTAGAAAATAATATCAAAAGATATACATGTAAATAATAGAATATGGACAATCCAAATATGTATTTGATGGAAAAAATAAATTCAAAAATGAAATTTAGGTAAAATGAAAGTGATATTTTTGGGTCTGTGAAAATCCATGCTTTGGATTTTTTAAAATAGTATTATTTTTAAATAATTATTTACACTGTTTTTTTTTTCTTTTTTAAAATCAACTAGAATTAAGCCCGCGCAATGGAGCACGTTCGCGAATCTAGCTACGTGTGCTGCGATGGTGACATTGACGTGGTTAAGTAAATAAAAGAAACCTATGAAGTTGCGACGGTTCGGTATAGATAGAAAAGAGTATAGCGACACGGAACTGCATAATGCACTTGTATATAGAGTTAGTAAATGTAACCGGGTTGCCAACGCCGGAATTCCCCCTTTTCACCGGCATATGATAGAACCGGCACAACTTGCGTTAGGACATAACGTAACGGAACGCATCAAATGATTCATTTAAATAAAAAAACTAATAAAATCTGTGATTTAGGACATATAAGAAAATATATTACTATTTTATAGCATAAACAAGTTTAAATTTTTAATATTACATAAAATGATATTGTTCAAGCAAACTAACTTATTGGATCATAACAAATATAATCAAATCTTTCTTTAGATTTTGATATCATTTTATTATAATCTAATGGTACGATATTATGGAAGAAGACAAAGCTTACCTTGATTAATTATGCACCATGCCTTAATTAAATAAGTTTAACTTAACTACAAAGCATTAATCTTCTCTTTTTTCTTAAAAAAAGTTATATTAGGGATTTTTTTATTAATAATAATAATCTTCTACCTTGCTACAAGAATAAACTAAATAAATTATTTAAATACAAAGATTCAAACTTGAAAACCTAGAACGCTATTACAACGAACCCGGAATCCAAAAACTTTGATCTTGCACTTGAATTGACCTTATTACTCCCAAAATCGCCCTAGAATGCTCCTTAAACTGCTGGAAATCGATAATGAAACTAATGGGAGAGTCCTAATCTATTAAACCCTTAAATTAGGTTAAAAAACACGTATCTGGGGTCTCCCGCGTACCGCGAGGCACAGTGGACAAATCCCTCGTGTACCTCCAGAGCCAAAATAGTCGCGTAGGAATTCTGGTCTCCCGCGTACCGGGAGGGAATTGGGCCCAACCTCTCACGTACCGCGAGAGATTACTGAAATTTTGAACTCTTCTCGTTGAGCTACCCCAAATCGATATATTATGGGCCACATAACTTATTTTCTAGCCCGAGATATGCTCCTTTGAAGTTTTGACTCTTTCCCAATTTTTTCCGTTTTTCATCTCGGGTTCTCGTACTCGTTTCTTTCACACTTCTTGATCGTTTCAGCTCCAAAGTGACCCGATTACCTACAAAACAAGACACAAGTAAATACAAGCTATAAATGACTAGAAATGACTATAAAACTATACGAAAACGCTACGAAACACAAAGGAATTCGAGGTGTGTTTTGCAACACATCACCTGTCCTAGTAAAATAGTTTTATAAGTTATTATCAAGTAGATAACCCTGTTATCTCCCAATATTCCAGAGGATTCATCATCCCAGACTCTACCCACCATTTTAACTCAGTAAGTCTTTCTGACATAGAACGAACTTACTATTCTGCTAACTCATAATTTACCATATATATTAACCATACACTGGTTAACTCATCAAACCTCTAGACACCGACTTACCAGTCCTAACCAGGACTCTCATAAACCAACTGACTCAACAGTTATACACAATGTACTCAGCCCGACACAATAGTCAATCTAACTAGACACACCATATTGATTCCATCTATTTATCACATCAATATCATCTCATACACAATTAATATAACTCATCACTTGCATGCAATTTAACACATATATATGCACACAAACACATACCTCATCACTACACCCTCGTTAGGGTTATCCCCGTCGGGATACTCGTCATAACCTCAGCTCCTCCCTTTTTATAGGGCCCCGCTGCTAAACATAGAGACACACTCTTCATCTATGATGAATACCCAGCCACCACACGGTGACTATATCATCTACCATAGGGTGACTGACACATTACCCACACGATAACTGCCCGATCACACGTATAATGATGACCCCGAAGGACTCCGTCCTCCATATCACTATTAGTCGTATACACGGACAGCAATGCAAGCACACAAAGCAACACATATATACACATGACACTACCTGGACATGTACTACGACTCACCACCATTTACGGATCACTTACTTGTGTAATCCAACGCTTACTTAGACGTATCCTCGTAACGTCGAGACACATTACCTAACTCTTCTAGAATAGAAAATTATACGACACACAAACACCACACCGGCTTATAGCCCATACAAACTAAGGACACCACATAGACCCATGCAATGCCATACCCGTCGTGTCATAGGGACAACGACACAATACCCACAACATCGAGCACATTACGCACAACGACATACTAGCACCTGCATGACTCGTTAATGAACCACGTACAGGTTCCATGCTAACTCTCCTTATATAACCATCACAGGTTTTAACTAAATTCCCGAGTCACCCTGACTAACACATAAGATGACACGCACAGATCATCACAACTCTTGTTCACCCATCCTAGGGATCCCACAACGACTCTTAGCTCATTATTAAAAATGGTCATAAAACACTTCCAGTTTAAATCATAACTCGTAATACGTTCTTTTAATAACTCATGTGAATATTTACGATAGCCCCAAAACAGTAAACCGTTTAAAAGAGGGGATTAGAAACTCACCGGTTATGCTGATCCTCAGCCTTGCTCTGCAACTCGTCCATCCACGCTCGAATCCCAAACCTGACCACGTATGATCACAAGGTCAGATATGTTCTAAAAATACGCCGACTAATGCATACAATAATAACAATCCTGAGAACTTGGTCTCAACTACTCGTTAATCAGTTCCCACGATCCCTAGTTCACGAGTACACGGATCGGACCGTTTATGACCCTTTTAGAACTGGAATACGTGAACGGGGTTCCATGATTGCACGTGTGGGAGCCATGCAAACCCTACCTTCCTCATGCAAACCCTATCCTTCCCATGCAAACCGCGTACCACCGTCGTGCACCACCATGCACATCCCCACCGTCTTCTTCGTCGGGCAAACCCTAACGGATAACATCGCCACTACCAACACCATTGTAATCCACCTGTGCCATCCCACACGTCGGAAGCAAAACCACCGTCGTCCTTCGTCGCTCGCCGCCGTGCGACACCACCACAGCCAGCACCGGCAGCAGCCGGATACTGCCACCGTTCTCTCGTCGCTCCTCCGTAAGACCATAACTCTCCCTCTCTCTTCACGGCAGTACACCAACATGTAAGCCGGGCACCACTGTGATCCACGCATGCCGTCTGCCTCCGTTGTACCCGCTACCACCCGTAGCCACTGCTCCGCCATTACAGCCGTAGCCACCACCACCACACCTCTAACCACCCAATGGGCCGTCGGCCTGCTGCCACCATCATCACCGGTTAGCACGCATGCCACCGAGCCACTGTTGAGTCGTCTCCCACTTCACCTGTGACCACCACCGATCCATCAAGCCGACCATTCCCTTCCTTGTCTTGTTTTCGGACATTATCAACAACCACAAACCCTAACCGGGTCTCACGAGAACTACAAATGTAACACATATAAAAATGTAAATGAGAAGTTTCCTGATCACGTTCTTGGTCTTCGTCGTGCGAACACCACCTGGAACCACCGCCCTCCGGCGTCCCCCTCCTCCGCATCTTCCCTTGCTGCCGTCGTGCGCATCTCCTAGGCCGAATGACATAGGGTTTTTCCCAACATTCTATTTAAACCCTTAGGACTTACATTCGGGCCCCTCATCTCTTGTTTCATGCGTTTCAATCACAAATCCTCTTTTAGCGACTAACCATGTCGTTTAATGTTGTTAAAACGCCCCATGCACGACAAACCCTGCTCCTCATTTAATTTAATATAGAATCGGGTTACTCACTAACCCGAACCCTTCACTTTTTAGATTTTCGGGATGTTACAAGTATACCCCTCTTAAAAGAGGATTCGTCCTCGAATCCCGCGTCGACACAAACCAACACAACTCATTTTGTAGTTACAACTGGCGCATCCAAAAATCCCTTGGTGCCATCCGCTCCCCTTCGTACCCATCATTACTGACACTTCACTTACAGCTCTGTCAATCATCCCCTCATCTCTCGTCTTTCCCGCCATTAGTCAAACGACTGCGTTTCCTCCTCTCGCTATCCTAACACTTGCTAGAAGTTGCCTTGATTACTAGCCCATTCAAGAAGGTTTTATGGTTATAGCATTATCAATACCTCACCGCACTTGCTATCCCCACCTCCGTTGTAAGTACTGTCCCAAGTACTACGTAGCACAACACTACTACTAGCTCGTTCACTCGTCACACTTTCATTTTAGCTCACGTGCACAATTGCACTTAACCGATGCTCCACGGGAGCCTACCTTAAACTAGCCATAAGCGTACCAGCGTAGGCATTTCCTTTACAGTCACTTATGTGCAATTCTCCACTTACCCTTCCTTCGCTCTGCTCTCCTTGTCTTTGCTCTATCGTTACCACACGATTCCCGACCGCGTCTCATTCATCGAGTACGAACAGGAACTCCGCCCCAGCATAAGCCTCAGCTATCCATCGTCTCGTCCGGAGAAAACATCCCTATTCCTCTGGTGTCTCACATCGACCGAATTCCTCCTATGGAACGTATTCCATGGAGACCTTTTGTCACTTTGTTCACTTCGTGTTGAAGTCCTCAGCGTCGTCACTTTAATCTCATCATGGATATCTCTGGTCAAGCGTCCACGTAACCGCCTTCATCACTAACTCTACAGCTCCGCCTATTGGCTTCGTGCTTCTAATTCCTGAGATACAAGCATAGGCATCTCATAAGAGCACCTCACCGATCGTCTAGGAAGACGTCAAAAATCCTTACATCACCTCGATGTATCAACGTCAAGAAAATCGTCAAGATAGAAATACTACACTTGAGCACACGGACCTCACGTCCTATGCACGACTAAGCGTGTACTACAAGGACACACACCGACACACATAAATACAAAACACACAAGGTTCTACACACGTACTAGTAACTCAACCTTCTAATTTGCACAAAGTGCTCATACACAACTAGCTAGATCTGAGTAAATCTACGTGCATACAATATAACCTCGTCATTTATAGACACACAAACTCCAGAACCTTACCTCTTACTCACTACAACAGTAGCCCCTGCCACACGTCATCATATACTCATTCAGAGTTTACTCGGTCGTACCCATACGGGTCGTACCCATACTTCAAGACGACACACTACTCAGTCTAGACACAAAACATCCCTAAACATTCATATACACAAGATATAAATGTCACACCCCGACCGATGGCGGAATCATCGGGGCGGGACATGTAAGACTGTTCATAGCACATGGTTGACTAAATTGAAATATATTAAAGTCAAATTTGCATTACAATAAATCCAAGTACAAGATCAAATTCAAACAAGAAACATGAACAATTCATAAAATTCTTGATTTATTTTGCTAAGTCCAAATCCTATGTTGAACACGTCTTGAATCAATCTCACATATTGGGGCCTGAAACATGAATAAAATAAAGTCAACTAAAAAGTTGGTGAGTATAACACAGTTGTATATAGATGGCATATAGTTGAAAACAAATCCTTTACAAAACATGATAAAATAAGGCATTTATGGGGAGCAGCTATTGTGTAACCAAATGTACAATCAAACCTTGTAACTAGCATGCAAAACAAATGTGTTGTCGGTTTCAATCACCGCGTACCATGGGTGGGTTTGTCAGACTCAATAGATCCATCATTGAAAACCGTCGGCTTGAAAAGTTAATGATTGCACATAATAGCATACAAGAGGTTAACACACCTAGCACTCGGGCATAAAGCTCAAATTGCACACATGAATGTAAATAGGATTTGTACTTGTGTTGTTTGCGTAAATGTAAACATGTAAGTTGAATAGTGTTCATGTTTCACCCCAAAAATGTAAAAGAGTAAAAAGGGGTTGTGAATACTCACATGATTCGAAGGCGTAGCTAACACGAGACTTTAAGTAGCAAAGTGATCCTTGTAACGCACAACGTTAACCTAGAGTGTATTGCGTATGAAGATAAATTAATAAAATATTTAAATCGAAGTCTAGGGCTTCAAAGGATGTGAGTTTAGGGAGTTGTGTAATGAGTTCGTGTCGAATTATATGAAAGGGTTGTATAGGTGATTGCGTTTTATTTTTGGAAAATTGTTTTATAATTATTAATGTTGGGATATAGTGTCCTTAAAATAATGATTTAGAGCTTGGGTAATTAACTAAATAAATTAGATTTATTTATTTGAAGCGTAGTATGAAATTACCTTGCTTTAAATATAAACAAAATAATTAAGTCTATACTCATTTAGTTATTTAGTCATGAAAATACGTCAAATTTGGGTAAATATATATTAGCTTATAAAAGAGAAAAATTAGTGTTACATACCATCTAACACTAAGCGAGTTGAAATTACAATTCATATGAATAATAAATATATCTATTTTTATTCGGGGATATAAACGTGGGTAACTAATATAGGTATTTATATTATTTATAAGTTTGAAACGTTACCAGAAGTTTAATAACGAGGTGAAGGTATAATTATTTTATTTATTCCAAGGTGGGGTTTGAAAATAATATAACTATATTATTATAAAAGTTAGTATTTTTAAATAAGAAAAGGTTATAAACCAAACCCGAGCCTACGGGTGGTTTTACGAGGCTAGAACACATTAATATATTAATATAATAATATAGGGTATTGTTTTTATAATAAAATAATACAAATAAAATGTTTTAAAAATGAATGTGTGTGGAGGGACTCGAACCCGGGTCTCTCCCACACCAGCACACTCTCTTAACCAACTCCGCCCGCTAGGGTATCGCACACAAACCCGGTCAGAAATTGTTTTAACATAAAACCCGAGAGTGTTCTTCCCCTTTCCTCGAGCCGATCGAACCCAGTCCCAATTTCACCAAAACTGGCAGTGACCGACTGTAAGATCTTAGGGGTTTTGTTCGTTAACCTCAAACGAGCCTATGGTAGGTTTTAATTGCAAAAACAACGGGTTTAGGATGTTTAATTACAGATTCAATAGCTGAAACCCTAAGTTTGAACTCAAAATTGATTTGGATGATTCTGATAATGGAATGTGATAGAAACATGGGGCTTTTACTAATTAGGGTCTTGCGAATCTGTCGGTATGGTTTAATTGGATTAGGATTAAGTCTAGGGTCGAAACCCCCAAATCATTTTATGAACGAACCCTAGTTACGGGTTCTTGATTAAGCCGATGATATGAAACTGAATTGGCATAGGGTTATCGATTAAAAATGTATTTCGAATCTACTGGTATGAATTAATTTGATTTAAACAGAGTCGGGGGTAGGGTTCGATTAAATCTAATATTGTTAAAAACCCTAGAATCATATCATGCTTGATTCTGTAATGTAAGCCCTAATAAGCATAGGGCTTTTAATATATAGATAAAAACGAAGCTATTGATAGGTTTAATTACCAGAACGATGATCGAATTGACTGTGATCGACTAAACGGATGCCGACTATGGCGGGATTGGCTTTCCGGCGACTCTGCGTCCTTCTTCGATGAAATTGGATTATGTAGCAGGTTTGAGGGGATTTGTTAGAGATTTGCAGGTGATCGATTTCTGTGTAAATGATCGATAGTTTGCGAATTGGAGAGTAATACGAGGGAGGTCGACGGTTACGGTTGATTAGTCATAAATCGGGTTAAATCGTGAAATGATGAGCTGGTAATTTCTTCTATAATGATTGATAATGACACTAACATGAATAACAGTTACGAATTTCAACTGATTCCGGGTGTGGGGTTTGAATTTGAGCAAAAACGGCAGTTTGACTTTCTGAAGTCAAACTAAATCGAAAATGAGTTAAGCCTGATACTTTGAATGCGAAGAGTGATAAAAATTTTGTTTTGAATTGAAGATTGTCGAATAAGAATTTGAATTCTAAATATGAAACGTATTACTTGGAATGAAATTGATGGGATTTTGACATTTAGAGTTTGTGTAAATATAGTCTAATATGCTCAACATTGTTAGTGGGTACGAGATTTCCTAAAACCTTGGTCTGGGTCAAAACTTCACGTGACACGAACAACGCTACTTATGATAATATGAGAGGACACTTATGTATAGGAAGTACCATCGGCGTATCCACCATGCCCTTATCATATTACTTCAGTTTCGTTGTTACATATCATGATAAGTTTTAGGTCACAACACACGACAAAATTTCCCTATAGTTTCCATACGCTGATTTTTATAATTCCGTGTGCACCCGTAATTATTCAAATCATCGTATGGTCCGTATAGATAGTTTCGTTATGTGTGGGAAAGGGCACAATTTCACTATTATCACAACTATTATTTACACATAAAAGTCGCTAACAATTAATTATGCATCAAATCAGATAAGTTTGCAACCAAAGAGTAGTAAAGTAGTAACACTTAAAGTTTCTTAGCTTGCTCGTGTTTGAACTAGAATACGTCAAACCCCGAGGCGTCTCAATGTATCATGGTCTTCAACTTTGGTGTACAAAGTGCATGACCATGTCTTGTGTATAATGAAATCGATCCATTGTAATAATTGTAAGCAAATTTCGTTTCGAGTATATAGTAAGCACACAAGTCTCATGTATGATCCAGTGTCACGTAGTTCGAAATCAAATAAGTCTCATATATATAAAGTAAACAATTTAGCATCTTGTATTTTGTAATCGGTAAACCATAACGTGTAATGTAAACAACATAGTATTATGTGTATCGAAGGAAGTGGACCTCATGTATAGTGTTAGCAACGTAGCATCATGTATCTTTTATAGTGTACACCGTTTAGTATAAAGTACTTTGTAATCAAATGAGTTTCATGTACAGTGTGGTCAATCTAGAATTATGTATCAATGAAGCAATTCTTATGTATCACGTATATTGCAAACAATCTAAGTTCCGTGTATCATGTGCTCAATCCAATAGCGTATGTATTGCAAATAAACATGTTTCGTGCATTACGTGATCAATCGAGCAAATTGTAATTTGTAGGCAACTAGTTTCATGTATTATGCAATTTGTGCAGCATTGGGTATATTGAGGTTCTTTGAGTTTCATGTATCATGTGGTTGCGTTGGATATATTGTAAACGTGTATACGTGAGTATTGAACGTCGCGTGCGATGTGTACTAACGGGTTTTGCATGTGATCGAGTGCTGCGGACAAACGTGTTGTTTGGTGTTCTTGTATCATGTGGTAGTTAGGTTCAAGTCCTCATATCTCATTGATGTTGGTGGGAAAAGTTAACGTTTACGCGGTATGGATCATCTCTTGAAGCGTCAAGTGAAAGGTAGCGAGGAGGTTTTGGAATTATTCGGGAATTGTGTTTACCAATACGGGCCTTTGTTTGAACATAGAAAGTGGGAAAATGTCTTTGGTTGAAGATATATAAAGTAGTGAAATCATTTAATCGCATATTTTAAATGAATATGCAGTTTATGAGAAAATATTTTTAACTTAAATTTTCAACTATGGGCTAAATAAGTAGTAGTATATTAATTTAGCCAACTTTAGAAATATTTACTTTAATGAAGAAAAATCATAATTATTTATCAGTAGAGAGAAATTAATATTTTTATAAAAATGGTTGCATTAACCTTCCCTATTAGGTAAAAAGTTTTTCTGGAAAATTTATGTTTTTTTTTTTTTTTTTTTTTTTTTTTTTTGGTATTATCTAAAATTTCGTTAAACATTTTGTTTAAACATGATAACGAGGTTTTGTTTAAATCATAAAAATAGGATGATTTATTTAATGAAAGAGATTGTTGGTAATGTATTAAATCATGTTGAATGAAAGAAGTAATATTTGAGAAAGTTTGATGAAAATATAACAGGTGTAATTTACGTTCCACGCGTCAAATCAATGAACACTAACTGTAGAGTTGAAATATATGGAATTGACTGAATACTGAAATGTTAAACATTATTCAAAAACATAAGAAAATGGTTCTCAAATCAAAAATTTTAAAGGAGAATAGTAGAAGCTTCTTCTAACGCCTCAGGTAGCTTTCCACTAGGAAGAAAATAATCGCCAAGATGAACACCGCTATGGTCACTCTAGTAGTAGATCTGGCTTCAGCCTTGGCGTTCTCCGTGCGATGCTCTTGAACTTCCTTTTCGAGGATGGAGATCAACTCCTTTTGGTACCCTAATTGGTTTGCTAGGCTATCCATTCTTTGTCTTTGCAATTCGTGTATCACTCCCTGCTCTATCCTATGCCTCTCGAATTCTGAGGTTCTTACATATTGATGGAGGTCATGGGTTGGAATCCCCATGACACTAGTGGGTGCCATGGTTTGTCTTACCCAAGGGTTAGGATGGTATGGGTCGGGCATTAGGTATGGGTCTCTTAGTAGGGGTGGTAATTGATTACGGGGGTGAGGTGTATGATACGGGTTTATGGGTACGGGTGATCCAGGTGTTTGAAGTCTCGGGTCGGTGTTCCCAATCCCGTACGCCCTTACATCGAACCTTGGCCTAGCGGCTGGGGGTGTTGGTGATCGATAAACGGGTGTCTCCGTGTCTTCTTCCCAATCAGATTCTGATCCAGGACGGTAAACCGGGGAGGGAGGAGCGTAGGAGTCCATGTCTAATAGAAAAACAATGAAAAAGTTGTAAGTGATAATGAAATATGAAGTGTCAAATATAGAAGTTCTTATGGGTTTTAGAGTTTGACTAGTCGTAACGCCGAACCTTCACGATAGTATTTTGGAAATACACTTGACCTATAAGTCATGTATCCCTAAGGAGAATTCCCAGGAAAGAGGGGTGGGTCACTAAGACACGCTTAAGTACCCTATCTTTCCTTAGCCAGAATTCCTCGTGGGCTTACACACTCTTCCAACCATCATGTATTAATAATACTATTGTTGGGCTCATGGTTAAGATGAGAATTGTTGTGGACTGGGCTTTGAGGCCCAAGGTAAGATTTATGCATTTAAGTGGGCTTCTTCTTCTTGAAGGATAGATGGGCTTCTTGGTTTATTATTGGTGGACATTAGGCCCAATAATTTAAATCTTTGCTCATAAAGGTGATGGTATCATGTATGGGAGTCTAAATGTGTATGAATAATGTGGTGAGTATGTGTGTGTGTCAACTTAGGATAGTGTTTAAATAATTTAAGTAGGTAGCTATGAATAGAAGGAAAAGTTGACACATAAACTATTGAGTATTGTATCATGTAATGAAATCATATAGTATAACATATGAAGATATTCACATAGGAAATAATCATATAGCATGTAGGTAGTAATGAGTGTAAGCACAAGAGTTATCAAGTAGTGTGACACATAAGTCATTATGTATTGTATCATGTAGTGTGAGTACTTAGGTTGGCATGTAAAAATAATCACACATGAATTTATAATGTAACATGTAGTAGTATTGCATTGTATGGGTGTCCTAAAGTTATAGTCTAGGTCAAGAGTGTCTAATAACCTAGTTCCCTATAACCAAGGCTCTGATACCATTCTGTCACACCCCGACCGATGGCGGAATCATCGGGGCGGGACATGTAAGACTGTTCATAGCACATGGTTGACTAAATTGAAATATATTAAAGTCAAATTTGCATTACAATAAATCCAAGTACAAGATCAAATTCAAACAAGAAACATGAACAATTCATAAAATTCTTGATTTATTTTGCTAAGTCCAAATCCTATGTTGAACACGTCTTGAATCAATCTCACATATTGGGGCCTGAAACATGAATAAAATAAAGTCAACTAAAAAGTTGGTGAGTATAACACAGTTGTATATAGATGGCATATAGTTGAAAACAAATCCTTTACAAAACATGATAAAATAAGGCATTTATGGGGAGCAGCTATTGTGTAACCAAATGTACAATCAAACCTTGTAACTAGCATGCAAAACAAATGTGTTGTCGGTTTCAATCACCGCGTACCATGGGTGGGTTTGTCAGACTCAATAGATCCATCATTGAAAACCGTCGGCTTGAAAAGTTAATGATTGCACATAATAGCATACAAGAGGTTAACACACCTAGCACTCGGGCATAAAGCTCAAATTGCACACATGAATGTAAATAGGATTTGTACTTGTGTTGTTTGCGTAAATGTAAACATGTAAGTTGAATAGTGTTCATGTTTCACCCCAAAAATGTAAAAGAGTAAAAAGGGGTTGTGAATACTCACATGATTCGAAGGCGTAGCTAACACGAGACTCTAAGTAGCAAAGTGATCCTTGTAACGCACAACGTTAACCTAGAGTGTATTGCGTATGAAGATAAATTAATAAAATATTTAAATCGAAGTCTAGGGCTTCAAAGGATGTGAGTTTAGGGAGTTGTGTAATGAGTTCGTGTCGAATTATATGAAAGGGTTGTATAGGTGATTGCGTTTTATTTTTGGAAAATTGTTTTATAATTATTAATGTTGGGATATAGTGTCCTTAAAATAATGATTTAGAGCTTGAGTAATTAACTAAATAAATTAGATTTATTTATTTGAAGCGTAGTATGAAATTACCTTGCTTTAAATATAAACAAAATAATTAAGTCTATACTCATTTAGTTATTTAGTCATGAAAATACGTCAAATTTGGGTAAATATATATTAGCTTATAAAAGAGAAAAATTAGTGTTACATACCATCTAACACTAAGCGAGTTGAAATTACAATTCATATGAATAATAAATATATCTATTTTTATTCGGGGATATAAACGTGGGTAACTAATATAGGTATTTATATTATTTATAAGTTTGAAACGTTACCAGAAGTTTAATAACGAGGTGAAGGTATAATTATTTTATTTATTCCAAGGTGGGGTTTGAAAATAATATAACTATATTATTATAAAAGTTAGTATTTTTAAATAAGAAAAGGTTATAAACCAAACCCGAGCCTACGGGTGGTTTTACGAGGCTAGAACACATTAATATATTAATATAATAATATAGGGTATTGTTTTTGAAATAAAAAAATACAAATAAAATGTTTTAAAAATGAATGTGTGTGGAGGGACTCGAACCCGGGTCTCTCCCACACCAGCACACTCTCTTAACCAACTCCGCCCGCTAGGGTATCGCACACAAACCCGGTCAGAAATTGTTTTAACATAAAACCCGAGAGTGTTCTTCCCCTTTCCTCGAGCCGATCGAACCCAGTCCCAATTTCACCAAAACTGGCAGTGACCGACTGTAAGATCTTAGGGGTTTTGTTCGTTAACCTCAAACGAGCCTATGGTAGGTTTTAATTGCAAAAACAACGGGTTTAGGATGTTTAATTACAGATTCAATAGCTGAAACCCTAAGTTTGAACTCAAAATTGATTTGGATGATTCTGATAATGGAATGTGATAGAAACATGGGGCTTTTACTAATTAGGGTCTTGCGAATCTGTCGGTATGGTTTAATTGGATTAGGATTAAGTCTAGGGTCGAAACCCCCAAATCATTTTATGAACGAACCCTAGTTACGGGTTCTTGATTAAGCCGATGATATGAAACTGAATTGGCATAGGGTTATCGATTAAAAATGTATTTCGAATCTACTGGTATGAATTAATTTGATTTAAACAGAGTCGGGGGTAGGGTTCGATTAAATCCAATATTGTTAAGAACCCTAGAATCATATCATGCTTGATTCTGTAATGTAAGCCCTAATAAGCATAGGGCTTTTAATATATAGATAAAAACGAAGCTATTGATAGGTTTAATTACCAGAACGATGATCGAATTGACTGTGATCGACTAAACGGATGCCGACTATGGCGGGATTGGCTTTCCGGCGACTCTGCGTCCTTCTTCGATGAAATTGGATTATGTAGCAGGTTTGAGGGGATTTGTTAGAGATTTGCAGGTGATCGATTTCTGTGTAAATGATCGATAGTTTGCGAATTGGAGAGTAATACGAGGGAGGTCGACGGTTACGGTTGATTAGTCATAAATCGGGTTAAATCGTGAAATGATGAGCTGGTAATTGCTTCTATAATGATTGATAATGACACTAACGTGAATAACAGTTACGAATTTCAACTGATTCCGGGTGTGGGGTTTGAATTCGAGCAAAAACGGCAGTTTGACTTTCTGAAGTCAAACTAAATCGAAAATGAGTTAATTACAGATTGGTCCCTGCAGTTTCATGTTCAAAAATTCTGAATCTGGCGAAACTGGTCCCTCGGGTTTGAGTTGAGTTAAGTTGGTTAAGGATTCGTTAGATTTATTTATTAAAAGTCAACGGGAGCATATTTCCTCAATTTTTCCTTGACTTTCAAAGTTAATTATAATTAGATTTTTGACTAATTACACAACTAGTCCTTGTAGGGTTTAATGTCGCGTCGTTATTTTATTAATTAAAATAAATTAAAATGGGGTCGAAAAATCAGGAATGTTACAATAAAAATATCTTATTTCCCCCATAGGATTTTGTCCTGAACATGCATACCTAAACATAAGGTACGTAGCTACAATTTCCCACAGGACCTCGTCCTGAACATTTATACATACTAAAGATGTATACTTAAAATTTCCCACAGGACCTCGTCCTGAACAACTACACAAGGTGCAACACACCCCTTACACTTCAAACGTCACCTAGACATAACACATAGGTGACACTATCTTAAGACCGTAGACACACACAAAAATCAAATCTCCGGTCTACATAGGTCTACTCATACAGTCTAATCAACCAAGCTCTAGCATCACATCAAAGATTACATTTAGTATGAACTCACGTTGTTCAAAAAGGTAATCACATAATCACACATAATTAACACTGCACAACCAATAGCAAGCTATCACACATGCAACTATTATTAACAACGTCTTAAACCATCCCATGGTAAGATTCACTTTCAAGGTTAAAATCAAGCAACTGAAAAAAACCGAGAACAGATATTTCATCACAAAAGTGTCTGACGGCCACTACTAAAAATGCTCTAATCCTCTCGAGGTAAACACCACTGCTCTAATCACTAAACAGGTCAAAGTTATCACCCACTTGTTCCTCATCGTCAGATTCCTCCAGCCACCATTTCCCGATCCCGAATCCTGCCTCGGAGACTGATGCCTAACCACAAATACGTTCCTTCCTCTCTAACCACTCCTCATGTAGAAGGAGCTACTGAGTCCACCTCTCATAGTTGCCCCGGTAGTACTGGGAGCATTAGGCGCCGGAAGCGCCAAGATCACCTCCTGTGCTAGTAGCTCCTGCTCATCCTCAGTTGCCGGTGGAACCACCGTCAATGGAACCGGTGCTAAGATCCGTCTCCTCCCGAAGATAACTGTACGAACAGCAGCCGCACGTCTATCCCGCCGTTCTGTCAACCTCCTGATGAGAGCTCCCTTCCTAATCCATCTAGTCCGACTCGTCGTGGCCATCAGTACCTCCACAAGATAGAACGTTGGAGTGATTACTATGGGCGTCAAATTCAGAATATTAGAGTAATCATAGACTTCCAAATCACAGTGATCATAGGGACAACGACACAATACCCACAACATCGAGCACATGACGCACAACGACATACTAGCACATACATGACTCGTTAATGAACCACGTATAGGTTCCCATGCTAACTCTCCTTATATAACCATCACAGGTTTTAACTAAATTCCCGACTCACCCCGACTAACTCATAAGATGACACACACAGATCATCACAACTCTTGTTCACCCATCCTAGGGATCCCATAACGACGATTAGCTCATTATTACATAATGGTTTCATAAAACACTTCCAGTTTAAATCATAACTTATAATACGATCGTTTTATAACTCATGTGAGTATGTACGATACCCCCAAAACAGTAAAATGTTTAAAAGAGGGGATTAGAAACTCACCGGTTATGCTTAGCCTCAGCCTTGCTCTGCAACTCGGCCGGCCACACTCGAATCCCAAACCTGACCACGTATGATCACAAGGTCAGATACGTTCCAAAAATACACTAACTAATGCATACAATAATAACAATCCCGGGAACTTAGTCTCAACTGCTCGTCAATCCGTTCCCACGATCCCTAGTTCACGAGTACACGGATCGGACCGTTCATGACCCGTTTAGAACTAGAATACGTGAACCAGGTTCCATGCATGCACGTGTGCGTGCCATGAAAACCCTACCTTCCTCATGCAAACCCTAGCCTTCCCATGCAAACCGCGTACCACCGTGCTCCACCGTCGAGCAACACCATGCACATCCCCACCGTCTTCTTCTTCGAGCAAACCCTAACGGATAACATCGCCACTACCAACACCATTGTACTCCACTCGTGCCATCCCACACGTCGGAAGCAAAACCATCGTCGTCCTCCGTCATCCACCGGATACCGTCACCGTTCTCTCGTCGCTCCTCCATAAGCCCATAGCTCTCTTTCTCTCTTCACGGTAGTCCACCAACACGCAAGCCGGGCACCACTGTGATCCACGTATGCCGTCTGCCTCCGTCGTACCCGCTACCACCCGTAGCCACTGCCACCGCCATTACAGCCGTCGCCACCACCACCACCCCTCTAACAACCCCATCTGCCGTCGGCTTGCTGCCACCATCATCACCGGTTAGCACGCACGCCACCGAGCCACTGTTGAGACGTTTCCCCCTTCACCTATGACCACCACCGATCCATCAAAGCCGGCCATTCCCTTCCTTGTCTTGTTGCCAGACATTATCAACAACCACAAACCCTAACCGGGTCTCACGAGAACTACAAATGTAACACATATAAAAATGTAAACGAGAAGTTACCTGATCAAGTTCTTGGTTTCCGTCATGCGAACACCACCTGGAAGCACTCCCTCTGTCGTCCCCCTCCTCCACGTCTTCCCTTGCTGCCGGACATAATACGTTCATTTAATAACTCATGTGAGTATGTACGATAGCCCCAAAACAGTAAAACGTTTAAAAAAAGGGGATTAGAAACTCACCGGTGATGCTGAGCCTTAACCTTGCTCTTCAACTAGTCCGTCCACGCTCGAATCCCAAACCAGACCACGTATGATCACAAGGTCAGATACGTTCTAAAAATACACTAACTAACGCATACAATAATAACAATCCCGGGAACTTGGTCTCAACTGCTCGTCAATCCGTTCCCACGATCCCTAGTTCACGAGTACACGGATCAGACCGTTCATGACCCGTTTAGAACTAGAATACGTGAACCAGGTTCCATGCATGCACGTGTGCGTGCCATGCAAACCCTACCTTCCTCATGCAAACCCTAGCCTTCCCATGCAAACCGCGTACCACCGTGCTCCACCGTCGAGCAACACCATGCACATCCCCACCGTCTTCTTCTTCGAGCAAACCCTAACGGATAACATCGCCACTACCAACACCATTGTACTCCACTCGTGCCATCCCACACGTCGGAAGCAAAACCATCGTCGTCCTCCGTCATCCACCGGATACCGCCACCGTTCTCTCGTCGCTCCGCCGTAACCACCGCCTTCCGGCGACCATCAATGACCATAATTAACCATCAACAGCCCTAATTCAATGGTCATGTGATTATAAGTGACTCTAATTAAACATTGTTGGTCATAATTGACCTTTCTTAACTATCAGTGACCCTAAATAACCATCAATTGCTCTAGTTGACCATCATTGACTCTAACCGACCATAAATAACTCTAATTAATCATCATTGACCCAAATTAACTAATAATGACTCTAATTGACCAACAATGACTGTAATTAATCATGAATGACCATAATTGACCATGAATGACCATAATTGACCAACAACAACCCTATGATGAAGTGTTTTGACTAACAAGAAGTGTTCTTTAGATAAGATCGTAAAGGTTATGATGATATAACAGTCAAAGACATCGATCTTAAGGGTTAAGATAAGAACACCAAAAGGGTAATCATTAAGAATGGTTAAATGCACCATAAGACTATCAAAGTTACCGATGAAAGAGTTCTATTAGTAACTGTGATACAACATGAGATGTTATATTTTGGAAACATTAGAAGGCAGGATTCTGCAAGAGTTCAGATAACTTCTAAGAATTGAAAAGAGTTCCCAAGGATTTTCCTTAGAGATATTGTAGTTTGGAAACATTAGAAGACGGTATTCTAAAAGAGTTCATATAGCTTATGAGAGTTGGAAAGAGTTAGAGCTAGTCGTTCACTTGGAAACATCACACACACAAACACTATATACACACATACAATCTGGAGAAGATTAGAAGACCCAGTGCGACGCGTTTAAGTGCGAGTGCGGTACACTGCGAGTGCGGTTCGGATCCGGAGAGACGTTTAAGCGAGGAACGAGCGTAGGAAACGACCCGAGATTATAGTAAGTACACTGGACTCGTACCTTAGATAAATGTTTATGTGAATTATGTGTTACGTGCTATATGTGGAACTAAGGTACGGGAAAATAAAGAAAGGTAATAGGGATTACTCTAAACACTAAACGAGAATAATTGAGTAGCGACGATGTATCCAATGGATGGTGGATACGTCGCTGGTACTTCCTATATATAAATCTCTTGGTGCTTCGTGGTGAAACCATTATGAACGTTTAGGGGTATAGACTAAAAGATAATAACAAAGATATAGTAAACGAACAGGAGATCTTCCGACCGGTATGTAGTTTTCTGACAAACAGAATGTTCTGTCTAAGGAAAGAGTGGTGTATAAAGAGATCATGCCAAAAGAATTTGAAGTTAAGTGAGAGTTGTATGTGACCAAAAGAATTATGTTCTCCTTTAATTAGGAGTTGGGCATTACGGCGCCCTCGTTAATCCGAACTAGTAGAAAACGTGTGGCCACGATCAGACTAAGAGTAGTATGTTTAGACCACTTTGAATTAGAGACGAGATCAAGAATAGTTGAACAATATATGAGAAATGACTAGTATCCATGTCTTATGTTTAACGTATGCCCTAAACAGTAATGATAAATAAATATGTTTACCATGATTGTTGTACTTGGTTAAGTAACGTTTACCTGAACACAATGAAATAATTGACAATTGTAATAAGTCATACCTTGCTAGGGACAGTGACATGCAGCTAGGCATCCACCACTATCTAAGTTGAAACGATTAATCGATGAATCATCCAAGTGGGAGATTGTTGGACATTAGATGCCCGATCGTCAATTATATCAACGTTGCTATCAAGGTACGATCCAAATAGTTACACTTTGGACAACGTGCAATTAGTAATGTTTAGTTATAAACATTATAGTTCACGAAACGCGGATATTTAAATTCAGTGGATAAATATTTAAACGGTAAATTCGGTGATTAATTATTTAAAGAAATAACTAGAGGTGAAAGGCTTAAACATATACACACACAGTAACACACATACCATACACACATTAACACATATGCATATATGCATATAATAGCGCACACACTCATACACGTACATACACTAACACATATGCATATACACATACAGTAACATACATATACATATTATGTTAATAATAATTTCAATCCATAACTATTATTAAAGTATTTAATTATTAATATTATGTTAAATAATAATAATAATAATAACTAAGGATTTTAGTTACTAATATTATAAAATTTAAAAAACGATATATTTATGTTTTTAAATAAAATTTAATAAACATAATGTTACATTATTTATAAGCTACTCTAATTAAAAAAATTAGTTTTTTTTATAAAATAAATAAGGTAACTTCCTTAATAAATAGATAATTGAATTTCAAATATATATATTTTTGTGGGAAACTTGTCAGAAATATTTATATATTGCCACAATTTTCTGACAATTTAAAAAAAAACCTATCTTTAAAATATTAGTTAAATAAATAACCTTATTTAATAAATATATTAAACGAATTTAAAAATAAAAAATTACATTTGTGGAAAACTTGTCGGAAATAATTATATACTCCGACAATTTTCTAACAATTTTGAAAAGGTCTATTTTTCAAATATTAAAGAAATAAGTTAACTTTATTAATAAATACATTAAACGAATAAAAAATAAAAAAATTACTTTTGTGGGAAACTTGTCGGAAATATTTATATATTCCGACGATTTTCCGACAATTTTGAAGAAAACCTATTTTTTAAAATATTAAATAAATAAATAACCTTATTTAATAAATATATTAAACGAATTTAAAGATAAAAAAATTACATTCGTGGGAAATTTGTCGGAAATAATTATATATTCCGACGATTTTGCAATCGAAAATTTGAGTTTACTATTTATTAAATTACGCTTACCTGCTAGATTCATTTTGCAATCAAAAATTTGATATGACTCATAGTACCAATCATCATATTCCAACATTTCAATCTGATGTGAAAATTTACAGGTACTGTGTAAATGCCACAATAGCCGACGATACATCCAACCCCAATGTTGTATTCTTCAACGACACAATGAATACTATTCTAGACATTAAATTCCATGACATGGCCATCAATCATGGGCACAAAAACCCTAAAATTCTGCCTCCTCCAATGCTTTCAATCAAAAGAATCCCAAAATTAATGCAAATCATCGTGAAACCAGACGGTACCATTGCTATCAATCAAGTCTTTAATGCCGATGACACTCCCATTTCAACACCCTCTCACAAAGAAATTGCGTCTCAACCTACACCACCTTTGACAAAACAACAGAAGAAGAGACCATACCTTCCACAAGGTACATTACTACATTTATAGTATTTTTTATTTACACTAACAATAATTATTATTTTGCCTACATGTAACCTATTTTTTCGATGCCACTTTAATACTTTCATTAGACTTATTAATATGATCTTTGTCAGCTTCTACTTCAGGAACTACAAATCCGGAACCAGCAAAAAGAAAGACCAAATATTAACCCTTTCATCAACCGTAAAACAAAAAAGGCATCAAACAAACATTGTTATTGTATCTTCCGGAACAATTGTATGCACTATTCCACATTTAAATTCACATGTGCAATACACAATTGGTTATGTTATTAGTTATCCTTCAAATAACATATATTAGTGTATTCGATGTTGTATATTTTACTACACTTACAATTTGTAATAAATTTCATGTATTTGCTATATTATAGATTGTGTTGTAGACACATAAATTCTTTTGAAAACATCCTGCCAAATAAATGTTGGCTGTTTGTTAAACATTTGCTTCGGCCGTAACGCGCTGGACACAAATACTAGTTACTACATATAACGAAAAGAGTCTTAAGCCTAAGTCTACCCATTCCTCACAGGAGTGATTGTTAGTGTCTACATGAAAAAAGCTTCACTAACACCCCACGTGAATGAGGCTAAGGTGTCACATTACAAAATAAAAGACAAATAGATGCTAATGAAATATAAACCTAAACTTAATAAATATACAAATATAAAAGCTATTAGCTACCCTCACAGTAATATCTATTACTTTTTTATCCTTCCATCTTCCTTTACGATCCTTCTTATAATGCACTCTTCCTAGTATCCTGAGATAACCTTGAGTGTCTACTCCGGATAAACAATAATGTGGTTGCGTGAACAAATAAAATAGAACTGATACAAAATACCATAAAAATGCAACAACCGCAATGGTATACATGGCACATATACACATATGCACAAACATAAATATAATATAATATATTAATTAAGCAAGTTAACCGAATAACAATACAATAGAATATCTGACTACCAGATTTTTAGAACAATAGAACATCAAGACGCCGGAATAACCACCGGATATCAGGTCAATAAAAATCAGAGCAACAACATTATAATCGACTATTAACTAATACTATAATAAAGTAACAAAAAACACTGTATCATACAAAAACTTATTATTACAGTATTGTACATGCGTATTAAATGTCCACGTAATAGTTCATAATTATTTTGATATGTTTACTATTTTAGGTTTTCGAACTTTTACATTAATTTGCTTATTTTGGGTGGAAAGCAATGTTTTGAAACCCGGACCGGACCGGCCGGTCGGACCGGGAACCGGTGGTCTGACCGGTCCGGTTACATGTGTTGAACCGTTTCTGCAGCGAACCGGTGGTCGGACCGGAAACCAGGTGGTCGGACCGGTTGAACCGCTTGACTATTTTTTTATTTATTTTTTAATCTTTTTTAAGTCTCTTGGCTTCTTATTTCGTAGGTAATTGTTAGTTTAAAATTATTGGAATTGACTTGTTGGTGGTTTTTGAAAGAATTAAAAGTTATTTAGACTGATATATTTTTATAATATTTATGACGTCGTCCGGTTCTTAAATCCGGTCCGACGACCGGTAAGGAGACCGGTTCGACGTCCGGTCCGGTTCTGAAAACATTGATGGAAAGGGTATCAGAATATTAGAAAAAAAATTGGAAATAGTTATAGTAGTTGTATGTTAAAAGATGAAAGTTGTACCAAAGTTGCACTAATAGTGTAGATTCTCCAAAAGGAGTGGTCTGTTCCTTTTAAGAAAGATGCTCTTCCTTAGATGCCAGTTAACTTGTGATTGGATGTCTTCAAAGTTCCCACCTGCTGTTTTGTTGTTTGTCCAATGACAAATGACTAAGAGACAGGTCTTGTCCCCATTTATCTCAAACTTTAATTATTTTAACTAAATTAATACTCCAAATCATACGTAAATTAATTAGCTCGTGTATTTCAACATATAAGCTAAGTTTTATAAATAAATAAATAAATACTTTACGTTTTCTGTCAATTTTTGACGACGAACATGACGTAATTCGAAAGCAACATGCTAAATAATCATGTCATAAGATCTCGATTAATATTTGTTAGCTATATAATATTAATTAACTTCGTTGTTATGTATATCTGACAAAAAGGACGTAAATATATTTAATTTTAATTTCTCATGTTACAACGCACGTGCCAGCTATAACATATATATGTTAAATAATAAGTAAACTGATATTTTCGTCCCTATAGTTTAGTCACTTTTGTCAGTTTTATCCAAAAAGTTTATTTTTTTTACTGCGTATCCTCGTGGTTTACAAAAACTTGTCATTTTTATCCATTCAGGTAACTTCATCCATATTTTAATAGAGTAATTAGGATAAATATGGTTTAAGAGGACAGGGGGATTAATTAAGGCTTTAAAATGTTGATAAAATAAAGAAATATATAAACATACCTAAATGCCCCTCAATTAACGTTAAAATATGGAAGAAGTTAACTGATTGGATGAAAATGACAAGTTCTGTAAACCATGAGGATACACATGAGAAAATTAAACTTTTTGGATGAAACCGGCAAAAGTAACTAAACCACATGGACGAAAATGACGTTTTACTATTAAATAATTAAAAAAAATAATTTCATATATTAAATGTTAGGTTGAACGGAATAGGGTTTTGTGCATTCATCTTTATTTGTATGCATACGATTAAAAAACGACCCTTTATAGAACGAAGAGTTGGAGTTTAAACAAATATACCAACATCCATAAAGACAAATTATGATCCCAGATTGTTAGTAAAATGATTAAGTTTAAAAATACAAGTGCATAAAAAATAACTGTAGCAATATGATTGTGCTAGATTAGGGCTATATTTGCCTCAGGTGAAAATTCTTTTCCCTAGAATTATGGTGATATTTCATTTTCAAAAATGATTAAAAATATGATAAGGTACAAGTTTAGCAGCATAGGGTATAACTGTTGTAACATGATTAGACTGTGCAATATTCAAACTTATTTGTTAGTCAGATGAAAAGCTTTACCTAAAATTATAGTGTACTTTAACTCAAATCAACTCTCTTTAGTCTTTTTCTAGGAAATCTCTTTCACAAGGTATTTTTCCACTTAAAGCACATAGCACTCACTTTCCATAAACAATTTCTTCCCTCTTTCAGTTTCATAAACAAAGAACACTCCTTGTGGTGATGGAAATTTCTTGTTGTGATCCACAGCCAGATGCCAAAAAGATTGGAACTTGTGAAGGTGATGACAATCATGAAGAAGAAGATGATGAAGAAGAAGAAGAAGAAGGAAAGATTGAAACTTGTGATGAATCAAGACTGAATCAAGAACTGAATCTTATAGACAGTTTGAACTCAGAAAGTACAACCCAACAAGCAGCAGATACAACTGAACCTAGGGTTTTCTCTTGCAACTACTGTCAGAGAAAATTCTATAGCTCACAAGCACTAGGGGGTCACCAAAATGCCCACAAAAGGGAAAGAAATCTTGCAAAAAGAGGCCAAAGAATGGGGTTTCTTTCAAATCCAATGATTTCAGCAGCTGCAGCTTTTGGCCACACATATATGCATCAACAACACCACCATGATCATCGAAATTACTGTTCTACCCTTTCTTCACTTCCTCTCCATGGCTACAACAACAGATCACTTGGAATTCAGGTACACTCAATGATCCACAAGCCTGCTAGTTCTATGTTTTCCACTTCTTCATCCGGGTTCAAGAGCTTTTATGGACCAAAAGGATGGTCATCAAGACCTCATGTTGATCAGCAACCAGCTATAGGGAAGCTCAACATGGCAAGCTACACCTCAAATCTGGCCGGAGCTCCACCATCCCACGGTGGTGTTGGGCGGTTTGAGGTGGTTAGGACTTCAATCACCAAAGATGAGATTGGTGGTTTGTGGTGGCCGGAGTTGAAGACCAATCAAGATGAGTCTCAGAAACTTGATTTGTCCCTCAAGCTCTAGTTAATTCACTCTTGATTATCCATTCAGTTATATATATATATATATTTTCTTCTTAAATGTTTCTGGTTGAGAGTCCATGATACTTATGTTTCTTTTTCTTTACTTTTTGTTTATTATTTTTTTGAAATTGAAAATATTGTGTATATTTAGATCTTGGAAACATTGTTTCAGATGTTCTTTTATGTGTTTTGTTAGTTTTCATTATTTCTAACCCACCCCACCAAGAAAAAGTAACCGGTAAGAAAGAAACACAGTCCAAACAATAAACCAGAACTATTTCGATGTTTCATATATTATTCCCCATAAGTCTAGTTTTAAGTTTTAAAAATTCAAATCTAACTAGCATTAATTCTTTCTTTTTTTAGCTTACATTTTGTCTATTTAACTTTTAAAAATAAAAGAAACACTAATGTTGATGCTGTTGTTCATTGTACAAAAAGATTACTACCTTAGGCAGTTTTGAACCTTCACTGTTTGGACCAATTATGGGGCAGCTCCTAGGTTCCTGGCGACAAAGAATATATACTCACTTATTTGCTAAAACATTATTAAATCCGAAAAAATAAACCATTACTATAAGAAAAACTCACACTATCAAAGATATATTCCAACTGCATATAAAGACTATTTAATTTCTCGAGATATATGATTGTACTATCTCCGACCTTTCAGAGTTGTTAACGTCCTTGAAGTACAATTCTGAAAGCCTCTCTCTCAAAATACCCTTCTTTATGCTAATTTTAAGTAATTACACTTTTCATCCTTCATATATACACTTACTTACAAACTTCATCCTTAATCTTTATTAATTACCCTAGTTGTTCTTTATGTAAGATGTTTGTAACATTTTACGTCTTTTAGTAAAACACACGTTAGATTTGCGGTTACTTTTCTAGGAAATACCTAAACTACCCTTACATTAAAAAAAATAAAAATAGATTGAATCGGTGGGCCCCACCCCTTAAACACAAAAGAATCCCTCACCCTTTTAGTCAACCCGTGAGGTAATAAACGACAACAATGTTGGACATTGGTGTAGATTTAAGAGTAGGTTTAGAGAGAATGTGTGAGTTAACCGTTCTAAAAAAAATAAACGACAGTTATAAACAACGACGATAATCGTTCTTTAAGTGAAGGATGGTTAGGGTTTTGACTAAACCACATATTTGTCAAACAATCAAACCAATTCTTTTTGTCAGTTGTCATAAGAAGCTTTTAATGAAAGTCATGGCACCAAAGCCAACTGCAATTGATAACCCTACTTCGTTTGTTGCATTGTGTTTAGTTTTGATTCTTCCAACGACTATTAATGACAATATATACTGATTGAGGTAAACCATGAAAAATATCCTAGTACTATTTGATCCATGGTTCGCCATTTGGATATGTGGCATGTTTTAATGTAACACCTTGTTTTAGGAGTTGTTCATTTTAGACTCGTTAACATGTGAATCATGTGATAGTGTGTTCTATGTGTGTGTCACACACACAAACACACACACACACACATATTTATAGGGTGAGGTTCAAATGATAACCAATATTTATGTAATAACCATGATAATCACTCTCAAACATAGTGTTACACATATGTAATAATTATCATTATGTTAGTATTACATATACGTAAACACTTTGTGTCACATATATGTAACATTATTTGATACGTATATGTTTGAGAGTTTGTATAAATATGTATGTGATTTGTTTGTTAATTATTTTAAACTAATTAAGTGTGCATGTGTGTGGATAAGTGTTAGACTTGAAATCTAAATTCAAACCGTATGAGATAAGATTGATTCGTAACTAAGCTCCCATATCTCCTCCCCATTCTCCATATATCTTTTGAATACTCTCTGCATCCCCTCTCATTCATAATCGATAGAGAGAAGAATGACGGAGATAGAGAAAGGGAGAGGGAGATTAGTAATGCGACATAGGTATGCGAACGTTGGTGGGTCATGGAAGCCAGGGACAATCGTGTGATGGTTCACGGGGGTGCAAAAGGTTTCGAAGGAAGGTAGTGGTTGTTGGTGGTGGATGGCAACGACGACAGAAGGTGGTGGTTTTATGGTGGTGCAATCAAAACTGAGACGAAGGTGTACGTGCGTGTATTGTGTGCATTTATGGGTGTGCTCGTGGATACTGGCGAGAACCAAGGGCTATGGTGGCTCGTGTAGAGGTTGTTCAAGGTGGCAGCGTTGGTTTACGGTGGTTCTAGGCAGCGGTGTTGGCATTGGTAGAAAGAGAAAGAGAGGATTGTGTGTTTGTGTGCGTGCGAGACTGAGAATAGGCAGACCAGAGGTTGTGGTGTAACATCCCAAAAATCTACTTATTGATGGTTTGGGTTAATGGGTGGCCCAAATCTCTAGTAAATGACACGGTTGATGAGGTTTTCATGTAAAACTGGATTTAAGAGAATAAAGGGACCCGGTTATCCAAAAAGGGAATGGTTTGAGCTCGAAACGTGTGAAGAGGAAACCCAGGGACTAGAATGTAAACCCCTAAAGGTTTAAAAGCCACCAAATGGGAAACCCTAGGCCATAATCGGCCTAGGTGTGCGTGCGACGACAGCGACAAAGATGAGGACGGTGGTTATGACCGGCTGTGGTGGTGGTCACGGGTGTAGCAGGAAGCGACGATGGCGGGGTGGAGGTGAGTAATGGTGGCAGGAGTGGAGAAGTAGATGGTGGCGTGTGACGGTGGCATTGGGTAAGGAAGGAGGAGCACGGTGGAGTCGGGAACGACAGGGACGATGGCAAATGGCAGCCATTGTGGCAGCCATGGTGGCGTGACGAGGAGACGGTAACGACCAGTGTGGCCATGGCAGTACGGCGGCGGTGCATGGTGGCTATCGGTGATGTCGGTGAAGGTTTTCTGCGATGGTGGCTTATTTCCGATAAGGAAAAGGGTTTGGCTAGGGTTTGCCCGACAAGGAAGACAAGGTGCATAGTGGTGAGCGGATTAGCGGTGCCCGATGAGAAAGACCAAGACAATGTGTATGGTGGAGTACGGGGTGGACTCGTACGATGGCAACGGTGGGAGCGGTTAGGGTTTTACTTTGCATGGTATGCATGTGTGTATGGAAACCGGCTTGAGTACGCGTATTCTCATGAAATTAGGGTTTTGCGTCACGAACGTGCATGCATGGGATGGAACCCAGTTCGAGTATTGGGATTTCTAAACGGGTCAAGGGTGATCTGGTCCAGGTGAACACGTGAAACTAGGGTTTCATGGGGATGGATTGACAAGTGGATGAGACTGAGTGGCGGGATCTATTTATGTTCATGCGGGTTCTAAGTGTGTTTAGAACATACTCTGATCGTGTGATCGTACGTTTGACAGGTTTAGGATTTGAGCAAGTGATCGTGGTGCAGATCTAGGATTTGGATTCCACGTAACCAATGAGTTTCTAATCCCCCCTTTAATGTTTTACTGTTTTAGGGCTATCGTACATACTTGCAAGATTTGCTTATTAAATTAAACGTGTTACGAGTTTTGGGGTTTAACCCGATGAGTTATGAATTTAAATATTTAAATACGGGGCTAAGGGTCTGTGTCTTGTCCTTAGGATGTGTTGGCTAGATGTGTGTCTGATGGTTGTGTGTCGTATAGTGACCTAGTTGGGGTGAGTCGGGAGATGAGTTTACATGTCGTGTGGGTACGACTAGGAGGTGTGTGGTGGGTGGACGTCTGTTGTATGTGCTTAGGTAACGAGTCATAGTATTTACATGTGTGCTGATATGTCTTACATGTGTATGTTGTGTGGTCTATCGTCGTTGTCCTTGTGACACGGCAAATTGATGTTGTGGAGGATAAGGTGCTTCGGGAAGTCACTTTATGTGACGAATGCCTTTCGGGGCGATGTTGAGACCCAGGGGGTACTCCAAGTAAGATGAATATCCTGACGGGGATAACCCTGACGAGGGTGATGTTCATGAGACAGGCATGTCTCATGTGGGTAATGTGTGTGATGTTCAGACTTGTTTGGCCTTAGTGTTAAGGCATTGATGTGGTAGAAATACTAGCTTGTGTGCTTAATATTGATGGATGTATTGTATTGTCGTGTTTACGACAGGGATGTTGGTAGACCTTTTATGAATATTTTCTAGGGCTTGCTAGGTCTATGCTTTTGAGTTGGATACGATTAACCGGTCTTTGGGCTGTTGAGGATGGTAGGTCACAAGATGTGTGTGTCGGTAAGTTCGGTCCTTATCGGAGAGACTTACGAATCATAGTTATGGGTTGAGGTAGGGTTGTCAAACCCTTGGGAAAGTTGGAATGTCTTAGGGAGGTGGGATACTACTATGATTGGTTTAAAATGTTTTACCACATAATGTGAACGGTCGGAGTTTTACTATAAAGATGTTTTAAACGAGAAAGTTCCTTTTAAATATTAACTATTAGAACTCACTCAGCGTTGCTGACTTTGTATGTACGTTAGACTGTTTTGCAGGTGAGTTCTGGTGATGATGTATCTTGGCTTGGGAGCGGTGCTACTTGGGTTGGTGGTTATGCATTCGTGAGGTAAGGTGAATGAAATAATGATTTTAAAATACAAATATTGATTTGAGAAAAAAACTTTCGTTGTAGGTTTTAAACAAGAGTTAAGAGTTTTCAAAAAGGCGCACTGTGATGATAACCAACTGTAGGGTGCTCGGTTTGGAGGCCTTACAAGTTGGTATCAGAGCCGTGTTTTAAGAGAAATTTGGTGTTTTTAAATACCTAAACTTAAACCATAAATGGGACGAAAGTAACGAATGCCACCACGAGTAACCGCGAGCCAAGAGGTAAGTCTTTTGAATTGAGTTGTTTCTTAGAGTTTCACTTGTGCGGTATTACACAATGTGAATATGTTTGGTGTGATTATATGACTGGGTGTTTCCGGGTGGGAATATGGTATATGAAGCTGTGTAAGTGTGGAGATTGTATTACGTATAACTACGTGGTATTTAGTGTTAGTGTTTTGTGTGGACTTGTGTGGGAGGCATGTGCTTCCAGTATGTGGAAGGTAGAAAGCTAGTGTGAGTATGATGAGAAACGTTTAGAATCCGACTATTAACGTGAACAACCAATCACATTTGATCACCGTGATTCGACGGTCTATTGCTACTCTTACATTCTACTTGTTGACCTTTGAATGTTTCAAGTATGCCTGAAATTTGAAAGTAGAATTAAGTTAATTTATTTTTTCTTGTTGAATTCAATTCGAATTCAAACTGAATTCAAATCCCAAATTCGAATCAAATCGAATTCCAAATTTGACATGAATTTGAATTTCATATTCGAATCTATTTCGAATTCGAATCGAATTAAAATGCAGCTTCAAAGTTCAAATAATTCGATTCGATGAAGACCCCTAGTTAAACGTGAGACTAACATGTTAAACTGGAAAACTCTTTTGCGTAGGAATTTGGGGCTAAATTGAATGCGAGTTAAGGTCAGGGTTTTAAATGAGATATTTAACCTTGATAGTATGTTGTTGTGGTGCTTAAGTGTGTGTTAAAGTGGTGATTTAGTTATATAAACAATGTGTGTTACAGTGTGATGTTTCATCATGATAAATAGTGAGGTTTAGGTATGGGGTTTATATAACCAAAAGTATAATTTTTTAGTATGTTATTGTATGATATATATAATCTGTGAGTATTGATAATGATATGCGTGGTGTGTGTGAAGTGAGTTGTATGTTGATGATTGGAATAACCTATTAGAATTGGTTTTGTAAGTGAGTTATGTGAATAAGTTATATTAATGAGTTGCTGTGAACAGAGTTATGTAGGTAAGTATACATGAATTTGTTTTATATAAAGAAGTCTATATAAGGAAGTCCACATGAATGAACCAATATAGTTGTATTAACATGGATGAGATTGTAAAACCGTATCTGTATAAGTTAGTGGTATGTTAATAGTTATACATGTTTATAATACATATTGCCCCCCGTTGTGGAGACTTTTTTTTGTACAAATTCGTTTGAATCGACAGTTATTTGGTTCATTATTGAATTTGTAGGTTTCATTGGCTAATTGATGGAATTTAAAGATAATTGGAACCGATCGTGGAAGGTTAGAAGTTGAAATCAGAAAAGAAGAAAAAATTAGAGTCAAGAGCACAATATTAGAGGGATACATTATGTCATTATGGTAATCTTATAAAACCCTAAATGTAACCCTATAGTAATCAACAATTTCAATACAATCACAATTTACGCACAAGTAAGGGTTTATCTGTGGAGTACAAGCTGCGGTTGCGACTTGTCCTTTATGTTCTATGGAAGATGAATCTTTTAGCCACATTTCCTTGTCTTGCAATTTTGTCAAAATGGTGTGGGTTTTAATTCACAGGTGGAGTGGCTTTGAGTTTAAGTATGGACTTGATTTTCAATAAATTGGAATTTACTTGACAGTGGGCTCTGATTCAAAGGAGTTGAGAAAGTTGGTGGTGGCGATTTACTACTCTTTGATTTGTCTTATTTGAAAACCTCGTAATGAATTAATGTTCAACAACACCAGACTATTGCAAGAAAAGATCGTAGAGGAAATAAAAATATAGCTCTTCACTTGGACTAAATTCAGATCAAAATTTCTTTCCATCAACTAGGAAAGATGTTCTCTCGTTGAATGTTTCAAGGTCTAAGTGAAGAGATGTGTTGTTTTTATCGGGGGTTGAAAGAGTCGGTTATGTATTTCATCTGTAAGTCATCGTCAGTTGTTGCGTGGTCATTATTTTTTCTTGTTTGTAATGTCCAACTCCGCGCTGGTTGTTCGTTTATTTATATAATGTCTTTAGCCGTTAAAAAAATCCAAATTATGTAGAATAGAAAAATTTCCTTTGTGTAGAACTCTATGGTGTTATTTTGTTTATCATGTTTTGACAGGGTTTTGGAGCAGGGGGTCTCCTGGAAGTAAACTTTCTATCCTTTGGGATGTATCGTCTGCCTACATCCCACCTGTCACACTCCCGTCGACAGCGGATTATACAAGGGAGCGCGACGAAATTGAATCATCACACATGATAAAGGGAAATACTATTATATTAATCGAATAGTTGATTATATTGATTACAAAAGTCAAAAAACAAGACAAACAATAGCAATTAAACGAATAAGGTTCCATTTTTATTAAGGTCTACCTAAGTCCACTAAAGTATGAGTTCTTGAAATCCTAGCGTGAGTAAAACTGCAACTTAGATCTAAAACCTAAAAAACATGTTAAAATATGTCAACTAAAAATTTGGTAAAAACATAGGCTTAGATACATAGATATAGCATAGAATAATAGTGTAAAATTCATAAACAATTTCAATACAAGTAATTTAAACTTTCATACATCGAGATCCATAACCAACTCTAGTGAGTATAATAGTTTCCCCGTCTGAACACGTCAGACCCAGAGTATTGCTATAGTATGCAGTTTTTGTCATCTAGCTCCCCCGATCAAACAGAATGCATCAACCTGAGCACTAGATGAGCTTGTTAGGCCAATAGATCTATTTACTTACTCCCGTTGGCTAAAAAGTTAATGGTGTGGTAGAGAGTGTGTATGAACCCATTTAAGTTTACAAATATAGAAAGTTGTTACTGAAATAGTATGAAAACCTTGTAGTATAATAATAGTATCAATATAGAGTTTGAATACGAGAGCATGTTTTTCACCCCAAAGATAGAAAGTAAAAGAGGGGCTATGAACTCACCTTGCAAGTAGGTGGGTTGAATCTTGACCTGATAGTAACTTGGTTATGAGAATGCCTTAAGGATTAACCCTAAGTAAGTTATAGTGCAAGTTAGTTTTAGAATTCAAGTTTAGACTAGTTGAGGGGTTGATATTGAAATAGAGGAAGGTGGTTGACGTATACTAGAGTGGTTATCGTCCACAGAGTAGTACCTCCAATAGAAGTATTCCTAGGAAAGAATGACGGGTCCAAGAGGGATTTATACACCACTCTTTCCTTAGACAGAACTTTCTGCTTGCCAGATAACTACATAACGGTTGGATGGTTACTCTATCGGTGTTTGTTTGGTAACTCTAGAAAGTATAGGGGCTAAAGTGTAATTATGAATTTAGTTGGGACTGAAATGAATAAAGGAATAATAGAGGGTTTCAATTGAAAAATATAGAGAGTTTTAATAGAAACATGATTCAAGATTTGAAAGATAGCAAAAATGGATCGAGGGTTTAAAAAATAAAGTGTAATTATGAATTTAGTTGGGACTGAAATGAATAAAGGAATAACAGAGGGTTTCAATTGAAAAATATAGAGAGTTTTAGTAGAAACATGATTCAAGATTTGAAAGATAGCAAAAATGGATCAAGCTTTGATTGTTAGAATTTGAGTTTGATTATACTTTTGAAGACTTATGAAAGTCATTAAATTCTGGATTTTTATTATAGAAAGCATGTTTATAACACTTAATTAATAAGAAAAATCGTTACTTTTATAAAAAATTATGAAGATCATGAAAGTTTCCAAAAAGTGAGGTTTTGACAGCTTTTGACAGATTTGCGCACTGATCTTGCGCGGGCTGTTTGAGGGACTTAAACTTTGAATTAAAAAACGTGCGAGTAGGCGTTTCGAAGCCAAGACCTTAAAATTGATTTTCAAAAAAAGAATCGATTAAAAAGGTTCTGGTTTGAGAGAGATATGACCCCGTGAAGTTAGCGTGACGAATCTGTCAAAATTCAGCTTTGTAGTTTTGATGTTTAAAGACTAAATCAAGCTTTGATTTGTATAGATCTATGATTCTAACATGTAAGTGTTAGGGAATCACATATCCATAGTTTATTTTTAATAAGAACATTGAATAGGAAAATAAGAACACAAGATAGAATGCAAGTAGAACTTACTTAAAAACAAGGAAACGAATTTGGATCTTGGAGGAGGAGTAGAATTCGATGGAGGAAGCCTTGGATCTTCAGATTTTCACAGAGAATGATGAAAAGAATGAGGGAATTTGAGCGTCTATTTGTAGGGAAGAGTTGGTCAGAAATTTGAGGAATTCAAGTTGGACTTGGATTAAGATGTTGTAGGTGATAAGGATAGGATTGTTGGAAGCTTAAAATTTTTGAAATTTGGTAGGGGATAGGGGGTTGTATTTGGTCAATATTAGGACTAGATTAGAAGGACATAATGGACATTAGCATATTAAGTTTTATTATTTAAAGATAATTGCTAGAATTTAAAAAAAAAGATAGTGATTTTTTTTATAAAATTTTTTGATGGATAGGGGGGAATTAGGATGGGATCATGAGTTGTAATTTGGTAGGTTATTGATTGGATAATTACAAGTAAAATGGTTTATTAAAAGGTTAAGATAATTACAAAGTTTAAAGAAATAGATTTAATTGAAATAATATTAATAATATAATTATTATTTAAATTCCTGAATTTTTAATAAATAAATATGTATTAAAACATTTTTTTATAAAAGATTTAATTTAATAAGCCTTTAAGTATTAGTTTTTTATAAAAAAGTTACACAAATGAACCTTGAAGTTACATATGTGTAATTTTAGATTTTCTAGTTTAAAAACAAGGTTCCTAAAGATAGAAACTTTCCATTGATTTGATTTTTGATTTAGGGTTAAGGCATCCAACTTACTACTTTAGAGAGGATATAGAATCAACATAGAGTGATAACAAGTTTTATAGAATCACAAGGTATCGTAATAAATCAAGCAATTGTTTCCAAAAATAGAAATAGATTCATAGATTCATTCAAGGGTTACATTTATAATTTGTACAATCCATCTATAAATACATAAATAGCATAAGCATGAAATTCAAGGATGTTATAGTCTCCCCTAGTTAAGAGAAATTCATCCTGAAAATTCAACAGTAGAGGTTGTGCTATCCTGAAATAGATGTGGGTTCGTTATCTATTATCTAGGGCTAGTTCTTGGTCCGGATTCTAGGTCTACTTTCAATGCACCATTAGAGTTTATATATAGAGTGTACTGCAGCTAACCCACCACACCTCCAGATCCTCGAAAGCGTTCCAGTCACATACCAAAACTAATCACTAACTTAACTAATGTTGGGTGGTATAAATTGAGTTTTGAAATTTTTCAAGGGTGTGGGAAACTAGCTACACGACAGAATTTCAACACACACCAATGCACCTGTAAATTTACGATTACGTTCCGGACCGCAATCTCATATTTACCTTACGCGAGTGTGCTATGTCCTTCTATTATGCATCTATAAGGTGATAATAGTTATGTAAGAGAAAGTTATGGATATCATAAAGTAGACATTGCTATGCAATAGAAATTGAAAGGTCATATACATTGAAATGCAATATGACATAATAGTTTGAGATTCAAGTAGACAATGAAACAAATAAGATTCATTCAATGAAATTCCAATCCAGGTTACAAGATATAGAATCAACATAGAGTGGTAACAAGTCTTATAGAATCACAAGGTATTGTAATAAATCAAGCAATTGTTTCCAAATATAGAAATAGATTCATTTAAGGGTTACATTTATAATTTGTACAATCCATCAAGAAATACATAAATAGCATAAGCATGAAATTCAAGGATGTTACACCACCTTCCCCACACCCTTTCAATAGTTTTGATATTAGTGAGATTTTACTGGGTACGGTTGTTGTTGTTTTCGTATAGAATAGAAGAATTAAATAAACTATACATATTAAACTTGAAAAAGAAGTGGGACACCTGTCGGTAGGGCGGGCGTTGGAGGGGATGGCTCGTGACGGAGAGGTGGACCCAGGTTGGATTTTTTAAACTTGTTTATTCTCTAAACCCAATTTATATTGATTTTTTAATATATATATATATAGTAAATTTTGGTTTTAGTCCCTATAGTTTACTTAAAATAACACTTTGACTCAAATAGTTTCAATTTCACTTTTTAATTCATTGTGGTTTGTTGTTAGTTTTTTGTGAAAAGACAAAACTACCCTTGTTATTAAATAAATATAAAATATTTTTCTTTTCAATTAACACCAAACCAAACCCCACTTTAATATCTCCCTTTCTTCTCCAGATCTTCAAACCCACCCGTCCCACCAAACCCTAGCATCCATCGCATCCATTTCATATGGGTTTCTACTCCCTCTCTACCAAACACCAACGGAGTTGTGGCTGGGGTTCTCTACACACCATTGTCGACGTCATCTCCCTCTTGAGTTGTCATGGTCGTCGTTATTCACTCAAATCTATCTGTGGCTGCCGCTTACAACCTCTCCTCATCGTATCTTGCCTTAAGAACTAGCCTCCACCGCCTATTTTGAGGGTTGCTTCACTTGCCACCTCGTCGCGCCGTTGACACCTACTCCACCATCGTCGCCGCTTGAAGCTACTGTGTGAGTCACCGGAAAAGCGACCCATCGCCCTGTCACAGCCCGGTTTTAGGACACCCTAGGCGTGCGACCAGATTGGCACCTCCAATCATTTTTTTCTTATATTTCCGGATAAGTCAGAGTATTTGTAGCGGGAAATATTTTGGATCGATCTTAGTACAAATTTTCAACCCGATGGTTAATTGAATCCTTCCAAATTCCTTTCGAATAAAAATTTTATATATTACTGGGATTTTAATACCCATCTGTTTACAAAATATGGTTAAAAAACCATTACATAATCTCCCTGCATCACAACAGATATTTTTTAGCCACAAGGTAGGTTTATATGTGCCTAGGGAGTTTATCCTTTCAATACGAAGCTTTAGGCAAGGTATCTAGGGAGTTTATCCTTTGGGACCTGGCCTTGTAATATCAAGGGAGTATCATGTGTCTAGGAAATCGTTATCCTGAGATACCTCCTCTTTGATTTATATCCTACAGGGCTATCTCCTATGCCTAGGGAGTCGACATCCTTTCAACACATAATCCTGTCAAAAACATATTTACAGCTGTCCACGAGACTGTCCTATAGGACTAGCCTCGATAGGTAATCTATATAGTTTATTGATTATCTGAAAATATTTTTGAAAATAAAATATCAGCGCGAACGTTGGTGATCACATTTATTATGACACGAAAATATTTCGGCATGAAAAGTATTAAAGCCTTTAATCATGATATTCTATGGACATACTACACATTCAATAGATTATTTCATCTAAGCATACAACCACGCTATACACTGGCATCTCCCTCTGTAATGTGACTGCTGCATTACAGTCCTACTTACTACATGGTTTCACAGGAACCTTCATCTTACATCAACATTACAAATTCGGTGCCAGCCCTCAGCTTATGGGAATTTCACCCATAAGACATGTATCCCTTATTCAAGTTTTACGTATACTTATGGCTTGAATGCTGATCGATAGCAAGCCATTCACCCATTAAAGTATTTAATACATGCTTTGCCATTTTCGCAAACGTAAATAGTTTGAAAGTTTTGAAAACAATAAACGTAATCACCTGAATAGAAGATAGCAACGACTAGGGTTAGTAGTCTCTTAAGAATGTGGTACTATAGCTCTAGAACCTTATCTTGATTCCTAAGCATTTCCTTAATTTCTGGAACGTTTTATCAGAAGTGCGGTGTTTAACCGAAAAACGGAGAATTCTTGAGAGTGTGGAGTGTTAATAAGAGTGGGTTACAGATTCTAGGAGTAAAAACTCATTTGAGTTTTGGTGTATAAATGATATGGCTCGAGCTTTCAATTTATAGACACATTTCAGCTCTGTGACGAACAGTTATGGGGGGTGATGGTCCGTCACTGCCTCTCCATGACGGACCATTATGATGGGTGACGATCTATCACCGATTTAAGGTTAAGAGTCAGCATTTACACGTGTCAGCCTTTGGTTGAATTTTGACGTGACAAATTGTTACGAGGGTGGACGATCCGTTATGGGGTTATACGTGTCACTTCACCATCATAAGTCACCCTGACACGTGTCATTTTCTGGGTAATTCCTTCCGCCTGTAACGGTCCGTTACTGCCTCAGAATTTCAAATCTTTGATTTTTTTGATCCTTAAACTTTGGGATATTTACACATTAAGTCCTTGGAGTTTATTTCTTGCTAAATTTGGGACCAATTCTTGACTGGTATTACACGCCCGTTGTTGATCTAGCCACCAACCTCATACTTTCCAGGTTTTCTCATTTTGATCGATGATAATCGAGAGGTGACTTTGCCGGTGTCTAATTTGGTGGGTTTCATCACTTCTGGGTTTCCATGAACAGAGCTTGAATTGTTTTCCTTGCACAGTGGGTCGTCGGTAACCTACAACTTCGTTTTGGGTCTGGGTGTTTGATTTGGGTATTTAGAAAAACTGTCTGTCATTGAAGCTTTTTCGGGTGAAGAGATTGGAGCAATTATGGTGATGATGATGCTTCATGGGGGGATGAACAATGAAGACGAACATGTGTGTGAAGAAGATGAAGATGAACAAGGGGATGAACAATGAAGAATAAGTGTGAAGATGAAGAATACAGTCTGAACCACCATCAAATTCAAATTCAAATTTATTAGTATTCATTTTTTTTAGCATTTTATTGTTTATATTTAAATTTAAATAATATTTTGTTTTTCACTTACAAGGGTAGTTTTGTCTTTTCACAAAAACATAACAGAAAAGATGGATAGCGTTATAGAGGGGTAGTTGATTGGGAAAACTGACGAACCACAAGGACTCAAAAAGTGAAATTGAAACTAGAGTAAATTACACAAAGTTTTCTTTAGTTATATATGAAATTGCACTCTATGTCCTTTAACTTCAATAATTACAGAGATTGTCCTTTTTTTAGAAATTTTGCACACATTTCGCCCTTTTCACTAACTGGTGTTAGCTTTTTCTGTTAAATATTGACATGTGCCTTACACATGAGGGTATAATGGTTTTTTACCCACAAAAGGACTATTTATGTAATTTCATAATTCATCTTCTTCATAAGACAATAACCCACCCACCTACCCCTAACCCCATTTGTGACACCCACATCCCGGATCACCCAGAATGTCGGTCACTTGTCTGATTTACTCATGAACATATAGTAATCAAAGAAACATACACAGCGGAAGACTTTTCAAAAACAACATTTCTTTTATTTATAAAACTTGTCTTTAGTACATTCTTAAAGAAAGTACAACATGATCCTAATGTCAGTCTTCAGCTTTTAATGCTAGATAACCTACTCATGATGCCTCTTTATCCTTACTGCTTGAGGCCATATTCTTACCTGACACACATGCTTAAACATGGGTCAGCTTACGCTGGTGAGTTCTAAGTTTTAATTAAAATATCTTTAACATTTTTTCTTTTCCTTTCACATTCGCCCTTGCCCAACATAACATTAACCTTGTACAACTTATATCTTATCGAGGTTCATAAACCTCTTAAGTGGTCGTCACCACTTTCCATTCCCTTTATAAAGGTTCATTCCCCCGTTACATACCATGAAGGAATGTAACGGTCCACGTTCCATTCCATAAGTTGCAAGATATTATGTCGGATTTGACAAAACCTTTCCTTTACAGACCAAATATGGCCAAAACATTTCCTGTAAATGCAATCACTATCAATGACATTCTTTCATCATCACTTATCTTGGTAAACCAAGACAAGTCTTAAAACATTTCACCATTTAAAATCACCATTCTTTCTTTATTGAAAACAAGGTGGTTATCTTCCCAGAGTAGTACCTCCAACAGATATGTTTCCAGGAAAGAATGACGGGTCCAGGAAGGATTTATACACCACTATTTCCTTAGACAGAACATTCCGTTTGTCAGATAACTACATACCGGTCAGATGGTTACCTTTTTGTTTTACAATATAAACATTCCTTGCAACATCATGGATACTGGCTTATAGATTTAAATCAATGGCATACAATATCTAAAACATTCATAACACATGCATCATGCCCAAAACATTTAAAAACGTTTAAAAAGGGCATCATAGAACTCACCTCTAACTTCCTTCCTGTTCAGATAACTTTAACCTTTGCTAACTTAAGTAGCACAATGGCTTGGATCAGGGTCCTAAGTCATTACAACATTACTTATTTACAAGTTCCTAGAGAAGTGGGAATAACCAAGTTATTAAGAACTGGTCAGAACCTTACCTCAGAATTATCTATCGCGTGTTGGGGTCGAAAGACTGGAAACTGGACTTCTATACGTGAACCGGGACTTCTGGACACGCCTATCGAGACTAACTATGTGTTTTGCAAGGTGTGATGATGTTTGAGATGTTTCAAATGTTGAAATCCTGACCTTTCTATTTTTAGGCAAGTTTCAGCCCCGTAACGGACCGTTACCATTGGTGACGGTCCGTCACCCAATTTCAAGCGGCCTCCGTAACACACCGTTATCTACCGTGACGGTCCGTCACGAGTATGAGTCACCTGCCATGCGTCAACTTCTGGATGAGCGGTCTAATTTGCGGATGTGACAGGCCGTTACCCTTCATGACGGTCCGTCTTAGGGTTTCCACGCGTGTCATTTTCTCACTCATTGTCGTGGTCAAGCCGTAACGGACCGTTATGCCGTGTGACGGTCCGTTACCGTCTGTAACAGACCGTTATCTCCTATGACGGTCCGTCACAGGTTTAAAACTTTAAATTTTTATTTTCAGCCCCTGAACTTTGAGTCCAATGCATTTTTAACCCTTTATATTTTAACTTAATGTCATCTTAACTCCTTAGGTTTTCTTTAAATGATCTTTTTAGTCCTACTTATTTTTCTTAAAAATTAGGGTGTTACACCATTGTTCTTTGACTTTGAGAGTAACCCACATAGTTGTAATCGTTGAATATAAACAAGCTTGCTTTCTTTCAAAGCAGTGGAAATCGCAGTGTCGATCAGTTCATGTGCATCTTCCAAATTACCACAGCCTAAAACACTTCTGAAAATAAGATAATTATATTTTTCTAAACCACCTGCCTTTTTCTAGTCAAAAACTATTTTGGGACGAAGAAATTAAAAGTCTAAAATACTTATGAAAATAAGATAATTATGTTTTCTAAACCACCTGCTTTTTCTAGTCAAAAACTATTTTGGGACGAAGAAAGTAATAGTCTAAAACACTTATGAAAATAAGATAATTGCCAAACAAAAATAGATGTCTAACTAGAGCGATTGTCACGGTGCATAAATTAGAAAAACGAGGCCATGTTGCAGTTGTGCCACCCAGCTTAGAGCTTTAAGCCACCTCTGGCCATAGCAAGTGCACCCACATAGGTATGGTTGCCGCCAATAAAGTCACTCATATGAACAAAAACACACCCCGGAATCCCAGTTTCCTTGGACAAATCATCATCTCTTAAACTCTCCATTGGGATGGAAGAGCCTTGCGGCTCTCGAAGCTGTCTGGAGATGACTTCAATTTGTGTAAAGTTAAACCTCTCCATTGAGATGGAAGAACCTAATTTTGTGATTCAATTTCGTTACAGACCTGTTGAAATGAAAGTGGTTGTCTACATCTGTTTCAACATTGCATCAACTTTGGGATCATACATAGCACCCCTGTTGATTCAGCGCGATCAGCCGCTTTGCCATGTTCCGTGGCCGATGGATACTCAGATCTGAACTTGATTGTTGTATTATACCTCCATGATTTCAACACTGAAATAAACACAGATGGATACCCAGATCTCAATAATGGATTTGTCAACGGGGAAGACAATCGGTAGCGGCTTTCCGGCGACTCTATTGTCTTTAAGAGAGAGAGCACCCCCTTAGGGGTGTTCATCGGGTCGGGTTGCGGGTTTTTCAGGTTACTCGGTTCAGGTTATTCGGGTTGAGATTTTTTTTTGTTGAAACCACAATCCGAACCGAACCATATATTGTAATTCGGTTTGAACCTAGCAAACCGAATTAGCAAAAAAAAAAAATTTCTTTTGTGTAGCCATAACTTATTCGGTTTAAACAACACAACATTTTAGGAAAGTATAAACAAAAACATACATTCATCAAATAATGATTTATAATTGATATATGGGTATTGGTTTAAATGAATTGGTTAACTATAAAATATGTATTAAAATAGTGGTATAACCTAATTCGGGTTTTTCGGTTCAAACCGAATTCAAAATCTTGAAACCTAAACCAAACCAAAAACTAAATTACACATTCGTTTTCGGTTTGAACCAAACTGAAAACCAAATATGTAATTCAGTTTGGTTTTAAATGGTTTCGGTTTCGATTCGTTTATCGGTTCAATACGTTTGAAACCAAATATTGAACACCCCTACACCCCCTAATCTGCTACCCATCCCTCCTTTACCCGCGATGATGGCGTCTCAAGAATGGTCAAAGTAAGCAAAGCTGGAAGGGTTGGGGTGGGTGGGTGGGTGGGTGGGAGAGAGATAGAGAGAGAGAGAGAGAGAGAGAACAATAGGGTTAGGGGTGGGTGGGTTAGGGTTTTATGAAGAAAATGAAGTTAAAAATTACATAAATAGTCCTTTAGTGGGTAAAAACACTATTATATCCTCATGTGAAAGGCACATGTTAATATTTAACAGAAAAAGTTAAAATCAGTTAGTGAAAATATGTGCAAAATTTTCAAAAAAAACGGACAATCTCTGTAATTATTGAAGTCAAAGGACATATAATGCAATTTTATATTTAACTAAATGACAATTTATGTAATTTACTCTTGAAATTATTGGACTCAAAGCGTTATTTTGAGCAAACCACAGAGACTAAAACCAAAATTTCTCGCTATGTTTTATATATATCCTTACTAGCTTAGATCTCTCCCGTGTCTACACACGGGGGTGAAAAATATTAAGACATAAAATTTTTAAATCTTTATATATATATTTTACATGTGTAAAAATATATTACATATACTAAGAATAGAAAACAAAATTCAAAATATGTAAAAATTAATATATAATTGGGTTTCGAAAATACGTTAATTACTATTTAATGTAATTTAACTTTCATTTACTATTTGATTGAAAATAAAATTTAGATAATTAGATTTCAAAGATTCTATAATAAGGGATAATTTAAAATAAATGTGTTTTATTAGTATAATTAGTATTTTTTTAAATATATTATTATTAAAAGATAGAAATGTATTTAATAAGATAGAGATGCGGGAAAAAAAATGATGAGAATGAATATAGAGGCGACACGTGGCATAAAAAACCTTTATTTATTATATAGTATAGATATAGATATAGATTATAATAAATAAGTAACTATGATGACACGTGTCACTCTCTGACGTCTCCTCACCCTTATTTTCCCACAACTCTTTTCGATTAAATGAGAGATCACGTGCCACTCTCTGGTGTCTTCTCACCCTTCCTTATTTTCTCGTTTCTCTCTCCTATTTAATAATAATAATAATATTAAAAGAATATATTTTTAGATATTTAATATAAATTTAATTATTGATAGTTATTATATCATTAACTATAGAAATTTAATATGAAATTAATTATGGATATTTATAATTTCTGATGTTACTTATCAATTTTAAAAAATAAATTTGTATTATGGATAGTTATTATATCATTAAGACTTCTTTTACATTTTAATCAACTTCATTATTTTAAACAACTAGATTAGTAATCATTTCAAAATTTTAATCAATAAGGGTGGTGGGAGTGGAAAGCGGGTAGAGGCATATTCGAGCTCGGGTATGCGGGTACATCGCCACACGAAAGGCGGGTTCAAGCGGGTAGCGGGTATGGTGAGCGGGTTTCCATAGCCCGCTGAAAGTTTCAAAATCGGTCCGTTGAACGGCTATAAAAAGAGTCGTTGTACAAATAAAAAAATAAAAAAAACTTTACCCTATAAATACATAACCAATTATTCTACTCAATACATAAAAAATACATTCTTTCTCATATATTCTTTACATAAAAAATAAAATGGTCCAAAAAAGTTTCTAAAACGAGAGTCGCTTCTAGCCGCAAAAAAGTGTCCAAACCGAGAGGCTGTTCTAGTCAACAACCATCGAGCCAAGAAACTCCCCAATAACCATATACTCCATACCCACATTTTCTGTATCCTTAAATGTCGGTCATGCCTATGCAAGTTGCACTGGGTCACTACACCTATTCCCTACAAAATCAAGCAACTTTTGATCATTTTGCACCTCGATACCACAACCGACCGTTCCGTAAACCCACCCGTCAAGAAGAACGTCCACTCCCCATATATGATGACGGTGCCGATTACCATGATGACGAGGATCCTAGCGGAGAACGATATCGAAGACAATATATATATCCATTTGACGAAGAAGAAGTTGAAGTAGAAAAGGAAGTTGAATTTGCAAATGAAGTTGAAGAAGAAGAGGAAGAGATGGCGGTTGAAGTTGACGAAGAAGAAGAAGAAGAAGAAGAAGAAGAAGAAGATGAGGCGGTTGAAGTTGACGAAGAAACCGTCAAAAAAGGAAAATTCACCAAACGGGCGGCCCGTCAACCGTGGATTCCCCAACAAACCGAAGTTTTGTGTAATGCTTGGTGCCATATTTCCGAAGACCCGACGATCGGAAATCAACAAAAGAGAGATAATTTTTTAGGGCGGATATTTAAGCATTACAATTCTCAACTTGGAGGAAGCACCCGAACTAGACACCAACTAAATTCAAAGTGGAATTCTTTGAATAAAGTATGTGTCACTTCAACGGATATTGGGTTCAAGCGATATGTATTTTTTTACGTTTATTTATTCTTAATATTTTATTCTCCATATATTGTTAATGTATTAATTTGTCGGATCGTCTACGTGCTAGTGGAGCCAACGATTTGGACATAATGAAGAAGGCGTTAGGTGACTACCACAAAAAACAAAAAAATGTTTTTATCCACGTCAAATGTTGGGAGATGTACGGGTTCATGTTAAATGGCTCCGTCAACCGTTGATGGGTGAGGAGTTTGCTACTCAATCTGATCATAAAAAAAAGTCATCGGACAATGGCAACTACACGGGTTCAAACAACGACCCTTTCACTGCTTGGGCACCCGACCTAAACGAAGACGCGACACCATCAAGACCAACACGGAAACCAAAGAAGTCGGCAGAGTCACCGTCAAGCAAAGGTAGTTTGGCCGAACAAATTGCACGCTATGCGAATGTTCGGGAGGATATGATGAATAAATTTTTTGATTCAAGAAAACAAAAAAGACAAAGACATAAGGGTTTTGGTGGAGGAGCAACGAGCGGCTATCCGGGAGGAACGTATGAACCGGGATTTGAAACTATTTACGGATCCGCACGACCATCTAACCGGATCGATGTTGGAACTAATCCTTAAACGGAAACGTGAAATAGCCGCAAAGTATGATTGGCCATGTGATTTTTAATTTTTAGGTGTTTTTTTAACTTTTTATTTATTGTTATGTATTTTTAATTAATTAATTAAAATTTTAGTTTTTAAAATTGGTTATTAATTTGTTTTAATTTAAAAAAAATGAGGTGGGTTGGAGGGTACTTGAAGGGTACCACTCCCACCATGTAAGGTACTTTAGAATGGTACTTTGGCTAAATGAGGTGGCGTCTTCTTGTTGGTTTATTTTGAAAGGGTAGTTTGGGTTTGAGGGTTCCATTCCCACCACCCTAAATTTTTTAATTCAAAATTTTTTTCAACATCAATTAAATTTTTCTATTTTTATAATTTGTAAATCATCATTGCTAATTATTATTTAATTTTTTCTTTATTTAACTTTTGTAATACACGAGTTTTTAGCCTACTATATTATAAAACTACTATAAATAAAATCATTCTCTTTATTTTTTCTAAAATCATTATAGTTTAAACATTATTCAATAAATTTAGGAATTGAAGGGGATTTAGCCTAATGATAATGTTAAAGGTGTCCTTCCCAAAGACTATGTGTAATGTTAGGGTGAAGGTGGTTGATTTTCGATGACACGTAGACCAGGGCTTTCTTCATCCAGGTGTTTAATGGTGTGGGGTGAGAGCCTAATGTGATACACACAAAAATCATCAATTTTTTGTCTCTCCACCATTCTCACACCCGTTACCACCATCACCTTGCCCCTCTCACCCCCACACGGCACGGTGTTACACACCCGTGGTGGGGTGAGGTGGCACCACGCCCTCCCTCTCACGGGCACACTACGCATAGTCTAAGGATCAAAGATTAAGTTCTGATGTGGATTGTAGAATAGAATTAGAAGTAAATTACGTCGGTGTTTAAAAAAAAATTAAGAACTCAAGGGTTGTTTAGGAAAACGAGAAAAGATATTTATTTTCAGGATGTCTACTGTTTCGTTTCATCTTGATTTCCCCCATAAAACATCACAAAAAGAAAACAAGATAATTTATGCTTTGAAAATGAGAATCTGTCAACAAGAACATGATATGCCCTCCGTCCCCACAAAACAACAAAACGTACAATTAATTTTAAATTTAAAAAGTTTCTGTTTTTCACGTTTAAAACTATCATGTATACTTTCACAAGTTCTTATATTTATCCTCTAAACTGCGTGACTAAGTGACAAAATCAAAAAAGAAAGATGATAAAGAGATGAAATGAGAATCTCAAATATCAAAATCTTATAAGTAAAATGCCGTTCAAAAAAAAATCTTATAAGTAAAAGGGTGACTTAAAATTAAAAGGATTTTTTATGTCATTTTTCATTATTATTATTATTATTATTAAAATAAGTTATGATATAGCATAAAACATAAAAAAAAAGATGATCGTAATTAATTTGATGATGATGATGATAAGTGTTTTAATTAAAAACAAATAGCAGCAAGTGAGACATTAATAAATAAATATTGTATTATTTTAAAGACATGGTAGCAAGACATTAATTAACAACGATTACAGTATAAACATCACAGTAAAGATCTGCTATATTTGTAGGATTATATCTTCAATCGATCAAAGACATAGAGAAGAAGTAGCATGTATATCTTCCAAATCTTTTGGAACTAAAGTTGATGTCATTTTAAGCTAACCATATCTTTTAGATTGTGTACATCACTACATCCTAGGATCGATGTTTCATGAGACACCATGACTGATCATCGGACTCTAACTTCATTGTTACAGATTTGGCTTTGCTAAAACGAGGCTTAGCGCCTACACTAATAGAAAACATACTTTTATCGATGGATTCGATGAAACAAACAAGATCTCAAAAGAAAGGAAAATTAGTTTTTTTATAATGTCCTTGATGATATGTGAGTGGAGGCATCTTAGCCAACAATAAAAAAATAGTTTTTAAATACCCGTTGGTTATTGACAGAAATCATGGATCTCCAATAGACATATAATTAACAACATTTAGTTTTTCTTTTTTTCTTTAATAAAAGAATATGTTAAAAAAAAAAAAATTTAAATTCTAAAGGTCGAAAGCAATCTTTCAAACATCTTTATTGTATATACTCTCAAAATACGAATTTCAAATGCGCGTAGTTGTTGTTACTTGTTAGAATTTACGGTTTTGGAATATTTGGCTCTATAAGGGCCCAAAATAGTTTCCACTTATATGCTCCTTACGTGGGCATTTGAAAACCAATGGTTACATGTGCACCTAAAATTTTCTTTAAGATCTTAAAATGATTATTAGTTATTGTTTTCTTTTCTACTTTAAGAAAGGTTTGATCACACTCGTTTTCTTACCTTAGATGGTTGGGCTTGGATGTAGTGTAGGACAAAAATATTTGTATTTTGGATTATATTATACATTATTTGTACATATTCATTGTTTTATAGGTGGTGTCAAACAAGAATTTTATGTGTTGTTACCGTATAATTAAACATAAGTCATTAACACGTAACCTGATTTGTTATAGCCTAAAATGGCTTAGTGTAACTAATACCACTCATTAACACATAATAAGGCTCATTAAGGTCGATAATAGTGAACTAGTGGACGTATCGTCAAACATAAGTTTTTAACACCTAAAATGACTTAGTGTAATCTATTACAACTCATCAACACATAATAAGGTACATTAAGGCCATAACAGTGAACTAATGGATGTATCGTCAAACATAAGTTATTAACATCTAATTAACTTAGTGAAATTTAATATAACTAATTAACATATAATAAGACCCATAACGGTGAGTGAGTCAACATTAGGGGTGTTTAGTATTCGAATCACACTTGAATAACTCGAAATTCGATTCGAATCAAATTCGAATAAAAATTTCGAATTCAAATTTCGGGTTTTTCGAATCTAATAATTATTCGATTCGAATAAATAAATCGAATTCGAATTTGAATATATGTTATTCGAACCTATTCGAATAACCCGAATAACATATATATATATATATATATATATATATATATATATTATATGTTCTATAATCATTGGGCTTGTAACTTGTTTAATGTTTTGGGCTTGTCTTATTATAACCAAATAAACAAAAAAAGAAAAACATAATCCCTAATTCTCTATCGCTTATCATCCATCGATCGATTTAATTATTCAACTCATTCAAATCTGATATTCATACGTCTTAACCTAGAACTCGACAGTTGTAAAACTCTTTATGTTGATTTTGCAATTATGTATGTGATAGATTGTTAAAAGTTTAGTAAAATACTGATTTAGTTTTTTTGTAATATTTAATTTTTTTCCTTATTCGAATAAGTCGAATAAACCCGAATTTGACTAGAATTCGAATAAGCTTATTCGAATCTGTTTATTCGAATATTAGTCGAATTCAAATGCAGCTTTCAAAACTTCAAATTCGAATAATCTGATTCGAATAACTCGAAATTCGACTTATTCGACTCGATGAACACCCCTAGTCGACATATCATCAAACATAAGTCATTACCGCATGGTATGACATTTTTAACCTAAAATTAGCATAGTATATCCTAATTCACTAACACGATAATAAGGTCTGTTAACACATAACATGGTAATTAACGAATTGAAGGATCACCGGCAAATGAGTAATTACCCATCAGTAATCCATCATTAGTTATATTTTAATTATTTATTATTAATCTTTCTGTGAGTTAAATATAAGGGAAGCTCTTTATCGAGCCATACTCTATTTCATCCCAATATATTTCGAGCCCTAACTCTTTATCGACTGCACTAGAACACCCGTTCGACTGCACCAAAACACCCGTTCGATGGCACCAAAACATCATTGCACATCACGACCCGTCGCTCATCACCACCATATTATATTGGGTGACATTTGGTCATGGTCCATCTTCACTCCTTAATTACATCAATTAGCTTTGTCCAACCCACGAGTAACCTCCCTTTATTTCATGGAGTTACAACCGGTAACTCTCCATATTATCTGTATTGAGTTACAACTTTTTGGTTCCGGGTTAGGATTTTGGAAGAATTATTATGTGATATATATGGTAATCTATCACTGTGGGTTTCATCTTATGTTCAAGCACTAAGATTGAGTTAAACTCAATCAAGTGCACTTATTGAAATCTACAAGAACTATCTTTACACTTGTTGCATCTTGAACTCTGTTCTAGACAACGTTTACATCCTTTCAAAGAATTAAATCTTAAAGTATATAATTCTATTTCAATTTCCAAGCATATATAAAGTTTAGGTCAGCAGGAGAAACATATTCCAAACCGGGATTTATCATCCCACAAGTTTGGAATTTTGTCCGAATTGATTATAAGTTTATCAATAAATAAGATTATATATTCTACTATGTTCTCACTAGTCTTCATGAAACTTCATGCCTTATATTTCTCTTGAACGGACTTAAAAACTCTTTGATCGTTTCTCAAGACTAAGGTAACGAGTACCAGATCAGTTACTTCGATCTAGAAGTGGATTCATGAATAATATCGTAGCAAAATATTCTAATCATTTTATACGTCACTATAGAGGAAAATTTTCTTGATGGTATGCACCATTAGATCAGATAAAAAACATTACTCCTAGTTACGTATAATATATGGTATTTACTTTAAATATTCATTATAAGGATGTTTGACCAATTAAGACTCATACTTAGATTATGATTTTCAAATCTTATTCGATTTATGTGTAACTCTCACTCGTTTTATTCAACAAAAGATCACCTTCTAAGAAAGACAGGAAAGATTGCATCATTATGCCCCGCCGCCCCTATTATATATAGAGACATGTTCAATAAACCGATTTTAAGTAGAGATTTGGTAGAAACACGTTATGTGTATACATATTGCATTATAAAAAAGAAAAATAATAATATGTATTTCACTCTTCTACCGAGAACCTTCTCACGTATACCCGCATGGTTTTTTTATTTTTTATTTTTATTTTTTTTTTGTAATCGTGGGTTTCGAATTTTGCAAATGAAAAGAACCGCATATGACCAGATTTTTTCTGGTTTCGAGTTTTTCGACATTTTTTTAGTTTTTCAGTTGTTTTAACACCCATATACTGGTGGTGGTGGGTTTCGGGATGGAAGCATATAAGAATTTTGTGGTTGAAAGATATACTGGATTTAAAAAAATATAAAAAAACTAAAACTCAAATTCATACAAACCAAAATAATGAGTAGATTTATTAATGTGTAAGTTATTGATTATTTTGACACCTAATGCGTTCCATATTGGTCAATATAGAGCATATTAGGCTTTTTCGTTTCCCGATGGGGGACAACTTCTCTCTGCAAAATCCTGATTCCTCGAACATATACGCTCCATATTGGCCAATATAGAGCGTATTGGCCTTTTCAGTTTCCTAATAAGAGACCGCTTCTGCCAAAGCCTATATGCTCCATATTGGGCAATATGTAGCGTATTCTTCTTTTATAAATAAACAAAGTTTCACCCGCTTATACAATAATCCGAGTTTCAATCTCAATTTCATTATGATGTCGTGGTGGAACGCCAACTATCTTTTCGGCGAATATTCACTACCAAAAAACTGAAAAATTTGCGACAGCAGATTTCGTGGAAAATTTGTCGGAATTGGCCGTTAGCGACAAGTTTCCGACAAAAAGTGTGTTGGAAAAAACCCCGTAGGAAAAGTTTTTCCCAAAAAGTCCCGACTTATTTTCCGACGAATTAGCGACAAAAGCCTTTCGTCGGTAATTTCCGACAATATTCCGACGAGTATATTAAATAAATAAGCTAACTTATTTAATAAATTTGTCGAAAAATTGTATGAATTCTTATGTTTACTTTTTTGTTTTTGTTTTGTCGAAAATTTGTCGCTAACTTGTGGAAAATTTCTTTTGTTGGTAACTTGTCGTAAAATTTTGTGAAAAATATACATGTTTTCTACTAGTGATTCTAGCGAGTCGGTTGTTCCAGATTCTTATGATGGATCCGGCATTCCTGATTCTTACGAGAAACTGATGCTTCCAGCCCTGAACGAGGGGGACGTCGTGTCCAGCCGCAACCGCCTCAGTGCCCTCACCACGTCTATATAGATTTGCCTCCGGCCGTACGGGTGGTCGCTAAGGACATTGGTTGTAAGGCCCCAAACCCGTGAGGCCTCACTTGTTGGATTTACTCATTCACAAACCGTTCTTAAACATGAATATCAAATAACGCAGCGGAAAATTTCATTCATTCATCATAATTAAAACTTGTTCATACATGCGGAAGCGTAAACATTGTTAAAAACATAATTACATCATAACTAAACATAACGGGATGCCAGTCTTCAAAAGCAGTCGGGTAACTCTTCATCTCTAGCCAAGCATCATCGACATCCTCAAAACATGCCTTAACCTGAATGTGCACACTAAATAGTCAGCTACGCTGGTGAGTTCTAGTTTTCGTTCGATTTAAGAAATGGTTCATCATTCAAAACATTCATTAGGGTTTAACATCACGTATAAGAAAACAGGGCCTTTCATTCATAAACCTTCAAACATTTAAACACATTGAACGGATCATTTGTTTAAAACATTTAACATTCATTTAAGTCATACATTACTATCTAAAATCTGTATCTTTCTTTACGCGTCTCTGTGTCCCCGAAGGAACCCTGCATGTCGTGGGCAACCGATACGTATCACCGTCGTTGCCACAACATTCCGTCAATTCCCTTTTTGGTATTTCCCCCAAGGCTAACTGCACGAGGACCGACAATACCCATTCAGTTTCCCCTATGGCTCTCATGTCCATAGACCGACAACCTCCATTGAAGGCTATGGCTCTCAGCCATAGACCGACAACTTCCATCGACGGCTATGGCTCTCAGCCATAACACCGTCGGATCATAATTTAACCTGACGTAGGGTCACGTTAACCCCTGAGTAACCGTCGTTACTCCATACCAGTTGTACAACATCAAGCCATTGGCAGGCCACTAAGACACTGCCCCTGTTGTTCTTATGGAAACTATGGCTCGCTGTCCATAATCTACCACAAGGCTGGGAATCTCATTCCCAGACTTCATTCGTCAATTCCATTCATTCGACAGATTAGATTAGTAATGACTTCTTTAAAACCTTTGCCCTTTTTCTTTTCTTTTCACAAAACCTTTCCTTCACTTTCGAAACCCTTTATCTTTACTTTAAACCATTTCTTTATAAACATTCGTTCGTAAACATTCCTTTCATAAAACTTCCTTTCCATAAACCGTTCATTCCAAATCATTTCATTTCGTAAACATAGTTTCATAAACATCATTTTATAAAACAACATTTCATATGTATACACACCAGCCCGAAAACATTATATAAAACATTTAAAAGAGGGCTTCTAGAACTCACCTTATAAGCTAGTCTCGGTTGTCCTAATCAAAGGCCCAACAACGTCACTTCCGATCTGAATTGGTTACAAAACACATATATCAGACCTAACCTCAATTCACACTTTTACTCAGCTGATATAGGCGAACTTAATGCTAAGTTCGCTTCCTCTGGCCTAGGCGAACTTATTGGCAAACTTAATAAGTTCGCTTACCTTTGGCCTAGGCGAACTTAACTTAGGCGAACATAATAAGTTCGCTTACCTTTGGCCAAGCGAACTTGCCAGGCGAACATAATCAGGCGAACTTGATAAGTTCGCCTCCACCAAGCGAACTTGACAGGCGAACTTACTAAGTTCGCCTGCACCAGCAGTCATCTTCCCAAACAGTCCCGAAATTCACGGATTTGAGTTCGATTATGTCAAAACTTCAACTTTCTTTGCTCAAAACAACCGTTTTTCATTCCAGATACTAAACCTAAGCTTATTCTCAAGTTTCATCCGTAAAAACGTCCTATTTTCACCCGAAAACCCGGAAACCCAACCTAAGCAAAAATCTCAATTTTAGCTCGAATGGTTACCTGTATGACGATTCTGATTTGGAGGTTTCCTTCACGAGTGAAAGAGACACGAGCTGGTGCAATCTTGTGCGATTCTGACACTTTTTCTCTCTATGGGTTTTCTCTCTCTAGAATTGCAAAAGAGGAGAAGTGAGGGCCTTGGGCTGTTTATAGGGGAGACCTCCCCAAGCCCGGTTCGCGACTGACCCAGCCCGACTTCGGCCCGCTTGAACTCGCTAACTTTATTTCTCGCCATTTTAGGATGTTACAAGTCTACCCCCTTACAATAGGTTTTGTCCCCGAAACCTATCATAGGTCAAATAGATAAGGGTACGACTCCCTCATTTCCGCCTCCGCTTCCCATGTAGCCTCCGATCCCTTTCGGTGCTTCCATTGGACTTTAACCAATTGGATCACTTTGTTACACAAACGTTTCTCCTTTCGGTCTAAGATAGCCACGGGTTCTTCGATGTAATTAAGGTTGTTGTCGACCTCAATGTCAGTAAGTGGTACGTGAGCCGATTCATCCGCCGTACACTTTCGCAAGTGTGACACATGGAAGGTAGGATGAATCCCACTTAACTCATCAGGCAACTCTAACCGATAAGCGACTTCACCAACCCGTGCCGCTGTCCGACAAACCTCGGACTTAACTTTCCTCTCTTCCTGAATCGAATGATTCCCTTCCAGGGTGACACTTTCAACATTACTCTGTCCCCAACATCAAACTCAATAGGACTTCGTCGTTTATCCGCATAGGATTTCTGACGATCTTGTGCGGCCTTCATTCGTGCTTTGATTTGATCAAATCTTTCCGACGTTTCTTTTACAACTTCAAGACTTCCTAATTCTTTCTGTCCAATCTCACCCCAACAAACCGGGGTCCGACATCTTCTCCCATACAACATTTCGTAAGGCGGCATGCCTATAGTCGTGTGATTACTATTGTTGTAGGAGAATTCGGCTAACGGCAGATGACTGTCCCAACTGCCACCAAAATCGATAATACATGCGCGAAGCATATCCTCCAATGTCTTAATGGTCCTCTCGGGCTGACCATCCGTTTGTGGGTGGTATGCCATGCTGATATTAAGTCTCGTGTCCATCGCCTCGTGAAATCTTTTCCAGAACCTCGATGTGAATCGTGTGTCCCGGTCAGATACGATCGTCAAAGGCATTCCATGTCGTGCTACTACTTCATTAATAAACACTTCTGCTAACCTTTCCGACGAGAACGTCTCGCGAATAGGTAGGAAATGAGCACTCTTCGTTAAACGGTCCACAATTACCCAAATGGTGTTATGACCTTTAGCTGTGCGAGGTAGCTTGGTTATGAAGTTCATGGTAATGTGTTCCCACTTCCATTCCGGTATATCAAGTGGTTGAATCTTTCCATACGGTTTCTGGTGTTCAGCCTTTACTTGTGAGCAAGTCAAGCACTTGCTTACATATTTCGTCACATCATATTTCATTCCAGGCCACCAGTATTCCTTCCTCAGATCTTGGTACATTTTATTGGTACCAGGATGGATAGAGTAACGAGACTTATGAGCCTCATTCAAGATTTTGGTTCTAAGCTCGCCACCCATAGGTATCCATACCCGTCCATAACGTGTTCTAACACCAAGGGTGTTATATTCCAACTTGTCCTGTTGGCCAACCATCCTTTCCTTCTTTATGTTTTCTTCTTTAAGTGCCTCGTCTTGAGCCTCTTCGATTTCTCTCATCACATCCGATGTTTTCACCAACTGGCAAGCTTTCACTCTAATAGGAGTAGGCACATCCTTTCAGCTTAGAGCGTCAGCCACCACGTTTGCCTTTCCAGGATGGTATATTATTTCACAGTCATAGTCTTTCAACAGTTCCAACCATCGCCTCTGCCTCATATTAAGTTCCTTTTGTTCGAAGAAGTACTTCAAACTTTTGTGGCCGGAGTAAATAGTAAACTTCACCCCGTACAGGTAGTGCCTCCAGATTTTCAATGCGAATACGACAGCAGCAAGTTCCAAATCGTGGGTTGGATAGTTAGCTTCGTGAATCTTCAACTGTCGTAACGCATACGCAATCACTCTTCCGCGTTGCATCAACACGCATCCCAATCCCTGAGCCGAAGCGTCAGAGTATACCACTAAGTCTTCATTGCCCTCGGGAAGGGCCAAGACTGGAGCTTTGGTTAGCTTTTCCTTCAATTCCTTAAACGCCTCATCCTGGGTCGAACCCCATTCGTACTTTACCTCCTTCCGAGTCAACTTTGTCAATGGCGAAGCTATTTTTGAGAAATCCTAGATGAATCTCCGATAGTAGCCTGCCAATCCGAAAAAACTACGGATTTCAGTTGGCGTCTTAGGAATATTCCATTCCCTTACCGTCATTATCTTCGCTGGGTCAACCATAATGCCGTTCGGGTTGATGACGTGACCTAGGAATTGGACTTCCCTAAGCCAGAACGCGCATTTAGAGAACTTAGCATACAACTTTTCCTTCTTCAGAGCCTCCAACACCTCCTTTTAAGTGACATGCGTGATCACCCTCATTCTTGGAGTAGATGAGGATATCATCGATGAACACGATTACCGATCGATCCAGCATTGGTCGACAAACTCTATTCATCAAATCCATGAACGCTGCGAGGGCGTTCGTCAATCCAAAATACATTACGCGGAACTCGAAATGTCCATAACGCATGCGAAATGCAGTTTTCGGTATGTCTTCTTCCCTTACCTTCAACTGATGGTACCCGGACCGAAGGTCGATTTTCGAGAACCAACTTGCGCCTTGCAATTGGTCAAACAGGTCATCGATCCTTGGTAAAGGGTACTTGTTCTTCACCGTTCGTTTGTTCAACTCGCGATAATCAATACACATTCTCATCGAACCGTCTTTCTTCTTCACAAACAACACCGGAGCACCCACGGCGAGATGCTCGGTTAGATAAATCCTTTCTCAAGTAACTCGTCTAGTTGTGCCATTAATTCTTTCATATCCACTGGTGCTAGTCGATATGGAGCCTTAGCCACGGGCTGGGCATCTGGTACTAAGTCAATTCGGAACTCAATTTCTCTATCGGGTGGTATCCCAGGCAAATCCTCTGGAAACACCTCCGGGTACTCGCGTACCACGGGTACATCGTCTAGTTCCTTCATTTCCTTACACTTGTCAATTACGTACACCAGATAAGCCTCGCATCCACACCTCAAATAATTTGTTGCCTTAATCATTGAGATGACGTTTGGCATCGGGGCGTCACGATCTCCAAAAACCTCGACTTTGCTACCATCCGGAGCCTTGAGTTGGATTATCTTTCGTTTACATATGATTTGTGCTTCGTTGGCAGTTAACCAATCCATACCCAACACAACATCAAACCCTCCCAAAACCATAACAAACAATCTGACAGGGAATCTATGACCTTCTATCTTTATCGTGGAGTTGTCAACTACATCAGTCACTCTCGCAGTCCTACCCTCAGCGGTTTCTACGCTAAAGGCCCTTTCTAGCTTACTGACAGTGTACTTCACTCGTTTACAGAAAGTCGTAGATATAAAACTCTTACTGGCACCCGAATCAAATAACACAGAAACAAAAGTGTTGTCAAGGATGAACGTACCTGACGCCACATCAGGGTCCTTCCTAGCCTGATCCTGCGTCAGTGCGTACGCTCGCGTCTTCACACGAGATCCCTCTCCCTTCTTTTCCGGGCCCTTTCCCTTCCCGGTTTCCCCCATCCTGGGCTTCGGGCAGTCCCTACTAAGATGACCGACATCCCCACAGTTGTAGCACTTGTAGTGTTGTGTGCACTCACGGGCGTAGTGCCCGGTCTTGCCACATTTGAAACACAAGTTAGATCCAAGTCTACATTCACCTACATGTCTTACCCCACATTTCTTACAAATGGTCGGCTCATCCACCCGAGCCCTCTTATCACGAGTCCCAAACATCTTTCCCCCAGTTCGCTTGTTTGAGAAGCTCGGTCTCTTATTTTGCTCTTCAACGGCAACAACATTCAGTGCCAGATCGTCAAATACCACGCCACTTAGTTCTACTACCGAATCATAGGTAGTAGGGCGTTTGCCTTAACATAGGTGCGGACCTGGTCCGGTAACCCTTGAATATAGCAGGCAATCTTTCTCTCTTCAGTAGTGACAAGATGTGGAACCAGACGTGCCAGTTCATTGAATCGAGTTGTGTACTGCCGGTGCGTCATGCTCCCGGCCTTCAAACCTAGAAATTCCCTCTCCACCTTCTCAATCTCGTTCCTTGGGCAAAAATTCTTAATAACTAAAGTTTTCAAGTCAGCCCACATCATCGCATCCACAATCTCACTCCCTTTTGCCTGACGTACACCTTCCCACCAATGCGATGCTTCTTCCCTCAAGGATTTAGCAGCAAATTTTACAACCTGATCCGTTCGGCACTCGCTCAGAAGAATGGCAGCTTCCATACGGATCACCCAATCAAACGTAGCCACCGCGTCTTTCTTTCCAGTGAGGACCGGTGGGTCACATGCTTTAAATGACTTGTAGTCGCATCCGCGAGCAGGCGGTGCATTGTCGGTCTCATTGTTCTGAGCACCAATTGCCGCACTAGACCCACCCACCCCATTGACCAGCTTCAATGCTTCTACCAACAGACCTGGCAGAGAAGTCTTCATCAACTCTGTGAACTATCGAGCTATAGCTGCTCTCACTTCTGGTTCAAAAGTGAAAGGTTGTTCTTCAACCAGTGTCTGCTCAGTTCCATGCACACTAACCGCCGGTTCAGTGTGAACACTTCCTTCTTCACTATTCTCTTGGCGCGCAGGGATCCTGCCACGCCCACCATTTCGACCGCCGGTACGACCACCGGTACGGCCACCACGCCTTCCGTTTCCTTTCCTTGCCATTTCGTTCTATAAGACAAGAAATCCAACGTCATCACGCTAGTTAACAAATAAAATTCAATAAGTACTGTAAGATGTTAATATACACTGGCCATCTGCAATTAACCATTACACTACCTTTCGATTTCTATTTGACCACCTTTGTGATTTCATCGGAACACGAGTCCTTACCTAACCCTTTCTAAGGCACACTATATACGTAATATATACTAACTTCATACCTGATGTTATGGCTCGAGTTACCCATACTGGCATCCGCTTTCGGTCCCATTCAAAGTTTAAGTTCAGACACTGGGAGTGTCCGAATCTCTCAAACTATTGCTCTGATACCAACTTGTAAGGCCCCAAACCCGGGAGGCCTCACTTGTTGGATTTACTCATTCACAAACCGTTCTTAAACATGAATATCAAATAACGCAGCGGAAAATTTCATTCATTCATCATAATTAAAACTTGTTCATACATGCGGAAGCGTAAACATTGTTAAAAACATAATCACATCATAACTAAACATAACGGGATGTCAGTCTTCAAAAGCAGTCGGGTAACTCTTCATCTCTAGCCAAGCATCACCGACATCCTCAAAACATGCCTTAACCTGAATGTGCACACTAAAAAGTCAGCTACGCTGGTGAGTTCTAGTTTTCGTTCGATTTAAGAAATGGTTCATCATTCAAAACATTCATTAGGGTTTAACATCACGTATAAGAAAACAGGGCCTTTCATTCATAAACCTTCAATCATTTAAACACATTGAACGGATCATTTGTTTAAAACATTTAACATTCATTTAAGTCATACATTACTATCTAAAATCTGTATCTTTCTTTACGCGTCTCTGTGTCCCCGAAGGAACCCTGCATGTCGTGGGCAACCGATACGTATCACCTCGTTGCCACAACATTCCGTCAATTCCCTTTTTGGTATTGCCCCCAAGGCTAACTGCACGAGGACCGACAATACCCATTCAGTTGCCCCTATGGCTCTCATGTCCATAGACCGACAACCTCCATTGAAGGCTATGGCTCTCAGCCATAGACCGACAACTTCCATCGACGGCTATGGCTCTCAGCCATAACACCGTCGGATCATAATTTAACCTGACGTAGGGTCACGTTAACCCCTGAGTAACCGCCGTTACTCCATACCAGTTGTACAACATCAAGCCATTGGCAGGCCACTAAGACACTGCCCCTGTTGTTCTTATGGAAACTATGGCTCGCTGTCCATAATCTACCACAAGGCTGGGAATCTCATTCCCAGACTTCATTCGTCAATTCCATTCATTCGACAGATTAGATAAGTAATGACTTCTTTAAAACCTTTGCCCTTTTTCTTTTCTTTTCACAAAATCTTTCCTTCACTTTCGAAACCCTTTACCTTTACTTTAAGCCATTTCTTTATAAACATCCGTTCGTAAACATTCTGTTCATAAAACTTCCTTTCCATAAACCGTTCATTCCAAATCATTTCATTTCGTAAACATAGTTTCATAAACATCATTTTATAAAACAACATTTCATATGTATACACACCAGCCCGAAAACATTATATAAAACATTTAAAAGAGGGCTTCTATAACTCACCTTATAAGCTAGTCTCGGTTGTCCTAATCAAAGGCCCAACAACGTCACTTCCGATCTGAATTGGTTACAAAACACATATATCAGACCTAACCTCAATTCACACTTTTACTCAGCTGATATAGGCGAACTTAATGCTAAGTTCGCTTCCTCTGGCCTAGGCGAACTTATTGGCAAACTTAATAAGTTCGCTTACCTTTGGCCTAGGCGAACTTAACTTAGGCGAACATAATAAGTTCGCTTACCTTTGGCCAAGCGAACTTGCCAGGCGAACATAATCAGGCGAACTTGATAAGTTCGCCTCCACCAAGCGAACTTGACAGGCGAACTTACCAGCAGTCATCTTCCCAAACAGTCCCAAAATTCACGGATTTTAGTTCGATTATGTCAAAACTTCAACTTTCTTTGCTCAAAACAACCGGTTTTCATTCTAGATACTAAACCTAAGCTTATTCTCAAGTTTCATCCGTAAAAACGTCCTACTTTCACCCGAAAACTCGGAAACCCAACCTAAGCAAAAATCTCAATTTTAGCTCGAATGGTTACCTGGATGACGATTCTGATTTGGAGGTTTCCTTCACGAGTGCAAGAGACACGAGTTGGTGCAATCTTGTGCGATTCCGACACTTTCTCTCTCTACGGGTTTTCTCTCTCTAGAATTGCAAAAGAGGAGAAGTGAGGGCCTTGGGCTATTTATAGGGGAGACCTCCCCAAGCCCGGTTCGCGACTGACCCAGCCCGACTTCGGCCTGCTTGAACTCGCTAACTTTATTTCTCGTCATTTTAGGATGTTACATTGGTCTTCGGATCGACCACGTTGAGGACTTGTTGGGGTGGTTGGTTGGGACGATGCAGAATATCAGGCAGGCCCAGGGATTGGAGGAGCGACCACTACCACCACTACGACACTATTCGCCGGCCGCTTAGGATCCGCCGGCAGATTAGGATCCACAGCCATAACTTAGTTTGTTGACTTTTTTTGTATTTCACATATCAGTTGTATTTTTGTTATGTATGTATAAACTGATTATATATTTATGCAGTTTCAGTTGTTTATGTCTCTAATGTATGTTTAAAATATTTTGAATGTTTGGTTGGCTATATATGCGTCGATAACTTAGTTTCGATTACTTCTATTTTTTTTTAAAATAAAAATAAACATAAAAACTCAAATAAAATCTATTTTTATAAATAAAATAATTTTAAAAAAAATTAATAAAAAAATAATGGATTATTGGATTTTAATAATCTCACCTTTTACTAATTGGCCAATAATAATCCCAACTGAGAATATTCTTACCACTAGTCCCTACTTTCAAACTATTTTGTTACATTAGACTTCCCGTTAAAAAAACTTAACGCCGTTAGATTTTATATGGCGTGGACATCTGTAAACTACCGGAAAGTCGAGTTAAGCTAGCAGTGGTCTCGTGGTGGGTTTTGAATTGGCTCTGGTGGTGTTTAACTTGTCTCGTTAAACACTACCGTTATCTCTGTTTGGACTTGCCGGACCAACGAGACTAGTTAAACACCACCAGAGCCAATTTCAAAACCCATCACGAGACCACTGCTAGCTTGGCTCAACTTTTCGGCGGTTTGCAGATGTCCACGTCATATAAAATCTAACGGCGTTAAGTTTTTTTAACGGGGAGTCCAATGTAACAAAATAGTTTGAAAGTAGGGACTAGTGGTAAGAATATTCTCAGTTGGGATTATTATTGGCCAATTGGTAAAAGGTGGAATTATTAAAATCCAATAATCCAAAAATAATTTGTAAACTCCAATAGGCTCTACATTGGCAAAATTATCCAAGGCATTAAGGAAAAAATTAAAAAAAACTCTTATGCGCTCCATATTGGCTAATATGAGGCGTCAATACGCTCCATATTGGCCAATATGGAGCGTATTGGTGTCAAAATAGAGTTTTTGGGTGTCTTAATAGACGGAGCCTTTAAGAAACTACTTCGTGTTTAAAAAGATAGATGAGAATAAATATATAACTAACAGTTTTAGTTATAGTAAAAAGGGTATTTAATCTAGAAAGGGTAAGAAGGATTTTGGCTTGACATTTGTCCTTTTATTGTTTTTGAAAGAAGGCCATATTGGTCATTGTGTTAAATACGTCAGGTCATTGTATATAATGTCAAGTCTGGTCATTGTGTCTAATGTCAGGTTGTTGTGTCAAGTATTTTTTATCATTGTGTTATATATATTCATCATTGTGTTTTACGTTTTAGATAATTTCGTGTTATTTTTGTCATTGTTTTTTATGTATTATATATAACACAGTGATTAAAAATATTTGACACAATAACCTGACATTAGAAAAATATTTGACATTAGACACAATGATGAAAAATATTTAACACAATGACTTGACATTAGACACAATGACAAACAATAATCTCAATGAGCTGGAAAAGGTAAAAAAAATTGTTTTTTTATATAACTACACTATACTCGTTTTAAAGATAAAAAACACTCGTTTTTATGGTGTATTTTTTTTTTAAATAATGTCGTATGTAAAAGTTATGAACGTTAAAAAAGGGGGGAACTTGATAAAAAGTCAACAAAAGTGATCATGACTAAAATACCCTTTCAACAACTTTTTTCTACTACAATTTGTACTCAACCAAAAAATATATCTATTGACCCTAAATCGTTCTCACCCATTTTAGATTTAAAATACTTTTTATTTAAACCTAATCGTATAACTAAATATGAAAAATATGACGTGGAATTGACAAAAAAATAATCTTTAATATACAGTAAATATATATACACACATAGGGAACAATTATTGTACAAAGGATTAATTCCATGCGAAGCATAGGAAGCCATCCAAATGTGACACGTGTATTTTAGGAGAGAGCTTAATCGTCCATATGTAATCACGTTCCGTTATAATTGTTCAAAAATCATACATAATTATGTAGTTACACAATCACTAAACATGTATATAATCATGTACCATCTTTAAAAAAATCATTTTTTTAAACTATAGTAATACTATACTCAGATTAAAGACAATAATTTTTTTTAAACTATAGTAATACTATACTCAGATTAAAGATAATAAAATTATTTATTTTATGGTATAATTTAAAATAATAATAATAATAAAGTATATAAAAACTTTTTGATTTTAAAAAAATGGTAAAAGTAGATTTAACCCCAAAAATTGAATATTTTTTATCTTTAATTTAAGTTTATTATTGTTATATTTTTTAAAAATGACATTTTTTAGAAAAAACGTAATCCTCTACATGAAAATTGTGTTGGTTACCATTAAAAACACAATTATATATTATAACAGCATAGTTATAAATGTTAAATCAACACGGTTTATACCATATAAATGTGTTACTTTCTACGCGCATAAATGATGTAAATATCCCTCGCCCATGGAACCAGCGACGTACATGTGTGACATTCTCCTTGCTTCCTACACTATTTAGACAAAACCCACTTTGTAAGGGGACCTATATATATATATATATATATATATATATATATATATATATATATGTGTGTGTGTGTGTGTGTGTGTGTATGTGTGTGTGTGATGTGATGTACCATCATTTATGCATATTTTGCATTCATAATCATCTCCATATTTGGCTTTATTTTGAGGCAATTACATTGAATTGGTGCATAACTGGTTCCTTTGAGAAATTGTTGGTTATTTGGCTTACCACACTAAGAAGAAGGAAAATGTCAAAAAAACGATGAAACGTGGAAGTCAGAAGCGAGGCACGACCGTGCCTCGCCATGCACGCGTGTGCCCCCTTAAGACTAGTCAGAAAAACTAAGCATGAAGCATGCCCCGTGTCGTCAACGCACGGTCAACACTAATGCACGACCGTGTGTCCCTAACAAAATGTGGTAGAAAAAGCTAAAATCTATACAAAAGTGAACCATTTACAGAGAACATGGCACGACCGCGAGTACTTGTGCACAGTCGTGCACTACCTTTTTCAGCCTATAAAAGCAAGCTTGAACCACTTCATTTGTATGCAACTTTTGGGAAAGCTCCTACTGGATTCCTCCCACTTGAGAGCAGATAGAGAAAGCTACATTCATCCCATCCAAGATCAATAAGAATATTACTATCATTGCACTTGTCTTTGGTGTGATTACTTGTTTTTACTCTATGATTCTTGTATCAACAAGTGTTTGTGCATTCATTTGTATGGCCATTTGTGGCTAGTCTTCTTGTATCACTTGGGTGAAGTTGAAACTTGGTGTAAATTAATATTTTAATTTAGTAAAATATTGTGTTTATATTTTTATTATTCTTGACTGTGATCATTCTTTATGAATGTGAGTATTTTGTCTTTGGTTACAAGAGTTCATAATCTTGTGTGTGTTTTAAACAATACATGTTAAAAAACCATTGTTTGAGCATACATTCAAAGTTGTACGTCTTTATACAAACCTTTTGTGCTACACTAGAAATGGTAGATGAAGGTGTAAACTCTTAGTAACTTGGGTTGGGTATTCATTTAAAGCATTTGAGTTTTAGGCAAACCTTGTGTTTTGTATCAGTATTTCTTCTATCTACTTGTCCTTAACATCAAATGACTCTTAGTTGGAGCCTTGAAGTGTTAAAGCTTAAGAGTGAGGATTTACCTTTAAAGTTTGTCATAGTTGGGATGTCTTTACTCCGACCTTGAGGTAGCCAGAGTGTTTTTCATTTTATGCTTTCCAATAGGTTGAGGGTCTTGATAACCCTAGTCGGGAGTCCTTCCATTTTATACAAAATCATAAATCAGTCATATTTGGTCTTCATTGCATGATTTTAGGTGGTTAGCGTGTTGTTCATTCTAACATTTCGAAGAGTCATATGATTTGGTAACCCTAACGGGAGCCATATATACATTTGAATATTTGGTATTCATTGTATGATTTTAGGTGGTTAGCGTATTATTCATTCTAACTTTTCGAAGAATCATATGATTTGGTAACCCTAATGGAAGCCATTTCTACATTAGTTTATTAGGTCTTCATTGCATGATTCAAGGTGGCTAAGCATTCTAGCTTTCTAACAAGTTATATGAGCTGGTAACCCTAACTGGGAGCCAATTCTATTAAACATGGCGGTTCACATTCATGACTAGATGTGGCTAGCGTGTTGTTCATTCTAGCTTTCCAACCAGTCATAGGAATTGGTAACCCTAACGGGAGCCGTTCATACCCTTACATCTTTTCATCACCCCATTAGCCTATCTCTAAAATATCGACTTATTACCAAGTGGATTATAGCCCAAGTGATATTTCGTCTGGATTGATTATTACTCGACCTCTTACCTTATTTAGTTGCATGCTTGTTTTTATCTTTACATTTTTATTATCACAAAATCACTCTCTTTATTATTCGACTAAACAATGACAATGATTGAGTACTGAGATCCACCGTGTCCATTGGTTCGATACTTAGTTTTTACCTAGACTATACTACGTTGCGATAGGTGCACTTGCCTATTATGTGTAGTTAGTTGGAGTATTAGTAATTTTATAAATTTTAAAACCTAAAAATTATGTGAGAATTAACCTTAACGAAATATATACTCAACACACGGCACATCAGTATGTATGTACGTACATGTGTGTGTATGCATATACGTCGTACGTTTATGTATGCATGCATGTATGTATACGGTTGAGTTAACATGCGATTGGTACGAAGCCAACACGTGGCGCGTGGGTGAGAGTATATACGTCCACAATAATTACGCACAAGTGTAAATAGTTACGCAGTCATATATAACTAATTGTGCAACATATTACGTAGCGTATATAAATAATTACGCAACTTATGTTTATAATTATGCACATATGTTTATAACTACGCACGTTATACACATAACACATCGAATATTTTAATAAAAAAAGTCGATTTTTTGTTTTAAAAAAGTCAATTTTTATACGCACAACACATCAAAGGTTTTTTTTAAGTCGGTTCTTTATTCAAAATTAAAAAAATACATAGATAATACTTGATTTTATTATGTAATTTTTCTAAAATAATACTTTTATTTAAAAAAATTATATGCATTTAAAAAAATTGAAGGAACTAAGTTGTTATTGTAGATAACTTTCAGGTGTTATATATTATAATATTTCTCTTTTATGTTTGTTATTGTATTTAGGTTTTTAATTAATAATTAAATAGGGTTTTCATAATTTTTCATATTTTATAAAGTGTTTTTGAAACAAACTTTAGAAGAATATGTAAAAATAAAATGATCTTACAAACTTTTGTTAGAGAAGTTTGGCAATGAAATGAAGCATACGTGGCAAGTGTGATGTAGGGTATGCCGTGTTTGCTAAACTGACAAGTGGCCGACAATTACATGGTGGATGTTGATGTGGATACAAGTGTAATTATAGACTTTAAATTTTAAAATGTGGGCTTTTTCTAATACATTATTTTAAAATTAAAATTACATCATCAAATCTTCAAAGTAAAACCCAACGATAAGTTTGATCTTGGTTTTTAATTATTTTAATTTTCTTCCAAACTTACATCCTTTTTACCAACTTTACAAAATCTTTGGTTTTATATAATTTTATTTATTTATCTATTATTATTATTACTATTTATTATTATTATTGATAAATTGGTTTTGATTTAAAAGTTTTCTTGGGAAGACTTTTCTTAATGGAAGGGTGGAAATCTCTACATCTCAAGATTGATCGGATTAGGCGCCCGAGAAAACTTATTTGACTCAATTTTTATTTATTTATTTTTGTTTATTTGTTTTGAAGTAAACCACAATTATGGAAAATAAAAATAATAATAATAACAACAAAGTATAGTAAAAGACAAAATAATGGAAATGAAAGAAATATGAGATTGAAGTCATTTCAACGTTTTCACGACTTTTGGGTTTTCATCGTATATATATGATTAGGTTCAGGTAAAAAGTATTTTAATTATAAGAATGGTGAGAAGCATTTAGAATCATTAGATTAAATTATAGAAAAAATTTAATGTTTGAAATTAAATTGTAGGAGAAAAATTTGTTGGAATGATATTTTAGTATTGGCCACTTTTGTTGACTTTTTATCAAGTTCCCCCCTCATTTTTAAACGTTCGTAACTTCTACATACGACATTATTTTTTCAAAAAAATTACACCATAAAAACGAGCGTTTTTTTATCTTTAAAACGAGTATAGTGTCATTATAAACAAAAACGAATTTTTTTTTACGTTTTTCAGCTCATTGTGTAATTAGTCAGGTCAATGTGTAATACAAGTTCATTGTGTAATACAAGTTCAATGTGTAATACAAGTTCATTGTGTAATACAAGTTCATTGTGTAATACCACGTCTGGTCTTTGTGTAATACAAGTTTATTGTGTAATTAGTCAGGTCATTCTGTAATTAGTCAGGTCACTATGTAATACAAGTTCATTATGTTATACAAGTTCAATGTGTAATACAAGTTCATTGTGTTATATGTATTTATCATTGTGTTTTACGTTTTTCAGCTCATTGTGTAGTTAGTCAGGTCATTGTGTATTACAAGTTCATCGTGTAATACAAGTTCATTGTGTAATACAAGTTCATTGTGTAATACCACGTCTGGTCATTGTGTAATATGTGGTCATTGTGTAATACAAGTTCATTGTGTACTTAGTCAAGTCATTGTGTAATACAAGTTCATTGTGTAATACAAATTCAATGTGTAATACAAGTTCATTGTGTAATACAAATTCAATGTGTAATACAAGTTCATTGTGTTATATGTATTTATCATTATGTTTTACGTTTTCCAGCTCATTGTGTAGTTAGTCAGGTCATTGTGTAATACAAGTTTATCGTGTAATACAAGTTTATTGTGTAATACAAGTTCATTGTGTAATACCATGTCTGGTCATTGTGTAATATCTGGTCATTGTGTAATACAAGTTCATTGTGTAATTAGTCAAATCATTGTGTAATAGAAGTTCATTGTGTAATTAGTCAGGTCATTGTGTAACACAAGTTCATTGTGTCAAATATTTTTCATCATTGTGTTATATGTTTTCATCATTGTGTTTTACGTTTTCTAGCTCATTGTGTAATTCGCTCAAATATGTCAGGTAATTGTGTAATATGCTCATTGTGTAATATCACTTTATTGTGTAATATCAGGTCTGATCATTGTGTAATATCCGACCATGTATTACATATTGACCTGGTGTATTACACATTGACCTGATATATTACACATTGACCTGGTATATTACACATTGGCCATTATGCCCTCCCTTTAAAAATAATAAAATGACACATGTCAAGCTTAGAATCCTTCTTACCCTACTTATTTTTAAAACTCTTTTTACTATAACCTAACCCTATATATATATATATATATATAGGGTTAGGATCAAATGATAACTCATAAATACTTGAGAACTCGCGAGAACTCGTCAAAATATCAATTAAAACCATTTTTCTTTTTTCACTACCATTATTATTAAAATACAACATAAAAAATGATTTATCTCTCCAATTAATCCATCTCTTCTTTCTAAATTATTATTAAAAAAATTTAAACACATATGTAAATGGTTAACACTTACACATGTGTAAGTGGTAAACTTATAAATTCATTTTTTTATGTTGTATTCTAATAATAAAGGCAGTAAAAATAAAAAAATGGTTTTGATTGGTTTTTGACGAGTTCTCAAAATAGTTAAGAGTTCTCAAATGATTCATTACATATATATATATATGTGTGTGTGTGTGTGTGTGTGTGTATCGCATGTTTTGGGTTGGGTTGTATTAAATCCGTCCAAATTCCAATAGCGGGGAAACAAAAAAGGACCGCTATTTCAATTCTCCCTTCATCAGCGCACGCGTTCACCTTTTCGTTCATCACCGCACAAAATTTAGGTTACAAGTTACGAAACAATTGAATTCCGCGTCCCTTCTAGCATTCTTGAATAAGGAACGGCGGTTTAAGCTAATTTAGCACGAATTCACACTCGCTTCTATATACTTCCACTGTGTGTTTTTCACTTTTGTTGTAACACTTGGAAATTTAAAACATAAATTTAAACATCTTGGGGAAAATAGGCCCATATTTTCTTCTTAAATAAGAACTCATTTCACCAAAACTAACACCCCATGTAATATTACACCAATATTCACTAAAAGAATATCCATAAAACGCACCCGGGTTTTCTCATAAAATTTCGACATGACCCGTTCGTAAATTAAACAACCCTTACGAAACATTAACATGTTTAAACACCCAATAAAACCAAACCAAGTGACCAAAACATCCATGGACACATCAACATATAATAAATCAACATGGAGTTTATACTCCAAAACGCCAATACAAACCACAATGTGAATGAAAAGATTTTACAAAACGACCATGTAAAATCATGCACCGCGCCAACTCCAAATCTAAATCCCATTGACCTGATCCTTTGACTCGATCACCAACGCCTTTCGGCTTTCTCCATCCAAAAATGTCATGTGACATCACCCAATTGTTAGTTGTCACACCCCCAATTTCAACTAACGGAGTTTTACCATTTGGGAAGTGACAAACCAGGATCTCAGTCATTAGTTACATTGAACGACACTATATGGGACATAAATGTAATATCAAAAAAAGTTCAGAGTTAAATGCGGAAGCGTATAAAGAATGTAAATGCGCAAAACAAACGCGCCCGGTGTCTAGATCAAAACAAGTAACCACGATAGTCTAAATTTCTTGATTATTAAATAAGCTAGCATTAGGACTCCATGCATGTCCTAATCGTGCACCTGTGCCTTATCTTAAGCGATCTGAGAAAACATATATAAAAAGATGTCAACACGAGGTTGGTGAGTTCACATGTTTCAGTTTGTAACAAAGTTCAATAGGTTAATGTACATTTAATATATAAATCAATAGGTAGCTAACCCATAAGCATGTTAACTAATGCGCTCGCAACCGACAGCTGACTGTTTATGTTTTTGCCTCCCACCAGGCCTATCAACCATGGTGCATGTTTAGGTCAAGAATGCACCCGTTCGACATCCAGTCGGGTTAGAGCGACTAACGCGGGTGATGTTTGTCAAACGCAGTAGTACTACTCAACTTACCTCGCTGTGTTCATATTAACAGTCCGATGAATTACATAGTTAAACAAGTGATAACATATATGAATTACATAACCAAAAATGTTTACGTCATGTTTTCTCCCCTATTTGTAAAACAGTAAAAGGGGCCGTGAAAACTCACCTGCGTTGCGTAGTAGGTATTATCACACAAGTATGAGATTTGGTACACGAATGTTAGCCTGCAACGACTTAAGTATGCCCTAGAATTACAAACAACAATTAGGGACAATATGGGATTTGTGACAACGACACGGAATGATCGGATGTCCTAAATACGTTTAGGATCAACGGGTAGACAAACTAGTCATCGGAATCAAGGAATTCCTAGTTTAGTAATTATAGTAAAAGTGGTACGTATCAACGTCGCAAAACATGAGTTAATAATATAATATATTTATATATATATATATATATATTATTGTTTTTGTTTGTTTGTTTAAAAATAATAACCTTGAATAATATAAATGGTTATATTATTTTGAAACGTGAGGATAATAATTACAAACGAGTTATAAAATCAAAAATTCGAATATTACTATAAAACAATCGTTTGCGTAATTTTTCTAAATCAAATAATTGTTTAGGGAATAATATAATAAATTATATTATCTTTAATTTAGACAAAATGCTCAAAATATATTATAAATTCAATCCCGAGCCATCGGGTGTTTTTCGGGTTTCAAAACGTATCCTATTATCAATATAATAATATAGAAAATGATTTTATATTTAAAATAATAACAAAAACAGGTTCTAAAAATAAAGCAGGGTGGAGAGACTCGAACCCGGGTCTCTCCCGCATCAGCCTAACAACTTAACCAACTCAGCCCGCTAGGGAATCACACACACGACCGATCTGAAACTGTTTTAATCATACATTGCTCCTGTGGTTCTCCCCTATACGAAGCCGAACCCAAACACCATCCCAAATCCATTGATTTCGATTACGATTTAATTCAGATGTAAAGGGGTTTTCTTGATCGGGTGTTTGCGAATCTGTAGACTAAGTTAGTTGCAAAGAGATCGAGTATAGGGTCGTTTACATTCTCAGTTACAAACCCGAAACCCTAAGGTATGAACACCAAATCGATTTGATTCAATCTGATATTAAAACTCGTTGGAATCATGGGGATTGTACTCATTTGAACATTTTGAATCTATCCATATGATTTAATTTGATTGATATTAAGTTTAAGATCAAAACCCCCAATTCGTTACATGAACAAACCCTAGTTTCCAGATAATGAAAAATTCGATGTAGTTTGATTCAATTAACAAGGGGTATTTACTGAGTAGGACATTGCAAAATTAATGATAAAGTTTAATTTGATTGAGATTGTGTCAAGATCAGGGTTCGATTAAACCAACTATGCGATGAACCCTAGATCTAGATCATGATCGATTCGATGCTGTGAGCCCTGGAAACGATAGGGCTTTCAATCAATAGGTTAAAACGAAACTGAGAGTGTGTTCAATTACCCGAATGAGATACGAATTGACCATGATCGACCAAACGGGATTCTGACTTACGCAAGATTGGTCTCTTGCGACTCTTGCTTCTACTCCGGCGAAATTGACGTGTGCAGAAGCTTCAAATGGATCCGTACCAGGTGCGCAAGTGATGAATTGAGAGGATAACAGACGAATTGCTCGGATTTGATGGTTTCGCGATAAGGGGGTCGACGATTACAAGTTTAGGATTTTAATTCGCAATGATTAACGATGGTGAACGGTTAGCAACGGCTCAACGACATTCGAAATCAATAAAGTCATATGTTACAACTTCGAATTCAATCAGATTTCGATTACGGGTTATGAATTTGGGTCAAGAATTAGAGGTATTTGACTTTACAAAAGTCAACAGAACTCAAATGTCTTTGATTTTGACTTTAAAAGTCAACATATCCGGTTTACGGTAATTACAGCTTTGGTCCTTGAAGTTTTAGGTGTGTTTGAGTTTGGATATCGACAGAAATAGTCCCTATGTTTTGTAATTGAGTTAACTGGACTAACAGAGTTTGTGAAAGATAACGGATTTTGTTAACGGAGTTAACTCCAAATAGCCGGATGTCACATCATCCCCTAGTTGAAAGAATTTTCGTCTCGAAAATAAAAAAAAATTCGAGGTGTCACATCATCCCCTAGTTGAAAGAATTTTCGTCCCGAAAATTAGAATAGTATCTTATGTACTTGACGTGGATCGCTTGAAAAGGTGAGAATACATGCGCATCATTTCATGCTCGCGCTCTCATGTGAATTCTGTTTCACGTTTCGAGTTCCAATGAACTCTGATAATAGGGATTTTACTACGTTTCAGCGTTTTGACTTCCCTATCGACGATTTCTACTGGTTCTTCAATGAAACGTATCTGTTCATCGATTTGCAGTACCTCAAGTGGAACAGCGAGGGTCTCGTCTACTAGAAATTTCTTCAAGTTCGAGCCATAAAAGACGTTGTGTACACCACTAATTCCTTCAGGCATGTCTAGCTGATACGCTACTGGGCCAACTCTCTTCACTATCTTGAATGGTCCAACATAACAAGGATTTAGTTTGCGTCGTTTCCCAAAACGAATGACACCCTTCCAAGGTGAGACTTTTAACAAGACCATATCCCCTACTTGAAATTCTAACGGTTTACGACGCTTATCGGCATAGCACTTTTGACGATCACGAGCTGCTACCATACGGTTTCTAATTTGAATGATTTTCTCAGAAGTTTCAAGTACGAGCTCAGGACCCGTAAGTTGACTATCTCCAACCTCAGCCCAACAAAATGGGAAAACGGCATTTATGTCCATATAGTGCTCGAATGGAGCTGCCTTGATGCTAGTGCGATAACTGTTATTGTAGGAGAACTCCACCAGCGGTAGGTGAGACTCCCAAGTGTTACCGAAAACAATCACACAATCTCGTAGCATATCCTCCAGGGTTTGAATAGTACGCTCCGTCTGGCCATCAGTTTGAGGGTGGTATGCTGTGCTCATATCTAGAAGCGTGCCTAAAGCTTTATGTAGCGATTGCCAGAAACGGGAGGTGAATCGTGCATCACGATCCGAAATGATAGAGATTGGCACCCCGTGCCGAGAGACTACTTCTTTCAAGTAATACGAGTAAGCTTATTCATTTAGTATGTTTCCTTGATTGCTAAGAAGTGAGCGTACTTTGTTAAACGATCAACGGTTACCCAAATGGTATCACATCCGGTAAGAGTTCGTGGCAATTTTGTGATAAAGTCCATGGATATCTGCTCCCATTTCCACATGGGAATATCTGGTTGCTGGAGTAGACCGTAAGGCTTTTTATATTCAACCTTGACCTTTGAGCAAGTCAGGCACTTGCTCACATAGGTGGCTATATCGGCCTTCATCTTTGGCCACCAATATAGCACCTTTAGGTCATGGTACATCTTGTCGGAACCTGGATGAATAGAGTAACGATATTTATGAGCCTTATCCATGACTAGTTCCCTTAAGTTTCCGAATACTAGAACCCATATTCGCTCTTCGAAGTAGCGAATACTGTCAGATTTGACCTCGAGTTGTGCTTCCATACCACATGTGGCTTCCAGCGGTAGATTTCCTCTTTCAGGGCTTCGAGTTGAGCACTACAGATTTTGTCAGGTAATCCGGGGTGAATTGTAAGCTGTAATGCTCGAACTCGTTTGGGCTTAGTTTCCTTTTGACTTATGGCATCAGCTACAACATTAGCTTTACCCGGATGATACCGGATCGCACAGTCATAATCATTCAAGAGCTCGACCCAACGACGCTGTCTCATGTTCAACTCTTTTTCTTGGAAATATGCTGAAGACTCTTGTGATCGGTGTAGATGGTGCACTTTGTACCGTACAAGTAGTGTCTCCATATCTTAAGTGCGAAAACTACGGCTCCCTACTCTAGGTCATGAGTGGTGTAGTTTTTTTCGTGAATCTTTAGTTGACGTGAAGCATATGCGATCACCTTTTCTCGTTGCATCAACACACAACCCAGACCCTGAATGGATGCATTGCAATACACCACAAAATCATTCGTTCCCTCCGGAAGAGCTAGAATAGGTGCACTGCAAAGTTTCTATTTAAGGAGTTGAAATGTTGACTCCTGGTTGTCGCCCCAGTTATAGGCTTTACTCTTCTGAGTTAAGGCATTGAGAGGTTGTGCAGTCTTGGAAAATCCCTCGATGAATCGGCGGTAATAACCAGCGATGCCTAGAAACTGTCTCACCTCAGTCGGAGTCGTCGGTGCTGCCCAATTCTTGATGGCTTCAATCTTTGATGGATCGACATGTATTCCCTTCTCTTTAACCACATGTCCTAAGAATTGAACTTCCCGGAACCAGAATTCACACTTGGAAAACTTAGCATATAGCTGCTCCTGCTTAAGTAATTCCATAATTAAGCGTAGATGTTCATCATGTTCCTCCTTGTTCTTGGAATAAATGAGAATGTCGTTGATGAAAACGATGACAAAATGATCAAGGTATGGCTTACACACATGGTTCATGAGGTCCATGAACACCGCGGCGTTGGTTAATCCGAAAGTCATGACCATAAACTCGTAGTGGTCGTACCTTGTCCTGAAAGCAGTCTTAGAGATATCCTCATCTCGGACTCTCAATCGGTGATAGCCAGACCTAAGATATATTTTGGATTAGAAACTTGATCCTTGGAGTTAATCAAAGAGATCATCTAGATGAGGCAAAGGATAACAATTCTTGATTGTCACTTTATTCAGTTCGCGGTAGTCGATACACATACGGAAAGTCCCGTCCTTCTTCTTGACAAACAGGACTGGAGCTCCCTATGGCGATGAGCTTGGTCGGATGAAACCTTTATCCAACAACTCTTGTAGTTGAGTGGATAGCTCTTGCAATTCACTGGGTGCCAGTCTGTAAGGTGCCCGAGCAATCGGTGCTGCTCCTGGTGCTAGGTCGATTTGAAATTCAACTTGACAGTGTGGTGGCAGACCAGGAAAATCCTTGAGAAATACTTCCGGATAGTTGCAAACGATCGGAATATCATCAATCTTTTTCTCCTCAGATGGCTTCTCGGCGACGAGAGTCAGAATAGCAGTATGCCCTTTTCGAAGACATTTCTGGGCTTTCATGAAGGATATGATGCCCATGACTGCACCAACCTTTTTGCCCTGAACGAAAAGAGTTTCTCCAATCGGAAGAGGAATGCGAACTATTTTCTCACTACAGATGATTTCGGCGTGGTTTTTAGATAACCAATCCATGCCGACAATTACATCAAAACTACCAAGTGTGACCGGCATAAGGTCGATATCAAGTTTATGACCAGCCAACTCAAGCTTACAACCCTTAAGAATGTGGGTTGTTTCAATTATTTGGCCATCAGCTATTTCTATTATATACTTAGCTTCTAGCAGGGTTGGAGTTTCTTTTATCAAATCACTAAGCTTCTTAGATATACAAATCCTATCAGCACCAGTGTCAAAAATGGCAGAAGCAAAGTAATTGCTTAAGAGGAACTTACCGTAACCACATTGTGATCATATCTGGCTTCTCCGGATCCAAGCACGAAGTCTCGTCCCTTCGCACCGTTTCCGCCATTGTTGTCATTCTTGTTACCGTGGTTGTTGTTGTTACCTTGGTTATGGTTATTGTTGTCATTACCCTCCTTCTTCAGTTGAGGATAATTTTTTTGAAAGTGTCCTTCCTTTCCACACTCAAAACATTACCCTCCTATATATATATATATATGTGTGTGTGTGTGTGTGTGTGTCGCATGTTTTGGGTTGGGCTGTATTAAATCCGTCCAAATTCCAATAGCGGGGAAACAAAAAAAGACCGCTATTTCAATTCTCCCTTCATCAACGCACGCGTTCACCTTTTCGTTCATCACCGCACAAAGATTAGGTTACAAGTTACGAAACAATTGAATTTCGCGTCCCTTCTAGCATTCTTGAATAAAGAACGGCGGTTTAAGCTAATGGAGCACGAATCCACTATGTGCTTTTCACTTTTGTTGTAACACTTGGAAAATTAAAACATCTTGGGGAAAATAGGCCCATATTTTCTTCTTAAATAAGAACTCATTTCACCAAAATTAACACCCCATGTAATATTACACCAATATTCACCAAAAGAATATATATAAAACGCACCCGGGTTTTCTCATAAAATTTCGACATGACCCGTACGTAAATTAAACATCCCTTACGAAACATTAACCTGTTTAAACACCCAATAAAACCAAACCAAGTGACCAAAACATCCATGGACACATCAACATGTAATAAATCAACATGGAGTTTATACTCCAAAACGCCAATACAAACCACAATGTGAATAAAAAGATTTTACAAAACGACCATGTAAAATCATGCACCGCGCCTCCAAATCTAAATCCCATTGACATGATCCCTTGACTCGATCACCAACGCCTTTCAGCTTTCACCATCCAAAACTGTCATGTGACATCACCCAATTGTTAGTTGTCACACCCCCAATTTCAACTAACGGAGTTTTACCGTTTGGGAAGTGACAAACCATGATCTCAGTCATTAGTTACATTGAACGACACTATATAGGACATAAATGTAATATCAAAAAAAGTTCAGAGTTAAATGCGGAAGCGTATAAAGAATGTAAATGCGCAAAACAAACGCGCCCGATATCTAATTCAAAACAAGTAACCACGATAGTCTAAATGTCTTGATTATTAAATAAGATAAAATTAGGACTCCATGCATGTCCTAATCGTGAACCTGTGCCTTATCTTAAGCGACCTAAGAAAACATGTAAGAAAAGATGTCAACACGAGGTTGGTGAGTTCACAGGTTTCAGTTTGTAACAAAGTTCAATAGGTTAATGTACATTTAATATATAAATCAATAGGTAGCTAACCCATAAGCATGTTAACTAATGCGCTCGCAACCGACAGCTGACTGTTTATGTTTTTGCCTCCCACCAGGCCTATCAACCATGGTGCTTGTTTAGGTCAAGAATGCAACCGTTAGACATCCAGTCAGGTTAGAGCGACTAACGCGGGTGAGGTTTGTCAAACGCGGTAGTACTACTCAACTTACCTCGCTATGTTCATATTAACAGTCCGATGTGAGGACTTAGTAATAGATGTGTACGCATAGTTAAACAAGTGATAACATATATGAATTACATAACCAAAAATGTTTACGTCAAGTTTTCTCCCGCAGTTGTAAAACAGTAAAAGGGGCCGTGAAAACTCACATGCGTTGCGTAGTAGGTATTATCACACAAGTATGAGATTTGGTACATGAATGTTAGCCTGCAACGGCTTAAGTATGCCCTAGAATTACAAACAACAATTAGGGACAATATGGGATTTGTGACAACGACACGGAATGATCGGATGTCCTAAATACGTTTAGGATCAACGGGTAGACAAACTATTCATCGGAATCAAGGAATTCCTAGTTTAGTAATTATAGTAAAAGTGGTACGTATCAACGTCGCAAAACATGAGTTAATAATATAATATATTTATATATATATATATATTATTGTTTTTGTTTGTTTGTTTAAAAATAATAACCTTGAATAATATAAATGGTTATATTATTTTGAAACGTGAGGATAATAATTACAAACGAGTTATAAAATCAAAAATTCGAATATTACTATAAAACAATCGTTTGCGTAATTTTTCTAAATCAAATAATTGTTTAGGGAATAATATAATATATTATATTATCTTTAATTTAGACAAAATGCTCAAAATATATTATAAATTCAATCCCGAGCCATCGGGTGTTTTCCGGGTTTCAAAACGTATCCTATTATCAATATAATAACATAGAAAATGATTTTATATTTAAAATAACAACAAAAATAGGTTCTAAAAATAAAGCCGGGTGGAGAGACTCGAACCCGGGTCTCTCCCGCATCAGCCTAACAACTTAACCAACTCTGCCCACTAGGGAATCGCACACAGGACCGATCTGAAACTGTTTTAATCATACATTGCTCCTGTGGTTCTCCCCTATACTAAGCCGAACCCAAACACCATCCCAAGTCCATTGATTTCGATTACGATTTGATTCAGATGTAAAGGGGTTTTCTTGATCGGGTGTTTGCGAATCTGTAGACTAAGTTAGTTGCAAAGAGATCGAGTATAGGGTCGTTTAATTTCTCAGTTAGAAACATGAAACCCTAAGGTATGAACACCAAATCGATTTGATTCAATCTGATATTAAAACTCGTTGGAATCATGGGGATTGTACTCATTTGAACATTTTGAATCTATCCATATGATTTAATTTGATTGATATTAAGTTTAAGATCAAAACCCCCAATTCGTTACATGAACAAACCCTAGTTTCCAGATAATGAAAAATTCGATGTAGTTTGATTCAATTAACATGGGGCATTTACTGAGTAGGACATTGCGAAATTAATGATAAAGTTTAATTTGATTGAGATTGTGTCAAGATCAGGGTTCGATTAAACCAACTATGCGATGAACCCTAGATCTAGATCATGATCGATTCGATGCTGTGAGCCCTGGAAACGATAGGGCTTTCAATCAATAGGTTAAAACGAAACTGAGAGTGTGTTCAATTACCCGAATGAGATACGAATTGACCATGATCGACCAAACGGGATTCTGACTTACGCAAGATTGGTCTCTTGCGACTCCTGCTTCTACTCCGGCGAAATTGACGTGTGCAGAAGCTTCAAATGGATCCGTACCAGGTGCGCAAGTGATGAATTGAGAGGATAACAGACGAATTGCTCGGATTTGATGGTTTCGCGATAAGGGGGTCGACGATTACAAGTTTAGGATTTTAATTCGCAATGATTAACGATGGTGAACGGTTAGCAACGGCTCAACGACATTCGAAATCAATAAAGTCATATGTTACAACTTCGAATTCAATCAGATTTCGATTACGGGTTATGAATTTGGGTCAAGAATTAGAGGTATTTGACTTTACAAAAGTCAACAGAACTCAAATGTCTTTGATTTTGACTTTAAAAGTCAACATATCTGGTTTACGGTAATTACAGCTTTGGTCCTTGAAGTTTTAGGTGTGTTTGAGTTTGGATATCGACAGAAATAGTCCCTATGTTTTGTAATTGAGTTAACTGGACTAACAGAGTTTGTGAAAGATAACAGATTTTGTTAACGGAGTTAACTCCAAATAGTCGTATGTCACATTAGTCAACTCACAATTTAAATATTTTTATGGTATTATCCTCTTGACCACATATACATATACACATATGATTATGCCTTTATTACTTAACCCAAATAATTGGAAATGACTTATTTATTCACTTATCTTTGTTAAGTCACCTCTTTGACCTTCCCGTTACTCCAAGATAAACACCTCCAATTAATCCCCCATAGATATGTAATCCAAGCCGACCTGCTTAATCCACATATCTTGACCACCTCCGTGTATAAACGACTCTCCATACCTGCACATCATCACCAACATAACTAATTAGCCGAAGCTAAGTGAGGACTCACATTCATATATAATTATACAAATATGATTCGAATATATATATATATATATATAGGGGTGGGTTCTAGTGAAAACCAATAGTTAGACGAAAACCAAGAAAACCACTAAAAAACCAATTTTAACCAATAATATAATAATATTTATTTTTTATTTTATTTTATTTTTATTTTTTATAAGAGTATCAATGTAATATTACAAATTTTTACCAAAAAATAATTTAAATATTGGCTTACGTATACGTAACCCATAGTGTTACGTATACGTAAACAGAAAACAAAAAAATTCAGAAAAATTGCGGTTACGTATACGTAACTCATAGTATTACACATTGTTTTATTGGTTTTCTCGATTTTCGCCTAATTTTGTGCTTTTCTCTTGATCCATCCCATATATATATATATATATATATATATATATATATATATATATATATATATATATATATATATATATATATATATATATTAAAACTCGAAGCGTGTCAAGCTTCACCCCCGAGGCACAACTCCCACAACGGTTTAAAAACTCCATTATATACTTTGTTCTATTCTTCTCCCGACCCCAACGCCGGGTCGTTTCACCTTTAATATTCTTGTTAGTACGAATTTAAAACACTATAAACACCATGAGTAGGTTAATTCACACCGTAAGTATTAAAAAAACATAATAAACCGACATTCATTATGTTTCACACCACAACTCGCCAGGTTAACAACTTATTATTACCCCCGCCACACACCCTTTTTAAGCTTGTAACATTCACCCGCCTTTGGTTTATAAATCACCTTATACGCCACATACGGTAAAAGTATATTTAACGGGGTTACAAACTTGTGACACCATGATTACCTCAAACCCAACAACTTAACCAAAATCCCACCATTTAGTTTATTCTAAATCAAGATATACCTCATCCCCAACTCAACTCATGTAAAGAGTTTTAGACACATTGGGATTTACAACCACATAAAAGACACCTCCAACGAATTCTCGGTTAATCCCCAATAATTTATAAATAATAAAAAATTCATGTTTCAAAATAGCCTTGCACGGCTGTAGATATTCAACGTTTTCACCCACTTATAGTGGGTATTTCAGCTCAAATAAAAACTATGAGTAAAGTAGACTCATAGAGCTTTCCGTCGATATATAATGCGCCCCTAACGGACATTCGGTTAATTTACTATGAATATTTAAAAACCACTTAAAATCTGGATATAAGCTGAATTTTCAGCACTTGGGGTCATACGACCCATTATCATTTTGCACTCTTTCTTTAAAGGTTCAAACCCCCAAAACACCATCAAAACAATAAGACATTGTTTAGTTAAACCATACACAACAATTATAATAAAACACCTTAACCATAAGAATCCAAAGTCATTATTATGACTATTCTAATCGAACCCAAATTCGAGTCAGTCACATTTGCCCGTAGGAAGGTTGTTGCTTTGCCACCCGTTTGATTCGTTGCCATTCGAGACTTGTCACATCTATCTTGACAACAATCAAACTTGCAAACCATTAGAACACATAACCGATATGTTCATTCCTTTAATACGTATGTATTATTCCCCCACCCATAACATGTGTTCTAACCCACCATTCTTTAACATACAAATAATAAACGGGTTACTTCCACCCATGAGATCCGTCATCACCCATTTTGAGCACACATCTCAGGAAGACATCAGTTGGCTTTGGATAGCTAGTGACTAGAGATAGCTAGTGTTGGCCGACTGCTTAGTACGAGCTTTTGAATTGGGATTGAAGATATGTATTTTGACATAAAGTATCAATGTAATATGTTTTGCTTAACGTTTGTACTTTTGGGATTTGAATTATGGAAGTATTGTACTTCAAGCTTTTGATATTAGTGAAGTTTATGTTTCTGCTGCTTTGGTTATGTATTAACAGTCACGTTTTACCCTTGCATGCGCGGGGTGTGACGTATCTCATCAAGAACATGGAATTATATTAATATTCATATAATCAAAACCATGCGTAAATCGTCCAACGAAGTTTTAATCTAAATAAATGAAGAAAACTAGCACATTAATGGGGAGCAAAACAACTAAAACAAAGAATTACAGGATGGTTAGCATGTAAATCTAAGCAAATAAGGAACAAGTCATGATTCACATTGAGGTGGATTGAAGATCTTCATGCCCCATCCTTCTTCCCGCCAGATCTTCTTCTTCTAGTCTGACCGGTTGCTCGTGGACCTCTAATCGACATCTTCGATCAAGGGATAGATCGAAGTTGAGAAAAGAATAATGACTTCAAAGATTAGAAAAAGTTCCATGGATATGAATAGCGTTTGGCGAAATCTTCTACTTATAGGCCTTCTAATCAAGAGTTGGTTTTTATCCCATCAAGGAATATTTCGATATGCTTCCAGTGGTAGAGTAGTTTAAGGATGGTTGAAAAGCGTTCTAAGTGTAGAGTCTAGGATTATTGGAACTGATATTACAAAACATAAGTGTTTGTTGTTGCTTATTATTGATTATTGTCGCTCATGGTTTTTTGGAGTTGATACTTAGAACATATCTAATATGTTTCAAGACATATTACTACTAATAGACTAGGTTGTTGCTTAAATGAGTTTGTATTCATAGAAAAGGATTTACTGCTAAAGCAAGTTTCTACTAAAAAGGTGGAAGAACTAAGTTGCTATTGATGGAAACTTAGTATTGATAATGAGCAAGTTAGTGTCGACGATGATCAAAGCATACTGATAATGAAAAAGTTAGTGTCAACGATGACCAAAGCATAAGTTGTTGTTGATAAGCAACTTACTACTCATGGGAGCCAAGTACTTATGAAAACAAGTTGTATTCGAGTAACTTACTACTGATGAAGATACTTCCTATTGATGAGGAAATTGCGAGCAGTTGGAGAAAAAGTGTAATATCACAGATGGATATCAAGTAAAGATCAACAAAGATTTACTTTACTTGTCATTATCTCTATTGTAATTTTGTAATTATGCTTAGAGAAACATAGCTAGATTATAGCTTAGGAATCTTATAAATTCAATTATATTCGTAAACCCAAACTTTAACATTATTCTAAAGATCAATTGAATTGGGCGATTATGAGATTTTTGTTGATGTGTTCTTATTATTTTTATGCAAACAGTATTATTAATTGATTAAGTTTTTTCGCTTCAAATCAAACTACGTTTTGAACAAATAATCAATTAAGTTATTAGTCTAAGCACGAATCAGAGCCGTGTTCTTGAATCATTTGATCTAACAATCAATTTTGATTCTAACTTTGCTCTTGATCCTGTTTGATTGACAAATCAAGATCTTTACACAAGTATTATGTCAATTCAATTGAGAGTGATAGGAGAACTCATATAATGATTCAATAAATAAGCCTCCTAGACTTGTCAGGACTAAATTTGCCATGTGGAAGCGTAGGATGATGCACTTCCTCATCATCTATGATGTTATACTTTGGAATTTAATTAGGAATGGGCCTTAAGTTCCTATGATTGTTGCATCTGACCCCAATGGAGAAGCATCTGATCAAAAAGATCCATCCAAATTCACTGAAGAAGATAGAAAGAGAATAGATGTGGATAAGAATGCTTATAACATGTTGGCCATGGCCTTAGCCAATGAGATCAACCAAGGCTTGTTCCATTACCAAAATGTAAAGGAACTATGGAATGCCTTTGTCAGATGTTAGATGATACTCTTGATGTGTTTGCCAATAGAGAAGATATATTGGTTTGGCAATATGAAGTTTTCTCATACATAATTGGAGAAACCATGTCCTAGTAGTATGAGAGATTTACTTCTTTGATAAGTGAACTCAAAACTTGTGAAAGGGTCTACTATAATGAAGATCTTCTCAACAAACTTATGAGGTCACAACCACATTGATGGGGACATTATTGATAAAAAAAAACCAAGGATCTAAGAAAGTTGACCCTCTCCCAATTGCATGGTGAACTTAATACTTTTGAGTTAGAGATTCATCAAGACAAGAATTCAGGTAATGGTGGGATATATGTAAAAGGCTACACACATGGTGCAATTGCATTAATGACTCCATTATATCAACTACACCTATGTATGCACAATCTACCCAGTGACACCTCAACAACCCTTCATGGCCTTTGAGGAAGCACCTTTTTTGTAATAGCAGTTCAAACTTCAACCACTTCACTGATGAAGATCTGAAACAATTCCATGAGGGCAACTTAGAAAAGATGGATATACAAAACCAAATAGCCCTACTATAAGTGAGAGTAAAGAGGTTTATTAAGAGAACTAACAAGACCTTTAGAGGCAATACATAAAAGATTTGACGGGTTTTGGCAAATCCAATGCTAAGTGTTATATAATTGCCAAAAGCCATGGCACTTTGCTAAAAAATGTAAAGCTCCAAAAGCACATGTAGCAGTACCAACACCAGCAACATCATAAGAAAAGCCACGGTACTTTGGAGGCATTTTTAAATTCAGACTATACTAGTTGTCTAGATGATCGTCGATCTAACGTTGGAATTGTACCTAATAATTTCATCCTAGCTAATACTATCAATGTATCTTGTAGGTAACACATAACAAATGAACCATTTCTTTTTCTTCAATAAAGTTAGAGTATAAAGACTTGATGCAACATTCCTTGAAGTTACATGGTTTCAAGTACTTCTACGTAAACTTTGTTGGAATACTCCTTGCGTGGAACCAAAAGAAAACTTGTGGAGGAAGTCTTGGATAAGATATAGTCTAATTAGTTAGTTTTGAATATTATTTATGTTTAGAGTATGATTATTATTACTTGTTTTGTTCCATATAAATAGTATAGGTTTAGTTGTAATTCCTTAGATCATTATTATTAAATAAAACAGAAAAGAGTCTGGGTGTCCCCCCAAAACCGTGTGTGAAGTACGATCCAATTTTGGTTAAAACCAACAATTGGTATCAGAGAGAGGGTTCTAATCCTTGGCTCTTGATAATCATGGGGTGATTAACCGCGTTTTAAGATCCGATCAACAGGGGCGAATAACCTGTTGATATCAATCCAGAAAGTTGCAGGTCCCACTTTCTTGGAGATCAAGAATCGTAGGAACAACAAACCTGCCTTATGTGCAGTATCCTATCGATAAACATTCAAAGATCTTACCTGAAGCGGGTGAAGGATTTCCTGAGAAAAGAAGCAAACGATAAAGAACCAAGAGGGATGAATAACCTCTTGGACTGATCGGAGCCGACGAGCATAAGAAGCTCAACATCCGATCCAATTTCTCTTATCACAGAGATCCTCAAGACTTATTATCCAGCTTCTTTATCATGGCAGAAGGTGGCGAACACAATCAGATCATAGTTCAACAGGACTCAGTCCGACATTGTTGGTTTGTCCCAAGCTTACGAACACCAACTATGGAACGTGGGCAATCCTAATGGAAGCTTTACTTGACGCAAAGGGTTTATGGGAAGCCGTTGATCCAGTGACCGGCGATCAAGCTGATGAGAAGAAGATTAAATGCGCACAAGCACTTATCTATCAATCCTTACCCGAAAATATTCTAGCCCAAGTAGCTAGAAGTAGAAGTGCATGGGAAATATGGGAGTCCCTCCTGGTGAGGGTCTTGGGTGTCGAACGTGTCCAACAAGCAAGATTACAAACCCTTCAAAGGGATTTTGCTAGTCTCAAGATTAAGGAGAAAGAAACAGTTGAAGACTTCGCCAGCAAGATGTCCAAGTATGTGCATAATTTCAATAGCCTAGGAGAAGACTTGGAAGACAAGGTAGCCGTTAAACACTTACTCGATGCAATGCCACATCGGTTCATCTCGATTGCGGCTACCATTGAGCAAGTGGCCGATCTAAATAACTTAACCTTTGAAGATTGTATTGCTCGGTTTAAGGCGTATGAAGAAAGAATCAAGGGAAACGAGGACTTTGTTGATAAAGACAGTAAGTTGTTTTACTCAAGGGCAGATTCATCAAACCATAGGAATGGTGATCAAAATCAAAGAGGCCAAGGACGGAGCCGTGGGGAGTAAAACCATGACAACCGGGAAGAGGTCATGGCCAAAGTAACGGTCGAGGTCGTGGAAGAAGTAACCATAGTAGCGAAGCTCGTAAAGAAGACAACCAAAAGTGGAACAACAACCCAAACCAAAGTCGGGATAAGACGAATGTAAGGTGCTACAATTGCAATACTTATGGCCATTTTGCATGGGAGTGTACTTAGCCACAAGATAATCAAGAAGTACACCTAAACTAGGTAAATCAAGAAAACCATCAAGGCAACAAAGGACCAACCTTGATGATGGCGGCTGTGGAGAACCGTGGAGATGAAGTTTTGCTGAATGAAGACAAAGTTCATCCAAATATCTATGCAAAGGAGCCACAAGATTCATCGGTGTGGTACCTAGACAATGGGGCATCAAACCACACATGATCGGATGTGTCGAACACTTCGCAACTATTATCACACCCCCGCCAGCAGCGGAAACACGGGAGTGCGACGAAATTGAATAAGAGAACACAAGGCAATAAAGAAAATTACTATTAAGATTCCATAAACATTAAATTTATTACATGTGTCTCAAAATAACCAAAGATAACAATCTTGATCAAACAAAACAACTTTATAATAAATCATAAAGCAAATCCAAAGTCTATCCTTACGTGGTATTTCCTAAAACATGTAATAAAACGAGTCAACTAACAAAGTTGGTGAGATGCATAGGTTTTTATAAAATAAACATAGAAAGATGTATACAATTCATGGCAATACTTCACATACTCACATTAGTAAAACGTCACAGCATGAAGCCAGAACCAAACCTAATGACATGACCTCTCAGGTTCAACCCCCACGGGTTAACCTAAGCATATGTGTCGGATTTCAATCACCCAAACCCCTAACCGGAAAGATGGGTGGGTTTGTCACACCTATAGCGCTATAATTGCACTACCGTCGGCTTGTAACAAGTTGATGATTATGTATGTTTTTTGAAAAAAGGGCCTTAACATGTTTATGCAGTCATGTTGTCCATAGTTAAATAATGTTTTAACGTCGAGTATGAAAACCTTTGCCAATTGTTTGAATTGTACTAAAAAGGTCTTTTTGTTATTGTTTGTTACATGTTCCACCCTAAAGAATAAAGAAAAAGGGGACTATGATCTCACCTTGATGATTAGAGAGGAGGGGGTATATCAACCTTAATGAACGTGCCCTATAGAATTTAAGAACTGAATAAGTTTAAGGAATTATCGTTACTCGAAGAGAAAGTTTAAATGAGAACAACGAAGGAGGATTGGTGGTTTCATAATAGAACATGATAATCCACCTAGAGTAGTACATCTAATGAAAAGATTCACATGAAAGAGGGGTCGGTCACAAAGGACTCGTTTAGATTACCGCGCCTTTCCTAGCCAGAACCGTTCATTTTTCATATACGTACATTGTAGGTTTTAATAGGGTTCTAATGCATGCAACACCTTAGATTATGAATAAAATGTTTTTAAGAAAAGAAAAATCAAAGAATTAAGGATGCTCAAATGTTAGATGATTAGGGTTAGTTTTTGTAAAATTTAGATTTGGACAGATCGTGTTGCTAAATTTTAGGCATGTTTTAAAAATATTAAACAATTTTCAAAAATTCTAAGATTCTCCAGATCTTAATATAAGGAACAATTTTTTTTCAGAAATCTTTTAAATTTGGGAAACTTAAATATCCTAAAATCGTGACAAAAGATCAGAGGTACATAATAGACCTTTTTGTCTTGATTTATCATTTTAGGGAGTATTACAAAGAGTTAGAATGTCAACTATACATGATTTTAAAGAATATTCAATAAAATTTAATTTATAAAAATATTGAACACGATTGGCTTGTAGAATGAGAGATATGGTCCCAGAAAGTAATGGAAAATATTCTGTCAAAAAGTCAGAATTGACATTTACCTTTAAAAAAATACGTTGGAAAGACTTAAACTTGTCAACAAATTACGAGGTTAGATTTTATGGAAAGAAGACTGTTTGAACTTAGATTTTGGTTTAAAAACAGCCCTTTTTGGATTAATTATGACCAAGATATGACAGTCACAAGTTGACACAAGTATTCTGTCCAGAATCCAGACTTGCACTTGTGCAACTTTTTAGGGTTTTAAAGTGAGTTTTCGGTTATGAAACATTAATTTAAGCTCGTTTAAAAGTTAAATCATGAAGATTTAGGGTTTATGAGGCTGAGGGATTATGATCATAAAATCAGAAAAGAAAAAGAAAGAGATTGGAGGTGTAGAGAAGATAAAATCAAAGAACGAAAGAAACCGAATTGAAAAGGGTGATGCGACTTACTTGTTTGCTTATTTCTTGATCCTTGCTTGCTAATTGCGAAATCCAAGAGTGATAGGGCAGGGATTTTCGAAATTGAGGGCTTGTACTAGTTTTGGAAGTGGTTTAGCAAATAATAAGGCACCCTAGACCTCCTATTTATACTAGATATTGAAGGGTTGTATATTAGGAAAGAACTTGGAGTAGAAGCCATGGGGTTTCTAACCCTAATGCAGCCTCCAACCACCCCTTACCAACCAAAATTTCGAAATTATGGTTTAGGAATGGACAACTAGGTCCCTCAAGTATACAAGTGGTGCGTCGGTGCACAAAACGTTCAGTTTTCGCAATTCGGAGTTTGATTAAGGAAAGTTTTGTAAATGAAAAGTTGTTTTATTTAATTAAATAGATGTGTTAGACATTTTTAAACATAATTTAGTGTCATAAAGGATGTATTTGTTGGTCGTGGAGGGTACGGAGTCAAACTGTGGTTTAAAAGGCGAACGGATACGTATAGGCACTAACTAACGTACTAGGGCATCAATTTGAATTATGTGACAACTTGAATGAGTTAAATAACTATGTTAGGCACATATGGTTGATACATTGCCTTTTAATTAGTAGTGGGTGAGTTTTCGTGTCGGTAAACGAGTTTTTAAATGGTTTAACGGTCCAAGTTGCAAATTAAGGCAATTCCAAGCGTTGCAGTCAACATGTGACCATGTAATAGGTATAATGTGCATGAAATAGGTATGTTTCAAGTATAATGTAAACACAATCTATGATGAGGGTTTCAAGGTTCATTGATTCACGAATATGGTAAGCGTTACAAGTACGCAAAAAACAGAAATATTACAACTATGGACCATAAGGTTAACGGGTTGGTTCATTTTCGTGACGGGTCAAAAATTAGAATTGAAGGAAGAGGAACCATAGTTTTTTATTGCAAAAACGGAGAACAAAGAGTTATAGACGACGTATACTACATGCCCGACTTATGTAGCAATATCCTTAGCCTTGGCCAAATGACAGAAAATGGTTGCAAGGTGTGGATGGATGAGGATTAACTATGGATTTATGAAGAAGGATACAAGTTGATGATGAAAGTTCAAAGAAGTGCAAACCGTCTCTACAAGATCACTCTCAAAATCAAAACACGGGTATGTTTGTTAACCTCAATAAATGACCAAGCTTGGCTTTAGCATGTAAGACTTGGTCATCTCAATTTTAAATCCATGAATGACATGAAGGTTAAAAACTTGGTACATGGCAATTTAACCACCATGCAAGGGGAACAAGTTTATGATGCATGTTGGGAAAGCAAAATAGAAAATCTTTTCCTAAACAGTCCATGTACCGAGCCTCGAAACCACTTGAACTAGTTCACACTGACTTATGTGGACCGATATCACCTCCTACACTTGGAGGGAATCGTTTTTTCATGCTATTTGTGGATGACTACACCGGCTACATGTGGGTTTATACTATCAAAAACAAAAGTGATGCACTTGGTATTTTCAAGAAATTCAAACAGGAGGTGGAACTAGAACACAGTTTGAAGGTAAAAGCTTTAAGAAGTGATCGGGGTGGTGAGTTCCTAAATGGGTTGTTCACCAACTTTTGTGACCAAACGGGAGTTAAAAGATTCTTCACCGCCCCATATTCCCCTCAACAAACTAGGGTGGTGGAACGACGCAACCAACCGGTATTGAACTCCACAAGAAGCATGATGAAGGTGTTAGAACTCCCTCAAAACCTATGGGGTGAAGCGGTGAGACACTCCGTTTATGTGTTGAACCAATTCACTACTAAAGCTTTAAAGAATGTCACTCCATATGAGGTGTTGAAAGGAAGAAAGCCAAGTATTGAACACCTAAGGGTATTTGGATGCCTAACTCATATGAAGGTCCCAACGGTCGGTCTTAGAAAGCTTGATGATCGAAGTAAGCAGTGGTTCATCTCGGCATTGAATCCAGAACTAAAGCATACTGACTATACGACCCACTCCAAAACAAAAATTATGTGAGTCGTGATGTCAAGTTTGAAGAAAACAAGACGTTGGAATGGGAAAAGATTAGCGAGAAAATGAGTATTGGAAAAGGGCCTGAATAGACAAAGTTTGTAATTGATATGGAGGTTGAATTCGGTAGTGTACCAAATCCAGCCCAACAGAAGGAAGACACGGGACTACAACAGCCCAATGCGCAGGCCAAGAGCACCACACAGCAGGCTGAACAGATTTATGGCCGCCAAGCCCAATCAGAACAGCTCACGTTGAGCAGGCCAGTACCTCAGACCCAGTCCAGCCCACATCATATCCAATACAACACATGTCAGATCAGCATGAACAGAATATTTCGGATCCAGTTGACAGTCAAAGTGCAAGTTCTAAGAATGCTAATCTCATACGGTCGACAAGAGAGTTTCATACTCCCAAACACCTTGAAGACTATGTTCTACTGCAAGAAGAATATATGCCACCAAAGGATGAACCAATTAATTACAATGAAGCAAAGAATCATAGAGAATGGTTGGAAGCGATGAAAGGCGAGTTAATGGCTATCGAATTTAATAAAACATGGGAACTATGTTACTTGCCCAGTGGAACAAAATCGATAGGTTTCAAATGGGTGTACAAGATCAAGAGACACGCGGATGGAACGGTGTCAAAATATAAAGCACGATTGGTCGCCAAAGGCTATGTTCAAGAACAAGGTGTTGACTTTGAGGAGGTGTTTACCCCTGTTGCACGCATAGAAACTATAAGGCTAATACTAGCCTTAGCAACTCGGAACGATTGGCAAGTTTACCATTTGGATGTCAAATCGACATTCCTAAATAGTGACTTAAAGGAAGTGGTCTACGTGAAACAACCTGAAGGTTTCCTGGTTCCCAGAAAAGAAAACATGGTCTATCGATTACATAAAGCGTTATATGGGCTACGCCAGGCTCCACGGGCTTGGAATGAAAAATTGGATAAGACGCTAAAGATGATTGGCTTCAACCGATGTCCTAGAGAATTAGCGGTATATAAAAGAGTGTCGAAAGATGAATTAATTATAGTCGAAATTTATGTTGGTGACTTAATTATTACCGGTTCTAGCTTAAAGGAGATCGAATATTTTAAATCACAAATGAAGAATCAATTTGAGATTCAAGACCTCGGGTTGCTTACCTACTACTTGGGTCTAGAGGTGTTACAAAAGAATGAAATGATAACTCTAAAGCAAGAGGGTTATGCTAAGAAAATATTGAACCTTGGTGGGATGAACTCATGTAATCCTACTCGGTATCCTATGGAGTCAAGGCTGCAATTATCAAAAGACGAAGAAAGCCAAGATGTGAATCCCACCGAATACCGAAAGCTCGTAGGAAGCCTAAGGTACTTAACCCACACAATACCCGAATTAAAATTTTCCGTAGGAATGGTAAGTAGGTTCATGCAACAACCGAAGCAATCACATTGGCAAGTGTTAAAACAAATCCTTAGATATGTGAGAGGAACAACAAGCCATGGGTTGTGTTATACAAAGGAAGGATGCAATAAACTTGTAGGGTTTTGTGATAGCTCACACAGAACCAACGCAAGTAACGGTAGGAGTACTACCGGCATGGCATTCTATTATGGGAATGCGTTGATATCTTGGAACTCACAAAAGCAACAAACCGTTGCCTTATCCTCGTGTGAATCGGAATTCATGGCGGCGGCATCGGCAGCATGCCAAGCTATTTGGCTAAAAGGATTGTTAAGTGATCTAACGGGATGTGAGGAAGAGAAAGTCATACTTTGGATAGATCAATAGCTTTGATCAAGAATCCGGTCTTTCATGGTAGGAGCAAACATATTAACACCTGCTTTCACTTCATAAGAGAGTATGTTGAGAGGGGAGAGATTCAAGTTGAATATGTTCAAGGTTGTAAGCAAACGGCGGATATACTCACAAAAGCATTGCCAAGACTTAAGTTTGAAGAGATGAGGAAGTTACTCGGAGTGGTGGATTTGGGAGGTACGAGCAAGGAGTAAGGAGGTGAATGTTGGAATACTCCTTGCGTGGAATCAAAAGAAAACTTGTGGAGGAAGTCTTGAATAAGATAAAGTCTAATTAGTTACTTTTGAATTTTAAATATCAATTATGTTTAGAGTATGATCAGTATTACTTGTTTTGTTCCCTATAAATAGTATAGGTTTAGTTGTAATTCCTTTGATCATTATTAAATAAAACAGAAAAGAGTCCAGGTGTTCCCCAAAACCGTGTGTGAAGTACGATCCAATTTTGGTTAAAACCAACAAACTTGGTGTTTCACTGAACTAGACTCCAACTTTTTGTTATGGTAACTAGGAGTGACCTCTCTGTTACTTCAATCTTTCATGCTTTTATGAAACATGTAAAAGTTGACTTCCATTTTGTATATGAATTAGTTTCTACTCATGATGAACTTATAAATGCATTCACCAAGTTTTTATCTATTCACATTCCTCTTTCTATGAGCTCTAGGTTGCCCCCCGATTTTAGCTTGATGGATATATTAGACAAAGTTTGATTATGAAGTATGATTAAAGTAGAGGTACTCGGCAATAATATTTTACCTAATTAAATTTTGCTTGTAATCTTTATTTCATGAAAAAATATAATTAACTTTTGAGTGAATTACTAAGGGGCGGTTAGAACCTTGAAAAGGTGACAACTAAAAGATAAATAAAGTGTATAATTTCCATACATTTTGAAGATAAAATCAAGAAGCTAGTCATTATTAGGACTCTACTATATATTTGTAACCATGAAAGACACAAATACCCCCTATATATGTAGCCATGGAAATCGTCAAAAAAATGTAGGATTTACTTTTCTGGCTATTTTTCATAATTCCTTTTTAAAAACTGGGTCACGTATTGTACTTTCGTAATCTATTAAGTTATGTTTCTTGAAAATACTTTAAAGTGTGGAACATGTATTGTAGTTTCAAATGAACTCAGAAAAATCAGGAAATATGTAAATCACAAACTTTTTTTTCACAATTTTCATGGTTTGGAGGCATAATACGTCCCTAAAAATGGCATGATTTATAATTTTATCTATTTATTTGTGATTCTATGTTCATAACTACTAAGAAATGGCACATTTCAATTGTTTACAAGTATATATAAAATATACTAGTGTTATACCCGCGCGCGTTGCGTCGCGCTAAACCGTCAAAATTAAGATTCTGAAAAACTTTATACAATCAAATAAAAAAAATTAACATCGACGTTCTCAATTCCAGGGTTTACACATGTTACTGTAGGTTCAATATTGGCGAACTGCAAAGAGCTTGTAAGGGTTAACTTTATAAATCATATTTATATACATATTGTTTAGGAAAAAAGGAAGTAAAGTTTCTTTCTTAAAAACATTATTATGTGAAATTACATTTCTGTGTGTTAGAACATACATAATCAGGTTAGTGAATTGTTCTATTTAATATCTTTACTTGCATTATAATCTAAACTCATTTTCTGTTAGTTTATCAATCCTCTCGTGAAATATTGTATAGTACTTCTGTTAATTTTGTTATTTGTAGCATCAGTGTGGTCTATCTATACCTTACAGATTTCAATTAAATAATAACAAACACCCCAAATAAGAAAATATCAATCATAAACATAGTAACTTAAATTGATTATTAACTGCTATTCAAGACTGTAGGGTTCAATTTTTATTTAAGTACTGCAGTTGATACGTGTTTAGCAGAAATAGAAGAATAACCACCAAAAAATGATCTGACTAAATTCAGGTTAGCAGAATATCATTTTTACGGGTTAAAACATTTAAATATATTCAATGCATTAATGTTTATTTATTTTTATTACCTCAGATGGTCGATTTGAAGGCACCGAATTTTTTCACCTGCGTAGATGCTCTTTGAAGACAATTTATACATTGTTTTGTATTATATCTTTAAGGGTCTATTGTTTTTTTTATTATTTATTTTCTTTTTTAATGGGTAGCTACTAAATTTAGGCTGGGTATAACATTCGGTAACTGTTCTGATCCTTCATTCAGTTTTAATTCTTTTTTTAATTTTTTATATTTGAAGTGGTCAATATTTAAGCCTCATCCACTAACCTAACTATATTGAGGTTAATGGCAGCTTTTAAATTTTGACAAATTGATCAATTAATATGTGATATTAACGGAACTGTTTTAAAATGACAATCCATCATTATTTATTAATTTTATGAGGTGGGTTGTTTATTAATAAATATAACTTTATGTATGGACTTTTACAAATTTTTTTGTTAGTAGGTGGGTGTTGATTATACGGAGATTTAAAAACTGAGAATACGGTTGCTTTGCTATGTGTGTTTTTGAAAAACGGTCAAAGTAGTCGGATTTTATATCATTGAATTGAAAATTTTTATTTTAGGGGTATTTGGCGGATTTTAAAATTTTTCAGGATTATCGTGAAGATACTGTCGGATGCTATAGAGGAAACAAAAACGGAGGTGTTGATATGTAATCACGTAAAATGTTAATTTTTTTATTAAAAAAAATATAGCAATACCATACTCAAATTAAAGAGAATAAAATGCCCTTTTTTTATGGTGTAACATTTTATAAAAAATATTAAGGTATGAAAAAGTTATGACCGTTTAAAAATCGTGAAGGGTAGTTGGTTTAAAAGTGTAATTATTGTTTAAATAACCAAAAGTTGAGTAAAGTTGAGAAGCCAAATGTGTAAGTATTGTTTAAAAGACATATTTAACCCTCAAAAAGTTTTAAACACATGCATTAAATGTTGTACGTTGAGCAATCATACTTGTATTAATTAAAATTTAAGATACCCTTTGGTGGTGTATTATAATATATAAGTATAGGTATAAACTATGCAAATCTTGCATGTGGTCTTTATATTAGTTGTGAGAAGTTTAAAGAGTGTGATTGGTTTTGTTTATGATATTCTAAATATAGTTTTTATGTTGTAAAAATCGGGGTGAATTAACTTATCTTTAGATTTTGACATCTTTTATTAAAACTCTTTTAACATATGTAAATTGCATAACAATATATAAGTGTTAATTGTGACATAGATATCACCACATAAACACAATGATGTATAGTGGTTAGGGTCGATGTTAATAAACTCACTTTACGTACACCGATTGGTCTTCCACAAATAGTTGTTCATCACTAGCTTCTTTCTAAATCAATAGAGATTATCGTGTTTGTAAATTGACACACTAAGATGGTAGAGGTCACCTAAACTTCTCTCTATTTTCACTTTGACAGGAATGACCAAATCTTCTTACTATTTTAGGTAATATCACCATATCCAATCTTGAAGTATTTGTTCTAGTTGAAGACTTAAAGGTTGCAATACTTTAATTTAAAGATCACGATGTGGGCTCTTAAGCGGTTAAGTATCCAGACCTCATTTAAGCATTGACAAGTCAACTTTGTCCTGATACAATAAACTCGAACAAATCTGAAATATTCATGTGTGATGTCAAAGATGGTTATCATTTATGAGCTTGCACGTAAAGATATGCAAACATTACTCCAATATAAAAGATCATATTCTTTTTCGTAATCAATGTGGCTTTAATCAGCCCATGGTCTTATGGTCTAGTGACATTGGTGATTATCCTTACAAAAGTGATGTGGGTTTAAATCCTGAAAATGAAGGTTTATGTGATACTTAGGAGAAAAAATTGTTGTTAAAAAAATGTGGCTTTAATCTATTCTAATTTGAATATCTTGATTAACTTTGTGGTAGACTGTATGCTTAGAATTCTAAGTGAGTAATTGATGTGTTTGGATTGTAAACTCTCTTGTACATTGTACATTGTTCTTAGGCTCAATCCATTTTCGCTACTATCAACCTTTTTAAGTCAATGAGCCCCAGATCAATTGGTTTGGTAAGAGACACACTCATGGTCTTCCAATGTGAAGGTCATGGGTTCTAGACTCACTTTGTGCAATATGCCCAGGTGTGTCAGGGGTTGGGTAAAAGGTGACCGAATGAATTGATTTTTTGGGCCAATCATTATCCTCCACCTCATCCTTACTTTTTTTATTTAAATAATTTATTTAACATTTAATTTGATTTTTATCAAATAACTTTCACTCGTTAGCTTAAAAAAAACGAAATACACGAGGTTGCTTATTTTTTTCTGAACAACCCGGTATAAATTTTAACAAAAGAAGAGTTGTTTTCAAAAAAATATTTTGCTCTTGTAAATAGTTTATAACGTGTTTGGATCGACATTTCAGATGATAAGTAATTGTTATATTATTTTTATTTTTATGAAATTAATGTTTTATTATTTTGTTTTATGAAATTAATTATTTAAATAATAATTAGTTAATGATTAAAAATTTAATATTAATAATAAAATTATTACCTACCTTAATGATTTTGTTTAATAATAGCTCTTCTACTGACGTGATAAGACGTTTTTTACACACGTAGCCATAAAGCATGAAAGATGTATTGAAAGTTGAAACATGTATTATCAAAGAGTTGGACATTTCCTCGAATAAACCAACACATGCTTCCAAATTGATTTTACTTTCTAAAATATCTTCATTAAGAATATTATTTTCAGATATCATAATGGCTCACTTTTATAAAGTTTAAATTATTATATAAAAGTTATAGAAATTTGTAAAATATATTGGTACATGCAATTTTGAATGATAATTGGTTGTTATTAAACAACACATTTTACCCGGTCTTTGAGTATGTCTTGAATGTCTATGGTCGTATGCTTAGTGTCGTATTTAGATAAAAGAAAATAAGGCTTTCCTCCTATTTAGATAAAATACGAGTATATTTTATTTTCTGGACAATTACGTCACAAATTTTAAAGTATAAAATATAATACATATGAATAATAATTGTATTTAACATTTTCATTCAATTTTCATACTGCGGAATGAAGGATGAAAAAAGCCCTTTATTGCATGGTTTAGAAGAAAATAACAAGTGATGATAGAATAACTAATATAAATCAAATTAATGTACAAGTGATGTCATTGAAGTTTTCACAAAAAAGTTGATAGTGTAAAATAGAATCATACTTTATATAATAATTAAAAATATTACCATAAATAAGAAATTAATTTTACTCTTCACCAATCATAGCAACCATAAGATTAGTTACTATTATAAAGTATTGGTGTGAATAAAAATAAACTAATTTTAAAAACATGGTATTATTATTTATTTTTTTATTTTTTTACAAACTACAAATAGTAAGAAAGAAATAATTATTTAATTAGATATAAAAGTAAATAAAATGATTAGATAGGAGAAGAAGTGTGTGGGACAAGGGAAGAGTAGTTACTAAACATAGCATATGATTCCACATGATTCAATTGCATGTCTAATCTAATCAAAAAGTGGGTCAAATCTCTTTACAAGATTTCTATGTCCAAAAAAAACAAGCCCTCATTGTTTTCCAAAAACAGAACATAATACATACTGCACCAACATCCATCTCATCATTCCCATCTCATGCCTTAATTTCAGGGTCACATCCATTAACAACTAATTAACCTCCTTCTTCATGCTTTAATTCTGCACCTTCAAATAATAATACTACTTCATTAGTCGGCTTAAAGTTGGGTATAAACAGTTGTGGGTAAACGAGTCGTGTTTGGGTTGGGTTATAAATAAACGGGTCGGCCCACCAACACGTTTAAGATTAGATTAAAAAATATGAACTATAAGTTACAACTCGTCAACATGTTTACAACTTGTTTAAAGCCCGCCAACCCATTTGACCCATTTAAATCAATGGTGTGGGTCCATGTTACAAGAGTTAAGCGTGTCCAGTCTAGGTTTGAGTTTTTTGACACGAAACATTAAACGGGTCGTGAGACCAACCCGCTAACCCAAACCACACAGGAATAGCCACCCCTACATATCACTAGCATCAAAGTTTGTGTACTTTGTGATGATCAGTAATAAGAACATTACAACTTAGAAATCACCAAACAAATTAGTTTCAAGTTTTAACCACGGACCTGAAAATCGATGCAGCCCTATGCCTTCAGCCAACTTCGTGTTTCAAGCTCTGCTATAAACTTGCATCATAAAGCAAATACAACACGCAATCTTATAAGTAATCAAACTCATGATCTTAGTTCCAAACACTTAAGCAAGTCTTCTATTTGCAAAAATTGTCAATTCTATACATAAATGAACAACAAAATTTATTTTTACAATGAATTGGTGAAATGATGTACCTCAAAACCGCACCTTGTGCAGCCGCCACAAGACTATCAAATGATGATTTACTATTTTGTCAGACAGTAAATCAGAATTAAGAACATGCAAACTGAAGCAACTAAAGAAAGAATTATGGTGTCCATTGACTTCTTTCTGTTTATCGCCGATATAATGCTATTCACCTGTAACATAACACCACAACATAACAATAAAAAATAAAAAGGTTTGATAATTTTGGGATTAATAATAAGAAATAAGCCATGAACATTTTAAATTAGCAAATGGTTTTAAATAGGTGGGTTTATATTTTTGTAGTTCAACTGAATCAAATAATGTGATATGTTTAAAAGAAATGATTTAGATAGCTTACTTACAGTTGGAAGGCGACTGCTAACATTGTTAAGTTTTGAATTAACACCTCTAAATGTTGAGCGTTGAAAAACAAGTGATCCAAGGGTTTCTTGTGCTTGAGATATTACACCGTCCATCTGCATCAACATGGAATTTTAGATGAAACAATGAGGTGATTTTATAATCTAATTAAATTCAAAGTTAGAAAAAGTTGATGTTAAAAGAAAATGTTAGCCTCTTTATGAGAGTTCCCACATTTGGCCAACTATATGGTGTAAACAATTGTGTCCAAAAATCAAAAGAATAATGCTAATAGTTGTACATTATCAAAGAGAAAATCATCCAGTGATCCACAACAAGTTAGTTACGAATTGGATTTCTTATACTATCATCAAAGATAAAATAAAAAAATAAAAACTTTTAGCATTATAAGCAATCTCATTCGGGTTACTATTTAGAAGATAAAAAACTGCATCTCAATCTTTGGGTTATGTTCATATTTTTCAAGTATTTATATGAATACAAACAAAATGATGTATGTGCGTGCGAACAGTGGCGGATCCAAGAATTTTTTTCAAGGGGTTCACTGTTTAGATGCTCCAATTTCATAGGACCGGACATAAAAACAATCGGGTCGGTTCGATGGCTCGGGTCGGGCAGGGGGCGGCTCAAGGTACTTGGTGGCCCCAAGCGGACTAAAAACTTTGAGGCCCTTTTTCAAAAGTCATATTATAAAAAAACCCTCCTCTTTTTTATCTGCGCTTGGGACCAAAACTACTGCTTTTCAGGGATACACTTGTTATATCAATCCAAAAACTACTGCTTTTCACTTTGTTTTCCACTCAAGTTACTAGTTAATGTGGCATAAATAAAATATGCAACAAAAGATACAACTGGTAGATTCTTAGCTATGGGGAGAAGGACTCAAGGAGTGAAAAGGTGTTTGATGCATAAATTGTTCATTCAAATATGTAAATTAACATAAATATGTTAACACGGAATTTAATTTTTAAACAGTAGTTTTATGTAATTACTTATCTAGATGATATTTCTCATAAATGATTTCTCAGCAACAAACTCAGCAAATACCAAATACCTCTATTAACAGCAAATACTGAGTAGTGGCGGAAGGCAAAGTTGGAGGAGGCTGCCGGCTGCGACCTGTTGCTTTGCTTCTTTCCCTAATTCAGTAATCGTGTTTTTTTTCTTTGTTGTACTTGTTATAGTGTTATTAGCCCAACAAAACAAGAAGCCTTCAAAAGGCCCATCATTTTATATCCTACTATTAGTTATTAAAAGGCCCAGAAGCTGTTGAAGGCCCATACGAAATCTGGTTGAAAAAAAAGATTTTAAAAAAATTTAGGGAAGGGATTCGAACCCACAACCTCCGGGTTATAAAGCAAAGCCAAAACCACTACACCACCGGTTAAACTTTGTAAGGGGGTTCACCCTATAATTTTTTAAGGGGTTCACCCCAGTTTTTTAAGCTACCGTTCTATACAAATTCCGAAACTCGGGGGGTTCCTGTGAACCCCCGCTCTCCTAAGTAAGTCCGCCCCTGCGTGCGAAATCGGAGGAAAAAATTACTTGGTTCCATCTTTTAACAAATCTCGAAAGTTGAAACCTGTTTAATTCCTAGTTTAAGTTTATTTAAAACCAAGAACTTAATCCTAAAACCAAAACCAATCATTATCTTTAAAACAAGATTGTCATTAACTCTAATCACCTTTGGATGGAAGCAAACTGATTGGATTGCAACTGGATGAAAATTGATTGTATGTTATGGAGCCAAAATAGATTTATGGCGATAATGGATCAAGTGATGAAAGCATGAAAAATGCAACCAACTGACGTAGAATCAAGGAATTTTTTTATAAATGCGTGATCACAAAGGGGTATTTTTTTGTTATGTTTCACAAGGGGAGTTGTCTCCCTTGGTAGGGGCGACCTATTAGCCTCAATCCTCGTGCACTAGCCTTGTCAATGGGGAAGTACAACTTTCTGAGAGATTGCCCCTGTGAATGGTGACCTCTCCAAAATCAAGGGAGAAATTGCCACTAACAAGGCTAATGCACGAGGATTGAGGCCAAGAGGTCACCCCTACCAAGGGTGACAACCCCCCTTATGAAACCTAACCAAAAAAATACCCCCTTGTGATGCATCTAATGTGTGGGTACCCATTTATAAAATAAAGTCTCTAGAATTAAGTCTAGACCGAAATTGATGTTGATGTCTCAATCAAACAAGATACGTAGACAAGTATGTCAGCCTTTTCTTGATCCAATTTGAGAAATCCAGAAACCCATTTAACTTGATCTGGACATAATATGAAAAATCCCAAATGACAGACCTATGGCCCATTGACTACCAGAAACGAGAAAAACAATTGGATCAAAACCCCAAATAGAACGAGGTGGGGTCGACTTCTTGAAAACAATTGACACAAGAAATTCTCAATCAAGAACACATGATGAAAGCTCAAACAATATTGATTTAGTGAAACCAAACCACAATAATAAAGCCTAATCCAGCTTCCACTGGTTTTCTGCCTCTACCCTCTTGAAGGGCACCAGCCCAACACAAGCTGCGTTTTACTTTTATCTAACCTTATCCCATTAGTTAGCAGGGTATTGGTGGGATCTCATGAGTTTCCCGGTAACGGGTTCTCACGGTCACCAAAAAAAAAACAATTATAAAGCTGAAAAACGAGAGTTTAGCAAAATCAAGGTATTACCCACCATAGAGCAACTCTCAGGTATGTATATAACAAAAAAGTAGATGATGATGCTTATATTTGGTGGGTCACACACACACACACTAAGTTACTAACAGTAAGTGCTCGCACCCTTTCAGCCAAAACAGAATAGCAATAAGAAGCTACACCATGTCACTTGTACCCTAAGGATTAAAATGTAAGTACTCTTGGTTCTACAATTTAAAAAGCAGGGACTCGGAAACTGTATTAAAAAGCAGGAAACATGAACAGAGCATCAGCAGTGCATACTCGAGGTTTCCAGCAACCAGGAAAGGGTGACAGAACAGGACCGAAAGAACAGCGGGAAACTAGGGTTCTGCTGCCGGCTGGCCGCAGGTTCCCGCTAGGGCTAGTTCCTTTTTCCTACTGATCAGTCTTATACCATGAAAAAACCTCTAATACCATGTGAATTAACGATCAAAACATGTAAATGTACATACAACGTAGCCCAATCTAAGAACCCATCTAATTCCTAATCTAAGTTTATCTGTAATCAATCACTTAATCCCAAAACTAATAATTATCTTGGAAAATATACAATCACAACTTCTGATAAAATTCGAAAGTAATCACCAACAATGAGTACATAACAAATTAAAACATAAGCAATTTCGTGTAAAAGACAACCAAAACCGAACTACCCACCATATGTCCCTAAGAAACCAACTAAAAGCGAACAATTCAAGAAACAAGAAACATATTCGACGCACCTGTCCTGTATTTCTTATGAGATTGGCACGTTCTTTAAGAAGAGACTGCTCTTGGGACCCACCGCCTTCTTCTATATCTAATCTTGCTCTGTCAAACTCCCTGAAATCTTCAAGCAGTGAGGCATGCTCTCTTTTAGCTCTAAGGCTAGAACGAAGTCGATTAAACTCCTACAATCAATCAAACTTTATAAACACTTGCATGCATAAATTATTTACTTTTCTTAAGCAATTCCCTTATTACATATGTAGATTCTCTATCATTCCTTTCAGTTAACTTCTACTTTCTCACAAAAAGAAAGCAAGAGCATGCAAATTCATCAAAACAACAAAAAGTTCAAACCAATAGCTCAAATCATGGCTTATTTAACACATGTAATAAGCCATGAGTAATAAATAAAATGGGAACCGAAGTACCTGAGTAAGATCACGAAGAATTTCATGATGACGTGTCAAAGTATGAGAAAAGATTTCCAATCCCCCAGATGACACCCAAGCTTGCATTTGTGAAATTACTTGCTGTAGTTGTTTAAGCAGCTGTTCTATGCTGGATCCAAGATTACTCTCATTACCATCATCAACTTTTGTAGACACCAATTTATGATACATATGCATTTGATCATCCAACTCCGCTTCAAGATTCCTCGCCTACAAACATATCCATACAGCGTAAATACAAAAAGGGCGTACCAGGTGCTTGACTTAGCTCCTGCATTTGCGCAGAGTCTGGGGAGGGGCCGGATCGTTGTTTCCACGAAGGTCACAAAGCAGCAACCTTACCAGTTGCTCCAAGGCCCGCCCTCACACAAGAATTATAAATACAAAATAATATAAACTATAGTTAAGTCAAGATGCAACATACAAGAAGTCCAATATCATACTTAGGATCTTGTTTCAAGTTAAAAAAATTGAAATATTTCCTACACATCATGAACAACTCAACTGTATACAAGCTGACAGTTTTGCCATATATATACATACATACATTGAAAACCCTAATTGTGCATCAAATCAATCATTGTAATTTCAGAATCCAATAGGAATTGTTCAAGTCTAGTCATCTAGATCAACTAATCGTCGTCTATAGAGCCCTAATTTATTGAAACATTCACATTGCCTAACAAAAACCTAGAAGCATATATATAGAAAGAAAATTAGATGGATGAATAAGAAACCTGTTTTCGCAAGGAATCCCAAGAGCTTGGTGTATCCATGGTGATTGAAACAAGGGAGGAATATTCCTCCCGATCAATTCGATTGTTGTTTTATTGAAACCGTTTGAGGGATCACAGACGCTTGAAGACGAAGGTAACTATTTCATTTGTTCATTACAAATTATAATGTTTTGTGTTAGTAAATTAGTTATTTAATTGTTTTACAAAATGAAGATATTATTTTATAAAGTGAATGATTTTAATTTTTAAATAAGTTTTAATGGTTATGACTTATGAGATCACATACTTTAGCTCGAATCCTATTGAAAGGAAGAGTTGACGACATGAGGTTATATTTAATTTTTCTTTCTTTTATTTTCATTTATCGTCCGAAAGCAATCCAGCTTTATCTTATTAATAAACGAACATGAAAAAAAAATTATTTGTTTAAATATATGTATTCGTATGATTATTCTTATAAACAAACTCAGATAACGAGTGTTATGGTCCCCTTTGCTTGCCAAACATAATGTGACATCTTTAACCATTTAAAATTATTAGTAATCCATCACTTAGGTTTAAGATTTAAGTATGAAGTTAATAAACCAAAGTATTTCGGCTATCGTCATTTCTACCACCATCATAATTACCACGGTCTAAAGACCATCAACCACCACCACGACCCAGCACGGCTCTTATCAATCGATGCGCATTAGCTACAAGAACCACCATTGTCATAAGACTCACAAGCACTGCTACTAAAACCACCATTATCACTAAAACCACCATTATTACAATCCTTATGAGTTATGACCATGTCTATACTAAGCCAACACAAACCACCATTGTCACCACCATGATCATTCCTTCCATCATCAACCTAACCATGGTCATGCACCATCATCACAACTTTATCAAGTATTTACAACACAACAAAACAAGAATAAACAAATGTAATTGGTATAATCTCACACATACCAAAGCTATTGGTAAGGTCTGGGAGGGTGTGACGGGACAAACCTTACCAGTTACCTCCATCCCAAGAGATTGATTGATTGCTCCCGCTTAGACCCCGGCCCCAAAAACACCTCTTCTTTTTTTTAAACAAGAATCAAGAAGCAAAACAAATTGAGAAGTTAAGATTGTTATTAAAACACTAACTGTAATAATTTACAGTACTCAAACTACAAGACCCTTGAGGTATTTGGTTACATAAAGAACTGGAAAAGAAGACCATCAAACAGGCAACAACTCTTTTGCCAATTGTGTACACGCGATTTAAACACGAATGCATACTAAATCAAACAAACTTGAATTTCACAAATTACATTTCCTACTTATTTTTCGCCATCATCAACCCCTAAACCATACAAAACACCAGCATACTTCTCTGTGTTCCCATTAAAGTACCCGTCTTTCAACTTCTTAAAAGCATGAGAAGTAAGCAAACTATCCGACCCTGCTTGATGACAAACACCAATTCTTTCAACATCCAAGATTTCAGCAAGCTTGTTCAACCCACCATGAAGATGGTTACAAAACCTCATCAAATGTTTGATATCATAAACAACCGGAAAATAAATCTTGATCAAATCAAAGAACCCAGATTGCGATTTAGGCAATTCTTTACGGGTCAACAACTTAATCAAGTACCCAAAATCATACCCACTATGAAAAGTAACCCAACAAATATTATCATTCAAAACAACACCAGAAGACATTAAAAGCTCCCCAAATCGATTCGCATCAATACCCATCTCACTGTTCTTCTTGAAATCAATCCCACACTGCTTTAACATCTCGATTGAATCATTAGCAAAGATATCTTCATTAACATTAAATTCGCGGAAATTAAACTGCCAAATGCAAGGCTTATCAGTACCACAAATGGGTAAATTCCCATCCTCATCAGAAAAAGTGAGACCCAATTGAATCAATTTCAACATATCAACATTATCCTTCAAAGTCACATAATTATAGTCATTAATGTTCTTATATTGTGCCAGTGGACGAAGAACAACACCTGGGAACTCAGTATCCATAGCAATATAAGGGTAATCATCAACAATTTCTCGAATCAAAGCAAACTCTTCTTCAAGATTATCATTCCAGACCTCTCTGATATGAACAGAGTCACTTTTCGGCAGGGCAATAGACATGTTAAAGATTCAATTTTTACTGGTGGGATTTTCTCTTTTTGCTAAAATAAAACCAGATCTGCAATGATTCAGACAAACCCAAGAAAAAAACCTAACTTTTAATCAAACCCAGAAAAGAAAACATCAAGAAACTCATTCTGTATCAACTGATTCAAGAAAGATTGAAGATTGAAGATCTAAAGATGAAAAAAATCTTACCTTTATGAACAGGGTGAGATCTGAGGGTTGAATCGAACCGATCTTGAGTTTGAAATCGTTTCCTTGTTTGAAGATTTGAATTTTTTAGGGTTTGATTTGGGTCAACGGATTTGAACATAGGGAAGAAGATAGGGAAGATGGGTTGGGAGTAGAAGGATCCTTAAATCAACTGGAGACCAGAGAAGGGGAAAGTGACATTGTAAGTGGTGAAAATGGGTGTTACGACGTCGTTTGGTGTACCCTAGAGTTGACCATTTAAAATTATGTAAAAATGGTGTTTGGAATAAGTTTGATTTTGTTGAATGTGTCTTTGGAATATGATTTCCAGAGAGTTCAAATGCTAACTGGAGAGTTTTAGTTTTAGCCTTAAGGCAATAAAATCTATTAGAATATATATTGGCCACTTATTTAAACAAGTTTTTAGAATAAAAAATTTGAGAATGACATATGTGTTTCTAACAAATCTTTACAACTCATCTTATTAAAAACAATATCATGATACTACAAACATGAGTTGAAGATAATATTTTAAGTTTTTTTGAGTGTTACATCCTAATTTGTACTTTACTATCATATAATTGTACATTATATTAAAAACAAATCTTACATTTGTATAAAATTTCACTAAAAAGATCAAGTTTTAAATATAAAGAAAAATCATAAACTTTCTATTTGTAAGAAGGGATAAAATCATAAATCAATAACACAGTTTATTATTTTAATAAAGTTAAAACAAAAAAAAATATTCAAGTTTTATTATTGTTTTATTGTTGACTGTTTATAATTGTTTAAATTGGATGGCCTAAATAGAAAAATAGTGAAACTTAATCATTACTTAATGACATTTTTCCTTCACAATTACGTTATATTTCAGGTTAAACTTAAAAAAATCACTAAGTACTAATCAAGTCTCATATATGATTCATTTAGGTTACTTATTTAAAAAAAATTCACAATAATAGAACAATATTAAAATTTAAATGGTTTTATAATTAAAAAATGGTTTAAGTGGCTTTAGTAGAACGTGAAAGTAACCAAGTCTCATGTATGTTTCATTTAGGTTACTTATTTTGAAGAGAAAAAAATTTCAAGTGACTTTAGTAGAACGTGGAAGTAACCAAGTGTCGTATATGTTTCATTTAGGTTATTTATTTTGAAAAAAAAATGAAAATTATAAAAAAAATTATAATAATAGAACAATATTGAAACTTAAATAAAAAAATGTTTTTATAATTAAAAAAGTTTAAGTGACTCTAGCAGAACGTGTAAGAAACTTAGTTTATATTAGATGAAATATTTCTTTATAATAACAATGTATTTTGTCGTTTAATCAATTTAACTTACAAATAATAATAAGCGTTAACCCAAAATATAATTATAATGACAATGACTTAGTTTGTATGTGTGTCGTCTTTTTAATAATTTCTTTTCTAGCCTTGTGTTGTGTTGTATGTTTCTTACATTGACGGTGTGTTTTGATGATATATTATTTTATTGCCTTAAAGAAGAGGTTGAAAGCAATTAGACACCACAAATCAAACCATATGGCTCGACAGGAGTTTGCATAATTATTTCTTTCTTCTTGTTTTCATTAGCTTTTCACGGGGTTAGAAGGAGTAACCAACTAACTATAGTTTCTTTAAAGTGTTACTCAAGTAGTGTTAATTTATACGTATTCGGCCGATTTTTCGTTCAGTAATGTTAATTTATACGTATTCGCCCGAAAATTTTATAGTTCCAGCCCCCATGATAGGAAAAAAAAATCTCGCCCCCCTGCGTTTTTCTTCAAACTCCGCCACTGTTCGTAGATATCTTCTTTGTGGTGGTACCAATAATAGGAAAAAAAAATAAACTGGATACCCTGGAATAAAGTTATTTCGATCTCCTAAAAAATATGGGGATCTAGGGCTCGGTTCCCTTCAAGACGCGAATATTGCATTGCTAGCTAAATGGTGGTGGAGATTCAAAGTGAAAAAACTGGGATTAGGGAGACACGTTATTTGATCTTTACATCATAATTCCAAGTCATGGGCCTTCATTCCCACCAAGATGTCAAACCCTGGTCCGTGGAAACAAAATTTTAAAATCTCGATTGATCTAACAAGGAAAATCCTCGACCCAAGGCTCTCCTTGTTGTCTCCATTCTGTGGTTGTCAAAACGAAACAACCGATCATCTTTTTATTTCATGTAGTTTAGCGCAATCGGTGTGGCAAATAATTTCGCAATGGTGTAAAATATCTTCAATATATACTTTTCACATTAAGGATCTGATGGAAGTCTAGAAAATTCTCAAATGTCCTAAGAGAAAGGCGAAAGTGATTCGGGCGATTATATTTACAACATTTGGAGTTTGTGGAAGGACCGGAATGAATTAGTCTTCAACCAAAAATCTGTCACATTAGTACAAGTGATCGAGAACATCAAACACCTCGGGTTCCTATGGATCAAGAGTCGTTCCAAGGCAGTCTCCCTCACTTGGGAACAATGGCGATCGTTTAACATTTCTTACATTTCTGGCTAGCTTCTTACTTTGTTTGTTATTTTCAGTTGTTTATGGTGGTGTAATCCTCGCTGGTCTAGCACCTTGCTTGTTCTTGTTATCATAATAATAATTTTTTTGTTGGACGTTAAAAAAGAACATATGGAAGATGATTTAAGGGGGTGTTTGGGATTACTTATTAAGCCTACTTATTGACTTATTATTTTTTGTAATAAGTCAATAAGTTATAAGTGTGTTTGAATATGATAAAAAGATTTTTTAAAATAATTTTTTAAAAAAGGATAATAAGTTGTTTTTAAGAAGTTATAATTTTTAACTTTTCATTTCTCCTTATTACTTTTAGTGGAGTAATTTTCAATTAATAAGTCATTTTCCATTAATAAGTCAAGCCAAACACTTTTTAAAAAATAACTTATTGACTTTTCCCACCACATAAGTTAATCCAAACAATTTTTTTGAAAACTTATTTTTAAAAAGTAATAAATTAATAAATACTTTTAACAAAAAAAACTTTTAGGGTTAATAAGAAATCCCAAACACCCCTTAGTGCTCAATAAGTAATCATTGAACTTGGTGTCATCCTATAAAGAACTGTATAAAGATATTTTGTTTGATTCATGTATGTTGAATAGTTGACTCTGGTGTAATTATTAGTGTATTTGGTCGGCTAAATAATAAACATTATAATTTCTACAATAATTATATCCCTCCTGAAAAATTGCAAATACATTTTAGCAAAATTACTACTCCATAATATTTTGTGTTAATTACTAATATTCAAATTAATTAGTTTGACAAAAGAAACCAATCTAAACAGGAAGCTTTCGTTGAGAGCAGCAACCGAAATCTTGAATCGAAAACGAAGCTTTATTCGAACGGGAAACAGGAAAATAGAAGAAGAAACTAAACAGAGAATGAGACCGGGACATGGCGGAGGCATGCCGCCCTATCTAGGGTTAGACCAGGTGCGACGACTAGGGTTTGTATGTGTGTGTGTGGCGATGTTGGTGGTAGATTGTCTAGTGTGACTCTGATACCATATAATATTATGTAATACTGAATTTCATTACTAAATATGTTATCTTACAATTTATATATATTACAAGAAAACTCTAATAAACCTAATGGGCTCGTAGACTTAATACTAGAAACCCTAACACTAGTACAAAACTCATTTTTAAAGGCGGTGAATTTGATCTTATAAAGCGGTTTGGACCGCTCCAAAAAATATCGCCTAAAAAAATCAATTTATTTTTTGAAGTGGTTTGTAAAATCGCTCTAAAAAAAGTTTACAACCACCTCTAAAAATTAGAGCCAATTAAAAAAAATGTCAATGGCGCAGTCACCGCTCCGTCAATCGCCACCGTGGGCTTGGAATTCTTCTCCGTCCTCTTCGGCTGCTCTTTCCCCTACCGCTACATAAAAATGCTTGCGGGCAAATGCTCTGCCGGGAAATACATGTTTGAAGACAACGAGTACATCGTCGAGGAGCTCACCACCGACAACTTTAAAGATGTCGATATTGCTTTGTTTAGCGTTGGTGGTGCTATTAGTAAGGAGTTTGCAAACAGAGTTAGAGATATCTTTTGCTCAACACAGTGGTTGGCCACCACGGAGAGGCGGTAGAATAGCATTACAGTCGCTGCTGAACGTCACAAATCGGAACGGGTCCTTCATCTCAAACTTTTTACCATCATCGGATAACCATCTATCCGACAGGAATTCCAGAACTTTTTACCGTCGCTGGAGTCCTCAAGCACCGATAATGCTGCTTTCAGATATGTCAACCGGATAACTATGTAAATATTTAATAATTATATACTTAGGGAATGTATCATTTAATAACTCCTAAATATTTTGATAACTCACGAGAACTAGTCAAAAATCCAATCAAAACCATTTTTTTGTTTTTACTATTTTTATTGTTAGAATACAACATAAAAAATGAATTTATATATGTAAATTTAAATGTCTTCATATATTAAAAAAATATATACACTTGTGTAAGTTTACCACTTACACATGTGTAAGTGTTTATCATTTACACATGTATATAAATTTTTTTAAGGATAATTTAGAGAGAATGGATGAATTAATTGAAGAGATAAATCATTTTTTATGTTATATTTTAATAATAAAGATAGTGAAAAAAAATGGTTTTAATTGATTTTTTTACGAGTTCTCGCGAGTTCTCGACTATTTATGAGTTCTCATTTGAACCTAATCATATATACTTAAGCATTTAAATAATTATAAATAATTAACATCCAATATTTTATCTTCATTTCATTTCCGTAATAGTTGAAGATCCACAGTTTCAACTTCAGTCCGTGGCTTGATTTAAGCCGTAAAACATTAACCATTATTTGCCGTTTGGTCGGCCGGTCGTTCCGACCAACCTGACGGGTTTGGTGTGAAGATTTTTAAAACGGTAGTTAACGGTTTGCCTCTAAAAGTTTATATTTTTAATTATTATACACTCTATTAAAAATGATGATAATGAACAGTAAACCCACCAAATAGGGTGTTGTCAAGTAAAAACTTTTATCTATGTATATACATGTGTGCATATATATGAAATAGATTGAGAGCAAGAGTAAGCGTTAGCGCAGTTGGTTCGTGTTGTGACATCATTTATACATATTTTACACGCATAATTATCCCCATATTCAACACAATTATAGACAAAATGATAGGAATTGATACTTAATCTATTCAATTGTGTTACAACAGGATAATTAACCTTGGTTTGTAAAAACATGAAGAAATCACTCAAAAACAAGGGAAATTCAGCACCTGGAAGCCAATCGAACGTTCGTGCACCCAAGGAGTCAACACAGGAAGTCAAAAGTCAAGCAGCAGTCAAAATAGGAGGATGCATGGCCGTGCATCCCAATGCACGGCTGTGCAAATGGTGACAAGTGGCCCTGAGACTGCCAAACCTGACAGATTCCCTCACGTGCAAGAAATTGGTGCTTTGCACGACCGTGCATCCCAATGCACGGTCGTGCATTGTCCAGATCTCAGCCTATAAATAGCAAGCTCATTCCAAACATTTAGGTGTCCAAGATTGAGGGGTGTGAAGGCCCTAGTGCTCTGTTAGAGCTGGAACTCTCTCAATTTTAGTCTATTTTAACTTTTCTTTGTTTATTTTCCTTTTCTAAGTCTTGTAATATGAAATGATTCTTCTCGTTCGAGTAAACAAGAGGCAACCTATACCCACTCTCCCTTGGTGTTGGAACACTTTCACACATTGTCTAAGGGTTAGTGGAGTCACTTGTATGGTCATTCTTTACTAGTTCTCTTGTGTTCCTCGGGTTGGTTGAACTTTAATTAATTAATGAAGTATTTGTAGTATGTTATGTTCTTAAAGTCTTGCTTTTATTTTATCTAAAAAAGACAAGAATAATTGATCTTTAAACCAATTTAATAATCTTAAATCTTGTAAGTTACTTGAGCAAGACTTCTTGTTTGGAAAACTTATTCAAGTTTGTACGGTCTATATACAAATCTTGGTGCTGCCAAGGGCCCGGTTAGTATAGATTTTATATTATAGGTTGATTAGAGGTTTGGGTATTCAACGAGTCATTCGAGTCCTAGCTGGACCTTATGAAACATGTCGGTATTTCTTTACTTCTCTTGTGTTAGCTTGTAAAGAACTTCTAGCGGGAGCTATGAGGTTTGTTCTTAAGAATGAAAGTTATATTTATTTAAAATATTATTATAAGTAAAGACAACTATTTTAAGAATATAAATTGTTAGGTCTGAGTATTCATAAAGTAGCTCTGGGGGAGTTGCGCATTCCGATATTTCAAAAGAAGTTGCACGACATGACGTACGTCAGTCGATAGGATAATTTTAGTCCGAATAATAAATCACGGGACAGCCAACGGACTTGAGACCCCGTTAGGATCTCAAGATTTATAAGGAACAGTTGGTCGACCGTATCCACTGTTCCGTTACGAAATATTAACTCCACTATCGAAAGGGTTAGTACTAGTAACTTTGACTAACCTTACTAAAAATTATAACGTTAATTAACAAGTGATAACGACCAGAGTGACATCTTAAATAACAAAACATTTCTAATTACTTTTCTTATCCTTTTTATTTCTATTTTAAACAAAACCCATTTTTCAAACTTATTATCTTAGTTAGACAATAACGAGGGTTGAGTACGAAATCTGTGTCCATGGTTCGATACTTGGTTCTTACACAGACTATATTACGCTGCGATAGGTACACTTTCCTGTTGTGTGTGTGTTTTAAGTTGAAGTAATTATCATTTTAATTTTTAAATTTAAAACCTGATTTTGTGTAACTATAAACAGAACACTAAAATTAAAGATATATATATTATATCTCTTGTATCTGGCATCAAGTTCTTGGAGCCATTACCAGGGATGTATTTAAATTTTTATATTTTTATAACCACATGTAAAACACCCTATTAGTTCGCATGCCACACCCACACGTAGGTGGCGCTGGTTCGAGCCCAAACCCCAACCCTACCCCCCCCCCCCCCCGCTCTCACGGCTAGCTCTTCCTTTTCCAAGCTGCTTCATTTATTTATCTATTTATCTGTTATATACATATACAAGCGGAAGCGGATTTAGTACATAAATGAGCGCTGACCCAGGTGGTTCGTCGTCACACCCACATGCGCGCACACACGGCGCAGGTTCGAGGATCCCTCGGTGGTTCTTCCCTTTTGCAATTAATATTATTTTTCTATTATTTTTATTTTTTTTCATTTCCTTATTATTTAACTAAAAAGACAATTATAGTTTTTGAAATGCTAAATTAACTTAATTAATCACATATTACTTTGATAAAAAAATTATAATTTTAGTATTTAAATTATCTAAATCTTTATAGTTAATTTTGGGAGTATTGTTTTCTCTTATAACTTGTAAAATAATTTTTTTTACAAAACTTAATACTTAATTTAAATAATATTTAGTTATAAAAATATAAATAGTAAATGTAAATTTTAATTATTATTTTTTTTGGAATGGTGGCAATATATTAGAAAACAAAAACAATCGGGACTAGCAAGAAGCTAGACCCAACAAACACAAACACAAACACCCCAAGTATTTTACAAATTGAAATAAAAATTACACCAATGACTCCACTTTAAACTAGCCGTGTTGGATCTATTTTTAATCCATAAGAAGCTAGTAGTCTTTATACCTTCGATGGTTCTTCTAATACAAACATTTTTGTTATTAAATACCTTATCATTACGAGCCCTCCAAATATTCTAAAGAGTAACTAGAAAAATCCCATAGAGAATCCTTTGTTTCTTGTCATTTCTTGAAACCAAAATGTAAATTTTAATTTTAAGTATTATAAATAAAATAATACTTAATGTAGAGAATTAAATAATCTCATATGCATTAAATAATGATAATTATTGAGTGTTGGGCTTTAATTGTAGGGTTAAATGGTAATTGAACACATTTTATGCATTGGTAAGGTGTATCTTATGCACAACAATTTGTGTTAGGTGTCTTAAATTTTTTGGTAAATTACAAGCATGTCCTAATATGTATTATATAGTAGTATAGATATAGATATAGACATTCGATTCTGAATCATTCTGATTCTTGATAATCCTACGGGATTCTGCTTCTTTTCCTGTGCTAATTGAAATAGTTTCATCATGTTGATTGATTTTATCTTTACATAAGTCTCATATGTCTTGAAGATAGTGTAATTTACTTTTTGTTGCATATTTGTGAGATACACATTGTTTTCATATAAATGGTACTAACTCACAAGAACGTGGGATAAAAACGCTTGTAGTTTCAAATCTTATAATGCTGACAACTTGAATTGACATATAGTGTATTGCAAATTCGGTACGAATAAGTTAGCAAGTCATGATCTGATCCTGTTTACTTTGAAGTTTAACGCGTATCATTTCATGATTTCTGAATATGTGAGAAAGAAAGTTTGTGATAATATCAAAAGAATTGATAGTATTGCTAAAACTGCATGATTGATAAGATGTTATCTGTATTTAAACAGAATGTCATAGGTCACCCTTAGATCTGCTAGAGATTTTATATCCAGAATGTGTGTGTGATTCATCAAGATATTGTATGATCTTCTTACTCGCAATGTTCGACTAAAAATATGTGATTTTGTTTGTATAAAGAAATGCCAAAAAGATTTTATATTTGTTAATTTTGAAAAATCCAAAAATATTGTTTTTACTTTTTACAAATTCTGCTTTTTTTTTAGTTCAAAAATTCCAAAAATATTTTAGGTTTGTTTTAATATAAATTTCAAAAATCCAAAAATATTTTATTCTCGGCTTCCATGAAAATGTTATTCTTTTTATTTCACAAGATTCTGGATTTTCATGTTTGTCGGGATTGATATTTGATTTCATGATTGATCAGAGTTGAAATTGGAATTTTTTGGCCAAATATTTAATGCTAGCATGGATAACAAGTGCGCTTGACTTTGGTCTAGCGTACTTGTCAAGTACGCCAATAGTTGGTCAAGCGAAGTTGTAAGTGCGCCTGACAAAGGGTCTCGCGTACTTACTAAGTGCGCTAATGGGATTTTGAAAAAGTATAAATAGGCTTGATGACTGTTCAGTTGTCACTATAATTTTTTTCCCGGTTTGAGCATAGTTATTTCTGAGACCCATTGATCTTGTTTAATCTTTTGATTGTTCGTGTGTTCTTGTTCTATGTGGTATTTCGATCAAAGGGTATGCTATATCCTTCTTCATTGTGACCGATTTCAAGGGTTTTTCATCAGGGTTTCGTGCTTTTAACTTGAATACCTGGATTTTGATCAAAATGGTGTTAAAAAGTTGTGTTGGTGTTAAAATTGACCATCATTTTAGGTTTTACACTTTCTATCGATCATGTTACACTTGGTTTTGGCCTGAATTACATCATATTTTACCTGATTGGTTTTTTTTAAAAAGTCGCATGATGTAAGTCTAGCACAGATGCGCAAGTGCGCATGAGCAATCCCTAGCGAACTTATAAGTGCGCTATCATTCCTTAGAGCGTAGTTATTAAGTGCGCTAGAGTTAATTTTCTTAGTGTGATTTTGAATTTTTCTAAGGTTGTGATTGTATTACTACTGTTTTGCTTGTTGATTTTCCAGTCATGGCTCATGAATTCTTCAGTGATCATAATCAGATAGCTTTATTGCATCCAGAATGGAAGGGTGCCATGTTGAAATATCGGGAGATTATCGATTTTCTAAATCGTTCAAGGATTGCCTTTGCCTTATTTGTTGATCCAGTGATATCAAGACCTTATATTGATTAATTTTGGGAATCTGCTCGCTTTGATTGCACTGTGACTCCAAGTGTTATTAGGGTTCGTGTTAACAATCAAGATCTTGCAATTTCTTAAGATATTGTTCTTCAAGCTCTACAGTTTGGTGATAATGTAAATGATCCGGTGGCTTTAATGGAGTTTTTATTGAGGGTTGCTGGAGACAATGTATGGGGTACGTTGGTGTGGAAGGTGATGGTCAATATAGGAAGAGATGGTTATTGGACCAATGGAGGTATTTTGCTCATGTGATGATCTCCTGTATCTCTTCTCGGAAAGGTGGTAAAGATGGATTAGCATCCAATCTAGCATCGGCTATGGTTGGTCTTTCTTTGAATAAGGGTTACAATTTCTCTCGCTACGTATTAAGGGAGTTACATAATCTTATAGATGCTATTCCTACATTCTGATTCTTGCTATTTCCCCATTTCATATAAGTTATCCTGAACTTCCTAATCCCTGATCTACCGGTAGTTGCCCCTCGGATTCAAGTAAATACTATACATAAGAGGGTGTTTGCTCAATTCTTGAAGTCTAATCCTGCAAAGGGCAAAGAACCTGTTCATACACCGCTTTTTAGGCACTTGCTTAATCTGGATTATGTTGCCCCGGTGAATGAGAATTGGTTTTATCCTGAATCGGATAATGAAGAGGTTGATAGTGAATCTGATGATGAAGTTCAACCAGAACAAGAGGCTGAACAAGAACAAGAACAAGTCCATGATAGTGAAGAAGAAGCACTAGAGGGTGGTGATGTTGGTGATGATATTGATGGTGAATCTTCTGATTTAAGTGACTCCGAGGAAACTGATTCTGATGATGCTCTAGATCAGTCCCGTCCTCGTCGAGTAAATAGTATTGCTCAGAAGAAGGCAAGGGGTCCTCCTCCTGAGTCATCTTCTAAGAAGAGAAAAGCATCTGATACAGATTCTGAGTTTAATCCTTTAACTTTTGATTCTGATTTTGCATCAGAAGTTCGTGAGAGACGTTCCAAAAAGAAGTCTGACGTTGTTGAACAAGCAAAAATTGTTGTTGCTCTGTTATCCTCTGCTTCCCAAGCAAGCAAGAAAGCCAAAGTGACCAGTACATCTGAAGTTCTTGCAATTCAAGTTCCTCTTTCTACTCCTCTAGTCACTCCTAGTCTTGCTCAAACTAATACTCCATTTTCTGAGATGGGTGTTGATTTTCACTCCATGTTGAATATTCCACACCATGTTGAAGCATCTTCATCTTCTCAAGCTGATCCGAGAGATGCTAAGACTGCTTATCTGGAAACTCAAGTGAGCATGTTGGTTAATGAGATGACGTGATTGTGGAGTCAGTCTGTTAGTCAACAAGAACAGATCTCTGCTTTACATGGACATCGTGAGCTTCACTTGACGATTATTGAACGTATGATTAAAACTAATAGATCTTATGAAGACAGGGTCAATCTCTTGTTGAGTGGATTGATGCTCAGGGGGAGAGTAGCCGAAGACCAAGAATGGCAGACGCATGTCATCAAACCGATCTTACAAGTGATAGAAGAGACGATGATCCCGAATCTGGTAGAGGTGGTAAGCATCAAGATCCGCTAGATGTCACTCTGATATCTATGTTTCAGGGGGAGTCGACTCATCAAGTTGAAGGGTCTAGTTCCGGTGGTGAGAAGGGTGTTCAAGCGGTTCTAGAGTTAGAATGGAATATTGATGATTCTAATGTTGAGATAGAAGTGGAGAAGGATGAGATTGATATCGTGTATCTACTTGAGAATGGTACCGAGATTCCTTCGACTGTTGTTGATGATGTTGTGAAAGAAATTGAAATGGAAGACATATTAGAACCTTTACTGCACAAAAGGAAGAACAGATTGACGAAGATAGTCCTAAGCCAGATTCTACTGAACGTGTTATCTATAGAGATGGAAAGACTAAAGAGGAATGGTTGGAGTGGAAGAAATCTTGGTTTAAGAAGCTTCCAATTCCACCACCATCTCATGTTCTGAAAAAGAAATACGTTGAAAAGAAAGAAGTTGTGGGAATGATCTTGTCGGTCATGTTTGACCTTGAACTGAAGTTGTTTGCTTTGAAGAGACCGGATGGTGTTCAATACTTGAGGCCTAACACTAGTTCTTTCAGCTTTTTACCGAATGTTGAGCTTTGCAGTATTGCTCAGAGGGACCTTATTATTAGAAGATCTCATAGAGTAGCTGAAGGTTTATGGTCGGTGATGAAGCAGGAGGTGAACAAAAAGAAGTTCGAGTATTTTAAGCCTCAAGAAGGAAGAAGGGTGTTGGATAAATCCAAGATTGATCCGGTAATGAAGAAATATCATAAGAAGTTCGTGTACAAGCTAGTGGATTGTGTGAAGAAGATTCCGATGAAGAAATTTCCTCAAGACATTCTAGAGAAATTGAAACATTGATATGTTGACTGGTGTACAGGAGAAGCGGTTATGATTGAGAAGGATGTAGATGAGTTGATTACCAGTGAAGAGGGAGAGATCAAGATAGACGACAAGGAGTTGATTAGAGTCTACGATCCGATGACTTTAATTAATTTTTCCAAATAAGATTTGTTGGTTCTGCATGAGAAGACTTTACTGTATGGTGCTGCTTGGGGGAAGCACGTGGCTGAGCAGTTTGAAAATATTGTCAGAGTTTGTGTGAAGCATGGGATTCATGCCGAAAGTCTTTTGCCGAGCAAGTGGAAGTGATGATCAAGACGACTCGAGAGCTGTTTTTCAAGGGGGGTCTATTGGAACATAGTGTTTTGTGATAGTCAGTCTGAGTCTTGTATTGGTCATTGTAATAGCTTGATAGGGTTCTACTTGTAATATTGTTATGGATGTTTTTGTATTGTGCCTAGCGCACTTAGCAACTGCGCTAGAGGTTGTTCTAGCGTAGTTGTTAAGTACACTAGTGGTGTGTTCTAGCGCACTTGTATCTGTGCTAGAGTTGTTTCTAGCGCAGTTAACAAGTGCGTTAGGTCTCGTTTGTGTGTCTATAAATAGTTGAACTTGTTCTAGATTTTAAAGCTTTTTGTCATTTTGTTAAGTTTGTAATTTGGAGACTAGTATTCAGTGAATATAGACAAGTTTTGGTATTTACATCTGTTATGTTTGACTTGTCATCTTGTGTTCACGACTAATTCGTAGGATTCCGCACTATGTGATTAGTTGATAAGCAATTCGTATGATCTGTGACTGATTAGGACCTACAAGATTAATCAACTTAAAAAGGGATTAAACTCTATGAAGAAAGTTTTTGTCCACGAGGAACCGATCATGGTATAGGATTTATAATAGACTACTCACCGGTGGCGGATCAAGGAATTTTTGTCAGCGGGTGCCAAAAATAGGTCAGGTTAAAAGGGGTCAAGTCAGAACGGGTCGGATCCAAAAATTTTCTAATATTGATATCTAATAAATTTTTATCAATTGTTATTAAACTAATATAACAAATATAAGCTCCAACCAAATGGATATCATCGTACCTTGGCTACTAAATCCACCTGTAACTGCAGCTGCACAAAATTAGTTGCATCTGAACCCAAGCATTAACCCTTAATAATACAACCTGTAATCAATCTAGAATGTGAGCCCTAGTTAATTTCTACATCCAAAATCACATAAGTTTATGCAAAAACTCAACTATAAGGCCAATGGGAGATTTGTCACATGTTATCTTGGTCACCTAATATGATTACAGCAAAAGAACAAGTAAGCACCATGTATTATTTTTCACATTTGAAAGCAAGCATGATTAAGAGGGGCATGAATTACAAATAGAATTAAAACAATATGAACATTAGAAATAAACAAACATCAAGAGTTAAATACCGCTATCTGCTTGGCGCTTCTCTTTCAATTTTAAGGATCTGAAGGGGATTAGGGGAAGAACTAAACTTCCGAACAAGAATGGAAACATGCTGTGATTTCAAATGAAGACGATTTGAAACATGCTACTGTTGTTAAACTACGACTTCAAGCTATGTATATATGAACTAGGGTTGTAGTTGCTTACGATTTGGGGATCCCGCTTGTTGTTCGCGTGTGCTCCTTTTTTGTTCCGTCCGACCTAAGCTCCATACTTCAATACAATTTGAGGGCTTTAGACGGGCCTGCTGAGAAATTGATGGGTGCGTGCTTAAAATATTGATGGGTGCCTTCTTTAACTTTAAAGATTATGTAGGGCTTTTTACACACTAATGGGCTTAATCCAGTGGGTGCCTTGCCACCCCCTGGAACAGCCATAAATCCGCCCCTGCTACTCACTAACAATACATCTTAGGGGATGCGGTATGGGTGGTGTGAAGGAGCTCGTGAAGGCATGACCCAGGTGAAACACCACCCCCTCGATGGCGAGGGGGTGAGGTTTTTCCATGAGAAATCTCACGGCTCGTGAGATGGTTTCAAACGTTGGTATTTCTCTCTCACTCACATAACTCTCACTCACTTGGGTATACCACATACCAAGTGAGAGTAGTGTGAACAACCCACCCAGGTGACTGGTGATGTGGCGTCCACATGACATAAAAATACCCTCACTTACTTAAGTATATCAATGCGCTTAGTTAGTTTTCATATGAACATCTATAATACCACTTCCAAGCATTAATTATGTTTTTATAAAGTTCTTTTGGTTGCTTTCTAAGAGTTATTAATAAAGGAATTTGCTAACAATAGTGCTTATACTTTAATCATCTACTAGTAATCATATCAACATGGTTATAATTAAAGTACGGTTTGAGTGTATCTAGTCCTTATTATAACACATATTTAGATGGGAGAAACCATCAAACATTAATATCTGGATTGGTTTTCCAAATGTAGAACTTCGTTGACTATCAATATATGTGGAAGAGCTATTCTAAAAAACTTAGTGTGTAGGAAAATTCTATACGAACATCAAAGTTTGAGAAGGTTATGGGTTCAAGCCCCACTTTCAATAGGAATTAATAAATTTGCCTTAAAAAAACGCTATTCTAAAGAGCTTGGAACAACTATTCTAACGTGTATATGCATGAATTTTTTTTCTATTTATGTACGTAAAATTTTGACAATAATATAGCGTAACTTAGACCAGAGGCGTCTCCGAGATTTCAAATGCCCAGCGCGACTACAGAGAAAGGCCCATAGAATATGAACTTATATTTAAAAAAAAATTAATCATATAAAAAATCCGATTATATAGAAATTAATGTAATAAAAAGATAAACAAAATAAAAATATTGTAGCAAAACATATACCTAAATTAATCGGGAGGCTCTCCGAGCAATTTTCGAAGCAAAGTTATTGATCAACTCGTAATAATCCAAACTTTGTAATATCTCGTGCTCAATAGCTAGTATTGCTAATCCATTTAGTCTTTTTTGGGCCATTTTAGATCGTAAATAAAACTTCAACAACTTCAACTTTGAAAAACTTCTTTTTGCAGAAGTCATCGTTGCTAGAATTGTCAACAAAACTTTGTATACAATCGATGCATTAGGAAAATAATCGTGTTGGGTCTTCAAAGAGTTCAAAGCATCAATAGGGTCAGTAATTTCACTAGGTAATGATGAGTCAATTGATTTTAACTCATGTAAAGTTCATTAGCATCGATATCTGATCCTTCCTCAAAGCATTAATAGGGCTGGAATTGTCAACAAAACTCTGTATGCAATCCGATTTTCGTCCGCAATTCTCGAGTTTTTCATCCCTGGCTCCTTACAATCGTTCGTTCTCTTCTCGTCGCTCAGAGGAAAGCTAAACGTTCATTCTTTCTTTTATCTCTTCTCGTATTGCCGTTTCGTTCTCTTAAGTACGTGAAGACTCTTCAAGTTTGATGATCACATAGAATGAGCCCATAACCTAGGTTTAAATTTCTTTTGGTTTAAATGAAATTGGGCCCATAAAGTCATAAACCTATCATATTTTTAATTGGGTTAAAAAAACATTGTGTTTAAATTAAATTTGGGCCAAAATAAATTTGAATTTTAATGGGTTTAAACTTTATAGTTTTTATAAAATATAATTTTATAATATATATATATATATATATAAATTTTAAAAATTTTAGGCCTCTCGAAATTACGTGCACGGTGCGAAATTATCAAAATTACGTGCCCCGCGCGACGGCACATGTTACTGATCCACCTCTGACTTAGACGCACCATTATACTGGATTAAAGAGACTATTGTAATGGGGGGAATGGTAGCGTAACGAAACTCACTACACACCGTAGTAATAGCCTTGACTAAAGGTGTGATTTCTAGCACGACATGAACCTAAGATAAAATTCACGGGTATGAGTTTAATCTAAACAAGTTCGAGTTAGTTTCAAGTCAAACGTGTGAATAAGTTTAGCTAACTGGGTCATGCTTGGGTCAACCTAGCGGGTTCACGGGTTGACCCGTTTAACCCACTTTTACTTTAAAAATTAAAAAAATATATTTTATTGTTGGAATTTGTATACGAGTTTTAAATTTATTAAATACGGAAGCGATAAAAGCATGCAACGTTTTTTAGCACATTTAAAACCATTGCGTTGTTGTGATCTTGAAGTGTAAATGTTGTGATATAAGCCCCGAGGTTAGAGTGGATCAAAAGCATGGCTTGGTAAATATCAAATTCAAATCGAAGCTAAAAACTAACGACATGTTCGTTCTAGCATCACAAACACAACAAGTGTGCTATATACTGTATCCCTCGACATCGAATGATTTAAAACACTGGTGGTAGGCCTGTAAAAAAAGCGAACGTTCAGTGAAATGTTCGGTAAAAAGTTCATTTATTTTCATTTTTTAATAAACTAACGAACATGAACACAACTTTTTGTTCGTTTGATTTAACGAACGAACATGAACACGTGTCCCGCTCGTTCATTTACGATCATGAACGTTCGTTTATGTTACGTTTGTTTACATTCTTTCACTTATGTTCGTCTGTTTACGTTCATTTAAATATTCATTCAAATGTATTTATTAGTAATATTAATTTAAAATCAATTTGATTTTCTCATTTAAAAGTCTTAATCCTATCGATTCGATATTTTTGTTTACTTTTAAATTAATATTGGATTTAAGGATGATTATATTTTAAACATCAATTTAGATGTTCACATTTACTTTTAATTAGTGTTCATTTATATTCGTTTACGTCAATTCGTATGTTCGTTAATCGTTCGTTTAAAATATTAATGAACAAACACAAACAAAAAATATGTTCGTTTAAGTGCTTGTGTTCGTTCATTTATTCGGTTAAAGTTATACCAACGAACACAAACAAGTCGCGTTCATGTTCGTTCGGTTCATTTACAAGCCTAATTGGTGAGTTGTTGTGAACATGAAAGGAAGGGGGGATATATGAACCAGAACAACGTGTTAATAAAGTCCCCCAATAATGATGATATAGATGATGAAGAATTCTTTCAAATCAATGAAAGGGTAATTCTATCAACAATTGCAAAGGTGAATGCAGAAGAAGAACCCGCATGTCTTGTCACAGGAGTTGTCATCCAAGTCGATGATGAGGACGGTACTAATGATGGTAGCGGCATGGAAGAAAACTTGAGGGCACATATAAAGATACAAAAAGCGAAGATGACCTGATTTGCCTTATCATTCTTCCGACGTCTGGCGTTTTTTTTAGTGAAGATTAACCAATTTTGACTATCATAGTGTTGCTTTTGCGTAGTTTATTAGTGAATGCCAAAAGGCCCGTTGAATCAAATAAAATACATTAGTAGGTTGTATGCATTGAAATAAGTTACTTTCAACATATATGTTTGACCATTTTACTCACCTAACCCGTTCCTCTTTCAATTTGATTTAAAATTAATATTCTTTTAATTGGTTTTTGAAAAGTGTGTGCTCGGGTTTAGGTTGATCTCTTTGAAATTAATAATATACAAGTCATGCTCCGGTTCAAAATGATTTTATTAACTTCATTTGAGGAATTTTATTATTATACTGAAAAGAAGATATAACTTCACAATGCATTTATCAACAACAGAAGTGAAAACAAATGAATAACCACAAACAAAAATAGACATAATTTAACCAACAATGGTTAGAATTAATCTTAAGCAATAGTGTCCTCAAAGGCCTTGAAGATTCGAGCGATTAGTGCTTTCTGGCCTTCAATTTCATCTTCGGTGACAGTGGTGTTAGTATCAACCTTTTTGTACTTAAGTGTACAACCTCCATCAACTAACGGTATCACCTTCATTTCTTCTACATATAGCACGTTTCCACCGTATACATAAGCACATGTGAAATTCTCTGAATCGGCTCCCACAACGCTCCACCTCTGCTCTCTCATCGTCTCTAACATGTCATGAATCAAATATATAAACGGTCAATTATGATCAAGCCAAAGTTGGTGTTCATTTAATAACCAAGACATACAGAGTTTCATGAGCCTAAACAAGTCTGTTACTTAAGTTAGCCAAAACAAATATAAAGTAGGAAAAACGATAAGTACAAAAGAATTAGATACCGGATCTAATCTCCTTGACGATGAAACCGTTGGCTTCACCTCCTAAGCCATCACCTTCCAAGGTCACGATCTCTACCACCCCGAAGTTCTCTATAGGAAAGACGGTCTTAGCAAAGAAGTCTAAATACGCGAGGACAAAGTCATTGAAGACCTTTGAAGCAGGGATGGAGCTAGTAATCTGTGACTCCCAAACAGGAGCATCAGGGATGGAGCTAGTAATCTCTGATATCAAATCAGCAATATTAGCCATTTGTGTTAATTTGTTATGCTGATTGGCCTCCACAAACGGTATATAAATAGTAACCAAAGTTAGCCACCAAAAAGAGAAGGCAGCCCAGAGATGAATTTTTTAATAGTGTTCAAACTTTTGATACTTGTATATAAGACAATGTAATTCATTTGGGACTAGTAAAGTGTGCTTGTTTCCTTGTACCTAGGGGCAATTTGCATGTGTGTAGCAAGACTCATGGACAAGTGGGCATATAGTACATATGAGCTCTTATTAATACATATTTTTATTTTGAAAAATAGGCCTTATGGGCAATTGGCAGGCATATGCCATATAGTATATATGAGCTATTATTAATACATACAAAAACCTACGTCGGCGTTCTTATCCGTTTATGCGAGACGAGTCCTGTACACTTAACAGTACCACGTAACCACCCAGGTGATATTGCGTTCGTTGATTCGTTATTTTTTTTTCAAAAATTACGAAATAGGTCATGTTTTAATAAAAAAAAAACATTTGAAGTGCTTACCAAAAAGGATGCTGGTAGGAATGGTAGAAGGGTAACAGGTTCGAACCTGTCTCCCAATGTTGGTGTACACCCAGTTCCGGCGATCTTATTCCGGCGAAGGTGATTATGTTTGCTTGAGAATCATATCAGCGAACTTGTTTAGTTCGCTTAGGTTGTTACTAACACTTTGTTAGATTTCCAGCTTGAACTTGTATTTATATCTTTTGCTTATACTTTCTTTCATTTTCGAATGAGAATCAAATCATCTCAAACTACACCCAACATTCCTTTCCTGCTTAGTTTTTGTTTTTTTATCTTTTTTTTAGATTTTTTTTTTTGTTCTTTTTTTCACCTTTTTTCTTATTTCAAACACCGTAAATGAAAACTAACTCGGATCAAGTGTAATATATTTTTTGCTTCTCCCACAACAACGTAATGTTTCTTGAAGTTTTTCAGCTCCTTTTTTTTCTTTTTGGTTCTATTTTTTTCCTAATTAGTTCAAACATTGTATTTTTATCTAAGTTTTGATGAAAACTAACCCGAGTCAAGTCTAACATATTTTTCGTTTTCCCCGCAACAACGTAATGTTTCTTTACGTTCCGATGAAAGGTTTTTTCCAGGTCCGTCTTCGTATTTTTTAACGTACATTTTTAAAACGACATTATATTTTCGTGTTTTTCGAGTTTATCGTTAAAACGACATTATATTTTCGTGTTTTTCGAGTTTATCGTTGCGTCGTGTTTTTATCTGCGTATCAAAATTTTAAACCAAGCAGCCGCAAGGCACGACCCTAACGTTTACTAGTTATATATAAATATTAAAGGCACTCATGGACAATTGGGCATATAGTGTGTGTGTGTGTATATATATATATATATGGGGAGTATCAAATAAAAATTAGTTTTTCGCTAATAAATCTAAGAAATAACAAAAACCTTAAGAAACGATATCAAACGAACTCCGATTGAGCTAATTTCAACCGTCTCGTCGAACTCTGCCATCTTAGATTTTAAGGTTTAGATTTTACGTTTGAATTTTAGGGTTTTAGCCTTATGGTTTAACCTTAGGGTTTAGATTTTATAGTTTAGTTTTTTTTTTGTGGGGGTGAGGGGTTTAGGTTTTTGGGGGGTGGGGGTGGTGGTTTTAGGCTTTTCGGGGTAGAGTTGGATGGGGGTTTAGGTTTTTGGGGGTGCGGTTGGAGGGGGGTTTAGGTTTTTGGGTCCGGGTTTGGGTTCGATGTGACGGTTCCAACGCCGTCGGAATGAGCTCAATCGGAGTTCGTTTGACCCACTTCTTAGGATTTATTAGCGAAAAACCACTTTTTAGTGGAAACTTCATATATATATATATATATATATATATATATATATATAGGGGTGGGTTCTAGAGAAAACCAATAGTTAGGCGAAAACCGAGAAAACCACTAAAAAAACCAATTTTAACCAATAATATAATAATATTTATTTTTTATTTTATTTTATTTTTATTTTTATTTTTTTACAAGAGTATTAATGTAATATTACAAATTTTTACCAAAAAATCATTTAAATATTGGCTTACGTATACGTAACCCATAGTGTTACGTATACGTAAACAGAAAACAAAAAAATTCAAAAAAATTGTGGTTACGTATACGTAACTCATAGTATTACACATTGTTTTAGTGGTTTTCTCGGTTTTCGCCTAACTTTGTGGTTTTCTCTTGATCCCTCCCCTATATATATATATATATATATATGAGCTATTATATATAATATCAAAGACAATGTCGGTCGTTACGCGCTAAAATCACTATTCACTTTTCACTAATTCTTATGATGAGGTACAAGTTGGTGAAGCATGTTTTGTTTTTTTTTTAATGAATTTTGGTTTTAGTCAATGTGGTTTAACCAAAATAATAATTTTAGTCCAATAATTTTATTTTCGTCTCAATTAAAGTCAGAGCTTTAACACCGTTAGGATGTTTCTGTTAACTTATAGTAAATTGACCAAAATACCCTTAGTATTAAAAATAAAATTAAAATTATTTAAATCAAAACTCATCCCAGATTTCACCACCCATTATTTATCCTCTCTCTACTCTTACTCTCTATTCTCTCCCACTCTCTATTCTCTCCCACTTATTCTTCAACCAATCACCACCACCATCTCCGGCTAGACCACTGCCGCCGGCTAGACCCACCAACTCCAACCCGAGATTTGGATGAATATGAGATCTGGTATGAGCACCACACACAAAAGTGAAATTGAAAGATAGGGTTGTTGGGGAAATTTTTTTGAAAAAAATGATAAGGATAAAAAAGAAATTCAAAACACTTGTTGATGATGTTGTAGAAATAACAAAATAGTTTGTTGACAATCTAAAACTCCAAGGGCAGGGGTCATGGAAATTTGATGGTAATAAGATTGATGAAGTCTATGATAATGGATACAATATCAATAGAAACCATAGAATTTCTTTATGGATCATTACAACCAGTGGTGGATTCAGAGTTTTTCTTGAACGGGTGCACAAAAAAGGGCCGGCTCAATAAGTAGGGTCAAAATTGAGTCGGCTAAAAAAGTCATGTAAAAAACGGGTCGACTATAAAAAAACAGGCCGGGTTAAAATGGGTCGGATAAAAAACATTTAACGCTTATTTACTTAATGATATCCACTACTGAGAGCCTTACTGTGTGACAAACAAGTTTGTCTGGGGTGGTTTGGATTAACCTTTTGTTTTTTCTTATTCATTTTTAATTTAATTTATTTTATTTTATAAAAATATTATTATTACTATTACTATTATATAATAACATATACATTTTCAAATGGAGTGAACATTAGATTGCAATTACGTGTCAGTCTAAGAGTTGCCATTTTTTTAAATTTTCTTTTTCAGCCTTTGTACTATATATAATATACGTTTTTAACTCGTTTTATTTTCTAATAATTTCGTTTTTCTATAATAACTTTCGTTCGTTACCTTTTAAAAAAATGGAATGCGCGACTGATTTTAGTTTTTTTTTGTGAACGTTCCAGTATAAAAAAAAATAAACGAATTTGTATTCAAAATAGTATATATATATTTTTCTATCGTAAGTTATAACGAGCGACGTTAATGTTGCGTTGCCGTAATAAACCCAACCGCTTATAAGCGAGCAACATCGTTGCCGATGTTTTAGTATTATCGTAACCGATATCGGTGTTCGCTTTTATGGTATTCGACGAGCCGAACCGATAACGACCAAACTTATCCCACGTAATGCGAAGAAAAAACGAGCACGTTCCCGTCGCGAATCGCGGGTACAATTACCGGTTAACATTAAAATGCGTCGAGTCGAATGAATAGCAGTTCTTCCAATAATTTTTTTGTCACCTATACTTGTAAATTAAATCTATATCTATACCACCTAATAAATAAAAATTCTAGATGACACATGGCACAATTGTAGAACATCTAAAATTTTATTTTCCGGCATCTCTTTTTTATTAAATGATAATGATATTAAAAAAAATTTGGATATTTAATATAAATTTAATTATGGATATTTATTATTTAATTATTGATACTTATTCTATTATTAACCCAATAAATGTACTATAAAATTAATTATGAATATTTATAATTTATGTCTTTTCATATCAATTTAAAATTATGTTCGTTAAAATATTAAAAAGGAAGAATAATGATAAATAATCGTTTTTTATAAGTGATTTCTAAAATTTTTAAAGAATTTAATGTAGTTGGATGGTTTGAATGGTAAAAATACAATATGTCAAATAATAAAAAAAATAAGCGGTGTTTCAAAATTCAAGTTTTATTTCTTATTTTTATATGTATTTATATATTTATAATTGTAATTTAAGTTAACTTATCTGTGCTAAAAGGATAATTAAAGAACTAAGTATATTTTAAATGAATTAACATTGATCAATTATATAAAATAATTAATACCCGGTTGAAAAAAAAATGTTTTAAAAATTAACTTAACAGAATTTATAACTGTCATGCAAAGTACATTTTTAAAGACATATATTCACGATTGTATGTGTTAACATATTATATTATATTTTATTCAACCTGTGTTATATATATGTTTATTCAACCCGTACAATACACGTATTTTTTTAATTTTTTTAATACTAAGTATATAACATTACATATATTCAACTATTGTAATACACAGAATTCTAACCTAGTAAATTAATATACCACTTTTTAGTACATATAGAGACGAGCCTAGTTGCTTTATACCCTTACCTTCATAGGAGAACGGCTTGGATTCGATCCCCACCCAACCTCCTCTTTTCCTTTTCTTTAGCAAATTTTTAGAGGATATTATAAGGCCATCCGTAGAGGTTTCACGCCCTGCCACGTCAGCGCCACATCAGCACAGAGGCAATCACTGCCCAGAATCACTAATGTGCGTAGTGGTTTCACTGTCAGGTTACCCACTACATTAATGGGTGAACTTTTTTCTAATTCTTTTTATTAAGTTTTTTTTAAACAATTGATATTAGTTTTTTAAAACAATTAGTTATCATCCAAAATGTCGATCCAAACATGTTACAAAACCACTTACGAAATAAAAAATAGTTTTTTTTTTAAAACAACTCCGTTTTCGTTAAAATTATACCTAGATGTTCAGAAAAATAAAATAAACAAGGCCATGTATTTTGATTTTTTTTTAAATAATTACCAAGAATGAGTTAGTTGAGAAAAACCAAATTAAATCCTAAATTAAATATCTAATTAAAAAAGAAAAAAAAATTATGTGTTGTCTCATTTTGATTGGTGATGGAAAGTCGCCCTTTGCCGTGAAAGTGCTAACGCCCCAAGGGCTCACGCCTCTCATCACACCTGCAGGGGCGATGTTCCACGCTGATGGATTAGCCAGCCACCACTTTCACGCCTCCACTACGGAGGGTCTAATGTACCTTTAAATTGCTTTCTTTATAGGTTTTTTTAAATGACATTTTTTTATGAAATTCAAATTACTCAAGCTTTGTTTTATACAATTAAACAAATCTAATTACCAATGATCAACCAAAAATTAAATTGGATTATATTTTTAAATTTTTTTTATTGCATTGTTATATTTTAGGATCACTTTTTTTTAACGCCAATTTTTTTTATAGGACTTGAACCCAGGACCTTAGGTGATTTAAGAGAATTTGCCTCTATCACTGGGCCACTAACCCCAATGTTAGATCACTTGTTAATATTACTGTTTATCAAAAATCAATTTTACCATCGGTCTTGAGCTCAGTTTTCTCGATTAACTCGGTTACAGAACGGTTCGTATTGCAAACGTACAGGTACAAAATCTCCGCCACACCGCGCGGCCTAACTTCCTAGTTATAACTAATTAATATATAAAATAAAACTATTATGTATTTATATATTTGTTAGAAATGCATTTTTTTAAAATATGTGAATACTTTACATATATTTTTTTTAAAAACCTATTAAACTTGTTATTTTATTTTTTGTAAGTTTTGTCATTTTTATTTTGTTTTTTATAAGTTTTGCCGGATGAAAATGGAGCAAAAAAATGGATCTAAAACAAAGAAGGAAGAAAAAGTGGAGATTGAGCTAAAAAAGACGATGTAAGAGTATCTGGTATACACACGTGATCCCTTCAACTGATACTTAGAGCATGGGGTATACCGGTGTGATTGTGGTGTGGTGTGATAATAAAGTGCACGTCACTATCCTCAGTATCATACCACTCATCATTTGGCAAGGGGTATACCCGTGTGATTGTGGTGGTATGATAATTAAATGTTAATTTTTTTTAAGTTTCATTTAAATAAAATAAAACATAATATTTCATTAATAAAAATAAAATAAAACATAATAAATAATATTTAATTAATAACTAAAAAAATCACATTACTATAAAAAAATTACATTACTAATGATTTGATTTTTCGTAAACATACTCAATCAATTTCATCTTTAGTGCGTTATGAATTTTTCGATTGCGTATTTCTTGTCGGTTTACTCGCTTTTGATCTTCATCAATTTCTTCGTGCGTACCCTCATCCTCATTTGGGTTGTATTGACAAATGTCACTCCTTGATCCTCTAAAATCATATTATGCAAAATCACACAAGCATACATAATGTTCCGGATTTTGATTTGAAACCAAGATCGAGTCGGCCGTTCAATTATATGCCACTTATTCTTCAAGAGACCGAACGCTTGTTCGATATTTTTTCTTGCCGCCTCATGAGCCTTTTTATAATTATTACGTTTAATACCTTCTGGACACGTAAGAGACTTGACAATTGTAGCATATTCTGGATATATTCCATTGGCTAGATAATACCCACGCTTGTAATGCGATCCTCTAAGTTCAAACGATGAGGGGGTGTAGTTCCATTGATCATATCGTCGAATATAAACGATTGATTAAGAACATTAATGTCATTGTTCGCACCGGCAACACCAAAGAATGCATGTCAAAACCATAGATCATTTGAAGCCACAACTTCAAGCATAATACTTGGTCGAGTATGATCGCCGCGTGCAAACTGACCTCGCCACGCATTGGGGCAATTTTTCCAATCCCAATGCGTGCAATCGATGCTACCGAGCATCCTGACAAATCTGTGGTTAGCTTCATGAAAAGCATATAATTGTTGAATGTCGCTAGCCGACGGTTTATGTACATATCTCTTACCGTACAATAAAATTATAGTTTTAGAAAACTTGTAAATACATGACCTGATCGTTCGTTCTGACATCTTCAAATAATCGTCAAACGAATCACTAGCGGTACCATACGCCATTTGACGAATCGCGGCCGTACACTTTTGAATGGAGGTGAAGCCAACCCGACCTCTGGCGTCAACCAGTTGATGGAATCAAGGCACGTCTCTCTCGAGATCATTAATTTTTAAAAATAATTTTCAACTCATTCGAAACCGGGTATTAAATTGCTCCTCCCCGTACAAACAACCTTCGTCAAAGTAATCTTTGAGTAAAAGTGTGTTAGCAGCCGCCCGGTCACGGTTGAAACGTGCGCTTCGTTTTAATGGTCTTGAGGACGATTCCGCCTCTTGCCACCACCTAATCGCCGCCGATGCCATAACTCCGAACGCCATTTCTCGGGCTTCCTCGCTTGATGATAAATACATTTTATAAATTTTTTTGTAGTATAGAGAAGATGAGATAAAATGTTTATGGTTTTGTGTTGTATAGGAGGTGTTTATATAGATGGAGAGAATGAAACTTTTTTTTATTAAATAACGGATATATTTGTTTGAAATGGAAAGATGATTCGCGTGAAAAATCTCACGAGAAAGAAGCACGGCGTGAAAATGTAGTCGAGGGGGCGGTGTTCCGAGATGATCGTATGCCACAGAGGATCACGCGAGTCTTTAACCTGGTATATCGGATGATCTTAAACCTAACATTATCACTTGGAGAGGGGGTGGTGTTCTCCCATTATCACTTGGATCACACCCAATGCCACCTCACCACCCACTCCCTCATCACTTGTTCTTCTCCCGTGATTTTTTTCACGCCATTTGATCACACCAACTATCACACCACAAGGGGGTGGTGTATCACTCAAGTGATGGTGCCACCTAAGATCACGGGAGAGGATGATGGGGGTATACCCCTTGCTCTAAACAATATGACTTCAGAAATATGTTACAAATATTTTTAAAAATTATGAAATGTAATGTTTTAATTTTAGTTTATGTAATATTTAAAATTTTTGAATTTTAATTTTAAAACTTTCCCGAATTATATAATATATTTTATTTTTAGTTATATTATATTTATTTATATTATATTAATAATAGGGATAATTTCATATGGGACCTGCTATACGTATACCACCCCACTAAATGCACACCAGGTCGTAGTACTCTATACGACTCGTATAGAAGTCAGATATGTCAGACTTGTAGGGAGGCTGGTTCATACGACTCGTATAGAGTCTATACGAGTCGTATACACATATACGAGTCATATAGACTCTATACGAGTTGTATTTTTCCAACGGCTAGTTTCCAACGGATATAAATTTATTACATATTCCAACCCTTATTTTCACTTCTCAACTTTCAGTTTTTTACTTCTCAGATATTGATGGAGGGTATCCATTTCCGATTGAACTTGTATGCCCAGCAAACTCTTCGCATCCGGTAGAACTTGTACAGCCTGCTTCCTGCAAACTCTCTCCTCCCGCTGATGAACCATTGACGTGGACGGGTGAAGAGTGGAATTGGGTATTCGATCGGGTCTTTAGCCAACTACGAATTGGGGACGAGCACGTTCCCAATTCAAGGGACGAGCAAGTTCCCAATTCAAGGGAGGAGCATGTCCCCAATTCAGAGGACGAGCACGTTCCCAATTAAGAGGACGAAGACACATTTTCGGGGTTCTGGTCCCTTATTGTTGATGGAATGTTATGTGGTTGAATATTGTGTTTTGACAGGTCCTCCACCAAACGCATCTCTAGATCGGTTAATCTCATGGCAAATGGATGCCCCTCCAAATGTTAAGCGGGTGGATGGTTATGTTCAGCATGTTTCACCCGTAACTTCCAACCATTAACATTTTTCTCATATTTTCCCACTAGTTAAAGCAGACAATTAATTTTTTTTTGTAAGCTGTAGCAGAGCATCTCTGTATTGTTGTTCCCTTGTATTCGTCACCACGATCACATTTAAGATGTACTTTAATAACCTTTTTCGTGCGTTTTTCTTCGATCGTTCTGTGACTATGACATAACCACACTCACATCTAGTGTTTTGCACCCAAAGCATCAAGTCCGAGTGAGACATGGAAATCTGGAACCAAATGTGTGTTAAAAACGGTATAGTTTGATAATATAAACATACATAATCACGGATGTTAAACTTGATCGGTGGAAAACTCATATATATTGCTAGAAGATTCAATATCAAACATCGCTAACTCATTTTTTAATGTAACTGATAATACGTGAAATGAAATGTCACAGAGAGAATTGAATGAAAAATTTAATGAATTGAATGAAAAATGAATGTCATTTATATAGTATCTTTAACGAAATCTTATGTCGTATCAAATAATTGACGGATCTTGTGTCGTATCAAATTGGTGGAATCTTGTGTCGTATTCAAATAATTGACACACAAAACGAAAAAAATCGTACGAGAGTTATCCGATCATACCACTATACGAGTCGTATAACAGTCATACGACTCGTATGAGTTTGCTCTATACGAGTCGTATAGGTGTTATACGACTCGTATGGTGGTATGTTCCAATAGGGGGGACAAGACCTGCAGCACTGTACATAATCTGACTCCTATACGAGTCGTATAACACCTATACGACTCGTATAGATGTCAGGGATGTGTGGTTAGATGTCAAAAGTTGTGTATTTAGCGGTTCACTATCATCTATATCTATACTATATAATAAATAAAGGTTTTTCCATGTCACGTGTCGTCTCCACATTCATTCTCATCATTTTTTTCCCGTTTCTCTCTCTTATTAAATAAACCACTATCTTTTAATAATAATATATTTTTAAAAGAAAAAGAATAATCTATACTATAAAATAAATAAATGTTTTTCCATGCCACGTGTCGTCTCCACATTCATTCTCATCATTTTTTTCCCTCTTATCTCTCTTATTAAATAAACCACTATCTTTTAATAATAATATATTTTTAAAAGAAAAAGAATAATTATACTAATAAAACATATTTAATTTATATCATCCTTTATTATAAGAAATTTTGAAATCTAATTATGTAACTTTTATTTTCAATCAAATAGTAAATGAAAGTCAAATTATATTAAATAGTAATCAACGTATTTTTGAAACCCTATTATATATTAATTTTTACATATTTTGAATTTTGTTTTCTGTTCTTATTATATGTAATATATTTTTATATTATAAAATATATATATAAATATTTAAGAATTTTATATATTAATATTATTCAACCCGTGTGAAGTACACGGCTTCTAAGCTAGTATATATATTGTTACCCATAATTTCTATTTTTAATTTATTGACTTCTATGGCTAGTTCTAGTTTTTCTATTTTTTCATCGTATTCATTTATATTCTTATTTATATTTTGACTGGTACTTGGTGTTGCAGAAAATGAATCTCTGCAATTACTTACCAACTTTATAAACCATGAATTAGAAAAAGGGAAAGATATAACAAAAAGTATAAATCACCCTATAATCCTACACCTAGAAAAACTAGGACTAATAGAGAAAATATTACAAACTCTAAAGTCAAGTATGTCTGTAAATTTAAAATAAAAAACCCAGACATAACAATAAGAAACAAAAACATAGAATATAGTCCCCTAGATAAAGAAGAATTTAAAACACAAATTCTCGAAATGACTAAACAAGGATTAATCAGAAAATCTGAAAGTCCTCATAGATCAAGACTTGAAGATTTAATGAAAAAGAAAAAACAAGCAGTAGCACTTACAGAACTAAATAGCATGGCCACAGAACCAGAACAAAATCCCATACAAACTAATGACCAAACCGTTATACAAACTAATGGATCTATGAATATGATAAACATACAGTGTAGGTTATGGCTTGACACCAATACACCAATAGATTTAACAGCTCTACTAGATACAGGAGCAACTAAAAGCGTAATATCCATTAAATCTTCAAGTCTAGCGACTTTGTTACCCATAATTTCTATTTTTAATTTATTGACTTCTATGGCTAGTTCTAGTTTTTCTATTTTTTCATCGTATTCATTTATATTCTTATTTATATTTTGACTGGTACTTGGTGTTTCTATACTGTGGACATCATTTAAGCAAATATGACATATTTCTTTAAAGCATATGTTACATTGAGATCTTTTTTCTATGCTTGGGTAGTATTCACAAATATAACATTTAATATAATTGTTTCCTTTTCTATGTTTCCAATCATGTTTACATTCTTCTGGATTTGTATATGTATATGAGATTTTTGTTATTGGTTTTTCTTCTTCGCTATATATACTGTATATTGATTCATTATCTGTGTGATCTGTATCTAAGGCTATGAAGTTCTCATATGGGAACAAACAGTAGTAAAAATGTGGGAAACCAACAAAAAAGAAAGCATGGATATGTTTTCTTATCTAGAAACAACCTTAGGCCCAACAGCCTTAGGAATATAGCAAAGCAAAAAAGCCCACAGTCTACTAGTATATCATCGATATAGACTAGGCAAAATTTGTATTTGAGAAATATACTGTCCATAAATCTTTGAAAAATTGAAGGGGCGTTCTTTAGTCCGAAGCTAAGAACATTCCATTCATATAGGCCTTCAGAACATGTGAATGCTGTCCATTTTTTAAAGTCTTCATCCAAATGTAATTGATTAAAACCTGATTTTAAATCAAATTTAGAAAATACTTTGTTGTTTTGTATTAACTGGATTAGACTATCTTTGTTAGGAATATTATAGCCATCGTCTTCTGTGTTATCATTTAATCTTTTATAATTGTAAACTATTCTTGTTTTTCCTCTTTTTATTTCACTATGATTTTTTACTATAAAGGCTGTTGATCTATGAGGACTTTCAGATTTTCTGATTAATCCTTGTTTAGTCATTTCGAGAATTTGTGTTCTAAATTATTCTTTATCTAGGGGACTATATTCTATGTTTTTGTTTCTTATTGTTATGTCTGGGTTTTTTATTTTAAATTTACAGACATACTTGACTTTAGAGTTTGTAATATTTTCTCCTATTAGTCCTAGTTTTTCTAGGTGTAGGATTATAGGGTGATTTATACTTTTTGTTATATCTTTCCCTTTTTCTAATTCATGGTTTATAAAGTTGGTAAGTAATTGCAGAGATTCATTTTCTGCAACATTTTGTCTTTTATTTTTGTTTAAAAATTCTAAGTTTCCTTTTTCTCCTCTTTTGTGAGCAATTTCATTCATGCTTTTATATCTAAAGGTTGGGAAACTGTAAATTTGTTTACTAATAGTTATGAAATTTCTTGTTATAGTAATTGCACCATTTAGTCCTAGTATAAAATTTAATCCTAAGACAAAATCTCTAGATTTAATGTGTTGTGGATTTATATTTATTTGTGGTATATCATATTTTGTGCTGTAATTTCCTGCAAAATCTAGGAATTGTATTCCTATTGGTTCTAGGTAATGTGTTATGTTTATTAATCTGTCTTCTACAGTTCTTGTCATTAATTTATATGTCAATGGTTTATGAAATTTTTCATGTGTCAAACTGTGTGATATTACGCTTTTAGTTGCTTCTGTATCTACTAGAGCTGTTAAATCTATTGGTGTATTGGTGTCAAGTCATAACCTACACTGTATGTTTATCATATTCATAGATCCATTAGTTTGTATAAGGGTTTGGTCATTAGTTTGTATGGGATTTTGTTCTGGTTCTGTGGCCATGCTATTTAGTTCTGTAAGTACTACTGCTTGTTTTTTCTTTTCCATTAAATCTTCAAGTCTAACGACTTTGTTACCCATAATTTCTATTTTTAATTTATTGTCTTCTATGGCTAGTTCTAGTTTTTCTATTTTTTCATCGTATTCATTTATATTCTTATTTATATTTTGACTGGTACTTGGTGTTTCTATACTGTGGACATCATTTAAGCAAATATGACATATTTCTTTAAAGCATATGTTACATTGAGATCTTTTTTCTATGCTTGGGTAGTATTCACAAATATAACATTTAATATAATTGTTTCCTTTTCTATGTTTCCAATCATGTTTACATTCTTCTGGATTTGTATATGTATATGAGATTTTTGTTATTGGTTTTTCTTCTTCGCTATATATACTGAATATTGATTCATTATCTGTATCTAAGGCTTCTATTTCGTAGTCGTTAATTTGCTCTACTAGATTACTCCTTTCTATATTTTTATTCCTATTTGGGCATTTGTTAGCCAAATGCTCTGTATCTCCACATATAAAACATTTACACGTCCTAGTATGAGGTTTTCTAACGTATTTATTCTGATATTTTTTATATGGTTTGTATTCTTTTTTATATGTAGTGCTTTTTCTAATTTTTTTTTTCTTATCATAATATCCATATGCTTGTGGAGTATAAATAGCTGTTTTGCAAAATGCAAAAGCATTTCTTTTTAACTGTTCTTGTAATGCAACTTCTTTGTATTTTTCTTCTAGAATACTAAATGTAAAGGTTATTCTAGGTTCTATTCCTAAGTTTTCTATATTTCCATACTGTAATTTCCAGGCTTCATGCATAGTTTTTCCTAAATCTCCTGGTAATTTTATAAAATATTTATCACATAGGTTATCGTCCATAGCTTGTCCTGTTTGTGCTAATAACCTTATGAAATCTAGTGTAAATTCATTTATGTATTTCATATCAGCTATACTTAGTTGTTCTAGATTTCTAATGGCTGTATCTTGTAGTAGACTGTTATTTTTTGCCGGGTCTACTCCTAAAATAAAAACTCTTATTTGAGATGTGAAATCATAAGGATTGTCTCCTATGGCTTTTAGTCTGTTTATTTGGTCTGGACTGTGGGCTTTTTTGCTTTGCCATATTCCTAAGGCTGTTGGGCCTAAGGTTGTTTCTAGATAAGAAAACATATCCATGCTTTCTTTTTTGTTGGTTTCCCACATTCTTACTACTGTTTGTTCCCATATGAGAACTTCATCTACCCATAACTGAGGTTTTTGTTGTTCTAATAATAGCATACTACCGCTAAAATGTTTTCCTATAGGTAGCCTATTTCCTGTTCCTTTGTAACTTGACTCTTGTTGGTAGCCTGTGACTGGTTTAGTCCATGGTTCTCTACCCATATTTTCATATGAATTGTCTCCAACTACTTCAGTATATTGTCTTTTGGGTTTTAGTTCAGGGTTCATGAGGTTACTTTCAAGATTATGTTTATAGAAATCAGAGATCATGGTGTCTCCTTTGACTATACTTTTTACTAATGGTAAATTAAAATCTTCGAGTAATTTATTATAACTTTGTTCATATGTCATACTTAGTGTAGTCATACATTCTACTATCATGTCGTCTACTTCTTCCTGTATATTTAGTTCTGTAAATTTTCTATTTGTTATTTGTTCATATGATTTGTTTGTTTCTTCTGTTTTAAAAATTGTATTTGTCTCTTCTATTGAATGATCTAGTAGACTATAATTGTAACATTTCTGATTTTCATCATGTAATCGTTTGATTTCAATAAACAAACACATTTCAGTTTCGATTCGTGTACAAACAAACTACGATGCAGTTACATATACAAACTATTCTATTACAATAACAAATTAAACAAAAACACCATTATCTCACAAGCCTCGAGGACCAAAACTGACAAAACTCAAAAACTACAAAACTAGTCAAGCACGGTCGCGCCTAGGACTAGGCACGGTCGCGCCTGCAGACCTAAGCACGGTCGCGCCTAAAGTAGACACGGTCGCGCTGATGAACCCACTTGACTCTGCAGAAGTCAAACCATACCATACCCTCTGAATTCGTGAAATTTAAAATAAAGAAAAGCCGGTTTTCACGCGTCAGACCTTACTCGACTGAATTCAACCTGCAACACGCCTAAATTGTCCTCCAATTTGCACATTTGTTTAATCCCATACCCACCACAACCAAGTCTCACGAATTAAACAATTGAGAGCAAGTTGCAGGCTTCCTACACCCTCATATACACCCACTCAATCTCTCAGAACTCTCACTCGACGCTCACAACACCTCTGTCGTCCGATTGATCGCTAAGAAACGAAGCCGCTCGACCCGTAGCCGACCGCATTCGATTGCCCACTTTCAGCAAGTAAGTAACACGTCTTCAGCTTTGTATCTACCTCTACTACGAAAGCCCTATATCAATTCGTAGTAGAAACACTCAAATCGATCCGATTTTGAACCAAAAAGCCGAAACATAAATTTTACTCGAACTACACTCTAGACAAGATATAAATACAATTAAACTATGTAAAAACATTCGTAATCATCCACTAAGTGAAAGCCCTAAGAATCCAGAAGCTATTAATATAAGAATCGATCGAATTGCGTCTGAAAAAGGCCCGACACGGTCGCGCTCATCCCTGAGCGCGGTCGTGCCTGACCAAGCACAGTCGTGCCCCAGGTGTGACCCGGTCGTGCTTACCGAGCAAACAAGTCTTGACCAAAAACAAACACTAGACGCGGTCGTGCCAGATACGAGCACGGTCGTGCTCTATGTCCAGACCCTCTGTAGTGACTTCTGACTCGACCACGAGCGCGCTCAGACCACCACGGTCACGCCCGGCAACGAGCGCGGTCGTGCCCTACTTGAGCACGGTCGTGCTCCTTGACCAGAAATCAATTATTTTTCTGTTTTAAAGTCTATTTAACATATTTTAGCTGAACATTTCAAAATGTAATTATAAAAATTATTTTATAAAATCCCAAGACCCGGGAATCATTTATAAACCAAATCCTTGATTTAGGAATTTAAAACGATTAATTCCCGATAGTTCGAAACCGATGAAATCGTGAGTTTATATAATCATTTTTATAAAACCATTTATACAAATATATATTTTGACTTAAACAAATATTATTTATTTAAATTTATATTTAAATAAATATAAATATATATCAGTTATTTAAATTTACATTTTAAAGGATATATATATCACTACTATTTAAAATGTACTAAATAGATAAATAAAATTATTTATTTATTTATTTCAAACAAACCCTAAACGTACAAATCCATTTTTCGACATAAAAATAACACAAACAATGACACGCGTTATACATTTATCCAATAGGTCAAACGTAGCAACCTACAACACGCTTGGTATTTTTGGTTGATTTTGCGCAAACTACACTACCCAACACAAGTGAGTTTTTACATAGCCCCCTTTTTCCTTTTTACACATATTTTGGGGTGAAACATGTTCCTTCAACAACTCGCTATTTACAACTACGTGCGTACAATTCTACCATATGGTCATATGTGTTTATTTATGCTTTGTGCCTGAATACTAACTGTTAAGGCTACATACACATGACATACTCGTGCAATTATACAACACATACACAGGACATACTCGTGCAATTATACAATACATACACATGACATACTCGTGCAATTATACTACACATACAACGGGATAGCATGTGTTGCTATGCCCTTCATTGGGCTAACATTGGTATGTTATGCCCTCCATTGGGCCAACATTGGTATGTTGTGCCCTTCATTTGGTTAACATTGGTATGTTATTCAATTACAAGGTTACATCTGTGCAACTTGCTTAACTTAGATTCTCCATAAATGCTTCTTAAACCATGTATCATACGAATTGTACACAAAACATTTGAACTTTACTTGTGGTGTCAAAACCTATGTATGCTCACCAACTATTTATAGTTGACACTCTCGTTTTAAACATGTTTCAGGTACTAAGCTTTGAGCTCATATCCAAGATGCTACACATAGGAACTGGACCTAGTATCTAAATTGATAAAGAAATTTTGTATTTTGACTCTTGAAAACATTCTACTTGATTACTTGAACTATGAAATGGAATTGGTTATTTAATATATTACAACTTTAGTCAACCATGAGCTTATGAACAGTCTGCACGCTTCACGCCCCGACGTTTCCGCCGCCGGTTGGGGTGTGACAGATTGGTATCAGAGCCTTGGTTATAGGGAATTAGGTTATTAGACACTCTTGACCTAGACTATAACCTTAGGACACCCATACAATGCCATGCTACTACGTGTTACATGATTACTTCTTGTAGAAATATTTCTATATACTATCATAAGTAATTACACTATATGATGCGATACATGATGACTTATGTGTCACACTACCTGATAACTTTTGTGCTTACATTCATTACTATCTACATGCTATGTGTTACATGTTCATTAACTCAGGTGTTGGTTTACTTGCTACCTAAAATGTTTATTAGAATTCATGACATATTAGGTGTACCTAGGCAATAAACTGATCAAACAATATTCACACCCATAGCCTAAACCACATATCCCTCTTGCCTGCTTCTATGTCGTCACCATCATCGCTTGTGGAACATCATACTCATGGACGCTAGTCTATTAAATTTTCTTTTGCACCTCGTTAAGGATTTTAGACTTGGATAATTATTAAAGGACACGTGCAATCTGGAAGGGTAACACCTGTACCCTGGGTTTTCTGTCTAGGAAAGCATTTCATATAAATCCCAATCAACCGAGGGATCCGTGTGCTTTCCTGGGAATTCCCGGGATGAGTGTTTACCTATAGGCTAAAGCACGTCTCCTTGAAAATTTTATAAGTCTAATTAACCTTAATATGTCATAGTGTTCAAGCAGTAATATGATTACTTGAATACCATCCGAACTATGAAATAAATGTGTTATTATTCCTCTTATCCTAAATTTCAACAAATTTTTATAAATCCTCACAACTCTTTTATATCATTCTCTTTTTGTATAGAATGCCTCCTCGTCGTAACAGCAACCGCCGCAACACCGACAACGCCAACAATATCACCGACACCAATACCGACAATGCCAACAACAACAATAACACCAACCTTGCCACTCTCCTCACTCAGCTAGTAACTCAACTAACTCAAGCCAACAACAACAATAATGGAAACGCCAGTGGTAGTGCTAATACTGGTGGTGGCAGCGGTGCCGACCCACCACAATGTACCTTCAAACACTTCAACTCGTGTAATCCCCTCACATTTTATGGCACCGAAGGAGCCACGGGACTCCTTCAATGGTTTGAGAGTATTGAGAACACTTTTCTCAATAGTGACTGTCCCGACAACCTCCGTGTTCGTCATGCCACCAGCATCTTCCAGAAACGGGCGCTCACCTGGTGGAATGGTGAGAAAAGAATTAGGGGCCTGGATGTGGCAATGGCTCTACCGTGGGAAGAATTGAAAAGGGTCATGACCGAGGAGTTCTGTCCTCGAAATGAAATGAAGAAGTTGGAAGCTGAGTTTTGGGATCTTACCCAAGACAGCGGTGAAAGTATGGCCTACACAACTCATTTCCACGAGTTAAGTCTTCTTGTGCTCCACATGGTCACACCATTAGCTCGATGCATTGACAAATACATAGGTGGTTTACCTAGGCAGATTCAGGATACTGTCCTAGGAAGAAACCCAGCAACTCTTGAAGACGCTATTCGCCTAGCTGCCACATTAATTGATAACCACGTGAAGACGGGTACATTAACAAGGAAGGGTGCAATGAAAGTCACTGACCCAGCAGCCCCTTTTGAACCCCCTAGAGAAGACAAACCCAAACTTCCCCAATACAATAAGAAACGAAATTTTGCGATCGCTATCCCTGCGGTACCAATCAACCAAGCTGCTCCACTAAACCATTTGAACCAGAATAAGAAACCATATATGGGCAACAACCCTTTGTGCAACACATGAAATTATCATCACTTCCTAAAAATGCCATGCCGTCTATGTGCCAACTGTGGGAGATATGGCCATACTACCAATGTTTGCCGATCTGGACCGCCCATTACTCAAACCAACCAAGGGAACAGGACCGTGCAGCAAGGGATAAACCCAGTGGTTCCGGCTATTACTGATGGACGAGCTTGCTTTGAATGTGGCGACCCAAACCATTTCCGTCACCGATGTCCCCGGATTGTCAACGTTGTCCAAGGTGGTGCTCGTGGACGTACTTTCAACATAAACACCAACGAAAATCAAGTCAACACCGAGACAGTGAATGAGACCAATTGAAGCTAGTGCAAGATGGAGTCAAATGATGAAGACCCAACCTAGAATAAAAATTTCGCACTGTAATCATTTACGTTATCTTGTCGTTGTTCGAACTATTTACACCTACCGCGGTTTGCCACTATTATATTGAGCTTGCTAGCCAATTTCAAGAAGATGAGTCTTTCCGCATGAGCATTTACCATACATACAAACACCGACACCTTAAAACTCGTCTACCCGCATTTTTTTTCTTTCATGAATATCAAACAACACGCTTGTCCTCGACACTCGACCACCTATGCAAACAAATTCATTAATGTACGTCACTCATGAGATTCAATAGCTTACACACGAACATCCACAAATCACATGAGACGCAGTTATTCACAAACATACATGATACATGCAACGTAGTCGTTTACCATATACATGATTGATTACATGCTACATGAACCTTAGTTGTTTACAACATACACGATACAAGATCGATTACATGATACATGAAGCTAAGTTGGGTGCAATATACACAGTACTAGATTAACCACATAATACATAAAGCTTGGTTGCCCACGATACTCAATATGTTTACATCATACATGAAAAACTTATTTGTTTCCATTATACATGAAACTCATTTGTTGCTACATACATGGTACTAAACTATTCACACTATACATGCTTACAATATACATAACACTAGATCATACATATAGTGAGTGCTTACATATTACACGGAACTAAATTGCTTACAATTGTTGCAATTGACCTTGCTATCTAGGTATACAATTATTTGCAACGCATACGTGAAAACGGTAGTTACAAATTATGTGATTTTGTGTTACCCCCTGGTCCCACACACAATGGGATGAACTATACGGACCATACGACGATTTGGATAATTACGGGTGCACACGAAATTATACAAATCAGCGCATGGAAAGCATAGCAAATTCTATAGTGTGCTATGACGTGAAACCTAGCATGATATACAATAACGAAACTGATGAAATACGACAAGGGCATGGTGGATACGCCGCTGGTACTTCCTATATATAAGTGTTCCTATCATATTATCAGCAGTAGCGTTATTCGTATCACGTAAAGTTTCATGTTGTTTAACGGGCCAATGTTTGTGAAACCACTTAACCACTGACAATACTTAAGCATAGTAGGTTACTTCTTGAACAAATTCTAATCATCAAATTCCCATCAACACTGTTCCCAGTAATGCATCTCACCTTTGGAGCCCAACGTATCCTTCCAACAGTTTCTCCTTAATCCTCTTAACCTAACTCATTAATACTACTCATACCTGACCTCGGGTAACAGACCTAAGCTGGTTGTTAATTACTATACCCCCCCAGTCAAATCCCCTACCTTAAATCCATCAGAAATTCCAGACGCGGTCCCGAGTTTACATGGGAACGCGAAGACCAAATGAAACTCAAGTATCCTCACCTATTCACCAATTCTGCAACCTCAACTAGTTGAATTTCGGGACGAAATCCCCTCAACAAGGGGAGACTGTAACATTTCTAATTTTCATCATGTAATCGTTTGATTTCAATAAACAAACACATTTCAGTTTCGATTCGTGTACAAACAAACTACGATGCAGTTACATATACAAACTATTCTATTACAATAACAAATTAAACAAAAACACCATTATCTCACAAGCCTCGAGGACCAAAACTGACAAAACTCAAAAACTACAAAACTAGTCAAGCATGGTCGCGCCTAGGACTAGGCACGGTCGGGCCTGCAGACCTAAGCACGGTCGCGCCTAAAGTAGACACGGTCGCGCTGATGAACCCACTTGACTCTGCAGAAGTCAAACCATACCATACCCTCTGAATTCGCGAAATTTAAAATAAAGAAAAGCCGGTTTTCACGCGTCAGACCTTACTCGACTGAATTCAACCTGCAACACGCCTAAATTGTCCTCCAATTTGCACATTTGTTTAATCCCATACCCACCACAACCAAGTCTCGCGAATTAAACAATTGAGAGCAAGTTGCAGGCTTCCTACACCCTCATATACACCCACTCAATCTCTCAGAACTCTCACTCGACGCTCACAACACCTCTGTCGTCCGATTGATCGCCAAGAAACGAAGCCGCTCGACCCGTAGCCGACCGCATTCGATTGCCCACTTTCAGCAAGTAAGTAACACGTCTTCAGCTTTGTATCTACCTCTACTACGAAAGCCCTATATCAATTCGTAGTAGAAACACTCAAATCGATCCGATTTTGAACCAAAAAGCCGAAACATAAATTTTACTCGAACTACACTCTAGACAAGATATAAATACAATTAAACTATGTAAAAACATTCGTAATCATCCACTAAGTGAAAGCCCTAAGAATCCAGAAGCTATTAATATAAGAATCGATCGAATTGCGTCTGAAAAAGGCCCGACACGGTCGCGCTCATCCCTGAGCGCGGTCGTGCCTGACCAAGCACAGTCGTGCCCCAGGTGTGGCCCGGTCGTGCTTACCGAGCAAACAAGTCTTGACCAAAAACAAACACTAGACGCGGTCGTGCCAGATACGAGCACGGTCGTGCTCTATGTCCAGACCCTCTGTAGTGACTTCTGACTCGACCACGGGCGCGCTCAGACCACCACGGTCACGCCCGGCAACGAGCGCGGTCGTGCCCTACTTGAGCACGGTCGTGCTCCTTGACCAGAAATCAATTATTTTTCTGTTTTAAAGTCTATTTAACATATTTTAGCTGAACATTTCAAAATGTAATTATAAAAATTATTTTATAAAATCCCAAGACCCGGGAATCATTTATAAACCAAATCCTTGATTTAGGAATTTAAAACGATTAATTCCCGATAGTTCGAAACCGATGAAATCGTGAGTTTATATAATCATTTTTATAAAACCATTTATACAAATATATATTTTGACTTAAACAAATATTATTTATTTAAATTTATATTTAAATAAATATAAATATATATCAGTTATTTAAATTTACATTTTAAAGGATATATATATCACTACTATTTAAAATGTACTAAATAGATAAATAAAATTATTTATTTATTTATTTCAAACAAACCCTAAACGTACAAATCCATTTTTCGACATAAAAATAACACAAACAATGACACGCGTTATACATTTATCCAATAGGTCAAACGTAGCAACCTACAACACGCTTGGCATTTTTGGTTGATTTTGCGCAAAATTACACTACCCAACACAAGTGAGTTTTTACATAGCCCCCTTTTTCCTTTTTACACATATTTTGGGGTGAAACATGTTCCTTCAACAACTCGCTATTTACAACTACGTGCGTACAATTCTACCATATGGTCATATGTGTTTATTTATGCTTTGTGCCTGAATACTAACTGTTAAGGCTACATACACATGACATACTCGTGCAATTATACAACACATACACAGGACATACTCGTGCAATTATACAATACATACACATGACATACTCGTGCAATTATACTACACATACAACGGGATAGCATGTGTTGCTATGCCCTTCATTGGGCTAACATTGGTATGTTATGCCCTCCATTGGGCCAACATTGGTATGTTGTGCCCTTCATTTGGTTAACATTGGTATGTTATTCAATTACAAGGTTACATCTGTGCAACTTGCTTAACTTAGATTCTCCATAAATGCTTCTTAAACCATGTATCATACGAATTGTACACAAAACATTTGAACTTTACTTGTGGTGTCAAAACCTATGTATGCTCACCAACTATTTATAGTTGACACTCTCGTTTTAAACATGTTTCAGGTACTAAGCTTTGAGCTCATATCCAAGATGCTACACATAGGAACTGGACCTAGTATCTAAATTGATAAAGAAATTTTGTATTTTGACTCTTGAAAACATTCTACTTGATTACTTGAACTATGAAATGGAATTGGTTATTTAATATATTACAACTTTAGTCAACCATGAGCTTATGAACAGTCTGCACGCTTCACGCCCCGACGTTTCCGCCGCCGGTTGGGGTGTGACAATAATCTATGTCTATATTTTCTTGTTCAAATTTTGTGAATTCTGAATTTATATATTCATCATCACTTTCCTCATTTTCTGTATCGTATATAGGTTGTCCGTATTCAGATTCGTTATCTGATTCAATATTCAGAAAGTTATATTGTGGTTGTTCTGGTGGTTCTGATGGCTGTCCTTCAGAATAACTACTACTTTCTTCGTATCTATTGCTTTCTTGTTTAAAATCTGTAAATCTTAAGCTTTGTATACCATCTATTTCTTCATATATATGACTTCTTTTAGGTACTAATGTTGAACTTTCTGTTTCTGTTAAATCGTTTATCTGTCATTCTAATCCTGCTAATTCTTCAGGATCTATTTTTACTGGTTCTATCATTTGTATAGATTTTGACGCGATTGTATTTACTATTCCTTCTATATTTACTTTATATTTCATACCTGACCTATTGCTAGCTTTTCCTAAGACTCCTATACTTATTACTATGTTGTTTCCTTCATAGTTTTCGTATCCTTTTGTTTGTAAGGCTATTTTTAGTTTTTGTAAATCTTTTATGTCTTTTAATATTCCAGGTGTACAATAAAAAAGGGCTGTATTTTGACTTAAATCTATTTCCATCCCTGAAATTATTGCTTTTTTTATATCTGTTTTTCAACTTTTATCTAATATTAAAGCTAGAAGTTTAGTTCCTAGGTTTTTTCTTCCTAGGGCTTTGATTCCTACGACTATAAGTCCTGTGTGTATAAATTGTTTTCCTGATTGTTTAATTTTTTGAATTGTTTCTGGTGAGAATAAATCTAATTCTACCATTTTGTCTATTACTCGTAAACTTTCTTCTCTACTACTTTGTATTAACGTTGTATTAACGTTTAGCCTTCCTGTCTGGTATAAAATTCTAGGATTTAGGATATCTAGTTGGTGTTGGTTGTATAAGTCTATGTTTTTATCTAGGTCTATTTCTTCTTCTATATGTATTGTTTGTTGTGTATTTCTAGAAGATTATCCTTTCTTTAAAATTCTGTTTAAAAAAGTGTCAGATGTAATAACATCTCTTATATTACTAGTAGATTTTCTAGATCCTTGGATGATTTGTCTATTCATTGTTAGGTTTCCAATGTTTATATGGTTTTGGCTTATTATCACTTATATGTATTGTATTTAACTTATTTATAAGTTGATCGATTTCGTTAGAACCTTTTCCTTCTTCTAGTGTATGTTTATTTTTGTTAATATTTTTTAATTCTAGTAAAATTTGATTATTCTGTTCTCTTATATAATCTAAGTTTTCTGTGAATTTTGTAACTTCTTCTGTTTCTTTGTTTATTAAATGTATATTTTTTTCAAAAAAGTATTTATTGTTTACTGATTCTCTTTGTAAACTGAAACCTAAATTTATTATAAGGTCTGTGATACTATTTAGATGTGTATTATCTGTATGTAGATTATGCGTATGAAGTTCTTTAAACCTACAGATATGACTATAATAACTACTATTTATACTTTTATGATCGCTTTTGTCTGAAAATTCTAGATTTAAGAATTCTAATTTTTTGAAGGTTCTTGAAGATTCAATAATTATCTAAAAATCCGATTTCTTTAGTGAACACCTTACTTTTTAAACTTCTTCGAATAATATTTTTCTATACCCCGATTTTTTATAAAAGTAAAAATATCATTCATTAAACATACAAGTTTATAAAAACCTTTGATAATTAAGGTTGGGTACCAGAGTTTTTTAAACACACTTGCAAAAAGTAAGACATAACATAAAGACTTACAGTGTATTTGCAGTGGATGGTAGATAGTATTTGCAGCGGAGAAGTTGTAGAGTTGCAGCAGAAAGACTTTTTTTTTTTTTTTAACTATGGGGTATAGTATGAAGAACTGAAGAAATTTAAGTAAGGGTTTTTCTAAAGAAATCAGAGAGAGAGAGATTTTAAGCTTCCATAAGAACGAAATTCTTATTGATTCTTGATGATTTTCGGTGTATTTACAACTGAATTCTTAGTGCCTTTAAATAGGCAGGAGCCTAAGCTAACAAACAAAACAAAAAAGGGCGCACCAAGCGCACTAACTATCAATCGTATAAAGATAAAATAAAATATTGACAGCGCATATGGCGCACTAAGATTACATTATCTGTGAAAAAGAAAAAGTAAAAACGACAAAAACTTTTAGTGCTGTCGGCAGAATTATTTGATCTTTAATTGATTGTGTGTTTTGATGTCGTCATTGCATACGTCTGTGTATCCTTTGATGTCATTGCTTACGTCTTCTTTTGTCTTTTTCAGAAATCCCTGTGTGTATCTGGAATGGTGTCTGTTTCACTAAAGTCGTCTGGATTCAAGTAATAATCTTCTTGGTCCAGAATATGATTCAACTGGAGAGATTCTCCTTCTCCAATGAATGGCAAAAGCATGTTCCAGTTTTTAAGACTCCATATTTGTAAATAATGACCTTCAGCGAGTAAATGGTAGCAATCCCAATGGAAGTTAGAAGGCAGGTTTGGAGTTTTTTGGTGTAGGGAGATGAAGTGTTTTGTGTCTTTTTGTTTGTCTTTTGTGATGAGGCTGGCAAGATTGTCAACCCAGTAAAGCTTTGAGAACTGTATCTCGGTTTGAACTGCTAGGTTTTTAAGGTATTCTTTGCCAGATGGTTTATGGTTAATGAAAATTCTTTTTCTGGATGGTCTGTAGGTATGATCGTTTGCAAATGAAAAAGAAGAAAAGATTTTGCAACCGATATGAGGAGGGGTATTGTGTGTAGATATATTTCCTGTAGCTAAGACGAATTTTTCTCCAAAGAGGTTTATAATACTTTCTGTTTTAGGATTTAATTCTAGTTCTATGTAGTTGATCATGCCATTATGATAGAACTGTAAGATAAGATCATTTGGCATATCTGTATCTTTTAGGTTTATTTGGAGGAGGAGTAAGCAGGTTCCTTCTCCATCTTCATCTGTTCTTTCAATGACTGTTATCCCTTTATACTTTTCTTCGTTTAAGGCAATAGACATAAGTCGGAGCTGTAAATCATACAACACCATTGGGAATTCTGTGTTTATTTTCTTAGAAACAATCTGTTCAAATTCTGGGAATTGATCAAACACTGTTTGAAGACAAGTCTTCCAAGGTGTGTCTAGCATTCTTGCTTTAAAGGAGTCATAGCTTCTGTAGCTATTTTCTTTTTTGTCTATTCTTTCTAAAAGCAACATGTTTTTAGCTTCAAGTATTTCTACTTTCTGCTTTAGCTTACTATATTCAATATGATTCTGAATCGACTGTGTATTATTTCCCTGCTGTATAAGCTGTCTTTGCAGATTAGCTATAGTTTCTTCTTGAGTCTTTATTATCTGTTCTTGACTCGTCTTTATAACTTGTGAAAAAGTTTGAACCTCTTCAGGTTCAATGAAGAAACTGTCTATACCAAAATGGTTTCTAGCTGTGTCTAATGCTTCAGAGAAGCTGTAGTATCCTTTATAAATAGGGCCGGGACACTGTATAAACTTTGCCACTGTTTCCCATTTATTAAAAATACCAATTTTTGTTCCTCGAAAGATTATATAATGTGTAAATTTTTGAGGAAGCTGAACTTGTTTTTCAGGGCATTTCACTCCCTATTCGCTAAAGTAAATACTTAGCGCATTTAAAACCTGAACTTTAAAAGAAGAGGCATGAGACATGGTTTGTATATGCCATAGATTATCCATTAGACACTGCTGTTTATCTGTAAGTTTTATTCCGGGATTAAGACAGAATTTCATGTGTGTGAGAATATAGGGGGATTGTGTAGAGAAGTGGGTTTTTGGGCTTGTTTTTGGATTTGTTTATGGGCCTGTTTTTTGTATATCATGTTTTGGATGAAGGTGTTTGGGCTTTGAGAAGTCTGTGGGTTTTGAGAAGGTTGCGTAAGGAAGTAAGGAGGGAGTTGTCTAGTACTTTGTAGAATCGGAGGTAAAAGGGCCGTCTGTCTAGAACTGTGTATTTTTTCGGTCATGATAGATTGACTGAGCAGTTTTTCTGTTTCTTCATCGTCGTTAGACGAGATGCTCATGGGGGAAGGGTTTTGTTTATACTGTAATGGTCTGATGACCACTTTCTCTTTTCCTTTTAGCTTTCTATCCATCTGAACAAAACAATTTGTTAATATTTCGAGATAATAAATCAGCTATCCCGTTATCTTTTCCCTTTATATGTTCAAATTATATAGAATACCTGCTACCTTGTATAACATTTTGTAAATTTACCCACTTTGTTCTGTTTATCTTTTTACTCTGATTATTTTTTTATGAATTTAACTATAGCTTCGCAGTCTGTTCTGACTGTAAAGTCTTTATGTAAAAATAGTTTAAATTTTTCTAAAGCATATATATATATATATCTTTACAAAAGTTATGATAGTTTTTGGCCGTGTTATTTGGTATACTAATTCTATCGTGGGAGTTTTTTAAGTTTAACTTCCTAACTGAAAGATACTGTTAGCTCGTTAACAAGCTAACTGAAGTAAAAAATAATCCACGGTAACGCGACACACGGTACTAACGGTGCACCCTCGATTTTAGTCGGTTTAATTTTCTCGTCGTCTTCCACTCGTCAAACACTAACCTTCCCTGAGAACCATCGTTCCTCTTCAATTTTCTCTCTCTTCAAAAACCCTAAATTTCAATAATTTCATAAAACTTCGATCGCACCATAAACCCCCAATTTCTCAATTCAGTTTAAAAAACCCATCAATTTGATACCCAATCGCTTATAGATACACATATAATCTCGTGTTATTTGGTAATGTCGAATTCGGGTCGGATCCGGGTCCGAGAGGATAGATTTTACTGCCCGCCGGCGATGAGAAGGTACAATCAGCAACAGCAGAAGCAGGTACAGGTAGGAGAGCAGAAAGTACAACCCCAACGGCACCATGAAAAACCGATTAGTAGCAACAGAAATGACGTCACCACTAATTTGGATCGGTTTATGAAACACACGACACCGGTTGTTACAGCTCAGCATTTCCCTAAGGTATCAAAAATTAAAAAACAAGATTTCAAGAAACACTTTGATGATCAAGAAATTGCAATTTTTTTCTGTATTTTTTAATGATTAATTACATGGGTAATAGAAAAAATGTGAACTCTTTTGATGATTAGACCCTATCAAAATTTATTTATATTTTGTTATTCAAGAATTCTTTGATGTTCTTTGATTTTAACCTATGTGGATTATTACTTCTCTATGAAACAATGCACATTTTTGAGTAATAATTGATCATTGTGCTTCAGTTATTTATCGAATCAAGCAATGATTATATTAACAATGAAGATACTTGAATGTGGCCATTGATAAAACTTATTATGAAGTTTGTTAAATGGGGTAAAAACATGATCTTGATTTGTAATTTAATTGAGATATGTAGACTAGCATGAAGGGGTGGAGGAATCAAGAGAATGGTTACCGCCCGTATTTTATTCTTGGGGATCTTTGGGAATCTTTGAAGGAATGGAGCGCGTATGGTGCTGGAGTTCCCCTTGTGTTGAATGAGAGTGATTCGGTTGTTCAATACTATGTTCCATATTTGTCTGCCATTCAACTGTATGTAGATCCTTCAACACCCCTAACCAAAATAAGGTGAGGTTTTTTTTTAGTTTACTTGTGGTATGTTTGTTTGTTTGTAATCTGCCAATTGAAATAGGGGTTTTGAATAAAATTCAAAATAATCCTTATTAGCACTTTGAATGGATACTTTATATATACATCATTAGTGTGAATTGTGTGTTATTAAGTGGTTTAGTTAAATGTATAGGATTTGCAGTATGTGTAGATTTGTGTATTAGTTGGATTAGTTAAATACCGCATTAGCAGTTTAGCACTTTGAATGGATATCTCCAACATATCATACCTCGTATTGTCGTATCACTGATGTTCATTTATTGAAAAATGACTTTATATCAATAATGTAGATGATCTTTTCTCTCTTTCTCCCTTTTATTTTCTCCGAGGCTTCTATTACCATTTTATTCGAGCGCCACGCCACCACCTTTCTCCATCTTTCACCACATCTTTCAAACTATGTTAGACCCATCTTTCATCTTTCAACCCTTTTTTTATTTTAAATACAAATAGTGTTTATTAATTTTAAAACAATTACTTACTAGATAAAAATAAAATATAAAGATAAGATTAACTAAAACTTTTCATTGATAATAACATGGTCTTATAGATTCGTCATTCATTGTGTTTGCATTTTATTTGGATCGTTGTTGATGCTCCATTATTTATGCAACTTTCTGTTAAAAGCCAATATTTCAATTTATTTCTGAAGAAGTCCCTGTCTAGAAAGATGTAGTCCTTTAGAAAGTTGTTCTATTTGGTAATCTTCCATGGAGTTTTACAATTGTGTTTTTATTAATCTGAACAGAAGGCCTGGTGAAGAAAGTGATTCTGATTCATCAAGAGCCACTAGTAGTGATGGTAGTTATGAGCCTCGAGTTGAAGACAATAATGTTGGTTCAATTGCCAAAAACTTCACTAAATTGATACTTAGAGATGGTGATTACTTTGTGGGAAATGGTACTGATGAAAGTGAGATTAGAAATCCTCCTGGGCATTTAATTTTTGAATACTTTGAACGTGCTTTACCGTATCATCGTGCACCTATAGCTGACAAGGTAACTCATTTAATTTTTATTTGTGTATTTATACCACCCCATGAAAATTACACCTTGTTTAGGTAACCTCTTTTTTGTTATAAATTTATTTATTTTCCTGTTCTCATCTTCTTAATGATTCACTTTCACTGAATTGGGGCCACAAGATTTCTCATTTTGTCATTATATTGAAGGGTTTTTAGTAGAAAGTAGATATTTAGTTGATTGTCTTTTTAAGGGTCATATTTTGGTCCAAAGTTACTCATTTGTAGATTTCCATTTTCATTATGATCGTTTTCATTGTGATCTTGTTATAATTGAAGGATAATTATCCTATATGGTTAAGTAGCCCTTGTATGCGCATTAAACTTTCAAGATTTCTTTGTGGGTGTTTTCTGTGAGCTACATTTTTGTATTTGTTCACTGTCATCTTGATAATGGGTGGTTCGGGTGTGTGATATAGAACTGTTTATCATCAGTTAGGGGTATTTCTGCACTCAAACTGAATTTTATATTGAAAACTTAAGATCGGCTTTTTTACTTGTTTTTTTTTTTACTTTTTCTCCACATTTTTTGTAACTAAAATTTTGTAAAAGATAATCCTTGAATTTTTAAATTGTTATCTTATTAATTTATCAATAAGTAATATGTAAATGCTATTATTGTAGTTAATAGCAAAAAAGTTCGTACCTTAATACTATAAAAGAATGTTGCTTTTTGGTTGTTTTGTTTTTAGTTACTTAACTCTAGCAAAACACCCAAACAACTGAATTACAACCTTAAACAGCAGAAGCATGTCCAAACACTGCCTCCTTGATTATCTAATTCTTATCATTTGATATCACATGATCAGTTTCAAATACCACCGAGGGTTCAGCCTGAGTGGTAGCCTGGTGTTGGGGTATCTTGGTGCTTGACTCCTGCTTTCAGCCTAGGTTGGGCGGGCTGGGTCGGGTTTTACCAGATCCTGAATTGGGGAGGATTAACTTTGTCTTTCTAAAAGAAAAAAAAAATACCAAATCCAAGCATGAAACACCTCCTTAGCTGAAGGGTAATTAGGTTTGCAGCATGTTCATACATTGCTATTATTTGCAGATATTTAAGACGGACAATGAATCTATGATAACCACTAATGTTATTAATTCATGCTTTGTCATTGATCTTAACAGATTTCAGATCTTGCATCAAAGTTCCCAGAATTGAAAACATGTCGTAGCTGTGATCTAACTCAATCAAGTTGGGTTTCCATTGCTTGGTAAGTTTTTTTTTAATTATTTATTATATTTTTTGACACGACCTGTTTTAGCATGATAACATTTTTTACCCGATTTGTATGCATTTTTTTTGCAGGTATCCCATATACAGGATTCCAGTCGGTCCATCTCTACAGAATCTTGATGCTAGTTTCTTGACCTTCCATTCTCTATCAACACCATTAAGAAGTATTCCTCTTTATCTTTCTTTTTTTCCTTTTTATAAATGTGTATACGGGTCATTGTTTTATAAAGGTTCAAATAATAGTAACCAAGTTTCCTATGTGTTCCAGTAAAGTCACTTCAAGTTTTTTTTATTTCTCTAAAGTCACTCAACTTTCATCGGTTGTTCCAATCTTAGTGAAATTTTTCAAAATTAAGTGACCTAAATGGAACATATATGAATACTAGTGATTTTTTTTCTTCCAATTCGACTTAAATTGAACAATTATGAAACTTGGTTAATTTAAATAATAATAATTAATCACTAAATAATAACCAGGATTCATATATGTTCTATTTAGGCCTACTTATTTTTTTTTTAAAGTAACATTTATAAAAGAATTTTACAAGATCGAAACACCTAATGAAGTCGAGTTACTTTAGAGGAAAAAAAAATTTGAGTGACTTTAATCGAAGACTTGGTTATTATTGTGTGAAGCCTTCCCTTTTTTTAATGTAGTTGGTGTTTATTTAAGGTTCTCAATTTTGTGTGTGATTCAGGTATGGATGGAGATAAATCAGATCATCATGGGTCAACTGCAAATAAGGTTTATGATGTTGGGATGTCTTATCAGCTCACACTACCAATCTTTGGTCTTGCTGTTTACAAGTTCAAGAACTCCGATTGGACCCAAAGCGGGGCCCATGGGGCGGAAATAGTCAACTCTCTTATGAACTCGACTGAAAATTGGCTGCGGAGTTTAAACGTGTATCACCCGGATTTTGTGTTTTTCAAGAACCGTGATTTCGGACGGTGAAAGAGGAATGTAGGTGGCATAACAGATAGGTAAAACTGACGAAATGTTTTTTCTTTTTCTGGGTCTAAAAATGCTAAAAGAAATTAGTAGGAAGGGTTCAAGTTTGGGGCTTTTTGATGATGAATTTGAAGGGCTGTTTTGGATTGATTAAACTTTGTTGATATGATGTACAAACATTGTTATTAGCATGTGTACACTAATGCTTTTATGTGCTAAAAATTGAAAACTAATTAGAAGCATGTACTTGGTGTACAAACTATCTAATTAGATATGTGGTTCAAAATTAGAAAAATCTTAATAACTAAAATTTATATTTTGAATATATTTGTATATTTAATTTGTAAAATGAAAATAAAGTATTAACTATAAACAAAATTGTTATTATTACAAGGAGCCAAATGAAAATTGATGTAAATGAGGTTTCATCTGGAATAAATGTTGCAGACTTGTCATGGTTAGTTATGCTTATTAAAATATATATACTAGATATGTCGTCCTCGCTTTAGGCTTGTAAACGAAACAAACGTTCAGTGAACCGTTATAAACCGTTTGGCAGTAAGTTCGTTTATGTTCGTTCATTTAATAAACGAATGAACATAAGCACAAATTTTTGTTCATTTAATTAAACGAACGAATATGAACACATGTACCGTTCGTTCGTGAACGTTCATTTACGTTCGTTTATGATCATTCATTTATGTTCGTCTGTTTACGTTCGTTTAAATATTCATTCAAATTTATTTATTACTAATATTAATTTAAAATCAATTTGACTTTTATATTTTAAAACCCTTAATCCTATATTAAAATCAATTTAATATATTTGTTTACTTTTAAAATGTTGGATACAAAGATGATGATACGTTAAACTTTAATTTAGATATTTACGTTTACTTTTAATTGGTATTCACTTATGTTCGTTTACGTGCGTTCGTTTGTGTTTGTGAACCGTCCGTTTAGAATATTAATGAACGAACATTAACGAACATGAACACACTCATTTTCTTAATGAACGAACACGAACAAGAAATTATGTTCGTGTTCGTTCATTTGTTCGGTTAAAGTTAAAACGAACGAACATGAACAAGCCATGTTCGTGTTTGTTCGGTTCATTTACACCTCGCTTGGCATGTCTTACATTTATTCTGCGGAGCAATAATTAATTAAACAAATCAGATCGAATAAATCAAAAACTGTTGTTGCTTCAAGTCGATAGCAACAACTGAAAGCTCATCAGAAATGCAGATGACCATCACTTGAGCCTATGGAGGCTCAGACCGCAATCGGCTAAAACAGAGGTTGCAAGTGGACCTAAGCCAACGTGTGAATCTCTACTTCAGTCATCACAGCCTCTTAAACCTTCAAACAACTTAATCGAAATTACCTTTTGGACCTTCAATATGCATTAGAACTTGCAACATAAATGACCAGTAAACTGAGTGTACCAATCTACATCAAAAGAATGTAATCGAATTCCATGACTAACAGAAACCGTTGTCTTCTCACTGCCTCATTCAATATAACAACGATTGAAAGCTCATCAGAAATGCAGATGCTCATTGGTATATATGTAACTTATATTTTGGGCAGGGTATATATGTAATTTATGAAGTTTGTATGGGGATATATGTAATTGCCCATTAATTATATATGAAGTGTTGGTAAAATTTCACGGGATGTTTGGCGGTAGACTAATGATGTAATGTACATTTGGTATAT